>CM042040.1:30289651-32978818 GCA_023525975.1 Smallanthus sonchifolius
TCCTTAGAATTCCAATTCCTTCTAAACATTCCAATTCCTTCACAAACATTCTACGAACCAAACGGCCCCTTAGGGTGTTGGGGGCACCATACGGGTAGTGCTAGCGGGTTCACGGGTACACAGTCGCCATCCCCTCGGGTAGCCATATGGGTAAGAGATCTTGGGTATATGTACCCGTGAGTGAATGTTGGGTTCTAGCCGTTGGGTAATGGCAATATAGCCGTTTGATCATTAAAAATAACTATCTTATAAATACCATACTAAACACAATAATATTTTCATCAAAAACCTCCAATCCTTATACTATATCTCTACCCAAAAAATACATTCTTTTTATCCATGGATTCCAAAAAATCAATGGTCGCTGCTCGCAAAAAATCAAAGGCCGGTTCTAGCAAAAAAAAAAACAACCAATACAACAACTGAATCAAAAATCGGTACAATACGGATATTATCTATATTATCAAATGCCCATATCGCCTACTCAAATTACACCAAGTCAATACACCTATCCCTTACAAGATCAACTTACGTTTGAAATTTGGCACCCCGTTATCAAAACCTATCATACCGTAACCCAACCCGTGATTATGACGATCCACCACTCCTGATCTTTGATGACAAAATTTGAAGAATTAGGGTTTAGGGTTACAACGAACTAGTTGGTGGAAGCAACTGGTATTCACCAAATAAATTCAAAATTGAAAACTTTCAATACTAAATGTGGTGGTTCAACGGTTGTATTAGTATATTTCAAGCGGTATATTTCTATAATTTTTTATTTATATTTAAGCTTATATTAGTATTTTTTATTAATTTATTATAAATATATAGGACCGTATACGTGTAAGTGGATCCACAGAAAATAAAAGAAAGTTTTTGGATTCGGCAACTACTCAAATGATCACCACTTTACTAATTGGGCATCCGACCTTAACAAAGTCGCAACTCCGACAAGACCGACACGAAAAGCAAAGAAATCAAACGAGTCTTCAAGCAAAGGTAGTTTAATCGGTTGCACAATTCACACGGATGAAGGATCAACGGGAGGCTACATGGGAGTATATTTTGAAAGAGCTATTGGAATAAAAAATGACAAAATATAAAGATATTAGGGACATGGTGGAGGAGCAATGGACGACTATTCGGGAGGATCGTGTGGACCGGGCTTTAAAGATGCTTAAGGATCCTCACAACCATGTGACCGAACCGATGTTGGAAATAGTTTTTAAATGAAAATGTGAAATGGCTAGTCGATATGGGTGACCTTGTGATTTCTAGATTTATTTTTATGTACTTTTTTTTATTTATTATTTATTTACCTTTTTTTTAATTAATTAAGTTTTTTTATTAATTTTATTTGTTTTAGTTTTAATAAAGACTTAATTTAAAAAAGAAAAAAAATAGGGTATTAGGGTTGTGCACACAACACTTTAGGGTATTAAGGTTGGATGTGGATAAAAATGATGCGGCACACCCTCATTGGGTATTTTGTTTTTTTCTTTAAACGACAATTTGGATAACTGACGGATCACTGACCCACCAGATCATTTCCACCACCCTCAGGAGGAAACCCACCATAGGTGAAAAAACCCACGGGCCTAACCTGGACCCCCAATCCCTTTTGTCATAGGGGGACTTTAATGACCTCCCCATTTTAGTGAAGTCTTGGTTATACACCTTTGCCACTAGGCTAAGCTAGTGGTTATAATTGAGTATTTTGTTAGGGGTACTTTTTTGGGTGAGGGTTGTGCCCCCAACACCCTTACTAGTAAGTTTTGTTAGGTTAATAATTTCATTCTTGTGTCTAGGGATTCGGTCGGTAGTGGGGATGTGGTGAATATTATTAATGTTTATGCACCTAATGATATGGTTAAAAGAATGACGTTGTGGTCGGAGATCCTTGCTTTAAGGCAGAATTTGTTGGGTTTGTGGGTGGCTTTGGGGGACTTCAATGATGTCAGAGCAGAAGGGGAAAAGTGAATTCGTTGTTCGATCGAAATAATTCTTGGCATTTCAATAATTTCATTACGGTAGTTGGGTTCCTTAAACACCCTATGACTGGTAAACAAATTCATGTATATGTCTGATGATGGGGTGAGGCTAAGCAAATTGGATAGGGTGCTTGATTTGCCATCATTTATACATGTTTTTCATATATAATAATACCCATATTATGATACTAATTGAATTAAAACCTTGCAATTGATACTTAAAACGTTTGTATTTTGTAATTACAGGTTATTTGGTGTTGAAAATATAAATCAAGATGAAATCTATCAAAAACACCAAGAAATCAAGCTTCTAAGATGATCACTCCTGATCTTTGACCCCCAAGAAGTCAAAATTGGTCAACAAAAGTCAACCAACAGCTAAAAGACAAAACTGGGCAACAGGGAGGCAATGCACGGTAGTGTATTGCTCAATCTGCGGCCTATAAATAGGAGGCTTGGGTTATTCATTCCACTTACCTCAAGAACAACCAACACACTATCCAAAGAGAGAGAACTTCGTAGTTAGAGTAGAGTAGAGAGTAGAGAGGCTCTTCCTCCTTATTCCGCAACAGGGAAGCCTATGAAACTTAGTGTTACACTACAACCAACTCTTTGTATTGCTAGGGTGAAGATAAATTTTAGTGCATGTTATTGTTTAACATATTAATCTAGTGGTATGTTTATGTCTTTAAGTATTCGCTCTTAAAACCACCTCTTGGAGGACTTTTTATTATTCTCTAAATCTATCTTTATATTTGTAAGTGTTCTTGGTTTTAAAGTGCAAGACCGTAAAACATTTTTAATCAAACTTCTTTTAATACATATACGTCTTTGTACAAGTACAGATTGATAAGCCAAGGTTTGGTCAATACTAGTCGTACGTCTTTATACAAACTTATTATGCGACCAAAAAATGGTGAACTCATGTTGGGAATGGTACGTCTTTATACATGGTCGCATTGTTACCCGCCTCCCGGTGAGTAAAGTACAATTACCTATTTAACAATAATAATTAAGCATTTAATTTTGATGACCTAAACCTTCCTTGAGATCGCATTCAAAGGGTTGAGGGTAACGGTATCCCTAGCGGGAATCAATACCGTTTTATTATTAAAGATTTTAATTTGTGAATCAAATATTGTGAGAATGAGGCTCTAGCGGTGTACCGTTCACATGTTTGTAGTAGTCATACCACCAGATTAATCAACTTAACATTATCACGTACCAAGTGGATTCGAAGCCCAAAGCAATACTCCTCGTGACCTGGTCATTTCAAAAATATTTACTTTTCTAATATTTACTATTCGGCTAGTTACATTTCTGTTACACACATCACGTACGTTTTTACTTTTCTGTTATTTCTTTTATCGTCATTTACTTTTCTTTCATTACTTTTCTGCTTTACAAGCACATAAAACTCACTCACTAATTAAACCAGCTAAACGATAACAAAAGTTGAATATTGGAACTCGACAGTATCCATTAGTTCGATACTTGGTTCTAGCCTAAACTATATTACGCTACGATAGGTACACTTGCTTATTATGTATGTTTTAAGTTAAAGTATTTATCATTTTTTAAATTTAAAACTCGATTTCGTGAAACCAATATCTCTAAATATTAATATATAATATTTACTACTTATCACACGAACACATCGAGTTTTTTGGCGCCGTTGCCGGGGACATGGTGATTTCAAGAAAAATTTGAGTTAACGGATTAGCCTATCATTTTCCATATGTTTTCCTATTACGTTTTGTTGCATGTAGTGCATGATCCATAGCTCCACTACTGGTTCATATCAACCTTCAGTAGAGCCCGAGAGATTCTTCTACCGCCAAATACGAGAAAACCGTGCTAGAAAAATGGTCCTTGAAAACCGCACTATTTCCGATTTCGCAAGACCGTCACTAGAGGCTTTGGGGTCTAGTATCACAAGACCGACGGTTGACGCTAACAACTTTGAGATCAAATCTCATGTGATCCACATGATCTATTCATTATGCACTTTCAACAGATTACCCGATGAAGATCCACATGCCCATGTAGCAAATTTCCTCAAAACTGAACGAAGTTTCAAATGACGCAATTTGCCTCCGAATGTTTCCCTTTTCCTTAAGTGAACGAGCTAAGGCGTTGGCTAAACTCTCTTCCTATAAGGTAACGAGCTAAGGCATTGCCTCCGAATGTTTCCCTTTTAGAATGACGCAATTCGCCTCCGAGGTACACGAGTCCTTGGACTAGTAGACATGATTTCGTGTACGTCGATAAACTGTATTATTTGAATTAACGATGAACTGTATGAGAAAACCTTTGTGACATTAATCATTTTTAATACATTTTCGGGACTTAATATCCCCGAAAGAATTACTATAGAACTCACTCAACGTAGTTGACTTTTAGCATGTACTTCAGGCAAAGAGAGAGTGTGAGCTGGCGGCTTCTGGATGACGATTGGTTACCGTCATCGTTTGTGATGACATTTATTTCCCGTTATGATGTTGAACTATTTAAATATTAGTACTTGATTGGATTATGTTTGGGATTTGGATCATTGACCTTTGTTGACTATTTGTTTTTCGATACATTAAATTGAGTTTATTTGACGTCTTTCACTACTGTGCTTACGTGTATGCCAACGAGTCGGGTCTCCGGATTTAGGGCCTTACACTTTAAGTCTCCATCTTCGTATATCGCGAACGACCTAATTTCCAATATTTTTCATTTATTTCTTTGGACTTCGTCTTTTTTCTTGATTTCTTTGTGATTTCCGAGGAGTTCACTCTGTCGATGTTGTCACATCACTTTCTGATCAAGTAGATGCCATCACCACATGACTAAACCAAATTAGCAAGGGCAAAGCAACCACTGAAACTACTAAACAGGTAAAGAGCATCACTGTTGTGTGACACCCGTAACACAGGACAGTCATCTACCAGAGTAGTACCTCCAACAGATATGTTCCCAGGTAAGAGGGACGGGTCTAGGAGAGATTTCTACACCGCTCTTTCCTTGATAGAACATTACGTTCGTCAGATAACTACATACCGGTTGAAGGTCGCCTTCTAGTTACAGTGACATTGATAATCAAAACACACAGCGGGAGTCTTAACAACACAACTTATTTCATTTTATAACGTAAAGTTTGTACAATAGGGACTGGACTTATAGCTCATGAAGAATCATGCCAATTACTTAGGCCTTATGGTCACCAAGGGACCTGCCCTCAGTCATCCCTATTTCCAACCTTTATACAACTCTTGAGATGCCATCTACTAGCTAGGGTTCACCTGTGCTAAAAAACATTTGAAAACATTTTGGATCAGCTTACGTTTGTAAGTTCATAAAAAAATCATCTTTTCGTGTATCCCTGATCGAGAATGAATACCCCACATAGGAATTACAATCATCCTATCCAACCCATCACCCAGAATCTCCCTTGGGTCTACAACATACATATATACAGGAACCATCCAGGCTTGCTGTTCCCATACGTACCAGAACTTTCCAAGATGATCAATCTTGTCCCTAGGTCCCACCCCAATCATGGCCATAATAAGTACTTATTATAGGATATATGCATGGACAGCGTTAGGATCTCATATACAAAATCATTTACAAAACATTTCATAGACCACAGTTTAGAGGAACTCACCTTAAACAGAACCTCCTCCTGTATAGAATCTCACAATCAACACTTTAACAGTACAATAGATCATAACCCACATTATCATAATTAACATCCTTATCTTAGGTTTACTCAAAGAAACCTCAGGGCGTTCAAAAATCTTACCTCGGCGCTATCTATGGCAGTTTGCAGACGTTTTGAGAGAAACCAGACTCTTGGGAGCGGATCAGAACCTTGGGGATCGTGTTATCAGAACTTGTGTGTGTAATGGGAGTGTGTTTGTGTGTCTAGAATGGCTGGGATCATTTACCTATTTATAGGGTGGACATCAGACCCGTAGCAGACCGCTACACAAGGCAGTGGCGGTCCGCCACTCAATGAGGCAGTTAAATCTGCTTGGGGGCTACGTAGCGGACCGCTACGGTGAAGGCTGGCGGTACGCCACCCTTCCACGGGTCACCATTTGATCGGTGATTCACGGGGATGTGTGTCAACACCCGGTTGTTTCCTTTGCTAACACGTAGAGGACCGCTAAGGCTTAGGGTAGCGGTCTACTACCCCTTTAAGTTTCATATTTTTCAATCTTAGTCCCTTAACTTTTGAGAATGTAAAGTTCAATCCCTGAACTTTCTATTTTGACACTTTTGGTCCTTGGGAATTATCCGGGTGTTACATGTTGATGTTGAGTAGGTTGACTTCATCGGAACAAATCGCCCGTATAACAACCCCTATAGTAACACTTACAATCGTGGATGGAGAAACCACCCAAATTTCAGCCGGAACGATAACAACAACCGAGGATAATCTGGATTCGAACAACAACAACAACAATTTTAACAACGACATTCTCAAAACTATCGGCCTCGTCAACAATTTCAGGGAATTAATAAGCTAAGTAATGGGTTAAACTTGGAGGATATGGTAACTAAGTTGAACTCTACAACTGAAAGTCAAGCCCTTCTTTCGGATTCCCGTCACAAACAATATGAGGAGAAGTTTAATCTTCATGAAGCTGAATTTTGGACACAGAAAGCAACTCTTCAGTCCATTGAGACACAACTAGGGAAGATTGCGAAACTTCTATCCGAAAGGCAACCAGGATGTCTACCAAGTAATACTGAAACCAATCCAAAGGCAAATATAAGTGCTATAACTCTTAGAAATAGCAAGGTTTATCCAGAACCACCGTTACCTAAAGAAGAGCTTCAAACACAAAGGAGAGAAATATTCATGGAAGTACCACTTCGTTCACATGCCGTAGAATCAACCACTCGAGAATCACAACCAAATGTGATCCCACCACATGCTCCAGTCGATACTCCACCAAAGGTTCCGACAAAAAGAGCGTTCCAATCTTGCATGCCATACCCAGGAAGGCTAATAAAGCAAAGGACGGATGAACAATATGAGAAATTCATTGAGCTTTTAAGTCCAATTCATGTCAATCTTCCTTTCCTGGATATCATACAACAAGTGCCTAAGTATGGACGTTTTTTGAAGACGTTTTTTGAAGGACTTCCTTACGAACAAAAGAAAATGGAAGAGGCCGGTAAAGGACTAATCAATGTGTCGCTCTCATTGAAAGGTGCCTTCTAAACAAACTTTCAGATCCCGAAAAGTTCTCTTTACCATGTTCCTGGGGAAATGTGAATGTAATGCCATATAACATGTTTCAAAGACTCAAAATTGGAAACCCGCGTCCTATTAATGCAACTATCGAACTTATGGATGGATCGGTTAAGGCAATGATAGAAGTCACTGAAAACTTACTAGTAAAAGTTGGCAAGTTTGTCTTCCCTGCCGACTTCATGGTTTTAGAAATGGGACCTAACTATTATGTGCCTTTAATTTTGGGTCGTCCATTTTTTGCTACCGCCAGAGCTGACATTGATATGAATGAAGGACTTCTGACACTTCATGTTGGAAACACTGTGCCAAAATGGACCTACGGCCACACTTTTTCAAAAAACGCCCCGCCACACTTTCGATTAAATGTTCGGCTAACGTTTATTAATCACATTTCAAAACCTTCTATCCTACTTTTGGCTAATGTGTAAACTATTTTGAAGTTTTAGACGACAATCAGACGTTGTTCTCTTTTAAAATCCACCATAGGTTACGACAGTACTACGGAGGCTGTGTGACCTACCTGGACTACGTCGAAATTAATGTATTGAATGTAGAGATGTATAGAGAAATGCTATCTGCCGTTGGGTGTTCATAAATTAACAGGTACTCCATTCACTATATGATCACAAAAATCACTCTGGACTGGTTCCATTGTACGATGAATGAGATATAAGGGCTTTAGCCCTTTACATGAAGGAGTTTGATAAAATATCATTATACCTGCAGATGATAGAGCTCATATACTTCGTCTGCAGATTGTCTAGGATGCTACCTGACGCTTGCTATAAGTGATGATGAGTACCCATGTTCTATGTGCGGGGGCTGATGTGAGGTTAAATATCCCATGTTCAAGAGTCGGTTTTGTATAGTTTTAGTCGTTTTACATTGTACTTTGAGTCGGGTTTATGTGGTATTTGTATTTGTGTCCATTACAGGTTTAATGTGCTAAGTTGACGGGAAAACACGAGCTTAAAATCATGAGGATAGTAGCATACATAGGCCCCGGAGAAATAAAAGTCAACAAAATTCAAAGTTGTGGAAATCGGGATCTTCACGCCACGCATAGATCAGGAGGAAGAAGTTCGCGACACGCGAAGTCCTTGAAAATCCTACCCGGCTAAATTGTTCTTCGCGCAAATTCATCAAATTTAACGTAATTTCAATTATAAGTCATGGAGGAGTCTATTTCCGAATTAACTTGTCTGTCTGCGATCCAGAGATTCCCTTAGGCGATTTCCAGAGACAAAGTTCCAACCTTTGTGAGTTTTTGATGCTAGATCAAGTTACACCATCTATTGAAGAATCGACGATGATGTCGATGATCGGCTAATCTATGCGTGTCGTTTTCGGGTGTAGGATATGCTTGTAAGTGATAGACTAGGGTTCATACTTGATTTGGTTTGCTATTCTTGTAATCATATGATTGTTTGAATACTTGGTTTTTAGATTTGATTAAAACAGTTTGGTTTGTCTTTGATTTATTATATTCATCAATTTTCGATTTTCTGTCGTGAATCATTGAGTATCTAGATCTGATGTTCTAAGTTGTTGATTGATTATTGAGTTGTTAACTTGAACCAAGTATCCGGTTTTATAATCGTTGCTCAACGCATTCACTATCTTGATTGTTAATTATCTGTCAAATTTAATAACGAGTTATATCTATGTAACTTCCATTAAGTACAAACCAGTCTTCACAACAACTTGCAATCTCAACCCTGAAGCGAGCCATTTTCTCTTAATAGTTTTTACAAAGTTAAAGTTATTTGCTTTTTACTTAAAATCCGAACAGTTTTCATAAATTAAACTCTATCCACTAATTCCCTGTGGATACGACACCCTACTTCACTATATTACAGTTTAAGGTAGCTAGGGATTAGAATAATTATTTTTTGATTGACCTTGACAAACCTGGATGGGGCACAATTGAACTATACGACTACTGAGAAAGAATTACTTGCAAAGTGATAGTGTATTCAGATCACAGTGCGGTGAAATATCTCATGGAGAAGAAAGATCCAAAGCCTAGGTTGATCAGATGGTTCCTATTGTTACAGGAGTTCAGCCTAGAGATCTGCAATAAGAAGGGAACAAAGAATGTGGTAGCAGACCTGTTGAAGCAATTCTTGTGATAAGCACTCTGAACATTTTTTACTTATGTATTGTCTTTATGTATTTGTATTTGTATTTCAGCGTCTGTATGTATTGGTTTATCGAGTTCTAATCATGTCCGTAGGTACTTGTCGTTGTATATGTCTATGTTAAGTGTTGTGCGCACTTAACAAGTGCGCATGTTGCTTAACCTGCGTACTTATCAAGTACGCAAGAACATTGTCTGCGTACTTGCTAAGTACGCATGAGTTAAACCCTTCGCACTTGCTAAGTGCGCAGGCAACAGGTCTAGTATATATAGTTGTTAGTGACAGAATGTACGTAGCACTCATTCTCTCTGTTACCGGCTGTGATTATCAATATACGAAGTTTGAAAGTATCTTGTGTCTTTGTTGTCGGTTTACTTTGTGTTGATTGATACTCCACCTAGTCTCGGGCATTCCGCACCCGGTTCGGCCAGGAACACACTTGCATGTGACGATACGAGACACTCGAGGGACCTACAAGTGTTGTGAGTGTGCTAGGAGCATTTTCAAAACAATCTACAGCCTTTCTACAAGGAAAAGTGACTGATTTTGGTGATTCTTGTGATAAAATAGAGGTAGCTCTTGAGCGCTATTTTAAAAGCAAAAAACCTTCAAAATCCGACATTTTTTTGTTTGTTTGAGTGTTTTGATCATCAAGGGTTTCTTAGAAAAAAGTTTCTAACCTTTTGGCTTGATCAATTTGACATATCTTCAAAATTTGAAGATCTGAGGTATTTTCGGTGATCGGAAAAAGTTGGTGATAGCAGGTGAAAAGGTGACCTGCGTACTTAACCTTTTTGGCTAAAAGGACAGTCTTCGTGCGTACTTGACAAGTTCGCCAGATCATTCTTATGCGTACTTAACTTTTCCCCGCGCGTACTTAACGTTTACTCATGCGTACTTACTAAGTACGCAAGAGGAAATCTCAAGTACGCAAGAACAGTTTCTTAAGTTCTCAAGGCCATTCTTAAGTACGCAAGTTGTATTGACTTTATGAGTTTTTGACTAAGTTTTACCCTATGGAAAATCTTCAGAATCTTGGTAACCTGCTTAATTATGATAATGAGATTGGAACCCCACAGAAACCACCTAAGCTGCTTAATGTAAATGATTACTCAAACTGGAAAGCATGTTTTGAACACTATATTTCTTATACCGACTCTTCATTATGGATACCCATTCTTGAGGGTTATAAGCATCCCACATATACATATCTTGATGAGGAAGTTCCCAAGCCTATCTCCAAACTTGATAAGGAAGAAAAGAAAGTGTATGATAGAGAGAAGAAGGCACACGGATCTATTACAATGGCCTTGACCAGGGACTTATTTAATAGCTTTAGAGGATACGATAACTCCAAGGATCTCTAGAAGGCTTTCCAGAAGAGATTTGAGGGAAACAGCGACATCAAGAAGAGTAAGAGGGATCTTCTTAGGAAGCAGTATGAGTGCTTCAAATATCTGGAGAATGAATCCATAGATGAGCTCATCTCTAGATTCTATCATCTGCAAACTGAGCTGTAAGCTTTTGACCTCATCTATCCAAATGAGGAGTTAGTTGAGAAGTTTTCTAGATGCCCTACCACCAAAATTTGAGATGTACACTACCTTAATGAGAGAGAACTCAAAGTTTTATGAGATGACTATTTATGAAGCAATCGGAAAGGTTCAAGCACATGATATGAACGTAAAACCAAAAGAGAGCTCAGGGAGACCTCAAATACAAGACCCTTCTATGTATTTTGGGACGTCTTCCACAGCCAAGTCATCGGGTTCTGGAATCGCCCTTTTCTCAGGGAACTCTCACGAGGAGGATAATTCAAAAGTTTGTGGTGGTCATGCTTGTTATACAGCATCTGGATCTGGTTCTAGTTCTGGATCTCATCATCAGAATTCCTCAAGAAATCCTTCTCCCACATCTTTAGCTAACCAATCTACAATAGCCAAGATAGCTAAAGATCATGTGGCTTTGTTTTCATCATGCATACTTTCCTATGAAAACTTCATTGGAGGCAAGCTAACGGATCCTGAAATCATAGAAGAAGACTTTAATCAGGTGGATCCGGTCGATATGGAGGACATGGATATTCAGTGGAATATGGCCATGATCTTGAGTAGAGTCAAGCGTTTCCTGAACAGAACAGGAAGAAAGTTCATTGGTAGGCATTCAAATGCCAAGGTTGGTTTTGATAAATCCAAAGCCAGGTGCTATAAGTGTCAGAATTTTGGATACTTTGCTCGTGAATGTCAAAAGGACAAAGCACCGGCCTCGGGTTTCACTAGACCTAGCTAAGAAAATAGTCAAGGGTACAACAACTCCAACAATCGCAATCAAAGTCAAAGTGGTACGTCCAACGCTTTGTTAGCTCAACAGAACGATGGAGATGATGGAGATGATGGTAGCAGAGGAACGGGAAGCTTCTGTGGCTGACCATGAAGAGTCTACAACTGTAGTTGCCCTCATGGCTATTGGAGAGGCATCATGTTCCTCAAATGAGGTAGATTCTAACTCTTTTGCTGTCATTTCTTGTTCAAAATGTGTGAGCTTAAAGGATGAAATTCTAAGCTTCAGGACAAAGTCGAACCCCTTCGTACTGCAGCTTTAAGCTAAAAAGAAAACGAAAAAAGATACAAAAATTCAATTGAAACTTTGAAGAAAGATAAACGTGATTATTCACTTAAAATCAGTGATCAACAGTTTCATTTGGATGTTGTGTACAAGGGGTTGGAAAAGAGAAACAATGAGATCACCAAACTACAAAATGATATCTTCTAGTTGAAAGGAAATATTGAGAAGTTGAAAAATTCTTGGTTTGTAGTGGAACACTACGAGTCTGTAGTAAGACAAGTGAATGGATTAGGGCTGGGTACTAATGCCATTCCTCCACCAGTAAGCGGGAAATTTGTCAACGGATTAATTGGCATTGATTTGTTTTGCCTTGATGAGTCCTCAAGTCAGGATGATTCCTCTTACAAGGATGATTCCTCAAGTAAGGCTGACTCCACATCTGATGAAGAGTTTTTCACTGCTTCTGATGATGGGTCTGAGAACACCTGCCCTGAAGGTGTAGTCTCCAAGGAGTTGCTTGGTGAACATAAAGTAAAGAAAAACATTGTCACTAATCGTGATAATTGTATTTTGACTGAACCAGATATCATTAAATCAAACGAAAAATTAAAAATGATGCTTTATGGGGATATAAAAACATTAATCAAGTTAAAAAGGAAGCTTTTTTAGCTCATTACGGGCTCGGCTACCAAGAAAATATGCAAAAGTATTATATTCCCAAAAACCAATCTCCATCAAGTCAAACTACTGTTCACCAAACAACTTCTCATGTTCATCATGCTGAGTCATCAAACGTCAAATCAAATGAGCCTTACAGGAGGACTTACAAAGAGAGGAGAACCTGTTTTCACTGTGGTACGATTGGTCACATCATTGTGAACTGCCCGAATAAGAACCAAGGGAAACAACCAGTTGTTTCACAACCAGCTGCTCTCCCCAAGTCACCACAAGTGAAACAGGATAAAAGTCCAAAGAAGAATGTGGTGAAACCACCAGTGAAAGCTATGGTGAAGCCAAAGATCACATCTGAGGCTAAGCCATCTGTTCCAAAAAGGGAAAAGCAACCTGCTAAACCCTGTGTGTCTACCTCTGGTAGTGCACCAACTCGTGAGAAACCTGTGGTTAAGCTTTCTAAGCCACTGAGGAGAAGAAGGAACAAGAGATTGAGGAAGCTGGAATAGCTGGCTGGAATTTAATTAGGTGAAGCTTCTACTAGTTCACCTGGTGTTACTGAATGCAAGCCGACTGTTCCAGTAAAATAAAGGAAAAGGTCCTGGAACAAAATATCTAAAAGTTCTCAATCTCCTGGTCCCAAGTCTTCTAAAGATTCAACAATTTTTGACAGTCACGACTGTGAATTAATTGAGGTAGTTTATTTTGAGAAAGACGGATGACCAAGACCACCATGGATTGGGTCTCCAAATCTAATTAATTTCTTGTGACTCGTGCAGGGACATCCGAAGGGAACTATCTCTAATCTTTGGTATGTAGATAGTGGATGCTCCCGGCACATGACAGGCAACATGGCCCTGCTTCAAGATGTAAAACCATTCAGAGGCGGCTATGTGGCCTTTGCAGGCGAGAAGGGAGGCAATATTACTTGTCAAGGCATGGTTTTAAATGGTTGTGTTAGCTTCTACAACGTCAACTACTGCGAGCAGCTAAAGCATAACCTGTTGAGTGTTTCTCAGATGTGTGATAAGGAGACTCAGTCATGTTTAACAAATCTGAATGCATGATTCTGAAACCTAGGTTTGAGGTTCCTGAAGACTTGATTTTGATGCATGCGCCAAGAACGAATGATACCTATCAGATCGACATGAGCATGGCGAAAACCACATCTTCAGTTGCTACTTGTTTGCTTACCAAAGCGACAGAGCTTGACTCAATCTTGTGGCATAGGAAACTCGGACACATTTCTTATCGAAAAATGAATCATCTTGTCCGAAACGGTTTGGTACCGGTGTTCCTAAGCTGAGATTTGCCATTGCAGATGACTGTGTGCCTTGTAAAAAGGGCAAACAGCAACGGAAGTCTCACAAGCCCAAGCTCCAAAAGGAGCTATTACATATGGATCTGTTTGGCCCCATAAGTATCATGAGTATTGGAGAGAAATCATATTGTCTAGTTGTAACTGATGATTTCTCATGTTTTTCTTAGGTGCATTTTTTAGGTACAAAGGACGAGACTGCTGACATTCTTCAATACCCGATCCTGAGCTTGGAATCTCTTTGCAAGTTGAAGGTTAGAAGAATAAGGAGTGATAAGGAACAGAATTCAAGAATAATTTGATGGAGATCTTCTGTCTCAAGAAGGGTATCCATCACGAATTTAGTGCCCCGTACACACCTCAGCAGAACGGAGTTGCAGAAGAACAGAACCTTGATCGAGACTGCAAGGACAATGATGTCAGATGCAAAGCTTCCTGTAACTTTATGGGCAGAAGCAGTAAATACAGCTTGTCACATTTTGAACAGAGTTCTGGTTGTGAAAATGCACAACAAGACCTGCTATGAGTTGATCAACAATCGACCTCTCAACCTTGACTACCTAGTTCCTTTTGGTAGTCCTTGTTCCTTATTGCTACAATATAAGGATCGAAAATCTAAATTTCATGCAAAAGCAGTGGAAGGCATCTTCTTAGGATATGTTGCCAATTCACCATGCAAGAGAGTGTACAATATAGGAACTCGTACTGTCGAGGAATGCTTCGAAGTGGATTGCAGCTTGGGGTTTCGATTATGATGCGCTATTCAAGTCTTTCAACCTTCCTGATTTATCTGTTGATGATGCCGGAAATGTGTACGATTTCTTTAATGGCGGCGATGACTCCAACTTCTCAACCCATGCCACTGTACCTGTTGTAAATGTTGCATCTACATCTGGAACTCATGATAGTGAAGACGTTGAAGTTATCCATGTTGGAGGAAATGACTCTCCAGCTAATCCTAACACTCATGTAGGAAATGAAACTACAGCTGATCGAATCAACATTGAATCATCGTCCTCTAGATCACAGAATATGCGGGAATTGAGCACGAATCTAGACACAAATCTCCAGGAACAACTCATACCAGAGACGAGAGTGCATAAGAATCATCCAATTGACAACATTATTGGTGATCCTCATGCCTGTGTTCAGACTCGTCATAGAACCATTGCAGAGAACACTAGTTTGTACGCTAAGATACTTGACACTGGTATCATGGAAACATGTTTGCATGCTGCATTCATGTCCCAGTTGGAGCCGAAGAATATGAAGGAGGCTCTCGCTGACAACTGCTGGATTGAGGCAATGCAAGATGAACTGTCCCAATTCCAAAAGTTGCATGTGTGGGATTTAGTTTACTTGCCAAGAGGCGTACAACCAATTGGAACCAGATGGGTGTTCAAGTGCAAAACGGATGATCGTCATGTCATAGAGAAGAATAAAGCAAGGTTGGTTGTTCAAGGTTTTTATCAACAAGAGGGCTTGGATTACACTGAAGTATATGCCCCAGTTGCTAGACTTGAGGCCATTCGACTGTTTCTGGCTTATGCCTCCTATGTCGGCTTCAAGGTTTATAAATTTGATGTGAAGAGTGATTTTCTATATGGAAAAGTTCATGAAGAGGTCTATGTCACTCAACCTCCCGGCTTTGAAGATCCGCATAATATCAATAAAGTGTATAAGCTCGACAAAGCACTTTATGGTTTTCATCAAGCACCTCGAGCATGGTATGAGACATTATCAAAATATCTACTGTCAAATGATTTCGACCGTGGACGGATTGACTCGACCCTCTTCATTCAGAAAGCAGGAGGTGATATTCTACTCGTACATGTGTATGTCGACGACATTATATTTGGGTCGACAAATGAAGAGATGTGTAGGGAATTCGAACAGGTGATGAAGTCCAAGTTTGAGATAAGCAACATGGGTGAATTGTCGTTTTTCCTGGGTCTGCAAGTCAGTCAAAGAGAGGATGGCATCTATCTACATCAAACTAAGTATGTGCAGGACATCTTGTCAAAATACAAGTTGAATGATAGCAGTACTTATGGCACACCTATCCTTGTCAATCACGGTTTGCATCCGGACAAAGATGGAAAGGATGTGGATTGTAAATTGTACCGTGGGATGATCGGTTCTCTCATGTATCTCACAGCTTCAAGGCCCGACATAATGTTTGTTGTATGTTTGTGCTCAAGATTTCAGTCACAACCAAAGGAGTATCATATGATAGCTTTCAAGAGGATATTCAAATACTTGAAAGGGAAATCTCGATTGGGTCTTTGGTACTCAAAGCAGCAGTCATTTGACCTCAAAGCCTAAACTGATTCAGATTATGGCGGTTGTAACCTTGATAGAAAATCAACTTTAGGTGGATGTCAATTCTTGGGAGACAGGCTAGTTTCCTGGCAGTGTAAGAAGCAGTCAACGGTTTCTGTCTCAACATGTGAAGCAGAGTACATTGCTGCAGCGAGCGGTTGTTCTCAGATATTGTGGATTCAGCAGCAATTGAGAGACTACTGCTTAAAATTCACTGGAACTCCACTGTTCATTGACAACAATGCCACCATGTCAATCACAAACAACCCGGTGAAACATTCCAAAACTAAACATATTGAAATTTGCCACCATTTCATCTGTGATTGTGCTGAAAAGCAACTCATTGAACTTGTAAAGGTTCACAAGGATGACAACTTTGCTGACCTTTTCACTAAGGCGTTTGATCGAACACGTTTTGAACATCTTGTCAACATGATAGGAATGTTCAATCCGGAGTGAAAACTTGTTTTTCTTAAATCAATTCAATTCATGAAAGTTAAATTTTATTTCTTTTAAGTTTTCTGTATAGTTCTTTTAATTTTCAAATATTTTACAAAAATCCAAAGAAAATAGAAAACCAGAAAATTTCAAAGTTCTCTTGAGAAAACAGGAAATGATAGTACATCAGAAATGATCTAAACGTCCTAGACTGCAATTATGGGAAATGATTGCATCATGCTTACTTGATTGTTTAAATTGTTGTGTTTTTAATCTGCTTATTTACAAGTAATTTGAATTGTCAGTAGGCTGTAAGTGTCTTTGAATCATTAGTAGTATGGAAAGTAAATCAATTCTACAACTGTGATTTGAACCCATGTTTGCTAGTGTGTGTGCGTAAAAGAATGCAAAAGATCACTATCAGATACAGGATGTTAGAGTTTGGCAATTATTTTCTACTGAGACCAGTTTCAGGTTAGGTCGTTAGCACAATTAATGAGGTTCATCTCACTGCCCATACTCACAAGTATGCAAAGAGAGATTGAATCAAGACATGTCTTTACATCAACCGTTGAGCGTGTATTCACCATTGAATCACTCCTGATTCATTGAATTCAAATCCAGATAAAAGTTGGATCCCCTTACCTAAATCCTCAAACACCATATTCATTATCCTGAATCATCATACCGATATTCACTGAAGAAATCACATGAAACCAAGACAAATGAATCACTCGATTCTGAATCTTATGATTCCTGATAATCCTTATGGATTCTGTTTGATTTTTCCTGTGCTAATTGATGTAGCCTCATTCTGGAAATTTAGAAAATCATTCGGAAAATCTTAGATGCCTTGAGATAGTGCAATTTAAATTTCTATAGCATATATGTGGGGTATAGGTTGTAAATATTGAAATTAATACCTTAACACACAAGAACATGATACAAAGATGCTTATGGTTTCAAATCTTATAATATTGACAACTTGAATTACTTGTTTATGTGCTTATTACGTATGAATAATTTGTAATCCATGACATGATCCCATATTCTTTGATGTTTATTGTGTATCATTTTTTCTTACAATAGCCTGATATGATCATCTGCTCATGACTTTGACCCAAAAATAGCTTGTGTGTATATTCTTGTGCATATTAACTTCATTCAGAAAAACTCAGAAAGATTTTAAGTTTATGTACAGTTCAATTTTTATCAAAAATGCCAAAAATATTTGTGTTTAACTTCCTTGAATTGTTTTGAAACCTCATGATTAAATGTTCATATCCGGTTCGTTATTTGACTTGACAATCTTCATAATTTGAGTTGAAATTAGATTTCACAAGGGTTTCTGCGTACTTGTCAAATGCGCAGGAATTAAATCTTGCGTACTTGTAAGTACGCAAGACTTATGTCATGCGTACTTGCCAAGTATGCAAGAGTTAAGTCTTGCGCACTTGTTAAGTGCGCACGACCAAGCTGTGAAAGGTATATAAACAGGTGTTAGACGTTTTGTCTCAGTTCATCTCATTCAAACGAACTTAACACTATTGTATATCTCTGTTCGATTTTCACTCAAAAATTTGTGTGTTCCTAAACGATTTTTCGTCCCGATCTTAGTTTCATCATCATCTAACTAACATTTAGTGAGAATCTAGGGCCATTTCATCCACAAAATCTCTTGTTGAGGACCAATTACTTGAACTTACGAGCTTAGGGTTTTGGTGTTGAAATTTAGACCGGTTTTGGGTGTTTTTAAGTGAAATTAAAACCCTAAAACTAGTTTATGATCATCAATCGAAGCTCTTGTATTCTAATTTCATCCTTAATTGCTCTTGATTTTGGGTTTAACCCCTTGGTGTCCGTAGTTTTGCGTCGGACCGAGGTTAGGTCCAAATGACCTGGGTTTAGCTTTGCCTTGATGTTGGTTTTGGTCCCATGAGTCTTAAACAGGTTTTTTGACATTGTGGTGACCGATATCATAATCTAAAACTTTGAATCTCTTGATTTTGGATTTTGTAAAAGTTCTAAGTGTTAGTTCCTGCGCACTTAGTAAGTACGCAAAAATTAGCTCCTGCGTACTTACTAAGCACGCAAGAACAATTTTCTGCGTATTTGTTAAGTACGCAGGAAGGGCACTTCTGAAATTTTTCTAAGTCTGAAAATCAGTTCAAGTGTTATACCATGTCATGCTTGTTCTATTCCAATTATTCTGTTTGATCTAATGCTGTTTCTCGTATGTTCTTGTAGAGATGACTGGTGATGGAGGTGATGAAGAAGAAGGAGGAAATGGTGCTGAAGAGTAAAATTCTGAAGTGACTGAATCTTATTCATCTGACTCTGATGATGCACCAGACCAAACACACCCACGGATAATGGTGAAGGTTTCCCTTCCCGAGTCATCCTCCAAAAGACAAAGACAAAAGAGTTCATACAACAAGTATGTTCCTGAACATGAGACTGATAAGAGGAAGAATAGGACTATTGAGGGATTCCTTCCTGAATCTTTCTATATACGTCATTTTGAGTTACTGACGTGGAGCGCGTTAGACATGCTGGCGTCGGTTTCACGTAGCTCAAAATTGACATAGTCGCCCTTGAGCTCACGGATTTTGACCTTGGGAAACCTCTTATACAACGTTGTTAGACAAATACTACCTGCATAAGAGACTATAGACATCTCCAGAGCTGCTGTCAAGGGGGAGTTTGTTGAAGCAATTCTTGTGACAATCACTCTGAAGCTGTTAGAGACTGTACACATCTACAGAGATGCTGTCAAGGGGAAGTTTGTTGAAGCAATTCTTGTGACAAGCACTCTGAAGATTTTTTTACTTATGTATTGTCTTTATGTATTTGTATTTGTATTTCAGCATCTGTATGTATTGGTTTATCAAGTTCTAATCATGTTCGTAGGTACTTGTTGTATTTGTCTTTGTTAAGTGTTGTGCGCACTTAACAAGTGCACAGGTTGCTTAACCTGCGTACTTATCAAGTACGCAAGAACATTTTCTGCGTACTTGCTAAGTACGCATGAGTTAAACCATGCGCATTTGCTAAGTGCGCAGGCAACAGGTCTATTATATATAGTTGTTAGTGACAGAATGTACGTACGCACTCATTCTCTCTGTAACCGGCTGTGATTATCAATAGACGAAGTTTGAAAGTATCTTGTGTCTTTGTTGTCGGTTTACTTTGTGTTGATTGATACTCCACCTAGTGACGGGCATTCCGCACCCGGTTCGGCCAGGAACACACTGGCATGTGACGATCCGAGACACCCGAGAGACCTACAAGATCACCTCCTCTACTGAAAGAATCGGGGAGACATTCCCATGTGACCAAATTTTAAGTGTTTCTATATGCTAACATTGTTAATTATTTGGTTGCAGGTAAAATTCCAGAACATTGGGCAAAGAAGAAGAAGCAACACTTCATGTCTCAAGTGAAGTAGTATATCTGGGATGAACCAGATTTGTTTAAAGTCGGAGCAGATCAAAGGATCCGGTGTTGTGTGCCCAAAAGTGAAGTCCAGTACTTATTGGAACATGCCCATTCATATGCTTGTGGACGCCACTTCAGTGGATAGAAAACGGGACACAAGGTCTTAACTTGTTGGTTTTCCTGGCCTACAATCTTCAAGGATGTAGCAGAGTTTGTGAAGAATTGCACAAGGTGTCAGCAGCTTGGGAGCTTCACAAAGCGGGATGAAATACCAATGCGACCTCTTATGGTCGTCAACATATTTGATGTGTGGGACATAGACTTCATGGGCCCCTTCCCTAATTCTTTGAGACACATGTACATCTTAGTGGCGGTTGATTATGTTTCTAAATGGGTTGAAGCAATCGCCACTAAGACAAATGATCACACAGTTATGTGCAAGTTCGTCCAAAGTAACATCTTTTCCAGGTTTGGTGTTCCACATGTGATCATTAGTGATGGGGGTTCACATTTTAAGAACTTCAAATTTGGTAAATTGTTTAAACGATACGGTGTGAACCATCGGATTGCCACTCCATATCACCCACAAACAAGTGGGAAATTGGAGGTGTCAAACAAGCAAATAAAGGAGATTTTACAAAAGACGGTTCGGCCTGATCGTAAGGATTTGGTCTACCAAACTAAACGATGCTCTATGGGCCTACCGAACAGCTTACAAAACTCCGATTGGTACCACACCATACCGACTAGTTTATGGAAAAGGATGTCATTTGCCGGTTGAAATAGGTCATCGTGCATTATGGGCAGTTAAATATGTTAATCTTGACTATGACAATGCAGGTAAAGAACAGATGTTGCAGCTATGTCAGTTGGAAGAGTTGAGGGATGAAGCTTATGAGTGCGCATCTGTATACAAGGAAAAAATGAAAGCAGTGCACGACTCCAAGTTAAAGAAAAAGGTCTTTGAGGTAGGCTAGAAGGTGTGGCTATACAATTCAAGGCTGAAACTGTTCCCTAGGAAGCTGAAGAGTAAATGGATGGGTCCATATTTGGTGATCAAAGTTGGACAGTTTGGGGAGATCGAGATCTAAAACTTTGTCGATCACCTCAGGCAGGTTGTGAATGGTCACAGACTGAAGCCCTACTTAGAAACAGATGAAAACAATGACACCAAGGAAGAATCAGTAAGTTTTGTCATGCATGCATCGGCATATGAATAACCCAAGCAAAGTACACTGCGTCTAGCTGAAGACGTTTAACTTAGCGCTCTTAGGAGGCAATCTAAGCTTTACTTTTGTGTCTAGGTTAAATGAACGTTGTGGGTGTGTTCTCTAGAGACCCTCACGAGACTAACTCGTCCACTCGGGCTACCGAGGGGTTTAAATGGCTTAATTCATGTGCTAAATGCATTCGTGATTCCTAAGAAAGTGAGTTAGGTTTTTGTGTCGTTTTTGTGCTTTAAATCTGGGAAAAGCCCAATTGTGGGGACATTCTGGGAACGCTGAGGCCTATATTAATGCAATGGGGGCCATGCATCATTCTCTAGGGGTATGATAACGTGTGTAGAGTTTGTAGAGTCTTGAGTCTTCATTTTTAGTGTTTTCGGTATGTTTTCGCGTATTTTTCAAGATTTCCCGTGGATTTGGGGCCATACGAGCATAAAAAAACATCACAAATCTCATTCCAGGTATATACGAACTTAATTGGAGAGTTGGAACGCATTTTGAAAAAGTTGAAAATTTTAACTTGAAAAAATCAAAAAATTTTCTAAACAAAAATTGAAAAAAAAAGTTATCTTTCTGTGATGGGAGGTCCCTCGCAGTACGCGAACTTCCAAGGGAAGTTCTTCGCGACACGCGAAGAACAAACTAAACGGCCGGGTGATTTTTTGTCCTCACGTACCAAAATTAGGGTGTTTAATTTCTTTTTGTTTATTTTTTTTATTTTGAGTCGTTTGAGTCCGTCGAGTCTTTTAATTTTTATTGAGTCGTCTTATTGAGTTGATATGATGTTTGTAGGTATGTTTTGAGCTTGATTTTGCAGGATTGGATTTAATTTCTCGTACGCAATCTCCATTCGAGAGACGATAATACGATCTTGAACGTTCTTGTACATAGCAACCTACTTGTACCCGTGGAGCACGATCGCAAATGAAATGCTATACGATCGTCTATCCAGCTAAGTTTTACTTATTTCTGTATTTTGTTTGAGTTTTTGAGTCACTCTTCTTACATTGAGGACAACGTCGAGTTTAAGTGTAGGGAGGGTAGACCTTGTCCAGGTCTAGTTTGTCTTTTGTTTTTCAGTTTTGAGTAATAAAAATCATAAAAATTTAAAAAATTTTGAAAAATGTCGCTAGATTAGAATTTTTACAACTAAATGGAAAATGATAGTACAATCGGAAATTTGCGCGTGGAATTTAACTGAATAATAATGATGATCAAACATGTATAACTTGTAATGTTTTGGTAGACCCAACCGACTTAAGAGCTTAAACATCCTGACAGTGAATTTAGCTTAATTGAATAATTAATTCAGGATGTCTTGTAGGTTCTCCTCTTAGGGGTGTCGGGTAAGGTCGAAACTGTCAACATAGGGTGATAGGTACCTTTGTAAACAAAAATTTATAAGTTTTTAAAATTTATAAGTTTTTAAAATTTCTTGGCACATCGCTTTCTTTTTATGAAAATATATCCGAAAGTTGGTGGCACCCGCATTCCATAATCCATCATTGCATGAGTTTAATTAATTAAATTGAAAGCTTAGGTTTCGCTTACGTGTTACCCTCCGAGATAGTGACATGGTTGATACACCCATGGGCGGGACTTAAGTGATCAAAATTGGATGAATAAGTTAGGTTTACGGGTTACCCTTCGGGATGGCGACTTGAAGGATACACCTCTATTCCGAAGCTTATGAATTTCATTGCTTAAAAACTGCAGCCAGCGTGTCATATATCGGGTTCTAGCTTGATTGAAACACCATTGGGTTAGGTTTATTCATATAAGTTAATCAAAGCTCAAAACATGCATCCATCGATCCATTAATCATCCATTAATTTTCAAAAACATATAAATTAGTGTTTATAGTGGTGGGAAATCTATATGGTTTAACTCGGGCCTAAACATGACCTTAAGATGGGATTAGGCTAAGCTGTAGCTTTTGAGTGTGAGACCCATAGATAAACTGTCGGCTTGGTAATGTATAATATATAGATCACATAATTGGGGGCTCAAGAGACGGTGGTTGGGTTTAATCGGATAGAAATACCGATTGTTACAGTTAACATGTCGAAAAATCAAAAGGTGTGAAAGAATGAAAATAAAAAAGCAAAGTTTTCTGATTATGATTCCTTTGAAGTATTCGTTTTCAAGAAAAAAAAGGTTAAGTATGGAGATGTAATGTGAGGTTAAATATCTCATGTTTAAGAGTCGGTTTTGTATAGTTTTAGTCATTTTACTTTGTACTTTGAGTCGGGTTAATGTGGTATTTGTATTTGTGTCCATTACAGGTTTAATGTGCTAAGTGAACGAGAAAACACGAGCTTAAAATCATAAGGATAGTAGCATACACGGACCCCGGAGAAGTAAAAGTCAACATAAGTCAAAGTTATAGAAATCAGGATCTTCGCGCCACGCGAAGATCAGGGGAAGAAGTTGGTGACACGTGAAGGCCTTGAAAAGCCCACCCGACTAAATTGTTCTTCGCGCAACGCGAAGAATAGCCATCCAAAGTTCACGACACGCGGAGATTCCTAAATTCGGCAAATTTAACCTGATTTCAATTATAAGTCATGGAGGAGTCTATTGCCAAATTAACTTGTCTTTCTACGATCCAGAGATTCCCTAAGGCGATTTCCAGAGAAAAAGTTCCAACCTTTGTGTGTTTTTGATGCTAGATCAAGTTACAACATCTATTGAAGAATCGACGACGATGTCGATGAGCGGCTAATCTCTTCGTGTCGTTTCCGGGTGTAGGATCTGCTTATAAGTGATAGACTAGGGTTCATACTTGATTTGGTTTGCTATTCTTGTAATCATATGGTTGTTTGAATACTTGGTTTTACATTTGATTAAAACAGTTTGATTTGTCTTTGATTTATTATATTCATCAATTTTTAGTTTTCTATCGTGAATCATTGAGTATCTAGATCTGATGTTCTAAGTTGTTGATTGATTATTGAGTTGTTAACATGTGTCAAGTATCCGGTTTTATAATCGTTTCTCAACGCATTCACTATCTTAATTGTTAATTATCTGTCAAATCTAATAACGAGTTATGTCTATGTAACTTCCATTAAATACAAACCAGTCTTCACAATAACTTGCAATATGAACCCGGAAGTGGTCTGTTTTCTCTTAATAGTTTTTACAAAGTTAAAGTTATTTTCTTTTTAATTAAAATCCGAACATTTTTCATAAATTAAACACTATCCACTAATTCCCCATGGATACGACACCCTACTTCACTATATTATAGTTTAAAGTAGCTAGTGATTAGAATAATTGTTTTTATTGACCTTGACAACGCGATCAAGGGCCTGAAGCTTGCTGCAAATGATGATAGGACATGGCAATCTGATGAGGATTTGATTTCGGATGCTAAGTCATGATAGGTTGATGAAAACAATATACTGTTTGGACAATGTATATGTTAATATATTTATTTGTATATATATATATATATATATATATATATATATAGTTGCCATTTAAATGGAAATCTTTTGGTAATTAAGTTAATTTAGATCTTTTAGTGATCATATTGTGTGTATTGATTAGTAATCTAAATATTTGGTTGATGTTTGTGGTTTTGGTTGACGTATACGTCTATATCAGCTAATAATTAATAATGATTGTAATCATCTGTGTATTTGGTTGATATGTGTATTATCATATATGTTGAGGTTAGGCAATATGTACTTTGTCTACTCCAAAAAATATTGAGATGCTTGTTTTTGGTGTTATGATGTTATGTTACTATTATTGTCAATAAACATGTTATCTTACTAAATTTGGAAACAATATGTGTTTTGACCCAACTTTGGTTTCGTCACTTATCCATATTTGGTCACATGGGTCATGTTTATGTCTAGTGGGTCATGGTTTAGACAAATGAGTCAGCATGATGATTAGTTATGGTAAACTGGGTCAGATTGTAGGTTTAATGGCTCTAGGTGTAAATTGCTCATATGTGCAGATTAAATGGGTCAGGTTCTAGGTTTAATGCATTGTGTGTAGGTTTGATGGTAGTTAGATCATCTATGCATGTTTAATGCTATGCAGGTTTGGTCAAGCAAGGGTAAAATGGTCATCTAATTTTAAAATAGACAGTTGAGACTTTAATGTCTGCATAAATGAGTCCTTATATATGTTTTTGAATTCCAAATAGAAAGAGATGAGGTAATTGTTTAGCTATATTTGGCCAAACAAGGATATATATGTGAATATTGGTGATGGCATTGAGTTTGCAAAGGCTTTTATGAAGTCCTGAGAGACACATATGGCTTTATTAGTCAACACATAAGGGTTGAGTGATTAAGCCATCTGTGTCGGTCTTAGGCTCTAATAAAATCCTTTCCAAAACTCAATCCCATGGTCATCCAACAAACAAATGGATCAAAAGCTACCATATTCAAAGTCTGACCAAGTTGATAATTCCAGGAAAAAAACATGTTCAAAAAATGGTTGTACAAGAAACAAAACCAGTTGTTGAAAAGGACGATGAACAAGCAGCAGAAGTCGAGTACCATGATCCATATGAAAGAATATGATCCTGAAAAGTCTTGGATTTACGACAGTCCAGAAAAGGAGGTTAACTATGGCTACCATAATCCTTATGAAGGCGAGCATGATTCAGACTCAGACTGGTCAAACGACTACTGTTGTTGGAAATAGTTTTGGTTATTTGGTTTCAACATTACACCTCATGTATGAACTGAACAGACCTGCATTAGAAGCCATAATTTTTTTCAAATCGGAGTGTGTGTTTGTGTGTGTTTTGTGTTTTTCCAAATTGGTCAAATAGTAAATTCAATATACAGCGAAGTAATAAGATAAATTATTCACAAAACGATCAAGATGTTAAATGAATGCTTATGCAATGATCCCTTTGAAATTGCATAATTCATTTATACTAATCAGGACTACCAGTTGAAGAAAGCTAAGGAATTCAACAAAGAAAAGAAACCAGACCTTGGCAAAGATCTAAACAACACTAACTAGATCGATGAATACTAGGATAAGCTTCCAAAGTTGAAGGACTTGAATGAAGGAACAGGAGACACGGGGGAGGTCGATAGCTCCCGGCCGAAGAAAGACTGATGCAACACGTATGGGTCTGGCCAAAGACCCTTAAAAAATGTTGCGCTTCCGGGAGGCAACCCGATAGTCATGAATAAATTGAGAAGTTGGTGCATACGGTAGAA
Source organism: Smallanthus sonchifolius (assembly GCA_023525975.1). Lineage (NCBI taxonomy): Eukaryota > Viridiplantae > Streptophyta > Magnoliopsida > Asterales > Asteraceae > Smallanthus > Smallanthus sonchifolius. The sequence goes on from CM042040.1 coordinate 30,316,224, forward strand.
AACATGGACCCCGTGTTTGGTTTTCCAAGTTTAAGTTTCTAATACTTCAGCCTCCAGTTATGCCTTCTCGATACTAGAACCTTAGTAGCTTAACTACTACCCTTTATTTTTCGTTTCTATTTTTAAGTTTCCTTTTTGTGTCACATAGCATAGCATCACCAGATAGTTTCTTTACTTCTTTGAGGAGTGACACTCCACTTCTACTACCTGAGGAATCGGAAAACACATCAAATTTATGAGAAATTCGATGAAGTCTTTGAAGCGAGTGTTGACAACAGCAACAAGTTTAGCCTTAGGTTATACACCGAATTGACCAGGGGAGTACCAGTTTCTTTTCCCTTAAAACTTCATGCATTTAAATTCTTGCATAGCATTCCATTACATGCATTTGTACATTGAGGGCAATGCACATTTTTAAGTGTGCGATGGGGAATTTGAGATTCAGGACAGTTTGTAACCTCAAAGGAGTAAAACTAAACTTGTGATTTTCTAGCCATTTGACTAAAACCTTACTAGAAACCCGAAAATTTTTTAAAAATTTTAAACCCTAAAATCTAAACCTCTTTAAGTTCGCACCTAATTAAGTAAAATAAAGACATGGCAAGTAGAAACAAATGGATATTATGCATAACAAATCACTAAGCCCTATCTCATTTGTTTCCATATGAGAATAATCTGAGCCTTTTCACGAGCATTATTATCATTATTTTTCGCATGCTTTTTCGTTTGGTATATTGAGTGTTTTTCGATCGAATTTTATGCATAGTTAGAACTTTGGTGACTTATACATATCAAGACCATGAACTAGTAGATGTATGAAAGTGATTGAGGCACTTAGGACGTATTACCCTTATACATTATCCTTAAATCTCAAAAACAATATTCTCCTAGATAGCCCTATGAGCCTTAGCCTTTTCTTTTCTACTACCCACATTTATCACCAAACCAGTTTTTCGTAAACACCGGTTATAGGTAACTATCTTCAAGATGGGGAAATTTATCTTATGTCGTTATTTCAAGTTTACAACCATTGAGGCAATTTGGAGAGAATCTGCTTCACTCAAACGAATTGGAATATACAAGAAGAAAATGTGGATGTATTAGGAGGGAACAACCAAACGATCTATAAGGAGGATATGGGAAAATTATATCAAGGAATTTGAGGAAAAAGAATTATTGAAAAAATTATTTTGATGATAAAAGAAAACAAATATAGAAAATGAGAAAAGAAAAAGAAAGAGAGAATTGGGTCTTTTACCGGCTAGACCTTAAAGAACTGGACATGCATTCTTTTGATTTCAATTTGCTTTCTTGTATTCATTTCTTAAAGCCTGAATTACCATCCAAACTCTGAGAGAATATTTTCAAAGAAACAAATGATGTAAGAAAACGGTGGCGCAAGCCAAAACAATTGCAACCATTCTACGTCTTGTCAAAAAGTGTCACCAAAAGAAGAGCCAAAAGATAAGACAAATGTGTAAAGTGTTGCAACTGGAGCCACAATGGAAAGTGTAGCAAGAATCAAACTTATTCCCAACATGATTATACGCATCCGATCAAAGTAGGAGTTGTTAGGCTATAAGGCGAAAGATCCATACAAAAAAGCAGTAATGTGTATTACATAGCAAGGGAAACATTGAGAATGATAAGAGATCTTGGTCTTGGTAATCTGACCATAAACGAGACGTCATATTAGTTATATCATTATGATCTGAGTACTGTAGAGGGACCCGCTAGTATTTTCCATCTTAAGCCATGAAGTCATAGATGTGTGTTTCACGATAGCTGCATCCTTTAAAACCCTTTAAATCCCTAAATAAATCCAAAAAGCTTTTCATTTTCACCCTTTATCTTTATTTTAGCCACATTACAACCCTTTTTAAGTCCTCTTGATTTAATGCATACTACTTAGTTGGTGGAGACTTGATTTGCATACAAGCTTATGACCATTGCCTAATTCGATTCGAACTTGAGTATTCCCCATAACTTACATTATGCATACAAATATAACCTTAGAGTTAAGTGATAATTGTGAGGAGTTACGGATTATGCATAATTAAAGTTCTAGTAGGCTTGTCATGGATTCCATCATCCTAAAATAGAAAAGCACAAAAATTGAATAAGCGACTCAAGAGATAACCCGGAGTTTCCAACTACTTGGAACTCCCTACCTTTTGTAAAGTTTTTAGTTATGGGTCTGATCATGCATGATTTTGCTTAATGTGGGGTGTTATGATGTGCCATCATTTATACATGTTTTGCATGCATACTAATCCCCATATTATGGTACTAATTGAATAAAAATATTGCAATTGATACATGAAATGTTTATATTTTGTAATTGCAGGTTATTCGGTGTTGAAAATATAAATCAATATGAAATCTATTAAAACATCAAGAAGTCAAGCTTCTAGAAGGATCATTCCCGAGCTTTGACCCTCAAGAATTCAAAATTGGTTAACAAAAGTCAACCAACAGCTAAAAGACAAAACTAGGAAACATGGAGGTAATGCACGGGCGTGGATTGGCCCTCCTTACTCCCCACGGCTTCCAGTACACTACCACTCGTACCCTATGATTTCTTAGGTCTTTTCACGCTGATACAAACCAATGCACGGTCGTACATTGCTCAGTCTGACGCCTATAAATAGAAGGCTTGGGTTCTTCATTCCACACACCTCAAGAACAACCAACACACTATCCAGAGAGATAGAATTTCATAGTTAGAGTAGAGAGGCTCCTCTTCCTTGTTCCAAAATAGGGGAGCCTACGAAACTTAACGTTATGCTAGTTAGTATGGCCATTCGTGGCTAAACTCTTTGTATTGCTAGGGTGTAGATGAAGTTTGTGCATGTTAATGTTTAACGTATTAATCTAGTGGTATATTTATTTCTTTAATTATTCGCTCTTAAAACCACCTCTTGGTGGGCTTTTTATTGTTGTCTAAATATGTCTTTATATTTGTGAGTGTTCTTGGTTTTAAAGTGTAAAATCGTAGAACTTTTTTAATCAAACTTCTTTTAATACGTGTACGTCTTTATACGATTAGAGATTAATAAGCCAAGGCTTGGTCAATACTAGTAAGGTCGTATGTCTTTATACGAACTTACTATGCGACCAAGAGTTGGTGAACTCATGTTGGGAACGGTACGTCTTTATACATAGTCTCATTGTTACACCTCCTCCCGACGAATAAAGTATAATCACCTATTTAACAATAGTAATTAAGCATTTAAGTTCGATGTCCTAAACCAGCCTAGAGATAGCATTCAAAGGGTTGAGGGTAACGTTGTCCCTAGCGAGAATCATTATCATTTTATTATTAAAGATTTTTAATTCGTGAATCAACCTTTGTGAGAATGTTGCTCTAGCGGTGTACCGTTCACATGTTTGTAGTAGTCATAACACTAGATTAGTCAAATTAACATTATCACGTACCAAGCGGATTTGAAACTAAAAGCAATACTCTTTGTGACCTGGTCATTTCTGAGATATTTACTCTCTTGGTTCTTACCTAAACTATATTACGTTGCGATAGTTACATTTGCCTATTGTGTGCGTTTTAAGTTACAGTAATTATCAAAATGTAAATTTAAAACTTGACCTCGTGAAACCAATATCTCTAAATTTTATTATATAATATTTATTACTTATCACACGAACACATCAGTGCTCGTGTGCATCGATTTTATGGGGAAATGGCCATTCCCTGCGTTGACGGCCCTGAATAGGGAATTGTCGAATCATTGTCCGGTTGTTCTTGTTTGTTCGGAGGTTGATTTTGGTCATATTCCCTTTAAATTCTTTAATAGCTGGGTTTGAAGTAGGGGTGTTCAAAACCGGATATCCGAAAATTCGGATATCCGAATTTCGGATATCCGAAATTTTCGGATAGTGGATTTCACTATCCGAAAATATAAAAAAAAAAATTATATAAAAATAATATTTTTAAATTACAAAATCAATTAAAAACCTTAAAAAACATTAGAAAATATACATATAAAAATATATAAATATAATATATCGGGTTTTGATTCAAATTTTCTTATTTTTAAATAATAAAAACAATTAAAAAAATATATAAATATAATATTTCGGATATTCGGATATCCGAACTATCCGAAATATCCGAAAATCACTATCCGAATCCGAAAATTCGGATATCCGAAATTTCGGATATCCGAATTTTCGGATAATTCGGATTCGGATTTTCGGATAATTCGGATTCGGTTTCGGATTCGGATTTTTTTGAACACCCCTAGTTTGAAGGAGTTAGTTGGTGATATTATGAGGAAGGATTTGGATCTGGTGGAGGGAGGGGTGAAAGCGCATGCGATGAGGTTAGTCTTACTTAAGATGGGTTTGAAGGAGTTGAGTGCCAAGATGAAAGATTCGAATGGTTAGTTAGAGGCAGAGATGGGGAAGGTGGTGTAAGGTCTCGCATGTTTAGTTAAGACTAGGAAGCTTCGGTGGATGAAGCTCAAACTAGAGCTTTGATGAGATGTAGGCTGAAACATTTGAATCTTCAAAAGGCTAAGGATTTGCATTAGAAAGCTCTGGTTAATTGGATAAAATACGGGGATGATAATTTTGGTTATTTTCATGGGGTATTAAATGCTAAAGTGGTCACGAATAGGATTAACGCCCTTAAGTTTGGAGGTGTGTGGGTGTCTGATCCTACGAGGCTAAAGGAGAATGTTAGGTGGTATTTTAAAAAGAGGTTTCCCGAACGTATCCGGAGAAGACCTAAGTTTTTGAGTGATGGTCTTGTCAGATTATCTGAGGGGCAAGCTTCCTGTCTCGGTCTCTGAAGTCTGGCTAGCGGTTCGGGGATGTAGTGGTAACAAGGCCCCTGGCTCAGATGGGATGTCGCTAAACTACTTAAATTTTTTTGGGTATGTTGTACAAAGTGATAGCCAAAACTCTCTCTAATTGGGTAAAAAAACGTTATGGAGCATCTTATATCCATGACCCGGTCTGCGTTTGTAGGAGGGAAAAATATTTTAGACAGTCCCCTGATTGTCAATGAGTTGGTCTCGTGGGCTAGGAAAACCAAAAGATAGATTATGATTTTTAAAGTGGACTTCGAAAAATCCTATGATTCGTTGAATTGGAAGTTTCTATGGTCAATGCTTGAAAACTTGGTCTTTCTGGGTCGATGGAGGAAGTGGGTGGAGGGATGCTTGAAATCTGGGAGAGGGTCGGTTCTTGTGAATTGGTCCCCTGCGGAGGAGTTTTCTTTCAAGAGAGGGCTCAGACAAGGTGACCCCCTCTCTCCGGTCCTGATTATTTTAGCATTGGAAGTGCTGAACTTGTTTATAGTTAAGGCGGCTAGGGTGGGGTTGTTTCACGGGATTAACATTTAGGATAATGGGCCCTCAGTCTCTCATCTTTGTTTCGCGGATGATGTTATTTTTCTTTGGGCTATGAACTTGCACCGTCTTCTTAGAAGTTTTTTCTTGGTTACCGGTATGAAGGTTAATCTGCAGAAAAGTCATTTTTTTGGGATTGGTGTCGAGGAGGAGAAGTTTACTAGCATGGCAAACATTATGAGGTGCGATGTTGGGGTTTTCCCGTTCCTGTACCTTGGCCTCCCGATCGAAGAGAATATGAAAAGGTTAAATTTTGGCAACCTGTGCTCGATAAAAATCTATCTAATTGGAAAGCGAAGACGTTGTCATTTACGGTAGGATGATGCTTGCTAAGGTTGTGCTTGTTAGTTTACCGTCTTACTATTTGTCCCTGTTTAGAGCTCCGAAGAAAGTTATTAACATTCTTGAAGGTCTTAGAAGGTCGTTTGTGTGGGGGAGGTCGTCTACGGGTCATAAAATTAGATAGGTTGCTTGGGAGAGGGTTGTCAAATGGAAAAGTAGAGGAGGGTTGGGGTTGGGGGATCTGTGAGTTCAATTTGGCTATGATTACGAAATGGTGGTGGAGATTAGAGCTAACGAGGATCAGTTGTGGGCTTGAATTATTGGGGCTATCCACAAATCCTCTTGCCTTGGTTCTATGGTGCCGAGAAAGAATTCTATCCCGGGATTGTGGAAAGATATTGTTGGTATTCATGGAGAGCTTGGAAAACTGGGGGTGAGCGTGAAGGACATGTTACGAGTGGAAGTAGGGAATGGTAAAAGAGCGAGGTTTTGGCACGACTCGTTTTCGAAGGCGGGCCCTCTCAAGGAGAGGTTCCCGAATATTTTCAAGTTGGCTGTCAACAAAGATGCCTAGGTATCCTCTTCTTTGGTCAATGATGGAGGGTCTATTCAGCGGCGGTGGGAGTGGAAGAAGAACCCATCGACGGAGGGAGAAAGGGTCCAAATCAGGGAGATTTTAAACTTTTTGAATGAAGTTAAGTGTGAGGAAGGAGATTAGGGGCCGGAGAGGGATCGATCTATTGAGGCGGTTTTCAAGTAGAATAAATGGGCGACTCCGAAAGCTAATTATTTGGCTTGGTTTGTTGTTGCGAGGAGGGTAGCGTCGAAGGTTGGTCTAATTGCTATGGGACTTGGTATTGATAGCACGGTTTGTGGTAGGTGCGGCATAGCTCACGAAACGGCGGATCATATTTTTGTATCTTGTTGGCTAGATGCGTGTGGTGGCATGTGTTTCGGTGGGTAAAGATTGGTGTGTAGGCTCAGATCCATTCGGTTGGGGAAGTTTTTGAAGTTTTGACTAATCAACCTGGGTCTTTAAAATGGAGGAGAACGGTTTGCGTGGTGATCTTTGCTACCCTTTGGAGGATTGGATATGCAGGAATGCGAAGGAATTTAATGACACTTTTATTCCGGTCTTGAAAATGGTGAAGATGATAAAAAAGACTCGTTTTTTTTATGAAGAATAGGTTGAATTGTAATGCCCTTGTGTGGGAGAAATGGCTAGTTCTTTTATATTTCCTGGTTATTGTAATGTCTGTTTGTTGTTGGTGTTTCCAAACTTCTTGCTGGATCTTTATATTTATATATAAAGGTTTTATTGTTAAAAAAACTACTGTAACAGTGTATAGGTATGTAGACTGTATACGGATAGATGTATACCCCTATATTGACTTTACTCTATACCCCCCGAGTTCGACATTTTTATGTTTTGACTTGACTTTAAAATATTGATGCCTAGTTTATTATTTAATATCAATAAGTTTTTAATAAATATTTTTAATTAAATATAAAAACTCTTAATAAATATTTTACTTATTGTTTTGTGCAATTGATAACGATAGATTGTCCTTATGCATTCAATTATTATTGTATATAACCTAACTAATTAAGTTGTTAATTGGTTATAAAATTACAAAATTTGACCTCTAGAATAATATTGGGAGAAAACTCTATATATTCATCTAATCACATATGGTCAACACATATATTATATAGTAATACATGGACTTGTAACCGACCCTATAATAAATATATTGTTTAATCATCCTAATGGTGTATAATGTCTGTATTAAGTATAGGGTTTATAACACTTCCCCTCAGACATATTACCACTCATTATACACTAATAACATCATACTTCAGGTTGATATTAAATTGGTACTTCAGGACCTAGAAAATAAACTGATACTCCTGGATCAATTATGTTGCCTCATTAAAAACCTTGCTAAGAAAACTCAATGGGACAAAACTTAGTCAAGGGAAAAAGAGTGCAACATGTATAATGTTCCCCCTTAAACTAATTTACATATTTCAATATGTAGAGTCCGATCTTCAATGACAAGTGCTTGACTTGATCTTTGATGTAGCATTCTCTTACTTAAATTATGTAAGTTGCATCGTCTTCATAAGATAATCTTCATGTCCTTCTTGATTTGTTCTAGACTTCATTCTCCTTGTATATGTTGGATCAACCATATCATCCTTATGCATTCTTGACTGGTAGATTTGACGGTGTTACTGCTGTGATTTGCCTTGTTGACCTCTAAGAAATCGTCGTGTACTCGTATGGAAGCAGGTAACCTGACTAAGTGCCGTGTCTTGCAAATATATTGGGATATGTCTTCTTCCCAATTTCAGTATCTATGTGTTGAATTTAAAGTGTATCTTGCTAGCACATGTGTTGACAACACAATACCATGCCTCGTGATATTTATGAGATACATTTGTGTATCGATTGAGCTTAAGTACAGTACTTCTGGACCAAATACTCTTCCGCCCTATTCTTGGGGACGGTAAGGATTCTCGTGTACATTATTTAGCGATCGTACAATCATGAGTGTGCTTAGCGGATAAACTTTGTCCATATTAGAATATGTTAACATCTTCTGGGTGTAGTTCGATTTATGAAAAATATACAATCTCATATATACTCGAACATCATGTCGATGAACAATTTTGTTCTGTTAAAGTCTTTCAAAATTTTCTTCCTAGAAGTTCGACAGAGTCTCTCGATGATGCTTAGATCATCATTGTAAACTGGCGATTATAATGAACTTTAAGAGTGATAATTTTGATCAATAGACATGACTTATTTTTGTCAAACTTATACCCCTTATTTTCAAAATATATATTGAGTCGATTTTATCATATATGACCAGTTTTATTGAGACTATAAAAAAGTCTCGGGGGTATTAAATATGATGCTTTAGGCATTTCTAACCATCAAGGGATTTTCATGTTTATGTCACTTTCAAGTTTTCCATACAAATATGTAGTGACAACATCTATAAGTTTCCTGAAGTCTTTCTAAGATTGCGAGACCGATTAAACATCTAAAGGTTATCGCATCCACCACAGGGGAACACGTTTCCTTATAATCAACTTCGGGGATTTGGGAAAAACCTTAATGTTACAATTCGTGCCTGCGTCACATAATCTCATAACTTTCGTTTCTTTTTATATTAAAGACACCCATTTATAACCTACTGGTTTGACATCTATGGGTGTTCGAACTACAGGTCTGAAAACGTTTTATTTGTCATGCAAATTTAATTCAGCCTTTTAGGCAGTCATCTCTGTGCATGTACTCTTACAGAGTTTTAGATATGTAATATTTTTATTTGATTACATTTGTTGCTAGCATATGAAAATATTTCAAACACATGTTTTATTTTGGTTCCATATTGTACTATTTTGTACATAATTTATTGAGATCTCATATCTGTTTGGTACATGAGTTTCTTCCGAAACTCCATTTTCCTCTTCTAGGGCATTATAATTTTCTTTTAGAATCGTATTAATCTCTTCTAGAACATTTACCTCTTATAGGGCTTTATCGCTTCTTTCTGCGATTTCGTTAATCTCTTCTAGGATTTTATCTATAACCTCTTCTAGGGTTAGACCAACTGCCTTATTCTGCTCTTTTTATTCTCATGGGTTTTTATGTTTGGAACCGATTTATTTCCCATGTTTCCTGTGTATGGTAATATTTTTATGATTACATCAGTTTGAGCAGGTGACTTTGTCATTAAGTGTGTGTGTGTGTGTGTGTGAATGCATTAGATAATTCATTTGCTATTCTTTACAAAAGCATGACATATTAGACTTCAGACTCATATTAACCACTTCAGGGGTGATGATGATGCATTCAATGTTTTTGTTTTCATGTATTACCAGTCTTTCATTTCTTTATTCAATCTCCCCCTAAAACTAGGAAACATGTCCCATTCTGGTACATTATGATGGCGGTATTGATACATAGATCGTACTACAGAAATATTTATTGTTGAGACAAACTTAGTTCTCTTTCGAAGAACATTTGTATAGGAGAGTATTTTTTTATCTGGATGTTGGTTTTGAACTGATTAGTGCATCGGTATGCCCTCATGTAGAAGATGGCAATTCACATCTTATCAATAGCTATCTAGCTATTAATTGTAATCGTGTAATCATTAATTTAGCTAAAACTTATGTTTGAACATAATCTGTTGGATGTTCAATATTTGTCCCTATTTACATACAATAAGTGGTCAAATGCTACATATAAGATAGCTAAAAGACTCATGCGTGACCATATAAAGATGTATATCTTAAGATTGTAAAATACTAAAAATGGTCCACATGGAGATTAACATGCCCGCATATGTCCTCTTGGATTCTTCCCAAATATAAGAGGGATTTTTATAAGACTTTGTTTTCGAAGAGCTTAAATATTGATTTGTTGAGACAACTCATTGCACATGATAAGTCTTTTGGTAGCAAAAATTTTAAATTATTGATAGAGCGCTTGTTGGCACTTTTGATCATTCATCTCATCACGATGCTACCTCGACGACCTATCTGGTCATGTTGTATGACGAAAAATATCTTTAGCTAGTAACTTCTGGTTACTCACCATATTTGATTTTTTATTAGATTATTTTGTGCAATATATTTCTAGATTGTAAAACATCTAGTTTTGTGCAATATACACATCAGGAAGGTGACACGTACTCTTCTGGAGCATTCAATAAAGTTACCAACACCTGGAATAATACCAATAAGTGTCTCTATGGTAGACAACTAAAAAAAGTATTTTATGTTTTAGGATAGTGTTAGTTGTGTCGATATGCCAGATATTCATCGTTGATGGTTACAATAACTCTACTAGAGTATTATGACATAATTTTGGTACCTGGTAGGTAAGATAAACATACTCGTCCGGAGCAGTCGATAGGTTACAAATATTGTTATTTACCAGGTTTTCATCGGTGGTCGCTAAACAATAATATCCAAATGAAGGGAGTGATAGCGAGGCTACAAAGGTGCCCTCGATTAGGTTTGTTTCAACCTCTTTCCCTTTTTCTTTAATTAATTTTGGCCAAGGCACAACTAGATGGCATGGTTGGTCACTTCACACTTGTAGCATATACTTTCTTGGCCCTTGTGAGACATCCTTGTCGATGCCTACACTGTAAATCAATGACCTTTTGATGATGAAAGAGTTTCAGAAACTAGGGTTTTTCAAAAGAGCATTTTCGTGCTGATAACGTAGAATAATATTGGGAGAAAACTCTATATATTCATATAATCACATATGGTCAACACATATATTATATAGTAATACATGGATTTGTAACCGACCCTATAATAAATATATTGTTTAATCCTTCTAATGGGGTATAATGTCTGTATTAAGTATAGGGTTTATAACAATCTCTTTGTTTTTAAGTAGATTAATTGATGACATGTTTTATCTATGTCGAATAGATAATTTAGTTAAGATAAAAAGTGGATTAAACAAATCCAAACATCATGCAAGGTATATTTTATAAGATAACTAGAATCAATTAGAGAAATGAACCCCTAACTCTAACACTAAACAAGATGACTCTATGAAGAACGATAAGAGGGAAATGTTTGTGAATGACATAGATTTGGTTTTAAGCAGCATCTTCAAGTATATTTAGCCCTAGCTTCATTGCTTGAACAACTTTAGCCCCATAACTTTAGATTTTAGCAGATCAGCTCCTCAACTTCATCTACTAGCCTATAACCAAACTAAGCCTGCACAAAACAAACTAAGTCTCAAAACATGAACTTTATATGTTGTTATTGAATTGTAATATGAGTAACTTTAACAAGTTTCTTATCTTTCACAAATTGATTCCACCCCCAACTGAACACAAAACTCTGGTTGCTTTTCCAATAACAATATCTAAACTTCCACAATTCTTAGATTGGTTATACTAAAGAAATATGCTTTGAGATATTTTTTCAAAACTCGTCATTAGCAAACCCTTGCTTCAGCTCAGCAGATACACGTGGAAAATATCTCACAGGGTATTTCTTAGGTATAACCAATCTATTAAGTTTACCAACATCACTTTGTAAGTTTTTGTTAATTCTTTTTGAAAAAAGAACCCGACAAGAAAACCCGAACCTCCCCTTTTCAATCGATAAAAATTCGCTTTTTATTTTTTTCCGTCTTTGATAACCTTTAAACGTTGCTTGATACGAATCATATCAATCAACGTTTGAAGGTTATCAAAAAATGAAAAGGATAAAGAGAGTGATATATAGAAAAAAATTCTAGCAATGATCAAAGATGGATCATATCATATCATTTAATCCATCTTTGATCATAACTAGAACGGTTTTTATGTTATAGTGACTTTGGAAGCTTGCTTCTAGAAGAGTAGACTTAGTCAACGGAAAGTTTCTTGGTGCATCATCACTTCTAAGCATAATTATCAATCTCCATTAATCCACAACTATATATAAAGCTCCTTCTCTTAGACTTTTTTTTTTCCTATAAACAATAATGGTAGCATGTTAGTATCCTATTTACAATAATAAAACTACTTAGTGAAGCATAAAACATAATTAATAAGTTTTCTTAATCAAAAGTTTATCCTTTAATCATGATTTGCATGAGAATTTAACATGGTAAAACTCTCTCGATGAATAAGTTACAATGTTTCAAATCAACATGGACTAAAGAAACAGGAGTATAACATATATAATGAATCTAAAAATTATAAACAACTATAACTCAACATATAAGAAATCGATACCCTCGGGTTCAACTAAAAGATTAATTTTATAAAAAAAAACATGTTATACTTGAAGAACATGAACAAAAAGTTAGTTAAACGTATTATTAATCAATAAAATCTGGATTTAAAACTAACCTCTGGTTGATCTGAATAAGTTGTAACAAAGATGATTTTAGGGTTCGATAGAAACACCTTAGGATGAAGAAATATATAGAGAGAGAAAATAAGCATACCATAATTAATTTCTTAAATAAAAGGAAGCAGTTTTATATAATAGATCTTTCAAAAAAATATATGATTGCATACACAAACTGCATTGATTTTATAATGATTGTGTGGATTTCGTATATAAGTTTTAAAGGAAATCTATTCTTTATATAAAAGAAATACATATAAATTTGCAAACATATTTTTTATTCAGATTTACACTTATTTCGATTAATGTAAACTTGCAAAATTTATTCGTGGCTACAAAAATCAATTTACTAATTAAAATTATAACATTAAATTTATGGAATATTTTTTATTAACTTGTGAAAGACGTAATAACCCCTAAAATTTAGTTTATTTACCTTATTTCATTTACCTGTTTATTATTAATTCTAGGTTATATACCCATATTACATGAGATTGTTTAATAAAAAAATAAAATTACAATAATATGTAAAAAAAATTAAAATAATGTGTAAAACAAAAAATAAAATTCTTTGTTTCCTTAATTAAATAATAATTAGAACTTACATTTTATATTATTTAAAAAAAGCATGAATATAATTAAATTTCAAAATTCAAACTTACTTAAAATAAGAAAAATTAGAAGATTTTGATTAGAAAAAATATGGTGATAACACGTGCCATTTTTTAGAATAATTTATTAGAATAAGGATTACTAGTTTAGAACCCGTGTATTAACACGTGCTGAAAAATATCAATACATAAAATTATTAAATCTTTGTGTATATATTTTACAGGTGTAAATATGTAGTGCATATACTAAGGATAGAAAAAGAAATTCAAAATATGTAAAAATTTATATATAATTAGGTTTCAAAAATATGTTTATTAGTATTTAATGTAATTTGACATACATTTACTATTATTATACATACTAATGGGCATGCGATTCCACATGAAACTTTTGTTTTTTTTTTCCTCAAAAGTTTTTTTTATACTTTCGTCACATTTACTTTTTTGTATTTTTGACTCAAAACTTCATTTTTTTTTATAAATTTCCCTCTAAACTTTAAAATAAGCTTTTATTTTATTTTTACTCAAAACTTTATTTTTTATAGATATGTCACAAAAGTTCAATATACTTTTGTTTGTTAACTTTTTACAAAATACGGGTGCGCCGTTGTTTGTATTTTTTTTAACGTTTTGATATATTTTTTTTAAACAGAGTTGTATTCAAAATCTAAATTTTTTATCGTTGAATGTAGCGAGTGTCGTTACCAGGGGTGACACCGTCGTGGTACTGTTTCCTCAAAAGTTTTTTTTTATAATTTTGCCACAATTGTTTTTCAAAAGTTTTTTTTATAGTTTTGCCACAAAATAGACTGTATAGTTGAGTTTTTTATTCTTTTTTCTTAAAAGTTTTTTTTCATAGATTTGCCACAATTTTTTTCTCAAATTTTTTTTATAGTTTTGTCACAAAATATATTGTATAGTTGAGTTTTTTATTCTTTTTTCTTAAAATTTTTTTTCATAGATTTGCCACAAAACATAAATGGAGTAAACTTTAGTAATTTTTTTTTTATTTTGCCTCAACTTTTGTTTTTTATAAAATTGTAACATAAGTTTAATGGGTTTATTTTTTTATTGAAGTTAGGTTCAATGGGTTTGTTTTTTATGGGGAAGGTCCATTAAAAAGTGAATTTTCGCTAAGAAACGCTAATAAGTGGGTCAAACGAACTTCGATTGAACTCATTCCAGCGACGTTGGAACCGTCTCATAGAATCCTAACCCTAACCTGGACCCACTAATGAGGCAAACCGATAATTACCAAACTCTCGCCGCGTAGCGCGGGAGAAAAACTAGTTTGTTTGAAAATAAAAGTTACATAATTAGATTTCAAATTTTTTTATAATAAGGATAATTTAAAAAATATGTTTTATTATTATAATTAGTATTTTCTTTTAAAATATATTATTATTAAAAAATAGAGGTGTATATAATAAGAGAGACACGGGAAAAAATTATAAGAAAGATTATATAAATGACATATGACATGAAAAAACATTTATTTATTATATAGTATAGATATTGATTCTAATTATTTTCTACAACTTACGATTAATAAGCCTAGTTGACTAATATGATTTGGCACCTTGATTTACCGAATCGTCGCAATATAGATGTTGATAGATTAAATATTTTCGGGACAAATATGAGTTTAGTCCTTAAATGTAAATATAATTTAAACTAGATTATAATCCTGTGGAAATTACATATATATACTACTATATAATATATTAGAATTTCGTGTATTACACGCATTAAATAAATATAATGTTTTTAAAATTTATTATTATTAAAAAATAGAGATGTATATAATAAGAGAGAGACGGAAAAAAATTATAAGAAAGATTATAGAAATGACATATGAAAAAATATTTATTTATTATATAGTATAGATATTGATTCTAATTATTTTCTACAACTTACGATTAAAAAGCCTAGTTGACTAATATGATTTGGCACCTTGATTTACCGAATCGTGATATAGATGTTGATAGATTAAATATTTTCGGGACAAATATGAGTTTAGTCCTTAAATGTAAATATAATTTAAACTAGATTATAATCCTATGGAAATTACATATATACACTACTATATAATACATACTAGGTTAGAATTTCGTGTATTACACGGGTTAAATAAATATAATGTTATAAAATTATTAATAAAAAATTACGTTTTTAAAAACCGTGTTTTACACGAGTTGAATAAAATATATTGTAATCTCTTAACACATACATTTGTCAAAATATGTCTACTTTAACGTAACAGTTATAAATTATATTAAGTTAATTTTAAAATATTTTCTTTAACTTGGGATTAATTTTTTTATGTAATTGATAAATGGTAATCCATATTAAATTCCTTTGTTTAATGATATAATAACAATCCATAGTTAAATAAAAAATATCCATAATTAGATTGATATTAAATATTTAAAAAAAATATTCTTTTAATATAGTATTTAATAGGAGAGAGAGGCGGGAAAATTATGTTAAGAATGCACCAGAATGTGACATGTGTCCTATAATTTTACTTGTTTATTAAGTAGTATAGATTAGTTTAGATTCAGTGTATTACACATGTGATAAAAAATATCAATAAATAAAATTTTTAATCATGTATGTGTATATTTTACAGGTGTAAAAATGTATCATATATTAATGATATAAAACAAAATTTAAAATATATAAAAATTAATATATAATTGGGTTTCGAAAATATGTTAACTACTATTTAATTTATTTTAATTTTCATTTATTATTTGATTGAAAATAAAAGTTACATAATTAGATTTCAAAGTTTATTATAACAACGATAATTTAAATTAAATGTGTTTTTATTCGTATAACTAATATCTTTTTCAAAATATATTATTATTAAAACATGAAAGTGCATTTAATAAAAGAAAGAGACAGGAAAAAAATGATAAGAATTAATATGGAGGCGACACGTGACATTGAAAAACCTTTATTTATTATATAGTATGGATATAGATTAGAAGGATAGGTTGTAAGCAATGTTTTAAAAACCGGTTTGAACCGGCCAATTATACCCGTTGAACCGGGTCTCTGCCACTAGCCCGGTAAGTTTGACCCCGGTAAATTGGAAAACCGGTATGCTAGTTGAACCGCCGGTATTACAGGTAATACCGGGTTATACCGTTGTACCGGTTTTAGTTACGAGTATAATTTTATGTTTAAACTTTAAAAAAAAAATTTGTTTGCCGGGATACACACAAAGTCACAAACAGAAGGCTTGTTAATCAATTACCTTACCTACAACTCAATTTAGAAAAAAAAAATCAATTGATATGCTCCTCTTTTGAAAATAGCGACACATGTAAAAACTATGTTTAACCATCATCCTTTTGTTTTCCGTTAAAAACATTTAAGCGATATAACTTCTTATTTAATATTGTAGAAAACGAAAATAGCTATGCTCTTGTTGAAGAGGATGACGATGATGGTGAATTTTTATCTTTTAAGCAATCATGAAATTAATAAATCCAACACTCCAATGACATAAAACAATTATGCACTTTTATTTAAAAAAAAACTTAAACGGAAAATTGATTGCTTTTGGATTATATTTTGATTATGGATTAATTTTTAGCATGGAATCATGTATTTTTGGATTATTTTTTGAGTTAAATTTGTATTTTTATGAAATTATAGGTTACTAGTCAACCCGGTACAACCTGATACAACCGGTTGAACCATTTATAAGCCTAATCCGAAACAATTTAAAAATCGGTTTTTAAAATATTGGTTGTAAGCCATTGGGGTGGTAGTCCAATGATAAAGCAAAAACCTCTTAAAAACCTAAACGACCTAAAGGTCACGGGTTTAAGTCCCATTAAGTAAAGAAATTTTCCGTTAAAAAAATGAAGGATAGGAATGTAATTTAATAAAAAAATAAGACACCTAAGACAAAAAAATTAAATAGTGTACACATTAACGATGCATGAAAAGTGTTTAATTACAACTTTACCTAACACTTAAAATTAAGAATTTTACTCATAGTTAGTTATTGGGTTCTCACCGATAAATGCTAGAGTAATTAGCGCGAACCAAACGAACCATGAAGAATTTGGAGGAATTTGAATGTGTTTGCTAAACATAGAAAGAAAAAAAAGATAATTAAGATAAACTCATTCACAAGTGTCGGTGGCAAATTGCCACCAACAATTTAACCCCTACACTTATGTAATTAACAGATACATCCCTCAAACTTTGTGTAATTGCAAAAATATCCTTTAACTTCGTAACATATCATTTTTACGCCCTCAAGTTTGTTTGTTTAATTTTTTTCTTGACGTCTCGGTATAAATTTGGAAAAAACGGAGTCGTATTCAAAATAAAATATTTTTTAGGTATCGTGAGTTATTTCGGCTGACGGTAACATGCTGGTACGATGAAGAGTGAGACCGACACCGATTGAAAAACATCTGTACCGTTATTTAGCTTTCTTTTATCTATGTGTCTCTCTCCACAACCGAGTTGCCGTAACTTCATACGTTTTTTATGTATCTAACCACGTTTCTTTTTATGCTTAGTCATATTAATATCACCGTCTCAATTGTTTATGATCTGTCTCCTGCTGCGAAGCGTGAGTCAAAAATTCTACCTATTATAAATAACGGATTACGGCCCAATTGGATTACATATTTTAATTTGTTTCAAAAAAAGTTAAATAATAATGAATCAAAACTAAATTTAACAAATCCTTGAAATATTTTTATTAATTATTTTTAGGGTCAAATAAAGATATAAGTAACTAATTAGAGCATTCACGGCTCGTTTGGTATAATTATGTGAGTGACTTTTGTATATTTTAAGTAGTGGTTTAAAGTGGATGTGAGTGGAGGAAAGAGAAAAGATATAAGGTTTTTATAAATATAAGGATAAAAGTAGTGGTTTTTAGTATAATTATAAGGATAAAGATAAGGAGAGAGAAAAGTAGAGATAAGAACATTCACATCCCATTGCTTATAATAGGGGTGTTCATTTTACCCAAAACCCGAATACCGAACCCGACCCAAATTAACCCGAACCCGATTAAGATGGAACCCGAACAACCCGAACCCGTTTAAGATGGAACCCGAATCCGAAGGTAGTAATCGGTTTGGTAATTGGGTTAAAAAAAGGTTAATCGGGTTAACCCGATTAACCCGAATAATAATAAAAATGTATTTTATTATTAATACTTATTTGTAATCTTAGCTCAATATACATCTAACCATTTTAATGCTTATTTTATTTCACTTTTTTTTAAATTATGATTGAAAACGTACGAGCGGACATGAATGTGAGAATTTGAATAGTGAACATTGTTAACGAGTTTGTTGGTTGATACGATTTGTCGTTTTTTTTAGTTTATACGATTGGTTGATACACTTTGGTTTTTTGATTATTTTATTTGGTGTTTTTTTAGTTAATGTGTTTAGTGCATGGGTGTGGATGAAAAATCATATTGAGAAGGTTTTTATTTGACATTCTATACTTATTTATTAATAAATATAATGTTAAGTTAAATAATAAAGTATGCGTTGCAACTTGTTTTTAGAAACCCGAATACCGATTAACCCGACCCGAATAAACCCGAAACCGAATAACCCGAAACCGATTAACCCGAATCTTATTTGGGTCGGTAAACAGGTAGGATTCTTATAACAAAAAACCCGAATAACCCGAAACCCGATTAAAAAACCCGATGAACACCCCTAGCTTATAATTATGTGAGTGAATTTTGTATATTTTATAGAGTGGTTTAAAGTGATTGTGAGTGGAGAAGAGAGAAAAGATATAAGGTTTGTGTAAATATAAGGATAAAAGTAGTGGTTTTTAGTATAATTATAAGGATAAGGAGAGAGAAAAGTAGAGATAAAAGGTAGAAAAAGTAGTGTTTTTTAGTGTAATTATAAAGATAAGGATATGAAATATAAAAACAGGCTGGGAATGCTCTAAAAGGTAGAAAAATTAGTGTTTTTTAGTGTAATTATAAGGATACGAAATATAAAGAACGGACTGAGAATGCTTAAAGATGTTAAGAGGGAAAAATATGTAAAAAACTCTTAATTAAATTATTCAAATAAAGCGGTCCAGATCAACCGGTGTAAAAGGCCATGATTAGGGATAGTGAGTAAACCCTTAGAATCATTTGAAGCGGTTGACGCATTATTTGAAGCGGTTAAGAAGAAACTGTTGTATTCGCATTATTTGAAGCGGTTAAGAAGAAACTGTTGTATTTTAAAAACAAAAACCCGCTGTTAAAGGTGCTTTTGTAGCAGTTCTCACCAATAAATGTTAGAGTAAATGGTGGTAGCCTCATTCAATATTTGTAAAAAAATTTGTATCTCATTGTAATTAATTATTGGGTAAAAATATTAGGTTTCATAAAATCATGTGAAAATATAACAATAGTTTTTTAACTCGCAAATATATGTTTGTAACTTAGACGGGCTTCTCGTCGTATCACGCGAGTTCCCTACTAGTTTGTATAATATGTAACAGACAATTATAATATATTTATAATAGAAATTACAGAAGTATACAATATGAATAAAAAAAACTACATAAATAATAAATTTTTATGACATAAAAGAGAAAATAATAAAAATAATTTACAAGAAAAATATGTAACGCACATGTCATCAAATATTGGAACTCTATTAATTAGAGAATCAAGAAAAAATATGTAGCGCACATTTCATCATCATAAATATAATTAAAAGACAACTCTTTAAATTACTTTTCTTATATTTTTTAACCAAAATTTATTTAAAACTAGTTTTTATCCCCGCGTTTCACGGCGGGAGTCTGGTCATTATTGGTTTGACTCGTTTGTGTGGATAAAAGTTACATCGAATAGCAGACTCGTTATAACGTACGATACAAAAAAAAACACTTGAATTTGAATAAAACGTTGTCTTCAATAAAATTTAAACCAGAACGTTAACAAATTTTGTTTTAAGAAAACGCGCATTCCGTTATTTAAAAAAACCAACGAAAGTTATCATAGAAAACGGTGTCGGGCCCATCGTTAGTAAAAATTAAATGAAGGCGTAGGCGCAACAGTAAAAATAATGTTAATAGAAAGTAAACATAAAACTAAAAAATGAAAAAGGGAAAAAACAAATTAAAAAATTACCGGTTCGATTTGTCGAAAACCATAAGGCGAATATCAATACGGGTTCCGATAATACCAATATCGACAATAATGTTGTTCGCCCATAATAGATTCGGCTCGTCACAGTACCACAACGGTAACGGCACTCGCTACAAGCAACGATAAAAAAACTCGGTTTTAAATACAACTCCGTTTTAAAAAAATTAAACTCTTAAGTAGGTGAGTCTAAAATTACTTTTAAGCCAATAAAAAAAATCTATAAATTTATTTTAAACTTCTAAATTTAATAAAATCGTAAACCCTAAATATATTCCATTACATTTGTTAATGTTGGACATATGATGTCCGATCGTCAATTAAGTCAACGTTACTAACGCGATAGATCCAAAGAGTTACACCTTAGACAACCAACAAATATATATTATTTAATTGGTTAAATATTATTCACGAATGACAGGAATAATAAATGGTGAATAAGTATTTAGAGAAATATTTATCAAAGATATAATTAAATATCTGATTAATTAATTATTTACGGGGAATAAATGTTTAATTTGTTAAACATTTAAAAGATTAGATTTTACTGATTATTGTTAATTAGTTAAACAGAAAGGATAATAATTAAACAATTCATTCTTATTGTGTGTTAAATGTGGATACCCAGGGGTGTGATTTGTAATTAGTGTAATTATAAATATATCCTTAAGTGTTAACCCTAAAACCTAATCTAGCCACCACAAGGTTTTCGAAATCCCCCCCCCCTTCGATTTTCGGTCGACGTCGAAAAGGCTGCCGCCGCTGTCATTGCCTTGCCGGACCACCGCACCACCGTCGCTCGCCACCTCTGTGGCCGGGTCTCTCTCTGCGCAACTCATGTGACATTTTGTTGCAGTTTTTGTGTACGTGTCATCTAGCATTACGTTCGTTGTACTAAGGTATTTCAGACCTGGTTATCGTCAAAAGGTATAATATCTGAACACCCTATGGTTGTGTAAGGCTTTCGGGTAACCTCACTTGTTGGATTTACTCATAAACATAGTCATAAATACTGAACTTAAATTAAAAACATTCATCATTCAATTACATATCATTCGTCATTCAATTACATAACATAACATAACTTGACAGCGGAAGTCTTAACACATGTATTAAAGTGGGATGTCAGTCTTGTGTCGGGTAACCTTCACGCCATCGCACGACCTTTTCTTCCTTTACCTGAAATGTATACTAAAAGTCAGCTAACGCTGGTGAGTTCTAGTTTAAAGACAATCATACATAATATTTACCTTATCATGAATATAATGTATAAATATATATATATTCATACTTTTAAATATTCTTTACTTTACTGTTCTCATATAACATTCATTGAGGGTATATACATATGTACATACATACTTTCTTTTTGAGAGAACACTTATTGGCCACAATCTTAAGGGAGATCAACCCGTCATACTTGTCGCGAATGTCACGAAGACATTGCTGTCAGAACTACCGTCGTAGCCCATTTCATTACCGTCCGGCTCTAGAAAACCGTCCGTCATTCATTAATCCGTCCGGCAACCTTTGTCCGTCCGCTCTTAAATCGTCCTACCGTCGTAGTCCGTCATTTTGTCCGTCTGCCCTAGGGCATCCGTTTCCCACGCGACCATTACGTATGCAACCGTTCTACTTTAGTTAAGGCATTTGCTTCGACCGTCCATTAATACCTTTTCATACGTCCTAGCTTGCGAAGGAACGTTTTTGTCCCGGTTGCAAAATAGTTACGTGGTCGTCCGTCTACCGAAGTAGCCGTTGTCATAGAAGGGTTTATAACGTTTACATTCATTCATTACATGCAATATATATGTAATATAAAGCAAAATTTCATTCTTTTACG
This sequence comes from Smallanthus sonchifolius, assembly GCA_023525975.1. Taxonomy (NCBI): domain Eukaryota; kingdom Viridiplantae; phylum Streptophyta; class Magnoliopsida; order Asterales; family Asteraceae; genus Smallanthus; species Smallanthus sonchifolius. The sequence continues at coordinate 30,338,385 of CM042040.1, forward strand.
TTATGTCCTTCTTTCATTTATTCTTTAAAATCATACGCTTCTTTCTTTATTCATAATTCATTTTCATATATAAGTATTTATATATATATATATACGTATAATCACATTGACATTTATAACATTTAATCATTTAGTGTATACACTTCAGCCCCAAAACATTTAAAATGATCTGCACATAACATAGAAGGGGGCACATAGAACTCACCTGATGAGTAGTTTCTGAAATACACTTAGCTGGCTACTGAGCGTCACTAATGTCACTCACGATCTGTATAATAAAGTCATACACGTAAGGTAGTGCTCCTAGATGACATTAGACATTACTATGCTTGAACTTAGTAGTTTCGATGGATTTGCTTTATCGAAACTTGGTAGTTTCGATAGGTTGCTTCTGTCGAAACTTGGTAGTTTCGATAGGTTGCTTCTGTCAAAACTTGGTAGTTTCGATAGGTTGCTTCTGTCGAAACTTGGTAGTTTCGATAGGTTGCTTCTGTCGAAACTTGGTAGTTTCGATAGGTTGTTTCTGTCGAAACTTGGTAGTTTCGATAGGTTGCTTCTGTCGAAACTTGGTAGTTTCGATAAGTAACTTAGGTGTAATCTTAGCTTCGGATCGTGGGCTTATATCGAAACTATGGTAGTTTCGATGGGTATGCATATATCGAAACTGAGTAGTTTCGATGGGTCTGCACATATCGAAACTACTGCACATATCGAAACTACTGCACATATCGAAACTAAGTAGTTTCGATGGGTCTGCACATATCGAAACTAAGTAGTTTCGATGGGTCTGCACATCGTCTTCCCCAAAAATCTGAAGTTTTTTGCATGCAAGTCTGATCGAGTCAATATCTATATTTTTCTTTGATCACAACGTTCGTTTTTCATTCTAGATGCTATACCTAAGTTCACTTTCAAGTTTCATCCGCAAAATCGTTATCTTTTTAGCCAAAACCCAAAACTTCCCAAAACGAACAAAAACTCATAATGTGGTTGAATCGTTACCTGGATTGTAATTCTGATTCGGAGGTTTTGCTCACGGGCTCAGCTGTAACGTGCTCCTCCAATCTCGTGACGATCCGTCGACTTTCTCTCTCTAGACCCGAGCTTTCCTTTCTCTCTCTAGAAGCTGCGTGAGTGTGGAATGAGCAGGGAAGAGGGCTGCCTTGCCTTATATATATACTTGGGCTTCCCTCGGCCCATTGAAGCCGAGCCCAAGCCCGCTCCCTTTTGTTTAAATATTCCGACTAAATCACCGGTCTCGCTATATTTATTCGTTTTATTATTTTTGGGATGTTACAAGTCTACCCTCCTTAAAGAGGTTTCATCCTCAAAGCTGTTCATACGTTAAACAATTGAGGGTATAGTCCCCTCATCTCGTCTTCTTTTTCCCACGTAGCTTCCGACCCTTTTCTGTGCTTCCATTGTATCTTGACTAACGATATCGACTTATTGCGTAGTCGTTTCTCAGCTCGGTCAAGAATGGCTATCGGTTCCTCTACATAATTTAGACTGTTATCCACTTCGATCTCGTCATAAGGTATGTGAGCTGTGTCATCAGCTAGGCACTTGCGTAAGTGCGACACGTGAAACGTAGGGTGTATTCCACTAAGCTCAACGGGTAGGTCGAGTCTATAAGCAACTTGACCCACTCTTGCTAAAATCTTGAAAGGTCCGACAAACCTTGGACTTAGTTTGCCACGCTTTCTGAATCGGATGGTTCCTTTCCATGGTGATACTTTCAACAGTACCATGTCCCCCACTTGAAACTCTAAATCCCTTCTTCTCTTATCCGCGTATGTTTTCTGTCTGTCTTTTGCGGCTTTCATTCGAGTCTTGATTTGATCAAATTTCTCGGAAGTAGCTTTGACCACTTCGATACTTGCAAAATCCTTCTGCCCAATTTCCCCCCAACAAACCGGGGTCCTACATTTCCTCCCATACAACATTTCAAATGGCGGCATGCCAATAGTCGAGTGATAGCTGTTGTTATATGAAAATTCTGCCAATGGTAAATGGCTGTCCTAGCTCCCATCGAAGTCAATGATACAGGCCCGGAGCATGTCCTCCAAGGTCTGAATAGTCCTTTTCGATTGCCCATCGGTTTGGGGGTGGTAAGCGGTGCTGATGTTCAGTCTAGTGCCCATTGCTTCGTTGAATTTCTTCCAAAACCTTGACGTGAATCTAGTATCCTTGTCGGACACAATCGACAGCGGCATACCATGTCTGCTCACAACTTCCTTGATAAATATTTCTGCTAGTCTTTCTGACGAGGAAGTCTCACGTATTGGCAAGAAGTGAGCACTTTTCGTCAAGCGGTTGACGATCACCCAAATGGTATCATTGCCTTTAGCTGTTCGCGGTAGCTTGGTAATGAAGTCCATCGTGATTTTCTCCCACTTCCATTCCGGTATTGGTAGAGGTTTTATTTTACCGCATGGTTTCTGGTGCTCGGCCTTAACTAGAGAACACGTTAGGCACTTGCTCACGTATTCTATTCTTCATGCCTGGCCACCAGTATTCTTTCTTCAAGTCTTGATACATTTTGTTTGTCCCGGGGTGGATAGAATAGCGAGACTTATGGGCCTCATCGAGTATTTTGGCTCTAAGCTCGCCAATCTTAGGTATCCACATCCGGCCAAACCTAGTTCGTACTCCGTATGCATTTTCATCTAAGTTCCATTGTTGTCCTACTATTCTTTCCCGTTTCACATTTCTTTCTAACAGTGCTTCATCTTGTGCCTTAGATATTTCACCCATCAAGTCTGGTGTTATAATCAGCTGACACGCTTTGATCCGGATAGGTGCCGATTCTTCCTTTCTACTTAAAGCGTCAGCCACTACGTTTGCCTTGCCTGGATGGTACAATATTTCACAGTCATAGTCTTTCAGTAGCTCTAACCACCTTCTTTGCCTCATGTTTAGTTCCTTTTGTTCGAAAAAATATTTCAAGCTTTTGTGATCGGAGTAGATGGTGCATTTAACTCCATACAAGTAGTGCCTCCATATTTTCAACGCGAAAACCACTGCTGCTAACTCTAGATCGTGCGTTGGGTAGTTAACCTCGTAAATCTTTAGTTGTCGTGAGGCATAAGCAATTACCTTTCCTCGTTGCATAAGTACGCAACCCAAACCCTGCCCCGAAGCGTCAGAGTAGACTACCAAGTCTTCATTTCCCTTAGGTAGTGTTAAGACTAGAGCTTGGGTTAATCGTGCCTTAAGTTCCTCGAACGCGTCATTTTGGGTTTGACCCCATTCATATTTCACTTCCTTCCGTGTCAGTTTAGTTAGTGGCGAGGCTATCCTTGAGAAATCTTGAATGAACCTTCGATAGTAGCCTGCCAATCCCAGAAAACTTCGTATCTCTGTTGGTGTTTTTGGGATGTTCCATTCCTTTACTGTCTCGATCTTTGCAGGATCTACCATGATTCCGTTTGGGTTTATTACGTGACCTAGGAATTAGACTTCCCTAAGCCAGAACGCTCATTTGGAGAACTTTGCGTGTAACTTTTCCTGCTTTAACACCTCCAGAACCTCTCTTAGGTGACAGTGGTGATCACATTCGCTTTTTGAATACACCAGTATGTCATCTATAAAAACTATCACCGATCGATCCAACATTGGTCGACATACTCTATTCATCAAATCCATGAACGCTGCTGGTGCGTTGGTCAATCCGAAGGACATCACGAGAAACTCATAATGCCCATAACGCGTGCGAAATGCGGTCGTTGGTACGTCTTCTTCTCTTACTTTCAACTGATGGTAACCAGACCTAAGATCGATCTTTGAGAACCAACTCGCACTTTGCATTTGATAAAAAAGGTCATCTATTCTAGGCAGTGGGTATTTGTTCTTTACTGTCCTCTTGTTCAGTTCACGGTAGTCAATGCACATGCGCATGCTGCCGTCTTTCTTATTTACGAATAGTACTGGAGCGCCCCATGGTGAAATGCTCGGTCTAATAAATCCTTTTTCTGTTAATTCTTGTAGTTGAGACATCAATTCTTTCATTTCCGACGGAGCCAATCGGTAGAGGGCTTTGGCAACGGGCTCAGCTCCTGGCAGTAAGTCAATCTAAAATTCTATTTCCCGATCGGGTGGCAACCTAGGTAGATCCTCAGGGAATACTTCCGGAAAATTTCACACCACGGGTACGTTCTCGAGTTCTTTCGTTTTCATTCTATCGTCAATAACATATGCCAGATAAGCTTCGCAACCGCGCCTCATGTAACTTTCGGCCTTGATCATCGAGATGATGTTCGGCATGGTGCAATTCCAATCCCCATAAACCGTAATTGGGCTGCCGCTTGGAGTCTTGAGGTGTATCCTCTTACGTTTACATATGATTTGAGCTTCGTTGGCAGCTATCCAATCCATACCCAATACTATATCGAATCCTCCTAAGGTGAGAAGGAATAATCTAGAAGGAAACTTATGTCCCTCTATTTCTATGATGCAATCCTCTGTTACTTGGAATACTGTCGAATTTTTACCAACGACAGTTTGTACGCTAAAGGCCTGGCGTTGATAGTGCAATCCAGTTTACGACTAAATGCATTCGATATGAAGCTTTTACTAGCACCAGAATCAAATAAAATAGCAGCATGTTCATCATTAACTAGAAATGTACCTGACACGACATCAAGATTTCCCCTTGCTTCTTCCTCAGTTAAGGCATAGGCCCGAGTCCTTGCCTTCTGTTGTTCCTGTTCCCTCTCCTTTCCCGAACCAGATTGGCCGGCCTTCCTGCAGTTCTTTGTCAGATGTCCAAACAATCCACATACTTGACATTTGACATCCTTCAAACAATCTCGGGAGTAGTGCCCCGGCCTCCCGCACTTATAACACACGGTGGTGCCGATTCGACACTCGCCCAGATGTTGCTTTCCACATCTCTTGCATGTTTCATATCCGTCCAACCTTGGTTTCTTAATTTCAGCTGTTTCTTTCCCTTTTCCGGTGCCTGTAGACGGGTTCTCCCACTTTCTCTTTTGTGTCTCAGGTGCCGGGTCCTCATTGGCATAATCGTCGTAGACGATTCCAGACAGGTTGACTACCGACTCGAAGGTCGATCGTAGATTAGCTTTTACATGAACACGGACCCTTTGCGGCAGACCCTTGACATAGTATTTGATCATATGTTCTTCAGTTTCCACCAAGTGTGGTACCAGTTGGGCCAACTCGTTGAATCTTGAAGTATACTGGCGATGAGTCTTGTTGCCAGCCTTGAAGTTTAGGAACTCGTTCTCCACACAATCAATCTCATTCTGTGGGCAGAACTTTTAGATTACGAGCTTCTTCAGGTCTTCCCATGTCATTCTGGCAATAGCATTTGGCGACTTTATTCTTTGAATGTTTCTCCACCAACCTAGTGCTTCGTTGGTGAAAGAATGAGCAACATATTTAACCGCCTGGTCCGGTCGGCACTCGCTGATGTTGATTACAGCGTTCATCCTCTCAATCCATTCGAAAGTAGCCACCGAATCCTTGGTTCCATCAAACTTAGGTGGGTCTCCGTCCTTGAAACCTTTGTAAGTACACCCACGATTTCTTGATGCCACTTTTACTTCATCTCCGTCACTGTCATAAATTTTCTCTTCATTGTTCCCTTCATCCTCTTCTTTGCTTTTCTTTAGTGCCTCAGATAATAGGTCAGGCAATATGTTCTTCAGAGTAAGTACAACCTCGCGGGCAATAGCATCCCTAACCTCGGGTTCCAACTGTATAGGCCCCTGATTGCCGTCCCCAATTGGGGTCACATTAGTTTCATGCACACTCTCAGTGTGTTCTGCGTGCACACTCTCTTCCTCTTCACTTCTTCGATTCAATGGAGGTCTACCCACTCTGCCAGTGCGACCGCCTCGGCGTCCAGTTCTTCCTCCTCCGGCCATAATTCCTAGTTTTCCTGATGGTCAGAAAGGGAATACATCAATGTCATTCTCTCAGATCATAGTCTTAAAACAGTACGAACAAGGTAAATTTTTAATTACAGTGACCAGTTTGTGATTAGAAATTTACATTGCTTTTTGGGTTCCAAACTCTTCAAATTGGTCATGACATTGACATCTATTGGTTCTAGGTTTGAGTATCTATTCTTATCCATGTGTATTAACCTTAGTACTTACTTACTGTGCTGGCGTTGGCGTTGGCTACCCAGACTGACGTCCGTGCGTTGGTCCCATAATCAGCTTGAGTCCAGACATTTAGGGATGTATGAATCTCTCAAACTATTGCTCTGATACCAACTTGTAAGGCCCCTTTTCGGGTAACCTCACTTGTTAGATTTACTCATAAACATAGTCATAAATACTGAACTTAAATTAAAAACATTCATCATTCAATTACATATCATTCGTCATTCAATTACATAACATAACATAACTTGACAGCGGAAGTCTTAACACATGTATTAAAGTGGGATGTCAGTCTTGTGTCGGTTAACCTTCACGCCATCGCACGACCTTTTCTTCCTTTACCTGAAATGTATACTAAAAGTCAGCTAACGCTGGTGAGTTCTAGTTTAAAGACAATCATACATAATATTTACCTTATCATGAATATAATGTATAAATATATATATATTCATACTTTTAAATATTCTTTACTTTACTGTTCTCACATAACATTCATTGAGGGTATATACATATGTACATACATACTTTCTTTTTGAGAGAACACTTATTGGCCACAATCTTAAGGGAGATCAACCCGTCATACTTGTCGCGAATGTCACGAAGACATCGCTGTCAGAACTACCGTCGTAGCCCATTTCATTACCGTCCGGCTCTAGAAAACCGTCCGTCATTCATTAATCCGTCCGCTCTTAAACCGTCCTACCGTCGTAGTCCGTCATTTTGTCCGTCTGCCCTAGGGCATCCGTTTCCCATGCGACCATTATGTATGCAACCGTTCTACTTTAGTTAAGGCATTTGCTTCGACCGTCCATTAATACCTTTTCATACGTCCTAGCTTGCGAAGGAACGTTTTTGTCCCGGTTGCAAAATAGTCACGTGGTCGTCCGTCTACTGAATTAGCCGTTGTCATAGAAGGGTTTATAACGTTTACATTCATTCATTACATGCAATATATATGTAATATAAAGCAAAATTTCATTCTTTTACGTTATGTCCTTCTTTCATTTATTCTTTAAAATCATACGCTTCTTTCTTTATTCATAATTCATTTTCATATATAAGTATTTATATATATATACGTATGATCACATTGACATTTATAACATTTAATCATTTAGTGTATACACTTCAGCCCCAAAACATTTAAAATGATTTGCACATAACATAGAAGGGGGCACATAGAACTCACCTGATGAGTAGTTTCTGAAATACACTTAGCTGGCTACTGAGCGTCACTAATGTCACTCACGATCTGTATAATAAAGTCATACACGTAAGGTAGTGCTCCTAGATGACATTAGACATTACTATGCTTGAACTTAGTAGTTTCGATGGATTTGCTTTATCGAAACTTGGTAGTTTCGATAGGTTGCTTCTGTCGAAACTTGGTAGTTTCGATAGGTTGTTTCTGCCGAAACTTGGTAGTTTCGATAGGTTGTTTCTGCCGAAACTTGGTAGTTTCGATAGGTTGCTTCTGTCGAAACTTGGTAGTTTCGATAAGTAACTTAGGTGTAATCTTAGCTTCGGATCGTGGGCTTATATCGAAACTATGGTAGTTTCGATGGGTATGCATATATCGAAACTGAGTAGTTTTGATGGGTCTGCACATATCGAAACTACTGCACATATCGAAACTACTGCACATATCGAAACTAAGTAGTTTTGATGGGTCTGCACATATCGAAACTAAGTAGTTTCGATGGGTCTGCACATCGTCTTCCCCAAAAATCTGAAGTTTTTTGCATGCAAGTCTGATCGAGTCAATATCTAAATTTTTCTTTGATCACAACGTTCGTTTTTCATTCTAGATGCTATACCTAAGTTCACTTTCAAGTTTCATCCACAAAATCGTTATCTTTTTAGCCAAAACCCGAAACTTCCCAAAACGAACAAAAACTCATAATGTGGTCGAATCGTTACATGGATTGTAATTCTGATTCGGAGGTTTTGCTCACGGCTCAGCTGTAACGTGCTCCTCCAATCTCGTGACGATCCGTCGACTTTCTCTCTCTAGACCCGAGCTTTCCTTTCTCTCTCTAGAAGCTGCGTGAGTGTGGAATGAGCAGGGAAGAGGGCTGCCTTGCCTTATATATATACCTGGGCTTCCCTCGGCCCATTGAAGCCGAGCCCAAGCCCGCTCCCTTTTGTTTAAATATTCCGACTAAATCACCGGTCTCGCTATATTTATTCGTTTTATTATTTTTGGGATGTTACAGGTTGGTTATTTAATATTGTTTATACGCGTGTAATAGGAACACTATAAAGAATCCAGATTTGATCTGTGTTGTTGTACCATAAATCGCTTCTACACACCCTCAAATTCATTTACTTAATAAATAAATAAATAAATGTTGTAACGATTGGAAATATTACACAACAACAGAAGCATTTTGAAGACATCTACAGTATTGAACACCATTACAAAAACTAAAATAAACTAGTACATTGTCGTAGAACCTTATAGGTCAAAACCGCATTGTGGTTTGACAATGATGTTTCTTCGGCTACTAAGGTTTACTCCAAATAGCTAGCCTATTCCAACCGTGCCATAGCTACGTGTTAATGAGTTGTTGTAGGATCGTGAAATTACAAGATGGTTCTGTTCTTAGTTGAGATTGGCGGAAACAATAACAACTACACAATTACAATCGAGTACACAGAAAGAATACTGATAAGAACACTTTTGTATTAATCTTTTATGAATAAATGATTACAAATGAAAAACTCTAATTTTGAAAGCACACTTACAATGAAGTGTTTACACAGTATTTATACTAACTTAGAATCAAGACAGACCCTTGATTCTAAGGATCAGATCGAACACAGACCATTGATCTTTTATACAAAATCTAATAATACACGTTAAAGCTAAACTAGCTAACTTTATTGAAGCGTTTACTTTATTCATCATTGTTTGCATGCTCGGGGAAGAGCATTGTCGTCCGTCATTGGTTGCACCATTGAGGTTCCTTCTGCTTTGAGTGTGTCAGTTGGTTTTGCAGAAAGTTGTCAGTGACGCTTGGCATGGATAGTCAGCTGCAATGATTTGTCTTCAAGGAACATAGCTATCAGTAGCAAGAATAAGAATAATGCTGCTGATAATCAGCAGCAACTTGTGTTGAACGCTGCTGATAAGCCTATCAGCAGCAACAAGTATAAGCAGCAACATGTGTTGAATGTTGCTGATAAGCCTATTAGCAGCCATATGTGTTGAATGCTGCTGATAAGCCTATCAGCAGCATTTGTACTTAGAATAATTTGGTAGCAATCAGTCTTTGGTTCTACAAACTCCCCCTAGACTGATGCAACCAAAATTCTTCTAATCACTTTGCTGCTGAAGCTTTTGCATGTGGCTGACTATTCTTTCAACCTCATAGCCTCTTGGATCCTTGCTGGGATTGTTCAGTGGAAGTGCATACAGAGTCTTGATGTCTTTATTTGGCATTTTGTAGATTGTTTTGCTTGAACATCTCATCTTCTGCTTCCTTACATCAGTTAAGGTGAACTCGTCCAAATCAGCATTATAGGACCAACTTACAAATGGAGAGTGGGACTTTAGTGGTTTGATGTCAATGATCACATCTTTGCTAGGGTTGAAGTAGTGTTTGATTGCTAGCACAAGAAGTTTCCCACTCTCATTTGCAGGCTCATGAGCTTCACCTAGCTCCAGAATTCTGCCAAGATCTGAATCTGGCAATTGCAGATTTTCATCAACAGATCTGTAGATAAATATTCTTCTTTCAGTTCTCCCCCTGAAGATCTCAAACCTTTGATCCTGTGGATTATAGACCTAATCAACTATGTATTTTGAGTCTTCTAGTTTAGGTGTGGGTTTGGATTTCTTCAAGGGAGGTTGTTGATGAGTGGGGGCTGGGTGAGATGGTTTGGACTTTTTGGGTGGAGGAGTGGAAGGTTTGGAGAGGAGAGTGGAAGGTTGTTGGACTGAGGAAGAGGTAGGTGAGGGAGAAGGCTTGGGTTTCTTTGCTTTTGTTTCTCCTTCTTCCTGAATAGGTACCCTTTTCTTGGAGCCCTTCTTGCCCACTCTTTCTTCCTCATCCTTCTTGACTTTGAAGTAGAGGGCTTGCAGGTTCATGAAGTTCATAGGACCTAGCCTCTTTCCATTCTCTCCTCTAGCCTTAAGGAAGTCAATCATGACCTTCCTTTCTTCATGGGTCCGTTTATTAAAGGCAATGGTCTTTTTGGACTGTTGTTTGGCTTTTTCTTCTTCTTCAGCCTGTTTCTTCTTTGCCAATTGACCTTGCTGACCCATGTAGGCTCTGTAGACTTCTTTATTTGATAGTTTCTCATGGTAGTCTGCATCCTCACCTTGAGAGACTAGAGGCTTTACCCACTCCTCCCTCATTTCTTTAGCTACTTCAGAATCGGTTATTCTGAACTTAGCTTCTTCTTTCTTCTTCTCCAATTCTTCCTTTTCTCTGTTGAATTGTTCCTGTAGTTGAAGAGCAAGAGCTGCATCTTCTTCAATCTGGTCAACTGCAGGAATCTTTCTTTTCAGTTCATCCTGCTGTCTAGCATACAGCTGGATGGTTTGTTCTCTTAGGAGAATGGCTGTTTTTCTTTCTTGAGCCTTTTTAATGTCAGCAATCTCCTCTTTTTCTCTTCTTCTTCTTTTCTCTTCCCTCCTCTTTTCTCTTTTAGCAACCTCTCTTCATCTTCATCTGTCATGATTCCCTTTCCTTTGTTTACATTGGATGCCTCTGCTTCAACTTCACTGACCACAACAGCAGATGATGGTGCTGCTATTGGGATCTCTGCCTCAGCTTCATTGGCAATTTGGGATGTGAACATGGGAAGGTCATTGGCCTCATTCGATTTGTACTCAGGACTTGTGACTTCTTTCAGCATTTCTTTGATAGTTGATCTTGACTCATATGCTGCAGTACAGATGTCTACTTGAAGGGAAGCTGAGTCAGTATCAGTGTCAAAGTTTGACACATATACTGCCTTAGTAATTCTTCCTACTTGTTCAAGTTTGGCTCTGATAGTAGCTATCATTGCCTGGCTTTCAAGTGAGTTGACATTGCAGATATTTGCCCTGAGTTGAAAGATCTTGTAGAGAAAGTCTGTAGGAAGTGACAAGATGTTCCTGGTGTTGATGGTGAGAGAGGAGCCATTGCTTAGTAAGAAGGTGTGGTCAAGAGACTTAGTGCTTGTCCATCCCAGCACATCTAAGTCTTTGACAATGAAGGAGTACAGAAATCTTCTTAAGCATCAAATTTCTTCGTTAGTGAGAAGACTGCTCCTTATAATGTTAAGTCTTCTAAGAGTCAGTCTTCTTTCTGCTGCTGCCGAAGATTCAGGATAAGCTACCCGTTTTGCTGTTTGTATTAGTCTTTCAAAGTGGGGTAGATTATCCTCCATCAAGTCATGGAACCTGCCAATGGCAAGTACTGCTGAGAGATCTGATGAAGTGTTGATGCAGTTAGTTAAATGTAGTTGTAGGACTTGGAGGGCATTGAGAGAGTTCCAGTTTAGCTCTTCTACACCACTAAACTCCCATCCAATCCAAAATCTCTCAGCTGATCCATCATACCCCCAAGCTAGAATGGAGTCAAATTCTAGCTTCTGTGTAGTTTGAAAGAGTTGGGGGGGTAATGGATTGACTTATGATGGCTGCTGCTTCAGGAAGGATGATGAATGATGTATTTGTTTGTTCTGTGTCTTTAGCATCATTCAGCATTTCATCAACAGCCCTGACGACCAACTTCCAGTCTTCAGATGTATCTTCTTCTTCGCTATCTGAGACTGGCAAGTCATGAACTTGTACAAAAGCCGGCTTGAATAGTGAGCTTTGAATTACAACCTGCTCTTGAATCCAGTCATCAAGACTGTTTGTGTCTTCTTCCATAGAGACCATCTCCCCCTTTTTGGTTGCATCAGTAGACAGGTAAGCATCAGTTTGGGTGCCTACTGATACAAGAGAGGGAGTGGCTGAAGTTGGGCATTGATGGGCTTCATGCATAGAGACTTGGTGTCTTAGTTTGGACACTTCAGCCTCTAGCATAGCCACCCTAGCCGTCAATTCCAAGTTATGAAGTTTCAGTTTGTCCTCATCCACAGTTGTGGAATCCTTGGACCCAGATGGGGCCTTAGGCCTAGCCTCTTCATCCCCATCACCCATGATTTCTTGGCGCCTGGGATTCCTCTCAGTGAGGGGAGTTTCCAAGGAAACATCCTCACCGTGAGTTGCCGTGGTTGAGGTCTTAATACTGTTGTCACTGTCCTCCTGATCATTTGACGGGCCAGCAGTAGTGACAGCCTCTTCCACATCCACTCTTTCATAACTCCGAGAGTGGACCTTCAGGGTAGATGAACTTGGGTTGGGTGTGTTGGAAGCAAGATCAATCAGTACCTCCGAGATAGTGGTAGTTGGAGAAGGTACATCATCTTGATCAGGTTCCTCAACACTTAAGTTCAGAAGAGAAAGGAAGTGCTCAGGGGGCTGTTCTACGGATCCGGGAAGTGATCCTGATCCTAATAGAGAGACATCCGAAGGAGTCTCCCTAATAATGTGGCTTTCCCTTATGATATTCTCACCAGAATGTTGTGATTCTGAGTAAGGGCTGTTAGGTTGGGTTTGGGCCTTGGAGGCAAGAGAAGAAGGAGTTCTCTTGCCCCTTTTTCTAGTATATGTTGTTGCAACCGGGGCCCTGTGTTCCGGTTGAACAATAACATCCAAAAGAGGTGTAAGTAATTTTTATGCCTGTGCATCCTTAGTAGTATGCACAGGGGTTCGAACGGTGGATGCAGATTGTAGATGCATAATATGTCCCTAATCCCTTGTAATATGTATTTCATCTATGTTTAATGTAATTATTTGATGTAGTAATGAAATTACATGTTTATCCTTAATGTTTACTCATATATAATGACTGTGTATTAAACGATCTGATAAATAGCGATAACGTTGATCAATCGTGCTAATGAAAGGCCCATTCGCACGAATGGATCATGAGAATGATCCATTCGCGCGAATAGCTCATGAGAATGATTCATTCGCTAGAATAAGTCATGAGAATGATTCATTCGTACGAATGAACCATTCTGATGATTCATTCTTAAGAATGAACCATTCTGCTGATTCATTCGCACGAATGAGTCCATTCACATGGCTCATTCGTACGAATGGCCTCTGCACTATATATATAACTTTCACTTCATGAGCACATACAACACGGAAATACAACAGATATACGCATAGAAAGACTGACCAGAGCAGAACCAACAAAACACAAACTCTCTGCACCTGTATTGTCGAATCTCTGTCCGTTGAGAGTTTCCAGGTCTTGTATCCAACTTCTCTACACCAAAGGGTTGATAGAAACCTTCGTCTCGACATCTAATCCGCTCGTTTCTTAAGACCCGATCCGTGTCATAGATTGGATTGCCAATCAAATCGGATTCCGCACGATTTGGTTCGGTTAATGTGTTGAATCATTGGATCAAGGTAGATCCCGATCCAACAAAGTGGTATCAGAGCTGTGTGCTCTAGATTCAACATAGAAAATCTGATCTTGCCTTTAAATCTTGCTTTTTCTATCCTCTTGAATGTTATAAAGATCACTTGATCGTTGTTTAGCCACATTTAAATCTTGTGATTATTGTTTCTGAGTGATCTGATCATCTCAATTTCCAGATCTGATAAAAGGATCAATCATTGGTGCTTTTTGGTGCAAAAAAGTCAAACTGCTCTCTGTCGTACGAATGGCTACTATGATGAAATTCATTCGCACGAATGGCTCCTACCATTCGCACGAATAGATCAAGTCTCCCGCTCATTGTTCAAACTTCCAAACGCACGAATAGAAATTCCATTCGCACGACTAGAAAATTCCATTCGCACGAATAGAAAATTCCATTTGCACGAATAGATAATTCCATTCGCACGAATAGATAATTCCATTCGCACGAATAGACCCATTCGCATAAATCTCTTCTGAAATTTTTTCAAGTGTCGAAAAACTTCGTTTTTTACAATGTCGGACTTAGCCTTTGTTGCCAGTCAGAACAGCAAAATCCAAAACTTGTTATTAATCGATAATGAAGCTGGAAATGCTAACAAGGCTCCAAAACTCATGACAATGGACGAATATCATCACTGGAAAAACAGGTTTGAGATACACATTAATGGAGTTGATACAAACTTATGGATGATGATAGAGAGTGGATATCAAAAGGTGTTGAATGAGGATGGAAGTACTGTTTTTCTTTCCTTTTTAAGTGAACAACAAAGGAAAGATTATGACTTAGAAAAGAAGGCATATGCTATCCTATCTCAGGCCATGTCAAGAGAAATATTTCATCAATTCCGGCAGTTTACATCTTCAAAATCTCTGTGGGATGCCTTAGAACAACGTCACGAAGGAAATGCTTCGTTGAAAGCTATCAATGCTAAGGCCATTAAGAAGGAATTTGAAAATTTCATGTATATTGGGAATGAGTCCTTAGATGATCTATTTGAGAGATTCTATCACTTGTTGAGTGAATTGAATGCCCATGGGGTCAAAACAACAAAAGAAGAAAAGGTCCAATGCTTGGCAGATGCGCTACCACCAAAATGGGATTCATTCTTGATGGTTCTCAAACAAAACAATACTCTTGAAACCATTGACATAAATGAATTTCTTCAGAAATTGAGAGAACAAGAGGTGATGAATAAGTGGAAGTTAAAGAGAGGCGTACAAGCTCAGGATCCTTCATTGTACTATTCTACATCAACTCAACAAAATGCTCCTTTGCAGACTGCGTTTGTATCAAACACGTCAAATGTTTCAGCCAGCCAGTCTTCAAAAGCTCACGCTTCAGTTTCTTCAAGCTCGGTTCCACAGCAGGGAAATACTGCTAGTACTCCTCAACCAAGCCCCATTAAATTGCAAACAGACAACTTCGACAAAGTTACTATCGAAGTGGCCAAGGAACACATGGCGCTGTTGTCTACCGTTGTCAATTCATATGACAGTCTTGTTGCTGGACAGGTTGGAAACAGTCATCTGACAGCAGAAGACTATGCTCAGATTGATAAGGATGAAATGGATCGAATTGATATAATGTGGGCTCTTGCAAGTGCAGTCAGAAGAGCGAGAGATTATGTAAAAAGGACTGGTAAAACTCTCGAAGGGAACAAAGACACTACTTATGGATTTGATCTGTCTGCTGTTGTTTGTTTTAACTGTGGTGAGAAAGGGCATTTTGCTAGGCAATGTGAAAAGCCTAAACAGACTGGAAACCGCAACCCTTTCAACAACCGTCAAAGCCAACCGAAGCCACAAACTCAAAATACAGAAACAAACATTGTTCCAGTTACTCTTACGCAAGATAAAGGCACTTCAAGTGGAACAAAAGCTATGGTTGTTCAAACAGATGAGACTATTGATTGGTCTTTTAAATTTGGAACTGATGGCAGTTCAGGGGATGGAGCTTACATGGCAAAGACTGTAGAAATCAATGAAGAATCAGATTCTGATGCTGAGAAAGAGATTGCTTCAGAAAGTTCATCAGCTGCAGACGACACATCTTCAAACAGTTCTGGCTTCACACCTGAGAATGAACATAAATCATCTGTCGTCTCTTCAGGTCAATCAACAGCTGATGTGGATACTAACAATTCCTCTTCTGAATCTACCTGTAGCTGTGCTTTTATGGTAAAAACATCCACAGGCATTCAGGTAAATTCTGAAAGTTTTGAAAGTGAGTCTGAATCTCAACCGTGTTTAAATTGTGATGAACTTGAAAAGAAAATTGAGACACTTAAAAGTCACAACACAGATTTAATTGCTGATTTAACTAATTGTCTTGAAGCAAACCGTGTTTTAAAGGGAAACGAACTTGCCTTCAAAAACAAAATTGATCTTTTAAACAGGCAAGTTCATGAATTAGAAATCTGTGTTATCAACAAACAAAATGCCATCACTTTTTATTTAAACACGATTGATGAAACAAAGAAAAAGCTGGTGCTTGTCGAGTGTGATTATGAAACTCTAAATCAAAAGTTGAAAAGTTATTCAAACTCTTCTTACCTTCTTGATTACATGATTTCACGGTCCACTCCTGGACAGAAAAATGCTGGGTTTGGGTATAAAAATTGTCCTCCACCGGTGTTGAATACCATGGTAAACACACCGGATGATAACCCAATCATTGACTTTAAGGTCAAAACGCCACTTGTCGTTGATCCAACCGAAAACAAAATTTCTCAACAAAAGGTTGACGATAATGGTGCTTCGACCTCAAAGTCCCAGTGTGTTGATGGAATAGTAGAAGAGTGGGATGAAGACGACGATGAGTGCCCTACTCGTGGTTTGGGACACAATAGCTCGTCTGCTCCTCAGAATGACAGCATTGGTATTTCAAAATCTGCTTCTAAAACTGTTTTTAAAATTAAACAAACCAATTGCCGTCCAGCTTATCCCACTACTTCTAATCAGAAGAGTCAAGTAACCAAAGCCTCAATCAAAAAGGTTAATTTTGTTAAAGCTGGAGAGTCTGTTAAATCAAACAAGTCACTCTCTTCAGCTGAACAAAAAGAAACTAAGGCTGGTGGTTCAAAATCTCACCAAAGTGAAAATCAATACAGATCTCCGAGGATGGTTGAGCGGAGATACTGTTTTGAGTGCGGTACAAAAGGACACATTGTTGTCAACTGTCCTTATCTTCAGAAGCCAAGTAAAAGAGTTAACAATTTTTCAGAAAATAAACAAAAGGTTTTAAAGTCAAAATCTAACTCTTTTACCCAACAACAAGTGCATCAAAAGAAAGTTAAACAAAAGATGCATGACTTGTTGGTCTCTGATTCGAGTTCCACACCTGTACAAATCGTTAAGCAATCCACTGTTTACCACAAACAGTCGTTGCACAAAGAACATGTGTGGAAAGCAAAATTAGATGATGCTTCTGACGACGGTACTTCAAAGTCAGGTGGTTGTTCCAAAAGTCCACAAGGACAATGGATGGATTGTACGGTTGTAGATGAGTCTGGAAAATCCAAGACCGTAAAGGCTTGGGTTCCTAATCTAAACTAATTTTTATCAATTACGTTCATGTATATATTTTCTTTCTTGCGTTTATTAAAAATCTCAAAAACTCAAAAAGATTTTTCATTTTAAGATTTTAGGGGGAGAAAATGTCAGTAAGAAAATGATCACTCGCTGAGAAAAATGATAGTACACAGACGCTAGTTTTCTGAGACTCCAAAAAGATTTCTATTTTGTGTACAATTTGTTAAAAAAAAAAAAAAAAAAAAGATTTTCCATTTTTGTACAGTCTAAAACCCAAAAACATCTGAAAAACTCAAAAATGAGAAATCGTATCCAACCTTTGGGAAGTGATGGCACACTAACCATATGTATGAAGCACATTGCATTTAATGTCATAGTGAATAGTCACACTAAGTCGACATGTGATGCATTGATAGGCTTATCTTACTGAATCTCGACCATTGATGATAAATCAATACCATATTAGATATTGTCTTGTGAGTCACATAATGGTGAAAGGATTGACGAAAATCAACAATAGAAACTGAAGGTGTTTCTCATTCTGTGCACACCAGTTATCATCGGTTTAATGAGATATCAGAAAGTAGTTATAAAATTAAAAATTAGATTCTGAAGTCGTATACGTGCCATATTGCCTTGTAAATACCTGGCTGAAGCCGTCCATGCGATTAAGAATAAAATAAAAGTATGAATCCGAATCCGTATATGTGCCATATTACCGGGTTGCAGCCTGGTTGAAGCCATCCATGGGATAAGATGAACACAAACACCGTTAGCTGTATACGTGCCATATTGCCTTGTAAATACCTGGCTGAAGCCGTCCATGAGCTGATGGCTGTCACTGTGAATACTAAAAAAAAAAAAAAAAAAAAAATTTGGTCTAGTAAAGAAGCAACAGGGAATAACTGAGATCTCATGAACTTATGATGATTGGTTAAGTAAGTTGTGCTGATTTGAAACATTAACATGTTTTGAAAAGTAATTCAAGTCAATTCTTAACTAGTGTGGGACACACAGATAATGGACTTAATCCTTCAAGATCATCTTGTAAGTGTTGAGAAAAGGTCTGCATAAGTTTAAGATGGACAAACATATCAATGATCGCATTTTGACTAAGTGTACTTAAAGCTCAGATAATTTGCAATGTTGCTGATTGCTATGAGTTTAGTACTGATCCTATGTTCGGATCTTTCTCACAAAAAGATGTGTAAATACCATTGTATAGTTGTATCTACAAAATTCAAAATGTCTCAGATCATTAGTCACTAAGTCTGTATGATTTCTCATAAGGATCATTCTTACTAAGACATGCGTGTATATATCTTGTTGATATTATTTTCAGTATTACATATTCAAAAAATCCAAAAAGATTTTAATTTTTCTGAATTTTAGATTATCTGATAAGACTCGAACGACTGTTATCAACCAAATTTGAAAACCGCTTGACTCTCTGATTGATCAAATCGTTCCTGTACTTCATAAACTATTCCAAAACTTCATAATTGATCCCTCACTTCATAATCAAATTGTTGTCAAGACCAATGTGGTCGGATACCTCATTTAACCTGAAAAGTTTAATTTACTAAATGAGGTTATCCATTCGTACGAATGGATGAGCAGAATGGCTCACTCGTACGCATGGATGAGGAGAATAGATCATTCACACGAATGAGTGGCAGAATGAATCAAATCTGGTTCACTCGCACGAATGAGAGTCCACTCGCACGAATGAGAGTCCACTCGTACGAATGAACCAGGCCATCCTATAAATATGCCATTCATTCGCATGTGCAGCATCATTCGCACAATTCAAAATCTGCATTCGCACGTCTGTTCGATCAATTTCTGATTTTGAACAAAACTCCGTCAAATCACGATCTAATCATTCGATTTCATTTTACAGGTATAAATCTACAAGTATTCATCAAGTGTATACCGATTCGAGGATGTTCGACTAGATTTAGGGCTCAAAACGAAAACCAAACCTAAAATCTTAAAATCTGACTTAATAAACCAATTAAAATGTCGAATATTGGTTGAAAACCATAGTCGAGTGTGTTGATGTCTTTTTCGACAAATCTTTTCATGTGTTGGTTGATTTTTGGACAATTTGGATCGCGACCCGTCTGTCATACGAATGGACACATTCTTCATGATCATTCGTACGAATGAATGCTCATTCACACGAATGAATGCTCATTCACACGAATGAATGCTCATTCACACGAATGAACGCTCATTAACACGAATGAAGACTCATTCGCACGAATGAATACTCATTCATATGAATGAAACTCATTCGCACGAATAAATAGGCAGAATGATCCATTCGCACGAATGAACCAACTTTTAGGGTTCATTCGTACAGAGGGAAAATGGTCCAAAAGTTCATATTTCCAAAATCTTGCATGTACTGATCTGATGTGCTTCATGTTTTTGTGTTTGCAGACTGATCGTTATGGCGCACAGAGCTCCAGTTGTTCTTAAAGCTTCAACAAAAAGCAACATTTGTGCTTACATGATCCCAACTTCAAAGAATGCAAGACCGTTTATTGGAATGATCGAGTTCTTGTCTCGATCCAGGATAGTCCATGCTATATCTTATATCTGCACTCCCTATGCTTCTCATCAACGGGAATTCTGGGCCACAGCTGAAATAGACTGTGAAGTTTCTCCAACTGTGATACGGGGAAAGATTGCAGGACAGGAGGTTATTGTATCTGCCTCTCACATTCGCCGATTGTGTCAATTCGGTGATCATCCTGAAGATCCAGTGACACTGGATAAATATCTGGTCCGTGGATGCTTCATGAGAATAAAGTACGACGGGAATGTCGCCGAAGGCATTCTCAACAAGGCGAACCTATGTCCCCAGTATAAATATCTAGGACACGTTCTTCTTCACTGCCTCGGTTCCCGTCGTGGCAGATTTGATGATATGCGCGAAACAATACAGAGCGCATTTGTGGCACTAGTGTTGAACATACCGTTCAACTTTTCAGAGATGGTGTTCACACACCTGAAGGAAAACATCTCGCTAAAAGGGGACAATGCGTATCTCATGTACCCCCGATTCTTACAGATGATAATCGATGACCAACTTCCTCTACTGCCACGATCCGATATTGACATGATAAGGCTGGAGCATATGACTGATGTCACACTAAACCGGGTACAGACTTATAGGGGAAGACCAACAAAGCCTCCACATAAACGCCTTATTGGACATCTGGCAAATTCTGATTATATGGCACCTGCAAACAGAAATTGGCGTCACGATAATAGTGATTCTGACAGGGAGGATATTGTTGTGCCTCCAGCTGACGACCAAGATGGTCAGGGAGGTGGTGGCAATGCTCCTAATGTTCCATCTACCGCTGCCACCACTCCTACTGTTACTGCTATCGATTCATCCCTTCCAACTAACCCAGAAGACGTTAACCTGGACACCGTCCTGTTTACTGATTCTGAGGAAACTGAAGATGAATTCGAAATCAGTCAACAAGGGGCAAGATTGGTCGCCACAAAACGAAAGAGGGGAGCAGATCAAGGAAGCTCAAGGGTTAATGATGATGACGTCAGGGATGCTGACTTTGTCCCTGACTGTCCACAAGTATCTGCTGCTCCTTCTTCCCAATCTACCCCAGTCAAGAAAGGAAGAATGAAGAGAATGGCCAAACGCCAAAAGTTCAAACTTGTCAGAAGGACGGAGAGCACCTCTGCTACAACAGCAACTGCCACCAGGTCTGAGGCTCCAATGTCAACATCCATGCCTCAGACACAAACTGTGCCTCCGATTCCTCCTCCCATCTACACGACTGCTCATACATCACAGCCAGCCACTACTCGAGCTGAGTCATCAACATCATTGCCGACTATTTCGTTGAACGATCAAATCATCACTCTAAACAGCTTGGTACTGCAGCTTCTGGCTCAAAATCAAGAACAGTCAAAGCGTTTAGATCTTCAGGGCTCGCAGATCAGTCAGTTGACTCTGCAAAATACTGAACAAGCCCAAGCCATCACAAGTCTTTCCAATAGATGCAATGATCAACAAGCCCTCCTTCTCACTGCTACAAACCAGAATCAACAGTTGTCTAAAACTGTTGATGCACATGCTCAGAGAATACAAAGGATAGAGGAGGAAAATAAGAGACTGTTGGAAGACTTAGAAAGCAGAAGGGACACGACACCCAGAATTGAGGGTGCTCGCAAAGATGGTGATGATGGTGACGATGATGATGATGATGATGATGATGATGATGATGACGAGGATGATGATGGTGACGATGATGATGATAATAATGACAAAGATAAGGATGATGGTGCCAATGCTGGTGCTGCATCAAGTGCTTCAAAGACAGCAGAAGCAGAGGCACGCACTAAGCAAAAATCAGACAAATCAGAAGGCCCATCATCAGATACACAAAAGGGCACTGAAGGTTGATAGTTTTTTGTTTTAAATGTTTTAAGTTGTCTTTTTGTAAATATTAGATTATTATGTAAATAATTTCAGTTTTATTTTGATTAAATCAATGAAATTTAAAATTCTCACATGTTTATTTTTTGTTTGTTTATGAAAATAGTTTTGGATGTGATGCCTCTCAAGCAACAACCTTCAAAGTTAACTTATGTGCTTGACATGCAAGGGATCATCCAACATTCAGTTATTTATGACAAAGAGGAAGGTGAAATCGTGCATTGCTTGTCAAAAGAACAGATTGCCGAGCTATTTCAAATGAATCCTGACGAAGTCATTACTGAAGAGGCATCTGTTTCAACAACTGATTATCCCTCTTCTGACGAACTAGAAGACGTTGATGAGGTTGAAGTCGAAGACATCACTGATCAAGAATATCCAAAGTACACATCAGTAGATGGTGATGATCTTCCCTCCTTCGTGGACTTATTCACTCAGCAGTCCGACGAGGAGGTCAACCGCATTATCGACAACAAACAGGATGAAGCCGGTCCCTCCACTATTGACATTGACGAGCTGAATGAACGTAAAATTCAGTGGATGGAATACATGGCCGAATTAAAAAAGATCTCAAAGTCCTCTCCTCCAACCAAGTACACTAAAGTTTATCGACTCAAAGGACACAAGTCTGATGGTCGTATAATCAGTTGGGCATACTTCAACGACTTAAGCTGCTATGCTATAAAAAGAGAGAAGGGCATACAATATTTCAGGTACCCTCATGATTTCAAGACGCTGCCCGCATTTGAAGTAAATCAATTGGCGCGTCTAAAGCTTCTATACAGCGAATCTTCCGGTCTATCCGAATGGTTTGAACGTCAATTACAATACGAATACCGGAAGAAGTGGGTGAACTTCAAGCCACAAATGCCTACACGTTACATTCATAAGGAAAAGGTTCATCCAGTCACCAAGAATCCCCTAATTGTCTTAAAGTGGAAGCCTCCAACGATCATGAAGAAGATTCCTTTAAGGAAAATGATCCAGGACTTCTCAGATCAGTTCAAATGGTGGTACTATGATGGGCGTACTGGTGAAGCTGTTATAGTGCTTTGTAAAGAAGGGTCATGGGAGACCATCAGGGTCTTTGATCCCTTGTGGCTGACCAACTTGTCTGAACAAGATGTTACAACTCTATACAAGTGTCAACCGTTTTTTGAAGTTGCAGATATAGACCAGGCGTTGCAGTATGTGAAAGTAATACGTATATGCTTTGCTTTTGACATACACGCCGGAGTTAACTGGAAAACTCGTACAAAAGAGATGTTGAAGACCAACTAATGTTAGTTAGGTCATTTTGAAGGGATCTAGGTCCAAGGGGGAGTATGTAGATGCATAATATGTCCCTAATCCCTTGTAATATGTATTTCATCTATGTTTAATGTAATTATTTGATGTAGTAATGAAATTACATGTTTATCCTTAATGTTTACTCATATATAATGACTGTGTATTAAACGATCTGATAAATAGCGATAACGTTGATCAATCGTGCTAATGAAAGGCCCATTCGCACGAATGGATCATGAAAATGATCCATTCGCGCGAATAGCTCATGAGAATGATTCATTCGCTAGAATAAGTCATGAGAATGATTCATTCGTACGAATGAACCATTCTGATGATTCATTCTTAAGAATGAACCATTCTGCTGATTCATTCGCACGAATGAGTCCATTCACATGGCTCATTCGTACGAATGGCCTCTGCACTATATATATAACTTTCACTTCATGAGCACATACAACACGGAAATACAACAGATATACGCATAGAGAGACTGACCAGAGCAGAACCAACAAAACACAAACTCTCTGCACCTGTATTGTCGAATCTCTGTCCGTTGAGAGTTTCCAGGTCTTGTATCCAACTTCTCTACACCAAAGGGTTGATAGAAACCTTCGTCTCGACATCTAATCCGCTCGTTTCTTAAGACCCGATCCGTGTCATAGATTGGATTGCCAATCAAATCGGATTCCGCACGATTTGGTTCGGTTAATGTGTTGAATCATTGGATCAAGGTAGATCCCGATCCAACACAGATTGTTGTTAAGGATGTGAGGTGGAGGGTGTGGGATCAGTATCAGCCGGGATTGCTGAACTGTCACCCGAGGTACTTTGGACGTTCAACATTGTAGATAACAATGAAACGTTGACCCTTGAGAACTTTTTGGAAACAGTCCTCATGCTTTGAAAAATGTTATTTTTATGACCCAACATGATGTAGATTCTTGCAGGTTTTGAAAGATCTTTTAGTTCTTAATTGAAAACTTCCTGCAGGAATCTTGGGTACATGAAAAATTGCTGCTTTGCACCCTCTTGAAGGTTATATCGCAAACCCTCAAAAATGAGATGTGCAAAGTTGAAGCCTTGGTTAGTGACCATACCATGGAAGGCGGAGGCCAGTGCAGAGCTCACCTGATGCCATCCACTCCTCTTCTGAGATATGCATTGGAGAAGAGTGTGGTAGAGATACTTCCATGGAGGGCCCATCAGCGCCTTCTCGATCGTATACTCGGTTTGATTTCCAGTGTATCCAATGGAGACAAAGGTCCTCATGTATTCGTCCTTCGAGTATGATATGGCTGCTCCCTCATCTTGAAGCTTAAGATGTTTTCTTAGTGTAGCTTCCAAGATGGTGATATTCTTGCCGTCTACTTTGGCTTTGATTTGGGGAATCCCCTGTTCGGTTGAGTAGACGGCGGCACTCTAGAAATCCTCCATATGAGGGATATATATGGTAGGGTTGGTGGTGAGGGCAAAGTAGATCTTTGATCGACATAAGAAATCGATCATATCGTCAAAACCATCGGATTTCTTTCCTTTGGTAAGGTATGCTGTTAGGTTATGGTATGTGGAGAACTTATCATCTGGGTTGTTGATATCTGCCATAGCCGTTTGATTTTGGAGGGATGATTTGAATATGGTGGAGACTTGAGAGTATGAAGAATATGGAGAGCTTTGAATGTGGTGGGGACTTAGGGTGAAAGTGATAGTTGGTTAGGGTTGAATTGAATGTGAAGAGGTGGTAAGGAAAATTTGATTTGTTCTTATAGCGGCAGATGAGAGAAATAGCAGAATGACTTGTACAGAACAACCTTATTTACTTTTCATTGTTATAGCTGTAATACACCGAGACAGTCATGGTAAAGACTGACGTTAATTTCTTTTACAGCGGGTAAATATTAATTTGGACTTAAGTTTACCCATCAGTAGCAAACTTGGTTGCTGTGGATGAATAAGCCTGTCCGCTGCAACTTTGGTTGCTGCGGAAGGTTATTTCTGTTAGCAGCAAACTTAATTGCTACTGATAGATGCAATGATCTGTAGCAGGGATGTTGCTGCTGATGGCCTTAAAGCTATCTGCAAGAAACTTGTTCCTGCTGATAACTTAAGGCAGTCAGAGGCAAATCCTTTGCTGCAGAGGATCAGACCTATCAGCAGCCAAAAAGGATGCTGCTGATTTATAACTTTTATTTACAACATTAGACAGACATATTTACAACAGTAGATAGATGCATTCAGCTTAACCGATGATGATGCTTGGTGTTTTCTTTACCTTCCATTGTTGAGTTGGTGGTTTTCCAGCTTTCTTTGTCTTTTCAGCAGCAGACGTTGTATCTGATGATTTTACTTGAGCAGCTGCAGACTTTGTTGCTGTTGAAGGCTTTGCCTTGGATCTTGCCTTATCAGCAGTGGACACTTTTGCTGCTGATAGCTTTGCCTTATCAGCAGCAGATTTTGCTGCGGACTTTGTTAGCTTATCAGCAGCAGATTTGGTTGCTGCTGAAAGCTTCTGCTTCGTTTTCTTGGGCTTAACTGGACTAACAACCGATGTATGTTGATCCTTCTTTACCCTTTGTCTTTAAGGGGCTTGATGAAGAATCTGGTTGAAAGGGTTAAACTTACAGTTTGCAGCAAAGTGGTCTGATTCTCCACAGATGATGCAAGATTGTTGAGGTTTTGACAACTGCTCCCTTGGTGGAGAAAGAGATTTTCTGAATTGAGTTGTCTTAGCTTCAAAACTTCTTACCTGTTTGTTCTTCTTTGTCTTCTCAAAAGCATGTTGCTTGAGGTTTCTTTGCTGCTGTAGGTAGTAGAAGCAGGTGCTGGCAGTGTGGTTATATTTTCCACAGATAAAACATGATTTTGCCAGTTTATCCCTTGAAAGATACACATAATCCTTTCTTTTGAAAAGGTCTTTGAAGTTCCAAGGGTGAGCTTTGTTGTGCTCAAATGTAGCTTCTTCCAATGTCTTTTGAACATATGGAACCCTCTCTCCAGGCGCATGACATATGTCGAACACCTTCCTTGGTTGGACTGAAGTTGTGGACTGGCCCTTTTCAGTATTTAGCTTCCTTCCTTCTAGAGGATAGCTAATTTTGATTTGTTTGAAAGGTGTAGGTACTGGTACTGACATGGCTGGTACTTGTGCTGAATGGACTTCATTTTTAGTCAGAGTGGCTGGAGGAGTAGGAGGAGATGAAGCTTTACTTGCTTCAGTGGAGTCTGAATAAGTTGAATCAGACTCTGATGAGGTAGTGTATTCTTGTGCCAAAGATTCATCCTTAGAAGGATCAAGATTTCTGTTGGCCATATCAAGATTTGCCAGATTGAAGCTTGGTGCATGAATGGTCACGTAGTCAGCAGGAGGTGCAACAGCTTGATATTGTTCAGCATGATACCCCACACCAGTTTTTACCTTTTCATGAATTTGAGCATCCAAAAGTCTTTGCAGCTTTTTGGATGCAAATTCATATTTGTCGACATGAACCTTTTGTTCTGCTAATTATGCTCTGGTAGCTTTTAATCTGGCCAGTAGATCATCAATCTGAGTTTCAAGATTGGTTTGTTCATGTTTTAATGATGAAATCTCTTTCTTTAGACAGTTAATTTTTTCTTTGTAACTGTCTTCGACCTTTTTGAATTCAGATTTCATTTGGTGAAACTCTTCATTTTGATCTATTAGGTTTTGATTGTGCTTTCTGTAGCCTAAAACCTTATCAATACAGGCTTGGGAACATAGATGTTCATATACCTGGGGCGGTATCTCAGTTGTGTCTGCCATAAGAGCTTGGTTGTTAGTAGGCATGTCTTCATACTGGAGGCTCCAGTCAAAGTCAGATGTTCCAACAGCTGCACAAGCTACAGTTTGAGCTGGAGGAGTAGTTTGTTGCTGTTGATGTCTTGGTTGGATTTGGTGAGCTGCTGGGTTTGCCCTAGGTACCTAGCATTCTCTAGCAAAATGACCCAGTTGGTTACAGTTGTAACATTTTAATTTGCTTTTATCCAAGCCAACTCTGGTGTTTGAGCTGTTGCTTGGAATGGGTCTTCCGGTTCTAGAGTAGAACCTTTTTACTCTTATGGAGAGCATGGCATACGAGTGCTGTATATCCATTTCTTCTAGATCATCTGGATGGAAGCACTCAAGATCCTCCTTGATAAAGTACATGTTGCTTGAGTTTTCAAAAAAAAAAGCAGCAGTGGTTGAGGCTTGAGAAGGTGCTTCAAGGAGAAATGGTGATGTGTTTGTATTAGAGGTGGGAGTTTGAGGATGTGTGACTATGGGAGGATAGTAATTGCTAGTACTGGGGCCTGAGTGCTCAGAGTGAAAAGCAGATGAGGTGGTGTTGGATGTGGAGGCTGTTTGGTAGCTTAAGCTCCTTTCCTTGGCCTGGATCATTTCTAATTCATAGGTTTTGAGCATACCAAATAGCTCAGTCATCTGAAGAGTCTTCAGATTCTCAGTTCTTCTGATGGACACTGTGTAGAGTGTCCATCAACTAGGTAGAGATCTGATGAATTTTTTAAGAATGTCTTCATTCTCCAACTTCACTTTTAAGCACTGCAACTCACCTACAAGATAAGTATATCTGTTATATAAAACAGTTAGAGACTCACCTTCCTTCCAGATGAAGTTTTCGTACTGCTGCTTGAGGATGTCTCTTCTGTTTTCCTTAATTTCCTCAGATCCAGCAAACATCTTCTCGAGGGCCTCCCACGGCTCCTTAGCTGTTTTGTAACTTCTGAAGTTATGAAAGACTTCATTTGGAAGGCACATTTGGATAGCTCCTAGTGCCTTGAAGTCTACCTCCATTTTCTTGATATCCTCTTCTGAGTACTTGGAGGGATCCTTTGAAACTGTTGGTTCTCCAGAGTCAGCCGATGCCACCATGGGAGTGTATGGTCCATCCCTGATGGATTTCCACATTCCGTACTCCTGATAGCAGAAGAAGCTTTCCATGCGATTTTTCCACATGTCGTAGTCTTCTCCAGATACCAACCTTGGTGGTCGGTTGATGCTGCCGATGTCTTCAAAACCATTGCTTTGTGCCATTTTTGTTTTGTGATTTTTGATGACTTGATCAAAGAGAGAGTTTAGAATAGAACCAGAAGTGATTAAACAAGTGTGAGTTTGTTTAATCTGAGCCAAAGCTCTGATACCACTTGTAGGATCGTGAAATTACAAGATGGTTCTGTTCTTAGTTGAGATTGGCGGAAACAATAACAACTACACAATTAAAATCGAGGACACAGAAAAAATACTGATAAGAACACTTTTGTATTAATCTTTTGTGAATAAACGATTACAAATGAAAAACTCTAATTTCGAAAGCACACTTACAATGAAGTGTTTACACAGTATTTATACTAACTTAGAATCAAGACAGACCCTTGATTCTAAGGATCAGATCGAACACAGACCGTTGATCTTTTATACAAAAGCAAATAATACACGTTAAAGCTAAACTAGCTAACTTTATTGAAGCGTTTACTTTATTCATCATTGTTTGCATGCTCGGGGAAGAGCATTGTCGTCCGTCATTGGTTGCACCATTGAGGTTCCTTCTGCTTTGAGTGTGTCAGTTGGTTTTACAGAAAGTTGTCAGTGACGCTTGGCATGGATAGTCAGCTGCAACGATTTGTCTTCAAGGAACATAGCTATCAGCAGCAAGAATGAGAATAATGCTGCTGATAAGCCTATCAGCAGCAACTTGTGTTGAACGCTGTTGATAAGCCTATCAGCAGCAACAAGTGTTAAATGCTGCTGATAAGCCTATCAGCAGCAACATGTGTTGAATGCTGCTGATAAGCCTATCAGCAGCCATATGTGTTGAATGCTGCTGATAAGCCTATCAGCAGCATTTGTACTTAGAATAATTTGGTAGCAATCAGTCTTTGGTTCTACAGTTGTTTTCCCAATCAAATAGTTCTTGTAGATCCAATTGTTCGCAAATTGTTCCAAGTGTGTATATGATAAACAAAACAAGTAATGTTGACTTATTTGTAAACTAGCTAGCTTTACAAATAATATGTTGACACATGAGGCATAACCAAACCATGACTCGTTGAATGCCCATCCCTCACTCCTCAAGAGTGAGTGTTAAGAAAATACGCAGCCATTCGACCCTCTAAGTCGTCGGTTAGTGCGACTAACCATGACCGGTGGCTTCGCCCCCAATTATACTAATCATAGAATCCCAGGCTATCCATAGCTACTGGTTATTAAATGTGTTGTTGTTATAGAGGACTTTACGGGCCCTTAAATGTGTTCTCTTGTTACCATATGAAAATGTTCCTAAGTATGCGTTACGTTTTCCAAACGTATAGTAAATATGTTTCGTGTTTTCAAACAAATATGTTTCATGCTTAAATCATGTTAAGTAAGTATGTTTCTCCCCCGATGTTTCTTAAAACATTTAAAAGTAAAGAGGGGCCGTGAAAACTCACATGGTGACGTGTCAGGAACATTAATGTACTTCTAATAGTAGTGAAAACCAATGTCCACATGATAGTCACGGGTTTATGTATTATTCGAGTCCTACGATACCTGTAGGTACTTTATGAGTTTTATACACTAACCCTAATAATGTAAAGCGAGTCTAAACTCGCATTGAGTTATCACGTGTGCGGTTGAGCAATGTGTAGATGTTAGTATATATATACCTATAAATTTTTGTGTGCATGTGCTTACAGCAAATCATCATATTGTACAACATCCAGTGGTTCATAGAAGTTACACATTTACTTATAAATGCCATTGTATATACGTGACAATACATCTTTTCAAGTTTATAAAAGTCTGAGTTCCCTTATTTATTAGAAACGTATACCTTAAGTTTCTAATTATTCGTGTATTATAATCAATGGTCTTAGTGATATAGACGTGTGTATATCTATAGGGGTGAGTTAACTAGAAAACTTATTTTCATGAGAAAACCAAAAAACTCATACTGCATATGTGTAGGACACCCAAAAATAATCGATTATTTGAGTAATGATTTTTTTATTATTTTTTACCTTAAATATGTAGTTTTTTGGTTTCCTCATGAACATTAAGTTTTCTTATGATTTTTCACACACACACACTAATATATATATATATATATATTTATATATATATATATATATATATATTTATATATATATAGGGAGAGGATCATTACAGAACAAATAAAAGTTACGAGAACAAAAAGAACTATATTTAGGCAATGAGATTTTCTCATTTCATTTTCTTTTTAATTTTATTACAAGGGTGTAGTAGTAATTTTCATAACTTAATTAATTAATCTATTTTTAGTCATTCCACTATTTTAGGAATGTACTTCCGTTTTTTATTTTATCTTATCACAAATTTGAATTCAGATCAACGCCTTCATATTATTATTGAAATCCAATCCAAAGATTAATTTGTTTTAAAAAATTGTTGAAATTGCAATATGAAATAATTTTTTTATGATTATCTGATCAATATTTTTATGGAACAAAATAATCGATTCTACACGTATCATATTTGCCTTTAAATATCTCTCTTATACAAGGACATATACCTAAATTCTACACAAAGATAAAATTTATACACTTATAACATGTTAATCATACACAGGTAAACGATTTCCTATAGTTATAACATAATTACCTACACTGATTACATAATCACCTACACATGAAAAAAAAGCATATGTAGGAAATTATATATTATGTGTAGGTGATTATACTAGTTCATGTGTAGATCTGTTACAAATGACCTTCACAAGAATAGTACATGTGTTCGTCGTTTACAAATTCCCCACACAAGACCACCACACATTTAGTTTCAACACATAAAAAACACTTTACCTACACAAACATTGCTCCTACACATTTCATACCGTTCGAAAAATCGATATGCAAAAGATCGACCTTTGAAAGTATTCTCAAAACATTAAATATACAAAAATTAATAAACCTTTTTATAGAACAATTTTGTAGGTGTATGGAATTAATGGGAAATTAGTTCTCATACTATAACCACTCTTATTAAATTAATTAACATACACAGTAAAAGTTTCAAAATACCCTTATGCATATTAAATTTAGTAAAAATTAACTCAAATATTTACAGAATTGCGACATTCATCTACCACCATTGACTCATTTCAATAAATGGTTGAGATTAGTTCCTTTTGTTTTCGCATAAATTATTGTTCTGAATTGAACCTTCTCCTATATATATATATATATATATATTAATATATATATATATAGGGTTGTGTTCGAATGCTAACCTTATTTTATAAAATAACCATGATAACCACATATTCATCATTGATTGAGTTTGATCACTGGTTGATTTCATTTAATAACAAGTTTTTAATTATTAAAAGAAAAAAATTAATTATATTTAATGCAAAAGGCTAATTTGGGTAAAATAACATAATTTAATTTAGATAGTCATTAATTAGTACACTCTCTCTCATACCATTTCAAACTTAATAACTAAAACCCATAATTAATTTAAAACCAAAAATATTCAATATTTTTTTAGTTTTACATTACAATCATACAAAAAAAATATACTAGAACATAAAATTCATGTCAAAGTTTGTTACATATACATACCAACTGTGTTACATATAAGTTGGGAAGTTTTTCTGATTTCGACCAAGTTTCAAATTACAAGTATAGAATGGCTGGAAAGGTTTACGATACTGAGATGGTTATTGGGAAATCACCACCGATGCTGAAATCAATATCATTATTTTCTAATTGGAAAATAATGATGAAGGCGTATTTCAAGTTTACTGAACATACACTTTGGGAATCAATTGGGAAGGGTCCTCATATTCCATAGACTGCAAATGCTGATGGGTTAGTCCCGATTGTAGATCCTGACCTTTATTCGGAGGAAGATAAGAAGTTGATCGAGAGAGATAACTGAGCATTGGGTTCTATTATTCTAGCACTTTCGACCGAGTTGTATCTAAATTTTATGCAACATGAAACAGCTCAGGGTTTGTGGAATGCTTTGTGCTTAAGATTTGAAGGAAATGTAGCTCTTTAGGAAAGCAGAACTGATCTTCTCCTGAAGCAATACAACATGTTTAGCTATAAGAAGAATTAGACTCTCAGTGAGCAGGTGACTAGGTTCACAACCATGATCAACAGATTGAGAAAAACGGGAGTGAATTTTGAAGAGTATGATCTAGGAAAGAAGTTGTTAGATTCATTGCCAGATTGCTGGAGCATACCTTGTATGCTAATCAAGAACACTACTTCAGATCTGAAGAATAAAACTCTTGATGATATTATCTGTCTGCTCAAGTCTTATGAATTGGATGCAAAGAAGAGAGGGCTGAACAACCAGGATAAAGAAAACACTCCAGGTTCAACAAATGCCGCACTGTTTTCTGGAAGCAGTGAAGGAAGTAGTGGAACAAAATCTGAGAAAAGAAAAGGTTGTTGTGAACACTCCTCTGGTGAGAAAGTCAAGTCATTTGGACAAATCCATGAAGATCAGATTGCTCTATTCGGAGCTTTCATGAGCAGCTATGATGCATTGGTGACATGAAAACTACAACCTGCAATGCATGATGTAGAGGATCTTGTTCAAATCAATCCTGATCACTTGGAATATATGGATTTGCAATGGCAAATGGCCATGATAGCTGTAAGGGCTAAAAAGTATCTGCATAAGGTTGGAAAGGATAAGCTTCAGTTTGGTAAAAAGGTTGGTTTTGACAAAGCAAAACTCCGGTGCTACAACTGTCAACAACTTGGTCACTTCGCTTGAGAGTGTACCAAGGACAAGAAAAATAAGATCGAGGGAAGCGGAGTTAAACTAGTAGAGATGGTTGATGAAACTGAAAAATCAAAGAAAGCTCCAACTACACTCATGTCCAAACAACTTAGCAATTTTGAATGGGATGATGAGATCGAGGATGCTGAAGATGAACTGGATGAAGCCTTGATGGCTGAAATTGCAGTTACAAAGAAACCAGCTGAGACTGCCAGTGCTTGTGTGCTCAAAATCGATGCTAAAGAAAAGGGCAAAGTTGTTGATTCTGATGAAACTTTATCTGAGAGTGAGGTAAAATCTGATAGTGAATCTAACATATGTTCCTCTTTGTGTTTAGAACGAATGCAGAATTATCATGCAGCAAACACGTTTTTACTTACTGAAAATGATAAGCTAAAAATAGTAAGCAAAGAATTGAAACAAAATGAAGTAAATTTTACAAGGAAAATTAAAGCATTGTTGAAAGATAATGTAACATTTAAAGAATATTTGGATAAAAAGGACGTTTTAATCAACGATCTTTCAAAAAAAACTTTTCACATCTGAAACCGAGTTAACAAAAGAAAGGGTGATAGTTGCAAAGTGGAAGATGCAACAAAATGTCTTTGTGAATGTGTGAGTAAACAAAGAACTGTTTACTTCAAAGATGGGTTGGGTTACAATAAAGTTCCACATCCTGATAACTTTGCACCATTTCCTTAACCGCATGAATCAAACGAGTTGATGAATGCGGGTAACTCTAACTTTCATGATATGTATATAAGTGCAGATATAAACTCAGGGTGTGTGGATGATGATAGTGAACTTGATGGGGTGAAAAGTTTTTCTGCTTTCAATAAACAGTGCACTAGGGAGTTTATAAGGGATTGCAAACAATACCTAGATGTTGATTGTAATCTAAATAGATTTGTTTCAGTTTCTAGTGTTAATGTTGATGTAAACAATGATCATGTTTCTGATTCTGGTGCTTCTTATGCTTCGGCATGTTCTACTAATGTTTGTGATGATTTTGATTGCGTGTCTGAAGTATCATCAACATCCACTTTATTTGATAAAGTGGTGCATACAGCTAGAGATTATGTCCCACTTCATAAAGTCTAGCTGGTGATGTGGTCTTAGATGAGTTTGGAAATCCTTTGATTCAAGATTATGATTTGTCAAGTGAGAAACCAATGAAAAATGATGTCATAGCACCAGAGAATCATATTCATACCAATGAGACAGAGAGCAATAAAGTTATCAAAGTCAAAGTTAGTGTACCAACAACTGTCCAAAGAAAGTCTTGGTGTGTCAAAGGCAAATCCATTGATGTCAAAGATAAGCCTGTTCAAATCAAAGGACAATTAAGAAAGAAAGTTTGTGGCCTAAAGAGTGAAGTAGGCGAGTGTTCAAAGTCAAGGTCAAAGTCAAAGCCTAAAAGCTACAACTGTTTTGTATGTGGTCAAGTTGGATACTTTGCGAGAAATTGCAAACACAACTCTAGTGAGTCAAGGTTCACAAAGAACAAAAAGAGAGTTAAGAGCAAAGTTACACAACATTTCAGGAGAGCGTCTGAGAACGACAGTGTGTCAGAGTCTGAAGTGAAACAACGATACAGTCGTGATTACTTGCTTTCTAGGACTTGTCATGATTTTTATTCAAATGCTTGTCGTGATTATGTGCTACCAAATTTTGTGGACCCACGTGTCCCAAAAGCTTCAAAATATGTGAAGAAACCTAACCAACCAATCTATTTTGCTAAAGAAAAAAATGATTAAGAAATATGAGAAAAATGTTGGTTATGTTTGGAAAATTAAAAATGAACAGTCTTTATAAATTGTTGGAACAGAGAAAAATATAAATTTGAAAAAACAAGTCGTTGTGACTAAGACTTTAAAAGGTCAAAGTCAGCCCGTGTCAAAGTTGATCTGGGTACCTGTTTCTCATTAAGTTTGTATTGAATGTGTAGAGTTTAACCGGGAGGACTATTAATAATGCTTGGCATGTTGATAGCGGTTGCTCAAGGCATATGACTGGACAAAGAGAAATTCTGGAAAAATTTTGAGCTTTTGATGGTGGTTTTGTTGCGTTTGCTAGAGACAAAAAGAGAGGAAAAATAACTGGTCAAGGAACAGTGTCAAATGACCTAATCACATTAGAGAAAGTAAATTTTGTGTCTCAATTGGAATTCAATTTACTCAGTGTTTCTCCAGTATGTGATAAAGACATACCGGTCCATTTTACTGCAAAGGAGTTCTTATTCTTAAATCCCGGACTGGTTTTTCTAGAAGAAATGATTCTGATGCGTGCTCCAAGGAAGTTCAACACATATGTGGTTGATATGAATGATCATACTACACCAGTTAATGTCTCATGCTTGTTATCAAAAGCGACTAGTTCATAATCTTATTTGTGGCATCGAAGAATGGGTCATGTAAATTTGAAGAACATGAATAACTTGGTACATAAAGATTTGGTGCGAGGATTGCCAAAGAAAGAGTTCATAATTGAAGAAAGTTGCATGTTATGTGCAAAGGGAAAACAACACAAGAAGTCCCATTCAAGAAAAATCATAACAACTTTTACTAGACCTTTATTTATCATACATATGGATTTGTTTGGTCCAGTTCGAGTTAAAAGCATTGCCAAAAAGTCATATTGTCTTGTTATCACAGATGACTTTTCAAGATTTTCGTGGGCGTTTTTCCTTGCAAAAAAGGATGAGACTCCTGAAACGATAATTGAATTTGTCAAAAGCATAGAAAACATCTGTGATAGCAAAGTATCAATCATTCGCATTGACAATGGAACAAAATTTAAAAATCATCAGATACATTCATTTTGTGCAGAAAAAGGAATAACACATCAGTATAGTGCTGCAAGAACACCACAACAGAATGGAGTGGCTGAAAGGAAGAACATAACTTTGATAGAAGTTGCTCGAACAATTCATATCGATTCCAAGTTGCCTATTATTTTTTGGGCTGAAGCAGTAAACACGACATGTTATGTTCTAAACAGAGTTCTTATGGTGAAGCAACTTACAAAGACTTCCTATGAACTATTCTTTAAATGAAAGCCGTACATTAAGTTCTTCAAAGCATTTGGTTGTTCTTGTACATTGTTGAATACACAAGATTCATTAACAAAATTCACAGCTGCTGGTGATGAATGCTACTTCTTGGGTTACTCTTCGTATCAGAAAGCGTACAGAATATACAACAAGAGAACCAAAATTGTTCAAGAATCTTACTATGTGGAGTGGCAAGAATTAAATACTCCTGACTGGTTCTTTGATGCTGAAGTAATCTTCAAGACTTTTGATCAGCAATTTCAAATGGATTCGAATGAAGCAAGTACTTTGGGTACTGTAAATGAGTCTTCTACAAGCAGTGATCTATCTGTTGGAAAGTTTTTGGTTGGACCACATAATGTGATGGTTCAAAATGAGATGTCTGAGAATGTTACTACATCAACTCAAACACAAAAAGATCTTGTTGACAATTCTGTCATTAATGTTGATTCTGAAGTACAAGAAGTTCCAAGTACTGATGATGAACCAACAATTAATGACGCTCAGTTGGATCCTGTAAATGATCAAAATGTGGATGTAATTCAAACAAGTTCTTCAAGTGTTGAAGATTCAAGTGATCAAGTACCAGATTTGAATGATTCAAATATGGCAGAGTCTGTGGAAGTGGAACCTATTCCAAATCACCGAATTCATTCCGCTCATCCAGTTGAGAATATTATTGGATCTCTTGAGGATGGAGTTAAGACAAGAAGTCAAGCTAGAAATATAAATGTCTGTTTGTACTCCTGCTTCTTATCTCAAGAAGAACCAAAGAATGTTACTGTTGCACTACAAGATCCAAGTTGGATTGAAGCTATGCAAGAAGAACTCCTTCAGTGTAAGAAATTAAACGTGTGGCATCTTGTGGACTTACCTGAGGGAGAATATCCAATTGGAACAAAGTGGGTCTTCAGAAACAAAAAAGGATTGTATTTCGCAACAAAGCACGTCTGGTTGTGCAAGGTTTTTATCAAGAGGAGGGACTGGATTATGATGACTTCTTTGCTCCTGCTGCACGAATTGAATCTATCCGTATCTTTTTGGCTTATGCATCGTACAAGAAGTTTACCATATATCAAATGGATGTGAAAACAGCATTTCTCTATGGGGTGGTAAAGGAAGAAGTTTACGTAAAGATTCAGATCATCCATTTCAAGTGTATAAGCTTGATAAAGCACTGTACGGGTTACATCAAGCGCCTTGTACGTGGTATGAAACCTTGTCAACACATCTTACATCGAATAGCTTCATTCGTGGAACAATTGATAAGACTTTATTTATGAAAGAATTTGGTGCTGATCTGTTAATTGTACAAGTTTATGTCGATTACATTATCTACGGGTCAACGAATGAAGCTCTTTACACGGAATTTGAAGAAATCATGAAAGTGAATTTTGAAGTGAGCTTGATGGGAAAGATGCAGTTCTTTCTGGGGTTACAAGTTAAACAGTCTGAATATGGGATTCTTATCCATTAGACTAAATATATGAAAGATATTTTAACAAAATTCAAGATGAATGATTGCAAATCAGCTTCAACACCCATGAACCTCTCACTGTGCACTTGTCTGGAGTTGAAGTTAATCAAAAGATGTATCAGTCAATGATTGGCTCATTAATGTATCTGACTGCAAGCCGACCGGATATCATGTTTGCTGTTTGCTCCTGTGCCAGATATCAGGCAGCCCCAAAAGAATCTCATGAATCAGCTGTTAAACGAATATTTCGATATCTTAAGGGTAGGGTAAATTTAGGTTTATGGTACCCTTCTGACTCTAAATTTAACTTCTTTGCTTATACTGACAGCGATTATGGAGGTTGTAACTTGGACAGGAAGTCAACATCAGGTGGATGTCAATTTTTGGGGGGGAGAGTGGTGTCTTGGCAGTGTAAGAAACAAACTAATGTATCCACTTCAACTGCTGAAGCTGAGTATACTGCTGCCTCAGGCTGTTGTTCACAAGTTATCTGGATTCAGCATCAAATGCTAGATTTTGGAGTGAATTTCCTGGAAACTCCGATTTATTATGACAACGAGGCAGTGCTCGGAATAGTGAAAAATCTCATTCAGCATTCCAAAACAAAGCACATTGCGATCATGTTACATTTCATTCGTGACTGTTTTGAGAATTGGGTGATTAAAGTGGTCCATGTCGATACCCTAGAGCAAAAAGCCGATATTTTTACAAAATCTTTTTCAACTGATCGGTTTAACTCTTTGGTTGAGATGCTGGAGATGATTTCTTTAAAAAAAAATAAAATAAAATAAATAATATAAAAAAAACTCTATTTTTGAACTGAAAGACTTTAGAAATCTGTTCCTCAAAAAAGATTTTCTTTTAAGTGATAAAATTGTGTTGTGCATGCTTTATATGTGTGTTAGCTTACCATATTTTTGTGACATATAAGTTTGTTCTCATAGTGATATAAATAGTAAATAAAGTTACATCACAATTTTAGGGGGAGAATAAAAATAAATAATTAAAAGCTAAATAATAATAAGAGTGTCTGATTAACGTATAATTAGGAAATGATAGTACAAGTGTGTGCTGAGCTTATGCATGAATTGGATATGATGTTGACATCGGTTACAATTCTTGATATGCTGGTAGGCTCTGCATATGTAAATTAGGTGATATTGGTGTGATTAATTAAATTGCAATCTTAGTGTTATCCTCATTGAATATCGGTACTTTCATTCTTCGAATACTAAGTGAATCCATACATACCATGAGACTAGTATCTTGATGGGTTTTTAGCATAATTCGTTTACTCTATTGACTATACCCGTCAAATATACGATTTAGAGTTAAACATCTTAATACAACTGATGGTTCTGGTGGAAATCTCAGATGGAAACCAGAAAGTCAGTCTGTCTCGCCCTTTGAATCATTCATGATTTCAATTGACATATCCAATACTCTATGGATATCCGCATACCCGAATCAATTCTGATTCCAAAAATCATGTCATATCTCATATGAATCAATTTGATTAAGTGTTTGTTCCATCATAAACCAATATATATGAATCAAAAGGATTCACATAAAATCCATTTGGATTATTTTCCTGTGCTAAAAACGCTACCTCATGCTGGTGATTGGATTATGTGTTGATGAAATTTTGTGTTGCGTATTGGCTTAATCCATCTCAATGTTTGGATACACTTTGTATTGATAAAACATACCTTAAATGTCACACAGTGTCTGCTGAAGTATGATGTTTGAGTTTAAGCTGAAAATTATACTGGCAATCATGGTTGAACTGTTTAGATCCTGATTTGATATGCAGTGTAGCTAAGACAATATACATTTATGATCCTATATCAGTTCAGTTCACCAAAAGAAAAAAGAAAAAAATTAAAATAAATTGTTGAAGTAAGTTGAGGAAAAGTCAATGGAAAATAGTGGAAATAAATATGTAACTATGTGTTTTAAATAAGTGCTTAACTATTTTTTGTGTTTAAAAAAGAATAATAAGTCATTTATGATATATATAAAAAAAATTAGTGTGTATTCTTACATGGTTATGATTGTGATTGTGAAAAGTTTTAAAAGAATTGGAATAGGTCATAATGAGGAAAATGGACTTAAATAAAAAAAATATAATAAATAAAATAAAGTTGGTTTGAAATGGTTTGAAGATTTTCAAAATATAATAAGTTTGGAGTTTTCGGTCGAAATCTCGTGACTGAAGATATCATCCAAAAAAGGTTTTCGATCGAAAAGTCACAACCAAAGTTTTCGGTCAGAATTGAAAAGTCTATATATTCAAAAATTTTCGATTGAAAAGCTTTTCCCACTACTGTGTTCTCTCGACTACCGTTTCAAAATTCATCGTGTTTTACAAGTGTTGAGATTTCGTGCGAAAAAGTGTTCTAGTGTGACGTCACTGTGTTCCTCACTCGATTTCTATCATCCAGGTATATTCTCGTGATTCGTAGAGGTCGATAGGTTAGATCCAAAGCCTTAGTTTAACTTTGAATATTTGAATGGATCGAAAACTTAGTTGAATGGACCGAAAAGTCTCTTGAATAGTCCGAAAAGTGTTTCAGATGGAAATGAAGAGTCGTCTGATTCATCCGAAATGAGTTTTCAACCGAAAAGTGTTTTTGATCGAAAAGTCCTTGCTTGAAACCTTTTAAAAAATCTGAGTTTTCTAACCAGGGGTTGGTTGTTGGTAGTATTAATGCAGGTTTTCGATCAAAAAGTTGTAAGTTGATAAAATTATAAGATTTTGATCAGAAAGATCTCAGAGTTTTCGATCGAAAAGGTGATATACTGATAAAGAGTTTTCAATCGAAAAGTTTGAAATTTTGTTTTAAATCTTTGATCATGTGTAAGAGTTTTCGATCGAAATGTTGGAATGTTGATAGAGTTTTAGATCGAAAAGTTCAAAGTTGTGTGGATTTCAACTTGTCTGACAAAAATGGGTTTTAAAGGTTTTCGATCAAAAAAGCTGTACATAAGGGAGTTTTCGATCGAAATGTCAAAAGTTAAGAATTTTTTCAGAAATTTTCTAACTTGTGTTCTTTTTCTTTTCAGATATGAATAGGTTAAAGTTTCAACCTAAGCACAACATCTGTGCCTATTAACTACAAACACAAAGAAGGCACGTGGTTATGAGTAGATTATGCAGTTCCTAACAAATTCAAGAATTCATACTGCAATATCTACACGAGTGCATGTGTTTAAAAAGCATGTTGGGGAATTTTGGGACAACGTGGAATATAAACATGTTAATAAAGAGATCTGGATAGAGAGCACAGTTAGAGGAAACAAGATTAAAGTTACTTAACAAGTGATTAGAGAAGTGCTAAACTTCAGAGATGTAGCTGATTTTCCTTACAAAATCAATCATATTGCAGTATCAGGGATTATTATGACTATGGGTTATGAAGGAACCTTTCTGAGAAGACAAGTCACTAAAACTATGTTTGGGAAACAATGGAGATATCTGGTTCTTGTTCTAATACATTGCATGAGTCCCAGAACGTCTGCTTTCGATCAAATAGGTGAAGTATTCAGCAAAGCGTTGGTTTATCTGGCAACTCATAGAAGACTTAACTTTTCAAGGATGATATTTGAAGCAATGATTAGCAACGACCAAGGCAGAATTACAAGTTTCTAATGTACCCAAAATTTGTACAAATGATCATCAACACTTTGCTGCCAAATCTTGAGAAAGATGGTGTTGAATAACCGTTGGATTCAATGCAAGAAGTTATATTCAACATCATGAACAATGTGAGGAACACAAGTAGGTTTAGTGGTACTGTGACACCACTATTTCCTAACATGCTTGAAGAGAATCCTGATCCAGACTTCAATCTTGAAGATGAAATAGATGATCTAATGGCTGAAGATATAGAAGATGGAGTTGATTGTGACAATGATGAAAATGACCAAGGTAATAATGATGATCAAGGGAATGATGATGATCAAGGTCATGATGGTGGTCAAAGAAATGTGTTACCTGAAATTCAGCAAGAGGTTCGAGTTCAAGTTGAAGAACCAAGGGTTGATACACATATGGGTGAGTATGAAGCACCTGACCTGACTTTTGAAGATAACAGAGTTCCTGAGGTGAATGAAGAGCTTACATAACCATTGATGAGCCATACAGAAGAATTTATTGCTGAAACTGAAGATATTCTGAGTGTTAATATAGAAATCTTGGAAGTTCCTGATGAAGAGTTAATAGCAACAGCAACAACCCCATCTAAGAAGAGAAAAGAGCCTAAAAAGTCAAAGAACTTACCTTCTAGACCTCCTCCGTCTAAGGGTATCGTGTTTACTGATCCAGAGTCAAAGAAGAAAAATAAAACAACAACAACAACAATTGGTAAAGGAAAGGGCAAGGCTAAAGAAGTACCAGAAAAGCACAAGTCTAAAAGATCAAAAGGTTATGGTTTGGCTGATGAATAGTTTCTTAACTATGCAACTAGGGAAACAACAGATGTTGTAAGTCAATTGAAGACTCAAATCTCAAACTTTCAAAGTAGAGAAGCTGCTAATACTAGAGAGATCAGAGAGTTTAAAACTAAAAGCAATAAACAGAAGGGTTTAATTACACAACAACAACAGCAGATTGATCAACTTCAAAAGCTTGTACAAGATCTAATAGCTCATACGGGTGTTCCAATTGGTATAAATCAAGATGAAAATGTTGAAAATATTCAAAGTCCAGTAGCTACTAAACCAATTCCTTCTACAAGTGAACAAGTTCAAACACCAATCTATGAAGCAAACATGTATGAAGACAACACTATGTTTGATGTTGATATGCTTCTAAATGATGAAGGTGAAGGATTGGAGAGAACTGATGAGAACAAAGAAGATACATAGAAGGAAGAAGAAGATGTTGAAGAAGTTGTAATCACTGGAGAAAAGAAAGATCATAATCATTCTTCAGATGATGACAATAATAGTGGTGGTGCTGGGGGTGTTGGTGGAAGTGAGAGAACAACTGAAGATGCTGAACAAGACTCTCAGACCAATACTGGATACAAAAAGTATGAATACGAATAACATCAGACATATGTAGAAGAAGATGGTTCAATGATAGGTAAAATAGATAAACTTGTAGATGAAAGAGAACCATTTCCTGTTCTTAAAGACATTGAAACATCATCTGAAAAATCAAAGACTTCAAAGAATGATAAGAGTTCTTGGTGGACAATTACAGAGAAGCCATCTATTATTGAAAGGCTTACACAGACAATTAAGAGTCCATAACAAGCTTTAACTGGAGAAATTTTGGCTTGGATGTATGATGATGTTAAGAAGATGTATGTGATTAAGAGAGGTGATGGGAATATCCAGTATTTTGATAGGAGCTCAAAGTTAAATACATTGCCATACTGGGATATTAGAGAGTTAACTCACTTGAAGATGATCAATCCATCAAATAATACATTTGCTGCTAACTTTGAAGAATATTTGAAGACGGAGTGTGGAAAAGATAAGTTTTAGAACTTCAAACCACACGTTCCTGAATGCAGACAGTTAAAAAGAATGGAAAAAGAAGATTCAGGTACATTTTGAAGCCAGCAGATTCAGTTTCAACTGTATACATCCCAAGAAGAAAAGAGACATTCATTAAAAGCTTCAAAAAGTGGATGTATGACAGCAAAAAACATGAAGCTGTGATCGTGCTGGATAAGTCATTAGAATTCAGAGTCTTTGATCCAGTTGATTTGTTTAGCTTTTCTAATGAAGATCTGAAGACTTTGTACAAGAATCCTATCAGGTGTGATATGAGCACGAAGATTAAAGCTGAGGCCAAGTTGTATATGAGAGTCGTGGCTCGATGTTTGTCAAGAAGACATGAAGCTGAAGTGATCAAAAAGAGACTTGCTACTCTGAATGCTAAGAAGCTGAATGTTAAAGCCAAGACCAAGCCTGCAAAATACAACACGTGAAGAATTGATGTTCTGTGGACTAGGGGAGATTGTTGGAACCTAGTAGTCCATAGAAATCAATTAGGTTTAGAAATGTATAACTTCAGAGTTTTCGGTCGAAAATATTTTTCGATCAAAAGTTTTTGATCGAAACCTGAAAAGTATAAATAGTTTGTCTTTTGTAATTTCAAGATAGAATTCTCATTTGTATCATTTTGATTCCAAGTTATATGAAAGAGAATTTTCATTGTGTGTTGGTTGATTCTGGTATTCACATTGCTATTAAAATGAAGATTATCATTTTGATTGTGTGCATCTCATATGTTTGATTTCATTCTTTCATGTTCGTATTTGATTCGGTCTTCTCGGTGCTGTTTGATATCTGGATTGATTCTGCCATTCAAGAGAGTGTTTGAACACTTTGTTCTTGAATATCAGCAGATCAGAGGGAATCACAGCATTGATGATTTTTTCTTTGAGAAGTTCAAAAGCTTTTAGACATTCGTCAGAAAATATGAAGGTGGCATTTTTTTC
Source organism: Smallanthus sonchifolius (assembly GCA_023525975.1). Lineage (NCBI taxonomy): Eukaryota > Viridiplantae > Streptophyta > Magnoliopsida > Asterales > Asteraceae > Smallanthus > Smallanthus sonchifolius. The sequence goes on from CM042040.1 coordinate 30,382,060, forward strand.
TAAGAGTTGAGTCATAGGATGTGCAATTTTTGAAAAGTCTTTAATGAATTGGCGGTAAAAACCGGCATGCCCTAGGAAACTTCTAATAGATTTTACGGAAGTGGGCGGTGGAAGTTTTGAAATGGTGTCCATATTAGACCGATCGACTTCTAATCCTTCTTTCGAGTTTTATGTCCCAACACTATTCCTTATGTCACCATGAAATGACATTTCTCCCAATTAAGGATAAGGTTGGCGTCTTTGCATCTTGTTAACATTTTCTCCAAGTTACCGAGGCAGTGTTCAAAAGAGTCGCCAAAAATTGATAAATCGTCCATGAACACATCCATTGAATCTTCAATCATGTCATGAAAGATGGCTACCATACATCACTGAAATGTTGCTGGTGCATTGCACAAACCGAAAGGCATGCGTCAGTAGGTAAATGTTCCGTATGGACAAGTGAATGTTGTCTTTTCTTGATCTTCCGGGGCTATAGGAATTTGGAAGTACCCGGAAAAACCATTTAAGAAACAGTAGTACATCCTGCCGGAAAGCCTTTCTAGCATTTGATCGATAAATGGAAGTAGAAAGTGATATTTTCTAGAGGCGTCGTTTAACTTTCGGTAGTCGATACAAACCCTCCATCCGGTTACGGTTCTAGTGGGAATGAGCTCGTTCTTCTCATTTGTTACTACTGTCATTCCTCCCTTCTTGGGTATAACCTGTACAGCGCTGACCCATGGTGAGTTGGAAATGGGATAAATTAGCCCTGCATCTAGTAATTTTATAACTTCCTTCTTTACTACTTCTTGTATGCTTGGGTTCAGTCTCCTTTGATGTTGAATAACTGGTTTTTATTCCCTTTCCATCAAAATCTTATGAGTGCAGAATGATGGCTTGATCCCTTTTATATCCATGATCTTCCAGGCTATAGCCTTTTTGTGTTCTTTAGGGACCTTGAGTCTAGACTTCTCCTCAATTGTCAACCCAGAAGAGATGATCACGGGTAGTTGGGATTGTTCTTTCAAGAACGCATACTCCAGATGCGATGGAAGTTATTTTAACTCAAGAACTGGTGGTTCTTCCAAGGATGGTTTTGCCCTTGGTTCTGAATCTCGGTCAATGTCCTTGCATGGTTGTTTTAGTGGGTGTTATTTTTCTCTGACCTTTCCACTTGCAGGACCTCTTATTATGTGAAGTCTTCAGACATACTTTCTTCAATTAGCTGAGTGTTACATGCTTCCTTCTCTCAAGTCTCTCGAAGATGACAACTAACGATAGAGTCACAGACGTCAATGAAGTACAGAGAATCATCATGATGCTGTGGGTGCTTCATGGATTGCCCAATATCAAAAGTGATTTCATCATTGTCTACCCTTAAGGTGAGTTTTCCTGTGCAAACATCAATGAGGGCTTTGGCGGTAGCCAAAAAGGGTCGTCCCAAAATGAGGGGGACGTTCTTATCCTCATCTATATCTAGGATAAAGAAATCAACCGGAAAGACAAACTTATCGATTTTAATCCACATGTTTTCGACTATGCCTCGAGGGTATTTTACTGAACGATCAGCCAACTGGATGCTCATACCGGTTGGTTTGGGCTCTCCCAATTCCATCTTTTCAAATACTGCGTATGGCATTAGATTGATACTTGCGCCTAGATCGGCTAAGGCGTTGTTGAATGAGAGATCTCCTATTAGACACGGATTGGTGAAACTTCCTGGGTCAGTCATCTTTGTGGGAAGTTTGTTCTGCAGGACATCTGAGCATTCCTCATTTAGTATTACATGGGATAGCTCCTCAGCCTCTTTTTATTTGTCAGCACGCCTTTGAGAAACTTTGCATAATTTGGCATTTGAGCAAGAGCTTCAATGAAGGGTAGATTTATGTGAAGTTGCTTGAATAATCCTAAGAACTTCCCGTACTCCTTTTCTAGTTTCTCCTTTCTCATGCGTCCTGTATATGGAAGGGGTGGGACATATGTCCGAACAGGTTCCTTGTGTTGTTTCTCAGCAAGAGGAGGTGTGCAATCCTGTGCATCCATTGGGCATTCCTCCATTGTGGTTTGCTGAGAGTTGGAGGTGACTCCTTCCTTGGTGGTCTTACCATTCTTGAGTGTGATAGCTTTTACTTGTGCATTAGGATTGGGTACTGTGTTACTAGGAAGGCCTCCTTGCTGATGCTCTAAAAGAAGCTGTGCTATTTGTCCTACTTGATTTTCAATAGCCTGCGTAGATGCCTTTTAACTTCTCATCTCAACTTCGTGCTTTTGGAAACGATCTTTGATTAATTTGTTAGAAGTTTGAGTATTAGCTAGGAGTTGTTGTAAAAGGCTTTCAACATTAGTATCCTCGTTGCTTTGGTTGTTGTTGTTATGTCCCTGGTATGGTTGTTAGGATGGAAAAGGTGCATTTTGTTGTTGGAAGGGCGGCCTTCGGTTGAACCCTGGAGGTTGTTGGTTATTACCTCCTTCTCTGAAGATTGAATTGTTTCTCCAGTTAGAGTTATAATTATTTCCATAAGAATTGTTTTGTCCTCCAACATAATCAACCTCTTCTACCACCATTGCTTGTTGACACTCACTGGTTTTGTGCTGCGTTCCACATGTATCGCATCGAATTTGTACTTTTTTGAACTCAGTTTGCATTTGTTCGAATTTTTTGGTAAGTGCTTCTAATTGAGCTGCTACCATGGTATTAGTATCAACATGATGCATACCCTTTTGGGTATATCTGGCCCTTAATGGCTTATAAGCAAAGCTTTTTTTGGCAGCCTTTTCCAATTCTTGGAATGCTTATGTTGGGGTTGCTCCTCCAAAGTCTACTGAAACGCATTGGTCGACAACTTGCTTGTGCGCTCCACTGATGGCATCGCAAAATGTTTGACATTGTAACCACAGGTCCAGACCGTGATGTGGGCATCTTCTCAGAAGGGACTTATATCTTTCCCATGCTACATGTACTGATTCGTCGTCATCTTGACGAAAACCTGTGATACTTGATCTTAGCTTGGCAGTTTTGTCGGGTGGAAAGTATTTTAACAAGAATTGCTCGGCCATTTCGGCCCAGGTTGTGATGGTGCCAGGGGGCAGTGCATCAAACCATTCCATGGCGCGGCCACGGAGCGAAAATGGAAAGAGCCTAAGTCTAACAACATCGTCAGAACAGTTATGGATTTTGAAAGTAGCGCAGATTCGTAGGAAACAAGCGATGTGAGCATTGGGATCTTCATCAAGTAGACCGTTAAATTGAGCAGAATTTTCTACCAAATGAATGATGCTGGATTTTATTTCAAAGTTGTTGGCTGCAACTGCTGGTTTGGTAATGCTGGATTCGTAGCCGTCATACGTCATATTTCTCTCTTCTACGTCTGCCATGTTTTCTTCTGATTGAGCGTCCTCCCAGGTTTCTCCTGCTATCGCCTCAGCTACAGTTCGTGTTCGTTCTCGTAATCGATGAAGGAAATGTCGTTCGGGTTCCGAAAAGGGTCTGACGATATTAGGTTCATGTGTGGTGGACATTCATTACCTAACAATTAATTGTGAAATTGTTGTAGAAAAAGAACAGACTAACTATGAATTGAAAAATATTTACTAGTATTTACGAATTAAAAATTTTGGGTTAATTGTTGAAACCGTTTCCCGGGCGACGGCGCCAAAAACTTGATGTGCGTGATCTATATATATATTTTTGATAAGGATTTCCACACAAATGTCGGTTTTAAAAGATGGTTTTCACCTACATTAAAATACACACACAAAGGCTAGTGCAACTATCGAGTGGTAATAAAATTTTGATAAGAACCGGATGTCAATCCATGGACACAGTTTAACATCTCAACCCAAGTTTTTAATTAGATTAAGTGATTAGTGAAAAGATGATTGTTAATTGAGTTGTTTTCTTGTTAGAATGAAAATTATCTTTTTAAACTTTGTGAAAAATTTAACTGAGAGAAAATAACGATTTTTAAGGGACAATCATCTTAGTTTAGAATCAACTTATTAATTACGTCAATATCTTCATACGGCTAAAGTTTGCTATTATGTTAATGTTCTTTGAAGCAGTTGAACTAAAATCCAATTATAGATTATAACTCCCTAATCATTAAGAACGAATTCGATGGGTAAATTACATGTCATCCACTTAATATTAGTTTAATTAGATAAAAGAGTGTAACTTCTTGACTTATGAAATTCTAAAACAGATTTATATAAATTTTAAGCTTGAGTCATGAATACTCTTGATTAGTATAACTTTTGTTAAGAAATAACATAACATTGCTCTTAGTTTTTCCAAACACGATCAAGGATTGCATGTCTTCATTTTCTTTCACAATTAAGGTTTTAAAGATTATTCCTAATTCTTAGCTATAACATTTTAACAAAAGATGTTAAGGTTATAAATAAATGTTAGTCTCATAAGTTTTCCAACATGATATGATTTCCCATTTATAAACCTTAAGTTGTTCCACAAACATTTAGACATGCAAATCCATTAAGAGATTAACACAAAATCATCATTACATTAACATAATAGTATAGCCATAATCATGAATTCAACATAATTAATTAAGTTTTATCAAACTAAGATGATTGAAAAGATGTTTAGCTCATGATGAGCTTACACACAAACATAACACAATTGAACTACATGCAAGTCATAGTGAGTTCATGATGTAACCAAAGTTTCTAACGTGTGAAGGTGATATCTTCCAAATGGGATTGTGACGATAAGATGAGTCTTCCTTGGCCTTCAAATGATCTCTACAACTGAATTTTTGGATGTGATGTTAGTGAATTCTCTCCCCAAAAGCCAACCCTCCAAGATGAACCAAAATGCTCTATTTGTAGTGTCTGCGAAGTGAGGCACGGCCCGTGCCTAGTGAGACACGACCCCATGCTGAGACAACGGGTGAACCGCTTTTATTTCTATCGCGTACGTACTGTACATGTACCGGACACAGGGGTGTGCCTAGTGGGGCACGGTCGCGTGCTTCTTCTGACTGGGCGACAATAGTACTCTGGTACGGATTCAAGTTGACCACGGGGGTGTGACTAATGAGGCACGGCCCGTGCTTGGCTGTGTGCTTTTGTCTTTATTTGCTAGGTGAGGGCACGGGGGCATGCCCAGTGGGGCACGGCCCATGCTTCAGCTACTGTTTTTGTCGTCTTTTCGCTTGTTTCTTCTTTTTGAGGTTGGATTCCCCTGAAACTTAAATAGAAGGTAAATGAGAGACGAATTTACTCAAAGTACAAAGAAATTACCAATAAATGGGATGCAAATGATGTGAAATATATGTATAATTTAGAGCACATCATACTCTTTTCATCACTTATAGTAATTCTAGTTGATATGCCACAGGCCCAACTCTTTTCAAGATTTTGAATGGTCCTATGAATCTAGGACTTAATTTTCCTTTCTTTCCAAATCTTACAACGCCTTTCTATGGTGAAACTTTCAATAGAACGTTATCACTAACATTGAATTCTAACGACTTTCATCGTCTATCAGCATAACTCTTTCGACAATCACGAGCCCCTTTCAATCTATCTTTTATTTGGATGACTTATTCAGTTGTTTCCAAAACTATTTCAGGTCCAGACAACTGATTTTCTCCTATCTCAAACCAACAGATCGGAGTTCGACACTTACGACCATATAGGATTCAAAAGTAGTGGACTGTATACTCGTAGATAACTATTGTTATAAGTGATTTTCATTAGAGGTAAGTGGTCATCCCAACTTCCTCCAAGATCAATAACACAACCCTTAACATATCTTATAGGGTTTTAATACTTCTTTCGCTCTGCCCGTTAGTTTGAGGATGATATGTAGTGCTAAGATTCAGTTTCGTACCTAGGGATTTCTGAAAACTTTGCGAGAATCGAGAAGTAAATCTACTATCTCTATCTGACACAATAGATAATGGCACACCATGTAATGTCACGATTTCATTAACGTATAAGTGTGCCAACTTATCCATGCTGGACGTTTCTTTCATGGGAAGAAAATGAGCAGACTTAGTAAGCACGTCATAGATAACACAGATAGTATCATTTCTTCGACTTGTTCGAGGAAGTTTAGTAAAGAAATCCATGGATATCATTTCCCATTTCGAGACATGAATTTCATGTTGTTGTAACAAACTAGGTGGTATCTAATGTTTAGCTTTAACTTGATAGCAGGTTAAGATTTTTGCAACATGGATAGCAACATGCTTTTTCATTCCTAACCACTAATAATTGGCTTTTAGGTTTTTATACATTTTATCGCTTCCAAGCTGCATTGTATACTTAGATTTATAAGCTTCTTCAAGAATTTCCTCATGGACATTTCCATAGATAGGGACACATATTCTTTTATTTATTCTAAGGATTCCATTATTGCCCATAGCCAATTGGTCGATCATACTCCCAGACCTTCTTTCTCATGGTTGGGTTCTTGCAAAGCAAGCTTTTGAGATTCTTTGATACGAGTAATGAGATCGATTTTGGAGATGGAGTCGTAAAGCATGAACTCGTTTAGGTTTCTCATGTTCTTTTCTGCTTAAGGCGCCAGCCACAACATTAGCTACGCCTTCATGATAACAGATCTCATAATCTTAATCATTTAGGACTTCCATCCAATGCCTTTGCCTCATATTCAGTATATACTTCAGACTTTTATGATCCCTGAAGATAGTGAATTTGACTCCATAAAGATAGTGCCTCCATAATTTCAAAGCGAAAATTATTGCTCCCAACTCTAAATCATGATTCGTATAATTGTTTTCATGAGTTTTTAGTTAACGGGAAGCATAAGCAATAACTTTGCTCCCTTGCTTTAACACACAAACAAAGTCAGTGTGTGAAGCATCATAGTATACTGAAAAACTTTCATTTCCATCTGGCAAAGCCAGTATGGGTGCTTGTGTCAGTTTCTTTTTCAAAGTATCAAAAGCTTTAGATTGTTTTGAACCCCATTCATACTTAAATGATTTGCGAGTCAAAGAAGTTAACGGTACAGAAAGTTGAGAGAAATCTTGGAAAAATCTCTGATAATAACCAACTAAGCCAAGAAAACTACGGACTTCAGTTGGTGACTTCAGAATTTCCCATTTGGATATTGCTTCAACTTTCATAGGATTGACTTGAATGCCATTAGCATTTATGACATGGCCAATGAATTGAACTTCTGACAGCCATTAGCATTTTGAGAACTTAGTATATAGCTTTTCGTTTCTCAAGAGTTCAAGTAAGATTTTCAAATGATTGGCATGATCTTAGTTACTTTTGGAATAAATAAGGATATCGTCTATGAATGCGACAATGAATTTATCCAAGTAGGGTAAACTGACTCAATTCATCATGTCCTTGAAAGTAGATGGTGCATTAGTAAGTCCAAACGACATTACCGTGAACTCATAATGACCATATTGAGTTCTGAAAGTTGTTTTAGAAATATCTTCTTCCTGGACTTTCACTTGGTGATAGTCAGAACGAAGATCGATTTTGGAGAAGCATCGAGCTCCCTGAAGTTGATCAAAAATATCATCAATTCTGGGAGGTGGATAACGCTTCTTTATCGTAATTTATTCAGTTCACGATAATAAATTTAGATACGCATTGAACCGTCTTTCTTCTTAACAAACAAGACCGGAGCTCCCCAAGGTGACGAGCTTAGTCTAATGAATCTGTTTTCGAGTAATTCATCTAACTGCTTCTTTAATTCTGCCATTTCAGTCGGAGCTAATCTGTACGGGGTTTTAGCAGTTGGTGGCATACCGAGTACTAGATTAGTTCTAAACTCCACTTCTCTTTCAGGTGGAATTCCAGGCAGTTCATCAGGGAAAACATCAAGAAATTCAGCTACAACCAGCACATCTTCAGTCTTTTTTTTAGTGTCAGTGGTTACAGATACAAGGTATGTTAAGCTTCCTTTTCGTAAGTAATTTGTTGGAACCTAAAAAACTAATGCATTCCTGATAACTATAGGGCTTAATTTTAACTTTTATAAGATTAGGCTTTTGGTCAAGAGTCGCTACCGACTCTTAAGAGTCGCTATATCGGTGCTCAGCCGACTCTCAGAGAGTCCGCTATGAACATGGCGACTCTCTCTATGTTTCCTATCAATAGACGACCAAAAACCTAATTATTTAGCTCTTGAATCATATGCCGTTACTATATTCAATTTGAGAGCCAGTAGGAGGTTGTTATTGTTATCTTTGTAATCCAGGAGCACAATTGCAATCGTTTCACTATAGATCTAATGGAATTTTATGATTTATGTTCTTATTTGTGTTGCTCTTCATCTTGTGCTTATCATTATCTTTAACAATCAGCTTGTCTATAGCTCAATTGTTGGTTGTTTCCTAACTAGAATCATTCTAGCACAGGGACCCTATCGTTAGGACCTATGGTATCAGAGCCTTCTGTGCTCTTGATTTCAGTGATTTTTGTGAGTTTTTGGGGTTTTTGTTGAAATATGAATTTCTTTGATTTCTAGCTTGATATGTATCAAAATCAAAAATTGATATTGAACATTTTGGTTTAGATCTAAGCATTCAGAGATGGATTTTGTGTTATTTTGTGAAAAAGAGTATGTTGATGTTCTTGAGCCGATTGTCTAGTGTCGACTCTCTTGCTTGAGTCGACAGCTGCTTGATTGTCCGGGCCGACTGTTAGTATTTCCAGCGATTCTCTTAGTAAACGCAAGTTTACAACTCACCTATGTGAGGTGGAGACTCTTCTGAGCAGACACACCAAGTGAGATTTTCTATTCACATAGTAGTTATGCCGCTTGTCATCTTTCATCAGCCAACTCTTGCAAGCCGACTGTCTTGATTATTCCAAGCCGACTCTCTGAGTCGACTCTCTGATTTTCTCAATTTTCTGTGTTTACTTGTGATTTCTTTGATTCAAGATGTTTGTTACTTCTATTACCGAAGCTGATTTAGAGACCGACTCCTTGTCTAGACCTCCCAAGCTCTTATCCATCGATGATTTCCCTAATTAGAAGAACTGTATGAAAGCCTACTTTTACGAGACTGACTTCGGTCAGTGGGTCTCAACCACTAATGGTTCTCATTGTCCAATGGCCATTGGAGCTGACGACGTTGTGGCTTAAACTAATCCAGCTGGCTGCACTGAAAAAGGCAAAGTTCTGATTCTAGGAGATTATAAAGCTTTCGGTGCTATCAATATGGCTCTTCTAGCCGACATCATGAACATGTTTGAGGAATACAAGACTGCTTAAACTCTTTGGCAAGCTTTGTGGGATTTCTATGAGGGAAATTCTGACTTGAAAGAAGGGAAGAAAAACATGCTCCAGAAACAATATGTTACATTCGGTAGTATCAAAGGAGAAGGTCTATCCAAACATATCTCAAGTTTCATGGAAATTTTAAGCAAATTGAAGTAAGCCGGGGTTGCCATCAGAAATTCCGATCTGATTAAGAAGCTGCTAGACTCTTTACCACAGATATGGAGCATACAATGTATGTTGAACAAAAGACAATACGTGAATGAAGCATCCACCCAGTCTGATGTAATCAATACCCTGAAGTTCTTTGAGATGGACATTGAAAAGCATCAAATGAATCAATCAGGGTACACCAAAACCATGGCACCAACCAATTTTGCTTTTATTGCTCCTACTATGGTCTCCACTCATGTCACCACTCAGTAGACTCTGTCAAGCAATGAATCAAAATAGTACCTCTGCTCCAAGCCCATCAAGTAAACACATGGCTCTGTTTGGTTTATTCATGAACAGTTATAAAGCTCTCGTCTCAGGTGAATTAAAGGCTGGGGTAAGCTACATTCAAGATGTTCTCCAAGTTGACCCGAATGACATGGAAGAAGTTGATTTGTAATGGCAGATGGCCATGTTAACTCTGAGAGCAAAAAGGTTTATGGACAGGACTAGAAAAAAACGTCTTGGTGGAAAGTCTGTAGGTTTTGATAAATCCAAACTAAGATGCTACAACTATAAGCAACTTGGGCACTTCAAGAGGGAATGCCCCCATCCTATCACTGATACTCTACCTTTTCCTACCATTGATGCAATTACCGATGGTCAAGACAAGAATGAAAAGTTTAAAAAACTGGCTAATGCATTGGTAGTAAACGAATTTGATTGGAGCAATAAAATTGTAGAAGCTCAGGTTGAGGTGTGCAAAGCACTAGTGGCAAACAGTTCATCTACTTAACTTGTTGTTCATGGGATGGAAGCAAGTCTGGTTGAAAAAGAGAAGAATGAGGTGCTGAGAAAAATTATCATCAACACTGACTCTATTGCACCTGTTGCTCTCCTAAGAAAATTTGCAATTCAGGGGACTGAGAGTCAGGCTATTGACACTGAAGGAAGCATGACTGAGAATGCCAACATCAAAATCAAGGATGTAGTGAAGGTGATTGATGAGAAGAAGAATACTTGTCCCAGTTCCAGCTCAACGGGTCAAGTTAACTCTCCGAAGAGTGTAGGTGTGGGAACTCAAACCAATGGTGATGGAAGCTCAAATCAAGGATGCATCTGCAGGAAACCTTGTGCTGAGTTGATTCCACGTAAGGTAAAATCTTGTCTCTGTTCCTCTGACTATGTTGACATGATTTTTCATTATTGCACATTGAACAAGCTCATTATTCATGAAAAAGATGACACTCTTGCTATTCTTGATAAAATCAAAAAGAGCGAGGTTACTCTCAAAGTAAGTTTGAACAAAGAAAATCAAGAAATCCTGGATTTGTAAAGAAAGGGGTTGGATACTTAAATTCAAACGACATTGAGAGGAAACTTTTTCACCCTCCCACACATGGTCATTATGACCCAATTCCGTCTCCACATTCTGAAAATGTTTTTGCAAAATTATTTGTGTCTGCTACTAAAGTGAATATTGCAGTTTTAAAAGGACAAGATAAGGATGTAAGGGATGATTGTGGTGCTGAATTGGGCCACCAGGAACGCAACCGGGAATCTGTTTTATCTTCGTTTTTTAATTAAATTCCTAATATCCAGAGCTATGTAATTCAGGCTCTGTTGATAGCAGTTGTGAATCATGTTCTAGGATAATTAACTCAACTTATGATTGTAATGAACACAATAGTTGTAATGATTTCACTTCTATGAATGGTGTTTGTTTTAATTACTCAATTGATACTGTTTCAAAAAATCAATTTGAAAGATTCATGACAGAAGAAATTCTAGTCTTCACACTCGCCTCAACAAGTCAATGAGAAAGCCAAAGTGACTCAGAGTATATGTCTACAAGAGATGGTGAAGAAAGTGTGTATGATTCGGATAGATCTACTGAAACATCCAATAAATCATACAATGAATCTGATGGTGAAGTACAACAAATGACCAATGACAACAATGAATCTAATCAAGGATCATCAATCACTTCTATTGATCAAAAGAAAGAGAAGCTCATCAAAGGCAAAAGCAAAAATCAAATCAAAGTTTCAGTACAACAACAATCATCCTAATCATCTTATCAACCACCACATAAAAGGAAATCTTATAAACATGTGAATTGTTTTAGTTGTGGGAAGGGTGGTTACACTGCCAGGCAATACAGTAATGCATCTTATCATAAAAATTGGGTCAAATTTGAAAGACCAAATATGCATAATGTGCTAAATTATAATCGATATCAACAAGATCACAAACTGTTTTATCACAATCTTGACAAAATCCGTCAAAATGTAAATCATGTTTTTAAAGGAACATATTGGTGGAGAACTAGAACCGATAAAAATACTAAAATTGATGTTCCGCCCAAGTTGAAAAAGACTTGGATTTCGGTTTCTCAATAAGTTGTCATGTGTGTGACAGGGGTTTCCAGGAAGACTACTGATAATTCTTGGCATGTTAATAGTGGGTGCTCTCATCACAAGACCGGGCTAAAAGATATGCTCACTGACTTCAGAAATATCGATGGGGGATACGTCGCCTTTGCAGGTGATGAAAAGGAAGGAAAGATCACGGGACAAGGAACTGTCTGCAATGGAAATCTTACCTTGGAGAAAGTCAATCTCGTTCCCGAACTTTGCTATAATCTAATGAGTGTATCAAAATTTTGTGATAAACAGTTGTCTGTGTTGTTCTACAACATCGAGTGTCTGTTTCTCAAACCGAGAATCGTTGTTCCACAAGATCTAGTTCTGTTGTGAACTCCAAGAAGAAACAACACTTACATCATCGACATGAATGACCCCGATACCAAAGCCTTTATGGCTTGCTTATTATCGAAAGCATCTGATTCAGAATCCCTGCTTTGGCATCGAAGACTTGGCCATGTGAATTTTAAAAGCAAAAACCGTTTAGTAAAATAAGACCTTGTGAGAGGTTTGCCCTCCAAGGACTTCATTTTTTCATAAAAATGCATGGCTTGTGCTAAAGGCAAACAACATAACAAGTCGCATAACTCTAAAGCAGTGAATTCCATTTCTTCGTCAATTACTTCATATAGACCTATTTGGTCCCGTCAATGTTAAAAGCATCTCTAAAACCTCTTATTGTTTGGTTGTGAAAGATGATTTCTCCAGGTACTCTTAGGTTAATATCTTAGCAACTAAAGATGAAACTACTAAAGTGTTAAAGAGTCTTATTCTCAAAATCGAGAAGATCTACAAGCATTTGGTTATTTCTATACGAAGAGACAATGGCGCCGAGTTCAAAAATCACGTGTTGAATGAATTCTGTGAAAGCAAATGAATTTCTCGACAATTTAGCGCTGCCAGAACACAACAGCAAAATGGCATTGCAAAAAGAAAGAACCGAACCCTGGTCGAGGTTGCTAGAATAATGTTGATGAATTCAAAGTTCCCAATCATCTTTTGGGATGAAGCAGTTAACACTACAAATTATGTCCAGAATCGTGCTCTTGTGGTGACGGCTCACAACAAAACCGCTTATGAGTTGTTTCATGGACGAAAGCAACTGATTGAATTCTTCCGAGCCTTTGGGTGTTCATGTACTCTACTAAACATAGCTGAGAATCTTACAAAGTTTGGAGCAGTCGGCAACGAATGTGTACAATAAGAGAACAAAGATCACGCAGGAATCTTATTACGTTGACTAGAAAGAGGCTAATACTACAAATACTGGAACTTATCTCGACTGGTTCTCTGATGCGGATATTATCTTCAATAACTTCATACCTCCTACACCACTCATTCCTGACTCACCTCCATCCTCCGATCCATCTTTTATTCCATTCATTCAAGCAGAAGATGAATTTTTTGTTATTCTCCACAAGAATCACACCTATTATTGCCTATCCTTTGGCTGTTTCAATCAACAGTACATTAAACTCTTCTCATTCTGAGGCTGCTGATACAAATCCTGTGAATACTTCTGGTGATGTCATTTCTGGTGTAACAGCAACTATAAATTCAAATGTTGACTAGAATTTGATAAATGATCCATCTGTCGACTCTAACAACGATTCTGATAATAATGATAAGCCAATTATTCCTGATGAAAATATTACAAAGCTTCATGCTCAAGCTGATGTTACTGATGGGCCATCATTCAAAACACTATCTAATCATCCGCTGGAAAATGTGATTGGGCCTATTACTGAAGGTGTTCGTACTAGTATTTTCTTTCACAAGACTCGAGCTGGATTGATGCAATGCAAGACAAACTAGCTCAATTTAGAAAATTGAAGGTCTAGGATTTGGTTGATTTACCAAAGAATAGGTACCTAATTGGTACTCGTTAGGTCTTCAGAAACAAGACTGGTGAAAAAAATGTAGTTATCAAGAATAAGCCACGATTGATTGTGCATGGGTTCGCTCAAGAAGAGGGGATTGATTATGAAGAAGTTTTTGCTCCCGTGGCTGGTTTGGAAACAATAAGAATTTTCGTGGCTTATGCGTGCTACAAGAACTTTAAGGTCTATTAGATGGACGTTAAAAGTGCTTTCTTATACATGAAGCTCAAGGAGGAAGTTTATGTATGCCAACCTCCGGGGTTTGAAGATTCGGACTATCCAAGCAGAGTATGCAAGTTAGACAAAGCTTTGTATGGTCTTCATCAAGCTCCAAGGGCTTGGTAAGATACAGTGTCATCTTATCTTCTATAGAATGGCTTTGAACGAGGGAAACTTGATATGACTTTATTCAAGAAGAAAATCGGAAAGGATATTATGTTGGTGCATATCTATGTAGACGACATCATCTTCGGGTCGACCAATGAGAAGCTCTGCAGAGACTTTGAGGACGTTATGGAGGCTAAAATTGAATTGAGCAAAATGGGTGAGCTCACGTTCTTTCTTGGATTAGAAGTGAAGCGGTCACATGACGGAACATTGATTCATCAAGCAAAATATGTCCCAGACATGCTTAGAAAATTCCAGATGACTGAGTGCAAGGCAGCTTCCACACCTTTTGATGCTTAAACTCCCATCTCCGTCGATCTAAAAGGAAACCGCGTTGACAGGAACCATTATCATTCAATGATAGGCTCTCTGCTATATCTCACCGCCAGCCGTCTGGACATCATGTTCGGTGTTTGCTATTGCGCCCATTATCTGACAAATCCTAAGGAATCCCATGAAATTGCTGTTAAATGAATCTTCCACTGCCTAAAAGGCTCTCCCAAGTTAGGGATCTGGTATCCCAAAGCCATTAGTTTTGATTTGGTCGCCTACTCTGATAGTGATCATGATGGATGTCAGCTTGACAGAAAGTCTGTGTCGGGCGGATGTCAGTACTTGGGACATTGTTTGGTGTCCTGGAAATGCAAGAAACAAACCTCCGTCTCCATATCATCTGCAGAAGCTGAGTATATCGCTGCTTCTGGTTACTGCTCTTAAATCCTCTTGATACAACATCAAATAATGGATTATGGTATCAACTTGAAGTAGACTACGATGTTCATTGACAATGAAGCTTGTGTGAAATTTGTGAAGAAACCGATCTATCATTCTAAAACTAAGCACATCGATGTGTGGGTTCATGCATTCAGGATGCTTATGAAAAAGAATACTTTCAAGTCCTTCCAGTGAGCACCAATGATCAGAAAGCTAATATTTTCATGAAGGCTTTTGATAATTCCAAATTTCTTAATCTCGTACAGAAAGTGGGTTTGTTGAACTTTGAGCAACACCTTCTATCCCTCTTGCATATTGTATATATCTCATGTTCTTTTTTTTTTTATCAAAAATCTAAAAATATTTTCTTGACCAATATGTTTTGATAATCGGGCTGTAAAAATATTTTTAAAAGAAAAATCCATTTAAAGAGGCTGTTTATAAATAAAATTTTAGGGGGAAAATTTTATAGAAAAGAAAAATGAACGGAAAAAGGCAAAAATTTATAGAAAAGAAAAATATCAGATATTGATTCATTAATGTATTTGCATAACTACTATTGTGGGAAATGATAGATGAAGTGACATACTTGATCACTATTTAAATAGGATCAAAAAGGAGGAAGCGGCTATACTGAAGGACATGTTGGTAGGCTCAGCATTCAAACAACTAGACTACAACTCCAGCCCAGAAACCCTAAACCCCATCTTTATTCCTGGAATCCTCTTGTTTGTTCACTTGGCTTCACAAAAAACCCACAAAACTAGAAACGAAGCAATTGAGTGTCTAAACATGGAAAATAACCAAGAATTGATCGTGAAATGAGTGAAGCTTTGTGCCAGAAATATGTGTAATTTACGACACATCAACGACATTAACATTGCGTGTCTCTTTGCTCAGAATTCTGCTTTGCAGAGTAGCTTTGCACTATCACTGAGTGTCATTTCACATATTGCATATCAATACATGTCTTTTAGCTATATATATATATATATATATATATATATATATATATATATATAATTTACAAACTTGTATCAATTCAGCTGGAAACCCATTTGTGAAGGGCCCCGGTTAGTGCAATCCTAAAAGAGCAAGGGTTATCCACAATTCATTAACCTTTATGTTTAAATTCTCTATTATTAACAGGAATAAAAGAAAAATATCAGAAATTGAATCATTAATGTCTTTGCATAAATGCTATTACGGGAAATGATAGATGAAGTGACATACTTGATCACTGTTTAAATTGGAACAAAAAGGAGGAAGCGACTATACTGAAGGACATGTTGGTGGGTTCAGCATTCAAACAACTAGACTACAACTCCAACCTAGAAACCATAAAACTCATCTTTATTCCTGGAATCCTCTTGTTTGTTCACTTAGCTTCACAAAAAACCCACAAAGCTGGAAACGAAGCAATTGAGTTTCTAAACGTGGAAAATAACCAAGTATTGATCGTGAAATTAGCGAAGCTTTGTGCCTAAAATATGTGTAATTTACGACATTAACATTGCGTGTCTTTTTGCTCAGAATTCTGCTTTGCATAGTAGCTTTGCACTATCATTGAGTATCTTTTCACATATTGCATGTCAATACATGTCTTTTAGCTATATATATATATATATATATATATAATTTACAAACTTGTATCAAGTCAGCTCGCAACCCCTTTGTTGTCACATCCCAACAGACGGCGGAAACGTCGGGGCGGGACATGTAGACTGTTCATGAGCACAAGGTTGACTAGATTTTAATATTTTAATCATCAAATTTAATTTCAAATAATTCAACACAACCAAATTCAAACAAGTACATAAACGAAATACATAATTGTCTTTATTTAAATTTAACTAAGTCCAAAGCCTATGTGTAGCATGCCTTGATCAAACTCACTCATTAGCACCTGAAACATGAATAAAATAAGGTCAACTAGAAAGTTGGTGAGCATACACAGGTTTGTATATATATAGCATATAGATTGTGAATAAAAAAATCATTACATAACATGATAAAATAAGGCATTTATGGAGAGCAGCTATTGTGTAACCAAGTACAATCAAACCTTTGTAACTAGCATGCAAAATTGTGTTGTCGGTAACAATCACCACAATCTAGGTCGGTTTGTCAGACTCAATAGATCTATCATTGTTAACCGTCGGCTTGAATAGTTAAAGATTGCACATAAATTGCACACAAAAGTTAGCACAACTAGCACTCAGGCATAAATCTCAAATTGCACACATGAATGTAAAAAGGATTTGTATTTGTGTAGTTTGTGTAAATGTAAGCAATTGTTTATATAATGTTCATGTTCCACCCCAAAAAGTGTAAAAGAGTAAAAGGGGCTATGTAATACTCACTTGATTCAAAAGGCGTAGCTAACACGAGAGACTAGATAGTAATATGATCCTTGTAATGCACAACGTTAACCTAGATTGGAATGTATATTGAATTAATAGTATGCACAATAGTCTATGTCTAAGTCTAGGGTTGAATTGGACGTGTGTATAAAGTTAGTGGTTTTTTCTTTAAAGGTATTGTATAAAATGAAATGTTTGAAAAGAATATTTTTAGAATATTTTGATCAAAGTTTGAGTTTGAATAACTAAATAAATAAATTACAAAATTATTATTTATTTACTTACTTATAAAAATAATGTAGGTATTAGGGGTAATTAAGTATAACTTAAATAAATAATTCTTAAATATAAATTAAATAAATAATTTTTACCTTATTTATTTATTTATAAAATATGTAACCTAGTCTTTTTGTTATAGAAATGTATCGGGTGATTTATATTAATTATAATTTAATAATTAACTTTTGTTAATCTATTTTTATAAATATGTGTAAATATCATTTTGTAGATTTAAATGTATAACTTATATTTATTTTAGAAATAGGCATTTGATCTTTTTAAATAAGGTTAATATAAATCTTTATACAATCAATTATTTTTATTTGAAATTTCTTTTGGAATGCTTAGTGATTTAAAATATAAATTTTAGTATTCTGCCAAGATTTTCTCACACACACGACCGTGCTTGGGACAAGGCACGATCGTGCTAGAACCACGGGCGCGACCGTGCTAGTCAGGGCGCGACCGTGTTGATCAAACAGAAGACATAACTAAGCTGTTCACTAGGCACGACCATGTCTTAGCCAGGCATGACCGTGTCTAGGGTTCTGAGGCACGACCAAGTCTAGCCAAGAGGCATGACCGGGTCTGAGTGTGTGAGGCACGACCGCGCTAGGATTGGCACGACCGTGTCTCCATGAGGCACGACCGCGCTAGGAGATTAGCGCGACCGTGTCTGTTCCAAAACATAAACGAATTGCTTAAATCTTATGATATTAATGTTGGAAATCATAGGGTTTTCATCCATTAGGTGATTACTAGTTTATTGGTACAGGTTAATTGCATTTAAAACACGTCCAAAGTAGGATTCGATTAAACCATTTTAGAATGAACCCTAGATTCGGGTTCGTGTTAAATTAGCTATTGTAAGCCCAAATTAGGTTATGGCTTTTGATCTATAGACCAAGACGAAAGTGTATGAGGTTTCAATTACCCGAAAAGACGATGAATCGATAGCGTACGGTAGAGGCGAGTTCCGGCGGCGACGGGTTTGGTTTCCGGCGTCTTCTGTTGCAACTCCGACTGCTTCAAGGTTTTCGGGAGTTTCAGAGGGGTTCGATGGAGTGTTTGCTTGGGAGGATTTCAATTAAGAATAGACGAATTGTGGTCCAAATGAAAGAATTTCGGTTTTTTTGAGACTAATCGAATTTCTTGGAGTTATTGGATGTAATTATGGACATTATTTGATTAATTGTTTTCGTTACTGGTAATGATGTGTATATCGGTTACGAATTCAAACGATTCCGCGTTTAAAACTGCATTTACGTTTCAACTGACGTGAGGCGTGACCGTGCCTATACGAGGCGCGACCGTGCCAAGGCACCTGGCGCGACCGTTCCAAAGCAAGGCGCGCGACCGTGCCAAAGCACTTGACGCGACCGTGCCAGAATGAGGCGCGACCATGCCTATTAGGGTTTCTGGTTATTTATAAAATCAGTCCTTGCAAATTTCAGTATTGACAGATTTGTATAAATATGAACTTATGTAGAATTTAATAGGATATACTCGTGTAAAATTTGCGGATTGCATTGAAACATAGTATTTAATTGTTGGTATGAATAGAACAGATCAGTGTATTAAGATTGGGTTTGAAATGTATCACATTGAATTGAAATACATATAATAAAAATCAGAAATGTTACAGTATCCCCATGTTGAGGGAATTTCATTCCGAAATTTAGCTAGTGGAGGAGACGGCATCAGTGAAGAGATGGGGGTACTTGAGCTTCATTTGGTCCTCTCATTCCCAAGTGAATTCAAGACCACGTTTAGATTCCCAACGAACTTTGACAATAGGAATACGACTTCGCTTGAGCTGCTTGACTTCACGATCCATGATTTCCACTAGTCTCTCAACGAAGTGCATAGTTTCGTCAATGTGCACGTCGTCAAGAGGCATGTTAAGATTTTCATCAGCAAGGCATTTCTTCATATTAGACACATGAAATGTAGGATGCACATTGCCAAGTGATGGAGGTAACTCGAGTTTGTAAGCCACTTTCCAATCCTTTCAAGGATCTTGAATGGACCCACATAGCGAGGTGCTAACTTGCCTTTCTTTCCAAAGCGGATTACACCCTTCCACGGAGACACCTTTAGAAGAAAAAGGTCACCGACTTGGAATTCCAAGGGTTTTCATCGTTTGTCGGCGTAACTCTTTTGCCGACTTCTCGTTACTCGAATGTTGTCACGGATTTGGATAATCTTGTCGGATGTTTCTTGAATTAGCTTGGGACCGGTGATTTGTACTTCACCAATCGCGTTCCAACAGATAGGAGAATGACACTTACAACCATAGAGATCTTCAAATGGAGCCATGTTGATACACGTGTGGTAGCTATTATTGTAGGAGAACTCGATTAGGGATAAATGTGAATCCCAATTGCCACCAAAATCAATTACGCATGCTCTAAGCATGTCCTCCAGAGTTTGAATTGTATGCTCGGTCTGACCATCAGTTTGGGGATGGTAAGCCGTGCTCAAATTCAATCGTGTACCAAGAGCAGTTTGGAGAGATTGCCAGAAACGGGAGGTGAACCGAGCATCTCTATCGGATATTATGTTTAAGGGAACACCGTGACGGCTCACAATTTTGTCAATGTAAATTCGGGCTAATTTCTCAACCTGATAGTCTTCACGGATAGGCAAGAAATGAGCAGATTTGGTGAGGCGGTCAATGATCACCCAAGTGCTATCATAACCACTTGAGGTGCGAGGGAGTTTGGTAATGAAGTCCATAGCTAAATTTTCCCATTTCCACATGGGAATTTCTGGTTGTTCAAGAAAACCGGAAGGACGTTGGTGTTCGGCTTTGACCTTGGAGCAAGTTAGACATTTGGCAACATAGAGAGCAATGTCCTTCTTCATACCGGGCCACCAATATTGTTGTCGAAGATCTTGGTACATTTTATCCGCACGAGGATGAATAGAATAACGAGTCTTGTGAGCCTCGTTCATAAGAAATGCATGGAGATCATCGCGATCGGGAACCCAAATACGGTTCAAGTAATAAAGTAAGCCATTGGGTTTAGATTCAAGCTGAAGTTCCACACCACACGACATTTCGTCGTACATGTTACCCTCGGTGACCGAGACGTGTTGAGCTTCTAGGATACGATTTTGAATGTCGGTTTGAATTCGGACAAATTGAAGCATGACATGGTCCTTTCAACTCAAAGCGTCGGCTACAACATTCGTTTTGCCGGGATGGTAACGAATCTTACAGTCATAGTCATTAAGGAGTTCAACCCAACGTCGTTGCCTCATATTGAGTTCTTTTTGGTTGAAAATGTGTTGGAGACTTTTGTGGTCGGTGAACACCACACATTTTGTGTCATAGAGGTAATGTCTCCAAATTTTTAATGCGAATACGACCGCACCCAACTCGAGGTCATGCGTCGTATAATTCTTCTCATGAATCTTAAGTTGCCTTGATGCATAAACGATTACTTTGCCTCATTGCATGAGGACACAACCGAGACCTTGGTTGGAAGCATCACAGTAGACAACTAGATCATCATTCCCATCAGGGAGAGTTAAAATAGGAGCATTGCACAACTTTTGCTTGAGAGTTTGGAAAGCTTCTTCTTGCTTTGGTCCCCATTCATAAGGTTTACCCTTGTGGGTTAAAGCGGTAAGAGGGACAGCAATCTTAGAGAAATTTGAGATGAAGCGACGATAATATCCTGCGAGACCAAGAAATGAACAAACTCCGGTGGGGGTCTTCGGGGTATTCCAATTCTTAATAGCTTCGATCTTAGCAGGGTCAACATGAATTCCCTTTTCGTTGACGATATGACCCAAAAATTGAACTTCCTTTAGCCAAAATTCACATTTGGAGAATTTGGCATACAGTTTT
This sequence comes from Smallanthus sonchifolius, assembly GCA_023525975.1. Classification (NCBI taxonomy): domain Eukaryota; kingdom Viridiplantae; phylum Streptophyta; class Magnoliopsida; order Asterales; family Asteraceae; genus Smallanthus; species Smallanthus sonchifolius. The sequence continues at coordinate 30,403,341 of CM042040.1, forward strand.
TCCTTCCTCAAGAGGTCCAAAACCAGTCTAAGGTGTTGCTCATGGTCGGCTTTAGTCTTGGAGTAGATTAAGATATCGTCAATGAAGACGATCACAAATTTATCAAGGTACGGTTTGCACACACGATTCATGAGGTCCATGAAGACCGCGGGTGCATTGGTTAGTCCAAAAGGCATGACCGTGAACTCGTAGTGACCATACCTTGTTCGAAAAGCAGTCTTTGGAATATCTTCCTCTTATACACGGAGTTGGTGATAACCAGATCGAAGATCAATCTTCGAGAAGCAAGTAGAACCTTAAAGTTGATCAAAGCGGTCATCAATTCTAGGCAAAGGGTAACGGTTCTTGATGGTAAGCTTGTTGAGTTCGCGATAGTCAATACACATGCGGAATGATCCATCCTTCTTCTTGACGAATAAGGCAGGTGCACCCCACGGTGAATGACTTGGACGAATGAAGCCCTTGTCGGAGAGCTCTTGGAGTTGACTTGCAAGTTCTTACATTTTAGAAGGTGCAAGACGGTAAGGAGCTCTAGCCACGGGGTTAGCTCCGGGTACAAGGTCAATGCGAAATTCTGCTTGTCGAACGGGTGGAAGACCGGATAGATCTTCGGGAAATACTTTGGGAAAATCCTGAATGATGGGAATGTCTTGGATACTCTTCTCTTTGACATCCTTTTAAACAACATGAGCTAAGAAGGCTACGTATTTCTTTCGTAAGTACTTTTGGGCGGTAGTGCATAACATTAACTTGAGTCCTTTGCAAGGCTTTTCACTAAAGACTCTTAACGTTTCTCCCGACGGTAGAGGTATTCGGATGCACTTCTCGAAACAGATGGCTTCAGCATGATGATTTGATAGCCAATCCATGCCTATGATGATATCAAAACTTCCTAGTGGCATTGGTACAAGGTTGATTGGAAATGTATGATCATTAAGTTCTAGAGAGCAGTCGTGAATAACAGAGTCAATTGTAAGGGAGTCACCATTTGCTACTTCGACGGTGAAGGTTTTCTCTAATTTGGATCGTGTCTTTGCAAGTAAGGGTTCAAAGTTAAGTGACACAAAACTTTTATCGGCACCGGTATCAAATAAAATGGAGGCATATTGACTATTAACAAGGAACGTACCGTTGACCACATCATTGTTGGCTTGAGCTTCATTGGCGTTTATGTTGAAAGCACGCCCACGAGCTCCGCCTTGTCTAGCATTGATTAACCTTGGGCACTGATCACGAAAATGATTTGGGTTTCCACATTCATAACAAGCACGCCCATTTGCAATAGCGGGAACACCTTGATTAGCCACTTGGGGGTTGGTTCGGTTTGGTGGGTTGACTTGGCCTGCAAGTGCTTTGGCTCTACAAACATTGATTGTATGGCCATATTTCCCATAGTGAGTGCAAAGGTGACATGGAATGTTTTGGAGATGGTGATAGTTGCATGTGGCACAGAGTGGGTAGATCCCAACATATGGCTTTTTGGCTGGTGCTTGAACCATAGGCGCAGCTTGGTTAACAGGGATAGCAGGAGTGACCATAGCATAGTTTCTAGCCTTTCTTTTCTTATTATTACGAGAGGGTTCAGTTGTGGCTTCTTTGATGTGTATGGGAGGGGTTGTGGAGTCGGAAACTTTCTTGGTGCCTTTTCTAGTTAGAGTTTCCGCTTTCACGTGGTTGTCGGTTAATGTAGCAGATAAGCTGATAGCATCTTCAAGTGTTGCGGGATTTCTCCCTAAGACAGTATCTTGAATTTACCTAGGTAATCCACCAATATTCTTCTCAATGCAGCGGGATAAAGGTATGACCATATGGGGCACAAGGAGACTCAACTCATGGAACCGAGTTGTATAAGCTAGACTTTCACCACCATCTTGGGCAAGATCCCAAAACTCGGCTTCCAGTTTCTTTACCTCGTTTCGAGGATAAAATTCTTCGGTCATTAGCCTTTTAACCTCATCCCAAGGTAAGGCCATTACTACTTCCACGCCTCTAGTTCTATTTTCTCCATTCCACTACGTGAGTGCCCGTTTTTGTAAGACACTTGTGGCATGAAGAACACGAAGGTTATCGGGGCAGTCACTATTGAGGAAGGTATTCTCAATACTTTCGAACCATTGAAGAAGTCTCGTAGCTCCTTCGGTACCATAGAACTTAAGAGGATTACATGAGTTGAGGTGCTTGAAGGTGCATTGTGGTGGGTTGGCACCCCCCCCCCCATTAGCTCCATGGTTACCATTGGCGGCCCCATTAGCTTGAGTGAGTTGATTTACAAGTTGTGCAAGGATGGCGGCAATATCGGTGTTGTTGTTGGTCACTGTAGCACGTCGGGGAGGCATTCTACAGATTTGCACAACACAAGAAAAGATGTAAGAACTTATGAAGGTTAATTGAATTTAAAGGGGATAAGATAATAAATAAAATAGTTAATCATAGTTTGGATTGTATTCAAATAGTGATAAAATCACTTGAATACTATGACACATTAAGGTTAATTAAACTCATATAATTTTTAAGGAGACATGCTTTAGCCTATAGGTAAACACTCATCCCGGGAATTCCCAGGAAAGCATACGGGTCCCTAGGTTGATTGGGATTTATGTGAAATGCTTTCGTAGACAGAAAACCGTGTCACCCTTCCAGATTGCACGTGTCTTCAAATAATTAACAAAGTTTAAAAGCCTTAACGAGGAAATAAAGAAATTTTTATAGATTTAGATCCATGAAGTTTCTACATGCTAAGAAGATGATGATAGAGGAGTAGGTAAGAATATTATGAGGTTTTAGGGTATAGGTAGGGGTATTATATATTTAATTATTATTTAAGTATATCTTAATAAGTCATGAATTTTTAACAAGGCATCAAAAACGAAATAATAACTAATCATAGTAAGCATATAACACATAGCATGTAGCACATATCACATAATCATGAAGCATGGCATAAGTGGGTGTCCTAAAGTTATAGTCTAGGTCAAGGGTGTCTAATAACCTAGTTCCCTATAACCAAGGCTATGATACCAATCTGTCACACCCCAACCGACGGCGAAAACGTCGGGGCGGGACATGTAGGATGTTCATGAGCACAAGGTTGACTAGATTTCAATATTTTAATCATCAAATTTAATTTCAAATAATTCAACACAACCAAATTCAAACAAGTACATAAACGAAATACATAATTGTCTTTATTTAAATTTAACTAAGTCCAAAGCTTATGTGTAGCATGCCTTGATCAAACTCACTCATTAGCAAATCTGTCACACCCCAACCGACGGCGTAAACGTCGGGGCGGGACATGTAGACTGTTCATGAGCACAAGGTTGACTAGATTTTAATCATCAAATTTAATTTCAAATAATTCAACACAACCAAATTTAAACAAGTACATAAACGAAATACATAATTGTCTTTATTTAAATTTAACTAAGTCCAAAGCCTATGTGTAGGATGCCATGATCAAACTCACTCATTAGCACCTGAAACATGAATAAAATAAGGTCAACTAGAAAGTTGGTGAGCATAAACAGGTTTGTATATAGATAGCATATAGATTGTGAATAAACAAATCCTTACAAAACGTGATAAAATAAGGCATTTATGGAGAGCAGCTATTGTGTAACCAAGTACAATCAAACCTTTGTAACTAGCATGCAAAATTGTGTTGTCGGTAACAATCACCCCAATCTGGGTGGGTTTGTCAGACTCAAAAGATCTATCATTGTTAACCGTCGGCTTGAATAGTTAATGATTGCACATAAATTGCACACAAAAGTTAGCACAACTATCACTCAGGCATAAAGCTCAAATTGCACACATGAAAGTAAAAAGGATTTGTATTTGTGTAGTTTGTGTAAATGTAAGCAATTGTTTGTATAATGTTCATGTTCCACCCCAAAAAGTGTAAAAGAGTAAAAGGGGCTATGTAATACTCACTTGATTCAAAATGCGTAGCTAACACGAGAGACTAGATAGTAATATGATCCTTGTAATGCACAACGTTAACCTAGATTGGAATGTATATTGAATTAATAGTGTGCACAATAGTCTATGTCTAAGTATAGGGTTGAATTGGACGTGTGTATAAAGTTAGTGGTTTTTTCTTGAAATGTATTGTATAAAATGAAAGGTTTGAAATGAATATTTTTAGAATATTTTGATCAAAGTTTGAGTTTGAATAACTAAATAAATAAATTACAAAATTATTATTTATTTACGTAGTTATAAAAATAATGTAGGTATTAGGGGTAATTAAGTATAACTTAAATAAATAATTCTTAAATATAAATTAAATAAATAATTTTTACCTTATTTATTTACTTATAAAATATGTAACCTAGTCTTTTAGTTATAGAAATGTGTCTGGTGTTTTATATTAATTATAATTTAATAATTAACTTTTGTTAATCTATTTTTATAAATATGTGTAAATATCATTTTGTAGATTTAAATGTATAACTTATATTTATTTTAGAAATAGGCATTTGATCTTTTTAAATAAGGTTAATATAAATCTTTATAAAATCAATTATTTTTATTTGAAATTTCATTTGGAATGCTTATTGATTTAAAATATAAATTTTAGTATTCCGCCAAGATTTTCTCACACACACGACCGCGCTTGGGACAAGGCACGGTCATGCTAGGACCACGGGCGTGACCGTGCTAGTCAGGGCGCGACCGTGTTGATCAAACATAAGACATAACTAAGCTGTTCACAAGGCACGACCGTGTCTTAGCCAGGCACGACCGTGTCTATGGTTCTGAGGCACGACCAAGTCTAGCCAAGAGGCATGACCGGGTCTGAGTGTGTGAGGCACGACCGCGCTAGGATTGGCACGACCGTGTCTCCATGAGGCACGACCGCGCTAGGAGATTAGCGCAACCGTGTCTGTTCCGAAACAGAAACGAATTGCTTAAATCTTATGATGTTTATGTTGGAAATCATAGGGCTTTCATCCATTAGGTGATTACTAGTTTATTTGTATAGGTTAATTGCATTTAAAACATGTCCAAAGTAGGATTCGATTAAACCATTTTAGAATGAACCCTAGATTCGGGTTCGTGTTAAATTAGCTATTGTAAGCCCAAATTAGGTTGGGGCTTTTGATCTATACACCAAGACGAAAGTGTATGAGGTTTCAATTACACGAAAAGACGTTGAATCGATAGCGTACGGTAGAGGCGAGTTCCGGCGGCGACGGGTTTGGTTTCCGACGTCTTCTGCTGCAACTCCGACTGCTTCAAAGTTTTCGGGAGTTTCAGAGGGGTTTGATGGAGTGCTTGCTTGGGAGGATTTCAATTCAGAATAGACGAATTGTGGTCCAAATGAAAGAATTTCGGTTTTTTGAGACTAATCGAATTTCTTGGAGTTATTGGATGTAATTATGGACATTATTTGATTAATTGTTTTCGTTACTAGTAATGATGTGTATATCGGTTACGAATTCAAACGATTCCGCATTTAAAACTGCATTTACGTTTCAACTGACGCGAGGCACGACCGTGCCTATACGAGGTGCGACCGTGCCAAGGCACTGGGCGCGACCGTTCTAAAGCAAGGCGCGCGACCGTGCCAAAGCACTTGACGCGACCGTGCCAGAATGAGGCGTGACCGTGCCTATTAGGGTTTCTGATTATTTATAAAATCAGTCCTTGCAAATTTCAGTATTGACACATTTGTATAAATATGAACTTATGTAGAATTTAATAGGATATACTCGTGTAAAATTTGCGGATTACATTGAAACTTAGTATTTAATTGTTGGTACGAATAAAACAGATCAGTGTATTAAGATTGGGTTTGAAATGTATCACATTGAATTGAAATACATATAATGAAAATCAGAAATGTTACATTTGTGAAGGGTCCCGGTTAGTGCAATCCTAAAAGGGCAAGGGTTATCCACAGTTCATCAACCTTTATGTTTAAATTCTCTATTATTAACAGGAATAGCAAATTACACTAATCTATGAGATGTTCTCCACTAAGGCCATAAGATTATTTTGTTCAAGTGTATCACATGCAGAGCCTATCAACATATCCAACACTGGTCCTAGTCTTTTCAATTTAGTGCCTTACATGTGTTCATCCTAGCATTAAGAAATGAACATTCATATCACTTCTCATTTATTTGCAAAACTTCCGACTCAAACAAAAACACATTCTTTTTGTATTTTTCTTCAATTTGAACTAAGAGCAGAAACAAGCAAACTAAGTAACAACTTCTTTTTTGTATTTTTGTATTTTTATTGACTCTAGAAAATTTAAAACAAACTTATTTTTGTATTTTTCTTGTTTCTCCCCCTAAATTTGTGCATAAAATTAAAAAAATGTACAAATTTAAACTATAAGAAAAATCTTTTTATAACCATTTTCAAATTTCAAAACTCATTATTTTCAAAGCATAATGTACCAAAGTAAATTGTACCTTTATTGTTGATCTAACCTCCCTTATCTCCTACAAAGGAATCATATCCTCCGTTAAAAGTATTAACGTTATGCACCCGAGAGATGTTACCCGTCATGTGCCTGGAACAACCCTTATCAGTATACTAGTCTGGCTGTTGATAGTCATCCTTGGTTGTCCCTGCACGAGTAAGAAGATTAGTTAGACATAGGTACCCAAGCCATTGTTGACCTAGGAATTCCTGAAGCATCAATGTAAGACACTTCATGCAAACACATGTCCTTATCAATATCAAATACTGTTGTTGCCACAACATTCTCCTTTGCCTTCCAAACAGGTTTTGATTTAACAGGCGATTTTGTCTCTTTTGAAACTGAGACTTTATGTTTCACCGTTTGCTTATTTTATTTAACCTTTTGTCTTTCAAAATAAGCATGCCTTTTTTCTCTTTACAACATTCTAGTCACCAACTTTGGGAGACTGACTCATCATTGCCTTTGCCTGGTTAGCCTTCATTGGTTTAGAGTAAGGTCTATCCCTTGCAATGTGACTGGCTTTGCCACTGGTGTAGCATGTCTGCTTCCTAGCATAAGCAGCATATCCCATCTGTTTGACCATGATGAAGATTGTGAGTGATAAGATTGATCATTCATAGAGTGATGTTCACATCTTCTCTTTGAGGAGCTTTCAAACTTCCTGTTTTGTTCAACCTGTTTGCTTTTCTCCTTCATCATGTACAGGTCCATGTTGGAATACGTAACAACATTATCAGTGACAGGTTTAACAAATCTAGTTTTGCCATCATTATATGCAAGCAATTTAGATTTTGAAGAAACATTTTTCCAACCCTGCTCATAGGGTTTGTTGCTCTTAGAAACAACCGCCTTAAAAGTATCAGGTTTATTTTTGCAACCGGAATTCGAATTAGTTTTATTCTTCCAAAAACAAGCCTTTTCAGAACCATCATTCTCACTATCACATTCCTCAATCTCTACTTTGTCTGCACATGAAGTAGAAGCATCAGAATTGTTCACACATTTAACATTTGAAGCTAAGGATGATGATGACTTGGATCCATCAGTGCAAGGATAATGAGTTGGATTTATTTGTGCATAACTTGCTTCCGGAAGTAAACATGAATAACTCCTTTACTTGTTCCTCAACAAAGAAAGGAATAGGGATACAATTTCCGTTGAACGGAGGAGGCACGTTATTATACCCAAGGCCCTTGATCCTATTACCCGACATTTGCAGTTGAGTTTCAAGTATATCAACTACCTTACTTGACTGACCAAAGAATTCTACTTTGAATTTTGCTTCACCAAAATTTGATTTTGCTTTTTCTAATTTAGTGATCAATCTAGCAATTTCTTGGTTAGCATCGATAAGCCAGCAACATTTAGTACTCAGTTGAGATTTAAGCAACAATGCGTCCTTTTTATTTGCTTCAATTACTTCTTTATAATCCTTTTCAAACTTGAGAAACTTGATTTTGTGATATTTAATATTTTCAATTTCAATCCTCAAATCAACATTTTCTTTTCTAAACATCTCCACCTTATTAATACACAATTGAGAATATAGATTAGATGTTACCTCTGGTGGTATTGAAGCTGGAGATGATGAATGTATTCCTATTGCTCTAAATGTAGAAAACATTTTGATTTGTGACCTTTGCTAGATGCAAAAAAAAATTCCCTCCAAAATTTTCACCAAAAATCCGTTGTTGTCAACTTCTCAAAAATGGATCCGAATAGATCTAAAACCGTCCTCTCAAAATTTTGACGAAGAAAAATTTCAGATTTTTCCCTCGAAAAACATTCACGACAAAAATCCAAAATTGTCAACTTTTCAAAAACAACTCTAAATAGAGGTATAAATGTCCTCTCAAAAATTTGACTAAGAAATATTTTCAAAAAAATTAAAAACTTTTTTTGAATTATCGTGAAATGTTAATAGATACTGAGAACTATAGAACCGTGTACAATCTAATTCCCGTGAACTACAAAGAAGCTGTGAAACACCCCGTGAACCTATGGAACTACGTGAACTACACATAAGTCGTGAACTCTCAAATAACCAGTGAAATTCTTCATCAATGAACTATACCCCGTGAACCTCTCAAGCCGTGAACCTGGAACCCGTGAGGATATTCCCGAGAAGCAATTTAAATTGTTAACTTGACCCTTGATCCGTTGATTATGTTTCCAATAATAACTCCTAAAATTTTGGGATTTCAAATTTTGAGTTCCCATAAATCAGCGCTGATTTTCCTTTTACCCAATAAACTAACCCGTGTAACAGACCTGTGAAGCAACCACACCTGTGACAGATTTTGTTTCAAAAAAAAATCCTGAAAATTGTTGAATTTTGAATTTTGAATCCGAATCAATTGCAATGAACACGAAGAACACAACAACAAAAACACCCAAAAACATAATTAATCACAACCCGAAATCCTTCCAACAGCAGCATAATATCAATGATTTCACAAAAAACAACAATTCTTCCTTGATTCTCAGTAGAATACGGTGAAAAACCTCTACCAGCTGATTAGCAATAAAACAATCAAAAACAGTAACATAATACCTTGAATCTAGATTCTTGAATCGTTGATATCAACAACCAAGCCTTGAATGACTTCAATGGCTCTAATACCAATTGTAAATCCCAATCTCTTTGTGGATCTTCGTGTTGAAGCACTTTTGTGTGACAGACACTCTGGATACTGTCTTAGCTTTTGTACTTGTTTTTATGTATTTGTATTTGTATTGTAGTATCTGTATGTATTGATTATCGAGTTGTAATCACTTATGTATGTACTTAGTGTCTGTTTCTTGAAAGTGTATTGCGCATTTAACATGTGGGCATGATTTATATCCTGCGTACTTAGCAAGTATGCAAGAACTGTCTGCGTACTTGTTAAGTATGCATGAGCAAATTATCCTGTGTACTTTCCAAGTATGCAGGAACCAGGTCTAGTATAAGTAGCAGGTTGTGACAGAAGTTAAGTACGCATTCATTTGTAACAAGTTCTGTAACCGGCTAAGTTTATAATAGACGAAGTTTGAAAGTGTTTTTGTTGTCGGTTTACTTTGTGTTGTTTGATTCTCCACCTAGTCACGGGCCTTCCGCACCAGGTTGGACTAATCACACACGCACAAGTAACGATTCGAGACACCCGGGGACCTACAAGTGGTATCAGAGCGTAGCTCTTGATTTCGAGTGTTGTGAGTGTGTTAGGAGCATCTTTTACACAATCTACAGACTTTTTATAAGAAAAAGTGAGTGATTTATGGTGATTTTTGTGATAAAATAGGGGTAGCTCTTGAGCACTATTTTAGAGGCAAAAATAAGTCAAAATCCGACCTTTTGTTGTTTGTTTGAGTGTTTTGAGCATCAAAGGTGTGTTAGAAACAAGTGTCTAACCCTTTGGCTTGATTTAGTTGGTTTGATCTTCAATTTTTTGAAGATCCGGTGTTTTTCCAATGACCGAAAAAAGTTGGTGAAAAGGTGACCTGCGTACTTACCTTATTTGGCAACAAGTACAATCTTGTTGCGTACTTGCTAAGTACGAAAGAGCAAATCCTAAGTGTGCGAGACCAAGTTTTTAAGTGCGCAAGGCTAGTCTTAAGTGCGCAAGTTGTGCTGATTTTTCTGAATTTTGACCAAGTGTATCACTATGGCAAATCTTCAGAACCTTGGAAACCTACTTAACTATGACAATGAAATTAGAACTCCACAGAAACCACCAAAGCTGCTTAACGTTAATGATTATTCTAACTGGAAAGCACGCTTTGAGCATTATATATCATACACCGATTCCTCACTGTGGATACCCATTCTTGAGGGTTATAAGCATCCCACATATACATATCTTGATGAAGTTGTTCCCAAGCCTATCTCTAAACTGGATGAAGAAGAGAAGAAAGTTTATGACAGAGTAAAGAAGGCACATGGATCTATCACAATGACCTTGACCAGAGAGCTTTTTGACAGCTTCAGAGGTTATGATAACTCTAAAGATCTCTGGAAGGCATTGCAGAAAAGATTTGAGGGAAATAGTGACATCAAGAAGAGTAAGAGGGATCTTCTTAGAAAGCAGTATGAGTGCTTCAGATTCCTGGAGAATGAATCTACAGATGAACTTATATCTAGATTCTATCATCTGCAAACTGAGTTAAAAGCTTATGATCTAACGTATACTGAGGAGAAGTTAGTTGAAAAGTTTCTGGATGCTTTACCACCAAAATTTGAGATGTACACCACTCTGATGAGAGAGAACTCAAAATTCTATGAGATGACGATTGAAGAAGCAATTGAAAAGATTCAAGCACATGATATGAATCTGAAAAGAAGAGAAACCCTTCTATGTATTATGGGGCGTCTTCCACAGCTAAGTCATCGGGTTCAGGGATTGCCTTTTTCTCAGGTAACTCTCATGAAGAAGAAAACTCAAATGTTTGTGGTGGTCATACGTGCTATGCAGCATGTGGATCTGGATCTGGCTCTCACCACCAAAATTCCTCAAGAAATCCTCCTCCCACATCTTCAGCTAACCAATCTGCAATAGCCAAGATAGCTGAAGATCATGTGGCTTTGTTTTCATCTTGTGCGCTTGCCTATGAGAACTTCATTGGTGGCAAGCTAACGGATCCTGAAACCATAGAAGAAGATTTTAATCAGGTGGATTCAGATGATAAGGAGGACATGGATATTCAGTGGAATATGGCCATGATCTTGAGAAGAGCCAAACGTTTTTTAAACATAACGGGAAGAAAGTTCATTGGTGGGCATTCAAATGCCAAGGTTGGTTTTGATAAATCCAAAGCCAAGTGCTACAAGTGTCAGAACTTTGGACACCTTGCTCGGACAAAGCACCGGCTTCAGGTTACACCAGACCTAGCCAAGGAAACGGTCAAGGGTACAACAATTCCAACAACCGCAATCAAAGTCAAGGTGGAACGTCCAATGCTTTGGTAGCACAACAGGACGATAGCTTTGATTGGGGTGTTCATTTGGAGGATGTCCTTATATCTCAAACACAGGTTAGTCTCATGGCTGGAATCGTTGAGATGATGGTAGTAGAAGAACGGGAAGCTTCTGTGGCTGACCAAAGGGAGTCTACAACTGCATTTGCCCTCATGGCTATTGGGGAGGCATCATGTTCATCAACTAAGGTAGATTCTAATTCTTTTGCTGTCATTTCTTGTTCTAAATGTCTAAGCTTGAAGGATGAAAATTTTAAGCTTCAAGACGAGGTCGAACCCCTTCGTTTTGCAGCTTTAAGCTACAAAGAAAATGAAAAACGTTACAAAGATTCAATTGAAACTTTAAAGAAAGAAAGACGTGATTTTTCACTTAAAATCAATGATCAACAGTTTCATTTGGATGTGGCGTACAAGGGGTTGGAAAAGAGAAATACCGAAATCACCAAGCTGCAAAATGAGATCTTGCAGTTGAATAGCAAAATTGAGAAGTTGAAAAATTATCGGTTTGTAGTGGAACACTACGAATCAGTAGTAAGACAATTGAGTGGCTTAGGGTTGGGTACTAATGCCATTCCTCCACCAGTAAGCGGGAAATTTGGCAACGACTTAGTTGACATTGATTTTTCGTGCCTTGATAAGTCCTCTACTCAGGATGATTCCTCTAACCATGATGATTCCTAAAGTAAGGCTGGCTCTGCTTCTGACGAAGAGTTCTTTACTGATGAAGGATCTGAGAACACCTGCCCTGATGGTGTAGTCTCAGAGGAGTTGCTCGGTCAACAAAAGGTTAAGAAAAATGTTGTCACTGATCGTGATAATTGCATTTTAACTGAACCCGACACGGTTGAAACAATTGAAAAATTAAAAGTAATGCTTTATGGGGGTATAAAAATACTAACCAAGTTAAGAAAGAAGCCTTTGCAGCTCATTATGGGATTGGCTATCAAGAAAATTTGCAAAAATATTATATTCCCAAAACTCAATCACCATCGTGTCAAACAAATGCTAATGTTCATCAAACAACTCCTCCTACACATCATGCTGAGTCATCTAATGCCAGATCTAATGAGCCTTACAGGAGGATTTACAAGGAAAAGAGAACCTGTTTTCACTGTGGTATGTTCGGTCACATCCTGGTGAACTGCCATAATAAGAACCAAGGGAAACAACCAATTGGTTCACAACCAACTGTTATCCCCAAGTCACCACCAGTGAAATAGCCCAAGAGTCCAAAAGAAAATGTGGTGAAACCACCGGTGAAACCTATGGTAAAGACAAAGATCACATATGAGGCTAAACCATATGTTCCAAAAAGGGAAAAGCTACCTGCTAAACTCTGTGCATCTACCTCTGGTAGTGCACCAACTGGTGATAAATCTGTGGCGAAACTCTCAAAACCATAGAGGAGAAGAATGAACAAGAGATTGCGAAAGCTGGAACAGTGGCTGGAATTCAATCAGGTGAAGCTTCTACCAGTTCACCTACTGTTATTGAATGTAAGCCTATTATTCCAGTTAAGAAAAAGAGGAGCTCCTGGAACAAGAAATCTAAAAGTTCTCAATCTCATGATCCCAAGTCTTCTAAAGATTCACCCATTTTTGACAGTCACGACTGTGAGTTGATCGAGGTAGTTTATTTTGAGAAAGACGGACGACCCAAGACCACTATGGCTTGGGTCTCCAAATCTAACTAATCTGTTTGTTACTCGTGTAGTGACATCCGAATGGTACTATCTCTAACCGTTGGTATGTAGATAGTGGATGCTCCCGCCACATGACAGACAACATGGCCTTGCTTCAAGATGTCAAACCATTCAGAGGCAGCTATGTGGCCTTTGCAGGAGAGAAAGGCGGTAGTATCAAGTGTCAAGGCGTGGTTTCGAATGGTTGTGTTAGCTTCGACAACGTCAGCTACTGCGAGCAGCTGAAGCATAACCTATTGAGTGTTTCTCATATGTGCGACAAGGAGTACTCGGTTATGTTTGATAAGTCAGAATGCATGATTCTCAAACTTGGTTTTGAAGACTGGATTCTGATGCGAGCACCAAGAACAAACGACACCTATCAGATCGATATAAGTGTGGCAACAACCACCTCATCTGTCGCTACTTGTTTGCTTACCCAAGCGACAGAGCTTGACTCAATCTTGTGGCATAGGAAACTCGGACACATTTCTTATAAAAAATGAATCATCTTATCCGAAACGGTTTAGTTACCTGGATTTCTAAGCTGAGATTTGCTGTTGCAGATGAATGTATGCCTTGTAAAAAGGGCAAACAGCAACGGAAGTCTCACAAGCCCAAGCTCCAAAACTCCATCGATACCCCTTTGGATCTCTTACATATGGATATGTTCGGGCCCATAAGTATCAGGAGTATTGGAGGTAAGTCATACTGTCTGCTTGTAACTGATGATTTCTTACATTTTTCTTGGGTGCACTTTTTAGGTACAAAGGATGAGACTGCTGACATTCTTCAATACCTGATCTTGAGTTTAGAATCCCTATGCAAGCTGAAGGTTAGAAGAATAAGGAGTGATAACGGAACTGAATTCAAGAATAATTTGATGGAACTTTTCTGTCTCAAGAAGGGTATCCGTCATTAATTTAGTGCCCCGTACACACCTCAGCAGGACGGAGTTGCAGAAAGGAAGAACAGAACATTGATTGAGATTGCAAGGACAATGATGTCAGATGCAAAGCTTCCTGTCAATTTCTGGGCAGAAGCGGTTAACACAGCTTGTCACGTCTTGAACAGAGTCCTGGTTGTTAAAAGGCACAACAAGACTTGCTATGAGTTGATCAATAATCGACCTCATAATATTGAATACCTAGTTCCTTTTGTTAGTCCCTGTGTCCTTATTGTTACAGTACAAGGATTGAAAATCTAAATTTCATACAAAAGCAGTGGAAGACATCTTCTTAGGATACAGTCGCCAATTCACCATGCAAGAGAGTGTATAATATAGGAACTCGTACTGTCGAGGAATGGTCCAAAGTGGGTTGTAGCAAACACAGCATTCCACCAGAACCAACTGGTCCAGCTTGGGTTTTGATTATGATGCGCTATTCAAGTCTTTCAACATTCTTGATCTATCCGTCAATGATGCCGCAAATGTGTACGATTTCTTTAATGGCGGTGATGACTCAAATTTATCAACTCGTGCCAGTGTACCTATTGTAACTCTTGATTCCAATGCTGCATCTGCATCTGGAACTCACGATAGTAAGGACGTTGAAGTGGTCCATGTTGATGGAGATGACGCTCCAGCTGATCCTAACACTCATGTAGGAAATGAAGCTCCAGCTGATCCAATCAACATGGAATCCTCTTCTTCTGGAACACAGGATATGGGGGAGTTGAGCACAAATCTAGACACAAATCTTCAGGAACCGCACGTACCAGAGACGAGAGTGCATAAGAATCATCTAATTGACAACATTATTGGTGATTCTCATGCTGGTGTTCAGACTCGTCATAGAACCATTGATGAGAACACCAGTTTGTACGCTGAGATACTTGACACTGGTATCATGGAAACATGTTTGCATGATGCATTCATGTCCCAATTGGAGCCGAAGAATGTGAAAGAGGTTCTCGCTGACAACTGCTGGATTTAGGCAATGCAAGATGAACTGTCTCAATTCCAAAAGTTGCATGTGTGGGATTTAGTTGACTTGCCAAGAGGTGTACAACCAATTGGAACCAGATGGGTGTTTAAGTGCAAAACGGATGATCGAAACGTAGTAGTGAAAAACAAGGAAAGGTTGGTTGTTCAAGGATTTTATCAACAAGAGGGCTTAGATTACACAGAAGTATATGCCTCAGTTGCTAGACTTGAGGCCATTCAACTTTTTCTGGCTTATGCCTCCTATGTCAGCTTCAAGGTCTATCAACTTGATGTGAAGAGTGCTTTCCTGTATGGAAAAGTTCATGAAGAGGTCTATGTCACTCAACCTCCCGGCTTTGAAAATCCACATAATATCAATAAAGTGTATAAGCTCGACAAAGCACTTTATGATCTTCATCAAGCACCTCGGGCATGGTATGAGACTTTATCAAAACATCTATTGTCCAATGGTTTCGATCGTGGACCGATTGACTCGACCCTCTTTATTCAGAAAGCAGGAGGTCATATTCTACTCTTACAGGTTTATGTCAACAACATTATCTTCAGGTCTATAAATGAAGAGATGTGTAGGGAATTCGAACATGTGATGAAGTCCAAGTTTGAGATGAGCAACATGGGTGAATTGTCGTTCTTCCTGGGTCTACAAGTCAGTCAAAGAGAGGATGGCATTTATCTACATCAAACTAAGTATGTGCAGGACATCTTGTCAAAATACAAGATGAATGATAGTAGTACTTATGACACACTTATCCCAGTCAATCATGGTTTGCATCCAGACAAAGACGGAAAGGATGTGGATTGTAAATTGTATCGTGGGATGATCGGTTTTCTCATGTATCTCACAGTTTCAAGGCCTGGCATAATGTTTGTTGTATGCTTGTGCTCAAGGTTTTAGTCACAACCAAAAGAGTCTCATCTGATAGCTGTGAAGAGGATCTTCAGATACTTGAAAGGGAAACCTCGATTGGGTCTTTGGTACTCAAAGCAGCAGTCATTTGACCTCAAAGTCTATACTGATTCAGACTATGGCGGTTGTAACCTTGATAGAAAATCAACCTCAGGTGGATGTCAATTCTTGGGAGACAGGCTGGTTTCCTGGTAGTGCAAGAAGCAGTCAACGATTTTTGTCTCAACATGTGAAGCATAGTACAATACTGCAGCGAGCGATTGTTCTCAGATATTTTTGATTCAGCAACAATTGAGAGACTACGGCTTAAATTTCACTAGAACTCCACTGTTCATTGACAACAATGCCACCATGTCCATCACAAACAACCTGGTGAAACATTGCAAAAATAAACATATTGAAATTCGCCATCATTTCATCCGTGACTGTGCTGAAAAGCATCTCATTGAACTTGTAAAGGTTCACATGGATGATAACTTTGCTGACCTTTTAACTAAGGCGTTTGATCGAACACGTTTTGAACATCTCGTCAACATGATAGGAATGTTCAATCCTGAGTGACAAACTTGTTTTTAAAATAAATTCAATTCTTGGAAGTTAAATTTTATTTCTCTTA
This sequence comes from Smallanthus sonchifolius, assembly GCA_023525975.1. Classification (NCBI taxonomy): domain Eukaryota; kingdom Viridiplantae; phylum Streptophyta; class Magnoliopsida; order Asterales; family Asteraceae; genus Smallanthus; species Smallanthus sonchifolius. Next base: position 30,419,891 of record CM042040.1, read on the forward strand.
AATGTTTTCTGTATAGTTCGTTTAATTTTCAAATATTTTACAAAAATCCAAACAAAATAGAAAACCAGAAAATTTTAAAGTCTTTTGAGAAAAGAGGAAATGATAGTACATCAGAAATGATCTAAACGACTTAGATTGCACATATGGGAAATGATTGCGTCATGCTTACTTGATTGTTTAAATTGATTGTCTTTTTAATCTACGTGTTTACAAGTAATTTAAATTGCAGTAGGCTGTAAGCGTCTTTGAATCATTAGTAGTGCGGAAATTAAATCAATACTACGACTGTGATTTGAACCCATGTTTGCTAGTGTGTGTGCGTAAAAAAATGCAAAGATCACTATCAGATATAGGATGTTAGATTTTGGTAATTATTTTCTTCTGAGACCAGTTTCGGGTTAGGTCATTAGCACAATTAATGCGGTTCATCTCACTGCCCATACTCACAAGTATGCAATGAGAGATTGAATCAAGATATGTCTTGACATCAACCGTTGAGCATATATTCACCCTTGAATCACTCCTGATTCATTGAAATCAAATACAGATAAAAGTTGGATCCCCTTACCTAAATCCTCAGACACCATATTCATGACCCTGAATCATCATTCCGATATTCACTGAAGAAATCATATGAAACCAAGATAAATGAATCGCTCGATTCTTAATCTTATGATTCCTGATAACCCTTATGGATTCTGCTTGATTTTTCTGTGCTAATTGATGTAACTTCATTCTAGAAATGTAGAAAATCATTGGGAAAATCTTATATGCCTTTAGTTAGTGCAAGTTTAATTTCATATAGCATAACTGTGGGGTACACGTTGTATACTTATAACTATTACCTTAACACACAAGAACGTGATACTAAGATGCTCATGGTTTCAAATCTTATAATATTGCCAACTTGAATTACTTGTTTATATGCTTATTATGTATGAATAAATAGTAATCCATGACATGATCCCATATTCTTTGATGTTTATCTTGTATCATTTTTGCTACCTTTTTGCCTGATATGATCCTCTGCTCGTGATTTTGAACAAAATAGCTTGTATGTATTTACTTGTATATCTTTAGTCAGAAAAGATCAAAAAAGATTTTAAGTTTATGTACAGTTCAATTCAAATAAAAAATGCCAAAAATATTTGTGTTTAACTTCCTTGAACTGTTTTTGAAATCTCATGATTGAGTGTTCTTATCCGGTTCGTTATTTGACTTGACTTCTTCATAGTTTAAGTTGAAAATTTGGGTACACATGAGTCTCTGCGTACTTATTAAGTGCGCAAGGGTTAAACCCTGCGTACTTAAGTACGTAAAACTTAAGTCATGCGTACTTAGTAAGTATGCAGGAGTTAAGTCATGCGCACTTAACAAGTACGCACGACTAGTATTGTTGGGGTATATATACAGCACTTATGATTTTTTTCTAAGTTTCATCTCATTTCAAACCTTCGACACTGTTGTATACCCCTGATCATTTTTCACTCAAAATTTCGTTCCTAAATGATTTTTCGTCCCAATCATAGTTTCAACATCATATAACTTACATTTGGTGAGAATCTAGGAGCATTTCATCCGTTAAATCTTGAGTTATGGACCGATTAGTGAACTTGATAAACTAGGGTTTTGGACTTTGATTTTTGACAATTTTCGGTTGTTTTTGACACACATTATGAATTAAAACTTGTTTAAAATCAATAATCGAAGTTTGATCATCACATAATCATCCATAACACTCGTTGATTTTGACCTTTTGTTTGACCGTGGGTTCGCGTCGGTCGAAGGTTAGGTCAAAATAACCTGGTTTTAACACAATCTTGGTGTTAGGTTTGGTTCCAATGGTCGTAAACAAGGTTTTTCGACTTAGTGGTAACCAACATTATCATCAAAGTTCACATTCTCAGATTTTTGGACTTGAAGTACCTAACAAGTATGTAAGACTTAAGTCATGCGTACTTGCTATGTACACAAGGCCTAAACCCTGCGTACTTACCAAGTACACAGGAAGGGCAAATTTGAATTTTTTCTAACTCTAGATTTTAGTTCAATGTGCATGTGCTATACCTTGTCATGTGTGTTCATTTCTAATTAGTCTTCTTGTTCTTATTGTGTTTACTGTTTGTTTTTGCAGTGATGGCTCGTGCGTTTACAAGCGAATTCAATATGCTGGCACTTACACAACCGGAATGGAAAGGTACTGCACTTGAATACCGGGAGATAATTGATTTCTTGAACTGCTCAAAGATCAGCTATACTATCTCAGCAGATCCTATCATATCAAGACCGTACCTGGAGCAGTTCTAGGACACAGCAGATCACGACTGCACGATAACCCCTAACGTCATTCAGGCTACTGTGGCGGGTCATGAGATTGCTATTTCTAAGGACACAATCAGAAGAGTCTTATAGTTCCGGGATCTTGCAACCAACCCAATTTCCTATCCTGATTACTTTGTGGATGGGTGTTGGAGGCAACGAATGGGATATGTTGGTGTGCAAGATTATTCATCGTACAAGAAGATGTGGGTGCTAGATCAGTGGAGGTACTTTACCCACATTATGATCATGTGTATTGAAGAATGCCATGGGACATGATCTAGCAGCAACTATGGTTGGACTGTCTCTAAACAGGGGCTATAACTTCTCAAGATATGTCTAAAAAGCATTAACTGATCAGATCAACACAGCGGAGAGGTTTAGGTTCCTGTTGTACCCCAGATTTTTGCAACTCTTGATCAATGATGCGTTGCCAAATCTACCAGCTATTGGGGAGAGACTGCAAGTGAAACGGGTGGCTAAGAGAGTGTTCTCACAATTTCTAACGCCAGACAGTGTAGAACCTACGCCTGAGCATACTCCACTCTTTGGCCACCTGATCAATGAAGCATATGTGGCACCTGCAGATTGGAAATGGTTTAGTCTCGAGTCTGAGCCTGAACTAAGTGAACACTCTGATGAGCAACAAGAGGAGGAAGTTGAAAGTGAGGATGAGTCTCAAGAAGTGGGAGACGAAGAAGAAGAAGAAGGAAGTGGTGGTGCTGAAGAATCTGACTCAGAGGTAACCGAGTCCGATTCATCTGATTCTGATGATGCACCGTCACCATCACACCCAAGAAGACCGACGAAGGTGACCCTTCCCGAGTCGTCTTCTAAGAGAAAGAGACAAGAGAGTACTAGCAGTGAGTACGAACCCGACTCAGATTCAGATGCTGTAATACAAAGACGACGACGAGAAAGTATTAACAAGCGTCGGGGGGATAGGCCACACCAGGCTATCCTCAGTGAGGTAGAAGTTAGTGGTCAGAGGCATGCAACTATACCGGCTGCGAGTACTGATTCCACTTCTACTTCGCCTTTACAACAACTTTACAGGCGATAGAGGATGAGGCCACGTGTAACTTCTATCACAAAGGAAGTTCCTGTGATAGTGACCCTCCCTGTACAAGATGTCCAGGTGGCGGTGACGACTCCAATTCTGACCGAGTCTGTCACCATCACCACAAACACCATTCAAACAACCACCATCCCTACCACAATTCCCACAACCACTCTCCAACACATCAGTGAACCATTTCCTGATTTTAACTTCAATCAAGGATTTAATTTTGAAGAAATCTTTACCTTCCCAACTCATACAGCCGAAGCATCTTCGTCTAGGGTTCCTGATCCTCGTGATGCCAGGATCACTACCTTAGAGACTCAAGTCGCTGGATTACTTGAAATGGTGTGGAAATCAAGAGAAGAATCTGACAAGCAACAGGGCCAGATTAACTCTATGATTGATGAAGTAGCCGCATTGAAGAAATAGCGGGCGGCTGATGAGAAACGGCAGGCGGCTAATGAGAAGCAGCGTAAGGATCATGATACTATGGTTAAATTGGTCTGTGATATGGCCAAGACGTTTGCTGCTAAGGGGGAGAGATTGAAGGAGCTGTTGGAGAAGCAACCACCGAAGCCTAGCAGTGAAGAGGCTTGTCACTTAGTTAACCTAACTAAGGGTCATGACCAGGACAAGGATCCTGAAGCCAGACCGAGTGGAAGTGAACAGCAACCGTCAGCATTGGTGATTGTTCCCATTTCTGCCATGCCTATGGCTGGGGTCTACTCGGAGTGAAGGCGAAGGTGATGCTTCAGGTCATGATAAAGGAAAGTCTGTGGCTGACGTACTGAAAAATCTATCTGCCGATGTGTCGGACGATGTGATCTTATTACTAGAGCCAGACTACTCTGAAGAAGCATAGATCGATGCTCTCTACAATCTGGAAGAGGGAGAGATCGATTCTGGTGATGAGTGGGACGAGGAAGATGAGGATGTGATGATTGAATTTCCCAAGGATGACAGGGAAGGAGAATAAGTACTACTGAGGCGTCGACTGAAGCCTCTCCTACCGACCCTAAACCTGTGGATCCAGAGGCGCAGAAAAGCAAACATACGCCTGGAAGTTCTTCAAAGGATACGGATCCTGTCTGGCAGAAGAGGTCCATCATAGACAAACATGGAGCGATAGGTATGATCTTAGCTGTAAGGTTCGAGGATGACAAGAAGTTGTTTGCCATTAAGCGAGTTGGGGGGGTCCAATACTTGAAACCAACCAGCGAAGCTTTCAGCTCCTTGCCCAAGTACGACCTTGTGAACCTAGCAAACCGAGAGCTGCTAAGTCACTCAAATCACTCGGTGGCGATGGGTTTGTGGCAGGTTCTACAGCGCGAGGGAAGATCAGGGAAGTTTGAAGTGTTTAAGCCTCAAGAGTCAGGGATAAGAATGTCAGACATCCCGTGACTCACAAAACCTTGAAGAAACTGGTATACAGACCAATGCTATGTGAAACCAGGATTCCCCTGAGCAAGTTATCTCACGATATCCTCGGTAACATATGGTACTGGTACGTAGATCCAAAAATGGGCGAGGCGGTGGTGATTGGAAAGGTCTGGTCCGATAGTGGAAGCTTAGTGCCAAGAGAACTGATCAGAGTGTTTGATGAGATCTGCTTCATCAACTTCTCTGTGAAAGATCTGGAGGCCCTAGCTGACAAGTACTGTACATGGACGAGTGGACAAAGTTCCTAGCTTCAAAACGACAAGGTGGTCAAGTTCTGCCTTGACTAAAAAAGGAAGAAGGAAGCTAAAGGTTTGGAGCCGTGAAGACCGAAGACAATCCAAAGCTGTTCTCAAGGGGGAGTTTGTTGAAGCACTTTTGTGTGACAGACACTTTAGATACTGTCTTAGCTTTTGTACTTGTTTTTATGTATTTGTATTGTAGTATCTGTACGTATTGATTATCGAGTTATAATCACTTATGTATGTACTTAGTGTCTTTTTCTTGTAAGTGTATTGCGCACTTAGCAAGTGCGCAGGATTTATATTCTACGTACTTAGCAAGTACGCAAGAACTGTCTGCGTACCTGATAAGTACGCATGAACAAATTATCATGCACATTTGCCAAGTACGCAGGAACCAGGTCTAGTATAAGTAGCAGGTTTTGACAGAAGTTAAGTAAGCATTCATTTGTAACAAGTTCTGTAACTGGCTAAGTTTATAATAGACGAAGTTTGAAAGTGTTTTTGTTGTCGGGTTACTTTGTGTTGTTTGATTCTCCACCTAGTCACGGGCATTCTGCACCCGGTTGGACTAGTCACACACCCACACGTAACGATCTGAGACACCCGGGGACCTACACTTCGATAAACACTTATTAATAAATATGATATCTAGTCTCAGAATCAATAGGCGGAAACTATTGACTGTAGTGATTCAAGAACACACTGATTCAATGTAAAACTCTATGTATAACTTGAGAGAATCACAAAGAAACAAAATTAAAACCGCTAACCCCTTCTAGACGGCTAGTGATATGTCATCATTTATACATATTTTACATGCATAATAATCCCACATTATGGTACTAATTGAATAATAATCTTGCAATTTGTGCTTAAAACGCTTATATTTTGTAATTGCAAATTATTCGGGGTTGAAAATATAAATCAAGCTAAATCCTATAAAAAACACCAAGAATTCAAGCTTCTAAAAGATTCATTCCCGAGCATTGACCCCCAAGAAGTCAAAATTGGTCAACAAAATTCAACAAGGCAGCTAAAAGACAAAGCTGGGAGAAAAAGGGGGATGCACGACCGTGCATCCCAATGCACGCTCTTGTATTGTCCTCTCCTGCTCCCCATGACCTAGTACCATGTCCTCTGTACCCTGTTTGATTCCCTAGGCCTTTGTACGACCGTGCAACCCATTGCACAGGCATGCATTGCACAATACAATGCACGCTCTTGTATTGTCCTCTCCTGCTCCCCATGACCTAGTACCATGTCCTCTGTACCCTGTTTGATTCCCTAGGCCTTTGTACGACCGTGCAACCCATTGCACAGGCGTGCATTGCACATTTTGAGGCCTATAAATAGGAGGCTTGAGTTCTTCATTTCAGGCACCAATCCAGACCTAAAGAACACTCAAGAAGAGAGCATTCTCATAGTTAGAGTAAAGAGTAGAGAGTAGAGGGGCTCTTCCTACTTGTTTAACAATAGGGGAGCCTATGAAACTCATCATTATGCTAGTCCTTATGGCCATTCGTGGCTAAAACTTCTTTGTATTGCTAGGGTGAAGATGATGTTTGGTGCATGCTAATGTTTAACCTATTAATGAAGTGGTATGTTTATGTCTTCAACTAATTCGTTCTCAAAAACCATCTTTTGATGGGCTTTTATTATTGTCTAAATTCGTCTTTATATTTGTGAGTGTCTTGATTTTAAATAGTAAGATCGTAAAACCCTTTTTTAAACAAACTTCCTTTGAAACTCATACGTCTTTATACGAGCAGAGATTGATAAGCCAAGGCTTGGTCTATACTTCTAAAATCGTACATCTTTATACAAGATTATTATGCGACCAAGAATTGGTGAACTCATGTTGGGAACGGTACGTCTTTATACTTGGTCCCAATGTTACAAAGCCTCCTGGTGAGAAAAATACAATCACCTATTTAACTTTAATATAAAGCATTTTCAGTCCGATATCTTAAACCAACCCGGAGATGACCACTCGATGGGCTGAGGGTAAATGTTGTCCCTAACGGGAGGCACTACCACTTTTAAAAATTATAATTTTCAAATCAAATGTAGTGAGGACGAGGCTCTAGCGGTGACCCGGGTCACTAGTTTGTAGTAGTCATACCACTGAATTAGTAAACTTAACATTATCACGTACCAAGCTGATTCGAATACCGAAGCAATACATTCCGTAATCTGAACATTTTCGCCTTATTTACTTTTCTGCCATTTATTATTATGCTAGTTACATTTTTGTTACACACTTCACGCTCATTTTTACTTTTATGATATTTATTTTACTGTCATTTACTTTTCTGCTTCACAAGCTCACAAAACCCACTCACTAATTAATCCGGCTAAACGATAACAAAAGTTGAGTATTGGAACTCGCTCGTGTCTATTGGTTCGATACTTGGTTCTTACCTAACTATATTACGTTGCGATAGGTACACTTGCCTATTGTGTGTGTTTTAAGTTAACGTAATTATCATTTTTTAAAATTTAGAACCTGATCTTGTGAAATTATCCTAAAAATATGTTTATTTATATTTTTATATATCAAAAACAAATCACATCAAGTTTTTGGCGCCGTTTCCGGTGACACAGTGATTTCAAGGAAAATTCAAATTAACGGATTAGCCTTCTTACAAGAAAATTTTCCATAAAAAAAATATAAAATGGGCTCATATAACGAAAATTTTACCCATGAAGAATTCTTCAGATTTGATGGGGATTTCTCAGATTCATGGTGCGAGTTATGTGGAGGATCACACTATGCTGAGGAGTGTTATCTTTTCATATGGCGCCCTATGGATCATGTGATAAATCTCCACCCAACACCATTTGAAGAAATGCTTTCTTCCCCACCTCCATCGGTAGACATGCATTGTGTCTTCCATGAACCAGATCCTTGGAATCCAGACACTTTATTCAGTAATCTAGAGGAAATAAAGAATCAAATCATTAAACTCTATGCTACAGAACCGCATGAAGATCCGACTGAAGTGCTTGATCACCCATCAGGTGACGAATACAACAAGGCATCACAAGAACAGAACGTAGAGGTGGTGACCATGATCCCTATGGATAATATGGGGAATATTGGCGATCATACAAGAAACCTTAGAATCACCAAGATTAGAGAGACAGTTCAAACATTTTCAGTCCTCACTAAATCCAATTCAGCTAAATCTACCATACGAGTTGTTCCTCTATAAGATGCCATCTCATGCAAAGTTCCTCAAAGATATGTTGACCAACCGCGAGAAAATGGAAGAACTCCCACAAATCCCATTGAATAAACAGTGCTCAGCCAATATGAGATGAAGGAAACCTCCCGACCAATTTATGATTTCGTGTCTTATAGGCTACTCAGTTCAAGGCAACGCCATTGCAGATCTGCATATTGGCGTAAACATCCTGCCAGGCGCTATATTTAATAAAATGAACCTCAAGAAAATCCAACCCACAAAATTTGAACTGTGTCGAACCAATAGAACGGTTCGCTATCCAAAGGGAATCGCTGAAGATGTGCTTATAAAGGTTAATGAATTAGCTTTTCTAGTGGATTTTGTGGTAGTTGACATAATTGGAGGAACACGTAGTCCTCTTATTTTGGGGAGACCATTCCTCAATATAGCCCTCGCCCTCATCGATGTTTGGGGAGGAAGACTAGCAGTGAGCGTTCAACAAGAACGAATTACTTTCGATCTTAAGAAGGCCATGAAGCGACAAAGCAGTCACAAAGATCTTGCTTTCCTATTCAACGATTTTGACTATCTTGTAGGCTACTACATGTATGGCGGTTTAGGGAACGAGGAAGAATGGCCAGCCGAAGAAAATGAGGAATATTTAGTTTGTGAAGGGTTCATGATAAAACACACTAATCATGATGAAAATACATTAGTTATTGAAGAATTGGAAGATAGAGACGAGAGTGAAAAGACAAAATCGTCCATTGAAGAACCACCCACATTGGAGTTAAAAGAGCTTCCTCGTGACCTTTCATATGCCTTTTTAGACGAGGAATCCAAAAGTTATCAAATTACTTGACACGGGGGTTATCTACCCTATTTCAGACTCAGCCTGGGTTAGTCCTGTACAAGTCGTTCCAAAGAAAGGAGGGATAATAGTAGTTACAAACAAGAAAAATGAATTAATACCAACCCGTATAGTTACAGGATGGCGGGTATGTATTGATTATCGCAAGTTGAATGATGCTACCAGAAAATATCACTTTCTGCTTCCTTTCATAGATCAAATGTTGGAACGACTATCTGAAAACACGTTCTACTATTTTCTTGATGGATTTTTGGGCTACTTCCAAATCCCTATTGCCCTCGCAGACCAGGAGAAAACAACGTTCACCTGCCCCTATGGCACTTTTGCCTATAGACATATGTCGTTAAGCCTGTGTAATGCTCCTGCTACATTTCAGTGGTGCATGATCACTATATTCCATGATATGATAGAAGAATCAATGGAAGTATTCATGGATGACTTCTCATTTTTTGGAAATTCCTTCGACCACTGCCTACAAAACTTGGAAAAGATGTTAGCAAGATGCGAGGAATCAAATTTGGCATTAAATTGGGAGAAGTGTCATTTCATGGTCAAAGAAGGAATAGTTTTGGGTCATAAGATTTCAAAAGATGGTATTGAAGTCGACAGGGCAGAAGTTAAACTATATCAATGCTTCATCCACCAAATTCAGTGAAGGTAATCAAAAGCTTCCTCGGTCATGCAGGATTCTACAGGAGATTCAAAAAAGATTTCTCATCAATCTCTAGGCCACTAACTCATCTGTTAGAAAAAGATCGACCGTTCCTATTCTCCGACGATTGTCTGACAGCTTTTGAAACTCTTAAAAAGAAGCTCGTGGACGCACCAATCATGACAGCACCTGATTAGACAAAGCCATTCAAGATTATGTGCGACGCAAGTGATTACGCAGTAGGAGCAATTCTCGGACCGCGAAAAAAAAAGCACTTTACCCGATTCATTACGCAAGTATGACCTTGAATGATGCTCAAGAGAATTACACCAACACTGAAAAAGAGCTATTAGCTGTGGTTTTTGCTTACGATAAATTCCACTTGTATCTAGTCATATCCAAGACCGTCGTTTACACCCTTCATGCAGCATTAAGGCATCTCTTAAACAAACAAGATGCAAAGCCAAGGTTAATTAGATGGATTCTCCTATTATAAGAATTTGACATAGAAATCAAAGATAAGAAAGGAGCAGAGAACTTCGCAGCAGATCATCTATCTCGCCTTGAAAATACTCAGAAAACTCAGGAAATAGCTATAAATGATAGCTTCCCTCACAAATATATACTGCATGTGTAAGACATTGATGAATATCCTTGGTTTGCAGACTTCACAAACTTCCTAGCAAGTGGAGTACTAGTAAAAGGAATGACATTCCAAGAGAAAAATAATATTTTCTCATAAATAAAATACTACTTCTGGGAAGATCCATATTTGTTTCGTGTATGCCCAGACCAAATAGTTCGACGGTGAGTATATGGGAAAGAGGCGCATGAGATACTACGACAATGCCATGAAGGACCAACGGGAGGACACCATGGAGGAAGATATACGGCAAGAAAGGTCTTTGAGGCCGGCTTCTATTGGCCTTCTATTTTCAAAGACGCCTGTAAGCTTATAAGTACATGCGACTCATGTCAAAGGACAGGGGGCGTTTCAAAACGCGACGAAATGCCTAAAACGAGCATCTAAGTATGTGAAATCTTCGATGTTTGGGGGGAGATTTTGTGGGTCCTTTTCCTCCATCGAAAGGAAATCAATATATCTTGGTAGAAGTGGACTACGTATCAAAATGGGTCGAAGCACAAGCCCTACCAACCAATGACGCAAAAGTAGTCACTCGGTTTCTCAAAAGACTGTTTACTCGTTTTGGCACACCAAAAGCGCTAAATAGTGATAGAGGAACACACTTCTGCAACTCTCAACTAGAAAAGATTCTTAAGCATTATGGGTGTACTCACAAGCTTTCCACACCTTACCACCCCCAAGCAAATGGTCAAGTAGAAGTTACAAATAGAGCAATCAAGCGAATTTTGGAAAAAGTAGTAAGTCCAAATCGGAAAGACTGGTCTGATAAGCTTGAAGATGCATTATAGGCTCTGCTCACAACTTACAAAACACCTATCGGGACTACCCCTTACCGAATGGTTTATGGCAAAGCATGTCACCTTCCAATAGAAATTAAGCATAAAGCATACTGGGCGCTTAAAGCAGTAAACCTACAATTATTTAGCGCAGGGGAACACCGCCTTCTACAAATTCACAAATTAGAAGAACTACGAAATCAAGCATATATGAACTCAACAATATACAAGGACAGAGCAAAGAGACTTCATGACAAAAAGCTGAAGAAGGGGGAATTTCAAGAAGGTGAAAAAGTCTTACTTTACAACTCAAGACTACAACTATTTCTAGGGAAGCTAAGATCAAAATGGACTAGACCATATATAGTTAGAAAAAGACCCATAAATAAACATAGCGCTTCGGGAGGCAACCCGATGATCATGAATAAATTGAGAAGTTGGTGCATACGGCAGAAAGCATGGACCTCAGGTTTGGTTTCTCCAAATTTAAGTTTCTAATTACTTCAGCCCCCAGGTATGCCTTCTCGATACTAGGACCTTAGTAACTTAACTACTATCTTTTATTTTCCATGTTCGTTTTTTATGTTTTCTTTTATATTTCAAGTAGAATAACATCACCAGATCATCTCTCTAATTTGAGGAGTGACACTCCAACTCTACGAGCCTGGAGCCGGAAACCACATCAAATTTCTGAGAAGTTCGATGAAGTCTTTGAAGCAACAAGTTGACAAGTAGCTGATAGGCACAGTTTGACAGCAACAATAAGTTTTAGCCTTAGGTTATACACTGAATTGAACGGGGGAGTACCAGTTTCTTTTCCCTTAAAACTCCATGCATTTAAATTCTTACATAGCATTCCATTAAATGCAAGTGTACACTGAGGGCAATGCACAGTTTTAAATGTGAGGTGGGGAATTAGAGATTCAGGACTGTTAACCTCAAAGCAATAAAATTTAACTTGTGATTTTCTACCCATTTGACTAAAATATTACAAAAATCTACCTTTTATAAAAACCCAAAATAATTTCAAAGAAATTAAACCCTTTTTAAACTAAACCTCTTGGAGTTTGCACGTATTAAATAAAATGAAGACATGGTGTAGGTCCCCGGGTGTCTCGGATCGTTACGTGTGGGTGTGTGACTAGTCGGACCGGGTGCGGAATGCCCGTGACTAGGTGGAGAATCAAACAACACAAAGTAAACTGACAACGAAATCACTTTTAAACTCCGTCTATTATAAACTTGAAGGGTTACAGAGAGAATATACTGAGTGCAAAATGTATGCGTACATAACTTCTGTCAACCTATTCTATTTATACTTGACCTGATCTCTGCGCACTTAACAAGTGCGCAGGGCAAATTGTTCATGCGTACTTAGCAAGTACGCAGAGTATTCTTGTGTACTTGCTAAGTACGCAGGAAGTAATTCCTGCGCACATGCTAAGTGCGCAAAACACTTAGAGAAATAGTACAATAATAACATAAATTAGAAATTACAACTCGATAACTAATACATACAGACACTAACATACAAAGACTAATACATACAAGACAAGTACAATAAGCTAAGACACTATCCAGAGTGTCTGTTACACAAAAGTGCTTCAACAAACTCCCCCTTGACAACAGCTCTGGATTGTCTTCGGTCTTCACTGCTCCCCAGCTTTAGCTTCCATCTTCTTCTTGTAGTCAAGGCAGAACTTGATCACCTTGTCGTATTTAGAAGCAAGGAACTTTGTCCACTCGTCAGTGTACATGCAGTACTTGTCGGCTAGCGCCTCCAGATCATTCACAGAGAAGTTTATGAAGCAGACTTCATCAAACACTCTGATCAGTTCCCTTGGCACTAAGCTTCAACTATCAGACCACACCTTTCCAATCACCATTGCCTCGCCCGATTTAGGATCTACGTACCAGTACCATATGTTACCGAGGATATCCTGAGAAAACTTGCTCAGGGGGAATCTTGGTTTCACACAGCACTGGCTTGTATACCAGTTTCTTTAAGCTTCTCTTAGTCGCAGGATGTCTAGCGTTCTTGTCCCTGACTCGCTTCGGCACTTGAGGCTTAAACATTTTGAATTTCCTAGATCTTACCTCACGCTATAGAAACTGCCACAAACTCATCGCTACTGCGTTATTTGAGTGACCCAGCAGCTCTCGGTTTACTAGGTTCACGAGGTCGTATCTTGGCAAGGAGTTGAAAGCTTCGCTGGTTGGTTTCAATTATTGAACCCCCCTAGCTCGCTTGATTGCAAACAACTTCTTTTCCTCGTCAAACTTCACAGCTAAGATCATCCCTGTCACTCTGTGTTTGTCTATGATTGAAGTCTTTTTCCAGACAGGAGCCGGATCCTTCGAAGAACTTGCAGGCATATGTTTGTCTTTCTGTGCCTCTAGATCCACAGGTGTAGGGTCGGCAGGGGAGGCTTCAGTCGACGCCTCAATAGTACTAGCAGGCTTGACTGAACTTGTGTCAAGATGAGATTCAAAGGATGGAACTTCGAATGTCTCTCCATCTTCAAACTCATACTCTCCTTCCCCGTCACCCTTGGGAACTTCGATTACCACATCATCATCTTCCTCATCCCAATCGTCACCAGAGTCGATCTCTCCCTCTTCCAGATTGCAGAGAGCCTCGATCTTGCTTCTTTGGAATAGTCTAGCTCTAAGAATAAGATCACATTATCTGACACATCGTTAGATAGATCTTTCAAAACGTCAGCCACTGACTTTCCTTTATTGCCACCTGAAGCATCACCGCCTTCCTGGTGAGTCGACTCCCCTCAGCCACTGGAACAACAGAAATGGGCACTATCGCCAAAGCTTGTTGCTCACTTCCACTAGAACCGACATCAGGATCCTTGTCTTTATCATCATCCTTTGTTAGATCAACCGGATGACAAGCCTCATCACCGGTAGATTTTTATGCAATCTCCTTCTCTTTTTGTCTCTCCTCCTGAGCAGCAAGCTTCTTGGTCAGGTCAGCTACTAACTTGACCATCATTTCATGTTCTTTCCGTTGCATGTCAAACCGTACCTCTAAAGATGTCCTGTGTCCCAGAATCATATTGTTTATTTTGATCAGTAGTTCGTTCTGGGCCATCACATTTATAAGTCTCTCTTCAGCCCCAGTCCTCTGGCTTCTCAGAATAGTAACTTCGTCCACCAATGAATTTATCTGAGCCCGTTGAGCCTCAGATTCATCCCTTGATTTCTGAACAGTTTCAAGTAGACCAGCAACTTGTTTTTCCAAAGTAGTTATCCTTGCATCACTGGGATCAGGATTCCTGGATGTAGAGGCTTCAGCATTATGGAGTGGAGATGAGAATATTGTATCAAAGTCAAAACCCTGGGAAAAGTCTCCAAAGTTGTAGGGTTGACTGATGGGTTCCATGGTCGTAGTAGGGATTGTGGAATGGATGGTGGTTTCAATTATGGTGGAAGGGGTGATGGTGACTGACTCGGATAGAATAGGAGTTATCACCGCCACTTGGACAGATGGTACAGGGAGGGACACTATCACAGGAACCTCCTCTGTGATAGCAGTGATAGCCACATCAGGTGTTACCCATGGCCTCCTCCGCTGTCGCCTGTAAAGCTGTTGTGAAGGTGAGGTAGTAGTGGAATCAGTACTCACAGCCGTTACATGTGCTTGCCTCTGAGCACTGAATTCTACCTCACGAAGGATAGCTTGTTGCGCCCTATCCCCCCGTTGCTTATTAATACTTTCTCTTTTGCGTCTCTGTATAGCAGCGTCCGAATCAGAGTTGGGCTCATATTCACTGCTAGTCTCTTATCGCATTCTCTTAGAAGATGACTCGGGAAGGGTCACCTTTGTCAGTCTTCTTGGGTGTGCCTGGGACGGTGCATCATCAGAATCAGATGAATCTGACTCAGTCGATTCTGAGTCGGAATCTTCAGCACCTCCAACTACTTGTTCCTCATCCCTTTCGTCTTCAGATATATCATCTTTAGATCTAACTTCCTCTTCTTCTTGATATTCATCACTATGTTCACTGAGTTCAGGCTCAGACACTGCACTATACCATTTTAAGTCAGCAGGAGCCATATATGCTTCATTTATTAGGTGGCCAAAGAGAGGAGTGTGCTCAGGGGTAGGTTCTACACTGCCTGGCTTTAGAAATTGTACAAACATTCTCTTGTCCACCCGTTTGACTTGTAGACTCTCTCCAATCACCGGTAGATTCGGTACAGCATCATTAATCAACAGCTGCACGAACCTAGGGTATAATAGAAATCTAAACCTATCAGCAGCATTGATCTGATCGGTGATAGACTTGTAGATATACTTCGAGAAGTTATAACCCTTGTTAAGCGAGAGGGAAACCATTGCAGCCGCCAAGTCATGCCCCATGGCATCCTTTCCAGCCTTTCTAGCAGACAGGCACAAGATCATGACGTGTGTGAAGTAACGCCACTGATCAAGTACCCACATCTTCTTGTATGAGGATTAGTCCATGGTACCGACATACCCCATCCTTTGTCTCCAGCATCCATCAACGAAGTAGTCATGGTAACTCACCGGATCAGTTGATAAGTCCCTAAATTGTAGCACGCGTCTGATGGTATCTTCAGAAATAGCAATGTCATGACCTGCTACAGTAGCCCTAATGACGTTTGGGTTTACTGTACAGTCATGATAAGCAGTTTCCAAGATTTGCTCAAGATACGGTCTTGAGACAACAGGATCAGCAGATATGGCATAGTTGATATTTGATCGATTCAGGAAGTCGATTATTTCCCTATATTGAAGTGCAGCACCCTTCCACTCGGGCTGTGTTAGAGCCAGCATATTGAATTCGCTGGTGAATGCACGAGCCATCACTGCAAAAACAAACAATAAACACAATAAGACCAAGAAGACTCATTGGAATTGAATACACATGACCAAGTATAGTAAATTCACAAAGAAATGAAAATCCAGACTTAGAAAATTTTCAAGAATTCCCTTCATGCGTACTTGTTATGTACGCAGGGTTTAGGTCTTGCGTACTTAGCAAGTACGCATGACTTATGTCTTGCGTACTTGTTAAGTACGCATGACTTAACACTTAGGCAAAATTTTGAAAATCCAAAATCAGTAACTTGTGAGTTTTGATGGTAAAGATGATTGCCACTAGGTTAAAAAACTTGTTTAAGACCAATGGAACCTATTTAAACATCAAAATTGTACTAAAACCCAGTCATTTTCACCTAAAGTTCGACCCACGCGAACCCACGGTCAAACAGGAAGTCAAAGACAAAATCAAGGAGTGTTATGGACGATTAAGTGATGATAAAGCTTTGATTGTTGATTCTAAACATGTTTTGGTGATAATGTGTTACAAAAACAACCAAAAATTGTCCAAAATCAAGATTCAAAACCCTGGTTTTTCAAAGTCACAAACCGGTCCATAACTCAAGATTTAATGGATGAAATGGTCCTAGATTCTCACCAAATGTTAGTTTGATGATGTTGAAACTAGAATCGGGACGAAAAACCGTTTAGGTGTAGGTCCTCATGGCACTTCTACGGATCGTTCTCGTGATAAGACGTGTCGTTAACTCGGAGTGCGGAATCCAGTGAATCAACGATTGCATACACAAAATACAATAGAGACAAAGTAAATAACATTCACGCTTGTATTCCAATTCTCAATAGAGTTTACAGACTCAATTAGACCAAATCGTACAACTCTGTTCTCTCTTTGTAGAAGCATGTTTTGTAACTATAGATTAAATTCTATGTATCGGTGTACGTGGCTAGTACGTAGGAGGGTGTTCCTGAGTACTTAGCCCGCACACCAGTTTGGTCCTGCGTACTTAGTAAGTAAACCATGCGTACTTAGTAAGTACGCAAGGCTATTGCATTGCGTACTTGTCAAGTACGCAGGTAGTGTTCCTTCGCCTATAAATAGAAGACTTGTCTTCATTTGTAGGTGGAACTTCTGGAACAAGGTTGAGAGTTGTCCGGGTCGGGAAGAGCTCTCCCGACCCCTGGACCGTGAGCTTAGATGAGAGATGTGTGCTCCTTCGGTATGTAGTCTGTAATACGGGATAACATCTTTGTTATGGATCACGTGTCGTTTCATTATCTGTTGTCTTTGTTCGTGTTTTCTCTGTCTCGTTTCTTTGTTCCCACACAAATCGCAGAACAGGTCCATGTAAATCCGCTGCGCGACGAGGCTCCCGGGACCTACAAGTGGTATCAGAGCCTCGGTGTTCGTTGATTTGTGTTCCAGTTTCGGGTTTTAGGGTTTTTTTAGTAGATCTGAGATATAAAAGTCGCTACTTTTTCTTGCAAAAATCCTTAAATCTGAGTTTGTTATCACTTCATTTGGTGTTTGGAAGGCTAAGGGTTTGTTAGATGATGTTCTCGAAGCTTTTGGAAGCATTAATTTCTCAGATCCGTCACTTTTCGAGCATTCTCCTCAAGATTCGTCAAGAACACTGCTGTACTTGAGAAGATAGTAATTTTGGCGGGAAAACTTTTCTTGGCCAAAATTTTGTGTGATCATTTGTACGCGTGTTTCGGCCCATTCTTGAGAAGATAGAAATTTTGGTTTTTCCAGACCAGAATTTGTATATGATGTGGCTTCGCGAAACACGAACGAGATTTTTGTTGGATGATATCACTTGTCATACATTGTTTAAGGGTCCATACCTGAAAATGTAGGCTACGAGTATCCGGGATACTTATTTAATAGGGTATGAATGCTGAACTAATGGGAGCAATTGGGTCGTCATCGGCTAAAGGTCTCGTCTATTTGTGAAGATGTGGCTGCTTTGGGTCTTTCGGAAAAAGAATCATCTTGTTTTGGTATTCAAACCTGAATATGTAGGCTATGAGTATCTGGGATACTTATTTAATAGGGGATGAATACTGGAACAACTTGAACCCAAGGATTTGCTGTTTTGGATCTTTGCAAAGGGATAAAAGAATAAAATCATGTAGTTGGCTAGTTGTGCTTTTTGAGGATTTGAGTGAAGTGATGATGAAGTTGGTCATAGTTTACAGAGAAATGAGGGGGATAAAATCTAGTATTCATGAGACATTAAAGAGGTGGTGGAAAAGCCGTTGGTACTTCCTATATATATACCTCTTTGACGTAACATGGATCTCAACCGTGATTTCTCGTGTAAACTATATTTTTCGTGTTTGATTCTATCGTGTGTTTTCAAGATGAAGCTGGATATTCGTTGGATTATTAGTTGAATATGGAACCTTTTATCATTGGCCGATGGGATAGGAAACATACCCTTGCTTCTGGTCTAGTCAGATGGAGCTTAAACTGAAAGGGGATATTGGAAATGAACATCTTCGGGAATTTGGTTGACTCGTGAAGATACAGGATAGAGTTGGACACATCTGGTTGAAGACTTAAGTTTATCTTACTGGAATTCCTATGGGAGCTGATTAGTTTGATGCAGGTTATTGGAAACTCAAACTCTCTATCATATGCCAGCTGATTTGGAGTTGTCTTAGTCTACTATTGTTACCTGGTTAGGAAGACATTGTCAGACTCAGAGTCCTAAGTCAGGGTGGAGGTTGCTACTGCTGAGAGGATGAACTACAATGAGTTGTGTTGGGTTAGTTGGTTCTTGATGAAGCACTTGGTTTGGTTTACAATGAAAGCTACAGTTATGATGGAGTCGGGTTTGTCATCACTCGGCAACTGAAGACTGAAGTTTGAAGATTTGAAGATCTCAAGTGGAATGCCAGAAGAACAAGTCTCGCCAGAAGACACGTGATGTCATTAGTTTAGACGGAGTCTGTTAGGACATTCTTTATAAACTGATGATTATCAGTGTTAGTGATAGATAGAATTTGATGCTATAGTTTAGAGGGAGTTTGTAGAAGCATGTTTTGTAACTATAGATTAAATTCTATGTATAGGTGTACGTGGCTAGTACGTAGGAGGGTGTTCCTGAGTACTTAGCCCGCACACCAGTTTGGTCCTACGTACTTAGTAAGTACGCAAGGCTTTTGCCTTGCGTACTTGTCAAGTACGCATGACCAAACCATGCGTACTTAGAAAGTACGCAAGGCTTTTGCCTTGCGTACTTGTCAAGTACTCAGGTAGTGTTCCTTCGCCTATAAATAGAAGACTTGTCTTCATTTGTAGGTGGAACTTCTGGAACAAGGTTGAGAGTTGTCCGGGTCGGGAAGAGCTCTCCCGACCCCTGGACCGTGAGCTTAAATGATAGATGTGTGCTCCTTCGGTATGTAGTCTGTAATACGGGATAACTTCTTTGTTATGGATTAAGTGTTGTTTCATTATCTGTTGTCTTTGTTCGTGCTTTCTCTGTCTCGTTTCTTTGTTCCCACACAAATCGCAGAACAGGTCCGTGAATATCCGCTGCGCGACGAGGCTCCCGGGACCTACACTCTTTTCGACTGACTCTGTAAACCCTATTTATAGACATCTGACCTGCATTATGCGAACTTAACAAGTTCGCCTCAGATAGACTTAAGCGAACTTAACAAGTTCGCCTCTGTTAGACTAGGCGAACTTAACAAATTCGCCTCTAGCATAACTTGCATAAACACTTAGAACATTTTACATTACAAAAACATAAAGACATTAGATCTAAACTATTACAAAGCTTTTGTCATTACAAACTATGTCCTAACAGACTCCCCTTTGACAATAGCTTGATCTTCAGTCTTCTGTCTTTATGATGAGCTCTTCCAATTATCCGGTAATCTGCTGCCTGCATGCACTCCATATCTTCTACATATCTCCAACACTCTCTTGTACTGCAATCCTTGTTCTTTCCATTCATCAGTGTACACGATCTCATTCTTTCTCAACGTTCTCTGATCTTTCTTTGAAAAGTTATTAAGATTCATTGCGTCAAAGAAACACACAATGATCTTATTGTCTTTATCTTCAATCCTTGCTTCACCAGTATTAACATCGACATACCACCATTTCATATTCCCAAGGAAATCTTGAGGAATCTTCTTCAATGGTATTTTGTGTACAGCACGTACTGGTTTGAATTTGTACTTCCAGATCACTTTCCAAGTCTTTTGATCTATGTTCTTCACTCTCTTTCCTTTTTGAAGCTTTAGCCTTTCATACTTCCCCGAACCACCTTCTCTCTTGATCAGATTTGCAATCACATCAGCTAAACCAAACTTGGATCTACTAATAAGTGGCTTTAAAGCTAGACCATTCATTTCACACCTTGGCAAGGTATTGAAATACTTGATCCTCGATTTTAAGTACTGAACACCATCAGATCTTTTAATAGCAAATAATTTTGTGTCATTATCATAAAACCAACTTATGATTCTTCCTACACACTTCTCTTTATTCACATATTTTTCTTTCTGATCAGGTTGTGCTTGA
The DNA here is from genome assembly GCA_023525975.1 of Smallanthus sonchifolius. Lineage (NCBI taxonomy): Eukaryota > Viridiplantae > Streptophyta > Magnoliopsida > Asterales > Asteraceae > Smallanthus > Smallanthus sonchifolius. The sequence continues at coordinate 30,440,450 of CM042040.1, forward strand.
GACTTGGGTAGCACCTTCATCCAGCTATTCACAACTTCTCTCCACTGTTCTTTAGTCATACCTGTATTTCTGTACATCACAGGTTCTTCATTCACCTTTGGAGACTCAGTGTGAGTAGTATCAGCTTCAGCATCTTTATTGGATTGAATGTTTTCATCATCAATATCAATCTTAGAATCAGCAGTATCTTCAGGCAGTGTGATGTCTTCAAAAGAGTCCATAGAATCTGTTACTCCTTCATAAGTGAACTCAGGAATTACATCATCTTGGATGAAGTTATAAGGGACATTAAGACCATCACAGCCTTCATAAGTCACTTTATCTTGACCTTTCTCTATCTCTATCTCAACTATCTCTCCTTCTATTTCATTATCCGACACATCATCTTCTATGTCATTGAATAATTCATCAATGTCATCAAGACATGCTATCTTTTCAGCTTCTTCCTCTTCAGAATCTGCAAAGAACTCCAATAATAAAATTTCTTCTTCATTAACTCCAGAAGTATCTTTGTTTCCTTCAATGGATTGTGATGTCGACTCCCCCTGAACTCTAACGATCACCCTCAATATTACCAGAAGGATCACTATCTTCATCATCATGTCTTTGAATAGACTTAGTGTGACATGTATCACGTATCCTTAACTCCCCCTGAGCGTCAAGACGCTCAACAAGTTTGGACACTAATTCCTGCATGGCAGCAATCTGCGTAGCTTGAGTCTGAATCACCAGCTGTCTTTGAGTATCAGTAGATACAAGAGTATCCACCTGAGTTTGTAAAGCAAGCACTTGAGATTCAAGGAAAGTAATCCTATCAGAATCAGAAGGCTTGGAAGGACTAGCCGAAGATTGAGGAACCGAAGGATTAGGAGTAGGAATAATCACAGGAGGAACAGGAGTTAGAACAGGAGATGGATCTTTAGAACTTGGAGGTGTAACTAGTAAGAAAGCAACAAAAGTAGCATCCTCTACACCCTGTGAAGATTGAGCAGCAGCAATTGAAGCAGACATAAGCTTTTGAGTTTTAGGATCCAGATTGAAATCACTATCAGAACTCTCATCCACCAATGTTCTTTTTCCAAGTACTGATCCGGAAGGAGGATCCCGAACAGACTTACGTCTTTGTCTTCTGGCTGTAGATTTAATATGTTTACTAGCATTAGCCAATTGTATACTAGCCAACCTTTCATAATGATCTGAGGAAAAATCTCTAGATTCATCAGATTCGGTTTCTTCAGAAATAGGTAAAATCGTATCACTTGAGCTAGAACTTGACTCATTATCTGTCACCACATTCCCTTCAGCTTCATGAATGGGTGAGTTCACATCGTCATCAACAAAATCATCCATATTCATCCCTAGATCTTGGTCATGTTCATGAACGACCTCTTCTGGAACAGGTTCATTAACATGTATATCAACCTGAGCTTGTTGAATTGGAACTTGTTCTTGAATAGGAATTTGTTGTTGTACGAGAACTTGTTGTTGTTGAACTAGTACTGGTTGTTGAATAGGATGTTGTGGTTGTTGAACATTCGGACCTTGCACTTGAGTTATCTCATCAGGATGAAACCAGTTGTCATTCGATGGTTCAACATAATCAGGATTGATTAAGTGACCAAACAATGGAGTATTAACAGGAATCAACGCTGCATTGTGCTGTTTCACCTTAGTACAATCAGTAAAGATACGCTTGGACATCGGAGTCAAAGTTAATCGAATCGGATGCTGTGGGAGATCAGGAATAAGATGATTCAGAATCATCTGGATAAAACGAGGATACATCAAAAATCCTTGACCTTCAGCAGGTGTGATTTGCATAACCATCTCCCGATAAACATAAAGTGCAAAATTGAACCGCTTGTTCAAAGTCAAAGCTACCATAGCAGCTTGAAGAGCACTCTTTAACCCATCAGTACCAGCTTTTCTAGGAGATAAACATTGGATAATCGCGTGCATGAAATACCTCCATTAACCAACCAAACCACCCTCACGAGCTTATGTATCATTAGGTCTTCCATGGTAACCCATCCTCTGAAAATATCCCATAATCAAAGTTCCAGGATATGACATAGGATCATCAGCAGCACCACCTAGAGCAAGAGCATCACGAATAGTTTCTTTCGATATTGCAATCTATGTATTGTTTACATTGGCACGAAGAACATGAGGTTCTACGTCAGTATCTTGATGAACTGTGTCCCAAAATTGCTGAATATACACCAGACTAATGTATGGATCTGCAGATAATGCAACACGAAGTCGTGAACGATTCAGAAATCCAATAATTCCTTGAAAGTTTACGGCCTCTGACATGTTAGAATCTAACAATGCCACCTGGTTATGTTTGTATTCGACACGACGAGCCATCTGAAAAATATTTGGATAACAGACACATTAGAAAAATAACAAACACAAACAACAAAAAAAAAAAATTAACAAGTCCAAAGCCCTTCTGACCCCTAGGCGAACTTAATAAGTTTGCTTAGTGTTGCAAGAGGCGAACTTATTAAGTTCGCCTAGACAAGTTCGCTTGAACAAGTTCGCCTGAACCTGTCTGACGTTTCAAATACCAACCTAGAAATAAAATATCTTCAAATCGATTGGAAATCATGAAATAATCATTGGAATCACATCGATTACCACTAATGAATCAATATCAATGATCAATTGTATGATTTAAGTCAGAATAAACATCAATTTAGGGCAAAACATTCTCGTTCAAAATAGCGATGAAAACGAACTGATAAAGGTAATTTTCTCACGATTGAACGGGTGAAATTCGATTAAAATACCTTAGGCAAGTTCGTATTTCAAATCCGAACAAGAATAAATCGGTAAACAACCCAACAATCACCGATTTTGAGAATTTCTAAAAAAATTTCTACACACAGACAAGTTCGCTTGAAATTTGAAGAGGATGACTGATTAAGTTCGCCTGGACAAAAACCTTATACAGATTAAGTTCGCTTATTTAGGCGAACTTGTTAAGTTAGCTTAACAAGCCCTAGGCGAACATAATAAGTTCGCTTCACCAACATCAGGCGAACATATTAAGTTCGCTTCACCAGAGTTAGGCGAACATAATGACTTCAACTTTTCCCTTGATCAAATTTTTACCAACTTTCAACCCGTCACTTCTTGAACTTCCGTCAGCAGCATGTATTCAATCCAATCCCGAACAATTTAATAAAAGCTTAGAATTTTCATGGAAAATAAAAAACATCTTTTTGAATTTTATCTATACAAACGGAATCACATGTTTTTGGATTTTTATCTGTACAAACTGAAATCACATATTTTTGAATGAACATAATGAGTAAGAAGATCATATCAGTATCTGAGTAGTTCATCACACATTTTAGCAATAACCAAGGGTAACCTATGATATGAAACAATCCAACTCATTATTGTGCGCTTTACATATTTTTCATTTTTATACATTCTTTTCAGTATTTGAATAATATTTGAAATGATACGCAATAAATTTCAAAGTAAATGAGATCAGGTTATGAAATGCTCAATTATTCATACCGAATTTGTAATATAAAGCATGAATTCTTAAATTTTTCAATATTATATGATTTGAAACTATAAGCGTTTATTCTTCAAATTCATGTGATTTAGTACCATTTAGATGAAAAACATCGTGTACCCCACATATATGCCAAACAGAAATAAAAATTGCACTATCTTCAAGACATATACAGTTTATTTTAAGATTAGATCAATTTCCAAGATGAAATTATCTCATTTAGCACAAGAATAGAAGCAGGTCCCAAAGGATATAAGAATCATGATGATTAAGAATCAGAAGATTCTAATGAATTGGTTGTATAATGAGAATCAACAGATTCAGGTATGAGGATCCAACTATTAACTGGATAAGATTCAATGGAGTCAGACTAGATAATGTATCTAACTGATCCAAGGGCGAATATATGTTTCAACATATTTTGAAAGCGTATCTTAGTTAAACAATACATTGCATGTTTTTTGGGGCATGGGCAGGGAAGTGAACTGAAATATGCTAAAGATATAATTCGATATTGGTCTCTTGAAATTCTTTAAACCCATATATTCTTTACTGATAATGATTTTTTACACACACACCCAGGCATATAATGGATTCAAATCACAGATGTAATCATATCATATTTAATTTTCACACTACTATTAGTTTCAAAACGCTTCTAGTCTATTGACAATTCAAGTTTCAAAACTCATACACAAATTTAAAAACAGATTATCAAGATTAGAGCATTCAAAACACTATCATTTCACATTTACGCAGACTTTGAAATTTAGATCAAATCAACTCAGTTTAATCAATCATAAATCAAAGGTCTACTAAGGTCGTGTGAAATGAACTAATCACTGATGTACTATCATTTATTCTCTAAGTTCAAATGATGTCAAATTTTATATTTTTCACTTTGTTTTGACTTTTTATAAATTAAGAACTTTTGACTGAAAATTTAAAATGCAGAAATGTAATAAAGCAATAAAAGAAATTAAAAACAAAATTTTTCATGAAAATCTGATTTTGAAAAACTTTTATTCGGGATTGATCATACCTATCATTTTGATTAGAAATTCAAACCTGGTATGATCAAATGCCTTGGTAAACAAATCAGCAAAATTATCATCAGTGTGAACCTTTACCAGCTCAATCAACCTTTTCTCTGCACAATCACGAATAAAATGATATATAATCTCAATGTGCTTTGTTTTACTGTGCTTAACAGGATTATTAGATATAGACATTGTAGCATTATTATCAATAAGCATAGGGGTTCCTGTGAAATTCAAACCGTAATCTCTTAATTGCTGTTGTATCCACATGATCTGTGAACAACAACTTGCAGCAGCGATGTATTCTGCTTCGCATGTAGAAATGGAGACTGTGGTTTGCTTTTTGCATTGCCAGGAAACAAGTCGATTACCCAAGAACTAGCAACCACCAGTTGTAGATTTCCTGTCCAAACAACAACCACCAAAATCAGAATCAGTATAAGCATTGAAATCAAAGTTAGAACCATGTGGATACTACAGTCCCAATATTTGTTTTCCTTTCAAATAACGAAAGATTCTTTTTACAGCTATTAAGTAAGATTCTTTTGGTTTTGCCTGGAATCTGGAACAGATGCACATAGCGAACATTATATCTGGCCTTGAAGCGGTTAAGTACATGAGAGATCCAATCATTGCTCTGTAAAGTCGACAATCCACATCTTTTCCATCCGGGTCAGAATTCAACTTATAATTGACCGGAATCGGAGTATCATATGGGGTACATTCCTCCATCTTGAACCAGCTCAAGATATCTTTGACATACTTGGACTGATGAATAAAGAAACCATCTTCCTTTTGATTTACTTGTAAACCTAAGAAAAATGATAACTCTCCCATAGCTGGCATTTCAAACTTCGACTTCATAACACTCTCAAAATCTTTGCATAACCCTTCATTTGTTGAGCCAAAAATAATAGCGTCCACATATATATGCACCGGTAGGTAATCTCCCCCTGATTTCTTTATGAATAAGGTTGAGTCAATCTTGCCATGAACAAAATCATTTTCCAAAAGATGTGTGGACAATGTTTCATACCACGCTCGAGGAGCCTGATGAAGACCATAGAGAGCCTTATCAAGCCTGAAAACCATATTCGGATTAAGTGGATCTTCAAACCCCGGCGGCTGACAAACATAAACCTCCTCCTTGACCTTTCCATATAAAAACGCACTTTTCACATCCAATTGAAACACCTTAAAACCTTTATAAGAAGCAAAAGCCAGAAACAGCCGTATAGCTTCAAGCCTCGCAACAGGCGCATAAACCTCGGTGTAATCAATTCCCTCTTATTGATTGAAACCCTGGACAACTAATCTTGCCTTGTTTCTTACCACGACACCTTGATCGTCTTTCATACATTTAAACACCCATTTAGTACCAATCGGATACACACCCTTCGGAAGATCTACAAGATTCCAAACCTTAAGTTTGTCAAACTGAGCAAGTTCTTCCTGCATGGCCTCTATCCGGTTCTTATCATTTAAAGCCATTTCAACATTTTTGGGTTCGACCTGAGAAATAAAACATGAATGTGAGCAATCATCAAGAACACCAGAATCTTTAATACATGTATACAAACAAGTATTGTCAACACTAGAACGTGTTTTCACTCCATCCTGCAAATTCCCGATTATATTTGTCACCGGATGATCTTTGAGTTCCTTGATGGAAGCAACCTCAGGAACCGGCAACACTTCAACATGAGTTGTATCAGATTGATAAGACAAATCATGATTAATTGGAATTTCCGAGTCTAAATTTGTAGGAATCTCCCCCGAATCCTGTGTCAAAGGTAATGGATCATCACCCAACAAAGGATCAGCAGAAGAATCTTGAAAAATAGCATTGTCTTCCTCACTCTCTGAATCTTGTGGTCCCGAACAAGAAGCAACATTAGGATCGGGAGCAGAAGTAGATGGAACCGATGAATGTGAAACTGCATTTAGTAGAAAGCCATTGTGATGTGCATCCTAACATGAATCATAGAGAACAGCAGCTTCATCAGGAGAAATATCAGAAGGTAAATGAAAAGACTTGAATAAGTTTTCATAATCAAATGCCCAATCTGGTCCAATCACCATATGAGGTAAAGACCAATTTGAACAGTCAATATGGAACCATTCTTCAACTTGGCGCGTCTCTTTGTTATAAACCTTCTTGGTAGTCGAATTAGCAACATACCCTAGAAAAATCCCTTCAATAGCCTTAGCACTGAATTTTGTTGGGACATCTCGAACTTTCAACATGGTGCAAGGATTACCAAAAGGTAGTAAATAATCCAGATTCGGCTTTCGATTATTCAGCAACTCATAGCAAGTCTTGTTGTGTCGCTTGACGGTCAAGACCCTGTTCAAAACGTGACACGCAGTATTCACAGCTTCAGCCCAAAAAGTAACTGGAAGCTTAGAATCCGCAAGCATCGTGCGTGCCGTTTCAACCAACGTCCTGTTCTTTCGTTCAACAACACCGTTTTTTGAGGAACATATGGTGCACTGAATTCATGATGAATTCCCCTTTTTAGACAGAATAAGCCCATCTTGCTATTCTTAAACTCGCTGCCATTGTCACTCCTAATTCTTCTGACCTTCAGATTGAACAAATTTTCCAAACCTAGGATTAAGTATTGGACCAACTCAGTGGTTTCAGCTTTAGAAAAAAGAAACTTAACCCATGAAAATCTGGAAAAATCGTCAGTGACTACCAAACAGTATGATTTTCCACCAATGCTCCTGATACTAATCGGACCGAACAAATCCATATGTAGCAGCTCCAAAGGAGTTAGATAGAATTCTGCGATTTAGATTTGTGTGATTTCTTTCATTGTTTCCCCTTCTTGCAAGGAATACAATCATCAGGAACTAAGAATTTCATCTTCGGAATACCAAGAACCAGATCATTCTTAACAATATAGTTCATCTTCCGATAGTTGATGTGAGCTAGCTTCCTGTGTCACAAAATAGAATCTAATTCCGACGCCTTGGAGAGTAAACATGTAGGAATTGAATCCGTTGTAGTAGCGACACTCATGTCAAGGATATACGTGTCATTTCTCCTCGGAGCCTTCATGAGAATCCATTCGTCAGGAATAACGAAACCCGGTTTCAAGATATAACACTCAGCATCATTGAAATGGAATGTAAACTTCTTGTCACAAACTTGTGATACACTCAAAAGATTATGTTCAAGCTGCTCCACATAATTCACCTTCTCAAATTTGACTTTGTCATTCTTTAAATTACCCTGTCGAGTTATGTACCCGCCTTTATTACCCGCAAAAGCGACATAACCTCCATCAATATTTTTAACATCTTCAAGCAATCTAATATTCCCTGTCATATGTCGAGAGCAACCACTATCCACATACCATGTATTTTTTATAGTCCTCCTTGGTTGTCCCTACATAAACAACGAAAATCAGTTAGAAATAGGACCCCAAGCCATTGTGGTCTTGGGTCGTCCAGATTGATCAAAATAAACAACTTCTAGCAATTCACAATCAATGTTATCATTAACCTTTGGAATAGAAGTTTCATCATCGGACTTTTTCAAAGAAGACACATTTTGATTATTTTGAAAAACATTATTTGATATATTATTATCAGATTCAGATGTTTCTGAAATTTTCTTCAATTTTCTGTTTCGTCTTCTCCTTTGTGGTCTAGACAGTTTAACTTCAGAATGAGAATCTTTTGAAATTCTAACATGAGGAATCTCACGTTTCTCTTGACAAACAAATGATTTAGAATTCAATTTATCCTGCTGTTTAAATCCAGAGGATTTAACAAAAGATCGACAGGACATATTTTTCTCCAAACTAAAGGATGACTTTCCCTCATCTGTTCTTTTCAAAATCTTCACCACTTTTGGTTGTGAAGGAACAGTCTTTAATTTGCCCTGGTTCTTATAAGGACAATTGACCAGAATGTGGCCAGCCTCGTTGCAATGAAAACAAACTCTTCTCTCTTGATAAGTTCTGAAATAAGAAGTGTTCTTTGAGTTTGAGGAGCCATCAGAGGAATAAGCTTCAGAAGATTGTCCAGAACAGTTTACTGACTTCTTTTGAACATAAACATGTGTAGGCACCTTTGATGAATGCACCATTTTTGGATCAATTTCCTCTTCATGAATGATTTCAGGTTCAACCACATAATTTGCATTAAATGGTGGAGGAATAAATCCAATACCAGCAACCCGTTTAGTAGGATCAACATTTGAATTAAAATAATCCAAAACAACCGATGAATTTTCAAACTTTTCCATTTTTCTATGAAGTTTGATCACTTTAGACTCTTTGTCAGAAATTTCTTTATTCTTTTGTGCGACAACTTCATTTCGTTTTTCTATCTCAGCATAAGCCATATCCAGATGATAAGCTTGTTCTTTATATTTTAACCCCAAAGAATTTAAGTCTCTTTTCAAAGACTCAATTATATCGATGCACAATTTATCATTATCTTTTAGTTTTTGATTAACTGAATGCATTGATTTCATATCACAAATCAAGTTTGTGTTATCATCCATGACCTTTTGCAATTTATCTTTTACAGTAATCCAGTTAGAACAGTAAATATGACAAACAGAGTCTTTTACCTTTGACGGATCAGACATGTCTGCCATGAAAACTTTGGCAATGGGAATATTCTCTGAATCAGCACCATCTGAAGCATTTTGTGTTAGAACAATATCATCTTCAGCAACACCTGATGCAACATCAGAATCAATATTCTGCACTTGTTTTATCTCTTCATCAACAATCTGCACACTTTCACCATCACTCGAACTGTCATCATCAGTCACCTCTTCTGATTTTTTAGAATGAATTTCTGCTACAAAGGCTTGACTTACAGCACCCACTAAATCTTCCAGATGAATACCCCAGTCATAGTTTTCATCGTTCTGAGAAACCAACGCCGATGATGCAGATGCATGATTTGAATTTCCAGATGAACCATGTGACTGATTACGATTATTCTGAAAATTATTTTGCTTCTTCTGAGAATCAAACTCAACCTTTTGCTTCACACACTCTTTAGCAAAGTGACCATACTCTTGACAGTTATAACAACGCACTTTGGTTTTATCAAATCCCATGCGTGATCGACTATTAGACCCAATATACTTTCTGCCAGTTTTCTTCAAGAAATCCTTTGCTTGACGCATCAACATGGCCATATTCCATTGGATGCTCATTTCTTCCAGATCAGGAGGGTCGATCTGTATGAAATCTTCTTCAATAACCTCAGGATCATGAATTTTCCCACCAATAAAATTCTCATACGAAGCCATGAATGAGGAAAACATAGCTAGATAATCATCAACAACCTTTTGATTTATATGAGATCCAGAAGATGCAGAAGTTGTAGTCGCAGAAAATCCAGAATGACTAGAATGAATAAGAACTCCAGAACACTGATCATTAGAAGAATCTTGAGCATCGCCAGAAAAGAATTCAACTCCTGTACCAGTTTTACCAGAAGTCTTGGCAAAATACATTGAAGGATCCTGGATATGCTCCATGTTAGTCTCTTTCTTCTTCATATTCAAGTCATGCAATTGAATCTTCCCAAGAACTTCTTCAAGAGACATGGTTTTGTACTTGATATTTTCTTTTATCAAAACCGTATACACATCAAATTTTGATGGTAATGCCTCCAAGAACTTATCATTAATTTCTTTAGTCTCATACACCACAGAAGCACTCGACAGTTCACTAAGCAGATGATAGAATCTGGTAGCAAGATCATCCAAGGATTCATTTTGAAAATGTTTGAAGACCAAGAATTGCTTCTTCAGTAGCTCTTTTCTACTCTTCTTTACATCCAAACTACCTTCACATCTTTTCTGTAATGCTTCCCACAGTTGTTGAGAAGACTTGAATTGTTTGAAACTGTGATATATTTCCTTCGGAAGAGACATCGAAATACTTGCCATCGTTTTCTTTTCTCTATCAAACAGCAACTTTTCTTCAGTAATTAACGCTGACACCAGTTTTGGAACATCATCCTTTCCCATCCACGAATAAGTCGGATGCGTATAACCTTCTAAAATAGGAATCCATAGAATTGTATCGGTAAAAGATACGAACTGATCAAACCTATCTTTCCAATTAGAATAATCAGCAAGATTCAACAACTTCGGCGGTTTTTGAGATGTAACAATCTCATTATCATAATTGAACATATTTGTTACTTGTACCATATTTGCCATTTTCCTGAAAAATTTCCAAGTGTTGAACACCCACTACCCTTAGACGAAGATAATAAGTTCGCTTCTGTGATACCCAAGCGAAGTTAATATGAAGCGAACTTAAGTTTGCTTAAAAATAAGTTCGCCTAATTTGTGAGAAGCGAACTTGACAAGTTCTCCTACTAAGTTCGCCTTCACATCAAATCAGCAAGTTCGCTTGCTTCAGCAGAATCAAAATCAAGAACAGTTCAGTCCAGAAACCGCAAACCAAAAATCAACATAAAACTTCATAATTCACTGATTTGAAGGAATTAGTCAAAATCAAACCGTAGAATTGTGTAATTTCTCAATTAGAACCTTTCTATCGGATCAATTCCTTCAAAATCCTCTTCAAAAACACCAAATCAGAACCAAATTAAGCTTAAAAACTCCATGGAAATGAAAATTTCAAAGATGATGAATTTCTTGTCAATTTGCATACAAAACCGTCTAGAACCACCAAGAATCACGAGCATAAGCTATGATACCACTTGTAGGTCCTCATGGCACTTCTACGGATTGTTCTCATGATAAGACGTGTCGTTAACTCAGAGTGCGGAATCCAACGAATCAACGATTGCATACACAAAAGACAATAGAGACAATCAAGTAAATAACATTCACGCTTGTATTCCAATTCTCAATAGAGTTTACAGACTCAATCAGACCAAATCGTACAACTCTGTTCTCTCTTTTCGACTGACTCTGTAAACCCTATTTATAGACATCTGACCTGCATTAGGAAAACTTAACAAGTTCGCCTATAATAGACTAAGCGAACTTAACAAGTTCGCCTCAGATAGACTTAAGCGAACTTAACAAGTTCGCCTCTGTTAGAGTTAAGTTCGCCTCTAGCATAACTTGCATAAACACTTAGAACATTTTACATTACAAAAACATAAAGACATTAGATCTAAACTATTACAAAGCTTTTATCATTACAAACTATGTCCTAACATTAGGAACACGCGAAATTTTGAGTGAAAGAGGATCAGTGGGTATACAACAGGGTCTAACAAGTTTGAATTAGATAAACTTAGAAAAAATTCTTAAGTCATGTATATATACCCAACACATTTGGGTGTTGTGTACTTAACAAGTGCGCAAGGCTTAAATCTTGCGTACTTGACAAGTACGTATGACTTATGTCTTGCGTACTTACAAGTACGCAAGGTTTAATTCCTGCGCACTTGTCAAGTACGCAGAAACCCTTGTGTTTCTCGAATTTCAACTCAAATTATAAGAAGTCAAAGTCAAATAACGAACAGGATAAGCACATTCAATCAAGAGGATTCAAAGTCAATTCAAGAAGGTTAAACACAAATATTTACACAAACTTAAAATCTTTTTGCTCTTTTCTGAATAGAGATATACAAGTATATACACACACACTATTTTTGCTCAAAGACACGAGCAGAGGATCATATCAGACTAAACACTAGCAAAAACGATACAAGATAAACGTCAAAGAATATGGGATCATGTCATGGATTACAAGTTATTCATACGTAATAAGCACATAAACAAGTAATTCAAGTTGGCAATATTATGATATTTGAAACCATAAGCATCTTGGTATCACGTTCTTGCGGGTTAAGGTATTAATTTTAAGATATACAATGTGTACCCCACTGATATGCTACAGAAATGTAACTTGCACTATCTCAAGGCATCTAAGATTCTCCCAAAGATTTTCAAATCTCCAGAATGATATTACATCGTTTAGCACAGAAAAAATCAAGCTGAATCCATAAGGATTATCAAGAATCATAAGATTCAGAATCGAGTGATTCAGATGTCTTGGTTAGATTGGATTATCTTCTATGAATATCATATGATGATTCAGGATAATAGATATAGAGTCTGAGGATTTAGGTAAGGTGGTCCAACTTTTATCTGGATTTGATTTCAATGAATCAGGTATGATTCAAGGGTGAATATAAGCTTAACGGTTGATGTTAAGACATATCTTGGCCCAATTTCCCATTGCATACTTGTGAGTATGGGAAGTGAAGTGAACTGATAAATTGTGCTAAAGGCATAACCCGAAACTAGTCTCTTAAGAAAATATTTGCTAAAATCTTACATCATTTATCTGATAATGATCTTTTTGTATTCTTTTACACACGCACACATGCATACATGGGTTCAAATCACAGTTGTAGTCTGGATTTAGTTTCCACACTACTAATGATTCAAAGACGCCTACAGACTACTGACAATTCAAATTACTTGTAAATAAGCAGATTAAAAACATAACAATTTAAACAATCAAGTAAGCATGATGCAATCATTTCCCATATGAGTAGTCTATGGCGTTTAGATCATTACTGATGTACTATCATTTCCTCTTTTCTCAAGATAACTTTGAAATTTTATCCATTTTCTATTTTGTTTGGATTTTTGCAAAATATTTGAAAATTAAAAGAACTATACATAAAACTTAAAAGAAATAAAATATAACTTTCATGAATTGAATTGATTTAAGAAAAACAAGTTTTCACTCTGGATTGAACATTCCTATCAAGTTGACAAGATGCTCAAAACGGGTTCGATCAAACGCTTTAGTGAAAAGGTCAGCAAAGTTGTCATCCGTGTGAACCTTTACAAGTTCAATGAGATTCTTTTCAGCACAGTCACGGATGAAATGATGGCGAATTTCAATATGTTTATTTTTGGAATGTTTCACCGGGTTGTTTGTGATGGACATGGTGGCATTGTTGTCAATGAACAGTGGAGTTCTAGTGAAATTTAAGCCGTAGTCTCTCAATTGTTGCTGAATCAAAAATATCTGAGAACAATCGCTCGCTGCAGTATTGTACTATGCTTCACATGTTGAGACAGAAATCGTTGACTGCTTCTTGCACTACCAGGAAACCAGCCTGTCTCCCAAGAATTGACATCCACCTGAGGTTGATTTTCTATCAAGGTTACAACCGCCATAGTCTGAATCAGTATAGGCTTTGAAGTCAAATGACTGCTGCTTTGAGTACCAAAGACCCAATCGGGGTTTCCCTTTCAAGTATATGAAAATCCTCTTGACAGCTATCATATGAGACTCCTTCGGTTGTGACTGAAACCTTGAGCACAAGCATACAGCAAACATTATGCCGGGCCTTGAAGCTGTGAGATACATAAGAGATCCGATCATCCCACGGTACAATTTACAATCCACATCCTTTCCATATTTTTCTGGATGCAGACCATGATTGACGGGGATATGTGTGCTATAAGTACTGCTATCATTCATCTTGTATTTTGACAAGGTGTCCTGCACATACTTGGTTTGATGCAGATAATTGCCATCCTCTCTTTGACTGACTTGCAGACCCAGGAAGAACGACAATTCACCCATGTTACTCATCTCAAACTTGGACTTCATCACCTGTTCGAATTCCCTACACATCTCTTCATTTGTAGACCCAAAGATAATGTCATCGACATACACTTGTACAAGAAGAATATCACCTCCTGCTTTCCGTATGAAGAGGGTCGAGTCAATCTTTCCATGGTCGAAACCATTTAACAGTAGATGTTTTGATAATGTCTCATACCATGCCCGAGGTGCTTAATGAAGACCATAAAGTGCTTTGCCGAGAGGTTGAGTGACATAGACCTCTTCATGAACTTTTTTTTATATCGGAAAGCACTCTTCACATCAAGTTGATAGACCTTGAAGCCGACATAGGAGGCATAAGCCAGAAACAGTAGAATGGCCTCAAGTCTAGCAACTGGGGCATATACTTCTGTGTAATCCAAGCCCTCTTGTTGATAAAAACCCTGAACAACCAACCTTGCTTTGTTCTTCACTACAACAGGATGATCATCCGTCTTGCACTTGAACACCCATCTGGTTCCAATTGGTTGTACACCTCTTGGCAAGTTAACCAAATCCCACACATGTAACTTTTGGAATTGAGACAGTTCTTCTTGCATTGCCTCAATCCAGCAGTTGTCAGCGAAAGCCTCCTTCACATTCTTCGGCTCTAACTGGGACACGAATGCAGCATGCAGACATGTTTCCATGACTCCAGTATCAAGTATCTCAGAGTATAGAATAGTGTTCTCAGCAATGGTTCTATGACGAGTTTGAACATCGGCATGAGGATCACCAATAATATTATCAATTGGATGATTCTTATGCACTCTCGTCTCTGGTACATTCGGTTCCTGAATTTCTGAATCGAGGTTCGTGCTTAACTCCCCCATATCCTGTGTTCCAGAAGAAGAAGATTCAATGTTGATTGGATCAGCTGGAGCTTCATTTCCTACACGAGTGTTAGGATTAGCTTGAGCGTCATTTCCATCAACATGAACATCTTCAATGTTATCACTTTCATGAGTTCCAGATGCAGATGCAGCATTGGAATCAGGAGTTACAATCGGTACAGAAGCACGTGTTGAGAAACTGGAGTCATCACCGCCACCAAATAATTCATATACATTTACGGCATCATCTGCAGACAAATCAGGAAGATTGAAATATTTGAATAGCGCATCATAATCAAAACCCCAAACTGGACCAGTTGGTTCTGGTGGAATGTTGTGTTTACTACAATCCACTTCAAACCATTCCTCGAAAGTACGAGTTCCTATATTTTACACTCTCTTGCAAGGTGAGTTGGCAACATATCCTAAGAAGATGCCTTCCACTACTTTTGCATGAAACTTAGACTTTCGGTCTTTGTATTGTAGCAATAAGGAACATGGACAACCAAAAGGAACTAGATAGTCAAGATTGGGAGGTCGATTGTTGATCAACTCATAGCAAGTCTTATTGTGCCTCTTCACAACCAGAACTCTGTTCAAGACGTGACAAGTTGTATTAACTGCTTCTGCGCAGAAAGTGAGAGAAAGCTTTGCATCTGACAGCATTGTCCTTGCAGTCTCAATCAAGGTTCTGTTCTTCTTTTCCCATTCTGCTGAGGTGTGTACGGGGCACTAAATTTGTGACGGATCCCCTTCTTGAGACAGAAAAGTTCCATCAAATTATTCTTGAATTCAGTTCCGTTATCACTCCTTATTCTTCTAACCTTCAACTTGAAAAGAGATTCCAAGCTCAGGATCAGGTATTGAAGAATGTCAGCAGTTTCGTCCTTTGTACCTAAAAAATGCACCCAAGAAAAATGTGAGAAATCATCAGTTACAACCAGACAGTATGACTTACTTCCAATACTCTGGTACTTATGGGACCAAACAGATCCATATGTAATAGCTCCAAAGGGGTATCGATGGAGTTTTGGAGCTTGGGCTTGTGAGACTTCTGTTGCTGTTTGCCCTTTTTACAAGGCATACAGTCATCTGCAACAGTAAATCTCAGCTTAGGAACACCGGTTACCAAACCGTTTCGGACAAGATGATTCATTTTTCGATAAGAAATGTGTCCGAGTTTCCTATGCCACAAGATAGATTCAAGCTCTATCGCTTTGGTAAGCAAACAAGTAGCAACTGATGAGGTGGTTGTTGCCACGCTCATATCAATCTGATAGGTGTCGTTTGTCCTTGGCGCTCGCATCAGAATCCAGTCTTCAGGAACCTCAAAACCAGGTTTGAGAATCATGCATTCATTCTTGTCAAACATAACCGAGTACTCCTTGTCGCACATCTAGGAGACACTCAACAGGTTATGCTTCAGCTGCTCGCAGTAGTTGACGTTGTCGAAGCTGACACAACCATTTGAAACCATGCCTTGACATGAGATACTATCGCCTTTCTCTCCAGCAAAGGCCACATAGCTGCCTCTGAATGGTTTCACATCTTGAAGCAGGGCCATGTTACCTGTCATGTGCCGGGTCCACTATCTACATACCAACGATTAGAGATAGTACCCTTCGGATGTCCCTGCACGAGTAACAAACAGATTAGTAAGATTTGGAGACCCAAGCCATAGTGGTCTTGGGTCGTCCGTCTTTCTTAAAATAAACAACCTCAATTAATTCACAGTCGTGACTGTCAAAAATGGATGAATCTTTAGAAGAATTGGGACCAGGGGATTGAGAACTTTTGGATTTGTTATTCCAGGACCTCTTCTTTTTCTTAACTGGAACAGTAGACTTAGATTCAACAGCAGCAGGTGAACTAATGGAAGCCTCACCTGATTGAATTCCAGCTAGCTGTTCCAGCTTTCTCAATCTCTTGTTCCTTCTTCTCCTCTGTGACTTAGAGATTTTCACCATAGGTTTCTCACCAGTTGGTGCACTACCAGAGGTAGATGCACTAGGTTTAGCAGGTAGCTTTCCCTTTTTTGAAACAGATGGTTTAGCCTCAGATGTGATCTTTGGCTTTACCATAGGTTTTACTGGTGGTTTCACCACATTTGCTTTTGGACTTTTGGAATGCTTCACTAGTGGTGACTTAGGGATAACAGCCGGTTGTGAAACAATTGGTCGTTTCCCTTGAATCTTAGCATGACAGTTCACAATAATGTGACCAACCATACCACAGTGAAAGCAAGTTCTCTTTTCTTTGTAAGTCCTCCTGTAAGGCTCATTAGATCTGGCATTCGATAACTCAGCATGATGAGAAGGAGAAGTTGTTTGGTGAATAGTAGTTTGACCCGATGATGATTGGTTTTTGGGAGTATAAATTTTTTGCAAATTTTCTTGATAACCAAGTCCAAAATGAGCTGAAAAAGCTTCTTTTTTAACTTGATTAATGTTTCTATATCCCCAATAAAGCATCACTTTTAATTTTTCATTTGATTCAATGATATCGGGTTCAGTCAAAATACAATTATCACTATCAGTGATAATGTTTTTCTTACCTTTCTGTTCACCTAGCAACTCCTCAGAGACTACTCCTTCAGGGCAGGTGTTCTCAGACCCATCATCAGAAGCAGTAAAGAACTCTTCATTAGATGCAGAGTCAGCCTTACTTGAGGAATCATCCTTGTTAGAGGAATCATCCTGACTTGAGGACTCATCAAGGCAAGACAAATCAATGTCAATTAAGCCGTTGACAAATTTCCCGCTAACTAGTGGAGGAATGGCAATAGTACCCAGCCCTAAGCCATTCACTTGTCTCACTATAGACTCGTAGTGTTCCACCACAAAATGATAATTTTTCAACTTCTCGATATTACCTTTCAACTGCAAGATCTCATTTTGCAGCTTGTTGATCTCATTGTTCCTTTTCTCTAACCCCTGGTATGCAACATCCAAATGAAACTGTTGATTGCTGATTTTAAGTGAATAATCACGTTTTTCTTTCTTTAAAGTTTCAATTGAATCTTTGTAACATTTTTCATTTTCCTTGTAGCTTAACGCTGCAATACGAAGGGGTTCAACTTTGTCTTGAAGCTTAGAATTTTCAACCTTTAAGCTTAGACATTTGGAACAAGAAATGACAGCAAAAGGATTAGAATCTACCTCATTCGAAGAACATGATGCCTCTCCAATAGCCATGAGGGCAACTGCAGTTGTAGACTCTACTTGATCAGCCACAGAAGCTTCTCGTTCCTCTGCTTCCATCATCTCCATAATCTCAGCCATGAGACCAACCTGTGTTTGTGCAATAAGGGCATCCTCCAAATGAACACCTCAATCAAAGCTTTCGTCCTGTTGAGCCACCCATGCATTGGACGTTCCACCTTGACTTTGATTGCGGTTGTTAGAGTTGTACCCTTGATTGTTTCCTTGGTTGTTTCCCTGGCTTGGTCTTGTTAATCCTGAGGCAAGTGCTTTGTCCTTCTAACATTCACGAGCAAAGTGTCCATAGTTCAGACACTTGTAGCACTTGGCCTTGGATTTGTCAAAACCATGCGTGGCATTTGAATGCCCACCAATAAACTTTTGGCCAGTTTTGTTCTAGAAACGCTTGGCCCTTCTCAAGATCATGGCCATATTCCATTGAATATCCATGTCCTCCATATCATCTGGATCCACCTGATTGAAGTCTTCTTCTATGGTTTCAGGATCAGTGAGCTTACTGCCAATGAAGTTCTCAAAGGCAAGCATGCATGATGAGAATAAAGCCACATGATCTTCAGCTATCTTGGCTATTGCCAATTGGTTAGCTGAAGATGTGGGAGAAGGGTTTCTTGAGGAATTCTGGTGATGAGATCCAGAACCAGATCCAGTTGCTGCATAGCAAGCATGACCACCACAGACATTTGAGTTATCCTCTTCATGAGAGTTCCCTGAGAAAAGGGCAATTACAGAACCCGATGACTTGGTTGTGGAAGACGTCCCAAAATACATAGAAGGGTCTTGTATTTGAGGTCTCCCTGAGCTCTCTTTTCGTTTTAGGTTCATATCATGTGCTTGAACCTTTCCAATTGCTTCATCAGTAGTCATCTCATAAAACTTTGAGTTCTCTCTCACCAAAGTGGTGTACATCTCAAATTTTGGTGGTAGGGCATCCAGAAATTTCTCAACTAACTCCTCATTCGGATAGATCAGGTCATAAGCTTTCAGCACAGTTTGCAGATGATAGAATCTAGAGATAAGCTCATCTATAGATTCATTCTCCAGATATCTGAAGCACTCATACTGCTTCCTAAGAAGATCCCTCTTACTCTTCTTTATGTCGTTGTTTCCCTCGAATCTCTTCTACAAAGCCTTCCAGATATCCTTGGAGTTATCATATCCTCTAAAGCTGTGGAATAACTCCCTGGTCAAGGCCATAGTAATAGATCCGTGTGCCATCTTCTCTCTGTCATAAACTTTCTTTTCTTCTTCATCAAGTTTGGAGATAGGCTTGGGAACTTCCGCATCAAGATATGTATATGTGGGATGCTTATAACCCTCTAGAATGGGTATCCAAAGTGAAGAATCGGTATATGAGATATAGTGCTCAAAGCGTGCTTTCCAGATTGAATAATCATTTACATTAAGCAGCTTTGGTGGTTTCTGTGGGGTTCCAATTTCATTGTCATAATTAAGTAGGTTACCGAGGTTCTGAAGATTTGCTATAGTGTAACACTCAGTCAAATTTCAGAAAAGTCAAAACAACTTGCTCACTTGACTCTAGCCTTGCGCACTTCAAAAAATCCGGTCTTGCGTATTTAGAATTTTCTCTTGCGTACTTGACAAGTACGCAGGAGAAAATGATAAGTACGCAGGAGATGACTTAAGTACACAGCAAATATGGTCTTGCGTACTTGGTAAGTACGCAGCAAGACTGTACTTGTTGCCAAATAAGGTAAGTACGCAGGTCACTTTTTCACCAACCCTCACCAACTTTTTCCGGTCACTGGAATCTCATCGGAGACAGAAGAAATCGAAGATATGACCAAACAAAATGAGCCAAAGGGTCAGAAACTCGTTTCTAACCAACCTTTGATGCTAGAAACACTCAAATACACAACAAAAGTCGGTTTTTGAGTGATTTTTGCTTCTAAAATAGTGCTCAAGAGCTACCCCTATTTTATCACAAAAATCAACAAAAACACCCACTTTTGCTTGCAAAATTTCTGTAGGATGTGTAGAAGATGCTCCTAACACACTTACAACATTCGAAATCAAGAGCAATGCTCTGATACCACTTGTAGGTCCCCGGGTGTCTCGGATCGTTACGTGTGGGTGTGTGACTAGTCGGACCGGGTGCGGAATGCCCGTGACTAGGTGGAGAATCAAACAACACAAAGTAAACCGACAACCAAATCACTTTTAAACTTCGTCTATTATAAACTTGAAGGGTTACAGAGAGAATATACTGAGTGTAAAATGTCTGCGTACATAACTTCTGTCAACCTATTCAATTTATACTAGACCTGATCTCTGCGCACTTAACAAGTGCATAGGGCAAATTGTTCATGCGTACTTATCAAGTACGCAGAGTATTCTTGCGTACTTGCTATGTACGCAGGAAGTAATTCCTGCGCACATACTAAGTGCGCAAAACACTTAGAGAAATAATACAACAATAACATGCATTAGAAATTACAACTCGATAACTAATACATACAGACACTAACATACAAAGACTAATACATACAAGACAAGATAAATAAGCTAAGACACTATCCAGAGTGTCTGTCACACAAAAGTGCTTCAACACATGGCAAGTAGAAACAAACGAAAATTATGCATAACAAATCACTAAACCCTCTCCTATCCGTTTCCATGTGAGAATAATCTGAGCCTTTTCACGAGCATTATAATCATTATTTTTGCATGCTCTTTCGTTTGGTATATTGAGTGTTTATTCGATTGAATTATATGCAGAATTAGAACTTGTATGACTTATACATATCAAGACCATGAACTAGTGGAAGCATAGAAATGATTGAGGCACCTAGGACTTCATCACCTTTATTATCCAAAAATTCCAAAAATATTATCTGCCGAGATAAGCCTCTGAGCCTTAGCCTTTTCTTTTCTATTACCCATAACTGTCATTTCAAGTTCATTATCATCGAGACAATTTTGGAAAGAATCTGCCCTATTCAGAATAATTGGAATATACAAATGGTGGATGAATTAGGAAAAATCCGAACTATCTACAGGAAATTTACAGAAGTTGGTCTTTTACCGGGAGACCTTAAAGAATTTGTCTACATGATGATTATTGAAGGATTTGTCTTATTAATGAAAAAAAAAGAGACAAAGTAGGTCTTTTACCGAGAGGCCTTAAAGAACTGGACATGCATCCTTTTGATTTCAATTTGCTTTTCTGCCATTATTTTGCAAAGCTTGATTTACCAATTGAACTCAGAGAAAAGATTTTTCAAGCAACCAGTGATGTAAGAAAACAGTGGCGCAAGCAAGAACAATTGTCACCATTATGCGGCTTGTCAAAAAGTGTCGGCAAAAGAAGAGCCAAAAGATATGATAAATGTAGAAAGTGAGGCAACCGGAGCCACGAGGGAAAGTCTAGCAAGAATCAAACTCGAGCCCAAAGTAAATACACATACCTGATCGAAGTAGGTGTTGTTAGGCTTCGAGCCGAAGGTACCACACGAAAAGGCAGTGATGTGTATTAGGCAATAAGGGAGGAAGTACTCTAGAGGGACCCTTTAGTATTTTCCATTTAAGCCATGAGGTCGTAGTTGAGTGTTTCGCGATAGTTGTAGCTCTTCAAACCCCTTTAAACCCCTAAAAATCCAAAAATATTTTCATTTTCACCTTTAGTTTTACTTTAGCCACATTACAACCCTTTTAAGTCCTCTTGATTCATGCATACTACTTAGTTAGTTGGTGGAGACTTGATTTGCATACAAACTTATGACTATTGCATAATTCGATTCGAACTTGAGTGTTCCACTTAACTTACATTATCCATACATATATAACCCTAGATTTGAGTTAACAATGTGAGTAGTGAGGAGTTATTGCATAATCAAAGTTCTAGTAGGTTTGTCATGGATTCCACCATCTTAAAACAGAAAAATACAAAAATATAATAAGCAACTCAAGAGTTATCCCAGAGTTTCAACACTAGTTGAAATTCCATTACCCTTGTAAAGTTTTTAGCTATGGGTGTGATCATGCATGAGTTTGCTTTAGGAAAAGCAAAGTTTAAGTGTGGGGTGTTATGATATGTCATCATTTATACATATTTTACATGCATAATAATCCCACATTATGGTACTAATTGAATAATAATCTTGCAATTTGTGCTTAAAACACTTATATTTTGTAATTGCAGATTATTCGGTGTTGAAAATATAAATAAAGCTAAATCCAATCAAAAACACCAAGAATTCAAGCTTCTATAAGATTCATTCCCGAGCATTGACCCCCAAGAAGTCAAAATTGGTCAACAAAAGTCAACAAGGCAGCTAAAAGACATAGCTGGGAGAAAGAGGGGGGATGCACGGCCGTACATCCCAATTCACGGTCGTGCATTGTCCTCTCCTGCTCCCCACGGCCCAGTATCGTGTCCTCTATACCATGTTTGATTCCCTAGGCCTTTGCACGACCGTGCAACCCATTGCACGGCCATGCATTGCACATTTTGAGGCCTATAAATTGGAGGCTTGAGTTCTTCACTTCAGACACCAATCCAGACCTAAAGAACACTCATGAAGAGAGCATTCTCATAGTTAGAATAAAGAGTAGAGAGTAGAGGGGTCTTCCTCCTTGTTCTACAATAGGTGAGCCTATGAAACTCATCATTACGCTAGTCGTTATGGCCATTTGTGGCTAAAACTTCTTTGTATTGCTAGGGTGAAGATGATGTTTGGTGCATGCTAATGTTTTACCTATTAATGAAGTGGTATGTTTATGTCTTCAACTAATTCGTTCTCAAAAACCATCTTTTGATGGGCTTTTATTATTGTCTAAATCCATCTTTATATTTGTGAGTGTCTTGATTTAAAAGAGTAAGATCGTAAAACCATTTTTAATAAAACTTCCTTTGAAACTTATACGTCTTTATACGAGCAGAGATTGATAAGCCAAGGCTTGGTCTATACTTCTAAAATTGTTCATCTTTATACGAGATTATTATGCGACCAAGAATTGGTGAACTCATATTGGAAACGGAACGCCTTTATACTTGGTCCCATTGTTACACCGCCTCCCGTGAGCAAAATACAATCACCTATTTAACTTTAATATAAAGCATTTTAGGTCCGATGTCTTAAACTAACCCGAAGATGACCATTCGATGGGTTGACGGTAAATGTTGTCCCTAATGGGAGGCACTACCACTTTTAAAGATTATAATTTGCAAATCAAATGTCGTGAGGACAAGGCTCTAGCGGTGACCTGTATCACAAGTTTGTAGTAGTCATACCACTGAATTAGTAAACTTAACATTATCACGTACCAAGCTGATTCGAATCCCGAAGCAATACATTCCGTAATTTGATCATTTTCGCCTTATTTACTTTTCTGCTAATTACATTTTTATTACACACTTCACGCACATTTTTACTTTTATGCTATTTACTTTACCGTCATTTATTTTTCTGCTTCACAAGCACACAAAACCCAATCACTAATTAATCCGGCTAAACGATAACAAAAGTTGAGTATTGGAACTCGACCGTGTCCATTGGTTCGATACTTGGTTCTTACCTAACTACATTACGCTGCGATAGGTACACTTGCCAATTGTGTGTGTTTTAAGTTAATGTAATTATCATTTTATAAATTTAAAACCTGATCTTGTGAAATCATCCTCAAAATATATTTATTTATATTTTTATATATCAAAAACATTCACATCAGCTATCAAACTATCTAACCTCTCAGAAACGTATCTCTGGATACTCACCTAACAATGGTGCGCATTTATCTATTTATACATATAGAAAAGCCTATGCGCAAATACTAGGTATCTCGGCCCAATGGCCGGCCCAAGACCCGACCCGTGAATCCAGTTCGTGGTTGCAAATCCCGAATACACATTTATTCGGTAACACCAGCACTTGTATTTATTTGATATGCGTCAGTCTCACATTTATTAGCCCAACAATGTTCGCATTCTCAATTCCTGATCTTGAGGTTTTGTTCAAAAACAATACTAGAAAGGGTGCAGGCCATGCAATAGAAGAAGAAGAAGAAGAAGAAGAAGAAATGTTATTTGCTCATGCTACCACCTGAGCTTTGGAATTAAGGAAGAAAATGGCTAAACTTATATCCAGCATTGAAGCTAAAAAAAAGGAAGACAATCAAGAGGAGGAGAGGTGATGTAGGGTTTAATAACCTCATTTTACATGACGCTTTGCGTGCGTTTTAGTTATCTTTTTATGTATGTTTGTTAGGTTTTAAGTGTGTTTGTGGTTGTGTCTACCTCACAAGTTTTGTTTGCTAAATGAGCGGGAAATTGAAGTGAAACAGTCGGATGCGAAGCACGAGAGATTAAAAAGTCACAAAAGTGAATTTCCTGGATTTTATGGTCTTCGCGACACGCAAAGACCTGGGCTTCAAAGTTCGCGACACGCGAAGAAGTAAAGAGGTGCCCCGACTGGTTTTTTCTTTGCGCCACGCGAAGAACTTAGGCAAGGATGTCCGCGACACGCGAAGATCTGTTTTTACAGAAAAGTTAACCTTAGTCTGGTTTTTAATCCACAGCAGCCCCCATTATTCATCATCTTCGATTCCAGCCGTTCCAGAGCTTCAAGAGGGCGATTTCTACTATTCTTGGGTCTATTGTTCTTAATCTTTCATGATTGTAAGTTCTAGTACATTAGTTGTCATTTTTGTTATGAGTATGAGTGGCTAAATCTCTTGTAGTCCTCTTTGGGTCTAGGGTTTGTGAACATTTGTAATTTCTTGAATGATTAGCTTTGGATTGTAATCTTGATTGGCATGTTAGGCCATATGATTTCATTTATTGATTGAATGCTTTAAACTTCATTGATTGATTTCGAATTATTGTTCAAGTTTCAATAGTCTCGGGTTTCTTTACATCGGGGACAACTTGGGGGTTGGATTATAGTTGGTTTATCATTGATGGTTGTATGAGAATATGTTTCATTTACAACGGGTTCTCATATTATCACTGAATTCAGTTGAACCGTATGATTATGTCTATGTAATTGCTTGCTAATTATCTTGAAAGAACTTGTGTTTACATTCCCGAACCCCGGAGAGGATTACCTCTCTCGTTATTGTTTTAAATCCAAATCCAAATCAGTTTTATTGTTTTCTGTCTTTGAACTATTGTAACAAAGTGACACTTTCCACATACTCCTCCTGGATACGATACTCTACTTACCCTTACTAGTTAAGGTGTTTAAGCATTGTTTTTGATTGACCAAACGACATCAATCAAAATGGCACCGTTGCCGGGGAATCGTTGCGCTTAGTTTTATTGCTTTAGTTTATTGTCTTTAGTTGATTTTGATTCTTAAAAAACTCCCAAAAATATTTTCTTTACTTCTCTTTTTATTTTGTTTATTTTGTTTCTTTCTTTGTTCAAAACTACTCGGTTGTGCTACTTGTGCAGGTTGACATAGAAAGGAACTATCATGATGATCAATATTACTATGAGCCGTGCAACAACTGTGGCGTCACGCCACTGAATACAAGATTGCCCAAGATACAATCAGTATTGTGGTGGTCCTGAATACCCAAGCTATGAGGAAGAAAACATAATTCAAGGTTTTTATTGTTTGATTCTTTATTATTATGATTGGCTAAATCTTTTGTGACTTCCTCCGGGTGGACGGTTCGTATAGGTTTCATGTTTTGATTCAGTTTGTTTATATTTTGGATCTATTTAGTTTTTGACAATAACTGAGTAGATTGATATATTGGTTGATTGAAACAATTTATTTTTGTGTTTTGAGTTCTTTCTTTACAATTGCGTTCGGTTAATGACAAAACCTAGAAGCGGTTGGGTGACTAAAGGGGGTTAAATTGACACTGGTAAATTGGGTAGTTGAATTATACTGGTTTGTGACGGAACTGGTTGTATAGGTTGCTGACAATAGCCTGTCTTTAATTACTATTTTAATTGATTTTCCAACACTATGTCTATGTGGTGTCCAATTGAACAACCGAGTTTTATGTGAAACCTAGAACCTGAAGTTTGGAGGAGGTTGCATTTTTATTTAATTAGAGTTTAAATTAATTATAATTTACTAAAGTAGACAATTATATCTTTCCACTGATTCCGTGTGGATTCGACAACCCTACTTCCCTGTCTACAGTCTAAGGTAGATAAGTAGTAGTTTTTATAAATATTTTTTATTGACCTTGACACCGAGATCAAAATGGCGCCGTTGCCGGAGAGTTAGTGCGCTTAGTGTTAATTTGTTATTGTTTGCTACATCTCATAAAAATCAAAATTATTGTTTACTTTTCTTGTCGTATTTTATTTTGTTTTATTCAGTGTTACACGGGTTTTCTTGTTTGTGTTGTGCAGGTGATTTATCAGTTGTATGCATCATACAAGATACTCCAACAAATCCTCCCCATTGTTTTTTGATCCAGAAATTGAGAAGACTGCCAGACAGAACCGGGTGTGTCATAGAACTAACCGGGTTGTGTCATCTCCAACCAACATGGAAAATAAATCAGATCATGGGAAGCAATCTGATCTGCCTCTTGAGTTACGACCAGAGCAGCAAGCCACCTCAGGCATGTTCTCATCATTTTTTCCTCCACCTAGAACAGATGAGAACCTCAACCAATCCACTAGCCAAATCCCACAATTACCAACCTTTGGCCACCCCCTACCACAAGTAAGCAAACCATTTGAGTTTAAACCCGAATCTCACTATTCTTCACCATATGTGAGGATAGTGACAGATCCCCTACCACCACCAACTTCACAACCCCCAATCATAAAGCCTTCTATATTTCACTCAACCCCACCACCAGGTTTCCATCCATACACTTTATGCTTAAGTTATTAGGATGAGACATACGGTTTTGATGATGAGTTTGAGGGTTATGAGGATGATGATGTTGACAGAAGGGAAAGACACGGGGTTAGGCCACCAGTATATAGGAGACAGGATACAGGTGTTCGGTTTGAAAGGTCGAATGAGCATCAGTTTGATCATAGGTTGCCACAGCAACCACCTCAGCATGATATTCCGGCACCAATCCCACCATAATAGCAGCCTGTGAATAGGCAAAGAAGATCGGGTCCTAGGAATGCCATTCCCCCTGTTGACAATCTAGGAGGCATTCCAAGAGGCATGACAGGGGCCCTGTCAGAGGGATTGAAAGCCACTTCAGACCATCCATTGCTTATAATCCATCTCCAGTTGTTATTCCACAACAACATGGGAGATCATTTGAGGTTCGTTCTCAGGCGATTCAATGTTTGCCTAAGTATCATGGTCGGGGGACAGAAGAGCCATATTTGCATCTGAGTTCCTATGATGCCATGTGCAACACCGTTGGGGGACAAGGATTCACACCAGACGATGAGAAGTTGGTATTGTTCCAATTCACCCTAGAAGACAAGGCTCAACAGTGGTTCCACTCTCTACCATTTGCATCTATTTACACATGGGGTGATATGTAACAGCGGTTCTTAGATGAGTTCCATACCAATCAAAGAACTTGTGATGCTAGGAAGAACATCAGGAACTTCCAACAACAGTCTGGAGAGTTATTTCATGAAGCATTCCTTCGCTTCAAGATGTTGATAAAGAATTGCCCCCACCACGGTTTGCAAATGTGGGAGATGCTAAATGCCTTCCATGAGGGTTTGACAGATGATGATTCCAGAGACCTCAACTCCATTTCTAATGGAACATTTAGTACTAACTACGAGGATGTGGATTGGGATTATTTGGAGAGGATGGCAGTGACATTCAAGAGGAAAGCCCAATATTCAAGGTGGGCTAGACATTCGGTGGTTAGAGCAGTTGATAGCCCTAATGTTGAGGCAAGAAGGTTAGAGAAGCTAGAGAAGCAGAAGGCGAATATGAGCACGGGAAGCCAAGGGTATGAGGTATGTGATCAGTGTAGGGAATTGGGGAATAATGGTACCACTTGCATCGGTACTTATGAAGATGTGAATTATGTGCAAGGGGGTGGTAGAAACTATGATATGAACTCCAACAAGTACCACCCGGGCCTTAGAAATCATCCCAACTTTCGTTATGGGGATGCCTCTAATCAAGTTAACCCCAATTTTCAAGGTAGTGGTCAAAGAGCTTAACAACCATTCCCACCCCAAAACCAAAGCTACAGTCAAAAAACAACCAACGGGGGTATCAAAGGGGGAATGAGCAAGGAGGATCATCTGGATCCTCCAATCAAAGCAGTGAGGGTGCAGTGTTAGATCTATTGAAGTCTATCTAACAAGACTTGCAAAAGAAGAGCCAAGCCGATGTTGTGCGTGATAAAGCCTTCCAAGTCATGACTACTCAAATGGGACAGTTTGCCACTGAAATAGCAGAGTTGAAGAAGAGAAGTGGAAAGTTTCCAAGTGATACTGTGACCAACCCATCTCATCACACTTCGGGGAATAGGAACATGAAGAATAGCCACATGGACAAGGTTAGTACTCTCTGAAGTGGTAAGGTTTATGATAACAAGGTTGCACCTCCACCACCTTTTGTTGATTGTGTGGTAGAGGACATTGATGAGCATGATGTCAGTGATGATGAACCCGAACCGATTCCAGTTACACGGGTTGCTTTTCCAAAAGAACCACCTTTTCCTAAAACATCATCTACTGTTGATAAAGGGGGAGTGGTGCCTCCAAGGGTGCCATTCCCTGCTTCTTTAGTGAATGCAGGTAAACAGGTGGCGGTCAAGAAGCAAGGTCCTCAACAAGAGGAAATCTGGGAACTCTTCAAACAAGTAAAAATTAATATACCGCTTCTTGATGCAACTAAACAAATACCAGTCTATGCTAAGTATTTGAAAGACTTGTGCACTCAGAAAAGGCATCACAAAATTCTTGAAAAGCTTGATCTAAATGCACGAGTCAGTGCAATTTTGACTGGTTCTCTTCCACCTAAACTCCAAGATCCAAGAGCGCCCATAATTTCTATACAAGTGGGTGATTTCAAAATGAGCAAGGCGTTGCTGGATCTTGGAGCAAGTGTGAGCATCCTTCCTGGAAGTTTGTATGACCAATATGACTTTGGTCCTCTACGTCGAGACAATACCACCGTGGTGTTGGTGGATTTAACCCCTAAACTTCCAAGTGGGATGGTTCGTAATGTGATAGTGAAAGTGGATCAATTCTACTATCCGGTGGATTTCTTGGTTCTTGACTATGTGCAATCTGAAAAGGTCACTGAACCAACTGTCATTTTGGGTCGACCCTTCTTAGCCACATCCCACTCTTTGATAGATTGTCGCTTAGGCACAGTTGATATGACATTTGGCAATAGAAGGTTCCATTTAAATATCTTTTAAAATGAATCTAACCCTTTGCCAAGTGATGAATGCTTTATGGAAGAAATCACTGAAGGATGCTATCCTCATTCTGAGGATGAATCCACAGAGGAGTGTTTTGTTTGTGACAGGGTTGAACAGGAACTGGAGCTTGATTTGAAGGAGGAAGAAAATCTTGTTGAAGCTCTAGCTGTGAGGGATGGTAGACCTCCATGGACACATCATGTGTAGAGTCTACCAATAGAGATTGACTCGGGGCTACAACCATCACTTGTAAGCCCCCCAAAGGTAGAGTTGAAGGACCTCCCCAAAAACCTAAAATATGCATTTCTGAGGGAGGGTGAGACTCTACCTGTCATCATTGCATCCAACCTGGATGAAGAGCAGGAGGAGGCACGGTGCTCCAAGATTACAAGGCTACAATTGGTTGGACCAATGCTGATTTGAACGGTGTTAGTCCCTCCATTGTGATGCATAAGATCATCACAGACACGGATGTAAGACCTTCATGAGATACACAACGCCGTCTAAATCCTAACATGTGTGAGGTTGTCAAGAAGGAGGTTTTGAAGTGGTTGGACGCCGGGATCATTTATCCCATTTCTGACAGCCCATGGGTGAGTCAAACCCAAACAGTGTCCAAGAAAGCAAGTATACAGGTAATAACAGGTGATGATGGTGAGCAAATTGCCACTCGGCCGGTAACCGGGTTGCGTGTTTGTATTGATTAATGGAAACTGAATGCTGCCACCTCAAAGGATCACTTCCTTTTGCCATTTATTGACCAAATCATAGAGAAGTTATCAGGTCAGAAGTTTTATTGCTTTCTAGATGGTTACTCAAGTTATAACCAAATAGCCATCCATCCTGATGATCAGGAAAAGACCACCTTCACATGCCCTTATGGTACCTTTGCCTTTAGGCGGATGCCATTTGGGTTGTGTAACGCCCCGGCCACCTTTCAAAGGTCTATGATGAGTATTTTCTCGGACATGGTCGTGGAGTCGCTTGAGGTCTTTATGGATGACTTTTCAGTCTTTATGGAGTCATTTGAATTGTGTTTAAATGAATTATCTAAAGGTTTGCAACGATGTGTAGAAACTAATTTGGTCTTAAGTTGGGAAAATAGCTATTTCATGGTTCAAGAGGGTATTGTATTGGGTCATGTTGTGTCAAGTCGGGGGATTGAGGTAGACAAAGCAAAAATTAGTGTTATTTCAACATTACCTCCCCCGATGAATGTCAAGGGTGTGCGCTATTTTCTAGGGCATGTCGAGTTCTACCGTAGGTTTATTAAGGGATTTAGTGTCATTACCAAGCCTTTATGTAACTTACTTCTCAAAGATGTGCCTTTTGAATTTGATAAAAATTGTTTAAATGTTTTTCATGTTTTAAAAGATCAATTCGTACAAGCCCTAATTTTGCAATCACCGGATTGGAATCTTCCTTTTGAAATAATGGGTGATGCGAGTGATTATGCAGTTGGGGCTGTTTTGGGTCAAAAGGTACACAAGAGACCCGTTGTCATTTATTATGCAAGCAAAACCCTCTCTGGTGCTCAATTGAATTACACCAAGACAGAGAAGGAGTTGCTTGCATTTGTCTATGCCTTAGACAAATTCCGCTCTTTTATTTGGGGTAGCAAAGTAATTGTGTATTCTGATCATTCAGTTGTTCGATATTTGATGGCAAAGAAGGATGCCAAGCCTAGGTTGATCAGGTGGGTCCTTTTGTTGCAGGAATTTAATCTAGAGATCCGAGACAAAAAAGGATGTGAAAATTTTGTGGCTGACCATCTGTCACGGATTCAAAGGGAAGAGGAGGATGTCACTCCTTAAATTAATGAGTGGTTCCCTGATTAGTGATTAATGTCTATTTCATCTTCTGATCCTTGGTATGTAGGTATTGCTAACTATTTAGTTACAGGTACTATCCCTGAAGACTGGACCAAGAAGAAGAAGAACAAATTCCTGACAAAGGTCAACCAATACATCTGGGATGAACCGGATTTGTTCAAGGTGGGAGCGGACCAACTCATCAGGCGTTGCATTCCTGAATTTGAGATCCCGGCAGTGTTGGAGCTTGCACACGCGTCTGCGTGTGGTGGCCATTTTAGTGGCTAGAAAACAGGGCATAGGATCTTATCTTGCGGGTTATTTTGGCCCACTATCTTTAAGGATGCCTTTGAATTTGCTAAAACTTGTACAAACTGCCAAAAGATGGGTAGCATCACAAAGAGGAATGAGATGCCCATGCAACCAATCCTCGTGGTTGATATTTTGATATATAGGGAATTGATTTCATGGGTCCATTCCCAAACTCCTTTGGCAATTTGTACATCTTGGTGGTCGTTGACTATGTGTCAAAATGGGTCGAAGCAATTGCCACCAAGACCAATGACCATAGCGTGGTTTGCAAATTTGTGCATTCTAACATTTTTGTAGATTTGGGATTCCTCGTGTGATCATAAGTGATGGGGGTCCCATTATAAGAACTTTCATTTTGGCAAACTTCTGAAACGCTATGGTGTAGACCACCGGATTGCCACACCTTATCATCCACAAACAAGTGGGTAAGTGGAGGTGTCCAAAAGGCAAATCAAAGAGATCTTGCAGAAAATAGTACGGTCTGACCACAAGGATTGGTCCAACTTTTTGGCATACCGTACTGCTTACAAAACACCTATTGGCACTACTCCATACCAGTTGGTCTGTGGGAAGGGATGTCACTTACCTGTTGAGTTGGCTCATTGAGCATTATGGGCTATTAAAAATGTTAATCTTGATTATGATGTTGCAGGTAAGCGAAGACAGTTATGCTTGAGTGAGTTGGAAGAGCTAAGGGATGATGCATATGAGAGTGTCTCGGCCTACAAGGACAAGATGAAGAAGGTGAACGATGCAAAGATTCGGTTGAAAATCTTTGCAATTAGGCAAAAGGTGTGGTTATTCAACTCCAGGTTGAAGCTCTTCCCTGGTAAGTTAAAAAGTAAATGGACAGGTCCTTACTTGGTGACCAAGGTGGGTCACTCAGGTGATGTTGAGATTGAGGCCTTTGGGGACCATTTGAGGCAAACAGTGAATGGCCATCGTTTGAAGCCGTACTTAGAGCCTAATGATATCAATGGTTCAGACAAGCAAGTGGAGGTGTTGTTCTTGAGCATTCTAGAATATGGAGACATGTAGCTAATCTCAGGTACACCGCGTCTGGCTGAAGACGTTAAACTTAGCGCTCTTAGGTGGAAACCTAAGTTTTACTTTGTCTAGTTTTGTTTTAATGTTTGAACGTTGTGGGTGTGTTCCCTAGAAACCCTCACGAGACTAAACTCGTCCACTCGGGCTACCGAGGGGTTTAAATGGCTTGGTGCATACGCTAAATGCACCCGTGATGCCTACGAAAGTGAGTTAGGATTTTATTGCGTTAATTCTTAATTTTTGTGCATTTGGCCAAGTGTGGGGAAGCCATTGAAGTGTTTTGGGCTCGTTTATGTGCCATTGAGGGCAAGGCACAAGTTCTTGGGGAGTAGGGAACCATTTGTAGAGTTTTGTAAATTTTGATGTTTTAGGTATGTTTTCGTAGTTTTTTCAAGTTTTGTAGGTTTTCGTGTTAATTTTGGCAAGGAAAATGACGGGGAATCATGTTCCAGGTATGTAAGTACTTAAATAAAATGTTGGAACAAGTTTTGGAGTAGTTGGAAAAAATTGAGTTTTTAGGAGTTGAGAATTTTTCTAAGGCAAAAACCCAGTTTTTCATCTAAACTTTCTGTCACCAAGCCATCTTCACGCCACGCGAACACTGAGACACCTTTCTTCGCGCCACGTGAAGAATTCAGTCATCTGGCAGTTTTTCAGGTCTTCGCGACACGCGAAAGATTGGTTGTCCGGTAGCAGTTCCAGGTCTTCGCGCCACGCGAAAAACAAGTCCCCATTTTCGCGACACGCCAAAAAAAATAATAAAATAAAAAATTAAAATTGTGTGGGTCCGTTTTGTCTTTTCTTTTATTTGAGTCTTGACATTAAGTCGATATGATCCTTGTTGGTGTGTTTTGAGCTTAATTTTGCAGTTTTGGAATTACTTACCCGTACTC
Organism: Smallanthus sonchifolius; assembly: GCA_023525975.1. Classification (NCBI taxonomy): domain Eukaryota; kingdom Viridiplantae; phylum Streptophyta; class Magnoliopsida; order Asterales; family Asteraceae; genus Smallanthus; species Smallanthus sonchifolius. The sequence continues at coordinate 30,474,045 of CM042040.1, forward strand.
AATCTTCATTTGGGTGAGGATTTCCGACTTCCGCTTGATTCTTGCCCATGGCTACCCGTTTGAATCTGTGGATCACGATCCGAATGAAATGCTATACGATTGCATATCCAGCTAAGTTCTTTAATTTTGTATATGTCTTTTAGTGTTTGTTTCTCTTCCTACATTGAGGGCAATGTAGTGTTTAATTATGGGGAGGGAGACTGTCGTCTAAGTTGTCATTGAGTCTGTATAGTTAAAAAGATTGAAAATTTATAAAAATTAATTTTTTTTCAAAAATGTCCTTGGGTTAGAATCTGTGCAGTTAATTGGAAAATGATAGGTACAATTAGAACTTTGCTCGTGTGTAATTGAATTGAATAAATAACAGAAAGCGTGTATGATTTGTAAAGTTTTGGTATACCCAACCTATTTAAAGAGCTTAAATGTCCTGATAGTGCATCTAGGTTTAATTGATAATTAATTCAGGATGTCTTGTGGGCTCTCATCTTAGGGGTGTCAGCAAGGTCAAAACTGTCAATATAGTGTGATAAGTACCACTATAAGCAAAAGTTTATAAGTTTTTAAAATTACTTGGCACGTCACTTTCTTTTATGAAAATAATCAGAAAGTTTATGGCGCCCGCATCCATTGTCAATCTTGCATGAGCTTAATTAAATCAATTGAAAGCTTGAGTTTCGTCTACGTGTTTCCCTTTGGGATGGTAACTTGGAGGATACACCCATGGGTGGAACTTAAGTGATCAATATTGGATGACTAAGTTAGGATTATGTGTTTCCTTTTGGGATGGTGACTTGAAGGATACACCCCTATTCCGAAGCTTAGGAATTTCATTGCTTAAGAACTACAGCCTACGTGTCATATATCGTGTTCCAGCGTGATTGAAACACCACTGGGTTAGGTTCATTCATAAAATAATAATAAAAGCTCAAAAACATGCACCCATCGATCCATAAGTCCATAATTTTCAAAACCTTGTAAATTGGTGTTTATAGTGGTGAGAAATCTATATGGTATAACCCGTGCCTAAACATGACCTTGAGATGGGATTAGACTAAGCTGTAACTTCCTGAATGTGGGACCCGTAGACAACTGTTGCTTGGTAATGAATAGGATAGTAGATCACAAATCAGGGGCTCAATAGATCGGTGGTTGGGTTTAGTCGGATAGAAATACCAATTATTACAATCAATGTGTGATTATGTCTTAGTTGTTTCAGAATGTGGGAGCAGGTTCCAATTATGATTCCATTGCATAGTTCTTTTTCGGGACGCAAAAGAGTAAGTGTGGGGATGTGATGTAGGGTTTAATAACCTCAGTTTACATGCCGCTTTGAGTGCGTTTTAGTTATCTTTGTATGTATCTTTGTTCGGTTTTATGTGTGTTTTTGGTTGTGTCTACCTCCCAGGTTTTGTTTGCCAAATGAGCGGGAAATGGAAGCGAAACAGTCGGATGTGAAGCACGAGAGATTACACAAAAGTCAATTTCCTGGATTTTAGGGTCTTCGCGACACGCGAAGACCTGGGCTTCAAAGTTCGTGACACGCGAAGAAGTAAAGAGGTGCCCCGACTAGTTTGTTCTTCGCGCCATGCGAAGAACTTGGGCAAGGATGTTCTTGACACGAGAAGATCTGTTATTATAGATAAGTTAACCTAAGTCGGGTTTTAATCCACAACAGACCCCATTATTCATCATCTTCGATTCCAGCCGTACCAGAGCTTCAAGAGGGCGATTTCTACTATTCTTGGGTCGAATGTTCTTAATCTTTCATGATTGTAAGTCCTAGCACATTAGTTGTGATTGTTGTTATGAGTATGAGAGGCTAAATCTCTTGTAGTCCTCTTTGGGTCTAGGGTTTGTGAACATTTGTAATTTCTTGAATGATTAGCTTTGGTTTGTAATCTTGATTGGCATGTTAAGCGAGTATCGAACGAGTTTCGAGCGTCGAACTTTTTGGACATCCCTAGCCCATAGTTATTACCCATCCCTTCATCTTCAGAAGAGTTATGGTAATATCCCTCTCTCTCTCTATTTTCTTGGTTTTATTAGTAGTAGAACCTTCAGGTTTCAGAGTAGCTGGTTTGGATTGAGTGATCGTTCGAGTACGTTAAGTTACACGTTGAGAATGGACAGATTGTGGAATTGTTGGCTGAATAGATAACTTGTCTCACTGCCTCTTTTCCAATTCCTCAAAAATCATTGGTAGAGAATCATTGATTCCTTCCGCAATCATTGATTCCTTCCGCAATCATTTTCTGAAATTCCTTACTGGAATCATTATTTTCCACAGAGTTTTCAATTACTGCTTGCTTATTTTTGCTTCTCGTATTTTGAGAAAGTCCGGTATTTTTAAACATTTTATCAAATGAACAAGAATGGAATTAAAACAAGAATTTTTATTGATAAAATATTTACAAGAGAAAAATATGCATATAGAAGTCGTTGTTTCTAAAAATTTCTAAAATTCTTCTTTTCAAGAGCTTGAACTAACAAAGCATTTAGAGCTTCAACTTCAGCTTTTTCTTATTCCAGTTCAGCTATTCGATTTAACAACATATGTTCCCTTTCACTTCCCGATGCATTCTCATTTATATGCGGAGTAGGAATGGAACCGTCTCATAATAAGTAACGTAAGGTATATTAGAATCGGCATGTTCTTCTTCTTCAGGATCACATTTAGTTTCATAAGGTATTTCGGCGTATCCCTCATGAAAATTTTGTGAATATATAGGAGTAATTTTATAGCTTCTAGTAGTAGGAGCAGATTGAAAACTTATAGAAGGATTATAGAGAACACTAGAGTTTCCTATTTCTCCGAGACTTCTGAAAGTTTAACTTTCAGTTTCGTCATTATTTTCTATAATCGTTTCATTTGTTTTACGCTCAAAATAATTGGTAAGTATATGAAACTAGCTTGACGTCCGTTGTATTAAGGTATTACAATTCTGGTTATCGTCAAAGGTATAAATCCGAACACCCTATGGTTTGTTATTTAATATTGTTTATATGCGTGTAATCGGATCACTGAAAGAAATCCAGATCTGATCCGGTAAAGGTACTATTAATTTTTTTTCGATAAAATATATCTAATTTATTTAAAAGGTTTAAATAATTATTTTTTTTTAAAGTTAATACATGTACCCTGATTCCCAACAAAGGTCACACCACAGCACGAAGCACATACTCAGGGTATTTCATTATATCCGGGATATAATTGAACGGGGAGACATCGTGTTAAACAAAGTTCACACAGATCAGAATCTAGTCGGCCCGTTCACTAAGCCTATGCCACAATCTAAACATGAGGAGCATGCTGACAAGATAGGCCTTAGATTTGCTAGACAGTGGGTTTTGTTACACCCTCAAAATCCACTAACAGTGTTTTACCGCGAGGCGTGTGACAAACCAGGATCTCAGTCATTAGTTACTTCAAACAACACTACTAACGTTTAATAAAAATCATTTAATGTTCAGAGTTCATGCGGAAGCGATAAATAAGTAATTAATGCGCAAAAAAATGCACCCAAAGTCCAGTTTAAATAAAGCAGGTAAAGTAGTTTAAATGTTTGATTAACAATTAAAATGATAATAGGACTCCATGCATGTCCTAGATGTGCACCTTTGTCAAACATGTAAGAAAAAGTGTCAGCACTAGGTTGGTGAGTTCACATACTTCATTTTATAATAGCGTTTGCTATATTATGTACATTCAATATATATATATATATATATATATATATATATATATATATATATATATATATATATATCAATAGGTAGCTAACCTATGTTCATGTTTACTAAAGCGCTCGCAACCGAAGATGACTGTTTGTTTGTGTTTGAATGCCTCCCACCATGTCTATCAACAATGGTCTCGTGTTTAGGTCAATATTACAGTCGTTCGACCTCCAATCGAGTTAGCGCGACTAACGCGGGTGGGATTTTTCAAACCCAGTGGTACTGCTCAAGATTACCTCGCTATGTTCATATTAAACGGTTTGATATGTAAGGACTTTCAGGATAGAGTGTTACACTTAGTCTTAACAAGTGATAATATATAAATTACAATAACCACGTGTTTGCGTCATGTTTTCTCCGCCAATTTAAAAAAACAGTAAAGGGGTCATGAAACTCACCTGAGTTGTGTAAAGCGTAGTAATTAGCACCACACAATGATGCAATAGAAATCACAATTGGATTGCACGTGGGCAGTCTGCGAATGCCCTAAATTGATTTATGACGGTTAAAAACACATAGGATTTGTGACAACGATACGGGATGGGTCGGATGTCCTAAAACATACTTAGGAATCATGAATAGACGAACATGTCATCGGGATTATAGAATCCTTAATTTGATATTTATTATGAATGTGGTATGCACGAAACTTCACCAAACACGGGATAATAATATCCAATAACAGTTCGCGTGATTTTATGAATTAAATAATATTTTAGGGGAATAACATAAATAATTATATTATTTATAATGTAAATAGTTATTCAAGTGATAAAAAATAATAAATATCTTATTTTTAATTAACAATATAAGTTTAAGTTGGAGTTGGAATTAAATTCTCGAGCACACGGGTATTTTTCGGGGTCAAACCATATTAATATATTAATATAATAACATAAGGAGTGATTTTAAAAAAAGGAAACTAGTGAAAAGGTCCCTAAAAAAATAATGCAGGAGACTGGACTCAAACCCGGTCTCCTGCGCACGAGTCCAACAACTTAACCATTCCGCTCGCTAGGGTCATCGCAACAAAAGCCTGTTTCAAATGGTTTTAAAACCTTAGTTTAAGAACACGAAATCAAATATGTTGATTCTGGTAATAAAAGTGGTTGGAATCATAGGGCTTTCAATGAGTGAGAGATTGCGAGTCTGTCCATATAGTTTAATTGCATAGAGATCAAGTCTAAGCTATGAGATTGAACCCGAAATGTGATGAACCCTAGAATCGGTTCATCACCAATTAAATGTTATAAGACTGAATTAGCATAGGGCTTTTACAGAGTATGACATTGCGAATCTAATCATGCCTTTTTATCGAGTTAAGATTGAGTCTAGGTCGGTGCTTAATTAAACTCGAATTTGTATGAACCCTAGAATTGGTCTATGATAAATTAGATAATGTAAGCCCTAATTATGTTAGGGCTTTCATATTAGAGATGAAAACGAATCTAGGGGTGTGTTCAGTTCCTTAAATTGATGTCGGATTGATGGAGTTCGACTAAAACCCAGTCGCGAGTCTGAAGGCTTGACCTCCGGCGTCTCCGGCTACGTCTCCGGCCGAGTTAAGTTGTGTAAAAGGTTCAGAGGAGTGTGGGTGAGGTGCGCAGCCGTTCAATTGCAAAATGAATAAATGATTGGTGCGAATTCGAGTGTAAATGTTGGGGGTTTCGACGGTTACGGCATCAATGTCCATAATTGGGATTAATTCGAATCAATGATGATGTTTAAGGCTCTAATGACGATCGTTTATGATGTTAACATGCATTTCAGTTACAAGTTTGGACAGCTATTCGGTTATATCTTTAAATTTGGATCAAGAACTCATGATTTTGACTTTTAAAATTCCAAGGAATCGAATTTGGGCAATTTGCACATTTAGTCCTTGTAGTTCATGCATATGTGTTTGAGATTATGGCAGAATTGGTCCTTATGGCTTGAAGTTAGTTAACCAAGTTATAAGATAACTGGATTTGAGTTAACGGGGTTAATTTGAAAGTATCGGGTGTCACAGATAATTATTAGAGAATAATTATTGGGCGTAACTCGTTTCAAAATTATTATCATAGATTGATATCTTGAGATATTTTGAATAAAGTAAAATATGTCGACCTGGGGCACTTTACTATAACTAACTCTGACTAAAGGTTGTTCTTTGATCTTATCTAACATTGTACCTTAACAGGCCATAATAAGGGTATGATCAGGAGTAATCTGAAGTTTAGTGGGAGTTGTACGTGGTCAAGGGAATTATGTTCTTCTTTAGTTAGGAGTTGGACATTCTAGCGCCCCCGTTGATTCAAGCTGGTGTGAAACGCATGGCCATGCTCAAACTAAAGATTAGTTTGTTTAGACCATTTTGAATTGACAAACGAGAACAAGAATAGTTGAACGTCATATGAGAAGTGAATTGTATCCATGTCTCATGTTCAGAGGATGTCCTAAACAGAAAGGATACATATACTTACTAGGACTGTTAGACTTTGTAAAGTATTTAAGTTGATATAGTCTAGGGAAGAAATGTTGATATAGTCTAGGGAAGAAATGTTCAACTTAATTTAAGTTGATATAGTCTAGGGAAGAAATGTTCAACTTAATTTATACTCTAACTGTTCTTGTTAGTTAGCAAAGTATGATGAGTTTCATTAAATTCTTCGAAACGATTAGGGATGGAAATAGAACTGATTTGCTAATCATAATTTCATACCTGATTTTAAAGTCTTGTATAGATACTCGTCACATTATCAGTCGGATATCCATCAAGTAACTAACCGTTGGAATCAGGTACACATATTAGTTTGTTAAAACATATCTGTTTGAATTTTCAAGTACATTTATTTTTCTTACTATTCTAAGTTTTATATAATTTATATTTTTAACAACTACAACAATTAAAATATGATAAACTACTTAAATATCGTCTTCAACATAAATTTTTTTAAAATATGTAAATTTTATGATAATATAAATATCAAAGCATACAAAACACAAAAAATATCATCAAATACACATTACAAAAGAAAATTTTATTTTTCGCATAATAAAGCTACTATAATGAAGTATTATTAGACAATATTTAATGAAAAGTTAAAATTAAAACTATGTCAGGCTTATAGTCCGTGTAAACGGCTATATGATTTTGGATAATTGGGTAGGGTATCAGTTAATACATTACTCGTACCTAAGCTCGGGAAATTTATTTTATCAATCCCATACTCGTCTCATTATTTGTCTCACACGTTTCGGGCATTTCCATCCGATTCAGGTTTTATTGTCATCTCTATATACGATTTGAAAAATAGAAGATAAGTGAGAGACTAAATGCTTTTTTTTATAAAACAATTTTTATTGAATTTAATATAACATTAAATTTAATTAAATATTTTAAAAATAGAATACTATACTTGTATAAAATATTGTTGGAAATATATATATATATATATCCGGTCCCGATTATTTAACGTTGCTAACTGAGTTGTGACCCGCAAGAGTTACACCTAGGGTAACGAACACTTAAATCCACTTAATCCTTTTAACTAGTAATTACGATCTGTTAACGAGACGATATATTTCTATATATTCGTCACACGGGATTATTATTTATACAGGTTTATAAATAATAAAATATATTTATTGTTTTAATCTTTTATTATTAAAACAATTAAATGGATTCGGTCTTTTTATTAACTATTGGGTTCTAGGCCTGGTAGGGTTTTAAAAGAGTTGTAAAATAGCTTAAGGAGTTTAATCTAAAAAATATATATATATAATTTCTTTTACAATCAAAGAAAGCCGCAAAAAAGGAAGAAAAGGGTTTTTTTTCTTGTTTTGCAATTTTCGGTCAACGCCGAAAACAAGAAGCAACCAAAAGAAATCGTTTTCTTTCTTCTTTGGAAATTTACGAAGTATCTTGCTTCTGCCTTTGAAAGTTCCGGCCACCAGCCCTGCCACCGTCCGTCGCCTTGTCCGGCGATCCCGGTGCCACCCGTTCTCACGTTTTGGTTCGTGATCTAGAATCGGTTCATTGTACCTAGGTGTCTCAACCGGTTAATCATTAACTACGAAGGTATAATTAATCTCATTGGTAGATTAAGTATTTATTCTGTGTTCGTATGTTTTGTAAGCCAGATCCTGTCAGGTTTTCCTTTTTGTGTTGAATCGGTTTTGTTCCGCTGCGTTTTAATAATTACTAAATAATTTATTTATCAACCGTTTTTGATAACTAATATAACTGATCACCACTGAAAAAACCCAACAGTGGTATCAGAGCCTTGGTTACGACATACGAATCGGATCTGTTCTTTTAACCGATTATAGATCACAAACTTTAACTTGTTTAAAGTTTCTGATCAAGATCTTTTTAGGGCAATTTTATTTATTTATTTTGATCAAAGTTTTTTTTATTTATTTTATTTAACCAAAAGGATTGCCCGGATGTTTGATTCTGATAAATATGTAAATTTGGCCCGACCCTATCTTGTTTTTGTTTTCTGTTTTTGGTTTTATGGTTTTAGCCCATTTGATGGCTCAAAGTTGTAATAGGTTAGCTTTTATGTTTTGGCCCATTTTAAAGGCTCACAGTTGTAATAGCTTAGGGGTTTTTTTTTGTATTCTATATAAATATTGTAAAGATAAATAACTGAAGACGGATACAGGATCTTGGATTTAGTGGGAGTCACACGGAACAGCTAGACGCATGCACGGAGTCCATCCTTGTGGTTGTTTGTGTGTTGTGACCCCGTGACCTAGTTTGGTCTTGCTATTAGGCTCTAGCAAGATCAAACACTTTTTCTTTGGCTATATGATTTACATATTTTTGTGTTTGCTATTGTGGTTGTTTTTTATCTTATAAATGTTATAACGTACCAACCAAATACCAAAATTTTCAAAATCAAATAAATAACAAGTTCTAAACTTTTTACAACTTGTGGATACTTTATATTAAAACAAACAGTTTGTTTTTAAAATAAATTATAACCAATAAAGTTTTGCAATTTAAACTAATTTTAAATTATCAAAACGAATAATTTAATAGTTCATTTAAACTATTAACTTTTAATTGGTTAATTATATCGTGACAAACTTAGTTTTAATAGATTATTTAAAATTAAGTGTCCTGAGAGATGAAATGGTTCATCACATTGTCACGATCTAATATATCGTAACACTGGCTTTTACAACACACGTATGATTTATCATTCGTTGTGTTTGACCCTATTTGGTAAAACACTAAAATTAAATCCCGTATTTAAAATCTTTAGTCAATGTCATCATACTATAAGGAACACTTAGGGCATAACGTTAAACACCAGCGTTTGGAGCCACAGCACCGCATTTGGTGCGTAACCTATCCCTACAAGGTGCAAGGGTTTCGTTGACACATCCAGCCCTTCCACATGTACCTGTACTAGGGCGACTGTTACTTTTCTCTCTAATACATGCCCTAGCTGTATGGAGACCAAAAGTGGGCATAGATGAGGCTAAATGTATCAATGCATAGACAAGAGTTGTCTTAGCGGCCTCATACTCGAGAATTGTGCATTTTTCCACAATTGGCAATTATTGTCAATCTGCCTAAATCACTTACTAATGTTGCGTGCCACAGCCGCCATTACTAATTGATATAACCAGATTCTCTATTCTTATTCTATTCTTGCCATGGGTCATTAATATAAGAATTTATTACATCCAAAATACTAATTAACATTTAATTTGCTTATTTAACAGATCTCTATTGAAAAAGAATCCCACTTCTCCTTCTCCCTCAAGTCTTTGCTTGAGAATGAAAAACCAAATGACACCAACCTCATCTTAAACTCTCTCCCTAGTTCTTATGACAACTTCGTAATGAACTTAAATATGAACACATGGGAGAAGACTATGCCCGAACTGCACGGTATGCAGGAAACGGCCGAGATGAGCATATCAAGTGAGACTAATCAAGAGTTGTTGGTCAAATCTGCTGGTGTTAACAAGCCTAAAACCAAGAAAATGGGTTATAACAGCAAAGGTAAGAAGCAAGTTGTTGTTGCTGCCAAAAATGCCAACAACAATAACAAGCAAGTTGCAAAAACACCCCCTCCCGAGGAGCGTCAGTGTTTTGAATGCAACGAGATGGGGAACTCGAAACGTAACTGCCCTGAATATTTGGCTAAGCTGAGATCGAAGAGAGCCGATGGTGAAGGCACCTCTTCAAGTATTTCTATTTATGTTATTGAACTTTTCACTGTCTCTAGCGACACATGGGTATTTGATACCGGATGTGCTTATCACATCGTTAATGTATTGCACGAGCCTGAAAAGTGGAAGAAGCTTAAACAAGACGACATGGAACTCGTCGTTGGTGATGGGAAGAGAGTACCGGTTCTTGCAACTGGAACATTTCACCTTTCATGTCCTTCTGTCCTTGTAGTTATCTTAAATAACTGTTTGTTTGCACCTGGTTTAACCAGAAACATTATTTCAGTTTCCTTATTGTTTGAACAAGATTTTAAGTACGTTTTCAATGAAATTTTTATTTCTGCTTACTTAAATGATATTTTCTATTTTGAGGCTAAACCTCGAAATGGTATTTATGAGGTTGATGTTCAAACTAATAATAACATATACAAACTTTCCAAGCGTATCAAATCTGGCATTAATGATACATTTCTATGGCACTGTAGACTTGGTCATATAAGCAAGGCCCGCATGAAAAGGCTCCAATCCGAAGGGATCCTTGAATCCACCGGACAGGACTCCTTTGAAAAATGCAAGTCTTGCTTAACTGGCAAACTCACTAAAGGATCCTTCACCGGTATTGGTGAACGAGCCAAGGATCTGCTAGGACTCATACACACTGATATATGTGGCCCTTTCAGAACCATGTCTAGAAATCATGAAAGATATTTCATTTCATTCATCGACGATTACAGTCGACATGCTTATGTCTATCTTATGAAACACAAGCATGAAACTTTTGAAAAGTTCAAAGAGTTTCAAAACGAAGTGGAAAACCAACTCGGTAAAATGATAAAGACACTTCGATCAGATCGAGGTGGTGAATATCTCAGCATACAGTTCATCAATCATCTCAAGGAGCGTGGAATAGTTTCACAGCCCACTCCACCTGGCACAACCCAACTTAATGGCGTGAGCGAGAGGAGAAATCGAACCCTACTTAATATGGTTCGATCGATGATGTGTAGAACAAACTTGCTTCACACCTTCTGGAGTTATGCTCTTATGACCGCCGCCCGCATTGTCAATCTGGCACCGACTAAGAAGGTAAAAAAGACTCCATATGAGATATGGCATGGGTCTAAACTCAATCTATCTTACCTTAGAGTATGGGGATGTGATGCATATGTCACCAGCGATTCTGATGACAAGCTCGATCCTAGAGGCGAAAAGGTTGTTTTCGTCGGATACTATAACAGAAGTGAATATTATTTCTACCATCCTAATGTAAATGTTATGTAACAACCCAAATTTTAGGGCTATATTTTTTTTATTTATTTACTTATTTATTCTAGAAGACATAAGTGACACAGACATAGACGGGTACCGGTATGAAAATTTATGACACAATTAGTGGTTACAAACGAGGCCCAATTGGCTTGGCCCATCTATGATTTATTAGACTTAGTCCATACATTAGTTATTGGGCTTGGCCCAATCGTCCAAAAGCCCATTAAATATAGACACACTTATAAAAACCCGAACGATTATACAGTTCTAATCATACCCGACTGGATTCCAGTATGGAACCCGGGGTCATACCATATGTAATATATTACAATAAGAGTTACCTACATAAATACTATCTACATGAATTATTAACTTATAATTATAATATTACTCATACCTATTACTTGCACTCGCGTATCTATAAATCTCGAACACTGGTATAAGATATTCCGCTTATAAAAATAAGCACAATAATTAATAATAAGTATATATTTATATAAAAGTGAATATTAATGTCTCACATTTAAAATTATTAAAAACAATGTCTAGTAATACAATTTAAATAAATGTTACATGTATTTATATAAAACCGATGATTTTTTTATAAAATCTATCATCTAACAAATAGAAACATCCCTACATATAGTTATATTATATATTTACATAAGAAATTAATTACTTGTACTACCTATTTAATTAAACCCTTTTAAATGAATAAAACTTTATATAAAAAGATTATCCTTTTATAAAATCTTCACATTCATTTAAAATCCTACAAAATAGCAAAATATCTATCTCTCTCTCTAGAAATCGTCCAACCCCTCCCCCCTATCAAAAGTAATGATTTTTTTTAATCTCTATTCCCTTATCTTTTTATTTTGTATCTAAATAAAATCATGTAAAGAAATATAACTTCTCAAAAGTAAATGTAAATCTCCTAAAACTTTTAAACCCTCAAATCTCTCCATAATCTCTCATAATCCAAGAAGGCAGACATGAAAAGATCGATGTTCCATTCATCAAGCATGTAGTGACTTTACAAAAATCTACCCAAGATCCTTTTCTATATCTCTTTCTTACTAGCTTTCATTCATCCTCAAGAAATTCTGAAGTTATTCTTCAATTTCCAGCCATATTCATCTCTATACCAGCCCTTAATCCAAATTCTTGAAGGCTTCCTGAACAAATTCTAGTGTTGGTTCAAGTGTTCTTCAAGAGTTGTCAAGGTAAACCATGGATTCGTCCCCAACTTTTGCATAGTTCTTACTTAAACTCTTTGATTATATGATTTCTCATAAATTCACTATTGTTCCAGCCATTAAACACCACCAAAACCCTTGCTTATTCTGCTGAGAATTCGACCCAAGACCATCCAAGAAGGTACCGGCTCGACTCCTACGCATACGTGCGATATCCTTGTAAGTTCTAGTTCGTACATGTGTTTCATCACGTCCTAATTACTCTAACTTGTTTACCCAAAGAATAATCAATATATCAGGCCTTAATATCGCCATACTACAGCCCCATCAAGAGCCAAGAACGAAACACGTGAAAGGTAAACCGAAAACCAGTACCGTATTCTATTATTTCATGTAGTCTCTATAAGCTTTCTAATCAACTCTCATTCCCTCAAAACCCACGAAATTCACAGCTTAATTGGACCTAGTTGGAGCCTCTTATTCATGCATATAATCAGCCCTTCAAAAAGGTACACAAACCCTACCCGAAAACCTTACGTTTATAAGCATTATTTTCGCTATTTTACACCGTTGTAGGCACGTATGACCCCCTATATGTCCAAACCAATAAAAATGCTAAATTTACAGACTACTAAGTTTCTAAAGATGACTCATAACAACTTATGGCTCTAAACTTTAAAAGATATCAAAAACCATCGAAAAACCGTTGTGAACCCGTCGAAAACGGATTCCACAATCTTATTTATTCAAAAACAACCTTTTCACAAACAAAATTATAAAATCAGAATTTTTCCAGAGAGTATATGACCCAAATAAAGAGTTTTCCAAAAATAATCACTCGAAACGTTTACAAAACGACCGTACGATTTTAAAACGAGTTTTAGAGCCGTAAATTGGGAAAACTAGTTAGACACCTAAGAAAACTATGAAATTTTACAGGAAACTTTATAAAACTAATCTAAACCCAGAAAAAATTTTGAATTAGGTGCAGGTCTTCACTTAGTATGATTCTTGTTTAACGTAAGTAAAATAAACCGATAACAACATGAATTTTTAATAAATAGTGTTTCTGACCTAAAACTAATTTTTATACTTTTTAGGACTTAAACATATTGTACTGAATGTAAAGTCGAAATTCTAAATTAATTTAATGATATTTAGGAATTTAGGTCATTTCTAGACAATTAAATGCACTAAAAATAGAAAAATACAGAAAATAATTATATAAAAATTATTTTTATGATTTATGAGTCCTATAAAAATATAACTTAGAAATATTGAGGTAATTTTAATTATTTAAAAAAATATATCATTTAAACGCGTTAAAACGATAAATAATTAAGTAAAAGTAACAAAAACAATAAAATAGTTATAAATCTTATTTTTCCAGAATTTTTGTGTTGTATAACTTAAGTATCACTCCCACTTGAATTATATAGATAACCTTAAATTATATATTAGTCAATCACTTCAAAAGCGTGAGTCTTAGCAAAATCGACATGTTAGAATAAAGCAATATTACAATATTATTGGTTTACCTTATTTTGTAGATATAGATAACTCATAGAATTACTAAGAACTATAATAACCTAAGTATTAATATGTACACTTAACCTAAACTTTCGGTGACAAATAATATATTAACTAAACTAATAACGAGTTCTTTTGGACATAGTGCACAACATCACCTTAGGACACCGACACGTATGGACTAGTCTATGATATTTGATTTATTAGTAACACATTGTTCTAAACATAGGGGCCCTAGTCTGTACCAACCGACGACTTATCTTTCAAGCTACCACAAGGTGAGTTTATGTGATCTCCATTTTATAAATTATTTCTATACACGTTTTTGGGACATGAGATACATACTCCTAAACTATTTTATACTTGGTGTGATACATAAATAAGGTCATTTTAGTTTTCATAACGAATCCCCGATCTTTTGTATACAATCATTAACTCCTTTGGAGTCAACGAATATATGAGTAGTACTATCTGGTGAAACCCGCACACCATGGGTCCGACGTAACTAGGACAACCTCTCATGGAATGATAATCATATAATGATGATAAATATCTTGTGACATAAATTCGTGTAACCGCTGCAAGCTTATGTTGGCAGACATGAGCAATTAAACCCATAACAATAAGGGGTATGGCTTATGGGAAAATTATTATTTCTAGATGTCCACGGGTTGTGGGCACAAGGTTGATTGTGAACTTATTTATTATGCACCAAACTTATTTATTTGTGTCTGTTGTCTAAAACGCATGAATTCACCATAATTTTGTTGACGTATTTTGAGTATGTATTTAAGGTACTAACCAAGAGAATGAGACTTAGGCACAACACTTAGAGTACAACTATGAAGAAACTAGAAGAATAAATTGTTTAGACAATAGTACTTTGATTGGTTATAACTTTGTTTTATTTACTTTCAAGACATGTATCTTTTTTTTAGTCTGGACGTTTAGTCCAACTAAGTAATGTAATTTTTATTTCCGCTGCGTTTGGTTGATATCAATCGTCACGCCTAGCCCCTGGTTGGGTTGTGACATGTTATTTCCATCAAAAGGAAGGGACACTTCCTTGAGAAAGAAGTTCTTGAACGAAGAACTAGAGATAATATAGTGGATCTTGAAGAAATTCGAGAACCACAAACAACCGCTAATGAAGTCGGAGCGTCTGAACAACAAGAAATTGTTGCTGGTGAATCAGACATAAACACAAGCGTTCGCAGAAGTGTAAGGACTCGCAAAGAACCTGAAAGATACCTATGGCATCTTGAGGGTACCGAAGTCCTATTAGTAGCCGAGTCTAATGACGAACCTACTAACTATAAATCTGTTATTTCAGATCTAGAATCTGCAAAATGGCTGGAAGCCATGAACGTCGAGATGCAATCTATGGGTGACAATCAAGTCTGGGACTTGGTTGAGCTACCCCCCGAATCTCGGGTAGTAGGGAGCAAATGGAGTTTCAAGAGAAAAACCGTCATGCATGGAAATGTACGTACCTATAAAGCATGGCTAGTTGCGAAAGGTTTTACTCAGACTCAAGGTATTGACTATGATGAAACCTTCTCGCCCGTTGCTATGATCAAATCGATTAGGATATTGCTTGCCATAGCCGCGTACTATGATTACGAGATATGTCAAATGGATGTCAAAACCGCTTTCCTTAATGGACATCTCTCTGAAGATGTCTATATGGTACAGCCTGATGGTTTTATTGATCCAAAATATCCTAATAGGGTGTGTAAACTAAATAAGTCCATTTATGGACTCAAACAAGCATCTCGAAGCTGGAATCTTCGTTTTGACCAAAAGATCAAAGAGTTTGGTTTTGTCAAAAATGAAGATGAGCCATGTGTTTACAGAAAAGCTAGTGGGAGCACTATATCATTCCTCATCTTGTATGTGGATAATATACTTATCATTGGAAACAACATCCCTATGCTTAATGAAGTTAAACACTGGTTGGGAACTTGTTTTGTAATGAAAGATCTTAGAGAAGCAACTTACATTATAGGAATCAAGATCTATCCTTAGGAATCAAGATCTACAAGGATAGATCTAAGCGGCTTCTAGGACTAAGTCAAGGCACATACATAGACAAAGTCATGGCACACTTTCATATGGAAAACTCCAAGAAAAGAGGTGTTCCTATGACTAAAGGCATCGTGTTGAACAAATCGCAATCTCCTTCAACGGATATTGAAACTAAGTGTATGGAAGCAATTCCATATGCTTCGGAGATTGGTTCTATCATGTATGCTATGTTATGTAACAGGGCTGACATCTCGTATGCTTTAAGCATGACCAGTCGTTTTCAGCAAATTCCTAGCATTGTCCATTGGACTGCAGTCAAGAACATCCTAAAATACTTGAGAAGAACTAAAGACATGTTCTTAATATTTGGAGGAGTGGAAGAAGAGCTCACTGTAAGATGTTACATTAACGTAGGCTTCCACAATATACGGGAAATTGTGGAACGTGGTGACATCGTGATAAGCAAATTAGACACAGATCAAAACCTAGCGGACCCGTTCACTAAGTCGATCAGCACAGAAATGCCATCGGTCTTAGTTTTTCTAGCGATATGTTTTGATTTAGTATTTTGATGTACAAACATTAAACAGTTGTACTTTTGAATTCAGTTGAAACTTTGAATCTTATAATTGTGTTTGATTTTAATACGTTTAATCCATGAGTCTTGTATTCTTAATTATCCGTAGTCGATCAGAATCGTGGGAACGACTCTGAATTAAGACTATTCTGAACTTGGACTCAAGTAGTTGACTTCCAATTTCACAGACCTCATCTTGTGTGACGTTGGATTTAACTCGCTTCAAATCATCTTCATGGATTTTAATCATAAGATGTTTTGATATTGGTATACTCATTTATTATCCTCTGACCTGAGATGCATACTAGACCTTTCGTTTACCAAGGACTGTTCTTTAATCACTGTCAACCACTGTCGCGTAACTGCCAGTCATAAAGGAATTGGTTAGGAACAGATCTGAAGTTTAGTGGGAGCTGTATGTAGTCGATAAGGGATTATGTATTCTTACATGATATGTAACAGTTAGACATCGTGGCGCCCTCGTGATTCAAACTGGTAAGTGTAAGGCCTTACCCAAACTGACTGTGTGTTTGATTGGACCACTATGAATCTTGAACGAGAACAATAATGATTGAACGCTATATGAGAATGAATCTAATCCATGTTTCATTGATTCAATTGATGTCTTTTACAGAAAGGATAAATAACGATTATTACCATAAGTCTATTATCTTGCAATAGCAATATGCTTTGGTTAATGACTTTAAAGTGTCATACCTTGTTAGGGGCAACCATGTGCAGCTAGAGCACCTCATATAGCTAGGGGCAACCATGAGTCTAATACATGTCTCTAGAGATGCTCTAGCTGTCTGCGTTAAGGAACTTAATCGAAGACCGTCCAAGTGGGAGACTGCTGGAAATATATATATGTCCGGTCCCGATTATTTAACGCTGCTAACTGAGTTATGACCCGCAAGATTTACACCTAAGGTAACGAACACTTAAATTCACTTAATCCGCTTAACTGGTAATTACGATCTGTTAGCGAGACGATATATTTCTATATATTCGTCACACGGGATTATTATTTATACAAGTGTATAAATATTAAAATATATTTATTGTTTTAATCTTTTACTATTAAAACAATTAAATGGATTTGGGTTTTTTATTATCTATTGGGTTCTAGGCCTGGTAGGGTTTTAAAAGAGTTATAAAATAGATTAAGGAGTTTAATCTAAAAATATATATATATATATATATATATATATATATATATATATATATATATAATTTCTTTTACAATCAAAGAAAGCCGCAAAAAAGGAAGAAAAAGGCTTTTTTTTTTTTGCTTTTCAATTTCCGGTCAACGCCGAAAACAAGAAGCAACCAAAAGAAATCGTTTTCTTTCTTCTTTGGAAATTTACGAAGTAGCTTGCTTCTGCCATTGAAAGTTCCAGCCACCAGCCCTCCCACCGTCCGTCGCCTTGTCCGGCGATCCCTGGTGCCTCCCGTTCTCGCGTTTCTGTTCGTGATCTAGCATCGGTTCGTTGTACCTAGGTGTCTCAACCGGTTAATCATTAACCACGAAGGTATAATTAATCTCATTGGTAGATTAAGTATTTATTATGTGTTCGTATGTTTTGTAAGCCAGATCCTGTCGGGTTTTCCTTTTTGTGTTGAATCGGTTTCGTTCCGCTGCGTTTTAATAATTACTAAATAATTATTATTAATCTATAATTTATTTATCAACCGTTTTGATAACTAATATAACTGATTACCACCGACAAAACCCAACAAATATATGGTTTACAAAATAATTTTAATTAAGTTGGAATGGAAAGGAAAAACTTTTGCAAACAAATATTAAATGGTTGTAAGTAACTAAGTCGTAATGAACAAGGTGAAATATCGTGGTCCGATATATACTAAGTAACAAGAACATCTTTATTAAATGATATATGGACTCCTAGTTGGAGTAGTTTGTGTGACATGTTATTACATTTAATTAATTGTTACATATGTATTTAATTAAGGATTATTAGATTTTAATAATCCCACTTTTTACCAATTGGCTAATAATAATCTCAACTGAAAATATTGTTACCACCGGTCCCTACTTTCAAACTATTTTCTTACATTGGACCCCTGTTAAGAAAACTTAACGTTGTTAGATATTATATGACGTGGACATCTGCAAACCGCTGGAAAGTCGAGCCAAACTAGCAGTGGTCTCGTGGTGGGTTTTGAAACTGGTTATGGTGGTTTTTAACTGATCTCGTTAAACATCACCGATGTCTCTGTTTGGACTTGTCGGACAAACGAGACCAATTAAACACCACCAAATCCAATTTCAAAACCTACCACGAGACCACTGCTAGATTTGCTAGACTTTCCAACGGTTTGCAGATGTCCACGTCATATAAAATCTAATGACGTTAAGTTTTTTAACGGTGGGATCCAATGTAAGAAAATAGTTTGAAAGTAGTGAGAATATTCTCAGTTAGGATTATTATTGACTAATTGGTAAAAGATGAGATTATTAAAATCAAATAATCCTTTAATTAATATTTCGCATGTTATTAAGAATCTAAAAAATTAATGTTTGAATGTTTTACAAAATTAATGTTTCTAGGATTTTGAGATGCTTCTATTTGTGTTCGGATCTTAAGATTAACCAAGGTAGATCTCATTTCTTTGGCTTTGATGTGGAATCGTCGGAGGTGGATAATATGGTTGCTATCATCAATTTTAAGTCTGGCTCGTTTCCATTTAACTATCTTGGGATTATGGTTGGTGCTAATATGAATAGAGTCTCTCATTGGAGACCTATTTGAGGTGTTCGAATCCCGGCTTTCTTTATAG
This sequence comes from Smallanthus sonchifolius, assembly GCA_023525975.1. Taxonomy (NCBI): domain Eukaryota; kingdom Viridiplantae; phylum Streptophyta; class Magnoliopsida; order Asterales; family Asteraceae; genus Smallanthus; species Smallanthus sonchifolius. Next base: position 30,493,365 of record CM042040.1, read on the forward strand.
AAGGCTTCTACGCCATCTATAGGAGGCCGGGTTTCCCTCATTAAGTCGGTTTTAGAGAGCCTTCCCAACGATTATTTTTTTCTTTACAAGGCGCCGACTAAATTCATCTCACGGATGGAGACTATTGTTCAAAGATTTTTATGGGAAGGGTCTACGGAAGTAAATAAGCTCCATTGGGTTACTTGGGATCGGGTCTCCTCTCCTAAAGGTTATGTATATGTAAGGACATGAATAGGAGAATAAATAAGCTTATATACGTAAGGACATGAACAGGAGAATAAGAGGGGAAAAAAGGTTGCAAGTAATACAAGGACCGGTAAAAGGGTCGATAATCAACCATGATCATATAACGACAACACTAAAGAGGGAGAGAAAAGTACAAGGTAAGAACCCTAAAACTATGATATCATTAGAATAACAAGAACCCGTAAGATATTACGTATTATCAATCAATTATTTATATAAGTGTGATAAGAATAATTAGAAAGAATACTTAAATTAATCGCATCTTCTAATTATTATATTGAATCTTACTAATTTATTAATATCTAATAAGAACTAGGTTGAATAACTTCATAAAATTTCAAGACATTAGAGCCTTTGAGTAAATATATACATTTTTTTCACAAAGCATATAAGGTCATCCGGTATACGTAGCTAAATCACGACGTCGTCCTACGTGTATCCAATAATCACGGCGTGATTTTAAGCCAACACCGCCCCCTCGTTCATTTTTTTCACGCCATGAATGTAATACCCTAGATATTTTTATGAAGCTCGATCTCGTAATCATAAACGAGTCAAATGACTACTTGAAATTTGAGATTTAGACAAGTTGTTAGTGTAATAATAGACCGTTTGATAATAATAATAATAATAATAATAATAATAATAATAATAATAATAATAATAATAATAATATAATAATAATAAAAATAAAAATAATAAAATATTATTATTTTTGAAATTTACTACGTTTTTAACGAAACTTAAGTCGACTTGTCGAGAAAAATAAGCTCGTCCCAACAACATATTTGAAATTTTATAAAACGTTATATTTTAAAAGTTATACAAGAAAACAAGTTAAGCAGCTGAATTAATTAAAATAATATAATAATAATAAATTTATAACAATAAAGATGTAGATATATGTGCGACGTCATCTGACGTACTCGAGTTCTTTCATTCCCACATCGACCGAATAAGGAAAGTGAAGTGCTTAACTTTCAGTATAAATAGGTGTACATCAAAATTATTTAGAGCATCGGTTTTCTTGGAAACTGTATTTTATCCTAAGTTTTCAATACTTCTTTGGGTGTTAATAATTATTTTAAAGAATGAGTAGAGAGACTTTATATCAAATTATCGTAGATAGTTTTCAGGTATATTCTCGTTTAAGTTTATGTCTAGTTAATTATTAGTTATTTTTATTATTATTAGGCTTTAAGATTATTATTAGGGTAGATATTGGGTAACGTAGCACTAGTTAGGCATTGATTGATCATTCATGTTTAACTAAGGCAACGTTAGTCAATATCAAAAGGATAATAGTATCCCTTAGGGTTATTATTAGGGTGGGTATTAGGTAACCTAGCCTTAGCTAGGCATGGACTTGATCACCCGTGCCTAACCAAGGCAGCGTTAGCCAATATCAACCAAAATAATAATTAGTTAGGTATATCCTAACCTAACATAAGGTTACTGTATCAGGACCCAGAAATCTTCGAGATAAGAAACGAAGTGCTGATTTCAATTAGGGACTCAAATTTAAGGTGAACACATTTATTTCCCCACTTTTAAAACATGTTAAAATTTTTTGGGGTTACTATACAGTCATGTCGTAAATATGTTTAATGTTTTTAAACAGATATCACACTTTTAAATTACTTTGAGCATATTGATAAATAAAAGAAAAGCCTCATGTGCTCTGTAAGAAAAAATATTAGACAGGGGTTACCCGCAGGAGACGTAAAACTGGGACGTAACTCTCAGTAGTCGACTTACTAGAGAAAGAGGGTAGTGTATACATTGGTTATCCTTCAGGTATTCGCTAGGAAACATAAAACGGGGTTACCCGTAGCAGACGTAAAACTGGGACGTAACTCTCAGTAGTCAACCTACTCGGGACAAGGACGACAAGTGTATACATAATAAATATAAAAATGTCATGAACCCGGTTAAATATATCTAATACATAAAGGTAGCTTACGGGAAGCATCTTGCCATTTATTGTACGTATGATTTGATCAAATTTATATACATACCATGGTGCGGCTATGGTTGCTAGCTTCATTCTTGTGGGGGGATATAGCGCAGCCGGAGGTACCGGAAGTTATATCCACTTGAATATTTTCAAGTTGATAGTATATGATCATGGTGCGGCTATGGTATGGCTAGCTTCATTCTTGTGGGGGGATATAGCGCAGCCGGAGGTACCGAAAGTTATATCCACTTGAATTTCAGCTGCTAGTGTATGAGGTGGTAGTGAATGTGTATGTTACCATGCAAATTATGATTAAATAGATCTAACTGTTTCATGTGACAAAATGTTTTGTGTATTGTAAATGTTATTCACCAACTTTCGTTGACGTATATTTTTAAAATGTTTTTCAGGTAGTTATGAATAGCCTTGATAATAAGGTAGTGGTTTAGGGAGGATATACCCTAGACTCCATAATACATTTCTCAGTTTTCAACCAGATGGTGGTTACTACAGTACATAGAGCATGGCTCACGTGGCTCGGGATATTACTAAACAGTTGTAATCCGAAGTATAAAACTTAGAATTTTCATAATAATTGTTGTAAATTATTAGGGGTGTTAATTCCCCATGTTTTATGAAAGTGGTAGTTACTTGACTACAAAAGTCAAGAATTTTCATAAAACTCATAACCATGTAATTTTCGTTGTGCAAACAAAATGATTATATTCAAAACAGGTATCAATCTGAGTCTCACGCCCGAGGTGTCATTTCTCGGGGTGTGACAATTTCCCACCGTGATTTTTATCACGCGAGTAAATTGATAAAAACGAGTAAATAATACCGTTGAACGGTATTATTTGTTACCGTTGAAAAAAATAAATTAAATAATTATTAATAATATTATTTTTACTCACTATAAATACCAAATTTTACTCCATATATTTTCAGTCACTAATCTTCTACTTTTCTAATTTTCTACTCTTCTATCCATATATTTTTACTCCAAAAAATGAGTAACGATCCGAATCCAAACTTTTGGGCTCAATACGCAGCTCGTGATAACGAGTTTATGGCCAACCTGAACTTTCAACCCAACCTAAACTTTCAACAAAACCCGAACTTTCAACCCAACCCAAACTTCCTACATAACCCAAACTTCCAAGCAAACCCGAACTTTCAAATGTTTAACTACCAATCCCCAATGTCCCAACCGGGTACACCACTTGACTTTGTACCCGAAACTCAAGAAATGTCACAAGAAACCGTGGTCGAGAATCAAAATGTCTCACAAAAAAAAGGAAAGAAGAAGGTTTCGCAAGAGACTTCAAGCCGACCGAATACAAATAAAAGTGGGAAAATGACAAACCACTATACTTGGTTAAGGCGTATATAGACGTCTCGGAGGATCCAATAATCGGTAACAATAATTTTGGTTTTTGTATTTTTTAAATTTTTCCTTATTTTATTTTTTTGTTTATTAATTTGAATATTTATTTTTTGTAGGCAACGCCCAAAACAAAAAAACGTTATGGACTCGGGTTCGTGAAAAATATGAGTCTTTTATGAGTGTACTGCCCGGTTACCCAAGTTTAGGCCAATTAAGTTCAAAATGGACTCATATAAATGGGAAGGTGGTAAAGTTCCACGGGATCTACCAAGAATGTTTGCGGGATCAAAGAAACGGTGAGAGCGATGCCGATATTTTGGGGAGAGCAACGGTCCAGTTTAAAGACGATCATGGTGGCGAAACACCAATTGAGTATCGGGAGGTTTGTATTCGCCTAAGTGGAAAACACTATACATTGCCCCCACTCGAACCGGCTTGTCCAAAAAAAGAACATCAACCGACATCGATGCTAGTCTGGGCACTTCCGATGGTAGATCCATGTACGACCTCAACATAGATGCACCGAAAGACGTGGAAGAAATACCCTGTCCGATAGGGAAGAAAAAAGCAAAATCCCAAGCAACGGGCTCGGGTTCGGTTGCAAGTCACAACGAAATCGGCGAGAAAATGGTCGAACAAATGACAAGATTTTAACGCCCAAGACGAGAGGATGGATTGGAAACAAACAAAACAAGATATCGAAATTCTTGGCATAGATCTTGATTCACTCTCCACCGTGCAATGTTTTTTTATTGGAAAAAAAAACAAGAGGAGATCAAAGAACGTCATGGTATCCCGTAGGTTTTTGGTTATGTATTTTTTTTTAATTAATGTTTTTTAGTTATTTTAATTAATGTATTTTTTTTGTTGTGTATTTTTTTACTTACTAATGTAATTTTTTTTATTATTAATGAATATTATTTATTATGTTTTATTTTATTTAAATAAACATTAAATTATCACATCATCACAATCACATGGGTATACCCTTTGCCTAATGATGGATGATGTGATTTTCCAAAATCTGACGTGACGCCAAATGACGTGCACTTTATTATCACATCACACCATAATCAATTATCATCAATTTCTTTCTACAATTATATATGGACACCTAAGCCTGGGTATTTTAGTTCTTGCAAATTTAAACAGTTTCAACATTTTCACAAAACCTTGATCAGCATACAAGCAAAAGCTAGAAAATATGATGAAACAATTACCAATTCAATGTCAACAGGCTTTCAATAGATCACCGGAAAGGGAAAACATATCCCACAAAATCAAGCTTCAAAAACAACAGGTCAACGGGTTTACTAGTCCAAAAGTATATAAACACCAGAAGCACAAAAAATCATAAGCATTTGATACTGGCCAAAAGAATCATGTCACCAAGAATGTCAAAACCTTTTTGTTTAGCCGTGAAATTGACTAAAAATAACATGATTAAAGCAAAATAGAGCGGTAAAAGGTTATTTGTCGGGTCTATCTGTTCTCATTATTCTTATTTAGTGTGCGGAGAGCAGAACGGAGCAGGAATTAACAGGAACATATTATGGTTTCATATTTGCAATCAGGGAAGTGTGGTTCTGAGTTCTTTCCTGTCTGCCCCAAATGACTGCAAGACATAAGTAACAAGTTTGATCAGAAAATAGCAATTAAAGATGATTAACAAAGGGCTTGGTTTAAGAAAGCGTGAGGAAAGCGCATCACGTGCGCGAGACGTTGCTCTAGGTACAACCAAATTAGCTTTACTTACTACCAGAAGTTGCGTCTATCTCATTTGTTTTACATATTAACCTTTTTATCAAGTAAATCTTTCATAATTTCTTCAACCCTTTAGTTGTTTTTAAATATCAAGTCCTACAGACCCTAATTTTGACCAATTTTGACCCATATGTACATGAGGCACCACCTCAAGCCCCTGAGGCGTTTTCCAGCTCGCCACGCATATCATGCACGCCTTGGGTGCCATACAAAACAAATAGATAAATACCTCGACACCAAATCCTTTACGGTAAACATTGGTAAAGAGTTCAGGTTCATCTGGCATTGGACTTTCCTGTAATTTCAGAGAAAGATAAATAGCAGGTTATTTATGAGCCGCCATGGTTGAAATTAGAAGGAAAAAACTTTTGACAGGTTTGTCACCTTTGCCTTAGCAATGGCTTCATCAACTTCTTTTCTAGCTTGTTTCTCTATATCCTAAAGAAATATGATAAAAAACAATAGAGCACATTACAACTTTAAATGACTGTCAACTGCTTTTAAAATAATAAGGAACAAACAGAATTTTAATTTTTTTTAAATGAAGATGTGAGGAGAATTGAGGTGGGGCCAATTAAATTGAAGATTGAAAAGTGTAGAACAGTGACATGAACAACGAAAAAGATTTAAAGATCACCTTCAGCTCTTTTTCTGTGGCTAAATCATGTGCAAGTATCAATTTCCTTATTCTTTCAATAGGATCACGTTCCTGAAAAGGGTAAATTAAACATTATTAACATGATAATGGTTTGACAAAATTTGTTAAAATATGAACAAACCTGTCTGACACCGCTGATTTCATCACGTGTACGATAGGTGCTACCAGGATCGGACATAGAGTGACCATGGTACCTGTAAGTGTCCATTTCCAAGATCTGAAAATAATAATCAACAAAACAATAAAGTTAACCATGTGATCAATAATTCCATATTAAAAGTACTTGTACTGCAATGTTTTCTGTGCTTGTATTACATTGAGTAATAGGGTTCTAATCTAATCTAATTTTTCATATAAAACTTAACAAAAATAATTATATCAGGGGGGAAGAATTATGCAGGAATCAAACAAAGAATGAGATTCAGTTTCTAACATGGTCTTACTATGACATGAAAACTGCACAAATACTTTGACTACTTACAATAGGTCCATTCTTCAAAACATGTTCCTTTGCAAATTTGCAAGCTTGTTTGACAGCAAAGGCATCCATACCATCAACCTGCACAATGGTATAAATTAAGATCATCAACAAATTATATAACCCCAAAGACTTGATATTGAACTTTTGATATCTGAACTTCCAAAATAGATGATTGTAGTTTCATCTTAATGCTATAGAGTTGGGCCTGAAATTGGGTACCGAGTTACAAACATATAACCAACATGGTATAGTCTACAAGATATATAGATTGACATACCTTAAATACATACAGAGAAGAAATGAAACTATCTAGTATTAAAATTTCTTAAAGATTTATATACAGAAATATAGACCATGTTTCATTTAGAACTACTCTGGTCATGCATCTTTATGATGCCCACCTTTTGCCATATCACGTCTACATAACAATTTAATAATCAATCTCAAAACTATAGCAATAAAGAGCATACACGTGCAAAGTTTTAAAATCATTTCTGACATGTTATCAAGTCATTGGATGCGTTGATGAGATAACATTTCAAGTTACAGCACTTCTAAAGACAGGTGTGAAAAGGCAAGAGTAACTGAGAAAATAAATATGAAAAATAAACAAAAGAATAAAACAGAGGTACCATCCCCTAACTGAGAAATTTCAAGACATTCGTGATAATATAGCCACAAAAAGACATGGTTTCATGATGTGAAACAAGATATAGTTCAGCATCACATAACAGCTAGCAATATGAAAACAGAAGAAGAATAATCCTTTCAGAAAAAAAATAAATAAAAAAGGAGCCCATCTTAAAATCTAGCAGGAATGTAAGAAACTATTCTTTTGGACGAATATATAACTGACCGAATACAAGTTAACAAAATGATTATTTATAAAATACAAGTAAAAAGGGTAACTCTGTGACTTATAAGTTATCTTAAGATTTAAATAGTACAAAAACGTTATGAGGTGTGACTTTCTTTGGGAGATGGAGAGAGTGATAGTAATAATAATGATAATACCAGCAACAAGTAGTAAAATTTAATTTCCATCAAGTTTATACAAGGATCAAACGCACCTTCAATCCTGGAACATAATCCCCACGCTTGTAATAAGCAGGACTCTTTGCGGCTCTCCATTCGGCTGTACCCATACCATCTGCACATCAACCCAAGAACCCTTAATCACATACAATGTTTGTGCAGGCAATGTTCACGAGCTCAATGAGCAACCAAAATATGTACACTGTTTACTTTTCTACTCTCAAGTTGACGATTGAATACAAACAGACTCGCATGATTTCTTTATAATAACAACTCGCTTTAAACTTGAAACAGGATTCCTTCTTTATTTAGACCACTTAATTGCCAGAAACTATGTTCTAGAACTAGACTTTGAGAAAATTCAACTCGACTTTGAATTCTAGGAGCTTCATTTCCAACTTCTAGCCCAAATATTAAAACTATAAACTTTATGCATATTTATTAGTTAATTAACTTGATATGTAAATTCTCGACCTAGTAATTGTTTGAAAGATAAATAAATAATAAAGAAGAGAGAAAGCTTTACAAACTCATCCAATTATATCTAAGAAAGTTCAAGACACATTTCATTATTTTCTATATTTCGTTCGATTTCATAATTTGATGGCGGGGTTATCATGTCCAGAATTCAATGGCCAAATCATTTAAAATTTCTATACTCTAGTCCAACTATATACATAATTAGCAAACTAGAAGGATTGCATCTCAAGTCTCTAGATGATTTTAAAAAAGCTTGAACTAATTCCAATTGCTAAGCATGTGACCAAACCAGCATACAATAACAATAAAGTCAAACAAACTTATTCATAATTAGGCTTATAAATGAACCAAACGTTCAGTGAATAGTTCGTGAACCGTTTGGCGGGAAGTTCGTTTATGTTCATTCATTTAACAAAACGAAAGAACACGAACACAATTTTTTGTTCATTTAATTAAACAAGCAAACATGAACACATGTCACGTTCGTGAACATTCAATATGTTCGTTTATATATGTTCATTTATTCGTTTTAGTTTATTTGAATATTCATTCAAATTTATTTACTATTAACAATAATCTAAAGCCAATTTGATATTCATATTTTAAAACCTTTAAGCTCAATTTAAAATCACTTTAATATCTTTGTTTAGTTTTAAAATGTTGAATGTAAAGATGATGGGATTTTAAACTTTAATTTGGATATTCACGTTTACTTTTAATCGAACTCAGTTTATGTTCATTTGTGTTCGTTTGAATTCGTTTATGTTCGTGAACTTTTCGTTTAGGACATTAACAAACGAACATGAACAAGAAAATCCGTTTGTTTAAGTGTTCGTGACTGTACATTTGTTTGGTTAGACTTAAACAAACAAGCACTAAAAAAGCTTGTTCGTGTTCGTCCGGTTCGTTTACAAGCCTATTCATAATTTCATTTAGTCAAACACAAATTAACAATGATCTTTCTATCTGAGATAAAAAAAAAGGCCTTACAGTGATTGTTTTCACACACCAAAATGGCAGGCAAGTCCCAAAGAGCAGCCATATTCAACGCCTCAAACAGCTGCCCTTGGTTAGCAGCACCATCACCATACATAGTAAAAGTCACGTGACCTTCCTTCCTATACTTCTGTGCAAACGCCAATCCACACCCTAACGGCACCTGAGCTCCAACAATCCCATGTCCTCCAAAGAAACACGCTTCCTTCTTATAAAAATGCATCGAACCTCCTTTTCCGTTAGAACAACCCGCTGTTCGCCCCATAAGTTCCGCAAAACTCTCCAACAGCGTCCCTCCGCGCCCTAGGAACAAGCAATGATCACGATACGCGGTGATTATGCAGTCCTTCTTCGTGATTGCAGCTTCCATGCCTATGCTCACGGCCTCCTGGCCGTCATACAGGTGGCAAAACCCTCGGATTAGCTTCGATTTGTAGAGAGAGTCCGCGGCGATCTCCATACGGCGCATGAGTGCCATATCGGTGAAGAATGTCATGAGTTCTTTTGGATTAGTGTCGACGGATCTCGACGGAGTCTCGCAGTTGTGGCCGGTGAAGGGGACGCTGGTTTCGACGGTGATTGTGGTGGTGTCGTCGGTGGAGTAGGGGCGGCGGTGGAGGAAAGAGGAGGAGGATGCGGTGGAGAGAGGCTTGAGGAGACCGGAACTCCGGTGAGCCAAAGCCATGTCGTCGGTGGTTTACTGGCGATGGATCGATCGGAACGTTAGGTTTGGGGGAGGGGTGGAGGAGAAGGGGAAGAACAAAATGATAACTAAAGCACACTACGAATCTATACTAAGACGGTGTTTGGGATTGCTTATTTAACTCAAAAAACGCTTTTTGTTAAAAGTGCTTATTAGCTTATGACTTTTTAAAAATGAGTTTTTAAAAAAATGTTTGGATTAGCTTTTGTGGTGGGAAAAGCCAATAAGTCAATAAGTTGTTTTTTAAAAAGTGTTTGTCTTAGCTTATTCACGTAAAATGACCAAAAAGGACACTTTTTTTAAAACCAAAATGATTAAAAAAAAATACCAAAATGATTCATAAAAAACGAAATATAAGAGGGTGTTAGAAAAAAAATTTTAAAACCAAAACGATCATGCAGACCTGCGATGGATGTTATCTAGGGTTTTGATCTGATCGTAATATATATAAGAGGGTGTTGGAAAATTGTAAGGGTAGATTGGTAATATTATATTGCAAAAGCCAAAAGTCATTTGAAAAGCCAGGATTTTGTGACTTCTTAAAAATCAACTTTTTAGCTTTATCAAAAAGTTAAAACCAAAAGTGCTTTTACATTTGCCAAACACTTTTTTTAGCTTATTGGCTTTTGAAAAAGCCAATAAGTCAATAAGCAGTTTTCAAACGCAATCCCAAACACCCCCTAAATTAATAAATAACTAAAATTATAAAACACGTCCTACCATTATTTTCTCGGCTCTTTATTCTATTAAATATTATATTAAAAGAAAATGCAGTTAAACATTTAATATCAATCTGTTTATGAATACTTTTTATTTAATTATGAATTATTATTATATCATTAAACAAATAAATTTAATATGGATTAACATTTATCAATTAAATTTAAAAAAATTAATACTAAGTTAAAAAAATGTTTTAAAAATTAACTTAATATAATTTATAACTGTCACGTTAAAGTAGACATATTTTGACGAGTGTATGTGTAAAGAGATTACATTATATTTTATTCAACCCGTGTAATACATGGGTTTTTAAAAACATACTTTTTTATTACTAATTATATAATGTTATACTTATTTAACTTGTGTAATACACGGGATTCTAACATAGTTAAATTTATAAAGTGGGATTAGAAATAACAATAAAAAGTACAATTGTCGTCCTCAGTATTTAGGCTGTGGGGACTATCTTCGTGTAACCTTAGGCTATGGGGACTACCTTCTTGGAACCGTGGTGAAGCTTATTCAATCTCCGCCATCTTAAACCATTTTTTAATCTAATTCATTCTTAAATGGATTCACTCAACTTATCATCTTTTGAATCCAAAGATGTCGCACCAATTTTTTTCCAAACGGTTCATTGAAATATTTAGAGACGATGCCGAACGTTCGAACATGTGTACGTACACACGAAGAGCCACTTTGAACCAAGACCGTGAAGCCGCTCACGAGCGTTTAATTAAAGATGACTTTAGCGACGAGCCACTTTATAACGCCGAGACATTCCGAAATCGTTTTCGTATGAGTAGAAGTTTATTTTTAGGAATTGTTAACGATTTGGAACGGTAGATGGATTATTTCAAATTGAAATGTGATGCAAGAGGTCGAAGAGGGTTCACCCCCATTCAAAAGTGCATCACCGCTATGCGTCAATTAGCATACGGATCCGGCTTCGACGAATTAGATGATAATATAAAGATCGCCAAAAAACGGCACATGTTTCTTTATACAAATTTTATAAAGGTGTAATTAACATCTACGGGCCAAGATACTTACGCAAACCGACTCATAGCAACATTCAACAAATATACAAGCATCACAGGAGGTGCATGGATTACCCGGAATGCTTGGTAGCAGAGATTGTATACATTGGGAGTGGATTAATTGACCAAATGTATGGCGAATGAAATATATGTGAGGTGACAATCCAGCTCCAACAATTATGCCCGAGGCGGTCGCATCACAAGATCTATGTTTTTGGCATGATTTCTTTGGAGTTGCAAGTTCAAACAACGACATAAATGTGTCCAACCAATCCCCACTATTCAACATCATAGTTAACGGAACCGCACCTGATAGTTCTTTTGAGCTTAGAGGTACAAGATATAAGCACGGTTATTACCAATGGCGGACCCAGGAAAATTTTTATGGGGGTCGAAGATTTTTTGGGGTCGATTGTCAATAATTAATTTTTTTTGGCCCGAGTCGGGTCGGGTCGGGTAACACAACAAAACGATGAAAACTAACAAAATTATAAACGAACAATAATATGATGTTTGTCATTAGAAATGCATAATTAAAAAACAATATCGCTATAATTGTTCTCTAAGGGTTTTCATTTTTTGAAACCGAACCATTACATCATGTATAAGAATTTTTCTAAGCAATTTTTTTTCAATATAACAAACATGACTATCAACTCTTTTTTCAATAGTTAATTAGGTTTAAAATATTTAAATGGGTATTGGGTTTATTTTTTATTTGAGCCTATTTTGTTTAAAGGTTATTGGATTAAACTAGTAAAGGTTTGGTTTAAAAGTTTTATAATTAATGAGTTATGGGTCAATTGTTATAGGGTTAAAGATTTGATTTAATTGGTTTTTATTTATAAAAATCTATAATCCTAAAAAAAAATTTCTTAGGGGTCGGTATCAAAATTTTATGGGGGTCGCTCGGAAATATTCCATATATATAACAAAGAAAGAAAAAAATTTAACGGTGTCGGCCGACCCGCCGACAATAGGCTAGGTCCGCCAATGGCTATTACCTCGTTGATGGTATTTATCCCGAATGTGCTACTTTTGTGAAATCTTTTTCATGGCCGGAAGATGAACCTAGAAAATATTTCAAACACCGACAAGAATCGTCGAGAAAAGATATTGAACGTGCTTATTTCATATAGAGAAAAACCAGACACGGGCATGGAAGCTCGAAAGAATACGGCGTGTAACGAACACTTGCATCATCCTACATAACATGATCATTGAGGATGATTACCGGCAATTTGCGAGTTCAACGAAGCGGAATTTAAAGCGACAATTGGATTTGAGGAAGTTAGTGAGGGCCAACAAAGTGTAAGCGAACAATATAAATGCAACCGTGAGATACACAACAATCTTCGTGGGGGTTTGGTGTTTTATCTCGATTCGAGCAACAATTAAACTCTAGTTTTATTATTAAGTTTTTTATGTATTTTTATTATTATCTTTTTTTATTATTAATGTATTTTTTAGTTATTAATCAAAAATTATTATTTTCTTTTTAACTTATTAATGTTTTTATATTAAATTAAATTAGAAAAAGAAAATGGTGTGGCGGTGTGGAGATGTGAAACCATTTCCCTCAAATGTGGAGAGGTGTGAAAAAGTTGTGGAATTTGATGTGGCGCTGACATGGAGGAGTGTGGATGTGTGAAAAATGTGGGTACTCCCCTTAGCCTTATATGAATTTACCAAGCTCAGGTTAAACGCTCACATCTCTACGACTCGTATACGGGTCAATGGGTCATATAGATGTCAGTTACTGTACATGTGCAATGGTGTCGGATATTGTCTGATGGCTGACTAATACTACCCGTATAAACCTATACGGTCATATAACTTGGATAGTTTTTTTCTTGAACTTTGATAAGTTTTGTGGTAATTATAATCGAATACAACCCTTATAGGCCATATAACTTGTATAATAATTTATTTTTTTTTAACTTTGATGAGTTTTATAGAACTTATAATCAACTTTTTAAGAATTTTATGTAATATTTACACTTTGATGAGTTTTATAGACGTTATAATCAACATTTAAGAATTTTATGTAAAATTTAAACTTTGATGATCATTTTCGTATGTGTTTATTTTTTTCATTTAGGGTTTGTTTGGTATGGGGTAATAGAATGGACAAGCGAATGAAATGAACGAGATAATGGAGTGGACAAAAGAATGAAATGGACCATTCCATTCCATTGTCGTGTTTTGGTTACCATTAGGGAATAGAATAAATCATTATTTTATGTTGTTTGGTAGGCTAGAAAAGACAAAGAAATAAAATCGGTGGTGAGTGGCGGCGGCGGCGGTGGTGGTGGGTGGCGGTATTGGGTGGTGGGGGGGTGGCGGTATTGGGTGGTGGCGGGTGGCGGTATTGGGTGGTGGTGGGTGACGGTGGGTGATGCGGCGATGGTGGGTGGTTGTTGTGACGTTTCGGATTTTCATTAACGCACCTGTAATATAATTATCGTGTAATTATTCTAATTAAATAAAATACAAGTGTTTTTATTAATTTTATACAAATAGATATTTTATTTTACGGATTTAAAAGTAATTAAAATTTTATAAGTTTTAAAACTTATATAAAATTTTATATAAAAATCTAGATTTAAAAGTTGCATATTTAATAAAATAACCTATTTAAATAATACAAATAATCTTTTTATAAAAGTTATTTATAATAATAATAATAAAATAAATTTATAAAATATAAATAGATTTAAAAGAAATTAAATTAATTTATTTAATAAAAAGTTTAGGGGTCGTTTAGTAATTAATCAAACTAGGAGGTTTTAAAACTGAAATCTGTTGAGGGACCATTCCTGGACAAAGCAAACTATAAGGTTTTATCCGAAGTTATTCCAGGGACTAAATTAAATCAAAATCAAACTTCAGGGACTGAAACTGCCAAAACCAAATTCACGAATCCGGTCACCCCTCTCGTTGGTCCGGCGGGTAAAGACTTTTCCGGCGACACCCGACATGACTGTTTCTCTACACCTCGACAGCCGACAAAGGCGTCTCTGACTTCGTCTCTCCCACGCGAACAATACCCCCCGACTAATTTGTTCCCCCAACATAGGGATCGTCCGATCCTGTTGGTGGTCGAGATACCTACGTCCAAATTCGTGCCCGACAGGCCACCTCCACGCCTGTCGAATGTCTGATTAGCTTCGCCTCGTCCAGAATAATGTCGGGACGTGCCCAATTGCACGTTTGAACATAAGAATCGGGCTCGGCTATAAATAGCCACGGTCGGCCCTGCACGAACTCGCTACCATCCTTCCACCTGCTCTCACTCCAAATTGAGGATACCATCACCTTCGTCGACCCTGAGTGAAGCTGTGACCAGGATTCCAGAAGCAAATTCCACTCGGAAATCGACTTCCACTTGTGACATTTTCAAGTTCTAAAACTGTGCCGACCAGACCTGTTGCAACTCGGTTCGAGCCTCAAATCGATTCCTCTGTCTTCTATTTATCCCTGGTAAGCCATTCGAATCAAAATCGCGGCATTCGCACGAGGATTACCGAGCAAACCCAGTGTCCTCGGACACGGTTTGCCGGTCACCGAGAACCAGCGACTTGTCTTGCTGTTGTGTATTTAATTTACCCGTTACACACATAACCAGCGATGGGCAGTAGCCCGGCTGGTTATGCGTGTTTGTGTCCGAAGCAGAGGTCGCGGGTTCGAGTCTTCTGGCCTCCGGTCCAACCCCATTTTGCTTCTGTTATCATTTTTTTTATTTTTTTTTATTTTCTTAACTTATTTTAATATTATTTTAATACACTAAAGACTAAAACGAGTCGGTTTGATCGTTCGTTTATTTTGAAATCGATTAAACAATCTTTTTATCTATAAACTATTCCATTTGTATAAATCTTGTAATATTATTTAAATACATTTTCTTATATATAAAATATCCCCTATTTTTATAAATCTTGTAATATTTTATAAACTTATTTAATTATATTTTTATATATAAAATGTCCTATATTTTTATAAATCTTGTAACATTTTTATAAACTTATTAAAATACATTTAATATATAAAATGTCTTATTTTTTTTTATATATGAACCTAGCAATATTTTTAATAAACTTGTTTAAATAAATTTTAAATATCAACATAATTAGTCAAATAAAGACTTTTCTTTTCTTTGTTATTATTATATAAATACATTGAATATAATAATACTTGTTTAAAACAATATATATATATATATCCTTATAAGTTAAAGTTTTACAAAAAAACCATTATCATTCTATTTCCATACTTTATACAAATAAATATTAAGGAAAATTATATTAAAGCCTACATACACTTAAATACAAATACACACCTATACGCATACAATAATACCTATTTGTCTACATAGGGTATCAACGTGCTTAGGCTTCCACATACTTATCACCTACACGCGTGGAAAAATACCCGCTTGCAAGGTGAGTTACATAGCCCCTATTTTATATTTTCATACGTTTTGGGGTGAAACATTATACATGCTACTCATATTGTTTATACGTGTTATACATGAGACTATACGCTTATTCTTTGGATGTACATACATTTAAACACAAGACAACCAACTGTAATATTGATAGATCTATTGTGTCTGACCAGCCCACCCAGTTAGGATGTTTATTACTGCATACTCGGATATAACCGCGTGTTATATTCAAACATATCGGATATAGTGGGTATATTCAAACATACCGGACTTAGCTGTTGTGCTCTGTTCAAGCGCGTCAAACTCGGTTTGAATTGTGATTAAATAAATGATACATCATATACTATGTTTAACAAGATAAACAATGAGTTGCAAAACGATTTACACTACTATTTACCGGATTTACTAAACCTATGTACTCACCAACTTTTTAGTTAACACTTGATTTAAATAATGTTTCAGGTTTGGATATGTGACTGCTTGCCGAAGATTTCTCCACTTAGGAACTATGGACCTAGTTAAATAAATCAATGTTTTGAACTAGACTAGGTTACTTGAAATGTATTGTATTTGGATCTTGTTGTCTTTAAATTTAATTAATGAATTATGCAACCTTTTAGTTACCATGTGCTTTTGAACAATCATTATATTGTCCGCCTCGATGATTCCGCCATCGGTCGGGGTGTGACAGTTGTGGAGGAGGCGGTGTTGGTGGTGCTGGTGGGAGGGAGGTGGCGGTTGGAAGTGGTGGTGACGATGGCGGTGGTGGGAGGTGGGGGTTGGCGGTGGCGGTGGCGGCGGCGGCGGTGTAGTTGTGGGTGGCGGTGGCGGCGAGAGATGGCGGTGGGTGGTGGAGGCAACGACGACGGTGGTGGGTGGTGGTGGTGGGTGGTGGAGGCGGTGGTGGTGGTAGAAGGGTGTGGTGGTGATGAATGGTGAAAGAGGGGATGAAATGAAAAAAAAAAACAAGGGGGGAGAATGGAATGAATTTGATGGATTTAGAGGGAATGACATTCCTTTTGGAATGGGTGATTCTATTCCATCGTCCAACCAAACAATATTTTTTTCATTCACTCGTAGTCGTCCATTCCATTCCGCCTCCCATTTCTACATACCAAACGCTACCTTATAGTTTTCTAATGCCTTGCTAGTATTTGAATGTAATTTCTCGTCCTTTAAAAAAAAAGTTGATAATTTGGTAGTACTTTTCTTAAATAATTAAACTTTAGGGTTTCTTGAGAAATATTAAAGTAAATATTAACTTTTTAGAAAAAAAATTAATTTAAGTAATTACAAAATAGAAACAACATATGTTTTTTTTTTATTTTCTATGCTTGGTTACCTTTAAAAAAAAGAATAATAATGAGTGAACTTTTTTTTTTGTTAGAAACATAAATTTAATAATTAGCTAATTGCTAATATGTTTTCTTATGCCAAACCTTATTAGTTTTGTTAGGGTTAGTTTCAAATAAAAAAAGTTTTTTTAAAATAAGAAGAGTGGGAAGGATTTAATGTCAATAGATTAAATTGTAGAAAAAATTTAATAATCGAGATCAAATATAGGAGAAAAAGTTATTGAAAATATATTTTAGTCACGACCATTTTGTTGACTTTTTATTAGGTTCTCCCTCTTTTAAACGTTCATAACTTTTACATACGACATTGTTTTTTTAAAAAAATTACACCATAAAAACGAGCGTTTTTTATCTTTAAAATTAGTATAGTGTCGTTATAAACAAAAATGAAAAAAAAATTACGTTTCCCAGCTCATTGTGTAATGCCAGGTCTGGTCATTGTGTAATATTAGGTCTGGTCATTATGTAATATCAGGTCTGTTTATTGAGTCAAATATTTTTCATCACCGTGTTTTACGTTTTAGATAATTTCGTGTTATTTTTGTCACTGTTTTTTTATGTATTATATATAACATAGTGATAAAAAATATTTGACACAATGACATGACATTAGACACAATGACTAGACCTGACATTACACAATGACCAGACCTGACATTATTGTGTAATTTGCTTATTTTGTCAAATATTTTTTCATCATTGTGTTATATGTATTCATCATTGTGTTTTACGTTTTAGATAATTTCGTGTTATTTTTAACATTACACAATGTCAGGTCATTATGTCAAATATTTTTGACATTACTGTCAGCTCTGATCATTGTGTCTAATGTCGGGTCATTGTGTCAAATATTTTTCATCACTGTTTTATATATAATATATAAAAAACATGGAAAAAATAACACGAAATTATCTAAAACGTAAAACACAATGATTAATACATATAACAGAATGATGAAAAATATTTGATAAAATGACCAAACCAGACCTGACATTACACAATGACCTGGCGTATTACACAAGGGCCATTATGCCATCCCTTTAAAAACAATAAAAGACACATGTTGTTAAGCACAAAATCCTTCTTACCTTTCTTATTTTTAAAACCTTTTTTATCATAACCTAACTCTAGTCTTTTTAAACAAAAATAATAATTTATGTAACTCAAGATATGTTTTTATTTCTTATACTTCATTATTCTTTTTATTCTGTCTATATGAAGACAAAATGTTCATGAACAATGCATTACAAATAATGTAGCATAGATTAATTCATTAATTGCCTTGACACCGATTCGTATATCTATACTATATAATAAATATAGGTTTTTTTAGTAACATGTGTTGTTTTCATATTCATTTTCATTATTTTTTTTCTAACTCTCTCTCTTATTTAATTCACTTCTTTTAATAATAATATAATACTAATTATAATAATAAAACATATTTATTTTAAATTATTTATTATTATAATAAACTTTAAAACTTAATTATGTAACTTTTATTTTAATCAAATAATAAATAAAAGTCAAATTACATTAAATAGTAATTACCGTATTTTCGAAACCCAGTTATATATTAATTTTTTACATATTTTGAGTTTGTTTCTATTCTTAGTATATGTAATGTAATTTTACACCTATAAAATATATATATAAAAACTTAAAACTTTTATATATCAATATTTTTCACCCCGTATATAAACACGAAATCTAAACTAGTTTATTAATATATAAATGTACCCGAATCATAACTTTACTATAGAATATAATAACTTAACTTTCTGTATTTTAATTTGTTTTTGTTTTGATAATGATTTTTAGGGTTTCTCAAATATGATATTAAGGAAAAGTTGAAAACTAACACAAGCACTTCATCCTCCCACTATCATGGATAGTGAGACTTTTGTTCTTTCTTTTGATGCTAATATTATCTTTTATTTTAATTATTATTAGAAAATTAAAATTGGATTAAGCACTCTATTTGTCATAACAAAATTTACTTTAAGCGTTTGGCATAGTCAAATTTTGTTAAAATCATATGTTTTACCTGTTTTGATTGAAATAATCCTTATTCTAATAAATGATTCTAAAAATTGACACGTGTCATCCCCATATTTTTTCTCATCAAAATCTTCTAATTTTCTCTATTTTATATAAGTTTGAATTTTGAAATTTAGTTATTTTAATGTTTTTATTTTTCAAAAAAGATAATATAAAATTTAAATTCTAATTATTACTTAATTAAGGAAACAAAAAATTTTATTTCTTGTTTTATACATTATTTTAAATTTTTTACACATTATTGTAATTTTAATTTTCTATTAAACAAACTCATGTAATAATATAATATTTAATTAGCTACAAACCCATATACGTTGTCCTTTATGCATTACGTACAACCACTTCTGCACTGTTTCTTTTTTACTTTGTAAATTATTTAATTTATTTTTCTCCTCCTATCTCTTTTACACGTGTTCACTTCCCTTTTTATACTAACGCTTTTTTTTTCTTTGTTTATTTAACTAAAAATTTAATAAGACATATTCCCTTTTTATACTAACGCTTTTTTTACTATACATTTTTTTAATTTTTTTGTTTATTCCTTTTTTTATAATAAGCTGTTTGTTATTTTTATAAAAAAAAACTTTTTATCATTCAAAACCGATCCTATTTTTATTTACGTTTCGACACGAATTTTCGTAACATTATTTTTAAAACAACCGGTTGTTTTAAACGTTTTTAAACCGTCTTGCGCTGATTTTAAAATACACAGTTGCGATGTTTTTTATCTACATTTAAACCGACCCGCCGTAATGCGCCGCGGTGTGCTTTCTCTTATCTACGTTTCGGTGTAAATATTTTTCGAATAATTCATATACAACAAGGTAACGTTTTCGTAACTATTGAATATACCGCTGCAGCGTGTTTTAATTAATGTCACGTAGAATGTACTATCATGATTTGCTTATTTTATCTATGTTTTGAACCCGTCACGAATCGCAGGTGATAATTCACTAGTTATTTTCTAATTGTATGAAAATATAAGTATTGATTGCACTATGCCCTAGGGGTGTGCGTGGGTCGTTTTGGGGTAAAACCAAAAGTTCGGTTTTGGATTTTTTAAAGCCGTTCGGTTTTTGGTTTTGGTTTTTGTGGTTCGGTTTCGTTTTTTCGGTTTTAAAACCAATTAGGTTTGAAGTTTTTGAGGGTAAAACAAAAATAACACAAAATAATAAACTTGAGTTTGAAATTTAGGGCCTAAATTTTTTTTATTAACTAATGATTATCACACATTTGGGCCTAAACGTTTTGGATTACAAAAATTATTAGTTTTTTTTAAAATACTCAACATAAAAAATAAACATTAAAATCTATAAATATAACTACTAACTTACTATTAATGCAAATACGTGTAACACAAATATGTATGCACTTTTAAATACAAGCAAACAACATAATATACTATATATTATGGAACGTGAATGCACACAATATATAATTAAAGTATATATGTATATCTTCGGTTCGGTTTTCAAAAGATACAAAACCAAACCGTTATTTGTGTTTTCAAAAAATACAAAACCAAAACCGTCGGTTTTAGTTTGGGTCGGTTTTTTCGGTTTCGGTTCGATTATTTCGGTTTTTTGCTCACCCCTACCATGCCCTTGAAATTATCAAATGCATATCCTTTATTATAAACTAAAGAATTAATTACACGGATGACCCCACGGATTTCACTTATGGCCCCTAGGAATGGGAAACTACATGTTTGGACCAATAGTTTGCACATCTGTAACACATTTGGCCCCTGAATTGAATGGACGTTAAGTTTGACCGTTAAGTGAATGTAAAATGTCTAAAATACCTCTTATATTAAAAAATTTTAAAAATCATAAACCCACCCAAACCTCCTCATTTATGTCTAATCTCCCATGGATCCTCCCTCACCAGACCCAAACCCTAAAAACTTCAACCTCCTCATTTCTGTTTAAACCAACAATGTTAATCTTCACTAAAAAGCTATGGAGATTTATAAAAGATCACTTCAGTTCAAAACTCACATCTTTAAATCCTTCTCTCCTCTTTGAAAATTATGTATCAGTGCCTCTGTCTAAACTACCATAACCACACCTCCATCGCAGCCACCAAACTCCCCACATCCACACCAAACTATCAACCCTAAAACACCTCATCCACCTCTCCAAAACCACAATTCATTCCCTTTCGAACATCCTTCCGACCACTGCCACCAACTACGCCACCACCACCGTTACCTGTCCTTTCAATTCCAACCACCGACGCCACCGCCCAATCGCCCCACTAGTCCTCGTCGACCAGGTGCTGTATTCTGGTCTAGAGAGGCACCCACCCGATCAGGTGAAGCACGTTTTGCAGGTGGTCAAAGAACACCGGCACCAACGCTCCTCCCCCTACAACCACCACCTCACTTCTCCCACACCCGCCTGCCATCATCCGCCACCTCAGCCACCCACCCTCAACCCAGGTCGTCGACGAGGAACCGACGAATTTGAGCAATTTAAACCCAACGTGGTTGCCAACGAATTTAGGTGGTGGATTCGCTGCCTTTAATTTTTGGAGTGTGGTGGATCTGGGATTGAAGTGGGAGTGGTGAGAGGGTATTCACCAAGAAAAAGGTGGGCACACTCTAGAATTTTTTTAATTTTTTAATATTAAAGGTATATTAGTTTTTATTTAAAATTTAACAGAAAACTTAATGTTCATTTAATTCAGGGGCCAAATATGTTACAGATGTGCAAACTATTGGTTCAAACCTGTAATTTCCAATTCCTAGGGACCATAAGTGAAATCCGTGTAAATCACAGGGTCATCCGTGTAATTAATTCTAAACTAAATGAAATCAATGATTTAATTTAACCATAGATCTTTATATTTATAGTCATAATTAATTTATGATTGTTTTATTTTTCATTAAAATAAAATAAATAAAATATTAAAATCCCGGCGTATAAATTCTTAATAATTTTTATTATTTATCATGACTTTATTTTTCTTATATTTTAATAAATATAAGAACTTAATTACAATGAAGCCACGGTTAAATATAAGGGATAACTATACAACTGACCTGGTTTAAAAATGAAAAATGGAGCTTGTTACATGAAGTTAAAATGCAGACACCCATTTTTTTTTAAATAAAGTTCATAATGCAATGGATTACGGGACATCATCAAGTTTGTATCATACACCAAATGCTACAATCACCTTCCATTTTTTTTTATGCCTTGAGCTCCTCTTTAGAAGTGGGTTCATTCTTTTTCTTCTACACTCTGCAACCAACAGAAGGTCTGTATAAAAAACCACCCATAATTTCAAGGGCATTTTGGGATTGTGAAATTAACTAGAGATAATTAGAATGGTTAAAGATAAGGGTGTTCACAAACCTAAACCAATCACGGTTTGAAAATTTTGTGTTTAAACAGTTAGGTTCAAAGGTCTGGAACTCGGAACTGGTTGTGTTAACCAAATGACATTGACCTTTATTATGCGGGTTTTTGTTTTTGGAATGTAGTTACACATAGTATAATAATCACGAATCATCTTTATCATTTTCAAATAATTTTTTTACAAACTAATGATTTTATAAAACAATTAAAAAATCAGTCCAACCGCCCAACCAAACCGTTTTGGCTGGTCAGGCGGACCCAACTAACCCGTTCGGTTTGGTTTGTGTTCAAACCCGTAGTGAACTGTTTGGCCTAGAATTTCTGTCACAACCAGCCTAACCGGACATATTATATATATCCTAAATCAGCCACATTAATGACCAATTACTGTAGGGAAAAAGGTAAAGACAATTTAGTCCCTTTGGACGGTAACAAAATCATAGTTATAAAATCAAATTACAAAATATTAGAAACAAAAATCAAATTATAAAATATTAGAAACAGTTAATATGAAAAAAGAAGTAGATTACCACTTACCAGTGAGGATTTCAGCAGGTATGAAATTGAAGTATTTGAATTTTCAACTGTGGAACAACCACTAACCACCCATTCTCTGCAGTAAATATTCAAATACACAAGACTAGTCCCAAGTTGTGGTAGCAGAACTACTGTTGAACATGCATCTAACATTTGAATGTTAAACATAAAATTATAGTAATACATGATAATTAGATTGGACAATAAAGACGACTGAATTGATCACAGATATCGAGTTACTAAAAAAATCGAAGTATCATTTCTTAAAGAGATGTTGCATATTCAGGCCACCCTGGTTCAAAAATTGTTACATAGGCCATCCATTGAAGGTTATCCATTCTAAGGTTTTACTAGTAAAACTGTGGCACGTCATCAGGGGTATTTCCATCTTTTCATATTTCAATGGTAAAACGGTCATTTTACATAGATACCGTGACTTAATGGCTCAAAATGAGTCAAATAATGTGGTGAGCACAGGGGTATTTCCGTCTTTTCATATTTCAATTGTAAGTCTCTGTTGTAACAGAGGTCTCAGGTTCAAATCCAGCTTCCACTGGTTTTATGCCTTTAAATCCTTGAACGCCACCTACCATGCGCAAGCTGCGTTTTACCTAATCTCATTGGTTAGCAGTGTATTGGTGACTGTGAGTTCTAGTAATGGGTTCTCACAGTTAACAAAAAAAAAATAGAAGTTGGGTGCCTAACTGCCCAAAAGTTCCTAAGGTTGGCCCGGGGGCAAAAGTTGAAGAGTCAGATGACCTAAATATACAAATATTCCTTTCTTGAATACTACTAATTTTCAACAAAAAATCAAAAAGGGCATGCATGCATACATTGACTGACCTACAAATATCATCCTGCGAGTTCGCTTATTGGTGGACGATCCATCACGCTAGATGCAGCTATTGCATTTCTTTGTAATTGAGGATCAATATCAGGCAATTTAGGAATCTAAATCCAGAAAAAAAAATGTTACAAACAGTAAGAGACAAGCTGATGCATAATGTTACTCTCTAGAAGAAAAACTTAACCTTAAACATGTACCTGCGCCAACACATCGATTGTTCTACGTAGCAAACGAGCTAAATCTCCTTCATCCATTGCACAATCCATCATTATTTCCTTCCAAGTCAAACCAGATGCCCATGCTTCTACCATACCAGAAAACTGGCTATCCAAACAGCAAGGTATCTGTATTCAAATGCATTAAAACCTCCTAAATTGTTTTTTTTAAGTAACTTTTTGTAATAACATAAGTTTATATAATCATATGTAGCACATTAACTATATATAAAATAAAATTAAAAAAATAGATAAAGAAGTGTTTGCAAGCTGGGCTCCACCTGACCCGCTTTTGGTCCGTTACCCGACCCGACGAACTAACCTTTACGTCATGCTTTTCTTGAAGTTGTAAGAGTGATCTTCTTTGGTCATCTAGAAAGTTGATCACTTCTAAAACGGTGCTAGAAGGTTCATAAATATAACTGCGAGGGAGAAAATTATATGAACTCTATGTAATTTGTAACTTAAAGAAGTTGTAGACGCTTAAAAATCAATTAAACCACTAAATACAAGCATAAAATAAATATAATATACCTGTTATTTTTGGAAGGTCTGACCTTGATTCCTTCCGAAACAATGCTTCCACACACAGCAGCTAATTGTGGAGGTTTAAGATCAAATAAAATTTTATTTCTAAGAACCATTGCAATCCAGAGCTCGTTTTCCCCTCGAAGAGCGGCAGCAGTTTCACCAAGAGGAAATATCACATGGGTATTAATATCTAAAGCCCTTATTTCATGTATCACATTGCTCACCTGTCAGTTACCATCATTATAAAAGTTAAAATAATACATTATAATTTTCAGATTACCTGCAGAAAGTCCTTCCAGCCAGATGGTTCAATCTGCTCTAAACGAGTCATTAAACGATTTGATCTAGCTTTCAGCCGTTGGATCTTTTCCTCGGTGAACCTAGCCACATCCACTATTTTTTTATATTCTTTAAAGCCTTCTGTTTTAGCTATTTTTTTCTTCAAATGAGAAACTTTATTTCTCTGATTCTTGTAAGCTTCTACTGCATCGTAGTATGCTTGCGAATATTGCACAACCTAACCAACAAGAAAAAAAACAATATTCATATGCAAACAAAAAACTTTATCAAATATGTATTATTAGTCCAACATAAGGGTCCAAATGATTCTTAGGAAGTGTTAAGATTTGAATTTTGAAACTGATTATGTAATTATTGCGACTTGAAATTGCAATATTCAGTTTTTAATGTTTAAAAACGGATTTTTGCTTCTAATTATCTAGAGGTTAGTTAATTAGTTTCATACTAGCTAGTCAGCTACAACAAAACTAGTTACCAGGAGTATCTAAAATTTCCTATTTACCCATTCTTAATGTCTCTTTTCTTTCTTTTTTGGTCTTTTTATCAATTTTCTTAAAATTATCAGCATTTGTCAAACACCTGATTGTCTGATTATGACAATTTCATCAGCGGAAGCACATATTGTTTTCTATAGCTCTTTTCACCGCGGTTCTCATTACTCAATATCACATAATTGCTTTCAAATCATACATCCAAAAACCTCTTTAGACAGTTAAATTTTTTATCATGATATATTGGCTAGAAGTAGCTTTGTAAGTATCTTAATCTTTAAACTACAAACACAAACAAAAAACCAGTGACTATTACCTCATTATCCTCAGAAAGAGTACTTAAAACTGGCACATTTAAACTCCATGACCAGGTCTCTAATGACCCTTCCATACACCAAATACCTCCAAGTTCAGATTGACTAAGCTTCTGCCACTGCATCTCCATCTTTTCAAGATGAACGGTCATGATTTCTCGAGGTAAAGCATCACCATTATTCAAAGCAATATTGGGAAAACCCGCTCTATACACAGTCTTAATACACCTCTCCGTGAAAAGATACCATGTATTATCTGAACCAAGAGCCACACAATAAGATGGTCTTGTGGTAACTTGACTTTCGAGGTCAGCATCACCTTCAGATATTACTTTTAGAGCAAAAGAATCATTTTCAACAACCTGTATGTAGCAAAGCAATATGATATAATAATGTACCTTTAAGGGTAAGTTTTATTGAACTAAAAAACAAAAGCAAGAACACGTACCATATTTTTAAGTTTTGAACCATGCATGGAATCAACATCACCTAAATAAACAGCATGGACCAAATGTTTGGTTCCAGAATTATCATGATACTGCAAGCACAAAAAGGGTAAATGTCTGTTTTCCAATGTTTGCAGCAACGGTCTCAAAGAAGACATTCTTTCCATTTCCATTCTTCTACGCAGTTCTGTCCGAACACGTTTTTCTGCCTACAAATATGAATATAATTGTTTATTATAACTAATAAAAATTTAAAAAAAAGCACGAATCTTGTCAAGATTTTTTCGATGATGATGATATAATAATACTTACTCTGAGCTCCTCCTGCAAATCTGCCATTTCTTTGTATGCTAATTTTGATAAAATATTCTTGCTCTTCCTGTCAATAGCTTCATCACTAATTTCAGAAGTTAAAATCTGAATCTCGTTTTGTATTTTATTAAGTTCATCTTGTGCAGCAAGCATAACGTTACTCCCAACATAATTTCCAAAACTCTGCTCAACCAACTTTCTTGCTTCATCTAGGGTTCGTCCTGTCCTAGAAACTTCCGTACCATCTCCTTCATTTGGTATCTGAGTAACTTTTGCACCCTGCCTACCAGAACTATTTATTAGGGTAACAGGTCAAACATGTTTGGGTAGAAAAAAGTCACTTTTTAGTATGGGATGAAATGGGTCGGGTTTTTTTGTCAATTTTTTTATAAACAATAAACTTGGTAACTATAACTAAAAATTATTATTATAAGATATAGATCTTTAAATAGAACAATTTATTAGGTTTTATCAACTGAAATGGACTTTAGGCTACTTTTGATTTGTTTGACCAATTCCCACGTAAATTAACTTCTTTCTTTGACCGTCACCCGTTGGAAATAAAACACAACCCAAGTCAACCCCATTCATAAATAAATGAATTGAAATTGCCAACAAAAAGATAACGATAGTTTGGCATATTACCGCAAGAAGATTGAGAACCATTCCATATGAAGCAGTAAACTGTGAAACAAGGGGTTGTAGCCCAGCTAAAAAAAGTTTACAGCATTCTTCAGCCCCTTCATAGGGAGTCTGAACAACAACCGCATGGCCTGTTTTATCAATGCCTCTTCGTCCAGCCCGGCCCGCCATTTGAAGCAGCTCATTGGTGGTTAACTGGATCCGTCCACTTTCACTCCTCTTGCTGAGTGATGAAATCACAGCCGTCCGTGCAGGCATGTTGATTCCAGCAGCAAGTGTTTCAGTAGCAAAAACAACTTTTACAAGTCCTTTTTGAAACAATTCTTCTATAAAAGACTTCCAAAGAGGTAAACAGCCAGCATGGTGAGATGCAACCCCTCTAAGTATCCCTTTTACAGCTGATTCCCTAACAGCATCAGGATACTTGATTCTGAACCGTTTTAAGGCCAGATCAACTTCACTCATTTCACACTCATCTAAAAGCTTGCAGTCTTCAAGATACTGAACTGCCACATCACA
The DNA here is from genome assembly GCA_023525975.1 of Smallanthus sonchifolius. NCBI lineage: Eukaryota > Viridiplantae > Streptophyta > Magnoliopsida > Asterales > Asteraceae > Smallanthus > Smallanthus sonchifolius. The sequence goes on from CM042040.1 coordinate 30,521,217, forward strand.
CCCTTTTCTGCTAAAGATAAACCAAACTGCAGGCAGCATATCTCTTGTTTTAAGGTGCCATAATGTATCTATAACTTGAGGAACCTAAAAAAATATAAAGTTATTGAAGATTATGTTGAATACCAAAATTTCTAATGGCTTGTACCTGTGAACGACGAATGTTGCTTTTGTCGTTCTTTGAAGAAGGTGATACATCGGCTTCAAGATTTCTTGAGTTCCTGTTCCTCCTTCTAGGCCTTTCTTCCTCATATGACTTGGCTCCCAAGGAATTAAGTTGCAGATAATTGGTTGATAGCTTCCTGTTCATACCAGTTCCTGTCTCATTGAGAAGGGGAAGCAAAGCTGTTTTGGTAGAGAAGTGCCAATTCAAAGGAACTGGACGCTTTGTTGATGTTACTAGCTCGGTTTTTCCATGAATCTAGAACACACAAATTAAAATGATTCCAACATATTTCAAATGTGGGATGTTATTGTGAATAGAGAAATATACCTGGTTAATCCAGCCAGATAATTCATCTGGATTTGCTACTGTTGCTGACAAGCATATAAGTTGAACTTCTTTTGGACAATAAATAACCTATAAAAATGTGTACTTAGACCCAGTTAGACTACACCCAACGATTCAAAGATTTTACAAACTTAGGGCAAGGGAAAAACGCACTATCTCTTCCCAGACTGTACCCCGAGATATGTCACTAAGATAGTGTACTTCATCCAAAACAATCACATCAACATTGAAAAGTCCACTTTCTGATGACATAATTCCAACACTGCATTCAAAGGATGGGTAATGTAGGTAATTTGCATACCTGGGCAGGTTCTTATTTCAAAGAAAATGGCAATATGAAGAACTTACACACTACACACCTCTGATATAACATGTTTCGAAGGATCTCAGTGGTCATAATTAGAACCGGTGCATCCCTGTTGATGGCAGAGTCTCCAGTGAGAAGGCCAACATTGTCTTCACCAAATGCATCACTGTAAAAACCATAACCAAATGTGTTGAATAACTAATCCAATTTACATTAAGAATAATTTATCTTTATTTCTAATCTATCAACTGTTTAAATGTAGAAATGCTTGATACCAAAACTCGCTGAATTTCTGATTAGATAGTGCCTTGAGAGGAGTAGTATAGAATAATCTTTTTCCTTTAGCTACTGTAGCAACAGCTGCAGCTTCAGCAATCAAAGTTTTACCTGCACTTGTGGGTGCAGAAACTACAACCGAAGAACCTCTCAAAAAAGCTTGAATTGCTAACCGCTGAACAAAGTCAAAGTCAGCATTAGCAAGATCATAGTAGTAAAAGGCGCAAAAAGCGAGGCCATACCGCCTTGCGTCCATCAAGGCGACCAGGCAAGGATTCCGGCCAAAATTAATCTGAAACATCTAAAAATGTCCTAGATAGAACCTGTCTAAACAAGCCTAAAACATGTCTAAAACCCCTAAAAATCGCCTTGCTTAAAAAAACCATTGCTCCTTAAGCACCTTGAGCCTTTGACTACTATGAGCAAGATTTAGATATCATCACTAAGGGAGTGTTAGGTTAATAGTAGTCAAAGGCGAGCAAGGCGCACAACGCAGCAAAAGCGCTTTGCGTCCATCAAGGCTCACAGGCCCACATTCCGGGCAAAGATGGCCGGAAACATCTAAAACTTATCTAAACATCTAAAAATGGCATGGAACATGTCTAACTAGCCTAAGACCCTAAACCAACCTAACTATAAAACATGTCTGAAAATGTTTATACCATGCGCCTTGCTTAAAAAAGCCTTCGCTTTTTAAGCACCTTACGCCTAGGCCCAAGGCTCACCCTATGCGCAATGAGCCTTAGACTACTAAACCAATTTTGTAGCTCTGTTTGGAAAATCTATTCTGATTCTGATTGTTGGTACCATATATAAAGATCAGTAATTGCAAGTTGCAACAAATTTGATTTTTAGGGTTTCCCCTTGCAATAACTAATAACTTTTGAAACTAACATCCAAATAACACTAAAACATTGGTGTTCCCATAATCATAATAGCATCAATTATCACACACTGAATGTGAAATTTCACCTGAAATTTGTCAATTCTGAAATTGTAAACAGAAGAAAGCTCATCAACATCTAAAATTTCGCCACCATACTCTCTCACATCATTACGAATTCTCTCAATTCGTTGCCACTTGAACTCTTCGAACCGAGACTTGTTATCATCACCTTCCGTACCAATACTCTCATCGCTCTCGGCCTCATCTTCACTGTACTCTTCAATTTCCTCACTAAATTCCCCAACCACTTCGTACTCCTCCGTTGCTTCCTCATCGTCCTCGTCGTCTTCTTCAGTGTCTGAAACCTGAGACTCACCTGCTGCATAATTTGAGCTCGGAAACTTGTAACTGATTTGAAAATGGTGAGTTTTTTGCTTGTGATTTTGAGAGGACCTGCGGGAACAGAAAGGTAGGATGTTCTGAGAATGAGTTTTGAATTTGAATTTGAAGTAATGGTGGAGAGAGTATCGAGAGATTTGAAGTTTAGGGTTTTGAAGGGAACAGAGGATAAAGGGGGAAGATGATGAAGAGAGTGAGTTCATGGCGGGACAGATTATGTGGTTCACGGTTGTGTAGATCATAAGTTGGATTTCAGAATTGTGGTGAGTCATACGACGTCGTGTCACATGATTAAACTTTGTGATTCTTAAGTACGTTTTTAAACAATACTATTTATTAATCATACATCTTGATTCGTGAAGATACACTAGTCGAACACCGGTTCCAACTGGGTGATCTACAGGATGGTTAGGGTGATGGACGAGAATGAGCTTCGAACTGTGGCAACGGTCCTGTAAAATGAACAACGCCGTTAGGCTCGTTACAGGGAAGGGGTTTTCCCTGTAACCACCCTCCGGCGTGAGAGTAAGTTTTTGTCTTTTTGAAAGAGCGTAGTAAGAGTAGTGAGTGCAAGATACCTGTTTCTGATGGCAAGGCCTTGTATTTATAGCCGAAGGGTGGTGACCTGACGGGTATGTGATTGGGGGGACGTCTTATATGGTGGGACCACTTGTGTGCATAGGAATTGTCTCCCTGCTCTCCGGACATTCCTGGGATGGCAGCGTGGTCCCCCCTTACCGTACGCTCAGGAGCCTTTGTCTTTATGCAATGTACTGTTGGTTTGTCCCTGTGTGGGAGGGGAGCCTTATGGGAGAAGTCTCCTACCTTTGCGCGAGTCTATGGCGCGCATCTGTTGGTTACGCGGGGACCTTACGTCATCAAGTCCCTCAGTTCGGAGTGGCGTGCATCTCAATCTGGCGCGTTGCTTTGAACTTATGCGTGGGTTTGGATTCGTGATACGCGGGGAATCTCTTCCTTCGGGTGCGCGTGACGTCTTTCGGTGATTGATTTGACGGTTGACTTTTCCTGATGGTGTCTGTGTCAGCCTTGCTGAGTGCTTTTTTGACCGTTGAGGACGTCACCGTCTTTTCCCTGACCCCTACCATTTGCAGGCCTGTGGACCCCGCATGTTGGCACGTCTTTTGAGGATCACAGGCTTCGCAGAGGGGTTTAGGGTTTCTTTATCGGTACACTTTCCCAGTTTTTCTTTTACTCTCTCCTCATTTGACTTCTCTTTGTCTTTCTTTTTCTTATGGCTATGGCTTTTAAGTCCAAGGGGAAAGTTAAGAGTATGGGTGAGGCGTCCCTTATTGAGACGACCCACATTAAATGGAGTCGGGATGAGTTTGACAAGTTATGTGATATGCTGTCTTTTGATCAGGAGTGGGGGCTGGAGTATCCTGAACCTAGGATGAAAGCGGCTGATCCTCCTAAAGGGACGATCTCGTTGTATGCTGCCTTTTTTATTCATTGTAATCTTCGGCTTCCTATAACCCAGTTCATCGCACAGCTGTTAACCTTTTACCAAGTTCATATTTCCCAGGATGCATCCAATGGGGATATGTAGAGTTACCCATTTCGAGTTTAGTTGTCGAGCCTCAGGGGTGGAGCCTACTTGTGGCCGGTTTAATGTTTTTTTACAAAATGGTTCTTTGCGACAGTTGGTATTCCTTTGTCGGGAGCGGAGGTAAAGTGAAGAGTCATATTACTAAAGCTCCCTCTAGCTTTCATGATTGGAAAGAGAGGTTTTTTTATGTGAAGCGGGAGGTTATTCCTTTGGTGATGAATGTCCGTTCAGCTACTGACTTATTCGTCGAGCCCGATCTTGAAGCTTTTGAGGGTCAGGATTGGTATGTGACGCTGACGGCGAACCCTGCCGAGATAAAGACCCTGCGCGAGAGCGTTCTGGTGGCGGTGGGGATGAGCCGAGTTTGGAAGTTCCTAGAGAGGGTTCCTCATTATGCTATTGGTGATAGAGGTATTCACGCGTCAGCCTCTTACATGCTGCCTATTATTTCTTTTATTTTTAACTTGTTTTTTTCCCTCTATTTTTCTCTTTAGTAGTGGATAGCGTGTACGGAATTCTTTTTAATCAGCCTGACAGCGGATGGCATGGAAGGAACTGGCTCCTGGTGAGGTGGAAAGACAATTTTCTGTATCAGCGCAGTATAGACAGTGACTCTTCTCATCCCGATACCTCAGGTGTAGTTTCTGTTTATAATCCTAGGCCTTTGAATTCTATTTCTTCTGCCGGGGAGGCATTTGTAATGCTTTCTAGTGACGAGTCTCCTGGCGCTTCTGATGATGAGCCTTTGGTACATCGGCGTGTGCGCTGCGCAGGTCTTGCTGATAAAGATTCTTCCCCCAAAGGTGATGAGGGTGGAGGAGCACTGAAGCGCAAAAAACTGGTTCTAAAGCATAAATCCCCCTCATCTGGGGGGTAAACTTTCGCGCTCTCCTGTGGCCAAGAAGTTGAAGCATTCAGATTCTTTGAATAAGGCTGAGGAGGCTGTTTTGGGTAAGTTTTATCTTTCCTGCTTCACGCTCTTGCTCCGTTTTTCCTTGTTATTTTTTGACTTGGGGTTTTCCCTTTTCAGCGAGTCTTGCGCGGCGCCATCCTGTTATGGATTTATCTTTTTCTCCTCCTCGCGCGAATGAGCTTGTTCATTCTGAACCTGCTCATGTTGAGAAGCCGAAAGTTACGCCTGCGCGCCAACCCGAATCTTCCAGGGTTGTTCATTCACTTGTCCGCCAGTCTTCTGTTACAGGAGGGATCCGGGGGTAAGGTTACTACGGCGGACCCTACCAAAACTGTATCTTTGCCCGACCCTCCTCCGATTACGCATGTTCACGTTCCCAACCGGGGGATTATGCAGAATTCCCGCTTGGAAGGGGCTTTTGTCTGTCGCAGTTTCCTTCATCAAGGGCCACCTCCTGCCGACCGGTTAATTCAAAGACATCTCCCTCGTTCCCAGCTGAGGGATCAAGTGGTGACCAACGTGGTGGGGGCGTTGTCTTCTGTCTCTGAGATGGTGCGCGACTGGGAGGTCTTATGTAGCTAAAAGCGGAAGTTTGAGCTTTCCAAGCGCGAACTTGAACATATGAAGCACGAGTTGGAGAACAGTCATGCCGGTGTTGAGCGTGTGAAAAAGCTTGAATGGGATTTGTCCGTAGCCCGAGAGGAGGCTACGCGTGAGCGTGAGCTTCATCAAAAAGTTGCCGTTGATTGAAAGGTGGCTTGTGATCATGCAAATTTGAAAATCGCCAAGGCAGTGGATGCTAGTAAGTGGCTAGTGCGCGCGTGAGCATTCCGGAAGGTGAGAATAAAGGGCTTGTGGAGAGGTTGGCTTTGAGGGATTCCGAGCTTGTTTCTCGTGATAATGAAATTGTCAATTTGCGTGCCCAGTTGAAGGAGGTCGAGAATGCTAAGGATACTGAGGCTGCTCGTCGTGTTGTATTGGAGGATGAGGTTCAGCAGCTGCGTTCCGACCGCTGTTGGCTTATTGCTGAGTGTATTCCTCAAGTTGTGGATATGGTTAAGGGCTGCCCTGAATTTCAACTTTTTTTTTCTAAGCTTTTGACTGCTAACAAGTTTCTTGGTTGACAATATGGTTTTGATGAAGACTACCGCTTTGCCGAAGAGGATTTGCCCAATACTTCATTTGACTTGTATGATGTTAACTGTCAACAGGGATTGGACGAGAAAACTGCCGAGTTTGACAGCATGTCTTTTGGTGTTTTGGCAGATGTTGTTGCTTGCGCTACTCACCCCGACTTGACTGAGCTGCATGTTATGCTTGCTGATGGTGATGAGGAGGCTGGGTCGTCTAAGCGCGAGGAGGATCCGGTTGATTATGGTGACAGTAGTGACGAGGAGGAGCCTGTGAGTGAAAACGTTGAGGGTGGCTCAAAAGCTTGACTCCCAGCTTGCGTGCCGCGTATGGCCCTCTTGTGCCTTGTAATAGGTTAGAGTCGTTTATCATTTGTACTTGTTATTTGTTGAATGTCTGGACATGCTTTCTGTTACACTTTTGGATGTTTTGCTCCTACAAAAATATTGTGCCAGTTTTCAGGGTCTCTGTTGTTATAGCTATTTCTTGCGATGTTGAGTAGCGCAGGATTTTAAATTGCTGTCTGCGCGAGGATGGCAAGTCATCCTCGTCTCTTAACGACTTAAGTTATTGCATGCGCGAGGATGGCAAGTCATCCTCGCGTCTTAAGGACTTAAGTTATTGCCTGCGCGAGGATGGCAAGTCATCCTCGTGTCTTAAGGACTTAACTTATTGCATGCACGAGGATGGCAAGTCATCCTCGTGTCTTAAGGACTTAACTTATTGCCTGCGCGAGGATGGCAAGTCATCCTCGTGTCTTAAGGACTTAGGTTATTGCCTGTGCGAGGATGGCAAGTCATCCTCGTGTCTTAAGGACTTGTTATTGTCTACGCGAGCATGGCAAGTCATCCTCGTGTCTTAAGGACTTAAGTTATTGCCTGCGCGAGGATGGCAAGTCATCCTCGTGTCTTAAGGACCTAAGTTATTGCCTACGCGAGGATGGCAAGTCACCCTCGTGTCTTAAGGACTTGTTATTGCCTGCGCGAGGATGGCAAGTCATCCTCGTGTCTTAAGGACTTAAGTTATTGCCTGCGCGAGGATGGCAAGTCATCCTCGTGTCTTAAGTACTTAAGTTATTGCTTGCGCAAGGATAGCAAGTCATCCTCGTGTCTTAAGGACTTAAGTTATTGCCTGCGCGAGGATGTCAAGTCATCCTCATGTCTTAAGGACTTAAGTTATTGTTTGGCTGTTTTCTAACGAGGTGTTTTTCATTGACATAAATAAATGGACTGAGGCCTTGATTTTACAATTGAGGGTTAAGGATTACATATAACATTTCCTCAACCGCGCTACATTCCAAGACCTTGGGATGGGTGTTCCATCCAACTTTTTTAATTCGTACGCGCCCTTCCCTAGTACTACGGCTATTTGGTATGGGCCTTCCAAATTGGGAGAGAGTTTTCCTGGGTGCTTTGCCCTGCTGGCTTCGTTGTCGCGGAGTACATACTCGTCTATGTTAAATTTTCAAATTTTTACCCGTGCGTTGTAGTATTTTTCTAGCTTCTTTTTGTATCTGGCCTCTTGTAACGCTGCCTCCTCGTGTCTTTCGTCAAGCAGGTCTAGATTGACGTGTATCTCTTGACTGTTGTCATTTTTGTAGCCATTAGGACCCGAGCGGATGGGACGCCGATCTCCGCGGGTATCACTGCCTCGGAGCCGTAGGTGAGACTGAATGGTGTCTCACCGTTGCTTGTTTTTGGACTCGTGCGGTGTGCCCATAGCACATGTGGTAGCTCGTCTACCCATGAGTGTCCCCATTGGTTAAGGCGCGCCTTTATTCCTTCTACTAGAGATCGGTTTGCGCGTTCTACTTGACCATTGCCCTGCGGGTGGTGTACCGAAGTGAAGATCTGCTTGATTACTAGCTCCGTGCACCATTCTTGCAGCTTTTTGTCTGCGAACTGTGTTCCGTTGTCGCTCACCATGTGCATTGGTAGCCCGAAACGACATATAATGTTTTTCCCATAGGAACTTTTTTACCTGAGCGGCTGTAATGGTGGTTAATGGTTTCGCTTCAACCCACTTTGTGAAGTAATCTATGGAGACTATCAAGAACTTTATTCGCCCGGGGGCCTCTGGAAAAGGGCCTACAATATCAATTTGTAAGGCCCAAACCCGGGAACCCGACACACAATAGTAAATGACATCAAATTGTCTCAATAAATGCAGCGGAAAACAAACAGTCAACAGTGGTCAGCGACCCAAATCTCAATCATAATCCAAACAAGTAATAATATCTAAATCATTCAACATCATAATGGAAAAGTAAATGACATCACAACGATCACGGTAACCAAACGCCATCCAGAAGCCGCTAGCTCATACTTTCTCCTTACCTGAAATACATGTTAAAAAGTCAGCTACGTTGAGTGAGTTCTATAGTAATTTGTTCGAGGATATTAAATCCTGAACCCTTATTAAAAACGATATACGTCACAAAGGTTTTTCTCATTTCTTTACCGATTAGTCAATTAAATATTTTATCAACATACACGAAATCACATCGACTGTCTAAAGACTCGTACGATCATGACTCGTTGACCGATCATCATCAGTCATAACACTCACCGACCAACACCGACTTACTATCACACTTAAGCAACCCATTTCATCCGACTAAGGTCAAACTCAATTCCCGTCGACACGATATCAATTAACCTCTTAATATAAAGTCACCGCTTTAGATAACATGACACCAAATCCTACGTATGCAATTATAACTATCATTTCAAAACACAAATATAAACATCGAAACCCTTATCACTTCGTGCCTTCGATATATTGCTCGTTGCATGTATTCGAGCCCAAAACTACAACACGTTTAAAAGTGGGCGATAGAAACTCACTTTTGCTAGACGCAACTCGATCACTAGAACTTGCTAACTTCTCATGCTCGTCCTTCAACCTCATACCTAACAATTACACAATACACGAGTCAATACATGACTCGACGTTCGTACTCTCGCTTACTCGCTAGACCCGACCCGGTGTTTGACACCCGCGCATGCACGTCCCCATGCATGGCGTTGCATGCAATCCCACGCATGCTCGATCCGAACCTAACCCGTCCCCTCAGCCCATACCGGACCACCTCCGCCCATCCGCCGCTGCCGCCACAGCCTCCAGCGTGGTCTCCGCCTTGCTCCCGCCTAGTCTCTAGTCGCCCCTCGTCTTCACCGAACCACCCCCACCTGCTCACATCGTCCCTGCTGAACCGACCAGCCCTGGTTCGGCCTTCTTTTGCTGCTTCAGTGGTCACCCGGTATCACATGTTTGCCGAACTAACCCCGCGGGTCACTCCCTTCGCTCTCCGGCCACCAACGAGTCATCGGCCAACCCTAAGGGTTCCAGCCGAACACCAAACACATCCCAAATCATTCCAAAACAGAAACCATTATCATAACGAGTCTATATTAGAGTTATACCTTCGATCCAAGTGACTCGTGCTAACCGAATCACTAGAGAACCGATCTCTTCAGCTACTCTTCTCCTTTGAAACCCTAATCCCATAAAAATGATTATTATGATTAACCAAGACTTAGAACATGCATACGGGGGTTAGAGACTCTCGATTATACCTTGACCTTGGCGAGAATTCGATGAACGGTCTCTACCTCCTCTCTCTTCTTTCTCGGCAGCCGCAAACAAGGAATGGGGACCCCCCTTGCCGTAACCGTATAGGGTGTTGCTTCACGGACCAGGCTCGGCCCTAGCGTGCCATCGGCTAGTCTCCGGGCTTGGCCCGTCTCACAACTTGTTACAACTCCTTCCCTAAGGTCTCGCTATATACACTTTACACCTTGTCTAATTATTTATAAAACAATAACGCACTAACCTCGCGAACAGTTAATTACAATAATTACAAACCCGTTTTCTAAACGAAAAACCGGGTTGTTACAAGTCTTCCCCCCTTAAAGAGGTTTCGTCCTCGAAACCTGTGTCATCTGGAAACAAATGCGGATAACGTTCACGCATATCCGCTTCCGGCTCCCAAGTAGCTTCGGATCCCTTACGATGCTTCCATTGCACTTTAACGATGGGTATAACAATCCGGACTTTTCAGGTTAACCCTGTTAACCAAACTCAGTTAAAGTTAACATAGTTTAATTATCTCAAACCTTAGGGTCTAATCCTGTCATTATTCCAACTCAAACCATAGGGATTAGTTATGTAATTAACCTAAACTCAATATGTTGACTCAGAAAAGTAAAAATTTAGGAGTTTTGTCTATGTTGACTTTTAAAAGTCAAACCCATGAAATTCTTGACTCAAATTCACAAATCTTAACCGAATTAGGTCCAATTTGTAACTGAAAAGCACATTAAACATCATAAACGACCATCAGTTGTGCTTTAATCATAGTTATTGCATCGAATTAATCCCAATCATGGGCATTCAAGTGAAACCGTCAAACTTAATCGATCCAACCATTTCAATCATCATGCTCACAAATTAAGCACATTCACACCTTATTCGAACTCCTCTGAACCTGTTGCATCATTTGATTTGATCTGAGACGCAGCCGTGAACGCCAAAGAATAACCATTGAAGCCGTGGCCGACATCTACTCAATCTCCACATTTATGTTATCAATTCAGGTAATTGAATATACCTACAGCTTAGTTTTCATCCTTACATTGAAAGCCCTAACATAATTGTGGCTTATAACATCGATCCAATCAAGAATCGATCCTAGGGTTCATATACATTCGGATTTAATCGAACCCTACTCCAGATCCATTTTAAATTCAATTAAACTGTATGTGTAGCATCGCCATCACCCACCCGTTAAAAGTCTCATCCTAATTTGATACTATATCATCGATTTCATGGCAAACGGATAGCTAGGGTTCTTCGTACGAACGGTTTAGTCGAACCACACCCTAGACCCAATTTCAATTCAATTAAACCTTATGAGCAGATTCGCCATCACGTTTATTTTGTTAGCCCTATGATTTCAACAACTCTTACTATCGGATTTTATCAATTGGAAATTGTATTTTAGAACTAGGGTTTCGATCTTTAAAACAGAAATTAAGCGATTATACTTGTTGGTTTTTCAATTAAATCCACCCGCAGGTTCTTTATGAATCGATAATCAAAACCCTTAAACCCCTGTATTCATCCACGATCACAATCGGTAGAATTAGGGTGGGTTCGATCGGGTTTGCGTGACGGGGAGGAACACATGGCTGCGAATGATTAAAACCTTTACAGAACCGGTTTCTGTTGCGAAACCCTTGATGGCTGTAATGATTAAGACGGTTGACTGTGGGAGAGGAGACCCGGGTTTGAGTCCCTCCACCACCATTTTATTTTTAAACAAGTTTTTAATATTATTTTAATTATAAATTCACTCCCTATATTATTGTATTAGTATATTAATATGTTTTAGCCCCGGAAAACGCCCGTAGGCTCGGGTTTGGTTTTATAAACAGTTTCAATGTTTTCACCACATTTAAATAATATATACTTATATTATTTTCAAACCGCGACTCCGAATAAAATAATATATATTATTTTCAACCCGTAACTCCGATTAAAAGTAATATATTTATATATTATTTTCGCCACGTTTATAAACATTTTGTAACGTTTCAAACTAATAAATAATATATTTATTTATTAACCGCGTTGTTACGATCCGAATAAAAATAATAGTTTTATTATTTTTGTCACACAATTAATTATCGTGTTATTTCTCTAAGTTTAAAATGATATAATAACTTATATTATTTTCCTAAACACGGATTTATTTATTAAATATTATTATTCGTATTAGAGCCGTTTGACACGAAAAGTATTTATCTTAATTAGTATATTAAGAAATCCTGATTCGCGTAGACAAGCCCGTCTACTCATTGATCCTAAGTATGTTTTAGGACGTTCAAACCTTCCGTGTCATCGTCACAAAAATCCCATTGTATCCCTGACTATTATGCTTATAATTCCAGGACATACGTATGTAGTTCACAGGCAAACTCGTGTGTTTCCTACTTGCATCCTTGTGTGGTGCTATCTACTCGTACACAACTCAGGTGAGTTTCACGGCCCCTTTTACTTGTTTTACTATTGGGAGAGAAACATGCTTACACACAAACGTATTTTACTTGTTTTCCTGTTAAGGAAGAAACAAACATGAACACCAACTATCATACTTTTACTTGTTTTCCCCGTGGGGGAGAAACAGGTACGCAAGCAAATATCATTTTACATGTTTTTCCTGTTGGGGGATAAAACATGACGCAACTATTTGATTATGGTACTTTATATGATATCACTGTTGAGGCTAAGCGTAACACACTATCACAGAAAGTCCTCATCTTATATCGGACCATTAATATGGATCTTAGCGAGGTAATGTTTAGTAGTACTACTGGGTTTGACAAGCCCCCCCGCGTTAGTCGCGCTAACTCGATTGGATATCGAACGGGTGAAATGTTAGCCTACTCACATTTGCCAGAGTTGATAGACCTGGCAGGAGGCATACAAACACAGTCAGCTTCGGTTGCGAGCGCTTTAGTAAGACATGAACATAGGCTAGCTACCTATTGTATGCATATTGAATGTACATAATCTGACAAACACTCTCTTATTACAAACTTGAAACCTGTGAACTCACCAACCTCGTGTTGACACTTTTTCTTACATGTTTCTCAGGTCGCTAAGGCACAGGTCGCACACATAGGACATGCATGGAGTCCTATTGCCATATCATTCATTTCAAACATTTTAAACAGTTTCACTTATTTACATTAATTGACGCTTGTTGCGTGTAATTACTTTTGATTTCATTCTAACGTTTACGCTTCCGCAATTAACTCTGAACTTTTATGTTATGACATTTCAAGTCCCATATAGTGTCGTTTGATGTAACTAATGACTGAGATCCTGGTGTGCCACCTTCCAAACGGTAAAACTCCGTTAGTGGAATTTGGGGGTGTGACAATAGGGATCACCTTCCTTCGCAATCTCTTTTCCTTTCTATCCAGTATAGTCACTGGTTCCTCTACATAATTTAGCTTGTCATCCACCACAATGTCGTCTAACGGTACGTGTTCTGTAGCATCAGCTAAACACTTCCGTAAATGGGACACATGAAATGTTGGGTGTATCCCTGTCAATGCATTTGGCAATAGCAGTCTGTAAGCGACACTACCAACACGTTCCTCTGTCATAAATGGTCCAATATATCTCGGACTAAGCTTTCCACGTTTCTGGAAATGAATAATGCCCTTCCAGGGTGACACCTTAAGCATCACATAATCTCCTGCATTAAACTTTATAGGTAGCCGTCTCTTGTCGGCGTAAGACTTCTGCCGATCCTGAGCGGCTTTCATCCTTTGCTTCACTAGCTCGAACTTCTCGGAAGTTGCTTTTACAACGTCTAAACTCCCTAACTCTTTATGTCCAATCTCTCCCAGTACACCGGGGTTCTTCACCTTCTCCCATAAAGCATCTCATACGGCGGCATCCCAATAGTTGCATGATAACTATTGTTGTAAGAGAATTCCGCCAACGGTAGGTGACCATCCCTTGCACCTCCGAAATCAATCACACATGAACGCAACATGTCCTCCAACGTTTGTATCGTCCGCTCTGACTGTCCGTCAGTCTGAGGGTGATACGTAGTGCTAATGTGCAACCTTGTTCCCATAGCTTCATTGAACTTCTTCCAAAACCTTGATGTGAATCTCGTATCTCGGCCGGATACGATAGAAATGGGCACTTCGTGCCTAGCAACAATCTCATTAATAAACACTTTGGATAGCCTTTCCGATGAGAAAGTTTCCTTAATCGGTAGAAAATGAGCACTTTTCGTCAACCGATCCACTACTACCCAAATGGTATCGTGCCCTTTAACCGTCTTAGGCAATTTCGAAATAAAATCCATTGTAATATGCTCCCACTTCCACTTCGGAATCTCTAAAGGTTGGATTTTTCCATAAGGCTTTTGATGTTCTGCCTTAACTTGTAAACAGGTCAAACACTAGCTCACATACTGGATCACATCATGCTTCATTCCCGACCGCCAATAATTTCCCTTCATGTCATGATACATTTTCGTCGTTCTCGGATGTATCGAGTATCTCGATTTGTGCGCTTCGTCAAGTACTTGCTCTCTGATCCACCAAACCTTGGTATCCAGATACGGTCATCCTTGACCCACACCCCTTGACTGTTCTCAGTCAACAGATCACGTTGTCCAAATATCCTCTCTTCCTTTAGCCTTTCATCTCTCAAGGCTTCCATTTGCACATCCTTTAATAACGTCAAGAAATCCGGCGTTACTACTAGTTGACACGCTTTAACTCTAATTGGCGTGTGCTCCTCCTTACGGCTTAGCGCATCGGCAACCACATTTGCCTTACCCGGATGGTAAAGGATCTCACAGTCGTAGTCCTTCATTAGCTCTAGCCACATTCTCTGCCTCATGTTCAACTCCTTTTGCTCGTAGAAGTACTTCAAGCATTTATGATCCGTGTAGATTGTACACTTGATTCCATACAAGTAGTGTCTCCACAACTTGAGTGCAAACACTGTGACATCCGACATTTTCAGGTTAACTCTGTTAACACAAACACCGTTATCTCAAGCATGTGATCATGCAAACTTAGTCATCACAGTCAGTCACTCATGCATCACATTTAATTAGAATTAATTAAATATGTCGGTATCGCTCAAACACTCACATAGCGGTAATTCAGAGAATTTTCGGATCACACACGAGTCTAACCCGGAACGTTGGTGAACCAAACTTCCAACTCTACTTAACGGATCACAGTAAGATTCAAGATCACATATTAGGGTTTACACAATCTTAATAATTTTACTGGACCACAAATACTAAATATTAATATTTATTTTATACGTGTATTTAGAAATTAAGCATGTGTTACACGACATAGAACACGTTTAAACATGCAGTGCAGGCGTGTACTGGCTCATACACTAAACGAAACGAAAAAATTCATGATTTAATACACAAATATTATTATTAATAATATTTCATAATTATAAGAATTTTAAAATATTTATTCGGAAATTTAAGTCCTCGTGGAACTCGGACGAATACCTGTCCTCAGCAAACCAGTATTTTAATCCCTTCCAAACACCCACCTTAAACCCTAGCTATAAATACCCCCTTATAACTTTAGCCTCCATTCACCTCATTTTACACCTTCAAAAACACACACAAAACCTCTCAAATCTTAGAGAGATAGAACCAAATCGGAGTGAGAGAGAGGGCGGGGTCCGGCCACCCTCCGGCCACCCCTGTGGCAGACTTGCGGCAGAAAAACCGCATCACGAAGGTGGACGGCGGCGGCGCACAGCGGCACTGGTCCCTTCGGCGAGTGGCGGCGAGTGTTGTGGTTTTTCGGGTAGCTCTGGTGGTCCTAAGTACAACGGTATTGGTGGTTTACTCTAATTAGTGGCAGTGGTGGAGAAAATTGACTGAAACAGAGGCGGCAACTAGGGTTCCGACGAGTTCGTTTTTTCGACGAGTGGCAGCAAGTGGCGTAGGTTTTCCGAATGCCCTCATGGTTCTAAACACAGTGGTGATGTTGGTTTCCTCTAACACGCCACAGTGGTGCTGGAAACCTATTGAAACGATGACGGCGGTTAGGGTTCCGGTGATGATTCCGGCAACCCCGGTTTTCCGGCGAACTTCCAGAGGACTCGATTCTTGGCTGCATGGTTTTCCTTTGTTCCGATATACTGTTCTTAAAGGTTAGGTTCAAAAATTAAACTTAAACTCTTGTTGTTCTGATTTTCCGGCTAAGACGAGTGTTTAACGTGGTCGGGTTTTCATTCCCGGATGTTAAATAGGGACTTTGACAGGGTATAGTGACGACTTTGGGGAAATATAGTTGCATGGTGCTTGGGGCTTTGGTCAATGAGAGTCAACCAATCAATGCGAGTCAACGGTCTTGTATATGCGAACGTATTGAATGGAAAAGGTATAGGCACGCGCTAAACAATTATATTTATGAACACGAAAAATAAAGACGTGAGTGTGGTTGAGTTTCGTTGAGCTTAAAAGATTTGCTATCGGTAAATATATATATTTGTGTGATGTCAAGAATAAACTAGTTGTATTAACTTATTGTCGGAAGTATATTATTATTAGTCACAAATAATAATGATAATAACCCGGACGCGTAACCGATTAAACGAGGACTTTACACATTGAATTATAAACGACGTGTATTTCAAATAAGTATTATCTTGGTTTGTCAAAAATGATGTTATTATTATTTTGAATGTTATTACAAGTATTTCACATATATATATGTATACACACTATTATATTTTTATATAAATCAAACGTTTATCATATGATACAATATATATATATTTATGGATATTCATTCAAACAAATTACAAAACCTTGACACCGTTTTATTAAACCATCAAATTGCACACATTCTATTCATATTCTATTAACACGAATTATATGTATAGATTATTAACACAAATAGTCATGTACGTTTAG
This sequence comes from Smallanthus sonchifolius, assembly GCA_023525975.1. Taxonomy (NCBI): domain Eukaryota; kingdom Viridiplantae; phylum Streptophyta; class Magnoliopsida; order Asterales; family Asteraceae; genus Smallanthus; species Smallanthus sonchifolius. The sequence goes on from CM042040.1 coordinate 30,537,702, forward strand.
GCACAAGACAAACTTCTAATTTTAAACACTACTTTTATGACACATACTAGTTGAGGAATCCGACTCAATCTAAGTAACGAGTTTTACCAATCATTAAACCAACATCACTTATAAAACAATACCACTTTAGTGAATCCGCAAAGCTCAACCACACATGTAGTGTTTAAACCTTAGTATCAGTAGTTAATGAGTTACATATAATACTTGTGATTAGGGTTATGATGGTGAACGAACACGTGTAGTAGAATTGCTTGCCACATTGGCACACTTACTCTCATCTAGGAATTGTTATGACGATACATTGGTGACACAGGTGAGTTTCACGGCCTCTTTTTACTTGTTTCCTATTGCGGGAGAAACATGCATATACAAAAACATCATTTTACTTGTTTACCGTTTGGAAGAAACATGCATACGAACAGACATCCGTTTACTTGTCTTCCCGCTGGGGAGAGGCATACATATGAACGGACATGGATCACATAGTATTTCACTACCACTTGTTTACCTAAGTGCAAACATAACATGCAAAGTCGTTACACACTCGGACCGTTAATATATGGAGTATTCCGAGAAAATTTGAGTAGCACTACTGGTTTGACAAACCCCACCCGGGTTAGCCGCGCTAACTTGATTGGAGGTCTAACGGGTGTAAATTGTCCTACACACTTGCCATTGTTGATGTTAGCAATGGCGGAAGGCACCCAAACACAGACAGTCAACTTAGGTTGTGAATGCTTAGAGTAACTTGTACATTGTCTAGCTAGCAATAGGTGTGACTTACGTATGTGGATCCTGCAAATGCTCAAACAGTTTATTCACTTGTAAACCTGTGAACTCACCAACCTTGTGTTGACACTTTTTCTTACATGTTTCTCAGGTCACTAAGGCACATGTTGCACACTTAGGACATGTATGGAATCCTACTAGCATTTCATCTTTATGCAAACATTTAAAACAATTTACTTGTTTTATTATACTTGAGCGCATTTGTTTTGCGCATTTATTTTCCTATTTAAATGCTCCCGCATTAACTCTGAAATTTTATGATACTTCATTTATGTCCCATATAGTGTCGTTTGATGTAACTAATGACTGAGATCCTGGTTTGTCACGCACCAAACGGTGAAAATCAGTTAGTGGATTTTGGAGGTGTGACAGATTGGTATCAGAGCCATTAGTTATAGAGAACTAGGATTTTCATACTAGACTATAACTACACACATGCATTAGTTACACGACACATACACTCATACATGATACACATAACATCCATACATACATTGCATTACAGGAATGTTGACATCGTCCACATCACCCACTCATGATGAGGAACACGTCATTATCATTGTACCTTTATACCCCATGGCGGCACTCGTGGAACTGCCAAAACAGCATCCATACATAAACCTGTGAACTCACCAACCTCGTGTTGACACTTGTTCTTACATGTTTCTCAGGTCGCTAAGGCACATGTTGCACACTTAGGACATGCATGGAGTCCTACTAGCATTTCATCCTTATGCAAACGTTTAAAACAATTTACTTGTTTTATTATACTTGAGCGCATTTGTTTTGCGCATTTATTTTCCTATTTAAATGCTTCCGCATTAACTATGAACTTTTATGATATTTCATTTATGTCCCATATAGTTTCATTTGATGTAACTAATGACTGAGATCCTGGCTTGTCACACACCAAACGGTAAAACTCCGTTAGTGGATTTTGGGGGTGTGACAAACACCACCGCCGCTAACTCTAAATCATGGGTAGGGTAATTCACTTCATGCGTTTTCAATTGCCTTGATGCATACACTATCACTTTCCCTCGTTGCATTAACACGCAACCTAACCCCAAATAAGACGCATCTAAATACACCACTAAGTCGTCCGTTCCTTCCGGTAACGTTAACACTGGTGCTTCAATCAACCGCTTCTTTAACTCTTGAAATGCACCTTCTTGATCCAGTCCCCAAGCAAACTTCACTCCCTTTCGAGTCAACTTAGTTAATGGTGTTGCCAGCTTAGAGAAGTCCTTGATGAACTTCCTGTAATAACCGGCTAACCCTAAGAAGCTACGCACCTCCGTTCCACTTAACCATTGCTTCAATCTTTGCAGGATCCACCATGATCCCTTCTGGGTTAATAACATGCCCCAGAAACTGCACTTCCTGTAGCCAAAATGCACACTTTGAGAATTTAGCGTAAAGCTTTTCTCGTCTCAACGTCTCTAACACTTTTCGTAGATTATCTCCGTGCTCCTCCTCACTCTTAGACTAAATCAGAATATCATCAATAAACACAATCACCGATCTATCCAGCATTGGACAGCACACGCGATTCATGAAGTCCATGAATGCTGCCGGAGCATTCGTCAATCCAAAGGACATAACCAAGAACTCATAATGTCCATAGCGTGCCCTAAATGCCGTCTTCGGAAGATATTCTTCCCTAACCTTCAGCGGATGATATCCTGACCCCAGGTCTATACGTGAAAACCACTTTGCTCCTTGTAGTTGATCGAACAAGTCATCGATACGCGGTAACGGATACTTGTTCTTAACCGTCAATTTATTAAGCTCCCGGTAGTCGATGCACATACGCATGCTACCATCCTTCTTCTTCACAAACAAGACCGGTGCACCCCATGGTGATATACTTGGTCTTATGAACTCTTTTTCCAACAAGTCTTGAAGTTGCTCCATGAGCTCCTTCATCTCTGTCGGTGCCAATCGATACAGATCTTTAGCAACCAGCTGAGCTCCTGGCTGTAGATCGATCTGGAATTCGATCTCTCGTTCCGGTGGCACTCCCGTCAGATCATCAGGGAAGACATCCGCAAACTCCTGCACCACCGGAACCTCCGATATATCCACACTCCTTGCTTCTGTATTGGTGACATAAGTTAAGTATGCCCCGCACCCACGCCGCAACGACTTCACCGCCTTCATCATAGAGATCACTCTCGGTAGAGAGCTCACTCTGTCGCCATACACCGTCACCACCGTTCCTTCTAGGGACTTTAACCTTATCATTTTTTGTCGGCTAACAATGTCCGCATCGAACGCGGCCAACCAATCCATCCCCAGCACAACGTCCAATCCTCCTAAAGCAATAATAAATAATCTAACAGGGAACCTATGACCCTCTAGATCAATAAAACAATCATCTAATGTTTCAATGACTCTGGTGGGTGATCCCACCGCGGTCTCAACACTAAACGGATTTTCAATCATCCTAGCCGTCCTATACAAACTCTTGCAAAAATATGGGGCTACGAAGCTCTTGCTTGCCCCTGAATCAAATAAAACCTAACCTGGCATGTTATTAATAAGAAAGGTACCTGAAACAACATCAGGGTCATTCTTGGCTTCAGCTGCAGTCATGGTGAAGGCTCTAGCTTTAGCCTTAGACCTTTCATCTTCTTTCTTCACTGGGACTGCTTCCCTGCTTGGTCCCACACTCTGTCCTGCCTTACACTCTTTCGCCAGATGGCCAAGACCCCCACACTGGTAACACTTAGGACTGCGCGGGCAGTCTCTAGCAAAGTGTCCCTCCTTACCGCACCTATAACAAGAACCCGAATCAGGTCCATCGGTCCTAGCCTTCTTCATAAACGGAACCTTCAAATCTTTACTGAACCTTTTGAGGGGTACGGTCCACTTCTTATCCTCCAGTTTCTTCTCTTGCACCTCAGTTCCCATGACATCATCATACAAAGTCCCACTAAGCTCCGCCGCACCGTCAAAACTCGAAGGCTGCTGAGCCTTGACTAAATGCCTAACACGATCCGGTAAACCGGCTACATACAACTTCATCCACCGCTCATCATTTCCAGCTAAATGTGGCACCAGACGTGCCATCTCTATGAACTTCGACGTGTACTCACGATGAGTCGATTTACCTGCCTTGAAAGTCAGAAACTCTCTTTCTACTCTTTCCAGCTCTCCCGGAGCACAGAAATTCTTCCTAACCAAACCCTTTAGATCCTCCCAAGTCATAGTTTCCAACTCCTAAGTCGTCTTTCTCTCTTTCACCGAGTTCCACCAGTGCAAAGCCTCAGCAGAGAAAGAGTGAGAATCGAACTTCACTATCTGCTTCGGCTTGCACTCACTGATAGAGATGGTGGACTCCATCTCAGTAAGCCAGTGATATGTGGCCTCTGCATCCTTTAAACCATCGTACCTAGGCGGTTCGCACTTCTTAAAGTGCCCGTAGTCATAGTTTCCGCCAGTTCCAGCCGACTTCTTCTTCTTCTTTTCCACCTTCACTAGCACTCTTGTCTCGAGCTCTTCAAATGCTGCCTTCACGATATCAGGCAGATACTCATAGATCATCGCAGCCACTTCGTTCTTAACCGCTTCGCGAACCTCAGGTTTGAACTGGAATCCTTCATTGTGCTCAGAATGCACCGAACGTTCAGCACGCACTGACGGTTCAGTATGAACCGACGATTCATCAGGGTTAGCATTCTCACCCTGAGCATTCTCATGACGCCCCCTAGCAGTAGCATTAGCAGCAATTTGTCTCTTAGGTGCCATCAGTTACTGAAAATAATAACAAACAAAGCAATACTTAGGTATCATTTAAAACAATCCGAGCAGTGCAATTAGTTAATGATGGTGGCCAATCGCCATTACCCGCTTGCCTTGCCTTTCAGGTTTTAAACCATCCCTATACTGCATCTTGGCATAACGCCCCTGTCTTAGCCTACTAACACACATTCATATACACTAACTCATACCTGGCGCTTCTGGCTTTTGGTTACACGTGATGACATTCCCTACACATTGGTCCCATTCTCAGTCTAAGTCTAGGCATCGAGGATGCCCAGATTATTTAAACCACCGCTCTGATACCAACTTATAAGGCCCCAAACCCGGGAACCCGACATGTTGGCATATACGTAAGAACAGTAGTAAATGACATAAAATTGTCTCAATAAATGCAGCGGAAAACAAACAATCAACAGTGGTCAGCGACCCAAATCTCAATCATAATCCAAACAGGTAATAATATCTAAATCATTCAACATCATAACGGAAAAGTAAATGTCATCACAACGATCACGGTAACCAAACACCATCCAGAAGCCGCCAGCTCACACTTTTTCCTTACCTGAAATACATGCTAAAAAGTCAGCTACGTTGAGTGAGTTCAATAGTAATTTGATCGAGGATATTAAATTCCAAACCCTTATTAAAAACGATTTACGTCACAAAGGTTTTTCTCATTTCTTTACCGATTAATCAATTAAATATTTTATCGACATATCACATTGACTGTCAAAAGACTCGTACGATCATGACTCGTTGACCGATTGTCGTTAGTTATAACACTCACTTACCAACACCGACTTACTATCACGCTTAAGCAACCCATTTCATCCGACTTAGGTCAAACTCAATTCCCGTCGACCGGAGTCGACACGATATCAATTAACCTCTTAATATAAAGTTACCGCTTTAGATAACATGACACCAAATCCAACGCATACAATTATAACTATCATTTCACAACACAAATATTAACATCGAAACCCTTATCACTTCATGCCTTAGATATATTGCACGTTGCATGTGTTCGAGCCCAAAACTACAACACGTTTAAAAGTGGGCGATAGGATCTCACCTTTGCTAGACACAACTCGATCACTAGAACTTGCTAACTTCTCGTGCTCGCCCTTCAACCTCGTACCTAACATTTACACAATACACGAGTCAATACATGACTCGACGTTCGTACTCTCGCTCATTCGCTAGACCCGACCCCGTGTTTGACACCCGCGCATGCACGTCGCCATGCATGGCGTTGCATGCAATCCCACGCACGCCCGAGCCGAACCTAACCCGTCCCCCGCAGCCCTGATCCGACCTTCTTTTGTTGCTCACATCGTCCATGCCGAGCCGAACAGCCCTGGTCCGACTTTCTTTTGCTACTGTCGTGGTCACCCGGTATCACACGTCTGCCGAACTAACCCCGCGAGTCACTCCCTTGGCTCTCCGGCCACCAACGAGTCACCGGCCAACCCTAAGGGTTCCGGCCGAACACCAAACACATCCCAAATCGTTCCAAAACAGAAACCATTATCATAATGAGTCTAGATTAGAGTTATACCTTCGATCCAAGTGACTCGTGCTAACCGAATCACTAGAGAACTCGTTCTCTTCCGCTACTCGTCTCCTTCGAAACCCTAATCCCATAAAAATGATTATTATGATTAACCGAGACTTAGAACATGCATACAGGGGTTAGAGACTCTTGATTATACCTTGACCTTGGCGAGAATTTGATGAACGGTCTCTTCCTCCTCTCTCTTCTTTCTCGGCAGTCGCAAACAAGGAATGGGGACCCCCTTTTGCCGTAACCCTATAGGGTGTTGCTTCAAGGACCGGGCTCGACCATAGCATGCCATCGGCTAGTCTTCAGGCTTGGCCCATCTCGCAACTTATTATAACTCCTTCCCTAAGGTCTCGCTATATACACTTTACACCCCGTCTAATTATTTATAAAACAATAACGCACTAACCTCGCGAACAATTAATTACAAACCCGTTTTCTAAACAAAAGCTGGGATGTTACACAATCGCCCACTTTTGGAAGGGCCATGCTGCGGACACTGGGATTAGATTGTTTTATGGGCGTATGGTACGCGGCGCGTGGCGTTGACATGCTTGGAATTTGCGCAATTCCTTGACAGCGTCAATGTGCTTGCCCGACCAGTAATAACCGGCATTCATGATCTTTTCCACGATCATCCGCAGTCCCGCATGCATACCACAAATACCCTCATGGATTTCCCTTATCAGATAGTTTGAGTCTTCTGCCTCCACACATCGGAGGAGGGGGCCTAAGTATGATCGGTGGTATAGGATGCCTTCTTGTAACTACTAGTGCAGCGCCTTGTGTTGCAATTTTCTTGCCTGTGGTTTGTCTTCTGGTAGTGTTCCCATGCTAAGGTAGTTTGAGATGGGTGTCATCGACCACCTTGCTCCTGTTAGGATCACATTCACTTCTTTTCACTGGACTGAAGGCGTGCTTAGGACCTCTACTCGCACCTCTTTTGCTAAGTGGCTAAAGCTTGTCGATGCCAGTTTACTTAGCGCATCTGCTTGTTTGTTTTCGCTTCGTTTGATGTCGATTACTGTGCAAGAATTGAACTGGCGCACCAAATCCTTTACTTGTTTTAAGTATAAGATCATTGCCAATTCTTTGGAATCATAGGTTCCATTCACCTGGCCTGCCACTAGTAAAGAATCTACGCGGGCTTCTATGTGTGTGGCTCCCATTTTCTTTGCAATGCGGAGGCCTGTCAACATGGCTTCATATTCCGCCTCTTTATTTGTGCTTTTGAATTCCAAGAAGATTGCGTAGGTGAACTCGTTTCCTTCTAGGCTGAGAAGGCGCAGGCCTACTCCACATGCTTCCTCATTCGATGCGCTGTCAGTGAATAAAGTCCAGGTTTCCCTTATGCCCTGCTTCTCTTCTTCTTCGCGCACACATTTTGCTGCCTTTCCTTTCGGAATCTCGGAGATAAAGTCTGCTAGTATTTGTCCTTTGATTACTGGTCTTGGCTTGTAGGTTAGTGGTGCACGCCTAGCTCAATGGCCCATTGTGCTAACCTTCCCGACAGTTCAGGTTTTCGCAGGACGTTCTGCAGCTTATGATTTGTCAATACTGTCACCGGGTGTGCCCGGAAGTATCTGTTCAATCTTCGGGATGCGTGTACTAGTGCCGGTACTAGCTTTTCTAGTGTAGAGTAGCATGTCTTCGGGCTAGTTAAGACTCTACTGGCATAATATATGGGAGTTTGTATCCCCTTTCTTTCTACCAGTAGCACGGCACCCACTGCTCTTTCGGATGCGGATAGGTATAGGACTAGGGTTTCCCCTGGTACTGGCGCGGTTAGGGTAGGGAGGGTCATCAGGTAATCTTTCATTTCTTGAAAGGAGGATTCTGCCTCTTCTGTCCATCGGAATTGGCTTTTCTTGAGGCAATTTTTTAGTGTCGCGATAAACATCAACGCCTTGGCAGCGTGATTCGCCAAGAATCTGTTGATTGCCACTAAGCGCCCATTCAACGTTTGGACCTCCTTGAGGGATGTTGGGATGGCATTCGCGCGATTGCCAGGACCTTATCCGGGTTGGGCTTGAAGCCATCTTTTGTGACCATTACCCCTAGGAATTTACCCTCTTCCATGCCGAAAGAGCATTTGGCTGGGTTAAGCTTCATGTTCATGCTACACAGTCTTTCCAATGTCTCCTCGATGTCTTTGAGCATTACTTCTTCCTCATTAATTTTAATCACTAGGTCATCCACGTAGACCTCTAGGTTCTTTCTAATTTGGCGCGCGAAAGCTTTATCCATCAGTTTTTGGTAGGTTGGCAGGCGTTCATTAAACCGAAAGGCATTTTTGTATAGCAGAAAATACCTATGTCGGTTCGGAAGGCTGTTTTATCCTCGTATTCGATGGCCATTTGGATCTGATGGTATCCCTTATACGCGTCCAAAAAACACTTTACTCTAAATTGGGCTAGGGAGTCTACCTTAAGGTCAATCTCTGGAAGCGGTTAGCAGTCTTTTGGGCAGGCTTTATTCAGGTCTTTGTAATCAATGCACATGCACCAGCTGCCGTCTGAATTTTTTACGATTACTGGGTTGGCCACCCATGTCTGGTATCTTACCTCCCGTATTATCCCCGCCTTTAGCAGTTCTTTGACTTGCTTTTCAAGGTCCCTGCTTCTCACCCCACCCATGTTTCTGCATTTTTGGGCTATTAGTTCTATGGCTTTGTAAGTTTGCAAACGATGTTTCGCCATTGATCTAGGTACTCCTTACATATCTGATGGCTGCCAGGCGAATACGTCCGCGTATTTAATGAGCATATGTTTTAAGTGTTCCCGCGTGCTGTGGGAAATTATTGCGCCTATGGTTATGGGTTGTTCTGGGAAAGATGGGATTCAGGATCCATTTATCTGGTACTGATGTTTCTGATGGCTTTAGGGTTTTTGCTGGCCTGAATCCTTCGGTTGCCGCGCATTCCATGTCAGCCCATATGATTGCCACGCCGGTGGGTGTTGGGAACCCGACTGCTCCATACGCGGTAGATGGTATGGCGTTAAACGTTGCCAGCGATTCTCTTCCTAAGATCACGTTGTGCTTTGAGTTCACCGGAAGGACTAAGATGTCTATCATTTCTGTTCTTGTGTGTTTCCCATCTGTTAGAGTGACAGGAAATGATATTTGCCTAATGGGGTGTACTATCTCGTTGGAGAAGCCTGATATGGGTGCGTCGACTGGTATCAACCGTGTTTGGTCATCCGCGTCTAGCTGGCGGAAGCATTGCTCATACATGATGTCTGTGGAGCTTCCGCCATCGATGAATACACACTTGGGGTCGTAATGTCCCATTAACGCCTTTATTACTAGTGCCCTTCTTTGCGTCGGGCCTCCTTTGATTCGCGGAAAGATTACTTGTTGCTTCTTCCATAACTCTGTCTGCTCTGCCGATCTTTTGAGTGGCGCGCGATAGTTTGGTGTGCCTCTGTAACACCCAGCCTCTCGTACCAACAATATTGTCCGCTTTGCCCCTAAGAGCTCACGGATTTGTTTTTGGTTGCTCGGGTGAAAACTTCCCTGGGGTCACCCATCCCTGGATTACTCCCACACGAGCACGCTTAACTGTAGAGTTCTCCTCTCATCCACTACATTAAGCCCCAAAACGCGTTGTGTTATTTGAGGCAGGACATTTCTTATGAACCAAGAATCTCTCCCGTGGACAGAACAGAACGATATGGGATTTACCTAAGGTGTTACAAACACCCCCCCCCCCCTTGAGACTCATCGTCCTCGATGAGGTTTGCCCCACTATCGGAAACAGAACAGAACAGGAGTGGCTCTGATACCATTTGTAACATCCGACATCTTGTACCAACAATATTGTCCGCTTTGCCCTTAAGAGCTCATAGTTTTGTTTTTGGTTGCTCGGGTGAAAACTTCCCAGGGGTCACCCATCCCTAGATTACTCCCACACGAGCACGCTTAACTGTAGAGTTCTCCTCTCATCCACTACATTAAGCCCCAAAACGTGTTGTGCTATTTGAGGCAGGAGATTTCTTATGAACCAAGAATCTCTCCCGTGAACAGAACAGAACATAACGATATGAGATTTGCCTAAGGTGTTATAACCTCCTTGTATCATGCATTGGCATTGGACTTTTTTCTTTGGAGGGCCTTCTTCCTGTTTTTGTTCTGCCGAGCGGGCTCCATTCTTCAAGTCTTTTAGCAGGTGGGCTAGTTTGCCAGTTTTGACTGCCGCTTTGATCTGCCTCCATAGCTGTATGCAGTCATCGATGTCATGTCCGATATCTTTGTGGAATTCACAAAACTTCTTCGGGTTTTTGTAGGATTTGGGGTTTAATGGTTTTGGTTGTACAAGGTCTACGGTCTCGGTTAGCAGTACAAGGGATGGGGATTTTGATAATGCCCATGCGTGGCCCTTATCATGTGTTTGTTGCTTGTCTCGCTGGTGCGGACGTCTTGCTTCATTGTACTGTCTTCCAATGGGTGTTGAATTCCGTGGTTGAATCCTAGACCATATTCCTTGGTTTCTTGACCTTTTCTCGCTTGCTTTTGCAGACACATGTCCAGTTTCTCTATGTTCCTTCCTTTCCGTTACGGGCTGATTAGACAGTGCTTTTTCCGTTCGCGCGAAGATTTTTACTGCGGTCATGATCTCGCTCCAGGTTTTTGGCATACCATCTCTTCCCATGAGGCAGCGAATCAGCTCCTCGCTTCGCGCACCTTGTGTGAACCCTACTTTCATGAGGTCTTCACTGACTCCGCCGATTTGCAACGCTTCTTTTTTGTAACGGGTGATGAAGTCTTCTATGGACTCATTATCTCTCTCTCAGATGTACATTATATCTCCCACATCCTTCGTGTGTCTGCGTTGCTGGCTAAAGTGCTGTGAGAATTTGCTTATTAGAACCTTGAGGTTATCGATTTCTCCCACTGGGAGACTATCAAACCATGCGCGGGCTACGCCTGTCAAGGTCTGCGCGAACATATGACACCATACTGGTAGTGTCCATCCCTCTACACCGCCCACCGTGTAGAAACCATTCAGATGGTCGTAGGGGTCTCCCGAACCATCATACTTCCCTATGGTTGAAGGCATTTTGGTTTTTGCTAGGAACTCCGCCAGGCTATCCTTGGCGTGAATTTTGACTTTTCGGCGAACGCCTCCGGTCTGTATGGTTTGGTTAAGTCTTCCTCCGCGGATCTGTTGTATCCCGTGCCCGGCGGGTTGCCGAGTGGTTTATGGCTCCATTAAATGGCCATGTGATTGTTTGTGGTGTGAATGCTTGCGCCGCGGGGTTTGATAGTGCGAGTGGGGTTTCTAGTAATAGAGAGATCCGCTAGCCTGAACTCGCGCGCCCAGTTTCGTATGATTGACGTAGAATTTGTTGTTGCTCCATGTACCACCTTTCCGATGATATTCCCGTCGTGGGAGTGAACGCTGGTGTTCCTGTTTGTCCTGATGGACTAGGTGCTGTGTGAGCGAAGGATGGGGTGGCGGGGGCTTGTGAAGCATTCATGTTTTGGGTTTCTAGCTGTGTTCCTTGGGTTGAGAATCCCAGGGTTGTTCTAGGCATGGGAATTTGTGGCTGGTTTGGTGGGAAAGACTGTGAAATGGGCCGTGTTGTTGCCTCAGTGAAAACTGGCGAGTTAGGCTCGGATGTTGGACCCATGTCAAGGTATCCCAGGCCTGTCGTAGTGACCCTAACGACGGACAACGATTAAGAGGATGGAGGAGTTGAGCTCATTAGGATGGTTGTTCTAGCCGATACAGATGGCGCCAATGAAGATACATTAGTCGAACAGTAGTTCCAACCGGGTGATCTACAGGATGGTTAGGGTGATGGACGAGAATGAGCTTCGAACTGTGGCATCGGTCCTGCAAATTGAACAACGCTGTTAGCCTCGTTACAGGGAAGGGGTTTTCCATGTAACCACCCTCCGGCGTGAGAGTAAGTGTTTGTCTTTTTGAAAGAGCGTAGTAAGAGTAGTGAGTGCAAGATACCTGTTTCTGATGGCAAGGCATTGTATTTATAGCCGAAGGGTGGTGACCTTGCGGGTATGTGATTGGGGGGACGTCGCCATCAGGAATATCCTTGTGGTCTCCCAGGTGACAACCGTTAATGGTGTCGGCTTCGTCTTATCTGGTGGGACCACTTGTGTGCATGGGAATTGTCTCCCTGCTCTCCTGACATTCCTGGGATGGCAGCGTGCCCCCCTCCCCCCCTTTACCGTACGCTCAGGAGCCTTTGTCTTTATGCAAGGTACTGGTTGTTTGTCCCTATGTGGGAGGGGAGCCTTGTGGGAGAAGTCTCCTACCTTTGTGCGAGTCTATGGCGCGCATCTGTTAGTTACGCGGGGACCTTACGTCATCAATTCACATATTTATGTTAATTACATTCTTTTGATCAATAAAAAACTTCTGAATACCCAATAATTCTTCATTTATAAATAATGATGCATAATAAACACATAAGAAAAAACACATTTTTTTGATAATTTTTTATATATTTATGGTTAAAGAAACTAACATCAAACCCTATTATTATTGGGCAAATCTAAATTGCCTTACATGATTAAAATTAAGCAGTCTAATAAACACGTGAATAAGAACTCGTTTGATTTGGAATTCTCAATTCGAGTTAATTCCAAAATCTGAGGAGACGAATTTATGACAGTAGACGAATTACGTTAGGGTTGTAGAGTACAGACAATCGACTGCAACTATTTTTTGGGACGGGTGTTAATTTAAGGGTTAATTTTCTCTTTTAGGTTCTTTACATTCCAATTTCATAAACAAATTACTAACTAAAAACCTGATAAGTTTTCAAAGGACTCAACTCAAATTCTATTCCATATGTAATTTCCTTACAAAACATTCCACAAATCCCTAATGAAATTCATGATTCATGTGTTTTAATTGCATATATTCCCCTCTAAACTTGTAAAATTGTATATTTTTCTAAAACACAAGTTTTGGATACATAATGTACATTACTCTTCAAGCATGATTTGAGAAAATATACAATTTTACAATTTTAGAGAGAGATGTAATTGCCCCAATTTAATTATGAAAATTAAGGGGAAAGTTTTAGAATTCAAAATCAGAGAGATCTAGGTGGATGAATCTAAACCTTAGTCCCTAAGTTTTATTTTTTGAACGACAACAATAAGCATACTCATATAAACCTTGTCCCTGTCTCTAAGTGGTCGGTCCTCCGTAACTTCAAATAAAACAAAAATTATTCAAATAAATCTTTTTCTAGTGTTCTTTTACTTTGTCAATACATATATGCTGATTTTTAGACAACCAGTATCAATAACATCCTTTTAATTAAAAATCTTGATTTTAATTTATTAATTAAACATGGATAAAAAGATTTAAAAATTTTGGTCTTAATACTTAATATATTAAATAATTGTAATACTATTTTAGGTATATATGAAATTTCAAAGTTCAAAAGTTGTCCCTTAGTTTTGTAACAAGTACTTCAACCTATTCAGATCATACAACTATCAAAATGTAAAATTAACAAATAAAAAAACTAATGACAAATAATCCTTAAAACATGGTTTGCTATTGTCATCTTTCTAATTTAATAATTTATGATTATTTTTGAAACTCGATTATGAAGAAACTAACGACTAATTGTCGAAAATAACTGTGATCCATTCATAAACGAGGCTCAAAGTCCTTCTCAGGCTCGTAAAAGTAAAATCGGTTTGTTATCATCACTGTCCTTTGCAACACGATCACAGCATACCTCTGCAAATTCAAGAAAAAAAAAAGATAAAAGATTTCTCCAAATGCAAAATGTAACAAAACTTGGTTATTAGACTAGTTATGTATTTAATGGTAATTATCGTATTCTATAAGGTAACTATGTGTAATATTAAACTCCATATGTATTTATGTAGAGCCTCTATCTAACCATGTTATAGACACATTCAATATACAGTTACCCTTCATGGTTTAACTTTACATTTAATAGAATTATAAGATGGCTTGATGAAAACACATACACTTGTTCAGTTTGATTTTGCCAAGGTCAAACTTCGTACATATCAGATTAGTTCAACTATGTAACCCTGTTATGTGTACCCTTCATGGTTTAACTATACATTTAATAGAATTATAAGATGGCGTGATGAAAATACACACATATTCGGTTTGACTTTGTCAAGGTCAAACTGAGCAAGTGAGTGTTTCTATGCAAGTACCTCATTCAATTACTTGTCATGGTTCAATGGACTGAAGCCTAGACAGCAGAAGCTTCTGGAACTTCAATGCTTTGAGAGAATGACCATTTGAAATAGTAGCATGTTCAAGAGACTGGGTACGATTATTGATCCTTCTTCTGCGCTTTGGCAGCATCGAATCTGACGTACCCATAACATAATATACCTGCCACACACGTAGAGGAAGGTCAGGACTAGATGTTGCAAAATGGGCAGGTCGGTATGTTTTGGTACGGGTTGGGTTGGCCCAAACCATTTTTTGTCCAGATTTTATAATAATTAGTCTGTCAAATATGATTACTATCTATTATATTATTTTGCAGATAATCAGGAGGTTTTATTATTTTTTCATTAAAATTACACTTTGGGAAACTTTTGAACCATTTGATCCCTTTACGTTTTAAGAGCTAACAACATGCATGAATTACAGTACTTTAATCAGTAACCACTTACATCAAGTGGTTATGATTAAAGTACAATAAGTTATGCATGTCCTTAGCTCTTGATCGTAGCCCTTAGGGCTATGTTTAGTAAAAAAAGAGTCTTTTATTTACCTGTTTATTGACCCATTCGTAACTAAATCGGTCAAAATTGTTACCTTAACATTTTACCATGAACTCTAGCATGTTACATACTTTGAGTATATGTCAATTGTTTAAAATATCTTCCAATAGAGATCAATTACGGAATCTTGGGACCAAATCAATACATTATCAATTTATTTATAATGATGAAAATGGATAAGCAGGTAACTCTTGCTTTGAATCTTTTGGAAATGGAAGTTTACAACTTTCATGGGACAACCGAAAGAGAAAAGTTTTGCAATTCGTATAGCACAAAGGGAAAGAAAATCACCTTATGTGTAAAGGCAGCTATCTTGAACTCGAGCCCGTTTACAATATGAAATCCTTCCATGGCCTTTGCCATTGCCGAGTCCACATCTTCACAGGCATATTTTCTCTTATTCCTGTAAATGCAAGAATAAAAAACTATATAAACTGACATTTTTGTTTGCACTATCTATTGTAATGGAGCTTAAAGTTTTCTTGATACCATGGCCTAGGGTTGGGCGGTGTGTTTAAGATGTGCTAAAATTGAAATAGACTATGCATGATGGGTTTTCATTGTTGGTCTATTTTTGGGCCAACTTATGTTCTTTGGTAACCCATGAGAACCTGTTACCGGAAAACTCACAGGACCCGCCAATACCTTGTTAACCAACGAACTAGGCAAATCGCAGCTTGGCTAGGCACGTGGACCCTTCAAGAGGTTAACACAGGAAATCCGTGGAAGCAAGCTTCGAGCCTGAGACCTCTGCTAAAGGGGGAATCGGATGCTTAACCGGTGCTTGATTTAGCTCCCGCATTGGCGCAGGGGTCCGGGAGGGGTTGGATCGCTTCGCAATCTCCTTACCCTACACTTTGTGTAGGAGGCTGTTTCCATGACTCGAATCTGTGACCTCAAGCTCACAAAGTAGCAACCTTACCAGTTACTCCAAGACCCGCTCTCAAACTTAAAAAACCCTTGAAGGTTAACTTATATCACAAAATTCTAAAATCAAATTTGTCCACAGCTCAAATTGCACCCTTACAATGAGTAGGTAGAGCTTATTAATTTAAAAAAGGCTTAAATCACACCATATCATATTCTAACAAATTCAATGACTGTAACAAACAATGGGAATTCCAGGGGTAGTTCGTTAGCGAGTCCAACACAAATTTAATGGCATTAACCTATAAATGACAACCACATACCTCTTCAAGAAGATTTTGTGCCTCTTTTTCCTAGGATTAACCGAAAGGAGTTGGATGTTTAGATATGCTGCAAAACTTGGGTCCATCAAAGAAGCCGGTGGTTCAGACTTGTCGTATCCAAAGTTTATTATCTGTATGGTTAATCGGGTTTGTCTGTATGTTTCTGGGATAGATGACTGCAACAAAACAATACTTGTTAACCAGACTGCAAGGGAGGTAGCAATTCCAGTCCATTTACTCGGGAATGGGTCGGTTTGGGTTATGTTTTATATTTAAAGGGTCAATTGTGTAAACCAAAAGAAAAGCTTTAAAAACAGGTCAAACATATAAAAGTGACCCAGTGTGTATTTTAATGAATATAACCTCTTAAATCATGTTAATAAAAAAATTAGACTACTCACACAGTCGAACCGGAAGATCTTGGAGTCATTAACAATTACACTGGCATTTGCGTTATAAAGTTCGTCTATGAATCTCTCCTTCCTCAAACTTTCATATGCATACAGGTCAAGAAGCTTGTTATTAACCTCATCTATTGTGATGGCTAGTAGCTGTGGAAGGCATTGATCAAAAAGCTCAAACAGGAGAACACTAATATGTAACTGAAAAAAATAACTAAAAAGGAGAAATGATGATGTCACCAATTTAGTAAGCTTGTCGATTAGCTTGTCCAATGTGAAGACAGGAAACGACCAAGTGCCAAGAACAGCCCGACATTCATCCTCATATTTTGCACTATCGATAGCACCATCAAGAAAACTATAGAGTAGATCTAGGAATCTGTATTGCAAGAAGAAAAAAAACAACTATGTTTAAGAGTGATCACTGAGAAATTTGGGTAAAACGGAAAAGTGACTTCAATTACAATAGCTAAAATACCTAGCATATGAATCATTAGGTGTCGCATCACTTGAACCCCTCCATCTCTCAACCAGCGACTTTTCCTTTGCTTCCTCTAGTCTTGAGTATAGTATCTGTTAATTAAGGACAACAATCAATGAAAATTAAATAAACAAATGAAAATAATTTGTAGCAATATGCAACATAAAACTGTAGATTTACTTGATGAAGTCTGAGTAAAACATAGAAGTCATCATTTCCATAAAAGACCCGAGATTTTCTCTCTTTATTATGAAATGATGCAGGAAAATGCAGCATTACTGGCTTCACTCTTTCTAACAAATTTTCTACTGGATAGATCTCATCACTCATGCCATACGCCACATCATCACTCTCACCATTGTTATCATGGTCTCCATCAGGAGAGAGGTCCTCTTCATCACCAGATTCACTTCCTGAATCATCACCATTTTCAAAAGCATTATCCTTTTTAAAGTTACGGGTTGGCAATGACCCACCCTTATGCTCCAAATGATCAGTGTTGGAAAAACCATTCTCTTTAACACCGCTGTTATCATCTAACATGCTAGCTCTAGAAGCTGACTGTACAACTGTAATGCCACTTGTAACAGCACGATTGGCTGTTTTGGCAGCATTTTGGTCAGATATGCGTGAAGACCGAGGAGGAACACCAAGCATAGGTTCCACAAAAGTAGTCCAGATCTTCACAGCTTTACTAATTTGTTCAGGAGAACCAGTTTGTGCAAGAGAATATTTCATAACTTGATATAAGTCTTCATGGATGTCCAAATCAGAGTACTTAAACTCTTGATGTGGAATAGCGTTTTGCTTTTTTCCAGGAGCAACACACTGACGGATGTTATCTTCTGTAGACTTTTCTTCACTCATTTCCTTGATTTCAGCCAATAAAGCTGCAATATGAAGAAAAAACCATGAACAATATAATATTATAATATCCATGAAAAATGAATATTAAATGGAGAATATGATGCCAAGTACCAGTTATTCAGTTTACCTTTAGCACTCAAGCTCTTTGAATCTTGCTGCTTGAAATAAAAGCTGCGATGATCAAGTGACTTGTGGTAGTTTTTAGCATAAATTTCTGCCCAAACTTTTTTATTATCGGAACGACACCTTAGCCATTCTTCTTGTTTCTGCTTTAGACGAGTTAATATTACTGGTAGAGCAAGAGACGCGTTTTTTCTTAATACATCCATCACGTCATGCCCATGATCACCATACAAGCGTCCAATGCATCTCAAATGTATAGCTGAGCCACACACACATACGCACACAAATCAGCAAACAATCTCCACCCATTTATTTGTGAATGGATCTATTCAGGTTGTGTTTTATCTCTTAACTGGTCGGACGTGTAAAATTAAAAAAATAGATTAAAGCAAACGGGTCAAAGGTCGGAAGTGGCTTGAAGTGTATTTATAATGCTTAAAATCTTATAACTTAGTCTATTCAAGAATTTTGATTATTATTGAAAGATCATAAATTTTGTGATCATATTTGACACACTAAATACATAAAAAATTTTTGTAATTTTTGAACAAAAGTAACAAAATTACCCAATATGACCCCCAAATCACCGTTTTTGCCACCTATACAGGTCATTAATCAGCTTCTCACCTGTGAAGTCTTCAATATGAACTGCATTGTCAGTTTTCCCGGAGTTATCATTAATCTTGTCCAACAATTCTTCCACACGTTTGGCTGTTACATTCACAGATTCTACTAACATGTCCAGTTCAAATCTGAAATATGCAAACCAAAAGCCAATCAGCCTTCTGAGAAATATATCTCCTATGAAAGTTATATAACAAAATATAATAAGTACAGAAACCCTTGGTATAATAATGTCACTCCTTAATCTACCAAAATGTCATATAGGAATCCTCACAAAGTAAAAACCCACACATAGTGGTGTATATCTCAAAGAAATTTCCAACCTGTCATCTTCACATCGAAATAAGCCTTCTTCATACTGATTCTTACGCATGTGTTTGAAAGAATAATCCTCACTTCCAGATGTAACAGATACCCAATGATCATTCAACACCTCAAAACCGATCTTTGTTCTTTGACTAGCTGAAGGGATTGGATACTGTATCAAGCAACACCCACTTTCAAATAAAAAACCAATTCAAGTGCAAAACTGAAAAACCAAGCGCCCTTGAAGCAAAAGTTCCTACATTTTTTGGCAGAAGCCGGTAACTTGGAGTGCAGCATTCACAGTCAGAAAGGTCAAGTTCTTGAATCGATTTTGCCATATACTTCTCCATGCTGGAAATTGAAGATGGTTTAGATCCAGATCCTGCCAAAAATAGTTATAAGCATCAAAATATAATGCCATTACATCTGTGAAGATAGTATGAATTTTGCACATTCAAAGTCATGCTAGAGTAAAAAAAATGAATAAATCATTGAGACACGTTCATATAAATTGTAATATCAGCATTGAGATTGCAAAAAATACATTTATACTTGCTCATGGAGGAAAAGCTATATGCGTAAATATATTATTAGATAAATTAACTCGCTGAGGAAAATAAATTATTCATGAGCGGGTAACTTCTATTAATAATTACTTGTCATTTCACTGCGATCTATGAATTCATTGACTTCTTCCACGAGATCTGCATATGCTCCAAGCAAATTATTTACCTAACAAAAACAAAAATTCTTTAAATTTACCAAACTTGTTCAAAATATCATCAAATATATGTATGACACACAAAGAAGTCATGCAGATGAGGTAATAGTTTCATGGTCGTAAGCAAAATCTAATCAACACACTGCATATTACTCTGAATGAATAAAAATAACAAAGAGACATGTCCAAAATGCAAATAATTATCTAAATTCTGCTAAAAGCAATGGATATCTGTTGTGAACTGCGAATAACTGAAGATATATAATCAACAAAGTAAAAAAGCTTTAGCTAAGGTAAATTTACCAGTGACTGCAGTTGTAGTCGAGTAATAACTTCTGTGCAGTACTGTTCAATGCATTTCAGAAATGCCTGGTAATCTTCTGAGTTACTCAATCTTTCCTTTACTTTCTCACGTAGACGAAGCATTTGGCCATGCATATCTTCCCAACATAAGAAACTTTAATAAGGATTAAGGACAGGAAATTACACAACACAATGTAGTTTTTCATGAAGTAGTTTCATTATTTTTCCTGAATTAAAAGATACCTTGATGAAACAGTTCAGCTACAGAGTCCTCAAGAGTAGGAGCAGGTTTATGTTGGGTAAAATGATGCATCCCATCACAATCTTTGTCAACCGGATTATGCTCTTTGAGTTCTGTATCTTCTGATGTGTCTGCTTCTTTATCAGCTACGACACATCCTCTTTCATGAACTAGATCAGTCCGGTCAACATTGACTTTGCATTCAACTTGAGAAGAAATAGCAATCTGGCAATGAATACAAACTAGTTTGAAAACCAGAAATATTTATTTCCCTATGATGAATGAATCTAATCCTCAAATGAATATTTCACTCAAATAACAGCTGAAATTGGGAAGATTGTCTATTATAAGTATATGTGATGATTACAAATTTACTACTAGTGAAAAGAAGGCGTTATTAGATTGATAATATAAATTTGCATCTTATTTAAATAAGTAAGTGGATTTATTGCCTTTTCAGACTGAAGAGGCCTCATTGTGACAGCTGGCGAGCTCCTATCATCATGTACAGAGTTATTGTTGCAACTGGAGTGGCCAGAATGACTAGATCCTGCTGCCGAAAAATCAGGAAAAAAATTGGTGAACACCTTCAGCAGATCTTGTTGATCATTAAGAAGAGCAGCAACCTGAAAAGGATAACAGTGGAATTTACCAATCAATAACCACCACAAGAGTTGTTAACAACTAAATACTTTAACGGTCTTAATGACAAACCTCTTGGTGGACTTCCTTAATGGGTTTATTTTCTTTTATGTACTTATTCAAAGTATCAAGAAAATATTTGTATACATGGTCTTGACCTTGAAATCTCATCTGCAAAAAAAAAAACTCTTGTTAGAAGAAAAGTTTTAAATGGAAACTAAAGTTCACCATTTCGAACGACATTTTCCTTTTATAGGTAAATGGAAGAGGGTTTAAACCTGACTACCTGAGGTTTGATGGCACCATTTCCAATAATGTTGTTATTACCTTTATTTTGTTTACAAATACAATCGCTTCTTCCAGATCCAAAGGCTTCTTAACATGATTTTGTTCATGCTCTTGTGGGAGGGTGATCTCATATCCCTTTGGCAGAAAGGGATTGAAACCCAAAAGTAGTTCCTGATGCCCATCAAACAATTCTTTCACCCTTTCTATGACACCTGTGGTGTTAAGTCTAAGAAAAAATAATAATTACAATTAAGAACACGTTTCCACATAAGGAGAGCATGAAAACTGAAAGAAGCAACACCTTAGCCAAACCTTTGCGCCTTGAAATCATTCATGACTTTAAGAAACTCATCATATTTTTCCTTTTTGTCTTGAAATATATCTTTAACTTTCTGGAGATATGTAAGGGCATCATTTGTTGTCAACTTCTGTGACATGCCTTTCACAATCATCGACGGTTGCCTATGCCTAGAGCTTCATTTCAGAAGAGAAATTTGAATTAATCAAAACACTTAAGCGAAGAACCATAGGCTACTAGAATATCAAAATAATCCGACAAGCCTCTTGCATATAACCTTCACTAGAAAAGTGAAACACAAGAATTTAACATATCTCAAACAAGCATCATAAACAGTCATCAATTTTGTCTAGCCTAGATCATTGCACACTTGATGGTTACACAAAGAAGTTGGAGATAAATTGGACAACAAATGTGAACACAACTAGGAAATATTATTGAATAAATAAAACGATAAAGAACACAGGTTTCCAGGGTTCAGCCCAAGGGAAAAGACCTAGTCCAAGGCCGCACTAGCGAATCAATCTTATTATCTCTTGTGATTCTAAGTTAGGATATGGATTTATAACTACATAGGAGTTGTATTTATGGAGACAAAATCCTAATTCTAACTTTCCTTCAAGAAGCACCCGTAGAGAACCCCACAAGAGGCCGTTTCCCCCTTTAGCCCGCTCACTGCGTGGTGAGTGGGGGCCCGCCGAGACGCTCAGGCAGTATTAGACTCCCATTCTATAGCAGCAGTTAGATCAACATGCAACTTAACAAAATAATGACCAATTCAAAGACTACAAAATTGAATTTACCTAAATTGATATGATTGTTTAAATTTTATTATGGACAAGGATCTTATGCTTTCTCATAACCCTAACTGAACAATAGTGTATCTACATCCCACAAACACCAAATCTATCTAAACAACTCACACTAAATTTTAAAAAACGAGTACATAAACCTCATAATCACACACTTCTTCCAAACAATATATCTACAGATACTTACTGCTCAGAAACAAACAGCCGCTTGATTTGAGGACTGCTGTACGCATCATCATCATCTCTAGACCGCTTCACACCTTCAAAATCAGCACAATTAACATGATTACAACACTAAAACCAGCAACAACAACACAACACACATCGAAAATCAACAATTAACAAAACCTAATTCAAACCTGTAAACAGATCACCGTCAACCATTCCTCTTTCTCTCTGAAACAAATTCAGCAATTGAGCTTAAACGTTAACAGAAGCATCTAACAATGCAACAACACAAAATAAAAAACGGAGAATTTTACTCTTCGAACACCAGAAGATCTTCTCGTCCTTCAAATTCGCTTCAAATTCACAAAATTCACCATCGAACCGTGTGTGATTCGTACAGAAGAACCATATAATCTGTGTTTCAATGTACACAGTGTGTCTATCAATTTACAGATACAGTTTAGAGACGAGATATAGATGCAGTTCTGTGTATGTATAGGTATAATATTATATGTGTGTATAAATACTGGATGTGTGTGTAAAAAAAATACAGTGGGTGTAACAAATAAGAGAGGAGACGGGAAGGATAGTGACGGTAATTTGACGTCTTTATTTGCAATAAGCCGGGTGACCGGAAACCGGTTGATTCGGTAACATAGTAAGGGCTGCTAGGGCAAAAGAATGGAAGTGAGCAGGGCGTTAAAAAAACCCGAATCCGAAATATTTAAAAATCTGAATCTGAATTATCCAAAAATTCGGATATCCTTTTTTTTTGGAAGTGAGCAGGGGCGTTAAAAAAATCCGAATCCGAAACCGAACCCGAATTATTCAAAAATCCGAATTATCCGAAAATTCGGATATCCGAATTTTCGGATAATTCGGTTTCGATTTCGGATTCGAATTTTTTTGAACCCTCACTAATTGATAAGGGAATACATCATTTACCACCATGATACTCTCATGAATGAATATTGATTTATTTATTTTTTTAGCTAATATATAGTATTTGTTTTGTATTAAAACTACTGGTTGGTTTATTTTGTAAAGGCTTCAAACCCGGGAGGACTCACGTGTTGGATTTACTCATTCACAACAGTTCTTAAACTTGAATATCAAATAACGCAGCAGAATCATTCATTTCATACATAATTAAAACTTGTTCATCATTCATACATCACAATCATTGTCTAAAAACATAACCATTATCCATAACATAAATGTAACGGGATGCCGGACTCGTAGATTGACCGGGTAACTCTTCATCGCTTGCCAAGCATCATCGTCCGTCCATACTTGTCATTAGCCTGAATGTGCATACTGTAAGATCGGTAAATACAAGATGGTTCTATTCCAGTTGAGATTGGCGGAAACAATCACAATTTAATCAAAGTATACAAGTAAACACAAGAAGTACTGATAAATGCAATTTGTATTAAGCTTCAATGGTTACAAGATTACAGGGAAAACTATAAGAAAAACGACTCTAAGTACTACTTATATAGTAACTTAGAATCAAGACAGACCCTTGATTCTAAGGATCAGATCTAACACAAACCGTTGATCTTGTATTGAAGCTATTCTACACATAATGACAATAAACACTATAAAAGTTAACTTTACTCAAACGTCTTCTTAGGCATCATTGCTTGCATGCTTGGAGAAGAGCGTTGTAGTGCTTTATTGTCTGCACCAGTGACATTCTTTCTGCGTGGAGTGTGTCGAAAGTTATCAGTGGTAATGGTTGCTTTATCGAAGTCAGTCAGCTGCAACGTTTGATCTTTAGTGGAAATGGCTATCAGCTGCAAAGTTGGAGATCAACAGCATGATGCAACCATCCAAAGCTGCTGATGATTTGCCTATCAGCAGCATCAAGTGTTGATGCTGCTGAGAAGCCCATCCGCAGCAACTCTGGTCTTCAGCAGATAAGGCTATCCGCAGCAGATTTGTTCTTCAATAGAAGAACAAGTATCCGCTACAGATAAGCTTATCCGCAGCAGTTTGTTGGTCAGCAGCAAACTCTGAGGTAAGCAGCATTTGTACTTAGAAATTTTTGTAGCCATCAGTCTTTATTTCTACAAACTCCCCCTAAACTGATGCTACCCAAACTCTCTTACTTCTTTTGCTGCTGAAGCTTTTTCATGTTGCTGACTATTCTTGCAACCTCATATCCTCTCTGGTCCTTGATGGGATTGTTAAGAGGAAGCTCAGATAAAGTCTTGATATCTTTGCTTGCCATTTTGAAGATGGACTTGCTTGAACACCTCATCTTCTGTCCTTTAACATCTGTCAATGTGAACTCATTCTTTTCAGCATTGTAGGACCAACTGATGAATGGAGAGTGGGATTGGAGAGGTTTGGCATCAATAATTTCGTCTTTACTGGGGTTGAAGTGATGTTTGATCACCAGCAACAGATGTCTCCCACCTTCATTCTCAGGCTCATTAGCTTCACCCAGCTCCATCATTCTTCTTAGATCAGAATCTGGAAGCTGCAATACCTCATCAACAGTTGTATATATTGATCTTCTTTCTTCTGTTCTTCCCCTGAAGACTTCAAACCTTTGATCTTGAGTGCTGTAGGACCAGTTGACGATTTCTCTTAAGTCTTCTGGTTTGGTAGTAGGTTTGTTTTTCTTCTTGGGAGGTTGTTGATGAGTAGGAGCTGGGTGGAAGGATTTGGACTTTATAGGTGGAGAGGAGGGAGGTCTAGGATGGAGAGTGGAAGGTTGTTGGATAGAGGAAGTGGTGGATGAGGGAGAAGGCTTGGGTTTCTTTCTTCTTCTTGATTGATTACCCTCTTCTTTGAGCCTTTCTTCCCCAGTCTTTCTTCCTCTTCCTTTTTGACTTTAAAGTAAAGGGCTTGCAGGTTCATGAAACTCATGGGACCTAGCCTTTTTCCACTCTCTCCTCTAGCCTTTAGGAAGTCAATCATGACCTTCCTTTCTTCATGGGTTCTTCTATTAAAGGCAATGGTCTTCTTGAATTTCTGTTTGGCTTTTTCTTCTTCAGCCCTTTTCTTATTTCCCAATTGACCTTGCTGACCCATGAAGGCTCTGTAGATTTCTTTGTTTGATAGTTTCTCAAGGTAGTCTGCATCCTCACCTTGAGAAATCAGAGCCTCTATCCACTCATCTCTCATTTATTTGGCTAGTTCAGAATCAGTTATTCTGAACTTAGCTTCTTTTTTTTCTTCTTTTCTCTTTCTTCTTCTTCTTCTTTATTGAATTGTTCCTGCAGCTGAAGAGCTAGAGCTTTATCTTCTTCTATTTAGAAAGCTGCAGGAATCTTGACTTTCAGATCATCCAGCTGCTTAGCATACAGCTGGATCTGTTGTTCTCTGAAGAGAATGGCCGCTTTTCTTTCTTGGGCTTTTCGTAATTCAGCCATCTCCTCTTCTTCTCTTCTTCTTCTTCTTCTTCTTCTTTCCTCCTTTTCCCTCTTTTCCTTCACTGTCCTTTCTTCATCTTCTTTTGTCATAAGTCCCTTCCCCTTGTCTTTGCTGGATGCCTCGGCTTCAGCTTCATTGACCTCAACAGCAGATGTAAGAGATGCTGTTGGGATCTCAGCTTCAGCTTCATTGGCATTTTGGGGAATGGACAAGGGAAGGACACTTTCTTCATCTTCTTCTCATTCAAGACCTGTTACTTCTTGCCACCCTTCCTTCACCTTTTCTTCTTCTCTTCTTTTAGATTCTTGTTATGTGTTCAGTCTGACTATAGGTGAGGAAAGGAAGGATAGGTCCGAGTCGGAGTCAGAGGCATCCATTGCAAGTAGACCTTCCTTTTCAAGCTGAGCTTTGATGGTTTTTATCATTGCTTGACTCTCTAAGGAATTAACATTGCATATGTGTGTTCTGAGCTCGAAGACCTTGTACAAGAAATCTGTCTTTAAGAGTAGGATCTCATTGATGTTGATTGAGAGAGATGATCCATTACTCAGGAAAAATGTGAAGTTAGAAGACCCAGTGCTTGACCATCCTAGCACTTCCACATCTCTGACCACTTTGTTGTACAGAGATCTTCTACAGCAGATAATTTCTTCTTCTGTTAAAGTGTTGCTCCTGATTAAGTCAAGTCTTCTTGGAGCCAGTCTTTGTTTTGCTGCTGTTGAAGATTCTGCACTGTCTTTAGGATAGGCCACCCTGTTTGCTTCTTCTAATAATGTTTCAAACTAGGGCAGCTTTTCCTCCGTTAGGTCTTGAAACCTACTGATTGCAAGTTCTGTGGAGAGATCTGTAGAGGTGTTGATGCAGTTAGATAGGTACAGTTCAAGCACTTGGAGTGGATTTAGTGCATTCCAGTTCAGCTCTTCTACTCCGCTGAACTCTTTTCCAATCCAGAATCTCTCAGTTGAACCATCATACCCCCAAGCTAGAATGGAGTCAAATTCTAACTTATTTGCAGACAGTGTGAATTGGGGGGCAGTGGTTTGACTTATTATTGCTGCTGCTTCAGGAGCTATGCTGACTGATGGAGGTGTGTCTTCATTTTGACATTCATCCTTTAACACCTCTGTAACATCCATGACTTTTCGGCTCTATTTTACTTTAGTTATTTCAATAATACACTACATTTTATTGAATGAAACACTTATACAACCTGTAAATTTTTTTATGAAATTTATTTCTTTTATAAATAATAACATTAGATTTGTTTTATATAAAAGTTTTAAGTAAATAAAATGAATTTAAAACAAATAAAAAGGTGATGTTCTTTTTACAAAAGAAAATGTACAAATTATTATAAAAATGTTATAACTATTTAATCGAAATAAACTAAACCAAATTGAACCCCCGTATTTCCTTTAAACCCTATGAAATTGAACCAATTGACCCAATGTTGACCCCGCTCATCACCATTACAATCAATTTGACCATATTTGACTTCTAAAGTCAAACAGGGAAGAATCCTTGCAATTTGGATAGTGAAATCGATCAAGCCCAGTTGGGTTAGACCTGCGTTGAGCCTGGAGCATTGCCGACCTCGTCCCAGCCCACAAACCATTTTTGATCGACCAATTTAGCGGCAAATTCCAACTTTCAAATAGGTTTGTCTCTTTAGGGTCAAACCGATCCCAACTCCTTTCCTAATCAGAGGATCAACGTGTTTAAGGCTTGCACATCATTTCCATGATTACTCACGCATGAATCTAGTCCTGAATGCGACCCAATTTAAGAATTTGAGCGGCCAAGAATTTGAAATTCAAACAAAATTGAAACAGTTTGACTAATCAAAGTCAAACCGTGTCAAACCAACATTCAATTCATGAAATCAACACGGTTTCAATCCCGTAAATCACTCACAACCTATACTCTTATGTACCTAGACCATTATCAGGACCCAATCCATTCCCGAATCCATGAATTAACGCGAAATCAGTTGACCGCGGCTATTACGGTCAAGTTGAGATCGAATTGGCTTATACGAATGAAATTAATCGAACCAAATCCCTCACACACATTCGCATACTCACACACAAACTCTCCGAACCCAGAATCACATCCCATATCACGTCGAATCCTCGATCGGACACCAAGAACAGCGGGCGCTTTGACCCATTCGTCTGCACTCTCCACTCAATTAAAACAAGTAAGTTTCGTACATTTCGATTCGTTTTTGGATGCTTATCAAAAGCCCCTTATCAATTCGTAAGAACAAAATCGCATTGAACTAATTTAAAATCTAGGGTTCATGCTATACGAAATTTGGGGCTCGATCCTTATTCTTCTGTATAATTAAACGGGTTGCTATATGACCAGCGAACCCACCTGGTCCAACCGGTTAAGTTACTATGCCATTGGATCGGGTGGCGTGGGTTCGAAACCCACAGACCACACATCCGGCTCCCTTTTTACCCATACCTTGAACCATACCCGGCTCCTTGTCCTCTCTGTGTTAATACGACCTCAAACCGGATTTACTCAACGAATATGTCCCCTGGTCCGGTGGTAACTTCATCAACTCACACAGGGACCACCCGGGTTCGAACCGGGTGGCATGTTATTTTTTTAAAACAATTTTTAACAACTTCAAAATTTTATAAAAAAATTATTTTTAGAAACCTTGCAACATTTTGAACAGAATAAAACAAAAAGTTGTCAATTTTCAATATAAATTCATTTATATTACAAACTTTATTGTTAAAAATGTATATTAATCATTTAAAACAAATATTTGTAAACAAATAAAATATTTGTTTTATAATCATTTAAAACAAATAATTGTCAATTTTCAATATAAATTCATTTATATTACAAACTTTATTTAAAACGAGCAAATACTTAATTTTAAATGATAAATAAATAAATTTACTTATTTTAATCTACACTAAAAATATATAATTACTATTAATTTCATATATTAACACCATTTACATATCTTTATAAATAAATAAATAAATAAATAAATAAAGTAGAAATTATTTATTTAATTTATATTTAAGAATTATTCATTTAAATTAAACCCTATCTACACAAATAAAATTTCTTTTTCTAAATATATATATATATATTTACATTCTATACATTTTGACATATTTTTCACAAATAAATAAATAAAATTATTCGTTTTTTTTAATTATTTAAATTAAACCCTAAGTCAATGGCTATTAAGTTCATATATATAAATATATATATACTTTGAACTCATATTATACATTAAATTCTTATACAAGCATGACATGCCTTTACATGGAATAACACAAACCTTTTTGGTACAAATCCACATACATCAAAACACGTTGAACCCTAGACTTAGACATAGACTTTTTGTACACGCTATTAACTCAATATACATTACGCACTAGGTTAACGTGGTGAGTTACAAGGATCGTTTTGCTACCTAGTCTTGCGTGTTAGCTACACCCTTGAATCAAGTGAGTATTACATAGCCCCCTTTTCTCTTTTACACTTTTTGGGGTGAATCATGAATGTTATACAAACAATAGTTTACATTTACACAAACTACACAAACACAAATCCTATTTACATTCATGTGTGCAAATTTGAGCTTTATGTTTGAGTGCTAGGTGTGTTAACTTTTGTGTGCAAATTATGTGCAATCATTAACTGTTTAAGCCGACAGTTAACAATGATAGATCTATTGAGTCTGACAAACCCACCCAGATTGGGGTGATTGTTACCGACAACACAATTTGCATGCTAGTTACAAAGGTTTGATTGTACTTTAGTTACACAATAGCTGCTCCCCATAAATGCCTTATTTTATCATGACATGTAAGGATTTGTTTATTCATATTTATACACTATCTATGTACAAACCTATGTATGCTCACCAACTTTTTAGTTGACCTTATTTTATTCATGTTTCAGGTGCTAATGTGTGAGTTTGTTCAAGACATGCTACATTTAAGTTTGGACTTAGTTAATTTAAATTCAAAGAACAATTTGTATTTTCATTTATGTACTTGTTGAATTTTGCTATTTGTGTTTGAATTGTTTGAAATGAAATTGATGATTAAATATGGAAATCTAGCGAACCTTGTGCTCATGAACAATCTACATGTCCCGCCCCGACGTTTCCGCCGTCGGTTGGGGTGTGACAGATTGGTATCAGAGCCTTGGTTATAGGGAACTAGGTTATTAGACACCCTTGACCTAGACTATAACTTTAGGACACCCACTTGTGCCATGCTTCATGATTATGTGATATGTGCTACATGCTATGTGCTACATGCTTACTATGATTAGTTATTATTTCGTTTTGATGCCTTACTTGTTAAAAAAAAAATTCATGACTTATTAAGATATACTTAAATAATAAATTAAATAAACAATATCCCTACCTATACCCTAAAGCCTCATAACCTTCTTATCTACTTCTCTATCATCATCTTCCTAGCATGTGGAAACTTCATAAATCTAAATCTATAAAATTTCTTTATTTCCTCGTTAAGGTTTTTAGACTTGTTAATTATTTGAGGACACGTGCAATCTGGAAGGGTGACACCTGTATTCTAGGTTTTCTGTCTAGGAAAGCATTTCACATAAATCCCAATCAACCGAAGGACCTGTATGCTTTCCTGGGAATTCCCGGGATGAGTGTTTACTCATAGGCTATAGCATGTCTCCTTGAAAAATTATATGAGTTTAATTAACCTTAATGTGTCATAGTATTCAAGTGATCTTATCACTATTTGAGTACAATCCAAAGTATGATTAGCTATTTTATTTACTATCTTATCCTTTTAAATCCAAATAACTTTCATAAGTTCTTACATCTTTTCTTGTCTTGTGCAACTCTGTAGAATGCCTCCCCGTCGTGCTACCGTGGCCAACAACAACACTGATATTGCTGCTATCCTTGCACAACTTGTAACTCAACTCACTCAAGTTAATGGTGCCACAAATGGTAACCATGGAACTAATGGTGGTGGTGGTGCCAACCCACCGCAATGTACCTTCAAGCACTTCAATTCGTGTAATCCTCTTAAGTTCTATGGTACCGAAGAGGCTACGGGACTCCTTCAATGGTTCGAAAATATTGAGGGCACCTTCCTCAATAGTGACTGCCCCGATAACCTTTGTGTCCGTCATGCCACAAGTGTCTTCCAAAAACGGGCACTCACGTGGTGGAATGGGGAAAAGAGAACTAGAGGTATAGAGGCAACCATGGCCTTACATGGGATGAGGTTAAGAGACTAATGACCGAAGAGTTCTGTCCTCGAAATGAAGTGAGGAAGCTGGAAGCCGAGTTTTGGGATCTTACCCAAGACAGTGGTGAAAGTTTGGCTTATACAACCCGGTTTCATGAACTGAGTCTCCTTGTGCCCCATATGGTCACACCCTTATCCCGCTGCATTGAGAAGTACATCGGTTGATTACCTAGGCAGATTCAGGATACTGTCTTGGGGAGAAATCCCGCAACACTCGAAGATGCTATCCGATTATCAGCTACCTTAACCGACAATCATGTGAAGGCAGGAACTCTGACTAGAAAAGGCACCAAGAAAGCTCCCAACACCACAACCACTCATTTACACATCAAAGAAGCCAAAACTGAACCCTACCACCATAATAAAAAAAGAAAGTCTAGAAATTTTGCTGTGGTCACTCCTGCTATGCCTGTTAACCAAGTTGCTGCTATGGCTCAGACACCAGTCAAGAAGCCATATGTGGGGACCTACCCACTCTGTGCCACATGCAATTATCACCATCTCCAAAGCATTCCTTGTCGCCTTTGCACTCACTGTGGAAAATGTCACACCCCAACCGACGGCGGAATCATCGGGGCGGGACATGTAGACTGTTCATGAGCACAAGGTTCACTAGATTTCAATATTTAATCATCAAGTTTCATTTCAAATGATTCAACCACAAACAAATTCAAACAAGTACAAAATGGGAATACATAATATTCTTTATTTAAATTTAACTAAGTCCAAAGCCTATGTGTAGCATGTCTTGATCGAACTCACATATTAGCACCTGAAACATGAATAAAATAAGGCCAACTAAAAAGTTGGTGAGCATACACAGGTTTGTATATAGATAGCATATAGATTGTAAATAAACAAATCCTTACATAACATGATAAAATAAGGCATTTATGGAGAGCAGCTATTGTGTAACCAAGTACAATCAAACCTTTGTAACTAGCATGCAAAATTGTGTTGTCGGTAACAATCACCCCAATCTGGGTGGGTTTGTCAGACTCAGTAGATCTATCATTGTTTACCGTCGGCTTGAATAGTTAATGATTGCACATAAATCGCACACAAAAGTTAGCACAACTAGCACTCAGGCATAAAGCTCAAATTGCACACATGAATGTAAAGATGATTTGTATTTGTGTTGTTTGTGTAAATGTAAACAATAGTATTGTATAATGTTCATGTTCCACCCCAAAAAGTGTAAAAGAGTAAAAGGGGCTATGTAATACTCACTTGGTTTGAAGGCGTAGCTAACACCAGAGACTAGATAGTAATACGAGGTCCTTGTAATGCACAACGTTAACCTAGAGTGTAAGATGTATCGAATCAATAGTATGCACAATAGTCTATGTCTAAGTCTAAGGTTAAATTGGATGTGTGTATAAGGAATTTGAAGTTGTAGGTGTTAATGGTTTGTACTTGAATGGTGTTGTATAAAATTAAGGTTTGAGTTTGGAATAACTAAATAAACAAAATTATTATTTATATGCTTAGTTATAAAAATAATGTAGGTATTAAGGGTAATTAAGTATAAACTAAATAAATAGTTTTTGTTTAAATGTAACTTAAATAAATAATTGTAACCTTATTTATTTATTTATAAAATATGTAACTTAGTCATTTGGTTATAAAAATGTATTAGATGTTTTATATTGAATATAAATTTCTTTACTTTATTTTCATAAAGATGTTTAAATAAATTGTGTAAATAATAATTAAGTATAGGGTTTAACAATAAATATAGATTAAATTTTGTAAGTTTTAAATAAATAATTTCTGTTTATTTTAGAATAGAAATTTGATCTTTTTAAATAACGTTAATATAAATATTTATAAAATCAATTCTTTTTATTTAAAAATTAATTTGAAATACTTATTGTTTTTAAAATATGAAAATAATTATTCTGCCAAGACTTTTCTCACACACACGACCGTGCCTGGGACAAGGCACGATCGTGCTAGAACCACGGGCGCGACCGTGCTGGTCAGGGACACGACCGTGTTGACCAATACAGAGGATATAGCTAAGCTGTTTACTAGGCACAACCGTGTCTGGGTTAGGCATGACCGTGTCTAGGGTTCTGAGGCACGAGCAAGTCTAGCCAAAGGCATGACCGAGTCTGAGTGTGTGAGGCACGACCGCGCTGGTATTGGCACGACCGTGTCGCATGAAGCACGACCGCGCTAGAGGACTAGCGCGATCGTGCTGTTCCAAAACAGAAACGATTTGACAAATTCTTATATTGTTAATGTTGGAATTCATGGGGCTTTCATCTGTAGGGTTATTAAGAGTTTATTGAATCATATTTATTGTATTTAAAACGTGTTCAAAGCGGGGTTCGATTAAACCATTTTAGGAAGAACCCTCGATTCGGGACCGTGTTAAATTGAATATTGTAACCCCAAATTAGGTTAGGGCTTTTGATCTATAGGCTAAAACGAAAGTGTGGAAGATTTCAATTACCCGGAAGGAGGATGAATCGATGGTGTACGGGTATAATGAGTTCCGGCGATGACGAGTTTGGTTTCCGGCGTCTTCTGCTACAATTCCGGCTTAACCAGTGTGTCCAGAAGCTTTAGAGAGGATCGATGGATTGTTTGTTGGGAGTGCCACAATTCAGACAAGATGAATTGTTGGTTCAAGTGAAAGAATTTCGGTTTCTTTGAGGCTAATCGAATTTCTTAGAGTTATTGGACGTAATTGTGGTAATTGCAAGTTTAATTGTCTTTGTTAATGGTAATAATATGGGTAATAGTTACGAATTCGAACGTCCCTATGATTAAAGCTGTATTTACGTTTCAACTGTCGCGAGGCGCGACTGTGCCTAAACTAGGTGCAACCGTGCCAAGGCACCGGGCGCGACCGTTCCAAAGCAAGGCGCGCGACCGTGCCAGAACGAGGCGCGACCGTGCCTATTATGGTTTCTGGTTATTTATTTATAAAATTAGTCCTTGCAAATTTAAGTATTGACATATTTGTATAAATATGAACTTATGTATAGTTTAATAGGGTATATTCGTGTAAAATTTGTGGATTTGCATTAGAACATAGTGTTTAATTATTGGTTCGAATAGAACAAGTTAGTGTACTAAAATTGAATTTGAGACGTGTCATAATGAATTGAAATACAGATAGCAAAAATCAGAAATGTTACAGTATCCCCATGTTGAGGGAATTTCGTCCCGATATTTAGCTAGTGGAAGCGACGGCATCGGTGAAGAGATGGGGGTACTTGAGCTTCATTTGGTCCTCTCGTTCCCAAGTAAACTCAGGACCACGTTTAGATTCCCAACGAACTTTGACAATAGGAATACGGCTTCGCTTAAGCTGCTTGACTTCGCGATCCATGATTTCCACTGGTCTCTCAACGAAGTGCATCGTTTCGTTAATGTGCACGTCGTCAAGAGGTATGTGAAGATTCTCATCAGCAAGGCATTTCTTCAGATTAGACACGTGAAAAGTAGGATGCATATTGCCAAGTGATGGAGGTAAGTCGAGATTGTAAGCCACTTTCCCAATCCTTTCAAGGATCTTAAATGGACCCACATAGCGAGGTGATAATTTGCCTCTCTTCCCAAAACGGATCACACCCTTCCACGGAGACACCTTTAGAAGGAAAAGGTCACCGACTTGGAATTCCAAGGGTTTTCGTCGTTTGTCGGCATAACTCTTTTGCCGACTTCTCGCTACTCGAATGTTATCACGGATTTGGATAATCTTGTCGAATGTTTCTTGAATTAGCTCGGGACCGGTGATTTTTGCTTCACCAATCTCGTTCCAATAGATAGGAGAACGACACTTGCGACCATAGAGAGCTTCAAATGGAGCCATGTTGATACTCGTGTGGTAGCTATTATTGTAGGAGAACTCGATTAGGGATAGATGTGAATCCCAATTGCCACCAAAATCAATTACACAAGCTCTAAGCATATCCTCAAGAGTTTGGATTGCTCGGTCTGACCATCAGTTTGGGGATGGTAGGCCGTGCTCAAATCCAATCGTGTACCAAGAGCAGTTTGGAGAGATTGCCAAAAACGAGAGGTGAGCCGAGCATCTCTATCGGAGATTATGTTTAAGGGACACCGTGTCGGCTCACAATTTCATCAATGTAAATTCGGGCTAGTTTCTCAACTCGATAGTCTTCACGGATAGGCAAGAAATGAGCAGATTTGGTGAGACGGTCAATAATCACCCAAATGCTATCATAACCACTTGAAGTACGAGGGAGTTTGGTAATGAAATCCATAGCTAAGTTCTCCCATTTCCACACGGGGATTTCCGGTTGTTCGAGTAAGCCGGAAGGACGTTGATGTTCGGCTTTGACTTTGGAGCAAGTTAGACATTTGGCAACATAGAGAGCAATGTCCTTCTTCATACCGGGCCACCAATATTGTTGGCGAAGATCTTGGTACATTTTATCCTCACCACGATGAATAGAATAACGAGTCTTGTGGGCCTCGTTCATGAGAAATGAACGGAGATCATCGCGATCGGGAACCCAAATACGGTTTAAGTAATAAAGTAATCCATTGGGTTTTGGTTCGAGCTGGAGTTCAACACCACACGACATTTCCTCGAACATGTTACCCTCGGTGACTGAGACATGTTAAGCTTCTAAGATGCGATTTTGAATGTCGGTTTGAATTCGGACACATTGAAGCATGACATGGTCCTTTCGACTCAAAGCGTCGGCTACAACATTCGCTTTGTCGGGATGATAACGAATCTCGCAGTCATGGTCGTTAAGGAGTTCGACCCAACGTCGTTGCCTCATATTGAGTTCCTTTTGGTTGAAGATGTGTTGAAGACTTTTGTGGTCGGTGAACACCACACATTTCTTGCCATAGAGGTAATGTCTCCAAATCTTCAATGCGAATACGACCGCACCCAACTCGAGATCGTGCGTCGTATAATTCTTCTCGTGAATCTTGAGTTGTCTTGATGCATAAGCGACTACTTTGCCTCGTTGCATGAGGACACAACCGAGACCTTGGTTAGAAGCATCACAGTAGACAACTAGATCATCATTCCCATCAGGGAGAGTCAAAATAGGAGCATTGCACAAATTTTGCTTGAGTGTTTGGAACGCTTCTTCTTGTTTCGGTCCCCATTCATAAGTTTTACCCTTGTGGGTCAAAGCGGTAAGAGGGACAACAATCTTTGAGAAATTTGAGATGAAACGACGATAATATCCCGCAAGACCAAGAAATGAACGAACTTCGGTGGGGGTCTTTCTGGGCATTCCAATTCTTAACCGCTTCGATCTTAGCAGGGTCAACATGAATTCCCTTGTCGTTGACGATATGACCAAGAAATTGAACTTCTTTTTAGCCAAAATTCACATTTGGAGAATTTGGCAAATAGTTGTTCCTTCCTCAAGAGATCCAAAACTAGTCTAAGATGTTGCTCATGGTCGGCTTTAGTCTTGATTAGATTAATATATCGTCAATGAAGGCGATCACAAATTTATCAAGGTACGGTTTGCACACACGATTCATAAGGTCCATGAAGACCGCGGGTGCGTTGGTTAGTGTAGAACCAAAGACTGATTGCTACCAAATTATTCTAAGTACAAATGCTGCTGATAGGCTTATCAGCAGCATTCAACACATATGGCTGCTGATAGGCTTATCAGCAGCATTCAGCACATGTTGCTGCTGATAGGCTTATCAGCAACATTCAACACTTGTTGCTGCTGATAGGTTTATCAGCAGCGTTCAACACAAGTTGCTGCTGATAGGCTTATCAGCAGCATTATTCTCATTCTTGCTGCTGATAGCTATGTTCCTTGAAGACAAATCGTTGCAGCTGACTATCCATGCCAAGCGTCACTGACAACTTTCTGCAAAAGCAACTGACACACTCAAATCAGAAGGAACCTCAATGGTGCAACCAATGATGGACGACAACGCTCTTCTCCATGCATGCAAACAATGATGCCTAAGAAGACGTTTCAGTAAAGTTAACTAGATTAGCCTTTACGTGTAATTTAGATTAATAAACAAGATCAACGGCTTGTGTTAGATCTGATCCTTAGAATCAAGGGTCTGTCTTGATTCTAAGTTACTATAAATACTGTGTAAACACTTCATTGTAACTGTGTTTTTCGTGTGCCTTCATAGTGCTTTTTGATAGTGTTTTACTTGTAAACTTGTAATCTCAGAAGTTTAATACAACAGTGCATTTATCAGTATTCTTGCTGTTTACTTGTTTACTTTGTTGGTTGCTATTGTTTCCGCCAATATCAACTAGAATAGAATCACCTTGTAATCTTACGATCCTACAAGTGGTATCAGAGCTTTGGCTCAAGATTAAACAAACTAACATTTGTTTAATCACTTTCTGATTCTATTCAAAACTCTATTCTTGATCAAGTCACACAAAACAAAAATGGCACAAAGCAACGGGCTTGAAGACATCCTGAAGCGGAAATACGAAAACTTTGTCTGCAATGAAGGTGAGTCACTAACCAGTGTGTATAACAGGTACACTTACTTGGTAGGAGAGCTGCAGTTCTCTAAGGTGAAACTGGAGAATGAAGACATTCTCAAAAGGTTCATCAGATCTCTTCCTAGTTGCTGGACACTTTACACAGTGTCAATAAGAAGAACTGAGAATCTGAAGACTCTGCAGATGATCGAGCTCTTTTGTATGCTAAAAGCCTATGAATTAGAAATAATTCAAGCCAAAGAAACAAAAGCCGGCTTCAATCAGCCTCTTCCACCACCTCTCCCGCGCTTCACTCTAACCACTCAGGTCCTAGTTCAAGCGACTACTATCCTACCAGACAAGCATACCAAGCTCAGCCAAGACACCAACAACAGTAACATGTCAATCCTCCAGCACAAACTGCAGCCTGTGCAAATGTTGGAACTACAGACTTTGACTGGAGTTTTCAATATGAAGATGTTCCTGCCTCCAACCAAGCACTTATGGCAGATAATGCAGAGATACCACCTCAGGTATTTGAACATCTTTGCTCTCAAGCTTGCATTGACAAAGTTTTAGGTTATAGAAAGCATAACCAAAATCTGATAGATCAAAATGAAGAGTTTCATCAAATGAAGTCTGAATTCAAAAAGGTCAAAAATACTTACAAAGAAAAGATTAACTGCCTTAAGAAAGAGACTTCTTCATTAAAACATGAACAAACCAATCTTGAAACTCAGATTGATGATCTATTAGTAAAACTTAAAGCTACCAGAGCTGAACTGGCTGAACAGAAAGTTCATGTTGAAAAATATGAATTTTCATCTAAAAAGTTACAAAGATTGTTAGATGTTCAAGTCCATGAAAAGGTAAAATCTGGACTTGGATATCATAATGACCAGTACAAGACAGTTCCTCCTCCTGCTGACTACGTGACCATTCATGAACCAAGCTTCAATCTGGCAAATCTTAATATGGCCAACAGAAATCTTGATCCTTCTAAGGATGAACCATTGGTACAAGAATGCACTACCTCATCAGAGTCTGATTCAACTTACTCAGACTCCACTAAAACCAGTGAAGCTTCATCTCCTCCTGCCCCTCAAGTTACTCTGACTAAAGATGAAGTTCATTCAGCACAAGTACCAGCCATTTCAGTACCAGTTCCTACACCATTCAAACAAATAAAAATCAGCTATCCTCCAGAAGGTAGGAAGCTAAATACTGAAAAGGGTCAGTCCTCATCTTCAGTCCAGCCAAGGAAGGTGTTTGACACATAACATGCGCCTGAAGAAAGGGTTCCATATGTTCAAAAAACATTAGAAGAAGCTACTTTTAAGCACAACAAAGCTCACCCTTGGAATTTCAAAGACCTTTTCAAAAGAAAGGATTATGTGCATCTTTCAAAGGATAAACTGGCAAAATCATGTTTTGTCTGTGGGAAATATAACCACACTGCCAGCACCTGCTTCTACTACCTACAGCAGCAAAGAAACCTCAAGCAACATGCTTTTGAGAAGACAAAGAAGAACAAACAGGTAAGAAGCTTTGAAGCTAAGACAACTCAATTCAGAAAATCTCTTTCTCCACCAAGGGAGCAGTTGTCAAAGCTTCAAAAATCTTGCATCATCTGTGGAGAATCAGACATACATCGGTTGTTAGTTCATCAAGCCCCTCAAAGACAAAGGGTAAAGAAGCTTTCAGTAGCAAACTGTAAGTTTAACCCTTTCAACCAGATTCTTCATCAAGCCCCTCAAAGACAAAGGGTAAAGAAGGATCAACATACATCGGTTGTTAGTTCAGTTAAGCCCAAGAAAACGAAGCAGAAGCTTTCAGTAGCAACCAAATCTGCTGCTGATAAGCTAACAAAGTCCGCAGCAAAATCTGCTGCTGATAAGGCAAAGACATCAGCAGCAAAAGTGTCCACTACTGATAAGGCAAAACCCAAGGCAAAGCCTACAGTAGCAAAGAATGCTGACACTTCAACAAAGCTGTCAGCAGCAGGATCTACTGTCAACAAGCCAGAAACATCAGTAGCAAAATCTGCTGCTGACAGTGTGAGGAAAACTAGAAGACCACCAACTCAACAATGGAAGGCAAAGAAACCACCAAGCATCATCATCGGTTCAGTTGAGTGCATCTATCCTTTACTGTAAATATGCTTGTCTTTTGATGTAAATAAAAAGAGAATTGTCCTATCCAAGGTTCACACAAATGAGCAATATGCTGATTTGTTCACTAAACCTTTTGATGAAGCAAGATTTCGATATCTAGTTGAATCAATTGGCATGATGAACTTTGAATAAGACATGTCTCTAATTTTTATCTTTCCTTGTAAATATGTCTATGTTTTTGTTCTTAATAAAAGGTTATAGTCAGCAGCACTTTTTTTCACTACTGACAGATTTACTCTTCAGCAGTAAAGCCTTTGCCACTGATCGCTTTAAGTTATCAGCAGGAACAAGTTTCCTGCGGACAACTTTAAGGCGGTCAGCAGCAACCTTTTTGCTGCGGAATGAATACAACAGTCAGCAGCACCCAAATCTGCTACTGAAAGACTTCACTATCCGCAGCAACCAAGTTTGCAGCGGATAGCTCACCATCAGCAGCAACCAAATTTGCTGTTGATGGGTAAAAAAAGTCTACATTAACTTTTACCCGAGGTAAAAACTACTCTCAGTCTTTACCATGACTGCTCGAGTGCTTTACAGCTGTAACAATGAAAAGTGAAACAGGTTGTACTGTACAAGTAAAGTTGCTTTTTCTTCGTCTGCCGTTATATCACAATCTCAAACGTTCCCACAACCTCTTCATATTCAATTTCAAACCTATCTCCCATCACTTTCTCTCCCGTCCCCACAGCATTCAAAACCCTCCATAATTCTCCACCATATTCAAATCATCCCTCCAAAATCAAACGGCTATGGCAGATATCGACAACCCAGATGACAAGTTTTCCACATACCATAACCTAACAGCATATCTTACCAAAGGAAAGAAATCCGATGGTTTTGATGATATGATCGATTTCTTATGTCGATCAAAGATCTACTTTGCCCTCACCACCAACCCTACCATATATATTCCCCATATGGAGGATTTCTGGAGAACCGCCGTCTACTCAACCGAACAGGGGATTCCCCAAATCAAAGCCAAAGTAGACGGCAAGAATATCACCATCTTGGAAGCTACACTCAGAAAACATCTTAAGCTTCAAGATGAGGGAGCAGCCATCTCATACTCGAAGGAAGAATACATGAGGACCTTTGTCTCCATTGGATACACTGG
Organism: Smallanthus sonchifolius; assembly: GCA_023525975.1. Classification (NCBI taxonomy): domain Eukaryota; kingdom Viridiplantae; phylum Streptophyta; class Magnoliopsida; order Asterales; family Asteraceae; genus Smallanthus; species Smallanthus sonchifolius. The sequence goes on from CM042040.1 coordinate 30,578,438, forward strand.
AAATCAAACCGAGTATACGATCGAGAAGGCGCTGATGGGCCCTCCATGGAAGTATCTCTGCCACACTCTTTTCCAATGCATATCTCAGAAGAGGAGTGGATGGCATCAGGTGAGCTCTGCACTGGCCTCCGCCTTCCATGGTATGGTCACTAACCAAGGCTTCAACTTTGCACATCTCATCTTTGAGGGTTTGCGATACAACCTTCAAGAGGGTGCAAAGCAGCAATTTTTCATGTACCCAAGATTCCTGCAGGAAGTTTTCAATCAAGAACTAAAAGATCTTTCAAAACCTGCAAGAATCTACATCACGTTGGGTCATAAAAATAACATTTTTCAAAGCATGAGGACTGTTTCCAAAAAGTTCTCAGGGGTCAACGTTCCATTGTTATCTACAATGCTGAACGTCCAAAGTACCCCGGGTGACAGTTCAACAATCCCGGCTGATACTGATCCCACACCCTCCACCTCAAATCCTGAACAACAATCTGCATCCACCATTCGAACCCCTGTGCATACTACTAAGGATGCACAGACACAAAAATTACTTACACCTCTTTCGGATGTTATTGCTCAACCGGAACACAGGGCCCCGGTTGCAGCCAAATATACAAGAAAGAGGGGCAAGAGAACTCCTTCTTCTCTTGCCTCCAAGGCCCAAACCCAAGCCAACATCCCTCACTCAGAATCACAACATTCTAGTGAGAATATCATAAGGGAAAGCCACACTGTTAGGGAGACTCCTTCGGAAGTCTCTCTATTAGGATTATGATCACTTCCCGGATCCATAGAACAGCCCTTTGAGCCATTCCTATCTTCTTTGGACTTAAGTGTTGAGGAACCTGACCAAAGTGATGTACCTTCTCCAACTACCACTATCAAGGAGGTACTGATTGGTCTTGCTTCCGAAACACCCAACCTAAGTTCTTCACCCTTGAAGGTCCACTCTAGGAGTAATGAAAGAGTGGATGTGGAAGAGGCTGTCACTACTGCTGGTCCATCAAATGACCCGGAGGACAGTGACAACATCTTTAAGACCTCAACCATGGCAACTCATGGTGAGGGTGTTTCCTTGGAAATTCCCCTCACTGAGAGGAATCCCAGGCGCCAAGAAACCACAGGTGATGGGGATGCTGAGGCTCGGCCTACGGCCCCATCTGGGTCTAAGGATTCCACAACTGTTGATGAGGACAGACTGAAACTTCATAACTTGGAATTGACGGCCAGGGTGGCTATGCTAGAGGCTGAAGTGTCCAAACTAAGACACCAAGTCTCTATGCATGAAGCCCATAAAATGCCCAACTTTAGCCACTCCCTCTCTTGTATCAGTAGGCACCCAAACTGATGCTTACTTGTCTACTGATGCAACCAAAAAGGGGGAGATGGTCTCTATGGAAGAAGATACAGACAGTCTTGACGACTGGATTCAAGAGCAGGTTGAAATTCAAAGCTCACTATTCAAGCCGGCTTTTGTACAAATTCATGACTTGCCAGTCTCAGATAACAAAGAAGAAGAGACATCTGAAGACTGGAAGTTGGTTGTCAGGGCTGTCGATGAAATGCTGAATGGTACTGAAGACACAGAACAAACAAATACACCATTCAGCATCTTCCCCGAAGCAGCAGCCATCATAAGTCAATCCATTACCCCCAAACTCTTTCAAACTACACATAAGCTAGAATTTGACTCCATTCTAGCTTGGGGGTATGATGGATCAGCTGAGAGATTTTGGATTGGATGGGAGTTTAGTGGTGTAAAAGATCTAAACTGGAACTCTCTCAATGCCCTCCAAGTCCTACAACTGCATTTAACAAACTGCATCAACAGTTCATCAGATCTCTCAGCAGAACTTGCCATTGGCAGGTTCCATGACTTGATGGAGGATAATCTACCCCACTTCGAAAGACTAATTCAAAAAGCAAAACGGGTAGCTTATCCTGAATCTTTGGCAGCAGCAGCAAGAAGACTGTCGTCTCCTAGAAGACTTAACATTATAAGGAGCAGTCTTCTCACTAAAGAAGAAATTTGCTGCCTAAGAAGATTTCTCTACTGCCTCATCGTCAAAGACTTAGAGGTGTTGGGATGGACAAGCACTAAGTCTCTTGACCATACCTTCCTTCTAAGCAACGGCACCTCTCTCACCATCAACACCAGGAACATCCTCCAGCTGCCCTCAGACTTCCTATTTAAGATCTTTCAGCTCAGAGCCAATATCTGCAATATTAACTCATTAGAGAGCCAGGCAATGATGGTCACCATCAAAGCCCATCTTGAAGAAGAAGGACTGATTCCTCAGGAAGAGTCTGTGTCAACTTCTGATACTGACTCCAACTCAGAAACTCCACAAGTTGAAGCCACATCTGTAGCATTTGGCACAAGATCTTCACTTAGGGATCAACTGAGAGAAATAGAAGGTCCTGAGTACCAACTTAATGAAGACAGTGACCGTCCCTTGAAAATTTCTCAACTTGCCAATGAAGCTGAGGCAGAGATCCCAATAGCAGCATCATCATCTGCTGTTGTGATCAGTGAAGCTGAAGCAGAGGCATCCAATGTAAACAAAGGAAAGGGAATCATGACAGATGAAGATGAAGAGAGGTTGCTAAAAGAGAAAAGAGAGAGGGAAGAGAAAAGAAGAAGAAGAGAAGAAGAGGAGATGGCTGACATGAAAAAGGCTCAAGAAAGAAAAACAGCCATTCTCCTAAGAGAACAAACCATCCAGCTGTATGCTAAATAGCTGGATGAACTGAAAAGAAAGATTCCTGCAGTTGACCAGATTGAAGAAGATGCAGTTATTGCTCTTCAACTGCAGGAACAATTCAATAGAGAAGAGGAAGAATTGGAGAAGAAGAAGAAAGAAGAAGCTAAGTTCAGAATGACCGATTCTGAACTAGCTAAAGAAATGAGGGAGGAGTGGGTAAAGACTCTAGTCTCTCAAGGTGAGGATGCAGACTACCTTGAGAAACTATCAACTAAAGAAGTCTACAGAGCCTTCATGGGTCAGCAAGGTCAGTTGGCAAAGAAGAAACAGGCTGAAGAAGAAGAAAAAGCCAAACAACAGTCCAAAAAGACCATTGCCTTTAATAAACAGACCCATGAAGAAAGGAAGGTCATGATTGACTTCCTTAAGGCTAGAGGAGAGAATGGAAAGAGGCTAGGTCCTATGAACTTCATGAACCTGCAAGCCCTCTACTTCAAAGTCAAGAAGGATGAAGAAGAAAGAGTGGGCAAGAAGGGATCCAAGAAAAGGGTACCTATTCAGGAAGAAGGAGAAACAAAATCAAAGAAACCCAAGCCTTCTCCCTCACCTACCTCTTCCTCAGTCCAACAACCTTCCACTCTCCTCCCCAAAACTTCCACTCCTCCACCCAAAAAGTCCAAACCATCTCACCCAGCCCCCACTCATCAACAGCCTCCCTTGAAGAAATCCAAACCCACACCTAAACCAGAAGACTCAAGAGACATAGTTGATTGGGTCTATAATCCACATGATAAAAGGTTTGAGATCTTCAGGGGGAGAACTGAAAGAAAATATCTAACTACAAATCTGTTGATGAAATTCTGCAATTGCCAGATTCAGATCTTGGCAGAATTCTGGAGCTAGGTGAAGTTCATGAGCCTGCAAATGAGAGTGGGAAACTTCTTGTGCTAGCAATCAAACACAACTTCAACCCTAGCAAAGATGTGATCACTGACATCAAACCACTCAAGTCCCACTCTCCATTTGTATGTTGGTTCTATAATGCTGATCTGGACGAGTTCACCTTAACTGATGTAAGGAAGCAGAAGATGAGATGTTCAAGCAAAACAATCTACAAAATGCCAAATAAAGACATCAAGACTCTGTCTACACTTCCACTGAACAATCCCAGCAAGGATCCAAGAGGCTATGAGGTTGAAAGGATAGTCAGCCACATGCAAAAGCTTCAGTAGCAAAGTGATTAGAAGAATTTTGGTTGCATCAGTCTAGGGGGAGTTTGTAGAACCAAAGACTGATTGCTACCAAATTCTTCTAAGTACAAATGCTGCTGATAGGCTTATCAGCAGCATTCAACACATATGGCTGCTGATAGGCTTATCAACAACATTCAGCACATGTTGCTGCTGATAGACTTATCAGCAACATTCAACACTTGTTGCTGCTGATAGGTTTATCAGCAGCGTCCAACACAAGTTGCTGCTGATAGGCTTATCAGCAGCATTATTCTCATTCTTGCTGCTGATAGCTATGTTCCTTGAAGACAAATCGTTGCAGCTGACTATCCATGCCAAGCGTCACTGACAACTTTCTGCAAAAGCAACTGACACACTCAAAGCAGAAGGAACCTCAATGGTGCAACCAATGATGGACGACAGAAAACCCAGAATACAGGTCCCTCGGACGACAGAAAACCCAGAACCTCAATGGTGCAACCAAACTAGGTCCCTCGGTTGATTGGGATTTATGCGAAATGCTTTCCTAGACAGAAAACCCAGAATACAGGTGTCACCCTTCCAGATTGCACGTGTCCTCAAATAATTAACAAAGTTTAAAAGCCTTAACGAGGAAATAAAGAAATTGTTTTTATACATTTAGATACATGAAGTTTCCACATGCTAAGAGGATGATGATAGAAGAGTAGGTAAGAATATTATAAGGTTTTAGGGTATAGGTAGGAATATTGTTTATTTAATTATTATTTAAGCATAGTCTAATAAGTCATGAATTTTAACAAGTAGGGCATCAAAAATGAAATAATAACTAATCATAGGAAACATGTAACACATAGCATGTAACACATAACATGTATCACATATCACATAATCATGAAGCAGGGCATAAGTGGGTGTCCTAAAGTTATAGTCTAGGTCAAGGGTGTCTAATAACCTAGTTCCCTATAACCTGGCTATGATACCAATCTGTCAAACCCCAACCGACGGTGGAATCATCGGGGCGGGACATGTAGACTGTTCATGAGCACAAGGTTCACTAGATTTCAATATTTAATCATCAAGTTTCATTTCAAACGATTCAACCACAAACAAATTCAAACAAGTACAAAATGGGAATACATAATATTCTTTATTTAAATTTAACTAAGTCCAAAGCCTATGTGTAGCATGTCTTGATCGAACTCACATATTAGCACCTGAAACATGAATAAAATAAGGCCAACTAAAAAGTTGGTGAGCATACACAGGTTTGTATATAGATAGCATATAGATTGTAAATAAACAAATCCTTACATAACATGATAAAATAAGGCATTTATGGAGAGCAGCTATTGTGTAACCAAGTACAATCAAACCTTTGTAACTAGCATGCAAAATTGTGTTGTCGGTAACAATCACCCCAATCTGGGTGGGTTTGTCAAACTCAATATATCTATCATTGTTTACCATCGGCTTGAATAGTTAATGATTGCACATAAATCGCACACAAAAGTTAGCACAACTAGCACTTAGGCATAAAGCTCAAATTACACACATGAATGTAAAGAGGATTTGTATTTGTGTTGTTTGTGTAAATGTAAACAATAGTATTGTATAATGTTTATGTTCCACCCCAAAACGTGTAAAAGAGTAAAGGGGCTATGTAATAATCACTTGGTTTGAAGACGTAGCTAACACCATAGACAAGATACTAATACGAGGTCCTTGTAATGCACAACGTTAACCTAGAGTGTAATATGTATCGAATCAATAGTATGCACAATAGTCTATGTCTAAGTCTAAGGTTAAATTGGATGTGTGTATAAGGAATTTAAAGTTGTAGGTGTTAATGGTTTGTACTTGAATGGTGTTGTATAAAATTAAGGTTTGAGTTTGGAATAACTAAATAAACAAAATTATTATTTATTTGCTTAGTTATAAAAATAATATAGGTATTAAGGGTAATTAAGTATAAACTAAATAAATAGTTTTTGTTTAAATGTAACTTAAATAAATAATTATAACCTTATTTATTTATTTATAAAATATGTAACTTAGTCATTTGATTATAAAAATGTATTAGATGTTTTATATTGAATATAAATTTCTTTACTTTATTTTCATAAAGATGTTTAAATAAATTATGTAAATAATAATTAGGTGTAGGGTTTAACAATAAATATAGATTAATCTTTATAAGTTTTAAATAAATAATTTCTATTTATTTTAGAATAGAAATTTGATCTTTTTAAATAACGTTAATATAAATCTTTATAAAATCAATTCTTTTTATTTAAAAATTAATTTGAAATACTTATTGTTTTTAAAATATGGAAATAATTATTCTGCCAAGACTTTTCTCACACACACGACCGTGCCTGGGACAAGGCACGATCGTGCTAGAACCACGGGCGCGACCGTACTGGTCAGGGACGCGACCGTGTTAACCAATACAGAGGATACAGCTAAGCTGTTCACTAGGCACGACCGTGTCTGGGCTAGGCACGACCGTGTCTAGGGTTCTGAGGCACGACCAAGTCTAGCCAAAGGCATGACCGGGTCTGATGAGGCACGACCGCGTTGGTATTGGCGCGACCGTGTCTCATGAAGCACGACCGCGCTAGAAGACTTGCACGATCGTGTCTGTTCCAAAACAGAAACGATTTGACTAATTCTTATATTGTTAATGTTGGAATTCATGGGGCTTTCATCTGTAGGGTTATTAAGAGTCTATTGAATCATATTAATTGTATTTAAAACGTGTTCAAAGCGGGCTCGATTAAACCATTTTAGGAAGAACTTTCGATTCGGGACCGTGTTAAATTGAATATTGTAAGCCCAAATTAGGTTAGGGCTTTTGATCTATAGGCTAAAACAAAAGTGTGGAAGATTTCAATTACCCGGAAGGAGGATGAATCGATGGTGAACGGGTAGAATGAGTTCCGGTGATGACGAGTTTGGTTTCCGGCGTCTTCTGCTACAATTCCGGCTTAACCAGTGTGTCCAGAAGCTTTAGAGAGGATCGATGGATTGTTTGTTGGGAGTGCCACAATTCAGACAAGATGAATTGTTGGTTCAAGTGAAAGAATTTCGGTTTCTTTGAGGCTAATCGAATTTCTTAGAGTTATTGGACGTAATTGTGGTAATTGCAAGTTTAATTGTCTTTGTTAATGGTAATAATATGGGTAATAGTTACGAATTCAAACATCCCTGTGATTAAAGCTGTATTTACGTTTCAACTGTCGCGAGGGGCGACCGTGCCTAAACTAGGTGCGACCGTGCCAAGGCACCGGGCGCGACCGTTCCAAAGCAAGGAGCGCGACCGTGCCAAGGCACTTGGCGCGACCGGGCCAGAACGAGGCGCGACCGTGCCTATTAGGGTTTCTGGTTATTTATTTATAAAATCAGTCCTTGCAAATTTCAGTATTGACAGATTTGTATAAATATGAACTTATGTATAGTTTAATAGGGTATATTCGTGTAAAATTTGTGGATTTGCATTAGAACATAGTATTTAATTATTGGTACGAATAGTACAAGTAAGTGTACTAAATTTGAATTTGAGATGTGTCATATTGAATTGAAATACAGATAGCAAAAATCAGAAATGTTACAGGAAATATGGCCATACGGTCAATGTTTGTAGAGCCAAAGCACTTGCAGGCCAAGTCAACCCACCAACCGAACCAATCAACAAGTGACTAATCAAGGTGTTCCCGCCATAGCAAATGGGCGTGCTTGTTATGAATGTGGCAACCCAAATCATTTCCGTGACCAGTGCCCGAAGTTCATTAATGCTAGACAAGGCGGAGCTCGTGGGCGTGCTTTCAACATAAACGCCAATGAAGCTCAAGCCAACAATGATGTGGTCAACGGTACGTTCCTTGTTAATAGTCAATATGCCTCCATTTTATTTGTTACCGGTGCAGATAAAAGTTTTGTGTCACTTAACTTTGAACCCTTACTTGCAAAAACACGGTCCAAATTAGAGAAAACCTTCACTGTCGAAGTAGCAAATGGTGACTCCCTTACAATAGACTCCGTTATCCACGACTGTTCTCTAGAACTTAATGAGCATACATTTCCAATCAACCTCGTGCCAATGCCACTAGGAAGTTTTGATATCATCATAGGCATGGATTGGCTGTCAAATCACCATGCCGAAGTCATCTGCTTTGAGAAATGCATCCGAATACCCCTTCCGTCAGGAGAAACGTTAAGAGTCTTTGGTGAAAAACCTTGCAAAGGACTCAGGTTAATGTCATGCACTACTGCTCAAAAATACTTACGAAAGAAGTACGTGGCCTTCTTAGCTCATATTGTTCAAAAGGATGTTAAAGAGAAGAATATTCAAGACATCCCCATCATCCGGGACTTTCCCGAAGTATTCCCCGAAGACTTATCCGGTCTTCCACCCGTTCGACAAGTAGAATTTCGCATTGACCTTGTACCCGGAGCTAACCCAGTGGCTAGAGCTCCATACCGTCTTGGACCTTCTGAAATGCAAGAACTTGCAAGCCAACTCCAAGAACTCTCCGACAAGGGTTTCATCCGTCCAATTCATTCACTGTGGGGTGCACCTGTCTTATTCGTCAAGAAGAAGGATGGATCATTTCGCATGTGTATTGACTACCGCGAACTCAACAAGCTTACCATCAAGAACCGTTATCCATTGCCTAGGATTGATGACCTCTTAGACCAACTTCAGGGCTCTATTTGTTTCTTGAAGATTGACCTTCGATCTGGTTATCACCAACTCCGTGTACAAGAGGAAGATATTCGAAAGACTGCCTTCCGAACAAGGTATGGTCACTACGAATTCATGGTCATGCCTTTTGGGCTAACCAATGCACCCGAGGTTTTCATGGACCTCATGAATCGTGTGTGCAAACCATACCTCGACAAATTCGTGATCGTCTTCATTGATGATATCTTAATCTACTCCAAGACTAAATCCGATCATGAACAACACCTTAGATTGGTTTTGGACCTCTTGAGAAAAGAGCAACTATATGCCAAGTTCTCCAAATGTGAATTTTGGCTAAAGGAGGTTCAATTCCTGGGTCATATCGTCAACAAAAAAGGAATTCATGTTGATCCTGCTAAGATCGAAGCTGTTAAGAATTAGAATGCCCCTAAGACCCCCACCGAAGTTCGTTCATTTCTTGGTCTTGCGGGATATTATCGTCGTTTCATTTCAAATCTCTCTAAGATTGCTGTTCCTCTCACCGCTTTGACCCACAAGGGTAAACCTTATGAATGGGGACCAAAGCAAGAAGAAGCTTTCCAAACTCTCAAGCAAAAGTTATGCAATGCTCCTATTTTGACTCTCCCTGATGGGAATGATGATCTAGTTGTCTATTGTGATGCCTCCAACCAAGGTCTCGGTTGTGTCTTCATGCAACGGGGCAAAGTAATCGCTTATGCATCAAAGCAACTTAAGATTCATGAGAAGAATTATATGACGCACGACCTCGAGTTGGGTGCGGTTGTATTCGCATTGAAGATTTGGAGACATTACCTCTATGGCACAAAATGTGTGGTGTTCACCGACCACAAAAGTCTCCAACACATCTTCAACCAAAAAGAACTCAATATGAGGCAACGACGTTGGGTTGAACTCCTTAACGACTATGACTGCGAGATTCGTTACCATCCCGGCAAGGCGAATGTTGTAGCCGACGCTTTGAGTCGAAAGGACCATGTCATGCTTCATTGTATCCAAATTCAAACCGACATTCGAAATCGCATCTTAGAAGCTCAACACGTCTCGGTCACCGAGGGTAATATGTACTAGGAAATGTCGTGTGGTGTTGAACTTTAGCTTGAATCAAAACCCAATGGCTTACTTTATTACTTGAACCGTATTTGGGTTCCCGATCGTGATGATCTCCGTGCATTTCTCATGAACGAGGCCCATAAGACTCGTTATTCTATCCATCCTGGTGCGGATAAAATGTACCAAGATCTTCGCCATCAATATTGGTGGCCCGGTATGAACAAAGACATTACCCTCTATGTTGCCAAATGTCTAACTTGCTCCAAAGTCAAAGCCGAACATCAACGTCCTTCCGGTTTACTTGAACAACCAGAAATTCCCGTGTGGAAATGAGAGAACTTAGCTATGGATTTTATTACCAAACTCCCTCGCACCTCAAGTGGTTATGATAGCATATGGGTGATCATTGACCGCCTCACCAAATCTGCTCATTTCTTGCCTATCCGTGAAGACTATAAGGTTGGGAAATTGGCCCGAATCTACATTGACGAAATTGTGAGCTGACACGGTGTTCCCTTAAACATAATCTCCGATAGAGATGCTCGGTTCACCTCCCGTTTCTGGCAATATCTCCAAACTGCTCTTGGTACACGATTGGATTTGAGCACGGCTTACCTTCCCCAAACTGATGGTCAGACCGAGCGTACAATTCAAACCCTCGAAGACATGCTTAGAGCATGTGTAATTGATTTTGGTGGTAATTGGGATTCACATCTATCCCTAATTGAGTTCTCTTACAACAATAGCTACCACACAAGTATCAACATGGCTCCCTTTGAAACTCTCTATGGCCGTAAGTGCCGTTCTCCTATCTGTTGGAACGAGATTTGTGAAGCACAAATCACTGGTCCTGAGTTAATCCAAGAAACATCCGACAAGATCATTCAAATCCGTGACAACATTCGAGTAGCGAGGAGTCGGCAAAAGAGTTATGCCGAGAAACGACGAAAACCCTTGGAATTCCAAGTCGGTGACTTTGTTCTTCTAAAGGTGTCTCCGTGGTAGGGTGTGATCCGTTTTGGAAGGAAAGGTAAGTTAGCACCTCGCTATGTGGGTCCATTCAAGATCATAGAGAGGATTGGGAAAGTGGCTTACAAACTCGAGTTACCTCCATCACTCTGCAATGTGCATCCTACATTTCATGTGTCCAACCTAAAGAAATGCTTTGCTGATGAGAATCTCCATATACCACTTGACGACGTGCGCATTGACGTAACATCCATGACTTTTCGGCTCTATTTTACTTTAGTTATTTCAATAATACACTACATTTTATTGAATGAAACACTTATACAATATGTAAATTTTTTTATGAAATTTATTTCTTTTATAAATAATAACATTGGATTTATTTTATATAAAAGTTTTAAGTAAATAAAATGAATTTAAAACAAATAAAAAGGTGATGTTCTTTTTACAAAAGAAAATGTACAAATTATCATAAAAATGTTATAACTATTTAATCGAAATAAACTAAACCAAATTGAACCCCCTTATTTCCTTTAAACCCTATGAAATTGAACCAATTGACCCAATGTTGACCCTGCTCATCACCATTACAATCAATTTGACCCTATTTGACTTCTAAAGTCAAACAGGGAAGAATCCTTGCAATTTGGATAATGAAATCAATCAAGCCCAGTTGGGTAGGACCTGCGTTGAGCCTGGAGCATTGCCGACCTCGTCCCAGCCCACAAACCATTTTTGATCGACCAATTTAGCGACAAATTCCAACTTGCAAATAGGTTTGACTCTTTAGGGTTAAACCGATCCCAACTCCTTTCCTAATTAGAGGATCAACGCGTTTAAGGCTTGCACATCATTTCCGTGATTACTCACGCATGAATCTAGTCCTGAATGCCACCCAATTTAAGAATTTGAGCGGCCAAGAATTTGAAATTCAAACAGTTTGACTAATCAAAGTCAAACCGTGTCAAACCAACATTCAATTCGTGAAATCAACACGGTTTCAATCCCGTAAATCACGCACAACCTATACTCTTATGTACCTAGACCATTATCAGGACCCAATCCATTCCCGAATCCATGAATTAACGCAAAATCAGTTGACCGCGTCTATTACGGTCAAGTTGAGATCGAATTGGCTTATACGAATGAAATTAATCGAATCAAATCCCTCACACGCATTCGCATACTCACACACAAACTCTCCGAACCCAGAATCACATCCCATATCACGTCGAATCGTCGATCGGACACCAAGAACAGCGGGCGCTTTGACCCATTCATCTGCACTCTCCACTCAATTAAAACAAGTAAGTTTCGTACATTTCGATTCGTTTCTGGATGCTTATCAAAAGCCCCTTATCAATTCGTAAGAACAAAATCGCATTGAACTAATTTAAAATCTAGGGTTCATGCTATACGAAATTTGGGGCTCGATCCTTGTTCTTCTGTATAATTAAACGGGTTGCTATATGACCAGCGAACCCACCTGGTCCAACCGGTTAAGTTACTACGCCGTTGGATCGGGTGGCGTGGGTTCGAAACCCATAGACCACACATCCGGCTCCCTTTTTACGCATACCTTGAACCAAACCCGAGTCCCTGTCCTCTCTGTGTTAATACGACCTCAAACCGGATTTACTCAACGAATATGTCCCCTGGTCCGGTGGTAACTTCATCAACTCACACAGGGACCACCCGGGTTCGAACCGGGTGGCCTGTTATTTTTTTAAAACAATTTTTAACAACTTCAAAATTTTATAAAAAAATTATTTTTAGAAACCTTGCAACATTTTGAACAGAATAAAACCAAAAATTGTCAATTTTCAATATAAATTCATTTATATTACAAACTTTATTGTTAAAAATGTATATTAATCATTTAAAACAAATATTTGTAAACAAATAAAATATTTGTTTTATAAGTAAGATATTTGTTTTATAAAAATATCTCCCATTAAAAATCAAATTTATAAAGTTTATAAAAATTTCAACTTTATTTAAAACGAGCAAATACTTAATTTTAAATGATAAATAAATAAATTTACTTATTTTAATCTACACTAAAAATATATAATTACTATTAATTTCATATATTAACACCATTTACATATCTTTATAAATAAATAAAGTAGAAATTATTTATTTAATTTATATTTAAGAATTATTCATTTAAATTAAACCCTATCTACACAAAAAAAATTTCTTTTTCTAAATATATATATATTTACATTTTATATATTTTGACATATTTTTCACAAATAAATAAATAAAATTATTCATTTATTTTAATTATTTAAATTAAACCCTAAGTCAATGGCTATTAAGTTCATATATATAAATATATATATACTTTGAACTCATATTATACATTAAATTCTTATACAAGCATGGCATACCTTTACATGGAATAACACAAACCTTTTTGGTACAAATCCACATACATCAAAACCCGTTGAACCCTAGACTTAGACATAGACTTTTTGTACACGCTATTAACTCAATATACATTACGCACTAGGTTAACGTGGTGAGTTACAAGGATCGTTTTGCTACCTAGTCTTGCGTGTTAGCTACACCCTTGAATCAAGTGAGTATTACATAGCCCCCTTTTCTCTTTTACACTTTTTGGGGTGAATCATGAATGTTATACAAACAATAGTTTACATTTACACAAACTACACAAACACAAATCCTATTTACATTCATGTGTGCAAATTTGAGCTTTATCTCCCCCTTTTTGGTTGCATCAGTGTAAAGGGCTGCATCTGTTTGAGTTCCTTCTGATACAAGGGAGAGAGTAGGCACAGTTGGGCGTTGATGGGCTTCATGCGTAGAGACTTGGTGCCTTAGTTTGGACACTTCAGCCTCTAGCATAGCTACCCTGGCCGTCAATTCCATATTATGAAGTTTCAGTCTGTCCTCATCCACAGTTGTGGAATCCTTGGAGCTATATGGGGCCTTAGGTCTAGCCTTTGCATCCCCATCACCCTAGTTTTCTTGGCACCTGGGATTCCTCTCAGTGAAGAGTGTTTCAAAGGAAACATCCTCACTGTGAGTTGTCGTGGTTAGGGTCTTAGTGATGTTGTCACTGTCCTCCTGGGCAGTTGATGTACCAGGAGTAGTGACAGCCCTTTTCACATTCACTCTATCAGTACCACCAGAGTGAACCTTCTTGGGTGATGAACTTGGGTTAGGTGCACCAGCAGCCAAGTCAATCAATACCTTCGAGATAGTGGTTGTTGAAGAAGGTATATCATCTTGACAAGGAGCCTCTACACTTAAGTTCAGAGAAGAGAAATGAAGTTATGGCTCAGCAGGTTGTTCTATGGATCCGGGATGTGATTCTGATCCTAATAGAGAAACTTCCAAGGAGGTCTCTCTAATATTTTGGCTATCCCTTTTGATATTCTCATCAGAATGTTGGGATTCTGAATGAGGGCTTTGCGGTTGGGATTGGGCCTTTGAGACAAGAAGAGAAGGAGTCTTCTTGCTCCTTTTTCTAGTGTATGTCGTTGCAACTAGGGCCCTTTGTTCCAGTTGAACAATAACATCCAAAACAGATGTAAGTGATTTTTGTACCTGTGCATCCTTAGTAGTTTGCACATGGGTTCGAGCAATGGAAGTAACTTGTTGTTCAGGATTTGAAGTGGAGGGTGTGGGATCAACATCAACTGGGATTGTTGAACTGTCACCCTAGGTACCTTGTATGTTCACCATTGTAGATAACAATGGAACATTGAGCCCAGAGAACTTTTTAAAAAAAAGTTCTCATGCTTTGAAAAATTTTGCTTTTATGACCCAGCATAAGATACATTTTTGCAGGTTTTGAAAGTTCTTTTATTTCATTGTTAAACACCTCCTGCAAGAATCTTGGGTACATGAAAAATTGTTGTTTTGCACCCTCTTGAAGGTTGTATCTCAAACCTTCAAAGATGAGATGTGCAAAGTTGAATCCTTGGCCAGTAATTATACCGTGAACAGCAGAGGCAAGTGCAGAGCTCACTTGATGCCATCCACTTCTCTTCTGAGATATGCATTGTAGAATAGTGTGGCATAGATACTTCCATGGGGGTCCCATCAGTGCCTTCTCTATTGTGTACTCATTTTGATTGCCAGTGAACCCTATGGATACAAAGGTCCTCATGTAGACTTCTTTTGAGTACGAAATGGCGGCCCCCTCATCTTGAAGCTTGAGGTGTTTGCGGAGAGTGGCTTCAGAGATGGTGATATCCTTGCCATCTACCTTGGCTTTAATTTGGGGTATCCCCTGTTCGGTAGAGTAGATGGCAGATTTCCAAAAATCCTCCATGTGAGGAATATAAATGGGTGTGTTGACAGTGAGTGCATGGTAAAGTTTTTGATCGACAGAGAAAGTCGATCATATCATCAAACCCGTCGGACTTCTTCCCTTTTGTTAAGTATGCTGTGAGAATTTGGTATGGGGAAAACTTATCATCTGATGGTTTATGTCTACCTCTGCCATTCTTTTTGGTTTGGAGGGAAAGAGGAAGATTTTGAAGGGTGGTTAGGAATGGAATGCTTTGAATTTTGTGGGGGCTTGAGAGAAAGTGATGGGAGTTAGGGCGAAATTGAATGTGAAGGGGTGGTGAAGAAATTTGATTTGTTCTTATAACGGCAGAGGAAGGAAAAGCAAAATGACTTGTACAGTACCACCTCATTCACTTTTTACTGTTACAGCTGTAATGCACTATAGCAGTCATGGTAAAGACTGAAAGGAATTTTTACAGTGGGTAAAAGTTAATTTAGACTTATTTTTACCCATCAACAGCAAACTTGGTTACTGCGGATGGTTAAGCCTATCCGCTGCAAGCTTGGTTGCGGCGGATAGTTAAGTCTGTCAGTAGCAAACACTATTGCTGCTGATGGATGCATTGATCCACAGCAAGGGAGTTGCTGCTGACTGCCTTAAAGTTATCCGCAGGAAACTTGTTCCTCCTGATAACTTAAAGCAGTCAGTGGCAAAATCTTTGCTGCTGATTATTAAACCTGTCAGCAGCAAAAATGGATGATGCTGACTTCTAACTTTTATTTATAACAAAAGACAAACATATTTATAAAGACAAAATTTTAGAGACATATTTTAATCAAAGTTCATCATACCAATAGATTCAACTAAATATCTAAATCTAGCTTCATCAAACGGTTTTGTAAACAAATCAGCATATTGCTCATTGGTATGAACTTTGGTTAAAATAATTCTCTTTTTCTCAGCTTGATCTCTTATGAAGTGATACCTGATGTCAATGTGCTTTGTCTTGGAGTGCTGCACCGGATTGTTTGTGATTGATATAACACTCATGTTGTCAATGTGAATGGGAGTTGCCATGAAAGTCATCCCATAATCCAGCATTTGATTTTGTATCCAGATGACTTGTGCACAGCAACTTGAAGCTGCAATGTATTCTGCTTCTGCTGTAGAAGTTGAAACACATGTTTGCTTCTTGCACTGCCATGAAATCAGTCTCCCTCCCAGAAACTGACATCCCCTGAAGTGGACTTTTTGTCCTAGTTTCATCCTCCATAATCACTGTCAGTGTATGCATACAGATTGAACTTATCATTTTTAGAGTACCATAGCCCAAGTCTTGGGGCTCCCGTTAGGTATCTGAAAATTCTCTTGACAGCTTGAAGATGTGAAATCTTTGGAGCTTCTTGGAATCTTGCACAGAGACATACTGCAAACATGATATCTGGCCTTGAGGCAGTGAGATACATGAGAGACCCTATCATTGCACGGTACTGATGTTGATCAGTGTCTTGACCATCTTTGTCTGGAGTCAGCTGATGGTGCACTTGCATAGGGGTTCTTGCAACAGAGCAGTCAGCCATCTTGAATCTTTCCAGAATGCTCTTGACATATTTGGATTGGCTGATGAAGATTCCATTTGGGACTTGTTTGACTTGAAGACCCAGAAAGAAATTTAGCTCACCCATTGAGCTCATTTCAAACTTTGAGTGCATCAGGATCTCGAAGTCTTTACACAGCTTCTTCGTTGTTGATCCAAAGATGATATCATCTACGTAGATTTGAACCAGTAAGATTTCTCCCCCTTCATCTTTGATAAACAAGGTCTGGTCAATGACACCTCTTCTAAAGTTGTTGCTTAGTAGATATCAAGACAAAGTTTCATACCAGGCTCTTGGGGCTTGATGTAAGCCATATAGAGCTTTGCCTAGTTTGAACACTTGGTTAGGATGTGCAGGATCTACAAAGCCTGGAGGCTGTTTGACATATACTTCTTCACCAATCTTCCCATACAGAAAGGCACTCTTGACATCCATTTGATAGACCATGAAATTCTTGGATGCAACATATGCCAGGAAGATTCTGATAGCCTCCAGTCTGGCAACAGGAGCAAAGACTTCATCATAGTCAATTCCCTCTTCCTGAGTGTAGCCTTGAGCTACAAGTCTAGCTTTGTTCTTGACTACAATGCCTCTCTCATCTTGCTTGTTCCCGAATACCCATCTTGTGCCAATGGCAGATTGACCGGGTGGAAGATCAACAAGCTTCCAAACATCCTATCTCTTGAATTACAGCAACTCTTCCTGCATTGCCTCAATCCAACTGTTGTGTTGCAGAGCTTCATCTATCTTCTTGGGTTCTACCTGAGATAGAAAACATGAAAACAAACATATATTGGCCTCATGAGATTTACTTCTTGTTAGAACTCCTTGGTGAACTTGGCCAATAATATTTTCCAGAGGATGTTCCTTGTTGATCCTTTGTGCTGGTACTACCTCCAACTGTATCCCTTGCTCAAGATTACTATGATTTTGATCAGGGATTTCTTCATTCATGGTTGAAGAGTCTTCAAGATCAACAACTACATCAGTATTATCAGCAATAGTGTTTGCCGCATCTACAGCATTTACCGAAGAGTCTTCATTCAAATTTTCATTGGAAGCAGGTGCTTAAGAAGAGGAAGACTCCATATTTGAGAAGATGAGAGGCTCAAATATTTGGGTGAAGGAGTCTATGTCAAAAAGCCAGTTTGGGCCTTTTCCTTGTTCACAGACAATGTGTTCTCTGCATTCCACATTGGCTGATTCTTCCATAATTCTTGTTCTTGAGTTGAATACTCTGTAGGCCTTGGATTGAGAGGAATAGCCCACAAAATATCCTTCATCAGATTTAGAACCAAACTTAGGAAGAACCCCATGTGTGAACAGAATTGTGCATGGATATCCAAAAGGTTTTAGAAATCCAATGTATGGAACTCTTTGGAACCATAGTTCATAAGGTGTCTTGTTGAGAGGCTTGACTATGAGAACTCTATTTTGCACATAGCAGGTTGTGCTTACTGCTTCTGCCTAGAATGTGAGAGGCAGTTTTGAGTCAGCCAACATAGATCTTGCTGACTCAATTAGAGTCCTGTTTCTTCTTTCAGCAACTCCATTTTGTTGAGGAGTTCTTGGAGCACTGTATTGCCTTTCGATTCCCTTGCTCTCACAAAAACAATTCAAAGTGTGGTTCTTGAACTCTGTGCCCTGATCACACCTTATTATCTTTACCTTCTGATTGCTTTGATTCTCTACCCTAAGGATGTAGGATTTGAGAATTTCAGTAGTTTCATCTTTTGTTCTCAAGAATTATACCCATGAGAATCTGGTGTAGTCATCAGTTATCACCAGACAGTATGACTTCTTACCCATTGACATAATATTTGTAAGACCAAAGAGATCCATATGCAGCAGCTGTAGTTGTGTATCATTTGTATTCAAAGTCTTGGGCTTGTGAGAACTCTTGTGTTGCTTCCCCTTCAAACAAGCAATGCAGTGATCTTCTAGCTGGAATTCTTTATCAGGAAGTCCTCTGACAAGATTATCCTTCTCCAATTTGTTGATGGTTTTGATGTTAACATGGCTTAATCTCCTGTGCCAGAGAGCTGATTCATCAACTGAAGCTTTTGACAGAAAATATGATACATTGCCAGATGGAGTGACCTCATTCATGTCAAGCACATAAAGATTTTCTTTTCTCTAAGCAGTTAATAAAATCTTTTCTGGAGGAGGTTTGGATAAGCCAAGAGATAGTACAAAGCATTCTTTATCTGTGAAGAGCATCCAATGCTTTTGATCACAGACCTGGGAAACACTCATGAGATTGAAGTCCTATTCCTTGACATAATTTACTTTATCAATACTCATTCTTTCATTTGACACAGTCCCTTGTCCAGGAATAGATCCTCCTTTTGAGTCACTCCCAAAGGCAAAATATCCTCCATTGAAGTGTCTGAAGTTGGAGAGTATGGATCTATTGCCTGTCATGTGCCTGGAACAACCACTGTCTACCACCCAAGTGTTGATCTTGTGACCTGGCTACCCCTGCACATGAGAGAGATCTAGTTAGTGGGAGGAATCCAAGAGCTTACATCCTTGAAGAAAAGGGTTCTCGAAATATCAGATTCAGTATGTGTGTATTCAACAGAGCCAATGATGATTCTTGGAGGGATAGAAGCTAGGATCTTGGCTTTCCATTGCTGAGGAGATGGTTTTCCAGCTCTCTTTGCTCTGTCAGCAGCTGATGTTGCTTTGACTGCTAATGGATTTGCTTTATCAGCAGCAGATTTTGCTGCTGGTGACTTTGGCTTATCAGTAGCCGATGTTGTTGCTGTTGAGGACTTCGGCTTATCAACAACAGTGGATTTTGCTGCTGATGACTTTAGCTTATTAGCAGTAGATTTTGTTGTTGCTGATGGTTTTGCTTGAGCAGCAGCAGACTTGGTTGCTGCTAAAGGCTTGTCCTTTGCTTTCTTGGGCTTGGCTTGATTACCAACATTTTTGCTGGCTGCTGATGGTTCAACAACCAATGTATGCTTATCCTTCTTTGCCTTGTTGACGGAGGGCTTCTCTATAGAAGTTCTCATGCTGATGGGCTTTTGTTTAGGAGGGGCTTGATGAAGGATCTGGTTGAAGGGATTAAATTCACAATTTGCAGCAAAGTGGTCTGATTCACCACAGATGATGCAAGATTGTTTAGGCTTTGGCAGCTGCTTCCTTGGTGGGGAAAGAGAGTTTCTGAAGTGAGTTGCCTTGGCTTCAGAACTCCTTACCTTTCTGTTCTTGTGTGTCTTCTCAAAAGCATGTTGTTTGAGGTTTCTTTGCTGCTGAAGGTAGTAGAAGCAGGTGCTGGCAGTGTGGTTATATTTGCCATAGACAAAGCATGATTTAGCCAGTTTGTCCCTCTGAAAGTACACATAGTCCTTTCTTTTGAACAAGTCTTTGAATTTCCAGGGGTGAGCTTTGTTGTGCTCAAAAGTGGCTTCTTCCAATGTCTTTTGAACATATGGAACTCTTTCTCCAGGTGCATGACATATGTCAAACACCTTTCTTTGAGGCTTTGAGTTGGTGGAGGTTGAAGACCGTCCCTTTTCAACAGTTAGCTTTCTACCTTCTGGAGGATAGCTGATTTTGATTTGTTTGAAAGAGATAGGAACCGAAACAGCTGGTAAAGGGACAGGAGCACTTGTTTGAATGACCTCAAGAACAGGCGGTGCTGGTACTTGTACTGGTGATGAGGCCTCCTCAGTTTTAGTGGACGACTCAGACTCAGACTTTGACCAAGTTGACTCAGACTCAGACTCTGACGAGGTAGTGCATTCTTGCACCAGTGGTTCATGCCTTGAGGGATCAAGATCTCGGTTGGCCTTTTCAAGATTTAAGAGATTGAAGCTTGGTTCATGGATGGAAACGTAGTTAGCAGGAGGTGCAACGGCTTGGTATTGTTCAACATGATACCCCAGACCAGCTTTTACCTTGTCATGAATGTGAGCATCCAAAAGTCTTTGCAGCTTTTTGGATGCAAATTCATATTTGTCAACATGAACTTTCTGCTCTGCTAATTCTGCTCTGGTAGCTTTTAATCTAGCCAGTAGATCATCAATCTGAGTTTCAAGATTGGTTTGTTCATGTTTTAGTAATGAAATCTCTTTCTTTAAGCAGTTAATTTTTTCTTTATAACTGTTTTCTACTTTTGTGAATTCAGATTTCATTTGATGAAACTCTTCATTTTGATCTAAAGGTTTTGATTGTGCTTTCTGTAGCCTAACACCTTATCAATACAAGCTTGGGAACAGAGATGTTCATATACCTGAGGCGGTATCTCAGTTGTGTCTGCCATAAGAGCTTGGTTGTTAGCAGGCAGTTCTTCATACTGGAAGCTCCAGTCAAAGTCAGAAGTTCCAACAGCTGCACAAGCTACAGTTTGAGCCGGAGGAGTAGCTTGTTGCTGTTGTTGTCTTGATTGGGCTTGGTGAGCTTGTCTTGATTGAGGAGCTGCAGGGTTTGCCCTAGGTGCCTTGCATTCTCTAGCAAAATGACCCAGTTGGTTACAATTGTAACATCTTAATTTGCTTTTATCCAAGCCAACTCTGGTGTTGGAGTTGTTACTTGGAATGGGTCTTCCGGATCTAGAGTAGAACCTTTTTGCTCTTATAGAGAGCATGGTATATAAGTGCTGTATCTCCATTTATTCTAAGTCATCTGGATGGAAGCATTCCAGATCCTCCTTGATAAAGGACATGTTGCTTGAGTTTTCAGAAACAAAAGCAGCAGAGGTTGAGGTTTGAGGAGGAGCTTCTAGGAGAAATGGTAATGTGTTTGTTTGAGAGGTTTGAGTTTGGGGATGAGTGATGATGGGAGGATAATAGTTGCTTGAACTAGGACCTGAGTAGTCATAGTGGAGGGCAGAAGAGGTGGTTGTGGATGTTGAGGCTGTTTGGTAGCTTGAGCTTCTTTCTTTTGCCTGAATCATCTTTAGCTCATAGGTTTTTAGCATACCGAAGAGCTCAGTCATCTGGAGAGTCTTCATATTCTCAGTTCTTCTGATGGACACTGTGTAGAGTGTCCAACAACTTGGTAGAGACCTGATGAACTTCTTGAGAATATCTTCATTCTCCAGCTTCACATTTGAGCACTGCAGCTCACCTACAAGATAGGTAAATCTGTTATATAAAACCGTTAGAGACTCACCTTCCTTCCAAATGAAGTTTTCATATTGCTACTTCAGGATGTCTCTTCTGTTTTCTTTAACTTCTTCTGAACCATCAAACATCTTTTCAAGAGCCTCCCATAGCTCCTTTGCAGTTTTATAACCTCTGAAGTTATGAAAAACTTCATTTGGTAAGCACATCTGGATGGCTCCCAAGTATTTGAAATCTACCTCCATTTTCTTGATGTCTTCATTAGAGTACTTGGAGGGTTCTTTGGGAACCAGTGTACCTCCGAAATCAGCTTTGGCCACCATGGGTATGTATGGTCCATTTTTAATGGATTTTCACATTCCATATTCTTGATAGCAGAAGAATATTTCCATTCTGTTCTTCCACATATCATAGTCTTCTCCAGACACCAGTCTTGGTGGTCTGGAGATGCTTCCAATATCTTCAAATCCATTGTTTTGTGTCATTTTGTTTTGATTTGTGATAATGAGAGACTTTAACAAAGAGATAGTTTAGAATAGAACCAGAGAATGATTAAACAAGTGTGAGTTTGTTTAATCTATGAGCCAAAGCTCTAATACTACTTGTAGGATAGGTAAATACAAGATGGTTCTATTCCAGTTGAGATTGGTGGAAACAATCACAACTTAATCAAAGTAAACAAGTAAACACAAGAAGTACTGATAAATGCAATTTGTATTAAGCTTCAATGGTTACAAGATTACAGAGAAAACTCTAAGAAAAGCACTTAGATACAATGACTCTAAGTACTACTTATATAGTAACTTAGAATCAAGACAGACCCTTGATTCTAAGGATCAGATCTAACACAAACCGTTGATCTTGTATTGAAGCTATTCTACATATAATGACAATAAAAAATGTGAAAGTTAACTTTACTCAAACGTCTTCTTAGACACCATTGCTTGCATGCTTGGAGAGGAGCGTTGTAGTGCTTTATTGTCTGCACCAGTGACATTCTTTCTCCGTGGAGTGTGTCAGTGGTGTAGCCAAAAGTTGTCAGTGGTAATGGTTGCTTTATCGAAGTCAGTCAGCTGCAACATTTGATCTTCAGTGGAAATGGCTATCAGCTGCAAAGTTGGAGATCAGCAGCAAGATGCAACCATCCAAAGCTGCTGATGATTTGCCTATCAGCAGCATCAAGTGTTGATCCTGCTGAGAAGCCTATCCGCAGCAACTCTGGTCTTCAGCAGATAAGGCTATCCACAGCAGATTTGTTCTTCAGCAGAAGAACAAGTATCCGCTGCAGATAAGCTTATCCGCAGCAGTTTGTTGGTCAGCAGCAAACTCTGAGGTAAGCAGCATTTGTACTTAGAAAGTTTTGTAGCCATCAGTCTTTATTTCTACACATACTAAAAGTCAGCTACGATGGTGAGTTCTAGCTTTACATAAAACTTTAACATAAATATTTACCAAATACATAACATTCATTTATTTAACAAAAGTGTACGTAAAGCATGCAATAACATAATATCAAACATAAGTCAACAATAAATCAAATTTGCGCCTTCTCATAACCGTCAATTTCATACATCGCATACTGGTGGAGAAACCCCGAGGCGCGCGACCCTTCAACACCGTACATTACTTATAGGAGGAGAAACCTAGGGCCCGACACCTCAAAGCCATTCGACACCAGAATCTTAGGTACGACACCACAAGGATGACATGTACCTTTACCTTAAGCATTGTTCCCTACCGGGGAATAGTACCTTCAGTAGGGATCCCGGTAATCCCATTATCCACCCACAACCCCCCCCCCCCCGAAGGGTAAGGCCCATACATACCTACCTGCCTTAGCTCCTGTAGGAACTTGTGGTAGATTCGTTCATTCGTGACTTTTATAAAACCTTTACCTCATTTTAGTTAAATCATGCATATGTTTTATTAAGCAACATTTCATTCGTAAACCTTTCATAAACTTCATTGGCAAAACATTTCATAAACATCATCTTTCGTAAACATCCTTTCGTAAGTATGCACCAGCCCAAAAGTATAATTTAAAGCATTAAAGGAATGGCTCTACAACTCACCTAATAAGCAGGTCTTAGTTGTCCTAAACGAAGGTCCAAAAAACGTCACACACGATCTGAATTAATTAGTTAAAATACACATCATACCTATCCCGAATCCAACGGCTTAACTATTATGACTTAGGCGAACTTAAGGCTAAGTTCACCCCTTATAACTTAAGCAAACATATAAGCGAACTTAGGCTAAGTTCGCCCTGTGGGCTGTCTTCTTCCCCACAAAACCCTAACTTTCTACATGTGGATCTGAGTTTATCAAGATCCGATCTTTTACGTCAAAAATTTTCGTTTATCATTAATGAAGCTAGATACATGTTTACTTTGAAGTTTCATATGTAAAAGTGCCGAATTTTTAATTAAAACTCGGAAACCCCAAATCTTACAAAAACTCAGATCTAGATAAGAACGTTATCTGTATCGAGATTCTGCCTCAGAGGTCTCGCTCACAAGCTGTGGAGGAATGCTATTTTCTCGAGCCAGTCCGTGTACTTTCTCTCTACGGTTTCTCACTCTAGGATTTGTGAAAATGAGAGAGAATGAGGCTTTGGGGTATTTAAGGGAGAGGCTCCCTCCCTTAAGCCCAACTTGCGTAGACCCATAGCCGGCCCAATATCAGCCGGTTCGTCCTCTTGTTCATTTATTCTGTGTATTCACATGAAAAATCCGTTTATTATTATTTTTGGGATGTTACATATTTAAGACAAAACATCCTTTACGTTTATATGAACTTGCATGTTTCGTCCTTTATCTTTAAAACGCACAATTAACATCCTTTACGTCAGCTTTTTGTAACATGTTTCGTCCTTTATCTTAATTGCCGTTAACTTTTACATTAAATGAGGGGTAAAATGACTAAACTACCCTTTAAAATTAAAAAAAAAACAAAAAAAAACAACCCCAACTCCATTCCCATTCTTCATCACTCCTAGATGAATTTTGTTTGGACACACTTTGTGACTGATGATTTATCAGTATTTGCAAGAATTGTTAGCAACAATTAAGAGGGAGTCTGTTAGGACATGTTTTGTAACTATCGCTAAAATTCTATGTGTACCGAGCTTACTAAGTGCCCTTGAGTTTGTTCTGGCAAACTTAGTAAGTGCGCTAGAGGTTTTTCTAGCTAAACTTGTTAAGCGCGCTAGAGGAATTCTTGGCGTAGTTAACAAGTGCGCTAGCAACATATCACTTCCATATAAATAGAACAACTTGTGTTCATTTGTGAATTACTGAAGAAACAATTTAATGTCTTTAAACACTTTGAAGGAGAATCCATTGATGAGTTGATGTCAAGGTATTATAATTTGCTGAGTGAAATGGTGAATAATGATATATTTTACAAGAATCGGAAAGTACTTGAAAAGTTTTTGGATGCATTACCTGCACACTTTGAGATGTACACCATTGTTATAAAGGAACAAGTTGGTTTTGATGAGTTAAGTTTGGAAGATCTTATGGGAAAGATTCAGTCTTATGATTAGAATAAGCAAAAGAAAGATACGGTTTATCAAGATCTTAGCTTATACTTTGGGAAAGCGACATATGCACCAAAATCAGGGGTTGCTTTATTTTCAGGAGAAGTTCATGAATGTTAGGGTTCAAAAGAAAATTCATGTGGTGAATCTTCATGCTATGTTGCTTCTGGTTCGGGATACTCAAAGAATTCTAAAAATGATACTCATTCGTGTTCTCCTAAGGTGTGTGACACACGACAAATTCCGGTTAACCTCATTAACCTAAGCTTCGTTATCTCACATACCACAAGGACTAATTCTGCCATATCTCAAACAAATTACACATGAAAATGCAGGGACTAGTTATGTAATTACCCAATACTCAATCCTTTGACTTTTGAAAGTCAAAATCAAGCCTTTGATCCTAAATTCACACCCGCAACTCCCAAGGCTATTCAAATTCGCACCTCTGATGAATGGCATTGATGATTGCGACCTTAACCCAATCGTTTCTAAGCATTATTGAGTGTTATTGATACAAATTTAATCCCATTATGATTATCAAAGTCGTAACCATCGAACCCATCTCATGTACACACCAAATCGATCAAATTCATTATCATTCTTGTAATCTAACACCCTGCGCACCTAAGTCGAGTCTCTCAGAATGAAACACCCTACTTTTACTGTATTATTTTATCAGAGTTTTATAGCAGAAAACGGTCTCAATTTATCAAAAACCTTGCCATAAATGACTAAGGTAATTTTTCATTATAATATTATTTTTACATAAGATAATATGATTACATCATATTACATAGGGATCTCTAATTCTGATTGCTCCGTCTCCTCAGTAAGCTTTATTCCACGTGCTTCTTTCCTGCAGTGCTTGAAAAACGTTTTTGAATTAGCTTACGCTATGTAAGTACACTGCATCGTTCATTTTATTATGAACTCTTTAGGTTCTTATTATTGTTCAAGTTTCCCAGGCTCTCGGCGCCCCCGTGACCATCTCCGGACGTACCTCCGGTCACGTCATTCATATATTTTATGGGTGTGCTAACCCCCTCGCGACCATCTTAGGCTGTACCTCCAGTCCGAGTATTGGCAAGGTTCTTATACTCGTCAGTATAGACCCCTTGCATTTGTCACGAAGATTCGTTCATTCCTCAGCCCCGTAGGCTTGGAATCTTTTACTCTTTCAGCCCCGTAGACCTAGAGTTTCCTTTTCCTTTCTTTATTGAGATCCACTTTACAGGCCGGGTATCTCATTTCATTTGTGATCTTGAGTATCTTTGACTCATAGCCTCCCAAATGTATCAAGCATTTGTTTTCATTTCATATATATGCTTGATTTACTCACCAACCAGTCGTCACCTCAAAACTTCGTAACGGTTTCTCTACGATGCTATAGAAGGGTTTATATATAGGAAGTACCAGCGGCGTATCCACCACCCTTTTAACACTTCGTGAGTACTCCGTTATTCCATTTTAGGATTTAGACTCGTTCCATCATACTCATTCATATTTGCACGTATCATCATGCATTCACATATTCCTCATGCATTTCACATATTCATATTCATCACATATTTATATTCATTATGCATGATATACTTTCATCTCATATTCGTATTCGTCATATATTGTAAACTGGGGTGATTTTCCTTCCATAGTAGTACCTCCAACAGAGATGTGCCCAGGAAAGCGTGATAGGTCTAGGAGAGATTTATACACTACTCTTTCCTTAGATAGGACATTCCGTTTGTCAGATAACTACATACCGGTTGGATGTTCTCCCGTACGTTTACTATATTTCAATATCATTTATTAGTCTATACCCCTAAACATTCATAATGTTTTCACCACGAAGTACCAAGTAGTTTATATATAGGAAGTACTAGCGGCGTATCCACCACCCATTGGATACGTCGTGACTACTCCATTATTCCTGTTTAGTGTTTAGACTAATCGGTCATTACCAAGTACCCTTATCATATCACATATCACATATCAATTAAGCACATAATTCACGTATTTGTGTCTAGGGTACGGGTCTAGTGTACTTACATTATCCTCGGGTAGTTCCTAAGCTCGTTCCTCGCTTTAAACGCTTCTCCGAACTCGAACCGCACTCGTAGCGTACCGTACTCGCACTCAAACGCACCGCACCGGGTCTTCTAACCTTTCTCACAGAGAGTGTGCGTGTGTGTGTGTGTGTGTGTGTGTGAAAGTGATAGTGGTGTTGATATTGTTGTGTTTCCATTTTGATCGACAAATGCTTCTTATTTATAGGCTAAAACTGCGCCCTTGTCGGACCAACGTCTAAAACCATATCGGTCTGACGTGGAGCTGAGTCATCAAACACGCGTCACAGCCTCCTGATTTGCTTCAGCAACACACGTAGGACCATTATGCTTAGTATATCGATACGACATACCTTATTTTTAGATGCTCCTCGTCGAGACACCCCATTTTCATAAATTATGGCTCCCGTAACTCTTTTTCTAGCCCAATATATGCTTACGCGAAGTTTTGGGTTATTTCCGGGCGAATAGTCTTCCAGTTTCGAACCCGGTTGGGGTCTTTGGCCACGTTTCTCAACCAACACATGTCCTATCTTATGTTTAGGAGTTTTTGGGTTGATACACAGAAGCAATTGCACACATCAATTTGGTCAGAGATGAAACTAGAGACGTCGGGGACTAAGTCGCTTGAATTCAAAACACGGTTTAGTCGAACTCCATCAATTGGAAACCAATTCAGGTAATTGAAACCTTCCTCACACTCTTTTTGGTCTGTTGATTGAAAGCCCTAAGCAAATTCAGGCTTAAAACATCGATTTGAACATGACCGATTCTAGGGTTCGTCATGTATTCGGTTTAATCGAACTCTATCCTTGACTCAACCTCAATCCAATTAATTTATGTGGCTAGTTTCGCAATCCATTGTTTGACAAAAGCCCCACGAATCCAACTATGAATTGTATAGAATTTGAACAATTTGATTCATGGTTAAAACCTAGGGTTTCTAATGTTCGAACAAGAAATTAATAGCTTTAAACTCAACGATTTTGCAATTAAACTCATGCGCAGATTCGCAATACATTGTTTATCAAAACCCCCATGTTTTAAAGATCAATCGCAATCGAAATTTTTGGAATTGGGACTGGTTTTGTTCAGATCGCGATAGTGGGTAAGAACACAGGGGGCTTGTATGTTAAACCAATTCGATCCGGGTAGTGTATTCGATACCCTAGCGGGCGGATTGGTTAAGTCTTGGGGCTGTTGTGGGAGAGACCCTGGTTCGAGTCCCTCTAACCTCATTCTTTTTTTGAGCAGCTTTTAAACAATATTTTTTAAATAAATCAATTTCTATATTATCATATTATTATATTTAAACGATTCACTAACACCCGTGTGCTCGGGATTGAATTTATAATTCATTTTAAGAATTATTTACATTTTAAAAATAATATAATTATTTATATTATTTCCTAAACTGTTATTTAATCCATAAAAAACACACGAATATATAATATCTTATTAGCTCGGTTTGGTAGTGTTTTTCACGTACCACATCCGTACTTGATACCAAACTAGGGATTTTCTAATCCCGATGACAAAGTGTCTATTCGTTATTCATAAGTGTGTTTTAGGACATCCGACCTTTCCCGTATCATCGTCACAAAATTCTACATGTTCCTAACAATCATAAAACATATTCTAGGGCATTCGTAGACTGTCTGCATGCAATCTATTTGTGGTTTTGTTGCATCCTTGTGTGGTGAAAATTACTACGCTTTACACACTCAGGTGAGTTTGACGACCCCTTTACTGTTTTTAAATTAGGGGAGAAAACATGAAGCAAACATATGATGACTGTAATTCTTATATTATCACTTGTTAAAGCTAAGCGTAACACTCTATCATGAAAGTCCTTACACATCGAACCGTTTAATATGAACTTAGCGACGTAATCTTGAGTAGTACTACTGGGTTTGACAAACCCCACCCGCGTTAGTCCCGCTAACTTGACTAGAGGTCGAACGGGTGTAATATTGATCTAACACATCACCACTGTTGATAGACATGGTGGAAGGCATTCAAATGCAACTAACAGTCAGCTACGGTTGTGAGCATGTAGGTCCACATGAATCCTCTATAGATCGATCTCGTGACGTGACGTATAGAAGACACAGAGTGCGGAATCCAACCGTATCAACGTATGTATACACAAAATGACAATAGAAAAGATAACAATCAGCAAGTAAATAATTCTTCTCGTTGTATTCCTCAAACACAGAGTTTATAGAGCATTCAAAGACTTAGTTACAAAACTGAAACTGTAAACATCGATTATAGACACAGTACCTGCTATAGGCGAACTTAATAAGTTCGCCTCTAATGAGACTAGGCGAACTTGATAAGTTCACCTCTCATGAGACTAGGCGAAGTAGTTAAGTTCGCCTCTAGCAGAACTTATACAAAACTTAAAACATTAACAAAACATAAAGACAATAAGATCTAAACTATTACAAGCTTTTGTCATACATTTATGTCCTAACAGACTCCCCCTTGACAATAGCTTGATCTTCTGTCTTCAGTCTCTATAATGAGCTCTTCCAATTATCTGGTAGTCTGTTGCCTGCATGCACTCCATATCTATGACATATCTCCAACACCCATTTATACTGCAATCCTTGTTCTCTCCATTCATCAGTAAACATGATCTCATTTTTCCTTAGAGTTCTTTGATCTCTTTTAGAAAAATTAATAAGATTCATTGCATCATAGAATCTCACAATGATCTTATTATCTTTATCTTCCACTCTGGCTTCACCAGTATTTACATCCACATACCATCATTTCATATTTCCTAGAAAAACTTGTGGTATTTTCTTCAATGGAATCTTTTTCAAAGCTCTTACTGGCTTGAACTTATATTTCCATGTAACTACACCAATATTCTGATTAACAAGCTTCAGTCTCTTTCCCTTTTGTGGTTTCAGCTTTTCATACTCACCCGATCCACCTTCTTTACTAATCAGTTTAGCTATAACATCAACTAGCCCAAACTTTGATCTTTTTATCAATGGTTTAGTAGCAAGACCATTCATTTCACACCTCGTCAAGGTATTGGAATACTTGATCCTGGGCTTTAAGTACTGAACACCATCAGATCTCTTGAGAGCAAACAATTTAATTTCTTCGTCATAGAACCAACTAATGATTCTTCCAACACAACTCTCTTTATTTACATATCTTTCCTTTTGAGTTGGTTGTATAGGAGACTTAGTCAACACTTTCTTCCAGCTGTTAACTACTTCCTTCCACTGTTCTCTAGTTATACCTGTATTTCTGTACATCACAAGTTCTTTAGTAGTCTTAGGAGACACATAACGAGTAGTATCAGCTTCAGTATCCATTTTGGATTGAGCAGTATCATCAGGCTTTGTAACGTCTTCAACAAAGTCCATATAATCTGTCACTCCTTCATATGAAAATTCAGGAATAACATCATCCTGAATGAAGTTATAAGGAACATTCAGACCGTCACAACCTTCATAAGTAATTTCAACTTTACTCTTCTCTATTTCAATCTCCACAATTTCTCCTTCTTCAACCTCATTATCAGTCATATCATCTTCAACATCATTAAACCATTCATCAATATCATATAGACACTCTAACTTCTCAGCTTCTTCTTCAGCATCAGAATCAGTTTGAAAGAATTCGAGTAACAGAATCTCTTCATTCACTTCAGAATCCTTCTTGGTTCCTTCAATATTGCCTGATGTAGATGACTCCTCCTGAACTCTTGATATTGGATTCACGCCAGCGTATTGACGATCACCCTCAATATTGCCACTAGGATCATTGTCATCACCATCCTTTCTTTGAATTGACTCAGTATGGCAAGAATCATGGATCCTTAACTCCCCCTGAGCGTCAAGACGCTCAACAAGTTTGGATACCAATACCTCCCAATGCTAAAGTAACACGAATAGTATCAACTGATATTGCCACCTCTGTATTGTTAACTGTAGCTCGAAGCACATGAGGTTCAACATTAGTGTCTTGATGTACTGTATCCCAGAATTGTTGGATATATGGCAGACTTATGTACGGATCTGCTGATAAAGCCACATGTAATCGTGAACGATTCAGGAAGTTAATGATTCCTTGAAAATTTGCGGCCTCAGACATATGCGGATCTAACAAAGCCACTTGATTATGTTTGTACTCAACACAACGAGCCATCTGTAAATGTATTGGACATAGAACAAACATTAGTAATATAACAAACACACATAGGATAAACACATGATATACACACAAAAACATAGAAACAAACAACAAAAAATCAAACACACAAAAAAAATTTAAACAAAAAATCACAAGTCCAAACATCATTGAACCCTTAGGCGATTGTAAGAGGCGAACATAATAAGTTCGCCTGTCGATACGTATTCATCACAGAATTCCATCTTGTTCAACTCGACTAATTTATGCAAAACAAACACACCACAAGCAATGACACACAACAACGAAGCGGTATAGAACATCAATTTCAATTTTGAAACACTGATTTAAACCTATTTGACCAGAAACCAAATGAACAGTCACGTCATGATGAATATAGGTATAAAAATCAAATTCTGGATGATTTAACGGATAAAACTCAATGAAATTACCTTAGAAACAATCGCAAATCAAAACCGAATAAGAGTTTATCACGAAAAAGTTCAATCCAAACACACCAGAATTCGAAAAAATCAAGTTCGCTATTACTGTGAAGATGTTCGCTCAAACAAGTTCACCTAAACAAAGATGAATGGTAATGAAATATGTTCGCCTGAAAAGATATTTATTCTCTCAATTAAGTTCGCTTAGTAAGGCGAACTTGTTAAGTTCGCTTAACAAGCTTCAGGCGAACATATTAAGTTCGCTTCAAATCTTTGCCTTGAACAATTTTGGAATTTAAACAAACCTCAACCGTCAACATGTCACATTCTTGTGATCTTCCATCTATAGCATGTATCCGATCCACTCCTGAATCATTTTAAAGAAAATAAAAGATAGAATTTTCATGGAAGAAGGAAACAAAATCTTTTTGGATTTTATCTGTACAAACGGAATCACATATTTTTGGTTTTTTATCTGAACAAACTGAAACACATATTTTTGGTTTTTTTTATCTGAACAAACTGAAACACATATTTTTGGTTGACCATCATGAGTAAGAAGATCATATCAGTATAAGAGCAATTCATCACACATTCTATCACAAACTATGGGTAAACTATGATACGCACTTAATGATGATATTCATGTGAAATAAATTCACTTATTCCTTTAAAGATGATATGAAACAAACAAACTCATTCTTATGCAACTCATATCTTTTTCTTTTCAAACTGTTCAATCAAGTTGAATATTACTTGAAATGATATGCGATAAATTCCAAAGTAAATAAGATCAAGTCATAAAATGCTCAATTATTCATACCAAATTTGCAATACAAAGCATGAATTCTTAAATTGCCAATATTATACAATTTGAAACCACAAGCGTTTTTCTCCTAAATTCATGTGAGTTAGTACCATTTAGATGTAAAACATCGTGTACCCCACACATATGTCCAACAAAATTTAAAATTGCACTATCTTCAAGACATATACAATTTATTGCAAGAATAGATCAATCTCCAAGATGAAATTATCTCTATTAGCACAAGTATAGAATAGTAGATCCCAAAGGATATATGAATCAATATGATTCAGAATCAACAGATTCTAATGATTTGGCTTTAGAATGAGAATCAATAGACTCATGTAGGAGGATCCAACTATTATTTGGATAATCTTCAATGGAATCAGTATAAATGATGTATCTAAATGATCCAAGGGTGAATATATGTTTCAACAGATGTTGTTAGAAAGCATATCTTAGTTCAATCAACACATTGCATGTTTTTCGGGGCATGGGCAGTGAAGTGAACTGAACGAGTTTGTGCTAAAGATATAATCCGATATTTGTCTCATGAAATTCTTAAAATCATATATTCTTTATCTGATAATGATCTTTTACACACACACCCAGGCATATAATGTATTCAAATCACATATGTACTCATATCATATTTAATTTTCACACTACTATTGGTTCAAAAACGCCTCTATTCTATTGACAATTCAAGTTTCAAACTCATATTCAAATTAAAACATATTATGAAGAGTAGAGCATTTATAACACTATCATTTCTTATTTATACGGACTTTGAAATTTAGATCAAATCAATACACTTTAAACTATCATATAACAACATATCAAAGGTCTACTATGGTCATGTGTGATGAACTATTCACTGATGTACTATCATTTCTTCTCTAACTTCAAATGATGTTAATTTTATATTTTTCATTTTGTTTTGAATTTTTATAAATACCAATTTTTGACTGAAATTTAAAATGCAGAAATGTAATAAATCAATAAAAGAAATTTAAAACAAATCTCCCATGAGAAATTGTTTTTGAAAACTTTTATTCGGGATTGATCATACCGATCATTTTGATCAGAAATTCAAACCTGGTACGATCAAATGCCTTGGTAAAGAGATCATCAAAATTATCATCTGTATGTACCTTCACCAGCTCAATCAACTTTTTATCTGCACAATCACGAATAAAATGATATCTAATTTCATTGTGCTTTGTGTTACTGTGCTTAACAAGATTATTTGTGATAGACATTGTAGCAGTATTATCAATAAACATGTGGGTTCCTGTAAAATTCAAACTGTAGTCTCTTAATTGATGTTGGATCCACAAGATCTGTGGACAACAACTTGCAGCAGCAATGTATTCTGCTTCACATGTTGAAATGGAGACCGCGGTTTGCTTTTTGCACTGCCAGGAAACTAGACGATTACCCAAAAACTGGCAACCACCTGTTACAGAATTCCTGTCCAAACAACAACCACCAAAATCAGAATCAGTATATGCATTGAATTCAAAGTTAGAACCATGTGGAAACCATAGTCCCAATCTTTGTTTTCCTTTTAGATAACGAAAGATTCTCTTTACTGCAATCAAATGAGACTCCTTTGGTTTTGCTTTGAAATTTGGAACAAATACACACAGCAAACATTATGTCTGGCCTTGAAGCGGTTAAGTACATGAGAGATCCAATCATTGCACGGTAGAGTCGGCAATCAATTTCTTTTCCATCCGGCTCATAATTAAACTTATGATTGACTGGAATTGGAGTATCGTATGGGGTACAGTCCTCCATCTTGAACCGGCTCAAGATGTCTTTGACATACTTGGACTGATGAATAAAGAAACCATCTTCTTTCTTATTAACTTGAAGTCCTAGGAAAAATGATAACTCTCCCATAGCTGACATTTCAAACTTCGATTTCATAACACTCTCGAACTATTTGCACAATCCTTCATTTGTAGAGCCAAAAATAATATCATCTACATATATCTGAACCAGTAGGTATTCTCCCCCTACTTTCTTTATGAATAAGGTCGAGTTAATTTGGCCTCGCACATAGCCATTGTCCATAAGATGTTTAGACAACGTTTCGTACCACGCTCGGGGAGCTTGATGTAAACCATAGAGAGCCTTATCAAGCTTGAATACTCTAGACGGATGAACTGGATCTTTAAACCCCAGCGGCTGACACACATAAACCTCTTCCTTGACCTATCCATATAAGAAAGCACTCTTCACATCAAATTGAAACACCTTAAACCCTTTGTATGAAGCAAAAGCAAGAAACAACCGTATAGCTTCAAGCCTAGCAACAGGAGCATAAACCTTGGTGTAATCAATTCCCTCTTGTTGATTGAAACCCTGTACGACTAATCTTGTCTTATTTCTCACCACAACACCTCGATCGTCTTTCTTGCATTTAAACACCCACTTAGTACCAATTGGATACCCTTTGGAAGATCTACAAGATTCCAGACTTTGAGTTTATAAAACTGAGCAAGCTCTTCTTGCATGGCCTCTATCCAATTGTTATCACGCAAAGCCATTTCGACATTCTTTGGTTCGACCTGAGAAATAAAACATGAATGTGAGCATATATCAAGAACACCAGTATCCTTAATACATGTATACAAGCAAGTGTTTTCAATAATAGAACGCGTTCGCATTCCATCTCTCAAATTCCCAATTATATTTATCACCGGATGATCTTTGAGTTCTTTGATTGATGCAACTTCAGGAACCGGCAACACATCAACTTGAGTCATTTCAAATTGAGAAGACAAGTCCTGATTAACTGGTATCTCCGAATCTAGATTTGTAGGAATCTCCCCCTGAGCTTGTGTCGAAGTAAAAGGTTCATCAACAAATAATGGATCAGTAGAAGAATCTAGAAAAACAACATCTTCTTCCTCACTATCAGAATCTTGTGGTCCTGAGCAAGAAGCAACATTAGGATCTGGAGCAGATGTAGATGGAACGGATGAATGTGGAACCACAGTCGGTATAAAACCACCATTATGTGCATCCTGACAAGACTCATATAACACATCAGCTTCTTCAGGAGAAATATCAAAAGGTAAATGAAAAGACTTGAATAAGTTGTCATAATCAAAAGCCCGGTTTGGTCCAATCGCCATTTGAGGTAAATAACGATTCGAACAGTCAATATGAAACCATTCCTCAACCTGACGAGTCTCTTTGTTATAAACCCTTTTGGTAGTAGAATTTGCAACATACCCTAGAAAGATCCCTTCAATAGCCTTAGCACTGAACTTAGTTAGGACATCTTTAACCTTCAGCAGGGTACATGGATTGCCAAAAGGTAGTAAATATTCCAGATTTGGCTTCCGATTATTAAGCAACTCATAGCAGGCCTTGTTGTGGCGCTTCACGGTCAAAACTCTGTTCAAAACGTGATATGCAGTATTCACAGCTTCAGCCCAAAAAGTAACTGGAAGCTTAGAATCTGCAAGCATCGTACGTGCCGTTTCAACCAAAGTTTTGTTCTTTCGTTCAGCAACTCCGTTTTGTTGAGATACATATGGCGCACTGAATTTATGATGAATTCCCTTTTGTAGACAGAATAAACCCATCTTGCTATTCTTAAACTCGCTGCCATTGTCACTCCTAATTCTTCTGACTTTCTGTTTGCACAAGTTCTCTAAACCCAGGATTAAGAATTGCACCATCTCAGTGGTTTCAGCCTTAGAAGCAAGGAACTTAACCCATGAAAATCTAGAGAAATCATCTGTTACTACCAAACAGTAAGATTTACCGCCAATGCTCCTGATACTAATCGGTCCAAACAAATTTATATGTAGCAGCTCCAATGGAGTCACAATTGAATTCTTTGTCTTAGATTTGTGGGACTTCTTGTGTTGTTTCCCGTTCTTGCAAGGAATACAGTCATCAGGAACGGAGAATTTCATTTTCGGAATACCAATAACCAGATCATTCTTCACGAGATAATTCATTTTTCGGTAATTGATGTGAGCAAGCTTCCTGTGCCACAGAATAGAATCTGATTCAGAGGCTTTAGAGAGTAAACATGTTGGAATAGAATCTGTTGTTGTAGCAACACTCATGTCTAAGACATATGTGTCATTTCTCCTCGGAGCCTTCATTAGAATCCATTCGTCAGGAATAACAAAACTCGGTTTCAAGATATAACATTCACTATCATTGAAATGGAATGAGAAATTTTTGTCACACATTTGAGATACACTCAAAAGATTGTGTTCAAGTTGCTCCACATAGTTCACTTTCTCAAACTTGACTTTGTCATTCTTCAAAGTACCCTGACCAATTATGTACCCGCCTTTATTCCCAGCAAAAGTGATA
Source organism: Smallanthus sonchifolius (assembly GCA_023525975.1). NCBI lineage: Eukaryota > Viridiplantae > Streptophyta > Magnoliopsida > Asterales > Asteraceae > Smallanthus > Smallanthus sonchifolius. The sequence continues at coordinate 30,615,408 of CM042040.1, forward strand.
ACCGCCATCAATTTTAATAACATCTTTAAGCAAACGAATATTCCCTGTCATATGTCGAGAACAACCCCTATCCACATACCACGTATTGTTAAAAGTCCTCCTTGGTTGCCCCTACATAAACAAATAAAATCAGTTAGAAATGGGAACCCAAGCCATTGTGGTCTTGGGTCGTCCAGAAGGATCAAAATACACAACTTCAATTAGTTCACAATCTACTTTGTCATCAACCTGTGGGACATAAGTATCACAATCAGACCTTCTCGGTGGAGACACATTATGATTAATTGGAAAAACATTATTAGATTTATGATTATCAGATCCAGATGTTTCCAAAAGCTTGTTCAATTTTCTGTTACGTCTCCTCCTTTGTGGTCGAGAAAGTTTGACCTCAGGTTGAGAATCGTTTGTGATTCCAGCATGTGGAATCTCAAAATGCTTTTGAAAAGCAGCTACATTTCTCACACCAGTATGACCAAAAACTGGTTTAGAAAAATGTTTATCATGTTGCTTAAATCCTGAAGATTTAGCAAATGATTGAGTATGCACAGATTGCCTCAAAATAACTTTCTTCACAACACCAGAAGTAGGCTTTCCCACATTAGGTCGTTTCAAAATCGTCAGCACTTTTTGTTGTGGAGGAACACTCTGGGATTTGCCTGTTTCTGAAATCATAGGCTTCTTGTCTTGATTCTTATAAGGACAGTGAATCAAAATATGACTCGCTTCATTACAATGAAAGCAAACTCTTCTATCTTGATGATTTCTGATATAGGGACTTTTTCTTGAATTTGATGAACAACCCGATGAACAAGCTTTAGAAGATTTTACTGAACTGTCAACCGGCTTCTTTTGAACATAAACTTGTTTAGTCACCTTTGATGATAGCTTCTTCTGATGACCAGCAGCAACAAAACCACTTGTTTGTAACACTTTGGAAAGCTTAGATTGAATCACGTCATCAGGTTCTGTCAAAATGCACCTATCTCGGGTAACTTGTTTCACCACCTTTGGTTAGTCAATTTTTATCTCCTTAGGAATACCTTCAACTTTTTTATCATCAAACACTTCATCTTCAGTATCAGAATCATATATCATGTCTTCACCAGTTACAAGATTAACCTTCAACACTGTCGTTGGATCAAGTTCCTCCTCATGAATAACTTCTGGTTCAACCGCATAATTCCCATTGAATGGTGGAGGAACAAACCCAACTCCAGCAACCCTCTTTGTAGGATCAGCGTTGTCATTAAAGTAATCCAACATCACAGATGAATTTCCAAAACTCTCCAGCTTTCGATGTAATTTGATCACTTCAGATTCTTTGTTAGAAATCTCTTTGTTTTTCTGAGCGACAATTTAATTTCGCTTTTCAATTTCAGCATAAGCCATATCCAGATGATATGATTGTTCCTTATATTTCAACCCCAAAGAATTTAAATCTCTTTTCAAAGATTCAATTCTATCCATACATAATTTATCATTATCTTTCAACTTTTGATTTATCACATGCATAGATTTCATATCACAAATTAAATTTGTGTTATCATCCATAACCTCTTGCATTTTATCCTTCACACAGATGCAATTAGAGCAGTAAATATTATATATAGAATCTTTTACCTTTGAAGAATCTGACATATCTGCCATGAAGACTTTAGCAATTGGAATATCTTCAGATTCAGCAGCATCAGAAGATCTTTTAGTTAATACTATATTATCTTCAGATACACTAGAGGCAGAAGCAATATCAGAATATATTTCAGCTACAAAAGCTTGACTCACAGCACCAACCAGATCTTCAAGATGAATGCCCCAATTATAATTTTCGTCATTCTGAGCAACCAATGCAGATGATGTGGATGCATGATTAGAATTCCCAGATCCAGAGGAACCATGTGACTGAGTACGATTGTACTGAAAAGTAATAGGCTTCTTCTGAGAATCAAATTCTACTTTCGGCTTCACACATTCTTTGGCAAAATGACCATATTCTTGACAATTATAGCATCGAACTTTTGTTTTGTCAAACCCCATTCGTGATCGACTGTTAGAACCAATATACTTCCTTCCAGTCTTCTTCCAAAAATCCTTTGCCTGTCTCATAAGCATGGCCATGTTCCATTGAATGTTCATTTCTTCTAGATCAACAGGATCAATTTGTCTGAAATCCTCTTCAATAACATCCGGATCATGAATCTTACCGCCAATAAAATTCTCATAAGATGCCATAAAGGAAGAAAACATTGCTAAATAATCATCAGCAACTCTTTGATTCATATGATGTGGTCCAGACGATGAAGGAGTTGTGTTTGCAGAAAATCCAGTTTGACTTGGAATTCCAGAACCATGTTCAGTTGAAGTATCTTGATTATCACCAGTAAAGAAAGCAACACCTGTACCAGTTTTGCCAGAAGACTTAGCAAAATACATTGAAGGATCTTGAATATGCTCCATATTGGTTTCCTTCTTCTTCATTCAAATCAAGTGATTGAATCTTGCCAAGAACATCTTCAAGAGACATAGTTTTATACTTGACATTCTCCTTTATCAAAACTGAATACACATCAAATTTTGATGGTAAAGACTCCAAGAACTTATCATTTATCTCTTCAGTTTCATAGACAACCGAAGCACTGGATAATTCACTCAGCAAATGATAGAATCTCGTTGCAAGATCATCCAAAGATTCATTTTGAAAATGCTTGAACACTAAGAATTGCTTCTTCAGTAATTCTTTTCTGCTTTTCTTAACATCCAGACTACCCTCACACTGCTTTTGTAAAGCATCCCACAGTTGTTTAGAAGACTTGAATAGTTAAAAACTGTGATAAATTTCCTTAGGAAGAGACGTTGAAATACTAGTAATCGCTTTCTTCTCTCTGTCAAACAATTGTTTCCCTTCTGTAGTCAAAGAAGAAACTGGTTTAGGAACATCATCCTTTCCCATCCAAGAGTATGTCAGATGTGTATAGCCTTCCAAAATTGGAATCTATAAGCTCGTATCAGTAAAGGACAAATTGATCAAATCGATCTTTCCAGTTCGGATAATCTGCAAGACTTAACAACTTTGGTGGTTTCTGAGATATACCAATCTCATTATCATAATTGAACATATTCGTCACTTGCACCATATTTGCCATTTTCAGAAAAATTACCATGTCTTGAACAAGAGCACACCTAGGCAAAGATAATAAGTTCGCTTCAAGTCTATCAAGCGAACTTGACCCCAAGCGAACTTGTTAAGTTCGCTTAATCAAGTAAATCGGATAAGTTCTCCTACTAAGTTCGTCTGTAACAGATTTCCAACACTAAGTTCGCCTGCACAGCTGTAACAACTCAGGAAGATGAGTCTTCAACCCAAACACGAACCAACAGTTCCAAAAATCATCATTTCTCACTGATTTGATGGAATTTGAAGAAATTGAACCGTAGGATTTAGTATTTCATGATTTAGAACACATCTATCGGATTAATTTCACTAAAATCAACCTCAAATCCATGAATTCAGCCTTAAAATCAACTTCAAAAACTTGAAAACTCCATGAAAATGAAAACTTGCAAAAATAATCAATTTCTTGTCAAAGTGTACACAAATTACTCACGAATCACACACAAATCACGAGCATAAACTCTAATACCACTTGTAGGTCCACATGACTCCTCTATAGATCGATCTCGTGACGTGACGTATAGAAGACACGGAGTGCAAAATCCAACCGTATCAACGTATGTATACACAAAATGACAATAGAAACGATAACAATCAGCAAGTAAATAATTCTTCTCGTTGTATTCCTCAAACACAGAGTTTACAGAGCATTCAAAGACTTAGTTACAAAACTGAAACTGTAAACATCTATTTATAGACACAGTACCTGCTAAAGTTTGCCTCTAATGAGACTAGGTGAACTTGATAAGTTCGCCTCTCATGAGACTAGGCGAACTAGTTAAGTTCGCCTCTAGCAGAACTTATACAAAACTTAAAACATTAACAAAACATAAAGACAATAAGATCTAAACTATTACAAGCTTTTGTCATACATTTATGTCCTAACAGAGCGCTTTAGTAACATGAACATATGTTAACTACCTATTGATATATATTGAATGTACATCGTCTGGCAAACACTATTACAAACTGAAACCTGTGAACTCACCAACCTAGTGTTGACACATTTTCTTACATGTTTTCTCAAGTCGCTAAGGCACAGGTGCACAATTAGGACATGCATTTGAGTCCTTTTTTGTTATTGCAAACATTAAACATTTATATGCTTTTTTTAAACTTGACTTGGGCGCGGTTGTTTTGTGCATTAAATACTCTATCTTTTGCTTCCGCAATTACTTTGAATAATCGATGGTTTTTATTAATGTAAGAACCCAAACCGGGTATCCTACAGTTGGATCTCATAACGGGTCATACTCTTTAAAACGTATTTATTACTAATCAAATTACAGCGGAAATCTTTCAAAAATCATTTATTGCTATTTAATGTTATTACATTTACCTCACGAATGCCTGCGCTCCAGCAGCGCTCCCAAGCCAAGATACATCAACGCAACGCTTACCTGCAAGACAATCTACAACACACACAAAGTCAGCTACGCTGAGTGAGTTCTAATAGATTAGTTTTAATTAAAAGCTAACTCATCATAAATGTTATTTAAAGGTTACTCAGGACCCACGGCCCTTATAAAGTAGTTTACCAATTTGCTAATAAATAGATAACCCCTGTATCACACGGTATCCCATACTTGTTCATTACCCAAGACTCGTCCCATAATAATAATAATAAAAATAATAATAATAATAATAATAAAAATAATAATAATTATTATTATTATTATTATTATTATTGCCCAGTCTTGTCGACATAGGTCGGACTTATTACACTGATACTCATACTCTAGAACACGTATTAACTCAACACTTAGTTAACCCAACAAAACCCTAGACATCAACTTACTCAACGATAATCAAGGCTCTTACATTTCAACTGACACGACAGTTATACACGTCACGTCACAATCCTAACATCACGGTTGATCTAACTCTATAAACCATAATAATGACATTCACACGTCACATTAGCATTACCACCTTAATATCCACTACACATCACATTAACATCACCAAATTAATTTCATCACATGCACAATAAATATAGCTCAACGATTGCATGCAATTCAACACAAATGCAAATATACAAGCACATAAACCCATACCTCGTCACTGCACCCTCGTCAGGGCTTTCGACGCACCCTGAGCTCAGCATTTACCTGTTAAATAAACGACACCATGGGTGACTTCCCGAAGGATCTAGTCCTTCACGAATCCCGTTCGCCATGTCATAAAGACAACGATGCAAACACGACACATAAACATAAAACATATAATATCACACATCATTTACATGACACGTTAACTACACCCACACATCACACATACACTAGGAAGACATATATATACACTACATGAATTCATAAGTATTTAAATTAAGGCCTGACTCTTCCCGATCGGCCCTTAACATGTCACGTATTAACAACCCATACCCTTAGCTCACACATTCCCATGAACACACCATAGACCCTACGACTCCTTAATAAACACTTTATATTTAAAACGCATCAGGTTAGAACCCGAAACCCTTAACATGACTAAATATATTAGCACTACATAACAGTGTGTACGATAGCACCAAAACAGTAAAATGTTTAAAAGTAGGGGATTAGAAACTCACCGGTAATACCGAGCCTCAGTCCTTGCTCTGCAACTCGTCCGTCCACGGTCGAACCCAAACCTGTCAAATGTATGACCACATGATCAGGCACATTCCAGAGATCCGTTGACGATGTATAACTTTGAATAAATCCCAAAGTCCAATCTCCCTTGTTCACCTCTTCGTCCTTACTGATATCCCATCATTTATATATATTTTACATATATAATAATCCCATATTATGGTACTAATTGAATAATAACCTTGCAATTTATGCTGAAAATACTTATATTTTGTAATTGCAGGTTATTCGGTGTTGAAAATATAAATCAAGCTAAATCCTATCAAAAACACCAAGAATTCAAGCTTCTATAAGATTCATTCTCGAGTATTCACCCCCAAGAAGTCAAAATTGGCCAACAAAAGTCAACCAAGCAGCTAAAAGACAAAGCTGGGAGAACACAGAGGGATGCACGGCCCTACATCCCAATGCATGGTTGTGCATTGCCTTTCTTCTCCTCCATGGACCAGAACAGTGTCCTCTGTACCTGGTTTGATTCCCTAGGCCTTTGCACGACTGTGCAACCCATTGCACGACCATGCAACCCATTGCACAACCGTGCATTGCACATGTACTAAGACGAGGCTCTAGCGGTAACCCGGGTTACAAATTTATAGTAGTCATACCACTAAATTAGTCAACTTAACATTATCACGTACCAAGCTGATTCGAATCCCGAAGCAATACTATCCGTAATCTGATCATTTTCACCTTATTTACTTTCCTGCTATTTACTATTCTGCTAGTTACATTTCTGTTACACACTTCACGCATATTTTTTTACTTTTATGTTATTTACTTACCGTCATTTACTTTTCTGCTTCACAAGCACACCAAACCCACTCACTAATTAATCCGGCTAAACGATAACAAAAGTTGAGTATTGGAACTCGGCCGTGTCCATTGGTTCGATACTTGGTTCTTACCTAAACTATATTACGCTGCGATATGTACACTTGCATATTGTGTGTTTTAAGTTAACGTAATTATCATTTTATAAATTTAAAACCTGATCTTGTGCAATCATCCTAAAAATATATTTACTTATATTTTTACTATATCAAAACATTCACATCACTTACCAACACCCTAGTTCACGCGTTCACATGAACCATATCGTCTTGGATTCGTTTATAACCCGAATACCGAGCTGGATTACATGCATGCATGCACATGTCCATGCAACCCCCAAATCCCATGTTCATACACGTACTTGAACCAAGTTGCATACGCGTATGCACCATGCAAAGATTGCAACCTCGTCCCCGTAAATCGCATGAACACAAGTCGGGTTTCCCTCGTGCGTAACCCTTGTCATGCATGTAACGTTCCTAAAACCAAATAACTAACGAGTCAGGTTGATGGGTAACCCAAACTTTGGATTAATGACATAATGGACTTGGATCGACGGGTGAAGCCGGGTTTAGCGAGACTAAGATGACCCAGTTAACCGTTATTACCAATGCTCGAGTGAGAAATGCATTAAATGAATTACGAAGGACCCTAAGTAAAATATCAAGATGTTTAAAAGCCATATTTGCGCAAACCCTAAGCCATTCTTCTTGGGCTTGCATGCGACGGCAGGTGATAAGCGACCAAAGTTTTGTGCATTAAATGGTGCAACATGTCATATTTATGCAAATTAACATGGGTATTACAAAGGTTTTGTGTAGTTATGCATGTGCAGGTGTTGGAAGCTTAAAGTATGATTTTAGAAGATATTATGCGAGAGATGCAAGAGTCGGAAGGGAGATAGAGAAAACGGGGCAAAGACTCAGGAACAGGCGTAAGCCTACGCCACCTGGCGTAAGCTTACGATGCCCAGCGTAGGCCTACGCCTAAATGATTTCTTCACAGCAACTTACAGGGGTGCGACGTAAGCTTACGCCACCCCATCGTATGCTTACGCCAGGTGCGTTTTTGGACGCGGATTTTTGGAAGACTACCGATTTTTAGTGTTTAATTAGGGGTTTCTTCCCCAATTTCAAAATCAACTTTTTCTAAGGCAGTTCTTGGGCGATTTGGGAGTGCTTGGAGGCTAAGAAACATGATTCTAACATTCCGTTGAAGATTGATACCCGAAAGATTGAAAGATTGAAGATGATTTCCACCACCATGAGCTGCTAATCCACCGGTAATCATTCCCGGGTGGATTGTTTGTAAGTTTTTAGGGTTTTATCATGTGCTAGCTTTGATAAAAAAATTTTTGTAATCGTTTGGTTTGTAATACTTGAATCTTTGCGTTTAGTATGGTTATGAACTCACGGGAGTCGATAAATTCTTGCACCATTGACGCCGTTAGATGATAATTGCTATGAACTTTGATTTGTGTTGAATCTATTGATTAATCTAATTCTATATTGCATATATTTGTCTCGATTTCATTCGTGAATATTGTCTTACACTATTTGCCTATGATGTATGAATGTTGATGTTCTTGGTTAGATTTGGTCAATTTGATTTGGATAACCATTTTATTGCTTGAACTCATATGTTGGTGTGATAATCCCAAATTACTTGTGAACTTGAAACCCGGGCGTGATTCCTTTTTAATTATTGTTTACAACTTAAACCGTTTGTTTACTACTTGATTATTTGTGATTGTTTTGCTAGTTGATAATCATTGCTTGTTGGATTTGTTAATTTCACCTCAATAATTGTTTGTGTTTGGTTAGAAAGACCCATTGCAACTTCATAAATCACTTTGTCAATTTAACTTAAGCACCGACCACAAACTCTTCATGGTTCGACACCCTTCTTACCCTAACTAGTTTAAGGTGATTAGGACACTCTAATTCTTTATCTTTGACCGGTCCTTTCGACACCGATCAAATTTTGGCGCCGTTGTCAGGGAGTGTGTGCACTGGGTGTTTTATTTTAATTGACTCTTGTGACTATTTGTTAGTTGTTTTTGTTACTTGTTTTGTTTGGTTAATCTTCTTCTATTTCTGTGTTACGCGTGGTGTTTGTTTGTGTGTGCAGGTGACAGATTAGTGCATGCGTACCCGTTCATCCGGGAGGACTTCACCACTTATTTTTAACCAGAAATTGAGAGGATAGCAAGGCAAAACCGAACCCAACAAAAAAAATTTACAACCCATTTCATCAGAACCATCATCTATGGATAGCCGAAGCAGTCATTCTAGAACTAGCATGAGAAACCGGCCCAACTCCAAACAGAGGCCCAATTCCTAACCGCCTACCAACTCCACCTCACCGAACCTCAACCCCATCTATACCTATCAATAACAACCAACCCCGTGGGTCAGGTCCAGTTCAACAAAACATACCCATTAACATCCATACCAATCCCGCGTACCAAGGAAGAAGGGGACCCTAACAAAATCAAACCCCTCCTTGAAACATCTTTGGAGCTCAACCAAAAAATGACAATGAGGACGATGGTTGGGAGGATGACGATGGTGAATACTTTGGGTATGATGATATTGAAGATGTTCGGAACGGTAATGGGTTTGGAGACTATGAGTATGAAGATGGTGAGCATAGTCAATTTGGGGAATATCATGAGGGGCAAGGTTATGGAGATGAAGAATATGTGAATTATGTTCACCAAGGGGCGAGACAACCAATGGGTCGAACGGGTAGACCCGAGAGACCTGTTTACCCTCCTTGACAAGAGGGGATGAGATTTAACGGGGGCTACAATAATGAAAACCGAAGACAACCGGTAGCCCCTATGGGTGGTGTTAATGGTCGTTTTCGACCGGCTATTACAGAGAATGCTTCTCCGATTGTCCCACCAATTCTGGGAATGAGGAGGTTCAAGTCAAGACCGAATTACATCAATGTCGATCCCCATTTTCATGGCATGGTAACCGAAGGGCCATACACTCATCTAGCCGAGTTTGCCGCCATTTGTGGCACTATTGGGGATGAAAACTTTGACCAAAATGAGGTCAAAGTCCGACTTTTTCAGTTTTCCCTCAAAGATCGAGCAAAGCAATGGTTCATCACATTACCGGCTAATAGCATCCACACATGGGATGAAATGCAACAAGTTTTATTGGATGAATATTACTCGGTTGCGAAGATGGATGACTCCCGAATTGAGATCCGGACCTTTCAACAACAAACGGGTGAGCCTTTACATGAAGCCTTTACATGTTTCAAAGAACTATTGAGAAAGTGCCCACATCATCAAATCGAGTTATGGGAACTAGTGAAGTGTTTTGTGGATGGTTTGAATCAAGAGGAGAGGAAGTACTTGAAGTCCACAAGTAATGGGACATTGTTGTCTAGTCCCGAAAAAGATGATTGGGATTTCTTTGAAAGGATGAGCCAAAACTCTAAAGCCGAGGCATCGGCTAGTCGAAGAACTAAACACCCGATTTCTAAGTCCGTCCCGGATTATGAAACAAAAGAGAGGTTGGCATCTATAGAGAGAGAATTGGCATTGTTGAGGAAAGGCGAGAAGAAAGAAGTAGCGGGAGTAAAAGCTCGATTCGACGTTTGTGAAGATTGTGGAGATTTAGGCCACAAAACCATGGAGTGCCCATTTCAAGAAGGGATACAAGAAGAGGTGAATCAAGTGTATGGTGAGAGGAAGCAATATGACATGAACTCGAACAACTATCATCCGGGGATGAGAAACCATCCTAACTTCAAGTATGGGAATGCGGCAAACCAAATGAACCCCAACTTTCAAGGTGTGAATCAAAACACCTCATCAACCCCATATCAACCGCATCAACAAGGGAACTATAATTCGGGTGGTTATCAAAGGAGCTCTTATAACAATAATTGGAACACAAATTACTCCCCAATGAATTACAATCAAGATCATCAACAACAACGTGGGTCATCGGGGGGTGATGATGCGGTTAATTAAAAGTTGGATGCACTATTGGAGATGATGAAAGAATCAAAGAAGGATAATGAAGTGAGAGACAAGTCTCATTTGGCATTGGAAAGACAAGTGGGGAAAATGGTTGAAGAAATAGCTTTGCTAAAGCAAGGTGGGGGGAAGCTACCGAGTAACACTACATTAAACCCGCAACATCAAGGGTCGAGTTCAACCAATGCAAATGTAAGTAAAGTTACGGTTCTTCGTAATGGTAAGGTTGTCGATAATATAGTCGTCTCCACCACAATTGGTTGAAAAGGTGGTGGAGGATGTTATTAAGGGTGAGGAAAGTGAAGGCGAAGTGGAATTTGTTAATGCTAAAAATCCAATTACTCAAAATTTTAAAAAAATTAAACCAGTTTTTAGAGATAAGTCACCTATTGCTAAAGGAAAGGATATGATGGGTGGTTCCGTTCCTTATCCCGAGGCATTAGTTGAACCATCTAAAGCAAAAATGGTAAATAAAAGAGGACCACAACAAGAAGAAATGTGGGAGATGTTTCCACAAGTCAAAATTAACATACCCCTTTTGGATGCCATTAAACAAATTCCAGCTTATGCAAAGTACTTGAAAGAATTGTGTACACAAAAGCGGAATCATAAATTCCCAAAGAAACTTGATGTAACCGCTAATGTGAATGCTATTTTATCGGGTGCTCTTCCACCTAAACTACAAGATCTGGGGGCACCTATTATATCTATTCAAGTAGGTGATTTCAAAATAAAAAGGGCACTCCTAGATCTTGGAGCTAGTGTTAGTATTCTTCCGGGGAGCCTTTATGACCAATATGATTTTGGCCCTCTTAGGAGGGCCGACACTACCGTGGTTTTGGCCGACTTAACTCCTAAGCTCCCTCGAGGAATAGTGACTGATGTTATTGTGAAGGTGGAAGATTTTTATTTTCCAGTGGACTTTCTAGTGTTGGATTATGTCTCATCTGATAGAACAAAACAAACTACGGTTATCCTTGGTCGACCTATTTGGCAACCGCAAATGCCCAAATTAATTGCCGAAGTGGAACGGTTGACATAACATTTAGGAACCAAAAGTTGAGATTAAATGTTTTTTCACATACATCTAACTCTCTGGTCAATGATGAATGCTTTATGGCGGACATTGTTGATGGGTGCATTCCTCTTTGTGATTCTATTGTAAACGAGGATAGCACCACAGAGACATGCTTTTCATGTGACAGTGTTGGAGCATATTCTGGTGACAACAAGCTTGAAGATATTATGTCTTAGTCTTAGAGTCTTTGACTTGTAATTGATAAAATTGTTAGCAACAGTTAAAGGGGAGTCTGTTAGGACATGTTTTGTAACTGTTGATAAAATTCTATGTAAGTTCTGCTAGAGGCGAACTTAACAAGTTCGCCTAGCCTATTAGAGGCGAACTTAATAAGTTCGCTTAGCCTATTAGAGGCGAACTTAATAAGTTCGCCTAAGCACAGTGAGGCGAACTTGTTAAGTTCGCCTGGTGCAGAACTGTTGTCTATAAATAGGATATTTCAGTAGAACACAGAACAGTGAGAGGTGAGACAATATCAGAGTAGACAGATTAGCGAATTCTTGTAACCTGATATTGGTGGAATACAAAGCGTTTATTTACACCGTTGTTGTTGATTGAGTTACACGAACACGTTGATCATGGATTCCGCACGTTATCACCGTGTCGTACCGCGAGTCTAGAGATCCGTCACGCACCGAATTAGGGACCTACAAGTGGTATCAGAGCCATTGCTCTTGATTAGCAAAAGATTCGTGGTGTTTTCGTGTCCAATCAACATCAAAATTCAGAGAATTTGAAGGATTTTTCATCTTTTTCGTGTTCTTGATAAAAATGGAAGATTTTTGATCAATTTGGATTGATTTTGGATTGGTTTGAAGAAATTGATCCGATAGGATTGTTCCTAATCAGTTTCTACACAATCATACGGTTCAGAATTGCTTAATTCCATCATTTTGATCAGAAATCATGATTTTCGGAATTTTTGGTTCGTGTTTGGGTTAAACAGCTGAACCAGGCGAACTTAAAATTCTGTTCCAGGCGAACTTAGTAGGCGAACTTAATAAGTTCGCTTCACTCAGTATCAGGCGAACTTAATAAGTTCGCTTGGGGTTAAGTTCGCTTGGGGTCAAGTTCGCTCAGGCAGGCGAACTTATTAAGTTCGCTTAGGCAGGCGAACTTATTAAGTTCGCTTAGGCAGGCGAACTTAGTGTTCTTAGCTAAAAAAAAAAAAAAATTTTTAGGGAAAGTTTATACGGTCGTTTTGAATCATTTTTTAAATTTAGAATTTTTAAAATTTTTTAAAAAGAGTATTTTGGCGGGAAAATTCATCTTGTCCAAATTTTTTAGGGAAAGTTTATACGGTCGTTTTGAATCATTTTTGAAATTTTGAATTTTCAAAATTTTTTAAAAAGAGTATTTTGGCGGGAAAATTTTTTTCCGGATATTTTCCCAAAATTTTCAAAATGTCAATTTCATGTGATGATAATGAGATTGAAACTATGCCACCGAGACTTTTGTGCATATCAGATTTTCGTAGCTGGAAAGTCCGGTTCGAACAGTTCGTATCAGCAACTGATGAAAACTTTTGGACATCCATATTTGAAGGATATGTGCATCCTACTTATGACTATATGGGATATTATGATGTTCCTAAACCAGTGACAGCTCTTAGTAAACTAGAAAAGCAGAAGTTTGATCGAGAGATGAAGACGCGTGAAATTTTAACGTTGTCTTTACCAAAAGAAATCATTCATAGTCTCGGGAAGTGTCCAACTTCAAGAGATCTATGGGAAGCTTTGAAGAAAAAGGGTGAAGCTACTACTCAAGCTTTTGTAGTCTTGATCAAAGAAGTATTGGAGAAGCCGAGTTATTCTCAAAGTGATTCTTCTGCAGATTTAAGTGATAGTGAGAGTATTCGTTCTGGTGAAAGTACTCAATCTACTGAGACTGATGTGATGAGTGAAGAAAGTTTTCAGACAGTTGAAGATAATCTGAGTGAATTAGAAACTGATGCAGAGCCTGTCATTATTGATCAAAAGAGTGAAGCTGATGATGACGTATTCATGGCTCCTGGTGCATCTGGTTCAGAAGTAAAACCTGAGGTATTTTCTAATTCTGAGACGTTTTGTTCTAACTGTGTTTCAGTTAAGGATAAAATGATGAGGGTTATGGATGACAATGTAAACCTCATTTGTGATATGAAATCAATGCACACGGTAAATCAGAAATTAAAGGATAATGAGAATGTGTGTGTTGAAAGAATAGAATCATTGAAGAGGGATATAAATTCTCTGACTTTGAAGATCAAAGAGCAGGCATATCACCTGGATATGTCCTTTGTAGAAATTGAGAAAAGAAATAATGATCTTACTGAGAAAGATAAGGAAATAGCTGAATCTAAAGCAGAGGTAATTAGATTACATAGAAAGTTAGAAAGTTTTGCAAATTCATCATTCTTATTAGAACATTATCATGATACAACTACAGAGGGGAACGGGACTACTGGTATTAGATATGTTCCTCCACCATTCAATGGAAATTATTCTGTTACACCTGAGATTATAAATGATAATGATTTAGATCCTAAGACTGTGTTGAAGGTGAATCCAGTCACATGTGAAGATATGGTGTATTTTGATGAGAGTGATGATGAATATTTTGATGAAGCTAAAGTAGAGGGGATACCGAAAGAGCTTAAGAAAGAAGACTCAAAGGTTGATTCTAATTCATCTAGTAAAAATACATTTGGAAGTTCTTCAAACTCAAGGAGAGTTCCATATGTCAGAGATTATAAAGACAGGCGTACATGCTTTCATTGTAATGAGATAGGACACATTGTGGTGAACTGTCCTTACAAAAACAAAGGAAAGAAGCATGTAGTTCCTGAGAAGATGCAATCTGAATCAAAACCTGTTGAGAAAAAGTTTGTTCGGTCTCAAACTGCAAAATCTGGAGTTCCAGAGAAAATAATTCTAAAAGAAGTTCATGTAGGAGAATCTTCTTCAAGTGCATCTTATCGTATGAAGATTCCTTATATGAGAGATTATCATGAGAAGAGATCTTGCTTTTCTTGTGGTCTTGTGGGTCATATTCGGATTGCTTGTCCTCACAACGCCAAAGGTAACCGACATGTTACTGCAGAAAAGGTAAGAACTCCTGTTAAGCCTTATGTTAACCCAAATGTGGTTAAACCTCATGTTACACCAAAGAGTAATTCAAAATATGAGGTTAGGCTATCTAGACCTCAAAGACGGAGGAGAAACAGAAGATTGAGAAAACTTTTAGAACAACAAGAGTTTTCACAATCAAATCAATTTTCAAATGAAAGAAAATGTTCAAACACTTCACATTTTAAGCAAAAAGAACTTAATGAAAAGAAGTATGTTTGGAAATCTAAAGTTTCTGTTTCTGACTCGTCGGAACAATCTCCTAAAATCGATGAGAGATTCGATTGTGAATGGAGTGAGGTTTATTATTTTGATACAGATGGACGACCCATGACTACCATGGCTTGGGTCCCAATTTCAAATTAATATTTCTTGTTAGATGTGCAGGATTTACCAAGAGGGACTATTAATACCATTTTGGTTGTTGATAGTGGTGGTTCTAAGCACATGACAGGGAATGACATCTGCATGAGTAAAGAGTTGTTGATAACTGAGAATATATCTGATTCAATGACTTGATGCTCAAGGGGGAGAATATGTCACACACAATGTTTTGGAAAGAGTTTTACAAAGTCCAAATGATAACCTAAAACTTAGGATGACGATGGTGAGCATAAAGTCGTTGATGCAACCATTTGACTAGTTGAGGGGGAGTCTACAGGACAGGGGGAGTACAGAACTGTGTTGGTGACAGAGGCAATGACATTCAATTACATTACATCGGTTTGAGTTTTTAATTGATTGAATTACTTAATCCTGAGTAACCAAGTAAAACGGTTTTTCTCAAAATGTTTTCATGGAAGATTTTATTTTCTTTTGTTTTACTTTCTTTGAAAAAGATTTTGAAAAAGCCAAACAAATTGAAAAAGATAAAATCGACATTACTTGAAGCTAAAGAAGAGATGATAGTACATCAGTAGATGTTCTTTCACACATGACCTTAGATTGACTGGTTGGTGCTTTATGTTAATATATCTGAATTATATGTTTTGATCTAAACTTCAGAGACTACACAAATAGGAAATGATAGTGTTGTGTATGCATATAATTTGAATTGTCAGTAGACTAAAAGCGTCACTGAACCATTAGTAGTGTGAAAACATAATTGCATATGTTACAACTGTGATTTTAACCCATTTTATGCCTGGGTGTGTGTGTTAAAAGATCACTATCAGATAAAGAATATTAGCTTTTAATAAAGATTTTCCTATGAGATCAGTTTCGGGTTATGTCCTTAGCACTATTCATTCGATTTGCTTCAGTGCCCATGTCCCGAAAAGCATGCAATTTGAAGTATAATCAAGATATGTACTTGACAACATCTGTCAAACATATACTAGCCCTCGGATCATATTGATAAATCATCTTTACTGATTCCATTGAATTCATAATCCAGATAACAGTTGGATCCACGTACCTGAACCTTATGATTACACATATATAAGCCAAGACATTGAATCATTCGATTCTGAATCTCATTGATTCCTATACAATCCAATTTGGATTCTGCTATTCATGTGCTAAGTGATGTCTCCTCATTCTGGAAATTCAGATAATCTTTACTAAAATCTCATATGTCTTGAAGATAGTGCATTTACTTTCTGTTGGCATACTAGTGGGGTACACGTTGTATTTCATACTTAAATGGTACCTTAACTCACAAGAAAGTGGGAATGAGATGCTTTAAGTTTCAAACCTTATAATATTGACAATTTGAATTTGTGTGTCATAGCCTGATCCTATTTTCTTTGAATGTTTATCGCGTATCATAACATGCAATATGAAAGTCTTAAAAAGATAGAGTGTGATAATCTTGAAAGATATTGGTTTGATTGGTTAAGGCTTGAAAGAATGACATAGGAT
Source organism: Smallanthus sonchifolius (assembly GCA_023525975.1). Taxonomy (NCBI): domain Eukaryota; kingdom Viridiplantae; phylum Streptophyta; class Magnoliopsida; order Asterales; family Asteraceae; genus Smallanthus; species Smallanthus sonchifolius. The sequence goes on from CM042040.1 coordinate 30,632,092, forward strand.
ACCTTTTGATATTATATGGATTTTATATCCAAAATGTGTGATTGATTCATCATATATACTGATATGATCTTCTTACTCGTGATGTTCGACCAAAAAGATGTGATTTTGTATATTGCATTTCAGTTTATATAGAGAAAAACCAAAAAGATTTTGTGTTTACTATGTTTGAAAAACCAAAAAGATTTTATTTTTCCAGCTTCCATGGAAATTTTAATTGTTGGTTATTCTTGGTTGTTCTCCTTTGCAAAAACTGAATATTGCAGACAGAAGTTGACAAGGGGTCATTCTCCCAAGTTTTCTTCTAGATAAAAGGAGAGAGTGCAGATGAACAAGACGAAGACTACAACTTGTTTGATGATATATGAAGACTGATGACAATCTTCTGAAGCTGTTGTCAAGGGGGAGTCTGTTGGAGCATATTCTGGTGACAACGAGCTTGAAGATATTATGTCTTAGTCTTAGAGTCTTTGACTTGTAATTGATAGAATTGTTAGCAACAGTTAAGGGGGAGTCTGTTAGGACATGTTTTGTAACTGTTGATAAAATTCTGTGTAAGTTCTACTAGAGGCGAACTTGTTAACCTATCAGAGGCGAACTTAATAAGTTCGCCTGGGCTATCAGAGGTTAAGTCTATCAGAGGCGAACTTATTAAGTTCGCTTAGCCTATTAGAGGCGAACTTAATAAGTTCGCCTAAGCACAGTGAAGCGAACTTGTTAAGTTCGCCTGGTGCAGAACTGTTGTCTATAAATAGGTGTTTACTGAGACAGAACAGAGTGAACAGAGATCGATCTGAGAGAGAAACAATTGTCTGATTGAGTCTGTAACCATTGTTATTTGGAATATAATCGAGACGTTTATTTAAAAAAATTTTTTTTTTTTAAGAACACTAAGTTCGCCTAGCCTATTAGAGGCGAACTTAATAAGTTCGCTTAGCCTATTAGAGGCGAACTTAATAAGTTCGCCTAAGCACAGTAACTGTTGTTTATAAATAGGATATTTCAGTAGAACACAGAACAGTGAGAGGTGAGACAATATCAGAGTAGACAGATTAGCGAATTCTTGTAACCTGATATTGGTGGAATACAAAGCGTTTATTTACACCGTTGTTGTTGATTGAGTTACACGAGCACATTGATCATGGATTCCGCACGTTATCACCGTGTCGTACCGCGAGTCTAGAGATCCGTCACGCACCGAATTAGGGACCTACAGACAGGTTACAGGTTGAGATAAGCAAGGAACCCGAAGAAGAAGAAAAACGTGTTGAAGCAATGGCAATTAAGAATGGGAGACCACCGTGGACTCACCAAGTGGAAAGTTTGCCAGAACACATTGACACAAAGTTGAAGCCTTCCATAGAGCAACCCCTAAAGGCCGAGTTGAAGGAGTTGCCAGAGAACCTCAAGTATGCATTTGTAGGAGAAAACGACACTCTCCCGGTGATCATTGCATCGAATTTGACAAAGGAACAAGAGGAGGCTTTGATGAAAGTGTTAGCCGCCCATAAGGCGGCAATTGGATGGAGTATTGCGGATTTGAAGGGTATTAGTCCCTCGATTGTTATGCATAATATTGTCACGGATCAAGCCGTTGCACCATCTCATGATGCACAAAGGCAAATCTAAATATGCGGGAAGTCGTGAAGAAGGAAGTTCTCAAGTGGTTGGACGCCAACATCGTTTACCCAATTTCTAATAGTACATGGGTGAGTCCAACACAAACCGTGCCCAAAAAGGCGGGCATTCAAGTCGTCAAGAACGACTCAGGTGAGGAAGTAGCCTCTCGGCCGATAACCGGGAGGCGGATTTGTATTGATTACAGGAAATTGAATGCAGCTACTTCCAAAGATCATTTCCCATTACCATTCATTGATCAAATTGTGGAAAAACTTGCAAGTCAGAAATATTATTGCTTTCTTGATGGTTATTCGGGTTACAACCAAATTGCTATACATCCCGAAGATCAACATAAGACAACATTTACTTGTCCATATAGCACCTTTGCATTTAGGCGAATGCCGTTTGGACTATGTAATGTCCCCGCCACCTTCCAAAGGTGTATGATGAGTATCTTTTCAAATATGGTAGGGGAGTCTTTGGAGATTTTTATGGATGATTTTTCCATTTTTGGTACATCTTTTGATTCATGTTTGAACCAATTGGAAAAAGTTTTAAAAAGGTGTGTTGAAACAAATTTGGTTTTGAGTTGGGAAAAGAGTCATTTTATGGTCCAAAAAGGGATAGTTTTGGGTCATGTGATTTCGAGTCATGGGATTAAGGTAGATCATGCAAAAGTTCAAGTTATATCTACTTTTCCTCATCCCACGAATGTTAAAGGAATTAGATCATTTTTGGGACATTTGGGATTTTATAGAAGGTTTATTAAAGGTGTTAGCTCAATCACAAAACGATTATGTAACTTACTCTTAAAAGATGCACCGTTTGTTTTTTATGATGAATGTATCCATGCTTTTAACATTTTGAAACAAAAATTGGTTGATGCCCAATCTTACAATCCCCAAATTGGTCACTTCCCTTTGAAATCATGTGTGATGCTAGTGACTATGCGGTTGGGGCCGTGTTGGGACAATGGGTTGAGAAGAAACCCGTTGCCATATATTACGCAAGTAAAACTCTTTCGGATGCTCAATTGAATTATACCACAACCGAAAAAGAATTACTGGCAGTAGCATATGCGTTATACAAGTTTAGGTCCTATATATGGGGAAGCAAAATTATTATCTATTCTGATCACAGTGCTGTCAGGTACCTCATGGAAAAAAAGGATGCTAAACCAAGGCTCATAAGGTGGATCTTGTTGTTGCAAGAATTTGATGTGGAGATCCGTGATAAAAAAGGGGAATGAGAATGTGGTAGCCGACCACTTATCAAGGATCATGGTTGATGATGAAGAATCCACAACAGTGATAAATGAATCATTCCCTAATGAGCATATTATGTCTGTTTCATCTGTCCCTTGGTTTGCTAACATCATAAATTTTTTGGCAACAGGTGCAATCCCAACTCATTGGGTAAAGAAGAAGAAAACCCACTTTCTGTCCAAAGTAAAGCATTACATTTGGGAAGAACCGGATTTGATTAAAGTGGGAACGGATCAAATGATTAGATGATGTGTGCCAAATGAGGAAATTCCAAGTGTGCTAGCACATGTGCACTCTTATGCATGTGGAGGCCATTTCAGTGGCCAAAAGACAGGACACAAAATTCTTTTATGTGGTCTTTACTGTCCAACTTTGTTTAAGGATGCGTTTGAGTTTGCGAAACATTGCATCAAATGTCAAGAGTTAGGGAGCGTCTCCAAAAGAACGAAATGCCCATGAAACAGATTCTCGTCCTTGACATCTTTGATGTTTGGGGAATTGATTTCATGGGACCCTTCCCAAACTCTTTTGGTAATTTGTATATCTTGGTGGCGGTCAACTATGTATCTAAATGGGTCGAGGCGATAGCCACTAAGACGAACGACCATACCGTTGTGTGTAACTTTGTCCAAACAAACATTTTCTCAAGATTTGGTATCCCCGTGTCATTATAAGTGATGGGGGTTCTCATTTCAAAAACTTTAAATTTGGCAAATTACTAAAACGGTATGGCGTGGATCATAGAATAGCAACTCCCTAACATCCCCAAACAAGCGGCCAAGTGGAAGTGTCTAATAGGCAGATAAAGGATATTTTACAAAAAACCGTCCGGTCGGACCGAAAGGATTGGTTAACCAAATTGACTGATGCTTTATGGGCTTACTGAATGGCTTATAAAAACCCCTATTGGCACGACCCCGTATCGGTTAGTTTATGGAAAAGATTGTCACTTACCGGTACAGCTAGCTCACCGGGCGTTTTGGGCTATCAAAGAGGTTAATGTGGATTATGATGTTGCAGGAAAGGAAAGGAAACTAAATTTAAATGAGTTGGAAGACTTGAGGAATGAGGCATATGACTGTGCATCCGCTTACAAGGACAAGATGAAGGCGGTTCATGATGCCAAGCTTCGGAAGAAAGAATTTGAAATGGGCCAAAGAGTGTGGTTTTAAAATTCAAGGTTGAAGTTCTTTCCAGTGAAATTGAAAAGCAAGTGGACGGGATCATTTTTTATCACACGAGTTGGAAACTATGGAGATATAAAGATTGAAGATTTTGAGGATCACTTGAGGTAAGTTGTGAACGGTCACCGATTGAAACCGTATCTCGAAATCAACGAGATCAGTGGGCCGGAAAACCAAGTCGAAGCATTCTTATTGAGCTTGGTGACGGACGAGCATGAGTAACACCATGAAGGAGTGTCGGGCTGAGGACATTAAACTTAGCGCTAACCGGGAGGCAACCCAGCTTGTGTGATGTTTTTAATTAAATTATGTTTTGTTATTTTTCTTCTCGTAGCTAATGTTAGTGTTGTTTTTGTGTTCAATTTGTGCAAGAATCGAAGGAATGTGGAGAGTATGCGGTTACAGCAAATGTCGGTGTTTCAAGGACGAAACGTATTCAAGTGGGGAGCTGAAAAAAGCTGGAGAAAGGCCAAAAAGTAGGTCCAGCGTAAGCTTACACCGGTGTCATTTCAAGACAGAAGTAAAAGGGGGCTAAAAGCAGGCCAGCGTAAGCCTACGCTGAAATGGCGTAAGGCTACGCTTGACAGCGTAATCCTACGCTGGTTCAGCGTAAGGCTACGCCCCAAGGAAAATGAAGGCAGAAGCTAAAGGTACCCAACGTAAGGCTTACGCTCCACCAGCGTAAGCTTACGCTGGTAACGGATTTCGCGTGGATCGGGCTTCCGACAGCAGATGAGTTAATAAAAAAAACGATTTTATTTTAATTAAAACCCTTTTCTCTCTCTTCTTTCTTCATTATCACCTACCTTATCCCTTCTCTTCCATCTTCTTCTCTAAAAACCTACATTCATCTTCATCTTCTTCCTTCCTTAATCTACCATCTCTTCATCAAAATCAAAAATTGGTTGAGGGTTTTTGCATAACTTTGCAAAAGGAGTAAACCCTACCAAGCGGAATTCAACGAATCAACCATAGTTGAGATACCCGAAATTCTAGGGTTTCATAATTTTTGGGGCTTTTGTGTGTAGTGGAAGGAACAAACGTCATTCTTTGTGATTTCATCATCTAAACCCAAAAGGTACGTTTGTATTACAATTCTTGGTTATTTGAAGGTATATTTTCGAATAAGAATTGATGTTACATTAACATTGATAATTGAAGTAGTTGTGTTAATGTGTACTTTAGGAGGGATGATTTAAAGTTAGAATTTGTGGGTTGAATGATGCCATTGTTGAAGCATTGGAAATAGTTGTGTTATTGCTAATTGAATAGGACTTGATTAAGATTTTGGAAGAAATTCTGAAATTTTAAAACAACATGTAAACTTGTTTTGATGAAAATAACATCCCTAATCTTAGTGGAAATTTTGTTTTCAAATGATAAAAGGTTAGCATGGAGTGAATTCAATTAGCAATATTAATGAAGAATTGTTACAAGTTCGATTCTTGGTGAATTCTTTTATTTATGTGTGCTTGGTGTAATTGTAGGAATAATGGCAAGAACGAAAGAGTCTAACAAAGGCAAAGGAAAAGTGGGTGAGTCATCATCATGGAGTAGGTCAAAGAGGGCAGGAAACACTGTTTTTCTACACGAAAGAAGTGAGGAGGTGAGTGCCCATGAATATGAAGAGGAGCTTGGACCCACAATATGGAAGAAACCTGTGAGATTATCCTCTTTCCCATATGCGCAGCAGAAGGACTTGTATATGGACAAGGTGCAAAACCCAGCTGGTGGATTTGAATCGTTATTTGCATATGAAAAGCAGATCCATGAGCTGGATTTCGAGAGATATGGGGGGTTGTTAATTGTTTTCGGCGGCTTGGTTGGGTTCCATTATGATAGGATTGATGATGTGTTTGGTGAAGCAATTCTGGAGTGGATATCGACTCTCCAACGAATTGAAGGAAATAACCCGCCCCAAACTAGAATTTTGAGGGATACAGTGAATGGGAAACAGGCAGACTTATCATTTTATGCTATTGACAAGATTGCCCACTTTGGCTCTGAAGCAGAGAATAATGAACCTTATGAGTATATATCTGGTGATAAGTTGAAGGCTCACGTGATCCGTGAAACAGTTTGGGAAAACATGATAAGAGCCCTTTTTATGGTGGATGAAGGTTGTGATGTATTCCGGTTAGTGTTGAGGAGAGACATGTTGAAGCCACTTCCCAAGCTATTGTTGGTATTTGTAACATTGAACGTGGTCCCTAGAACAGGGGATAAGACCAAGGTGCGCTTTTATGAAGTTATGGTTATACATGCACTATTGGCGGGTTCCCCAATTATGTCATCTAAACAGTTAATCATGTGGAATATTTGGGAGTCACGTGAAGAGAGAGAGAGAGAGAGAGGATGGTTATTCCTCATTTTCGTTTGTTATCAAAGTTCCTTAAATGGGCAAAGGTTTTGCCACGAAGACCGGCAGTGTTAAAAATCAAGCATAAACCTTACACCATAAAGTCTTTGCAACAAGGAAGTTGGAGATATGAGTTAACAACAAGAACTCATCTGTTGACTGATACCACCACTACGAGGTTTTTGGAGGAATTGAGAAGTGATGTGTCAGAAGAGGAAGAAATGAACTTGGAAGATGAAGATATTGATCCTACAGGACCAAATATAGGGACAAGTGGTGCTGGTTATGGGTTCGGGCACGGATTTGGGTATGGTGCTGATTACAATCAATCCTACACGGAAGTGATAGAGCAGGCTCGTCTGACAAGTTATCCTAATTGGGAGGAGGCCATGCGTATAATGTTTGATAGGCAAACACAAAGTCTAGAGGAAGATAGGAGATATAGAATGGGGATGATGTCGTCCCAAGAGGAGGAAATAAACAGGAGTTTTAGGGACAACGAAGAAGTGCGCCATTACAATGATTACCATTAAGGCGTACCATATTCTTCACATCCAGGCCCTACTGATAGGGAGTCTTTGACTCTTTACGACATGGGTGATACATACCAGTGATACCCACAGAGCCATCATTCTTAGTGGGTGGCCATATAATGCTAGACCGGAAGCATACTGGCTTTACAAGCCAGGTAATGATGTTGCCGATGATGAGGATGATGAAGAAGATGTAAGGCCCCAAACCCGGGAGGCCTCACTTGTTGGATTTACTCAATCACAAACAGTTCTTAAACTTGATTATCAAATAACGTAGCGGAAAATACTTCAATAAAACATAACCATTACATTGTTTAACAACGGAAGCGTAACATAGTCTATTACATAAACATATCATAATCTAATCATAACGGGATGCCAGTCTTCATGATCAACCGGGTAACTCTTCTCGCTTGCCCAGCATCACCATCCGTCATCCATACCTGCCTTAACCTGAATGTGCATACTAAAAAGTCAGCTACGCTGGTGAGTTCTAGTTTTCATTCGATTTAAGAAATGGTTCATCATTCAAAACATTCATTAGGGTTTAACATCACGTATAAGAAAACAGGGCCTTCCATTCATCATTGAAAACCTTCAAACATTTTTCCTCATCATAAACACATTGAACGGATCATTTGTTTAAAACATTTAACATTCATTTAAGTCATACATTACTATCTACAATCTGTATCTTTCTTTAAGCGTCTCTGTGTCCGTGAAGGAACCTTGCATGTCGTGGGCAACCGTTACGTATCGTCTTCATTGCCACAACCTTTACCATTCGTACCGTCATTTAGTATGGTATTGCCCCTAAGGCTTAACTGCACGAAGACCGACAATACCATACATTCCGTCAATTCCCTTTTGTATTGCCCCCAAGGCTAACAGCACGAGGACCGACAATACCCATTCAGTTGCCCCTATGGCTCTCATGTCCATAGACCAACAACCTCCACCGACGGCTATGGCTCATGGCCATAACACTGTCGGATCATAATTTAACCTTACATAGGGTCACGTTAACCCCTGAGTAACCGTCGTTACTCCCTACCAGTTGTACAACATCAAACCATTGGCAGGCCACCAAGACACTGCCCCTGTTGCTCTTATGGCAACTATGGCTCGCTGTCCATAATCTACCACAAGGCTGGGAATTACATTCCCAGACTTCATTCGTCAATACCATTCATTCGACGGATTAGATTTGTAATGACTTCTTTAAAACCTTTGCCCTTTTTCTTTCCTTTTCATAAAACCTTTTCATTCATTTTTGAAACCCTTTACCTTTAGTTTAAACCATTTCTTTATAAACATTTCGTTCGTAAACATTCCATTCATAAAACTTTCTTTCCATAAACCGTTCATTCCAAATCATTTCATTTCGTAAACATAGTTTCATAAGCATCATTTTATAAACATAGTTTCATAAACATCGTTTTGTAAAAACATCATTTCATATGTATGCACACCAGCCCGAAAACATTATATAAAACATTTAAAAGAGGGCTTCTAGAACTCACCTGATAAGCTAATCTGGGTTGCCCTAAACGAAGGTCCCACTACGTTACTTCCGATCTGAATTGATTAGTCAAATACACATCAGACCAAATCCCGACTCTAACGGTTTAACCTTCTAAACATACCGACTTTACCTAATCAGCCTGATGCCTGCGCACTTAGCAAGTGTGCAGACCCTGCTTCCTGAGTACTTGATAAGTACGCAGTGCTCTCTTCCTGCGTACTTGATAAGTACGTAGGGCCTGCTCCGTGCGTACTTGATAAGTACGCACGATCTGTTTCTTCGCAAAACCCTAACTTTCGCATTCAGGTCTGATCACGTCAAGATCCCGAACCTGTTTACATTCAAAACGTTTGTTGTCCATTAAGGAACTCAAATCTATGTTTATCTTTCAGTTTTATCCGTGAAAACGTTACCTTTTCACCCAAAAACGAACAAAAACTCAGATTAAGGCCCGATCGTTACCTGAATCTAGTTTCTGATCCGGAGGTTCTTCTCACGAGCTATGGAGCAACACTTTGCTGAAATCTCGGGTCGATCCGCCAACTTTCTCTCTCTATGGTTTCTCTCTCTAGAACTTGCAAATGAGAGAAATGGTGGAGGGTTTAAGCTATTTATAGGGGAGGCTCCCCTTCCAGCCCGCCGGCCCATCCGGCCCGACCCGATATGCCTCGTTCATTTATTTTGTTATTTTAACTGTCGTTTTATTTTTTAGGATGTTACAGAAGAGGAAGATGATGATGATGAGGAGCAGAACAGTCATGACAACTTTTCCTGATGTTGTTGAGCATGTCGAACAGGTCCACATACTTTTATTTCTTTTTTGCAAGATTTGAACTATTTTATTTTATTTGTTTTGGTGTGCTTTGTGTGTTTTAGGTTGTTTTGTTTTGTTTTGTTGAGAACTTGGGTGATGCTTGGGTTGGTGTTTATGGTTTGGGAATTATTGAAAGAATTTTGGAGGTTTGGGTGTTAGATATGTTTTGCACCCACAAACCACACTTTTAAATTTTATAACTATTTACATTGGGACAATGTAAGATTCAAGTGTGGGGATGTGGGAAATCAATGAAACCATAACCATACAAATTTTTGAATAATTGTTTTACAGAGTGTTTGGTAGAGGTCTTTGGTCATGGTTAATTCATTAAGTTACTTGATTAAGTTTTTCCAATAAATGAATATTAAAAATTAGAAATGTTGGATTTGGGAGTAACAAAGTTGAAGGTGACGGTTTGCATGCACATGTCGGTAACCTATTTTCCACCATTTTGTGAGATTTTGAGCCAAATTGATATATGTATTCTCTTATTTGAGTGTTTAGCCACTTTGTTTCACATTTTAGAACTTGCATATTGTTGATACATGTTGAGACCTTGAACCAATTAATTGCATAAAAATGATAAAGGCATTAGGAGAAACCTTTTTTTATTTTTAGCCATTTTTATACCCTTACCCGTTAATATCCTTTAGATGCCCACTTTAAGCCTATACCTTTTATTTTGATAAAACCCACAACAGTAACCCATTCACCTTTTTAACCTTTTCTTTTTAAACCCGTGAGTTGGAATTCAATTAACTTAGATTGTTGTAGTTGAGGTTGCAATTGAGACATAAAAAAAATTGAATGAAAAAGAAATGCAAAAATAGCATTGGGTCAACATTTGCCCAAAGGTTTTGAGTATTAGTTTAAATTACAATAAAAGATGTTATTGGGTCAATTTAACCCAAGTTTCATTTGATAGTTTAAAGAAATAAGAACTTTAGTGTTGATGGGTCATTTATACCCATATTAGAGATTTGAAAGTTTTAGAGTTAATTTGTAGTTTCATTAGTTGAATTCCACTCACCTTTAGCCATTTTAAAAATCCTTATCCATACCTGTAACCCTAGCATACATTACAACCCTTAAAAGACCTTTTGATTTGTGCTTTTAATTTGTGTTAGTAGGTGGAGATGTGATCAATATGCAAGCTTATGATAATGTGGTTCATTGTTTGGTTTCGAGTGAAAAAAATAATACTAGCACATCATCGCTAGTACATATATGAAACCAAGTGGAGTGATTGATTGTGAGGGGTGTGTGCATGCAAAGCCATAACTGGATATGAGTTAAGCTCGTTCAAGTGTTTCTTTTTGTTTAAAAAGTCATCGATTGTTTGTTGTATTGTAAATCTATTGAGAGTATAATTCTTATGAATCTTGCATGACCTTGGACCTTAACTTATGTTTAGTGAAAACAGTTATTTGAGAATTTGTAATGTAGATTTGAAGCAAAAGACTTTGCTTGAGGGCAAGCAAAACTCAAGTGTGGGGATGTGATAAGCGACCAAAGTTTTATGCATTAAAGGGTGCAACATGTCATATTTATGCAAATTAACATAGGGATTACAAAGGCTTTGTGTAGCTATGCATGTGCAGGTGTTGGAAGCTTAAAGTATGATTTTAGAAGATATTATGCGAGAGATGCAAGAGTCGGAAGGGAGATGGAGAAAACGGGGCAAAGACTCAGGAACCAGCGTAAGCCTACGCCACATGGCTTAAGCCTACGCCACCTGGCGTAAGCTTACGCCGCCTAGCGTAGGCCTACGCCTAAATGATTTCTTCACAGCAACTTGCAGGGGTGCGGCGTAAGCTTACGCCAGGTGCGTTTTTGGACGCGGATTTTTGGGAAACTGCCGATTTTCAGTGTTTAATTAGGGGTTTCTTCCCCAATTTCGAAATCAACTTTTTCTAAGGCAGTTCTTGGGCGATTTGGGAGTGCTTGGAGGCTAAGAAACGGGATTCTAACATTCCGTTGAAGAGTGATACCCGAAAGATTGAAAGATTGAAGATGATTTCCACCACCATGAGCGGCTAATCCACCGGTAATCATTCCCGGGTGGATTGTTTGTATTTTTTTAGGGTTTTATCATGTGCTAGCTTTGAGAAACAATTCTTGTAATCGTTTGGTTTGAAATACTTGAATCTTTGTGTTTAGTATGGTTATGAACTCATGGGAGTCGATAAATTCTTGCACCATTGACCCCGTTAGATGATAATTGCTATGAACTTTGATTTGTGTTGAATCTATTGATTAATATAATTCTATATTGCATACATTTGTCTCGATTTCATTCGTGAATATTGTCTTACACTATTTGCCTATGATGTATGAATGTTGATGTTCTTGGTTAGATTTGGTCAATTTGATTTGGATAACCATTTGATTGCTTGAACTCATATGTTGGTGTGATAATCCCTAATTATTGTGAACTTGAAACCCGGGCGTGATTCCTTTTTAATTATTGTTTACAACTTAAACCGTTTGTTTACTACTTGATTATTCGTGATCGTTTTGCTAGTTGATAATCATTGCTTGTTGGATTTGTTAATTTCACCTCAATCCTTGCTTGTGTTTCGTCAGAAAGACCTATTGCAACTTCATAAATCACTTTGTCAATTGAAGTTAAGCACCGACCACAAACTCTTCGTGGTTCGACACCCTTCTTACCCTAACTAGTTTAAGGTGATTAAGACACTCTAATTCTTTATCTTTGACCGGTCCCTTCGACACCGATCAGCAGGGAGGGAGACGTCGTAGGAGGCGGTTCCAGGTGGTGTTCGCGCGGTGGAGTTCAAGGACATGACCAGGTAACTTTTTGGTTACTTTTTTCTTTTACTCATTTTACATTCGTGGTTCTCGTGTGACCCGATTAGGGTTTGATGTTGTTGGTAATGTCCGGCAACGAGCAAAGGAATGGCCAGCTTGTGGCGGCGGCTACGTGGGTAGGAGGAGGCGGCACAGGGGTGCGTGGGTTACTGTCGTAAAGAGAGAGAGATGGAGACGGCGATCTTAGAGGTGCAAGGTAATGGTGCAAGATGGTGGTCGGCTAGGATTGGGACACGGCAACATCAAGGCAATCGAAGGGAGGCTAGTGATGGTATTCGGTAAACGTGGTGATGGTTGCGTTGGGGTTCTCGACAACGACTGGTGGTGGACGTTGGTGGTGTAGTGGTGAGAGGATGACGAGAGAGCACAAACAGGGATGGGTACGGGTTTGGTTCCGGTGAGTACTCGATAGTAGGGGTGGTAACAGGTTGTAATGGTGGTGACGGGTGTTTCACGACCAACAGCCGGCGGTGGCCATGATGGTTGGATGGTGGTTTGCGATGGTAAGGGCGGTGGTGGTTCTATGGTGACGCATCACAGAGTAAGGTGGGATCGAAATGGTAGTGCACAGCGACTATTAATGGAGGCCGCAGAAGACGGAGATGATGATGGGAGCCGGCGGGGATGGCGACGAGAGGTGGTGGCCATGGTGGCGGTACTCGAGGGCAGTGGTGGTACCCGTGGTGGTACGTGGACGGGCTCGGTGGAGTTAGGGTTTGCATGGCATTGTTTACATACATGCAAGGAGCCCGGTTTGTGTATTTGGGTTCCAACCAAGTCAAAGACGAGTCGATAAGAGTGTTTGGGGTGACAAGAGTTCGATGAACCGGTCTAACAAGCAGATGAGACGAGTGTCGGAGTTTTATTTTGTGTACACGTTATTCGACGTAGGGTTTAGAACGTGTCTAATCATGTGATCGTGCGTTTGTCAGGTTTGGGATCGAGCGTGGACGGACAAGCTACTTAGCAAGGACTGCGACTCCGTATAACCGGTGAGTTTCTAATCCCCCTCTTTTAAATGTTTTAACGTTTTGGGGATATCGTACATACTTATGAATAGGTTTACTCTATTAAAGGTGTTAAGGATTTCGGGTTCTAACCCGATGGGTTTTGAATACAAAATGCTTATTTAGTGATCGTAGGGTCTACGGTGGGTTCATGGAAATGTGTGAGTTAAGGGGATGGGTTATTAATACGTGTCGTGTTGAGGGCCGAACGGGAAGATTCGGGTCGTACATTAAAAGCTTATGAATTTATGTGAGAAATATGTTGTTCTAGGGCTACGCGTGAGGTGCAAGTATAGTTAATGAGTCATGTAATTGCTAGTATGTTGTTTGTGTTGTGTGTTTGCCGTGGTATGTTTGCATCGTGTCATTATGGCACAGCAAATGGGATTTTGAAAGATGAGGTCCTTCGGGAAGTCACCAATGGTGACATTTATTTAACAGGTTAATGATGAGCTCGGGGTGTGTTGAACGCCCTGGCGAGGGTGCAGTGATAAGGTATGTGTTTGCATGCGCATATATGTGTTAATTTGCATGCTAGTAATGAGTCATATTTATTGTGTGTGAGATAGTGTTAATGTGATGTGTTGATGATAGTAATGTGACATGTAGAGTTAGACTGACCGTTGAGTAAGGACTTGTGACGTGACGTGTATAAGTGTCGTGTCAGTTAATTGTGAGAGCCTTGGTTAAGGCCGGATGTGTTAATGTCTAGGGTTGGTTGTGTTAACTCAGAGTCGAGTTAATGCGTATTCTTGGGTATGAGTTGTTTGCATAGTACTTTGAGTCTATGCCGATGTGATTGTAAGGTTATTATTATTCTTATTGGTAGTACGGGTTGAGTCTCGGGTGATGAACGGGTATGGGATGCCGTGGGATATCATAGGGTTAACTATTCGTTAAAGAATCGTAAAACTATTTTATAAGGACCGGAGGGTTCTGAGTGGAATAAACTAAAGAATATGACGTGATGGTTTTTGTTTAAATTAAACTATTAGAACTCACTCAACGTAGCTGACTTTGTGTGTACGTTAGATTGTTTTGCAGGTAAAACATAGCGTCGACGTATCTTGGCTTAGAAACGGTGTTACTCAGATTGGTGTGCCGACATTCGTGAGGTTTATTAATAACATTAAATGTTAATAAATGAATTTAGAAAGACTTCCGCTGTAGATTGATTGGTAATTAATGTGTTTTTAAAGAAAATAACCAGTTATGAGAACCAACTGTAGGATGCCCGGGTTGGGGTCTTACAATGCACGGCTTAGCCGGCCTCCTTGTCGTTTCCTGGTCTACCACAGTGTACCACCTTGGTCCTTACTTCTCTCCACCGAGTCCCACCATAGCATACTGTCACACCCCCAAATTCCACTAACGGAGTTTTACCGTTTGGTGGGTGACAAACCAGGATCTCAGTCATTAGGTAAATCAAACAACACTGTATGGGACATAAATGAAATATTATAAAAATTTAGAGTTAATGCGGAAACGTTTAAAAAAGAGAGTAAATGCGCAAAACAACGCGCCCAAGTCTAAGGATAATGGAAACATAATAAATGTTCGATAGGTTGACAATTATTGAATATATCAAGTTGACGCCATGCATGCCCTAACGTGCACCTGCTTAACGTCCTGAGAAAACATGTAAGAAAAACGTGTCAACACTAGGTTGGTGAGTTCACATGTTTCAATATCGTAACGAAAGCGTTTACCAGAATCTGTACATTCAATATGTGTATCTATATGTAGCTAACATATGTTCATGTCTTACTAAAGCGCTCGCAACCGAAGCTGACTGTTTGTGTTTGTATGCCTCCTGCCAGGTCTATCAACTTTGGCAAATGTGAGCAGGCTAACATTTCACCCGTTCGACCTCCAATCGAGTTAGCGAGACTAACGCGGGTGGCATTTGTAAAACCCAATAGTACTACTAAACATTACCTCGCTAAGATCCATATAACGGTTCGAAATGTGTGAGGACTTTCAGTGATAGTGTGTTACGCTTAGCCTCAACAGTGATAACATATGAATTACAGTAATCTAAAATATTTGTGTCATGTTTTCTCCCCCAATTTAAAACAGTAAAAGGGGTCGTGAAACTCACCTGAGTTGCGTAGGTAGATTCACACAAGAATGAGATTGGAACCACAAGTGCTAGCCTGCAACGGCTTACGTATGCCCTAGAAGTATTCACATAACAATTAGTGATACGATGGGATTTGTGACGACGACACGGAAGGTTGAACGTCCTAAAACGCTCTAATGATCCAAGAGTAGACGAACGTGTCCACGGGAATAAAAGATTTCTTAATATAATATTTAAGATAAATACGTTTCGCGTCGAATGATTCTAATTACAATAATAAATATATTTGTGCGTTTGTACCATTAATAATGGTTTAGGAAAATAATATAATTTATTATATTATTTTTAAACTTAGAGAATAGCACGATAGTTAAATTTGATGACAAAATAATAAAACTATTATTTTATTCGGATGATAATAACGTGAGAAATAATATAAATAAATATTATTTATTAGTTTGAAATGTTACACAATGTTTATAAACGTGACGAAAATAATATATAAATATATTATTTTTAATTGAAGTCAAGGACTGAATAATAATATAAACATATTATTATAAATGTGGGAAATAATATTAAAAACTAGTTATAAAATCAAACACAAGTCTACGGGTGTTTTTCGAGTTAAAAATATACTATTATATTTGAATATAATAAAATACAGTATTCTGTTTCAAGGTTTCTTTCACACACGACCGTGTCTAGGGCAAGGCACGACCATGAGGACAGCCGGGTCAAATCACGAGGCATGACCGTGCCAGTGCTTGGCACGACCGTGTCAGAGTATGAGGCATGACCGTGCCTTGGCATGACCGTGTCTCCTAGATGCACAGTCACAGTGTTTCCTTTTCATTACAAACCACACCAACAAGTCTCAAATCCTTCTGATTTCGATTGCGATTGATCAAAGGGTATGGGGGTTCTGTTTAACAGTATCATGCGAATCAGAGGGTGGTTTTAATTGCAAAAACACCGAATTTTAGATCGTTTAATTCTTGTTTGAAAGGGCCGAAAACCCTAGGTTTGGATCATAATTCAATTTTGTTAAGATTAATCATTAAGATCATGGGGCTTTTACTAGATTAGAGGATTGTGAGTCTAGCCTCGTGATTTAATTTGAATGAGACTGATTCTAGGGTGGTGTTCGATTAAACCCGAATAGGTATGAACCCTAAAATCCAATCGTGATTAACTCGATAATGTAAGCCCGAATTAACATGGGGCTTTTGATTTAGAAGTAAAAAAGAAACTGAGGATGAGTTCAATTACCTCAATTGATTTCGGATTGATAGAGAACGATTAGAACGGTTTGCGGCTTCGAGTGGCTTGATCTCCGGCGACTCCGGCTGCTTCTCCGGCCAAATAGAAATGTGTAAAAGCTTCTGAGAGGTACGAGTGAAGTGTGTAGAGAGTTTGTTTGCAAGAACGGTACGCACATTGTGCGAATTCGTTGATATAAAACGAGGTAGACGACGGTTACGAGTTTATGGCTCTTAATTCGCAATTAGGGTCATCAAAGAAGAATTAAATCGATTAAATGATGATTAAACTCATCATTGTTGTGCGTTTCTGTTAAGGGTCGGTTGATTAGAGGAATTATTGCTTTAACTCGCGTCTTAACTGCACGAGGCGTGACCGTGCCTACACACTAGGTGCGACCGTGCCAAAACATGGCACGACCATGCCTACTAGGGTTTTGGGTAAATTACAAAACCAGTCCTTGTAGTTTTGTATTTGTTTTGACAGGACAAGTCCTTAAGGTTTGTGAGATAACGGAGTTTATGTTGATAGAGTTAACCGGAATTTGTCGGGTGTTACACATACCACCTCCGCTGCCATCGGCAGCCGCCTCCACCCTCTCCCTTACTCTCTGCAACTGCTCACCATGCCCAACGGGTCTTCTCCGTGTCTCCCTCCTGTCGTCGGTCACCACCGCACCTTACCACCACCGCTCCGGCGTATCTGCCTCCTGCTACCACCGTGACCACCGCCACAGTCGTACCCCATCACCCTTAATGTTGTCTTCTTCACTGTGACCACCATCCAGGACCATCGTATGCTGCTGCCTAGGACACCCTGATCGCGGTGTCAAGGTCAATCAAAAACATTTATAAAAACTACTACTTATCTACCTTATACTGTTAACAGGGAAGTAGGGTTGTCGAATCCACAGGGAATTAGTGGAAACATTAATTGCTCAGTTTAGTAAATTATGCTACTTAAAATTCAAATTAAATAAAGAATGTAACCTCCTCCAAACTTTAGGTTCTAGGTATCAAATAAAATTCAGTTATTTAATTTAGACACTACATAGACATAGTGTTGAAAAATCCGTTGAAATAGTAATTAGAGACAAGTTGTTGTTAGCAAACCTATACAACCATTTTTGTAATAAAACAATATAATCCAATCACCCAATTTACTAGTGTCAAGTTAACCCCCTTTAGTCACCCAACCCGCTTCTAGGTTTTGTCATCAACTGAACGCAGTTGTAAAGCAAGAAAACTCAAAACACAAATATAAATTGTTTAAATCAACCAATACATTAATCTACTCAGTCATTGTCAGAAACTAAATAAATTCAAAACATAACCAAACTGAATCAAAACATGAAACCTATACGAACCGTCTGTCCGAAGAAAACCACAAGTAAATTAGTTGCGCATGCTTGTCATACACGCGATGATGGTGAATTCGGATGATCTTTGCATTTAAAACTAGTTGGAATGGTCTCCTCTTCTCGGTCAACCACCCTTGCGTCACAAGCCAAAAAGAACTAATTCCAGCCGGCAAAATCCTCCTCTCGATTTCGGTGCCCTAGGCACCCTCCTCCTTTTGGTCTCCTGCTCCCGTTTTCTTTTAATTTGTTCCCATCCACGTGGCCTGTGGTGTAAGCCCAAGATGAACCCAGCCCTTGATAATCTTCAAATTCCATAATTGTTTTCTACGATAGGCTATTAAAAATCAATTAAACAGAATTGGATCAAAAGATAAATAAGTTAATTCATATTATTCATTTGATTTCGTGCCATCATATTCACGTGATCTTCTTTTTCTTTATTGTCTCATAATTATTTTGATTTTACTAAATAACACCAATGAGAATAAAATAAGAATAGCATGTTTATTTGAATGTTTTTCTCACTTTTATATATCAACCTACAAAATATAAAAACGTTTTAAAGTAATTTCTTTCTCATATAATTAGGGTTAAAAACATATGATTATATATAATTAGCATAGGTTTATCAACCACTCATCATACCCCTGCCCTACTTGCCTTCCCCGCATTATCACCACCATCACCTACCGTACCCCCTCCTTCATCCCGGTCGCTAGCCTTGACCACCTTCCCACCCAAAACCCTAATTGGTCCTTATGTAAAATGAAAAGGTAAATAGAACGGGAATGAGAACAAAGGTTACCTGATCGCTTCCTAAGTCTCCTCGTCGTGGGCCGCAGTAGCACACCACCCGGAACCACCGCCGTCCTCCCTCTGGCTTCCTCTCTCTCTCTCTCGTCTCTAATTTCCTGCCGTCGAGCACACCTAGAGCCGCTATGGCTCTAGGGTTACGCAAAGAAGGCTTATATCCCATCTTATTTTTCGCTTCGGGTCCCTTTAGATTTGAATAATCGCCTAACCAAGTTTTTACTTCCGTAACTAAACGTTAAATTCCCGGTCAATTCTACGCGTCATTGAGTTAAATACGGATCTGGGTCGTCCACTAACTCGCACTCCTAGTTTCTAGATTTCTGGTATGTTACAATTAAACACTAATAGTGTCGTTTGACGTAAGTAATGACTGAGATCCTGGTTTGTCACACTCATCGCGGTAAAACTCCGTTAGTGGATTTTAGGGGTGTGACAAGGTGTCTCCTAAAGCTATTGATGATGTGATGGCCATGATTGCTTCGTTTCTTACTTCATATGAGAACTTCAATGGTGGAAAGATCACTGATCCATATATGATTGAGCCAGGTGGACCATGTTCTTGTTCCGTCTGTAGGCGAGATACTTGTTTCAAAATCCTGCTTGGAGATTACAAAACACATGCTTTGCGTATGCATGATGTTATGGAACCAAGCCCAGTTGATCCGAGAGTGGGTAACCTACCATTCGTGGCTCGATGTTCGGAAATGGTTTGTGTATGATAACAACATTAACGATGAAATCAAGACTATGATCAAGGATCTTGATCGCGAGGGTTATAATGTGAGTCGTTACGTGTGGCCGTGGATCAAGACTCAAGAAGCCAGGTTCTCACATTGTGCGATCCGGGCTCGGCTCGAATGCAATTAGGTCTCTTTGATGGATGTGGACGAGTTTTATCACTTCCCATACAACTCGATATCAGGCTTTCTGAGCCAGGGGGCCTCCGAACCCTGGTTTCGAACTTCATTACATCGTTATCAATTAGAGGGATTAGAACATCTTGTCATAGTTTCAGGCCTTGGGATCAAACTTTCCGATCCAAACAAGGAGTCATGGTTGGGTACACGTGCAGACTACAAAGCCCGAAAAGGCACAAGTTGATCATTCGACCCGATGCACTCGAGATGACCCTAATGAACGGTGTGCACCATTTCCATTTAAAGAACGGGTTTACATACATCGATTTGCCTCAAAGTATTGCGATAATTAACCACTATAAGTATCTAGTTGTTACAATTGTATTAGTCAAGGGTCCTTTTTGTAATATTTTGATAGTTCAGGGACTAAACTGTTATTTCCTTATTCTTGTAACGTCCTGGTTGTTATAAGTGGTTAGTCGTTAATGAGATGGTTATGCTTGATTTGATCGAATTTCCTCTCTGTTCTTCTTTCTATCCTATCAAGTGGTATCAGAGCTGCTGATCCTCGGCGCTCTTGATTTTCATTCGGCGATTCACCGGAGCAATTCACCGGAGCTACGATGTCAACACGCAATTCTACGCTGGAGCAACGAATTCAAGATCATGACAGTACGCTGCTACGATTAGAAACAGCTACTGGTCAGAATCTGACGGAATTGGAGGCTATTAAAGCAGCAACTAAGAAGAACTCGTCTGATTTAGTAGCAACGAAGACTCAATTAACCGAGAATTCGGTTCAAATGACAGAAATTCTTAAGAGTTTGCAATTGATCGGCAATTTGCGTCCGACTGAATCTGATAGTCCAAGTCCAAGTACTGGTGGTCCGGAGGTTAGGACTAACTGGTTGCAGAACAGCAACACACGCCTAACAAAGATGGAATTTCCAAAGTTCAATGGTATTAATGTTGAGGGTTGGCTTTGTAAGGTGGAGCACTTCTTTGCAATTGATGATACTGCTGAAAACATTAAGGTAAAGTGTGCTATAGTTCATTTGGAAGATATTGCCCTATTGTGGCATCAATCTTTCCTTCTTTCTCTAGGTGGCTCTATTGAAGGCATGACTTGGCTAGAGTACAAGAGCTTTATCTCCACTCGGTTTGCCACTGTTAGTAGCCAAGAAGCTATCGGTGCCTTAGCTGCTTTAAGACAAACAGGTTCATTACAAACACTATGTCAAGAATTTGATTTAGCTTTGACTAAAGTTTCTATCTGTGATGAATATGTTGTTAGTCTGTTTTTGAGGGATGTTAAGCCAGAGATAGGGTATCCTCTTAGGTTATTAAGACCTAAAAATTTACCTGAAGCTTACTTTTTAGCTAAGATACAAGATGAGAATATATCCCTATTATGCAGCAAGAATTGACATTCTTCTTTTAGACCTTCAAATACTGGTTCCACTTTTAATAGGACCACAGATTCTTTTTCTAAGGGTATTACCTCAGCTGCCAATTTAGCTTTACTTCCTGCTCCCCCTGTTAAAGCTAGACCCTTAAGAAGGTTAACTCCTAAGGAAATTGAAGAGAAGAGGGCTAAGGGTGAATTTTTTAGGTGTAATGAGAAGTTTTCTTCCACTCATAAATGTAAGAATAAACAATTGTATTCTATTGAGGTTTGGGAGGATGAAGATGATAACCCCTCTATGCCTGAAGAGGATTGTCATACTCCAAAATTGGATCCACAAATTTCACTTAATGTCATTATGGGAGTTTCCTCTTATTCTACCATGAAGGTTACAGGTGCAATTGGCACTAAAACTCTGCATATACCCATTGATTCTGGATCTACTCACAATTTCTTAGATGAAAGAATTGCCCATAAAATGCAGTGCCCTACTACACCTATTTCTCCTCTTAAAATTACTATAGCAGATAGCAACCTCATTACATGTGATAAGAGCTGTGAAAACTTGCAATGGTTGATGCAAGGGAACTGGTTTAAGGCTGATCTCCTTATAATTCCTTTATCCAATTATGACATGGTTTTGGGTATTCAATGGCTTCAAAGTCTAGATGACATCACTTGGAATTTTAAGGATTTAACTATGAAATTTAAGGTCAGTGATCTTAAATTTGAATTGAAAGGAGCAAAAGAAAATGGTGTAAGCCTTTGTTCCAGTGAAGAGGCTTACAATTTGCTGACCAATTCCACTCACTTATCTCATGCCCAGTTATTCAGCATGCATAGTTCATCTGCAGAGATCTCCCATGTTCCTAAGGTTCATCACAGTGCTACTGGGGCGGATATTGACAGTTTACTGTCTTCTTTTGAAGATGTCTTTGCTGTCCCTACATCTTTACCTCCTAAAAGGTGTTGTGACCATCAAATTATTTTGAAAGAGGGTGTTTCTGCAGTAGCTCAGAAGCCTTATAGGTATACAGCTGCTCAGAAAGACATTATTGAAAAAATGACACAGGAATTATTAAATATGGGTATCATTAAGGAGAGCACTAGTTCTTTTGCGGCTCCTATGGTGTTGGTCAAGAAAAAGGATGGTACATGGAGGATGTGCATTGATTACAGGCGCCTAAATGATGCTACTGTCAAAAACAGCTTTCCTATACCCTTAATTGATGAACTTCTAGAAGAATTGGGTGGCTCTTCTGTGTTTTTTAAGCTTGACCTCAGGTCTGGGTATCACCAAGTGAGGATGCATGATCCAGATATATACAAAACTGCATTTAGAACTCATCAAGGCCACTATGAGTTTTGGTTTTACCTTTTGGTTTAACAAATGTACATGCCACTTTTCAAGCCCTGATGAATGCCACTTTTAAACCCCTATTAAGGAAGTGTGCTTTGGTTTTCTTTGATGACATCTTGGTTTACAGTTCATCATTGGAACAGCATCTATTAGACCTAGAAAAGGTTCTGCAGATATTGAGAGATCATTCTTTACTGGCTAAGAGATCCAAATGTACTTTTGCAGGCTCTCAAGTGGAGTATCTAGGTCATGTTATCACTAAAGAAGGGGTTCATACTGACCCTTCTAAGATAGAAGTTGTTCTTAAATGGCCTATCCCCACAACTGTTAAACAATTGAGAGGGTTCTTGGGCTTGGCTGGGTATTATAGGAGATTCATTAAAGGGTCTGGATGTATTGCAAGACCTTTAAATGACTTGTTAAAAAAGGATGCTTTCAAATGGCAAGAGGATTCTCAACAGGCCTTTGATCAACTCAAAGTTGCTCTATCTACTGCCCCTGTTTTGGCTTTGCCTAACTTCTCTAAAGTCTTTGTGATTGAAACTGATGCCTCTTCTAAAGGGTTGGGTGCTGTGTTAATGCAAGATAGCCATCCTTTGGCTTTCCTAAGCAAGGGCATTTCAATTAAACAACAAGCCATGTCTGTATATGAGAAGGAACTCTTAGCTATACTCATGGCAGTGAAACATTGGCATCACTATTTGATTCTGAAACATTTCATTATCAGGACTGATCAGAAAAGTTTGAAGTTCCTATTGGATCAGAAAATTAGCACTCCTTTACAACAGAAGTGGCTGGCTAAATTGTTAGGATATGACTATGAGATTGTTTATAAAATGGGCAAGGAAAATTCAGCTGCTGATGCTTTATCCAGAATGGATGGGTTAGCCTTATTTCAAATCAATGTCAGCTCACTTGATCCCTGCTTATGGCCCAAAATCAAAGCTAGTTGGCAGAATGACCCTACTATTCAAAATATTTTATCTCAGCTGCAGGCTGGCACTACTGTCAAGCATTATACTTGGAATGGGCAACTACTCAAAAGGAAGAATAGATTGGTAGTGGGCTTTGATTCTGATTTGAGAAAGGCTATTCTACAGCTATGCCATTCTTCTCCCTTAGGTGGTCATTCTGGATATCTGCCTACCTTACATAGATTACAGCTGATGTTCTATTGGAAAAAGTGAGCCAATCTGTCAAAGAATTTGTGAGACAATGCACCATTTGTCATAAAGCCAAGTATGAAAGGGTGGCTTCTCCAGGTTTACTACAACCTTTACCTACCCCTAAAACTGTTTTTAGTAACATTTCCATGGATTTCATAGGGGGTCTTCCTAAAGCTTATGGCAAGGATACCATTTTTGTGGTTATTGACAGGTTCACTAAGTATGGGCACTTTATTGCACTAGCTCATCCTTTTACAGCTGTGCATATTGCTCAATTATTCTTTGACAATATATTCAAGCTTCATGGCTGTCAAAGCACTATAGTATCAGACAGAGATTCTATTTTCCTTAGTGCTTTTTAGCAAGATTTTATGAAACTTCAGGGTATTTCACTTGCTTTTTCTTCTGCCTACCATCCACAATCTGATGGTCAAACTGAAGTTCTTAATCGTTGTTTGGAATCTTATCTGAGGTGTATGGTCATGGATGACCCATTGCAATGGCCCAAGTGGCTAACTTTAGCTGAATGGTGGTATAACACATCCTCACATTCAGCCATTGGCATGTCTCCTTATGAAGCTTTGTATGGTGTTCCACCCCCAATTCATATCCCTTATATTCCTAATGATTCTAAGCTAGATTCAAATGATGTTATCGGGGATGGTTTGTTACAAATGTATTAGTTAAGGGTCCTTTTTGTAATATTTTGATAGTTCAGGGACTAAACTGTTATTTCCTTATTCTTGTAACGTCCTGGTTGTTATAAGTGGTTAGTCGTTAATGAGATGGTTATGCTTGATTTGATCGAATTTCCTCTTTGTTCTTCTTTCTATCCTGTCACTAGTGTGGGAGGTTTTTATGGCAAAGTTTTATAGAAGGGTGGCTACTTATGTGGCTGATTGGAGGGATAACCAAAATGAAGGGTCTAGAGACCGAGCGCCCAGGTTGGGGACTCGGGCCATCGAACCGCCTGACTGGAGACTACGATTCCTTGAGGTGTGGGACACTGGTTTGAGGGACATTGTTTTGGCCAACCTAGGTGATGTTTCTACTCGTGCTTTGTCATAGGATAGATCTATGTGACATAATATGCGGTATATTGATGTTTGATTGATTGATTGATTCTTTGATCCGAGCTAACTATTGGTTTTGCGAATAGGAGGTGTAGTTTTGAATCGTTGTACTCGGATTTTCATGTCAAATGATACATTTTTTTGTAAGTATGAAACGGGCGGTTTTGGTGATAGGTATACGTTATATAATAGTTTTCCTGTGACACCGAACATTATGTTTATGAAAATTTGCATCACTGTCGATGCGTGTTAAACTATTTTAGGTGATAACTGTCCATTGGGTGCTCGTGGAATCGATAAATCGTCGTCTACTTGACGGGGCACATTACTTGTGCATGACTCGATGTTCATGTATGCGCTGTATCCACCCTATTACAAATTTCTTTCAAAACCAACGCCCAAATTGATGCATATTTGGTGAATTTTTTATTTTTTCCTGCGTAATCAAAAATTTGTTCGCCTGAAACTAATGCTAGGTTCACATGTGAATTAACGTTGTGTATTTGACCACATCTTTTCATTATACATGTGTTTGAAACTTGGTATAAGTTTACATATGAATTACTATATACATATCATTTTAATTAATGTTGATTCATGAATGCATTTATAAGACCGATCTGACATTAGTTCACATGTGAAAGTGTAAAGCATTTCATTAAAAACGTAAATTGCAATTTTGAGTTTATATACAAACCGAATAAACAAAACTAATTTAAGGTTTTATACGGTCAATTCTTGATATAATTCGCAAACAAAACCGTTTGCTACGATTTGAATTTTTTGAAGGCGACTGACAATAACTTAAAAAAACCAATCGTGAAACCAGACCAATGACCGGCTTAGATTGGTTTACAGTATTGACACCGGATCATTGTACGCAGGTCAGCCAAGGCTAAGATCTGATCAGGGAAAGAAAAACTAAAAGAAGAAATTACTCCAAAAACTAGAAATTTATTATGTTGATGCACCAAATATATGCTTTCTAACTTAAAAAATAAACACTGCAGAAACATCAAGTATTGCTGCCTACAATCACTGGTGCATTTCAGTTTGTCAATAACAACAGCAGCAATCCAAACTCCAAATTCCAAACAAAAGAATGATGTTAACAACAAAACTCCTCTCCTCTTGGGGGAAAACATCTACAAGGATTACAAACAAACAACCCGATTCGGATTAGTGCATCAGTGTCACATCCATGTGATTTATTACAAGAAATAATCCGGTGTCTTGCGGGTAGTATCTGGTTCAATCTGCCTCGGTGCTGGATCGAATTGTAGAAAATTTTGCTCCATGTTTTCCCCTATTTCAAGTATCGCAGCCATGTTTCCACACCTATAACAGTAGTTTGGAGCACTAAATACCGTCACCACGTTCTTGTCCTGACACCACCATACGCGGATAAAATTTAGTGGGTAAAATAGTCATTTCACAAAAAATCAAATATCAGTTAGTGAGTGAACAGTGAAGACCATGGATGTAATTTTTTAAAAAGGACCAAAGCTGCAATTTGGCCTTATCACAAGGACCAACGTTAGCATCAATTATTGAAAAGGACCAAACATGTTAAAACTTGGTGAACAGTGGAGGCCGTGGAACTTTTGAAATAAATGACCAAAACTGCAATCTCGCCTTATCACACGGACCAACTTTAACATCATTAAGTGAAAAGGACCAAACGTGTTACAATTGAGTGAACAGTGGAAACCATGGATGCCACTTTTGAAAATAAGTGACCAAAACTGCAATCTGGCTTTATCAAAGGGACCAAATTTAACATTAGTTAATGAAAAGGACCAAACATGTTACAACTAAGTGAACAGAGCAGACCCTGGATTTAATTTTTGAAAAGGAAGGACCAAAACTGCAATCTGGCCTTATCACAGAGACCATAGATGTGAGGGTGACTAACCTGGCACCAGTTAAAACCCTCCATGACAAGCTGATGAGCTCTTGATATGAGAGTGAGTCCATTTGTATGGTTAAACTGAGATGCTATATCTTGTCCAAACGTGTAGCCCGCTCCACGTGGAGATATCCCCCACCCACATCTGTCATCTGGGTCAGACCACAAAAGGTCACACATTGGTCCTTCATGTGGGACCTACAACAAAGTCACCAAAAATGCATCAGTAAGGTCCAAATCACCAGTTTCTGCAGGCTAAAAGAAATACAGAGCACCTCTTGTATGCGATCCAATGCTCGGATATTGTCGAGTGTATCCAATGATGGTGAAAGTCCTCCATGCAAGCAAAAGATCTATGATATAAAAGCCCATAAATTTTATCATGATACATAAGATGTATGATGGTAATAAACATGGAATTTGTAGTATTATAACCTGGCTTTCAATAAGTGCTGTAAGAGGTAGGTAATCGAAAAGATCGGTAAAATGCTTCCAAACATTAGCATTCCCATACTTTCTTAAACATTCATCATAAAATCCATATCTGAGTTGACCAAAAAGGTATACGAGTGACCAAAAATCGGGGAAGTTTATACGACAGGGATCTTAAAAAATGTTTAGTAGAAATTTTGATATCTGTTTATGTTGCAATTTTCCATTTAAAAAAAAGAAAGTAAAAGTCTTACACTTGAGTGATCTGCCTACTCTCATGATTTCCCCGAAGAATTGTAAGTCTATCTCTATAACGAACTTTTAGAGCAACTAAAAGTGTGACAGTCTCCACGGAATAGTACCCGCGATCTGTGATAATTATGTGCTTAGAACAGTCGTAATCAAAATAATAAACTGATCAAAGTAGTACACTTTAATCAAACATCATTTACATTAGGATAAAAACAGTTTTATATGTGGTGCAGCATGATAAATTATAAAAAATATCTGAAAATGGAACTTGCAAACATATCTCTGTAATTACCAATTTACCATTGTGAAGCAGCAGCACCTAGCAAAAATAATGAGAAAGAATTGGCAGATGAATAAGAAATAATCTGAAAAATAACAAAAAGAATCTATACCTAAAGAATAAGTAACCGGTTGCATCACATGTCACAATTATGTGAGCCCAAGATTCTTTTTCCCGCTTATTTTTTCTTCATATTTGCGATTAATATTTCTTTTACTAATTCCTAAATCTTCATTACTATTTAATATTTCATTTATTCAACCCATTTAAAACACGGGTTTCTAACCTAGCTGCCACTTTACAAGACCATGTACCATATAATAATAGCACTACTCACAAGTAGAAGCATTGTTGTACAACCACAAGATATAATTATTTCACCATCTTCGTTTGACCTAGTTTTGGCCTATTTGGCTACATGATGCAATACATCACCTTCTTAGGCTTATATATTGAATCATATTAAACGTTCCGTAGACCGTGTACACTATAGTTTTACCATAAATCCATCTTACGACATCAAGATTGCAGAAAACCCACTTTCTCAGATTTTGCATCAATACCTTCCTAACAACCTATTTGATGAATCATTTCTATTTAACTTCACATCCACAATATATACTATATAATAAATAAAGGTTTCTCAATGCCACATGTCGTCTTCACATTCAATCTTGTAATTTTTTTCCCGCCTCTCTCTCTTATTAAATACATCTCCATCTTTCCAATAATAATAATAATATATTTTTAAACAAATTATTAATTATACTAATAAAACACATTTATTTTAAATTATCTCATATCACAAAAAAATTTGAAATCTAATTACCTAACTTATGTTTTCATTCAAAGAAGGCGGCTCGTTAACGCGTAATTTTGGCCTAGTCGGTCCAAAAGTCGCTAGGCGGTCCAAATTGCGCCTAGGCGGGCCTAGGCGGCCAGATTCCGGCGAACATTCCAGCGAAAACCTGAAATTTCCGGCCAAATTCCGGCGAAAACCTGAAATATCCGGCCGAATTCCTGCGAAAACCTTTGATGTGGTTTAAAAATGAACATTTTTATAAAAATTACATATAAAAATGTGTGTATATCTTGGTTTTAAATTGCGCGATGCGCTCCGATGCGTTTGGTCCCAAAATCCGATGCGCGATGCGTTTTGCGTGATGCGAGCGCATCACGTATGCGATGCGCTCTTTATTAGAAAGTACAAAAATATTATTTATACATAACAAGTTGTAAAAACATACTTAAACAAAAAAAAAGTCATAGAATAAGAAGATAGAATTTCATTTGTATTGTCCAAATGTCCAAATGAGGCATGCTAAAATACTTCCAAAAGCATAAAAAAAGCATACTAAAGTATTTCCAAGAAAGAAAATGTTGAATAAGCCAAGGAAGAACCTACAATAAGAAGATAGAATTTCAAAAACCCCAAAAATCTGCCAAAAAACCCAAAAAATCATAGTTGCGCGCATCAGAGCGCTACATGCGAACAGCGCATAATGCGAGAAACGGCGCAATATTCACGCATCATGTGCAGCAATGCGCTAACCCAATCGCAACGTCGCAAAACGCATTATGCGCGCAATTTAAAACCAAGGTGTATATATATAAAAAACTGAAAATTACATATAAAAATTCCAATCTGATTAATCCCGCCTAGGCCCCGATTAATCCCGCCTAGGCCTAGGCCCTACCTCACCGCCCGACTAACGCCTAGCGCCTAGCGATTTTTACAACCATGTTCGAGTAAATGAAAGTCAAATTACTTTGAATAGTAATTAATTTATTTTCAAAACTCAATTATACATTAACTTTTACATATTTTTTAATTTTGTTTTCTATTGTTAGCATATGTAAATACATTTTTCAATCTATAAAATGTATATAAAGATTTAAAAATTTTATGTATTAATATTTTTTCACCCTGTGTATCACACAGATTCTAAGCTAGTACAATAATATATAGGTGTCCTTGGTTTAAAACGTGCACCTGAGGCGCGCAAGGCGATCTGGAAAACGCCTCATGGCATTGATACGGCACCTCATGTCCATCTAGGTAAAAATTGATCAAAACTAGGGTATGTCGGAGGCTGATATGTAAAAACCAACTAAAGGGATGAAGAGATCATGACTGGTTTACTTGATAAAAGGCTAATATGTAAAAGAAATGAGACAAATGAAACTTTTGGTTGTACATAGAGCAACGCCTCACGTATGTGAGCTCTCGCCTCGCGCCTCAGCTTCTGGGCCAATAACGCCTCAAAGCACCTCACGCTTTGGGTGTCTAGAAATATGCTTTGCTATTCATGCTGACGATGATCTATCCAACGTCTATAACTGCATCATGACAACTATATGTTTCCAAATATGCACCTAATGGCTAACACTAAAGAACTAATGGAAATCCTAAATTCTCATTGATGGAGGTATATCTCTTCACTGGATTCTAATAGCACCAACGGTTAAAGACACAACATTTTATGAAACGAACAAGCAGTCTAACCTAATAAAGGGCGTACCCGGTGCTTGACTTAGCTCCCGCATTTGAGCAGGGTCCGAAATGAGGTTGAATCGCTTCGCGAACTGATGTACCCAGCCTTACCCTACACTTTGTGCAAGAGGCTGTTTCCCACGGTTCAAACCCATGACTTCAAGGTCACAAAGCAGTCTAACCAAATAAAGATGATAAAACATCTTCAACATATGGTTGAATGTCTACTCCAAATAATTATTAAGCAAGAAACCTCCCATGATTCCACACGAATCATCTTCTAATTGTCCATAGAAATCATGTCTACATCTAACAAGATATCATATGCACTGGCACAACAGGAAGATCGACATCCGTAAGCAATAAATTTGAATAGGCTAAAGCTGTTTGGCAAATACTCTAGTAACCTTCCTAATCTCAAACAAGCAATCTAAGCAAAAACCAACTTTGTCTCCAATAAACTGAATGCGTCACATGAAGGCATGCAATTTAAGTCAATCCAGTCTACCTCAAACAGTTCATTCCTTGACAACAGGTTGTTCTTTATGACTAACCATTCATGATTAACAGTACAGAAACACATTCCAATAGCCATAAAATGATGTGGCAAGAAAATCTTCTGGTTATTAAGATCACCAATTCTCAAATAACTTTTCAGATAATAGAGTTACAAGCAAATGAGTTATCAATCTCAAAAAATATCAACCTCCTCCTCTATTATGCAACTCCATTGAGCTTTCTATATCAAAAATTCCAGCAATACATGTACAGATCTCCACAAGTACAACAATAAGCACAAATTCCAATGTGTTGTATGTTAATTCGTGATTGCTTGGATTTTCTTTGAATCGTGTTGAACACTATCAGATTGAAATATTTCATTGGGATTCACGAAGTTTTTCAATCGGATAAGACAGAGAAATTGTCAAGAACGAGTACGGAATTTTGTTTTCAAAATCGTACCAAAATTCGTATTGAATTCGATGATGAAATCATACCAAAATGAATCCTTTATATAGGGGACAGAAAATCACAATGAATTGCAACTCTTCATGAAAAGGGGTGACAGTTTACGGTTATAGTTGCTAGTAACTGCATTAGTAAGGACGCCAGTAAAAAAATATCATCCAAAATGAATCTTATATAATTTTATATAAGGCACAAAAAGTCACAATGAATCGTTGCAACTCTTCATGAAAAGGTGACAGTTTACAGTTATAACTGCTCGTAACTGCATCAGTACGAACATCACTAAAAAAACACCATCGGTAGTAACTAAGTTGTTGCTAGCGATGATCAGTAGCAAATTTCCACTGTTTTATCGGTTCATCGTCCATACAAAATCTAATGCATTTCCAATCAAGTAACTTTTAACCAAAATAAAATATTTTCACGCTCAAAATTAAAATCATCCTCAAAAAAAGGCTCAGTTAGCCCTTAATCTCTCTAGCATATCCATACCGAATAAATAATTGGACGCCCCACATCATGTCACAAAATTTATGAGCCTAAGACTTTTTTTCCTATTTATTTTTTCTTCGTTACTAACTATTTAATATTTTTCTATTAATTCTTAAATCTTCATTACCATTTAATATTTTCTAAATCTTCTGTATTAACTATTTAATATCTAGCAACATAGCAAAAGCAGAAATCGACAATCTTCGTTATTAACTATTTAATATCTAGCAACATAGCAAAAGCACAAATCGAATAAAGCACAAAATACAAAAAAATAAATGAAATTCTCACCAACATAATCACCCATGAACAAATAATTTGTATCAGGAGGATTGCCGCCTATCCGAAACAGCTCGATTAGATCGTAAAATTGACCGTGAATATCACCGCAAACGGTAACCGGACATTTAACCGGCTGCACATTCCATTCCTCTACAAGTATAGCCCTAGCTTGATCGCAAAGCGTTTTCACCTCCGATTCCGTCAACGGTTTGCAATCCATCAATTGCTCTATTTGCCGATCTATATCCGCGTGCGACGGCATTTTCCCCTTCCGTTTTCCACAGATCGAAGATCGGATCACAAAATGAATTCGAGATCCCTAAAAATCGATGATTTTGTAAATCAAATATCAAAGAACGCTAGCGTTGGAATTCAATATCATTTTCTGGCGTAATACAGTTTCGGCTCCATTGGACTTCAGATTTCTCTCTCTAGAATTTGGCGAAAAGAAGGCTAGGATGTTTTTTTGTGTGTATATATAGATCTGATGTAGCGAAAGTAAAATATCATACGAGTCCTTGTACTTTTGTTTTGTGTTAACTTTGACACTTTAGTTTAGTTTTCATAATAATCCGAAATATTTGAGAAGGGTATTCAGGTAATGTATCGGATATGATTAGTTTTAAAAATTGTCGTGGGTATATGACAGGTATGGTATTAGGTGATACCCAACCGGTTCCTGAAATACGCACATCCGTTTACCCGAACCATATCGGTAAACATTTTTATTTTTTTATTCTATGGACTTAAGTAATAGAGTAATTTACTAATCCACCGACTTTTTATGTTTCTAATACCTTGGGAAATAAAGTTACATAAAATTAAAAGTAGTATGAAATGCACATGAGAATCCCAACATGTAACTTTTAACAAACTAACAAGTATATCCGATACCAGACATGTAATTAGTAATCGGACACCCAATGGGTAAAGGACTGGGTATAAGACACGTTTTTACAACTGGATATCAGAATAGGAATACCAATATCTGTTTCAAACCCATCACATTATCATGTTGACCAATTCTATAATATGTAATGGAAAACAAATGATAAATATATGTACCTGATAATCCAGTAACAGTGGAGAAGGAAGTCGATCTGATTTTGATGATGATTTTAGGTGAGATACAACTCAAGATTGAGAAAGAGAGAGAGAGAGAGTTGTGTAATTGGTGATTGGTTGGTTCTCTCTAATAAGCTTTATTTATATATACACCCAAAGAGAAACTCTAATTATGATACTGAGGGTAATTATGTCCATCGAATAAGTACCAATTAATTCATAGGGGTATTTAGGTCAATGATCAATTAATAAATAAATGATAACTAAAGGCCACATAATTAAATGCGAGTCTTACATTCTCTGACTTGGTCGATTGATCATTTATTATGAGCATTAGATAAGTATGATAAGATTTAAATACTCGTTTTATGTCACACCCCGGCCGGCGGCGGATTATACGCCGGGGCTGACGCGGTTGTTCAAAAGCTCATGATCATCTATTTAATGCGAAAGTATTTATTAATTCATATTAAATAATCCGTTACAAGAACAATGAAAGTCAAAAGTTTAACATATCATCAATTTCAATTCATTATCTAGGTCCAAGTCCTACATGAGCAGCAATGGCCTTAAGCAGGTACACCTGAAACATGCGAGTAAATGTCAACTACAAGTAGTTGGTGAGCAACATAGGTTTTGACACCAAACTAAAGTTTAGATATAGTTTACGATTCAGAAGATTCTAATGCAGATCTAAAGCATATCTAATAACACATAAGGCTCCAAGCGTACAGTTCAACCCTGGTAAAGAAATATTGCTGCCACAATCCCACGGATTGCCGTTTTGATAAAAAAGGTTAGATAACACCCGAAGTTTTATAGTTCACATGGGGAGATGCACCCATGACAATAGTTCACATCCAACATGGGGAGATACACCCATGATGATGGTTCACACCAACAACAACCCGCCAAGGTTATGTGGTAAGTTTAGTTTAGTTTCGGTTTCCCCTATAAATGATCATGTTAGGTACTGCCTTAGGCTCGCAACACAAGTTAATGAACGTACTGGCATGCATTCATGCAATGGTCACCAAATAGTTAAAGATATAAACATGTAGATCATAGCATAGAATCAAGTTAATGAATCGTGTAGATAAGATAGTTAATGCATGTTTCACCCCAAAACAAAAGCAGTAAAAAGGGGCTAAGAATACTCACTTGAATGTAGCCAAAGATGATTGAGTTTGATAAGGTAGATGGATATCGTGAGGAATACTCACAACAAACCTACAAGATAGATTCGTATTCTAAGATTGAGATAGGTTGTACGAGATAATAAGATTTGAGGTTTGAAGATGGGTTTGTATATATTTTGGATTTAAAAGTAGTTTATATCACAAGTTTGGGATTTTTAAAGTGATACAGTCCTTTACATTCAGGTTCAACTAGAATATTTCATGAGTTTTAAAACGACCAATTAAATAATCCAATAAGGACTTGTATATAATTTAAGTGAGTTAAAGAGATTTGTATAATCGTTTATTTAAAATTAATTGCTTAAGTTATTTAAATAATTATTCTTTGTCAAATCAATTATTTTTACGTTTAAAAGATTTTAATAACGCTTAATAATAACCATTATTAACTTATAAGATAAATTAGTAAATTCGTCTAAATAATGGATTTATTTAGGAATTTAGATTGGTTTATAACGTATTTATAATAAAAATTACACACAATGTTTTATGTCTTCAATTCATGAAAATAGGGAGATTAATATAATTTGATTAAATTTTTAAATATTTAGATAATATGTTATAAGTTTAAAAGTAACTTTTAATTATACCTAAAATAAATAAAAGTTATTTTATAAATTTTAGATTTTATGGTTTTATGATTTTAGAATTTATAAAATTTTATTTAGAGTTTTAGGAATTTAAAATGTGTCAAAATGTAAATAGAAAAAAAAGTTTAAAAAGAAAGTGGGTGGAGAGACTAGAACCCGGGTCTCTCCCCTACAAGCATTTGCACTTAACCAGTCACGCCCGCTAGGGTTTCGCGAACATAATCTGATCGGAATGCTCTTAGCCAAATATTCCGGTGTGCCTTCTTACCCAATCCATGCCCGATCAAAACCCAAACCAAACCCCGCGATCGCGATGATGGTCATCAACACCAGGTTAGGGGTTTTGATTATTGACCATGGGCGATTCTACGGTGTAGGTAAATTTCGAAATTAGTTAGTGTCGGATCGTCCAATCGGAGGTGGAAAGCCGTAACCCTAGATTAGAAACTTCGGTTTGAATTGAGGAATTTATATGATAAGATGTGTCGAAATCATAGGGTTTTTACAGGTTAAGGCCTCGCGAATCCCTCTGTGAAGTTTAATTTCATTTATGTCGAGTCTAAGGCTAAAAGCCCCAAAATCCGATATGAACGAACCCTAGTTTATGGATCGTGGACAATTTGATAGTAATGGGTCGAATTAACATAGGGTTTTTACTGCACAATGGCTCGCGATCCTAACCATATAGTTTAATCGGATTGAATTCAGGTCTAGACTGGTATTCGATTGACTCCGAATGTGATGAACCCTAGGATGGGTTCATCACTGGTTTGATGATTTTAGCCCAATTAATCATAGGGCTTCCAATGCATGTACTAAGGCGAAGCTAAGAGTACAAGAAATTACCGGAATTATACTCGAATTGGTGGTCCTCGACTGGGATGAGTTCCGACTGAGACTGGTTCGATCCCCGGTGATCTGGAATGCCTCCCTGGAGAAATTAGCGAGCGTAATGGTTTCGGTGGGATTTTTTTGTCATGAGTAAAGGGTTTGATTGCGACAAGGTTCACGAATTTTCGGGTTTGTTAGGCACAAAGGGACCTTCAACAGTCGCGGCTTTGATTGGCATAAAGGGGATTAATTCGAGATTAATGCCGATGCTAATTTGTTCAATAATGGTCGACTCCTTCATTACCATGCATATCAGTTACTAATCTCATCCAATTCCCGTTACAGGCCGCGAATTTGATCAAGAACATGCCTGTTTGACTTTCAAAAGTCAAAAGGCACAAGATTTCTTTAATTTTGATCTCGCAGGGTCAACGGGGTGAGTTTGGGATTTGTACATAATTGGTCCCTGAACTTTTAGTTTAGATAATGACAGGATTCGTCCCTAAGACTCGTAACGGAGTTACTGGACTTGATCTCGGATAGTCAAACTCGACGGGTGCGGGTTCAAAACTAAGTCCATTGTCTTAATTTCTTTTGTAATTATGTATATATATAAATTAATTTACTTTATAAAATTTATAAAAATTACATGTATTATAAATTTGAATGACTTGCTGAAAATTAATTAAAGATTTTAACAAATTTCAATTATATAACACATCTGTATACATGTATGTATAATCTACACATACATTAATGTTCATAATTTGTATAAAAAGAGTAGCATTACTAAATCGAGGTCTATAAGTTGTTGATTTAATTAGTAGTAATAAAATATATGAGTAGGGGGGTTACATCCATGATATGCTAGCATAAAAATGGAGGTTTGAGTTAATGCAAAAATAATAGTAGGTACGGTATTTATGTGCTGTGTTATTATGAATAAAAGAAAAAAATATAGCCGGAAAAATCATGAATGTTACATTTTAGTTTTAAATTGAAACTGTAACAGAGAAATACAGTCATTGAATCAACATTCAACTCAAGACCTTCATTAATCATACTACAATACCAAATGTAAAACTTAAGTAAACTTAAGATCAAACTGACAATTATTCCCTTAATGTTGATTTGTATAATTACTGTCTATATGTCTTTAGGCATATATAAACATATTCAGAGACAAACAAATTCAAATAAGTGAGGAAATTTTATTATTAAACGTAAGCAAGTACATTATGTGACTAAATAAGGTCTTTAGAAAAGTCCATCTTCGAAACATGTTCTTCAAAAACTTTAGGAAGGAAACCTTTAGTCATCGGATCCGTAAGCATTTTTTAGTACTTATATACTCAATACAAAGATTATTTTCCTCAACTTGCTCACGTACGAACAAGTACTTTTTATCAAGATATAATCCAGCTCCAGTCGAACTGTTATTGTTCGAAAAATTAACGGCATCTAAGTTATCACAATAAAGCTTCAATGGTCTAGAGATGAAGTTAACTACTT
This sequence comes from Smallanthus sonchifolius, assembly GCA_023525975.1. Classification (NCBI taxonomy): domain Eukaryota; kingdom Viridiplantae; phylum Streptophyta; class Magnoliopsida; order Asterales; family Asteraceae; genus Smallanthus; species Smallanthus sonchifolius. The sequence goes on from CM042040.1 coordinate 30,668,918, forward strand.
TGAGTCCAGTGATAAGATTCTTTAGCAACATTCCATGATAGGTCGCATTATAAACATCAATGTATTCTGCCATCATAGTGAATGTTGTTGTCAACTGTTGCTTATGACTCTTCCATGAGATAGGTCCGCCGACTAACATAAAGATATACCTCGAAGTGGATTTTTTGTCATCTTTGCATTTAGCAAAGTCAGAATCAGAATAACCAGCCACTTCCAAATTATCACTTCTTTTGTAGGTCAATTTATAGTTTTTCTTCCTTTACAGATATTGAAGAACTTTCTTATCTGCTTTCCAATTATCAAGGCAATGATTAGTCTGATAACGGCCTAGCATTCCAGCAATATAAGCGATATTTGGACGAGTACAGACTCGAGTATACATAAGGCTTCCAACTACTGATGCATAAGGTATCGTACTCATTTGCTCATTTTCAACCTCTGTTATCGGACATTGAAAAGAACCGAAAACATATCTTTTAACTATTGGAGCTATAGAATGAGAGCAATGTTGCATGTTATAATGTGTTAGGACACACTCAATGTAGTCCTTTTGAGATAATCCAAAAATCTCATTGACTCTATCAGGGTGTATTTCGATGCCAATAACATAAGAGGCCTCTTCAAGATCCTTAATGTCGAAATTATGCAAAAGTAAACGCTTTGACTCATGTAACTTGTCTAAACTATTACTTGCCAATAGAATTTCATCTACGTAAAGGATAAGTATAGTAAAGTTTCTCCCACTCATCTTGAGGCAGGTGCATCGATCCACTTGATTCTTAACGAAATCTTGTTTCTTCATGATCTCATCAAACTTTAGGTATCATTGACATGAAGCTTGCTTCAACCCATATATAGATTTATTCAAGTTATAGACTAAATGTTCTTGACCTTCAGCTTTAAAACCTTCAGGCTGTTTCATGAACACTTTTCATTCAAGTTGCCATTAAGGAAAGCGGTTTTGACGTCCATCTGATGTAGCTCTAATTTAGCTATATGGCATGGGATAATAATCTTGTGATCAGACCTCTTAGAAATTGTTGGTTATTTTGAACAAATCTGACATGATTTAATTATAGCATGTAATACACGTTCAGAAAGCTATTAGGCTATGCGTTATGGGTTTGCTTAACTTTTCAATATTAAACGCAACCTCAGTGTCACATTACCATCTTTCACTTCACCAACTTTTAATTTTTAATATATTAGATAGGGAGAGATTGTGCGACATCAATCCACCACAATTTTGTCAAAAGTGGGCGCCTCAAAGGTGGGGATGGTGTTGCCACAACCCACCGCACAATCCACCACAATTTTGTCAAAAGCGGGGCGCCTCAAAGGTGGGGGTGGTGTTGCCACAACCCACCGCACAATCCACCACAATTTTGTCAAAAGTGGGGCGCCTCAAAGGTGGGGGTGGTGTTGCCACAATCCACTGCACCTTCATGTCAGCAACACCGCACATGTTGTAAAACCATTACACATAACCTTGTGTGCGATCATATTGACATCTCATTTATAAATTATAATTGTTTAAAAGGAAAAGAAACTCAGACTTAAAATAAAAAAAATAAATCTTTTTGTTAAATATGTGAGATTGTATGTTTAAACAATTTTAAAGGAGAATTAATATTTATAATATTTCAAAATACGAGTTCAAATGACATTTGTTAACGCTTTTCTACTTAAGTCTAGAGTTTTTATAAGTAAACACATACATCCTTACATCCTTAATTGTCCAATTGATACTCCACTCTAAGCTAGCATGAAATAAAACAAACACAACGAAACAATCTAGCCGTAAGGTATAGGGGTGAGTAAAAAACCGAATTAATCTAAAAAACCAGACCGAAAAAGCCAAACCAAACTAATAACTGACGGTTCAGTTTATATTTTTGAAAACCAAAACCTTATCTGTCTCGGTTTTGTATATTTTGAAAATCGAAAAACCCGAATCAAACGAACGTATAGATATAAACTTTTATAACATATTGTGTGCATTCATTTTGCATAATATATACTATATTATGTTGTGTGCTTGTATATTAAAAATGTATGCATATTTGTATTACACATATTTATATTAATAGTAGGTTAACATTTATACTTGTTATTGAATTTATGGATTATAATGTTAAGTATCTATATCTATGCTACATAATAAACAAGTAAAATATGATGACAATTGTCACAATTCTAGGCCTTCCCATTCTCATTTTCCCATCTCTCTCCTAGTAATAATCAACTCCGCTATTTTAGGCAACTAAATTAATTATTTGTTTCAATTTTTATCTACACAATTTTGTTCAATCATATTTTTATGAACTTTACAAACAGAAAACAATTTTATAGCCAGTTATGATTCAAATAAAAAACGTTCAATCATATATTTACATATTCATATTGTTCAATTTTGACGAGTGTATGTGTTAATATATTACATTATATTTTACTCAACATGTGTAATACACGTGTTTATTCAACCCGTGCATTACACGAGCTTTAAAAACATAATCTTTTTATTACTAGATACTTAACATTATATTTATTCAACCCGTGTAATACACAATAAATTATAATCCTAAAATTTTAGACCAAAATGTGTAATAATCAATTAATCATTACTCATTAGTTAAAACAACTACTTAACATTATATTTATTCAATACACAATAAATTATAATCCTAAAATTTTAGACCAAAATGTGTAATAATCAATTAATCATTACTCATTAGTTAAAACAATTTAGGCCTAAAATTTCATACCCAAATTTATTATTTTGGTCCAATTTTCTTTTATCCCATAAATTTCAAGCCTAATTGGTACAAACGAAAAAACTGAAACCGAACAGAACCCATTGTGAAAACCAAGAAACTGAAACCAGAAGGTTTTCAAAAAGCCAAAAATCAAACTTTCGGTTTTAGGTTCGTTTTACCCCAAACCGACTCATGGGTCTGTTTACCCCAAACCGACTAATGGGTATGGGTTTTGCGGTACTCGGCTCGATCGGTGACGTTTACATCATTTAAAATCCAAAACAATGCCGAAGCGAGTTCACATAGAAATCTGTATTCAGTTTAAATACGGTTTCAAACTAATAAAGTTTTGGTCAACCGGAGAAAGGATACCTGGAGGCCTTTTTATTTTTATTTTATTTTAATTTTTTTGAACGGCTAAAATTTTATATTACTCCATTTCATGTCTTAGTGGGACTAGAACTCAACATCACGTGAAGAAGTGGATACACTTATGCCACTAGAACAAGTTATCCTTTTGATACAACAAAAATCAAATATTTATAAAAAAATATTTAAGCTAATACACTTATGGTCCATGTCACCGTGTATGGTCAGATTATAGTTCTGGTCCTTAACTTTAGAAACTACACGTCTAAACTGGTTGCTCAAATATAACACGTTTGGTCCTTATCACCGACTGGCATTAAAAACGCCTTTAACATTTTATAAACGACTAAAATATCTTTTATAATTGAAAATTAAACAAATATAAAAATCACCAACGAAACCGCAAAACAAACTTACCACTCTTTTTCCACCATGTAAAAATGTTTGGCCACCTCTAATCCCCGAAGAAAAACAATAGTCACACACCTCTAATCCTGAGCCGACGTTTGATTTCCTGCCACACTAAAACCCAGATCTGAACCACGACACACTCGATCCATGTCAAGGGGCCCGCAATGTGTGTTAGAGGAAGCAGGCAATCGGGAGAGGAAGAATAAGACCAGGGGAGGGGAGGGGAGATGTTTCGGTTTCAATATCTTTTTTCATTATTTAGTTTTTAAAAAATTAGGGCATTTTAACGCGTTTAGCAAAAAAAAAAATTTTAACTTCTATTTGCAAAAATTATTTTTTTTAACTTCTATTAGCTCCAAGTTTCCGTGTTACGGACAGCAAACAGATGGGCTAAACATGCAATTTCTGTAAATGGAGACCAAAACCATAACATGGACATAACACAGAAAATCAAAATCTATACTATATAATAAATAAAGGTTTTTGCATGACACGTGTCACCACCATATTTATTCTCATCATTTTTTTTCCGCTTCTCTTTCATATTTAATGCACTTCTATCTTTTAATAATAATATATATTTAAAGAAAAAATACTAATTATACTAATAAAACACATTTATTTTAAATTATCTCTTATCATAAGAAACTTTAAAATTTAATTATATAACTTTTATCTTTAATAAAATAATAAATAAATATCAAATTATATTAACAATAATAATTAACGTATTTTCGAAACCCAATTATATACTAATTTTTACATATTTTGAATTTGTTTTCGATCCTTACTATATGCAATTACACATGTAAAATATATATATAAAGATTTAAAATTTTAACGTATTTTCAAAACCCAATTATATACTAATTTTTACATATTTTGAATTTTTTTTCAATCCTTACTATATATAATAAATTTTTACTCATTTAAAAATATACATAAAGATTTAAAATTTTTATATATTGATATATTTCACTTCGTTTATAGACACGGGATCTAAACTAGTATACTAATACATATGCCTGGCAATTCTTGCCCACCCACTTAAATTTGGGTTGTTTTGGACTCAAAATACAAGTCATTTTGGGTTGTCTTATTTTAAAATGGGTAGAACTAAAAAAAAAAAAAAAAACAAGCATACGGGTCAGACTGGGCCGGAGGCGGGTCAGACTGGGCCATCAAAACAATTTGCCCATACCCAAACTATGACTTGTATATCGCCTGCCAGGTTTCAGTCTTTTTACCTACACCAAAGATTTTCTTCTTCAAAAGAACTTGTTCCCAGATTTCACTGTTTCTTCTTCATCGCCACAGGTGATTTTCTCGTCTCACTCATTTTAACGCTACGAGATGCAATTTCTACCGAAACGCCATTGATTTCGATTTCTACAAACAACACCGTTCAATTTCAGACCTCCAATCGATTTTGATTTCTTCATCTGGGTTTAATCATCTTCTTCCTGGTTTTCTTCATCTAAAGGCTGATATTGGTACCAAAAAGAACGCCGAATTGATTTCAATGTTTCTGATTTCATTGATTTAATCGATTTTGGTTTCAAGGTTTCAAACTTCTAATTTCTGATTCAACGATTTTGGTTTTTATGTTTTGGTTCACTGAGCAGAAATCAAGATTTCTATCATGATTCATCAATTTTGGTTTTTGACTTTTGTTTCTGATTCATCGATGGTTTCAAAAATCAGAGGATTAAAGAAGCTGATTAAGCATAAACCAAATGCAAAAAAATGGTCTGACAATGAAATCAGGTGTTCGTTTTGTTTTTGATTTTTGGAGTTCTGAAACAATTTCATATTTTGGTTTTTGGTTTATAAAATCATTTCTTAAGCTAGATTTTTGGAGTTCTAAAACAGATTCATTCATTTTCATAAAATGATCCGTCCTGACCCGCATCTGTTTTTTTGTCAAAAACCGTTCTGACCCGAACCCATCCTGACCCGAACCCATTCTGACCCGACACCCCGCCCAACCCAACCCGCCCATTTTGCCAGCTCTAGTAATACATATGCATTACATAACTTTAATAACAGACATATTGATAGTTTGGGATACAAATGCCTGGAAACTTCAAAAATTAGAGTAAAATGCATTGAAATTTATTTAAACCAAGAAATTGTTTCAATACATATTATGCTTCTAATTAAAAAAAAAACAAGTGGACAAACAATTTCATCGAGTTGTTTGCGAGTAAAACGACGTATGACTCTACGACACGTATGAGCAAGAATAGTACATACATACATGCATACCTTGAGATATATATAGTTCAAACATATATTAGCCTCTCCCTTCCAGTAGTCTCTTGATCATTAGCTTCATGTAGATATCAAAGTTTGCCCATTTCATGGCATCTTTTTAGTGTTGAATGCTTATTGCGATTGATTGTGGATTATGATGAAATCATTCTGTTCTTTCAAAGTTGCCACCGATTTGCATGTGCAACCATTCTGGTGATGATCCGTTACTGAATTCCCTTGCGGGTTGTGAAGCAAACGGCACCCCAGCCATGTCGAATGATTGTTGACCAAACTGAAACGCCAGCGTTGACTTGTTAGATACTCATTTGACCCGTTAGAAATAAAACATCACATAAGTAGCCATTCATAAGTAAACGGGTCAAAGTTGCCATCTTTATTTAATCCAAATACCATTTGACGTATCCCCTTTGAAGCTAATATTCTTTATTTTACTCATTTGACCCGTTAGAAATGAAGCCACCCAAGTGTACCCGTGCATAAGTTAATGGGTCGAAATCGCCATCTTTATATAATCAAAAGACCCATAACATTTAATACTTACATCTTTTGAAGGAAATCCTTGGGGACTTGGGTGTGATCTTGAAGTGACAGCTTCAAGCTTCATTGATAAGAACTGTCACACTCAACTTAATTAGCACATCGATCGTTGTAATGTTGAAATGGAAATACAGGTCATGATCCAAAAGAAAAGTAAGTATGCTTACCTCGACCTGTTGCTGTAGTGATTGAATGTAATTAATTATCTCATCAAGGACCAGTGCTTTCCCAATAACCTACATAATTGATACTTCTGTAAGCTTTTGAAGCATGTTTTGAATTCCTAGGATGAAATTCATAAAACTTTCAACAAGCATTCATCATCTGCCATCATTAAAGTTTTAACATAATTGTCGGTGCAATTATTCAAAATGGAAGTGTGGTATAGGACAGCCTGAAGGGTTTATTACTCATGTATGTTTTAATTTTAGATCGCTTAGAAACATTTTGGACAATTTAGGAATGGCACTCGGATGGTTCCCATACTCGATTGTAAAACCGTGTTCTGTACCTATCGGTACCTGATTACTCGTTACCTGTCGGGCATCACATATACCCATTAGTTGGTTAAAAATCACCCATTGGGATTCCCATGTACACTTTTCACTATTTTCAATTTTTGTATAATTTTATTACCCAAGGAAATAGAAATGTAATAGATTACTTTAAGAACAAAGGAAAAGAAAATGTTTACGGGTATGATTGGGGTAAACGGGTATGTATGTTTCGGGCAATCGGGCTGCGTATACCATACCTAGTCTTATACCCAGTACTATACCGGAATACCAGTCCTATTACTCGTCTCAATCCTGTGGTGTTCGGGTTCGCTTGCCATCCCCTATGATGGACATGAATAAAAAACTTAAACCATTTCAAAAAGATTCACATGCCATGATGTCTAAATCTTGTCAGTGTGCATGTTGTGCATCAGCCTGTCACTTATTAATTCCAAATCAATTAACTGAAATGAATCAAATACAGATAACCAAACAAGAACAATAAATCACAACACCTTATTACAGCCAGGGACAAGATCTTGAAGAATTTTCATCCTTTCACTTATCTTCTCTCTTCTAGCCTAACCACAAAAATGGGGTCAAAATCAGAAAAAAGCTACACAAGAAACTTGAATCTTTATAAAAGAAAACAAAAAAAGAAGTTGGAAAACTTACCCTTTCTGCTAGACTATGGCTATCAGTGGCTTGACCTCTTCTTGCTCGAACATGAATGTAATCTTGTTTGGGCGGTTCTGACGGTTTCACACTGTTTTCGGCCCTCTTGCCCGTACTTCTTTCAGCTTCTGGTTTAGATTCTGAGTTTTCATTTTCAAGCGCCAACGTCTTCAAGCGTTTACCATCACCATAAAGCTGATTAAAATTTCACAATTTTTCATGAAAAATAAGAACTCTTTTATCATATATTAATACTTACAATTCACATACCACAGTAATACTAATCTTGCATCTATACTAAACTTCATAAAATAAACAATTAATCAATAATATAGAATCTGAACTCAAAAACTATCATCATGTTCATCCAAATTTAATAGAATACAAACAGAAAAAATTGGTGAGATTGAAAATTTGAACAAACTAGTATCACTTTCATCCAAATTTAATTAGAATACAAACAAAAAAGATTGGCGAGCTTGAAAAATTGAACAAATTAGTATCAATTTCATAGAAATTTAATAAAATACAAACAGAAAAGATTTTTGAGATTGGAAAACTGAAAAACTCAGTATCAATTTCATCCAAATTTAATAAAATACCAACAGAAAAGATTGGCGAGTTTGAAAACTTGAACATATTAGTAGCAATTTCATCCAAATTTAATAAAACACGAACAGAAAAGATTGGTGAGATTAAAAAATTGAACATATCAGTATCAATTTCATCCAAATTTGACCATAAAAGTCAAAATAGGTTATTTAGTTTACATAAACAAAAACAAGTAAAAACAGGGGAGCATATCAGATTTCAAGAGCAAATTCGCATCTAAAGTTGCTAAAAAGTTCAACACAAACAGTAATGAACATAATATTATTATTTTACAATATTAAATTTCATAAAAAACTACTGTTCAATAATTACCATGCTATTATTGCCATTGCTACGGCTGCTAGTTGATACACCTTTAGACGAATCATCATCTTCACGCCGCTTCTTACTCTGATTACTACTACTCCCTCTCTGGTCCACAACCATCGGATCATCCACATATACACCACTATTATCCATACCAAACGACGCCGCATTGCCGCCTATCGGAAACGACCAGATCTCCGTCAAATTACACAACGAAGACGCCGAATTACCAGACCGGAAACCACCGCCGTTCATCATCACCGGCGGATCCACTCAAACGAAACAGCAACAACAAATCAAATCCAAACAAATTTCATTCAAATCACCATCCGACTCCTCGAAACCCTAGATTGCTTCGCGTAAACTCCAGCTCGTGAGTGCCGAATCAGATTGATGTTATAGATACAGATGAATGTGTGTGTAAGAGATAAGAGTGTGTGTGAGAGAGAGATAGTTGATAAAGCTGCGTGTGATCTGGTTCGAGAGTGGGGAAGGTTGTTGGGGTGCGTACTGTACCCACCAGCAGTGTACGTTAGCAAGGTAGACCTAGGGAAAGAAGTGACTTCTGAATGAGGATTCTCCGAGGGTCAAGCGTCTTCTTGTCCACCGCCTTTTTTAAATAATCACAAATCTCTAATTTCTTCTCAACCGTACGATTTACGAAAATGATACTATCACACACCCTCAATGATACACACCAATGTTATAACATTGCTTTCAAATCAATATACATCAACCATAAAGCTCTCCTGTAAAATAATCTAATATATATATACAATCAGTTTTGTAAAGTGAATTCTAATAGTTTAATTTATTTAAAGTCATCCTGTCACAAAGTTATTTATCTTTACTATAACACCCCGATTTTTAAAAGAAAACAAAAGTCTAGGGGCTATTGTGTAATTAGCCCAAAGTTAAGGATTCAAACAAAAAGAATCTGGAAAACGAGCCGGAAGCGGACCGCTACCAAGCCCTTAGCGGTCCGCTAGCCGCAATTGGGTTGGGCAACGAGGATGCAACACGTGTATAATGACTCACAAAAAAGGATTGGGTAGAGGACCGCTACCCAAAGCTATAGCGGTCCGCTATGTAGTGGGCAAGAAAGACAGTTGGCATGAGGCGGTAGCGGACCACTACCGCCCAGCCTAGCGGTCCGCTACGGGTGGTGTTCCAGCCCTATAAATAGATGGTCTTTGTTGTTCATTTGAAACAACAAACACCAACCACCACTACACACACAAACACGCACATCAAGGAGCCCCGAACGACGATTACGAGTGCGGTACGTAACGAGTATGGTTCGAGTTTAGGGAAACGTTTAAAGCGAGGAACGAACTTAGGAACTACCCGAGGATATTGTAAGTACACTGGGCCCGTACCCTAGACACGGTTATGTGAAATGCGTGCTTATATGATATGATTATGTGATATGTGTTATGTGATATGACAAGGGTACGGGATAATGACGGATTAGTCTAAACACTTAACGGGAATAATGGAGTAGCCACGATGTATCCAAGGGGTGGGGGATACGCCGCTGGTACTTCCTATATATAAACTTCTTGGTACTTTGTGGTGAACCCATTATGAACGTTAAGAGGTATAGATTAATACAGAATAAACAAATATAGTAAACGTACGGGAGAACATCCAACTGGTATGTAGTTATCTGACAATCGGAATGTCTTGTCTAAAGAAAAGAGTGGTGTAAAAATCTCTCCTAGACCCGTCACTCTTTCCTAAGGACATCTCTGTTGGAGGTACTGCTTTGGAAGGAAAATCACCCCAATTTACAATATATGACGAATACTAATATGAGATGAAAGTATACCATGCATAATGAATATGAATATATGATGAGTATGAATATGTGAAATGCATGATGAATATGTGAATGCATGATGATACATGCAAACATGAATAAGTGTGATGGAACGAGTCTAAACCCTAAAATGGAATAACGGAGTACTCACGAAGTGTTAGAAGGGTGGTCGCCGCTGGTACTTCCTATATATAAACCCTTCTAATGCATCGTGGAGAAACCGTTACGAAGTTTTAAGGCAAGGACTGGTTGGGGAAGTAAATCAAGCATATATATGAAATGAAAACAAATGCTTGATACATTTGGAAGGCTATGAGTCAAAGATACTCAAGGTCCCAAATGAAATGAGATACCCGGGCTGTAAGGTGTATCTCAATAAAGAAAAGAAAAGAAAAGGGAAACTCTAGGCTTACGGCCTGTAAGGTTAAATTTCCCATGTATAAGTGTCGGGTTTTGTATGTTTTAGTAGTTTAATTGAGTTTATCGAGTCAGTTTTATGTGGGTTTTGCAGTTTGATGTGTTACAGGTTAAAAATTGCTTAAAGAGCGGAAGCTTACGGGTCGTTGATAAGAAGGCACGAAGCCCGGGAAGTCAAAGAAAATCAAAGTCAAAGCAAAAAAGTCAAATTCTGGAAAATTGGGATCCTCGCAGTACGCGAAGATCAGAAGAGAAAGTCTCGCGGTACGCGAGGGGCTTAAGAAGTAAGCCGGACTATTTTGGCCTTCGCGGTACGCGAAGGCCCGGCTAGATCCTTTCGCGGTACGCGAGAAAAAGGAAAATCTGCAATTTTGACCTAATTTCAATTGTAAACTTAGGTGGACTCCCATTCTCGAATTACCTTCTTCCTTGCCGTCCCAGAGCTTCCCTAAGGCGATTCCAGAGCTTGTTTGGCCAATTGTTCTTAGTTTTGAATGATTATAAGTTTAAACTTTAGACCTTTAATGTTTTCGACAATCATGAGCGGCTAAACGCTTTTGTGATCCCTCCGGGTGAACGATTTCTACTTGTATGTGTATGATTTTAGTTGATGATTAATTTGGATCGAAGTTTTGTGAACCTATTAAGTTCTTTGAATTCAATTGTGTGTTTGATTTATGAACAATTGCATATTTTCGATTTATCGCATCTATCGTCGTTTCTTGGTTTTCTTGCATCGGGAATAATCCGATTTTGTGATTGAATTGATTATTGTGTGGTTGGGTTAAACAATTTAAACAAGGTTATGTCTATGTAATCTCTTATCTAATTTAAAACTTAAATTGTGCGTATGCTTTGCTAAATCCGAATCCCGGGGTGGTCCGTCTTTCTCCAATTGTTTTACAAATCAATTTAAGTGTTTTTGATAATTCCAAGTCTTTTAATTAATAAAGTTTTGAACTTTAGTAGTAATTGAATAGTTTTAACTTGAATAGCATTCTCCACGTGTTCCCTGTGGATTTGATAACTCTATTTCACTGTCTACAGTCTAAGTAGCTAAGAAGTGGTTTTTATAAATATTTTTTATTAGCTTTGACACCGCGATCAAAATGGTGCCGTTGTCGGGGAAATTGTGCGCAAAGTGCTGTTTTTGATTTATTTTGTTCAGTGCTACTAATTTTTGTGCTTACGTGTGCAGGGACAGTTTTATGCATACTAGGCCTCAGGAAGAACATCACCGTTGCTTTTTGATTAAGAAATAGAAAGAGTAGCAAGAGCTAACAAAAAACTTACAGGAACAATTCAAACAATACTTGAAAAGCTTGACAGTCCATCTGTGAGAATGTCACAGAACCAACCGGTAAACCAACAACCTAATCAAGGTGGGGAATAAAACCCACCCATTCCACCTCTACCAGATCTACTATTTCCTAAACCAACCACAAAACCAACCAATCCCACCTCAAAACCAACAACCACAAATTCCACCAAATCACAACCAACCGCCTCCTCCACAAAACCAGAACCAACCACCACCCCAACTCCAACAACCTCTACCACAACCCGTGTTCAGAAACAGACCATACCAACCACATGATAGCTACCCGAGCTACTCTGACTATGAAGATGAAGATAGCCACCAACCACAGCACGGTTCTCAACATGAGAATTGGAACGAAGAGGAAGAGTGGTATGATTTAAACCATCAGGAGGCATTCCCTCCCCAAAATCATTGGCAGAACATAGATGGATGGGTTCAACCACCACCGAGAGCAGAGTATGGGTTTCCACCGAGGAACAACCAGCAAGGGTACTTGGGTAATATGGAACGAGAAAACAGGTACAGACAGCCCAGAAACGTACAACCACGGAGACATGATCAAGGGGTAGACAGTCACTTTCGCCTCTCTTTGGCTTTAAATGCTTCCCCCATCATTCCACCAGTTCGTAGGGGGAATGCATTCGAAATCAGACCAGGTTGTCTTGGAATCTTCCCATGCTTCTATAAGAGAGCTACTGAAGAGCCGTATACACATCAGTTTGAATATGAGGCTACTTGTGGGACCATAGGTGGTCAGGGGTTCACTACTGATGAGGTGAAACTAGTGCTTTTCCAGTTTTCACTAAAAGACCGGGCAAAGCAATGGTTTTTATCTTTGCCATCTGCAAGCATTGCCATCTAAGCAGAGTTACAGCAGCAGTTTCTTGATGAATACTTTCCATCTCATAAAACCAATTAGGCCCGAGCTGCTATACGGGATTTCAAGCAACAATCAGGGGAGCCTTTCTATGAGGCATTTAAAAGATTCAAGGAGTTGCTTCGAAACTTCCCACATCATGGGATACAAAAGTGGGAACTCATACAGGCCTTCTATGATGGGTTATTACCTGAGGATGTGAGAGATGTCAATGCCACCAGTGCAGGTTCATTCTTCGAGAATCATGTGGATGTTGACTTGGATATTTTGGAGAAGATGGCAGTAACATCAAAGAGAGGTGTCTAATGTCTCACAGGGATACCCAGTGTGTGATGGTTATGGTGATCTTGGCCATACTGTGGAGAGCTGTCCAAGAGAGCAGGGCAAGCCGGAAGAAGTGAACCAGATTGGAGGTGATAGGAAGTCGGACATGAATGCAACACACTACCATCCGGGACTTAGAAATCATCCTAATTTCAGGTACGGTAATGCAAATAATCAAATGAATCCTAACTTTTAGGTTCCTTATGTGCAGGTTGGGAGTCAGCAGCATTACCAGAACCGCCAACAAAGCTACAATCCAGGCGGGTACCAAAGAAACTCAGGTAATCAGGGGTACCAACATGGGGGATATCAACAGAGAAACTACCAACAGAACCAGCAGAACAAACCTGCAGCTGGCAGTGACCCGCAGCTTGCAGCCATACTGGAGTCCTTAAAAAGGATTGAGCAAGATAAAGAGATCCAGATCAAAACTAATGAGTTGTTCGAACGACAACTGGGTCAGTTGGCTGAAAGGATAGCAGAAGTAGTGGGGAGAGCACCAGGGCAACTTCCAAGTGATACAAAGTTAAACCCTCAACACCAAGGTGCCAGTTCCTCGGGTTCAAGGAATGCAAATGTCTCCCAGGTAAGTACCCTAAGGATCGGTAAGGTTTATAACAATGTCACCTCAGCATCACCAGTAGACCTAGGAGAGGATGGTGAGAGTGACAGCGATTCGGAAGCAGTTTTTATTAAACAACCTAAAAAGTAACTTTTTCTGAAACATCTAAAACTAAACTGAACACAGCTGTCACTCAAGGTGTAGGGGTGGAGAATAATACCATCCATTATCCTGCTGCTCTATTGGAACCATCTAAGAAGAATGTGACTAAAAGGGGTCCACAACAGGACGAGTTGTGGGACATGTTTAAACAAGTGAAAATTAACCTTCCCCTTTTAGATGCAATCAGGCAAGTACCAGCTTATGCAAAGTGCTTGAAAGAACTATGCACCCAGAAACGACATCTTAAAATGCCCAAAAAGCTTGACCTAATAGATAATGGCAATGCCTTTTGTCGGGTGCATTGCCACCTAAGCTACAGGATCCAGGAGCACCTTTAATTTCTATGCAAATTGGTGAACTAAAAATCAATAAGGTTCTCCTATATATTGGAGCTAGTGTTAGTATCCTCCAGGGAAGTTGTAGGTCCCGGGAGCCTCGTCGCGCAGCGAATATACACGGACCTGTTCTGTGATTTGTGTGGGAACCAAGAAACGAGACAGAGAAACACTAACAAAGACAAAAAAGAATGAAACGACACGTAGTCCATAACATAGAAGTCATCCCGTATTACAGACTACGTACCAAAGGAGCACACATCTCTCATCTAAGCTCATGGTCCAGGGGTCGGGAGATCTCGTCCCGACCCGGACACCTCTCGACCTAGTTCCAGAGTTTCACCTACAAATGAAGACAAGTCTTCAATTTATAGGGGAAGGAACATTACCTGCGTATTTGACAAGTACGCAAGGCAAAAGCCTTGCATACTTACTAAGTACGCATGGTTTGGTCATGTGTACTTGACAAGTACGCAAGGCAAAAGCCTTGCGTACTTACTAAGTACGTGGGACCAAACTGGTGTGTAGGCTAAGTACTCAGGAACACCTTCCTGCGTACTAGCCACGTACACCGATACATAGAATTTAATCTATAGTTACTAAAACATGCTTCTAAAAACTCCCTCTTAACTATAGGATCAAATTCTATCTATCACTAACACTGATAATCATCAGTTTACAAAGAATGTCCTAACAGAAGTTTGTATGACCAGTACGACTTTGGTCCTCTACAAAAGGCTGATACCACCGTGGTTTTGGCAGATCTTACTCTTAAACTTCATAGGGGAATACTAACCAATGTAATTGTGAAGGTGGAAGATTTTTACTATCCTGTCAATTTCTTAGTACTTGATTATGCAGCTCCTACTAATGACAGACATCCTAATGTGATATTGGGAAGACCATTCTTAAGAACAGCTCAATGTGTAATCAATTGCGTAACAGGTACAGTGGACATGACATTTCGCAACCGAAGGTTAAGGTTAAACATATTTGCTAGTGCTATTCCTATTCCAATCAATGGCGAATGCTTCATAGCAGGCGTTGTTGAGAGGTGTCGCCCTAATGAAAATGAGGGTGAAACCCTGGAACCATGTATTGTTTGTGACAGGAAATAGGAGGAGTATGAGCTTCAGATGCAGGAAGCAAAGGCACAAGTGGAGGTGTATGATTTGAGAGAAAAAGTGCCAAACTGGTCACTTTAGGTTGAGAGACTGCCAGATCATATTGATACCTAGCTAAAGCCATCACTGGAATCACCACCTAAGCTGGATCTGAAAGATTTTCCTAAACATTTAAAATATGCATTTGTGGGTGACAATAACTCTCTTCCTATTATCATTACTGCAGGTTTAGCTGAGGAACAGGAGCAGGCATTGATGAAGTTTTTGATTGCCCATAGGGCAGCAATTGGGTGGACCATAGCAGATCTAAAAGGGATCAGCCCAACAATTGTCATGCATAAGATCGTCAAAGAAGAAGGAGCAAAACCTGCTCGGGATGCTCAACGAAGGTTGAATCCTAACATGCGTGAAGTGGTAAAGAAAGAGGTGCTCAAATGGTTAGATGCGGATATCATCTACCCCATCTCTGACAGCAGCTGGGTGAGCCCTACTCAGACAGTACCTAAGAAAGCTGGCATCCAGGTAATAAGGGAGAAAGTGGGGAAGAGATTGCCACTCGTCCGGTAACTAGGTGGCGAATCTGCATCGACTATAGGAAATTAAATGCTTCAACATCAAAAGACCACTTCCCTCTCCCTTTCATTGATCAAATCATTGAGAAACTTGCAGGTCAAAAGTTTTATTGTTTCTTTGATGGGTACTCGAGTTATAATCAAATTTCAATACATCCAGAGGACCAACAAAAGACCACGTTCACTTGTCCATATGACACCTTCGCTTTTAGGCGAATGCCTTTCGGCTTGTGTAACGCTCCAACCACCTTTCAATGGTGCATGATGAGTATCTTTTCAGATATGATCGAGGAGTCCATGGAAGTCTTTATGGATGATTTTTCAATATTTGGCACAACTTTTGAAACTTGTTTGAATCAATTAACTAAGGTATTAAAAAGATGTGTTGAAACTAATCTGGTACTCAGTTGGAAGAAAAGCCACTTCATGGTTCAAGAAGGGGTGGTTTTGGGGCATGTTATCTCTAGTAAGGGTATTGAGGTCGACCATGCAACCGGGTCATTTTAACTCTACCTCCCCCAAATAGTGTAAAAGGCGTTCGTTCCTTCTTAGGACACACCGAGTTTTACAAAAGGTTTATTAAAGGTTTTAGTGTCATAACCAAACCATTGTGTAATCTACTACTTAAAGATGTCCTTTTTGTTTTTGATAAATAATGTTTAGATTCATTTGAATTAATTAAACAAAAATGGATGGAGGCCCCTATTTTAAAATCATCGGATTGGTCGTTACCCTTTGAAATAAAGTGTGATGCTAGTGACTATGCTGTGGGGGCAGTATTGGGACAACGGGTAAATAAGAAACCCGTGGTGATATACTATGCAAGTAAGACTCTTTCTGATGCTCAGCTTAATTATACCATAACTGAGAAGGAGCTACTCGCAGTAGTATATGTATTGGATAAGTTTAGATCATATATATAGGGCAGTAAAGTTATTGTTTACTCTGATCATAGTGCAGTCAGGTACCTCATGGCAAAGAAGGATGCCAAGCCCAGGTTGATCCGTTGGATCTTGTTATTGCAGGAATTTAACTTGGAGATCCGTGACAAGAAAAGGAGTGAGAACGTCGTGGCAGATCATTTGTCATGCATTGTGCAGGATGGAAGTGAATCTGAGGGGGAAATTAATGAAACATTCCCTGACGAACAATTATTATCAGTTTCTACTACTCCTTGGTTTGCTAACATCGTTAACTATTTGGCTACAGGTGCAATTCCGGAGCATTGGTATATAAAGAAGAGGCACCAGTTCATTGCACAGGCGCGCCAGTACATCTGGGATGAACCATATTTATTTAAAGTGGGCGCAGATCAACTGGTTAGAAGATGTAAACCAGAGTCAGAGATTCAGTGTGTGTTAGGGCTGGTACATGCATCTGCGTGTGGAGGACATTTCAGTGGGCAGAAGAAAGGTCGGAAGGTATTTTAAGCAGGCCTATTTTGTCCATCCATCTTTCGGGATGCTTTTGAGTTCACCAAGAACTGTGTGAACTGTCAGAAGATGGGAAGTATTTCAAAGAGGAATGAGATGCCATTGCAGCTAATCTTGGTTGTGGATTTGTTTGACGTATGGGGCATCGATTTTATAGGGCCATTTCTGAACTCTTGTGGGTATCTCTATATTCTAGTGGATGTGGTTTACGTGTCCAAGTGGGTAGAGGCTATAGCAACAAAGACAAACGACCATGCATTGGTGTGTAAATTTGTGCAAACCAACATCTTTTCCCGATTTGGAATCCCTCGTGCAATCATAAGCGATGGGGGATCACATTTCAAGAACTTCCAATTCGAGAGATTGCTTAAACGTTATGGAGTCGATCACAGAATAGCTACCCCATATCACCCACAGACCAGCGGGCAGGTCGAAGTGTCCATCCGACAAATCAAAGAGATTCTCCAGAAAACAGTGCGGGCAGACAGAAAATATTGGGCAGGGAAGCTTGATGATGCCTTATGGGCTTACCGCACCGCTTATAAAACTCCAATCGGCACTACACCGTGCAGATTGGTGTATGGAAAGGGATGCCACTTGCCGGTTGAGATTGCACATCGGGCATTATGGGCAGTCAAAGAGGTTAACCTCGACTACGATGCTGTGGGTATGGAATGTAAGTTACAGCTGAATGAGCTGGAAGAGTTACGGGATGTAGCTTATGAGTGTGCTTCTGCTTATAAAGATCGGATGAAGAAAGTGCATGATGCTAAGTTAAAGAAGATGATGTTTGAAGTAGGGCAGAAAGTGTGGCTCTACAACTCTAGGCTCAAGTTATTTCCAGGAAAGTTGAAGAGCAAGTGGATGGGCCCTTACCTGATTACACAGGTTGGAAACTATAGGGACATTGAGATTGAAGACTTCGATGATCATCTAAGGCAGGTGGTGAATGGCCACTGGTTGAAACCATATCTGGAAGCAGCAGACATCAATTTCATTGAAGAATCATGGAGTGTGTTGAAGAATCCTTAACCATAGTGAGGTACACCACGTCTGGCTGAAAACGTTAAACTTAGCGCTACTAGGAGGCAACCTAAGGTTAGTTAACTTTAATTTCCTGTCTGGTTAAATGAATGTCGTGGGTGTGTTCTCTATAAACCCTCACGAGACTAAACTCGTCCACTCGGGCTACCGAGGGGTTTAAAAGGCTTGTTACATATGCTAAATGCCTCCGTGATTCCTACGAAAGTGAGTTAGGTTGTCATTTATTTTTCTAGTTAGGTTGTCATTTCTTTTGCTACTGAGGGACGTCTCTGGGGAGATTATAGTTGGATATCGTGTGATTGAGGGCAATACACAAACCCGCGGGGGGGTAGGATGCCGTTGTAGAGTCTATACAAAATTTTGAGTTTTTCGGTATAGTTTTGCATCTTTTCTAAGTTTTTGCAGGGTTTCGTGGCAAATTGAGTGATAAAAATCATCAGGAAAGACGTTTCAGTTATGTGGGCATATAATCTAAGTGTTGGAATGCGTTTTTGAAAAGTTTGAAACTTTTGAAAAATTTGAGTTTTAGGAGGTGAAAAAAATTCTAAGGCAAAAATAATTTTTTCTAACATTCTGTGATGGAGGTCCTCTTGCGGTACGCGAGAGTTTCTTGGCTGGTCTTCGCGGTACGTGATAGACAAAACAAGGGGGTCGGGCATAGTTTGTCCCTCGCGGTACGTGAGGGATAGTCCCTGAGTTTTCGCGGTACGCGAGGGACCCTGAAACCCTAATTTTTTTTTAGTCTTTTTTAGTCGTTCGAGTCCGTCGGGTCTCTTATTTTTAATTGAATCGATATGATGCTTGTGGGTTTGTTTGGAGCTTATTTTGCAGGTATGGATTTAAATTTCCCGTACTCAATTTCCATTTGGGGGACGATAATCCGACTTTTGCGTGATTCTTTTGTACAAGGCAACCCACTTGTATCCATGGGGCACGATCACGAATGAAATGCTATACGATCGTCTTTCCAACTAAGTTTTTCTTTTTGTGTTTTATTTTAGTTTTGAGTCGCTTTCCCTATATTGAGGACAATGCAGAGTTCAAGTGTGGGGAGGGGAGACTTTGTCCAGGTCTAGTTTGAGTCTTTTGTTGGAGTGAATTTTGAGTCGTAAAAACACATAAAAAGTTAAAATTTTAAAAAATGTCTTTGGATTAGAATGTTTGCAATTAAATGGAAAATGATAGTACAATCGGGAAGTTACGTGTGTAATGTAATTGAATAATAAAGATGATCAAACACGTATAATTTGTAACGTCTTGGTAGGCCCAACCAATTTAAGAGCTTAAATATCCTGATAGTGAATCTATTTAATTGGATAATTAATCCAGGATATGTCGTGGGTTCTCATCTTAGGGGTGTCGGTAAGGTCGGAACTGTCAATATAGGGTGATAGGTACCTTTATAAACAACATTTTATAAGTTTTTAAAATTATTTGGCACACTGCTTTCTTTTTATGAAAATAAATCCGAAAGTTGGTGGCTCACGCATTCCATAATCCATCATTTAAATGAGCTTTAATTAATTAATTTGAAATCTTAGGTGTTGCCTACGTGTTACCCTCCGGGATAGTGACTTGGTTGATACACCCATGGGCGGGACTTAAGTGATCATTATTGGATGCCTAAATTAGGTTCACTTTTTTCCCTTCGGGATGGTGACTTGAAGGATATACCCTAATTTTCATTATCCATTATCCATTCTAATTTTCAAAAACGTATAAATTCGTGTTTATAATGGTGGGAAATCTATATGGTTTAACCCGAGCTTAAACATGACCTTGAGATGGGATTAGGCTGAGTCATAGCTTTCTGAGTGTGAGACCCATAGATTGACTACTTGCTTGGTAATGTATAATATATAGATCACATAATTGGGGGATCGAGAGTCGGTGGTTGGGTTTAATCGGACATAAATACCGATTGTTACGGTTAACGTGTTATGAAAGTCTGTGCTGTGAAAAATGAAAGTAATGTGCAAGTTCCCGGTTATGATTCCATTGCATTATTCTTTTTCAGGACAAAAAAGGTCAAGTGTGGGTATGTGATGTAAGGTTAAATATCCCATGTATAAGTGTCAGGTTTTGTACGTTTTAGTAGTTTAATTGTGTTTATCAAGTCAGTTTTATGTGGGTTTTTGTATTTTGATGTGTTACAGGTTAAATGTGCTTAAAGAGCGGAAGCCTACGAGCCGTTGATAGAAGGCACGAAGCCCTGGAAGTCAAAGAAAATCAAAGTCAAAGCAAAAAGTTAAATTCTGGAAAATTGGGATCCTTGCGGTACGCGAAGATCAGGAGAGCAAGTCTCGCGGTACGCGAGGGGCTTAAGAAGTAAGCCCAACTATTTTGGCCTTCGCGGTACGCAAAGGACCGGCTAGATTCTTTCGCGGTACGCGAGAAAAAGGAAAATCGGCAAATTTGACCTAATTTCAATTATAAACTTAGGTGGACTCCCATTCTCGAATTACCTTCTTCCTTGCCGTCCCAGAGCTTCCCTAAGGCGATTCCAGAGCTTGTTTGACCAATTGTTCTTAGTTTTGAATGCTTGTAAGTTTAAACTTTAGACCTTTAATGTTTTCGACTATCATGAGCAGCTAAACGCTTTTGTGATCCCTCCGGGTGAACGATTTCTACTTGTATGTGTATGATTTTAGTTGATGATAAGTTTGGATTGAAGTTTTGTGAACCTATTAAGTTCTTTGAATTCAATTGCGTGTTTGATTTATGAACAATTGCATGTTTTCGATTTATCGCTTCTATCTTCGTTTCTTGGTTTTCTTGCATCGGGAATAATCCGATTTTGTGATTGAATTGATTATTGTGTGGTTGGGTTAAACAATCTAAACAAGGTTATGTCTATGTAATCTCTGATCTGATTTGAAACTGAAATTGTGCGTATGCTTTGCTAAATCCGAATCCCGGAGTGGTCCGTATTTCTCCAATTGTTTTACAAATCAATTTATGTGTTTTTGATAATTCCAAGTCTTTTAATTAATAAAGTTTTAAACTTTAGTAGTAATTGAATAGTTTTAACTTGAATAGCATTCTCCACGTGTTTTATGTGGATTTGATAACTCTACTTCCCTGTCTACAGTCTAAGTAGCTAAGAAGTGGTTTTTATAAATATTTTTTATTAGCCTTGACACCGCGATCAATAACCTCCATTATCTCTTGATATCCCCAAAAGGTTCATCTCTCAATACTCATCCCACAATTTTAACTCAGTAAGTCTCACCGACATGGATCGAACTTACTCACTATTAACTCCTGACCTACCACACATAATAACTCAAACTTGATTAACCCAACAAATCTCTATGCATTTGTCTACTCAGCCTTAACCAAGGTTTATACGAATTAACTGACTCAACAATTATACACGTCACGTCACAACCCTGACACCACAACCAATCTAACTCTACTCGCCTCAATAATGTTATCTACACATCACAATAATAATATCTAACGCATAATAAATATAATTGAGAACTCATATGCAATTTAACACACATATATACATGCACACAACACATGCCTCATCACCGCACCCTCGTCAGGGTTACCTTCGTCAGGGCATGGGTTACCTTCGTCAGGGCATTAAACACACTCCGAGCTCATCATTAACCTATTAAATACATGTCACCGTTGGTGACCTAACGAAGGACTTCGTCCTTCACAATCCTGTTTGACATGTCATAAAGACAAAGACGAAAACAATGTACCCGTTGTGCCATAACGACACAAACGCACAACACATCTATAAAACACATAATAAATAACATCATGCCATCGTTTACATGACTCATAAACTACACCTGCATCACACATATAACTTTCAGAACAAGTATCCTACGTTTATTCGTTAGCGTTTAACTTATATTTAGACTCACCCAGGTTAACCCTTAACACAAGACCCGTCATTAACCCTTTTATCCCTAGCTCACATAATCACCTAGACACCCCGTAGACATTCCGAATCATTAAGGAATATTATAGTTCATAACCCTCAGGTTAATTTCCAAAACCCTCGTCTCGTTTAATTTGGTAAATATATCTTATAGGCATGTATGACAGCCCCAGAACATTAAAAATATTTGAAGAGTAGGGGATTAGAAACTCACAAGTTATACCGAGCCCATATCCTAGCTCTGCACCCCGATTACTAGCTCAAACCCTGAACCTGCCAACGTACGATCCAAGGATCAGATTACGTTCAAAACATACGTCGAATAACGTATAATAATAATTTAAACCTGGAGACTCATCTCGTCATCTCATTACCATCTCCATGAAACTCTAGTTTCACGTGTTTACCCGAACCGGATCGTCCTTGGCTAGTTTAGAACCCTTATGCCCGAACCTATGTTTTCATGCATGCACATACGTGGTCATGCACCCCTAACCCCACGAGCACACACATACTCGGATCGAGTTCCATGCACGCATGCACGCCATGGAGGAACAAAATCCTAACCGGGTGCTATTCTGGTCTCCTCGTCATGTACCAGCAAGTCACTCGTCCCTACCGTCGCCTTCGTCTCCTTCCTCTTGCATCTCTAGCCGAAAACCACCATGCACCATTATGTAACTCTCTAACGTCGTATGCCGCTGACCGACCACCAACATGTGCCACCACCTTCCTTTTTCGGCTGTAACATCCCAAAACTACTAAACATAAGATGGGACACGTGTCGATTGAGAAACGTTGCCAAAGAACCCAACCAGTTCGAAACTGGAAGATTATTCGCCCGGAAATAGCCCAAAACTTCGAGTAAACATATATCGGGCTAGAAAAAGAGTTACTGGAGCCATAATATATGAAAATGGGGTGATTCGACGAGGAGAATCTAAAGATAAGGTACGTCGAACCGATGTCCTAAGCATAACGGTCCGACATGTGTTGCTAAAGCAAATCATGAGACTATGACGCGTGTTTGATGACAGCTCCAAGTTGGACCGATATGATTTTAGACGTTGGTCCGACATGCGGACGTCGGACCGATATGGTTTTAGACGTCGGTTCGACATGGACGCAGTTTCAGTCTATAAATAAGAAAGCATTTGCCGTTCAAATGAAACAACAACAACACATACACCAAACACCATACACACACACACACACACTCTGAAGAAGGATTAAGGAGCTATTGTGGTGCGTTTAAGTGCGAGTGTGGTTCGAGTTCAGAGAAACATTTAAAAGCAAGGAACGAATTTAGGAACGAACCGAGGATAATGTAAGTACACTGAACCCGTACCCTGGACATGAATACGTGAATTATGTGTTTAAATGATACGTGTTATGTGATATTGATATGATAAGGGTACGTGGTAATGACGAATTAGTCTAAACACTAGACGAGAATATTGGAGTAGTCATGACATATCCAAGGGGTGGTTGATACGCCGCTAGTACTTCCTATATATAAGCTTCTTGGTACTTCGTGGTAAAACATTATGAATGTTTAGGGGTATAGACTAAAAAATAATAATGAAATATAGTAAACATATGGGAGAACATCCAACCGATATGTAGTTATCTGACAAACGGAATGTCATGTCTAAGGAAAGAGTGGTGTATAAATCTCTCCTAGACCCGTCACTCTTTCCTAGGGACATCTCTGTTGGAGGTACTACTCTGGAAGGAAAATCACCCAGTTTACAATATATGACGAATATGAATATGAGATGAAAGTATACCATGCATAATGAATATGAATATGTGATGAATATGAATATGTGATGAATATGAATATGTGAAATGCATGATGAATATGTGAATGCATGATGATACGTGCAAATATGAATGAGTATGATGGAACGAGTCTAAACCCTAAAATGGAATAACGGAGTACTCACGAAGTGTTAAAGGGGTGGTGGATACGCCGCTGGTACTTCCTATATATAAACTCTTTTAATGCATCGTGGAGAAACCGTTACGAAGTTTTAAGGTGAGGACTGGTTGGGAAATAAATCAAGCATATACATTAAATGAAAACAAATACTTGATAAATTTGGGAGGCTGTGAGTCAAAGATACTCAAGGTCCCAAATAAAATGAGATACCCGGCCTATAAGTTGGATCTTAATAAAGAAAAGGAAACTCTAGGCCTACGGGGCTGAAAGAGTAAAAGATTTCAAGCCAACTGGGCTGAGGATTGAATGAGTCTTCGTGACTAATTCAAGGGGTCTATACTGACGAGTATAAGAACCTTGCTAATACTCGGATTGGAGGTACGACCTAAGATGGTTGCGAGGGGGTTAGCACACCCATAAAATATACGAATGACGTGACCGGAGGTACATCTGGAGATGGCCATGGGGGCGCCGAGAGCCTGGGAAACTTGAACAATAATAAGAACCTAACAGATTCATAATAAAATGAACGATGCAATATACTTACTTAGCGTAAGCTAATTCAAAAATGTTTTTCAAACACTGCAGGAAAGAAACACATGGAATGAAGATTCCTGAGGACGGAGCAGTTAGAGTTAGAGATCCCTATGTAATATGATGTAAATATATTATCTTATGTAAAACAATATTATAAATGAAATATTACCTTAGCCAATTATGGAATGGTTTTTATAAACATGGGAACCGTTTCCCGCAATATAAAACCTGATAAAATAAGGAATAAGTAGGGTGTTTCATCGGCAAAACCCGACTATCTCCTCTAGTAACACCATTGGACCCCACCCGAGCCCTTCTCCACGCCGGAAGCATCACCATCCCCATCCTTGTTGCTCGTCGCCGTAGAGTAACTCCACAGCAGCCCGACACTGCGGTCGTTTCCTTGCCGCACACCCGCAACCCATCACCCTCTTCCTTTCTCTCTCAGCCGCCGATCACAACGCCAACCAGCTTGCCACCCGCAGCTTGTGCTCCATTCCGAAGATCACACAATTGGGTCACCCCCGTCGCATCGTCTCATTGTCAACTTCCCTTCTTCTCCGGCCGGTTTCCTTTTCCTTCGTCGCTGCCTCTCTCTTTCCCTGCGTTCTCTCGGCCGTTGCACACCTATGATGGGTTTTCGATAATACACTCTGGTCCCTGTGCTTCTTCCATCGTGCGTTTCGATCTCAAAACCATCTTTTAAACGACTAACTATGACATTCGTCGTTGTAAAAACCCCCCATAAGTGATTACCCTAGCCCCTCAATTAATTTAGTAGAAATCCGGATCGTTCCATGATTCGACCCGTTAACTTACGAATTATCGGGATGTTACAAATTTTCTTTGCTTTTCGAGTTCAAACACTTCAAATCAGTAGTAATATTGACATCTAAAGCATGCATCTTAAGTGAAGGCATCTACCCTAAGTTACAGGTATTAACCTTGCTACTTACATACTGTGCTGGCTTTGGCGTTGGCTAACCGTACTGACATCTTTGTGTTGTTCCCATTATCAGTCTGAGTCCAAACATTTAGGGATGTCTGAATCTCTCAAGCTATTGGTCTGATACCAAGATGTAAGGCCCTAAACCCGAGAGGCCTCACTTCTTGGATTTACACATAAACATTGTTACCAAATACTGATATTAATTAAAAAATTAAAACATAGCGGAATCATACATCATTCAATTACACAAACAACGGAAGTCTTAAACATTTAAAACATTGTCTCAACATTTAAACTAATAGATAGGATGCCAGTCTTGTGTTAGGTAGCCTTCATGCCTTTGCTCGTTTCTTCCTTTTGCTACCTGAAGTGCATACTAAACGTCAGCTAACGCCGGTGAGTTCTAGTTTAAAGAAAGTATGTATAAACATCACTTCTTTATACGTATGTATATATGTTAGAACTTCATTTGGAATCATTTAACATTCATTGGTTATACACGTACGGGTGATCAACCCGTCATTTTGGATATCACAAAGACAAGCGTTCTGTCTTACCGTCGTGGTCCGTCATCTGTACTACTCTATCGAAGTTGTCCATAATTCATTAATACCGCCCGTCTACCAAAGTAGCCGTCCGTAATTCATACCGTCCTATCGTCGTCGTCTGTAATTCGCCCGTTTTCCCTAAGGCATCCATTTCCCATTCGAACCATATATGCAACCGTGCTTCGTAAAGGGCCTCCGTCTATCGTAGTAGCCGTATTTAGTCTACCTTTCAAGACTTTATCTTTCCGTATGCATAAATAGTCGTGTGATCATGCGTCTACTGTAGTAGCCGTTTTCATGGTACCGTCCTACCGAGGTAGTCCTTAATTCCTTCCTTAACGTTAGTACATTTATAACATGCAATATATATAATATATATAAGGATGAATCAAGAGAAAACCACAAAGTTAGGCGAAAACCGAGAAAACCACTAAAACAATGTGTAATACTATGGGTTACGTATACGTAATATCGATTTTGTTGTTTTCTATTTACGTATACGTAACACTATGGGTTATGGGTTACGTATACATAACCCAATATTTAAATGGTTTTTTGGTAAAAATGTGTAATATTACATTGATACTCTTATAAAAATAAAAATAAAATAAAATTAAAAATAAATATTATTATACTATTGGTTAAAATTGTTTTTTAGTGGTTTTCTCGGTTTTCGTCTAACTATGTGGTTTTCTCTGGAAATCTCCCCTATATATATATATATATATATATATATATATATATATATATATATATATATATATATATATATATATATATATATATATATATATGAAGCAAGCCTTGATTCATTTAACGTTAAGTTATGCATTCATTTCATTCGTTATAAAGATTCATTCATCATTTCATAGTTCTTCATTCTCATTCATATAACATGTAGTCATGTTATCATTTATCTCATTCATTTATTTTGCATGAATACATTTCAGCCCCTAAATATTTAAAATCATTTGCACGTAACACATAGGGGCACATAGAACTCACCTAATGAGTGGGGTTCTAAAGTACAATAGCTGGTTTGTGAGTGTCAGTAAGGTCACACACAATCTGTATAATCAAGTCATACAAAATAATATAACCAACCTAACCGCCACAAGGCTTTCCTTTTTTTTTAGGTTTTGGCGAACCTAGACAAGTTCGCCATTCATGGCTAGGCGAAAAAAGTAAGTTCGCTACTAGACTTGTAGGCAAAGATAAGCTAAATTCGATAATTAGGTTTAGCGAACACAGGATTAAGTTTGATCCTTGAGTTAGGGGAACATGGTTAATTCGTCTCCTTGGCTTTAGGCGAAAACATGGTAAGTTCGCTACTTTGGTTTTAGGCGAAGAAGCATAGGCAAAGATGTTAAGCTCGCTACATAGTGTTAGTAATGCTAAGTTAGCCTCTTTGCGTTAAGCGAACATAAGGCTAAGTTCGTCACTTTTGGACTTTAGCGAACATGGGCTAAGTTCGCCCGAACAGTGCTAGGAGAACTTGACAAGTTCGCCTGTGAGACTGTCTTCTTCCCCAAGAACCCTAGAAATTTCGGCTCAGGATTTATGTGTTCAAGCTCCGAACGTTTTACGTTCAAAACGTTCCATTTCAACCTATGAACCTAGATCTATGTTTATTTCCTCATTCCATACGTAAAAATCCATCCTTTAATAATGTTTACCCAAAAACCCAAAAGTTATAAAAACTCAGATTTAGGCCAAGTGATTGCGTGTTATCGGCTGATTCTTGTTGCTATTCGTTTTCTCGTCTCTCACTCTCTCTAAGGGTTTGCGTAAATGGTGAAGGTAAAGGGGGAGGGGCAACCTTCTTTCTTTAAACTAGAAGGTTATACTCACGCTTCACGGCGGGTGTCATGCCCATCGGTAATAAAATTTAAATAAAAACTTTGGCGCAACAGTAAAAATAATGTTAATAAAAGAGAAACATAAAACAAAATAATAAAAAAAAAATAAAAAAAAACAAAATAAAAGTATTACCGGTTCGGGTCGTCGAAAACCATAAAAACGGATACCATACCGGTTCCGATAATAGCAATACCGACATTGATATTGTTCGCTCATAATAGATTTGGATCGTCACAGTATCACAACGGTAATGACACTCGCTATAGGTGACGATACAAAAAAAACTCGATTTTGAATACAACTCCGTTTAAAAAAAATTATATCAGGATGTTGGAAAAAAAACTAAAAACAATCGCGCCTTCTGTATTTTGAAAAAAAAAGTTAACGAACGAAAGTTATTAAAGGAAAACGAAACGAATAAAAAATAAAATGGGCTAAAAGTGTATATTATATACAGTATAGTGTTGAAAGTAAAAATATAAAAAAATACATGTAAAAATGTGAATGGCTCAAGCAGTGTACAATAGACTTATTTTAATCTAATGAAAAAAAAACTACAAAGCAAGATGTGGCTGAAGTTGAGTGGGCTTGACACTATTTATCTCAAGTGTACTTTAATTAATATTGTAATAGGTGGGCTCCCATTGGCCCCTTTTGCGTAAAGCCCAAGCCCACCAATCTCATTTGACTCCTCTTTCGTTTATTTCACATTGGGTTCCCATTAGTTTTCCTTTTATTTATTAATTTCATCTCTGGGATGTTAACAATATTGATCAAAAAATCGGGGGAGGGGGGGGGGTCTCTCGGGCCCTCACTATACTTTGCCCCTGCTTTTACCTAAATCCAACCCTAATACCCTAAAGTGTTGGAGGCACAACTCTAAAACCCTAAAGATTTTTTTTTCTTTTTTAAAATTACTTATTTATTAAAACTAACTAAAACAAATAAAATTAATAAAAAAAACTAATTACCCTAAACACAATGAGTGAAAAACCCTAACTACCCTAGTATTTTTTAAGAAAAATTTAAGAAACATAATAATAATAATAATAATAATAATAATATAAAACTTCTCATGGAAGATAGTTTTTTCATAAATGTTACAGCGCTAGTTGATAGTGGTGCTGACTCTGTTCTTAACATGTCTAAATTCTATTTGAAAACATTTTCAATTTTATACTTTTTTTTACCTGTTCAAGTTATCATGACATATCAACATTTAAAAATTTAGCATTTAAAAGAGGCAATCATGAAATAAGAAATTAAATAAATTAAAATTTTTATCAGAAATTCTGGGGCTTTCACCAAGCTTCTAACTTCAAACTTCAACTTTTATTTAAGAGATGTGTAAGAGAGAGAGAGAGAGAGAGTATTGGAGATGTTCTCCGGGGTGCTCTCTACAAAACATAAGAGTCCCCTTATATAGGCGGGAAAAAAAGAAAAAAACAAACACACAATGGTCCCATATGGGGCCTACAAGACACATTTGTCAAAAGTAAATCGTAAATAGCAATTATTTTGATATCTTTCTCAAAAGAGAATAGTAGCTGACAATTATGAGTCCAGTGCGTATTATTCTGTCGGCCACGCCTCAAATTATTGGAGTCTTTCTTCACTTGACTGTGGGCCTATTGTTTTTTGGATTTTTGTTTTCCGAAAGATTCTTCTGGCTGGAAATCTTTTTTATATTCTATTAAAATATTATTGATATAATCTTCGTTTATTGGGTCGTCGTCATTGTTGGACTGAGCTTCTTCTGTAAGATTATTATCTTCATCTTTTTCAGCTTGTGAGGAAGTGGACATCATTGAAGGAGATGCTCCTTCTTTTCTAAAATTCTTTAGCATATCCTTCTTCATCTCGGATAGATAGAAATCCATAATCTCTTTGTTACTGATTTCATCAGTACCTTTAAGAGTTTGAATCTTTCTTATTATGTGTTTGAAAGGACTAGGAGCCTCTTTCTGGGGAAGACTGTTTATTTGTTCTTGATAGTCTTCAATTGTCTACTCGATCATTTTTATAGTGTCATGGCTTTCTATGATGCCATCAATATTAGTAAGAGTCATTTTCTTCCAGAATTTTGTATAGAAGACTCTTTGGATACAAAGGATATTATGGTTGTCATAGTCAACCTCAGGTGTTCATTTCCAGATCCATGGGATACTGAACTGAACATAAAAATGTAAAGTAGGCAATTTTTTTATAAAATTGTCCTCCTGCTGGGCTTCTATGAGAGCTGGAGAAACTTCTGCCCATTGTTTATAAAAGGTTTTGAATAAATCTGGAAGAATATTAACTGAAGGACCAAAATATTGCCACCAGTTGTAAAACCAAACAAGAATGTCCTGCTTGTAAACATGAGAGCAGATTTTTATAAACCATGAATGTTTCTGCTTTGGATTCTCATAAAGAAATGCTTTATAAAAGACATTTTTATAATCCCAGTAATTATACTTTATGGGAGTCTTTGTTTGGAGATGTATTAATTCCATTTCTTTCATTAGAGAAGTTCCCCAGGTTTCTACATGTATGAGCTGTTTAATAACGATCTTGCTGAAATTATAAACTTCAGGTTGTCCAGCATGATAATGCTCTATTTCACAATTCTCTTTCTTAAGAATTTGCTCATAAAAATACCTGGGTTTATAAGCCTCAGTTGGATAGAATCCTGTGTCCATTTATCTGTTTATTAACAGCCATGGATTATTTTTTCATTTTATATCTTTTTTCTCTAAAAGAAGTATTACTTCTTTTTCTGGGCTCTTCGTCCAATTAGAGATATCTTCTTCTGCTTCATTTGAAATAGTTTTTGCATATGATGTAGAAGATGAGTCTTTATTAGACTTTTCTTGAGAGGCTTTATAAGCCAAAAATTCCTTATAAAGGATGTCTTCTGATTTTGAAGAACCGGATGATGAAGCAATGTTTTCGGCTATGAGCCTTTGACTTCCAATTTGGGATATAACCATTGGATGAGGATTGTAACCTCCTCTACCTCTGTAGAAAGAAGATCTTCATCTGCCTCTTTTTCCTTGCTCCCAAGGAATCATGTCTGAAAAAGTCATCCACATGAGATAATTTTCTTTTGTTGTTCTAATAAACAAATTTTAAATCTACAAAAAGAAATATGAATATTAATGTTTTCAATCATTTTTCTTTTTGTCTGTGAAGTTAAAAAACTATTTTCAAGAATGTCTTCCTTCGCTACTTCTTGATTATTAATCTGAAGAGTGCGTTCTTCTATCATCTCCTGAATTTCTAGGAGAGTTCTTTTAATTGGTCCTCTAGAATGAGCCATTAATTCAAGTATTCTCTGGTAAGAAAATCAGGGAGACTATTGTCACTACCCTTTTTATAAATAATTTCAAAATCAAAAGGGGCTAAATGAGACTGCCATCTAGCAAACATTTGTTTTGAAACATCATGTTTGAAGTCCTTAGCGGACATAAATTTAGCCGTTTGGCAATCTGTTTTTATAATAAATTTTTGATTATATAAATCATCTTGAAATTTTAAAACACATTTTACTATTGCTAGAATTTCTTTTGCAATAGTAGCATAGTTCTTCCGGCTATTATTCCATTTTCGTGAATGGAATCGTACCAGACTTTCTTGTTTGTTTAATGGAGAAATTTGTTTTAAGATTCCTCCATAGCCTATATCAGAGGCATCTGTTTCAATAATCTTTCCCCAATCTGGGTTTGTTATCATTAAGCAAGGAAGGTTTTGGACCTTTTGCTTAATCTTTCGAATGGCCTTAGTATGGTTTTCTGACCAAGGTTGAGGATTCTTTTTTAGCCTTTCATATAAGATGGTAGTATCCTCTGCTAGATTTTTATAATAGGGAAGAATATAATTTAAACTTCCTAAGAATCTTTGAATTTGAGTTTTGTCATAAATTTCATCTGAAAATTTTGACCCAAATTCAATACTTCTGTTGATAGGAATAACATTTCCTGTTTCAATATTATGACCCAAAAAACTTATTTTAGTTTGGAAAAACATCATTTTTGGTCTGGAAATGACTAAACCGTTTTTTATAATTATATTCTTGAATATATCAAGATGTTTAAAATGAGTTTCAATATATTTAGAAAATACAAGGATATCATCTATGTAGACTATTATGAAGTCACTAAAAGGAATAAAGATATCATTCATAATATTTTAGAATTCTGACGGGGCATTTTTCAACTCAAAAGGCATAACATTCCATTCATAATGGCCAGTAGGTACTGCAAAAGCAGTTTTATACCTATCTTTTTCATTTATCTGAATTTTCCAGTATCCAAATTTTAAGTCAAATTTTGAAAATATTATGGCATTATATAATTTGTCTAATAAATCTTTTTTATTAGGTATAGGATACCTAATCCATTTTAAATTTTTATTTAGAGGTTTGCAGTTTATAAGTAATCTAGGAATATCTCTTTCTTTCTCAGAATGTTTATTAACATAAAAAGCAGTACAAGACCAAGGAGATTTTGATCTTCTGATTAAGTTTTTGTCAAGAAGAGATTTGATCTCTTGTTTGCATAATTCCATATATTCGGAATTCATCTGACAAGGTCTAGCCTTAGTAGTGATTTTACTATCATTAAAATCATCTTCATATGGGAGTGAAACAATATGTTTCTTTCTATCCCAAAAAGCATTTGGATGATCATTACATATTTGTAACGTAAATTGATTATTAATTATTTTTATCTTATCCTGTAATTTCGGATTATTTATTCTGTCCTGAATATTAAAAGAAAATATTTCTTTTTGTAAGAAATCAATTCGATTTATTTTTTCTTGTAAAAGAGATTCTTTTACATTATTTAAAGTCCTAGAAAAAGGATTTGTAATAAATGAAAAATATATTTCTTTATTCTGGAAAAATCCAGTTATCCCTTTATTATCAATATTTTCTAAAGGAAATATTTTGTTTAGAAAAAGGGTTCCAAGTATAACTTGACTAGTAAGGTTTTTAACTAGAATAAAACTAGTAGGAATACAGTTTTCATTGTGACAAATACGAGCCTGTGGTATTTTATATTCAATTTTTAATTTTTCTCCTCCCGCAGAACTTAAGTTACGGGAGGTTTTATGAAAGTATCTAGTTGGAATAATTCCTTCCTGGATACAGTTTAGATCAACACCACTATCAACTAGCGCTGTAACATTTATGAAAAAACTATCTTCTATGAGAAGTTTTATTTTAATATTCCATTTTTGTGTAGTTATAATATCTACAATACTTTCTAAAAATCCTCCTTGACTATTATTAGGGATTTCTTCGAAGGTTTTATTCTAAGGAATCTCAAGCTTAAAAATTCTTTCTTCTAGGTTCCTATTATCCTTTTGAATAATTTTGTTATCAACTTTTAGGTTATCAATTTCAATTTTTAAATCATGTATATTAACAGGTCTAGAAGTTTGATTTCTTTGAGCTAGTTGTCTTTTTAATTCAACTAGAGAAAAAAGGTTTTAAATCCTGTTGAGGATTATTTGAGGAAGAAACTTCCTCATTCTTTTGTTGATTTAGGTATTCAAAAATCAAATTTTATTTTATTTGGGGATCAGTTATGACTTTTAAAAGATCTAAAATCTCGTTGCTTAAAACATTTATTTCCATATTTTGGAATTGAGAAATAATTTGATAAAGTTCTTCTTCTGGCATTTTAGAAGAGTTTTTGCAGCAATCTTTTTTACAGTTTGCTGGACAATGATATTCCTCTGATTCAGAGGAATCAAAACTTTCAT
The DNA here is from genome assembly GCA_023525975.1 of Smallanthus sonchifolius. NCBI lineage: Eukaryota > Viridiplantae > Streptophyta > Magnoliopsida > Asterales > Asteraceae > Smallanthus > Smallanthus sonchifolius. The sequence continues at coordinate 30,702,845 of CM042040.1, forward strand.
ATTTTAAAATATTTAGTTTTTCTTCTTCTGAGGAAGATTGCTCAGAATCAGTTTCTTCAAAACTGTCATGTAATAAGACTTCATTAATCTTATCTCTTAATTCTCTATCTTCAATTTTGTTAAGTTTTTTTCGAACCCAACAAGTTTTTGCCTTGTGGCCTAATTTGCCACATTTTCTGCACTTTATAATTTTTTTAAAATAATTAGGAAATTCTTTTCTTTCCTTATATTTTTTCTTTTTATAAGGTTTTTCTTCTTTTCTATATTTCTTCCTCTTGTGATGCTTTTTAGGGGAAGAATTTTCTTTCCTGGTTTCTATAGACCTATCAGGTTTATTTTCTATACCAAATTGGCCATAGAAATCTCCTAATTGTTTTCTTTCATTTAAAGAATGCTTCTTAATCTGTTGATTAAGTTTTATCTCATTGCAGAGGCTTATTCCTTCTTGAACACATGTGCCTATGAGTTTTCCATAAGTATAACTGTCATAATTTATGACACCATTTACTCTTAATTTGCCTTTTATTCTCTCAGTAAATAAATGAGGAAGGTCATCTATAAACTTTGATTTCCAATGAGAACTATTAGCCTCGGGGAGTTCCTTGACTCTACATAAGAAGGTATCCTTATACCATCTAAAAGATGTCAGAGTTCTACATCTTAAATTTTGGAGAAGAGTTCTAATATTTTCAGAATCTTCAGACTATCTTCCAGTAAAATGTTCTATAATATTTACTATTAGGGTGTATGCAGCATTACTTTCGGTATTGCTGGTACTAACACCTTCTTCTTGTTTGACGCTATTAAGGATTTTATCCTTATCTGGTTGGGATAAATAATTGTCCTACCAACCTTTTAGTTGGCCAGTAAAACCTGATATTATCATATTAGCTATGGTTTTTACTGAGTTATTATTATTTTTACAAATTGTACTATACATAAGAATTCTATGGACCGTATTATATATTTGTCCTTCTGATTGACCATCTATGTTCCATTCATAGATCATTTTCCCACTATAAGAGTTATTTACTATATACTCTTGTTCTTCTATAAGGACATCTTGTGGGTAGGTCTAGGATAATAATATTTTATCTGAGTAGGCTTATCTGCCCACTTAGAAAGTTTGGAAATTTGATCCCTAATTTCCTCTTGGTAATTTTCTTCAGAGAATTCTGTTAGAGTACTTATTTTAAGACTTTTTAGAGCGTCCATTGTCTCATTTAAAGTTGCTATTAGACTATCCTTATATTTTAATTTAAAATCTGTAACTTCCGGAGGAAGTTGTATACTAGGAGTAACAATTTTTTCTTGAAAAGAAGCTGGCTTAGCAGATATGTTTTTCTCTTTCAAGTAGGATATTATCCTATCCATCTTAGTAGACAAATCCTGGATTTGTTCTCCTAGGATTATTAAATATAAATTTGCATAATTCTGCTGTTTAATTAAATCATTTATATGAGAAATCGTGATAGGTAAAATATCTCATTCTAACAATTTTTGAAAGGTTTGATAATACCGTACTTCATTATCTTTTTCAATTTTAAAAGATTGAGTATGAGGAAAAATATTAGAAATTAATTTTTCTCCTTTAATAATGAACTTTCTTTCAATAACAGAAATAATACTTCTCGTGTATTTTTCTATAAACCAAAGAATAAATGGTATAATCTCATTTTTTATAATTAAATCTTTATAATATTCTTCTTTAAAGAAATTTACATCAGTTTCTTTAAAATTATTAAAAAACCAATTTCTAAATAATTCTCATTTGGGTAATTGGAATTCTTTATTGATCTCTTTTCTTATAGGAGATCCTAGATTAAAATTTATTTTTTCTTTAAAATCCATTAAACAAATTCAACCTCTGATTCGGTTAATTCCGGATCTACTTGGACTCCTTGGACTATATTATCAGGATTTATCCTTAATCGATTAAATGTTTCTGTTGCAGGGAAAGTTTCCCTAACTCTTGAAGTTGAAGCTCTAGAAGGGCTTCTAACAGTATATCCCAGAGGAGATATATGTTGTCGAGAGGACAAAGACCTAGAAGATAAAGATCTAGGTATTGAAGAAGTGTTTCTAATCTGTTCAAATTGGATTTGTACAGTTCCTTCTTCAGATTGTATAATTTCTAAAGGGTTATTATCAACATATTGTTGAGATGTTGTACCCTTATCAAGGATCCAGTTTTCTAGAAAGTTAATTTCTTCTCATTTTATCTTTCTTCTGGTAGTTATATTAGACTTACCAAAATTAGTTTCTATTACTATTGTTTCAATTAATGGTTTATCGACCATTCTACACTGAGGATTTAAAGTGTATAAAGGTTTATAATATATTCTATAACAGATACAGATAACCTATGAACCTGGAGCATAGTTATAACCATGAGTTTTAACGTTTAAAGTTAAAGCGTCTGATATATTAACATCTGATAAAGATAATTGTAAATTTGGATAAACATTAAAATAGACTGGTCCATGAGCCAGACTAGTTTGGACAATCCCTATTAGAGATTGTTTCCAGTCAAGATTTCTAGCATCTCTTAGAGCTGCTACAAAACTTTCTGAAAGACCTTCTAAGGTCAAAGGTTTGAATGCTATCTGCACTAAACATATATGAAGAAATTTATAATCCTTCTTATATTTATTTAAATCTTTATTTGACAATAGTTTAATTACCATGTCTTCTTTATTTAAAGAAAATGTTTATTCCGTTGTTTTTACAACTTGTTTCAATCCTAATTTTTCAAAAGTTCCTAATTTATAAATTAGTTTATGTTCCATTTTTGGAATAGTCCATTTATTTAATAAATCAAGATTATGAGGAATTCCTCTTCAATACTGTTTTTAACAGTATCGTTTCTCTTCAGAATATTCATTTTAAATGAATATGAGTAAGTGTTGATCTGCACAGTCAAACATGAACAAACTTTTTATTTTAAGAGCACTTGGCTCTGATACCATTTTAACAAGATCTTATTAAACTTAAAATAAATTTTTGTATAAACTTAAAATAAATTTTTGTATAAGATTAAAAATATTTAAAAATTTTAGACCATAGGGTATTTTACAAGTACAGGGTATTATTTTAAGATGTGGTTAGTAAAGGTCAGACCATAAAAATCCTTTGCGTCCTATCCTGGCATTATCGGCTACAAGGTCCCCAAGAATTCAACCACCACCTTATAATTCTACTTTGTTCTTAACCTGTCTAAATTCTATTTGAAAACATTTTCAATTTTATACTAATAATAATAATAATCTAAAATTAAAAAGAAAAGTGTGTAATTTTTGTCGTGAAAGAAAAAAATATATATACTGACTTGTGAAAAGTCAAAATTTCCATTTCAATATCTCATCAAAGTTTCTAAGTTTCATGGGTACATATACCCGCATCTTTACCCAAGTCATTGGTGGCATTTTATCCGTGATACCCACATACCCGTGATGTTCTTACCCGAGGATGCCCCCTCACCCTAAGTTAAAAGTATTTATGTTAATTATTTCTTTTTTATTATTTTTTGGTTGTAAGTTAATTAATAAAATGTTTATGTTAAATATGTTTTCTCAATCACCATGGTTTACGAAGAGATCGTTTTTATCATCACTTATCATTCTTTTTGAATTCGTTTTATATTGTTTCACTTATTATTCTTTTTGAATGACTCCATTTTTCCCTGCCAAAATTTATTGGATCATCATTGCTTATATAATATTTATTGTATAAGTTTGCAATATGTTTTATATAAAACTAAATTGTATTGTATTATATTAATTTTTATAACTATCAAGAGTATTTTTATTTATTTTATAAAAAATAACTTTCTTTTCCTGCCAAGATGAATAATCTAGTTGAGGAAGGTTGCCACTTGTCATGGGGATGTCTAGATACAACAAGCTAAGTCTGGTGAGGACGTCGGCCCCAAATATGAATGCCTCTACAGTCTACACTATACTTTGAAATATCATTCATCTTTATATGATTAAATATTAATTAAATTTCTATTTTCAAAACTAGGGTTTACTTGACTTTTTTATTTCTTTTTTTTTGAAACGACAGCATATTATATAAACACTAGCAAAAAGTTGGATAAAAAAAGACTTACATAAACAATAACGGGTTTTAAACCACTTGTTTCTAGCTATTTTGCTTTTCCGGCACCTACTACTATACCATAAAAAGGTAAACAAGATAATATAATCAAAGAGAGTATTTTTGTTGAATCGTTTTTTGCTGAATACTAAATCATTCCTAAGCCTCAATATAGCCCACCATGTGACAAATAATCGACTCGATCAAATCTTTCTTATTGTTTTTCACTTTTAACTCATCCATCCACTTCGTTAATCACACCGGACTTCTATTCAAAGGCAACGCAAGATCTAGCCACGACCCAATAAGTCCCCAAGTTCTAGACGCAACCACGCAAGCACCAAACGGATAGTCAATACTCTCAGACACATAATTACAAAATGGACACAAAATACTTGGAACATCCAAACCTTTACATCTAAGTTCACTCTCCTTGGAAGTCTATTAATTAAAACCCGCCAAACACAAATATTAACCTTTCTAGGAAGAAACTTGAACCAAATCGTTTCTCTATTACCTGTAGGAAGAAGATGATCAAATCATGCCTGAGTATCGTCCCATATAATCTGAATCTAATGAAACTTAATCCAATGATAAATTTGGAACACTCAACACACACATATACGTGGTATGTATGTGCGTACGTATGAACCATCTTTAAAAGGCGAAGAAGGCAACTCTATCATCCGGACCGCAAAGTACTTTGCTTTGAAACGTCGTTGTAATAACAAGGATATGAACCTACTCATGATCATTTATCCTTGGTTTTAATGAATATTTATTGTGCTACTTGTTTCATTTTAGAACACAATTGAGTTTGGTAAATAGCTTTATAGCTAGAAAATAAATGCTTCAAATATATTAATAAAAGAATAAGAAGCTTATACAAATATCAACATCATAGTAGTAATGGTTACGAATGAGCAAATACATAAATTTTAGAGTAAATTTCGTTTTGAGTCTTTGGTTTACTTCAATTTATTCTTTGAGTACAATAGTCACAGTTTCACTTTTTAAGTTTTTGTGGTTTAATTTTTGTTTCAATTAAATCAATGACACTAACACTGTTAGTTTCTTTTATTAAGTTGAAGGGCATTTTAGTCTTTTTACATATAGTGACTAATTATGCATGTTATTAAGATAGTTTCATAGTTGAGGGTTAGTTATGTAATTATAACTATATACATTTTAAGAAGGGTTTTAGTGGGTGTGAACAGTTCTAAATCTCTATTGGTGGATTTGAGCGGTCAGCCAACCAGCACCTGTCACTTGGCAGGCTGCTTTTTTTTATATAAAAAAAACATTTTGAGCAATATAATAAATATAATTACATTTCCTTTAACTAACAAACTGGATGGAGTGGTTGAGTTGCTTGTGGAACTTCAAGGGGTCACGGGTTCTAGCCTTGAGGCTCTCTCCTTTAATTTTTGTTTGCATTTTTCATTTCCCTTTAATGCACCTATTCTTTAGTTGTATTTTTAATTATAATTTTTGTTTGCATTTTTCATTCCCCTTTAATGCACCTATTTTTTACTTTCTTTCTTCATAATTTTTTTTCAGTTTCTTTTGCTTAATTTTTTTTCTATATTTTTAGTTATATTTTTTTTTGTCTTTTTTTTCTTTATGTTAGAACTTACATTCCCGTTTTGTCAATATTACCGTAACTTACGACACAACCTCATAGCGGGAAGTCCTCCTAATTTACTAAAGAACAATTAATAAAGAAAATTTTACAATTAAAAACCCAAACACCCCCTTTCGCCCCTTTTCATCATTACCCTTCCTCCCTAGTTTCGGCGAGTCCACAATCAACCACCAAACGCAGCAGTCCCTTCACCACCTCCAGCCGCCACCCCTTCTCAATGGTCTCATCCTCATCACAACCAAGCCCACACAGAACACCAGAAAACATTTATTTCTGCTGCAACACCCACCTTAGTAACCTAGGATCCCCAATTTCCAAAAACGACATACCAAATCGAACATACGGCTCTTAGTCGATATCTTTCTTTTCATCTGTTCAACGTTTTTCCTCCTTTTATCATACTCAGCGTGTTTCAAGAAATTAGTTAGTTAAAAATCAAAACTCGGAGCAAAATTAGAAGCCAACCCATTCTCACACCACCACCGAAGCATCCCGCACCATCGGGAGAAGCCAAACCCAAAAACACTAGATCGAAGACCTTTTGATGGTGGCGTTGAGTAGTGGTGCCGCCGATGGTGGTGGTGGGGCTGAGTAGTGGTGCCGCCGACTGTGGAGGTGGCGCAGAGTAGTGGTGCCGCCGATGGTGGTGGTTGCATTCAGCATCCGAAAAACGACAAAGAACAAAGGGGCTGATTAGGTTAGGTTACAGGGACGATGATGATGGTGGTGGTGGGTGGTCAGACAACACCCTTTTCATCGCGACACTGGTGGTGTAGGGAGGCGGTGGTGGATGGCCGATGGTGTGGGTAAATAGATGACGATGAAGTGGAGCACAGGGGTTGGATTTTAATTATTCTGTATTTACAGAAATAGTCCCTTCAAAATTACACTACTAGTCCTTATTAGTGAAAAATTACAAAATTAGTCTTTATTAGTAAAAAACTAAAATGCACTTCTATTTAATACAAAAAATTAACTATGTTAATATAATGGGTTTAGTTTAAACAAAAATAAATCCATACGAACTGAAAACGAAATTTACTCTAAATTTTAAAAATCATATACATATAAAGAAAAAAGAGAGATTTTATAGACTTTAATTCATTATTTTATATTTTAATCTGATCCTTAAATTTGTAAATTGAAATTATAAATTATAATTGTGATTCGTGTGTGTGTGATATATATATATATATATATATATATATATATATATATATATATATATATATATATATATATATATATATGAGTGAGTTCACTAGAAAACTTATTTTCATGAGAAAACTAAAAAACTTCTACTACATATGTGTAGTACACCCAGAAACCCAACACACCCTAAAATACCTAACGCCCCACCCCACCCCACCAAATACTACATATGTGTAGTACACCCAGAAACCCAACACACCCTAAAATACCTAACGCCCCACCCCACCCCACCCCACCAAAAACCTAAACCCACTCCATCCACCCTCCAAAAACCTAAACCCCCACCCTACCCCACTACTCCAAAAACCTAAACTAATCCCAAAAACTAAACCGGCCTAACCCACCCTCAAAACCTAAACCCCCCACCCACCCACCCAAAAATCTAACCCCACCCCACATACCCCCTCACCCACCCCACAAAAACCTAAACCCCCACCCCACCTCACCCCACCCCTCCAAAAACCTAACATTAAAGCTAAACTAAACCTAAAAGCTAAACCAACTATTTTTCGAGGTTTTTTTTTGAACGAGGACGGCGTGGGAAACAAGGGTTCCGAAGCAGTTTTTTAATTTTTGAGTTATAATTTTTTTATTATTTTTTTACCTTAAATAAGTAGTTTTTTTGGTTTTCTTATGAATATTGAGTTTTCTTATGATACTTCTTATATATATATATAGGGTAAGAATCAAATGTAAACTTGTAAACTAAATATATATATATATATATATATATGTGTGTGTGTGTGTGTGTGTGTGCGTGTGTGTTTAAATGCAAACCCTTTTTTTCGTGCAAATTTACGAAACAGCCTGGATCATTGATCTACAAAATCAATGGTTAAGATTAAAAGTGTGTATAGTCAGCTTCTTTTTAAGAGTAAATAGAATCTGGACTCTGGAGGGGTAAAATTTGAATAATCTACATTTGTTATCTCTTTTCAAGTTTCCTCATTTTTTTAAACACGTATAACTTTTTTATAAAAAAGATACACCATAAAATTGAGCATTTTTTTTATCTTTAATTTGAGTATAGTCTTGTTATACTTTTAATATAAGAAATCAACTTTTTTTTTAAGAAAATGTCAATGTGATGTGTATAACATGCATGATTATTTGTATAACATGTGTGATTATCACCAATAATTATTATTCATATAACATGTGTGATTAATCACATACCATGCGTTATTATCATTTTAAAAATGATGTGAATGAATATGGAGCCGACACGTGAGATGAAAAAACTTTTGTTTATCAGATAGTATAGATTTATCATTGTAATTAAATATTCAAATTCAATTATCTTTTAGACATGATAGGATATTTACTTATATATATATATATATATATATATATATATATATATAAAAGATAAAAATAGAAAATAAACCAACCTACAAAGTGTAGGAAGTAATTGTAACACCCGAAAATCACGACAGGTTATGTTTGGGTTCAGGAAGAAAAACGAAAGAGATTTAGATCATGGGCTGGTTTTGGGCTTAGCTCGAAAGGTGGAAAGGAGGGAGGGGAAGGGCCTTAAACCCTAGCCACCACCCCATCTCCCTCATTCACCAGCTTCACCATACTTTTCTATAGAGAGATATAAAGAGTTCTAGAGAGAAAAACCGGTGTTGGAAGGGATTTTGGCATCAATCAACAAGCTCTAGCAAAAGAGAAAGCATCATCATCACCATCATCATTATCATTATCCAGTGGTGATAACGGTCATCGTGGGGATTAACATGATCCTTTAACTTTGGTACTCGTTACTCTTCGGAGTAGTAGTGCTTTAAGTTTGGTACTCATTACTCTCCGGAGCAGCAATGCTTAAAATTTGGTACTCGTTATTATTTTGGAGTAACAGTGCTTGAAGTTTGGTACGCGTTTCCCTTCGGGGTAGTCGTGCTTGAAGTTGGAATTGACGGTTACGAGAAGGCGTAGATTCAATATATATGTTTTACTTATGTTTTAGCATGTTTACGTACGCTTTTATTATAGGTTAAATGTTTTATGTGGTGGAAAAAATATTTGAAGTTAATATTTTATATAAAGATAGAACCCACTCAGTGAAGCTAACTTTTGTATACAAATCAGATTAAGTGTAGGTTAGAAGGTAGCATAGATGCTTGCCTAGCGAGGAAGAGTTACCTCATCGCTGAAGAATTTGGCACCCTATTATGTTTTAAACGATGTTTAAGACAATGTTGATTTTAGTTGTTAAGGAAAAGTTTGGAATGTGAATGATATCCCGTTGCTTGAATGATTTCTATGTTTAAAACCTATGTGTTGATAAGTAAATCCAATGTGTGAGGCCTCTTAGGTCTAGGCCTTGCCACAATCTTGGTCGTAGATTCAGATAATAAGTGGTTGAGATTGTAAGGGAGCCACGTGTATAGATGAAAACGAATTGAATGGCTAGGAGGATCAAATGAGTAAAGCTCACAATTGTTTATTTATTTAATTCGATTATTATTTTTTAACTCAAATAACTTTTACGCACTTCTTTACTTTTTTAAGTTACAACATAAAATCAAACATTTTATTCTCTTTAATTTGAGTATAGTATAGATATAGTTAAAAACATTCTTTTAAATGTCGATGTACTATACGTATTTATGTTTGCGCGCATAAAAATGGGTTGTGTAAATATTTGTCACACCCCCGCCGATGGCGAAATCATGAGAGCACAACGAAATTGAGTAACGAGAACACGGGGAATAAAGAAATACTAAAATAGTTATCGTTCAAATCGTTGATCTTCGAGTTCGTAACCTTACCTTTTCAATTAATTTGATGGACAATGCGCACGCAACGCTCCATGGTGATTCAAAACGTACAAAGATCTACTTTCAAAATGAATCAGATCATTGTTGATTCCTCGTTTTCTAGGACTTCTTAAATGTCGGTCCAAGCGTTGGCCAACACCTCTTCTTTGTTGGTCCACTTGTTTTGGCTCCTTCATTGTAGAAGTACCCGTTGAGGGCATTTATTTTTCATATTGCTCGATGGGTTGTGTGGCGGGTTGGGTTTCATCGCTCAACTTATACAATTATTGGATTTACTGTTGACCATAAGCTAGGTTTGAGTTGTGGTAATCTCGCGGGAGACGAAATTCATTGAACGAATGTTGTGTCGGAAATTGTGAAAACGTGATAAAATTGATAGAATTGGGATTGATTTTTGAAAACTGTCGAAATTGTGGAAAGCGTTGTGGGTTGAAATTGTAACATCCCAAAAATTTATAGGTTAATGGTTCGGGTCGGAGGTGACCCGAATCTCTTTTAAAACACACGTGTTAGCTTAGATGGCGCACAAAATTTCATATTTATGGGACGTAAAGATTTCGGTAAGCCATGTTATGTCTAAATTAAATATCGAGACGTGCGAGTATGGAACCGTAGGGACCCGGTTAGCCGTTTATTTCGTAGTTCGAGATGGAAACACATTAGACGAAATAGGAGGGACCCAAAACGAAACTTCGGGGGGTTTATATTCAACTTATGCGCAAACCCTAGGGCCATTCTTGACCCTAGGTGTGCGACGACAAGGAAAAACGATGAGGAGGAGGACCGGCTGGGAAGAAACCATCCGACGACGCGACGGTGTGGACAGGGAACATCCACAATGAAAAGGGTAATTCCGTGTCATGTTTGTTTACGTTTATTTTGATCGGTATTGCATATGAGCTTGTTAAGGGTTTCATGTCGGGTGGTAGCCGATGGTAGCCGACGAGTGGTAGCAAGCGGCTGCAGCGGCCAGGTGATAGCGAGGGATGGTGGCGACCAATAGGAGGGGACGAGGCAGTGGCCAATGAGCATGGTGCCCGGCTGCAACGAGGGAAAGAGAGAGTGGAGTCAAGTCACGGAGGAGCAATAAGGAGGGTGAGGCTGCCGACGGCGGGTGTGGTGTTTTACGGTGGCATGTACGACGGAGCACAGCGGAGGGGATGGTAGACAATGAACCGGTGTCGGTGGTGGCGGCGGTGACGCTTAGTGGCGAGCCGGCTAAGTTGTTGTCTAACGAAGAAGATGGTGGAGCGCGGCGGTGGACGGTGGAGTGTGACGGGGACAACGACGGCGGTGGCGGCGACCTGCGGTGGTGATTAGGGGTGGACTCGGGTGATAGTAATAGTGGATGATTAGGGTTTGCATAGCAACATGCAAGCATACACATGTGGACCTAGTTTGGGTATGCGATTTCTAAACGAGTCGAGCATGATTCGATGTGTGTATTGGTGAAGCTTAGGGTTTGGGTGAACCGGTCTGACAAGTAGATGAGATGAGTGTCGGGGTTTTATTTTATGTACACGTTATTCGATGTAAGATTTAGAACGTGTCTGATCATGTGATCGTACGTTGACAGGTTGGGATATTTAGCGTGTGGTCAGGGTGCAGAGCAAGGATTCAGACTTGGTGCAAACGGTGAGTTTCTAATCCCCCACTTCTTTAAATGTTTTCAATGTTTTTGGGGCTATCGTACATACTTAAGAGACAAGCTTAAAGTATTAAGCGTGTTAAGATTTTCAGATTCTAATCCAACGTGTTTATAAAATTAAATGAGTATTACGGAGTCGTAGGGTCTATGGTGTGTCCATGTGTGACAACCGACAATTTCATGTCAATACCTGTCCCCCGTCTCTGTCATAATTTACATACATCATATACGTGTCAGACTTAATTATGGTTAATTAAGGTTATTTCATACATAGAAAGTCCATTCAAAACATTTCACGCATAGGTGATTCGGTAAATTACCGGGTCACACGCAATATATTCTGCACAGACGAACATAGGTGATAATTAATATTTATGTTTTAATAAATATTTCGAGATGTTACAACACTATTTTAGAACTTAAGTATATGTGTGTGTTTATTTATATCAACTTGGTATTTTTAACGCGGATCTTTACCTTTTCACCGGTGTACCTTATTTTAACGTGCTATTGCGCTATATTAATTTACTAAACATATATTTACATGTTGGTAAACCACTAATTAAATAGTGTATAATTTTATTAAGCTCGGTTTTAATAAAATCTCGATTTTATATCGTGTCCGACTTATACCCGCTACCATTTTTTTTAACCCGTCTATTCTAACTATGTTTTAGATAAAATATTTCCTAATCTCAATTCATGAAAGTCTCGAAGTCACCCCATCCTCTTGCTTTCTCTTTGCCAAACATGCTACTTACATACAAAGCACCATCATTTGACTTGTTAACTCTAATTGCCATTTTTATGATTAGCTACTTTCCACACAAATATCTCACTTTTTACTTAGCCATTCTCGGCCACCCAAACCTTTCCCATACGGCCGAAAATTTCAAAGTTTTTACTAGTCCCAAAGCCTTAGTTGCTATCAAGAAACCACCATGTTATAAGACTTCCATATTACATGAGTTCACCACACAAATCTTTTGTAAAACCTCACAAAACACCAAACTCTTTTCCCTCATTCTTGTTTACGGCCAAACTCCCACCCTCAAATATTCAACTTTTAAATTTTAATTTAAGTGTTAAAGCCTCTCGTTAGTGAAGATCAAGTGTCATTGGGTGACTCCAAGCAACATACATCAACCCTTTCTTCTTCCTTGCTTGCTTCTAGTGAGAAAACCTTCTTTATATTCATGTTTTTACTCTTGTTTTATATTTTGTTAACATGTTGTTATGTACCAACTTCATCTACAAAATTCATTTTTTATTAAACATGGAGTTTCTATAAAATGACTACATTATACTTATTTTTGTGTAAAAATAGTAGTAATAACTTTATGGATTCATGAACTAAAATAAAGTATATCTACGTCAAGTGGGTTTACCTTGCCCACAGAAATCTTGTAGTGTTTAACATGTGGTATTATGAACATTTAATTTCTTACAAATTTATATTTTCTTGGTTAAGTTATGTCAAAAATTATGAAAGTTATATTATTACTAGTTGGTTGTTAGTATTTTAATAGTTCATATGATTATTGTTATGTTTTCTTTTCGAAAATGTATATATATTAGGATTTATGTTTGTATAAAAAGATGATGAAAAAACTTATTTATGTTAAAGCCCATCTATTTTAAAAATATAAGTATTTGCAAAGAAAGACTAGATCTTAAATTATATATATATATGTCTTTATAAATATACACTTGTATATATTTTGGTAGTGAAAACGAAAACCGACATTTTATTTTGATGTTATATTCCTAAAAGCTATATTTTGTAGAAAATAATACAAATATTATTTTTACTTAAAAATGTGTACTATTTCGAAAATATTAATTTAAATAAGTATATAGTATATTTATTTATCGTTCACATCGAGTTACGACTCGGGTCAAGTCAAACTTTATTTTGAAACCCGAACTTTAAGTTGACACCGAGTTATTTGTAGACATGGACACACTTGATAAAATATATGGCTTATAGTTATTTTATATAAATATATATTTTTGGGTAACAAATACATATCATCAACGGGTCGTCGAGTCATACGTTTTTAACCAAAACTTACACACATAATGCAACGAGTTGGGTGAAACTGTTACATGACCAACTTGCATGAAGAATCATTACCTAGACCTTAAGGTGTCTTATATATTCTAGGGCACGTGTAGGTTGGTTTACCCTCGGAATTTTGCTACTTACACGTTTCCAGTACTCATGCATCAGGTGAGTCTCACGACTCTATTTTACTTATTTTCCTTTTGGGGGAGAATACATGCATACTTACTGTTTTCACTGGACACAATTTCACTTACATGATTTCACATATTACATAAGCGGTTTCATATCGTATTAAGTCCTCTCATAATTGAACCGTTAGTTTTTTTTTCCACAAAGCGAGGTAATCATGGATAGTACTATTTGGGTTTGACAACCCTCACCCGCGTTACGGGTGCATCATAGACCTAATCACTCCATGCTTACGATAGGCATGGTAGAGGCATTTCATTACATTATAGTCTAGCTTCGGTTTCGGTGTGCTTATGGTAATATTGTAGCATTGTATGTACAACAATCAAATCATTGAAAGTTTTGTGGTCCATTACAACGATTTACTTTACATTTATATCTGTGAACTCACCAACATTATTGTTGACTCGTTTAAGCATGTTTTCTCAGGTCGTTAATCTTGCACGGGATTAGGGTGTACATCATGCATGAAGTCTTTTGATGTTCCTATGACAATGAACTTTTGCTTGGCATTGTATTTCCAAAACAATTTATTTTCCTTCCGCATTTACTTTCCGCATTAAACTCTGTAAAACAATGTTATATTTTGGGATGACTTAAAATGCATGATTTTCAAAACCATATAGAGGTCGTTCTATGTAATTAGTGACGATGATCCATGACCGTCGCGCCCCGCGGGAAACCGCCGTGGTTGGGGTGTGACACCATGAGAATGTGCTAGCTAGAGATATGAGTTAAGAATGTGGGACATGTTAAGGGTCGGTCGGGAAGAGTCGGGTTGTAAGCTAAATGTTTGTGATTACGTATATGCTATGTTGTTCTAGTGATAAGTGTGGGTGCAGGTGTAGTTAACGAGTCATATACGTGTAGTGTGATATTGCATGTTTTTAATTCAGTTGTGTTTTGGTGTGTCGTTGTCCTTGTGACACGGCGGGTGATGGGTTTGCGTAGTCATGTTTATGGCACGACAAACGGGAATTGTGAAGGACGAGGTTCGTCGGGAAGTCACCAACAGTGACATTTGTTAACCGGTTAATAATGAGCTCAGGGTGCATCGAACGTCGTGACGAGGGTAACCCTTACGAGGGTGCAGTGATGAGATATGTGTTTGCATGCTTCCATATGTGTTAATTTGCATGCAAGTGATATGTTATATTTATTGTGTGTGAGATAGTTTTAATGTGATGTGTAGATGATATTAATGTGCCAAGTAGAGTTAGATTGACCGTTGTATCAGGATTTTGATCCGATGTTGATAGCTGTTGTGTCATTTGATTGGTAATAGCCTTAGTTTAGGCCGAGTAAGTCAAGGTCTAGGGTTTTGTTATGGTTAACCAAGTGTTGAGGTAATACGTGTGCTAGAGTACGAGTTATTAGTATAGTAAGTTCGACGTATGTCGATGAAACTGCGGGATTATTATTATTATGAGATGAGTCTCGGGTGGTGAACGGTTATGGGATATCAGGTGATAACATGGGTTATCCATTCTTAATGAATTATGAAACTATTTTATAAGGACCGAGAGTCGTGAGTAAAGTTTAAATAACTTTTGTGAGGAGTTGGCTTTTAATTAAATTAAACTATTAGAACTCACTCAACGTAGCTGACTTTGTGTGTACGTTAGATTGTTTTGCAGGTAAGTGTAGCGTTGACGTATCTTGGCTTGGAGGCGGTGTTACTCGGATCGGTGTGCAGACATTCGTGAGGTAAACTGAACAACATTATATAGCAATAAATGTTCTTAGAAAGACTTCCGCTGTAATTTGAGTAACAATAAATGTATTTTAAATGAGAATGACCCGTTATGAGAACCAACTGTAGGATGCCCGGGTTGGGGTCTTACAGAAATGGGATTGTTTTTGCGAGGATTTGGCTTGACCTTTGCCTTTGTTTAGGCTTAAACTGATTATTTTGGCATTACGATGGGTTGAATCCAGTGAAGCGTATTGAAGATTTGAGAGAGAAAGATTAAGATTGACCTTGTGAGAGAATGAATTATAACAAATAACATGCTTTAGTATATTTTTAGTTTTTACATTGAAGTTAAGCAACACAATTATTAAAATTATACAGCTTTATAAAATTGTCATAAAAACAGTTCGATCCAGGCATCATCATATCATATAACATGTTCTTTTACCAAAATAACTTAAAATGCAGAATTTTTAATATGTTATATTAATTGGTTTAAGTATCGAACTTTAAAATTTGACCACCTATTAAAACTATTTGTTGTAATGCAACGGTATAAAATGATACATTTCAATGCGAACGGTTTAAAAGTAACATAATTATCAAGAATTCAAACCCTACATTAATGTACAACTTAACCCATCCCATTTTACTTATTTAATTATATTATATATATATATATATATATATATATATATATATATATATATATATATATATATATATATATATTCCAAATCATTTTTCAAAATTATTTATACATAACGGGCCTAACATAAGTTTGGTAGAGAATAAATATACAAGTGATCACGAAATAGATGAAAAGTACTTTAAAGGCAAACGATTACAAACTTTGCCTAATATTTATCAATTTCAGTTAGACATTTATTATCATAATAAAGGGCCTTTACCCCTTTCCTTTCTCCAACTTCACCGAAACTAAAATTCATACACATCCAACTTCAGGATTATTTCAAATTATTTTCCTTAGATATGCGAGGACCTAGGATTGGTGGGCCAGTAACACTCTCTTAGAACACTAAGGTTTGGAGGTAATGGTTCAAATCTCATAAAAGTACAGAAATGCGTCGTTCTAAAAAAATAAGTGAAGACCAAATTACAAGTCAAATTTACATATTATACATGTCTGTGTATTACTATTCATAGCAGTTTATTCATTATTCATGAAAATTCTCTTTATTATTTTTTAATCACTTTGTTTTAATATATGTGAAAACAAACGGCCCATATCCAAGTATATATTCTGGGCTAAATAGTAGTGTACACGCCACACACATGCCGTCCGCATGGTTTCGAGCTAGAGAATAGAGAACACCCTTAGATACCGGTTATCACTTATCACCGTTTCCTTTTTTTCCCCACTAACTAGGGTTGATAAAGAAAAATTTGAATCTAAACTTGAATTATTCGAAATTACAAACTCGAATTATCCGAAAATTCGGATACCGAAATTTTCGACTCCACAAACACATCACGGTTTTATATATTTATTTTAAAATTTCTTTATATTTAATAATTATAACTAATTTTATTTATATTTTGTTTTCTCATATAGCGTTTATTTTTTTTCGTCAACTTCTAATATCTCGTTTCAACGTTCTTATTTTTATCCATGTTTCGGTATAAGTTTTATCCAGAACCGATCTGGTTTATGTTTGGAGTAATTCTTAATTCTTAGCGCAAATTTGACTTTTTTCTTGATTTCTGAGTGTGCTGGTGCGCCGTGCTTTTTTATTTACATTTTGATATTCATAGTCGAGCCATTGCTCAGTGCATATAAAGGTAAAAGTGTCGGTGCACAAAATCATTTGATTTTCTTAAGATTCTTTTATATTAATTCGTGTGTTCCCGAAAATAATGATAAAAAAACAAGTTTTGGAAAACGAATAAAGAAAACGAAGTATGGATGAGTGAGCTCGTCGAGATCTTGGGCCGAGTATGGGAGAAAAAGGGGAAGAGATACAAGCCCTGACTGCACCTCTTAGATTTGAAAAAAAATATATAATTAATTTTATTTATATTTTGTTTTCTCATATAGCTTTTAATTTTTTTTTGTTTTCGTCAACTTCTAATATAACGTTTAAAAGTTTTTATTTTTATTTATGTTTCGTTATAAGTTTAATCTAGAACCGACCTGGTCTACGTTTGGAGAAATTCGCTTTTCTTAACGCAAATTTGATGACGAGATTTTTTTCTTGATTTCTGAGCGTACCGTTGCGCCGTGCTTTTTTATCAACATTTTGATGTTCATAGTCGAGTCATTGCTCAGTGCATATAAAAGTAAAAGTATCCTAACACAAAATCATTTGATTTGCTTAAGTTTCTTTAATTAAGAGAGAGAGAGAGAGAGGGAGGGAGGGAGAGATTTATAACTGATTTTTATTTATATTTTGTTTTCTCATATACCTATTAATTTTTTTTTGTTTTCGTCAACATTTAATATATCGTTTCATCGTTCTTATTTTTATGTATGTTTCGTTATAAATTTTATTCAGCACCGACCTGGTCTACGTTTGGAGTAATTCGTGTTTCTTAACGCAAATTTAACGACGAGATTTTTTTTTATTTCTTAGTGTACCGTTGCGCCGTGCTTTTTTATCTACATTTTGATATTCATAGTCGAGCCATTGCTCACTGCATGTAAAGGTAAAAGCGTCGGTGCACAAAATAATATGATTTGCTTAAGTATCTTTTTTAATTCGTGTTTTTCGAAAATAATGATATAAAAGACAAGTTTTGAAAAACCAATAAAGAAAATGAAATATGGATGAGTGGGCTCGTCGGGGTGTTGGGCCGAGTTTGGGAGAAAAAGGGGAAGGGTTACGAGCCGTGACTGCCCCTCACACCAACCCATTTTATCATTCAGATTTGAACACACACACACACAAAAGGGGGGAGAGAGAGAGATTTATAACGTTTCAAAGTTCTTATTTTTATATATGTTTTGTTATAAGTTTAATCTAGAACCGAACTGGTCTACGTTTGAAGTAATTTGCGTTTCTTATAGCAAAGTTGACGACGAGATTTTTTTCTTGATTTCTGAGAGTACCGTTGCGCCGTGCTTTTTTATCAATATTTTGATGTTCATAGTCAAGTCATTGCTCAATGCATATAAAGCTAAAAGTATATGTGCATAAAATCATTTAATTTGCTTAAGTTTCTTTTATATTAATTCGCGTTTCCCGAAAATAATGATAAAAAATGACGGGTTTTGGAAAATGAATAAAGAAAATGAAGTATGGATGAGTGGGCTCGTCGGGTCTTGGGACAAGTTTGGGAGAAAAAGGGGAAAGGCTACGAGCCGTGGCCACCCCTCACCCCAACTAATTCCACCATTCTGATTTGAACACACACACACTAAGAGAGAGAGAAAGAGAGAGATTTATTACAAATTTTATTTTTTCTTATAGCTTTTATTTTTTTTTGTTTTCATCAACTTCTAATATATCGTTTCAACGTTCGTATTTTTATCTATGTTTTGGTATAAATTTTATCCAGAACCGACCATGTCTACGTTAGGAGTAATTCGTTTTTCTTGCTCAGTCTATTTTTTTTCTCTACATTTTGATATTCATAGTCGAGACGGTGCTCAGTGCATAAAAAGGTAAAGTGTCGGTACACAAAATCATTTGATTTGCTTAAGTTTCTTTTATATTAAATCATGTTTCCCAAAAATTAAGATAAAAAAGATAAGTTTTGAAAAACCAATAAAGAAAATGAAGTATGGATGAGTAGGCTCGTTGGGGTCTTGGGCCGAGTTTGGGAGAAAAAGGGGAAGGGCTACGAGCCGTGGCCGCCCCTCACCCCAACCCATTTCACCATTCAGATTTGAACACACACACACACAAAGAGAGAGAGAGAGAGATAGAGAGGGAGGGAGAGATTTATAACTGTTTTTTATTTATATTTTGTTTTCTCGTATACCTTTTTTTTTGTTTTTGTCAACATCTAATATATCATTTCATCATTCTTATTTTTATATGTGTTTTGCTATAAATTTTATTCAGCACCGACCTAGTCTACGTTTGGAGTAATTCTTGTTTCTTAATGCAAATTTAACGACGAGATTTTTTTTTGATTTCTGAGAGTACCGTTGCGCCGTGCTATTTTATATACATTTTGATATTCATAGTCCAGCTATTGCTCAGTGCATGTAAAGGTAAAAGCGTCGGTGCACAAAATAATTTGATTTGCTTAAGTATCTTTTTTAATTCGTGTTTTTCAAAAATAATGATATAAAAGATAAGTTTTGAAAAACCAATAAAGAAAATGAAATATGGATGAGTGGGCTCGTCGGGGTGTTGGGCCGAGTTTGGGAGAAAAAGGGGAAGGGTTACGAGCCGTGACTGCCCCTCACACCAACCCATTTTATCATTCAGATTTGAACACACACACACAAAAGGGGAGAGAGAGAGATTTATAACGTTTCAAAGTTCTTATTTTTGTCTATGTTTTGTTATAAGTTTAATCTAGAACCGAACCAGTCTACGTTTGAAGTAATTTGCGTTTCTTATAGCAAAGTTGACGACGAGATTTTTTTCTTGATTTCTGAGAGTACCGTTGCGCCGTGCTTTTTTATCAATATTTTGATGTTCATAGTCAAGTCATTGCTCAGTGCATATAAAGCTAAAAGTATATGTGCATAAAATCATTTAATTTGCTTAAGTTTCATTTATATTAATTCGCGTTTCCCGAAAATAATGATAAAAATGACGGGTTTCGGAAAATGAATAAAGAAAATGATGTATGGATGAGTGGGCTCGTCGGGTCTTGGGACAAGTTTGGGAGAAAAAGGGGAAAGGCTACGAGCCGTGGCCACCCCTCACCCCAACTAATTCCACCATTCTGATTTGAACACACACACACTAAGAGAGAGAGATAGAGATTTATTACTAATTTTATTTTTTCATATAGCTTTTATTTATTTTTTGTTTTCATCAACTTCTAATATATCGTTTCAACGTTCATATTTTTATCTATGTTTTGGTATAAATTTTATCCAGAACCGACCATGTCTACGTTAAGAGTAATTCGTTTTTCTTTCTCAGTCTATTTTTTTTCTCTACATTTTGATATTCATAGTCGAGCTGGTGCTCAGTGCATAAAAAGGTAAAGTGTCGGTACACAAAATCATTTGATTTGCTTAAGTTTCTTTTATATTAAATCATGTTTCCCAAAAATTAAGATAAAAAAGATAGGTTTTGAAAAACCAATAAAGAAAATGAAGTATGGATGGGTAGGCTCGTTGTGGTCTTGGGCCGAGTTTGGGAGAAAAAGGGGAAGGGCTACGAGCCGTGGCCGTCCCTCACCCCAACCCATTTCACTATTCAGATTTGAACACACACACACACACAAAGAGAGAGAGAGAGAGGGAGAGATTTATAACTGTTTTTTATTTATATTTTGTTTTCTCGTAAACCTTTTTTTTGTTTTTGTCAACATCTAATATATCATTTCATCGTTCTTATTTTTATCTGTGTTTCGTTATAAATTTTATTTAGCACCGACCTAGTCTACGTTTGGAGTAATTCTTGTTTCTTAATGCAAATTTAACGACGAGATTTTTTTTTTATTTCTGAGAGTACCGTTGCGCCGTGCTATTTTATCTACATTTTGATATTCATAGTCCAGCTATTGCTCAGTGCATGTAAAGGTAAAAGCGTCGGTGCACAAAATAATTTGATTTGCTTAAGTATCTTTTTTAATTCGTGTTTTTCGAAAATAATGATATAAAAGACAAGTTTTGAAAAACCAATAAAGAAAATGAAATATGGATGAGTGGGCTCGTCGGGGTGTTGGGCCGAGTTTGGGAGAAAAAGGGGAAGGGTTACGAGCCGTGACTGCCCCTCACACCAACCCATTTTATCATTCAGATTTGAACACACACACACAAAAGGGGAGAGAGAGAGAGATTTATAACGTTTCAAAGTTCTTATTTTTGTCTATGTTTTGTTATAAGTTTAATCTAGAACCGAACTGGTCTACGTTTGAAGTAATTTGCGTTTCTTATAGCAAAGTTGACGACGAGATTTTTTTCTTGATTTCTGAGAGTATCGTTGCGCCGTGCTTTTTTATCAATATTTTGATGTTCATAGTCAAGTCATTGCTCAGTGCATATAAAGCTAAAAGTATATGTGCATAAAATCATTTAATTTGCTTAAGTTTCTTTTATATTAATTCGCGTTTCCCGAAAATAATGATAAAAAATGACGGGTTTTGGAAAATGAATAAAGAAAATGAAGTATGGATGAGTGGGCTCGTCCGGTCTTGGGACAAGTTTGGGAGAAAAAGGGGAAAGGCTACGAGCCGTGGCCACCCCTCAACCCAACTAATTCCACCATTCTGATTTGAACACACACACACACTAAGAGAGAGAGAGAGGGAGATTTATTACTAATTTTATTTTTTCATATAGCTTTTATTTTTTTTTTGTTTTCATCAACTTCTAATATATCGTTTCAACGTTCGTATTTTTATCTATGTTTTGGTATAAATTTTATCCAGAACCGACCATGTCTACGTTAGGAGTAATTCGTTTTTCTTGCACAGTCTATTTTTTTTCTCTACATTTTGATATTCATAGTCGAGACGGTGCTCAGTGCATAAAAAGGTAAAGTGTCGGTACACAAAATCATTTGATTTGCTTAAGTTTTTTTTTATATTAAATCATGTTTCCCAAAAATTAAGATAAAAAAGATAGGTTTTGAAAAACCAATAAAGAAAATGAAGTATGGATGAGTAGGGGTCTTGGGCCGAGTTTTGGAGAAAAAGGGGAAGGGCTACGAGCCGTGGCCGCCCCTCACCCCAACCCATTTCACAATTCAGATTTGAACACACACACACACACAAAGAGAGAGAGAGAGAGAGAGAGAGAGAGGGAGAGAGGGAGAGATTTATAACTGTTTTTTATTTATATTTTGTTTTCTCGTATACATTTTTTTTGTTTTTGTCAACATCTAATATATCATTTCATCGTTCTTATTTTTATCTGTGTTTCGTTATAAATTTTATTCAGCACCGACCTAGTCTACGTTTGGAGTAATTCTTGTTTCTTAATGCAAATTTAACGACGAGATTTTTTTTTTGATTTCTGAGAGTACCGTTGCGCCGTGCTATTTTAACTACATTTTGATATTCATAGTCCAGCTATTGCTCAGTGCATGTAAAGGTAAAAGCGTCGGTGCACAAAATAATTTGATTTGCTTAAGTATCTTTTTTAATTCGTGTTTTTCGAAAATAATGATATAAAAGACAAGTTTTGAAAAACCAATAAAGAAAATGAAATATGGATGAGTGGGCTCGTCGGGGTGTTGGGCCGAGTTTGGGAGAAAAAGGGGAAGGGTTACGAGCCGTGACTGCCCCTCACACCAACCCATTTTATCATTCAGATTTGAACACACACACACAAAAGGGGAGAGAGAGAGATTTATAACGTTTCAAAGTTCTTATTTTTGTCTATGTTTTGTTATAAGTTTAATCTAGAACCGAACCGGTCTACGTTTGAAGTAATTTGCGTTTCTTATAGCAAAGTTGACGACGAGATTTTTTTCTTGATTTCTGAGAGTACCGTTGCGCCGTGCTTTTTTATCAATATTTTGATGTTCATAGTCAAGTCATTGCTCAGTGCATATAAATCTAAAAGTATATGTGTATAAAATCATTTAATTTGCTTAAGTTTCTTTTATATTAATTCGCGTTTCCCGAAAATAATGATAAAAAATGACGGGTTTTGGAAAATGAATAAAGAAAATGAAGTATGGATGAGTGGGCTCGTCCGGTCTTGGGACAAGTTTGGGAGAAAAAGGGGAAAGGCTACGAGCCGTGGCCACCCCTCACCCCAACTAATTCCACCATTCTGATTTGAACACACACACACACTAAGAGAGAGAGAGAGAGAGAGATTTATTACTAGTTTTATTTTTTCATATAGCTTTTTTTTTTTTTTTTTTTCATCAACTTCTAATATATCGTTTCAACGTTCGTGTTTTTATCTATCTTTTGGTATAAAATTTATCCAGAGTCTACGTTAGGAGTAATTCGTTTTTCTTTCTCAGTCTATTTTTTTCTCTACATTTTGATATTCATAGTCGAGCCGGTGCTCAGTGCATAAAAAGGTAAAGTGTCGGTACACAAAATCATTTGATTTGCTTAATTTTCTTTTATATTAAATCATGTTTCCCAAAAATTAAGATAAAAAAGATAGGTTTTGAAAAAACCAATAAAGAAAATGAAGTATGGATGAGTAGGCTCGTTGGGGTCTTGGGCCGAGTTTGGGAGAAAAAGGGGAAGGGCTACGAGCCGTGGCCGCCCCTCACCCCAACCTTTCACCATTCAGATTTGAACACACACACACACAAAGAGAGAGAGAGAGAGGGAGAGATTTATAACTGTTTTTATTTATATTTTGTTTTCTCGTATACCTTTTTTTTGTTTTTGTCAACATCTAATATATCATTTCATCGTTCTTATTTTTATCTGTGTTTCATTATAAATTTTATTCAGGACCGACCTAGTCTACGTTTGGAGTAATTCATGTTTCTTAATGCAAATTTAACGTCAAGATTTTTTTTTGATTTTTGAGAGTACCGTTGCGCCGTGCTATTTTATCTACATTTTGACATTCATAGTCCAGCTATTGCTCAGTGTATGTAAAAGTAAAAGCGTCGGTGCACAAAATAATTTGATTTGCTTAAGTATCTTTTTTAATTCTTGTTTTACGAAAATAATGATATAAAAGAAAAGTTTTGAAAAACCAATAAAGAAAATGAAATATGGATGAGTGGGCTCGTCGGGGTGTTGGGCCGAGTTTGGGAGAAAAAGGGGAAGGGTTACGAGCCGTGACTGCCCCTCACACCAACCCATTTTATCATTCAGATTTGAACACACACACACAAAAGGGGAGAGAGAGAGATTTATAACGTTTCAAAGTTCTTATTTTTGTCTATGTTTTGTTATAAGTTTAATCTAGAACCGAACTGGTCTACGTTTGAAGTAATTTGCGTTTCTTATAGCAAAGTTGACGACGTGATTTTTTTCTTGATTTCTGAGAGTACCGTTGCGCCGTGCTTTTTTATCAATATTTTGATGTTCATAGTCAAGTCATTGCTCAGTGCATATAAAGCTAAAAGTATATGTGCATAAAATCATTTAATTTGCTTAAGTTTCTTTTATATTAATTCGCGTTTCCCGAAAATAATGATAAAAAATGACGGGTTTTGGAAAATGAATAAAGAAAATGAAGTATGGATGAGTGGGCTCGTCCGGTCTTGGGACAAGTTTGGGAGAAAAAGGGGAAAGGCTACGAGCCGTGGCCACCCCTCAACCTAACTAATTCCACCATTCTGATTTGAACACACACACACACACTAAGAGAGAGAGAGAGGGAGATTTATTACTAATTTTATTTTTTCATATAGCTTTTATTTTTTTTTTGTTTTCATCAACTTCTAATATATCGTTTCAACGTTCGTATTTTATCTATGTTTTGGTATAAATTTTATCCAGAACCGACCATGTCTACGTTAGGAGTAATTCGTTTTTCTTGCACAGTCTATTTTTTTTCTCTACATTTTGATATTCATAGTCGAGACGGTGCTCAGTGCATAAAAAGGTAAAGTGTCGGTACACAAAATCATTTGATTTGCTTAAGTTTTTTTTTATATTAAATCATGTTTCCCAAAAATTAAGATAAAAAAGATAGGTTTTGAAAAACCAATAAAGAAAATGAAGTATGGATGAGTAGGGGTCTTGGGCCGAGTTTGGGAGAAAAAGGGGAAGGGCTACGAGCCGTGGCCGCCCCTCACCCCAACCCATTTCACAATTCAGATTTGAACACACACACACACACAAAGAGAGAGAGAGAGAGAGAGAGAGAGAGAGGGAGAGAGGGAGAGATTTATAACTGTTTTTTATTTATATTTTGTTTTCTCGTATACATTTTTTTTGTTTTTGTCAACATCTAATATATCATTTCATCGTTCTTATTTTTATCTGTGTTTCGTTATAAATTTTATTCAGCACCGACCTAGTCTACGTTTGGAGTAATTCTTGTTTCTTAATGCAAATTTAACGACGAGATTTTTTTTTTGATTTCTGAGAGTACCGTTGCGCCGTGCTATTTTAACTACATTTTGATATTCATAGTCCAGCTATTGCTCAGTGCATGTAAAGGTAAAAGCGTCGGTGCACAAAATAATTTGATTTGCTTAAGTATCTTTTTTAATTCGTGTTTTTCGAAAATAATGATATAAAAGACAAGTTTTGAAAAACCAATAAAGAAAATGAAATATGGATGATTGGCTCGTCGGGGTGTTGGGCCGAGTTTGGGAGAAAAAAGGGAAGGGTTACGAGCCGTGACTGCCCCTCACACCAACCCATTTTATCATTCAGATTTGAACACACACACAAAAGGGGAGAGAGAGAGAGATTTATAACGTTTCAAAGTTCTTATTTTTGTCTATGTTTTGTTATAAGTTTAATCTAGAACCGAACCGGTCTACGTTTGAAGTAATTTGCGTTTCTTATAGCAAAGTTGACGACGAGATTTTTTTCTTGATTTCTGAGAGTACCGTTGCGCCGTGCTTTTTTATCAATATTTTGATGTTCATAGTCAAGTCATTGCTCAGTGCATATAAAGCTAAAAGTATATGTGCATAAAATCATTTAATTTGCTTAAGTTTCTTTTATATTAATTCGCGTTTCCCGAAAATAATGATAAAAAATGACGGGTTTTGGAAAATGAATAAAGAAAATGAAGTATGGATGAGTGGGCTCGTCCGGTCTTGGGACAAGTTTGGGAGAAAAAGGGGAAAGGCTACGAGCCGTGGCCACCCCTCAACCCAACTAATTCCACCATTCTGATTTGAACACACACAAACACTAAGAGAGAGAGAGAGAGAGAGAGATTTATTACTAATTTTATTTTTTCATATAGCTTTTATTTTTTTTTTTGTTTTCATCAACTTCTAATATATCGTTTCAACGTTCGTATTTTTATCTATGTTTTGGTATAAATTTTATCCAGAACCGACCATGTCTACGTTAGGAGTAATTCGTTTTTCTTGCTCAGTCTATTTTTTTTCTCTACATTTTGATATTCATAGTTGAGACGGTGCTCAGTGCATAAAAAGGTAAAGTGTCGGTACACAAAATCATTTGATTTGCTTAAGTTTTTTTTTATATTAAATCATGCTTCCCAAAAATTAAGATAAAAAAGATAGGTTTTGAAAAACCAATAAAGAAAATGAAGTATGGATGAGTAGGGGTCTTGGGCCGAGTTTGGGAGAAAAAGGGGAAGGGCTACGAGCCGTGGCCGCCCCTCACCCCAACCCATTTCACCATTCAGATTTGAACACACACACACACAAAGAGAGAGAGAGAGAGAGAGGGAGAGAGGGAGAGATTTATAACTGTTTTTTATTTATATTTTGTTTTCTCGTATACCTTTTTTTTGTTTTTGTCAACATCTAATATATCATTTCATCGTTCTTATTTTTATCTGTGTTTCGTTATAAATTTTATTCAGCACCGACCTAGTCTACGTTTGGAGTAATTCTTGTTTCTTAATGCAAATTTAACGACGAGATTTTTTTTGATTTCTGAGAGTACCGTTGCGCCGTGCTATTTTATCTACATTTTGATATTCATAGTCCAGCTATTGCTCAGTGCATGTAAAGGTAAAAGCGTCGGTGCACAAAATAATTTGATTTGCTTAAGTATCTTTTTTAATTCGTGTTTTTCGAAAATAATGATATAAAAGACAAGTTTTGAAAAACCAATAAAGAAAATGAAATATGGATGAGTGGGCTCGTCGGGGTGTTGGGCCGAGTTTGGGAGAAAAAGGGGAAGGGTTACGAGCCGTGACTGCCCCTTACACCAACCCATTTTATCATTCAGATTTGAACACACACACACAAAAGGGGAGAGAGAGAGATTTATAACGTTTCAAAGTTCTTATTTTTGTCTATGTTTTGTTATAAGTTTAATCTAGAACCGAACCGGTCTACGTTTGAAGTAATTTGCGTTTCTTATAGCAAAGTTGACGACGAGATTTTTTTCTTGATTTCTGAGAGTACCGTTGCGCCGTGCTTTTTTATCAATATTTTGATGTTCATAGTCAAGTCATTGCTCAGTGCATATAAAGCTAAAAGTATATGTGCATAAAATCATTTAATTTGCTTAAGTTTCTTTTATATTAATTCGCGTTTCCCGAAAATAATGATAAAAAATGACGGGTTTTGGAAAATGAATAAAGAAAATGAAGTATGGATGAGTGGGCTCGTCCGGTCTTGGGACAAGTTTGGGAGAAAAAGGGGAAAGGCTACGAGCCGTGGCCACCCCTCACCCCAACTAATTCCACCATTCTGATTTGAACACACACACACACTAAGAGAGAGAGAGAGAGAGAGATTTATTACTAATTTTATTTTTTCATATAGCTTTTTTTTTTTTTTTTTCATCAACTTCTAATATATCGTTTCAACGTTCGTATTTTTATCTATGTTTTGGTATAAAATTTATCCAGAACCGACCATGTCTACGTTAGGAGTAATTCGTTTTTCTTTCTCAGTCTATTTTTTTTCTCTACATTTTGATATTCATAGTCGAGCCGGTGCTCAATGCATAAAAAGGTAAAGTGTCGGTACACAAAATCATTTGATTTGCTTAATTTTCTTTTATATTAAATCATGTTTCCCAAAAATTAAGATAAAAAAGATAGGTTTTGAAAAAACCAATAAAGAAAATGAAGTATGGATGAGTAGGCTCGTTGGGGTCTTGGGCCAAGTTTGGGAGAAAAAGGGGAAGGGCTACGAGCCGTGGCCGCCCCTCACCCCAACCTTTCACCATTCAGATTTGAACACACACACACACACAAAGAGAGAGAGAGAGAGAGAGAGGGAGAGAGGGAGAGATTTATAAAAGTTTTTATTTATATTTTGTTTTCTCGTATACCTTTTTTTTGTTTTTGTCAACATCTAATATATCATTTCATCGTTCTTATTTTTATCTGTGTTTCGTTATAAATTTTATTCAGCACCGACCTAGTCTACGTTTGGAGTAATTCTTGTTTCTAAATGCAAATTTAACGACGAGATTTTTTTTTGATTTAAAAGAGTACCGTTGCGCCGTGCTATTTTATCTACATTTTGATATTCATAGTCCAGCTATTGCTCAGTGCATGTAAAGGTAAAAGCGTCGGTGCACAAAATAATTTGATTTGCTTAAGTATCTTTTTTAATTCTTGTTTTTCGAAAATAATGATATAAAAGACAAGTTTTGAAAAACCAATAAAGAAAATGAAATATGGATGAGTGGGCTCGTCGGGGTGTTGGGCCGAGTTTGGGAGAAAAAGGGGAAGGGTTACGAGCCGTGACTGCCCCTCACACCAACCCATTTTATCATTCAGATTTGAACACACACACACAAAAGGGGAGAGAGAGAGAGATTTATAACGTTTCAAAGTTCTTATTTTTGTCTATGTTTTGTTATAAGTTTAATCTAGAACCGAACCAGTCTACGTTTGAAGTAATTTGCGTTTCTTATAGCAAAGTTGACGACGAGATTTTTTTCTTGATTTCTGAGAGTACCGTTGTGCCGTGCTTTTTTATCAATATTTTGATGTTCATAGTCAAGTCATTGCTCAGTGCATATAAAGCTAAAAGTATATGTGCATAAAATCATTTAATTTGCTTAAGTTTCTTTTATATTAATTCGCGTTTCCCGAAAATAATGATAAAAATGACGGGTTTCGGAAAATGAATAAAGAAAATGAAGTATGGATGAGTGGGCTCGTCGGGTCTTGGGACAAGTTTGGGAGAAAAAGGGGAAAGGCTACGAGCCGTGGCCATCCCTCACCCCAACTAATTCCACCATTCTGATTTGAACACACACACACACTAAGAGAGAGAGAGAGAGATTTATTACTAATTTTATTTTTTCATATAGCTTTTATTTTATTTTTTGTTTTCATCAACTTCTAATATATCGTTTCAACGTTCGTATTTTTATCTATGTTTTGGTATAAATTTTATCCAGAACCGACCATGTCTACGTTAGGAGTAATTCGTTTTTTGGAGTAATTCGTTTTTCTTTCTCAGTCTATTTTTTTCTCTACATTTTTGATATTCATAGTCGAGCCGGTGCTCAGTGCATAAAAAGATAAAGTGTCGGTACACAAAATCATTTGATTTGCTTAAGTTTCTTTTATATTAAATCATGTTTCCCAAAAATTAAGATAAAAAAGATAGGTTTTAAAAAACCAATAAAGAAAATGAAGTATGGATGAGTAGGCTCGTTGGGGTCTTGGGCCGAGTTTGGGAGAAAAAGGGGAAGGGCTACGAGCCGTGGCCGTCCCTCACCCCAACCCATTTCACTATTCAGATTTGAACACACACACACACACAAAGAGAGAGAGAGAGAGATTTATAACTGTTTTTTATTTATATTTTGTTTTCTCGTAAACCTTTTTTTTGTTTTTGTCAACATCTAATATATCATTTCATCGTTCTTATTTTTATCTGTGTTTCGTTATAAATTTTATTCAGCACCGACCTAGTCTACGTTTGGAGTAATTCTTGTTTCTTAATGCAAATTTAACGACGAGATTTTTTTTTGATTTCTGAGAGTACCGTTGCGCCGTGCTATTTTATCTACATTTTGATATTCATAGTCCAGCTATTGCTCAGTGCATGTAAAGGTAAAAGTGTCGGTGCACAAAATAATTTGATTTGCTTAAGTATCTTTTATATTAATTCGTGTTTTTCAAAAATAATGATATAAAAGACAGGTTTTGAAAAACCAATAAAGAAAATGAAGTATGGATGAGTGGGCTCGTCGGGGTGTTGGGCCGAGTTTGGGAGAAAAAGGGGAAGGGCTAAGAGCCGTGGCCGCCCCTCACCCCAACCCATTTCATCATTCAGATTTGAACACACACACACACACACCGAGAGAGAGAGAGATTTATAACTAATTTTTATTTATATTTTGTTTTCTCATATACCTTTTAATTTTTTTTTTGTTTTCGTCAACTTCTAATAAAACGTTTCAATTTTCTTATTTTTATCTTGTTTTGTTATAAGTTTAATCCAAAACCAACCTGGTCTACATTTGGAGTAATTTGCGTTTCTTATAACAAAGTTGACGACGAGATTTTTTTCTTGATTTCTGAGAGTACCGTTGTGTCGTGCTTTTTTCTCAACATTTTGATGTTCATAATCTAGTCATTGCTCAGTGCATATAAAGGTAATAGTATCTGTGCATAAAATCATTTGATTTGCTTAAGTTTCTTTTATATTAATACGTGTTTCCCGAAAATAATGATAAAAATGACGGGTTTTGGAAAATGAATAAAGAAAATGAAGTATGGATGAGTGGCCTCGTCGGGTCTTGGGACGAGTTTGAGAGAAAAAGGGGAAAGACTACGAGCCGTGGCCACCCCTCACCCCAACTAATTCCATCATTCTGATTTGAACACACACACACACATAGGGAGAGAGAGAGAGATTTATAACTAATTTTATTATTTCATATAGCTTTTAATTTTTTTTTTGTTTTCGTCAATTTTTAATATATCGTTTCAACGTTCTTATTTTTATCTATGTTTCGGTATAAGTTTTATCCAGAACCGACCTGGTCTACGTTAGGCGTAATTCGTTTTTCTTGCGCCGTGTATTTTTTTTCTCTACATTTTGATATTCATAGT
The DNA here is from genome assembly GCA_023525975.1 of Smallanthus sonchifolius. Classification (NCBI taxonomy): domain Eukaryota; kingdom Viridiplantae; phylum Streptophyta; class Magnoliopsida; order Asterales; family Asteraceae; genus Smallanthus; species Smallanthus sonchifolius. Next base: position 30,733,902 of record CM042040.1, read on the forward strand.
CGAGCCGGTGCTCAGTGCATAAAAAGGTAAAGTGTCGGTGCACAAAATCATTTGATTTGCTTAAGTTTCTTTTATATTAAATCGTGTTTCCAAAAATTAAGATAAAAAAGATAGGTTTTGAAAAACCAATAAAGAAAATGAAGTATGGATGAGTGGGCTCGTTGGGGTCTTGGGCCGAGTTTGGGAGAAAAAGGGGAAGGGCTACGAGCCGTGGCTGCCCCTCACCCCAACCTATTTCACCATTCAGATTTGAACACACACATATACACAGACACACACACAAAGAGAGAGAGAGAGATAGAGAGAGAGGGAGGGAGGGAGAGAGGGAGAGATTTATTACTGTTTTTTATTTATATTTTGTTTTCTCGTATACCTTTTTTTTTGTTTTCGTCAACATCTAATATATCATTTCATTGTTCTTATTTTTATCTATGTTTCGTTATAAATTTTATTCAGCATCGACCTGGTCTACGTTTCTTGTTTCTTAATGCAAATTTAACGACGAGATTTTTTTTGATTTCTCAGTGTACCGTTGCGCCGTGCTATTTTATCTACATTTTGATATTCATAGTCCAGCTATTGCGCAGTGCACGTAAAGGTAAAAATGTCGGTGCACAAAATAATTTGATTTGCTTAAGTTTCTTTTATATTAATTCGTGTTTTCCGAAAATAATGATATAAAAGACAGGTTTTGAAAAACCAATAAAGAAAATGAAGTATGGATGAGTGGGCTCGTCGGGGTGTTGGGCCGAGTGTGGAAGAAAAAGGGGAAGGGCTAAGAGCCGTGGCCGCCCCTCACCACAACCCATTTCATTATTCAGATTTGAACACACACAGAGAGAGAGAGATTTATAACTAATTTTTATTTATATTTTGTTTTCTCATATACCTTTTAATTTTTTTTTTGTTTTCGTCAACTTCTAATATAACGTTTCAAAGTTCTTATTTTTATTTATGTTTTGTTATAAATTTAATCCAGAACCGACCCGGTCTACGTTTGGTGTAATTTGCGTTTCTTATAGCAAAGTTGACGACGAGATTTTTTCTTGATTTCCGAGAGTACCGTTGCGCCGTGCTTTTTTCTCAACATTTTGATGTTCATAGTCGAGTCATTGCTCAGTGCATATAAAGGTAAAAGTATTTGTGCATAAAATCATTTGATTTGCTTAAGTTTCTTTTTTATTAATTCATGTTTCCCAAAAATAATGATAAAAATGACGGGTTTTGGAAAATGAATAAAGAAAATGAAGTATGGATGAGTGGCCTCGTCGGGTCTTGGGATGAGTTTGGGAGAAAAAGGGGAAAGACTACGAGCCGTGGCCACCCCTCACCCCAACTAATTCCACCATTCTGATTTGAACACACACACACACATAGAGAGAGAGATTTAAAACTAATTTTATTTTTTCGTATAGCTTTTTTTTTCCCGTCAACTTTTAATATATCGTTTCAACGTTCTTATTTCTATCTATGTTTCGGTATAAGTTTTTTCTAGAACCGACCTCGTCTACGTTAGTAGTAATTCGTTTTTCTTGCGCCGTGTATTTTTTTCTCTAGATTTTGATATTCACAGTCGAGCCGGTGCTCAGTGCATAAAAAGGTAAAGTGTCGGTGCACAAAATCATTTGATTTGCTTAAGTTTCTTTTATATTAAATCGTGTTTCCCGAAAATAATGATAAAAATGACGGGTTTTGGAAAATGAATAAAGAAAATGAAGTATGGATGAGTTGCCTCGTCGGGTCTTGGGACGAGTTTGGGAGAAAAAGGGGAAAGACTACGAGCCGTGGCCACCCCTCACCCCAACTAATTCCACCATTCTGATTTGAACACACACACAGAGAGAGAGAGAGATATATTTATAACTAATTCTATTTTTTCATATAGCTTTTAATTTTTTTTTTGTTTTCGTCAATTTCTAATATATCGTTTCAACGTTTTTATTTTTATCTATGTTTCGGTATAAGTTTTATCCAGAACCGACCTGGTCTACGTTAGGTGTAATTCGTTTTTCTTGCGCCGTGTATTTTTTTTCTCTACATTTTGATATTCATAGTCGAGCCGGTGCTCAGTGCATAAAAAGGTAAAGTGTCGGTGCACAAAATCATTTGATTTGCTTAAGTTTCTTTTATATTAAATCGTGTTTCCCAAAAATTAAGATAAAAAAGATAGGTTTTGAAAAACCAATAAAGAAAATGAAGTATGGATGAGTGGGCTCGTTGGGGTCTTGGGCCGAGTTTGGGAGAAAAAGGGGAAGGGCTAACAGTCGTGGCGGCCCCTCACCCTAACCTCTTTCACCATTCAGATTTGAACACACACATACACACAAACAGAGAGAGAGAGAGACAGAGAGAGAGAGAAAGAGTGAGAGAGAGAGAAAGAGAGGGAGGGAGGGAGAGATTTATAACTGATTTTTATTTATATTTTGTTTTCATGTATACCTTTTAATTCTTTTGTTTTCGTCAACCTCTAATATATCGTTTCATCGTTCTTATTTTTATCTATGTTTCGTTATAAATTTTATTCAGCACCGAACTGGTTTACGTTTGGAGTAATTCTTGTTTCTTAACGCAAATTTAACGACAAGATTTTTTTATGATTTCTGAGTGTACCGTTGCGCCGTGCTTTTTTATCTACATTTTGATATTCATAGTCGAGCTATTGCGCAGTGCATGTAAAGGTAAAAGTGTCGGTACACAAAATAAATTGATTTGCTTAAGTTTCTTTTATATTAATTCACGTTTTTCGAAAATAATGATATAAAAGACAGGTTTTGAAAAACCAATAAAGAAAATGAAGTATTGATGAATAGGCTCGTCGGGGTGTTGAGCCGAGTTTGGGAGAAAAAGTGTGACATTTCAAAGTTTCAGTTATAATATATTTTAAAATTATTTGAGTAAAATGTATGTTTAGATTTACTTGAAATTTCTGATTTGATCGAAACTATTTTTGGTAGTGTAAAGTATCGAAACTATGTTCAATCGAAACTACTAGTTTCGATTGATCATAGAAATGTCGAAACTATGTTCAATCGAAACTAATAGTTTCGATTGATTATAGAGCTGTCGAAATTATCTTCTATCGAAACTACTTAGTTTCGATTGAATTAAATAAGTAGTTATTATGTATTTTCAATTTTTAAAATATTTGAAGGTTATAAACTATATAAATTATGTTATTAAATTGAATAATTTATATATGGTTTTCAATTTTATTAACCATTCAATGAGATTGATTTTAAATAAAAACATAAGTTTTATAAAATTTTATAAGCTTAAGTTTTATTTGGTTTAAAAGAATTTAAGTAAAATAAACTTATTAATTTAATAAATAATTTAATGTATTATTTCAATAAGATAATTATTTAAAAATAATTAGTTTTTTTTTAAAGAAAATGGATTTATAAAATGTATAAATATAATCTGAATTAATTAAGGTTTAAAAAGAAACTAAATTTAGTAATTAAATTAAAGTCAGAGGGCTGTTTGGAATTAAACAGAACTGTAGGGGCTTGCTTTGAAATTCTTTCGGGGCCTGTTTTAAATGTTTTCAAACCCCAGGGACCCGGTCGCCCTGTCCCTTGGTCCGGCGGGTAAACCGCTTTTCCGGCGAGCCCGACAGCCCTGTCCCTCTACCCCTCAACACCTAAAACCTGCGCCATTGTACTCGCCGTCCTCACGCGACCACGTTCCCCCGACCAATTTACTTTTTCATCATCAGAATTCCCGCGGCACCATTTATCTCCGAAGTCAACCCATGAAATTCGACCGACACACAGTACCTCCACGACTAAAAGCGGTCTCGTTAGTTTCGTATGACATGTCCGAACCCAATTGCGGAGACAATTTCTGGTTCCATCATACGGATTTCCTTCGGGTATAAATGACCATACCCGGTCCTTCTCGAGCTTGATTCTCCCTCATATCGCCCTCTCTCTCTAAATCGGCAACACCCACAGACTCGTACCCTCATTCCGAAGCCCCACCTCAAAATTGGAGTTCCAATTCGACCACAAGGTCTGGTTCCAGTTCTGGGTACTCTCGGCTTCGTTCTCGACATCGCAGACCCCCTTCGGTTCAGGTATTATCACCACATTTCGTTCCTTAACCTTCGTTTATCTTAGTGCTAACAATTCCAATCGTCATCTTGACCGTAGCCCACTGATTCCCGGCCAAACAAGGTTGCCCGGACCAAAGAGTCCCGGTCGTTGCCGAGAACCAGTGGACAATACTGTAATTAGTTATAATTTAATTAACGTATACCTGACCAGCGATGGGCTATAGCCTGGCTGGTCAGTGTCTTGTGCGGTGAATGAAGTGTCCCGGGTTCGAGACTTGTGGTCTCCGGCCCACCCCCCCTTTTTCTCAGTTTAAGCCCTCTGTACCCGTTTCCCTTTTCTAAACCCGGATTCGGGTCTGGGCCGACCCGGTCCGACCCATTTGACTATTTAATCTTATTTTAACTATTATATATATATTAAAATAATTAATTTAAAACCCACTTATTATTACTTATTTAAATTAATTGTTTTAAAATCCATTTAATTATTTCTAAATATTTTAACTCACTAAAAATTATTTCGAGCCCATTAACTCGACCCGTTTATTTTTAACCGAACTTTTGAACATATTCAAACCCGTTAGATTTTATAAAATAATAAAACCGACATTTTTCCTAAGTTATTTAATTATTTAAGCCCTCGGAAAATAATAAAATAACATTTTTATAAATAAATAAAAATACGCGTTATTTAAAATATAATGTTTTCACGAAATTTAAAATAGGTAATTTAGGATTTATAAAATGCAAGTGTTTTTAAAAATATATATTTTTTGAGAAGTTTAAATATTTAATTTGGAATTTTATAAAAATACAAAGTCTTCCAAAAATTAATTTGTACAATGATTTTAAAACATATAATTTTTCACAAAGGCTATTCCATTTACAAATCCACATATATTTAAACAAATATACGCGTGCGCGAATATATAATTGATACATATTCGTTTACATAGGATTTCATCGTATATAACAACAATACAAATATCACCAACGCGCGTGAAGTAAAACCCTTGGTGCAAGGTGAGTTACATATCCCCCTATTTACATTTTTATACATTTTGGGGTGAAACGTAATCTGTGCATACTTACATACAATTCAACTTGTGTTTACATGTGTAGATTATTGTGCTTTTGTGCATGGTCACTTGTTATGCTATGGATACTTTTAGGGTGGTTTAAATTATGTGTAACCCACATAGTCTTGATTCCATGCCTATCACTTTTAGGGTAGCGGTATGCTATGCCTATCACGTTAAACCTTTATGCTTATATACATAATTGCATGCTTATAATTGGTATACATATAGTGAATTCTCCACATTATGCCATATCATACCATGTCAAACTATGAATTGTATAAACGTTTTTAACTAAACTTTTACTTTATTTAAACATATGTAAACTCACCAACTCTCGTAGTTGACACTTGTTTTGGATTACGTTTCAGGCGAAGATATGTGATTGTGTGACTATGTGTTGAAGGTGCTACACATAAGGCTTTTGGACCTAGTAAAATAATTATGTGTAATATTCTAGAATAGGGTGTTGTAACTTGAATTGTATTTGGATATTTGGTATTTAAATCTTATTAATGAATTATGCAACCTTAGTAGATCATGTGCTTATGAACAATCATTTCATTGTCTGCCTCGATGATTCCGCCATCGGTCGTGGTGTGACAGATTGGTATCAGAGCCATGGTTATAGGGAATTAGGTTATGAGACACAATGACCTAGACTATAACCCTAGGACTCCCTTTTATGTGTTATGTGCTAAATGATTAATTGCTATGTGAATTATTTGTAGTTAGGTATTATTTGAATTTTCCCAAGTTTGGTACATGAGACTTATACACATACATACAAGGCTTTAATACATAATACATACTTTACATACACATTTGACAACAAAACTTATGCAAACAAATACACTACTCATCCTTACCCATACTCTTTCCTAATTAATTGCAACATTCCTACACATTTTATACTCATAGACTCTCAAGTCTATTGAAAATCTCGTCAACAACTTAATTTCTGGAAACCAGTAAAGGACGCGTGCAATCTGGAAGGGTGACACCTTCTGTCTAGGAAAGCATTTCGTATAAATCCAAATAAACGGACCCGTATGCTTTCGTGGGAATTCTTGAAGTGAGTGTTTACCTATAGGCTAAAGCATGTCTCCTTGAAAGCTTTGAGGAATTATTTAACGTTGATAAGTCAATGTATTCGCAAGGATACAATCCGAACTTAAACTCAAAATTTGGAGACATTATAGCAAGGTAGGAAGAACTAGACGAACATGCAAAACAAATCATTATTACGGGTGCACACGTAATAACAATTTGTAGTGCATGCGAATCCCGGCCATTCCTATTACGCGAATAATGATCTATGTTATCATATCCTCCCAGGAATAGATTTCATGGTTTATTTCCCCTATCCCTTTTGTGTTGTAAAAATTTTGAATGAAATATGTGATAAGTTTTAGTCAGAACATACATACATTATCACGCGACATGATGAGTGTCATCTCGCGTTCCTACTTGCATTATTGTGAACAGTCTACCAACTGTGGCACATACATGCCTATTTTATCCGAAGTCTCATAAAATTTTGTCTTTTCTCGTGGTATTTTATAGAATGCCTCCCCGTCGCGCAGCTAATGCTAACTCCAGCAATCCCAACACTGACCTTGTTGCACTACTTACTCAACTAGTAGGCCAAATGATCCAAGCTAACAACAACAGTGATGGGTCTAATATGCAAGGGAATGGTGCAAACCCACCATACTGCACATTCAAGCATTTCAATTCTTGCAACCCCACCAAATTCTTCGGGACGGAAGGTGCTACTGGCCTTCTTCAATGGTTTGAAAGTATGGAGAGTACTTTCCTAAACAGCGATTGTCCCGACAACCTCAAAGTCCGTTATGCTGCCAGCGTCTTCCAAAAACGAGCACTCATCTGGTGGAACGGTGAGAAACGTACTCGAGACAATGAATCTGCTATGTCCTTGTCTTGGGACGAAATGAAACGACTTATGACTGACGAGTTCTGTCCTCGCAACGAAATGAGGAAGCTCGAAGCTGAATTTTGGGATCTCACTCAAGATAGCGGAGAAAATTTGGCATACACCACTCGTTTTCAAGAACTAAGTCTGCTCGTGTCCCACATGGTTACTCCCTTAGCACGGGGAATTGAGAAATACATAGGTGGACTGCCTATGCCGCTCCAAGACACCGTATTAGGAAGTAATCCCTCCACACTCGAAGACGCTATCCGTTTGTCTGCTGTGTTGACTGACAACCACGTCAAAGCGGGTACCTTATCTAGGAAGGGTACCAAGAAAGTGGTCGACAAAGCTGCTACTTCCGTGCCCGACAAAGATAAAGAACCCAAATCTTCCCATTATGATAGGAAGCGTAAGGCCCAAAACTTTGCGGCCATCATTCCTGCCGTATCTGTGACCCAAGTTACTCCTGCGGGTCAAATTCTAAGAAATTATGTAGGTTCATTTCCCCAATGCCCTACTTGCAAGTATCACCATGCCCCACATGCTGCATGCCGTCTATGCTCAAAATGTGGACGCTATGGACACGTTGTTACTACTTGCCGTGCTCGCACTATCGTTAATCAAGCTACTCAAGGCAATCATCCAGTGCCTCTCACTGTCACCTATGGACGGGCCTGTTACGAATGTGGAGACCCAAACCACTTTCGAAACCAATGTCCAAGACTTCAAAATCAAGGTGGTCCTCGTGGACGAGCATTTAATATAAATGCTAACGAGGCTCCGGCCAATGACGACACTGTCAACGGTACGTTCCTTTGTTCACTATCTTTATACATCCGTTTTATTTAATATTCATGCCAATAGAAAAATTGTGTCTCTTGCTTTTAACCAACTATTTGCTAAACAACCAACCAATCTTGATAACTCGTATATCATGGAAATAGCGGATGGGAAATCCATTGCTATGAGTTCTATAACCCGTGATTACATATAACAGCTATGCTATCACCATTCATCTCATTCCTTTACTTTTGTGAAACAAACCTATTATGTTTAAATCCAGTCATACACCTTGCTAGCTCTGTTAAAGTTTACTTAAATTGTTGAAGTTCTAAATCCTAGTAATTATGCACGGAGAATCCCCGGTATATCAAAGCGGTGGTGGGTTAGCCGCTGGTACATCCTATACATAAACCCACTTGATATAACGAGTATAAACCATGCATAAGTACTAGGAGGAGGACCGGTTTTAGAAAATGTTTTTGCAAAATTTGAAAATATGAACACCCGTGGGGTGGAGTTTTAAAGGAAAATGCCATGTCACAATGTGATTGGCACCAATATTGTTAAATCTGGTTTCTAGTAGTTTACATTCATGCGTGGTATTAACAATTGTATCCATAAATCTCATTATACTATTAGATCAACTAATTGACGACTCGACTCGAATTTACGTCATCCGTATCATACGTTACTTCCCACTAAGTCTTTCTCTGGTGAATAATTCCATTCTAAGTCTATTGGCATCCCTTTTCCCGTTTCCATAACCTTCGCTAATCGAATTTCACTTGGGGAGACTGTGACATTTCAAAGTTTCAGTTATAATATATTTTAAAATTATTTGAGTAAAATGTAGGTTCAGATTTACTTGAAATTTCTGATTTGATCGAAACTATTTTTGGTAGTGTAAAGTATCGAAACTATGTTCAATCGAAACTACTAGTTTCGATTGATCATAGAGCTGTCGAAAGTATCTTCTATCGAAACTACTTAGTTTCGATTGAATTAAATAAGTAGTTATTATGTATCTTCAATTTTTAAAATATTTGAAGGTTATAAACTATATAAATTATGTTATTAAATTGAATAATTTATATATGGTTTTCAATTTTATTAACCATTCAATGAGATTGATTTTAAATAAAAACATAAGTTTTATAAAATTTTATATGCTTAAGTTTTATCTGGTTTAAAAGAATTTAAGTAAAATAAACTTATTAATTTAATAAATAATTTAATGTATTATTTCAATAAGATAATTATTTAAAAATAATTAGTTTTTTTTAAAGAAAATGGATTTATAAAATGTATAAATATAATCTGAATTAATTAAGGTTTAAAAAGAAACTAAATTTTGTAATTAAATTAAAGTCAGAGGGCTGTTTGGAATTAAACAGAACTATAGGGGCTTGCTTTGAAATTCTTCCAGGGCCTGTTTTAAACGTTTTCAAACCCCAGGGACCTAAATTGCCAAGTTGCATTTCGTTTCCCCGGTCGCCCTGTCCCTTGGTCCGGCGGGTAAACCGCTTTTCCGGCGAGCCCGACAGCCCTGTCCCTCTACCCCTCAACACCTAAAACCTGCGCCATTGTACTCGCCGTCCACATGCGACCACGTTCCCCCGACCAATTTACTTTTTCATCATCAGAATTCCCGCTGCACCATTTATCTCCGAAGTCAACCCATGAAATTCAACCGACACACAGTACCTCCAAGACTAAAAGCGGTCTCGTTAGTTTCGTATGACCTGTCCGAACCCAATTGCGGAGACAATTTCTGGTTCCATCATACGAATTTCCTTCGGGTATAAATGACCATACCCGGTCCTTCTCGAGCTCGATTCTCCCTCATATCGCCCTCTCTCTCTAAATCGGCAACACCCTCAGACTCGTACCCTCATTCCGAAGCCCCACCTCAAAATTGGAGTTCCAATTCGACCCCAAGGTCTGGTTCCAATTCTAGGTACTCTCGGCTTCGTTCTCGACTTCGCAGACCCCCTTCGGTTCAGGTATTATCACCACATTTCGTTCCTTAACCTTCGTTTATCTTAGTGCTAACAATTCCAATTGTCATCTTGACCGTAGCCCACTGATTCCCGACCAAAGAAGGTTGCCCGGACACGAGTCCTGGTCGTTGCCGAGAACCAGTGGACAATACTCTAATTAGTTATAATTTAATTAACGTATACCTGACCAGCGATGGGCTATAGCCCGGCTGGTCAGTGTCTTGTGCGGTGAATGAAGTGTCCCGGGTTCGAGACTTGTGGCCTCCGGCCCACCCCCCCTTCTTCTCAGTTTAAGCCCTCTGGACTCGTTTCCCTTTTCTAAACCCGGATTTGGGTCTGGGCCGACCCGGTCCGACCCATTTGACTATTTAATCTTATTTTATCTATTATATATATATTAAAATAATTAATTTAAAACCCACTTATTATTACTTATTTAAATTAATTGTTTTAAAATCCATTTAATTATTTCTAAATATTTTAACTCACTAAAAATTATTTCGAGCCCATTAACTCGACCCGTTTATTTTTAACCGAACTTTTGAACATATTCAAACCCGTTAGATTTTATAAAATAATAAAACCGACATTTTTCCTAAGTTATTTAATTATTTAAGCCCTCGGAAAATAATAAAATAACATTTTTATAAATAAATAAAAATACGTGTTATTTAAAATATAATGTTTTCACGAAATTTAAAATAGGTAATTTAGGATTTATAAAATGCAAGTGTTATTAAAAATATATATTTTTTGAGAAGTTTAAATATTTAATTTGGAATTTTATAAAAATACAAAGTCTTTCAAAAATTAATTTGTACAATGATTTTAAAACATATAATTTTTCACAAGGGCTATTCCATTTACAAATCCACATATATTTAAACAAATATACTCGTGCGCGAATATATAATTGATACATATTCGTTTACATAGGATTTCATCGTGTATAACAACAATACAAATATCACCAACGCGTGTGAAGTAAAACCCTTGCTGCAAGGTGAGTTACATATCCCCCTATTTATATTTTTATACATTTTGGGGTGAAACGTAATCTGTGCATACTTACATACAATTCAACTTGTGTTTACATGTGTAGATTATTGTGCTTTAATGCACGGTCACTTGTTATGCTATGGATACTTTTAGGGTGGTTTAAATTATGTGTAACCCACATAGTCTTGATTCCATGCCTATCACTTTTAGGGTAGCGGTATGCTATGCCTATCACGTTAAACCTTTATGCTTATATACATAATTACATGCTTACAATTGGTATACATATAGTGAATTCTCCACATTATGCCATATCATACCATGTCAAACTATGAATTGTATAAACGTTTTTAACTAAACTTTTACTTTATTTAAACATATGTAAACTCACCAACTCTCGTAGTTGACACTTGTTTTGGATCACGTTTCAGGCGAAGATATGTGATTGTGTGACTATGTGTTGAAGGTGCTACACATAAGGCTTTTGGACCTAGTAAAATAATTATGTGTAATATTCTAGAATAGGGTGTTATAACTTGAATTGTATTTGGATATTTGGTATTTAAATCTTATTAATGAATTATGCAACCTTAGTAGATCATGTGCTTATGAACAATCATTTCATTGTCCGCCTCGATGATTCCGCCATCAGTCGAGGTTTGACAAAAAGGGGAAGGGCTACGAGCCGTGGCCGCCCCTCACCCCAACCCATTTCATCATTTAGATTTGAACACACACACAGACACACACAAAGAGAGAGAGAGATTTATAACTAATTTTTATATATATTTTGTTTTCTCATATACCTTAACTTTTTTTTTGTTTTCGTCAACTTCTAATATAACGTTTCAAAGTTCTTATTTTTATCTATGTTTTGTTATAAGTTTAATCCAGAACCGACATGGTCTACGTTTGGAGTAATTTGCGTTTCTTAAAGCAAAGTTGACGACGAGATTTTTTTTTCTTGATTTCTTAGAGTACCGTTGCGCCGTGCTTTTTTATCAACATTTTGATGTTCATAGTTGAGTCATTGCTTAGTGCATATAAAGGTAAAAGTATCTGTGCATAAAATCATTTGATTTGCTTAAGTTTCATTTATATTAATTCGTGTTTGCTGGAAATAATGATAAAAATGACGGGTTTTGGAAAACGAATAAAGAAACTGAAGTATGGATGAGTGGGCTCGTCGAGTCTTGGGACGAGTTTGGGAGAAAAAGGGAAAAGGCTACGAGCCGTGGCCACCGCTCACCCCAACTAATTCCACCATTTTGATTTGAACACACACACACACACACAGAGACTTATAATTTTATTTTTTCATATAGCTTTTTATTTTTTTTTGTTTTCGTCAACTTCTAATATATCGTTTCAACGTTCTTATTTTTATTTATGTTTCGGTATAAGTTTTATCCAGAACCGACCTGGTCTACGTTAGGAGTAATTCATTTTTCTTGCGTCGTGTATTTTTTTTTCTCTACATTTTGATATTCTTAGTCGAGCTAATGCTCAATGCATAAAAAGGTAAAGTGTTGGTGCACAAAATCATTTGATTTGCTTAAGTTTCTTTTATATTAAATCGTGTTTCCCAAAAATTAAGATAAAAAAGACAGGTTTTGAAAAACCAATAAAGAAAATGAAGTATGGATGAGTGGGCTTGTCGGTGTATTGGGCCGAGTTTGGGAGAAAAAGGGGAAGGGCTACGAGCCGTGGCCGCCTCTCACCACAACCTATTTCACCATTCAGATTTGAACACACACACAAAGAGAGAGAGAGAGAGAGAGAGGGAGGGAGGGAGAGAGGGAGAGAGAGATTTATAACTGATTTTTATTTATATTTTGTTTTCTTGTATACCTTTTAATTTTTTTTTGTTTTCGTCAATATCTAATATATCGTTTCATCGTTCTTATTTTTATTTATGTTTCGTTATAAATTTTATTCAGCACCGACCTGGTGTACGTTTGGAGTAATTCTTGTTTCTTAACGCAAATTTAACGACGAGATTATTTTTTGATTTATGAGTCTACCGTTGCGCCGTGCTTTTTTATCTACATTTTGATATTCATAGTCGAGCCATTGCTCAGTGCATGTAAAGGTAAAAGTGTCGGTGCACAAAATCATTTGATTTACTTAATTTTCTTTTATTTTAATTCGTGTTTTCCGAAAATAATGATATAAATGATGGGTTTTGGAAAATGATTTAAGAAAATGAAGTATGGATGAGTGGCCTCGTCGGGTCTTGGGATGAGTTTGGGAGAAAAAGGGGAAAGACTACGAGCCGTTGCCACCCCTCACCCCAACTAATTCCGCCATTCTGATTTGACCACTCACACACACATAGAGAGAGAGATTTAAAACTAATTTTATTTTTTCATATAGCTTTTATTTTTTTTTTGTTTTCGTCAACTTTTAATATATCGTTTCAACGTTCTTATTTTTATCTATGTTTCGGTATAAGTTTTATCTAGAACCGACCTGGTCTACGTTTGGAGTAATTCGTTTTTCTTGCGCCGTGTATTTTTTTCTCTAGATTTTGATATTCATAGTCGAGCCGGTGCTCAGTGTATAAAAAGGTAAAGTGTCGGTGCACAAAATCATTTGATTTGATTAAGTTTCTTTTATATTAAATCGTGTTTCCCAAAAATAATGATAAAACTGACGGGTTTTGGAAAATGAATAAAGAAAATGAAGTATGGATGAGTTGCCACGTCGGGTCTTGGGACGAGTTTGGGAGAAAAAGGGGAAAGACTACGAGCCGTGGCCACCCCTCACCCCAACTAATTCCACCATTCTGATTTGAACACACACACACACATAGAGAGAGAGAGAGATTTATACCTAATTCTATTTTTTCATATAGCTTTTAATTTTTTTTTGTTTTCGTCAATTTCTAATATATCGTTTCAACGTTCTTATTTTTATCTATGTTTCGGTATAAGTTTTATCCAGAACCGACCTGGTCTACATTAGGAGTAATTCGTTTTTCTTGCGCCGTGTATTTTTTTTCTCTACATTTTGATATTCATAGTCGAGCCGGTGCTCAGTGCATAAAAAGGTAAAGTGTCGGTGCACAAAATCATTTGATTTGCTTAAGTTTCTTTTATATTAAATCGTGTTTCCCAAATATTAAGATAAAAAAGATAGGTTTTGAAAAACCAATAAAGAAAATGAAGTATGGATGAGTGGGCTCGTTGGGGTCTTGGGCCGAGTTTGGGAGAAAAAGGGGAAGGGCTAACAATCGTGGCGGCGCCTCACCCCAACCTATTTCACCATTCAGATTTGAACACACACATACACACACATACACACAAACTGAGAGAGAGACAGAGAGAGAGAGAGAGAGAAAGAGAGAGAGAGAGAGAAAGAGAGGGAGGGAGGGAGAGATTTATAACTGATTTTTATTTATATTTTGTTTTCACGTATACCTTTTAAATTTTTTGTTTTCGTCAACATCTAATATATCGTTTCATCGTTCTTATTTTTATCTATGTTTCGTTATAAATTTTATTCAGCACCGACCTGGTTTACGTTTGGAGTAATTCTAGTTTCTTAACGCAAATTTAACGACGAGATTTTTTTATGATTTCTGAGTGTACCGTTGCGCCGTGATTTTTTATCTACATTTTGATATTCATAGTCGAGCTATTGCACAGTGCATGTAAAGGTAAAAGTGTCGGTGCATAAAATAAATTGATTTGCTTAAGTTTCTTTTATATTAATTCGCGTTTTTCGAAAATAATGATATAAAAGACAGGTTTTGAAAAACTAATAAAGAAAATGAAGTATTGATGAATAGCCTCGTCGGGGTGTTGGGCCGAGTTTGGGAGAAAAAGGGGAAGGGCTACGAGCCGTGGCCACCTCTCACCCCAACCTATTTCATCATTTAGATTTGAACACACACACAGACACACACAAAGAGAGAGAGATTTATAACTAATTTTTATTTATGTTTTGTTTTCTCATATACCTTTTACTTTTTTTTTGTTTTCGTCAACTTCTAATATAACGTTTCAAAGTTCTTATTTTTATCTATGTTTTGTTATAAGTTTAATCCAGAACCAACATGGTCTACGTTTGGAGTAATTTGCGTTTCTTATAGCAAAGTTGACGACGAGATTTTTTTTCTTGATTTCTTAGAGTACCGTTGCGCCGTGCTTTTTTATCAACATTTTGATGTTCATAGTTGAGTCATTGCTTAGTGCATATAAAGGTAAAAGTATCCGTGCATAAAATCATTTGATTTGCTTAAGTTTCATTTATATTAATTCGTGTTTGCTGAAAATAATGATAAAAATGACGGGTTTTGGAAAACGAATAAAGAAACTGAAGTATGGATGAGTGGGCTTGTCGAGTCTTGGGACGAGTTTGGGAGAAAAAGAGAAAAGGCTACGAGCCGTGGCCACCGCTCACCCCAACTAATTCCACCATTATGATTTGAACACACACACACACACACACACACACAGAGAGATTTATAATTTTATTTTTTCATATAGCTTTTTTTTTTGTTTTGTTTTCGTCAACTTCTAATATATCGTTTCAACGTTCTTATTTTTATTTATGTTTCGGTATAAGTTTTATCCAGAACCGACCTGGTCTACGTTAGGAGTAATTCATTTTTCTTGCGTCGTGTATTTTTTTTTCTGTACATTTTGATATTCTTAGTCGAGCCGGTGCTCAATGCATAAAAAGGTAAAGTGTTGGTGCACAAAATCATTTGATTTGCTTAAGTTTCTTTTATATTAAATCGTGTTTCCCAAAAATTAAGATAAAAAAGACAGGTTTTGAAAAACCAATAAAGAAAATGAAGTATGGATGAGTGGGCTTGTCGGTGTGTTGGGCCGAGTTTGGGAGAAAAAGGGGAAGGGCTACGAGCCGTGGCCGCCTCTCACCACAACCTACTTCACCATTCAGATTTGAACACACACAATGAGAGAGAGAGAGAGAGAGAGGGAGGGAGGGAGGGAGAGAGGGAGAGAGAGATTTATAACTGATTTTTATTTATATTTTGTTTTCTCGTATACCTTTTAATTTTTTTTTTTGTTTTCGTCAATATCTAATATATCGTTTCATCGTTCTTATTTTTATTTATGTTTCGTTATAAATTTTATTCAGCACCGACCTGGTGTACGTTTGGAGTATTTCTTGTTTCTTAACGCAAATTTAACGACGAGATTATTTTTTGATTTATGAGTCTACCATTGCGCCGTGCTTTTTTATCTACATTTTGAAATTCATAGTCGAGCCATTGCTCAGTGCATGTAAAGGTAAAAGTGTCGGTGCACAAAATCATTTAATTTACTTAAGTTTCTTTTATATTAATTCGTGTTTTATGAAAATAATGATATAAAAGACAGGTTTTGAAAAACCAATAAAGAAAATAAAGTATGGATGAGTGGGCTCGTCGGGGTCTTGGGCCGAGTTTGGGGGAAAAAGGGGAAGGGCTATGAGATGTGGCCGCCCCTCACCCCAACCCATTTCATCATTCAGATTTGAACACACACACACAGACACACCCACAAAGAGAGAGAGAGAGGGAGAGGGAGTGGGAGAGAGAGAGAGATTTATAACTAATTTTTATTTATATTTTGTTTTCTCATATACTTTTTAAATTTTTTTGTTTTCGTCAACTTCTAATATAACGTTTCAAAGTTCTTATTTTTATCTATGTTTCGTTATAAGTTTAATCCAGAACCGACCTGGTCTATGTTTGGAGTAATTCGCGTTTCTTAACGCAAAGTTGACGACAAGATTTTTTTCTTTATTTATGAGTGTACCGTTGCGCCGTGTTTTTTTATCAACATTTTGATGTTTATAGTCGAGTCATTACTCAGTGCATATAAATGTAAAAGTATCTATGCATAAAATCATTTGATTTGCTTAAGTTTCTTTTATATTAATTCGTGTTTCCCGAAAATAATGATAAAAATGACAGGTTTTATAATTTTAAGCGGTTAATACTTAAGCGGTTAATACGTGTATGCATTGGTTTTTTGGTATGCACTTGATTGAATCGCCACTTTAGTTTGGCTGAATTAGTCACATATTTTAGGAGTTCTAAAATTTGTTTTATGTCCACTTGCTTAGTAGGACTTGGATAGGACTCGATATTTGTCTGTATTTGTCGATTTCGTCACACATCTCACTCGTTTCGTTCAGGTGAGTTTTCGCGGCCCCTTTTTTACTTACTGTTTTACTGTTTTTGGGGGAAAGATGTTTCATTTTTATTTCGTCACATGTTATAGAATACATTGAATACATGAGTTATTTTATATTTATGTATTAAAGTTCCCAATTTTTGGTAATCAATTAGCCGAGTGTAGCCGTTTGGAATTTTGAGTACTACTACTTGGGTTGACACCCCCGCTCATGGTTTGGTCGCGCCAACCAGACTTGTAGGGTTATATGGGCGCAAAGATAGCCAATTTTTAGGCGGTTGTTTGCATAAGACTTCCTTATGGGGTACTTTATTTTTATTTTTGTCTAGGCTTTGATTACGGCTAATGGTAATATGTTGTCTAATACATGTGTACTAACTTTGGATTTTTATAAACTTTTATAGAGTCGTAAAACCCGCGATACTCACCAACTATTTATATAGTTGACCCGTTTTTGAAACATGTTTTCAGGTAAACAGAAATGAAGATAAGGTTCATGGGGGCACGCTTTTGTTTAGATTTTGTGGATTCACGTTGGATCAAACTTAGTACTTTTGGCTTTTGGTTGTTTGTTAGACTCTCTTTTTGTTGTTTGAATTTGGATGTTATATGACACGTTTTAATTTTTGTTTTTAGTAATGGTTCTTACGAAATTTGCAATGTACCCATTAGCATTCTCTTGCGCCTAAGTGTTCGATGCACCGCTCTCGTCTCACCTCCGTGTTTCCACCTTCGGCGGGGTGTGACAGTCATCGTGGTTATCTATGCTATGATCCTTATACATGTCATACTTTCACCCCCCGCCATGTTACATTTCATGAGACTGTCTTTGGCATTCTTGACGTCGCTTCTTCTCCTTCTTCTTCCTCCACTTCCACCATACCATCATTCTCTATTATTCCTTGTTTGTCATTCCTATCATCGTCATCATCATCATCATCATCATCATCATCACTACCACTACCAGCACCATCACTCTCATCACCACCCCCACCACCTCCTCTGTCTCATCCCATGGTCACGCTCTCTCGTGATCAAAGTCGTCAGCTCAAACAATTTTCTTGACCATGTATCCACCACTCCTACTAGTGAGCCTACCACTTTTCATTAGGCTTATAAATGGCCAATATGGTGGGATGCGATACATGCTGAGATTACTGCTTTGCACTCGATCAAAACTTGGGTATTTGTGTTTGTCAGTTTCACCCTTCCTTCATAACTTGCATAAAACGTTAGTTTGTCGGCTTCACCTTTCCTTTAAACATTTTGTTCGCTTTTGTTTATTAACACACACTTATAAATAACACTTACAAAATATGCAAACCACCCCAATGTAGCCATAAAAAAGGGATATAGAAGTCACCCGGATAAGCTAGCCTCCACGCCCTAATACTGAGTTCTGAGTAGAGCTGCTTAGAATCTGAATATCGGTTAAACACGGTTAAACTTCCATCATCATCTAAAAACTACCAAGTACTCACACACAGGGAGCTATGTAGATACCTCAAAGTTCACGCACCAAAAATTTTCTGTGAATATACAATAGGTACACATACAAGGCTTAATTGATTACTTCTAATACTCGCATCAAATATTCAAGCGAAACTTAAAATATTCGCTCAGGTATTCATTGCGAATACTAAGAGTTCATGCACGGAGTATCCATGTGGATACTCCAAGTATCCTTGCGAGTACTTGTCTTGCGTGTACCTTATTCTTCATTACGAAAACCCTAGTTCTCTACACGGGCTAGATCTGGATTGTAACGGTATCAAGATTCAAACGTTTTACGTCCAAAACCTTTGTTTAGTTCCCAGAAGTCCAGATCTTCGGTTTTCATGCAAAAACTTATGTACAAATCCAACCTTTTGGATAAATCCTTCATTTTTCCCCGAAACTCATTCCAAACCAAAAACCAAAAGATTAATAGCTTGATTCTTACCTCCAACTTCATGTAGCTTTATGTTTCTGTAGGATCGTTACAAGATGGTTATATTCTAGTTGAGATTGGCGGAAACAATCACAACTATGCAATGTAAACAGATAAACAAAGAGAATACTGATAAATGCAAATTGTATTAATCTTCAATGTTTTCAAGATTACAGAGGAAACTCTAAGGAAACACACACTTGTAAAAATTAGAAGATACAATACATATAAAGGAACTTAGAATCAAGATAAACCCTTGATTCTAAGCATCAGATCAAACACAGACCGTTGATCTTAGATAGTTACAAGCTATACTACAATTGGTAGACAACTAAAAGACAAACTGCAGCAAATATAAAGGAACTTAGAATCAAGACAAACCCTTGATTCTAAGGATCAGATCAAACACAGACCATTGATCTTGGATAGTTACAAGCTATACTACAATTGGTAGACAACTAAAAGACAAACTGCAACAAAAAAGTTATGTTCAGGTCAAAAGTCTTCTTAGGAATGTTTGCAGGAGACTTCAGAAGTGGTTTGTCTTTAATCATCTGCACCAATAACATTCCTTCTGCTGATAGATGTGTCAGTGTTGTAGCAGAGGTGTCAGTAGCAAAGTCAAAGCTGCTGATGATTTGCCTATCAGCAGCATCAAGTGTTTGATGCCACTGAGAAGCCTATCAGCAGCAAATCTGGACTTCAGCAGATAAGGCTATCCACATCATAGTTTTTCATCAGCAGGAGAACAACTATATGAAGCAACTAACCTTATCCGCATCCTCTTGTTGTTCAGTAGCAAAATTGTGGAGTCCGCAGCAGTTATACTTAGAGAATTTTGTAGCCACCGGTCTTTATCTCTACAAACTCCCCCTAGACTGATGCTACCAAAACTTTCTTACTGCCTTTGTTGCTGAAGCTTTTCCATGTTGGCAATAATCCTTGCTGTCTCATAGACTTTAGGGTCCTTGCTTGGATTGTCAAGAGGTGGTTCAGATGGAGACTTGATGTCCTTGCTTGGCATGCTAAAGATGTCCTTGCTAGAACACCTTATCTTCTGTCCTCTGACATCTATGACAATGTATTCATCCTTCACAGCATTGTAGGACCAACTAGTGAATGGAAAGTGGGATTGGAGAGGTTTAACATCAATGATTACATCTTTTCTAGGATTGAAGTGATGTTTGATCACTAGCAACAGATGCCTCCCACTTTCATTCTCAGGCTCATGAGCTTCACCCAGCTCCATCATTCTTTGACGATCAGAATCTGGAAGCTACATCACCTCATCAATAGATCTGCAGATTGATCTTTTTACCTCTGCCCTTCCCCTGAAAACTTTAAACCATTGGTCTTGATTGCTGTAGAACCATACTACAATTTCTCTTGAATCTTCTGGTGTGGTAGTAGGTTTGGTTTTCTTCTTGGGACGCTGTTGACGAGGAGGAGTTGGGTGAGAGGATTTGGACTCTTTGGGTGGAGAGGAGGCAGGTCTAGGAGGGAGAGTGGAAGGTTGTTGGATAGAGGAAGGAGTGAATGAGGGTGTAGGCTCGGGTTTCTTTTGTTTTCATTCATCAGTTTAAGTGTTTACCTTTCTTTTTGAGCCTTTCTTCCCAAGTCTCTCTTCCTTCTTAACTTTGACATATAAGGCTTGCAGGTTCATGAAGCTCATGGGACCCAGCTGTCACACCCCAACCGACGGCGGAAACGTCAGGGCGGGACATGTAGACTGTTCATGAGCACATTGTTGACTAGATTGCAATATATTAATCATCAAATTTCCTTTCAAACAAATCAAACACAACCAAGTTCAAAAGTACATAATTGAAATACAAATTGTTCTTGAATTAAAATTAACTAAGTCCCAAAACCTATGTGTAGCAAGCCTTGATCAAAATCACACATTAGCACCTGAAACATGAATAAAATAATGTCAACTAAAAAGTTGGTGAACATACATAGGTTTGTACATAGATAGAGTATAAATATGAATAAGCAAATCCTTACATGTCATGATAAATAAGTCATCTATAGGGAGCAGCTATTGTGTAACTAAAGTACAATCAAACCTTTGTAACTAGCATGCAAATTGTGTTGTCGGTAACAATCACCCCAATCTAGGTGGGTTTGTCAGACTCAATAGATCTATCATTGTTAACCATCGGCTTAAGTAGTTAATGATTGCACATAATTTGCACACAAAAGTTAACACACCTAGCACTCATACATAAAGCTCAAATTTGCACACATGAATGTAAATAGGATTTGTGTTTGTGTAGTTTGTGTAAATGTAAGCTATTGTTTGTAAAAAATTCATGAATCACCCCAAAAAAATGTAAAAGAGAAAAGGGGGCTATGTAATACTCACTTAGATCAAGGGTGCAGTTAGCACGCGAGTCTAGGTAGCAAAAATGATTCTTGTAACTCACCACGTTAACCTAGTGTGTAATATATACCAAATTAATAATGTGTACGATAGTATAGGTCTAAGTCTCGGATTTAACTGAGTGTGTGTACAAAGAGTGGTAGTATGTACATGAGTGTAGGAAACTGTGGTTTGTTCTTGAATTGGTTTTGTATAAGATGAAAGATTTGAAATGAATAGTTTTAAAATAGTTTAATTTAGGGTTTGGGTTTGAATAACTAAATAGTTTAAATAATTGATATTTAGTTATTTAGTTATGAAAATAGTGCGTGGATTATCTTACACATAAATTAAATAAATAATTTTGTTTTATTTTCTTATTTATAAAAATGTGTAAAAATAATATTTATTTATAAAGAGGTGAAAATGATATTTATTAATAAAGATGTGAAAATGATATCTATTTATAATGATGTGAAAATGATATTTATTTATAATAAATATACCTTTAACCCCTTTTTTTGTAGTTTATAATAAATAAAACTTATTTATTTATTTATCATTTTAAAAATAAGTATTTGATTTAAATAAAGTTAAAATTTTATAAACTTTATAAAAACAAATATTTCATTTGGAAGTTAATTTTATTTAATTATTTAAATATCTAAATTTTTGTTTTAATTATTTTAATATACAATTTGAACAACGAAATTCGTAATAAAACTGAATTTATATTAAAAGTTTACAAATTTGGTTTTATTCCGTTACAAATATTGTAAGGTTTATAAAAATATTTTTTATAAAATTTTTGAAGCTATAAAACTGGTTTTAAAAACTGGCTCGAACCCGGGTGGCGCTTGTGTGGTTAGTTCGTTTGTACCGCTGGACAGGGGAGCTACTCGTGTACCAGTCTGGTTCAATTGGATATTAACACGAAGGGGAAGGAAACCGGGCTTGATGTTCAGGACATATGCAAAAGGACCGACTGGATACGGGCCGTGGGTTTCGAACCCACGCCACCCGGTTCAATGGTGCAGTGTCTTAACCAGTTGAGCCGGGTGGTTCGCTGGTCTAAATGGGGCACCGTTAATTCAAATATGAAGCTTGAGTCCAATCCTGGTTAAGGAATATGCGCAAAAATGGCCGACGAGTTTAGGACTTGGGAGGGGGTTTCGAACCCCAGCCACCTGGTCTGACGGTGCAGTGACTAAACCATTCAGACCAGGTGGTCTCGCTGGTTACCCATGAAATCTAAAAAGGTTTATACACACCTTAAATTAAGAATTAGTTTCAGACTTTCGATTTAAACCGGTCACGAACCCTAATTCCAAAATCGAATTCGATTCCCTCTGCCATCGAGAATTGGCAAAGGGCTTTCGATAATCAATGGTTTACGAGTCTAGTGATCTAACTCGTACCTGAAATGATGAAGGATCGAGTGTGCATGGCAGAGCTTCAGAACCCGATGATCTTCGAGCTTGATCGAACTCCAGGGATGAAATGCCGATTAGTATGGGGTCGAGAGAGTTTGTGCTAAACGTTACGAGGGTGTATGTGTGTTTAATTCGTTCGATTTGCATATAATTGTGTCGTTTAATTACGGGTTTAATTTCGATAGTTGTTAGCTTCCATTACGCGTAATTTCGACGGTTCAGAAATGAATTGGGTCGCGTTGTGGTACTAGATGCATGCGGGATTGAGTAGGGCGTGATTTTCGGGATTCAAGCGCGTTTAAATTTCTTGATTGAAACCGAAATTGGCTCGGTTGACTCTAGATAGTCAAACAAGTTCGAATTTAGAATTAAACCAATGAATTTGTTTGATTTGGAATGCATATTCGAGATTTATGTATGATTTATTGATTAATTTTGTCTCTGGCAAGTATATCGATTTTTTTTTAATTTGGCCGATTTGGAAATTTGTTTCTTGTTGAGTTTGGGTGGTCAAAATGGATCAAAATTGGGGAATGGGGTCAAGGGGTCTAATTTCAAAAGGTTCAAGCGGTTAGGGTTCTAGGGTTTGGGAGGGGTTCAACTAAGCTCCCTTGTTAATTATGTATAACAATTTATTTCTTATATAAATTTTATAAGATTAATTATAGTTTAAAATGTCAAGTATATATATATATATATATATATATATATATATATATATATATATATATAAGTCTATATAAATGAACGCACATGTGCTATACATATAACTAGGAAATTATACGTAGATGCAAAGTTTAAATTCCGGATTGAATTAGAAACCAATGTCTCACATTGTGTGGGACAAGTACGGGATCCAAAAAGGGAGTGTCATTAAATTAAAATAACGTTAGAAAATCATGGATGTTACAGTATCCCCATGTTGAGGGAATTTCGTCCCAAAATTTAGCTAGTTGAGGCGACTGTATCATCAAAGAGGTGAGGGTACTTGAGCTTCATTTGGTCCTCACGTTCCCAAGTAAATTCGGGTCCACGCTTAGATTCCCAACGTACTTTGACAATAGGGATACGGCTTCGCTTGAGTTGCTTGATCTCGCGACCCATGATCTCCACTGGTCTCTCCACGAAGTGCATCGTCTCGTTAATGCGCACATCGTCAAGAGGTATATGGAGATTCTCATCAGCAAGACATTTCTTTAGGTTGGACACATGAAATGTAGGATGCACATTGCCGAGGGATGGAGGTAGCTCGAGTTTGTAAGCGACTTTCCCAATCCTCTCAATGATCTTGAATGGACCCACATAGCGAGGTGCTAACTTGCCTGTCCTTCCAAAACGGATCACACCCTTCCACGGAGACACCTTTAGAAGAACAAGGTCACCGCCTTGAAATTCCAAGGGTTTTCGTCGTTTGTCGGCATAACTCTTTTGCCGACTTCTCGCTACTCGAATGTTGTCACGGATTTGGATAATCTTATCGGATGTTTCTTGAATTAGCTCGGGACCGGTGATTTGTGCTTCACCAATCTCATTCCAACAGATAGAAGAACGACACTTACGACCATAGAGAGCTTCAAATGGAGCCATGTTAAAACTTGTGTGGTAATTATTGTTGTAAGAGAACTCGATTAGAGATAGATGTGAATCCCAATTACCACTGAAATCAATTACACAAGCTCTAAGCATGTCTTCAAGAGTTTGGATTGTTTGCTCGGTCTGACCATCGGTTTGGGGATGGTAGGCCGTGCTCAAATCCAATCGTGTACCAAGAGCAGTTTGGAGAGATTGCCAGAACCGGGAGGTGAATCGAGCATCTCTATGGGAGATTATGTTTAAAGGAACACCGTGACGGCTCACAATTTCGTCAATGTATTCCTAACCCGATAGTCTTCACGGATGGGTAGAAATGAGCAGATTTGGTGAGGCGTTCAATGATCACCCAAATGCTATCATAACCACTTGAGGTACGAGGGAGTTTGGTAATAAAATCCATATCTAAGTTCTCCCATTTCCACACGAGAATTTCTAGCTGTTCAAGTAACCCGGAAGGGCGTTGATGTTCGGCCTTGACTTTGGAGCAAGTTAGACATTTGGCAACATAGAGAGCAATGTCTTTCTTCATACCGGGCCACCAATATTGTTGGCGAAGGTCTTGGTACATTTTTTCCGCACCAAGATGGATAGAATAACGAGTCTTGTGGGCCTCGTTCATGAGAAATGTACGGAGATCATCTCGATCGGGAACCCAAATACGGTACAAGTAATACAGTAAGCCATTGGATTTTGTTTCAAGCAGAAGTTCAACACCACACGACATTTCCTCGTACATGTTACCCTCGGTGACTGAGACGTGTTGAGCTTCTAAGATGCGATTTTGAATGTCTGTTTGAATTTGGATACAATGAAGCATGACATGGTCCTTTCGACTCAAAGCGTCGGCTGCAACATTCGCCTTGCCAGGATGGTAACGAATCTCACAGTCATAGTCATTAAGGAGTTCAACCCAACGTCGTTGCCTCATATTGAGTTCTTTTTGGTTGAAGATGTGTTGGAGACTTTTGTGGTCGGTGAACACCATACATTTTGTGCCATAGAGGTAATGTCTCCAAATCTTCAATGCGAATACAACAGCACCCAATTCGAGGTCGTGCGTTGTATAATTCTTCTCGTGAATCTTAAGTTTCCTTGATGCATAAGCGATCACTTTGCCTCGTTGCATGAGGACACAACCGAGACCTTGGTTGAAAGCATCACAGTAGACAACTAGATCATCATTCCCATCAGGGAGAGTCAAAATTGGAGCATCGCACAACTTTTGCTTGAGAGTTTGGAAAGCTTCTTCTTGCTTTGGTCCCTATTCATAAGGTTTACCCTTGTGGGTCAAAGCGGTGAGAGGAACAACTATCTTAGAGAAATTCGAAATGAAACGACGATAATACCCCGCAAGACCAAGAAATGAATGAACTTCGGTGGGGGTCTTAGGGGCATTCCAATTCTTAACAGCTTCGATCTTAGCAGGGTCCACATGAATTCCTTTTTCGTTGACGATATGACCCAAGAATTGAACTTCCTTTAGCCAAAATTCACATTTGGAGAACTTGGCATATAGTTGCTCTTTTCTCAAGAGGTCCAAAACCAATCTAAGGTGTTGTTCATGATCGGATTTAGTCTTGGAATAGATTAAGATGTCATCAATGAAGACGATTATGAATTTGTCGAGGTATGGTTTGCACACACGATTCATGAGGTCCATGAAAACCACGGGTGCATTGGTTAGCCTAAAAGTCATGACCATGAACTCGTAGTGACCATACCTTGTTCGGAAGCCAGTCTTTGGAATATCTTCCTCTTGTACACGGAGTTGGTGATAACCAGATCGAAGATCAATCTTCGAGAAGCAAGTGGAGCCTTGAAGTTGATCGAAGAGATCATCAATTCTAGGCAATGGATAACGGTTCTTGATGGTAAGCTTGTTGAGTTCGCGGTAGTCAATACACATGCAGAATGATCCATCCTTCTTCTTGACGAATAAGACAGGTGCACCCCACGGTGAATGACTTGGACGATGAAGCCCTTGTCGGAGAGTTCTTGGAGTTGGCTTGCAAGTTCTTGCATTTCGGAAGGTGCAAGACGGTATGGAGCTCTAGCCACGGGGTTAGCTCCGGGTACAAGGTCAATGCGAAATTCTACTTGCCGAACAGGTGGAAGACCGGATAAGTCTTCGGGGAATACTTCGGGAAAGTCCCGAATGATGGGGATATCTTGAATATTCTTCTCTTTGACATCTTTTCGGACAATATGAGCTAAGAAAGCCACGTACTTCTTTCGTAAGTACTTTTGAGCAGTAGTGCATGACATCAATCTGAGTCCTTTGCAGGGTTTTTCACCAAAGATTCTCAACGTTTCTCCCGACGGAAGGGGTATTCGGATGCACTTCTCAAAACAGATGACTTCGACATGGTGATTTGACAGCCAGTCCATGCCTATGATGATATCAAAACTTCCTAGCGGCATTGGCACAAGGTTGATTGGAAATGTATGATCGTTAAGTTCTAGAGAACAGTCGTGGATAATGGAGTCTATTGTAAGGGAGTCACCATTTGCTACTTCTACAGTGAAGGTTTTCTCTAATTTGGACCGTGTTTTAGCAAGTAAAGGTTCAAAGTTAAGTGACACAAAACTTTTATCTGCACCGGTATCAAATAAAATGGAGGCATACTGACTATTAACAAGGAACGTATCGTTGACAACATCATTGTTGGCTTGAGCTTCATTGGCGTTGATGTTGGAAGCACGCCCACGAGCTCCGCCTTGTCTAGCATTGATAAACTTCGGGCACTGGTCATGGAAGTGGTTTGGGTTGCCACATTCA
The DNA here is from genome assembly GCA_023525975.1 of Smallanthus sonchifolius. NCBI lineage: Eukaryota > Viridiplantae > Streptophyta > Magnoliopsida > Asterales > Asteraceae > Smallanthus > Smallanthus sonchifolius. The sequence continues at coordinate 30,761,014 of CM042040.1, forward strand.
TAACAAGCACGTCCATTTGCTATGGCAGGGACACCTTGATTAGTCACTTGTTGATTGGTTTGGGTTGGTGGGTTGACTTGGCTTGCAAGTGCTTTGGCTCTACAAACATTGACCATATGGCCATACTTCCCACAATGAGTGCAAATGCGACAGGTAATGGTTTGGGGATGGTGATAATTGCATGTGGCACAGAGCGGGCAGGTCCCCACATATGGCTTCTTGACTGGTGCTTGAGCCATGGGAGCAACCTGGTTAACAGGCATAAAAAGAGTGACCACAGAAAAATTTCTAGCCTTTTTTTTTCTATTATTGTGGTAGGGTTCAGTTTTGGCTTCCTTGATGTGTACGGGAGGGGTTGTGGTGTCGGGAGCTTTCTTGGTGCCTTTTCTAGTCAGGGTACCTGCCTTCACATGGTTGTCGGTCAAAGTAGCTGATAATCGGATAGCATCTTCGAGTGTGGTGGGATTTCTCCCTAAGACAGTATCCTGAATCTGCCTAGGTAGTCCACCGATGTACTTTTCAATGCAACGGGATAAGGGTGTGACCATGTGGGACACAAGAAGACTCAGTTCATGAAACCGGGTTGTATAAGCCAGACTTTCACCACTGTCTTGGGTAAGATCCCAAAACTCAGCTTCCAGCTTCCTCACTTCATTCCGAGGTCAGAACTCTTCGGTCATTAGTCTCTTAACCTCATCCCATGGTAAGGCCATGGTTTCCTCTACTCCTCTGGTTCTCTTTTCCCCATTCCACCATGTGAGTGCCCGTTTTTGGAAGACACTTGTGGCATGACGGACACGAAGGTCATCGGGACAGTCACTATTGAGGAAGGTGCCCTCAATACTTTCAAACCATTGAAGGAGTCCCGTAGCTCCTTTGGTACCATAGAACTTGAGAGGGTTACATGAATTGAAGTGCTTGAAGGTACATTGCGGTGGGTTGGCACCACCACCACCATTAGTTCCATGGTTACCGTTTGTGGCACCATTAACTTGAGTGAGTTGAGTTACAAGTTGTGCAAGGATAGCAGCAATATCAGTGTTGTTGTTGGCCACGGTAGCACGACGAGGAGACATTCTACAGATTTGCACAACACAAGAAAAGATGTAAGAACTTATGAAGGTTGATTGAATTGAAAAGGTAAGATAACAAATAAAATAGTAAATCATAGTTTGGATTGTACTCAAATAGTGATATAATCACTTGAATACTGTGACACATTAAGGTTACTTAAACTCATATAATTTTTTTCAAGGATACATGCTTTAGCCTATAAGTAAACACTCATCTCAGGAATTCCCACAGGTCCTTCGGTTGATTGGGATTTATACGAAATGCTTTCCTAGACAGAAAACCCAGAATACAGGTGTCACCCTTCTAGATTGCACGTGTCATCAAATAATTAACAAAGTTTAAAAGCCTTAACGAGGAAATAAAGAATTTTTTTTAATAGATTTAAATCCATGAAGTTTCCACATGCTATGATGATAATGATAAAGAAGTAGGCAAGAAGGTTATGAGGTTTAGGGTAAGGGTAGGGATATTGTTTTATTTAATTTATTATTTAGGTATAGTCTAGTAAGTCATGAACTTTAACAAATACGGTACCATAATGAAATAAATATTAATATAATAAGCATGTAACACATAGCATGTAGCACATAACACATAATCACGAAGCATGGTATAAGTGGGTGTCCTAAAGTTATAGTCTAGGTCAAGGGTGTCTAATAACCTAGTTCAGTATAACCGAGGCTCTGATACCAACCTGTCACACCCCAACCGACGGCGGAAACGTCGGGGCGGGACATGTAGACTGTTCATGAGCACAAGGTTGACTAGATTGCAATATATTAATCATCAAATTTCCTTTCAAACAAATCAAACACAACCAAGTTCAAAAGTACATAATTGAAATACAAATTGTTCTTGAATTAAAATTAACTAAGTCCCAAAACCTATGTGTAGCAAGCCTTGATCAAAATCACACATTAGCACCTGAAACATGAATACAATAAGGTCAACTAAAAAGTTGGTGAGCATACATAGGTTTGTACATAGATAGAGTATAAATATGAATAAGCAAATCCTTACATGTCATGATAAATAAGGCATCTATGGGGAGCAGCTATTGTGTAACGTAAGTACAATCAAACCTTTGTAACTAGCATGCAAATTGTGTTGTCGGTAACAATCACCCCAATCTGGGTGGGTTTGTAGACTCAATAGATCTATCATTGTTAACCGTCGGCTTAAGTAGTTAATGATTGCACATAATTTGCACACAAAAGTTAACACACCTAGCACTCAAACATAAAGCTCAAATTTGCACACATGAATGTAAATAGGATTTGTGTTTGTGTAGTTTGTGTAAATGTAAGCTATTGTTTGTATAAAATTCATGAATCACCACAAAAAAATATAAAAGAGAAAAGGGGGCTATGTAATACTCACTTGGATCAAGGGTGCAGTTAGCACGCGAGTCTAGGTAGCATAAATGATTCTTGTAACTCACCACGTTAACCTGGTGTGTAATATATACCAAATTAATAATGTGTACTATAGTCTAGGTCTAAGTCTCGGATTTAATTGAGTGTGTGTACAAAGAGTGGTAGTATGTACAGGAGTGTAGGAAACTGTGGTATGTTCTTGAATTGGTTTTGTATGAGATGAAAGATTTGAAATGAATAGTTTTAAAATAGTTTAATTTGGGGTTTGGGTTTGAATAACTAAATAATTTAAATAATTGATATTTAGTTATGAAAATAGTGCGTGGATTATCTTACACATAAATTAAATAAATAATTTTGTTTTATTTTCTTATTTATAAAAATATGTAAAAATAATATTTATTTATAAAGATATGAAAATGATATTTATTAATAAAGATGTGAAAATGATATCTATTTATAATGATGTGAAAATGATATTTATTTATAATAAATATACCTTTAACCCTTTTTTTGTAGTTTATAATAGATAATACTTATTTATTTATTTATCATTTTAAAAATAAGTATCTGATTTAAATAAAGTTAAAATTTTATAAACTTTATAAAAATAAATATTTCATTTGGAAGTTAATTTTATTTAATTATTTAAATATCTAAATTTTTGTTTTAATTATTTTAATATACAATTTGAACAACTGAATTTATATTGAAAATTTACAAATTTGGTTTTATTCTGTTACAAATATTGTAAGGTTTATAAAAATATATTTTATAAAATTTTTGAAGCTGTAAAACTGGTTTTAAAAATTTAAACAGGCCTCCCGGCTCGAACCCGGGTGGCGCCTGTGTGGTTAGTTCGCTTGTACCGCTAGACCAGGGGAGCTACTCGTGTACCAGTCTGGTTCAATTGGATATTAACACAAAGGGGGAAGGAAACCGGGCTTGATGTTCAGGACATGTGCAAAAAGACCGACCGGATACGGGCCATGGGTTTCGAACCCACGCCACCCGGTTCAATGGTGCAGTGTCTTAACCAGTTGAGCCGGGTGGTTCGCTGGTCTAAATGGGGCACCGTTAATTCAAATATGAAGCTTGAGTCCAAGCCTGGTTAAGGAACATGCGCAAAAAGGGCCGACCGGTTTAGGACTTGGGAGGGGGTTTCGAACCCTGGCCACCTGGTCTGATAGTGCAGTGACTAAACCATTCAGACCAGGTGGTCTCACTGGTTAACCATGAAATCTAAAAAGGTTTATACACACCTTAAATTAAGAATTAGTTTCAGACTTTCGATTTAAACGGTCACGAACCCTAATTCCAAAATCGAATTCAATTCCCTCTGCCATCGAGAATTGTGCTAAACGTTACGAGGGTGTATGTGTGTTTAATTCGTTCGATTTGTATATAATTGTGTCGTTTGATTACGGGTTTAATGTCGACAGTTGTTAGCTTCCATTACGCGTAATTTCGACGGTTCAGAAATGAATTGGGTCACGTTGTGGTACTAGATGCATGTGGGATTGAGTAGGGCGTGATTTTCGGGATTCAAGCGCGTTTAAATTTCTTGATTGAAACCGAAATTGGCTCGGTTGACTCTAGATAGTCAAACAAGTTCGAATTTCGAATTAAACCAATGAATCTGTTTGATTTGGAATGCCTATTCGAGATTTATGTATGATTTATTGATTAATTTTGTCTCTGGCAAGTATATCGATTTTTTTTGAATTTGGCCGATTTGGAAATTTGTTTCTTGTTGACTTTGTGTGGTCAAAATGGATCAAAATTGGGGAATGGGGTCAAGGGGTCCAATTTCAAAAGGTTCAAGCGGTTAGGGTTCTAGGGTGTGGGAGGGGTTCAACTAAGCTCCCTTGTTAATTATGTATAACAATTTATTTCTTTTATAAATTTTATAAGATTAATTATAGTTTAAAATGTCAAGTATATATATATATATATATATATATATATATATATATATATAAGTCTATATAAATGAACGCACATGTGCTATACATATAACTAGGAAATTATACGTAGATGCAAAGTTTAAATTCCGGATTGAATTAGAAACCAATGTGTCACATTGTGTGGGACAAGTACGGGATCCAAAAAGGGAGTGTCATTAAATTAAAATAACGTTAGAAAATCATGGATGTTACACCAGCCTCTTTCCACTCTCACCTCTAGCCTTTAGGTAGTCCATCATGACCTTCCTTTCTTCATAGGTTTTGACATTAAATGCAATGGTTTTCCTAGTTTTCTGTTTGGCTTTTTCTTTTTCTTCTTCTTCTTCTTCTTTAGCCCTTTTCTTATTTGCCAGTTGGCCTTGCTGTCCCATGAAAGCTCTATATATTTCTTTATTTGATAATTTCTCAAGGTAGTCTGCATCCTCACCTTGAGAAATCAGAGCTTCAGTCCACTCCTCTCTCATTTCTTTAGCTAAATCAGAGTCAGTTATTCTGAATTTAGCTTCTTCTCTTCTCTTCTCTTCTCTCTCTCTCTTCTTCTTCTTCTTTATTAAGCTGTTCTTGCAGCTGAAGAGCTAAAGCTTCATCTTCTTTCAGTTATGTAGCTGCAGAAACTTTAACATTTAATTTATCCAGTTTCATAGCATACAACTGGATCTGCTGTTCTCAGTGGAGTATGGCAGCTTTCCTTTCTTCTTTTTGAGCTCAACCATCTCCTCCTCTTCTCCTTTTCTTTCTTCTCTTTCTCTGTCCTTTCTTCTTCTTCTTCTTCTTCTTCTTCAGTCATGATACCCTTCCCTTTGTCTTTATTGGATGCCTTTGCTTCAGCTTCATGGATTACAACAACAAATGTGAGAGATGTTGTTGAGATCTCAGCTTCAACTTTATTGGCAAGTTGAGGAACAGACAAAGTGGAAGGGACTTCTTCATTCTCTTCCTTCTCCCATTCATTTCCATATGTAGTCTTATATACCTCTTTAATGTTCTGTTCAGCCATTTTTCTTGATTCTTCTACCGCATTTAGGATGATAGTTGGTGAGGAGGGAATGGATAAGTGTAAGTTAGAATCATCCATTGCAATCCATCCCTCCTTTTCAAGAAAATCTTTGACAATCTTGATCATCTCTTGACTTTCCAAGGAGTTGATGTTGCAGATGTGTGTCCTGAGTTCAAAGACCTTGTGCAAGAAGTCTGGGTTGAGGAGCAGGATTTCTTGAATGTTGTTAATTATAAAGGATGATCCATCACACAGGAAGAACTGAAAGCTAGAGGACCCAGTTCTTGACCATCCATGCACTTCTAAACCCCTGACCACTTCATTATACAAGAATCTTCTGAAGCATAGTACTTGTTCTTCTGTCAAAGCCCTGCTCCTTATCAAGTCAAGTCTTGGAGCTTGTTTTTGTTCAGCTGCTCTTGAAGACTCTGCAGTGTTTGGATAAGCCAACTTGTTTGCTTCTTGAAGAAACCATTCAAACCAGGGCATGTTATCCTCCATAAGATCATAGAATCTATCAATTGCAAGTTCAGCAGAGAGATCTGTGGATGTGTTGATGCATCTTGTCAAATATAAATCCAGAACTTTGAGTGGATTCAGTTTATTCCAATTTAGCTCTTCTATTCCCCCAAATTCCCATCCAATCCAGAATCTCTCAGATAGACCATCATACCCCCATGCTAGAATGGGGTCAAACTCTAGCTTATGTGCAGCTAATGTGAATTGAGGCGTAATGGTCTGTCTTGATATGCTTGTAGCAGCTGGAAGTATGCTGATTGACAGAGGCGTGTCTTCATCTTTGCTTTCATTCTCCAAAACCTCATCAACAGCTCTGACCACTAACTTCTAATCCTCAGGGATCTCTTCCTTTTCATCTTCTGAGGCTGGCAAGTCATGGATTTGAACAAAAGCAGCTTGAAAAGTGTACTGTGAAAAGCAACCTGTTCTTGTATCCAGTCATCAAGACCGTCCTTGTCATCTTCAACAGTAACTATCTCCCCCGTTTTGGTTGCATCAGTGCATAACGTTTTATCTATTTGAGTTCCCACTTATACAAGGAAGGAGTAGTCACATGTGGGCATTGATGGGCTTCATGCATAGAGACTTGGTGCTTTAGTTTGGACACTTCAACCTCTAGCATAGCCACCTTGGCCGTTAATTCCATGTTTTCCAGTTTCAGCCTGTCCTCATCCATAGTTGTGGAATCCTTGGAACTAGATGGGGCCTTAGGCCTAGCCTCTGCATCCCCATCACCCTGGTTTTCTTGGCGCATGGGATTCCTCTCTGTGAAGAGTGTTTCAAGAGAAACATCCTCACTGTGAGTTACCGTGGTTGGGGACTTAGTGATTTTTTCACCGTCCTCATAGTCAATTGATGTACCAGTAGTAGTGATAGCCCCTTCCACATTCACTCTATCATCACTCCCAGAGTGAACCTTCTTAGGTGATGAACTTGGGCTGGGTACTTTTGCAGCCAAGTCAATCAGTACCTTCGAGATAGTGGCAGTTGGAGAAGGTACATCATTTTGACATGGTGCCTCTGTACTTAAGTTCAAAGAAAAAGAAGAGTGTATAGGCTCAAGGGGTTATTCTATGGATCCGGGATGTGATCCTGATCCTAATAGAGGGACTTCCAAGGAAGTCTCTCTAATAATTTGGTTATCCCTTATGATATTCTCACCAGAATGTTAGGATTATGAATGGAGGCTTTTAGGTTGGGATTGGGCTTGGGAGACAAGAATAGAAGGAGTCTTCTTGGTCCTTTTTTTTTTTCGTATATAACTTACCTCAACTGGGCCCTGTGTTCCAGTTGGGCTTCTAGAACTGGGGTAAGTATTTGTTGTGCATGTGCACCCTTAATAGGCTGCACAGGGGTTCGATCAATGGAGACTGTTTGATGTTCAGGCTGTGAAGTGGAGGGTGTGGGATAAGTATCAGCTGGGACTGCTGAACTGTCACCCTAGGTGCTTTGTATGTTCATCATTGTAGATAACAATGGAACAATGACCCCTGAGAACTTTTTGGAAACAGTTCTCATACTTTGAAAAATGTTATTTTTATGCCCAACATTAGGTAGATTCTTACAGGTTTTGAAAGATATTTTAGTTCATGATTGAAAACTTCCTGCAAGAACCATGGGTACATAAAGAAGGCCTGTTTTGCACCTTCCTGAAGGTTATATCTCAAGCCTTCAAATATCAGATGTGCAAAATTAAAGCCTTGGCGAGTAACCTTACCGTGGACAGCAGAAGCAAGAGCAGAGCTCAGTTGATGCCATTCACTTCTCTTCTGAGATATGCATTGAAGAAGAGTGTGGCATAGGAACTTCCATTGAGGACCCATCGGCGCCTTTTCAATCGTGTATTCGTCCTGATTTCTATGGATACAAAGGTCCTCATATATTCGTCATTGGTGTATGAGATGGAGGCCCCCTCGTCCTGAAGCTTGAGGTGTTTTCAGAGTGTGGCTTCAGTGACAGTGATGTCTTTGCCGTCTTCCTTGGCTTTGATTTGTGGAATCCCCTGTTTGGTAGAGTAGATGGCTAAGTTCCAGAAATCCTCCATGTGAGGGATATAGATTGTAGGGTTAACGGTGAGTGCAAAATAAATCTTTGATCGACAAAGAAAATCGATCATGTCATCAAACCCTTCAGATCTCTTTCCTTTAACTAGGTATGCGGTGAGATTATGGTAGGTTGAGAACTTGTCATCGGGATGGTTTATGTCGACCTCTGCCATTATAGTTGGATTTGGAGGGAAGGAGAATGGTTTTGAAAGGTGGTTAAGTATGAAAAGCTTTGAATGCTTGAGAGAAAATGGTGAGGGTTAGGTCGGAATTGAATGTGAAGTGGTAAAGGAAGAATTTGATTTGTGTTATACGGTAGAGGATGGAGAAAGCGAAGTTACTTATACAGTACAACCCTTTTACTTTTCACTGTTTTATAGCTGTAATACACTGTAGCAGTCATGGTAAAGTCTGAAAGTACTTTTTACAACGGGTAAAAGTTAATTTGGACTTATTTTACCCATCAGCAGCAAACTTGGTTGCTGCAGATGGATAAGCGTATCAGCTGCAAACTTGGTTGCTGCGGATGGTTAAGTCTATCAGCAGCAAACTCAATTGCTGCTGATGGATATAATGGTCCGCATCAAAGATGTTGCTGCTGATTGCTTTAAAGCTATCCGCAGGAAACTTGTTCCTGCTGATAACTTAAAGCAGTCAGTGACAAAATTCTTTGCTGCTGATGATTAAACCTGTCAGCAGCAAAAATGTTTTCTGCTGACTTATAACTTTTATTTACAACAAACGACAAACACATTTTATTTGTTCAAATTTTAGAGACAGATTTTAGTCAAAGTTCATCATACCAATGGATTCAACAAAATATCTAAATCTAGCTTCATCAAAAGGTTTTGTAAACAAGTCAACATATTGCTCCTTGGTATGAACTTTGGTTAAAATAATTCTCTTTTTCTCAGCTTGATCTCTTATGAAGTGATACCTGATGTCAATGTGCTTTGTCTTGGAGTGCTGCACCGGATTGTTTGTAATTGATATGGCACTCATGTTGTCAATGTGAATGGGAGTAGCCATGAAAGTCATCCCATAATCCAGCATTTGGTTTTGTATCCAGATGACTTGTGCACAGCAACCGGAAGCTGCAATGTATTCTGCTTATACTGTAGAAGTTGATACACAAGTTTGCTTCTTGCACTGCCATGAAATCAGTCTTCCTCCCCTAGTGTGGACTTTTTGTCCAAGTTTCATCCTCCATAGTCACTGTCAGTGTATGCATACAAGTTGAACATATCATTTTTAGAATACAATAGCCCAAGTCTTGGGGCTCCCTTTATGTATCTAAAAATTCTCTTGACAGCTTGAAGATGTGTATTCTTTGGAGCTGCTTGGAATCTTGCACAAAGGCATACTGCAAACATGATATCTAGCCTTGAGGCAGTGAGATACATGAGTGATCCTATCATTGCACGGTACTGATGTTGATCAGTGTCTTGACCATCTTTATCTGAAGTCAGTTGATGTTGCAGTTGCATAGGTGTTCTTGCAGCAGAGCAGTTAGCCATCTTGAATCTTTCCAAAATGCTCTTGACATATTTGGATTGGCTGATGAAGATTCCATTTGGAACTTGTTTGACTTGAAGACCCAAAAAGAAATTTAGTTCACCCATTGAATTCATTTCAAACTTTGAGTGCATCAGGACCTCAAAGTCTTCACAAAACTTCTTCCTTGTTGATTCAAAGATGATGTCATCAACATAGATTTGTACCATTAGGATTTCTCCCCCTTCATCTTTGATAAACAAGGTCTGATCAATGGCACCTCTTTTGAAGTTGTTGCTTAGTAGATATCTAGAAAAAGTTTCATACCAGGCTCTTGGGGCTTGATGTAAGCCATAAAGAGCTTTGTCTAGTTTGAACACTTGGTTAGGATGTGCAGGGTCTACAAAGCCTGGAGGCTGTCTGACATAGACTTCCTCACCAATCTTACCACACAGAAAGGCACTCTTGATATCCATTTGATAAACTATGAAATTTTTGGATGCAGCATATGCCAGGAAGATTCGGTTGGTCTCCAGCCTGGCATCATGAGCAAAGACTTCATCATAGTCAATTCCCTCTTTCTGAGTGTAGCCTTGGGCTAAAAGTCTGGCTTTGTTCTTGACTACAAAGCCTCTCTTATCTTGCTTGTTTTGGAATACCCATCTTGTGCCAATAGCAGTTTGACCAGGTGGAAGATCAACAAGTCTCCAGACGTCATGTCTCTTGAATTGCAACAACTCTTCCTGCATTGCCTCAATCCAACTGCTGTGTTTCAAAGCTTCATCTATCTTCTTGGGTTCTACCTGAGATAGAAAGCAAGAATACAGGCATATATTGGTCTCATGAGTTTGGCTTCTTATTTGAACTCCTTGCTGAACTTGGCCAATGATATTTTCCAATGGATGTTCCTTGTTGATTCTCTGTGCTGGTACAACTTCCAACTGTATTCCTTGCTCAAGATTGCTTTGAGGTTGATCAGGAAACTCTTCATTCATGGTGGAAGAGTCTTCAATATCAGCAGAAGCATCAACATTATCAACAACAGCATCAGCAACATCAGCAGCAGATGCCTCTACATCATTTACAGATGTGTCTTGAATTTCATTATGAGTTTCATTCTTAGAGACACTGCTGCTGGTGACATTAGAGACACTAGTTCTTGCTTCACTAGCTTCAATAGCTTCCACAATAGATGGAGAATCAATAGATGGCCTTTTTAGTCTTATAGAAGGACTAGTGAATTCCAATCTGTAATTAGTGGAAAATGTGGAAGCTGGTGCTTTAGAAGAGGTAGACTCCATATTTGAGAAGATGAGAGGCTCAAATATTTGGGAGAAGGAGTCTACATCAAAGAGCCAGTATGGTCCTTTACCCTGTTCACATGCAATGTGTTCCCTACATTCCACATTTGCTGATTCTTCCCCAATTCTTGTTCTTGTGTTAAATACTCTTTAGCCCTTGGATTAAGAGGAATATGCCACAAAATATCCTTCATCAGATTTGGCACCAAAATTAGGAAGAACCCCATGTGTGATTAGAATGGTGCATGGACATCTAAATGGTTTTAAAAATCCAATGTAGGGAACTCTTTTGAACCAGAGTTCATAAGGTGTTTTGTTGAGAGGCTTGACAATGAGAACTCTATTTTGCACATAGCAAGATGTGCTAACTGCTTCCGCCCAGAATGTAAGAGGAGTTTTGAATCAGCCAACACTGATCTTGCTGATTCAATTAGAGTTCTGTTTCTCCTTTCAGCAACTCCATTTTGTTGAGGAGTTCTTGGAGCACTATATTGTCTTTCTATGCCATTGCTCTCATAAAAACAGTTCAAGGTGTGGTTCTTGAACTCTGTACCTTGATCACACCTTATGACCTTAACATTCTGATTACTTTGATTCTCAACCCTCAGAATGTAGGATTTGAGAATCTCAGTAGTTTCATCTTTTGTTCTCAAGAAGTATACCAATGAGAATCTGGTATAGTCATCACTTATCACAGACAGTATAACTTCTTGCCCATTGACATGACGTTTGTAGGACCAAAAAGATCCATATGCAGCAGCTGTAATAGAGTGTCATTTGAATTCAATGTCTTGGGCTTGTGAGAACTCTTGTGTTGCTTCCCCTTCAGGCATGCAATGCAATGATCTTCAAGATGGAATTCTTTGTCAGGAAGACCTCTGACAAGACTTCCCTTCAGCAGCTTTGTCACACCCCGACCGATGGCGGAATCATCGAGGCGGACAATGTGATGATTGTTCAAAAGCACATGATAACTAAAGGTTGCATAATTCATTAATTAAATTTAAAGACAACAAGTTCCAAATACATTACATTTCAAATAACCTAGTCTAGTTCAAAACATTAATTTATTTAACTAGGTCCATAGTTCCTAACTGGAAAGATCTTCGGCAAGCAGTCACATATCCAAACCTGAAACATTATTTAAATCAAGTGTCAACTAAAAAGTTGGTGAGTACATATGTTTAGTAAATCCGGTAAATAGTAGTGTAAATCGTTTTGCAACTCATTGTTTATCTTGTTAAACATAGTATATGATGTATCATTTATTTAATCACAATTCAAACCGAGTTTGACGTGCTTGAACAGAGCACAACAGCTAAGTCCGGTATGCTTGAATATAGTTACCCACCATATCTGATATGTTTGAATATAACACGCGGTTATATCCGAGTATGTAGTAATAAACACCCTAACCGGGTGGGCTGGTCAGGCACAATAGATCTATCAATATTACAGTTGGTTGTCTTGTGTTTAAATGTATGTACATCCAAAGAATAAGCATATAGTCTCATGTATAACACGTATAAACAATGTGAGTAGCATGTATAATGTTTCACCCCAAAATGTATGAAAATGTAAAATAGGGGCTATGTAACTCACCTGACTAGCGGATGTTTTTAATCCACAAGTGCGGGTGATAAGGATGTTGAAAACTAAGCACGATGAAATCCTATGTAGATAAATATGTATTATTGTATGTTTGTATATGTGCATTGGTATTTAAATGCGTATAGGTTTTATAATAATGTTCCTAAATATTTATTTGTATAAAATATGGTAGGAATATGATAATGGTTTTGTAAAACTTTAACTTAAAAATATACATATATATATATATATTGTTTAAATATTATATTTTTAAATAAGTATTTATTAGGTATTTATAAAAGTTTTTATTTATTTATTTATTTATTATTAATATTATTATTATATATATTTTTAGTAAGTTGAAACTATTTTAACAAATATAACATTTATTATTTTATAAAAAATTTTGTGGGTTAAATATGTTTAAAAGAATTTTAATGGTTCCCGGAATAAACGAACGAGTAAACCGATTTGTTTTAGTCTTTATTGTATAAAAAGAATATTAAAACAAGTTAAAATAAATAAATAAAATAAATAAAATGAAAAACAGAAACAAAAAAATTTGGGCCGAAGGCCAACCGGGCTCGAACCCGCGACCTACAGCATAAACACACACACGCATAACCAGCCGGGCTACTGCCCATCGCTGGTTATGTGTGTATCATTTAATTGATATACACAACCAAGAAATTGGTCGCTGGTCCTCGGCAACCGGCAAACCGTGTCCGAGGACACTTGGTTTGCCCGGTAACTCACGGGCGATGGTCGCGATTTCGATTGGTGTAGTTGGCCAGCTGATAACAGAAGGCAAGGGAAACAATTTGAGGCTCGAACCTGGTCGCGAAGGGTCTGGTCGGCAGAGGTTTGAAGTCCGAAAATGTCAAAGATGGAAATCGATCTTCCGGTTGAAATTAGCCCTTAATATCTTGGTCACAGCTTCACTCAGGGACGGCGAATGTGATGTCGTCTTCAATTTGAGGTGAGAGTGGGTGGAGGAGGGTGGGCGAGCTCGTGCAGGTCTGTAAATGGCCATTTATAGCCGAGCTCGATCCTTATATTAAAACACGCAATTGAGTATGTCTAGACACTCGTCTGGACGAGACGAATCTGTCGAGACCTCTTGCAGGAGTGGAGGTTGACTGTCGGGGCTGTATTAGAGGCGTGGACTTTCAGCCATAGACACAATCAGGCTTTCCGTATGTTTAATCGACAAATTGGTCGAGGGCTTTTGTTCGCGTGGGGACGACGAGGTCTGGGACACCTTTGTCGGCTGTCGAGGTGCAGGGAAAGGTGTGTCGAGATGTCGCCGGAAAAACGCTTGGACCGCCGGACAAACGTAGGTGGTGACCGGAAACACGAACTGTGAGTTGGCAACTTTAGTCCCTGAAGTTTGATTTCGTTTTAATTAGGTCCCTGCGATAATTACGGATGGGTCCCTGAGGTTTGGTTTGTCCAGAAACAGCCCCTCAACAAATTTTTGTCTTGAAACCTTATAGTTTAATTATTTTCAAAACCAACCCTTAACATTTATAAAAATTAATTTCTTTAATTTCTTTTAAATTTCAAATATATATTTTATAAACTTATTTTATTATTATTATTATGAATATTTTTTTTATAAAAGTTAATTATTTTATTTAAATGGTTTATTTTGTTTATACATGAATCTTTTTAGTTTAGATTTTTATATAAAATTTTTATATAAGTTTAAAGCTTATAAAATTTTAATTATTTTTAAATCCATAAAATATAAATATATACATTTTGTACAAAATTAAATAAAAACATTTGCATTTCATTAAATAGAAAAATGATTACATGATATGTATTACAAAAGCGTAAATAAAAATCCGGAATGTCACAGTCTCCCCACTAGTTGAATTTCGCCTCGAAATTCAACTAGTGAAGGCTATGAAAAGAGATGCGGATATTTGGTCTTCAAGTTCCCAAGTGAACTCGGGTCCACGTTTAGACTCCCAACGAACCTTGACAATGGGGATGCGGCTACGCTTGAGTTTCTTGACTTCTCGGTCCATGATTTCCACGGGTTTCTCAATAAAGTGCTGTTTTTCGTCAATGCGCACTTCGTCAAGAGGGATGTGGAGATTGTCGTCGGCTAGACACTTTTTCAAATTAGACACATGAAAAGTCGGATGAACGTTGCTGAGTTCTGAAGGAAGGTCGAGTTTGTAGGCCACTTTTCCTATCCTCTCGAGTATCTTGAATGGGCCCACGTATCGAGGTCGAGTTTTCCTTTCTTTCCAAATCGGACTACGCCTTTCCAAGGTGATACCTTTAGAAGAACCATATCTCCAATTTGAAATTCCAAGGGTTTTCGTCGTCTATCGGCATAGCTCTTTTGTCGACTCCTTGCTACTCGAATGTTGTCACGGATAAGAGAGATTTTATCGGTGGTTTCTTGGATAAGCTCGGGACCAGGGATTTGTGCTTCACCAATTTCGTTCCAACAAATCGGTGAACGACATTTCCGTCCATAAATAGCTTCAAACGGTGCCATGTTAATGCTTGTGTGGTAGCTGTTGTTGTAGGAAAATTCAATCAGTGGTAGGTGAGAATCCCAATTTCCACCAAAGTCAATGAAACAAGCTCTAAGCATATCCTCAAGAGTTTGTATTGTTCGTTCGGTTTGTCCATCAGTTTGAGGATGGTAAGCCGTACTTAAATCCAAACGAGTACCAAGTGCTGATTGTAATGAATGCCAAAATCGGGAAGTAAAACGCGAATCACGATCGGAGGTGATGTTCAAAGGGATTCCGTGACGACTTACGATCTCATCAATGTAAATCCGAGCCAATTTCTCGACTCGATAGTCCTCACGAATGGGTAAGAAATGAGCAGACTTTGTAAGTCGGTCGATAATAACCCAGATACTATCGTGTCCACTAGAAGTGCGTGGGAGTTTGGTGATGAAATCCATGGCAAGGTTCTCCCACTTCCATACGGGTATTTCAGGTTGTTCGAGGAGTCCGGAAGGCTTTTGGTGTTCGGCCTTCACTTTAGAACAAGTTAGGCATTTTGCTACAAAGAGGGCAATATCCTTTTTCATGCCGGGCCACCAATATTGCTGACGGAGACCCATGTACATCTTATCAGCTCCGGGATGTACCGAATAACGAGTTTTGTGGGACTCGTTCATTAAAAATATACGAAGATCGTCACGATCGGGAACCCAGATACGGTCCAAGTAATACAATAGACCGTTGGCTTTGGTTTCTAGCAAGAGTTCTACGCCACATGCCATCTCTTGGTACATGTTTCCCTCGGTAACCGAGGTGTGTTGTGCTTTGAGAATACGGGCTTGGATATCGTTATGGATATAAACACTATGAAGCATGATACGTTCCTTACGACTCAAGGCGTCGGCTACAACGTTTGCTTTGCCGGGGTGGTAGCGAATCTCGCAGTCGTAGTCGTTTAGGAGTTCGACCCATCGTCGTTGCCTCATATTAAGCTCTTTTTGATTGAAAATATGTTGGAGGCTTTTGTGGTCGGTGAAAACCACGCATTTGGTGCCATATAAATAGTGTCTCCAAATTTTCAAGGCGAAAACGACAGCACCAAGCTCGAGATCATGGGTCGTATAGTTCTTCTCATGGATTTTGAGCTGACGTGACGCGTATGCAATTACTTGGCCACGTTGCATTAGAATACAACCAAGACCTTGGTTGGATGCATCACAATAAACGACAAAGTCGTCATTACCACAAGGAAGAGTTAGAATAGGAGCATTGCAGAGCTTGTGCTTGAGAGTTTGAAAAGCTTCCTCTTGCTTGGGTTCCCACTCGTAAGATTTACCTTTATGAGTCAAGGCAGTGAGCGGAACCGCAATCTTGGAGAAATTTAAGATGAAACGACGATAGTAACCTGCTAGTCCAAGGAATGAACGAATCTCGGTAGGAGTCTTAGGAGTACTCCAATTCTTTACTGCTTCGATTTTTGTCAAGTCCACATGAATTCCCTTATCGTTGACTATGTGTCCCAAAAATTGGACCTCTTTTAGCCAGAATTCACACTTGGAGAGCTTGGCATATAGTTGTTCTTTCTTTAAGAGTTCTAAGACCAAACGAAGATGTTGTTCATGTTCCGCTTTCGTTTTAGAATAGATGAGGATGTCGTCAATGAAGACGATCACGAACTTGTCCAAATAAGGTTTGCATACACGGTTCATGAGGTCCATGAAGACCGCAGGTGCATTAGTCAAACCGAAGGGCATGACCATGAACTCGTAGTGACCATATCTAGTCCGAAAGGCAGTCTTCGGAATGTCTTCATTGAGAACACGAAGTTGATGGTATCCGGAACGAAGGTCAATCTTGGAGAAACATGTTGAACCTTGAAGTTGATCGAAAAGATCGTCGATACGGGGTAAAGGATATCGGTTCTTAATTGTAAGTTTGTTGAGTTCACGATAATCAATGCACATTCGAAATGATCCATCCTTTTTCTTTACAAACAGCACGGGAGCACCCCAAGGTGAATGGCTCGGGCGGATGAATCCTTTGGATGAGAGTTCTTGTAATTGACTTGCAAGCTCTTGCATCTCGGAAGGTGCAAGACGATAGGGGGCTTTTGCCACGGGAGTTGCCCCGGGCACAAGGTCGATACGAAACTCCACTTGTCTAGGGGGAGGAAGACCAGGTAAATCTTTGGGGAATACCTCGGGAAAATCTCAAATGATTGGAATGTCTTGCAATTTCGTACCCTTGTCTTTCGTGTCAACTATGTGGGCCAAGAAGGCAACGTACTTTTTCCTCAAGTACTTTTGTGCCAAGGTACAAGACATGATTTGAAACCCACGACATGGTTTTTCACCGAACATAACTAACGTGTCGCCCGAAGAGAGAGGTATATGAATACACTTTTCGTAGCAAATAACCTCGGCATGATGTTTGGATAACCAGTCCATGCCAATTATAATATCAAAGCTTCCCAATTGCATTGGAAGGAGATCAACAGAGAATTTGTGACTATTAAGCTCGAGATTGCAGTCGCGAATAACATAATTTATAGTAATAGATTTTCCGTTTGCTATCTCCACGGAGTAAGAATTGTCTAGTTTCGTTCTTTGTTTAGCAAGTCGAGATTCAAAGGTAAGGGATACAAAACTCCTATCGGCACCGGTATCAAATAAAACGGATGCATAATGATTATTTACAAGAAACGTACCGTTTATCACATCGTTGTTTGCTTGAGCCTCATTAGCGTTTATGTTAAACGCTCGTCCTTGAGGACCACCTTGATGATGAAGTTTCGGGCATCGGTCACGGAAATGGTTTGAATCTCCACATTCGTAACATGCCCGACCATTGGGAGGTGCTGGATAGACGGGACGGTTGGCTGGAGCAGCTTGATGGACGGGAGGACGGGTACGACATGTAGTGACCACATGTCCATATCGCCCGCAGCTTGAGCACAATCGGCATGGTAGATTGGCAGGATGATGGTACTTGCAGGTCTGGCATTGGGGATTCGGGCGGCCCTGATAAGTTTTCGGGTTTTGACCTAAAGGGGCCGCTTGAATAGCACGCACAGCGGGAGTTACGGCTGTGAAGTTTCGACCCTTTCGTTTCTTGTTACGGTTAGAAGACTCGGGTTTTACATCCTTGGCGGCCGCAAGAGTAGAAACAACCCTCTTGGAACCCTTTCTTGTTAAGGTTTCGGCTTTGACATGGTTGTCGGATAGTGTAGCAGATAGACGGATAGCCGCTTCAAGTGTAGGAGAATTGCTTCCTAGCACAGCATCTTGAATTTGCATAGGCAGGACGCCTATGTATTTTTCAATTCCCCGAGCAAGGGGAGTGATCATATGAGGCACCAGCAGACTTAGCTCTTGAAACCGGGTGGTGTAAGCCAGATTATCCCCGCTGTCTTGGGCAAGATCCCAAAATTCAGCCTCGAGCTTCCTCATTTCATTCCGAGGACAGAATTCATCAGTCATGGCCTTCTTCAGATCATCCCATGATAAGGATGTAGCAACCTCAGCACCACGAGTGCGTTTCTCACCGTTCCACCAGGTGAGGGCTCTCTTTTGGAGTACACTTGTGGCATAACGAACCCAAAGATTATCGGGACAGTCGCTGTTTAGGAATGTGCTTTCCATGCTTTCAAACCATTGAAGTAGGCCGGTAGCACCTTCAGTCCCGAAGAATTTAGTAGGATTGCACGAGTTAAAGTGCTTAAACGTGCAATGAGGCGGGTTGGTACCACCGTTCCCTTGGATGTTGTGAGACCCGTCACTGTTGTTATTTGCTTGGGTCATTTGCCATACTAGCTGGGCAAGGAGAGTAGCAAGATCCGGGTTGGAAGTGCTAGAGTTTGCACGTCGAGGAGGCATTCTAACACCATAAGAAAAGACAATGATATTTTAGATAAGACGGATAAATATGAGTTATAGCGGGAAGTAATGTAAGCAGAAATACGAGATTTATCATGACGCGTGCCAGTGCATTTGTATTTATTTTAAGTTGATAGGGGAAACTAAGTCATCTTTTTCGGGTAGGACATGATGTTATAGATCATTATTTGCATAATAGGAATTGCCGGGACTTGCATGCATTACAAATCGTTATTACGTGTGCACCCGAAATAATGATTTGTTTTGCATGTTTGTCTAGTTCTTCCTATCTTGCTATAATATCCCCAAATTTTAAGTTTAAGCTCGGATTGTATCCTTGCGAATACATTGACTTATCAACGTTAATTAATTTCCCGAAACTTTCAAAGAGACATGCTTTAGCCTATAGGTAAACACTCACTTCAGGAATTCCTAGGAAAGCATACGGGTCCGTTTATTTGGATTTATACGAAATGCTTTCCTAGACAGAAAACCCGATGTACAGTTGTCACCCTTCCAGATTGCACGTGTCCTTTACTGGTCTCAAGAAATTAAGTTGTTGACAAGATTTTCAAGATTTTGAGAGTCTATGAGCATAAAACGTGTAGGAATTGTTGCAATTAATACGGATTAGGAAAGAGTATGAATAGGGATGAGTAGTGTATTTGTTTGCATAAGTTTGTTTGTCAAATATGTATTTAAGGTATGTATCATGTATCAAAGTCTTGTATGTATGTGTATAAGTCTCATGTACCAAACTCGGGAAAATTCAAATAATACCTAACTACAAATAATTCACATAGCAACTTATCATTTAGCACATAACACATAAAAGGGAGTCCTAGGGTTATAGTCTAGGTCATTGTGTCTAATAACCTAATTCCCTATAACCATGGCTCTGATACCAATCTGTCACACCCCGACCGATGACGGAATCATCGAGGCGGACAATGTGATGATTGTTCAAAAGCACATGATAACTAAAGGTTGCATAATTCATTAATTAAATTTAAAGACAAAAAGTTCCAAATACATTACATTTCAAATAACCTAGTCTAGTTCAAAACATTAATTTATTTAACTAGGTCCATAGTTCCTAAGTGGAAAGATCTTCGGCAAGCAGTCACATATCCAAACCTGAAACATTATTTAAATCAAGTGTCAACTAAAAAGTTGGTGAGTACATATGTTTAGTAAATCCGGTAAATAGTAGTGTAAATCGTTTTGCAACTCATTGTTTATCTTGTTAAACATAGTATATGATGTATCATTTATTTAATCACAATTCAAACCGAGTTTGACGCGCTTGAACAGAGCACAACAGCTAAGTCCGGTATGCTTGAATATAGTTACCCACCATATCCAATATGTTTGAATATAACACGCGGTTATATCCGAGTATGCAGTAATAAACACCCTAACCGGGTGGGCTGGTCAGGCATAATAGATGTATCAATATTACAGTTGGTTGTCTTGTGTTTAAATGTATGTACATCCAAAGAATAAGCATATAGTCTCATGTATAACACGTATAAACAATGTGAGTAGCATGTATAATGTTTCACCCCAAAATGTATGAAAATGTAAAATAGGGGCTATGTAACACACCTGACTAGCGGATGTTTTTAATCCACAAGTGCGGGTGATAAGGATGTTGAAAACTAAGCACGATGAAATCCTATGTAGATAAATATGTATTATTGTATGTTTGTATATGTGCATTGGTATTTAAATGCGTATAGGTTTTATAATAATGTTCCTAAATATTTATTTGTATAAAATATGTTAGGAATATGATAATGGTTTTGTAAAACTTTAACTTAAAAATATATATATATATATATATTGTTTAAATATTACATTTTTAAATAAGTATTTATTAGGTATTTATAAAAGTTTCTATTTATTTATTTATTATTAATATTATTATTATATATATATTTTTAGTAAGTTGAAACTATTTTAACAAATATAACATTTATTATTTTATAAAAATTTTTGTGGGTTAAATATGTTTAAAAGAATTTTAATGGTTCCCGGAATAAACGAACGAGTAAACCGATTTGTTTTAGTCTTTATTGTATAAAAATAATATTAAAACAAGTTAAAATAAATAAATAAAATAAATAAAATGAAAAACAGAAACAAAAAGTTTGGGCCGAAGGCCAACCGGGCTCGAACCCGTGACCCACAGCATAAACACACACACACGCATAACCAGCCGGGCTACTGCCCATCGCTGGTTATGTGTGTATCATTTAATTGATATACACAACCAAGAAATTGGTCGCTGGTCTTCGGCAACCGGCAAACCCCGGTAACTCACGGACGATGGTCGCGATTTCGATTGGTGTAGTTGGCCGGCTGATAACAGAAGGAAAAGGAAAAAATTTGAGGCTCGAACCTGGTCGCAAAGGGTCTGGTCGGCAGAGGTTTGAAGTTCGAAAATGTCAAAGATGGAAATCGATCTTCCGGATGAAATTAGCCCTTAATATCTTGGTCACAGCTTCACTCAGGGACTGCGAATGTGATGTCGTCTTCAATTTGAGGTGAGAGTGGGTGGAGGAGGGTGGGCGAGCTCGTGCAAGTCTGTAAATGGCCATTTATAGCCGAGCTCGATCCTTATATTAAAACACGCAATTGAGTATGTCCAGACACTCGTCTGGACGAGACGAATCTGTCAAGACCTCTTGCAGGCGTGGAGGTTGACTGTCGGGGCTGTATTAGAGGTGTGGACTTTCGGCCATAGACACAATCAGGCTTTCCGTATGTTTAATAGACAAATTGGTCGAGGGCTTTTGTTCGCGTGGGGACGACGAGGTCAGGGACACCTTTGTCGGCTGTCGAGGTGCAGGGAACAGGTGTGTCGAGATGTCGCCGGAAAAACGCTTGGACCGCCGGACAAATGTAGGTGGTGACCGGAAACACGAACTGGGAGTTGGCAACTTTAGTCCCTGAAGTTTGATTTCGTTTTAATTAGGTCCCTGCGATAATTACGGATGGGTCCCTGAGGTTTGGTTTGTCCAGAAACAGCCCCTCAACAGATTTTTGTCTTGTAACCTTATAGTTTAATTATTTTCAAAACCAACCCTTAACTTTTATAAAAATTAATTTTTTTAATTTCTTTTAAATTTCAAATATATATTTTATAAACTTATTTTATTATTATTATTATGAGTATTTTTTTTATAAAAGTTAATTATTTTATTTAAATGGGTTATTTTGTTTATACATGAATCTTTTTAGTTTAGATTTTTATATAAGTTTAAAGCTTATAAAATTTTAATTATTTTTAAATCCATAAAATATAAATATATACATTTTGTACAAAATTAAATAAAAACATTTGCATTTCATTAAATAGAAAAATGATTACATGATATGTATTACAAAAGCATAAATAAAAATCCGGAATGTCACAAGCTTGTTGATGGTTTTTACCTTGACATGGCTTAATCTCCTGTGCCAGAGAGCTGATTTATCAACTGATGCCTTTGACAGAAAAGAAGATACACTACCAGATGGAGTGACCTCATTCATGTCAAGCATATATAGGTTATCTTTTCTTTGAGCAGTCAGTAGAATCTTCTCTGGAGGAGGTTTGTTTAACCCAAGGGAGAGCACAAAACATTCTTTGTCTATGAAAAGCATCCAATGCTTTTGATCACAGATCTGAGACACACTCATGAGATTGAAATCCAATTCTTTGACAAAGACTCTTTCAATACTCATTCTTTCATTGGACACAGTTCCTTTTCCGGTAATTGATCCTCATTTTGAATCACTCCCAAAGGCAACATATCCTCCATTGAAATGTCTGAAGTTGGAGAGGATATACCTATTGCCGGTCATGTGCCTTGAACAACCACTGTCTACAACCCATGTGTTATCCTTGTGACCTGGTTGTCCCTGCACATGAGAGAGATCTAGTTAGAGGGAGGAACCAAGAACTTGTAGACTTGGGTGAGTGTGTCTTTGGGCCAACAACATCATTATGCTTGCATTCAATGGATCCAATGATAATGATTTGAGGGATAGAAGTTGAGGACTTGGATTTCCATTGTTGGGATGGTTTTCCAGATCTTTTTACTCTGTCAGCAGCTGATGTTGCTTTGGCTGCTGAAGGTTTTGCTTGATCAGAAGCAGACTTTGCTACTGAGGACTTTGGCTTATCAGCAGCAGGCTTGGTTGCTGCTGATGGTTTTACATGATCAGCAGCAGACTTGGTTGCTACTGAAGGCTTGGTTCTTAATTTCTTCAGCTTCACATGATTAGAAGCATTTTTGCTGGCCGGTGATGGTTCAACAATTTATACATGCTTCTCCTGCTTTACCTTTCTATTAAAAGTGGGTTTCTCTATAGGAGTTCTCTTATAAATTGGCTTCCTTTTCGGAGTATCTTGTTGCAAGATCTGGTTGAAGGGATTGAATTCACAATCTGCAACAAAGTGGTCTGATTCACCACATATGATGCAGGATTGTTGTGGTTTTGGGAGCTGCTTCCTTGGAGGAGAGAGAGACATTCTGAATTGAGTTGTCTAGGCTTCATAGCTTCTTACCTTTTTGTTCTTGTTTGTTTTCTCAAAAGCATGTTTCTTCAGATTTCTTTGTTGTATGATTTTATTTGCCACAGACAAAACATATTTTAGTTGATATATCCGTTTGAAAGTATTCATAATCTTTTCTTTTGAATAGGTCTTTGAAGTTCCAGGGATGAGCTTTGTTATGTTCAAAAGTGGCTTCCTCCAATGTTTTCTGAACATATGGAGGTCTCCCTCCAGGTGCATGACAAATATCACACACCTTCCTGGGTTGGTTGGATTTTGATTAGAGATTTGTGGAGGTTGAAGACTGTCCCTTTTCAACATTTAACTTTCTTCCTTAAGGAGGATAGCTAATTTTGATTTATATGGTGGGTTGATGTACTTGTATTGAAGGAATGAAGGGGCTTGGGCCATTCGTTTGGATCACTTTACCAGATTTGGTTGTTTTGAGAATTACTTCATTTGTGGGAAGTAATGGGGCTTCACTTGTTTCAGTGGAGTCTGAGCATGTAGACTCAGACTCAGATTAAGTAGTGCATTCTTGCACACATGATTCTTCATTTGAAGGATCAAGATCTTGGTTTGCCAGGTCAAGATTGGAGAGATTGAAGGTTGGTTCATGGTTGGTTACATAATCAGCAGGTGGTGCAATAGTTTTGTACTGGTTAGCGTGGTACCCCAGACCAGTCTTTACTCTGTCATGAACATGGACATCTAAAAGTCTTTGCAGCTTCTTGGATGCAAATTCATATTTCTCAACATGAACTTTCTGTTATGCCAATTCTGCTCTGGTGGCTCTTAATTTAACCAATAGATCATCAATATGAGTTTCAAGATTTGTTTGTTCATGTTTTAATGATGAAATCTCTTTATTTAGGCAGTTAATCTTTTCTTTATAATTGTTTTCAACCTTTTTGAATTTAGATTTCATTTGATGAAAATCTTCATTTTGATATATAAGGTTTTGATTATGCTTTCTGTAACCTAGAACCTTATCAATACAAGCTTGTGAGCAGAGGTGTTCATATATCTGAGGTAGTATCTCTGTAGTGTCTGCCATCAAAGCTTGGTTATTGACAGGAAGAACCTTATATTGAAAGCTCCAGTCAAACTCAACTGTTCCAATAGCTGCACAGGCGACAGTTTGAGCAGGAGGGGTAGCTTGTGGCTGTCTTGGCTGAGCTTGGATTGTTTGACCTTGATGAGCTTGTCTTGGCTGAGCAGCTGCTGGATTTGCCTTTGGTGCCTTGCATTCTTTGGAAAAATGACCAAGTTGGTTGCAGTTGTAACATCTCAGCTTGCTCTTGTCCAAGCCAACTGTAGTGTTGGAGTTGTTGCTTGGAATGGGTCTTCCGGTTCTAGAGTAGAACCTTTTTGCTCTGAGAGAAAGCATGGCATAGGAGTGTTGTATGTCGATTTCTTCTAAGTCATCTGGATGGAAGCATTCCAGATCTTCTTTGATGAAGGACATGTTGCTAAAACTTTCAGAGACAAAAGCAGCAGAGTTTGTTTGAGGTGGGGCTTCAAGAAGAAATGGTGAATTGTTTGATTGTGAGGTTGGAGTCTAGGGATGGGTAACAATGGGTGGGTAGTAGTTGCTTGAATTTGAGGCTGAGAGTGTAGTGCAGAAGAAGACATGGGGGTGGATAATGAGGCTGTAGAATGACCTGAGCTTCTTTCTTTAGCTTGAATCATTTCTAATTCATATGTTTTGAGTATACCAAAAAGTTCAGTTATCTGCAAGGTCTTCAGGTTTTCAGTTCTTCTGATTG
Source organism: Smallanthus sonchifolius (assembly GCA_023525975.1). Lineage (NCBI taxonomy): Eukaryota > Viridiplantae > Streptophyta > Magnoliopsida > Asterales > Asteraceae > Smallanthus > Smallanthus sonchifolius. The sequence goes on from CM042040.1 coordinate 30,786,047, forward strand.
ACACTGTATAAAGTGTCCAACAGTGGGGAAGAGATCTGATAAAATTTTTGAGAATGTCTTCATTCTCCAGCTTCACCTTCGAGCACTGTAGCTCTCCCACAAGGTAGGTGTACATGTTGTACAAAACAGTATTGTTGCTTCAGGATGTCTCTTCTATTTTCCTTCACTTCTTCTGACCTAGCAAACATCTTCTCAAGAACTTCACATAGCTCCTTTGCAGTCTTGTACTCTCTGAAGTTGTGGAAAACTTCGTTTGGCAAGCACATCTGAATGGCTCCCAAAGCTTTGAAATCTACCTCCATCTTCTTGATGCCTTCCTCCGAGTACTTTGTGGGTTCTTTAGGGACTGATGGACCTCCAGAATCAGCAGAGGCCACCATGGGTACATATGGTCCATCTTTTATGGATCTCCACATCCCATACTCTTGATAGCAGAAAAAACTTTCCATCATGTTTTTCCACATATTATAGTCTTCTCAAGACATAAGTCTTGGTGGTCTGTTGATGCTTCCAGTATCATCAAAACCATTGTTTTGTGCCATTTCTGAGCAAATGGTGTTTTAGCAAAGAGATAGTATTGAATAGAACCAGAGAGTGATTAAACAAGTGTGAGTTTGTTTAATCTGAGAGCCAAAGCTCTGATACCACTTGTAGGATCGGTGATTACAAGATGGTTCTATTCTAGTTGAGATTGGCAGAAACAATCACAACTATACAATGTAAACAGATAAACAAAGAGAATACTGATAAATGCAAATTGTATTAATCTTCAATGTTTTCAAGATTACAGAGGAAACTCTAAGGAAGCACACACTTGTAAAAAATGGAAGATACAATACATATAAAGGAACTTAGGATAAGATAAAACACAGACCGTTGATCTTGGACAGTTACAAGCTATATACAATTGGTAGATAACTAAAAGACAAACTGCAACAAACAGTTATGTTCAGGTCAAAAGTCTTCTTAGGAATCTTTGCAGGAGACTTCAGAAGTGGTTTGTCTTTAATCATCTGCACCAATAACATTGCTTCTGCTCATAGATGTGTCCGTGTTGCAGCAGAGGTGTCAGTAGCAAAGTCAAAGCTGCTGATGATTTGCCTATCAACAACATCAAGTGTTTGATGCTGCTGAGAAGCCTATCAACAGCAACTCTGGACTTCAGCAGATAAGGCTATCCGCCGCATAGTTGTTCATCAGCAGGAGAACAAATATCCGCATCAACTAACCTTATCCGCATCAGCTTGTTGGTCAATAGCAAAATCGTGGAGTCCGCAGCAGTTGTACTTAGAGAATTTTGTAACCATCAGTCTTTATCTCTATAGTTTCTTCCTCCTCATCAATCTTTAGCAGAAACGGAGCAAGAAGGAGGTTGTTAACCTGATTCCGTCCTTATCTCTTTCCCTTTCTAGGCGTATACTCTCTCTATAAGTGTAGTATGCAGATGACTGAATGTAGGGGAAATGGGGGGGGGGGGGTGGGTGGGGCTTTAGGTATTTAAGGGATTGGCTCCCCTTTGTTGTCATTTTCAACTTTGCCCTTCCAAACCTTTAATGCTTTTATTTCGTTATAATTATAAAGTTATGATTTTTTTATTCAAGATGTTAACATATACACTCGTCAAAATATATTTTTTAGAAATTTACTTTTACGTGACAGTTATAAATTTTATTAAGTTAATTTTTAAAACATTTTCTTTTCAACCGGATATTAAACTTTTTTATGTGATTGATAAATGTTAATTAATAATAAATTCATTTGGTTAATGATATAATTACTTCATATAGGGTTAGGTTCAAATAAGAAGTGTTTCTAAAATAAGAAGTGTGAGAAGGATTTAGGGCCATTAGATCAAATTATAGAAGTGATTTAATGGTTGAGATCAAATTATAGAAGAAAAAATTGTAAGAAGGGTATTTTAGTCTTGACCATTTTTGTTGATTTTTTTATCAAGCCCCCCCCCTCCATTTTTTAAACGTTCATAACTTTTACATATGACATTTAAAAAAAAAAATAGACCATAAAAACGAGCGTTTTTTAATCTTTAAAACGAGTATAGTGTCATTATATACAAACACAAAACCTTTTTTTACGTTTTCCAGCTCATTGTGTAATTTGCTCGTCATTATGTATTGCCAGGTCAGATCATTGTGTAATATCAGGTCTGGTAATTGTGTAATGTCAGGGCTAGTCATTATATCAAATATTTTTCATCACTGTGTTTTATGTTTGAGATAATTTCTTGTTATTTTTGTCACTGTTTTTTATGTATTATATATAACATAGTGATTAAAAATTTTGGCCATTGTGTAATGTTAAGTCTGGTCATTGTGTAATGTCAGTTCTGGTCAATGTGCCTAATGTCAGGTAATCGTGTCAAATATTTTTCATTACTATTTTATATATAATACATAAAACAACAGGGACAAAAATAACACGAAATTATCTAAAACGTAAAACACAGATTAATATATATAACACAATGATGAAAAATATTTGACAAAAATGACTAGACCAGACCTGACATTAAATAATGACCAGACCTGATATTACACAATGACTATTATGCCCTCATTTTAAAAACAAAAAAAGGACACATGTCAAGCCCAAAATCCTTCTTACCCTTCTTATTTTTTAAACCATTTTACCATAACCTTACCCACTATATATGTAGCATCCCGGTTTCTCGTTTAGAAAACGGGTTAGTAATTATTGTAAATAACGGTTCGCAAGGAAAGGAGACTTGACGGGGTTAGTGCGTTGTTGTTTTATAAATAACTAGACGAGGTGTAAAGTGTATATAGCGAGACCTTAGGGAAGGAATTGTAACAAGCGTCGAGGCGGGCCGAGCCCGAGTACGAGTCGGCTAGCGCAAGGGAGGGCCGAAACCCAGTCCAACGTTGGAACCCTGTAGGGTGTTTCGGTAGTGGGGAGTTCCCCATTTGCTTGGTTACAGCTGCCGAGAGGAGAAAAGGAGAGAGGAGAAACCGACCGTCGAGTTCGTATTCAAAGCAAGGTAAAATCGTGAGTCTCTAGCCATTGTTAGTATGATTTGATTCCCGTTTAACCTTGATAAAACCGTAATATGGTGCTAGGGTTTTGGAAGGATTGAGTGGAGAAGGAAGTCACTCAAATTAAAAGGTATAATCATCTATCCCCATTATGTATTCGATTTGGATCGATTTTGATGCGTGGTAGTCGGGTTTGCTTTGGCCAAGAACCCGAGAGGGTCTCGGTGGTGTGCGTAGCCAAGAGGAAGAAGCCAAGAAGACGACGCCATTAGGTGGTTGCCGGACGTGGCAGTGGTGGTGCACGAAATCGACACGACAACAATAGCGAGGAGCCGGACCAAGGCTGGTCGGCTTGGCAGGGACGACGTGAGCAAGTAAGGGTGGATAGCGGCTATGCGGGAGCAAACCAGAGCACAAGTCGGTGGCTGTGCTGGCGGCGGTGGTTGCGGAAGTTCACGACAGAGGTGGGGGAGGCGGTAGAGGACGATGCATGGCTGGCCGAGAGTAGCGGGTGCGTGCAAATGGTCCGACATTGGAAGCAGTGTGACGGGTTAGGTTCGGCTCGGGTGTGCATGGGTTGCATGCAACGCCATGCGTGCGCGAGTGTTAAACACCGGGTCGGGGCGAGTGAGTGAGCGAGAGGACGAACATCGGGTCGTGTATTGACTCGTGTATTGTGTAATTGTTAGGAACGAGGTTGAAAGACGAGCACGAGAAGTTGGCAAGTTCTAGTGATCGAGTTGCGTCTAGTAGAGGTGAGTTTCTATTACCCACTTTTAAACGTTTTGTACTTTTGGGCATGAATACATGCAACGTGCAATATAGTGAAGGCACGAAATGAAAAGGGTTTTGATGTTAATATTTGTGTTGTGAAATAATAGTTATAATTATATGTGTAGGATTGGGCGTCACGTAATCGAATATCGTGACGGTTATTTAGGAGTTAATTGATATTGTGTCGACCTTAGTCGACGGGAATTGAGTCTGACCTTAGTCGGATGAAATGAGTTGCTTATGCATGATCGTAAGTCGGTGTTGGTCGGTGAGTTGTGACGACTGACGATGATCAGTCAACGAGTCATGATCGCACGGGTCCTTAGACTAGTCGACATGATTTCGTGTATGTTGATAAAATATATATTTGAATAAACGGTAAAGTAATGAGAAAACCTTTGTGACATAAGTCTCTTTAATAAAGGTTCGGGACTTAATATCCCCGACCGAATTACTATAGAACTCACTCAGCGTAACTGACTTTTAGCATGTATTTCAGGTAAAGAGAAAGTGTGAGCTGGCGGCTTCTGGATGACGTTTGGTTACCGTGATCGTTGTGATGACATTTATTTTCTGTTATGATGTTGAATGATTTAGATATTATTACTTGATTAGATTATGTTTGAGATTTGGGTCGGTGACGACTGCTGAATGTTTGTTTTTCGCTGCATTTATTAAGATGATTTGATGTCATTTACTACTGTGCTTACGTGTATGCCAACGTGTCGGGTTCCCGGGTTTGGGGCCTTACAATATATAATCAATTAATATGTATATATAATTACATTTATATTAAATATTTAAAAATATGTTTTTAATAGGATTATTTAATAGAAGATAGAGGTGAAAAAATACGTTGATGATACACCAGAAAGTAAAAATGTCCCCTACGTTTATTATTTTTTAGTATAAAGATTTTATTATGTGTTTTTCTTTTTGTTTCAATACATTTATATATATATATATATATATATATTGTGCTACGTGTTACAACTATTTGAGCTTGAGATTTTCTTACTCACTTATTTGTTTTTTATTTGTAACTATTTAATATTTTCTTACTAAATATTTGATATTTTCTTTATTAATTTCTAAATCTTTATTACTATTTAATATATATTTTTTATAATTCTTAAATCTTATTACTAACTATTGGTTATATTTTTTTATTCAACTCGTGTAAAACACCGGTTTCTAACCTAATTTGATTATATAATCATAATTTCACACTTTGGTGAGTTGCAATTTTGTTTCCATTATCTAAGAGCTTCTTTCTAATCATAACTTCTTTGTTTCAAGTTGTTTATAGTTTCTTGTTTATAATCTAAATAGAAATTGAAATGTGTTGTTTCTTTTCATCTCTAATTACAACCTTTAGAGACGGGTGTAGTACAAGAATTGGTGTTTGTATCAGATTTAGAGGTTGATAGAATGGTAGGGTTGGGGTAGAATACATTAAAATCGTCTTATAAATCATGCAACACCTATTTAGAATGCAATCAATTGTAGTAACAGGATATTGATTATTATGACTTTCAGCGAAATGCTATAAAGGAGTGATGGGTTCAATCATATATGGTAATACGAGTTGAATGATAGCTATGAGTTGTGGCTAAGGACTATAAATAGGTAGCACGAAAAGAAAGCACAATTGGGGTCAAACATAGTGAAATGATAACATGAAATTAACGGAAGTGACATATATAAAAGAAAAAGAAGAGGGAACATAAATTATACATAGCAAACAACAAAAGAAAAAAATTATAAATGTAAAAGATAACATAAATGTTAGATGTAAATCAGATATGATGTAGATAAAAATATCTTTGAATTAACAAATATAATATGTCATTACTAGAAAACTGGACAAATACGACCGAAATGACGGTTGCAAAATTTGCGACCGAAGTTATAATATTAGCGACTGTACAAGATTTGGTCGCAAATTTTGCCACCACTTAGTTTCGGTTGCAATTCAATTGTAAATTTTGTCACTGCTAAACTTCGGTCACGATTCAATCAAAAAAGTTCATAAAGAAATAATTAATCTAAATTAAATTATGAACGCAAGTCTCAAATCAGCAACAAAAACTGCAACCGTTTAAAGGTGGTTGTAAAATTAAAAAAATAAAGTTACCGGTCGTAAAAAAGACAAAATTTAAATCTAAATTTAATATCCATTTCACAAACCGATTGTCAAAAATGAAAAAGAAAAATAGTTAAAAAATAAAATTAATGTGTACGTGATTGATAGCCAACTAGGATCAATGATGTACAATTACGATCAATTAGGTTGAATGATGGTGAATTAGGGTTGATGCTCAACTAGGGTTAATGATATTTAATTACGACCAATGATGACAATTTAGGGTCAATTTCTACCTTCTCGACGAGTGGAAACCCGCGTTCTCCACAACCAGTGACGACCTGCGTTATCCACAACACCATTTCTCATATCACAAACTTTCCTTAATCGTCCATTATTTGACAAACCTCAAGATTTTAAACATTTGATTCAAAAGGCAAAGCAAAAAAACAAGCAACAAGAGGTATGCTATTTTATATGTTGGTTATAACTTGAGTGATGTAGGAATGTTAATCAGTGTCAGATCGGTCAATGGTAATTGCCTGGTTACACGAGAGTAGTGATGTAGGAATGTTGGGTCATTCAAGTTTACTTAGGGTCGTTTGGTTTGTACAATGTTTTTTAAAGGAATTGCAAATAGAATTGGAATCCTTTGAAATTTTTATAACGCATTTGGTTTGTAATTTCTAAATTAAATTGGAATGTTAAAAAGTAGATATGACAATTTTACCATAAAAAAGTTCCTTTTTTTCCTTCAACGGTCACTCAACCCAACTTTTTTTATTGGCTATTGGTCATCAAATTAGCTCCACAATCACCACCTCTCTTTACCTCCACAACCACTAATGGTTAAAAACACATAAACAAATTGTTGATTACTATTCACAGTATTCATCTTCATAGTCCTCTTAATAATGTGGACGAACACCGAAACAAATCATTTGGGGTTTAAAAGGTTCCTAGGTTAAAATCACTTTGGGGTTATAATAAAACTTAAAAAAAAAACCTACAGAAAAAACCAAAACGTGCATAAATAAATCAATTTGTTGTTAAAATCAAACTTGTAGAACAATTTGATTTGTTGGTGGTGTGTGTAGTGATGTTGGGAGATGATGGTGAAAATGGATTGAAACAATTTTTTACACTATAGTGATTGTTACCAAAAAATTATTTACACATAAAATGTTTGAATTCTGATTTGGATTTTGAATTTAGATTTTCATGATAAAACTTTAGGTGGTAATTTATTTGTTTTAGGTTTTAATGATGGTATATGATATTATCTTGTATTCTTTGAACATTTCAATGGAACGGTTCTAATTCCATCACTCATTTGAAGGAAAGTTAATTCTGTTTTTTGAATGAAAACTTTCTAATTACAATTTCAATTACATCCAAGGGCCAACCAAACACGATTTTAAAAGGAGTTATGTGAATCAAAGGGACCCTTAAAGTCAACATTTATCATTTTTGTTCATTCATTTTTAGTTATGGTCATTTGAGGTTAATCCTTATATTCAGTTAGGTTATTGATGGTCTTTACGACACATTGTAACACTTATGGGTTGTTATGACTTACCATGCTTCGTTATGACTAATTATGAGACATTGCGACACTTATTAAATAATATGACACTTCAAGTCATCCATATTTAGTGTAAGACAAACTTGGCGGTCATAGTGATTCATTGTCAAGCATAGTCAGTAGGTAAAACTTTGTCACCACAACTAGAAAATATACCTCTAATGACATGCGAACTATGACGTGCAAAAGTGTGTGTCATGCTAGTAAAACTAGGCTTTAATGACACGCAAAAATGCGTGTCATCTATTAATGTCATATTGAAAAAAATAACACGGAGTACGCTTATTTAATATGCGTGTCATCTAGAACATGCCATCTTTTAATTTAGCATCCCGCTTATATGAGTCCTTTGCGCGCGATCTCTTTGAAAAGTTGAATATCAGAGGGCAAAAGGGTTCCATCTTCCATTCAAAGCCCTAACACCAGAGGATGGAGACTGAAACCATTCCACCGCCACTGTTTCGACGCCATTACACAGCGATGGTGCTTGGCCACGAAGACAATCAAAGGTTAAACCTCGACACTCTCTCTTGTTAAATCATTTGGCTTTGGCTTCGAATCAAGAAATGAGTAAATCAATCGACATCGCGCGGCTGGAGTGTGACACATGCCGGAGTTACGCTGACGCCCACGGTGAAGAAAAGATGGTGTCTTCATGAACATTACAGGTTGCATTCTGTCTAATTTGTAGCGATTACGATTTTACGTCATGTATCTTTTGCTTTAAGATCTGGCATCTGGTGTTGTTTTTGTGAATCGGTGCTATCTGACATAGGTTATCTCTCATCGTTGATACAGTTGCTAATCATGCTCACTTTTGGTCTGATTAGCTCTACAGAAACCCTAATTTTAGCCCTATCTATGAGTTTTATTATTGTGTTACCAGACATTAGTATGATATCTACTGCATTTCAATGGTTGAAATTGTTACTTGTTTGGAAGATGAATTGAACCTATAGTTACAGATATGTTGCTTTTCATGCTCACATTTGATCCATTTAGGCTCTACATAACCCTAATTTGCTCTTTGATTTACATTTTTAGTTCGATTTTCTAATATCCTCTCTCTGTGATATCTTTAAGGTTTGAAGCGAGGACTTATTTGGCCCAGAAGCTCACCTGATTTGCTCTTTAATTTGATGAATATTGATCTCCAATGGTTTAAAATTGTACATATTGGTTGTTTTGCATTATATGCGTCGTACTCTTTAGGATTTGCTTGCATATGATGTTGAATTTTCTGCATACCAACTGTTCGATGAAATGTCTTAATGATGTAAGATTGATTATGACCTGCACGTAGTCTTAAGTCACATCATTTTTGCTCAGTTTTTGTCTTGTTAATTCAATTAGGGTTAGCAATAAATAAATTGAGACGGACAGATCATTTTGCAGGTCTACATGACTCTCCTATAGATCGTACTCGAGACGTGACGTATCAATGACACGGAGTGCGGAATCCAACCGTATCAATGTATGTGTAGATGACAATAGAACTGGTAACAATCACAAAGTAAATAAACTTCTCTTCTATTTCATTCAAACACAGAGTTTACAGAACAGAGCATGAACCTTCCATAGCCCTTAAAAACTGAACCTACAAACTCTATTTATAGACAAAGCTTCTGCTATAGATAAACTTAATAAGTTCGCCTCTACTGAGACTAGCAGAACTTATACAACACTTATACTAAAATCAAACATTAACAAAACATAAAGACAATAAGATCTAAACTATTACAAGCTCTTGTCATACATCTATGTCCTAACAGACTCCCCCTTGACAATAGCTTGATCTTCTATCTTCAGTCTCTATGATGAGCTCTTCCAATTCTCTGGTAGCTTGCTGCCTGCATGTACTCCATATCTATGACATATCTCCAACACTCTCTTGTACTGCAATCCTTGCTCTCTCCATTCTTTTGTAAACATGATCTCATTCTTTCTTAGAGTTCTCTAATCTTTCTTAGAGAAGTTAATAAGATTCATTGCATCATAGAAACTTACAATGACCTTATTATCTCTATCTTAAACTCTAGCTTCTCTAGTATTTACATCAACATACCACCATTTCATATTTCCTAGAAAGTCTTGTGGTATCTTCTTCAATGGAATCTTTTGCCCAGCTCTTACTAGTTTTAACTTATACTTCCAAGTCACAACACCAGTACTTGGATAAACTATCTTCACTCTTTTTCCTCTTTGAGGTTTTAACTTTTCATATATTCCAGATCCACCTTCTCTGCTTATCAGATTAGCAATCACATCAGCCAATCCAAATTTTGATCTGTTATCAGTGGTTTAGTAGCTAGACCATTCATTTCACACCTCGGCAAGGTATTGAAATACTTGATCCTAGGTTTTAAGTACTGAACACCATCTGATCTTTTGAGAGCAAACAACTTCACTTCTTCATCATAAAACCAACTAATAATTCTTCCACTACACCGCTCTTTGTTCACATATCTTTCTTTTTGAGCTGGTTGTATAGGAGACTTTGGTAATACCTTTTTCCAACTATTCACTATTTCCTTCCACTGTTCTTTAGTCATACCTGTATCTCTATACATAACAGGTTCTTCAGTTGACTCAGACGACATGGAATGAGTAGTATCAGCTTCAGTATTCACATTGGATTGAGCAGTATCATCAGGTTTAGATAAGTCTTCAACAGAGTCCATAGAATCAGTTACTCCTTCATTGGAAAACTCAGGAATAACATTATCCTGGATGAAGTTAGAAGGCACATTAAGACCGTCACAAACTTCATATGTAACCTCCACTTTACTCTTTTCAATCTATATCTCTACAATCTCACATTCTTCAACTTCATTTTCTACAACATCATCTTCAACATCATCAAACATATCATCAATATCATCTAAACATTCAATCTTCGCAGCTTCTTCTTCTTCAGCATCAAAATCAGCTTGAAAGAATTCCAACAGTAGAATCTCTTCATTCACTTCAGAACCTGTCTTGCTTCCTTCAATAGTACCTGATGTAGATGACTCCCCCTGAACTCTTGAAATAGGATTCACGTCAGCGTATTAACGATCACCTTCCATGTTTCCACTAGGATCATTGTCATCACCATCCTTTCTTTGAACATACTCAATATGACAAGCATCATGGATCCTTAACTCCCCCTGAGCGTCAAGACGTTCAACAAGTTTAGAAACCAAAAATTTCATGTCATCCAGTTTTTTTGCTTGAGCTTTAAGAACCAATTGTCTCTAAGAATTAGTGCTTACAAGAACATTTACTTGATTTTGCAAGGCAATCACTTGAGATTCAAGGTAAGTGATCCATTCAGAATCAGAAGTCTGAGAAGTACCAGCAGCAGATGATGTAGTAACCTTGGGAGCAGGAGCAATCACATGAGAAGAACATTTGGATTGAGGAGGTGTAACTATCAATGATTCAACAAAACTAGCATCCTTTACACCTTGTGATGAATGTGCAGCAACAATAGAAGCAACCATCAGCTTCTGTGATTTTGGCACAGGAGTAAACTCCCTGTCCGAATCAAAAGATTCATCTATCAATGTTCGTTTACCAAGAACTGTACCGGAAGGAGGATCCCGAACAGACTTACGTCTTGGCTTCCTGGCTTTGGATTTCACTCGTTTTCCTGCATTTTCCAATGGCAAATTATCCAGTCTTTCATAATGACCTGAGCTAAAGTCTCTTGACGAATCAGAATCAGTAGCCTTAGAGTCAGGAAGAATTGTATCACTTGAACTTGTATCAACCACATTTCCTTCAGGTTCATGAATGGGTGAGTTCACAACATCATCATTAAAATCCTCCATATTAAGACCTAAGTCTTGATCTTCTTCATTATCAGCAACATTAACTTGAACTGGTTCATTTACTTGAACCTCATCTTGAATAGGAACCTGATCCTGATTCTTGTTCTTGTTCAATCTGTGGTTGTGGTTGTGGTTGTTGTTGTTGTGTTTGTTGTGGTTGATCCTGATCCTGAGCTTGTTCTAACTCCTTGGGATGAAACCAGTTGTCATTCGGTGGTTCAACGTAATCAGGATTGATAATGTGACCAAATAAAGGAGTAGGAACAGGAATCAACGCTGGATTCTGCTGTTTAAATTTGGTGCAGTCGGTGAATATCCTCTTGGTCATCGGAGTCAGAGTTAGACGTTGTGGATGCTGCGGTAGATTAAGAATCAGATGATTCAGAATCATTTGTATGAATCTAGGGTACATGAGAAACCCTTGACCTTCTGGATGATTAATTTGCATAACAAGCTCACGATATATGTATAGTGCAAAGTTGAACCGTTTATTCAATGTCAGTGCAACCATGGCAGCTTGTAAAGCACTCTTTAGACCATCAGTTCCAGCCTTTCTTGGTGACAAGCACTGGATGATTACATGCATAAAATACCTCCACTCACCTACCAAACCAGCCTTCCTAGATTGAGTATCAGTGGGTCGTCCTCTGTATCCCATTCTCTGAAAGTATCCCATGATCAATGTTCCAGGGTAAGAAATTGGATCATCATTGGCACCACCTAATACTAGAGCGGCACGAATGGTATCCACTGATATTGCCACCTCAGTGTTATTAACACTCAGTCTTGATGATCAACATCTGTGTCTTGATATTAATTTGGCACCTCACGAACATAAGGATCAACATCCGTGTCTTGATGTACAGTAGCCCAAAACTGTTGTATATAAGGTAGACTGATATATGGATTTCCCGAAAGAGCAACACTCAGTCTTGATCTATTCAGAAAACTGATAATGCCTTGGTAATTCACAGCTTCCGACATTTGACGATCTAACAAAGCCACCTGGTTATGTTTGTACTCAACACGACGATCCATCTATATGTGCATTGGATAAGAAACAACATTAGTAAAATCACAAATACAATTAATACACACACACGATCTGTACACACATATGATATACACAAAACACACAACAAACAAATAATAAAAAAATTTCAAACACAAAACACAAAAAAAATCACAAGTCCAATAAGCATTGACCACCTAGGCGAACTTACTAAGTTCGCTTAGAGTTACAAGAGGCGAACATAATAAGTTCGCCTGTCGATACATCTCCTTCACCGAATTCAAACTTGTTCAATCCGACGTTCTTTGCAAATTGATCACACCATTAGCATCGATTCACAACAACGAAGTACTATAAAGCGTCAATTGCAATTTTGAACTACTGATTTACCCTATTCGACCAAAAAACCAAACTGACAGTCAAAACGAGATGAACACAGGGTCAAAAGATCAGATTCCCATCAATTTAATGGATAAAAAACAAGGAATCTACCTTAGAAAGATTCGTAATCCAAAATCGATCAAGAAACCATCCAGAAAAATTTTCAGCCAACACCCAGAATTTAAAAAATCACAAGTTCGCAACACTGTTGAATATGTTCGCTCAGATGAAGTTCGCTCAGGAAAAAGACAAGGGTAATGAATGTGTTCGCCTGAAAAAGATATTTATAACCACTATTAAGTTCGCTTAATCAGGCGAACTTCTTAAGTTCGCTTAACAAGAAACAGGCGAACATGATAAGTTCGCTTCTTCTTTTTCCTTGAAACCTCTTTGGAATTCAAACTTAAACAAACCTTAATCATCATCATTTCACAACCTTGTGGTCTTCCATCTGTTAACATATAACCAATCCAATCCCGAATCATTTTAATAAAATTAAAAGATAGAATTTTCATGGAAGACGGAAAGAAAATCTTTTTGGATTTTATCTGTACAAACGGAATCACATTTTTTTGGTTTTTCTCTTAACAAACAAAAACACATATTTTTGGTTGAACATCATGAGTAAGAAGATTATATCAGTATCTGAGCAATTCATTACACATTTTGTCACAAAACTATGGGTAACCTATGATACACACTGAATGATGATACTTTAAAATTGTCTTTACCAAAAGAAATAATTCATAGTCTCGGGAAGTATTCATTTTCAAGAAATTTAGATCTGTCTCTTGAATCTCCAAGACTTGTAATCTTTTCTCTTTTCAAACTTTTCAATCAATTTAAACATTACTTGAAATGATACGTGATAAATTTCAAAGTAAACAAGATCATGTCATAAAATGCTCAATTATTCATACCGAATTTGCAATACAAAGCATGAATTCTTAAGTTGTCAATATTATAAGATTTGAAACCACAAACGTTTTTCTCCCAAATTCATGTGAGTTAGTACCATTTAGATGAAAAACATCGTGTACCCCAAATATATGCCCAACACAATTTAAAAATGCATTATCTTCAAGACATACATGATTTATTGCAAGAATAGATCAATCACCAAGATGAAATTATCTCTAGTAGCACAAGGATAGAATAGCAGATCCCAAAGGATATAAGAATCAAGATGATTCAGAATTAAAAGATTCTAATGAATTGGCTTTAGAATATGGATCAATAGATTCAGGTATGAGGATCCAACTATTATCTGGATAAGATTCAATGGAATCAATATAGATGATGTAGGCTATCATATATTCTAATAGATGTTGTCAGAAACATATCTTAGTTCAATATCACATTGCATGTTTTTCGGGGCATGGACAGTGAAATGAACTGAATGAATTTGTGCTAAATATATAATCTGATATTGGTCTCAAGAATTTCTTAAAACCATATATTCTTTATCTAATAATGATCTTTTACACACACACCCAGGCATATAATGGATTCAAATCACAGATGTAATCATATCATATTTAATTTTCACACTACTATTGGTCCAAAAACGCTTCTAGTCTATTGACAATCCAAGTTTCAAACTCATATTCAAATTAATACATATTATCAAGAGTAAAGCATTTATAACACAATCATTTCTTATTCATGCAGACTTTGAAATTTAGATCAATTTAGTACAATTTGAGCACACATATATCAGCATATCAAAGGTCTACTATGGTCATGTGTGATAAACTATTCACTGATGTACTATCATTTCTTCTCTAACTTCAAATGATGTCAATTTTAACTTTTTCATTTTGTTTTGAATTTTTATAAATAGTAATTTTTGACTGAAATTTATATTGCAGAAACATAATAAAGCAATAAAAGAAAATTAAAACAAAATCTCACATGAAAAATTGTTTTTGAAAACTTTTATTCGGGATTGATCATACCGATCATCTTGATCAGAAATTCAAACCTCGTATGATCAAATGCCTTGGTAAATAGATTAGCAAAATTATCATCTCTATGTACCTTCACCAGCTCAATCAACTTTTTATGTACACAATCACGAATAAAATGATATCTAATTTCAATGTGCTTCGTTTTACTGTGCTTAACAGGATTATTTGTTATGGACATTGTGGCAGTATTATCAATAAACATAGGGGTTTCTGTGAAATTCAAACCATAGTGCTTTAATTGTTGTTGGATCCACAAGATCTGTGAACAACAACTTGCAGCAGCAATGTATTCTGCTTCAGATGTTGAAATGGAGACCGTAGTTTGCGTTTTGCATTGCCAGAAAACAAGACGATTACCCAAGAACTGGCAACCACCTGTTGTAGATTTCCTGTCCAAACAACAAACACCAAAATCAGAGTCACTATATGCATTGAATTCAAAGTTACAACCATGTGGAAACCATAATCCCAATCTTTGTTTTCCTTTCAGATAATGAAAGATTTTCTTGACTGCTATCAAATGAGACTCCTTTTGTTTTGCTTGGAATCTGGAACAAATACAAACATCAAACATTATATCTGGCCTTGAAGTGGTTAAGTACACGAGAGATCCAATCATTGCTCTGTAAAGTCGGCAATCAATTTCTTTTCCATCCGGGTCAAAATTTAGCTTATGATTCACCGGAATTGGAGTATCGTATGGGGTACAATCCTCCATCTTGAACCGGCTCAAGATGGCTCAAGATGTCTTTGACATACTTGCACTGATGAACAAAGAAACCATCTTCCTTCTGGTTAACTTGAAGTCCAAGGAAAAATGATAACTCTCCCATTGCTGACATTTCAAACTTCGACTTCATAACACTCTAAAAATCCTTGCATAACCCTTCATTTGTTGAGCCAAAAATAATATCATCTACATATATCTGAACCAGTAGATAATATCCCCCTGCTTTCTTAATGAATAAGGTCGAATCAATTTGATCACGCACAAAACCATTGTCCATGAGATGTTTAGACAACGTTTCGTACCACGCTCGGGGAGCCTGATGTAAGCCATAAAGGGCTTTATCAAGCATGAATACTCTACACAGATGAACTGCATCTTCAAACTCCAAATGCTGACACACATAAACCTCTTCCTTGACCTTACCATATAAGAAAGCATTGTTCACATCAAATTGAAACACCTTAAACCTTTTATAAGATGCAAAACCAAGAAACAATTGAATAGCTTCAAGCCTAGCAAAAGGAGCATAAACCTCGATGTAATCACCTGTACAACTAATATTTCCTTATTTCTCACCACAACACCACGATCATCTTTCTTGCATTTAAACACCCACTTAGTGCCAATTGGATACACGCCCTTTGGAAGATCTACAAGATTCCAAACTTTGAGCTTATCAAATTGAGCAAACTCTTCCTGCATTGCTTCTATCTAATTGTTATCGCGCAGTCATTTCGACATTCTTTGGTTCAACCTGAGAAATAAAACATGAATGTGAGCAAACATCAAGAACACCAGTATCCTTAATACATGTATACAAACAAGTATTCTCGATTAAAGAACGCGTCTGCACTCCATCTCTCAAATTCCCAATTATATTTGTCACCGGATAATCTTTTAGTTCTTTAATGGAAGCAACTATAGGAACCAGCAACACATCAACTTGAGTCGATTCAGGTTGGGAAGTAATGTCTTGAGGAACTGGTATCTCCAAATCCAGATTCGTAGGAATCTCCCACTGAACTTGTGTCGCAGAAGAAGTTTCATCAACGAATAATGGATCATTAGAAGAATCTTGAAAAACAACATCTTCTTCATAACTATCAGACACGTGTGGTCCCGAGCAAGAAGCAACATTAGGATCAGGAGTAGATGTAGATGGAATAGATGAACTATGAACCACAGTTGGTATAAAACCTCCATCATGTGCATCTTGACACAACTCATACAACACAGCAGCCTCTTCAGGAGAAATATCAGAAGGTAAATGAAAAGACTTGAATAAGCTGTCATAATCAAAAGCCAAGTTTGGTTCAATCGCCATTTGATGTAAAGAACGATTTGAACAATCAATATGAAACCATTCCTCAACCTGATGAGTCTCTTTGTTATAAACTCTCTTGGTAGTAGAATTTGCAACATACCCCAGAAAGATCCCTTCAATAGCCTTAGCACTGAACTTGGTTGGGACATCTCGAACTTTCAATAGGGTACAAGGATTGCCAAAAGGTAGTAAATATTCAAAATTAGGCTTTCGATGACTAAGCAACTCACAACATGTCTTGTTGTGTCGCTTCACGGTCAAAACTCTGTTCAAAACATGACACGCAGTATTCACAGCCTCGGCCCAAAAAGTAACTGGAAGCTTAGAATCTGCAAGCATCGTACGTGCTGTTTCAACCAAAGTTCTATTCTTTCGTTCAGCAACTCCGTTTTGTTGAGGTACATATGGCGCACTGAATTCATGATGAATTCCCTTTTGTAAACAAAATAAACCCATCTTGCTATTCTTGAACTCGCTGCCATTGTCACTCCTAATTCTTCTGACTTTCTGTTTGCACAAATTCTCTAAACCCAGAATTAAGAACTGTACCATATCTGTAGTTTCAACTTTAGAAGCAAGGAACTTAACCCATGAAAATCTATAGAAATCATCTGTTACCACCAGACAGTAAGATTTACCCCCAATGCTCCTAATACTAATCGGTCCAAACAAATCCATATGTAGCAACTCCAATGGAGTCACATTAGAATTCTTTGTCTTAGATTTGTGGGACTTCTTGTGTTGTTTCCCTTTTTGCAAGGAATACAATCATCAGGAACGGAGAATTTCATTTTTGGAACACCAATCACCAGATCATTTTTCACAAGATAATTCTTTTTCCTGTAGTTGATGTGAGCAAGCTTCCTGTGCCACATAATAGAGTCAGATTCAGTCGCCTTAGTGAGTAAACATGTCGGAATAGAATCCGTTGTCGTTGCAACACTCATGTCTAAAACATATGTTTCATTTCTCCTTGGAGCCTTCATAAAAATCCATTCTTCAGGAATAACAAATCCCGGCTTCAAGATATAACATTCAATACCATTGAAATGGAATGAAAACCTTTTGTCACATACTTGAGATACACTCAAAAGATTATGTTCAAGCTGCTCAACATAGTTCACTTTCTCAAATTTAACCTTGTCATTCTTCAAAGTACCTTGACTTGTTATGTACCCGCCTTTATTCCCAGCAAAAGCTACATAACCGCCATCAATTTTAATAACATCTTCAAGCAAATGAAGATTTCATGTCATATAACAGGAACAACCACTATCAACATACCAAGTATTGTTGATAGTCCTCCTTGGTTGCCCCTACATAAAGAAAGAAAATCAGTTAAAAATGGGAACCCAAGCCATTGTGGTCTTGGGTCATCCAGAAATATCAAAATAAACAATGTCAATGAGTTCACAATCCACTTTGTCATCAACCTTTGGTACATAAAGACCAACAAAATCAGAACTTCTCATTGGAGAAACAGGATGATTATTTTGAAAAACATTGTTAGATTTATTACTATCAAAGTCAGATGTTTCCAAAAGTTTCTTTAATTTTCTGTTCCGTTTCCTCCTTTGTGGTCAAGAAAGTTTGACCTCAGGTTGTGAATCTTTTGTGATTAACATGTGGAATCTCAATTTTTTTTTGAAAATCAGCAGCATTTCTCACACCAGTATGCACAAACACTAGTTTAGACACATGTTTATCATTTTGCTTAAATCCTGTGGATTTAGCAAATGACTGAGTAGGCACATATTGCCTCAATGGAACGTTCTTCACAATATCAGATGTAGGCTTTCCCACATGAGGTCTTTTCAGAATCGTCACCACTTTTTTGTTGCAACAATTTTGGGTTTGCCTTTCTCTGAAAACATAGGCTTCTTTTCTTGATTCTTGTATGGATAGTGTATTAGAATATGGCCCACTTCATTACAATGAAAGCACACTCTTTTATCTCGATGATCGCTGACATAAGAACTTTTTCTTGAATTTGATGAACAACCTGAAGAACATTCTTCAGAAGATTTCACTGAACTTCCAACTGTCTTCTTTGGAACATAAAATTGTTTAGGCACCTTTGATAATATCTTCTTATCATGACGAGCAGCAACAAAACCACTTGTGAATAACACCTTGGAAAGATTAGGTTAAATCACTTCATCAGGTTTGGTTAAAATGGATCTATCCCGGGTAACTTGTTTCACCACCTTTGGTTCTTCAAGTTTCACCTCTTTAGGAAGACCTTTAACCTTGTTTTCATCAAACACTTCATCCTCAATGTCAGAATCATAAATCATATCCTCGCTTGTCACTAGATTAACCTTCAAGACTGTCTTTGGATCAATCTCCTCCTCATAAATAATTTCTGGTTCAACTGCATAATTCCCATTAAATGGTGGAGGAACAAACCCAACTCCAGCAACTCTCTTCGTAGGAGCAACATTTTCATGAAAATAATCCAATAACACAGATGAATTTCCAAAACTCTCCAGCTTTCTATGTAGTTTGATCACCTCTGATTCTTTATCTGAAATCACCTTGTTTTTCTGAGCACAATGTCATTTCGCTTCTCAATTTCAGCATAAGCCATATCCAGATGATTTGCTTGTTCCTTGTATTTCAACCCCAAAGAATTTAAATCTCTTTTCAAATATTCAATTCTATCCATACAAAGCTTATCATTATCTTTCAAATTTTGATTAACCACATGCATGGATTTCATATCACAAATCAAGTTTATGTTATCATCCATAATCTTCTGCATATTATCTTTCACAAAGATACAGTTAGAACAGTAAATATTACAAATAAAGTCTTTTACTTTTGAAGGATCTAACATATCAGCCATGAAGACTTTAGCAATTGGAATCTCTTCAGAAATAGTTTCTTTAGCAGATCTTGTGGTCAACAAAATATCCTCTTTAGAAACCCCAGATGCAAAAGCAATATTAGAATCAACATTGTGTACTTTAACACTCTCTTCATCGTCACTTTTCAGACTCTCACCATCACTTGAACTATCATCATCAGTTGTCTCATCAGAATTTCCAGAATGAATTTCAGCTACAAAAGCTTGACTCACAGCACCAACCAGATATTCTAGATGAATACCCCAATCATAATTTTCATCATTTTGTGCAACCAAAGCAGATGATGTGGATGCATGATTTAAATTTCCAGATCCAGAAGAACCATGTGACTGAGAACGATTATTCTGAAAATTAGTTGTCTTCTTCTGAGAATCAAACTCCACTTTCGGCTTCACACATTCTTTAGCAAAATGACCATATTCTTGACAATTGTAACATCAAACCTTTGATTTATCAAACCCCATTCTTGATTGACTGTTAGAACCAATATACTTCCTTCCAGTATTCTTCAGAAAGTCCTTTGCTTGTCGCATAAGCATGGCCATGTTCCATTGAATATTCATTTCCTCCAAATCAACAGGATCAATTTGACGAAAATCCTTTTTAAGAACTCAGGATCATGAATCTTTCCTCCAATAAAATTCTCATATGATGCCATGAAGGAAGAAAACATTGCTAAATAATCATCAGCAACTCTTTGATTCATATGATGTGATCCAGAAGATGAAGTAGATGTGCTTGCATAAAATCCAGTTTGACTTGAAACTCCAGAGACATGTTCACTTGAATTATCTTGTCCATCACCAGTAAAGAAAGCAACACCAGTACCAGTTTTGCCAGAAGACTTAGAAAAATACATTACAGGATCTTGAATATGTTCCATATTTGTTTCTTTCTTCTTCATATTCAAATCATGAGATTGAATCTTGCCATGAACATCCTCAAGAGACATAGTTTTGTACTTGACATTCTCTTTGATCTAATCCGAATACACATCAAATTTTGATGGTAAAGACTCCAAGAACTTATCATTTATCTCCTCAGTTTCATAAACAATCGATGCACTTGATAACTCACTCAACAAATGATAAAATCTTGATGCCAGATCATCCGGTGATTCATTTTGAAAATGTTTGAAAACCAGAAATTGCTTTTTCAATAACTCTTTCCTACTTTTCTTCACATCAAGACTATCCTCACATCTCTTCTGTAATGCATCCCACAATTGTTTAGAAGACTTGAATTGTTTGAAACTGTGATAAATTTCCTTTGGAAGTGACATAGAAATGCTAGCCATAGCTTTCTTTTCACGATCAAACAACTGTTTTCCTTCAGTAGTCAATGTAGATACATGCTTAGGAACATTATCATTTCCCATCCATGAGTATGTCGAATGTGTATATCCTTCCAAAATAGGAATCCATAAGCTCATATCGGTAAAAGACACAAATTGATCAAAACGATCTTTCTAGTTTGGATAATCAGCAAGACTTAACAACTTCAGTGGTTTCTGAGATGTACCAATCTCATTATCATAGTTGAACATGTTGGTTACTTGCACCATATTTTCCATTTTCTAAAAAAAATACTAAGTATGAACAAGAATCCACTCAGGCGAAGATATTAAGTTCGCTTCAAGCTCTTCAAGCGAACTTGACCCCAAGCGAACTTGATAAGTTCGCTTAATAAAGTAAAACAGCTAAGTTCATCTACTAAGTTCGCCTGCAACAAAATTCCAGAACTAAGTTCGCCTGCAACAACTGTAACAACTTAGGAAGATGAGTCTTTAACCAAAACACGAAAAAAAAGTTTTGAAAATCATCATAACTTGCTGGATAGATGGAATTTGATGAAATTAAACGTATGATTGAGTATAATTTGATGTAGAACACTTTTAATTGATCAATTTCGCCAAAAACACCTTCAAAATCATGAAATCAGCCTCAAAATCACTCTTAAGAACTTGAAAACTCCATGAACATGAAAACTTGCAAAAGTTAACCAATTTCTTGTCAAAGCATACACAAATCGTCACAAATCAATCACAAATCACTCACAAATCACAAGCATTAGCTCTGATACCACTTGTAGGTCCACATGATTCTCTTATAGATCATACTCGAGACGTGACGTATCAATGACACGGAGTGCGGACTCCAACCGTATCAATGTATGTGTACATAAGACGACAATAGAACTGGTAACAATCACAAAGTAAATAAACTTCTCTTCTATTTCATTCAAACACAGAGTTTACAGAACAGAGCATGAACCTTGCAAACTCTATTTATAGACAAAGCTTTTGCTATAGGCGAACTTAATAAGTTCGCCTCTACTGTAGGCGAACTTACTAAGTTCGCCTCTAGCAGAACTTATACAACATTTATACTAAAATCAAATATTAACAAAACATAAAGACAATAAGATCTAAACTATTACAAGCTCTTGTCATACATCTATGTCCTAACACGTTTACTTTGTATTTGTGAGGTATTATGCTACTGCTTTGTGTTAATGATACATAGCTTATTGTCTAAATGTCTGGGATAGACCTCTATTCTCTTTTACTGAATAATTAATAAGTCACCATTTACCGGTATTGCTGATAAGGATATAGTATATTGTCTCCAAACATCCAAAAGTATTGTACTTGAATAAATCACTAAAAATAATAAGATGTGAGGAGTTGGATTTGAAAAATCTATGGAAAAATAGGTGTAGAATATAGTTAAATGTTATTTTGTCTTTATTTCAATTTGGAGAATAGAGGCAAACTTGCTAACGAATTAAAGAGAGCTGATTCAATTGTTCTCACCTATGCATGTGATCAGACTTCAACACTTGATCTGTTGATTACTTTCTGGCTTTCTAAACTTAGACGATTAAAGGTATGTCTTCTATTTACCTTTCGACTAAAATATTTTAATCTTTTGCTTTATCACAACTTGTTGACTGAAAATCCGGTTCAACATCTTGCTCACAAAATTGATTTCAAGGTTTTTTATTCTAAAGTTTGTATACTTAAACATGTTAACTATTCAAAGATTTACTTGTAAAACGACCCCTAAATAACCATATAGTTATAAATTGGTTATACATGATCACTTATCAAAGTCGTAATTGTTTTACATGTTGCAGGCTACTTTAGTAAAAGATCCTTGTGTCGTGTAATCTGGAGTCCAAATGGTTTTCATTGTTTGGTAAGTCATACTAACTTGACATATGATAAATAATCAGTATTTTAATTTCTACTTATAGCACAATAATGGAAAAAAGTATAGTTACTCTTAACTTCTGAACTTTTGTATCAATAAGGCATGATAACATCCTAACATAAACTTTTCAGAATTTCATGTGCTTAGGTTTTTATGTTATGAATCATTGGGGCTTCCACCTTTTTTTTATAATTTTAATAAATTGCTTTCTTTAGTTTGAAGTTCGAGCAGGGTTGATGATGTCCATGTGAACATAGGTAACTTTGACATCTCCATAATTGAAGTCAACTTTTGACTTAAAAAAAACAATTAACTTTAAACTTAGGTATTTGTTTTGGTTGTGGATAAAGATATAAATGCAAAATTTTGGTTTTAGAATTACAATGATCTTAGTTTGATTACTTGTTTATTAACATTGACAACCTAACCCGTGTTTGAATCTTATTATATGTAGACACACTAGGTCATACATTAATTAGACATAGGAAGAACATGGTATTCATTGGATGCATGAAATCTGGTCTCGTACTCGCTCAAGCTCAAAAGAAAACAAAATAATAATCTTGAGTGTTCAATATCGAAAAACCTTTAAATTATTGTATTTTTTATAAAAAAAGCCAATTACTCGTCTTATCTTATGTGTGTGCAAATGTTTTTTGTTTGTATCAGGAGCTGATGCAACTTCTAGGTGTGGAGACAATGAGGGGGTTGTACACCGTTGAGACTATCTCTATTGTTGGTAAAATTTGTGGGAAGGTAATAAGTTCGTGCTTAATTTAATATATCTTAACTTATGTTATTTATTTAATTAAATTTGAAGTGAAAACAATTTTAGCTCGTCATTTTATGCTGATTTTGACGTGGCATCTTTTATGACATTTGGGGCTGGATTTGTTATTTTTAGATATGGGGCTGGATTTGTGATGTTCCTTATCTCAGGAACTGTTCTTGTGATGTTCCTTTTTATGCATATCACTAATACTCCTGAGTAAAACCAAATTGTTCTTGTGATGTTCCTTTTTCTTTTCGTATTGCTCTACATATGGGCTGGATTTGTGCTAAGCATACATAAATTAGCTTAAATTATGAGGAATTGTTTTTCAAATTGTAATTTGATCACTTAACTTGTTTATAATTTTTTTCTCAGGTTGAAAGAAGGAAATATGAATACAGGGATGCTGATGTTGATGAAATTCATGAAGAATGGTGTACATTTGTGTCAAACTTCCCTATTAGGTGAAATTTTGTATCAAAACATTAGTTTAGAAAATATTGTATGAAACACTGTTAACTTTTGTAATGTTTGTTAGTATGTTATAAAACATATTGTTTTGCTATATATGTACTTTATTTTGTATTATCAGATTTTAATTATCAATGTGAAAATTAGTAATTCTATAAAAAAATATTTATTTTAAAACATATAAAACCATGACACGCATTTATGACGCACAAAATGCGGGTCATCTTCATTCTTGACAAGGCCTTCCTTGACACGCATTGCGTGTCGTAAAGACGTGTCATAAACAAATGACACACAAAATGCGTGTCATCTTCATTCTTGACATGGATATCCTTTACACGCTTCTGCTTGTCATCTACCCCCTTTTATGACACGCAATGCGTGTTATTAAAGGGTATATTTTCTAGTAGTGCACTCACAATGACTAATGCTAAAACATATTCACTGAAGTCAAATAATGGTTGGTCATAGTGAAGCATTGTTAAGTGTAGTGAATCATAGCCAACATTGGTGTGTATGACCCCTTATGACTCATTACGACCCATTGTGACACTAACTATGAAGTAATATGATACGTTAGGTCAAACACAATATGACCTATTAATAAACTTCAAGTCCTATAAAAGGCTCCTATGGACCACGGTATAACATAGTCAACATAGGTCAAACATTGTTGATCGTAATTAGAGTCGATAATGTGGAGTTAGAGTTGATGATCATCAATTTGGGTGAATGGTGGTCAATGAAGGTCTTAGGGACATTCATCCCCAAGTACGGTTAATGTTGATCAAAAAGGGTAAATGGTGGTCATTTAGGACCATTAATGGTCAATTGGGGCATTCATGGTCAATGATGGTGAAATAGTGACATCAACGGTCAATAAGAGTAAATGTAGGTCACCTTGGTCAATGGTGGTGAACTGTGATTAAACATAGTGATCAATATTCGAGCACGGATGTATGTGTCTCATTAAGACTCATGTTGGGCCGTTATGACTCATGTAACATTTTTTATTTTTTGTTACCTTTATTTTCAGTTCAATGTAACATATTTCAAATCCAATTCTAGTGCAATGTTTTAAATTCACTCGTACAAGCAACTAAACCCTAGGTTTCAATGCAAACCCATGAGATTTACACCTAAATGCATCATTGAAACCCTATATATATACAAATGTATATATATATATATGTAAGTATAATTATATTAATACAAATTCATGCACACCTATATGCTAATATCCATAGTTACAACCAATTAACAAGGTTTACACATTGGTTTGAATCCCCAACTATTTGAACCCTCAAGTTTTGAACCCCCCGCCCGTGATCTTGAACTTTCAAACTCAAAATGTGGTCAAAATTCAAATAAAACGACATGTTTGACTTTTAAAAGTCTAACAGGGCCGATTACACAAATCCAACACCAAGAATCGACCCAATCAAGTGCTATTGGTTTTCCATGTCGTATACGATCAATCAACCCAATCCAGGTCCAATCATCAAGCCAATCCAAGCAATCACGCGGCCAATTCGAAATTTGAAAGAATTTGACTTTGCATAGTCAAATCCGTATCAATCACATTCAATTCAAGAAATTAACACGTCTTAATCCCATGATTCACTCATCAGTCAATCTCGGGTGTACCTGGACCATTATCAAGACCTAATTCATTCCTAAATCGATGAATTAATGCGTAATCAGTCGTCCGCGACCAATACGGTCAAATTGAAATAGATTCGGTCATTACAAGAGAAATTAAACGAATTAAATCTTCCTCCCACTCTCGTATACGTCCACTCAAACTCTCCCAACCTGTGGACAAGCCGCATACCGCTTCTGGATTCATGTTGATCACCAAGAACAGTCGGAACAAACTCGAAGTCGTCTGCATTCATGCCCAAATCATTTCAAGTAAGAATTGGATCATTCGTTTCGTAATTCCATGATTATCGAAAGCCCTCTGCCAATTCGTGATGGCAGAGGGTATCAAGATCGATTGGGATTAGGGTTCATGGCGGGTTAATACGTATTCGAATTTGGGTTTTGTTTTAATTTCACATTTTAATTTAATGAAATCAGTAATTTACCGGCGAAACCACCTGTTCCGCCCGGTAAGTCACTGCGCTGCCGAATCAGGTGGCGTGGGTTCGAAACCCACGACCCGCATAACCGGTCTGTTCTTTTTGCGCAGACCATAAAGCGAGGCCCGACTCCCTTGTTCTTTCATGTTAATACGAACCCGAATCACATAAACTACAAGTACCAGTCCCTTGGCCCAGTGGTTTACTCATCCAGCCTACACAACGCAGACCCGGGTTCGAGTCCCTATGGCCTATTTATTTAAAAAAAACCATTTTAAAACTCTAAACATTTTATAAAAATTATTTTTATAATCCTTGCAACATTTTGGACAGGATAGAAACCAAAACTTCTAATTTTCAATATAAATTCATTTGATTACAAATTGTATAGTTAAAACTATATATTAATTATTTTAAAACAAAAATTTAGATATTTAAATAATTAAAGGAAAGTAATTTCCAAATAGGATATGTGTTTAATACAATATCTCTCAAATTTATAAGGTTTATAAAACTTTAACCTTATTTTCAAATATTTATTTTTAAATGATAATTAGCTAAATAAATTCATTTATTTTAATCTACACAAAAGATATATTTACTATTAATTTTATATATCAACATTATTTACACATCTTTATAAATAAATAAATAAATAAAAAGTATTTACTTAATTTATATCTAGAGTTAAATACGGTTTTAGTCCCCGTGGTTTGACAAAAATAACAGTTTTAGTCCGAAAGTTTAAATTTGACTTATTTAGTCCAATAGTTTCAGTTTTGTTTCGATTTCAGTCCAAACCATTTAACCCCATCTAACTTTTCTGTTAAGTTATTATAAAAATACAAAAATACCCTTGACTTTAATTGTTATTCAACTTATTATAATTATTATTTTCCATTTCAGTCCAAACACACATCAAAAGGGAAAGAGAGGAGATCTCTACCCCCACCTACACCCTCTTCTCCGGCGAGGATAAGGTAGAAAACGACAGCGCACCGGCAAGACAACCATGAACACCACCCTATTCATGTTCTACCAACCACTCAAACCCTCACACACACAAACCCTAAATTTTAGAGAGAGAGAGAGAGAGGATCTTACCCATCTCTCTTCTCTCTGCAGTTTCTTTCAACCCAACCGTAATTCCACCTCCACCTCGTCGCCTGATCTCCGACGCTGAACAACGGGAAAAAAACAGAACAACGTCGTAGAAGAATGTGATATTGAGAAACCCTAGATCAAAAGAACAGCAGCAGTGGTGGCCTGAAACCCTAGATCAATAGATGTTAACACAAGCTAATCAATTAATATTGCGCATGAGGGAAGCGATTATCTGCTTGGAGCTTGTCAATTGGACGATTAGGGTTTCAAAATTTGGAGCACCACAGCGAGCGAGGAAGAAATTTGGGGATTTTCATCCTGTATTCAAGAGGGTGGTCGTTGTGATAGAGGCCGCCGGAGCACGAGGTGGTGGTGGTCTACGATGGTGGTTACGGTGTTATTCAAGAGCTGAAAAAATCCTCAATATATAGTCGAAAACAACTCATACCAGTTTTCAAATTCTTGGCATATAAAGGTCTCGCCGGTAGTGGCAGGTTCCTAGTGTGAGAAAAAAGAAAGGGGCGGTGGTCTCGCCGGCAGTGGCGGTGGTGGTGGTCTCGCCGGTAGTGGCGGTGGTCTCGCCGATAGTGTCGGTGCGGTGGCGATGTTTGGGGGTTAGGGGTAAAGAGTGTGTTTATATATATATATATATATATATATATTTATTTTTCCTTTTTGTTAAGGGTATTATGGTTTTTTTAAAAAAGTTAACATAAAAATTTGGATGGAGTTAGTGGCGGGACTGTAATTACTACAAACCTGAAACTATTGGATTAAAAAAGAAAAAATATAGACTTTTGGACTAAAATGGTTATTTATGTCAAACCACAGGGAATAAAACCGTATTTAACTCTTATATCTAATATAATTCACACATTATTTTTGTAACTAAATAAATAACAATTATTTAATTTATTTAGTTATTCAAACTCAAACCCTAATTAAAATATTTTAAAACTATTCATTTCAAATCTTTCATTTTATACAACACCTTTTCAAGTACAAACCACAACTTCCTACACTCCTATACATACTACAACACAACTCTTTGTACACACATTCAATTAAATCCTAGACTTAGACCTAGACTATTGTACACATTATTAATTTAATATATATTACACACTACGTTAACGTGGTGAGTTACAAGGATCACTTTGCTACCTAGACTCTCGTGTTAGCTACACCTTTGATTCAAGTGAGTATTACATAACCCAATTTCCCACTTTTACACTTTTTGGGGAGAAACATGAACATTATACATACAATGATTTACATTTACACAAACTACACAAATACAAATCCACTTTACATTCATGTGTGCAAATTTGAGCTTTATATTTGAGTACTAGGTGTGTTAACTGTTTTGTGTGCAATTACATGTACAATCATTATCTAATCAAGCCGACATTTAACAATGATAGATCTATTGAGTCTGACAAACCCACCCAGTTAGGGTGATTGTTACCGACAACACACTTTGTTTTTGCATGCTAGTTACAAAGGTTTGATTGTACTATTTGGTTACACAATAGTAGCTCTCCATAAATGCCTTATTTATCATGATTTGTAAGGATTTGTTTACTCACATCTATAAACTATCTATGTACAAACCTATGTATGCTCACCAACTCTTTAGTTGACTTTATTTTATTCATGTTTCAGGTGCTAATGTGTGAGTTTGATCAAGGCATGCTACACATAAGTTTGGACTTAAATAATTTTAAACAATGAACACTATGTATTTCATTTTATGTACTTGATGAATTTGGTTTGTGTTTGTTTTGTTTGAAATGAAATTTGATGATTAATATATTTCAATCTAGTCAACCTTGTGCTCATGAACAGTCTACATGTCCTGCCCCGATGTATTCCGCCGTCGGTTGGGGTGTGACAGATTGGTATCAGAGCCTTGGTTATAGGGAACTAGGTTATTAGACACCCTTGACCTAGACTATAACTTTAGGACACCCATTATGCCATGCTTCATAATTATATGTTATGTGCTACACGCTTGTTATGTTAGTTGTTATTTCATTTTGATGCCTTATTTGTTAAAAATTCATGACTTATTAGACTACACTTAAATAATAAATTAAATAAACAATATCCCCACCCATACTCTAAGCCACATAACCTTCTTACCTGCTTCTCTATCATTACCATCATAGCATGTGGAAACTTCATGGATCTAAATCTACAAATTTTCTTTCATTCCCTCGTTAAGGTTTTAAACTTTGTTAATTATTAGAGGACACATGCAATCTGGACGGGTGACACATGTATTTTGGGTTTTCTGTCTAGGAAAGCATTTCATATAAATCCCAATCAACCGAGGGACCCGTATGCTTTCCTGGGAATTCCCGGGATGAGTGTTTACTTATAGGCTAAAGCATGTCTCCTTGCAAGTTATATGAGTTTAATTAACATTAATGTGTCATAGTATTCAAGTGATTATGTCACTATTTGAGTACAATCCAAACTATGATTAACTATTTTATTTATTATCTTATCCTCTTTAAATCAAATAAACTTTCATAAGTTCTTACATCTTTTCTTGTGTTGTGTAAATCTGTAGAATGCCTCCCCGTCGTGCTAACGAGATCAACAACAACACTGATATTGCTACAATCCTTGCATAATTTGTGACCCAACTCACTCAAGCTAATGGGGCCACCAATGGTACCCATGGAACTAATGGTGGTGGTGGTGCCAACCCGCCACAATGCACCTTAAAGAACTTCAATTCATGCAATCCTCTCATGTTCTATGGAACCGAAGGAGCCATAGGACTCCTCCAATGGTTTGAAAGTATTGAGGGCACTTTCCTCAATAGGACTTCCCCGACAACCTTCGCGTTCGTCATGCCACAAGTGTATTTCAAAAACGGGAGCTCACGTGGTGGAATGGGGAGAGAAGGACTAGAGGCGTAGAGGCAGCAATGGCCTTACCTTGGGATGAGGTTAAAAGGCTAATGACCGAGGAGTTCTATCCTCGGAATGAGGTGAAGAAGTTAGAAGCTGAATTTCGGGATCTTGCCCAAGACATCGGTGAGAGTTTGGCCTATACAACTTGGTTTCATGAGTTGAGTCTCCTTGTGCCCCATATGGTCACCATTAACCCGCTGCATTGAGAAGGATATTGGTGGACTGCCCAGGCAGATTTAGGATACTGTCTTAGGGAGAAATCCCGCAACACTCGAAGATGCTATCCGTCTATCTGCTACTTTGACCGACAATCATGTGAAAGCAGGGACCTTTATTTGAAAGGGCACCAAGAAAACTCTCCACACCACAACACCCTCTGCACCTATCAAAGAAGCCAAAGCTGAACCCTACCACAATAATAAGAAAAGAAAAGCTAAGAATTATGCTGTGGTCACTCCTGCTACCCCCGTTAACCAAGTTGCACCCATGGCTCAAGCTTCAGCCAAGAAACCGTATGTGGGAATCTACCCACTTTGTAACACCTGCAATTATCACCATCTCTAGAATATTCCCTGCCTTCTTTTAACCCATTGCGGTAAATATGGCCATACGGTCAATGTTTGTAGAGCCAAGGCCCTTGCAAGTCAAACCAACCCACCAACCCGAACCAACCAACAAGTGGCTACTCAAGGTGTTCTATCCATTGCAAACTGGCGTGCTTGTTATGAATGTGGCAATCCAAATCATTTCCGTAACCGGTGCTCAAAGCTCATCAATGCTAACCAAGGCGGAGCTCGTGGGCGTGCATTCAACATAAACGCCAATAAAGCTCAGGCCAACAATGATGTGGTCAACGGTACGTTCCTTATAAATAGTCAATATGCCTCCATATTATTTGATACCGGTGCAGATAAGAGTTTTGTATCACTTAACTTTGAACCCTTACTTACAAAAACACGATCCAAATTAGAGAAAACTTTCACCGTCGAAGTAGTAAATGGTGACTCCCTTACAATTGACTCCGTTATCCATAATTGTTCTCTAGAACTCAACGATCATTCATTTCCAGTTCCAGTCAACCTCGTACCAATGCCACTAGGGAGTTTTGACATCATCATAGGCATGGATTGGTTATCAACTCACCATGCCGAAGTCATCTTTTTTTGAGAAAAGTATTTCTCGATGATCTATCCGGTCTTCCACCCGTTCGACAAGTAGAATTTCGCATTAACCTTGTACCCGGAGCCAACCCCGTGGCTAGAGCTCCATACCATCTTGCACATTCTGAAATGCAAATGCTTGCAAGCCAACTCCAAGAGCTCTCCGACAAGGGTTTCATCCGTCCAAGTCATTCACCGTGGGGTGCACCCGTCTTATTCGTCAAGAAGAATGATGGATCATTCCACATGTGTTGACTACCGCGAACTTGACAAGCTCACCATCAAAAACCGTTATCCCTTGCCTAGAATTGATGATCTCTTTGATCAACTTCAAGGTTCTACTTGCTTCTCGAAGATTGATCTTTGATCTGGTTATCACCAACTCTGTGTGCAAGAGGAAGATATTCCAAAGACTGCCTTCCGAACAATGTATGGTCACCACGAGTTTATGGTCGTGCCTTTTGGGCTAACCAATGCACCCGCGGTCTTCATGGACCACATGAATCGTGTGTGCAACCGTATCTTGACAAATTCGTGATCGTCTTCATTGACGATATCTTAATCTACTCCAAGACTAAAGCCGATCATGAGCAACACCTTAGGTTGGTCTTGGACCTCTTGAGAAAAGAGCAACTATATGCCAAGTTCTCCAAATATGAATTTTGGCTAAAGGAGGTTCAATTCCTGGGTCATATTGTCAATGAAAAGGGAATTCATGTTGTCCCTGCTAAGATCAAAGCTGTTAAGAATTGGAATGCCCCTAAGACCCCCACCGAAGTTCGTTCATTTCTTGGTCTTGCGAGATATTATCGTCATTTCATTTCAAATTTCTCTAAGATTGCTGTCTCCCTCACCGCTTTGACACACAAGGGTAAACCTTATGAATGGGACCAAAGCAAGAAGAAGCTTTTCAAACTCTCAAGAAAAAGTTGTGCAATGCTCCTATATTGACTCTCCCTGATGGGAATGACGATCTAGTTGTCTACTGTGATGCCTCCAATTGTCACAGCCCAACCGACGGTAGAAACGTCGGGGCGGGACATGTAGACTGTTCATGAGCACAAGGTTCGCTAGATTTCAATATTAAATCATCCATTTCATTTCAAACAATTCAACCACAAATAGCAAAATTCAACAAGTACATAAATGAAAATACAAATTGTTCTTTGAATTTAAATTAACTAAGTCCAAACTTAAGTGTAGCATGTCTTGATCAAATTCACGCATTAGCACCTGAAACATGAATAAAATAAGGTTAACTAAAAAGTTGGTGTGCATACATAGGTTTGTACATAGATAGTGTATAAATATGAATAAGCAAATCCTTACATGTTATGATAAATAAGATATTTATGGGGAGCAGCTATTGTGTAACTAAAGAACTAGCATGCAAATTGTGTTGTCGGTAACAATCACCCCAATCTGGGTGGGTTTGTCAGACTCAATAGATCTATCATTGTTAACCGTCAGCTTAAATAGTTAATGATTGCACATAAATTGCACACAAAAGTTAACACACCTAGCACTCAAACATAAAGCACAAATTTGCACACATGAATGCAAATAGGATTTGTGTTTGTGTAGTTTGTGTGAACGTAAGCTATTGTTTGTATAAAATTCATGAATCACCCCAAAAAGTGTAAAAGAGAAAAGGGGCTATGTAATACTCACTTGATTCAAGAGTGTTGCTAGTACGCAAGACTAGGTAGCAAAACGGTCCTTGTAACTCACCACGTTAACCTAGTGTGTAATGTATATTGAGTTAATAGCGGGTACAAAAGTCTATGTCTAAGTCTAAGGTTCATTGGTTTTGATGTGTGTGGATTGGTACAAAAAGGTTTGTGTTATTCCATGTAAGGGCATGCTATGCTTGTATAAGAATTTAATGTATATTATGAGTTCTAGGTATATATGTATGAACTTAATAGTTATTGACGTAGAGTTGAATTTAAATAAATAAAATAAATAAATAAATTTATTTATTTATTTGTGAAAAATATGTTAAAATATATAAAACGTAAATATATATTTATGTTTAGAAAAAGAAATTCTATTTAAGTGGATAGGGTTAATTTAAAAAAAATAAATAAATAAACAAATAATTTTATTTATTTGTGAAAAATATGTTAAAATATATGGAACGTAATTATATATTTATGTTTAGGAAAAGAAATTCTATTAATGTGGATAGGGTTAATTTAAATAAATAAAATAAATAACTAATTTTATTTATTTATTTGTGAAAAGTATGTTAAAGTTTATAGAATGTAAATATATATTTATATTTAGAAAAGAAATTTTTATTTGTGTATTATAATAAATAATTTTTTATTTATTTATCATCTTTAAAATAAATACTAGTTTGCTTTAAATGAGTTAATATTTTATAAACTTTTATAAAATTTATTGCTTTTATTTAGAAATTAATTTTAAATATTTAAAGTTTTTGTTTTACAAGTTTAATGTGCAAATTTAACACTTTAATCTGAATTTATATTGAAATTTAATAATTCTGGTTTTATTCTGTTATAAATATCTCAAGGTTTATGAAAATATTTTTTACAAAATTTTGGAGTTTTAGAAACTGTTTTAAAAATATAAACAGTCCACCCGGTTCGAACCCGGGTGGCTATTGTGAATGTCAACTGGCACAACCACTGGACTAGAGGAACTACTTGTGTACCAGTCCGCTTCGAGTGGATATTAACACGAAGGGGAAAGGAAGCCGGACTTGGTTATAAGGAATCACATTAAAAATAGCCGGTGATGTGGGTTTCGAACCCACACAATTTGGTCCGATGGCGCAATGACATAGCCAGTCAGGCCAGATGGTTTCGCTGATTGAATACTAAATCCATTAAACTAAATACGCAAAAATGATCAATTGAAATTTCCCGAATCAAAATCGTATGAGCAGGTTAAATAATTCGCCAGAAATCGAACCCGATACGAAAGCTGGATACGAATTGGATTGGGGCTTTCGATGTACGGTTGAAAATGAATTGAACCATGTAAAACTTACTTGGAATGGTTTGGGCACAATTGCAGTTGGCTACGGTTTCAGTCTCGAGGTTCTTGAGGCTCGATCGACGTCCAAGAGTGAAATGGAGTGTGATATAGGTTGTTGAGAGTTTGAATGGGGTTGTACGACGGTGTATGACTGTTTGAACTTGATAAATTTTATCTTAATTAGCCGATTTGATTTTGGTTTGTCCGTAACAATTGTCGGACGAGATTTACACATCAAATCGACGGTTTGAAAATGGATTGGGTCGTGAACAGGTCCACTTTCATCCAGGAAACGTTTGCGCGTGACCTCCGGGAATTTAAACGCGTTAATTTTTCAGATTGATAATGGATTGATACGAATTTGACTTTGTGAAGTCAAATTCGTGTGAATTCAAACTCACCCGCTTGAAATGATCGAATTAATATGATAATTGGGTCGATTTCTGTTTGTGAATCCACGAGGAATCCAACTCGACAAGGATCCATCGCCGGCAGCCTCGGATTATCACGATTTTGGCCCCTTTGACTTTTGAAAGTCAAACAGATTAAGGAAAGTCAAACAGATTAAGGAAAGTCAAAATTAAGGTTTTAAAGTCAAAATTTTGAGTGTGGGGTTCCAATTTAGGGTTCAAATGGTTTGGGGTTCAAGCAATGAGAAATTTCTTGTTAGTTGAATGAATGCATCTACGTATGTATGTATTTGTTAGGTATTTACATAAATATATCCGTATATATATATATGATTTTTAATAATGTATACCCGTGTAAAAGCCGTGAAATTGTATTGTGATCTAGGGTTTGATTGTTGGTATGAATAGAATAAACCAGTGTACTAAGTTTTGGAATTAATTGCGTTACATTGATTTGGAACTAAAGATAATAAAATCAGAAATGTTACAGTATCCCCATGCTGAGGGAATTTCGTCCCGAAATTTAGGTAGTTGGGGCGGCTGAATCGGCAAAGAGGTGTGGGTACTTGAGCTTCATTTGGTCCTCACGTTCCCAAGTAAACTCATGTCCATGTTTTGATTCCCAACGAACTTTGATAATAGGAATACGGCTTCGCTTGAGTTGTTTGATCTCGCGATCCATGATCTCTACAGGTTTCTCAACGAAGTGCATCGTTTCGTCAATGCGCACGTCGTCAAGAGGTATATGGAGATTCTCATCAGCAAGGCATTTCTTTAGGTTGGACACATGAAATGTAGGATGCACATTGCCGAGTGATGGAGGTAACTCGAGCTTGTAACCCACTTTCCCGATCCTTTCAAGGATCTTGAATGGACCCACATAGCGAGGTGCTAACTTTCCTTTCCTTCCAAAGCGGATCACACCCTTCCACGGAGACACCTTTAGAAGAACAAGGTCACCGACTTGGAATTCCAAGGGTTTTCGTCGTTTGTCGGCATTACTCTTTTGCCGACTTCTCGCTACTCGAATGTTGTCACGGATTTGGATAATCTTGTCGGATGTTTCTTGAATTAGTTCGGGACCGGTGATTTGTGCATCACCAATCTCATTCCAACAGATAGGAGAACGGCACTTTCGACCTTAGTGAGCTTCAAATGGAGCCATATTGATACTTGTGTGGTAACTATTGTTATAAGAGAACTCAATTAGAGATAGATGTGAATCTCAATTAGAGATAGATGTGAATCCCAATTACCACCGGAATCAATTACACAATCTCTAAGCATGTCCTCAAGAGTTTGGATTGTACGCTCGGTCTGACCATCAGTTTGGGGGTGGTAAGCCATGCTCAAATCCAATCGTGTGCCAAGAGCAGTTTGGAGGGATTGCCAGAAACGAGAGGTGAACCGAGCATCTCTATCGGAGATTATGTTTAAGGGAACACCATGACGGCTCACAATTTCGTCAATGTAAATTTGGGCCAATTTCCTAACCCAATAATCTTCACGGATAGGTAAGAAATGAGCAGATTTGGTGAGGCGTTCAATGATCACCCAAATACTATCACAACCACTTGAGGTGCGAGGGAGTTTGGTAATGAAATCCATAGCTAGGTTTTCCCATTTCCACACAGGAATTTCCGGTTGTTCAAGTAAACCGGAGGGACGTTGATGTTCGGCTTTGACTTTGGAGCAAGTTAGACATTTGGCTACATAGAGAGAAATGTCTTTCTTCATACCCGGCTACCAATATTGTTGTCGAAGATCTTGGTACATTTTATCAGCACCGGGATGGATAGAATAACGAGTCTTGTGGGCCTCGTTCATGAGAAATGCACGGAGATCATCACGATCAGGAACCCAAATACGGTTCAAGTAATAAAGTAAGCCATTGGGTTTTGGTTCAAGCTGGAGTTCAACAGCACACGACATTTCCTCGTACATGTTACCCTCGGTGACTGCGACGTGTTGAGCTTCTAAGATGCGATTTTGAACGTCGGTTTGAATTTGGACACATTGAAGCATGACATGGTCCTTTTGACTCAAAGCGTCGGCTACAACATTCGCTTTCCCGGGATGGTAACGAATCTCGCAGTCATAGTCGTTAAGGAGTTCAACCCAACGTCGTTGCCTCATATTGAGTTCTTTTTGGTTGAAGATATGTTGGAGACTTTTGTGGTCGGTAAACACCACACATTTCGTGCCATAGAGGCAATGTCTCCAAATCTTCATTGCGAATACGACCGCACCCAACTCGAGGTCGTGCGTTGTATAATTCTTCTCGTGAATCTTAAGTTGCCTTGATGCATAAGCGATTACTTTGCCTCGTTGCATGAGGACACAACCGAGACCTTGGTTGGAGGCATCACAGTAGACAACTAGATCATCATTCCCATCAGGGAGAGTCAAAATAGCAGCATTGCATAACTTTTGCTTGAGAGTTTGGAAAGCTTCTTCTTGCTTTGGTCCCCATTAATAAGGTTTACCCTTGTGGGTCAAAGCGGCGAGAGGAACAGCAATCTTAGAGAAATTTGAAATGAAATGACGATAATATCCCGCAAGACCAAGAAATGAACGAAGTTCGGTGGGGTCTTAGGGGCATTCCAATTCTTAACCGCCTCGATCTTAGCAGGGTCAACATGGATTCCCTTGTCGTTGACGATATGACCAAGAAATTGAACTTCCTTTAGCCAAAATTCATATTTGGAGAATTTGGCATATAGTTGTTCCTTCCTCAAGAGGTCCAAAACCAACATAAGGTGTTGCTCATGATCGGATTTAGTCTTGGAGTAGATTAAGATATCATCAATGAAGACGATCATGAATTTGTCAAGGTATGGTTTGCACACACGATTCATGAGGTCCATGAAAATCGCGGGTGCATTGGTTAGCCCAAAAGGCATGACCATGAACTCGTAGTGACCATACCTTGTTCGGAAGGCAGTCTTTGGAATATCTTCCTCATGTACACGGAGTTGGTGATAACCAGATCGAAGATCAATCTTC
The DNA here is from genome assembly GCA_023525975.1 of Smallanthus sonchifolius. NCBI lineage: Eukaryota > Viridiplantae > Streptophyta > Magnoliopsida > Asterales > Asteraceae > Smallanthus > Smallanthus sonchifolius. The sequence goes on from CM042040.1 coordinate 30,823,763, forward strand.
GAGAAACAAGTAGAGCCTTGAAGTTGATCAAAGAGATCATCAATTCTAGGCAATGGATAACGGTTCTTGATGGTAAGCTTCTTGAGTTCGCGGTAGTCAATACATATGCGGAATGATCCATCCTTCTTCTTGACGAATAAGACAGGTACACCCCACGGTGAATGACTTAGACGGATGAAGCCTTTGTCGGAGAGTTCTTTGAGTTGGCTTGCAAGTTCTTGCATTTTGGAAGGTGTAGGTCCCTTCGTGTGTGTCGGATCGTTGCATGCAAGTGGTCTACTAGTCGGACCGGGTGCGGAATACCCGTGACTAGGCGGAGAGTCTAACTAAAACAAAGTAAACCAAACACGAGAGTCACAATAAAATCTCTTTCTATTATAAACACTCGACGGTTACAAGGAGATTACAAATTGCGTACTTAACAAACTGAGTTCGTCTAAGATATGAGTTCTGCATACTTATCCTCTGTGAACCAAACCTATTTATATAGACCTGATGCCTGCGCACTTAGCAAGTGCGCAGGACCAAATGCTCTTACGTACTTAGCAAGTACGCATGGGTCTTCCTGCGTACTTGCTAAGTACGCAGGAGCTTTCTCCTTCGCACATGTAAGTGCGCAAAACACTTAGAAGAAATGCAACATACATTATGTAAAAGTAAATACAACTTAATAAACTATTACATAACGACTCTTACATACAAAGACAATTTACAGACATTAGAAATACAAACTAAGACTCTATCCAGAGTGTTGTCACAGGAAAGTGCATCAATATACTCCCCCTTGACAACAGCTAGGGATCTTCATCGTCTTCAGTCTTCAATCTTCAGTCTTCACAGCACTGGCTCCTTAGCTTCCATCTTCTTCTTGTAATCAAGGCAGAACTTAATCACCTTGTCATATTTAGAAGTAAGGAGCTTTGTCCACTCGTCCGTGTGGACACAGTAGCGTTCTGCTAGTACCTCCAGATCTTTCACAGAAAAGTTGATGAAGTCTTATTCTGATCTGTTCTTTTGGTACTATGTTCCCACTCTCGGAACGAACCTTTCCCATGATCACAGCCTCGCCCGTTTTTGGATCTACGTACCAGTACCACATGTCACCAAGAATATCCTGAGATAACTTGCTCAGGGGAATCTTAGTTTCACATCACACTGGCTTGTATACCAATTTCTTTAAGTGCTTCTTAGTCACAGGATGTACAGCGTGCTTATCCTTGACTCTTCTGGGCACTTGACGCTTGAAGTATTCAAATTTCCCTGATCTTGCTTCCCGCTGTAGTGTTACCCACAAACCCATTGCTACTGCATGACTCTAGTGACTCAGCAGGTCGCGGTTTGCGAGGTTCACAAGGTCGTACTTGGGCAAAGAGTTGAACGCCTCACTGGTTGGTTTCAAGTATTGAACCCCCCAAGATCTTTTGATGGCGAACAACTGCTTGTCCTCCTTGAACCTAACGGCCAAGATCATACCTGTAGCTCTGTGCTTGTCTGTGATGGACGTCTTTTGCCACACGGGAGTTGGACCCTTAGATGACGCAGAAGGCATGTCTTTATCTTTTGGTGCCTCGGCCATAGGTGTAGGGTCGACTGGGGAGGCTTCTGTTGTAGCTTCAACATTACTTGCCTTGTCAACTGAGCCTGTTTCGAGCAGAGATTCGAGCGATGGTACTTCAAAGATCTCACCATCCTCTAACTCGTACTCTCCTTCCCCGTCGCCCTTGGGAATCTCTATTACCACGTCTTCATCATCATCATCCCAATCATCACCAGAGTCGATCTCTCCTTCTTCTAGATTGAAGAGAGCATCGATCTGTGCTACTTTAGAATAGTCAGGCTCTAGATATAGGATCTCATCATCAGATAAGTCCTTAAGTACTTCAGCCACTGACTTCCCTTTATCACCACCACCACCAGAGGTATCACCACCCTCTTGCTGAGTAGACTCCCCCTCAGCCATTGGAATAGAAGAGATGGGCACAATCGCCAAAGCTTGGTGCTCACCTCCACTAGGACCGGCTTCAGGATCCTTGTCTTTATCATCATCCTTAGTCAAGTCGACTGGATGACAAGGCTCAGCACCAGTGGATTTATTTTCTTTCTCTTTCTCTTTCTCTTTCTCCTTCTCTTTCTCTTTCTCCTTCTCTTTCTCTTTCTCTTTCTCTTTCTCCCCTGAGCATCAAGCTTCTTGGTCCGTTTTTCAACTAATTTAACCATCGCTTCGTGTTCTTTTCTCTGTAAATCCAGCCTTAGCTTAAGTGAAGTTCTGTGGCCTAGAATCATTTCATTGGTTTTCATTAGCAGCTCGTTCTGTGCCATAACATTCTTCAGTTGCTCATTTGTCCCTGTTCTCTGGCTGTGGAGAATCCTAACTTCATCGGCCAGGGAATTGATCTGTGCTTGTTGAGCATCAGACTCCTCCTTTGACTTTTGAATGGTCTCCAACATTCCAGCAACTTGGGTCTCTAAGACATTGATCCTTTCTTCATACGGATCAGAATGCCTAGATGATGAGGCTTCAGCATTATGGATGGGGGAGGAGAAGGTTGTGTCAAAGTCAAACCCTTGTGAGAAATCACCATAGTTGAAGGGTTGACCTGACGGCTCAGTGGTGTGAGGTGGGAGTGGGGATGTAATGACGGGAGTGGGTGTTATGGTTGGGGTGATGGTGACTGACTCCGTGAGAAGTGGAGTAGTCACTGTCACTTGGACGGTTGGAGTAGGGAGGGTCACCGTCACAAGAATCTCCTCTGTGACCGCCGTGACTGCCACATTACCTTGTACTAGTGGCCTTCTCCTCCTTCTGTATAGTTGTTGTGCTGGTGGGGTAGATTCTGACTTTGGACTGGCAGCCGCAGCTTGTACTTGCTGCACAGTCGGGATCTCTACAACCCTGGGGATAGCAACCTCTTGCCTATCGCCCCTCTTCTTATTGGCTTTCTCTCACCTTTCTCTTTGTAGAGCAGCGTCTGAGTCAGATGTTGGCTCATATTCGCCGCTCGAGCTTTGTCGCTTTCTTTTAGAAGAAGATGCAGGCAGGTTACCTGTGCCGATTTCCTTGGGTGTGCCTGGGATGGTGCGTCATCGGAATCAGAAGAATCTGATTCTGTTGCTTCTGAATCGGATTCCTCAGCACCACCATCACCACCTTTGTCATCACCTCCATCACTTTCATTCTCTTCTACTTGTTGTTCATCAGAATCATCACTCATCTCTGGTGCCGAATTGGGACTATACCAATTCCAATCTTCTGGCGTGACATATGCTTCATTAAGCAGGTGGCCAAAGAGTTCAGTATGCACAGGGGTAGGATCTACCCTGCCTTGCTTTAGAAACTGAGCAAATACTCTCTTGTCCACCCGTTTTACTTGCAGTCTCTCCCTGATAGCACGTAGGTTTGGCAATGCATCATCAATCGAGAGTTGCACAAACCTCGGGTACAATAGGAACCTAAACTTCTCTGTTGTATTGATCTGATCATTGATTGCTTTGAAGATGTAGCGAGAGAAGTTGTAGCCCCTATTAAGAGACAAGCCCACCATGGCTGCTGCAAGGTCATAACCCATGTCACACCCCAACCGACGACGGATTATACGTCGGGGCGGACGTGGTTGTTCAACAGCACAAGGTTGACTATTAAAGTTTCAATATTTCATTAATGAATAATTTAAGATTCTATACAAGGAAGAATAATACGAATACAACGTTTAATTTAAGTAGTCTAGGTCTAAAGCATCCTATGTGATCACGAATAAGTCTCATGATGTAAACCTGAAACATGTGAAAGAATCTGTCAACTACAAAATAGTTGGTGAGATACAAAGGTTTTGACACAGTTTAAACAAGTATTTGAGAAGAATTTACAATTCACTATGATTCATGCATTCTATAATGTATGTATGAGAAAACAAGCATGTTAGACATTGTGCACATCAACCCTCCGACCAAGTTTAGGCATAACCCGCAGGTTACCCTTATAAGTCTCAAGTTTAAAGTTTAATGTAGTAACAAACACCAAGGGCTCCCCCCGAAGGGGTCAATCAATCAAGGTGGATTGGTCAAATGCAATAGATCTATCATTGTTACTATCGGCTTGATCAAAGCTAATGAATGTGCTAGTTTTAAGTTTAATCTAAGCATACAAGTCTCAAGTTTAACATTAAGAATAAACACATAGTCATAGTTGTACAAGAATTGTATAAGTTTAAGGATTGTGAACATGTTTCACCCCAAAAGCATAAAAGGAAAAAGGGGCTAAGTATACTCACATGGATTGATGAAGAGTATCCGACACGGATAAGTATTTGCAAGACTTTGAGGGAGAATATCCTCACGATAAGCCTAAGTATGCAAGTCTAAAGATTTAAGTAAACGTCTAAGACAAAGATCTAGGATTTCAAGATTTGACTAGGGTTCCGAACGGAAAATGGGAATGGTTTGTGTTTATGAAGTTTAAATCAAGTTTATAATAAGGTTTTGAATAATTAACACAAGTCTTGAATATTAAAGTTTCATAAGTTTGTAGATTAGAATAATTATTAATAAAAATAATTATTTAACATGTTTAATTATTGATCACACAAAATAGGCAATAATAATTCAAAGTAATTTTCTAAGTATTTTATAAATGGGGTTGTAAGGATATTTAAGAAAAATAAATAATGATAAATAATAATTATTTAAGATAAATAATTATTAAGAATAAATAATAATCATTTAAGAATAAATAATTACTAAGGACAAATAATTATCCAAAAGAATAAACCATTCAAGATTTGAGGTATTTAAGAATTAAGTATTTATCTTACAAAATATTTTTTAATTTAATAATGTTTAAAATGTGGTTACAAGTTTAAATAATAATAGGCATTTATAAGTTTAAATAGAATTTCTTGTAACGCTTATATTTTTAATTATAAGTTTGTATATGGTTAAAGTTTGAATGAAAGCATAAGTCTACAAAGTCTTAAATGATAAGTTTATAAAGTTTTAATATTAAAGCTTCTATTTAAGTTTTATAAAGTTTGTAAATTCAGAAAAATATTCGTTTTTCAATGAATACAAGTTTATAAGTTTCTGTTTTCTAAATAATATATAAGTCTTATAAACTTTTATGATTTTTTTTAAAAGTTATATAAGTTTTCTGTTTATTAACTATTATTTAAAGTTTTAAAACAAAAGAATTTATTTACTTTAGAAATTAAATAGTAAATAGAATTGTATAAGTTCTATAAAGTTTTAAAAGCATCTTTTATAGATTTTAGGTATTGAAAACAAATCTTAAGGATTAAATCTTTGTAAGTTTTAACTAATTTTAATTAATTAAAAATTGTTCCAGAATATAAAAGTATAAATAACAATTTTTTTTATGTTTATAAAAGTTTAATAGATTTTATAAAAATTATTAAAAGTATTAAAAATCGTTTTAAAAGGCTGACAAAATAGAAAGGAAGCAAAACCGGTTTACCCGGCTCGAACTCGGGTCTGGGACCGGGTCGAGACACACACACACGCACTTAACCATCCCAACCACTGCCTTATTAGCTTAAAACATGAAAAAGAATTTCTTAAACAGAACCCCAAACCAACCCCAAATCCCCGTATGAACCCTAGATCAAGAATTCGTAAATGCACATCGATTAGCCCTTTGTTCATCAAATTAAACATAGGGCTTCTGATCTATGCAAGATTTCGAGTAGAATGGCCATTTGAATTACCTGAAATGATATCGAAATGGGTGAGAATGAGCTTGGGGTGGACGTCGGCGGTCGAGTCTTCAAATCGGCAAATGCAGGTGTTAATCGGAGAAATTGAGAGTGAAGGGAGTTTGAGTGGTGTGTCGTTAACGAGTCCCAGTAGGTTTTTATAGTCGATTTCATTGTTTAATGCTTGGTTAGGTGGGGAGTTTACGGGTAGGCTTAAACGAGTTTGAATTCAAAATACGCGTTGTTAGGCTCGATGTTGAGCATTGATTACAGTCAGGTTACAGTCGCACGCTCGAGTCGGGACTCGAGGTACACTGAATTTGGACGGAATCGTGATTTCGCGCAAAAAGGCTGAAAAATCGGGGCTGGGGAGGTTCGAACCTGAGACTGTTTTGGTTTCAGGTAATTTGGTCAAATTGCAGAACAGGTCCCTGATGTTTGAGGTGTTTATCATTTCATGTATAAACTCAAGTTTTAGTTTAAACCAAGTTTTGATATTGACAGTTTTGGTCCCTTGACTCTATAAAAACGAAATATGTTTTATTTTTATAAAACTACCTAAGTTTTATAGGTTTTATTATTTTATAATTTTTATAAAATAATTAATAAGATTTAGAGCTTACATGTTTAAGTATATAAAAAAATAAGTTTATAAATTATTTTATTTATATAATTATAAACTTATAAAGTTTTAAGAATTTCAAACATTTTTATTTATAAGGTACATCTATATATATATTTGTCTTATATATATATATATATATATATATATATATATACCAAGTATAAATGTTTTTTTGCTAATTGAATTAATATTTAATATTTAAAAAAATGTATTTTTAATAAGTTTCTAAGATTTGAATGCCCAATACGTGCACGGGTTTAGGGAAAGATCATCGGAAAAATCCTGGATATTACAGTCTCCCCTACTTTAGGAAATTTCGTCCCTAAAATTCAAGTAGAAGGGTCTAGTTCAGGATTTAAGTTTATAGCGCGTACGAGATAATGAGAGAAAATACTTTACGTTTCCAGGTAAAGTCCTGGGTTACGTTTAGAATCTAAATTGGATTGTAATGATAGGGATAAGATTACGCTCGAGTTTCTAAGTTTTTGAAGTATATGGTTGTCAAGAGCTTCCCTAAGAAGCATATAGTTTCTTTAAAATACATGACAATTTGTTTTCAGGAATGTATTTTGAGAGAATAACTGATGAACTTCCATTCGAGTTTTAAAGTGAGATGCATTACTTGGGATGGATTCGATAATAGTGTAATGATTTTTGAGTTCGTAGTCTAATACGCCTAAGAATTGCTACGGTACCTAAGTTCCGTGGCTACCTTTTACGATAAGTCTCAGATCATAGCACACGTCAGAGTTCACCATGTCTTCCCATACGTTGATCTTCATACTTACGTGTGCACCCGCAAGCATTTAAATCGTCGCATAGTCCGCATAGGTCCTTCCGTTTGTGTGTGGATCGAGAAAAAGTATAAGAATTTGTTTAACACACGATTAAAATTTCCACATGAGAGTGATCATTGATTAACGAGTCCCTTAGAGAGTAGCGTCATTCAATAATTAAAGAGAAGAATTGTAACATCCCAAAAATAATAAAACGAATAAATATAGCAAGACCGGTGATTTAGTTGGAATATTTAAATAAAAAGGGAGCGGGCCTGGGCCCGGCTTCAATGGGCCGAGGGAAGCCCATGCGCATAAGAGGCAAGGCAGCCCTCTTCCCTGCTCATTTCCCCAACTCACGCAACTTTTAGAGAGAGAAAGGAGAGCTCGGGTCTAGAGAGAGAAAGTGACGGATCAACACGGGAATTCAGGAGAACGTTGCTGCTGTTCTCGTGATCATATCCTCTTATCAGAAATCCAATCCAGGTAATGATTCGATCACATTATGAGTTTTTGTTCGTTTTGGGTAGTTTCGGGTTTTGGCTAAAAGGTAACGATTTTGCGGATGAAACTCGAAAGTGAACTTAGGTATAGCATCTAGAATGAAAAACGAACGTTTTGATCAAAGAAAACTTAGATATCGACATGAACAGATTCGCCTGCAGAACATTCGGATTTTTGGGGAAGGCGATGTGCAGACCCATCGAAACTACTTAGTTTCGATATGTGCAGACCTATCGAAACTACCCAGTTTCGATATATGCAGACCCAATCGAAACTACCATAGTTTCGATATGAGCCCCCGATCCGAAGCTAAGATAATACATATGTTATCTATCGAAACAACCTATCGAAACTATCTATCGAAACTACCTATCGAAACTATCTATCGAAACTACCTATCGAAACTATCTATCGAAACTACCTATCGAAACTACAAGTTTCGACAGAAGCAACCTATCGAAACTACAAGTTTCGACAGAGGCAATCTATCGAAACTATCAAGTTTCGATATAAGTAAACCCATCGAAACTACTAAGATCAAGTATAGTAATGTCTAGTGTCATCTAGGAGCACCATCTTATGTGTATGACTTTATTATACAGATCGTGAGTGACATTAGTGAAGCTCAGTAGCCAGCTTAGTGTATTACAGAAACTACTCATCAGGTGAGTTCTATGTGCCCCCTTCTGTGTTATGTGCAAATGATTTATAAATGTTTTGGGGCTGAAGTGTATACACTAAATGAATAAACGATATGAATGTTAATGTGATCATACGTGATATATTAAGGTATATGTGTAGATACATATGAAAAAGGAAGTATGAATATTAAATAAAGAACGAAACGTATGTTTACAAAGAATGAATGAAAGAATGGCATAACGTAAATGAATGAAATCTTGCTTTATAAATATATATTGCATGTTATGAATGTATGTATACGTTATGGACGGAAACGAAGCTAACGACTACTACGGTAGACGGACGACCACTTGACTATTATGCAGCCAGAAACAGTAAGTCTAGAAAGGTAGACTAAATAAAGGCCACTACGGTGGAGTAAGTCGCTAAGTCAATAATTCGGCTGTATAATTAGTTCAAGTGGGAAACGGATGCCTTATGGCAGACGGGCGATTATGTCGGACGGCCGAAGGGTGGCCGGACCTAAAGTTATTTCGGACGGCCGAAGGGTGGCCGGACCAAAAGTTAAGGCGGACGGTTTCTAGGACCGGACGAGTAAAAGGGCTACGACGGTAGCTCAAGGGCGTATATCTTTGTGATATACGCAGTAAATGACGGGTTGATCACCCATATGTGTATGACCAATAAATGGTAAAGAATGTAAAGGTGAATGCATATCTATGTAATCACATAAGAATGTTGAAGAAGGAATGTAAAGAAAAGAAAAGGGTGAATGCATATATATATATGTAATCACAAAAATAAAGAAAAGAAAGATGAAAGAAAAGCAAAAGTTAAGAATACGTATTTATATGAATGACCTTATAATAATTCATACTTATAAAGTAAAGATAAGAATGTTTATATCTAATCGCATTAAACTAGAACTCATCAGCGTTAGCTGACTTTTAGTATACATTTCAGGTAACAAAGGCAAGGGTCGTGCGAAGGCGTGAAGGCTGCCCGGCGTGTGACTGACATCCCACCTTATGTTTTGATTAGACAATGGTTAATGTTTTGAATGTTAAGACTTCCGCTGTAATATACTTAAATGTTGAATGTTTCCGCTGTGTTTGAATGTTTTTAATTAAAAGTTCAGTAATTAATGACTATGTTTATGAGTAAATCCAACAAGTGAGGTTACCCGGTTTTGGGGCCTTACAAGTTGGTATCAGAGCAATAGTTTGAGAGATTCAGACATCCCTAAATGTCTGGACTCAAACTGATAATGGGACCAACGCATGGATGTCAGTACGGGTAGCCAACGCCAACGCTAGCACGGTAAGTAAGTAATAAAGTTAATGCTCTTGCATAAGAATAGATACCATAACTTAGAACAAATAGATGTTAATTCCATGACTGATTTGAAGAGTTTTGAACCCGAAAGGCAATGTAAATTAGTAATCACAAACCGGTCACTGTAATTAAGAATTTGCCTTGCTCGTACTGTTCGAAACTACGATCTGAAGAAATGACATTGATGTATTCCCTCTTTAACTATCAGGAAATTAAGAGCTATGGCTGGTGGAGGAAGAACAGGACCTCGTGGTGGTCGCACTGGCCAACGGGGTAGACCTCCGTTGAACCAAAGAATCGAAGAAGAAGAGAGTGTGCACGCAGAGCACACCGAAAGTGTGCACGAAACAAAAGTGACCCCAGTTAAGGACGACAGTCCAGGGCCGATACAGTTGGAACCTGAAGTCAGGGATGCTATTGCCCGTGAAGTTATGCTCACTTTGAGGAAGGTATTGCCTGATCTACTATCTGAGGCAATAAAGAAAAGTAAAGAGGAAGATGAAGGGGACAAGGAAGAGAAAGTATATGATAGCGATGGGGATGAAATAAAGATAGGATCGAGCAACCGTGGGTGTACTTACAAAGGCTTTAAGGACGGAGACCCACCCAAGTTCGATGGGAGCAAGGATTCAGTGGTAACACTTGAATGGATTGAGAGGATGAATGCGGTAATCAACATCAGCGAGTGTCGACCAGACCAGGCTGTTAAATACGTTGCTCACTCTTTCACCAACGAAGCACTAAGTTGGTGGAGGAATATTCAGAGAACTAAGTCCCCAAATGCTATAAACAGAATGACATGGGACGACTTGAAGAAGCTGATCATCCAAAATTTCTGTCCACAGAACGAAATTGATCGAGTGGAAAATGAATTCCTAAACCTCAAGGATGGAAACAAGACGCACCGCCAGTACACTTCGAGATTCAATAAGCTAGCTCAACTAGTCCCCCACCTGGTAGAAACTGAAGACCGTTTGATCAAGTACTATGTTAAGGGGCTGCCACAACGGGTCCGTGTTCATGTAAAAGCTAACCTACACTCGACCTTCGAGTCGGTAGTAAATCTGAGCGGAATCGTGTACGACGACTACGCCAATGAGGACCCGGCACCTGAGACACAAAAGAGAAAATGGGAGAACCCGTCCAGAGGCACCGGAAGAGGGAACGTAACAGCTGAAACTAAGAAGCCAAGATTTGATGAATATGAAACTTGCAAGAAATGTGGAAGGCAACATCTTGGCGAGTGTCGAGTCGGCACCACCACATGCTATAAGTGCGGGAAGCCGGGGCACTTCTCCCGGGAATGTATAAGAAACGTCAAGTGTCAAGTATGTGGACTTTTGGGACATCTGACAAAGAACTGCAGGAAGGCCGGCCAATCTGGTTCGGGAAAAGATAGGGAGCAAGAACCGCAAAAAGCAAGGACTCGTGCCTATGCCTTGACTGAGGAAGAAGCAAGAGGAAACCCTGATGTTGTGCCAGGTACGTTCCTAGTAAATGATGAAAATGCTGCTATTTTATTTGACTCTGGTGCTAGTAAAAGCTTCATATCAACTGCATTTAGTCGTAAGCTGGATTGCACTATCAACACCATAGTAAAGGCCTTTAGCGTACAAACTGCCGTGGGTAAAAATTCGGCAGTGTTCCAAGTTACAGAGGATTGTATCATAGAAATAGAGGGTCATAAGTTTCCTTCTAGGTTGTTCCTTCTCACCTTAGGAGGATTCGATATAGTATTGGGTATGGATTGGCTAGCTGCCAATGAAGCTCAAATCATATGTAAACGTAAAAGAATACACCTCAAAGCTCCAAGCGGCAGTCCAATTACGGTTTATGGGGATTGGAATTGCACTATGCCGAACGTCATCTCGATGATTAAGGCCGAAAGTTACATAAGGCGCGGTTGCGAAGCTTATCTGGCGTATGTTATTGATGATAGAATGGAAACGAAAGAACTCAAGAATGTACCCGTGGTGTGCAACTTTCCGGAAGTATTCCCTGAAGATCTACCTGGGTTGCCACCCGATCGGGAAATAGAATTTCAGATTGACTTACTGCCAGGAGCAGAGCCCGTTGCCAAAGCCCCCTACCGATTGGCTCCGTCAGAAATGAAAGAATTGATGTCTCAACTAGAGGAACTAACCGAAAAAGGATTTATTAGACCGAGCATCTCACCAAGGGGCGCTCCGGTACTATTTGTAAAGAAGAAGGATGGCAGCATGCGCATGTGCATTGACTACCGCGAATTGAACAAGAGAACGGTAAAGAACAAATACCCACTGCCCAGGATAGACGACCTTTTTGATCAACTACAAGGTGCGAATTGGTTCTCAAAGATCGATCTTAGGTCGGGTTACCATCAGTTGAAAGTAAGAGAGGAAGACGTACCAAAGACCGCGTTTCGCACGCGTTATGGGCATTATGAGTTTCTCGTGATGTCCTTCGGATTAACTAACGCACCAGCAGCGTTTATGGACTTGATGAATAGAGTATGTCGACCCATGTTGGATCGATCTGTGATAGTTTTTATAGACGACATACTGGTATATTCGAAAAGCGAGGGTGATCACCACTGTCACCTAAGGGAGGTTCTGGAGGTGCTAAAGCAGGAAAAGTTGTACGCAAAATTCTCCAAATGCGCGTTCTGGCTTAGGGAAGTCCAATTCCTAGGTCATGTAATAAACCCAAACGGCATCATGGTGGATCCTGCAAAGATCGAGACAGTAAAGGAATGGAACATCCCAAAGACACCAACAGAGATACGAAGTTTTCTAGGATTGGTAGGCTACTATCGAAGGTTCATTCAACATTTCTCAAGAATTGCCTCGCCACTAACCAAACTGACACGGAAGGAAGTAAAGTATGAATGGGGTCCAACCCAAAACAACGCGTTTGAGGAACTTAAGACACGGCTAACTCAAGCTCCAGTCTTAACACTACCTGAGGGAAATGAAGACTTGGTAGTCTACTCTGACGCTTCAGGGCAGGGTTTAGGGTGCGTACTCATGCAAAGAGGAAAGGTAATTGCTTATGCATCGCGACAACTAAAGATTCACGAGGTTAACTACCCAACACACGATCTAGAACTAGCAGCAGTAGTTTTCGCGTTGAAAATATGGAGACACTATCTGTATGGAGTTAAATGCACCATTTACTCCGATCACAAAAGCCCGAAGTACTTTTTCGAACAAAAGGAATTAAACATGAGACAAAGAAGGTGGTTAGAGCTACTGAAAGACTATGACTATGAAATATTGTACCATCCAGGCAAGGCAAACGTAGTGGCCGACGCTTTAAGTAGAAAGGAAGAATCGGCACCTATCCGAATCAAAGCGTGTCAGTTGATTATAACACCAGACTTAATGGGTGAAATATCAAAGGCACAAGATGAAGCATTGTTAGAAAGAAATGTGAAACGGGAAAGAATAGTAGGACAACAAGGGAACTTAGATGCGATTGCATACGGAGTACGAACTAGGTTTGGCCGGATGTGGATACCTAAGATTGGTGAGCTTAGAGCCAAAATACTCGATGAGGCCCATAAGTCTCGCTATTCTATCCACCCCGGGACAAACAAAATGTATCAAGACTTGAAGAAAGAATACTGGTGGCCTGGCATGAAGAATGATGTGACAGGATACGTGAGCAAGTGCCTAACGTGTTCTCTAGTTAAGGCCGAGCACCAGAAACCATGCGGTAAAATGCAACCTTTACCAATACCGGAATTGAAGTGGGAAGAGATCACAATGGACTTCATTACCAAGCTACCGCGAACAGCTAAAGGCAATGATACCATTTGGGTGATCGTCGACCGTTTGACGAAAAGTGCTCACTTCTTGCCAGTACGTGAGTCTTCTTCGTCAGAAAGACTAGCAGAAGTATTTATCAAGGAGATTGTGAGCAGACATGGTATGCCGCTGTCAATTGTGTCCGACAGGGATACTAGATTCACATCAAGGTTTTGGAAGAAATTCAATGAAGCAATGGGCACTAGACTGAACATCAGCACCGCTTACCACCCTCAAACCGATGGACAATCGGAAAGGACCATTCAGACCTTAGAGGACATGCTCCGGGCCTGTATCATTGACTTCGGTGGGAGTTGGGACAGCCATCTACCATTGGCAGAATTTTCATATAACAACAGTTATCACACAATTATTGGCATGCCACCATTTGAAATGTTGTATGGGAGGAAATGTAGGACCCCGGTTTGTTGGGGGGAAATTGGACAGAAGGATTTTGCAAGTCTCGAAGTGGTCAAAGCTACTTCTGAGAAATTTGATCAAATCAAGGCTCGAATGAAAGCCGCAAAAGACAGACAGAAATCATACGCGGATAAGAGAAGGAGGGATTTAGAGTTTCAAGTAGGGGACATGGTACTGTTGAAAGTATCACCATGGAAAGGAATCATCCTATTCAGGAAGCGTGGCAAACTAAGTCCAAGGTTTGTCGGACCTTTCAAGATTTTAGCAAGAGTGGGTCAAGTTGCTTACAGACTCGACCTACCCGTTGAGCTTAGTGGAATACACCCTACGTTTCACGTGTCGCACTTACGCAAGTGCCTAGCTGACGACACAGCTCACATACCTTACGACGAGATCGAAGTGGATAACAGTCTAAATTATGTAGAAGAACCAATAGCCATTCTTGACCGAGCTGAAAAACGATTACGCAATAAGTCGATACCGTTAGTCAAGATACAATGGAAGCACAGAAAAGGGTCAGAATCTACATGGGAAAAGGAAGACGAGATGAGGGGACTATACCCTCAATTGTTTAACGTATGAACAGTTTCGAGGACGAAACCTCTTTAAGGAGGGTAGACTTGTAACATCCCAAAAATAATAAAACGAATAAATATAGCAAGACCGGTGATTTAGTTGGAATATTTAAATAAAAAGGGAGCGGGCCTGGGCCCGGCTTCAATGGGCCGAGGGAAGCCCATGCGCATAAGAGGCAAGGCAGCCCTCTTCCCTGCTCATTTCCCCAACTCACGCAACTTTTAGAGAGAGAAAGGAGAGCTCGGGTCTAGAGAGAGAAAGTTACGGATCAACACGGGAATTCAGGAGAACGTTGCTGCTGTTCTCGTGATCATATCCTCTTAATCAGAAATCCAATCCAGGTAATGATTCGATCACATTATGAGTTTTTGTTCGTTTTGGGTAGTTTCGGGTTTTGGCTAAAAGGTAACGATTTTGCGGATGAAACTCGAAAGTGAACTTAGGTATAGCATCTAGAATGAAAAATGAACGTTTTGATCAAAGAAAACTTAGATATCGACATGAACAGATTCGCATGCAGAACATTCGGATTTTTGGGGAAGGCGATGTGCAGACCCATCGAAACTACTTAGTTTCGATATGTGCAGACCTATCGAAACTACCCAGTTTCGATATATGCAGACCCAATCGAAACTACCATAGTTTCGATATGAGCCCCTGATCCGAAGCTAAGATAATACATATGTTATCTATCGAAACAACCTATCGAAACTATCTATCGAAACTACCTATCGAAACTATCTATCGAAACTACCTATCGAAACTACAAGTTTCGACAGAGGAAATCTATCGAAACTATCAAGTTTCGATATAAGTAAACCCATCGAAACTACTAAGATCAAGTATAGTAATGTCTAGTGTCATCTAGGAGCACCATCTTATGTGTATGACTTTATTATAGAGATCGTGAGTGACATTAGTGAAGCTCAGTAGCCAGCTTAGTGTATTACAGAAACTACTCATCAGGTGAGTTCTATGTGCCCCCTTCTGTGTTATGTGCAAATGATTTATAAATGTTTTGGGGCTGAAGTGTATACACTAAATGAATAAACGATATGAATGTCAATGTGATCATACGTGATATATTAAGGTATATGTGTAGATACATATGAAAAGGGAAGTATGAATATTAAATAAAGAACGAAACGTATGTTTACAAAGAATGAATGAAAGAATGGCATAACGTAAATGAATGAAATCTTGCTTTATAAATATATATTGCATGTTATGAATGTATGTATACGTTATGGACGGAAACGAAGCTAACGACTACTACGATAGATGGACGACCACTTGACTATTATGCAACCAGAAACAGTAAGTCTAGAAAGGTAGACTAAATAAAGGCCACCTCGGTGGAGTAAGTCGCTAAGTCAATAATTCGGCTGTATAATTAGTTCAAGTGGGAAACGGATGCCTTATGGCACACGGGCGATTATGTCGGACGGCCGAAGGGTGGCCGGACCTAAAGTTATTTCGGACGGCCGAAGGGTGGCCGGACCAAAAGTTAAGGCGGACGGTTTCTAGGACCGGACGAGTAAAAGGGCTACGACGGTAGCTCAAGGGCGTATATCTTTGTGATATACGCAGTAAATGACGGGTTGATCACCCATATGTGTATGACCAATAAATGGTAAAGAAAGTAAAGGTGAATGCATATCTATGTAATCACATAAGAATGTTGAAGAAGGAATGTAAAGAAAAGAAAAGGGTGAATGCATATATATATATGTAATCACAAAAATAAAGAAAAGAAAGATGAAAGAAAAGCAAAAGTTAAGAATACGTATTTATATGAATGACCTTATAATAATTCATACTTATAAAGTAAAGATAAGAATGTTTATATCTAATCGCATTAAACTAGAACTCACCAGCGTTAGCTGACTTTTAGTATACATTTCAGGTAACAAAGGCAAGGGTCGTGCGAAGGCGTGAAGGCTGCCCGGCGTGTGACTGACATCCCACCTTATGTTTTGATTAGACAATGGTTAATGTTTTGAATGTTAAGACTTCCGCTGTAATATACTTAAATGTTGAATGTTTCCGCTGTGTTTGAATGTTTTTAATTAAAAGTTCAGTAATTAATGACTATGTTTATGAGTAAATCCAACAAGTGAGGTTACCCGGTTTTGGGGCCTTACAAGAATGTGACAAGATTTAGAGTTTCAAAGTTTCCTCGTGATTGATTAAGAATACTTCAATCATCGAGTAGTTTAAAGTCTTTACACTTTCCTCGGGTTTGATCAAGAATACATCAAACCTTGAGTAGTTTAAAAGTCTTATACGTTCATCATGTTTGAATAAGCATACGTCAAACATGGAATAGCTTAAAGTATTATACGTCCATCGTGTTTGAACAAGCATACGTCAAACATGGAGTAGCTTAAAGTCTTATACGTCCATCGTGTTTGAACAAGCATACGTCAAACATGGAGTAGCTTAAAGTCTTATACGTCCATCGGGTTTGAACAAGCATACGTCAAACATGGAGTAGCTTAAATTCTTATACGTCCATCGGGTTTGAACAAGCATACGTCAAACACGGAGTAGCTTAAAGTCTCATACGTTCATCATGTTTGAACAAGCATACGTCAAACATGGGGTAGTTTAAAGTCTCATACGTTCATCATGTTTGAACAAGAATGGAGTAGTTTGAAGTCTCATACGTTCATCATGTTTGAACAAGAATACGTCAAACATCAGATAGTTTAAATTGTGTTTGAACAAGAATACGTCAATCATAGAATAGTTTAAATTGTGTTTGAACAAGAATACGTCAATCATAGAATAGTTTAAATTGTGTTTGAACAAGAATACGTCAATCATCGGATAGTTTAAATTGTGTTTGAACAAGAATACGTCAAACAAAGAATAGCCTTAAAGTCTCTTAGTTTAGCTTCAGTGTATAGAAGTATACGATTACGTTTTGAGTATAAAGTGGTTATCTAAATACTCTAGTATTTAAGAGAGGTGTGGGACAGCGTTTGGAACAGGATTAACCGTTACACGCTTTCTCACAGAAGATTCGAGTTGTCTAGAAGGTTAGTGGATCCCGATGTTTGGTTTAGATAGGAGTCAGGGGATGTACTCTGCTAAAGAGGGTAATGTCCTCCTTCCTGCTAGTGTCTAGTATCAAGAGCGAAGTTTTCTCGTATATATGGAATGTACGTTTATCAAGTCTTATAGGGTTTGGTTAAGACGGACACACAAAGTTTTCAAGACTAAGAATCCAAGTATAAGTTTGAAAATAGGATAAGTCAGTTGAGTTTCAAGTTTCAGTATTAAGCTTTACGGGATCCTTTATTGATCATGTTTAGTTTTAGGAATACGGGATTGAGTATTTGTACAAGTTTTACATGACTCAAAAGTCTCTGACCTCATAGTTGTGCATACGAAGTTTAATGTTTTGGCAACGTGTATTTAAGCTTTTAGTCCCCGTTGTGATTTTTAGTAAGTCTTTTAAGTGACAAGAGTTGAATGAGGAAAGTCTCCAAGCATAGGGTGACAGGAGAAGTTTCGATAAGGTTTATGATAGTGTGTTTACAAATGATTTATCTTGATTCATAACGGAAAGTATAGTTTTCTTTTGTATAGAATGTAATTAAGATGTTCAAAAACGACGAGTTAGGCATCGATAAGTAGTACGAGTAAGATTTATAAAGATAGGTGTGATTGTCAAGCGAAAAGTTGGTCAAGTTTACAAGTGTTAAGTCTACACAAGAAGTAAGGGTCATGGTTGTTTAGGGTAATGATTCGTAAGTCGGGTTGTTTTTGAAAAAGTGCTTACGAATTTGAAGATTTGTTCGAGATTTATTCCTCAGGTACACGTGTCACTTAGGATTTTTATAGTTTAATGCAACGTTGTTAATTATTTCAATTACTAACGTAAGTTGTTTTTTTGACGAGAGTGTTTGGGTAGGTGTGTTAAGTTTACAATGATGAAAGGAAGGCTAAACTAGTAAATGATGACAAGATGAAATTTCAAAATAACTTTCATTAAACGTTTCAAAATTGGGACTTCTAGCCCTTACATAATACAATTTAAACGGAAAATTAAAGTGTGTAAGTAAGTTGATTAAATATGTTCAAAAGGTTTTTATTCATAATACTGAGTCATCACAGTACTATTAAAATGGTTTTTGGCTTGACGTTGATGGGCTGACGAAGAGAATTCCCGGAAGAAGGGGTGGGTCACAAGGACTCACTTATGTACCCTATTTCCATAGCCAGAATTTCCTCGTGAGTCTACAACTTTTTAGTTACTGTCACCGATATTTGGGTTTAAGGTACTATGTCGAGGTTTATTGTGGGCTTAGGGTCTTAAACGTGGAGCTTTTTTTTTTTATCCTATAGTAGGCTTCTTCCCTTGCGGGAAAGCGATCAGGTTACTAATCACTTTGTTAATGTACTTTAGGTTTAAAAGACGTTAAGTTTTGTTTACAAGAAACGGTGATGTGTAAGTTTTAAGGACGTATGAAGGTTTTGAGATTAAAAGTGTAACAAAGTTTTTGAGTTAGTCATAAGATGAAGTTTGCTTGAGTGACGAAAAATGAAATGAGACACAAGGGTTTCCCCTTATGTGTCAAGTTTATAAAATAATGAAGCTTGTAAAAAGACTTGTATACATAGTTTCAAATGTGCTGGTATTACAAGGATCATGAAGTTTAAAGATGTATAAACACTTTGAGATGTGTAAAAGTGTAGCAAAAGTTTGAGTGAGTTATTTAGAGTAGTTTGGTTGAGTGATGAAAATAAGATGAAAACACAAGGGTTTCCCCTTAAGTGTTATGTTCATAAAATAATGAAGTTTATAGGAGAATTCGTAGAGTAATACATAGTTTTAAGGGTTGTATTACCACGATCACGAAGTTTATTGGGTAGTATAAGTTTATGTATGCAGTTTTTAAGTATAATCTCGTAAGAATTTCTCCTTGAAGGTAACTCCTTCAGGTCATGACGTGTAAGCATGCTGTCATGTGACAAGACGGGACTTAAGAATCATAGGATAAAGGTTATAGAGGAAGGTTTTTAAATCATGAATTTATGAAGCGTAAAGTATTTGAGATGGCACTCATTTAGTGCATATCACTAAGTGAGTACTTTGACATATCAAGAGAAATTTGAGCTCACTAATGTTTAGAGAAGTCGTGCATTCCTATAAGTGGATACTCATCCCAAGAATTCCCATGAAAGCATACGGGTCCAACGGTTGATTTGGATTTATATGAAATACTTTCCTTGACAGAATTTCCCAGAATACAGGTATCCACCCTTCCGGTCCGCACAAGTTCTCACACATTATCTAGAACTTAAATATTCTTGACGAGAGTTTGGTGATGGATTAGGCTTGAAGCCTAAGAACGTGTCCTCGATGTAGTAGCCTCTTGTAGCACGTAGGTAAGTAGAAACGTAGAATCTCCAAGCGTTCACGTATAATATTTAAGAATAGAATGAGGAGAAAGTTCCTAGTAAAGGACATGAGATAACTCATGTTTGGGTCTCCTAAGTTATAGTCTAGGTCATGTGTCTAATAACCTAATTCCCTATAACTACCAATCTGTCACACCCCAACCGACGGCGGATTATACGTCGGGGCGGACGCGGTTGTTCAACAGCACAAGGTTGACTATTAAAGTTTCAATATTTCATTAATGAATAATTTAAGATTCAATACAAGGAAGAATAATACGAATACAACGTTTAGTTTAAGTAGTCTAGGTCCAAAGCATCCTATGTGATCACGAATAAGTCTCATGATGTAAACCTGAAACATGTGAAAGAATCTGTCAACTACAAAAATGTTGGTGAGATACAAAGGTTTTGACACAGTTTAAACAAGTATTTGAGAAGAATTTACAATTCACTATGATTCATGCATTCTATAATGTAAGTATGAGAAAACAAGCATGTTAGACATTGTGCACATCAACCCTCCGACCAAGTTTAGGCATAACCCGCAGGTTACCCTTATAAGTCTCAAGTTTAAAGTTTAATGTACTAACAAACACCAAGGGCTCCCCCCCGAAGGGGTCAATCAATCAAGGTGGATTGGTCAAATGCAATAGATCTATCATTGTTACTATCGGCTTGATCAAAGCTAATGAATATGCTAGTTTTAAGTTTAATCTAAGCATACAAGTCTCAAGTTTAACATTAAGAATAAACACATAGTCATAGTTGTACAAGAATTGTATAAGTTTAAGGATTGTGAACATGTTTCACCCCAAAAGCATAAAAGGAAAAAGGGGCTAAGTATACTCACATGGATTGATGAAGAGTATTCGACACGGATAAGTATTTGCAAGACTTTGAGGGAGAATATCCTCACGATAAGCCTAAGTATGCAAGTCTAAAGATTTAAGTAAACGTCTAAGACAAAGATCTAGGATTTCAAGATTTGACTAGGGTTCCGAACGAAAAATGGGAATGGTTTGTGTTTATGAAGTTTAAATCAAGTTTATAATAAGGTTTTGAATAATTAACACAAGTCTTGAATATTAAAGTTTCATAAGTTTGTAGATTAGAATAATTATTAATAAAAATAATTATTTAACATGTTTAATTATTGATCACACAAAATAGGCAATAATAATTCAAAGTAATTTTCTAAGTATTTTATAAATGGGGTTGTAAGGATATTTAAGAAAAATAAATAATGATAAATAATAATTATTTAAGATAAATAATTATTAAGAATAAATAATAATCATTTAAGAATAAATAATTACTAAGGACAAATAATTATCCAAAATAATAAACCATTCAAGATTTGAGGTATTTAAGAATTAAGTATTTATCTTACAAAATAATTTTTAATTTAATAATGTTTAAAATGTGGTTACAAGTTTAAATAATAATAGGCATTTATAAGTTTAAATAGAATTTCTTGTAACGCTTATATTTTTAATTATAAGTTTGTATATGGTTAAAGTTTGAATGAAAGCATAAGTCTACAAAGTCTTAAATGATAAGTTTATAAAGTTTTAATATTAAAGCTTCTATTTAAGTTTTATAAAGTTTGTAAATTCAGAAAAATATTCGTTTTTCAATGAATACAAGTTTATAAGTTTCTGTTTTCTAAATAATATATAAGTCTTATAAACTTTTATGATTTTTTTTAAAAGTTATATAAGTTTTCTGTTTATTAACTATTATTTAAAGTTTTAAAACAAAAGAATTTATTTACTTTAGAAATTAAATAGTAAATAGAATTGTATAAGTTCTATAAAGTTTTAAAAGCATCTTTTATAGATTTTAGGTATTGAAAACAAATCTTAAGGATTAAATCTTTGTAAGTTTTAACTAATTTTAATTAATTAAAAATTGTTCCAGAATATAAAAGTATAAATAACAATTGTTTTTATGTTTATAAAAGTTTAATAGATTTTATAAAAATTATTAAAAGTATTAAAAATCGTTTTAAAAGGCTGAAAAAATAGAAAGGAAGCAAAACCGGTTTACCCGGCTCGAACTCGGGTCTGGGACCGGGTCGAGACACACACACACACACGCACTTAACCATCCCAACCACTACCTTATTAGCTTAAAACATGAAAAAGAATTTCTTAAACAGAACCCCAAACTAACCCCAAATCCCCGTATGAACCCTAGATCAAGAATTCGTAAATGCACATCGATTAGCCCTTTGTTCATCAAATTAAACATAGGGCTTCTGATCTATGCAAGATTTCGAGTAGAATGGCCATTTGAATTACCTGAAATGATATCGAAATGGGTGAGAATGAGCTTGGGGTGGACGTCAGCGGTCGAGTCTTCAAATCGGCAAATGCAGGTGTTAATCGGAGAAATTTAGAGTGAAGGGAGTTTGAGTGGTGTGTCGTTAACGAGTCCCAGTAGGTTTTTATAGTCGATTTCATTATTTAACGCTTGGTTAGGTGGGGAGTTTACGGGTAGGCTTAAACGAGTTTGAATTCAAAATACGCGTTGTTAGGCTCGATGTTGAGCATTGATTACAGTTAGGTTACAGTCGCACGCTCGAGTCGGGACTCGAGGTACACTGAATTTGGACGGAATCGCGATTTCGCGCAAAAAGGCTGAAAAATCGGGGCTGGGGAGGTTCGAACCTGAGACTGTTTTGGTTTCAGGGAATTTGGTCAAATTGCAGAACAGGTCACTGATGTTTGAGGTGTTTATCATTTCATGTATAAACTCAAGTTTTAGTTTAAACCAAGTTTTGATATTGACAGTTTTGGTCCCTTGACTCTATAAAAACGAAATATGTTTTATTTTTATAAAACTACCTAAGTTTTATAGGTTTTATTATTTTATAATTTTTATAAAATAATTAATAAGATTTAGAGCTTACATGTTTAAGTATATAAAAAAAATAAGTTTAGAAATTATTTTATTTATATAATTATAAACTTATAAAGTTTTAAGAATTTCAAACATTTTTATTTATAAGGTACATCTATATATATATTTGTCTTATATATATATATATACCAAGTATAACTGTTTTTTTGCTAATTGAATTAATATTTAATATTTAAAAAAAATGTATTTTTAATAAGTTTCTATGATTTGAATGCCCAATACGTGCACGGGTTTAGGGAAAGATACATCGGAAAAATCCTGGATATCACAACTCATGACATCTTTCCCCGCTTTTCTTGACGAGATGCACACGATTATGTTGTGGCCAAAATACCGCCATTGATCCAATACCCACATCTTTTTGTAAGAAGCATAGTCCCTCGCTCCGACATATCCCATTCTATGCCTCCAACACCCATCCACATAGTAATCTGGATAGGATGTCGGGTCGGTAGCGAGGTATCCGAACTGCAGGACCCTTCTTATTGTATCTTCAGAGAAAGCAATAGCCCGACCATCAACGGTAGCCCTTATGATATTAGGGGATACCGTGCAGTCGTGCTCTGCCGTCTCCCAGAATTGCTCCAAGTAAGGTCTTGAGACTGTTGGGTCAGCTGAGATTGCATAACTTATTCTTGATCGGTTCAAAAAATCAACGATCTGCCGATATTGCAAAGCTGCCCCTTTCCACTCAGGTTGAGTGTTCACTAACAAGTTGAATTCGTTAGTGAATGCCCGAGCCATAGTCTGCAGAAACACACAGAAAACATAATCAGAACAGCGTATGTTATTGGAAATGAACAAACATGACATGGTATAGTAGTTACTCATTGAACAAAAATTTCAGACTTAGAAAAGTTTCTAAGTGTTGGTGCTGCGCACTTAGCAAGTGCACAGCTTTTTCTTCTTGCGTACTTAACAAGTACGCAGGAATTACTTCTTGCGTACTTGTTAAGTGCGCAAGAAAACGGGTCGATTAGGTCGCCACTAGGTCGGAATCAAGGATGCTAACCTATGGGACCATTATCAACACCACAAACTACCAACATTTCACCAATTTTTGACCTAACACAGTCGCCGACCCACTGTCGAGTAAGCTTCAACCGACGGCTCGAATCGAGGATCAAAGGGTGATTAGAGAATCGATTAAGGTTCCTATTTGCATGAAACACACAATAAGTTACCCAAAGAACCCCAAATTTTACCCAAAAATTCAAGATTTTAACCTAAAGTTTTCTAAGTCACAAATCGGTCGAATGTCACGATTTTATGGATGGAATCGGTCTAAATTCTCACCAATGCGATGTAATGAGATGATGAAAGTATAGACGGGACGAAAAGATGGTTTAGACACAATCGATTTTGAGTAGAAAATTGCAGAGGGAAACTCTTAGGTTTGAAAGCGTGAAACTCAGAAAAAGTTCTAAGTGTCATTTTTATACCCATCACTCATCGGTCGTGCGTACTTGTTAAGTGCGCACGAGTTAACTCTTGCGTACTTACAAGTACGCAGGACTTAACTCTTGCGTATTTACAAGTACGCAAGATTTACTCTTGCGCATTTACAAGTGCGCAAGCTTTACTCTTGCGTATTTACAAGTGCGCAAGATTTACTCTTGCGTACTTGTTAAGTACGCAAGGCTTACTTCGTGCGAACTTATCAAGTACGCACAGCCCTTAAGTGCGCAAATTTCCAACTCAGAATTATGAAGATTTTTCAAATCAACGAACGAACAAGATAAGAATATTCAAGCACGAGGATTAAAATACAATTCATGAAGGTTAAACATAAAATATTTTTGGCTTTTTCTGATTAAACTTGAACAATGCATAAACTTAAATTCTTTTTGTTCTTTTCTAGATAGATATATACACGTATTCACACAAACTATTTTTGATCAAAGACACGAGCAGAGGATCATATCAGGCTATCTTTTAGCAAAAACGATACAAAATAAACATCAAAGAATATGGGATCATGTCATGGATTACTCTTTATTCATACGTAATAAGCACATAAACAAGTAATTCAAGTTGACAATATTATAAGATTTGAAACTATACGCATCTTTGTATCACGTTCTTGTGTATTAAGGTATTAATTATAAGATTTACAACGTGTACCCCACTGAAATGCTATTTTAACTTGCACTATCTCAAGGCATCTAAGATTTTCCCAATGATTTTCTAGATTTTCAGAATGAAGCTACATCTATTAGTACAGGAAAAATCAAGCAGAATCCATAAGGATTATCGGGAATCATAAGATTCAGAATCGAGTGATTCATTTGTCTTGGTTTCATGTGATTTTCTTCTTTGAATATCGGGATGATGATTCAGGATAATAGATATGGTGTTTGATTATCAGGTAAGGGGATCCAACTTTTATCTGGATTTGATTTCAATGAATCAGGAGTGATTCAAGGGTGAAAACATGCTCAACGGTTAATGCAGAGACATGTCTTGATTCGATCTCTCCTTGCATACTTGTGAGTATGGGCAGTGAGATGAACCGCATTAATTGTGCTAACGACATAACCCGAAACTGATCTCAAAAGAAAATTATTGCCAAAATCTAACATCCTTTATCTGATAATGATCTTTTCTATTCTTTTACGCACACACACTTGCAAACATAGGTTCAATTCACAGTTGTAATTTAGATTTAGTTTCCACACTACTAGTGATTCAAAGACGCATACAGCCTACTGACAATTCAAATTACTTGTAAATAAACAGATTAAAAACATAATAATTTAAACAATTAAGTAAACATAACGCAATCATTTCCCATATGAGCAGTCTATGGTGTTTAGATCATTTCTGATGTACTACCATTTCCTCTTTTCTCAATTTAACTTTGAAATTTTCTCCATTTTCTATTTTGTTTTTGATTTTTTGTAAAATATTTTAAAAACTAAAAGAACTATACAGAAAATTTAAAAGAGTTAAAAATTTAACTTCCATGAATTGAATTGAGTTAAGAAAACTTAGTTTTCACTCAGGATTGAACATTCCTATCAAGTTGACAAGATGCTCAAAACGGGATCGATCAAATGCCTTTGTGAAAAGATCAGCAAGATTGTCATCCGTGTGAACTTTTACAAGTTCGATTAAATGCTTTTCAGCACAATCACAGATGAAATGATGGCGAATCTCTATGTGTTTAGTTTTGGAATGTTT
This sequence comes from Smallanthus sonchifolius, assembly GCA_023525975.1. Classification (NCBI taxonomy): domain Eukaryota; kingdom Viridiplantae; phylum Streptophyta; class Magnoliopsida; order Asterales; family Asteraceae; genus Smallanthus; species Smallanthus sonchifolius. The sequence goes on from CM042040.1 coordinate 30,849,657, forward strand.
CACCGGGTTATTTGTGATGGACATGGTGGCATTGTTGTCAATGAATAGAGGAGTTCCAGTGAAGTTCAAGCCGTAGTCTTTCAATTGCTACTGAATCCACAATATCTGAGAACAACCGCTCGCCGCAGCAATGTATTCTGCTTCACAAGTTGAGACAGAAACCGTTGACTGCTTCTTGCACTGCCAGGAAACAGTCTGTCTCCTAAGAATTGATATCCACCAGAAGTTGACTTTCTGTCAAGGTTACAACCGCCATAATCTGAATCAGTGTAGGCTTTGAAGTCGAATGACTGCTGCTTAGAGTACCAAAGACCTAATCGGGGTTTCCCTTTCAGGTATCTGAAAATTCTCTTCACGGCTATCATGTGTGACTCCATCGGTTGAGACTGAAACCTTGAGCACAAGCACACAGCAAACATTATATCAGGTCTTGAAGCTGTGAGATACATAAGTGATCTGATCATCCCACGGTACAATCTGATGTCCACATCCTTTCCATCTTTGTCAGGATGCAGACCATGATTGACTGGGATAGGTGTTCCATAAGTACAGCTATCATTCATCTTGTATTTTGATAAGATGTCCTGCACATACTTAGTTTGATGTAGATAAATGCCATCCTCTCTTTGACTGACTTGCAGACCCAGGAAGAACGACAATTCACCCATATTACTCATTTCAAATTTGGACTTCATCACCTGCTCGAATTCCCTACACATCCCTTCATTGGTAGATCCAAAGATAATGTCATCGACGTATACTTGTACAAGAAGAATGTCACCTCCTGCTTTTCTAATGAAGAGAGTCGAGTCAATCTGTCCATGGTCAAAACCATTAGACAGTAAATGCTTAGATAATGTCTCATACCATGCCCGCGGTGCTTGATGAAGACCATAAAGTGCTTTGTCGAGCTTGTACACTTTATTGATATTATGCGGATCTTCAAAGCCGGGAGGTTGAGTGACATAGACCTCTTCATGAACTTTACCATAAAGGAAAGCACTCTTCACATCAAGTTGATAGACCTTGAAGCCGACATATGTGGCATAAGCCAAGAACAGTCGAATGGCCTCAATTCTAGCAACTGGGGCATATACTTCTGTGTAATCCAAGCCCTCTTGCTGATAAAAACCCTAAACAACCAATCTTGCTTTATTCTTCACAACAACATGACGATCATCCATCTTGCATTTGAACACCCATCTGGTTCCAATTGGCTGAAACCCTTTTGGCAAGTCAACCAAATCCCACACGTGCAACTTTTGGAATTGAGACAATTCATCTTTCATCACCTCAATCCAGCAGTTGTCAGTGAGAGCCTTCTTCACATTCTTCGGCTCTAACTGGGACACGAATGCAGCATGCAGACATGTTTCCATGACACCAGTGTCAAGTATCTCTGTGTAAAGACTGGTGTTCTCAGTGATGGTTCGATGACGAGTCTGAACGCCGGCATAAGGATCACCAATAATGTTGTCGATTGGATGATTCCTATGCACTCTCGTCTCCGGTACAATCGGTTCATGAATTTTTGGATCTAGATTCGTGCTTAACTCCCCCATTTCCTGTGTTCTAGAGGAAGAAGATTCAATGTTAATTGGATCAGCTGGAGCTTCATTTCCTACAGTTGTGTTAGGATTGGCTTGAGCGTCATCTCCAACAACAAGAACATCTTCACTGTTATCACTGTCATGAATTCTAGATGCAGATGCAGCATTGGAATCAGGAGTTATAATCGGTACAGTGGCACGAGTAGAGAAACTGGAGTCATCGCAGCCACCCAATAATTCATAAACATTTGCGCGTTATCTGCAGATATATCAGGAAGATTGAATGACTTGAATAGCGCATCATAATCAAAACCCCAAGCTGGACCTGTTGGTTCGGGTGGAATGCTGTGTTTACTACAATCCACTTCAAACCATTCCTCGACAGTACGAGTTCCTATGTTGTACACTCTTTTGCAAGGCGAGTTGGCAACGTATCCTAAGAAGATGCCTTCCACTGCTTTTGCATGAAACTTAGACTGGCGGTCTTTGTACTGTAGCAACAAGGAACAAGGACTACCAAAAGGAACTAGGTAATCAAGATTGGGAAGTCGATTGTTGATCAACTCGTAACAAGTCTTGTTGTGCCTCTTCACAACCAGAACTCTGTTTAAGACGTGACAGGAAACTTTGCATCCAACAGCATAGTCCTTGCAGTCTCAATAAGTGTTCTGTTCTTCCGTTCAGCAACTCCATTCTGCTGAGGCGTGTACGGCGCGTTGAATTCGTGACGGATCCCTTTCTTAAGACAGAAAAGCTCCATCAAATTATTCTTGAACTCAGTTCCGTTGTCGCTCCTTATCCTTCTAACTTTCAGCTTGCAGAGAGATTCCAAGCTCAGGATCAAGTATTGAAGAATATCAGCAGTCTCGTCTTTAGTATCTAAGAAATGCACCCAAGAAAAACGTGAGAAATCATTAGTTAGAGTTTTGGAGCTTGGGCTTGTGAGACTTCCATTGCTGTTTGCCCTTTTTACAAGGCATACAGTCATCTGCAACGGTAAATCTCAGCTTAAGAACCCTGGTTACCAAACCGTTTCGGACAAGATGATTCATTTTACGATACGAAATATGTCCGAGTTTCCTATGCCACAAGATGGAGTCAAGCTCTGTCGCTTTGGTAAGCAGACAAGTAGAAACTGATGAGGTGGTTGTTGCCACGCTCATATCGATCTGCTAGGTGTCGTTTGTTCTTGGCGCTCTCATTAGGATCCAATCTTCTGGAACTTTAAAACCGGGTTTGAGAATCAGGCATTCTGACTTGTCAAACATCACCGAGTACTCCTTATCACACATTTGGGAGACACTCAACAGGTTATGCTTCAGCTGCTCGCAGAAGTTGACATTGTCAAAGCTGACACAACCGTTCGAAACCACGCCTTGACACGTGATGTTGGAGCCTTTTTCTCCGGCAAAGGCCACATAGCCGCCTCTGAATGGTTTAACGTCTTGAAGCAGGGCCATGTTTCCTGTCATGTGCCTGGAACATCCACTATCTACATACCAGCGGTTAGAGATAGTACCCTTCGGACGTCCCTGCACGATAAACAAAAGAATTAGTTAGATTTGGAGACCCAAGCCATTGTGGTCTTGGGTCGTCCGTCTTTCTCGAAATAAACTACTTCTTTCAACTCACAGTCATGATGACTGTTCAAAATTGGTGAATCTTTGGAGGAATTGGGAACAGGAAATTGAGAACCTTTTACTTTCTTGTTCCAGGATCTCTTTTGATTCTTAACCAGAACAGGAGACTTTGGCTCAACCACAGCCGGTGAACTTGTGGAAGCTTCACCTGATTGAGCTTTAGTCAGCTGTTCCAGCTTTCTCAACCTCTTATTCCTTCTTCTTCTCTGTGGCTTAGAGAGTTTAGCCACAGATTTCTCACCAGTACGTGTACTACCAGATGTAGACACATGAGGTACAGCAGGTTGCTTTACCTTTCTTGCAACAGATGGTTTGGCCTCAGATTTGATCTTTGGCTTTGCCATCAGTTGGACTGGTGGTTTCACCACATTCTGCTTTGGACTTTTGGGAGATGGTTTCACTGGTGGCGACCTGGGGATAACAGCTGGTTGTGAAACAACAGGCCGTTTCCCTTGGTTCTTAGAAGGACAGTTCACAAAAATGTGACCAACCAAGCCACAATGAAAACAGTTCCTCTTGTCCACATGAGTTCTCTTGTAAGGCTCATTAGATCTGGCCTTAGAAAACTCTCCATTATGAGCAGGAGGAGTTGGTTTCTGAACAGCAGTCTGAACCTTAACAGTTTGATTTTTGGGAGTATAGTATTTTTCCAAATTTTCTTTGTAACCAAGCCCAAAGTGAGCTGAAAAAGCCTGTTTCTTTACTTGGTTAAGGTTTTTATACCCCCCATAAAGCATTACTTTAAGTTTATCATTTGATTCAATGACATCAGGTTCAGTTAAAATGCAATTATCACCATTAATGATAATGTTTTTCTTGACTTTCTGTTCAGTCAACAACTCCTCAGATACTACTCCTTCAGGGCAAGAGTTAACCGACCCATCTTCAGAAGCAGTAACAAACTCCTCACTAGATGTGGAGTTAGCCTTACTTGAGGATTCATCCTTTTTAGGGGAATCATCCTTATCAGAGGACTCATCTAAACAAGTGAGATCAATGTCTATTAAGCTATTGACAAACTTCCCACTGATTGGTGGAGGAATGGCATTGGTACCAAGACCTAGACCATTCATTTTCCTCACTACAGATTCGTAGTGTTCCACCATAAAGCGAGAGTTTTTCAACTTCTCATTAGTGCATTTTAACTGCAAGATCTCATTTTGTAGTTTGTTGATTTCATTGTTCCGTTTTTCTAGCCCCTTATAAGCTATATCCAAGTGAAGTTGCTGATCGCTCATTTTTAAAGAATACTCACGTTTTTCCTTTTTCAACGTTTCAATAGACTCTTTAAAACGTTTTTCATTTTCTGTATAGTTTAGAGCTGCCATACTTAGGGGTTCAATTTTGTCTTGGAGCTTAGAATTTTCAAGTTTTAGCCCTAGACACTTAGAACATGAAACAACAGAAAAGGGATTAGAGTCTACCTCATGAATGAAGAAGGAGAGAGTTAACTCGTGCGCACTTAACAAGTAAAGCTTGCGCACTTGAGAAATGGTCTTGTGTATTTATATTTGCTCTTTCGTACTTGTAAGTACACAGGAGTAGATGTAAGTACGCATGATATAACTTAAGTTCGCACAAGTTCAGTCTTGCGCACTTGTAAGAACGCAGGAGATAACTCTTGCGTATTTAGTAATTACGCAGAAACCTGTACTTTTTGCCAGAAATGGTAAGTACGCAGGACACCTTTTCAGCAACTTTCACCAAACTTTTCCGATCGCCTGAAACTCGCAGGAGATGGTAAAAATTCGTTTGATGGTTAATGCAAATGAGCCAAAGGGTCAGAAACTTGTTTCTAACCAACCTTTGATGCTCAAATAACTCAAATACACAACAAAAATTGGTTTTTTGAGAGATTTTTGCTTCTAAAAAAGTGCTCAAGAGCTACCCCTTTTTTATCACAAAAATCAACAAAAATACCTCTTTTTGCTTGTAAAACTCAGTAAAAACGTCTCCAAACTCACTTACAACACTCGAATTCAAGAACCTGGCTCTGATACCACTTGTAGGTCCCTTCGTGTGTGTCGGATCGTTGCATGCAAGTGGTCTACTAGTCGGACCGGGTGTGGAATACCCGTGACTAGGCGGAGAGTCTAACTAAAACAAAGTAAACCAAACACGAGAGTCACAATAAAAGCTCTTTCTATTATAAACACTCGACGGTTACAGAGAGATTACAAATTGCGTACTTAACAAAATGAGTTCGTCTAAGATATGAGTTCTGCGTACTTATCCTCTGTGAACCAAACCTATTTATACAGACCTGATTCCTGCGCACTTAGCAAGTGCGCAGGACCAAATGCTCTTGCGTACTTAGCAAGTACGCATGGGTCTTCCTGCGTACTTGCTAAGTACACAGGAGCTTTCTCCTGCACACATGTAAGTGCGCAAAACACTTAGAAGAAATGCAACATACATTATGTAAAAGTAAATACAACTCGATAAACTATTACATAACGACTCTTACATACAAAGACAATTTACAGACATTAGAAATACAAACTAAGACTCTATCCAGAGTGTTGTCACAGGAAAGTGCATCAACAGAAGGTGCAAGACGGTATGGAGCTCTAGCCACTGGGTTAGCTCTGGGTACAAGGTCAATGCGAAATTCTACTTGCCGAACGGGTGGAAGACCGGATAAGTGTTCGGGGAATACTTCGGGAAAATCCTGGATGATGGGGATGTCTTTAATATTCTTCTCTTTGACATCCTTTTGAACAATATGGGCTAGGAAGGCTACGCACTTCTTTCGTAGGTACTTTTGAGCAGTAGTGCATGACATTAATTTGAGTCCTTTGCTGGGTTTTTCACCAAAGACTCTCAACGTTTCTCTCGACGGAAGGGGTATTCGGATGCACTTCTCAAAACAGATGACTTCGGCATGGTGATTTGACACCCAATTCATGCCTATGATGATATCAAAACTTCCTAGCGGCATTGGCACGAGGTTGATTGGAAATGTATGATCATTAAGTTCTAGAGAACAGTCGTGGATAATGGAGTCTATTGTAAGGGAGTCACCATTTGCTACTTCGACAGTGAAGGTTTTCTCCAATTTAGACAGTGTTTTTGCAGGTAAGGGTTCAAAGTTAAGTGACACAACACTTTTATCTGCACCGGCATCAAATAAAAAGGAGGCATATTGACTATTAACAAGGAATGTACCGTTGACCACATCATTGTTGGCTTGAGATTCATTGGCGTTGATGTTGAAAGCACGCCCACTCCGCCTTGTCTAGCATTGATAAACTTCGGGCATTGGTCACGGAAGTGGTTTGGGTTGCCACATTCATAACAAGCACGCCCGTTTGCTATGGCGGGGACACCTTGATTAGTCACTTGTTGATTGGTTCGGGTTGGTGGGTTGACTTGGCCTGTAAGTGCTTTGGCTCTACAAACATTGACCATATGGCCATATTTCCCATAGTGAGTGCAAAGGCGACAGGGAATGGTTTGGGGGTGGTGATAATTGCATGTGGCACATAGTGGGTAGGTCCCCACATATGGCTTCTTGACTGGTACTTGAGCCATGGGAGCAACTTGGTTAACAGGCATAGCAGGAGTGACCACAGCAAAATTTCTAGTCTTTCTTTTTTTATTATTGTGGTAGGGTTCAGTTCTGGCTTCTTTGATGTGAACAGGAGTGGTTGTGGTGTCGGGAGCTTTCTTGGTGCCTTTTCTAGTCAGAGTACCTGCTTTCACATGGTTGTCGGTCAAAGTAGCAGATAATCGGATAGCATCTTCGAGTGTTGCGGGATTTCTCCCTAAGACAGTATCCTGAATTTGCGTAGGTAATCCACCGATGTACTTTTCAATGCAACGGGATAAGGGTGTGACCATGTGGGGCACAAGGAGACTCAGTTCATGAAACCGGGTTGTATAAGCAAGACTTTCACCACTGTCTTGGGTAAGATCCCAAAACTCAGCTTCCAGCTTCCTCACTTCATTCCGAGGACAGATCTCTTCGGTCATTAGTCTCTTAACCTCATCCCATGGTAAGGCCATGGTTGCCTCTATACCTCTTGTTCTCTTTTCCCCATTCCACTACCTAAGTGCCCGTTTTTGGAAGACACTTGTGGCATGACGGACCCGAAGGTTATCGGGGCAGTCACTATTGAGGAAGGTGCCCTCAATACTTTTGAACCATTGACGGAGTCCCGTAGCTCCTTCGGTACCATAGAACTTAAGAGGATTGCATGAGTTGAAGTGTTTGAAGGTGAATTGTGGTAGGTTGGCACCACCACCACCATTAGTTCCATGGTTACCGTTTGTGGCACCATTAACTTGAGTGAGTTGAGTTACAAGTTGTGCAAGGATAGCATCAATGTCAGTGTTGTTGTTGGGCACGGTAGCACGACGAGGAGGCATTCTACAGATTTGCACAACACAAGAAGAGATGTAAGAACTTATGAAGGTTGATTGAATTTAAAAGATAAGATAACAAATAAAATAGTAAATCATAGTTTGGATTGTACTCAAATAATGATATAATCACTTGAATACTGTGACACATTAAGGTTAATTAAACTCATATAATTTTTTTAAAGAGACATGCTTTAGCCTATAAGTAAACACTCATCCCGGGAATTCCCAGGAAAGCATACGGGTCCCTCGGTTGATTGGGATTTATACGAAATGCTTTCCTAGACAGAAAACCCATAATACAGGTGTCACCCTTCCAGATTGCACGTGTCCTCAAATAATTAACAAATTTTAAAAGCCTTAACGAGGACATAAAGAAATTTTTATAGATTTAACTCCATGAAGTTTCCACATGCTATGATGATAATGATAAAGAAGTAGGCAAGAAGGTTATGAGGTTTAGGGTAAGGGTAGGGATATTGTTTTATTTAATTTATTATTTAGGTATAGTCTAGTAAGTCATGAACTTTAACAAATAAGGTACCATAATGAAATAAATATTAATATAATAAGCATGTAACACATAGCATGTAGCACATAACACATAATCATGAAGCATGGTATAAGTGGGTGTCCTAAAGTTATAGCCTAGGTCAAGGGTGTCTAATAACCTAGTTCCCTATAACCAAGGCTCTGATGCCAATCTGTCACACCCGAACCGACGGCGGAAACGTCGGGGCTGGACATGTAGACTGTTCATGAGCACAAGGTTCGCTAGATTTCAATATTAAATCATCAATTTCATTTCAAACAATTTAACCACAAATAGCAAAATTCAACAAGTACATAAATGAAAATACAAATTGTTCTTTGAATTTAAATTAACTAAGTCCAAACTTAAGTGGAGCATGTCTTGATCAAATTCACGCATTAGCACCTGAAACATGAATAAAATAAGGTCAACTAAAAAGTTGGTGAGCATACATAGGTTTGTACATAGATAGTGTATAAATATGAATAAGCAAATACTTATATGTCATGATAAATAAGGCATTTATGGGGAGCAGCTATTGTGAAACTAAAGAACAATCAAACCTTTGTAACTAGCATGCAAATTGTGTTGTCGGTAACAATCACCCCAATCTGGGTGGGTTTGTCAGACTCAATAGATCTATCATTGTTAATGTAGAACCAAAGACTGATTGCTACAAAATTTTTCTAAGTACAACTGCTGCGAACAACACAAGATTGCTGCTGACCAAAACAGCTGCTGATACTTTGTCTGCTGCTGAAGACTAAAGTAGCTGCGGATAGGCTTATCAGCAGCATTCAACACATGTTGCTGCTGATAGGCATATCCTCAGCAGCTGCGGATAGATCAATCTTGCTGCTGGTCCTCATCTCTGCTGCTGATAGCTTTATTCTCTGAAGACCAAACGTTGCAGCTGACTATCCATGTGAAGCGCCTCTGACACCTTTCTGCCAAAGCAACTGCCACACTCCAAGCAGAAGGAATCTCACTGGTGCAACCATTAAAGGACAATGACGCACTTCTCCAAGCATGCAAACAATGATGCCTAATAAGACATTTCAGTAAAGTTAACTAGATTAGCCTTTGCGTGTAATTTAGATTAATAAACAAGATCAACGGCTTGTGTTAGATATGATCCTTAGAATCAAGGGTCTGTCTTGATTCTAAGTTACTATATATATCTTGTAAACACTTCAAACAAAGTGTGCCTTCATAGTGCTTCTTGATAGTGTTTTACTTGTAAACTTGTAATCTCAGAAGTCTAATACAACAGTGCATTTATCAGTATTCTTGCTGTTTACTTGTTTACTTTGTTGGTTGCTATTGTTTCCGCCAATATCAACTAGAATAGAATCACCTTGTAATCTTACGATCCTACAAGTGGTATCAGAGCTTTGGCTCAAAATTAAACAAACTAAAATTTGTTTAATCACTTTCTGATTCTATTCAAAACTCTATTCTTGATTAAGTCACACAAAACAAAATGGCACAATATAATGGATTTGAAGACATCGGCAGTATCAACCGACCACCGAGGTTGGTGTCTGGGGAGGACTATGATATGTGGAAGAACCGTATGGAAAGCTTCTTCTGCTACCATGAATACGGAATGTGGAAATCCATAAGGGATGGACCTTATGTTCCCATGGTGGCCTCTGCTGACTCCGGAGGACCACTAGTTCCGAAGGAACCCTCCAAGTATTCTGACGAAGATATCAAGAAAATGGAGGTGGACTTCAAGGCATTAGGAGCTATACAAATGTGCCTTCCAAATGAAGTTTTTCACAACTTCAAGGCTCAGAAAACTGCAAAGGAATTATGGGGAGCCTTGGAAAAGATGTTTGCTGGATCTGAGGAGGTCAAGGAGAACAGACGTGACATTCTCAAGCAACAGTATGAAAACTTCATCTGGAAGGAAGGTGAGTCACTAATAGTTTTATATAATAGGTACACGTACCTGGTTGGAGAACTGCAGTGCTCCAAGGTAAAACTGGAGAATGAAGACATTCTCAAGAAGTTCATAAGATCTCTTCCTAGTTGTTGGACATTATATACAGTGTCCATCAGAAGAACAGAGAATCTGAAGACTCTTCAGATGACTGAGCTCTTTGGCATGCTCAAAACCTATGAATTAGAAATGATTCAAGCTAAAGAAAGGAGCTCCAGTTATCAATCAGCTACCACTTCCTCCACCACCACCTCAGCGCTTCACTCTGATCATTCTAGTCCTAGTGCAAGCAACTACTATCCTCCCATTGTTACTCATCCTCAAACACCAACTGATTCACAATCCAACTCATCACCATTTCTTCTTGAGGCACCTCCTCAACAGCCAACCTCTACTTCTTTTGTGTCTGACAACTCAAGCAGCATGCACTTCATAAAGGAGGATCTGGAATGCTTTCATCCAGATGATCTTGAAGAAATGGATATTCAGCACTCACATGCCATGCTCTCCCTCAGAGCAAAAAGGTTTTATTCTAGAACCGGGAGATCAGTTCCAAGCAACAGCTCACACACCAGAGTTGGGCTTGAAAAGTCCTACCCTAAGAATATAGGATTTGAGAATCTCAGCAGTTTCATCTTTTGTTCTTAGGAAGAATACCCATGAGAATCTGGAGAAGTCATCAGTTATCACCAGACAGTAGGACTTTTTGCCCTTTGACACGACATTCGTAGGACCAAAGAGATCCATATGCAGTAGCTGGAGAGGGGTGTCATTTGTGTTCAATGTCTTGGGCTTGTGGGAACTCTTGTGTTGTTTTCCCTTCAAGCAGGCAATGCAGTGATCGTCTAGCTGGAATTCTTTGTCAGGAAGCCCTCTGACAAGATTGTCCTTCACTAATTTATTGATTGTTTTGATGTTAACATGGCTTAACCTCCTGTGCCAGAGAGTGGATTCATCAACTGATGCCTTTGACAGAAAACATGGCATATGAGTGACAACATCTTTAAGACCTCAACCACGGCAACTCATGGTGAGGGTGTTTCCTAGGAAACTCCCCTCACTGAGAGGAATCCCAGGCGCCAAGAAACCACGGGTGATGGGGATGCTGAGGCTCAGCCTACGGCCCCATCTGGGTCCAAGGATTCCACAACTGTGGATGAGGACAGACTGAAACTTCATAACTTGGAATTGACGGCCAGGGTGGCTATGCTAGAGGCTGAAGTGTCCAAACTAAGACACCAAGTCTCTATGCATGAAGCCCATCAATGCCCAACTTTAGCCACTCCCTCTCTTGTATCAGTAGGCACCCAAACTGATGCTTACCTGTCTACTGATGCAACCAAAAAGGGGGAGATGGTCTCTATGGAAGAAGATACAGACAGTCTTGACGACTGGATTCAAGAGCAGGTTGTACTTCAAAGCTCACTATTCAAGCCAGCTTTTGTACAAATTCATGACTTGCCAGTCTCAGATAACGAAGAAGAAGGGACATCTGAAGACTGGAAGTTGGTCGTCAGGGCTGTTGATGAAATGCTGAATGATGCTGAAGACACAGAACAAACAAATACATCATTCAGCATCCTTCCTGAAGCAGCAGCCATCATTAGTCAATCCTCTACCCCCCAACTATTTAGATCATCAAAGAAGCTAGAATTTGACTCCATTCTAGCTTGGGGGTATGATGGATCAGCTGAGAGGTTTTGGATTGGATGGGAGTTCAGCGGAGTAGAAGAGCTGAACTGGAACTCTCTCAATGCCCTCCAAGTCCTACAGCTATACTTATCAAACTGCATCAACAACTCAGCAGAACTTGCCATTGGCAGGTTCTATGACCTGATGGAGGATAATCTACCCAGGCTCCAAAGACTCCTACAAGTAGCACATCGGGTAGCTTATCCTGAATCCTCGGCGGCCGTAGAAAGGAGACTGACTCCTAGCAATCTTGAAATAATAAGGAGCAGTCTTCTCACTGAAGAAGAAGTTCTGGGCCTTCGAAGATTCCTGTATGCTTTCCTGATCAAGGACTTGGACGTGCTAGGTTGGGTGAGCACTAAGTCCCTTGACCACACTCTTCTGCTCAGCAACGGCTCCTCTCTCATCATCAACACCAGGAACATCCTTCAGCTGCCCTCAGACTTCCTATTCAAGATTTTTCAGCTCAGAGCCAACATCTGCAATATTAACTCATTGGAGAGCCAGGCAATGATGGTCACCATCAAAGCCCATCTTGAAGAAGAAGGACTGATTCCTCAGGAAGAGTCTGTGTCAACTTCTGATACTGACTCCAACTCAGATACTCCACAAGTTGAAGCCACATCTGTAGAATCTGGCACAAGATCTTCACTTAGAGATCAACTGAGGGAAATAGAAGGTCCTGAGTATCAACTTGATGAAGACAGTGACCGTCCCTTGTCAATTCCTCAACTTGCCAATGAAGCCGAGGCAGAGATCCCAACAGCACAACAATCAGCTGTTGCTGTGATCAGTGAAGCCAGAGCAGAGGCATCCAATGTTAATAAAGGGAAGGGCATTATAACAGAAGAGGATGAAGAGAGGTTGCGAAAAGAAAAGAAAGAGAAAGAAGAAAGAAGAAGGAAAAGAGAAGAAGAAGAGATGGCTGAAGAGATGGCTCATAAACAGAGGCATCAAGAAAGAAAGGCAGCCATACTCCTAAGACAACAGACAATCCAGCTGTATGCCAAACAGCTGGATGAGATGAAAGTTAAAATCCATGCAGGGTCTCAAGTTGAGGAAGATGAACAACTTGCCAGACAGCTGCAGGAAAAGTTTGCAAAGGAAGAAGAAGAAGAGAATGAAAAGAAGAGGAAGGAAGATGCTAAGTTTAGAATCACTTATTCTAAATTAGCAAAAGAATTAAGGGAGGAGTGGACTGAAGCTCTGATCTCTCAAGGTGAGGATGCAGACTACCTTGAGAAACTTTCAAACAAAGAGATTTACAGAGCCTTCATGGGTCAGCATGGTCAATTGGCTAGCAAGAAAAAGGCTGAAGAAGAAGAAAAAGCCAAGCTACAGTCCAAGAAGACCATTGCACTGAATAAAAGGACCCATGAAGAAAGGAAGGTCATGATTGACTTCCTTAAGGCTAGAGGAGATAGTGGAAAGAGGCTAGGTCCTATGAATTTCATGAACCTGCAAGCCCTCTACTTCAAAGTTAAAAAGGATGAGGAAGAAATACTAGGGAAGAAGGGCTCCAAGAAAAGGGTACTTATCAAAGAAGAAGAAAAACCAAAGACAAAGAAACCCAAGCCTTCTCCCTCATCTACCTCTTCCTCAGTCCATCATCCTTCCACTCTCCTCCCCAAACCTTCCACTCCTCCACCCAACAAGTCCAAATCATCCCACCCAGCTCCCACTCATCAACAGCCTCCCCTGAAGAAATCCAAATCCTCATCTGAACCTGAAGACTCAAGAGACATAGTTGAATGGGTCTACAATCCACAGGATCAAAGATTTGAGATCTTTAGGGGGAGAACTGAAAGAAGAAGATCTACATACAGGTCTGTTGATGAGGTTCTGCAACTACCAGATTCCTAAGAAGAATTTTGGAGCTGGGTGAAGCTCATGAGCTTGCAAATGAGAGTGGGAAACATCTAATGCTAGCAATCAGACATTACTTCAACCCTAGCAAAGATGTGGTCATGGATATCAAACCACTCAAGTCCCACTCTCCATTTGTATCTTGGTCCTACAATGCTGATTTGGATGAGTTCACTCTGATTGATGTAAAGAAGCAGCAGATGAGATGTTCAAGCAAAGCAATCTACAAAATGCCACACAAAGACATCAAGACTCTGTCTGAACTTCCACTGAACAATCCCAGCAAGGATCCAAGAGGCTATGAGGTTGAAAGGATAATCAGCCACATGCAAAAGCTTCAGCAACAGAGGGATTAGAAGAATTTTGGTAGTATCAGTCTAGGGGGAGTTTGTAGAACCAAAGACTGATTGCTACAAATTGTTCTAAGTACAACTGCTGCGGACAACACAAGATTGCTGTTGACCAAAACAGCTGCTGATACTTTGTCTGCTGCTGAAGACTAAAGTAGCTGCGGATAGGCTTATCAGCAGCATTCAACACATGTTGCTGCTGATAGGCATATCCTCAGCAGCTGCGGATAGATCAATCTTGCTGCTGGTCCTCATCTCTGCTGCTGATAGCTTTATTCTCTGAAGACCAAACGTTGCAGCTGACTATCCATGTGAAACACACTCCAAGCAGAAGGAATCTCACTGGTGCAACCAATAAAGGACAATGACGCGCTTCTCCAAGCATGCAAACAATGATGCCTAAGAAGACGTTTCAGTAAAGTTAACTAGATTAGCCTTTGCGTGTAATTTAGATTAATAAACAAGATCAACGGCTTGTGTTAGATCTGATCCTTAGAATCAAGGGTCTGTCTTGATTCTAAGTTACTATATATATCTTGTAAACACTTCAAACAAAGTGTGCCTTCATAGTGCTTCTTGATAGTGTTTTACTTGTAAACTTGTAATCTCAGAAGTCTAATACAACAGTGCATTTATCAGTATTCTTGTTGTTTACTTTGTTGGTTGTTATTGTTTCCGCCAATATCAACTAGAATAGAATCACCTTGTAATCTTACGATCCTACAGTTAACCGTCGGCTTAAATAGTTAATGATTGCACATAAATTGCACACAAAAGTTAACACACTTAGCACTCAAACATAAAGCTCAAATTTGCACACATGAATGCAAATAGGATTTGTGTTTGTGTAGTTTGTGTAAACGTAAGCTATTGTTTGTATAAAATTCATGAATCACCCCAAAAAGTGTAAAAGATAAAAGGGGCTATGTAATACTCACTTGATTCAAGAGTGTTGCTAGTACGCAAGACTAGGTAGCAAAACGGTCCTTGTAACTCACCACGTTAACCTAGTGTGTAATGTATATTGATTTAACAGCGGGTACAAAAGTCTATGTCTAAGTCTAGAGTTCAACAGTTTTGATGTGTGTGGATTGGTACAAAAATGTTTGTGTTATTCCATGTAAGGGCATGCTATGCTTGTATAAGAATTTAATGTATATTATGAGTTCAAGGTATATATGTATGAACTTAATAGTCATTGACGTAGAGTTAGATTTAAATAAATAAAATAAATAAATAATTTTATTTATTTGTGAAAAATATGTTAAAATATATAGAACGAAAATATATATTTATGTTTAGAAAAAGAAATTCTATTTATGTGGATAGGGTTAATTTAAAAAAAAATAAATAAACAAATAATTTTGTTTATTTATATGTGAAAAATATGTTAAAATATATAGAACGTAATTATATTTTTATGTTTAGAAAAAGAAATTCTATTTATGTGAATAGGGTTAATTTAAATAAATAAAATAAATAACTAATTTTATTTATTTATTTGTGAAAAGTATGTTAAAATTTATAGAATGTAAATATATATTTATGTTTAGAAAAGAAATTTTTATTTGTGTATTATAATAAATAAATTTTTATTTATTTATGATCTTTAAAATAAATATTAGTTTGGTTTAAATGAGTTAATATTTTATAAACTTTTATAAAATTTATTGCTTTTATTTAGAAATTAATTTTAAATATTTAAAGTTTTTGTTTTAAAAGTTTAATGTGCAAATTTAACACTTTAATCCGAATTTATATTGAAATTTAATAATTCTGCTTTTATTCTGTTATAAATATCTCAAGGTTTATAAAAATATTTTTTATAAAATTTTTGCAGTTTTAGAAAACTGTTTTAAAAATATAAACAGTCCACCCGGTTCGAACCCGGGTGGCTATTGTGAAGGTCAACTGGTGCAACCACTGGACTAGAGGACCTACTTGTGTACCAGTCCGGTTCGGGTGGATATTAACACGAAGGGGAAAGGAAGCCGGACTGGGTTATAAGGAATCGCATTAAAAATAGCCGGTGATGTGGGTTTCAAACCCACACCATTTGGTCCAATGGCGCAATGGCATAGCCAGTCGGACAAGATGGTTTCGCTGATTGAATACTAAATCCATTAAACTAAATACGCAAAAATGATCAATCGAAATTTCCCGAATCAAAATCGTATGAGCAGGTTCAATAATTCGCCAGAAATCGAACCCGATACGAAAGCTGGATACGAATTGGATTGGGGCTTTCGATGTACGGTTGAAAACAAATTGAACCATGTAAAACTTACTTGGAATGGTTTGGGCACAATTGCAGTCGGCTACGGTTTCAGTCTCAAGGTTCTTGAGGCTCGATCGACGTCTAGGAGTTAAAAGGAGTGTGATATTGGTTCTTGAGAGTTTGAATGGGGTTGTATGATGGTGTATGACTGTATGAATTTGATAAATTTTATCTTAATTAGCCGATTTGATTTTGGTTTGTCTGTAACACTTGTCGGACGAGATTTACGCATCAAATCGACGTTTTGAAAATGGATTGGGTCGTGAACAGGTCCACATTCATCCAGGAAACGTTTGCGCGTGACTTCCGGGAATTTAAACGCGTTAATTTTTTGGATTGATAATGGATTGATACGAATTTGACTTTGTGAAGTCAAATTCATTTGAATTCAAACTCGCCCGCTTGAAATGATCGAATTGATATGATAATTGGGCCGAGATTGGGTCGATTTCTGTTTGTGAATCCACGAGGAGTCCAACTCGACAAGGATCCATCGCCGGCAACCTCGGATTATCACAATTTTGGCCCCTTTGACTTTTGAAAGTCAAACAGATTAAGGAAAGTCAAAATTAAGGTTTTAAAGTCAAAATTTTGAGTGTGGGGTTCCAATTTAGGGTTGGTTCAAGCAACGAGAAATTTCTTGTTAGTTGAATGAATGCATCTACGTATGTATGTATTTGTTTGGTATTTACATAAATATATCCGTAGATATATATGATTTTTAATAATGTATACCCGTGTAAAACCCGTGAAATTGTATTGTGATCTAGGGTTTGATTGTTGGTATGAATAGAATAAACCAGTGTACAATGTTTTGGAATTAATTGCGTTACATTGATTTGGAACTAAAGATAATAAAATCAGAAATGTTACACCAACCAAGGCCTCGGTTGCGTCCTCATGCAACGAGGCAAGGTGATCGCTTATGCATCAAGGCAACTTAAGATTCATGAGAAGAATTATACGACGCACGATCTCGAGTTCGGTGCGGTCGTATTCGCATTAAAGATTTGAAGACAGTATCTCTATGGCACAAAATGTGTGGTGTTCACCGACCACAAAAGTCTCCAACACATCTTCAACCAAAAAGAACTCAATATGAGGCAACACCGTTGGGTTGAACTCCTTAACGACTATGACTGTGAGATTCGTTACCATCCTGGCAAAGCGAATGTTGTAGCCGACGCTTTGAGTCGTAAGGATCATGTCATGCTTCATTGTGTCCGAATTCAAACCGACATTCAAAATCGTATCCTAGAATCTCAACACGTCTCAGTCACCGTGGGTAACATGTACGATGAAATTTCATGTGGTGTTGAACTTCAGCTTGAATCCAAACCAAATGGCTTACCCTATTACTTGAATCGTATTTGGGTTCCCGATCGCGATGATCTCCATGCATTTCTCATTAACGAGGCTCACAAGACTCGTTATTCTATTCATCCTGGTGGGGATAAAATGTACCAAGATATTCGCCAACAATATTGGTAGCCCGGCATGAAGAAAGACATTGCTCTCTATATTGTCAAATGTCTAACTTGCTCCAAAGTCAAAGCCGAACACCAACGTCCCTCCGGTTTACTTGAACAGCCGAAAATCCCCGTGTGGAAATGGGAGAATTTAGCTATGTACTTCCTTACCAAACTCCCTCGCACCTCAAGTGGTTATAATAGCATATGGGTGATCATTGACCGCCTCACCAAATCAGCTTGCTTTTTGCCTATCTATGGAGACTATCGGGTTGAGAATTTGGCCCGAATTTACATTGACGAAATTATGAGTCGTCACGGTGTCCCACTAAACATAATCTCCGATAGAGATGCTCGTTTCACCTCCCGTTTCTTGCAATCCCTCCAAACCGCCCTTGGTACACGATTGGATTTGAGTACGGCTTACCATCCCCAAACTGATGATCAGACCGAGCGTATTGATTTTGGTGGCAATTGAGATTCACATCTATCCCTTATTGAGTTCTCTTACAACAATAGCTACCATACAATTATCAATATGGCTCCATTTGAAGCTCTCTATGGTCGTAAGTGTCGTTCTCGTATCTGTTGGAACGAGATTGGTGAAGCACAAATCACCGGTCCCAAGTTAATTCAAGAAACATCCGACAAGATCCTTCAAATCCGTGACAACATTCGATTAGCGAGGAGTCGGCAAAAGTGCTATGCCGACAAGCGACGAAAACCCTTGGAATTCCAAGTCGATGACCTTGTACTTCTAAATGTGTCTCCGTGGAAGGGTGTGATCCTTTTTGGAAAGAAAGGCAAATTAGCACCTCGCTATGTGGGTCCATTCAAGATCCTTGAAAGGATTGGGAAAGTGGCTTACAAACTCGAGTTACATCCATCACTTGGAAATGTGCATCCTACATTTCATGTGTCCAATCTAAAGAAATGTCTTGCTGATGAGAATCTCCATATACATCTTGACGATGTGCGCATTGACAAAATGATGCACTTTGTTGACAGACCGGTAGAGATCATGGATCGTGAGATCAAGCAACTCAAGTGAAGCCGTATCCCTATTGTCAAAGTTCGTTGGGAATCTAAACGTGGACCCGAGTTTATTTGGGAACGTGAGGACCAAATGAAGCTCAAGTACCCACACCTCTTTGCTGTTTCAGTAGCCTCAACTAGTTGAATTTCGAGAAAAAATTCCCTCAACATGGGGATACTGTAACATTTATGATTTTATTACCTTTATTTTCAGTTCAGTGTAACATATTTCAAATCCAATTCTAGTGTAATGTTTTAAATTCACTCGTGCAAGCAACTAAACCCTAGGTTTCAATGCAAACTCATGAGATTTACACCTAAATGCATCATTCAAACCGTATATATATATACACATGTATAGATATATATATATATATATATATATATATATATATATATGTATATATATATATATGTATGTATAATTATATTTATACAAATTCATGCACACCTATATGCTAATATCCATAGTTACAACCAATTAACAAGGTTTAGACATTGGTTTGAACCCCCAACTATTTGAACCCTCAAGTTTTGAACCCCCCACCCGTGATCTTGAACTTTCAAACTCAAAATGTGGTCAAATTTCATATAAAATGATTTGTTTGACTTTTAAATGTCTAACAGGGCCGATTACACAAATCCAACACCAAGAATCGACCCAATCAAGTGCTACGGGTTTTCCATGTTGTATACAATCATCAATCGACCCAATCTAGGCCCAATCATCAAGCCAATCTAAGCAATCACGCGGCTAATTCTAAATTTGAAAGAATTTGACTTTGCATAGTCAAATCCGTATCAATCACATTCAATTCAAGAAATTAACGCGTCTTAATCGCGCGATTCACTCACCAGTCAATCTCGAGTGTACCTGGACCATTATCAAGACCTAATTCATTCCCAAATCGAATAATTAATGCGTAATCAGTTGTCCGCAACCATTACGGTCAAATTGAAATCGATTCGGTCATTACAAGCGAAATTAAACGAATTAAATCTTCCTCCCACTCTCGTATACGTCCACTCAAACTCTCCCAACATGTAGACAAGCCGCATACCGCTTCTGGATTCATGTTGTTAACCAAGAACAGTCAGAACAAACTCGAAGCCGTCTGCATTCGTGCCCAAATCATTTCAAGTAAGAATTGCATCATTCAATTCGTAGTTCCATGATTATCAAAAGCCCTCTGCCAATTCGTGATGGCAGAGGGTATCAAGATCGATTGGGATTAGGGTTCATGGCGGGTTAATACGTATTCGATTTTGGGTTTTGTTTTAATTTCACGTTTTAATTTAATGAAATCAGTAATCTACCAGCGAAACCACATGGTCCGGCCGGTAAGTCACTGCGCCGCCGAACCAGGTGGCATGGGTTCAAAACCCACGAACCGCATAACCGCCCTGTTCTTTTTACGCAGACCCTAAAGCGAGGCCCGACTCCCTTGTTCTTTCATGTTAATACGAACCCGAATCACATAAACCACAAGTACCAGTCCCTTGGCCCAGTGGTTTACTCATCTGGCCTACACAACACAGACCCGGGTTCGAATCCCTATGGCCTGTTTATTTTAAAAAAAAAACTGTTTTAAAACTCCAAAAATTTTATAAAAGTTATTTTTATAATCCTTGCAACATTTTGGACAGAATAGAAACCAAAACTTCCAATTTTCAATATAAATTCATTTTATTACAAATTGTATTGTTAAAACTATATATTAATTATTTTAAAACAAAAATTTAGATATTTAAATAATTAAAGGAAATTAATTTCCAAATAGGATATGTGTTTTATACAATATCTCTCAAATTTATAAGTTTTATAAAACTTTAACCTTATTTTCAAATATTTATTTTTAAATGATATATAGCTAAATAAATTCATTTATTTTAATTTACACAAAAGATATATTTACTATTAATTTTATACATCAGCATTATTTTCACATATTTATAAATAAATAAATAAATAAAATTATTTATTTAATTTGTATCTAATATAATTCACACATTATTTTTGTAACTAAATAAATAAATAATAATTATTTAGTTTATTTAGTTATTTAAACCCAAACCCTATTTAAAATATTTTAAAACTATTAATTTCAAATTTTTCATTTTATACAACACCTTTTCAAGTACAAACCACAATTTTCTACACTCCTATACATACTACAACACAACTCTTTGTACACATATTCAATTAAATCCTAGACTTAGATCTAGACTATTGTACACATTATTAATTTAATATATATTACACATTGTTGTGAGTTACAAGGATCACTTTGCTACATAGACTTTCGTGTTAGCTACACCTTTGATTCATATGAGTATTACATAGCCCCTTTTCCCACTTTTACACTTTTTGGGGTGAAACATGAACACTATACATACAATGAGTTACATTTACACAAACTACACAAATACAAATCCACTTTACATTCATGTGTGCAAATTTGATTACTATGTTTGGGTACGAGGTGTGTTAACTACTTTGTGTGCAATTACATGTACAATCATTAACTAATCAAGCCGACGGTTAACAATGATAGATCTATTGAGTCTGACAAACCCACCCAGTTAGGGTGATTGTTACCGACAACACACTTTGTTTTTGCAAGCTAATTACAAAGGTCTGATTGTACTATTTGGTTACACAATAGTAACTCTCCATAAATGCCTTATTTATCATGATTTGTAAGGATTTGTTTACTCACATCTATATACTATCTATGTACAAACCTATGAGGTTTAGGGTAAGGGTAGGGATATTGTTTTATTTAATTTATTATTTAGGTATAGTCTAGTAAGTCATGAACTTTAACAAATAAGGTACCATAATGAAATAAATATTAATATAATAAGCATGTAACACATAGCATGTAGCACATAACACATAATCATGAAGCATGGTATAAGTGGGTGTCCTAAAGTTATAGTCTAGGTCAAGGGTGTCTAATAACCTAGTTCCCTATAACCAAGGCTCTGATGCCAATCTGTCACACCCGAACCGACGGCGAAAATGTCGGGGCGGGACATGTAGACTGTTCATGAGCACAAGGTTCGCTAGATTTCAATATTAAATCATCAATTTCATTTCAAACAATTCAACCACAAATAGCAAAATTCGACAAGTACATAAATGAAAATACAAAATGTTCTTTGAATTTAAATTAACTAAGTCCAAACTTAAGTGTAGCATGTCTTGATCAAATTCACGCATTAGCACCTGAAACATGAATAAAATAAGGTCAACTAAAAAGTTGGTGAGCATACATAGGTTTGTACATAGATAGTGTATAAATATGAATAAGCAAATCCTTACATGTCATGATAAATAAGGCATTTATGGAAAGCAGCTATTGTGTAACTAAAGAACAATCAAACCTTTGTAACTAGCATGCAAATTGTGTTGTCGGTAACAATCACCCCAATCTGGGTGGGTTTGTCAGACTCAATAGATCTATCATTGTTAACCGTCGGCTTAAATAGTTAATGATTGCACATAAATTGCACACAAAAGTTAACACACCTAGCACTCAAACATAAAGCTCAAATTTGCACACATGAATGCAAATAGGATTTGTGTTTGTGTAGTTTGTGTAAACGTAAGCTATTGTTTGTATAAAATTCATGAATCACCCCAAAAAGTGTAAAAGAGAAAAGGGGCTATGTAATACTCACTTGATTCAAGAGTGTTGCTAGTACGCAAGACTAGGTAGCAAAACGGTCCTTGTAACTCACCACGTTAACCTAGTGTGTAATGTATATTGAGTTAATAGCGGGTACAAAAGTCTATGTCTAAGTCTAGAGTTCAACGGTTTTGATGTGTGTGGATTGGTACAAAAAGGTTTGTGTTATTCCATGTAAGGGCATGCTATGCTTGTATAAGAATTTAATGTATATTATGAGTTCAAGGTATATATGTATGAACTTAATAGTCATTGACGTAGAGTTGGATTTAAATAAATAAAATAAATAAATAATTTTATTTATTTATTTGTAAAAAATATGTTAAAATATATAGAAAGTAAATATATATTTATGTTTAGAAAAAGAAATTCTATTTATGTGGATAGGGTTAATTTAAAAAAAATAAATAAACAAATAATTTTATTTATTTATTTGTGAAAAATATGTTAAAATATATAGAACGTAATTATATATTTATGTTTAGAAAAAGAAATTCTATATATGTGGATAGGGTTAATTTAAATAAATAAAATAAATAACTAATTTTATTTATTTATTTGTGAAAAGTATGTTAAAATTTATAGAATGTAAATATATATTTATATTTAGAAAAGAAATTTTTATTTGTGTATTATAATAAATAAATTTTTATTTATTTATCATCTTTAAAATAAATACTAGGTTGCTTTAAATGAGTTATTATTTTATAAACTTTTATAAAATTTATTGCTTTTATATAGAAATTAATTTTAAATATTTAAAGTTTTTGTTTTAAAAGTTTAATGTGCAAATTTAACACTTTAATCTGAATATATATTGAAATTTAATAATTCATGTTTAATCTGTTATAAATATCTCAAGGTTTATAAAAATATTTTTAATAAAATTTTTGGAGTTTTAGAAAACTGTTTTAAAAATATAAACAGTCCACCCGGTTCGAACCAGGGTGGCTATTATGAAGGTCAACTGGTGCAACCACTGGACTAGAGGAACTACTTGTGTACCAGTCCGGTTCGGGTGGATATTAACACGAAGGGGAAAGGAAGCCAGACTGGGTTATAAGAAATCGCATTAAAAATAGCCGGTGATGTGGGTTTCAAACCCACACCATTTGGTCCGATGGCGCAATGACATAGCCAGTCGGACCAGATGGTTTTGCTGATTGAATACTAAATCCATTAAACTAAATACGCAAAACTGATCAATCGAAATTTCCAGAATCAAAATCGTATAAGCAGGTTCAATAATTTGCCAGAAATCGAACCCGATACGAAAGCTGGATACGAATTGGATTAGGGCTTTCGATGTACGGTTGAAAACGAATTGGACCATGTAAAACTTACTTGGAATGGTTTGGGCACAATTGCAGTCGGCTACGGTTTCAGTCTCAAGGTTCTTGAGGCTAGATCGACGTCCAGGAGTGAAATGGAGTGTGATATAGGTTCTTGAGAGTTTGAATGGGGTTGTACGACGGTGTATGACTGTATGAATTTGATAAATTTTATCTTAATTAGCCGATTTGATTTTGGTTTGTCCGTAACAGTTGTCGAACGAGATTTACGCATCAAATCGACGGTTTGAAAATGGATTGGGTCGTGAACATGTCCACATTCATCCAAGAAACGTTTGCGCGTGACTTCCGGGAATTTAAACGCGTTAATTTTTTGGATTGATAATGGATTGATACGAATTTGACTTTGTGAAGTCAAATTCGTTTGAATTCAAACTCGCCCGCTTGAAATGATCGAATTGATATAATAATTGGGCCGAGATTGGGTCGATTTCTGTTTGTGAATCCACGAGGAGTCCAACTCGACAAGGATCCATCGCCGGTAGCCTCGGATTATCACGATTTTGGCCCCTTTGACTTTTGAAAGTCAAACAGATTAAGGAAAGTCAAAATTAAGGTTTTAAAGTCAAAATTTTGAGTGTGGGGTTCCAATTTAAGGTTCAAATGATTTGGGTTCAAGCAACGAGAAATTTCTTGTTAGTTGAATGAATGCATCTACGTATGTATGTATTTGTTTGGTATTTACATAAATATATCCGTATATATATATATATATATATATGATTTTTAATAATGTATACCCGTGTAAAACCCGTGAAATTGTATTGTGATCTAGGGTTTGATTGTTGGTATGAATAGAATAAACCAGTGTACTATGTTTTGGAATTAATTGCGTTACATTGATTTGGAACTAAAGATAATAAAATCAGAAATGTTACACCAACCAAGGCCTCGGTTGCGTCCTCATGCAACGAGGCATGGTGATCGCTTATGCATCAAGGCAACTTAAGATTCATGAGAAGAATTATACGACGCACGATCTCGAGTTCGGTGCGGTCGTATTCGCATTAAAGATTTGGAGACAGTATCTCTATGGCACAAAATGTGTGGTGTTCACCGACCACAAAAGTCTCCAACACATCTTCAACCAAAAAGAACTCAATATGAGGCAACACCGTTGGGTTGAACTCCTTAACGACTATGACTGTGAGATTCGTTACCATCCTGGCAAAGCGAATGTTGTAGCCGACGCTTTGAGTCGTAAGGATCATGTCATGCTTCATTGTGTCCGAATTCAAACCGACATTCAAAATCGTATCCTAGAAGCTCAGCACGTCTCAGTCACTGTGGGTAACATGTACGATGAAATTTCATGTGGTGTTGAACTTCAGCTTGAATCCAAACCAAATGGCTTACCCTATTACTTGAATCATATTTGGGTTCCCGATCGCGTTGATCTCCATGCATTTCTCATGAACGAGGCTCACAAGACTCGTTATTCTATTCATCCTGGTGCGGATAAAATGTACCAAGATATTCGCCAACAATATTGGTAGCCCGGCATGAAGAAAGACATTGCTCTCTATATTGTCAAATGTCTAACTTGCTCCAAAGTCAAAGCCGAACACCAACGTCCCTCCGGTTTACTTGAACAACCGAAAATCCCCGTGTGGAAATGGGAGAATTTAGCTATGTACTTCATTACCAAGCTCCCTCGCACCTCAAGTGGTTATAATAGCATATGGGTGATCATTGACCGCCTCACCAAATCAGCTCACTTCTTGCCTATCTGCGAAGACTATCGGGTTGAGAATTTGGCCCGAATTTACATTGACGAAATTATGAGTCGTCACGGTGTCCCACTAAACATAATCTCCGATAGAGATGCTCATTTCACCTCCCGTTTCTTGTAATCCCTCCAAACCGCCCTTGGTACACGATTGGATTTGAGTACGGCTTACCATCCCCAAACTGATGATCAGACCAAGCGTACAATCCAAACTCTTAAGAACATGCTTAGAGTATGTGTTATTGATTTTGGTGGCAATTGGGATTCACATCTATCCCTAATTGAGTTCAATTACAACAATAGCTACCACACAATTATCAATATGGCTCCATTTGAAGCTCTCTATGGTCGTATGTGCCGTTCTCGTATCTGTTGGAACGAGATTGGCGAAGCACAAATCACCGGTCCCGAGTTAATTCAAGAAACATCCGACAAGATCCTTCAAATCCGTGACAACATTCGAGTAGCGAGGAGTCGGCAAAAGAGCTATGCCGACAGGATTGGAAAAGTGGCTTACAAACTATGTGGGTCCATTCAAGATCCTTGAAAGGATTGGAAAAGTGGCTTACAAACTCGAGTTACCTCCATCTCTTGGCAATGTGCATCCTACATTTCATGTGTCCTATCTAAAGAAATGTATTGCTGATGAGAATCTCCATATACCTCTTGACGATGTGCGCATTGAAAAAATGATGCACTTTGTTGACAGACCGGTAGAGATCATGGATCGTGAGATCAAGCAACTCAAGCGAAGCCGTATCCCTATTGTCAAAGTTCGTTGGGAATCTAAACGTGGACCCGAGTTTATTTGGGAACGTGAGGACCAAATGAAGCTCAAGTACCCACACCTCTTTGCTGTTTCAGCAGCCTCAACTAGTTGAATTTCGAGACAAAATTCCCTCAACTTGGAGATACTGTAACATTTATGATTTTATTACCTTTATATTCAGTTAAGTGTAACATATTTCAAGTCTAATTCTAGTGCAATGTTTTAAATTCACTCGTGCAAGCAACTAAACCCTAGGTTTCAATGCAAACTCATGAGATTTACACCTAAATGCATCATTCAAACCCTATATATATATATACACATGTATAGATATATATATATATATGTATGTATAATTATATTTATACAAATGCATGCACACCTATATGCTAATATCCATAGTTACAACCAATTAACACAGTTTAGACATTGGTTTGAACCCCCAACTATTTGAACCCTCAAGTTTTGAACCCCCCACCCATGATCTTGAACTTTCAAACTCAAAATGTGGTCAAATTTCAAATAAAACGATTTGTTTTACTTTTAAATTTCTAACAGGGCCGATTACACAAATCCAACACCAAGAATCGACCCAATCAAGTGCTACGAGTTTTCCATGTTGTATACAATCATCAATCGACCCAATCTAGGCCCAATCATCAAGCCAATCCAAGCAATCACGCGGCCAATTCGAAATTTGAAAGAATTTGACTTTGCATAGTCAAATCCGTATCAATCACATTCAATTCAAGAAATTAACGCGTCTTAATCGCGCAATTCACTCACCAGTCAATCTCGAGTGTACCTGGACCATAAACAAGACCTAATTCATTCCCAAATCGATTAATTAATGCGTAATCAGTTGTCCGCGGCCATTACGGTTAAATTGAAATCGATTCGGTCATTACAAGCGAAATTAAACGAATTAAATCTTCCTCCCACTCTCGTATACGTCCACTCAAACTCTCCCAACATGTGGACAAGCCGCATACCGCTTCTAGATTCCTGTTGATCACCAAGAACAGTCAGAACAAACTCGAAGCCGTCTGCATTCGTGCCCAAATCATTTCAAGTAAGAATTGCATCATTTGATTCGTAATTCCATGATTATCGAAAGCCCTCTGCCAATTCGTGATGGCAGAGGGTATCAAGATCGATTGGGATTAGGGTTCATGGCGGGTTAATACGTATTCGATTTTGGGTTTTGTTTTAATTTCACGTTTTAATTTAATGAAATCAGTTATCTACCAGCGAAACCACATGGTCCGGCCGGTAAGTCACTGCGCCGCCGAACCAGGTGGCATGGGTTCGAAACCCACGAACCGCATAACCAGCCTATTCTTTTTACGCAGACCCTAAAGCGAGGCCCGACTCCCTTGTTCTTTCATGTTAATACGAACCCGAATCACATAAACCACAAGTACCAGTCCCTTGGCCCAGTGGTTTACTCATCTGGCCTACACAACACAGACCCGGGTTCGAATCCCTATGGCCTATTTATTTTAAAAAAAAACTGTTTTAAAACTCCAAAAATTTTATAAAAGTTATTTTTATAATCCTTGCAACATTTTGGACAGAATAGAAACCAAAACTTTCAATTTTCAATATAAATTCATTTTATTACAAATTGTATTGTTAAAACTATATATTAATTATTTTAAAACAAAAATTTAGATATTTAAATAATTAAAGGAAATTAATTTCCAAATAGGATATGTGTTTTATACAATATCTCTCAAATTTATAAGTTTTGTAAAACTTTAACCTAATTTTCAAATATTTATTTTTAAATGATAATTAGCTAAATAAATTCATTTATTTTAATCTACACAAAAGATATATTTACTATTAATTTTATACATCAGCATTATTTACACATATTTATAAATAAATAAATAAAATTATTTATTTAATTTGTATCTAATATAATTCACACATTATTTTTGTAACTAAATAAATAAATAACAATTATTTAATTTATTTAGTTATTTAAACCCAAACTCTAATTAAAATATTTTAAAACTATTAATTTCAAATCTTTCATTTTATTCAACACCTTTTCAAGTACAAACCATAATTTCCTACACTCCTATACATACTACAACACAACTCTTTGTACACACATTCAATTAAATCCTAGACTTAGATCTAGACTATTGTACACATTATTAATTTAATATATATTACACACTGTTGTGAGTTACAAGGATCACTTTGCTACATAGACTTTTGTGTTAGTTACACCTTTGATTCATATGAGTATTACATAGCCCCTTTTCCCACTTTTACACTTTTTGGGGTGAAACATGAACACTATACGTACAATGAGTTACATTTACACAAACTACACAAATACAAATCCACTTTACATTCATGTGTGCAAATTTGATCACTATGTTTGGGTACCAGGTGTGTTAACTATTTTTGTGTGCAATTACATGTACAATCATTAACTAATCAAGCCGACGGTTAACAATGATAGATCTATTGAGTCTGACAAACCCACCTAGTTAGGGTGATTGTTACCGACAACACACTTTGTTTTTACATGCTAATTACAAAGGTCTGATTGTACTATTTGGTTACACAATAGTAACTCTCCATAAATGCCTTATTTATCATGATTTGTAAGGATTTGTTTACTCACATCTATATACTATCTATGTACAAACCTATGTATTCTCACAAACTTTTTAGTTGACTTTATTTTATTCATGTTTCAGGTGCTAATGTGTGAGTTTCATCAAGGCATGCTACACTTAAGTTTGGACTTAGATAATTTTAAACAATGAACACTATGTATTTCATTTTATGTACTTAATGAATTTGGTTTGTGTTTGTTTTGTTTGAAATGAAATTTGATGATTAATATATTGCAATCTAGTCAACCTTGTGCTCATGAACAGTCTACATGTCCCGCACCGACGTATTCCGCCGTCGATTGGGGTGTGACAACTAATGATTTATAACGATCCATTATGACTCATTACAACATGTTGTGACACTTACCACGTAATATGGTAAATGATTGTCATTCGTAACAAATATTGGAGATAAAACGATAACAAGTGACGTTTTTTTAACAATTTATCTTAATAGAAATACAACAGAAGGACGATTGTGATCCTTAATTATTATAAAACAACTTCAAACTCAACTGAAATAAAATGACCATGAATAATAGTTTCACAATAGACAAAGAAACACAAAAGTTAACTTGAAGTAGCCTTCCTTGGTGGTCTATTGATTTGAAGCATCATATAAAAGTCCATTAACGTTTCATTCCTTGGGATTGCATCCTTAAGAGCTTCATGTGACCATATACGTTTTGTCCACTCTAAAAGTTTTGGGGTTCTAACTTCATCAATTATCTTGAATTCATTATGTTTTTCAACAAATTTTGTCCATCCTAGAAAACAGCCAAGAACAACATCTAGATACCCAACATCATCTCCACCAAAATAAGCCTTTCCATTGCTAAACTTCACAAATGCTTCTTCCAACAACTTAGATCCTTCAATCAACTGTTTTTTTATTGCTTCTTTTCCCTCTTTCTCGGGTGTCCTCCTCAACTCTTCAAACAATGGAAAAAACTGTAGATTTTAAAAATATGTCAATGTGATAAAGTGTATATCTCGTACTATTAAATGCTAGTTTCTTTTAAATCGAAAAGTTTTATAGAGGAAAAGGCATCTTGTAATAAACAAGAAAACGTATTAGTATTATTTTATGCAAATGTATTTATGTAGATAAATATTTCTCTTTTAAAGAGAAATATCCTTTAAAAGATTAATCGACCTCGTTAACAATTTGTTAAATGGGTAAAAACAGAGAACAATAAAAAAGCATAAAAAAAACGTTGCATTCATTAAAACAACATAAAGAAATAAAAGATGGCTACTTTTGTGATCTAAAATCAAACCAATTTTTATGAAGATAAGGCAATTGCATTATTTTGGACCTACTAATTATGATACATACTTGTCATTGCAGTGAACTTTATTGCCTTTTCTTTTACCGACTGTTTTCATTTTGTTTTACATACAAGGCCATATTCGTTATATTTTAATCGTGTGTTAACTTTCATAAATTACAATAATTGCATGGTTTCAAAAAATTCGAGGCAAATAATAATAATAAACCAACGTTCAATTTGATTAACTTATATGAAAATATACTCCGGAAAAACCATCTGCTACTAATACCATATTAAATGTTTTAAGAAAAAGAAAAATATCATACCTTGTTATCGATGAAGTTGGCCCAAAATCGGTTATCGGCTCTAACTAAAGGGTCCGAAGGGAGGATTGGGTGGATATCGGGATAGATTTCATCAAGGTACTCTATTATGATCAATGACTCGGGGATGGGTGGTTTGTTTGCATGAAGAAGAACCGGGACTTTCTTATAAACCGGATTTGATTTTAATAGGAGCTCACTTTTGGAAGCTAGGTTTTCATCTATGAACTCGTACTCAATAGACTTGAGATGGAGGACGAATTGAACACGGTTCACAAATGGACTTGCAGCGGTTCCAATGAGCTTAATTTCACTGTTTTTTGCCATTGTAAGAGGTGATGCATAGTTGTAGAAAGATGCTCGTATATATATACAAAAGATAGTTACATGTGCCCCCTTACATTCAGGGAAATGACAAAAATTACCCTTAGGTATGAGTAGTTACATCTTGCGTTTGTTTTGTACACTTGGCAAATTTGAGTGAGATGCAATCCTATTGAATCAAGATACGTACTTTGATTGTTGAATTTGTTTTGGTGACTGTCATCAGCGAAACCATCAATAAACAAATACGGGATTCGTTTTGCCGCTAATTCACATGTGACCAACCTTCAGACGACCTCAATGTGATGGTTACTAGTCAAGGGCGGATGCAAGAGGCGGGGTGCGGGCAAGATAAATTGATGATTTTAGTGTCATCAAAACATTTTAGCTGGTTGGATTTTTTAAGGACAAAGTTAAATATAAATAAACATTGACGCAACAAAAATCCTAGGATCGTTCTATATGTCTCCCCTAATAAAATGTAAAATATGTTTGTAACATCCGGCCTCTTGACTATTGTACCAATAATATTGTCCGCTTTGATCACCAGAAAGTCTCAGATTTGTTTTTGTTTGCCCTATTGAAAACTTCCTAGGGGCCACACGTCCCTAGATTACACCCATCCTAGCATGTTTAACTGTGGAGTTCTCATAGATTGGGCGAATTGGCTGTGGATGAGAAGAGAATTCCACAATTAAGCATTTTCGGGTGTGAATAATCCAGTGATAGGTGACCCTCTAGGAAATTTTCACTCGGGCGACCAAAAAACAAAAACCTAAGCTCGTAGTAGGTAAAACAGACAATATCGTAGCTAGTGTTGCACAATTTAAGTGCAAGCATATGCACACGCAGGTACATGGATACAGAACCAACTTTAGAGGTAAGGGCATGTTTGTGTAATAATGTACATAAACATAGAGTAGCATAGCTACTTAATTTATAATAGTAGTTAGAAATTTGAGGAGTAATCCAAGCATGTAAAATATATTATGGTTATATCATAGATTCAATCTTATTTTTTATGGTAACATACAATAATGAGAATACAATAAAATCCTGCATGTTGATACTTGCATGTTAAAGTATCAAGGTAAAAGTCTAATTACTAAAAATAAAAGGTCATGAAACAAATTTATTTTTAGAAAATTCAAAATTCTATGGATGCCTGAAGGGCAAAAGGTTCTTATCAAAAAGGGTTAAGATATCCTTATCAAAAAGCTCAACTCTACCCAACATAATGATATTCTCCAAGTTATATTGTGTTCATGATTTCATTTTGTTCGTTAAGATCATTTGTTAGTATACTTCGTGATAGAATATATAATACAAATTATACTATTAAGCAAATTTATTGCTCGTGCTTATCAATTAAACATTTTTTTAATTTACTGAAATTAACAAGCTTAATAACAATTTTGCAAATATATTTACTTTTATATGTATGTGTTACTGTCTATAATATGTTCGACGTGTGCAGAGAGTCTATTCCTAATACAAAAAAAACATAAACAAAATATTGAAAAAAAGAGTGGAGGAGTGGATTGCATGATACACTACTTTTATTAGAATTATTGAACAACTTGGTGACATTCCTGTGGTTGTTTTATAGATGTAAGAAATATACGTGTAGTTTGGTTGACCGGTTGATTGATCACGTACATGGCTTCATGTTAGGTATGTTTGTTTAATACGGTCTCATATAGATATGAAGTTTTGCAAAAATTAAAGATTTCACAAATTTAATACTTATTTGGACCTAAATTTACCGTTCAAAAAAAAGAAAAGAAAAAGAATTTGGAGCTGAATTTGTCAACTTCATCACTAGTTACAGATTTTCTAATGTCAATCAACAATAATATCAAAACCAAACATTTAAATATATTCATAATCCAAAAGCAAACCTTTAAAAAAACTAACAAAAATGTGACCATAACTCAATAGTAGTGGAACCCTAACAAAAATGTGATCATAACAAAAATAAATTTGAATAGGAAGATGAATTGTCATTGAATCGTTTTTTTAAAGAAGAAATTAGGATTATCTTGGGATATAAATGTTATCTAAATCGTGTCCAACTACCCCACTAATCCCGATCAAACACCCAACTCAGGAGAAAACTCATAACTGAGAAACCCTTTGGCTCAACCCAAATAACTGTTGCAAGTGAGATTCGAATTAAAGACACCCAGTATATGAAATATTGGGGCTTCCATTGTACCAAATAATCAACGGTCATTAATTCATTTTTCTAGATTAATCCTTTCTTATAAAAGGCTTAATCAAATTTATAGTCAATCATAACATCATGAAATCACACTAACCCACACACTTAAAAGCAAACATTATCTTAGCTTTTGACGTATTTAAATTATATTTATTGGAGACATTCAACTTTTGGGGTTGATTATTAGTATGATTCCCCTAAATGTATGTTCGGAAAACTCTAGGTTTTTCCAAATTAGCAGCAACTAGATCCTTCTTTTCAAAATTGGCATATTTTCCACAAAATCAGATAAAATAATATTTTTATCTAGATAATGCTTGATTCTTCGGTTTCTGAGATCATCAAACCAACTGTCCGGAAACCAAACGCTTTGACATACAAAGCTAGTAATTTAATATTTGGATAACTACTTTACAATAATTTTATGTATCATATTTTGTGAATTTTATAAAATTATTTTTTTTGAACAATTTTTAATTTTTATTAAGATAAATACATACAGCCTGATGCAGTCTCAATTACAAAGTTATATAAATTGCCATAAGGATGTGCATCGATTATTGAGAACTGAATAAGCGTACAATGAATAACAAGTACCCGTAACCCAGGTTTGAAGATTTGTTCGACCAATTACAAGGCGCGAGAAGATTTTCTAAGATCGACCTACGGTCGGGATATAACCAGCTGAAATTTCGCGTGATGTCCATCGGATTGACGAACGCCCCGGTAGCATTAATGGACACGATGAACAAAGTGTGCCGACCGAAGCTGAATCGATATGTGAAAGTGTTTATAGATGATATCCTCATCTACTCAAATAACGAGGGAGATCACTCGTGTCACTTGCGAGCAGTACTAGACACTGAAGAGTGAAAAGTTGTATGTCAAATTCTCCAAGTGTGCGTTCTGTCTTAAGGAATTGCAATTCCGTGGTCACATTATAAATGCAAACGACATTATTGATTGGGACATCCTGAAAATGCTGACCAAGATACGAAGTTTTCTGAGATTGGCAGACTATTACCGAAATTTCATTCATGACTTCTCAAAAATAGCCTCGCCTTTGAAAAAGTTGACCCAAGAGGAAGTGAAATATGAATGGAGTCAGGCCCAGTCCGAAGGTTTCGAAGAGTTAAAGAACAGATTGACAAAGGCACGACTATTGACCCAAGCACTAGTATTGACCCTACCTAAAGGTAACGAAGACCTGGTAGTGTGTTCCTACGCTTCAGGTCAAGGGTTAGGCTGCATGTTAATGCAACGAGGAATGGTGATCACATATGCGTCACGTTAGTTAAAGACTCACGAAGTCAACTACCTGTCTCATGACCTCGAGGTCGCGACAGTTGTCTTCGCATTAAAGGTTTGTAGGCATTACATCTACGGAGTTAAATACACCATTTACTCCAATCATAAGAGTTTGAAATACTTTTTCGAACAAAAGGATTTGAACATGAGACGACGACGGTGGTTAGAACTATTGAAGATTTATGACTTCTAAATCCTATACCACTCATGGAAAGCGAATGTGTTGGCCGACGTCTTGAGTCGAAAGGAGACGAAAACCCTTATTAGGTTAAGGCCTACCAGTTGGACATAACACCAGACCACATGACCGAAATAGAACGTTCCTATACTGAAGCTTTGAAAGAGGAAAATGTTAAACGTGAAAGAATATTGGGCCAGCAAGAAAAGTTAGAAACAAATACGTACAATGTACATACTCGGTTTGGGATAATGTGGATACCTAAGAGTGGTGAACTTAGAGTCAAGATCCTTGAGGAGGGTTACAAGTCTCGCAACTCTATCCAACCTGAACCAACAAAATGTACCATGAGATATAATAGGTCGGAATAGAATAATGAAAAGAAAAACAAAGTCAATGGGCTTGAAGGGTTGGGCGTTGGGCCAAAGATAAGTGAAAGGGGAGGGCTAAAACCTTAACCTCCTCCCTATTGTCATTCATCTTCAACCTTCGTATAGAGAGATAAAAAGAGGGATCATAGAGAGAAAGCTCCAAGACCTCCATTCTTAACCTTTCCTTCCACCCAAGATCGTTGCTCGAACATTGCTAAAGAACGGAGAAGAAGAAACACGCAAAAAACAGGTAACACATCCACCCAGATTCGAGTTTTCTATATGAGAAATTTGGTTTTATGGGTTTTAATACAAAGAAAGGATTTTTACGTATGAAATGGGAAAAGAAGCTCGGATTAAAATTCATGGGCATAAACAAACTGTTTGGATGTAAAAAGTTAGAGATTTGAATCGAAAACAAAGATCCTTGCCCAAGAACATTTGAACAGAAAGAAAAGTATTTGAATGGACCGAAAACGGATTCGATCGAAAAAGGAACTATGCGTTCCGAACAAAAAGCTAACTCGGACTAAAACGTGTTCGAACGAGAGGAATATTTTCCGAAAGAGATTTCAACCGAAAAGGGTTTTCAAACAAGGAATTTTTCGATCTAGAAATCTTACATAACCATGTACTGACATATCATGTTACTGATTGTTAAACAAATTGATTAACATGTCTACCTAGCTTGGCGATTCGTTGCTAAGTGAGATAGTTTCTTTGAAAATCAGGTGAGTCAAATATACCTATTTTTACTGTTTTAGGGTGGTGTGCATACTAAAATAACGGATTTTTATAATAAATGTATTTTATTAGTTAAATTGAAAGTTAAGAAAGAAAAGAGTTTACTTAATTAACGTTTTGTAAATAATATATGAATAAAGAACATGTTTATCTTTTTATTAAAGACAAATTTCTTTATTTCTGTGAGAGTGGGACATGAACCAATGACCAACTGAAACCACGGTGTTCCAAGAGAATTTCCTCTACCACTAGTATATGTTTTATAAAAGAACTAGTTTTAAACCCTTGTGTTACACGGTTTACCATTAATATTACACTGATAAATATTTGAATATGTATTCTTATACAACATTTGCTGATCTAGGTTTTTTTTCATAGTCTCAAACGTATATCATATATTGGTGAGAGTACATAAAACGTTTTTAAAAATATGAAAATGAATATCGTAAATGTTGTTCTTTTAAGAGTAAGATAAAATTACATGTTAAATGAAGATGACAATGATAAATTACAATTTTGAAAAAAACTTCTTTGTATACAATATTTGATGTCGTATTAGAAAATTTTCCATCTTTATCCAAAACTAATAGTTTTAGTTCATCTCTACTTTTAACTATTGATAATACAACATACAGTTGCTCATGAGTAAACACGAAAATTTTCAAATACAAACCAACCCTTGAAAGGTGATTGTCTTTGACTTTTATTTATGGTCATTGCAAAATATCTAGCAATTGGAAATTGTCTTCTTTGAAATTCAAGCAGAATTCTCTTGTAAGAAGGTGTCAACCTAATTCTATGATGAAAGTGCGATGGCCAATGTTGCTTCCTGATATAATTTATGCTTCTATAACACGATTACCTAGTGACTTGACATGATGTCTTGTTCCATTACATAAACCTTTTTTTCTTGTCAATATTTCTTTAGTAGGATGACTGGAGTTCCGAGCTTTAGAACTAATTTGTGATTCCACGAACCTGATACCTTTAGACCATTTAGAAATCTAGGAGAGTACAAACATTCACCAAATTTATCATCAAGATGCATAGATTGACGTATACTATCTGCACTTAGATATTCCTTTGAATCTCCTAGGAACAATGACAGTAAGCGATCATTAATTTCATGTATGAATTTCATTCTTTGATGCATGTATTGCTCTTTCTTTAAAAATAATAAGGATTTGATGCATGTTCAAGAATAGATGGATACACAAAATCAATTAGATCTGAATTAGAATCAAATGAATCAGTTATGAGAAGATCATCGGGTATATCTATAATTGCGTCTCCATCATTCAAACCACCAAATTTTCCTTCTAAATTCAAAATCCAATCTGCAGAGATCTTTGCAAAGTATTATAGCGCTAATAATCAAAACTTCCTAGCTTCGAAGTGTAAAACATAATCAAAATAGAATTGGCGTAGTCTCAAAACTTCCACAGTTAACCCTTTAGGTTCGAAGTGTAAAACAGAACTTTATGAAAAAGTATTATAGCGCTAATAATCAAAATAGAATTGGCGTAGTCTAATTAAATGATGTTTGTTCACTACAAATATGTTTCAAAGATTCCTCAAGGACTCTAATAGTGAATTCTACATGTACTAACAAGGGTGAAAACAAAACAAAACAACAACATAATATGTGAAAAATTAAATATGAAAACTTGCATGTCCTCTAAATATCTTTCCCTTAACATCTTGAGGAGTATTCTTAAACTTGTCAATTCCCCATAAACAACCATGATCAATTTAGTCCTTACGTACATCTTCTATAACATGATTTAGCAAACTTTATTCTATATATTTCCACCATGAAAAGAAGTCACAAAAAACAAATATAAAGCTTCCATGAAGTAATGTCCTCACAAAACTTGCTTCCTCTTTAGCTATAACCTCTCTAATGTGAGTGTCTAGTTATTTTAGCTCAGAAAAAGCATGGTTGATTGCTTCCACAAAAACTTT
Organism: Smallanthus sonchifolius; assembly: GCA_023525975.1. NCBI lineage: Eukaryota > Viridiplantae > Streptophyta > Magnoliopsida > Asterales > Asteraceae > Smallanthus > Smallanthus sonchifolius. The sequence continues at coordinate 30,887,280 of CM042040.1, forward strand.
CACTAATCTGATTTCATCATGATCTAAGTTATCATAACTCTTATTTTGCTTTGACAGATACCCATAGAAAAATTGTTATTGTGCTTTTAGTACTTCTGTTAAATAACATACGGCTTGGCGAAGAATGCTTCTCAAAACATATTCACGCCCCGCATTTCCTGCAAATTAAGAATATTATCACAAAAATTAGTGCAATGTATTTGGAAAACATGATCATGATAATTAAGATATGAACATGAAACAGAATACAAAAAAGATATTTGATATTATAACATAAAGACATTAAGGTGGAAGAGGGTAGGTTTCCATATCAAACCAGACAAGAACCATCTGGAATGGCAAATGAAAGGGTTCTGATGTGGTCAGAACAAGTCTGTAAGAAAATCGGTTGCAGAATTGCATTTCAAGTATGTAACAGGACGTCGAGTTCATAGTTTTTACTGATCACACAAAACGTTTATTTTGAAGTTGAAATAAACGACAGCAACAACACAAACAATCTAAAACAACTTAAAGTACTTTGAACTCTCTGGTCAATTTTAGTTAAAAAAAATAAAAAGAGAAGCTTGTAAGGATCAAGATCTTTAAAAGTAAAGAGACAACAACAACAAAAAAAAAAAAACTAGTGATTCTCAATCATAAATAAATATTTATCTTCTTAAAGATCTGTTGTAGAATTGCATTTTAAGAAGGTAATGATGCGTGTAAACAATATACATTTTTATAAAGATTTTTCACACAATTTTAGAGTTTTAAAAGGGTTTTCACCAAAGACTAATCACACACACGTCGGGCAAGTGTACCCGTCGGATAGCAATATAGTAACGGCAAGAACCGTATATTAATCCGTGGACACGGTGGGATGCGATGGTAAACTGGAACCAAGATTCAATCAAGTGATGGTAAAAATATATTTTGAATAGTTTGTTTTAATTAACTAACATGCAAATATATAAAACTAGAATAAGATGACAAATCAAACAATCAAGGAGAAAATATCACTTCGGTGTCTAATCCATCTAGAATACATTCAATTCACTTATAGAAACACGACAATTACACGAAACATAAATTGACTAAATTCTCATCAAAGACATATAATAAAATGACCATTCGGAAAGCTAGCATGAATTACACAAACCAACCATCTAAAGTCATACCATGAAGCTCACGTGTTTAATAATCATATCAATGTTCATAAAGATTGAAATAGCTTTCGATTAAGGTACATTAATCCAACAACTAGTTGGAAATATAATATGAACTGTAGAAATAAATACTGATTGCTATAAAATTTTCTAAGTATAGATGCTGCGGACTCCACAATTTTGCTGCTGACTTACATGTTGCTGCGGATAAGGCAAATGTTGCGGATAGTTAAGATCTCCTGCTGATGAACAACTATGATGCAGATAGCCTTATATACTGAAGTCCAAAGTTGCTGCTGATAGGGTTGTCAGCAGCATCAAACATTGATGCTGTTGATAGGCAAATCATCAACAGCTTTGAGTTTGCTACTGACACCTCTACTGCAACACTGACACATTTATCAGTAGAAGGAATGTTATTGGTGAAGATGATTAAAGACAAAGCTACTACTTCTGAAGTCTCTTGCAAAGATTCCTAAGAAGACTTTTGTCCTGATCCTCACTGTTTGCTGCAGTTTGTCTTTTAGTTGTTTACCAATAGTAGTGTAACATGTAATTGTCAAATATCAACGACTTGTGTTTGATCTGATCCATAGAATCAAGGGTCTGTCTTGATTCTAAGTTCATTTATATGTATTGTATCTTCTCATTGTATAAGTGTGCTTCCTAAAAGTTTTCTCTATAACTTGTAATGATTGAAGATTAATACACTTTGCATTTATCAGTATTATCTTTGTTTCTTGTATACATTGCTTAGTTATGATTGTTTCCGCCAATCTCAACTAGAACAGAACCATCTTGTAAACACCGATCCTACGAGTGGTATCAGAGCTTTGGCTATCAGATTAAACAAACTCACACTTCTTTAATCACTCTCTGGTTCTGTTTATAACTATCAGCTAAAACCATCTATCCAAAAGTATGACACATAATACTGGATTTGATGATACTAGAAGCCTCAACAGACCACCAAGACTAGTGTCTGGAGAAGATTATGACATGTGGAATAACATAATGGAAAGTTTTTTTCTCTTTTCAAGAATATGGAATGTGGAGATCCATAATGGAGGGTCCTTACGTACCCATGGTGGCATCTGCTGATTCCGGAGGTCCATGTGTTCCAAAAGAAGTCTCAAAGTACTCAGATGAAGACATCAAAAAGATGGAGGTAGATTTTAAAGCTTTGGGAGTCATACAGATGTGCTTGCCAAATGAAGTTTTTTGTCACACCCCAACCGACGGCGGAAACGTCGGGACGGGACATGTAGACTGTTCATAAGCTCATGGTTTGCTAAAGTTGTAATAATTAAATAATCAATTTCATTTCATAATTCAAGTAATCAATTACAACATTTACAAAATTAAAGAATACATGAATCTCCATATTAAAATTTAAAACTAGGTCTTCAACCCTAAGTGAAGTAGCTTGAATCTTAACTCAAACATCTGTACTTGAAACATAATAAAATAAGAGGGTCAACTATAAATAGTTGGTGAGCATACATAGGTTTTGACACTACGAGTAAAGTTCAAATGTTTTGTGTACAATTCATATGATGCATGGTTTATAAAGCGTTTATGGAGAATCTAAGTTAAGCTAGTTGCACAAATGAATCCTTGTAACTGAAGGGCATAACAACACATGTTATCATAATGTAGGGCATAACAACACATGTTATCCTGATGTAAATGTAGGGCATAACAACACATGTTATCCTGATGTAGGGCATAACAACCCATGTTAGCCTGAAGTATTGTATTTGTGTTTGCACGTGTGTATATGTAGCCTTAACAATTAGCATTGAAGCATAAAGCACAAATAAACACATATAACCATATTGTAGAATTGTACGTGTGTAATTGCAAATAGTGTTTGAATGTAATCATGTTTCACCCCAAATATGTAAATAAGAAAAAAGGACTATGTAAAACTCACCTTGATAATGAGTAGTTAAATATCACACAATTCGTTGTTGTACAACTGATTTGGCTAATCTCAAGATTAACCTGTGTTTTAATTATATAAAAGAAGTCAAATACACACACAAGCGACTAGGGCAAGACCTATTGCACAGGGGATTGGGTGTGGACTTGGTCAAATTAAATGTATTCTTGTTTGAGTCTCAAATGTTGTTTATGAAATTTATTGTACAAAGTACGTGCGTGTGAACATAAGGTTTAATTTGTTTTGCAAACACGTGGATTAATATTATATATAAATAATTTATTGGTGTTCTTTTATTAATAAATGAATAATTAAGGAAAAAAATGAAAATAATTGAACAATAATAAGTTGCATAAATGGTTAGTCGGGTAAATAAATAAACCTTTTATTTATTTAGTAAAAATAATACGGATGGACTAGTTATTTAGTAATTAAATCAAGGTAAATAGTTTAACGACGTAAGTAAGTTAAACCAAATTTTGAAATATAAAATTCTAATTCGAATAATTAAATAAGTCATAATTCATTTTCTTTTTTAAAACAAAAAGGATGAATTACATGTTTAAAGTTTCATGAAATAAATTGAAATCAAAAATTATAAATTTTGTTTAAACAATAAAAAAAAGTTTATGAATAATTAAGTTCTTTAGCCATTTATATTTTATAAACTTAGTGTTTTGATTATATATATCTATATATTAACAAAAGTTTATTAGTTTTTATCTCAAAAATTAAAAGAAAATGGTATCCTTTGAAAATAAAACATCATAATTTGTTAAAACCATTTTAAAAAAAAGTTTGGATTGAGAATCAATTTTAAAACAAGGAAAAATGGGAGAAAAAGGCCCAAAACAGGTCTGGCCGAGATCGAACCCGCGACCTGTCGTGTGTGTGGTAAGAGCTTTAACCGAATGATCTAGGCAAGTGCTTTGATCAGATTTCTGACTTAATTGTTTTTAACAACCAACCCAACTCGTCCCTGTTCCTCTATCGACCGGTCCATAACCTAGCCCCCCAATCGATTAAATTAGTCACCGATTGCAATAGAATTCATAGGGCTTTTGTTCCCTGAATCGAAACTAATGACATAAAAATCACATGAATTGATAGCGTGGGGAGGGAGTTCGACGGAAGAATGTAACTCGGGTTTCTTGGAATTCTTCTGCGTTTCAGAGATGTAATGAGATGTGTAGGTGCGTTTAGAAAGGTTTGTGTGTAATTGCGAAGGTGCAGGAGCTGGTTATATGCTTCAATTTCAACTGGAACGCGTAATTTGATTCGGTCTGCAGATGACAGCTGTCGGGACTGATTACGCATTAATTCGGTTGATTTGTGATGAATTGGGTCGGGAAAACGGCTTGAATACACGCGGGACTGGTCTACGCTTGATTAGCGTTATTGAACGCGTCTAATTCCTGTAATTTTGGCAAGGATTTAAGTCTGGTTTTGACTCTGAAAAGTCAAACTGTTCAAATTTGAAAAGAGCCACGAGATTAGATGAATTGAAAAGCTATTTGGGCTTGATTATGGTCGATACCCGGTCATGTAAACATGTATTGTCCCTAAACAACATATTTGATCGATTAAGATGGGAAATTTGGGTTGTTTGACTTTTGGAAGTAAAATTGGGTCAAAAAGGTCAAAATTAAGATTAAAGACCAATTTTCAAAGTGGGGGTTCAAATTGAGGGTTCAAGTAATTAGAGGGTCTAAACTAGTTTGTTTAAATTGTAAATATGTGTATGTACATATTTATAATTTGATTTTTATTAAAACTTTATAAAGTTTGAATCTTTCTTTTATATACTTTATATAAAAAAAACTATGTATGTTATACATTTTAAAAGTCAGTTATATATTTGCTAAAAAAAACATTATTATGAGGTTTAATTAAGAAACTCCATTACATGAATATGTTTGTACACATATATTTATAACTAAATAATTATACATATATATATATATATGCATGTGTTATAGAAATTTATATGTAAACACAAGGTTTTTAAAAAATAGAAATATTAATTAGAATAATGATTTATGTGGCATAATGTGCTTGATTAAATACAAATTTTTTTAAATGTAGTGTTTATTATTGAAATAACTAAAATAAAATAAGGTTAAAAAATTATGGATGTTACATTTTTCATAACTTAATAGAATACAAGACTGCCAACGGGCTATGGGAAGCTCTTGAGAAGATGTTTGATGGATCTGAAGAGGTGAAGGAGAATAGAAGAGACATCTTGAAGCAACAATGTGAAAACTTTGTTTGCAAGGATGGTGAGTCTCTTACTACTCTATACAACAGGTACACCTATCTGTGAGAGAGCTACAGTGCTCTAAAGTGAAGCTGTAGAATAAAGACATTCTCAAAAAGTTTATCAGATCACATCCAAGTTGCTGGACACTCTACAAAGTGTAAATTAGAAGGACTGAAAACCTGAAGACTCTGCAGATGACTGAGCTGTTTAGTATGCTAAAGACATATGAATTAGAAATGATTCAAGCCAAAAAAAAGAAGCTCGGGTCATTCAACAGATTCATCATCCACCACCACTTCTTCTACACTTCACTCTGACCACGCAGTTCTAAGTTCAAGCAACTACTATCCTCCCATTGTTACCCATCCACAAACTACAAACTAACAAGCTAGCAATTCACAATTTCTCTTTGAAGCCCCACCTCAAAATAACTCTACTGCCTTTGTCTCTGAAAACCCAAGCAACATGTCTTTCATCAAAGAAGATCTTGAGTGTTTTCATCCAGATGACTTAAAAGAAATGGACATACAACATTCTTATGCTATGTTATCTCACAGAGCTAAACGGTTATACTCTAGAACTAGAAGACCCATTCCAAGCAACAACTCTAACACTAGAGTTGGCTTGGATAAGAGCAAGCTTCGATGTTACAACTGTAACCAACTTGTCATCTTGCCACAGAATGCAAGGCACCAATGGCAAACCCAGCTGCTGCACAACCATGACAAGCTCAAGCAAGTCAAGGCAACACCCCTCCTTCTCAAATTGTAGCATGTGTAACTCAACATGTTGGAACATCTGATTTTGACTGGAGCTTTCAGTATGAAGATCTTCCGGCCAACAACCAAGCACTCATGATAGACACAACAGAGATACCACCTCAGGTATATGAGCACCTCTGTTCTCAGGCTTGTATTGATAAGGTTCTAGGATACAGAAAACATAACTAAAACCTTATAGATCAAAATGAAGAGTTTCACAAATGAAATCAGAATTCAAAAAGGTTGAAAACAGTTACAAAGAAAAGATTAAATGCCTAAAGAAAGAGATTTCATCATTAAAACATGACCAAACGAATCTTGAAACTCAGATTGATGATCTATTATGTCACACCCCCAAATTCCACTGAAATGTCATAACATAAAAATTCAGAATTAATGCGGAAGCGTAAATGTTAAAATGAAGTCAAAAGTAGTTACACGCAACGAGCGTCAATTAATGTAATTAAGTAAACTGTTTATAATGCTTGAAATGAATGATATAACAGTAGAACTCCATGCATGCCCTAAGTGTGTAACATGTGCCAAAGCGACCTGAGAAACATGTAAGAAGAAGTGTCAACACGAGGTTGGTGAGTTCACAAGTTTCAAGTTTGTAATAAGAGAGTGTTTGCCAGATTATTTACATTCAAAATGCATATCTATAGGTAGCTAGCCTATGATCATGTCTTACTAAAGCGCTCGTAACCGAAGCTGACTGTTTGTTTATTTGCCTCCTGCCAGGTCTATCAACACTGGCGGTGTGAGTAGGCTAACATTTCACCCGTTCAACCTCCAATCGAGTTAGCGCGACTAACGCGGGTGGGGCTTGTCAAACTCAGTAGTACTACTAAACATTACCTCGCTAAGATCCATATTAACGTTCCGATATAAGATGAGGACTTTCTGTGATAGCGTGTTACGCTTAGCCTCAACAGTGATAACATATGAATTACAATAATCTAAAATAGTTTGTGTCATGTTTTCTCCCCCAACGGGAAAAACATGTAAAATAATGTTTGTCTGCATACCTGTTTCTCCCTCACGGGGAAAACAAGTAAAAGTATGATAGTTTGTGTACATGTTTCTCCCCCAACAGGAAAACGAGTAAAAAGGGGCCGTGAAACTCACATGCGTTGCATAGTAGGTAGTATCACACATGTATGACATATTGAACCTCAAGTGTTAGCCTGTACGGCTTACGTATGCCCTAGAATTATAAACACATAAGTTAGGGACATATGAGATTTGTGACGACACGGAAGATTATAACGTCTTAAAACATTCTAAGGATTAACGGGAAGACGAACGTGTCTACGGGAAAATAGATTTCTTAATATAATAATTAAGATCAATGGGTTACGTGTCGAACGTTAATAACGAATAATATTAATTAATAAATAAATTCGTACGTTTGTAACATTTAACAATGACCAAAGAAAATAATATAGTTTATTATATTATACGAAAATAGCTTAAGTGGAAAAAATAATAAATATATTATTTTTATTCGAGGATATAAACGTGAATAATAATAATATAAACAATTATATTATTAATTAGTTTAAAACGTTACACGAGGTAAATAACGAGGCGAAATAATATAAAAAATATATATTTTTTTATACTAGAAGTCACGGGTTGAAAATAATATAAAGATATTATTTTATCTGGATTCGTGGATTGAAAGTAATATAAATATATTATTTTAAAAGTAGGAATAAAAATAGGTTATAAAACCAAACCCGAGCCTACAGGTTGTTTCCCGGGCTAAAACACATTTATATAATATTGTATTAATATAACAAAAGGTTTTATAATTAAAATAGTGATAAAAACCGGTTTTAAAAATAAAGGTGGGTGGAGAGACTCGAACCCGGGTCTCTCCCACCACACCACACACACTTAACCAGTCGAGCTTCAAGGTAATTCGCAACATGAATCGGATTGAAATGGTTTTATTCAACAACCCAGTGTACCCCCCCATACACACCACCGATCAAATCCCGTCCCTAACCCACAAATCCGGTCGTGTTTTGAACAAGGTAACATGAGGTTTTAACATTCGAGTATAGGCGAGCATGAGGTTGACTTTAATTGCAAAACCATTGAGTTTATAATCGATTAGTGCTCGACCGGAATTATGAACCCTAGTAAAAATATAAGATTGATTTGTCAAAATCCGGTGTTAACAGATGCTGAAATCATAGGGCTTTCAACCAGCAAGGGATTGCGAGTTAAACCCTGTGATTTAATTTGGTTTAGGTGGTGATTAGATTAGGGTTCGATCAAACCGAAAATGTAAAGAACCCTAGAATTCGTTCATCATAAATTCGATATTGAAAGATCGAATTAGCATAGGGCTTTTGATCAGTAAGAGATTACGAAACTACTTATGTAACTTAATTGCATTGAGGTGAAGTTTAGATCAGGGTTCTATTAATCTACTTATGCGATGAACCCTAGATCTTGATTGTAATCAATTCGATGTTGTGAGCCCTGGGTATGATAGGGCTTTCAATTAACAGATACAAACGAAGGTAAGGATGCGTTTGATTACCAGTATGGTGATGGAATTGAAGGTGTTCGAATAGGATGAGCCCCGACTTCGACGATCTTGGCCTCCATAGTCTACGGCTTCCATCCAGATCGAAATTGTGTGCGCAAAAGCTTCTGAGGTATTCGATGGAGGTGTGAGAGTGTTCAATTCATGAGAATTGTGACCAAGATGGCCGAATTTTATACGCACACGATGAGGGTCGACGGTTACAATATTAATGCCCATAATTGGGTTTAATCCGTGCGTAATGATAGTGTTAATTGCTCTTAAGGGGTGAATTAGTTACGAATTTGGATGAATTTCGGTTACATTTCGTTAATCTGGATCAAAAGAAACCTGATATTGACTTTAGAAAGTCAACAGAACATAAAATACATGATTTTGACTTTACTAAGTCAACAGAATCGACTTTGGGATAATTACAACCTTGGTCCTTGTAGTTTCAGTTTACTTATTGACAGAATTAGTCTCTGAGGTTTGAATTAGGTTAAGGACTAGTCTGTTGACTTTACAAAGTCAACATATTTGATTTATGAGTATTTACACAACTAGTCCTTGTAATTTAGAGTCTGAAGGAATGACAGAATTAGTCCCTGAAGTTTGAGTTAAGTTAATTAGGTTAACTTTAACTGGATTTAGTTAACGGAGTTAACTGGAAAAGTCCGGATTGTCACATCATCCCCTAGTTAAAAGAATTTTTGTCCCAAAATTTAAAAATAAAAAAAATTTCCCGGGATATCACATCATCCCCTAGTTGAAAGAATTTTCGTCCCGAAAATTAAATAGTACCTTAAGAATTTGACGCGGAATGCTTGAACAGATTAGGATATTTGAGCATCATCTGATCCTCGCGTTCCCACGTGAATTTCAGTCCACGCTTCGAGTTCCAACGGACTCTAACAATAGGGATTTTACTGTGTTTTAACGTTTTGACCTCCCTATCCATGATTTCGACTGGTTCTTCGATGAAACGTAGTTGTTCATCAATGTGTAGTTCCTCAAGAGGAACCGCGAGTGATTGGTCTGCTAGACATTTCTTCAAATTTGAGACGTGAAAGACGTTGTGTACACCACTAAGTCCTTCAGGTAGGTCCAGTTGATACGCTACTGGACCAATTCTCTTCACTATCTTGAATGGTCCCACATATCGAGGATTCAGTTTGCACAGTTTACCAAAACGAATGACACCCTTCCAAGGTGAAACTTTTAACAAAACTATATCCCCTACTTGAAATTCTAACGGTTTACGACGCTTATCGGCATAGCTCTTTTGACGGTCACGAGCCGCTGCCATACGGTTTCTAATTTGAATGATTATCTCAGAAGTTTCAAGTAGGAGTTTAGGACCTATAAGTTGACTATCCCCAACCTCGACCCAACAAATAGGAGAACGGCATTTCCGTCCATAAAGTGCTTCAAATGGAGCTGCCTTGATGCTAGTGTGATAATTGTTGTTGTAGGAGAACTCCACCAACGATAGATGAGACTCCCAAGTGTTACCAAAATCAATCACACAAGCTCGTAGCATGTCCTCCAGCGTTTGAATAGTACGTTCTGTCTGGCCATCAGTTTGAGGATGGTACGCTGTGCTCGTATCTAGACGTGTGCCTAAAGCTTTATGTAATAACTGCCAGAAACGAGAAGTGAATTGTGCATCACGATTCTAAATGATATAGATTGGCACCCCGTGCCGAGAGACTACTTCTTTCAAGTAAATAAGCTTATCCATTTTGTCGGTTTCCTTGATTGCTAGGAAGTGAGCGGACTTTGTTAAATGATCGACTATTACCCAAATGGTATCACATCTGGTAGGAGTTCGTAGCAATTTTGTGATAAAGTCCATGGATATCTGCTCCCATTTCCACATGGGAATCTCTGGTTGTTGGAGAAGACCAGAAGGATTTTGATACTCAACTTTGACCTTCGTAATAGTCAGGCACTTGCTCACATAGGTGGCTATATCGGTCTTCATCTTTGGCCACCAATATAACACCTTTAGGTCATGGTACATCTTATTGGAACCTTGATGAATAGAGTAACAAGATTTATGAGCTTCGTCCATGACTAGTTCTCTTAAGTTCCCATACACTGGAACCCATATTCGCTCTGCTAGGTAGTGAATGTCGTATGATCTGACCTCCAGTTGTTCTTCCATACCGCGTGTGGCTTCCAGCGGTAGGTTTTCCTCATGAAAAGCACTACGGATATTGTTAGGTAATTCGGTGTGAATAGTAAGTTCTAATGCTCGAACTCGTTTAGGTTTGGTGTCCTTACGGCTTAGGGCATCAGCTACAACGTTAACTTTACCCGGATGACACCGGATCGCATAGTCATAATCATTCAAGAGCTCGACTCAATGATGCTGTCGCATGTTCAACTCTTTCTGCTCGAAGATGTGCTAAAGACTCTTGTGATCGGTGTAGATGGTGCACTTGGTACCGTACAAGTAATGTCTCCATATCTTAAGTGCGAAAACTACGGCTCCCAACTCTAAATCGTGAGTCGTGTAGTTCTTCTCATGGATTCTCAGTTGACGAGAAGCATATGCGATAACTTTCTCGCGTTGCATTAAGACACAACAAAAACCTTGAATGGATGCGTCGCAGTACACATCAAAGTCATCCGTTCCCTCCGGAATAGATAGGATAGGTGCATTGCAGAGTTTCTGATGCAGGAGATGGAATTCTGATTCCTGGGTGTCACCCCAGTTATAGGGCCTACCCTTTTGAGTTAGGGCAGTGAGAGGTTGAGCAATCTTGGAGAGTCCCTCAACGAAACGACAGTAATATCCAGCCAATCCCAGAAATTTTCGCACTTCAGTTGGAGTAGTCTGTGTCGCCCCATTTCTTGATGGCTTCTATTTTAGATGGATCGACATGTATTCCTTTTAGTTGGCTACATGTCCTAGGAATTGCACTTCACGAATCTAGAATTTGCACTTGGAAAATCTGGCATACAGCTGCTCCTTTTTAAGTAATTCAAGGATTAAACGTAAATGTTCCTCATGTTCCTCCTTGTTCTTGGAATAAATGAGAATGTCGTTGATGAAAACGATGACAAATTGATCAAGGTATGGCTTACACACACGGTTCATGAGGTCCATGAATACCGCAGGTGCGTTGGTTAATCCGAAAGGCATGACCATAAACTCGTAATGGCAGTACCTTGTCCTGAATGCAGTCTTAGAGATATCCTCTTCTCGGACTCTTAGCTGATGGTAACCGGACCTAAGATCTATCTTGGAATAGAAACTTGATCCTTGGAGTTGATCAAAGAGATCATCTATATGAGGCGAAGGATAACGATTCTTGATTGTGACTTTATTCAGTTCACGGTAGTCAATACACATACGGAAAGTCTCGTCCTTCTTCTTGACAAACAGGACCGGAGCTCCCCATGGCGATGAGCTAGGTCGAATGAAACCTTTATCCAACAAATCATGTAACTGAGTGGACAACTCTTGTAATTCATTAGGTGCTAATCTATAAGGTGCCCGAGCGATCGGTGCCGCTCCGAGTGCTAGATCGATTTGGAATTCAACTGGACGGTACTGTGGCAGACTAGGCAAGTCCTCGGGAAATACTTCCGGATAGTTACGTACGATTGGGATATCATCAATTTTCTTCTCCTCAGATAACTGCTCGGCGACGAGAGCCAAAATAGTAGCATGACCTTTTCGAAAACATTTTTGTGCTTTCATGAAGGATATGATGCCAACGACTGCACCACTCCCTTTTGCGACATAAAGGATTTCCCCTCTAAGGAGAGGAAGGAAACATTTTTGTCACAACAGATGGACTCAGGTTGGTTGTTGGATAACCAATTCATACCAACAATAAGGTCGAAACTGCCAAGTGTAACTGACAGAAGGTCAATGTCAAGTTTATGACTAACCAATACTAGTTTACATCTGTAAGAATGCGAATTGTTTCGATTTTCTGAGCATCTGCTATCTCGATAGTATACTTGGCTTTTAATAGAGTTGGAGCACGTCACACTAATATGGAATTTGTGAGTCATGCTGTGACTTCTAGTGAGACCCGCGCTTATAAAGCAAGTGTCAGTCAATGCATAGGCTAAGGGAAGAGGTTCACATGTAGGAAAGAAAAGTCTAATGAGATATAGATTCCAGTAGCATAAGAGATAGGATGTATGTTTAAGTAATTGCGTAGATTCCTGTAGCATAAGAGATAGGATGTATGTTTAAGTAATTGCGTTCAACTGATGGTTGGTTAGGTTAAATCTTCGTTTCCTAATGTCACTGGATCAACGGGATCATTTCGTGAAGAAAGAAATCCGTTTACATGATTGAATATGCTGGAGTAAAATTCAAAGTTAGACTAAGGATTAGTCACAGGATGAGGTAACAAATTCAAATGGGATCTATTGTTGGAGTGTAAGGAATAACGTGTTATCATAGAAAGAATTCCTCAAATTCTGTGTACATAGTTGGAGTCGGTGGTTTTACCCTGAGGTTCTACTAGAGTTTCACTCTAGGTGGTTCCATTGATTTAATTTGAATGAGAGTCCTAAGATCACTAAGACTCTTACATGAGTGAAATCAAATGATGGATCCTATGGATGATAGTTCAGTGTGTTCGTAAATACCTTCAACATGATTGTCGCGTCTATCAACTGTTAAACAGGTTTAACGGTACCAACTAGTCGTTGAGTGGGTCACAAGAATTTCTATTTTCAATGGAAATATAAGTATGTAGATCACAGAGTAGGACCATTTATCCACACTAGGTTTCACTAGGACTTACATGCACCTAAATTACTATTACGTGTGCACCCGTAATGATAATTTGCTTTGCATGCTCACCCTAGCTTTCCCTGTCCTGTGTCAAAATGTCCTTTAGTTTGTATTTCCGAGCACAGAGTGTTGTCAGATATGATAAGTCATCGAGAGGCTTAGTCATCGACCACAAGTTAGTCAACTAGAACTTATATCAGGATAAATAGTCAGGAATCGTTTGATCCGATTATTCACTCGATTTGAAACACAATACGAGAGTCCAATCCAGTGGATTGTAGATGGGAACATGCACATGAAGCAATCATGCACATGAAACACGACTTCGATAAGTGAAACTAATTCATGGATACGAGTTACAGGAACAACAAAGTAGCCGTCCTTTCAACTGAGTCAGAATAGTGTTTGAATATGCGTTCTCAACTTTGTGGTCAATCTATTCTCAACAAAATATTGACCAAGGAAGCGAGCCCATGGCTCGGAAATGTGATAACATCTACGTGTCAATGGATTCTGCAATAATGCGCGCAACGGTCTGCCTTCACTCGACGTATTATTGCTAGTGGGTACAGTAGGGACTCGCCTCCGACGATCTTTACTCCCAAAGAGACATATGCTAGCTGAGTGTCGTCCATAACATGGACCTGAGAAATCCCACCATACCCAACGTGTGATGGTGATATAAGTGATTCCTCCGAAAGCTCCGTCTCGCTGCCCTCAGACGGGAGTGGATGATGTTCTGGTGATTCCCCGAGTGTCGCCACTGCGAATGATGATGCAATGCAAATGATGTGTCCCTTTCCAACTGAGGGTGATACGGATGGTGTTACATGCCTGCACTACAATGTATGTATAGGTGCTATATGTATCAAGTATGAGTGTCTGTGCCGTGTAACTAATGTGTAAGGTTACAGTCTAGTATGCAATCCTAGTTCTCTATAACCAATGGCTCTGATACCAATCTGTCACACCCCCAAATTACACTAACGGAGTTTTACCGTTTGGAAGTTGACACACCAGGATCTCAGTCATTAGTTACATCAAACGACACTATATGGGACTTGAAATGTCATAACATAAAAGTTCAGAATTAATGCGGAAGCGTAAACGTTAAACTGAAGTCAAAAGTAGTTACACGCAACGAGCGTCAATTAATGTAATTAAGTAAACTTTTTATAATGCTTGAAATGAATGATATGAGAGTAGAACTCCATGCATGCCCTAAGTATGCAACCTGTGCCAAAGCGACCTGAGAAACATGTAAGTAGAAGTGTCAACACGAGGTTGGTGAGTTCACAGGTTTCAAGTTTGCAATAAGAGAGTGTTTGCCAGATTATGTACATTCAAAATGCATATCTATAGGTAGCTAGCCTATGATCATGTCTTACTAAAGCGCTCGCAACCGAAGCTGACTGTTTGTTTCTTTGCCTCCTGCCAGGTCTATCAACACTGGCGGTGTGAGTAGGCTAACATTTCACCCGTTCGACCTCCAATCGAGTTAGCGCGACTAACGCGGGTGGGGCTTGTCAAACCCAGTAGTACGGCTTACGTATCACACATGTATGACATATTGATAACGTTTTACCTCGTGTAACGTTTTAAACTAATTAATAACATTTCACCTGCGTTGCGTAGTAGGTAGTATCACACATGTATGACATATTGAACCTTAAGTGTTATCCTGTACGGCTTACGTATGCCCTAGAATTATAAACACATAAGTTAGGGACATATGGGATTTGTGATGACGACACGGAATATTAGAACGTCTTAAAACATTCTAAGGATTAACGGGAAGACGAACGTGTCTACGGGAAAATAGATTTCTTAATATAATAATTAAGATCAATGGGTTACGTGTCGAACGTTAATAACGAATAATATTAATTAATAAATAAATTCGTACGGTCCTAAGAAAATAATATAGTTTATTATATTATTTTTGAATTCGTAAAAATATACGAAAATCGCTTAAGTGGCAAAAATAATAAATATATTATTTTTATTCGAGGATATAAACGTGAATAATAATATAAACAATTATATTATTAATTAGTTTAAAACGTTACACGAGGTAAATAACGAGGCAAAATAATATAAAAATATATATTTTTTTATACTAGAAGTCACGGGTTGAAAATAATATAAACATATTATTTTATCTGGATTCGTGGATTGAAAGTAATATAAATATATTATTTTAAAAGTAGGAATAAAAATAGGTTATAAAACCAAACCCGAGCCTACAGGTTGTTTCCCGGGCTAAAACACATTTATATAATATTGTATTAATATAACAAAAGGTTTTATAATTAAAATAGTGATAAAAACCGGTTTTAAAAATAAAGGTGGGTGGAGAGACTCGAACCCGGGTCTCTCCCACCACACCACACACACTTAACCAGTCGAGCTCCAAGGTAATTCGCAACAGGAATCAGATTGAAATGGTTTTATTCAACAACCAAGTGTACCCCCCCCCATACACACCACCGATCGAGTCCAGTCCCTAACCCACAAATCCGGTCGTGTTTTGAACAAGGTAACATGAGGTTTTAACATTCGAGTATAGGCGAGCATGAGGTTGACTTTAATTGCAAAACCATTGAGTTTATAATCGATTAGTGCTCGACCGGAATTATGAACCCTAGTAAAAATATAAGATTGATTTGTCAAAATCCGGTGTTAACAGATGCTGAAATCATAGGGCTTTCAACCAACAAGGGATTGCGAGTTAAACCCTGTGATTTAATTTGGTTTAGGTGGTGATTAGATTAGGGTTCGATCAAACCGAAAATGTAAAGAACCCTAGAATTCGTTCATCATAAATTCGATATTGAAAGATCGAATTAGCATAGGGCTTTTGATCAGTAAGAGATTACGAAACTACTTATGTAACTTAATTGCATTGAGGTGAAGTTTAGATTAGGGTTCTATTAATCCACTTATGCGATGAACCCTAGATCTTGATTGTAATAAATTCGATGTTGTGAGCCCTGGGTATGATAGGGCTTTCAATTAACAGATACAAACGAAGGTAAGGATGCGTTTGATTACCAGTATGGTGATGGAATTGAAGGTGTTCGAATAGGATGAGCCCCGACTTCGACGAGCTTGGCCTCCATAGTCTACGGCTTCCATCCAGATCGAAATTGTGTGTGCAAAAGCTTCTGAGGTATTCGATGGAGGTGTGAGAGTGTTCAATTCATGAGAATTGTGACCAAGATGGCCGAATTTGATACGCACACGATGAGGGTCGACGATTACAATATTAATGCCCATAATTGGGTTTAATCCGTGCGTAATGATAGTGTTAATTGCTCTTAAGGGGTGAATTAGTTACGAATTTGGATGAATTTCGGTTACATTTCGTTAATCCGGATCAAAAGAAACCTGATATTGACTTTAGAAAGTCAACAGAACATAAAATACATGATTTTGACTTTACTAAGTCAACGAAATCGACTTTGGGATAATTACAACCTTGGTCCTTGTAGTTTCAGTTTACTTATTGACAGAATTAGTCCCTGAGATTTGAGTTAGGTTAAGGACCAGTCTGTTGACTTTACAAAGTCAACAGATTTGATTTATGAGTATTTACACAACTAGTCCTTGTAATTTAGAGTCTGAAGGAATGACAGAATTAGTCCCTGAAGTTTGAGTTAAGTTAATTAGGTTAACTTTAACTGGATTTAGTTAACGGAGTTAACTGGAAAAGTCCGGATTGTCACATATTAGTTAAGTTAAAAGCTACGCGAGCTGAATTGGCAAACCAAAAGGTTCATGTTGAAAAGTATGAGTTTGCATCCAAAAAGCTGCAAAGACTTTTGGATGCTCAAATTAATGAAAAGGCGACTGCTGGTCTTGGGTTTCAAGCTTAAAAGCCCTATAATGTTGTACCTCCACCTGCTGACTATGTAGCCATCCATTAACCAAACTTCAACCTCACAAACCTTGACCATGCAAACCGAAACCTTGATCCTTCCAATAAGAACCATATGTGCAAGACTGCAGCACCTCATCTGAATCTGAGTCCACATGCTCAGAATCTAGTGAAACAAGTGAAGCTCCATTACTTCCTACCAATGAAGTAATTCTAAAAACCACCAAATCTGGTAGAGTGATACAACCCAATGGTCTAAGCCTCATCATTGCCTCAATACCAGTACCTCAACTTACCAAACAAATCAAAATTAGCTATCCTAATGAAGGGAGAAAGTTAATTGTTGAAAAGGGACAATCCTCAACCTCCACCAATCTCCAAGAAAATCAAACCATCCAACCTAGGAAGGTGTTTGACATCTGTCATGCACCTAGAGAGAGAGCTCCATATGTTCAAAAGACATTAGAGGAAGCCACCTTTAAGCATAACAAAGCTCATCCCTGGAATTTCAAAGATCTGTTAAAAAGAAAAGACTATGTGTACTTTCAGTGGGATAAACTGGCTAAATCATGCTTTGTTTGTGGGAAATACAATCATACAGCTAGCGCCTGCTTCTACTACCTTCAGCAGCAAAGAAATCTCAGGAAACAAGACTTTGAGATAACAAACAAGAACAAGAAGGTAAGAAGCTTTGAAGCCAAGACAACTCATTTCAGAAAATATCTCTCTCCACCAAGGAAGTAGATCCCAAAAGCTCAACAATCTTGCATCATATGTGGTGAATCAGACCACTTTGCTGTAAATTGTAAGTTCAATCCTTTTAACCAGATCTCCCAATCAGCTTCTACAGCAATCAAAACCGTTCCTAAATAAAAGCTGATCTATAGAAGAACTCCTATTGAAAAGCCCACTTTCAATAGGAAGGTAAAGCAGGAGAAGAAAGTATCTGTTGAACAATGAGCAGCCAGCAAAGATGTTGCTGACCAGTTGAAGCTGAAGAAAAGGAAGCCAAAATCCAATCCTTTAGCAGCAACCAAATCCGTTTCTTACCAGTTAAAGCTTTCAGAAGCAATCAAGTTAGATGCAGATCAGCCAAAGCCTTCAGCAGTCAAGTTTGCTGCTGATCAGGCAAAGCCATCAACAGCCAAAACCACATATGCTGCCTAAACCACATATGCTGTTCATAAAGCAACAAGATCTGGAAAACCAATTCAACCATGGAAAGCCAAGTCCACACCTTCATTCTATCAAAGCATCATCATTGGTTCCATTGAATGCAAGCATGCTGATGATTTTGGTCCAAAGACATGCTCACCCAAGTCTGCAAGCTCTTGGGTCCCTCCCTCTAACTAGATCTCTCTAATGTGCAAGGACAACCAAGTCACAAGGATAACATCTGGGTTGTAGACAGTGGTTGTTCCAGGCACATGATCGGCAACAGGTCCATCCTCTTCAACTTCATACATTTCTATGGAGGATATGTTGCCTTTGGGATTGATTCGAAGGGAGGATCTATAACTGGACAAGGAACTGTGTCCAATGAAAGAATGAGCATTGAAAAAGTAAACTTTGTTAAATAATTGGAATTCAATCTCATGAGTGTGTCTCAAATATGTGATCAGAAGCATTGGATGCTTTTCACAGACAAAGAATGTTTTGTGCTCTCCCCTGTTCTAAGCAAACCTCCTCGAGAGAAGATTTTGTTGACAGCTCAAAGAAAAGATAACCTATATGTGCTTGACATGAATGCGGTCACTCCATCTGGTAGTGTATCTTGTTTTCTGTCTAAGGCATCAGTTAATGAATCTGCTCTTTGGCAAAGGAGATTAAGCCATGTTAATGTAAAAACTGTCAACAAAATGGTGAAAGAAAATTTGTCAGAGGTCTTCCTGACAAGGAATTTCAGCTTGAAGATCACTGTATAACATGCTTGAAGGGGAAGCAACACAAGAGTTCTCATAAGCCTAAGACATTGAATTCAAATGACACCCACTAAAACTGCCACATATGGATCTTTTTGGTCCTACAAATGTCATGTCAATGGGTAAGAAGTCATATTGTCTGGTGATAACTGATGACTACACCAGATTATCATGAGTATACTTCTTGAGAGAAAAAAGATGAAACTGCTGAGATTCTTAAATCCTACATTCTTAGGGTTGAGAATCAAAGCAGTCAGAAAGTCAAAATCATAAGGTGTGATCAAGGTACAGAGTTTAAGAACCAAAGCTTGAATTGTTTCTGTGAGAGTAAAGGCATAGAAAGACAATACAGTGCTCCAAGAACTCCTCAACAAAATGGGGTTGCAGAAAGGGGAAACAGAACTCTGATTGAGTCTGTAAGATTAATGCTGGCTGACTCAAAACTGTCTCTCACATTCTGGGCAGAAGCAGTTAGCACAGCTTGCTATGTGCAAAACAGAGTTCTCATTGTCAATCCTCTCAACAAAACACCTTATGAATTATGGTGCAAAAGAGTTCCCTACATTAGATTCCTAAAACCCTTTGGATGTCCATGTAGTATTCTTATCACACATGGAGTTCTTCCCAAGTTTGGTGCCAAATCAGATGAAGGATACTTTGTGGGCTATTCCTCTCAATCCAAGGCCTACAGAGTATTCAACTCTAGAACTAGAATAGTTGAAGAATCAGCAAATGTGAAATGTAGGGAACACATTCCATGTGAAAAGGGTAAAGAATTATACTGGCTCTTTGACATAGATTCCTTCTCATAAGTATTTGAGCCTCTCATCTTCTCAAATCTGGAGTCTACCTCTTCCAAAGAACCAGCTTCCACATCATCTAATGACTATAGATTGGAATTAAATAGTCCCTCTATAAGAATCAAGAGACCATCTATTGATCCTCCATCTATTGAAGCTAGTGAAGCCAGAACAAGTCTTTCTAATGTCACCAGCAGCATTCTCTCTGAACATGAAAATCAGAATGAGATTCATGACAACTCTGCAGTTGATGTAGAAGCATCTGCTGCTGATGAAGAAAATATAGTTGGTATAGAGGCATCTGCTGCTAATTTTGAAGACTCTTCTACAATGAATGAAGATATTCCTGATCAGAATCAAAGCAATCTTGAACAAGGAATACAGATGGATGTTGTTCCAGCACAAAGAATCAACAAAAAACATCCATTGAATAATATAATGGGCCAAGTTCAGTAAGGAGTTCAAACAAGAAGCAAATCTCATGAGGCCAATATATGCCTGTATTCTTGCTTTCTATATCAAGTAGAACCAAAGAAGATAGATGAAGCTATGCAACATAGTAGTTGGATTGAAACAATGCATGAAGAGTTGCTGCAATTCAAGAGACAAGAAGTGTGGACCCTATTTGATCTTCCACCTGGTCAAACTACTATTGGCACAAGATGGGTATTCAGGAACAAGCAAGATGAGAGAGGGATTGTAGTAAAAAAAAGCAAGACTTGTAGCTCAAGGCTACACTCAGGAAGAGGGAATTGATTATGATGAAGTCTTTACTCCTGTTGCAAGACTTGAGGCCATCCGAATCTTCTTAGCGTATGCTGCATCCAAGAGCTTTATAGTCTATCAAATGGATGTCAATAGTGCTTTTCTATATGGGAAGATTGGTGAGGAAGTCTATTTCAGGCATCCTATAGGCTTTGTAGATCCTAGACATCCTGCCAAAGTGTTCAAACTAGACAAAGCTTTTTATGGCCTACATCAAGCTCCAAGAGCCTGGTATGAAACCTTATCAGGATATCTACTAAGCAACAACTTTAGAACAGGTGCCATTATCAAACCTTGTTTATCAAAGATGAAGGGGAAGAAATTCTACTGGTACAAATCTATGTTGATGACATCATCTTTGGATAAACAAGGAAGAAGTTATGCAAAAACTTTGAGGTCCTGATGCACTCAAAGTTTGAAATGAGTTCAATGGGTGAACTAAATTTCTTCTTCGGTCTCCATGTCAAACAAGTTCCAAATGGAATCTTCATTAGTCAATCCAAATATGTCAAGAGCATTTTGGAAAAATTCAAGCTGACTAACTTCTCTGCTGCAAGAACTCCTATGCAAGTGCACCATTAACTGACCCCAGACAAAGATGGTCAAGACACTGATCAACACCAGTACCGTGCAATGATAGGATCACTCATTGTTGAAGCACTTTCCTGTGACAAACACTCTAGATAGATAGAGTCTTAGTTTTGTACTTTCATGTATGTATTTGTCTTTGTTTGAAAGTGTCTGTATGTATTAGTAATCGAGTTGTATTTACTTTTACATATTGCTTGTTGCAAATTTCTCTAAGTGTTTTGCGCACTTGTATGTGCGCAGGAATCAGTTCCTGCGTACTTAGCAAGTATGCAAGAATACCTTTGCGTACTTGCTAAGTAAGCATGAGCAAATTACCCTTCGCACTTGCTAAGTGCGCAGGCATCAGGTCGTGTATAAATAGGAATGGTTGACAGTAGATAAGTACGCAGTCATAGTAGCAAATAAGCAGAATTTGTAATCTCAGTATTTCTCTCTGTAACCTTCATGTGTTTATAATAGACGAACGTTTAAAGTGATCATCTTGTCGGTTTACTTTTTGTTGTAAGACTTTCCACCTCGTCACGAGTATTCCGCACCCGGTCCGACTAGTAGACCCACTTGCATGTGACGATCCGCCACACCCAAGGGACCTACAAGTGGTATCAGAGCCATTGCTCTTGATTTCGAGTGTTGTGAGTGAGTTTGGAGAGTTTTGTACAGAGTTTTACAAGCAAAAGGAGGTGTTTGTGTTGATTTTTATGATAAAATAGGGGTAGCTCTTGAGCACTATTTTAGAAGCAAAAAATCACTCCAAAACCAACTTTTGTTGTGTATTTTGAGTGTTTTGAGCATCAAAGGTTGGCTAGAAACAAGTTTCTGACCCTTTGGCTCATTTTGGTTGTTCATTCGTCCGATTTTTGCCATCTCCGGTGTGTTTTCGGTAACCGGAATAGTTTGGTGAGAGTTTGTGAAAAGGTGTTCTGCGTACTTACCATATCTGGCAAAAAGTACAGTCTTGTTGCGTACTTACTAAATACGCAAGACTAATCTCTTGCGTACTTACTAAATATGCAAGACTAATCTTGTGTGCACTTATCATTTACTCCGGCGTACTTATCAAGTACGCAAGAGCAAATCTTAAATACGCAAGACCATTCCTCTAAGTGCGCAAGGCCAATATCAAGTGTTCAAGCCTCAAGAAGAGTCAAGGATAAGAAAGCTAGACATCCTGTGACTAAGAAGTACTAAAAGAAACTGGTATACAAGTCGGTGCTATGTGAAACTAAGATTCCCCTGAGCAAGTTATCTCAGGATATTCTTGGTGACATGTGGTACTGGTACGCATATCCAAAAACGGGCGAGGCTGTGGTGATAGGAAAGGTACGGTAAGAAAGTGGATGCTTAGTGCCGAGGGAACTAATCAGAGTATTTGATGAAGCCTGCTTCATTAACTTCTCTGTGAAAGATCTGGAGGCACTAGCAGACATGTATTGCATGCATACTGACGAGTGGACGAAATTCCTTGCTTCTAAATATAACAAGGTGATCAAGTTCTGCCTTGACTATAAGAAGAAGATGGAAGATAAAGATGCATAGCTGTGAAGACTTAAGACTAAAGATCGAAGATGATCCAGAGCTGTTGTCAAGGGGGAGTTTGTTGAAGCACTTTTCTGTGATAAACACTCTGGATTGATAGAGTCTTAGTTTTGTACTTTCATGTATGTATTTGTCTTTGTTTGTAAGTGTCTGTATGTATTAGTAATCGAGTTGTTTTTACTTTTACATATTGCTAGTTGCAAATTTCTCTAAGTGTTTTGCGCATTTGTATGTGCGCAGGAATCAGTTCCTGCGTACTTAGCAAGTACGCAAGAATACCTTTGCGTACTTGCTAAGTACGCACGAGCAAATTGCCCTACGCACTTGCTAAGTGCGCAGGCATCAGGTCGTGTATAAATAGGAATGGTTGACAGTAGATAAGTACGCAGTCATAGTAGCAAATACGCAGAATTTGTAATCTCAGTATTTCTCTCTGTAACCTTCAAGTGTTTATAACAGACGAACGTTTAAAGTGATCATCTTGTCGGTTTACTTTGTGTTGTAAGACTCTCCACCTAGTCACGGGTATTCCGCACCCGGTCCGACTAGTAGACCCACTTGCATGTGACGATCCGCCACACCCGAGGGACCTACACTCATGTATCTAACTGCCTCAAGGCCAGATATCATGTTTGCATTATGCCAGTGTGCAAGATTTCAAGCAGCTCCAAAGAATAAACATATTCAAGCTGTTAAGAGAATTTTTAGATACCAAAAGGGAGCTCCAAGACTTGGGCTATGGTACTCTAAAAATGAAAAATTCAACCTGTATGCATACATTGACAATGATTATGGAGGATGCAACTTGGACAAAAAGTCCACGTCAGGAGGATGTCAGTTTCTTGGAGGAAGAAGCAGACTTGTGTATCAACATCTACAGCAGAAGCAGAATACATTGCAGCTTCAAGTTGTTGTGCACAAGTCATCTAGATACAAAATCAAATTCTGGATTATGTGAGGACTTTCATGGCAACCCCTATTCACATTGACAACAAGAGTGCCCTATCAATTACAAATAATCCTGTGCAGCACTCCAAGACAAAGCACATTGACATCAGGTATCATTTCATAAGAGATCAAGCTGAGAAAAAGAGAATTATTTTAACCAAAGTTCATACCAATGAGCAATGTGCTGACTTATTCACAAAAGCCTTTGATAAAGCTAGATTTAGATATTTAGTTGAATCCATTGGTATGATGAACTTTGATTAAATACGTCTCTAAAAACTTTTGAATAAAAATGTGTTTGTCTTTCTTTTGTTGTAAATAAAGTGTTAACAATTAGCCGCAAACATTTTTGCTGCTGAAAGGTCTAGTCATCAGCAGCAAAGATTTTGCCCCTAACTACCTAAAGTTATCAGCAGGATCAAGTTTGCTGCGGATAGCTTTAAGACAATCAACAACAACATCTTTGCTGCGGACCATTACTTCCATCAGCAGCAACTAAGTATGCTGCTGATAGGTTTAACCATCAGCAACAACCAAGTCTACTACTGATAGGCTTAACCATCCGCAACAACCACGTTTGCTGCTGAGTGGTAAAAATGAGTCCAAATTAACTTTTACCCGCTGTAAAAATTACTGTCAGTCTTTACCATTACTGCTACAGTGTATTACAACTGTAAAACAGTGAAAGGTAAAATGGGTTATACTGTACAAGGAAACTTACTTTTTCCCACTCTTGCCATTCTAACAAAATCAAATTCCCTCCCTCACCTCTTCACATTGAATGCTGACCTAACTTTCATTTCTTATCTTGAGCATTCAAAGCATTCTCATACTTAACCAACTTTTAAAAGCTTCCTTCTTCCCTCTAAATCTAACCATGATGGAAAATGTTGACATCAACAACCCAAATGACAAGTTCTCAACTTACCACAATCTAACGGCATATCTTGTCAAGGGAAAGAAATCAGAAGGGTTTGATGATATGATCGATTTCTTGTGTCGATCAAAAATACACTTCTTCCTGACTGTCAACCTAACCATCTACATACCTCACATGGAGACGGCAAAGACATCACCATTACAGAAGCGACACTCAAAAAGCATCTCAAGCTTCAGGATGAGATTGCTGCCAACTCATACACCAAAAATGAATACATGAGGACCTTTGTATCCATAGGGTACACTAAAAATCAAGATGAATACACAATCGAGAAGGCACTGATGGGTCCTCCCTAGAATTTTTTGTGCCACACTCTTCTACAATGTGTATCTTAAAAGAGGAGTGGATGGAATCAACTTAACTATGCTCTTGCATCCGCTGTTCATGGTATGGGAACTGGGAAAGGGTTTAACTTTTCTCATTATATCTTTGAAGGTTTGAGATATAACCTTCAGGAAGGAGCAAGACAAGCCTTCTTTATATACCCTAGGTTCTTGCAAGAAGTTTTTTAACCATGAATTAAAAGATCTTTCAAAACCTACAAGAATCTATATGATTTTGGGACATAAAAATAATACTTTTCAAAGTATGAGAACAGTTTCAGCAAAGTTCACAGGGGTTAATGTTCCATTGTTATTTACAATGATGAACATACAGATTACCCAGGGTGACAGTTCAGTAGTCCCAGCTGATACTGATCCCACACCCTCTACTTCACAGCCTGAACATACAACTGCTACCCTTGATCGAACCCCTTTGCAACCTATTGAGGGTGCACAGACACAACAAATACTTACCCCTGTTCTTCAAGCACAACTGGAACACAGGGCCCCAGTTGACGCAATTTATACCCGCAAGAGAAAAAGGAGCAAGAAGACTCATTCTATTCTAGTCTCCCAGTCCCAATCCCAACCCAAAAGCCTTCATTCAGAATCACAACATTCTGGTGAGAATATCATAAGGGATAGCCATATTATTAGGGAGACTTCCTTGGAAGTTTCTCTATTAGGATTAAGATCACATCCCGGATCCATAGAACACCCAACTGAGCCTATCCATTTTGCTTCTACTTTGAACTTAAGTGCAGAGGCACCTAGTCAAGATGATATACCTTCTCCAGCTGCCATTACTTCGAAGGTATTGATTGACTTGGCTGCTAATGTACCCAACCCAAGTTCATCACCCAAGAAGGTTCACTCTCGAAGTGATGATAGAGTGGATGTGGAAGGGGCTATCACTACTACTGGTCCATCAATTAACCAGGAGGACAGTGATAACATCACTAAGTCCCCAACCATGGCAACTCAAAGTGTGAATGTTTCTTTTGAAACATTTTTCACTGAGAGGAATCCCAGGCGCCAAGAAAACCAGGGTAATGGGGATGCAAATGCTAGGCCTAAGGCTTCATCTAGTTCCATGGATTCCACAACTGTGGATGAGGACAGGATGAAACTTCATAACTTGGAATTGACGGCCTGGATGGTTATACTAGAGGCTGAAGTGTCCAAATTAAGACACCAAGTCTCTATGCATGAAGCCCATCGATGCCCAACTGTGAATTCTCCTTCCCTTATATCATTGGGAACTCAAACAGATCCCTCTCTATGCACTGATGCAACCAAAAAGGGGGAGATAGTTACTACTGAAGATGATAAAGACAGCTTGGATGAATGGATACAAGAGTAGGCAACTTTTCAAAGACCACTATCGTAGCCTGCTTTTGTTCAAATCCATGACTTTCCAGCCTCAGGAAATGAAGAGGAAGAGATCTCTGAGGATTGGAAGTTAGTTGCCAGGGCTGTAGATAAAGTATTACCTGAGGAGATAGAGATGGATAATGAAGATGAAGAGATGCCTCTCTCAGTCCTTATACTTCCAGCAGCTGCTGCTATCTCAAGACAAGCCATATCTCCTTCATTCCCACTAACTGCACACAATCTGGAGTTTGACTCCATTTTGTCATGGGGATATGATGGTTTGTCTGAAAGATTCTGGATTGGGTGGGAGTTTGCTGGTGTCCAAGAACATAGGTGGGAAAACTTAAACTTATTTGACCCTAACTCTGTATAAGACTGAATGCATGAGATCCTACTGCTCAACCTAGACTTCCTCTTCAAGGTGTTTGAACAAAGATCACAAATCTACAACACCAACTCTAAAAGCAGTCAAAATATGATTCTTCTTTTTAAAGACTTTCTTGAGAAAGAGGGATGGATTGCAATAGAGGAACCTGATTCAGACTTGTCACATCCTTCTTCCCCAACTGTTATCTTGAACACAGAAGAAGAATAAAAAAGAAGAGAATAACAAAAGGTTATGGAAAGATGGAAGGAAGTAACTGGAGATGAATGGGTAATAGGTGGAGATGAAGATGTTACCCCCCCTTTTTTTCCATTCCTCAAATTGCTAATGAAGCTGAAGCTGAGGTCTCAACAGTATCTCCCACATCTGCTGTTGTGATCAATGAAGCTGAAGCATAGGCATCAAATAAAAACAAAGGGAAGGGCATCATGACTGTTGAAGAAGAAAAGAAGATAGAGGAAGAAAAGAAGGAAGTTGTAAGAAAACGGAGAGAGAGAGAAGAGGAGGAGATGGCTGGGCTTAAAAAGGCTCAAGAAAGAAAGGCTGTCATGCTCCTCATAGAACAACAATTCAAGCTGCATGCCGGGCAACTGGATAAAACAAAAGTTCAAGTTCCTACAACTTCACAAATAAAAGAAGATGAAGCCTTAGCTCCCCAGCTGTAGGAAAAGTTAAATAAAGAAGATGAAGAGAGAGAGGAAAAGAGCAGAAGAAGCTAAGTTCAGAATCACTGATTCTAAACTTGCTAAAGAAATGAGGGAAGAATGGTCAGAGGCTCTGATTTCTCATGTGAGGATGTAGACTACCTTAAGAAATTATCAAATAAAGAAATATGCAGAGCCTTCATGGGACAACAACGAAAATTGGCAAATAAGAAAAGCGCTGAAGAAGAAGAGAAAGCTAAACAAAAAGGTAGAAAAGCCACTGCCTTCAATGTCAGAACCCATGAAGAAAGGAAGGCCATGATGGACTTCCTAAAGGCTAGAGGGGAAAGTGCAAAGAGGTTGGGTCCCATGAACTTCAGGAACCTACAAGCCTGTCAAATTGAAAAAAGGAAGAGGAAGATAGGTTCAAAAAGAAGGGTAGACACTCAAACAGAAGAAAGAAAACCAAAGAAACCCAAGCCTACTCCCTTATCCTCTCTTCCTTATATCCAACAACCTTCCACTCTCCCTCCTAGACCTCTCTCCTCTCCACCCAAAGAGTCCAAATCCTTTCACTAAGCTCCCTCTCATCATTAGCCTCCCAAAAAGAAAACTAAGCCTCCTACCACACCTGAAGACTCAAGAGAAATTCTGATATGGTTCTATAGTGAACAAGATCAGTGGTTTGAACTGTTTAGGGGGAGGGAAAAAGTAATGAGATCAGTTTACAAATCTGTTGATGAGGTGATGTAGCTTGCAGATTCTGATCTACAAAGAATGTTGGAGCTGGGTGAAGCTCATGAGCCTGACATTGAAAGTGGGAGACATCTGTTTCTAGTGATCAAACATCACTTCAACCCTAGCAAAGATGTTGTTATTGATTCTAAACCTCTCCAATCCCACTTTCCATTTGTCAACTGGTCCTATAATGCTGTCAATGATCAATATACTTTGATAAATGTCAAAGGACAGGAGATGAGATGTTCAAGCAAGGCTATATTTAGCATGACAAGCAAAGACATCAAATCTCTATCTGAACTTCCTCTTGATAATCCAAGCAAGGACCCAAAAGGCTATGGGACTGCTAGGATTGTTGCACACATGTAAAAGCTTCAGCAACAAAGGCAGTAGGAGATTTTTGGTAGCATCAGTCTAGGGGGAGTTTGTAAAGATAAAGACTGATGGCTACAAAATTCTCTAAGTATAGATGCTGCGGACTTACATGTTGCTGCGGATAAGGAAAATGCTGCGGATAGTTAAGATCTCCTACTTATGAACAACTATGCTGCGGATAGCCTTATCTGCTGAAGTCCAAAGTTGCTGCTGATAGGCTTCTCAGCGGCATCAAACATTAATGATGGTGATAGGAAAATCATCAGCAGCTTTGACTTTGCTACTGACACCTCTGCTGCAGCACTGACACATCTATTAGGAGAAGGAATGTAATTGGTGCAGATAAGTAAAAGACAAAGCTACTACTTCTGAAGTCTCCTGCAAATATTCTTACGAAGACTTTTGACCTGATCCTCACTATTTGCTGCAGTTTGTCTTTTAGTTGTCTACCAATAGTAGTGTAACTTGTAACTGTCAAAGATCAACGGCTTATGTTTAATCAGATCCTTATAATCAAGGGTCTGTCTTGATTCTAAGTTCTTTTATATGTATTGTATCTTCTCATTGTACAAGTGTGATTCCTAAAAGTTTTCTCTATAACTTGTAAACGTAGAAGATTAATACACTTTACATTTGTTAGTATTATCTTTGTTTCTTGTATACATTGATTAGTTATGATTGTTTCCGCTAATAACAACTAGAACAGAACCATATCGTATACACGGATCCTACATGAACAACACACTATCCACCTCAAGTTGATTAAAATAGACAACAATATGCATTTCTTCAACATACAATGTTAATACAAAGATTATATAAATTAGGTAATGTGACAACAATTCCTAGATAAACATAAAACTAAGCATGAAACATCATAAAAAATACTTTGTCTTTCCAAACATAAGCATAAGGATACACATACAAATATAATGATTCATATACAAGACTTCATTCACCATTCCTAGTAAAATGCCATAAACTAGCATAAAAACATACACCAATTCATGAATATAAGCATAAACCACAATTTTCCGACAAAATATGGTATACACAAATACAAGTCTTGAACACAACTTAAAATACTTTATGACATAATTTAATTGAAGAATAATCATACAGTTGGCATAAAATTAACACAATAATTGCCAATAATCCATGAATGTTGTCAAATATATCTAAACTTCATATAAACCAAAGTGAACAAGAGTTTTAGCTCATCATGAGCACAAGAATTACAAATAAGCAGGGAAAAGTAGTAAGAAACATAGTATGAAAACAAGAATCAAACACTCCTCCAAGCCTAGATATTGTTGTTGATGTATGGTGATCCTCTTGATGTTGTATTCCCTCCAAGAAGCTTGAAATGTGACTGGAACAAGGATGATTCAGAGCTAGAACAATGAGTATTTCTATCTACTTATTGAATAAGTGAATGCGAGATTAAGTTATGTATATATAGAAAAGGTGAGGCACCACCGTGCCTGTCACTTAGGCGCGGTCGTGCCTAGGTTACAGGCACGACCGTATGATAGAGGGTTGACCGATCCAGAGCTTCTATTAGGTCCCACTGATCGAGCTAGTACGGCTCTTCAGACACACGGGTTGACACATGGCCATGGGGAGTCAAGGCACAATTGTGCCTTGGAATTTAGCTTGGCGCGGTCGTGCCAGATGTGGGTGCGACCGTGCCTAGGGTTTGCAAGCTTGGCATGGCCATGCCTGGTAGGGGGCACGACCGTCTCTCCAGCCTAGTGTAACACCTGCCACAAAAGTGTCCAAGATTTGACAAAAGGTAAAGCCCTATAGACTATAAGTGTAATTATCTTAAAGTTCAGGGTTTAATTTGAAAAATATGGATTTAAGACGTTAGCGAACCGCTAAGGTTATCCATAACGGTCCGTTATAGGCGTTGGTTTGGGTGGCAGACCGCCACCGAAGAGGGTAACGGTCCGCTACGTGTAGGTTAAGGAAATAATCTGGTTTGGCCACGTGTATAGTGACTAATGGTCACTTATTGTGACATGTGTACTCGTGGCGGACCGTCACGCTAGGTGGTAATGGTCTGCCAGCCGCAAACTCATGAAAATATGCCACGTATAAGGGTGGCGGACCGCTAAGCCTTTGGCTAACGGTTCACTAGCCTCAAATTAAGGTTTGGTCCAATCAGTGAGTGACATTTAGGACTGACGCCATCCATGGTGGTGGCGGACCGCCACCCTTCAGCTTAGCGGTCCACTACGGGTCTGGATTTCATCCTATAAATAGATGATCGATTTCATTCATATTTTCACATCCAAAATCGATTCTCACTTCACATATTCATCCTAGAGCCCCTCTAGTCCATTCCCGACGATCCCGGTTCGATTCCCATTCGTTTTAGTAACCGGTGTAAGAAGAAACGCTCGTAGAAAGATCGAAACGCTATAGAAATCAAGTTAAGAAGCTAGACGTTAAGCTTTTGACTTTAGAGGCTCACTCCCAACCATAAGGTGAATACTTTATCTCTTTTGACTTTAGAGGCTCACTCCCAACGATAAGGTGAAAATGGACAAATAAAAGTTAACGATGTAATGCTCAACGTTCTTCAACGAACAAGCATTCTGGCCATAGGTATACGTAAAACATGCAAGGGATACTCGAGTCTCGGGTAAAATTCATGGATTGCGGGTGGTACTTTCCTTTATAACAAATGAGGAGACATGGAGTCCCCGTTGTTATAACGACATACTAACAGTGTATACTGTGGTGCGATTGAACAGGATGGGCCTACTGAGTGTGTAGATTGAACGGGAAGTTGTGATTATGAAATTAATACTTGTTTGTGCCAAATGATTTTATGTTAAGATATTGTATTCACGGGCGTTCGTGCTGACGTTTTATTTTCAAAATGTTTTCCAGGTAGTGACTAAAATATGATGAGAAGGGAGTATGGGCAGACATGAGATCTGAGCCAGGAAAAAAAAGGATGGAATGCACGTAGGATTCTCAGTCCTAGTGTAGAGGGAAATCCTAAAGAAAGGAGATAGGACCAAGGAACTGATCAACCCTGTGTTGTACTATTTCTAGTGACTCATCACGTATTTGATTTCAAACAATGTTTTGTAAACAAATGAAAGGGGTATTGAAACCCTATGTTTATAAGGTAAATACAAGACTTTTGTTTTTCAACTGATTTTTGATATTTATAAATACAACCCTTGAGGTTGAAAGAATGATGAAACGATCCTTTGAAAAAATACTTCTGATGTATTTTATAAAACTCTGAAATCAATTAACCAAACAATATCAATCGGGCTCACACACGTCCAGGTGGACCTGTGGTGGGGTATGACACCCAGAAACCCTAAAACTTCAAATTTAATCTTGGAATCCTCTTGTTTGTTTACTTAGCTCCATAAAAACTTACAAAACTGGAAATGAAGCAAATAAATGTCTAAACGTTGAAAATAACCAATAATTTATTGTGAAATGAGTGAAGTTTTATGCCAAAAATAGGTGTAAATCCTAACACATCAGGTAACATGACATAAAGTTCTAAAAACTAATGATTTAATCAAATACATATATGGCTGATAGTATTGGTATTCAGAAGAATCCAGATGATGATGATGATGATCCAAATGCTGGAGATGGTTTGGGTGAGCGTCAACATGCTGCATCTAATCCTTCATAAACTCAGGGGGAGTCGGAGGTTATTGTGGAAGCCAATATGATGACTAGTGGTGACAATGAAGCTGTTGATGCTTACATGTTAGATAATTTTTATTCTTTGAAGATTCTGATATGGATGAAGCTGATAAAATTGAATGTTTGATATTTTTGGATGATCTTTCTAATGATAATGATACATAAGAAGAAAGGTTAGAGGAAGGAGAGATTGTTGAGGTTGAAGTAGAGTGTGATAATCAGAAAGTTGTTTACGAAGGGTGTGAAGGTTTAATTGATACGAATGTTTTTAATGATGATGTAATTCTTGAAGAGTTATCAGAAGGAGTTGCAGAATTTGACGAATCTGATCCTAGTCAGGATAAACAAAACCCTGACTCTGCTGATAGTCTGCCTAAAGATTCTGAGATGTATAAGAATACAGGAATGACAAAGGCACAATGGGTCGAGGTGGTGAAGAGATTGAGAGATAAATTACCAGTTTCTCCAGTTGCACTAGTTCAAAAGCAGAGATATGTAAACAAAGACAAATGCTCAGGCAGGATAATAAGTTGGTTTTATGAGGCTGAGTTCAAGTTATTCGTTTTGAAATGATCAGATGGAGTTTAGTATTTGAAGCCAAGGCTTAAATACTTTAATTCTTTACCGAGATGTGAAGTCAATGGGTTATCAACTAAGCCCTTGATTAATAGATCGAATAATGGAATAGCTGACTCGATTGCCAATTTGATAAGAATGGAAGGAGGTTCTGGAAAGTATGAAAGACTGAAACCTCAACAGGGAAAGAGAATAAAAGAAGTAGATCCTGTTACCCAAAAGGTGACATGGAGATACAAATTTAAACCTGTGAGATCAGTACCAAAGATTCCATTGAAACTGATTGCCTATGATTGTTTGCATGATCTTAAATGGTGGTACGTGGATGTGTTTACGGGTGAAGCAGTTATAGAAGACTTGAGTGGGAAGGTTATAGTAAGATTCTTTGATGCTTTGAATCTTGTTAACTTCTCAAGGTCTGATCAAAAGATGCTGAAACGTAAAGAGATCATGTACACAGATGAAAGCGGAGAGCAGGCGTTAAAGTATAAGAAGGTACTGTATGTGTGTTTGAAAAACAAGATTTATGCAGGGAGCTCTTTGCCGAAGAATTGGAAGAACAAGACTTGAAGATAAAGACCAAGCTGTTGTCAAGGGGGAGTTTGTTGGTGCATGTTTTGTGACAACTAGCTTTGTATAGATTAGTCTTTATGTTATAGTTTTGTATGTTTTGTATTGTAATAGTTTAAGTTTGCACAGGCGAACTTAATAAGTTCGCCTGATATAGTTGAGGCGAACTTAACAAGTTCGCCTGAACTAAAGGTGGCGAACTTATTAAGTTCGCCTGATTCAGTTTGTACTGTCTATAAATAGTTCAAGAGTTGTTCTTATTTGTAACTTCTGTATTTTTAGAACTACTATGTGTGTACTTTTTACAGATGAATACAAGGAGATTTTTAGGATATCTTGTCTTGTGTGATTGTATTGCGTGCGTGAGTGTTCGAGACATACATATACGTAAGGATTCCGCACTTCGTGTATGTATCACGTGTTTTACAGCAGAGATCGATCGTTAGACCCACTGGGACTTACAAGTGGTATCAGAGCCTTTGCTCTTGATTAGCAGAAGATTCGTGGTGTTTTCATGTATAATCAACATCAAATATCACTGAATTTGAAGAGAATTTGAAGGATTTTTCCTCATTTTTGTTTCTCGACAAAAATGGAAGATTTTTGATCAATTTGGATTGCTTTTGGATTCGTTTGAAGAAATTGATCCGGTAGGATTGCTTCTAATCAGTTTCTACACAATCCTACAGTTCAGAATTGTCTAACTCCATCATATTGATCAGGAATCATGATTTTCAGCAGAGTTGGTTCATATTTGGTGTTCTTCCTGAGATTTCAGCGTTTTAGGCGAACTTGTCTGATCAGTTACAGGTGAACTTAACCAGGCGAACTTAACAAGTTCGCTCAGTGAAGTTCAGGCGAAGTTAATAAGTTTGCTAAGGCAGTTTCAGGCGAACTTACTAAGTTCCCTCAGGTTCCCAAGTTCGCTAGTGTTGGCTAATTTTTGGAGGGAAAGTTTTTCTTGTGAAATTTTTTGAGGAGACATTTATATACTTGTTATTAGTCATTTTTGAGAATATTGTAATTTAAAAAAAAAATTCCTTCCTAAAAAGAGTTTTTTGGAGGGAAATGTTTTTTGGGGTGTTTACACTAATTCTTGAGATGACCAATTTTTCGAACAAGAGATTTGTTGGAGAAACAATTCATGTTTTTCAAGTATTTGGAGGATGAAATTGTTGATGATATCGTTTCCAGATACTTCCATCTTTTGAGAGAGTTGGTAAAATGTGATGTTTCTTACAGTAATACTAAGGTAAATGAGAAGTTGTTGGATGCTCTTCCACCTAAGTTTGAGAAATACTCGGTGCTCGTCAAGAAAAATGTGGATGTATCCGATATGTCTTTAGCAGAATTGATTGGTACAGTTTATGGTTATGAAGAAGGTGATGTGACTAAAGTTAGTGACAAGAGTGATTTTGAGAGTGACTGTTTTTCAGAATCAAGTGATAGAGAAAGTTTTCACTCTTCTTCTTAAGAGAAAAAAGTTGAGGTTCATACTGATGCTGGTTCTGATAATAGTTCTTTAGACAGTGACTTGAGTGTTTCTGGGAGTGTTGCTGAAACTGAAGAATCTATCATTTAGAATGCTGAGCCAAAGTTTTCAACTAAAAAACTTCTTGATGATGGAGCTACTAGGAAAGTGACTGAGAAAATTACTGAGATGTTATCTGAAGCAAATGCATCCATGTCTGATTCGAAACAGGAACATAAGGTTGTTTCTTGTCCTAAATGCATTGATTCATATTTGAAAATTGTAAGATTGTGTGATGACAACACAAATCTGATTTGTGACATAAAGGAAATATACACAGCAAATCAAGTTTTGAAAGAAAATGAAAAGCTTTTAAATGCAAGAATTGAATCATTGAAAGATGATATCAAGATTTTACAGATAAAAGTAAATGAACAAGCTTTTCACATTGATGTGGCATATTCTGAATAAGAGAAAAAGATAAATGAACTTGCCCAGTCATATAGTGAGGTCACCAAATTATTGAGAAAGCTCGAAGGTTATAAGAATTCCAGTTTCCTGTTGGAATATTATAATGAGAAAGCTTCATGTGGTAAAGTAGTTGGTGGAGTTGGTTCTTCTCCTTCGTTTGATGACAAAGATATTGGAGGAGGTGTTGGATATTGTCCACCTTTCAATGGCAATTACACTTCTCGTACTGTAGAGAGTGTGACAGATGATGATCTGGAGCTAAAAACCATCCTCAAGGTAAATCCTGTTACAGGAGAGGACATGGTTTATGATGATTCAGGTGATGATGAAACATTTGATCTAGAGATCGGTGCATCATGACTGAACTAGATGAAGATATTGAACAACCAAAAATTAAACCTGTAAAAAAATTTATGAGCAGTAGTTTTGATTTTCAAGAAAATAATAAGATTGAGAAAACTTCAACTCTTGATTTTATTAAAAATAAGGTTGATTCAGAAAAACCCAAGGTTGTTCAAGTATCTAGCACTACTTCCCTGTGTACATCATCCAGTACAATAAGAGTTCTGAGAGAGAAGTATGTCAAAGTTTACAAAGAAAGACGAACATGTTTTCATTGTGGGGTTGTTGGCCATATCTTGTTAAATTGTCCAGGTAAGAATATGGGAAAGCGTCTAGAAGATCCCAGGTTGGGAAGACCTTTTGTTAAACCGCCAGCAAAGCCAGTGATGAAATCTGTTCCAGTGAAGAAACCTGTTGTTTCTAAATCTGAAGTAATGGTTTCATTTGTACCCGTGAAACCAAAGTCACAAATTCAGTCAAAAAAATATGTGAATCAAACTGAAGTGTCTAGTTCTAGAGGTTCAAGAGATATAACTCCTAAAGCTCTTTACGAAAGGAAGTTTATTGAGAGGAGAACATGTTTTTATTGTGGTTTAGTGGGTCACATATGTGTGAATTGTCCTTCAAAGACCCTGTCTTCTGAAACACCAAAGACTAGACTAGTTGTGACAAGTTCTGTTTGTACAAAGTCTCTTAATTCACAATCGAAGGTTTGGCTCTCTCGACCTCAGAGACGGAGAAGAAACAGAAGATTGAGAAAATTGTTAGAACAACAAGAGGTTTCACAATCGCATCATGTTTCAAATGAACCAGAATGTTCAAACACTTCACTTTTTCAGAGAAAGGAACTTAATGAACAGAAAAGTGTTTGGAAAAAAAAGTTTCTGATTCTAACTCAACGGAACAATCTCCAAAAATTGAGGAGAGATTTGACCGTGAATTGCATGAAGTATTTTATTTTGATACAGATGGACGACCTAGGACTACCATGGCTTGGGTTTCCATTTTCGATTGATGCTTCTTGTTTAATGTGCAGGATTAACCAAAAGGGACTATTAATACAATTTGGTTTGTTAATAGTGGTTGTTCATAGCACATGACAGGGAATGACATATGCACGAGCAATGAGTTGTTTGATAATTGATAAGTCTATTTGATTCAACGACTTGATCCTCAAGGGAGAGATAATGTCCCACACAATGTTGTTTTAGAAAGTGTTTGACCAAGTCCAAAAGACATCTTGAAACTTAGGATGATGATGGTGAGTATAAAGTCGTTGATGCAACCATTTAACTAGTTGAGGGGGAGTCTACAGGACAGGGGGAGTACAGAATTGTGTTGGTGACAAAGGCAAAGGCATTCGATTACATCGGTTTGATTTTTGAATTGATTGAATTGCTTAATCCCAAGTAACCAAGTAAAATGATTTTCTTAATAATGTTTTCATGGAAGTTTTACTTTCTGTCAAAAATATTTTGAAAAAGCCAAACAAATTGAAAAAGATAAAATCGGCATTACTTGAAGTTAAGAGGAGAAATGATAGTATATCAGTAGATGTTTAGTCACACATGACCTTAGTTGGACTTTATGATTGCTTATATAATATATCTGTGATAAATGTTTTGATAAGAACTTCTTAGACTACACAGTTTGGGAAATGATAGCCTCATAACTACTTATGTTGATCAAAACATGATGCTTGATGCTTATATTTTAATTTGAATACTAGTATGTAGTCTGAATTGTCAATAGGCTATGAGTATCTTTGGTCCATTAGTAGTGTGACAACATAATGAATTTTGTTACAGCTGTGATTTGAACCCATGGTATACCGGGTGTGTGTGTGTAAAAGATTATTATCAGATAAAGAATATAAGATCTAAAGTACTGCATGAGACCAATATCGGTTATGTCGTTAAACACAATTTTTCAGTTCACTTAACTGCCCATGCCCCGAAAAACATGCAATGTGAAGTTGAACTAAGATATGTTTCTGACAACATTTGTTGGAACATATACTAGCCCTTGGATCAATATCTTGATTCCATTGAATATATCCAGATAACTGTTGGATCACACTACCCTATGTCATTGAATCATTCGATTCCTTGATCAATCTTATGTTGAAGAATTCTATCGGTACAATCTTTCTGTTACTATGAATCATGATACTTCATCCAAACCAAGACATCTGAATCAATCAATTCTGAATCATTTTTTTTATCTGCTTGATATTTTTCTGTGTTTAACGGTATAATTTCATCCTGGAGATTGAAAATTATCTTGCAATGATCTTATATGTCTTGAAGATAATGCACATTTATTTTTTTGTTGCCATATTTGTGGGGTACACATTGCATTACAAAATAAATGGTACCTTAATTCACAAGAACATGGGACAAAGATACTGATGGTTTCAATTTTTATAATATTGACAACTTAGATTGACATGTTATGTGCTGCAAATTCGTATGTAATTTATTATAAGCATGTTATGATCCGATCCCATCTTCTTTGAAGTTCTTCGCATATTATTATATGTTTTGGTTGAAGCTTAAAAGATTTGATTTTATCTAGTATAAAGAAAATAAAGAAATGAAAGAATGAATCTGGATAGGATATCCATAGATTGTTTAGGGATGTTTATCCAAAATGTGTGGTTGATGCATTGTTTATACTGATATGATCTTCTTACTCGTAATGTTCGACCAAAAAGATGTGATTTACTATTTTACAGTTCAGTTTGTACAGAGAAAATCCAAAAAGATTTTGTTTTTCCAGCTTCCATGGAAATTTTAATTGTTGGTTATACTTGATTGTTCTTCTTTGCCATAAATGAAATTTTACGGATAGAAGTTGACAAGGGGTCCTTCTCCCAAGTTTTCTTCTAAAAAGAAAGAAATAGTGTGCAGATGAACAAGACAAAGACTATTAGCTATTTGAGGACTGATGACAATCTTCTAAAGTTGTTGTTAAGGGGGAGTCTGTTGGAACATTTTCTGGTGTTGAAGATTCTATGTCTTAGTCTTAGAGTCTTTGCTTGTAATGTGTTAGAATTGTAAGCAACAGTTAAGGAGGAGTCTTTTGGTGCATGTTTTGTAACTGTCGCTGAAATTCTATGTTTTAAGTTAGCAAGGCTGTCAAGTTCGCCTAAGGAACTTACAGCGAACTTGATAGGCGAACTTGCTAAGTTCGCCTAAGCTTGTTTGGGGCAAACTTAACAAGTTGTCTGTGGTCTTTGTTGTTTCCCTATAAATAGAGGTTTATTTGTCAGTTTTAGAAGAGCTGAGAGAAATATCAGAAGAGATAAGTTGTAGAACACAGAACTTAGAGAACTTGTAAACTGATATTCTAAGTGGAAATACAAAGAGAATTATTTACACGGTGTTGTTGATTGAGTTACACGTTGATCATGGATTCCACACGTTGTCACCGTGTCGTACCGCGAGTCTTGAGATCTGTCACACATCAAGTCAAGGACCTACAATTAGCCATATCATCATTCCTTGAGTCTACACACTGGTAATCAAGAAATTCAATTGGTGGTTGGTTTGTAGTTAAATCATTGTAGGTATGTGTTTGATAGCATGGTGGAATGGGAATTAGTTTTTAAACCTACTCTCTTTGGCAGGTATGGAGAATCTCCAATTTTTAGGATAAATTTAAAACGTGTATCATCAAACAAAACACAATTTATCATTCCCATACCCATTCCAAACCCTAAATCCAAACATACTTGTAGTCTTGTATTCACAACACATAAAGGATTTGAACAATGGTTGTTGCATCTCCAACCGCTGAAGCAGCTACCATATTGGCACCAAAATATAACCCATGAATTTTGTCTAAAGAGGCAAAATACATTGTTGTTTAGACATAAAAATATGTTTTTTTTACCAACTATCAATTGGTAAGTTCTTTGTAGACTCAAAGCACACTCTAATAATGTGTGTACCATTTAGCTTAAGTAAATCTTTGAACATAGTCAGAATTCAACTACTAAAACCCAGTTGACTTATTTTCCCTCTATAAAGCCACATAGAGAAAATAAAATATTACAGTTATCTACACATATGCAATATGCACTATGCACACTGTTAAATTAAAAGGTCTAGAAAAACTCATGTGCGGTCTCATTAGGCTCTAGGTAGATGGTTTCACACATGTGCAGTCTCATGACTATAGATAATGCAATTAACCTTTCACACAAAAACATACATGTTAAATTGCTAACTGAGGTTCTATGACCATAGTATGGTGTGGTATCTTAAGATCAGTCATCGTTGCAATTAACTAATTATACAAGTAGGCCATAATACACCAAATATTACTTTGATTGAAGATTAAATTACAAACTACCTTGTTACTTTCAACATATTCAGGTCAAATACAACCACCTAAACGGAATTGGTAAAAGCAAGAACTTACAATTTGAGATAATCAACATATATATATATATATATATATATATATATATATATATATATATATATATATATATATATATATATATATATATATATATATATATATATATATATATATATATATATTCCGCAGCTTGTTATGCCCTTAAATCTATGTATTGTGCCTTCGCATCTTGTTATGCCCTTAAAAGCCCGTTTTCTCGACCACCGACCGCCAACTACCGTACGGGAATAAAATAAGTTTAACTTAAATATTTTTAGCTA
This sequence comes from Smallanthus sonchifolius, assembly GCA_023525975.1. Taxonomy (NCBI): domain Eukaryota; kingdom Viridiplantae; phylum Streptophyta; class Magnoliopsida; order Asterales; family Asteraceae; genus Smallanthus; species Smallanthus sonchifolius. The sequence goes on from CM042040.1 coordinate 30,927,742, forward strand.
AACATACTCCTTTTGTTATGACAATCAACTTTCATGTTGAAAGCAATTGCCAATTTCACTTAAAAATGCTTAAAATCGCAAATTTCGAATGCGTGCACTCAACCGGGCCAAGCTGGACCCAACCCACTTTCTCTTGGACCTAGCCCAAGCAAAAAATTTCAAAAACCCAGCCCCATTCAAGCTAAAATTCACAGATTTGAGCCCCCCCTTAAACCCTAAAGTGTTTTCCAAGACATTCCATTTTTTACAACCCTTAATCCTCAACTATAAATACAAGGCCTTGGACACCTTTTTTTCTTTGTAATTTGTAAGCAAGAGAAGCCATTTCCTTACCCCTTAATGTTTTTGAAAACCTCATAAGGGTTCTTGGAGTTTGAAGATCAAAGCAAGTATGCATACTCTCCTAATTTCAATAATCTTTCGTCTTTTAATTCATTCTTTCTTCATCCCCACAATTTTTTTTTCTATTTTCTATCCATGATCACTTGATCATGTTAAACACTAGCCCTAAAAAACCCTCTATTAATCTTAACTAAACTAACAAATGAATCTAACATCACCAACAATCAAACAAAGGATCCCGTTTGCAATAGCGGCTATGCCGTCGCATTCTGTGAATCATCAAGACAACTATTGCAAAAGTGGCTATGCTGATTCTTTAGTATGTTCTTGCTAACTTAAACCATGTTAATAATTATTTATTATCATTTATATGAATGCACACGCTAATTTAAAATAGAGTCTGCTTGCTCGCGTCGGCTATGCCGATTGCATCCTATGATTCTCCAAAACGCTTCTGTGAATATCATGGCTAGAAAGGTGACACGAAAGGTTTTGGCTAACCTTTCGTTTTTAACCACTTATCGAAAGCCCCTTATCACTTTACAAAACAACAATCAAAACCGGGTTCAATTCCTAGGAATTCTCTGAACCTGTTCATACGATTTTAACAAGAAATTTCGATTTAAATGCATTTAAGTTTTTACACTTTAGTTTATACCAGCAAAACCACTCGGTCCAAACTGGTTAAGACCTTGCACTATTGGACCGAGTGGCGTGGGTTCGAAACCCACATAACCGGTCCTTTTTGTGCGTGACTCAAAGCCAGACCCGGCCCCTTTTACTGAATCGGTTATATACAAATCAAACCGGTTCCATAAAACGGGTTAGTCCCCTGGTCCAGTGGTAGCTCACATGCGCAACTCAGAACCCACTCAGGTTCGAACCGGGTGGTGTTCTTTTTATTTTCTTTTTTTAAAAAACCATTTTTAACAGTAATTAAATTCTATAAAAATTATTTTACAAATCTAACATTCTCTAGAACCGATTTTTACAAAAATACGGTGTTTAAACCCAAAACATTCATTTTTACAACTTTAATTGTTTAAAACCTCATTTTAAATTATTTAATGATATATTTTTAAATAATTAAATAGAGTAATTAATTACCTAATTTATAAAACCTATTGACAAGATATAATAATACATTTTTATAAATCATTTGTTTTTTTTCATATATATGCCCATAACTACATTTTTTTAGCATATTACCTTCACAATAAATAAATAAAGTTTACTACATTATACACTTAGAATTTTCTTTAATCTATATTGTTATGTTTTTGACACTTTGTCATAAATAAATAAATGGATGGAATTAATTGATATTTAATATAAAAATCATACTACTTTTAGCAATAATTATTATTTTAATTAAATAAATAAAAAAAGTCTTTATTTATTTAAAACCCAAAAGACACATAATATTTTCATATAACATTTTTCCAAATATTTCACCAAACTTTCGATAACTTATTATTTCACATAAAATCACACAAACTTTATATATAAGTTCTCACATAACAAGACTCGCTGAACATTAAACCTATCCTTAGACTTGTGCACGTTATTAACCTAAGATCATGCTTTTCACACTAGGTTAACTTGTGATTTGGTAATTACTTGTGCTTCATACTTGCTCGTGTTATCCACACAAGATATATACAAGTGAGTTTACATAACCTCTTTTTCATTTTGTACTTTTGGGGTGAAACATGATTTACTCTTTGAAACTTTTTCATAAACTTAAATACGAGTTAATGGTATTTCATAACTAATTGATTGAGCAGCAGCTCGTAGACCACCTAAAAAATAATATTTATTATTTGAGCCATATCCTGACATAAGAAGGCCGACAGGAGCAATACTTGAAATAGCAATCCATAAAAAAACACCAATACTGAGATCGGCTAGAACAAGGTGATAACCAAAAGGAATTACAAAATAACTTAATAAAATTGATATGACTGTGATAGATGGTCCAATACTAAATAAACAAGTATCTCCTCTAGATGGAAGAAGATTCTCTTTGAAAAGTAATTTGGTACCATCTGCTAGAGCTTGAAGAATTCCCAAAGGTCCTGTGTATTCAGGACCAATACGTTGTTGTATACCCGCAGATATTTCTCTTTCTAACCAAACAATTACTAGTACATCTATTGTAATTCCTAATACAGGAGTAAAAATAGGGATAAGCACCCATATGATCCCATAGACCTCTTTTAAGGATTCCAATCTAGAAAAAGAATTGATAGCTTGTACTTCTGTTGTATCAATTATCATTTTAACGATCAACTTCTCCCATAATGATATCTATACTACCTAATATCGTCATAATATCAGCCAATTTCATTCTTTTAACTAACTGAGGAAGAATTTGCAAATCAATAATATGATATTATGTGTTATGTGCTTTATGCTTGAATGTTATGAGTTAAGGCTACATATACATGACATTAGTATAATCATTAATTCCGTACAAGCCAACGGTTAACATTGATAGATCTATTGTGTTTGACAAACCCACCCGGTTAGGGTGTTTGTTACCGACTTTACATTAGGGTAACCTGCGTGTTATGCCTCAGTTACAAGGTTTGATTGTACACATTTAGTCTAACTATAGATTCTCCATAAATGCCTTATACGCGTGTATCATGTGAATTGTATAAAACACTTTAAACTTGGTTGTGTGTTAAAACCAATGTATGCTCACCAACTTTTTAGTTAACCTTCTTTTCATCATGTTTCAGGTACTAATGCTTGAGAATAAGTACAAGTTGCGACCTAGAATCTAATTTACAGAAACTATTTATGTATTCTCTATTTTTCTTTGTATTGTTGAATTGATGTTTATCTATGATATGAATTTTGGTTGCTTAAATATTTAAACTTTAGTAAACCTTGAGCTTTTGAACAGTCTACATGTCCCGCCCCGACGTATTTCGTCGTCGGTTGGGGTGTGACACCAACTATTTATAGTTGACGTTATCATTTTCAACATGTTTCAGGTGGAAATATTTGAAGTACAATTTATCACATAGAAGCTTATGGACATAGTGACAAAGAAAATTGGAATTTTTGTTAGCATTTGTTATTTGATTGATTGATCAATATGTATTTGTACATTTAATTCATTTCAATAAAATTATGTAATTTACTTTGAGCATGAGCTTTTGAACAGTCTACATGTCCCACTCCAACATGTTCCGCCGTTGGTTGGGGTGTGACAGATTGGTATCAGAGCCATGGTTATAGGGAATTAGGTTATTAGACACTCATGACCTAGACTATAACCTTAGGACACCCGTCTTATGCCATATTCTATATTGTATGATATTTGCCACATTGCTAGGTGCTACATGTTTACTACTTTGTGTGATTATCTTACAAGTTATTATAAGTATTACATCGCATGATACAATACATGATAGTTTATGTGCTACACTACTTGATAACTCACATGCTTATAAACATTGCTATCTATGTAATACCTTCTTTATCACATTGTTTGATTACATACTACCTATTTGATCTCAATTAATTTCATCCCAAGTCTTACTGCCCACTTATTCATATCTAATTTTTTATGCACCTACACCCTTACACATTCAGAATTATGTCACCATCATTATTTGTGAAAAAAAAGTTAAACTCTTAGGCCTAAAGCCTATTAAAATTTTAAAATCACGTCAAAGTTTTGAATTCTGAAAATTAGTAAAGAACATGTGCAATTCGGAAGGGTGAATGTCTGTACTTTGGGTATTCTGTCTAAGGAAGCATTTCATATAAATCCAAATCAACCGAATAATCCGTATTTTTTCTTGGGAATTCCCGAAATGAGTGTTCACCTATAGGCTAAAGCATGTCTTCTTGAAAGTATAAGAATTTGAATTACTTTGATTTGTCAAAGTACCCATTTGGTTATGATACCAAATGAGTACAATATAAACACCATCTTTTCATTAATTACAATTGAGTACACGTACCTAAGCCTTCTTTACAAACGGATAGTATTATTATTGAATTTAAACAAAATCGTTATTTTGTCCAAACAAAGTATTTATCAAACCCTTAGTTTTTAAGTATTATTTGGAATATAAGTTTTCAATAAACCTTTTGCCTTGTAAGGAAACTTGATACAACTTGTTTTACAAAACATTATCCTAATAAATAATTATGACTTTTATTATTAAATCACGGCTTAAGTTATTTAACCATTATTTTCTCTTGAAATATTCTTTTTATGATAAAAAAAAGTTTCATTTATTTTTTCATTTATTTAGTTATTCAACTTATTATTTTCACTATTTTATTAATTTACAAACAATAATATTACAATTACTTATCTATTTACAAACAAAAAACACAAATCAGTTATTCGTAAGCACATCACTCTAAATACCTACAAAACCTTCTCGTTATCTTGCACCTTCATAAATGTATGAGCACACTAGGCACTACAAAGAGATAAATCATTTCGCGTAGGCTTTAACCATCCATATAAACCTCAACAAAATTGAAAATTTAAAAACCCAACTACCCGCGTTACACATAAACGTCAAGCAACAGGCTTGTCCGCAACACTCACAAGATTCAATAACTTACATATGAACATTCACATGATACACGAAACGTGTTTGTTTGATACATGACATTAGATTGATCACATTATACACGATCACACAATACATGAAACTTAGTTGTTTGCAATATACATCACATTGATCACATAATACATGAAACTTGTTTGTTTGCAATATACATAATGATACATTGATCACATAATACATTAAACTTGTTTGTTTGCAATATACATTATACTAGATTGATCACTTGATACAAGAAAATTGTTTGTTTGGTACATGATACTAGATTGATCACATTAAACTTGAAACTTAATTTTTTACAAAATACATGATACTAAATTGTTTACATTATACATGAAAACTTATTTTTTTACAAAATACGTGATACTAAATTGACTGCATTTTACATGAAACTTATTTATTTAAAAAATACATGGTACTAAATTGTTTACATTATACATGAAAACTCATTTGTTTACAACATACATGATACTAATTTTTTAGCATTATACATGAAACATATTTACAAAATACATGATTGTTTACGTTATACACCAAACTTATCTTTTTAAAAAAATCCATGATGTTAAATTCTTCACATTTTACATGAAAACCTACTGTTTACAATGTACATGACACTAAATCATACATGAAACTTGAGTGCTTACATTATGCACGGAACTAGATTGATTACATTGTTGCAATTGATTAAGTACATCATACACAAGGCATGATCATACACTTTATTTATTAAAGTTGAAAACTATAACACTTTGAAGCTACTCGGGGTTTGACGTGTTCTTTTACAGACACGAGGAAGCTATAACACTTTAAAACTGCTCGGTGTTTGACGTATTCTTGTTCAAACACGAGTAAGCTATGGGACTTTAAGTAATACTACATTATTACTCTTTAGTTTCCTGAATGACCTTACTATCTAGGGACAAAATTGCTTATTAGCAACTCATACACGAAAATAATAGACATGAACTAAGTGAATTTGTGCCTCAACGGAAGGATCTATATGGACCGTGCGACGATTCGAGTAATTACGGGTGCACATGTAATTATAAAAATCAGCGCATGGAAAACATAGTAAATTCTATCATGTGTTATGACATAAAGCCTATCGTGATATATAATAACGAAACTAATGTGATATGACAAGGGCATGGTGGATACGCCGCTGGTACTTCCTATATATAAGTGTTCATGTCATGTTGTCAAAAGTAGTGTTACTCGTGCCACGTGAAGTTTTATGACCTGGACCAATGTTTGTAAAATCTCTTATCCTGTGACAATTCTTGAACATATTATACCACATCCTAAAAAATAATGGATCATCAGGTTCCCATTGCCCCCATTTCAAGTAATACATTTAATCTTTGGAGTCCAAAATATTCTTCAACAATTTTCTCCTTAATTCTCTTGAAACTAAATCCACTATTATCCTTCACACCCAACTTGAGTGTCAGACCTAAATCTTGTTATCTATCGTAATCCTTAATCTGGCAATCAAAGCACGTTGAAAATCCAAGTCCATACCACTTTTTTTATTCGGTAGCCTTAACCAATTGAATTTCGAGATGAAATTCTCTTATCTATGGGAGACTGTAACATCTGGTACTAGACTTATTTATTCAATGTAAACCATTTTGAATGTCATTACACTTGGTTTACCCATACGAGATACTTTTTGATCATATGTTACCTTATGCTCTAGATGCTTACTGATGGCTTAATCGTTAATTGGGCCCATTTTAGGCCCAATAGTCCCCTCATAACCCGTTATCAATCATGCAAAAGTCAAACATGTTAAATTAAAGTTGTTATACCTTGTTACACTTTAAACATTCAACAAAAGCTTGTAAATCTATGTATTGTGCCTTCGCAGCTTGTTATGCCCTTAAAAGCCCGTTTTCTCGACCACCGACCACCAACTACCATACGCGAATAACATAAGATTAACTTAATTTTTTTGAGCTAAACATACTCCTTTTGTTGTGACAATCAACTTTCATGTTGAAAGCATTTGCCAATTTCGCTTAGAAATGCTTAAAATCATGAATTTTGAATGCGCGCACTCAACCGGGCCAAGCTAGGACCCAACCCACTTCCTCTTGGACCTAGCCCAAGCAAGAAATTTCAAAATCCCAGTCCCATTCAAGCTAAAATTCTCAGATTTGAGCCCCCCTTAAACCCTAAAGTGTTTTCCAAGACATTCCATTTTTTACAACCCTTAATCCTCAACTATAAATACAAGGCCTTGGACACCCTTTTTTCTTTGTAATTTGTAAGCAAGAGAAGCCCTTTCCCCCCCCCCCCCTTAATGTTTTCAAAAACCTCATAAAGGTTCTAGGAGTTTGAAGATCAAAGCAAGTAAGCATACTCTCCTAATTTCAATAATCTTTCATCTTTTAATTCATTCTTTCTTCATCCCCTCAATCTTTTTTTTCTATCCAGGATCACTTGATCATGTTAAACCTTAGCCTAAAAAAACCCTCTATTAATCTTAACTAAACTAATAAATGAAGCTAACATCACCAACAATCAAACAAAGGATCCCGTTTGCAATGGCGGCTATGCAGTCGCATTCTGTGAATCATCAAGACAACTATTGCAAAAGTGGCTATGCTAATTTTTTAGTATGTTCTTGCTAACTTAAAACATGTTAATAATTATTTATTATCATTTATATGAATGCACACGCTAATTTAAAATAGAATCCGTTTTCTTGTGTCGGCTATGCCGATTGCATCCGGTGATTCTCCAAAATGCTTTTGTGAATATCATGGCTAGACCGGTGACACAGAATGTTTTAGCTAACCTAATCTGATTATATTATGTAATATGTAATATAATGATATAATAAAAATCATCTATATTTTTTATTTACGCGTTCGGTAACCTTAAAACCCTAAACGGTCCACTTAAGTGCAACCGCTGATTGTGGACAGAAAATGTACTGACTTTAACTAAGCATAACTTGATCATAATTAAACTAAATTGAGCAAAATCAAACTCCACGACGTAGTTCGTCAAATTTTATTACTAACCATATTTGACTCGTTTTCTAATTTAAAAGTATAACTCCGTAGTAGCCAAAACGGGACAGAAACCTTTTGAAGTACCTTCTGTCTTGTTTGACTAATTTGGCTATGATCCGAGTCTCAAACGGATAAAATTTCTAAAGAAAACTTCTTCGGAATGATTTAAGCTAGTCACCTACAAAATTTAATAATTTTTAGACATCTTTTGATATTTTTAACACGCACGTTTCTGTTCATCTCTTATGTTGTTCAAATCTGAAAATTTACAACATTAACAATTATATATTCAGTCATCTATTTATCGCATCCGTTAACGTTCTAACTTCCGATAAACGCCATCCAAAACCCTAATTAACTATATCTTGATCTTTTAGGGCGTTGATCTAAATTCTAGAACTCTCGAGCTTTGCGAGTCAATCACCTCTCAACAAATGTGAGTTCTACATAGCCCCTTTTTACATTTTTACATACTTTGGGGTGAAGCATGATTACTCTTAGAAAACTCTTTACATTTATAACTATACAATTCAATAATATGATGTTATGTGTTATTTGTTCTCTATGCTATTAGTTAAGACTACATATACATGACATACTCGTGCAATCATTAACTCTGTACAAGCCAATGGTAACATTGATAGATCTATTGTGTCTGACAAACCCACCCGGTAGGGTGTTTGTTACCGACTCTACATTAGGGTAACCCGCGTGTTATGCCTCAGTCACAATGTTTGATTGTACACCTAGTTTAACTATATATTCTCCAAAAAATGCCTTATTTACCATATGTCATATAAATTGTATACAACACTTGAAAACTACTTGGAATTTCTAAACCAACGTATGCTCACCAACTATTTATAGTTGACCATCTCATTTTCAACATGTTTCAGGTGGAAAGTTTTGAAGTACAATTTATCACATAGGAGCTTATGGACCTAGTGACAAAGAAAATTGGAATTTTTGTTAGCATTTGTTATTTGATTGATTGATCAATATGTATTTGTACATTTAATTCATTTCAATAAAATTATGTAATTTAGTTTGATCATGAGCTTTTGAACAGTCTACATGAACTTCTTTACCACTTTAACATCAAGTATTCCATTGCTCCGGATGGTGTCAATGGTATAAGCCAGGCATACACCAATTCATGCGCCACGTGTTTCACCATCTCTAGCGCGAGAACGGGTCGACACATCACCCTTTAGTCATACACGACATTGATACAGTTACTAAGTAACCACAGAATATCCTACTACAATCGTAAGACTCTATTCCATGTGATTGTTTCACCCACATCTTTTCGATTATTAACTCATACATTGTCAACATTATGAAATCCACGATGATGGTCATCTCCGAATCCACCGATTCACATATAATCTCATCCAAAAAATATACCAAAGGACTTCAGTTCCGTCTTTGGTAGTTAGAAAAGTTCAGCTCGACAGCCTTAAAATTCCTTTTTCTCCCCCTTACATTTGTATGCTTTAACTCTTGACATTCACTACGAATGTGTCTCGATGTAAGAACTATAGCACACATTATTAGGACTACAACACTACGGCATAGTAAGTTCAATCACTCCACTTGTGTATCATCCCACACATATGGCAACAACAACTTTTGCCTCCCCAAAGGGATTTCTAGCTCTGCTAGAAAATCTGTCTTTTTTTAAGCCACCACTCAGTTCTTCCTTACTTGTCTCCCAAGTTCGACCTCCCTTTTAAACATTCAATAATCAACTCCATATGAGATGTACACCACATGCAAGAATCTACTCTAGCGTCAACGGATGGAATCGAGATGCACGTCCATCCTCCTTCCTTCCGTGACTCCAAGATCCGAGCAAGACCACGACTAGTCATAAAACATGCTCGTAATCCTGTTTATTGCCTCCACTGTCCACAACATGTGAAGTTACTCGTCAGTTAAGCGGCCCACCACATCTTGCAGTCTAAGGTATTTCAAGGCCATCTCTTGAATTCCCCCCAATGCATTGCCATCACAATCATCATTTTTCTTCTTACAAATAACTTCCCACCAATTCCCGCCATCTCCCAGAGTCGACTCACCACAGATAGTACTCCCTTCTTCAGGCCACCTTGGCTCACTCCTAAGCCAATCTTAATCCGGTGATGCATCGTCGATAAATCCACTGTTTAACCTCACCAATTTATGCCTTCGGTTTGTGCACCATAACTCCTTTTCCTACTTCATAGATTCACCAATTTATGCCTTCGGTTTGTGCACCATAACTCCGTAAGCTTTATACGATTCCTCTACATGATCCTCTACAAAAGAAGATTGACAAACCAAGATAGAAAGCTCTAGCCATCTCCATTAGAATGTTACTTCATAGTTCTCCTAGCCTCCATCCTTTTCACCATCCCCGAGGTGATACATGCTACTTTAGACTGTAGTATGGAAAGTAAGGTTGTCGAACCCACAAGGAATTCATGAAAAACACTATTTAATGATTACTTAACAAAAACACAGAAACTACTAGACTTTGATTACCGAATTAGAAAACCATTGCCAAAGCAACAAACTTAATATAACTTAAAAGTGATTTGGAGAAAACGGATCTCTCCTGGGTTCAGACTACAGACGTTAATGATAAAACTAGATAGATACTTGTTGAACTTCACATAGAAATGAATTGCAAACACCAATGATTGATAAATAGGTAAAATCCTAAATATTTGACTATGCTGATTAACGCTGTAACACCGAATAATTGACACCTGTTGAATAACTAGCTATTTAACTACCAATTTTAGAATATAAGACTTAATGAATTCAACGGTTCACGATTAGAAAACCGAGTAACTAATGAATACACAAAATCCGAAGAACCAAATCGTTTAATCAATGAAGGATAAACAAAAGCATGCAACTAATCATAAGACTGAATCACAAACTAATCCAACAAAGTATAAACCTAGAAAAACTAGAAAACACAAGCAATCGTACACCCGGGAAGAACCACGAGTGATTTTGTAGGTCCTTGCATACAACACGAATCTGTAGAAACCCAAATTCAGAGGCGGAATCTCTTGATTTGGTGATGAAAAACACAACAATAGATGAACAATAAAAACCTTATTATGTTGATCTGAATCAAAAGATATTACAATGAAAACCCTTAAATATCAATTGAATGTGTGTTCACAATGATGATAAAACAAATCTCTGAGAAAAACCCTCATGTGTGCACCCCTCTAAACCCGAGAAAAACTATTCTATTTATAGGTCTAGACTAGGTTTGGCAATGTTACAAAAATGCCACTAAACTATTGAAACTTCATTTAATCGCAATTGCCACTGTTAATCGAAACAAGCACGTCAATTGAAACTATATTTGTGATTGTACCTTGAACTTTCGATTGATCTTTGATATTTACTTGAACTTGATATTTCGTCTGAATCTTGATTATTTTGGTAAGCGTCAGCCTTAATAATACCCTACTACTTGAACTTGATATTTCGTCTGAATCTTGATTATCGCCACTATTAATAATACCCTATAATACCAAAATCTTTCATTATCATTTCCATTATGATCAACAACTTAAGTATCAACAATCTCCCCCATTTATGGTTGCATATGATGTTAAAGTTGTAACTAGAGGGACATTGCGGTTACTCCCCCTGCGAAGCAGATATTCATGAGGGTGGAGTTTTAATTGACATTTGTATATTCTCGGTAGAATTTCCATCTCTCTTTTGCTTAATGAACCAGAAGATCTATGAGGAGGTTTCCTAGCATGTTATCTTCTACATAACTGAGGAACAAGTTATTTTCATCTAGAAACTTTGCTCAACTGATGATCGACCATCATCGCAGCAAATTCTTCAAGTGAGGTGGTGAAGCTGCCAGTCAGCTCCTAGAATACCGCACCTCATGACTTTGTCAACAAAATCTGTTCACAAACACAAACACAACCCCAAATTCCGTTTAGATAGTTCAAATTACAGATAAAACAGTATTCATCTGCAATATCATGTTGATTTCTCAAAACCAGTCAATGTGAAAGACGAAAAAGAAATAACCAAACTCTATATAACAAAGAATATTTTTTATAATTTTTTTAATTCTTTTATCTTTGAAACTATCTAATATATCACAAAATGAACAACTTGCTTTTGAAAGTCCCTGTGGCGTCTTCTAACGAGTAGAATAAACACGATCAAACGTATTACTCGATGATTCGCATTGAGACGGAAGCACGAAGTGAATCAAACACAACCACAAATAGAATAGAGATTAAACATAAATGATTGGTATATATAATTGATAACGAACTCGTCATCACATATTACAATACCTAAGAAGTGTACATCTCTACGTTTAAGCTCTAATTGCAATCCCTAGGTGAGCTCTACCTAGGGATTGTGACTCACTTCACACAGAGAATCACTCCCTCTCTATGTATGCTAACTCTATCATTGCTTGCTACAAATGAACAACTTAATTGCCTATTTATAGGCAAACTGTGTCTGTAGGCAAACTTAACAAGTTCACTTGTTAAGTTCGCTTAAACATTCCCTTTGGCAGACTTAACTTGTTCGCTACATATACACATAGAAATTTTTCTACAGATACAACTTTATGCTCTAACAGACTCCCTCTTAGCTGTTGCAAACAATTCTATACAAAATACTGATAAATCACCAGTCACAAAAACGTGTCTCAACAATCCCACAAACGAATGCAATACGTCTTTACGTCTTAAGTTGCAAGATATTATCTGGAATTTGGCCAGGCGTGGCAAAACCTTTCTTTACAGACCAAGGTCAAAGCATTATACATGGAAAAATATGCCAAAACTCTATTTCCTTTTCTTTACTATTTGTCAAGACAATGATTGTGAAGACCTTTACAAGTCATGGTAATGTTAGGACATAGATTGTATGACAAAAGCTTTGTAATAGTTTAGGTCTTATTGTCTTTAGGTTTTTATGTAATTGTTTAGTTTTGTCTAAGTATTAGTACAAGTTCTGCTAGAGGCGAACTTGATAAGTTCGCCTACTCTATTAGAGGTGAACTTGTTAAGTTCGCCTAAGCATCTTTGAAGCGAACTTGTTAAGTTCGCCTATTGCAGAACGTGTGTCTATAAATATATAGTTTACAGAGTCTATTTAGTACACGTGAAATAACGATTGAACAAACAAGTATACATGTTGTTTCTATTGTCAATTGATATACAAAACGTTAATACGGTAGGATTCCGCACTCCGTGTTAACGAGACGTCCTGTCACGAGATCGATCTGAGATGAGTCATGTGGACCTACAAGTGGTATCAGAGCTTTTGCTCGTGATTTGCGTTTGATTCTTAGTGATTAGAGACGTTTTTGTGTACACTTTGACAAGAAATTGATCATTTTTGAAGTTTTTGTATCCATGGAGTTTTCAAGTTCTTGAAGCTAATTTTACTGCTAAATTCGTGGATTTGAAGTTGATTTTGGTGAAATTAATCTGATAGAAGTGTTCTAATTCATAAAATACTAAATCCTACGGTTCAATTTCTTCAAATTCCTATTAATCTGTGAGAAATGATGATTTTTGGTGTTGTTTGTTCGTGTTTGGGTTAAAGTTCTTGCTGAGTTTGTTTCAGCTGCTATAAGGGAACTTGCTGAAAGTTGGTGCATGCGAACTTAGCGAACTTATTAAGTTCGCTTCTCTCAGTTTAAGAGAACTTAGTAGGGGAACTTAATCAGTAGGAGAACATACTAGATTTCTTGGGTAAGCGAACTTGTCAAGTTCGCTTGATATCAAATTCGCTTGTTTGGCTGAAGAAAACTTATTATCTTCGCCTAAGGGGAGTTTGTATTCAACACTTGGAAATTTTTTCTGAAAATGGAAAATATGGTGCAAGTGACTAATATGTTAAATTACGACAACGAGATTGGTACATCTCAGAAACCGCCCAAATTGTTAAGTCTTGCAGATTATTCCAACTGGAAATATCGGTTTGATCAGTTCTTATCTTTTACTGATACATGTTTATGGATTCCACTCTTAGAAGGTTATACGCATCAGACATATACTTGGATGGGAAAGGATGATGTTCCTAAATTAGTATCTGCGTTAACCACAGAAGAAAAATTATTGTTTGATAGAGAAAAGAAGGCAATGGCTAGTATCTCAATGTCTCTTCCTAAAGAAATTTATCACAGCTTTAAACAATTCAGGACTTCTCAACAATTGTGGGAAGCTTTGAAAAAGAGGTGTGAAGGTAGTTTGGATGTTAAGAAAAATCGAAAAGAATTACTAAAGAAGTAGTTCTTAGTATTCAAGCACTTTCAAAATGAATCTTTAAATGATCTTGCAACAAGATTCTATCATTTGCTGAGTGAGTTGTCAAGTGCTTCAGTGGTTTATGAGAGTGAAGAGATAAATGATAAGTTTTTGGAGGCATTACCATCTAAATTTGATGTGTATACGGTTTTGATGAAAGGGAATGTCAAGTATAAAACTATGTCTCTTGAAGAGGTTCTTGGAAAGATTCAATCACATGATTTGAATATGAAGAAGAAGGAAACCAATATGGAGCATATTCAAGATCCTTCAATGTATTTTGCTAAGTCTTCTAGCAATACTGGTGCAGGGGTTGCGTTCTTTTCTGGTGATACTCAAGATGTTTCTCATGACCATTGTTTTGGGTTTCAAGTCATTCATGTTTCTCTGCAAATACAACTTCTTCATTATTTGGAACACATAATATGAATCAAAGAGTTGCTGATGATTATTTAGCGATGTTTTCTTCCTTTATGGCTTCTTATGAAAATTTTATTGGAGGGAAGATTCATGATCCAGAGGTTATTGAAGAAAATTTCAGACAGATTGATCCTGTTGATCTAGAAGAGATGAACATTCAATGGAACATGGCTATGCTGATGTGACAAGCAAAGGATTTTTTGAAGAAGTCTGGAAGAAAGTATATTGGGTCTAACAGTCGTTCACGTATGGGATTTGATAAAAACCAAAGTTCGTTGCTATAATTGTCAAGAGTATGGTCATTTTGCCAAAGAATGTGTGAAACCGAAAGTTGAATTTGATTCTCAGAAGAAGCCTAATAATTTTCAGAACAATCGTAATCAGTCACATGGCTCCTCTGGTTCTGGAAATTCTAATCATGCATCTGCATCATCTGCTTTGGTTGCTCAGAATAATGAAAATTATAACTGGGGTATGCATCTTGAAGATTTGGTTGGTTTGGTAAGTCAAGCGTTTGTAGCTGAGATTCATTCTACAAAATCTGAAGAGTCAACTGATGATGATAGCTCTAGTGATGGTGAGAGTTTGCCAAGTGCTGATGAAGATCGTGATCAAGTTCAAAATGGTGAGACTGATATTGCATCTGGTGTATCTGAAGATAATATTGTTTTAACTCAAAATTGTTCTGATGGTGCTGATTCTGAAAATATACCGATTGCAAAAGTCTTCATGGCAGATATGTCAGATCCTTCAAAGGTAAAAGATTCTGTCTGTCGCATTTATTGCTCAAATTGCATAAGTTTAAAAGATAAAATGCAAAAAGTAATGGATGATAACACAAATTTAATTTGAGATATGAAATCGATGCATTCAGTTAATCAAAAATTGAAAGATAATGATAAATTGTGTATAGATAGAATTGAATCTTTGGAAAGAGATTTGAACTCTTTGGGATTGAAATATAAGGAACAAGTATATAATCTGGATATGGCATTGAGAAGCGAAATGAAATTGTCGCTCAGAAGAACAAAGAATTTTCTGATAAAGAATCTGAAGTGATCAAATTACATAGAAAGCTGGAAAATTTTGAAAATTCATCTGTAGTATTGGATTACTTTAATGCTAATGCTGATCCTATTAAGAGGGTTGCTGGAATTGGATTTGTTCCTCCACCATTCAATGCAAATTATGTGGTTGAACCAGAAATTATTCATGAAGATGAAATTGATCCAAAGAAAGTGTTGAAGGTGAATCCATTAACTGGTGAAGATATGATCTATGATTCTGAGGATGAGGTTTTTGATGATAATAAGGTTGAAGGCATTCCTAAGGAAGTGCAAATTGACGAATCAAAGGTAGTGAAAACTGTTACCCGTGATAGATGCATTTTAACAGAACTGGATGAGGTGAAAGTTGATCAACCTAAACTTTCCAAAATGCTACAATCAAGTGGTTTTGTTGCTGCTGGTTATCAGAAGAAGAATTCATCAACGGTGACTAAACAAGTGTTTGTTCCAAAGAAGCCAGTCAACTGTTTAAAAAATCTTCTGAAGCTTGTTCATCAGACGGGTCATCAAATTCAAGAAAAACTCCTTATATCAGAAATCATCAAGATAGAAGAGTTTGTTTTCATTGTAGTAAGGCTGGTCATATTCTGATTCACTGTCCTTATAAGAATTAAGGCAAATTAAAGAGAGATCCCTCACAAAAACAAGTGGTGACGATTCTAAAAAGACAAAATGGGGAAAAGCCTACGTCTTGTGTTGAAAAGAATCTGCCTTGTCAATCATTTGCTAAATCTACGGGATTTAAGCAACATGATAAGCATAGTTTTAAACCCATTGTTTTTCAAAAGAAGTTTGAGATTCCACATGTTGGAATTCCAAAAGAGTCTCAACCTGAGGTCAAACTTTCTAGACCACAAAGAAGAAGACGTAACAAAAAACTAAAGAAATTTTTGGAAATACCTGATTCTGATAATCATAAATCTAATAATGTTTTTCCAATAAATCAAACTATGTCTTCTTTGAGAAGGTCTAATCATAAATCTTATGTTCCAAAGGTTGATGACATTGTTGATTATGAATTGCTTGAAGTTGTTTATTTTCATCCATCTGGACGACCCAAGACCACAATGGCTTGGGTTCCAATTTCTAACTGATTTTCTTTGTTTATGTAGGGACAACCAAGGAGGACTAACAAGAATACGTGGTATGTGGATAGTGGTTTTTCTCGACATATGACAGGGAATATTCGTTTGTTGGAAGATGTGTTTAATATTGATGGTGGTTATGTCGATTTTGCTGAAAATAAAGGTGGGTACATAACTGGTCAGGGTACTTTAAAGAACGAAAAAGTCAAATTTGAGAAAGTGAACTATGTGGAGCAAGTTGAACATAATCTTTTAAGTGTATCTCAAGTGTGTGACAAGAAATTTTCATTTCATTGCAATGATTCTGAGTGTTATATCTTGAAACCGGGCTCTGTGATTCCTGACGAATTGATTCTAATGAAGGCTTCAAGGAGAAATGACACATATGTCCTAAACATGAGTGTTGCTACTACTACGGATTCAATTCCTACATGTCTACTCTCCAAGGCGTCTGAGTCGGATTCTATTTTGTGGCGCAGAAAACTTGCTCAAATCAATTATTGGAAAATGAAATATCTTGTGAAGAATGATCTAGTTTTTGGTGTTCCGAAAATGAAATTTTCAGTTCTTGGTGACTGTATTCCTTGCTAGAAGGGGAAACAACACAAGAAGTCCCACAAATCTAAGACAAATAATTCTATTGTAACTCCTTTGGAGCTATTGCTTATGGATTTGTTTGGACCGATTAGTATTAGGAGCATTGGTGGTAAATCTTACTGTCTTGTAGTAACAGATGATTTCTCTAGATTTTCATGGGTTAAGTTTCTTGCTTCTAAAGCCGAAACCACAGAGTTGGTAAAATTCTTAATCCTGGGTTTAGAGAATTTGTTCAAACAGAAAGTCAGAATAATTAGGAGTGACAATGGTAGTGAATTTAAAAATAGTAAGATGGGTTTATTCTGTCTTCAAAAGGGAATTCATCATGAATTCAGTGCGCCATATGTACCTCAACAAAATGGGGTTGCTGAACGAAAGAGCATGACTTTAGTTGAAACTACACGTACGATTCTTGCTGATTCTAAGCTTCAAATAAATTTTTGGTCTGAGGCTGTGAATACTGCGTGTCACGTTTTGAACCGAGTCTTGGCCGTTAAGCGACACAACAAGACATGCTATGAGTTTCTTAATAATCGTAAGCCAAATCTGGAATATTTACTACCTTTTGGTAATCCATGCACCCTTTTGAAAGTTCGAGATGTCCCAACCACGTTCAGTGCTAAGGCAATTGAAGGGATCTTTCTGGGGTATGTTGCTAATTCTACTACCAAGAGGGTTTATAACAAAGAGACTCGCCAGGTTGAAGAATTGTTTCATATTGACTGTTCTAATCGGTCTTTACCTCAAATGGCAATTGGACCAGACTGGGCTTTTGATTATGAGAATTTATTCAAGTATTTTCATTTACCTTATGATATTTCTCCTGCAAAAGCTGCTGTTTTATATGACTCATGTCAAGATGCACAGAACAGTGGTTTTGTACCGATTTCGGTTCCACATTCATCTGTTCCTTCTACATTTGTTCCAGATCCTAATGCTGCTTCTTGTTCGGGAACACAAGAGTCTGATAGTGAAGATGAAATGTTATTTTTCAAGATTCTTCTGCTGATCCTTTGATAGTTGATGAACCTTCTAATTTGTCACAGGATAAGGGGAGATTCCTACAAATCTAGACTCGAAGATACCAGTTAGTCAAGATCTGTCTTATCAATATGATACAACTAAATTTGATGTGTTGCCAGTTCCAGAGGTTGCATCAATCAAGGAACTCAAAGCTCATCTGATTTCAAATATCATTGGGGATTTGCGTGATGGAGTGCAAACGCGTTCTACTCTTCACAACACTAGCTTGTATACAGGTTTTAAAGAGACTGGTGTTTTTGATGTATGCTCACATTCCTGTTTTTTTCTCAGGTCGAACCAAAGAATATCGAAATGTCTTTAAGTGAAAACAATTGGATAGAGGCCATGCAGGAAGAACTTGCTCAGTTTGACAAACTTAAAGTTTGGAATCTTGTAGATCTTCCAAAGGGTGTGTATCCAATTGGTACGAAGTGGGTGTTTAAATGCAAGAAAGATGATTGAGGTGTTGAGGTGAGAAATAAGGCAAGATTAGTTGTACAAGGTTTCAATCAACAAGTGAGAATTTATTACACCGAGGTTTATACGCCTGTTGCTAGGCTTGAAGCTATAAGGTTGTTTCTTGCTTTTGCTTCATACAAAGGGTTTAAGGTGTTTCAATTAGATGTAAAAAGTGCTTTATTATATGGTAAAGTCAAGGAGGAAGTTTATGTGTGTCGGCCGCCGGGGTTTGAAGATCCAATTAATCCGTCTAAAGTTTTCAAGCATGATAAAGCTCTCTATGGTCTTCATAAAGCTCCTCGAGCGTGGTAAGAAACGTTGTCTACACATATTATGGAGAATGATTTTGTTCGTGGACATATTGACTCGACTTTATTCATTAAGAAAGCAGGGGGAGAAGACCTACTGGTACAGATATATGTAGATGATATTATTTTTGGCTCTACAAATGAAGGGTTATGCAAAGAGTTTGAGAGTATTATGAAATCAAAGTTTGAGATGTCAGCTACGGGAGAGTTATCATTTTTCTTAGGTCTTCAAGTTAATTAGAAGGAAGATGGTTTCATTATTCATCAGTCCAAGTATGTAAAGGATATCTTGAGTCGGTTCAGGATGGAGGACTATACCCCATATGATACTCCAATTCCGGTCAACCATAAATTGAATTCTGACCCGAATGGAAAAGAAGTTGATTGCTGACTCTATCGTGCAATGATTGGATCTCTCATGTACTTAACCGCTTCAAGGCCAGATATAATGTTCGCTGTGTGTATTTGTTCCAGGTTCCAAACAAAACCAAAAGATTTTCATTTGATTGCAGTAAAGAGAATCTTTCGTTATCTGAAAGGAAAACAAAGATTGGGACTATGGTTTCTGCATGGTTCTAACTTTGAATTCAATGCATACACTGATTCTGATTTTGGTGGTTGTTGTTTGGACAGGAATTCTAATACAGGTGGTTTCCAGTTCTTGGGTAATCGTCTAGTTTCCTGGCAATGCAAAAAGCAAACTACGGTATCCATTTCAACATGCGAAGCAGAATACATTGCTGCTGCAAGTTGTTGTTCACAGATTTTGTGGATACAACAGCAATTAAGAGACTACAGTTTGAATTTTACAAGAACCCTCACGTTTATTGATAATAATGCTACAATGTCTATCACAAATAATCCTGTTAAGCACAGTAAAACAAAGCAAATTGAAATTAGAAATCATTTTATTCGTGATTGTGCAGATAAGAAGTTAATTGAGCTGGTAAAGGTACATACAGATGATAATTTTGCTGATCTTTTTACCAAGGCATTTGATCGTACCAGGTTTGAATTTCTGATAAAAAATGATCGGTATGATCAATCCCGAATAAAAGTTTTTTCAAAACAATTTTCATGGGAGATTTTGTTTTAAATTTCTTTTATTACTTTATTACATTTCTTTATTTTAAATTTCAGTCAAAAATTGTTATCTATAAAAATTCAAAACAAAATGAAAAATATAAAATTGACATCATTTGAAGTTATAGAAGAAATGATAGTACATCAGTGAATAATTCATTACATATGACCTTAGTAGTCCTTTCATATATGAAAGTTTAAAATAATTTGATTTGATCTAAATTTCAAAGTCTGCATAAATGAGAAATGATAGTGTTTTGAATGCTCTAATCTTTGATAATATGTTTTAATTTGAGTATGAGTTTGAAACTTGAATTGTCAATAGACTAGAAGCCTTTTTGAACCAATAGTCGTGTGAAAATTAAATATGATATGATTACATCTGTGATTTGAATCCATTATATGCCTGAGTGTATGTGTAAAAGATCATTATCAGATATAGAATATATGGTTTTAAGAATTTCATGAGACCAATATCGAATTATGTCTTTAGCACAATCTCTTTCAGTTCACTTCACTGCCCATGCCCCGAAAAATATGCAATGTGTTGCTGAACTAAGATATGTTTCTAACAACATCTATTAGAACATATATTCACTCTTGAATCAGTTAGATACATCATCTATTCCGATCTCATTGAAATTTATCCAGATAAAAGTTGTATCCTCCTACCTGAATCTATTGATTCTCATTATAAAGCCAATTCATTAGAATCTTTCAATTCTGAATCATTCTGATTCTTATATCCTTTGGGATCTGCTATTCTATACTTGTGCTAATAAAGATAATTTCATCTTGGAGATTGATCTAATCTTTTAATAAACTGTGTATGTCTTGAAGATAATGCAAATTTAATTTCCGTTGGCATATATGTGGTGTACACGATGTCTTTCATCTAAATGGTATTAACTCGCATGAATTTGGATGAAAAATGCTTATAGTTTCAAATCATATAATATTGACAATTTAAAAATTCATGCTTTGTATTGCAAATTCGGAATAAAAAATTGAGCATTTCATAACCTGATCTTGTTTACTTTGAAATTTATCACGTATCATTTCAAGTATTATTCAAATAAATTGCAAAAGTTACATAAAATTGGAAAAAATATTGAGTTACATTAGTATGAGTTTGATTGTATCATATCATAGGTTACCCATAGTTGATAATAAACTATGTGATGAATTGTTCATATACTGATATGATCTTTTTGCTTATGATGTTCATCCAAAAATATGTATTTTAGTTTGCTCATATAAAATCCAAAAATATGTGTTTTTCAGTTTGCTCAGATAAAAACTAAAAATATGTGATTTCGTTTATACAGATAAAATCCAAAAATATTTTTTTTCTATCTTCCATGAGAAATTTATTTTTAATTAAAATGATTAGGGATTGGATCGGATACATGCTACAGATAGAAGTTCACAAGAATTTGTCATGTTGAAAGTGAAGAATTTTGTTCAAACGAAAAGGTTTGGAGCGAACTTAATATGTTCGCATGGTTCTGAGTAAGCGAACTTAATATGTTCGCTTGAGGCTTGTTAAGCGAACTTAACAAGTTCGCCTAGTGAAGCGAACTTAATTGTGAATTAATATTGTGTTCATGCAAACTTATTCATTTATCTTGTTCACTGTGAGAGCGTACATATGGACTGTTTAGCGAACTTGTGATTTCAGATCTAGGGTTTCTGATTTGAACTTTGTGTGTTTGTTTCTGGATCGGTTTTTGATTGCGAGTATTTCTAAGGTAATTTCAACGAATTGTATCCATTAAATCGTCTGGAAT
Organism: Smallanthus sonchifolius; assembly: GCA_023525975.1. Classification (NCBI taxonomy): domain Eukaryota; kingdom Viridiplantae; phylum Streptophyta; class Magnoliopsida; order Asterales; family Asteraceae; genus Smallanthus; species Smallanthus sonchifolius. The sequence goes on from CM042040.1 coordinate 30,949,857, forward strand.
TTGAAATTTTTACTATGTGTTCTTCGGTTTGAAAGTTTTCACAGATTTGAACAAATCTTATGGATTAAAACTTGAAATTGATGATTTAACTTGTGTCGTGAGTGTTAATCGATGATAGTGTTATGTTTGAATTGAAATTTTATCCATGATTTAGACATGTTTGTGATTCTGATGTGGAAGTTGTATCGACAAAACTGGTTCAGGCGAACTTATTATGTTCGCCTCTTGCAACACTAAGCGAACTTAGTAAGTTCGCCTAAGGGCTCAGGAGTGTTTTGGACTTGTGATTTTTTTTTGTTGAAATTTTGTTTTTTGTGTTAAAAATTCTTTTTATTCTTTTTGTTTGTTTTGCTTACTAATGTGTTTTTGTCCTCTACATTTACAGACGGCTCGTCGTGTTAAGTACAAACATAATCAAGTGGCGTTATTGGATCCGAATAAGTCTGAAGCTATTAATTTTCAAGGAATTATCAATTTTCTTAATCTTTCAAGATTGCATGTGGCTTTATCTGCTAATCCGTATATCAGTTTACCATATATTCAACAATTATGGGATACCGTCCATCAGGATACAGATGTTGAACCTTACGTACTTCGTGCTACAGTGAATAATACGGAGGTAGCTATCTCAGTAGAGACTATTCGTGCTGCATTAACATTAGGTGGTGCTGTTGATGATCCTATGTAATATCCTGGAACACTTATTATGGGGTGTTTTCAGTGGATGGGTTACCGAGGAAGACCAAATGATACACAAGCAAGAAAAGGAGGTTTAGTTGGCGAATTGAGGTATTTTATGCACGTCATCATATAATGTCTGTCTCCAAGAAAGGCTGGTACTGATGGTCTGAAGAGTGCATTACAAGCTGCTATGATTGCTTTGACCCTTAACAAACGGTTTAACTTTACTTTATATATCTACCGTGAGTTGGTCATGCAAATCAATCCTCTAGAAGGTCAAGGGTTCCTTGTGTGTCCTAGGTTCGTGCAAATGATTCTGAACCATTTAATTCTGGATTTACCTCAGCATCCAATCCGTTTAAATTTGACTCCTATGTCAAAAAGGATCTTTACTGATTGTACTAAGGTGAAACAACAAAATGCTGCTCTAATTCCTGTTCCAACTCCTCTGTTTGGTCACATAATCAATCCTTGTTATGTTGAGCCACCTAATGATCATTGGTTTCATCCTGAGGAGTTAGTACAAGGACAAGTCCAGAATCAAGTTTAAGTTCAACAACAAGTTCCTGCTCAACAACAAGTTCCAGTTCAACAACAAGTTCCTGCTCATCAACAACAACAACAACAATAAGTTCCTATTCCACACGAACAAGTTCACATTCCTGTTATTGAACCATTTCAAGAAGAGACTGCTCAAGATAATGACCAAGATTTTGGTATGAATATGGATGATTTTGATCATGAAGCTGTGAACTCACCTATTCATGAAGCTGAAGGCAATGTTGTAGATACGAGTTTCGGTGATACTATCTTACCTGATTCTTAAGCTACTGATACTGATTTGTCTAAAGATTTTAGCTCAGATCATTATGTAAAGTTGGCTACGTTACCATTGGCTAATGCAGGGAAACGTATTAATATAAAACCGGAAAACAAAGGCGTAAGTCTGTTCGGAATCCTCCTTCTGGATCAGTACTTGGAAAGAGAACTTTAATAGATGAAAGTTCTGACTCGGATAGTGATGCTATTCCAGTTCCTAACGCTCAGAAGCTTATGTCTGCTTCTATTACTGCTGCTCATTCATCTCAAGGTGTTGAGGATGCTAATTTTGTTGCTTCCTTACTGATTACACCTCCTGCTTCTAAACATACATCTCCGGTGCTTTCTCCACATGTTCCACACACATCTGAAGCTGGTCCTTCAAAGCCGTCTGATTCTGAAAGAGTTACATTCCTTGAATCACAGGTGCTAGCTTTACAGACTCAAGTAGATACTCTTGTGTCTACTGATTCTCAGAGACAGTTGGTCCTTCAAGCTCAGGCTACACATATTGCTGACATGCAGTTATTGGTGTCTAAACTTGTTGAGAGTCTTGACACTCAAGGGGAGTTAAGGATACATGATACGTGTCATGCTGAATCAATTCAACGAAAAGATAATGATGACAATGATCCTAGTGGTAATGTTGAGGGTGATCGTCAATACGCTGACGTGAATCCAATATCCAGAGCTCAGGGGGAGTTGACATCACATACTATTGAAGGAACCAAGCATGATTCTGGAGTGAATGAAGAAATATTATTATTGGAATTCTTTCAAGATTCTGAAGAAGAAGCTGAGAAATTAGAATGTCTGGATGATATAAATGAGTTATTTTATGATGATGAAGAATATGTATTGGATAATGATGTTAAAGAAGGAGAGATTGTAGAGATTGAGATAGAAAAGGGTAAATCTAAGGTTACATATGAAGGAAGTGATGGTATGAATGTTTCGTATAACTTCATCCAAGATGATGTTTTTCCTGAGTTTTCTTATGATGGAGTAACAGATTCTATGGACTCTGTTGAAGACATCACTACACCTAGTGATACTACTCAATCCAAAATAGATTCTGATATTGATACTACTCTTACTGTGTCTCCTAAGGTGAATGAAGAACATGTGATGTATAGAAATACAGGTATGACTAGAGAATAGTGGAGAGAAGTAGTTAACAGTTGGATGAAAGTACTACCAAAGTCACCTATACAACCTGCTCAGAAATAAAGATATGTGAATAAAGAGAGGTGTATTGGAAAGATCATAAGTTGGTTTTATGATGACGACACTAAGTTGTTTGCTCTTAAAAGATCTGATGGTGTTCAATACTTAAAGCCTAGGATCAAGTATTTCAATACCTTTCCAAGGTTTGAAATGAATGGTCTAGCTACGAAACCATTGATTAATAGATCTAAGTGTGGACTAGCCGATGTGATTGCCAATTTGATATAGAGAGAAGGTGGATCAGGGAAGTATGAAAGGTTAAAACCACATAAAGGAAAAAGAGTGAAGATCGTAGATCAAAAGACTAAGAATGTGACTTGGAAGTATAAGTTCATGCTAGTACGTGCTGTACAGAAGATACCATTGAAGAAAATTCCACAAGATTTTCTGGGGAATATGAAATGGTGGTATGTAGATGTGAATACTGGTGAAGCTAGGATTGATGACAAAGATAATAAGGTCATTTTTAGTTTCTATGATGCAATGAATCTTATTAACTTCTCAAAGAAAGATCAGAGGACATTAAGAAAGAATGAGATTATGTTCACTAATGAATGGAGAGAACAAGGATTGCAGTATAAAAGAGTGCTGGAGATATGTCAGAGATATGGAGTGCATACAGGAAGCAGATTACCAGATCCGGAAGAGCTCATCATAAAGACTGAAGACAGAAGATCAAGCTATTGTCAAGGGGGAGTCTGTTAGGATGTAGATTGTATGACAAAAGCTTTGTAATAGTTTAGGTCTTATTGTCTTTATGTTTTTATGTAATTGTTTAGTTTTGTCTAAGTATTAGTACAAGTTCCGCTAGAGGCGAACTTGATAAGTTCGCCTAGTCTATTAGAGGCGAACTTGTTAAGTTCGCATAAGCATCTTTGAAATGAACTTGTTAAGTTCGCCTATTGCAGAACGTGTGTCTATAAATATAGAGTTACAGAGTCTGTTTAGTACACGTGAGAGAACGATTGAACAAACAAGTATTCTGTAAACTATGTTGGTGATATAAAAGAGAAAGTTTATTTACCTGTTGTTTCTATTGTCAATTAATATACAAAACGTTAATATGGTAGGATTCCGCACTCCATGTTAACGAGACGTCCTGTCACGAGATCGATCTGAGATGAGTCATGTGGACCTATAGGTAAAACCCTGACTTCTCTGCCATTGCTTATCTAGGCACACCATAATAAGTTCTAAAACGTTTTACATGTCAAAACCATTTCCTTTCTCAAATCTTTATTTTATGAAATCATGCCAAAAAGGCAAATATTCATTTCTCTCTTTCTTTCAAAATCAATCTTTATCTTAAGTTCTTGTAAAGGTTTCTCCATGGTATATCAAAGAAATAAGGTGGTTATCTTTCAAGAGTAGTACCTCCAACAGAAATGTTCCCAGGAAAGAATGACGGGTCCAGGAGGGATTTATACACCGCTCTTTCTTAGACATAACATTCTATTTGCCTGATAACTACATACCGGTCAGATGGTTACCTAAGACTTCTTTGATATATCATGAATACTCCTTTACTTAGTTTTAAGATTTTGACATCTTTTATACATAAACTCTTGCAAGATGAATGTTATTCCAAATATTTAAATCAAGGTATATAGCATTTATGTAAATCTTCTAGCATGCATACTTCTAGCATGCATACCGACCCAAAACATTTAAAGTAAAACATTTAAAAAGGGCCTCGTAGAACTCAACTTGACAGCGTCTCTACTTTTAAAATCTACAATCAAGCAGAACCGGTACTAGCTCTAGTAATCACACAATACTATGGAAATACAATACTATTTTAGTCTATATGTTAGACAATATAATCCCCCCCTCAGGGAAGCTTCACCCTCCCTGTCCTAATAACTATCTATGGATGGCATTATTCGGGCATTTCCCATGCCTATGCCAACCCTCTAGTTATAGCCTTTTATTGGGTATAGAATTGAGACTGATGTTGTCAATAGAAACTACAGTATTGAAACTACTAGTTTCGGTTGAACATTTGTTCAATCGAAACTAGGTAGTTTCGATACCAGTTTTTCAGGCCCATTTGGCGATGGCTTGGAAAATAAGGAACATGTGCTTGGCCTCCTATATATAGCAGAATATGCCTTAGGATTGAGGGTGTGTCTGTAGAGGGAATCACCACCCTTAGAAAACAAGACTGATGGCTACAAAATTCTCTAAGTACAACTGTTGCGGATTCCACAATTTTGCGGCTGACTTACAAGTTTCTGCGGATAAGCCTAAGTGCTGCGGATAGTATGTTCTCCTGCGGATGAACAACTATGCTGCGGATAGCCTTATCTGCTGAAGTCCAAAGTTGCTGCCGATAGGCTTCTCAGCAGTATCAAACACTTGATGATGCTGATAGGCAAATCATTAGCAGCTTTGACTTTGCTACTATCACCTCTGTTGCAACACTGACACATCTATAAGAAGAAGGAATATTATTGGTGCAGATGATTAAAGACAAAGCTACTACTTCTGAATTCTCCTGTAAAGATTCCTAAGAAGACTTTTGACCTGAACCTTACTATTTGTTGAAACTTGTCTTTTAGTTGTCTACCAATTGTAGTGTAACTTGTAACAGTCAAAGATCAACGACTTGTGCTTGATCTAATCCTTAGAATCAAGGGTCTATCTTGATTCTAAGTTCCTTTATATGTATTGTATCTTCCATTTTGCACAAGTGAGCTTCCTTGGAGTTTTCTCTGTAAACTTGTAAACCTTGAATATTAATACAACTTACATTTATTAGTATTATCATTGTTTGCTTGTATACGCTGCTTAGTTGTTATTGTTTCCGCAAATCTCAACTAGAACAGATTCATCTTGTAAACACCGATCCTACAATGGGTATCAGAGCTTTGGCTCTCAGATTAAACAAACTCACACTTGTTTAATCACTCTCCGGTTCTGTTCATTACTATCTCTTTGCTAAAAAACAGCTATCTAGCAGCATGACACAAAACACTGGTTTTGATGATATTGGAAGCCTCAACAGACCACCAAGACTAGTGTCTGGAGAAAACTATGATATGTGGAAGAACATAATGGAATGTTTCTTCTGTCCGTATGTAACCATGGTGGCCTCTGCTGATTTCGAAGGTCCATCAGTTCCTAAAGAAACTTCAAAGTACTTAGAGGAAGACATCAAGAAGATGGAGGTAGATTTCAAAGATTTGGGAGCCATTCAGATGTGCTTCACAAACGCAGTTTTCCATAACTTCAGAGAATACAAGACTTCTAAGGAGCTATGGGAAGCTCTTTAGAAGATGTTTGCTGGATCAGACGAAGTGAAAGAAAATAGAAGAGATATCATGAAGGAACAATATGAAAATTTTGTCGGGAATGAAGGTGAGTCTCTTACTGTTGTGTACAACAAGTATACCTATCTTGTGGGAGAGCTACAATGCTCTAGAGTGAAGTTGGAGAATGAAGACATTCTTAAAAAAATTATCAGATCTCTTCCTAGTTGTTGGACACTCTATACAGTGTGAATCAAAAGAACTGAAAATCTGAAGACCTTGAAGATGACTGAGTTGTTCGGTATGCTCAAGACATATGAATTAGAAATGATTCAAGCAAAAGAAAGAAGCTCAGGTCATTCATCATACTCATCACCCACCACCACTTCCTCTACACTACACTCTAACCACTCAATTCCCAGTTCAAGCAACTACTATCCTCCCATTGTTACCCATCCTCAAACTCCCAACTCATAATCAAATAAATCACCATTCCTCCTTAAAGCCCCACGTCAGACTACTTCTGTTGCTTTTGTCTCTGAAAACCCAAGCAACATGTCCTTTATCAAGGATGATCTGGAGTGTTTCCATTCAAATGACTTAGAAGAACCGGACATACAGCATTCTTATGCCATGATATCTCACCAAGCTAAACGGTTCTACTCTATAACCAGAAGACCTATTCCAAGCAACAACTCTAGCACTACAGTAAGGTTGGATAAGAGCAACCTCAGATGTTGCAACTGCAACCAACTTGGTGACTTTGCTAGAGAATGCAAGGCATCAAAGGCAAATGTAGACTTTTCATGAGCACAAGGTTGACTAGATTGAAATATATTAATCATCAAATTTCATTGCAAAAGATTTAAACATAAACCAAATTCAAAACAAGTATGTAAAATGAAATACATGAGTTCTTTATTAAAAATTAACTAGGTCCAAACTTAAGTGTAGCATGCCTTGATCAACACAAACATTAGCATCTGAAACATGAGTAAAATTAAGTCAACTAAAAAGTTGGTGAGCATACAGAGGTTTGTACATAGATAGTGTATAGTTGTGAGTAAACAAATCCATACAAGTCATGATTAATAAGGCAATTATGAAGAGTTACTATTGTGTAACCAAGTAGTACAATCAAACCTTTGTAACTAGTATGCAAAAACAATTGTGTTTTAGTTAACAATCACCCTAACTGGATGGGTTGGTCAGACTCAATAGATCTATCATTGTTAACCATCGACTTATATAGTTAATGATTGCACATGAAATTGCACATAAACTAGTTAACACACCTACTACTCAAACATAAAGCTCAAATTGCACATATGAATGTAAAGTGGATTTGTATTTGTATACTTTATGTAAATCATTGAATATAATGTTCATGTTTCACCCTAAAAATGTAAAATAGTGAAAAGGGGGCTATGTAAAACTCACCTTGATATTGTGACTTAAACTTCAACTAGTTCGAGAGGACAAGTGAACCGGATCAATGATGCCCTAAATAAATATTTAGGCATTTTTAATAAATTGGAATGATAAAAACAAATAGAAGCGGAATGATTTGGGGTTGAGGATTTGGAAGAGAACGAGCAAGAGAATATTAAAGTTTTGAATTTTAACGATAACTAAAGTGATATTATATATATGCAATTTCATGAAATAACGTTTATAGATTTCTATTTTATATAAAAGAGATTGTAGGTGTTAACGATAGATATTAGTTGTAAAAATATTGATATAATAATTATGATAATAATTTAATTAAAACGAATTGTAATTTTATTATTTATGAAGATCTAAACAGTAATTTTATTTAATAACTACTAACATTATAATTAAGATAATAAACAATTATTTTGATACTGCAAAATAAAATCATATTATTAATAATACGTTGTTTTTAAAGTTTCAAATGGAATATATATATATATATATATATATATATATATATATATATATAACCTCTTAATAATTGATATGACGTAACAACTTAGATTTTTTTATAGTTTTAAAAGTTACATATATAAAATAATAGGGTTCATGTTAAAATAACAATGTTTGTCACGTTTCTGAAATATATAATGGTAACGAATTAACACATAAAAAGATTGGTTTGTAATAGTAAATGTTTATAAAAGAATGTAGATATTTACGCATCATAAAAAATAAGATGATGCATTGATGTCAAATATTATTTGTATATGTTTTGTTACACAATCAAGATGTGTAGTTTGCCACTTTAACTCTATAAACATACGTGTATTACGAAAGATATATATATATATATATTTACGTGTGAGTGAGAAAAAGTAAAAAACAAGGAAAAATGAATCAAACAGGACTCCATGGGGATAGAACCCGTGACCTGTTCGTTGATAGTGAAGTGGTTTAACCAGTACATCTGGGCTTAATGCCTTGATACAATCTGAAATAATAAAGGTCCCAAACTCCCTTCTTCCCAAATCATCCAAATAAGAACCCTAAATCTCCATGAACACACAAGTCTTGCGATCAGAACCAAAAGTTAACGTAGTGTGGGTCGAAAACAAGTAAGAATGGATGGTACTTACATGTAATCGAACTTGCTTGGAGGCTAAAACATGCGCCGTGTTTGCAGCTGTTGAATCGTAGCCGAGAGGAGGAGGGTAGAGGGATAATCGGTTTTGAGGAAGAATTAGAGCTGTAATGATTTACGGGATATGAATTGTGTGATTTGAACACGCATAACAGTCGTGAATGTCGAGATTTACGAGATTAGAAACAAGATTTGTGGGTTTTCAAAGAAAATGTTTGGAGGTTTGATTTTCGTAATTAATGGGGTCATTTAAAGCTGAAAATAAACACGTGCGTGATTTAAGGAATCACGATTTGGTCGAATATGGTAACATCCTTGATTGAAATCAATGGATTTGATGAGTTTAGAATTCGATTTTGACTCTAGAAAGTCAAAATTCTACATATGAATATCTAGGGTCTAAGGAGTAATGGGGTTCAAAAAAAATGAGGGTTCAATGCTAAGGAGGGGGGTTTAATGGCAATGAAAAGGGGTTCAAGGCTCAATTTGAATCTTCTTTATTTATTCATAAAAATTGTTTTTATAAATTTATAAAAACTTGAACTTGAACTATGTATATTTGCACATATACTTATAAATAAATACATATATATATATATAAATACATATATATATATATATATATATAAATACACATATATATATATATATGCATAAAAAATGCAATTATATGATAAAAATTCATAAGTTTTATATTTGATATATAAAAAAAGTATATATTTATTATAATATATATATATATATGTATAATAATATACATGCATACGTTATATATATATAATAGAAAATAATATGTCAGTGTCACACCCCGCCAAGGTGGAAACGCGAGACGTAACATTCATGGTTTCCAAATCATATGATTATCGCAAACTCATACATGAAATTGGATACATAACCAAGTTTAAAATGTTTACATCCCCAAAACATAATTTCGTTTATACAAAGTTTAAGATTTCGCAATATGACTCAAGGCCATGAGTTATATGAGTGAAATCCTTCCCAAAACTGTATCCACATGTATGTATGCAACCTACATTGCTAGCCTGAAGATCACGTTCAATTTCCTAAAAACATACTTAAAATGTCAACACGAGGTTGATGAGTTCACAAATCATTATCAAGAGTTATCATAAATCAAATGTTTAAACCTGATCATTTACCGATCAAAACTCTTAGTATGTATTACCAATGAATCTGAACATTAACCTGATCAATTGACCCCATTTTGTAAACTTGCAAGGAATACAAAATAATATGTAATGCACGAGACCGTAACCAAACCCCAACTTTCTGTGCCTCCCCTCGCCTTTCTGCGAGTAAGACAATATGCGGTCATTCGGCCATTTGGACCCCTGGTTAGCGCGACTAACCATGACCGGAGGCATCACCCCCAATAGTACTATCCATAAAATCCCGGGCTAAGTCCATAGCTAATGGTTACTAAGTTTTTATTCCGACGACTTTAAGCGCTTCATTTTTCCCTCAATACACACATACGGTCTGATCATTGGTTCATTCATTTACATACAAAAATTCTTTACAAGTATGTTTCCACCCCAAAACATTTCAAAAACTTAGAAAAGGGGGGGGGGGGTTAGTGAAACTCACCTCGATAGAAGTATATGCTAGCAAATATTTGAATAAAAGCAGACCCGCTTATCCGTCTCCTATTTACACAAGGATACTAAACACGTTAAGACTACCCGTCTTAAACGCAAGTTGTTCACCCGACTTAACTATTCCTGTTAAGTACGTCGTAGTTTATTTAAACAAAGTTTTCTCGTAACGACTCGTTGGTGATTATTATTCCAGTCTAGACGCTTTACTTATTTTCCAATAAAATATTATATTTCCATATTGGTGGCTTAATATATGTACCCAAAAATAAATATTATTTTTGCAATATCTTGTATTATTTCACATTATAGTTACGTATAAACACATAATTATTTCTTTCCAATAATTATACAAGTACCGTTCAAGTATTTTCTATGTATGTCTATCTCCATGTGCACATAATTCATGTTAACACGCTCACATACAATTACTTGTTTCGAACAAAATTTATTTCTTGTTATGTACTTATATATTTACCCATATATTCCTAATAGTATACTTATTATTTCAACATATATTTAACTATGTTTCACAATAGCAAGTGTTCATATATACTTATACCGAAACTTCTTTTTAATTTCATACACATAATTCCTCTTACGACTAATCCATCATAATATATACATATATGATCTTTATAATTAGTACGTGTCGTAGACATTTTAATCATATCAACTTTCCTGTCAAACACATACTTATATCTTGCAAGTTCTAAATCTCTTGAGTGTTTTGTCTAACACTTTTCATGCTTTATTTTTAAGACGTTAATACGTTTCATTATTTAATATAAATATTTCCATGATTATTAACCTTAACTATGCACATACATGTTTCTCACATATACATACATATACCTAGCAACTTGTTTAAGTTAACAAAATAAACATACACCCGAACATATATTTATCAAGATCTTCACATTTATATACATATAAACATATATTTCACTTATCTAAGTATTATTCATAGTTTTTAATTTACTATTTCACCTTTTTGATATCATAAATCATGCTTTTAATTCAACAACTATAACTTATCATATATAATCAAAACAACAACATATATACCCATGCATGTAAAATTCAGCCCAAAGTGTATATATTTACACAAATCTTTTAGTTTAACAACTCATAACTTAGCATCATGAAATCAAAATAACAAATATCTCATAAAATATTTCAAGACAATAATCTTTGTATATAAGCCTATTATTTTCAAACCACATACATCTTTTTATATAAAATCTAGTTTTTAAACATAATAAAGTTAAACTTATAAAACTCTTTAGCTTTTCAAATCTCTTTGACTATTAGGATAAACAACATGCTTTATTCAAGAAGTAAAGAAGACATAAAAGATGGATGACGGTTTCATACCACTAGACAAGCTAGGTGAAGAATCACAACAAAAAGATAAGAAATGGCTTGTCTTGTTAATAAAACCGACTCCTAAACCTCAAGAATTCCCTTGAATCTTCAAGCTTCTAACCAAACTTTCCTTGAGTTTTTGCTCTTGGATTTTTGAAAGAGATTGTGTATGTGTTTGCATGTGTGCCGTATACATGTGTATATGGTGGAGTAGGAGTTGAATGCTTGATTAAATGTCCAATTATTGCTTATTTGATTGATTTCATTTGCATGTCATCATTACTTGGAAGAGAGCATGCATGTGTGCCAAGTATACTAGCATTAAATGTGTTAGTGGAGAGGGGCTAGGCCCTCTTTTTTGGCCTAGAGGGTGTGGGTGGGGGGTTGGGTGATGTCTAATCTACTATTGACTAGATAATTGGGTTGTTTTGGTGGTATAAATCCTCTAGGTGATTGCATGATTTAATACCCAGTGTACAAACTTTTAAACGGTTCATTACTTGTATGATTTTATGTGGTTTGTCTAGTTTCAATTGTTTACATGTTAAGCCGACATAGTCACTACTATAATATATTATACATGTATACACATAAATAACTTAGAGTCATGTAACAATTATTTATGTGTCAACTTTTTATAAAAGATTAGTCACCAATATTTATGTTTTTTTTATATATTCAAACGTGACTCTAGACTTTTCTGGAATAATATTCTTTTTAATCACCAACGACTGTATTTTGCGGGTTATAACTGCGTATCTTTTTCTAGTAATTCTTTAATATTACTAATCATGAAATAAGTTCGTTTGCTAGACTCCTTGACTTTACTTAGTCAAAATAAAACTTCAGAAAATATATTTTATGAACGTGCATTTATGTAATATGGATATTGACCTGAAATGCTGGGTGTCACATTCTCCCCATGTTAAAAAGAATTTTGTCCCGAAATTTAGTTCGTGTCATCTTAACTTGGAGTGTTCGTAAACAATGACGGGTACTTGGCTTTCATTTTATCTTCCTGCTCCCACGTATACTCGGGGCCGCGCTTCGAATTCCAACGTACCCTGACCAGCTTAATACGGTTGCGCCTTGTTCTCTAAACCTTCCAATCTGCGACTTTAATTGGTTCCTCAACGAAGTGCAACTTGTCGTCTATGTAAACCTCATCAGGCAGTATAATTAACGTCTCGTCTGATAAACACTTTTTGAGATTAGACACATGAAACGTATCATGTATATTGCTTAGTTCTTGAGGCAACTTGAGCTTATAAGCTACAAAGCCAACCCTAGCCAGTATTTCAAATGGTCCAATGTACCTAGGGTTAAGCTTGCCACGGTTGCTAAATCTTGCAATTCCCCTCCAAGGTGAGACCTTTAACATGACTTTGTCTCCCACTTGGAATTCTAAAGGTCTTCGTCTGTTATCTGCGTAACTCTTTTGTCTGTCACGGGCTACCTTTAGACGATCCTTGATTTTAAAAATCTTGTCTGTGGTCTCTTGAATAACCTCAGGACCAGTCAAGTGCTTGTTGCCAAACTCCGCCCAACATAGCGGTGAGCGACATTTACGACCATACAAAGCCTCGAATGGAGCGGCTTTTATGCTGGTATGGTAACTATTATGGTACAAAAACTCAGCCAATGGTAGGTGAGTATCCCAATTTTCTCCGAAATTAATTGCACACGCACGAAACGTATATTCTAAGGTCTGAATGGTCCTTTCACTTTGACCATCTGTTTGAGGGTGATATGATGTGCTCATGTCAAGACGTGTGCCTAAGGCTTCTTGTAAGGATTGCCAGATTCTAGACACGAATCTGCTCTCTCTATCCGAGATAATAGAGCTTGGCACTCCGTGCTTGGCTACAATTTCCTTAATATATAGCCTTGCGAGCTTCTCGGTTTTATCCGTCTCTTTGATAGGTAGGAAATGTGATGACTTTGTCAAATGATCGATAATTACCCATATAGTATCATACCCGCTTGAAGTCTTGGGTAATTTTGTAATGAAATCCATGGAGATTTGTTCCCATTTCCATTGGGGAATCTCGGGTTGTTGTAATAATCCGGACGGTTTCTGATATTCTGCTTTTACCTTTGAACACGTCAGACACTTGCCAACATTGATAGCAATCTCTCCTTTCATGTTTGGCCACCAATAGTGTTCTTTCAGATCCTTATACATCTTATCCGAACCTGGGTGAATGGAGTACGTGGACTTGTGGGCTTCGTCCATAACTAACTCCCCTAAATTACCAAAACGTGGCACCCAAATTCTATTCATGAAGTATAAAGTATCATCTGACTTTGGTTCCAACTGCCTTATCATTCCCCGTAATGCCTCACTCTCAATGATCTCTTCTTTGATTGCTTCATGTTGTGCCATACGGATTTGAGTCATGAGACTCGTATGAATTGTCAATCCTAGGGCACGAACACGAAGAGTTTTAACTCGCTCCTTACAACTCAAGGCATCTGCTACGACATTCTCCTTCCCAGGGTGGTACTTGATCTCACAGTCGTAATCATTTAGCAGTTCTACCCAACGGCGTTGCCTCATGTTGAGTTCTTTCTGATTAAAGATGTGTTGGAGATTCTTGTGTTCTGTAAAGATAGTGCATCTTGTACCCATAGAGGTAATGTCTCCATATTTTGAGTGCAAACACAACCGCACCCAATTCTAAATCGTGAGTAGTATAATTTTTCTCATGGACCTTTAGTTGTCTGGATGCATATGCTATAACTTTTTCCCTCTGCATCAGTACACATCCCAGACCTTGGTGTGACGCGTCACAGTACACGATGAAATTATCGATTCCTTCAGGAAGTGAGAGAATTGGTGCACTGTAAAGCTTCTGCTTTAACAATTGAAAAGCTTATTCTTATTTATCAGTCCAATCAAACTTTTTGTCTTTCTTGGTTTACGTCGTCAAGGGTAGGGATATTTTTGAAAACTTCTCGATGAATCGCCTGTAATAACCTACCAATCCCAGAAATTGACGCACCTCAGTTGGAGTTCTTACTGCTTCCCAGTTTTTGATAGCTTCAATCTTGGACAGGTCTACGTGAATACCCTTCTTATTGATGTCGTGTCCGAGAAAGTGGACCTCTCGAATCCAAAACTCACACTTAGAGAATTTTGCATATAATTTCTCATTCCTAAGTAGTTCTAATATTAGCTTCAAGTGATGTTCATGTTCTTCCTTGGTTCGTGAATATATCAATATGTCATCGATAAACACAATCACGAATTTATCCAGGTATGGTTTGCGCACACGGTTCATGAGATCCATGAAAATTGCCGGTGCATTAGTCAAACCAAATGGCATGACTAGGAACTCGTAATGACCATAACGAGTCCTAAAAGCTGCCTTTGGTATATCATCCTCCTGGACTCTTAGTTGATGGTATCCTGATCGTAGATCAATCTTAGAATAGAAACTTGAACCTTGAAGTTGATTGAATAGGTCATCTATTTGAGGAAGAGGATATCGGTTCTTAGTTGTAAGTTTATTCAACTACTGGTAATCGACACACATTCTAAAGGTTCCATCCTTTTTCTTCACAAAAAAAGACCGGAGCTCCCCAGGGTGAAAAACTCGGTCTTATGAAACCTTTATCAAGTAACTCTTGCAGTTGGCTTTATAATTCTTGCATCTCAGAAGGTGCTAAACGATATGATGATCGTGCAACTGTTGCAGCTCCTGGTGCTAGGTCGATCCAGAACTCAACTTGTCTCGGTGGTGGTAAACCAGGTAAGTCTTCGGGGTAATACCTAACGATCGGTATGTCCTCAAGTCGACGTTCCTCGGGTTTCTTTTCGACGACGTGAGCCAGGAATGCGCAATAACTCTTGCGTAGATACTTATGAGACTTCATGCAGTTTATCATCTTCAACATCATTCTACACCTTTCGCCTTGAATTGAAAGAATTTCTCCGCTTGGTAGTGGAATACGTACCATCTTCATGAAGCATATGATCTCGGCATGATTCTTTGATAACCAATCCATGCCAATAACAATATCAAAACTCCCTAGTTCAACAGGTAGAAGGTCTATATCGAATATATGATTTTCTAAACATAAAGTACAACCCTTAATGACCTCCCATTTGCTTCCCATTTGCTAATTCGATTGTATAACTTTGATCTAGTTTGCTGGCCGTAATACCGAGTAAAGGTTTAAAATCATTTGACACAAAGCTCATATCAGCACCTGAATCAAAAAGTACATAGGCATAGTGATTATTTATTGGGAACGTACCAGTGACGATGTTCAGGTCCTGGCGTGCGTCCCTTGCACCCATCACAAATGCCCTCCCTGGTGCCTGAGCGTTGTTTTGATTCTTCCACTTGGGACAATCCCTCTTGAAGTGCTTCAGGTCACCACATATGAAACATCCCGGTTGAATTCTCCCCATTCGGTTGTTAACTCGAGAAACTTGTGTGGTGTGGCCAAATTTGTCACATTTTCCACACTTGATGCACTCACCGGCATGATGATTTGCGCACTTCTTACATCTCGGTAGGCCCCTATCATACTCCTTTCTTTCCACTGCGTTGGCTGCAAAAGCCTTCATAGTTCTTTGTTTCATAAACCCTTGTTTCCCAAATTTGTTACTTGAATTCCCCATCCACTTCCTTTTCTCGCCAGATCTACCTTCCTCGTTCTCCTTCCTCACAAACAATCCATTACGTACTACATCATCCCTTAGTTTGAATGCTAAAGTTATAGCACTCTTGGCATCTACTGGATTAGATGAAGTTACCATACTGCGAATTTGAGGCGCAAGGCCCCAAAGATACCTTTCCACATGCTTATGTTCTGGCGTGACCATATGCGGTACCAGAATTGCCAACTCATTAAAATGGTCGATGTACCCCGCCACATCATCTCTGATCATCTGTAGATTCCACATCTCAATTTCAATCTTTTGCAATTCGTTTCGAGGACAATATTCCTCAATCATCATAGTTTTCAAGTCCTCCCAAGACAATTGAAATGCTGACTTTCTCCCCAAAGTCTTTATTTGAGTATTCCACCAGGTTAAAGCTTTATCAGTGAGCGTGCAAGTAGAGTACTTCACCATGCAGTCAGCGGTGCATTCACTAATATCAATTACTGATTCCATCTTTTATATCCACCTCATTAGTCCTACTGCACCCTCTGTGCCATTGAAATTGCGGGGGTTGCAGGATAGGAAGGCCTTGTAGGTGCACTTCCTGCTTGGAGCATCTCCAGAACCTCCGGCTGTGCCGCTACCTCCTGCACCTCCTCTACCAGTACCGCTGCCATTTCCTCCGCCACTATTTCGATTTGTTTCATACTGCTCCATGGCAGCAGCTACTCGTTGTGCTATGAGTTGTTCCACGTTTGGGGAAATTGTGTTGTTGTTATTCTCACTAGTGGTGTTACGGGGTGTCCTTCGCTTAGGTGCCATGGCGTTCTTTCTAACATGACATTTAGAAAGAAGTAACATTATAAAAATAATAATGATACCACATGACATACATATACAACAACATCAAACGTACACAACGATCAACACAACATAACTTATCACATTCATAGATAAACATACGTAGTACATAGTTCCAAAAAGACAAGGATGTAAAATAGATGGGTTCATATGACCACATTAGTACTAAAATTTCAAACTACATAACATGATACGGGTACAACCTGCCCATAATAGGTCTAGAAATAAGAGAACGTTCCTGTCGGAACGGTAGTTGGGGTCAGCATCTGCTCCACACGTGCCTCAGCTAGAGTAGTCCGGAGCTCTACATCAATCGCCCTCTGGTCGGCTGCCTCTGCCTTCTGCTCAGCTGCGGAAGTCCTCCTCTCCATCTCTACTAGTCTTTTCTCTAACTCCATCATGTGACAAGATGCATGCTGAAGGGATTGGTCAATCAGTCTCTGATCTTCCATTATCCCAGTAACATTTTCCAGTAAGGTTGGAAAAGTCATCAAGTCTCTTCGGATAGACTTCACATCCCTTTACAGATAGTGAATTTCTATCTGTTGCTTATTGCTGCGGGACACTAGCATGGGAATGGTGCATTCCGTGCACTCCCCGGTGAGTGGTACGGGCTGTGAATTACATGCTACTTCGACAGGGTCGCAGGTGGTAGAGATGTCCACCTCCACCCTCCACATTTGGATTGCTTGGCGGAGCCAATCCCAGTATGATACGTCCATCCTTGGTCCTTTGGGCATAGTCTCACCATTGGATTCAGCCATCTTTGTAGGTCGCTTCCTAACTATGGAGTTTAAGTGGGGTTAGTATGTGACATGGTGTGATTACAATATCCATATGACATGATGAATGGTTAGGCATTGCTTATGCAATGAAAACATTTTAGTGAGTCATTTAGATTATAGACTAAGTTCTGTTCTTAAACTCCTAGTTTGCTATAAAACCAGGCTCTGATACCAATTTCTGTCACACCCCGCCAAGGGGGAAACGCGAGGCGTAACATTCATGGTTTCCAAAGCATATGATTATCGCAAACTCAAACAATAAATTGGATACATAACCAAGTTTAAAATGTTTACATCCCCAAAACATAATTTAGTTTATACAAAGTTTAAGATTTTGTAATATGACACAAGGCCATGAGTTATATGAGTGAAATCCTTCCCAAAAGCTGTATCCACATGTATGTATGCAACTTACATTGCTAGCCTGAAGATCATGTTCAATTTCCTAAAAACATACTTAAAATGTCAACACGAGGTTGATGAGTTCACAAATCATTATCAAGAGTTATCATAAATCAAATGTTTAAACCTGATCATTTACCGATCAAAACTCTTAGTATGTATTACCAATGAATCTGAACATTAACCTGATCAATTGACCCCATTTTGTAAACTTGCAAGGAATACAAAATAATATGTAATTCACGAGACCGTAACCAAACCCCAACTTTCTGTGCCTCCCCTCGCCTTTCTGCGAGTAAGACAATATGCGGTCATTCGGCCATTTGGACCCTGGTTAGCGCGACTAACCATGACCGGAGGCGTCACCCCTAATAGTACTATCCATAAAATCCCGGGCTAAGTCCATAGCTAATGGTTACTAAGTTTTTATTCCGAGGACTTTAAGCGCTTCATTTTTCCCTCAATACACACATACGGTCTGATAATTGGTTCATTCATTTACATACAAAAATTCTTTACACGTATGTTTCCACCCCAAAATATTTCAAAAACTTAGAAAAAAGGGGGGGTTAGTGAAACTCACCTCGATAGAAGTATATGCTAACAAATATTTGAATAAAAGCAGACCCTCCTATTCGTATCCTATTTACACAAGGATACTAAACACGTTAAGACTACCCGTCTTAAACGCAAGTTGTTCACCCGGCTTAACTATTCGTGTTAAGTACGTCTTAGTTTATTTAAACAAAGTTTTCTCGTAACGACTCGTTGGTGATTATTATTCCAGTCTAGACGCTTTACTTATTTTTCAAGAAAATATTATATTTCCATATTGGTGGCTTAATATATGTACCCAAAAATAAATATTATTTTTGCAATATCTTGTATTATTTCACATTATAGTTACGTATAAACACATAATTATTTCTTTCCTATAATTATACAAGTACATTTCAAGTATTTTCTATGTATGTCTATCTCCATGTGCACATAATTCATATTAACAAGCCCACATACAATTACTTGTTCCGAACGAAATTTATTATCTTGTTCTGTACTTATATATTTACCCATATATTCCTAAAAGTATACTTATTAATTCAAAATATATTTAACTATGTTTCACAATAGTATGTGTTCATATATACTTATTCCGAAACTTCTTTTTAATTTCATACACATAATTCCTCTTACGAATAATCTATCATAATATATACATATATGATCATTATAATTTCTACGTGTCTTAGACATTTTAATCATATCAACTTTCATGTCAAACACATACTTATATCTTGCAAGTTCTAAATCTCTTGAGTGTTTTGTCTAACACTTTTCATGCTTTATTTTTAAGACGTTAATACGTTTCATTATTTAATATAAATATTTCCATGATTATTAACCTTAACTATGCACATACATGTTTCTCACATATACATACATATACCTAGCAACTTGTTTAAGTTAACAAAATAAACATACACCCGAACATATATTTATCAAGATCTTCACATTTATATACATATAAACATATATTTCACTTATCTAAGTATTATTCATAGTTTTTAATTTACTATTTCCCCTTTTTAATATCATAAATCATGCTTTTAATTCAACAACTATAACTTATCATATATAATCAAAACAACAACATATATACCCATGCATGCAAAATTCGGCCCTTTATGTATATATTTAAACAAATCTTTAGTTTAACAACTCATAACTTAGCATCATGAAATCAAAATAACAAATATCTCATAAAATATTTCAAGACAATAATCTATGTATATAAGCCTATTATTTTCGAACCACATACATATTTTTATATAAAATCTAGTTTTTAAACATAATAAAGTTAAACTTATAAAACTCTTTAGATTTTCAAATCTCTTTGACTATTAGGATGAACAACATGATTTATTCATGAAGTAAAGAGGACATAAAAGATGGATGACGGCTTCATACCACTAGACAAGCTAGGTGAAAAATCACAACAAAAGATGAGAAATGGCTTGTGTTGTTAATAAAACCGACTCCTAAACCTCAAGAATTCCCTTGAATCTTCAAGCTTCTAACCAAACTTTCCTTGAGTTTTTGATCTTGGATTTTTGAAAGAGATTGTGTATGTGTGTGCATGTGTATCGTATACATGTGTATATGGTGGAGTAGGAGTTGAATGCTTGATTAGATGTCCATTTATTGCTTATTTGATTGATTTCATTTGCATGTCATCATTACTTGGAAGAGAGCATGCATGTGCCAAGTATACTAGCATTAAATGTGTCAGTGGGGAGGGGCTAGGCCCTCTTTTTCGGCCAAGAGGGTGTGGGGTGGGGGATTGAGTGTTGTCTAATCTACTAATAACTAGATAAGTGGGTTGTTTTGGTGGTATAAATCCTCTAGGTGACTGCGTGATTTAATACCCAGTGTAAAAACTTTTAAACGGTTCATTACTTGAATGATTTTATGTGGTTTGTCTAGTTTCAATTGTTTACAAGTTAACCCGACATAGTCACTACTATACTATATTATACATGTATACACATAAATAACTTAGAGTCATGTAACAATTATTTATGTGTCAACTTTTTATAAAAGATTAGTCACCAATATTTATGTTTTTTTTATATATTCAAACGTGACTCTAGACTTTTCTGGAATAATATTCTTTTTAATCACCAACGACTGTATTTTGCGGGTTATAACTACGTATCTTTTTCTAGTAATTCTTTAAATTTACTAATCATGAAATAAGTTCCTTTGCTAGACTCCTTGACTTTACTTAGTCAAAATAAAAATTCAGGAAATATATTTTATGAACGTGCATTTATGTAATATGGATATTGACCTGAAATGCTGGGTGTCACAGTTAATGTAAGGTTGAAACTTTGGATTGATTCACATTGAAATAATAGTTAATGTAACATGTTGTGTTGAGCAAGTACGGGATTTGAATGGAGTGTAATTATTGTACATAATAAAATGAATAAGGAAAAATTATGGTTTGAAAAATCATGGATGTTACACAAAAGAAGAGCCTTTTGTGCAAGAATGTTCTACTTCATCTGAATATGTGTCCACATGCTCAGAATATACTGAAATAAATGAAGCTCCATTACTTCCCATAAATGAAGTGACACTCAAGACCACCAAGTCTGGTAAAGTGATACAAACCAATGATCCTAGCCCTTTCATTCCTTCACTACTAGTTACCAAACAGATCAAAATTAGCTATCCTCCTAAAGAAAGAAAGTTAAATGTTGAAAAGGGACAATATTCAACCTCCACAAATCATCAATCAAAATCCATTCAACCATTGAAGGTGTTTGACATATGTCATGCACCTGGAGAGAGACCTCCATATGTTCAGAAAAACATTGGAGGAAGCCACTTTTGAACACAACAAAGCTCATCTCTGGAACTTCAAAGAATTATTCAAAAGAAAAGATTATGTATACATTCAAAGGGATAAATAAGCTAAATCTTGTTTTGTCTGTGGCAAATATAATCACACTGCCAGCACCTGCTTCTACTTCCTTCAGCATCAAAGAAACCTCAAGCAACATGCTTTTGAGAAGGCAAACAAAAACAAAAAGGTAAGAAGCTATGAAGCCAAGACAACTCAATTCATAAACTCTCTTTCCCCACCAAGGAAGCAACTCCCAACATCCCAACAATCATGCATCATATGTGGTGAATCAGACCACTTTACTGCAAATTGCAAGTACAATCCCTTCAATCAAATTCTTCAACAAGCCTCCAAAACAGTTTCTCCTACTCCTAAAAAGAAGCCACTCTATAGAAGAACTCCTACTGAGAAACCCACTTTCAATAGGAAGGTAAAGCAGGAGAAGCAGGTATCTGTTGAACAATCAGCCGTAAGCAAAATTACTGCTGATCAGGTGAAGTTGAAGAAAAAGGAGCCAAGAACCAAGCCTTAAGCAGCAACCAAGTCTCCTGCTGATCAAGTAAAGCCATTAGCAGTAACCAAGTTTGCTGCTGATCAGCCAAAGTCTTCAGCAGTAAAGCTTGCTATTGATCAAGCAAAACCATCAGCAGCCAAAGCAACATCGGATGCTGATAGAGTAAAAAGATCTGAAAAACCAACTCCTAAACAATGGAAAGCCAAATCCACAGTCCTTCATAGTATCATCATTGGTTCTATTGAATGCCAGCACACTATTCTTGATTTGAAGATACACTCACCCAAGTTTACAAGCTCTTAGGTTCCTCCCTCTAACTAGATCTCTCTCATGTGCAGGGACAACCATGTCACAAGGATAACACCTGGGTTGTAGACAATGGTTGTTCAAGGCACATGACAGGGAACAGGTACATCCCATCCAACTTCAGACATTTCTATAGATGATATGTTGCCTTTAGGAGTGATTCAAAAGGAGGATCTATAACTGGACAAGGAACTGTGTCTAATGAAAGAATGAGCATTGAAAAAGTAAATTTTGTCAAAGAATTGGAATTCAATCTCATGAGTGTATCTCAGGTCTGTGATCAAAAGCATAGGATGCTTTTTAAAGATAAAGATTGTTTTTTGCTCACCCCTGGTTTAAGTAAGCCTCATCGAGAGAAGATTTTATTGACTGCTCAAAGAAAAGATAACCTGTATGTGCTTGACATGAATGAGGTCACTCCATCTGGAAGTGTATCTTGTTTTCTGTCTAAGGCATCAGTTGATGAATCAGCTCTTTGAAACAGGAGATTAAGCCATGTTAATATAAAAACTACCAAAAAGTTGATGAAGGGAAATACTGTCAGATGACTTCCTGATAAAGAATTCCAACTTGAAGATCATTGCATAGCATGCTTAAACGGGAAGCAACACAAGAGTTCTCACAAACCCAAAATATTGAATTCAAATGACACTCTACTATAGCTGTTGCATATGGATCTTTTTGGTCTTACAAATGTCATGGGTAAGAAGTCATACTGTTTAGTGGTAACTGATTACTACACCAGATTCTGATGGGTATACTTCTTGAGAACAAACGATGAGACTGCTGAGATTCTTAAATCCTACATTCTTAGGGTTGAGAATCAAAGCAATCAGAAAGTGAAAATCATAAGGTGTGATCAAGGTACAGAGTTCAAAAACCAAACCTTGAACTATTTCTGTGAGAACAAGGGCATTGAAAGACAATACAATGCTCCAAGAACTCCTCAACAAAATGGGGTTGCTGAAAGGAGAAATAGAACTCTGATTGAATCAGCAATATCAATGCTGGCTGACTCAAAACTGCCTCTCACATTCTGGGCAGAAGCAGTTAGCACAACTTGCTATGTGCAAGATAGAGTTCTCATTATCAAGCCTTTCAACAAAACACCTTATGAACTATGGTTAAAAAGAGTTCCCTACATTGGATTTCTAAAACCTTTTGGATGTCCGTGTAGCATTCTCATCACACATGGGGTTCTTCCTAAGTTTGGTGCCAAATTAGATGAAGGATACTTTGTGGGCTATTCCTCTCAATCCAAGGCCTATAGAGTATTCAACTCAAGAACAAGAATTGTGGAAGAATCAGGAAATGTAGAATGCAGGGAACACATTCCATGTGAAAAGGGTAAAGGACCAAACTGGCTCTTTGATATGGAATCATTCTCCCATATATTTGATCGTCTCATCTTCTCAAATATGGAGTCTTCCTGTTCCAACGAACCATCTTCCACATCATCCAATGACTACAGACTAGAATTCAATAGACCCACTATAAAAATTGAATGACCATCTATTGATCCTCCATCTGTTGTGGAAGCCATTGAAGCCAGTGAAGTCAGAACAAGCCTCTCTAATATCACCAACAGCAGTCTCTCTGAAAAGGAAAATCAAAATGCACTTCATGACATCTCTATAGATGATGTAAAGGCATCTGTTGCTGATCAAGAAGACATAGTTGGGATAGAAGCATCTGCTGCTGATGTTGAAGACTCCTCCACATTGAATGAAGATATTCCTGATCAAAATCAAAGCAATCTTGAGCAAGGAATACAGTTGGATGTTATTCTAGCACAAAGAATCAAAAAGGAACCACAATTGGAGAATATAAATAGCCAAGTTCAGCAAGGAGTTCCAACACGAAGAAAAACTCATGAGGCGAATATATGTCTGTATTCTTGTTTTCTATCTCAGGTCAAACCAAAGAAGATAGATGAATTTTTGAAGCACAGCAGTTGGATTGAAGCAATGCGTGAAGAATTGTTACAATTCAAGAGACAAGAAGTATGGACCCTGGTTGATTTACCACCTGGTCAAACTGCTATTGGTATAAGATGGGTATTTAAGTACAAGCAAGATGAAAGAGGGATTGTAGTCAAGAACAAAGTCATACTTGTAGCTCAAGGCTACACTTAGGAAGAGGGAGTTGACTATGATGAAGCTTTTGCTCTTGTTGCTAGACTAAATGCCATCCGAATCTTCTTAGCTTATGCTGCATCCAAGAGCTTTACTGTTTATAAAATGGATATCAAGAGTGCCTTTTCTGTATGGGAAGATTGGTGAGGAAGTGTATGTTAGACAGCCTCCAGGCTTTGTATATCCTGCTCATCGTGACAAAGTGTTCAAAGTAGACAAAGCTCTCTATGGCTTACATCAAGCTCCAAGAGCCTGGTATGAAACTCTGTCAGCCTATCTACTCAGCAACAATTTTAGAAGAGGTGCCATTGATCAGACCACGTTTATCTAAGATGAAGGGGGAGAAATCCTACTTGTACAAATCTATGTTGATGAGATCATATTTGGATCAACATGGAAGAAGCTATGCAAAGACTTTGAGGTCCTGATGCACTCAAACTTTGAAATGAGTTCAATGGGTGAACTAAATTTCTTCTTGGGCCTCCAAGTGAAACAAGTTCTAAATGGAATCTTCATCAGTCAATCCAAATATGTCAAGAGCATTTTGGAAAGATTCAAACTGGTTGATTGCTCTGCTGCAAGAACTCCTATGCAAGTGCACCATCAGCTGACTCCAGATAAATATGGTCAAGACACTGATCAACATCAATACCGGGCAATGATAGGATCACTCATGTATCTAACTACCTCAAGGCCAGATATTATGTTTGAAGTATGCCTTTGTGAAAGATTCCAAGCAGCTCCAAAGAATACACATCTTCAAGCTGTCAAGAGACTTTTTAGATACCTAAATGGAGCCCCAAGAATTGGGCTATGGTATTCTAAAAATGACAAGTTCTACTTATATGCATACACTAACAGTGATTATGGAGGATGCAACTTGGACAAGAAGTCCACATCAGGGGGATGTCAGTTTCTGGGCGGAAGACTGATTTCATGGCAATGTAAAAAGCAAACTTGTGTATCAACTTCTATAGAAAAATCAGAATACATTCCAGCTTCAAGTTGATGTGCACAAGTCATCCAGATACAAAATCAAATGCTAGATTATGGGATGACTTTCATGGCAACTCCCATTCACATTGACCACATGAATGCTATATCAATTACAAACAATCTTGTGCATCACTCCAAGACAAAGCATGTTGACATCAGGTATCATTTCATAAGAGATCAAGCTGAGAAAAAGAGAATCATTTTAACCAAAGTTCATACCAATGAGCAATATGCTGACTTGTTTACAAAAACATTTAATGAAGCTAGATTTAGATATTTAGTTGAATCTATTGGTATGATGAACTTTGATTAAAATTTGTCTCCAAATGTTTTTTAAATGTGTTTTCTTTTGTTGTAAATAAAAAGTTAACAGTTTGCAGCTGATAGGTTTAATCATCAGCAGCAAAGAATTTGCCACTGACTGTCCTAAGTTATCAACAGTAACAAGTTTCCTGCAGACAGCTTTAAGGCAACCAGCAGCAACATTATTACATCCATCAGTAGCAACCAAGTTTGCTACTTATAGACTTAGCCATCAACAGCAACCAAATCTGCTGCTGATAGGCTTAACCATCCGCAGCAACCACGTTTGCTGCTGATGGGTAAAATGAGTCCAAATTAACTTTTACCCGCTATAAAAATCACCTTCAGTCTTTACCATGACTACTACAATGTGTTACAGCTGTAAAATAGTGAAAAGTAAATGGTTGTATAGTACAAGTAATTTTGCTTTTTCCCTCATTTACCGTTATAACACAAATCAAAATTCTTCCTTTACCACTCCACATTCAATTCCGACCTATCCCTCACCATTTCCTCTCAAGCATTCAAAGTTTTCCCATACTTAACCACCTTTCAAAAGCCTTCCTCCTTCCCTCCAAATCAAAGCATAATGGCAGAGGTTGACATCAACAATCCTGATGACAAGTTCTCAAACTACCATAATTTGACGGCATATATTGTCAAAGAGAAGAAATCCGAAGGGTTTTACGACATGATTGACTTTCTATGTCGATCGAAAATCCACTTTGCACTCACTATCAACCCCACAATCTATATAACTCATATGGAGGATTTCTGGAACTTGGCTGTCTACTCTACCGAACAGGGGACTCCCTAAATCAAAGTCACGGTAGACGGCAAAGACATCATCATCATGGAAGACACACTCAGAAAACACCTCAAACTTCAAGATGAGGGTGCCACCATCTCATACACAAAGAGTGAATACATGAGGAACTTTGTATCCATAGGGTACACTGGAAATCAGGACGATTACACGATCGAGAATGCACTGATGGGTCCTCCCTGGAAGTTTCTATGTGACCTTCTTCTTCAATGCACATCTCTGAAGAGAAGTGGATGGCATCAACTGAGTTATGTTCTTGCCTCCACCTTTCATGCTATGGTTACAGGGTAGGGTTTAATTTTTCTCATCGGATTTTTGAAGGTCTGAGATATAACCTTCAGGAAGGTGCAAAACAAGTCTTCTTTATGTACCCAAGGTTCTTGTAGGAAGTGTTTAATCATGAAATAAAAAATCTCTTAAAACCTACAAGAATGTACTTGATCTTGGGTCATAAAAATAATATCTTTCAAAGTGTGAGAACAGTTTCAGAGCAGTTCATAGGGGTCAATGTTCCATTGTTATCTATAATGTTGAACATACAAATCACCTAGGGTGACCGTTCAGTAGTCCCAGCTGATACTGATCCCACACCCTCCACTTCATAGCCTGAACATACAACAGTTTCCCTTGATCGAACCCTTGTGCAGCATATTAAGGGCAACAAATACTTACCCCATTTCTTCAAGCCCAACTGGAACAAAGGGCCCCAGTTGAGGCAAGCTATAGTCGTAAAAGAAAGAGGAGCAAGAAGACTCCTTCTATTCTTGTCTCCCAGGCCCAGAACCAACCTAAAAGCCCTCATTCAGAATCCCAACATTATGGTGAGAATATCATAAGGGATAGCCAAGTTATTATGGAGACTTCCTTGGAAGTCCATCTATTAGGATCAGGATCACATCCCGGATCCATAGAACAACCTCTTGAGCCTATTCACTCTTTTTTTCTTTGAACTTAAGTATAGAGGCACCTTGTCAAGATGATGTACCTTCCCCAACTGCCACTATCTCGAAGGTACTGATTGACTTGGCTGCCAAAGTACCTATCCCAAGTTCATCACCTGAGAAGGTTGACTCTGGGAGTGATGAAAGAGTGAATGTAGAAGGGGCTATCACTACTTCTGGTCCATCAATTGACTAGGAGGTCAGTGATAACAGCTCTAAGTCCCCAACTACGGCAGCTCACGGTGAGACCGTTTCTTTTGAAACATTCTTCACTGAGAGGAATCCCAGGAGCAAAAAAAAACCCAGGGTGATGGGGATGTAGAGCCTAGGCATAAGGCCCCATCCAGTTCCAAGGATTCCACAACTGTGGATGAGGACAGACTTAAACTAGCAAATCTGGAATTGACGGCCAGGGTAGCCATGCTAGAGGCTGAAGTATCCAAGTTAAGGCACCAAGTCTCTATGCATGAGGCCTATAAATGCCAACCTATGACTTCTCCTTCCCTTGTATTAGTGGGAACCCAAACAGACCAAACATTATGCACTGATGCGATGACAAATATAGTCTTGATGAATGGATTCAAAAGCAGGCAGCCTTTCAAATCACATTATTCAAGCCTGCTTTTGTTCAAGTTCGTGACTTGCCAAACTCAGAAGATGAAGAGGAAGGGATCTCTGAGGATTTAATGTTAGTTGCCAGGGCTTTAGATGAAGTGTTCCCTGAGGAGATGAAGATAAATAATGAAGATGAAGATGTGCCTCACACAGTCACTATACTTCCAGCTGCAGCCAGCATCTCAAGACAAGTCATATCCTCTCATTTCCCATTAATTGCACAAAATTCAGAATTAAACACAATTCTATCTTAGGGATATGATGGTCTATGAGAAAGATTTTGGATTAGATGGGAATCCAGTAAAATTGAAGAGTTCAACTGGAATAATCTAAATCTCTTTCATATCTTGGATCTATGTCTCACAAAATGCATCAAAACTTCAACATATCTCCCTGCTGAACATGCCATTGAAAGATTCTATGACCTGATGGAAGACAACATGCCCTGGTTTGATTGGTTTCTAGAAGAAGCAAACAGGGTGGCTTATCCTAAACATAAGAACCAGAAACAAATAGCCAAAGATCTTTCTACAGTTCAGGGCCTTATTGAAGATGACATGCCTCTAAACAAAGCAGAGTCCTCACAAGAAGCTAAACAAAGACATAACATACTTGAATTAAAGGTTAAATTTTCTGCAGCCTCTCAAATAAAAGAAGATGAAGCTTTAGCTCTTCAGCTGCATGAACAATCGAATAAAGAACAAGAAGAAGAAAGAGAGAAGATGAGAAGAGAAGATGCTAAGTTCAGAATCACTGATTCTGAACTAGCAAAAGAAATGAGAGAGGAGTGGATTGAAGCTCTAATTTCTAAAGGTGAGGATGCAGACTACCATGAGAAATTATCCAATAAAGAAATATACAGAGCTTTCATGGGACAACAAGGTAAAGTGGCAAACAAGAAGAGGGCAGAAGAAGAAGAAGAAAAATCCAGACAAGGTCAGAAAAGCCATTGCCTTCAATGTTATATCCCATGAAGAAAAGAAGATCATGATGGACTTCCTAAAGGCTAGAGGTGAGAGTGGAAAGAGGCTGGGTCCCATGAGTTTCATGAACCTGAAAGCCCTCTATGTCAAATTTAAGAAGGAAGAGGAAGAGATACTGGGGAAGTTAGGCCAAATCATCTCACCCAGCTCCTCCTCTTCAACAGCCTCCCAAGAAGAAAACCAAACCTACTGCCACACCAGAAGAATCAAGATAAATTGTATAATGGTTGTATAGCAATCAAGAACAGTGGTTTGAAGTATTCAGGGGAAAGACAGAAGTAAAAAGGTCAATATACAAATATGTTGATGAGGTGATGCAGCTTCTAGATTCTGATCTTCAAAATATGATGGAGTTGGGTGAAGCTCATGAGCCTGAGAATGATAGTGGAAGACATCTATTGCTGGTGATCAAGCATCACTTCAACCCCAGTAAAGATGTGGTTATTTATGCTAAACCACTTCAATCCTACTTTCCATTTATCAGTTGGTCTTATAATGCTGCTCAGGATGAGTACACCTTGATAGATGTCAGAGGACAGAAGATGGGATGTTCAAGCAAGGCCATCTTCAGCATGCCAAGCAAAGATATCAAGACTTTATCTGAACTCTCTCTTGACAATCCAAGCATGGACCCTAGAGGATATGAGACAGCAAGGATTGTTGCTCACACGCAAAAGCTTCAGCAACAAAGGTAGTAAGAGAGTTTTGGTAGCATTAGTCTAGGGGGAGTTTGCAAAGATAAAGACTGATGGCTACAAAATTCTCTAACTACTATTGTTGCAGACTCCACAATTTTGCTGCTGACTTACAAGTTGTTGTGGATAAGCCTAAGTGCTGCGGATAGTATGTTCTCCTGCGGATGAACAACTATGCTGCGGATAGCCTTTTCTGCTGAAGTCCAAAGTTGCTGCTGATAGGCTTCTCAGCATCATCAAACACTTGATGCTGCTGATAGGCAAATCATCAGCAACTTTGACTTTGCTATTAACACCTCTGCTGTGACACTGACACATCTATCAGTAGAAGGAATGTTATTGGTGCATATGATTAAAGACAAAGCTACTACTTCTAAGGTCTCCTGTAAAGATTCCTAAGAAGACTTTTGACCTGAACCTTACTGTTTGCTGCAACTTGTCTTTTAGCTGTCTACCAATTGTAGTGTAACTTGTAACTGTCAAAAATCAACGACATGTGTTTGATCTGATCCTTAGAATCAAGGGTCTGTCTTGATTCTAAGTTCCTTTATATGTATTGTATCTTATATTTTACACAAGTGTGCTTTCTTAGAGTTTTCTCTGTAAACTTGTAAACCTTGAAGATTAATACAACTTGCATTTATCAGTATTATCATTATTTACTTGTATACACTGTTTAGTTGTTATTGTTTCCGCCAATCTCAACTAGAACAGAATCATCTAATAAACACCGATCATACACGCACCCGTCTCTAGCATTTTTTATTTGAGAGTGATACCGAATCTAGAGATTCCGCCTCTCGATCCGGACTGTCTAAAGATTTTCTCCATAGATCTGTGTTCTTAGGTCTGCACAGGACCTACACCTTTACTAGTTGGCACTTCTCGGGCATTTCCCTTATGCCCGTGGGAACCCTCAAGGCTACCCATTCCTAACTAAGGGATAGAAGTTACCGAAGGACTATCTATGGCACTTTGATGTAGAGTCTCCTCGTCCCTTGCTCCAAAAACGACTTGCTCGTAACACCCAAAGGGGTATTTCAAGCTTAGGATTCTCAAAATAGAGTGTTCCCGAAGAAGTGGACTTCATATCTCAACTCAAACCCTTGATATTCTATTAATAGGCTGATTCTGGACCCTTAGCGGACCGTTACAGGTTCTGGTAGCTGTCCTCCACCGCCTCAGGGTGATTAGTCAGCATGACACGCGTTAAATCTGGAATTTTTTCTTACTACGCACGTAGCGGACCATTAAGCTATGGGTAGCGGTCCGCTACCGGCTTAACTTATATGATTTTCATCTTATCCTCGCCGAGAAACGTCGTTTTCATATATTATTGATTATGTAACTCATTTTCTAGCCCGAGATATGCTTATATGAAAATTTGGGCTGGTTCTGGTCGAACCGTCTTTTCTTTTGGTGTTCGGTTACGTTCAAGTTTCATGTTTCCTAACCGACACTCGTCCTAACTTATGTTTAGGATTTTGGGGTGTTACAGATTATTAAAATTTTTTTATATCAACCAGAGATCACACCCAAATCAAATGAGAACGTAACCACGAATCAACCCGCATCAATCTGTATTGATCAAATATAATCATGTATGAACCGTAAACACCCTCGTGTCACTTGAATTCAATATGTTTTAACCAAAACCAAATCTTGTATCAATCTGCTATCAACTTGAAACCCGGTTCGGATCACTCCAAAAATAAATTATTTCACTGTGACATAAAAATATTATCCAAACCAGCTCGAATCAATTACTAAACACCCAAAGTCTTCTCGTATCAACCTGGACACACTTTCAAATAATAACTGAATTCAACTAAAACAATTTCGAGACACTTGAAAATTAGAATATGCAACAACCGAAGTCGAGTCCGTTTCACAGAAAATCAAATTACTTTCGAACGTAGGAGTGAATTTCAAATTAGCCAGACTTCTAAATATTATCAAACTCGGTTATAAAAGCGGTGTATTACACCGGTTAAATAAATGCAATTTTATATATTTAATAATAAATATTTACATATTATTTATTTATAGCATATTACATAGTTTTTTAATACAAATTTTAGAAAACGTCATATAGTTACTTTATAAAAATGTTTTATAAAAAAAATGCAAAAATGTTCAATTTCTAAAAATGTTTTATGAACAAACCTATTAAGGAAAAATAATTATAGAAATCTAAAAAACATTTTATAAAAAAAATTATAGAAATTTTTGTTATTTAATAGGAGAGAGACGAAAAACAAAAAATATTAAAAAACAATTAAGAAAAATTTATGCAATTAATATGAGAGATAGACGGGTAAATTTGTCTAACCAAAATCTTTATTTATTATAGAGTATAGATATAAATGTATTTAATATTATAAGGTAGAAATGATTTTATGTCTTATTCATTTTTTTTTGTTTCAAGCAAACATACATCAAGCTGGTCACGTGAGGAGTAAATGGATTTCAAATCCATTAATTATTTGCAATTGTTCCTTTTCTCTTCCATACTCACAAACAACCTGCAACCCTAAAACATGATGCCGCCTCCTTTCATCTATCCTTCGTAAAGATCATGTCCAAAAAATAAGCTGCTTCTTTTTTTTAGAACATTGCACACAACCAACCTCTTTCTTCTTTAAATCTTAAACAAACAGAAAGAACACCTTGTCAAAAGGTTTAGAACATTCGATGATTTAGTTTCAATTAGGGATTCACAGATTGTAGTTTCTATGGGAAGCTAGTTTCGATGGCAACCTAGTTTTGATTTCAACCTAGTTTCGATGGCAATCTGAAGAAAAGCAAGCTTTCTCTCTCTACTCTCTACTCTCTTACAAACACTACTACGTGTGTTCTTGGTGAAAAATGAATAGGATGTGGAAGAAAATCTAATGTGTTTTACCTTGTATTAATTCTCCGTAACAATCGGAATGTATTAACAGGTTAATCCAATCGATTGTATAAACTTTGAATGATGATGAAGTAACTCAGATCCTCTTTCTCTCGCTAACTTCTCTCTAGAATCCTTTAATTCTCGAGTAAACACAGATCCGAAATAAGAAATTTAATGATGAAAACACCTCCAAATTTGAGCCCCGTGGCTCTAATACCAATTGTAGGTCCTTGAATATCACACGAATCTGTAGAAACCCAAATTAAGAGGCAGAATCTCTTGATTTGGTGATTAAAAACACAACAACAATAGATGAACAATAATAACCTTCTTATATTGATTTGAATCAAAATATATTACAATGAAAACCCTCAAATCTCTCTTGAATGTGTGTTCACAATGATGATAAAACAAATCTCTGAGAAAAACCCTAATGTGTGCACCCCTCTAAACCCGAGAAAAACTATTCTATTTATAAGTCTAGACTAGGTTTGGCAACGTTACAAAAATGCCACTAACCTATTAAAACTTCATTTAACCGCAATTGCCACTGTTAATCGAAACAAACACGTCAATCGAAACTATACTTGTGATTAAACCTTGAACTTTCGATCAATCTTTGATATTTACTTGAACTTGATATTTCGTCTGAATCTTGATTATTTTGGTAAGCGCAACCTTAATAATACCCTACAGATTTAGCTACGCATAAACTTGACCGTACCTTCAAAACATAATTCGGAATAACAAAACATTAACTAAGCAATTATAAAGCTCCCAAACCATCAAGATCGCCCAAAAGTTGTCCAAGAAGCTCCTGAGAATGAATGATCACGGCTTTAGGGTTTGATCTTGAATATATAGTCAAAAACCCCCATGAATCTCGTTTTTCTCTCTAGTAAGCGACGCCGATATGGAATAAGCTAAGTTCTCCCCCTCACTCCTACGCTCTTTCCTATGTGCTACGCTCCTCAAACGCTCTAGAGAATAAGCTACACCGAGGAGGGCGTAAGCTACGCTCCTAACCAAATTTTCATATCCGGCTCGTCGAAACACCTCAAATCGGCATATTATGGCCCCATGATTCAATTTCTAGCTCAGGATATGCGTTATTGAACTTTTGCACTCTAGAACTTCCTGATAAGCCTTCATCTTTGCAGAGTGTAAGACACCACCCCGGGCATCCTACAGTTGGTTCTCATAACGGGTCATTTTCATTAAAAACGGATTTATTGCAATTCAAACTACAACGGAAATCTTTCTAAAATCATTTATTAGTATTTAATGTTATTCCACATACCTCACGAATGCTTGCACACTAATCGAGTAACACCACTTGCAAGCCAAGATACGTCACGCTTAACTGCAAAACAATCTAACGTACACACAAAGTCAGCTACGCTGAGTGAGTTCTAATAGTTTAATTTAAACAAAAACCATCACGTCATATTCATTAGGTTATTCCACTCAGAACCCTCCGGTAACTCTTTTTGTATCCCATTTGAATATCAATGGTGACTCATTATTTCGATGAATCATTTCTTCCGACAGAAGAATATTATGGAAACACTTACTATGTCGTATTATGATATGTATAGTAACGGGGAACAAGGGACAAAAAATAAATCCAATTGGTTTTAGACGAACATAACGATTAATCTAGCAATATAGAATTTTTATTTTTTTATCACGATTAAATATTAAATATTTTTTTTTTATCAGAAAAAAAATCACCATTACAATTATTGTGAAAAAACATCTGCAATCGTTAATCTTGGGCAGTTTCTTTGTGAAAATGACTTTGTGGAGACCTGTGTTTTTTGTAAACAGTCGCCCGGGCCTGGTCACTGCGACCTCCTTTGTGCCCGTCTCTGTCTACCAAAACGACCGAAAATGTTTCAAAAACTATAAATTTCATTGTTGCCAGTATTGGCATACGATGATTCTTTCACCAGTTGGGGCACTTTAGATATCTGTACCCTGTCGAAGTAAGGAACCATGGCATATATGTTTGGAATAGATTCCATTTTGTAGAGCAGAGGATTGAAAATCCTCGTGTTTTTACGATTCTTTAACGAATAGTTAATCCTCTGATATCCCATGGCACCCCATACTCATTCATCACCCGGGACTCAGCCCGTACTACTACTAACAAAAATAATAATAACATTACCGTCTCGTTGATATAGAGTTAACTTACTCTACCAACCACTTGTACCCAAGAACAAGTACTAACTCAACACTTGATTAACATAACATACACTAGACATTAACACCCGGCCTTAACCAAGGCTCTCACAATTAACTGACCCGACACTTATACACGTCATATCACAAATCCTGACTTAAGGGTCAGACTAACTCTACACACCGCAATAATAACCTCTACACGTCACACTAACATTACCACATTAATATCACCACACGCATAATCAATATAACTCAACGTTTACATGCAATTCTACAAATATATAAATACTCATGTAAACACTTACCTTATCATTGCACCCTCGTCATTGCACCCTCGTCAGGGCGTTCAACACACCCCGAGCTCATCATTAACCTGTTAAATAAATGTCACCATTGGTGACTTCCTGAAGGACCTCATCCTTAATAATCCCATTTGCTGTGCCATATTGACACGATGCAAACATACCACGACGAACACACAACACAAACAACATACTAGCAATTACATTACTCATTATCTATACTTGAACCTCACGCGTAACCCTAGAACAACATATTTCTCACACAACATATCATAAGCATTTAAAGTACGACACGACTCTTTCCGCGCGGCCTTTAACACGACACACATTAATCACCCATACCCTTAACTCACCCATTTCCGTGAACTCACCATAGACCCTACGATCACTTAATAAATATTTCGTAATCAAAACGCATCGGGTTAGAACCCGAAATCCTTAATACATTTAATAGTGTAAAAATATTTCATAAGTGTGTACGATAGCCCCAAAACGTTAAAAACATTAAAAAAAAAAGGGGGATTAGAAACGCACTCGTTGCGAAGCTTTCCTTCCGAAGTCGCATACTCGTAGACTAGTAGTCCAACGTGAACCATTTGTCAAATGAACTACCCAGATCAATCCTATTACCGCAATAACACTAACGCATCTATTCTGGACCAGGAGCTACAGGCTCGATCTAAGTCATCCCAAACCGTACAACTTACGCGCTCGCTCGCGTACAAAAACCCTTAAATTAACGTTACTGAAAAACGTTCCCGAAAGTCATTCCTGAAATTTTTTCCATATCCCAAAATACTCCCCAACAATGAATATAAAGTCCTATGGGGTCATACCTTTGCGTACAAGCCGTTCTAAGCGGTTTTGTACGAAACTCCTTAGCACCACGCGAGAGGAAAACTTGTTTTGCTCATATCTCGACCATACGAGCTCTGTTTCGCGCGACTCACCTATCCATGCATTCGTATCAACAGGCCCGACCTCAGAAAAGTATTGGTGCCGGCCGTCGCCACCACCGCTGCTTCAAGAACCCGTTCGGTTTTGCTAGTCAAAATACGAGTAACTTAAAACCGACCCAAATGAACTCCGTTTTAGGAAAATCATATGTCCACGCGTCCGTATCTCCGAACCCTTTCAGAAGAACCAGTCTCCGTCACCGGAAACCATCACTTTCGTCACCAAAAAACGAAACAGTAGCCAGAATACGCCCTCTTCACGCGTCTGTCTTCGCACTGCTCGTATCCCTATCAAACAAACTCGGAATTGGACAATTAGTATATCCACGCGACCGTGTCGCCAAACACTTTCTCCTGCCACCATCGCAGCTGACTGGCGCCATCGGAATCGTGAACAGCGGCCGGATTTCTTGTCTTAACTCGATTCCTTCATCAATGGCCTCTAATTCGCCTCCTAGTGGCCTTAACGCTGAGTTTAAGAGACCCTAATACCACAAATGATTATTATTACAATGAATCAAGGATTTGACACGCTACAGGTGATTATAATCGCGTAAATACCTTGATTCGGATGTGAAACGCGAAGAACGGCTCTCTCTTCCACTCTCCTTATTCTCGACAGCCGCATGATGCAAATGGGGGTCTCCCCCTTTGCGTAACACCCTAATGGGTGTTGTTCTCGGACCGGGCTTAGCCCTTGCGCACCACCGATCTTCCCTCGGGCTTGGCCCATCTCATAGTTTTTATAAAAACCCTCCTTAAAGTTTCGCTAGAAACTCGTTAACCCCCTTGTATGTTATTTACACTTAAAGATGTTTCACTACTCCTGACTAGCTCTCTAATACTCTACACAATCGTTTACAATGATTAATAGACCCGTTTGTTATCCGAAAAACCGGGATGTTACACATAGTTTCACATCCAATCCTTCTACTTCCTCCCAAATGGTTACTAAAATGCGTACTTAGCATCCAATCACCTGTAAATAGTAACACGCTCAAAGTACACGGGTTCCATACGATAATTCAACTAAGTATATGAAATTACACATAAAAACTCTCATACAATCACACACTCATCACATCCTTACACTTAACCTTTTCGTCCAAAAAAGAATTATGCAATGGAATCATAATCAGAAACTTGCTTCACCCCTTTCATTTGTTCATAGCTCAAATATACTTATGCATTAATTGTAACCAATCGGTATTTCGGTCTGGTTAAACCTAACCACCGACTTATCGAGCCCTCGTTTCTGTGACTACTATATTATACATTACCAAGCATACAGTCTATCTATGGATCTCACACTCAGAAAGCTGCGACTCAGCCTAATCCCCTCTTAAGGTCATGTTTAGGCCCGGGTTAAACCATATAGATTTCCCACCACTATAAACACAAGTTTATATGTTTTAAAAATTATGGAGAATGGGTCGATGGATGAATGATACAAGATTTTATTAATATTTTATATTAGTAAACGTAACTAGTAGTTTTTCAATCAAGCTGGAACTCGATATGTGACACGTAGGCTGCAGTTTTTAACAATGAAGTTTATAAGATTCGGTTTAGTGGTGTATCCCCCAAGTCGCCATCCCCAATGGTAATACATAAACCTATCTTAGTCATCCAATTATTGATCACTTAAGTCTAGCCCATGGGTGTTTCAACCAAGTCGTTGTCGTGGAGGGTAACAAGTAGGCGAAACTCAAGCTCTCAACTTAATTAATTAAAGCTCATTTAATAGTGGATTATGGAATGCGGGCGCCATCAACTTTCGGATTTATTCTCATAAAAAGAAAGCGGTGTGCCAAGAAATTTTAAAAACTTATAAGTTCTTGTTTATAGTGGTACCTATCACCCTATATTGACATTTTCAACCTTACCGACACCCCTAAGATGAGAACCCATAAGACATCCTGACTTAATTATTCAATTAAACATAGATACACTATCAAGATATTTAAGTCGGTTGGGTTTACCAAAACGTTACAAATTAGACGCGCCTTTTACTTTTATTTTTCCTTTTATTTCCATAAGCATACATTCCAATTATGCCTAGTGTTTTCCTTGTAGTTGCAACAATTCTAATCCAAGGACATTTTTGAATTTTTTTTAATTTTTTATAGATTCTTTATTTTTTATATGACTCAAATTACATATTCAAATACAGACCTGGACTAAGGTGTCCCCTCCCCACACTTAAACTCGACATTGTCCTCAATGTATGATGAAAGACACTAAAAATAAATATACAAAAATAAAGAAAGACTCAGCTGGATAGACGATCGTATAACATTTCATTCGCGATCGCCGACAAGTTATGCTAATGGGCTGCTTTTTACAAAAGAATCAAATCAAACTCAGAATATCCCACCCGGATGGAGATTGAGTACGGGTGGATCAATCTAAACCTGCAAAGTTAAACTAAAAGAAACCCAAAACACTTGACCAATTGCATATAATACAACAACACTAAGAAATAAAGACCTAACTCACTTTCGTAGGAATCACGAATGCATTTAGCGTATGCAACAACCCTTTTAAATCCCTCGGTAGCCCGATTGGACGAGTTGAGTCTCGTGAGGGTATCTAGAGAACACACCCACGACGTTTATTTAAATAGAGAATAAAATAAACTAACCTTAGGTTGCCTCCTAAGAGCGCTAAGTTTAACGTCTTCAGCCAGACGCGGTGTACTTTACTTTGGTTACGGTGGTTGGAACACAAAATCCTTAACAAATGTTGCACATACTTGGTGATAATCATCCCCATTCAAACTTGGGTTCCATGTATGTTCCACGACATTGAATTCTTCTTCATCTTGCATCACCCAAGATTCACCAGTTTCATATGATTTCCTCATAAACATTGGAGGTTTCTTTGATCTTGCATGTGACCCTAATAGTCCTGCCTCCAACTTGCTATGATTACTTGCACTTTCTGCCTGATGTTTCCATGGCAATTTTCCCATTTGGATTCCATCATCCCCACACTTATGGGTTGTTGCATCAACAACCTCAGTCACCTCATTCTTCAATTCAAACATGTCAATAATCAAACCATTCTCATTTGTGCCACCCTCGTCCAATTTGGACAAAGGTGGACACTTGTTAGTCTTACCTGCTTTTGAACATTTAACTTTAGAAAAATAAGTAAATGAATTTGTAAGCATGTCTAAGTTAAACTCACGGTTTCCGAATGTCATGCTCACTATGTTGTTTCTACAATTGATTTGAGCATTAGTAGTCGCCAAGAATGTCTTCCAAGCAAGAATCTTGATTTCTCTTTCTTCTGGCTGGGTGCATAATCAAGCACCAAGATATCCATAGGGTAGTAGAAATCCCCGACCTTCACATCTACTCTCCTCAACATCCCCCGTGAACATTTTCATGTCAAATCGGCTAACACCACGTTGGCGTCAACTTACTGGAGGGGGTCTAGATATGCGTGATCATATAGACTTCCTAGGAGGATTCTGAGCGTTGCTCCATAACCCAGGAGGGCCTGACTTAGGGGTTGTTTGGCAAGTGTTGAACCATTAATAGCTCTGAATGGTTCAACATGGTTTTTCAGCTAACCATTTAGAGGTAAAATGAACCATTAAGAAGTGGACCTTTAGCGAAACAAACAATCCTTACCTCTGAACGATTGAGAGGTAGCCTTTTAATGGAATCATTAAGATGCTAAAAAAAAACCCCTAACCTTTACTCCCCAAACTATAATCGGGATAAAAGGTACTCCTTGCTCACTTTCTTTGTCCGCGTCTCCCTCTTCACTATGATGACAGATACTTACTGCCCCAACATAATCATTATTTGAACTCGACCCTTGATGTTTCGGGTTGAATTGGGTAGTGCTTGGTAGCTTGCCCGGGCCTCGTTTCGACATCTCCTCCACTAGCTACCCTACTTGCTTGGATAGCTTATTCACCATCTTACCCTAGACCTCATTATCCTTCCTTGACTCCTTGAATGTGTCTTCATTTTCCTTCTTCAACCCGGTTATTACATCCATCAGGGCATTGAACTAATTACCCCTAACTCATCACTACCTGCAGTTCCAATCTGCTAATTTTGTTGTTGATAGTTCCTAAAATAACCTTGTTGACTCACTTGTTGATACCCACCTTGATTATTTGGACCTCTTTGATAACCTTGATTGTACCCATTTTGTCGGTTCTGGTATTGCTATTGTTGTGGTTGTCCTCCACCCTGCACATTCGAACCTTGAAATTTAGGATTCAATTGATTAGAAACATTACCATACCAGAGATTCGGGTGATTTCTGGGTACCAGATGATAATGGGTAGCAGTCATATCTTGTTGTCTTCGTTCACCACCAAGTTGATTTACCTCTTCAGCCTTCCTTTGCTCCCTTGGGCAATTTGCTAGAACATGGCCCAATTACTCAAATCCTTCACACACCGGATACGCTTGTGACACATTTCCCACATCCTTTCCACTAGGCCTACCAAGACGTGCCATCTAGATCTCGATGGCATCTAGCCTTTTCTGTGTGTCACAGTCCACCGACTTTGTAGAAGCACCTATCT
Source organism: Smallanthus sonchifolius (assembly GCA_023525975.1). Lineage (NCBI taxonomy): Eukaryota > Viridiplantae > Streptophyta > Magnoliopsida > Asterales > Asteraceae > Smallanthus > Smallanthus sonchifolius. The sequence continues at coordinate 30,990,691 of CM042040.1, forward strand.
TTGCCCTCCTACTAGCATGGGTTTGCCTTTTAGATATCACTGCCATCCTCTCTAGTATATCCCAGTCATCATCCACATGGTTAGAGAAGAACGATCCGTTACTGGTGGAGTTCACATCTCTCACATCCTAAGGCAACAGACCATCATAAAACCCTTGGATTAATTCCCACTTTTATATACCATTATGTGGGCAATTTCTTAGCATCTCTTTAAATATCTTAAATGCCTCATAAAAGGCTCCCCAGACTGTTTCCAAAAGTCTCTATATGCAGCTCCGGCTTCATTCGTTTTGTGTTGGGCCGGGCGGAAGTGACTATCCACCCCTGATCTTGTCTGACCACGTTCCTGTTTCTAAGTAGTTCATCTCTAAAGTTTTGTCGGATTTGTGGAGGCTGCCAGTACCGACTCTCTCTCTCTCAAAATTACCCTGATTATCCTGACAGTGATTTCTTGGTTGGTATCCATAGTTTGCCCTCGGTGGTGGTTGTACCCAACCATCCACTCCATCTACTCTCTGGTTTCTGGGAGGGAATGCCTCCTGGTGTTGCGGACCATACCATTCTTCATCTTCGTGGTTCTCATGTTGAGAACCATGATCTAGATGATGACTGCGTCCCGGTGACAACAACTCTTCATCATCAAAATCTAAATGGCTTGGGTTGGGGTTTCTTGGTGGGTATTGGTGGTTACGGAATATTGGTGTGTAAGCTACGCCGGGGAGAGCGTAAGCTACCATCCTAACCAAATTTTCATATCCGGCTCATCTAAACACCCCAAATCGATATATCATGGCCGCCGTGATTCAATTTCTAGCTCAGGATATGCGTCTGTGAAGTTTTGCACTCTAGAAATTCCTGATAAGCCTCCATCTTTGAATAGTTTCACATCCAATCCTTCTACTTCCTCCCAAATGCTTCCTAAAACGCGTACTTTACATCCAATCGTTTGTAAACAGTAACACACTCAAAGTAAACGCGTTCCATATAATAGTTCAACTAAGTATTTGAAATTAAACACAAAAACTCGCATACAATCACACACTCATCATATATGTAACCACCCTACATAATTACCGATATACATACATAAAATATACACATATATATCCACATATATACACCTTCACCTAATCCTTGTTAATGTTCATTATTGTATGGTTATCATAAGGGCACTTACACGTGTTATCTTACGGATTATACTGGCCATGCATAATTAGTAACATAATATACATGATTGCATTTATCATCTCCATATAACAAATCCCAAGACAATTTTTGGCACACATAATTCACATTGGACACTACATATATCGACTAACGACATTTATCAATACTAACCTTTCACCTTTAAGCTCCGTGCCTTGGTCAAATCTTCATTGGATTCTCATTTCACCACACTTTTCAAGAGCATCAGGTTTGAGTTCCGTGTCCCGCACACACAAATATCTCAAACCATTGCTCTCATACCAAGTTGTAACACCCGGATTTTCAAACCAATTTAAACATACGAAAACATGCGGAATTTAGTTCCCAATTACTCCCGTTTGTGAAACACGTCAATTTATAATCAAAATCAAACAACGACATATTTAGACTTCCAACAACTTTATAAAACAAATTTCAAAAAACTCCTCCCACCAAGGTTATTTAACAACGATCTCCGAAGTCTTCATGAAAATTCAATTGACCCGAAGCATGACCAAAGTCTTCATGAGAATTTAATCGACCCGAAGCATGACCCAAGTGTTCATGAGAATCCAATCGACCCGATTCCAATCACCATTAGTAGTGAAAATCAACCCTTAGAGCCACCACCATGTTAACACCTTAGAAAAAAGCACGTTTTACGAGCGCAAATCAGCAGACTTTCAACGCAATTTGTACTGGATACAAGTCTGCCAGCGCAACATGCTCTAGCTGCAGATCAACAATGCCATATTTCAGTTTTTAGGTCATTCCGACCCTCGCTCGTTTTAAGAAACCAATAACATTTCATGAATGTCTTAGATACTTAACAACCCTACCATATTTCCTTATGAGGTTTCAAAGACCACAAACTACTATGTGAAGTTCACGACCTCATTTACCTTCTGTGTGAGATGCTTAGACTTCAATACCACACAAAACGACTGATGGAGTTCATGACCTCAAATAAGTATTATGTGAGGTTCTTAGACTTCAACTCCTCTATATAAGGTTCTAAAGACCTCAGACGCCACAACAAAAGTTTGTGAAAATCACGACCTCAATTTACTTTCGAGTGAGGTTCATTGACTTCAAGCAACAACGACATATATGAGGTTCATAACCTCAATTCCAGCAATTACATTTTACTTCGACTCTTATTAAATATTAGTCACATTTCACCAAAACACCACATTTACATATTAGTTTGACTCATACCACTTTAAGTCAAATTACAACAATATATCACATCTAGTTTGATTATACACCACATAAGTTAATTACACCAATTTACAACAACACATAATCACATATAGTTCAAGTTATATGCTAACCACACTATCATTACTTAGTAGGTGCAAAACACTGACCTTTTGCAAAGGATGATCCCACCTGATCCTCCAAGCTAGCTTCATTACTACTTAATCACCTATACAACCCATTTGCAATTAGAAATCCATTGATCACCAATTTACACCCAACACACCTTTATGATCTAAAGATCAAATTCTAACTTAGTCTGGTTAACTTGACCTTAATTAAACCCCAACACCAAATATCACCTTTCAACCCAAATGACATGTTTGACCGATTATAATCTAACTTCCAATCGACCATATCACCATTTCCAATTAAGGTCTAACATCCACCATAGACATTATTTATTCTCACATTCTAAACTTGATTATTTACACCTCAAACAAGTTTTAACCTCCCTACACAATCATTCCACCATTTTAACCCGTTTGGGTTCCACCCAATTTCACCCAAACTCCCATTTTTTTAATCACCAAATTGATTGAAGGTTGTTACTTGGTTATGTGTTTAATCACAACAAACAATTACTAACCCCTAATTACCATCCAAACAACATCAATTTCGAAGACCCCAATTTCACCTCAAGAACCCTAATTTTAAAATCATGAAATTGGATGTTAATAACAAGAACTAATCAAGAATCATCACTCCCCCTTTGCTCCCTTGGTGAAATTGTAAAAACACACACAAGAGTGTGTGTTTTGCCTAATCTTTTCAATTAACACAAATTGAGTTTGTGTTAATTGAAAAACAACCCCTCCAATTTTCAATATGACTCCTTATACCCAAAACTATGTGTGTCCATCATAAAAACAAACCCACAACTTTGTTTTATTTAAAAACACTCCCTACAATTAAATTAATATATTATAGGGCAAACCCGAAAGTTGGATCGTTATAGAACCCCCATCACTAACTCATCACAGCGGTGGCTCCTTCCACATGTCACCACATACTCATACAAGGTCCACACAGTCGTACCCCCCCCCCCCCCATGGGCCACACCAATGGTAAAGAAAACACACTACACAGGCTAGACACCAAGACACCATCCCACGGGTTACTACACAGATGTCGTACACCGGACATCATCCTAAAAATCCATATATGCATAAAATGCATAACCATAACCTCTCATAGGGCACCATCCTAAACGTTCACCTATACATAAGATGTATAACCCCACATGCACTCAAGGCATCACCTAACGTTAGCACATAAGTGAAACTAACTTAGGATCATAGACATAGAAAGATTCGAATTCATGCCTATAAAAGTTTACCCTCTCAACCTAATCAACTATGCTCTCGCATCATACCAAGGTTCACATTTAATACAAACTCATTTCATTCAAAATGAAATTAGACAATCACCTATTACCGCACATAATTAAGAACTGCAAGCACAAACGTACAGAATTACAAACACAATTATCATCAATTATGTTCCAAATCAACATGCGGTAAAACTCAAAATCAATATCACTATCAGAAAATAAAAACCGATATAGAAATCACATAACATCAACATTCAACCAATCACAATGTTGAAGCCACTTAATACCTCGTGGCAACTGTCATTACAATGAATCATCGAACCAAAACAAGTATTCATATGATGTCCTTAAAAGCACTACTAGATCACATCAGGATGCATCTGACGTGTCTCCCACTTGCGTCTCCTCTAGTTCCTCCCCATCACTTCCTGGGTCTTCCTGGAACAGAGTTCTCGGAACGGTCGCAATGGGTCGATCTCTCAACCATTCTGGTCCATAACCTAAGCGTTACACTACACCATATATAAATTAATTTTCTTAAATATCTTTTGAAATCAAACACAATAATTAAAATCTTTTTTAATATCTCCAAATCTATTTCCCCACGCACCACCTCCCTAAGCATTACACTACAACATTGTTCACCACCACTCTACACACCCACCCCACCCTCTCTCCCCTCCCCCTCCAAGCCTAAATTGGCCCAACACCCCCCTCTCTTTTCCATTTCAAATATCCATTCCATTCTTACTATAAATACCCCTTCATACTTTCATTCCATGCCACACTTCCATTTCACAAAATCAATCAAAAACCCAATCCTTCCTCACTACCCTCCCCCATTGAGCCAACGCCACCATCCACCACCAACCTTCACCATACTTTGTTGTTTTTGTGGATAAAGTTCAGGCTTTAAAACCCCATTTGGTGATATCTCAAGCCTTTAGAGTCAAGGTCTTCATCCTTTCGATTTCTCTTAAATTATTATCTTTTTATATATTTATTTTATGCCTAATATATGTTAATAAAAAAACCCAACAAAAACTTACATTCTTTTTATAAAAAACCAAAGAATGTAACATGCATCTTGTCAAAGTTAGTGTATGTGCTTTATATTTATGATTTTCTATATAGATATATCTTCAATGATACAAGCATGATGATGGATCATCATTTTGATGACATGCATATTGATAGATCGTATTTCTAATAATAGTAACTTTGTTGTTTTCAAAATCGGGTTTTGAGTTAGACATGAATCTATTGTCATTTGGATTTAAAAGAATATATTAATAATATATATATATATATATAATATTAGTTTAGATTCTCGTGTATTACACGAGTTAAACAACAAAAATAACAAAATTCATAAAAATATAAGAATTTCCGAAGACTGAAATTACGTAAAAGTAACAACTTTAAGCAATAAATCAATAACATTGAAAATGAAAAAAAAAATAATTATAATTCATAATTTTCCATAATTTGTAAATTAAGGATTCCATATGATGTTTTCATAATATTGAAAATTCTAGAAACGTTATATAGTTTTTTTTTTATGTTTTATAAAAAGAATGAAACAAATGTTCAATTTATAAAAATGATTTATGAACAAACCTGTTTTTTTAATTAAAAAATATTTTATAAAAAAATCATACAAATCAATATTATTTAATAAGAGAGAGAGGCCGTAAATAAATATAAAAAGTCAATTAAAGAAAACTTGTATAATTAATAAGAGAGTGACGCGAGAAAAAAAAATATGATAATACATAAAAGAGTAACAAGTGTCATATCAAAACCTTAATTTATTATATAGTGTATATATATATAAGGAAAGATTCCACTAAAAAGTGGTTTTTCGCTAAAAATATGTTATGAAGTGGGTCAAACGAACTCCGATTGAGCTCATTCGAGCGGCGTTGGAACCGTCTCATAGAACCCAAACCCACCCACTAAAAATCTCCACCCTCACCCCCTAAAAACTTAAACCCCCTCTTCAACTCCACCCCAAAATAAAACCCACACTCCCCCAAAACGTAAACCCCCACCCCTCCCCCCCCTTCCAAAAAAAAAAAATAAACCCACCCTCACCTACATCAAAAACCTAAACTCCCCACCCCCATGTGTCTTAAAACGCTACTTAGGTAGTGTTTGGATATTCAAAGACTACTTCTATCATCAAAATATGTATTTTAATATATCAAAGTTTTATTTTGTAACATGTATGATTTCGGTTACGTGACTTATTGTTTTATTTTTATTTTTGGAAATAAATGTATTTTATTTACTCAAACATGTCGTCTAGTCAAACTTGTGAAAGTTAAACACATTTCTTAATGAGTCGATTTGGGTGAATTGATCGCATAATCAAGTACAAACCTTTCATAGAACTTACGTACTTAAACCATTCTAGAGCATGACTAGTTAGGTTTGCGTTTGAACATTGTCGTATACATATCTATTTCATACGTTGCTCGTAACTCCTAATTTACTTTTGTTTTTAAAACTGTCTTGGGGGAGAAATCATGCAAAACATTTTATCATAAACATAGCTACCATTTGTTGATTACATGAATTAACATAAGCATCAATATCAAAGTCCCCTACAATCCTAAACCATTAATTTGGGTAAGCATGGTATTTGTGGATAGATCTATTTGGGTTGCCAACCCCACCCGTTGGCAAAAACATAAACATGTCAGCTTCGGTGATAGGAGTTCATGGTAATTCAATACAACTTATTGTCGGGTGACGATTACTATTACTCTGCTATGGTTTTCAAAACAAGAGTTTTCAATACAGCTTATTGTTGGGTGACAATTACAACAACTCTGCTATGGTTTTCCAACAATACAAGTTATTGTCGGGTGACAATTAGTATTACTCTGCTATGGTTTTCAAAACAATTGTTTTCATTTATTAAACACATGTGAACTCTTCAACTTTATGTCAACACATTTTAGCATATTTTTTCTCAGGTCGTTGATTAAATGGGAGTTGTATGGAGTCACATGACATAGAGGATCATGCTAAAGTCCTCTTCATTAGAAGCTTTTGGTCATAAATTTTGTTTTTCAAAAAATAGATTTTATAAAATTCATTTATGGATATATGTAACCGTGTGAAATCCATTTATGTTTTAAACTTGGATAAATATTTCAAATGTTGGTTTTCAAACTCAAATAGAAGAGGACTTTAGCATGTACCCGTGTTAACGCCATTAGTGCACGTGTAACACTCCCATCCAAGTCCGTCGGCATCCACACGGTGGCTGACACGTCACTCACACAATGACTGCCAGATCACCTGCATGGTGACAACCCCGAAGAACCAACTCTTTCACATCATAGTTGGCCGGATATACGTACAACAATGCTAGCACATAAAACATCATGTTATACCCACATGACTTCACATAAACATGTATCACGACCCACCGTCCCTTACACGGACTACTTATGTGTATAACCAAACACATACCCTAGACATATCCTTATAACGTCTAGACACCATATCTGACTTATCCCAAAAGTCATTATACGACATACAAGTGTCATACCGACGTCTAACCCACACAACCTAGAGACACCATATTGACCCTTAGATTAATAAAACTGATTTCAGGAGAAAAAAAAGGAGAAGTTAAAAAATATATATTATATATACGTTTGTTTTTAAAATTTGGTTAAAAAGTGTTTCATAAAAACATAAAAAAGTTAAATTAAATATAATTGTGATATTTGAAATATTATTCGAAGGACTAGTTAAATATTATTATTTTACTTATCTAATACAATAATATAAAAATAACTAAGAAAATGAATAAAAAAAACATAATAACACAAAGAAACCTAGGAATAGTGATGTATTTAAGTATCGACGGGTACTGGTGTAAATGGTTGTGTTTAAGATAACCCATGGTGGAGAAGTGGTCGATTGCAACAAGTTGGAATGAGAAGTGAGATAGACCATGATAACATCTTTCATGGGTGGAATCTTGAAATGAAAGCGATAGAAGTATGTTTTCTCTTTACTTTTTTGTCGTGTTATTTTGTCACCTATTGTAAAGAATTTCTAATTTTTTTTTCATTTTATTTTTTTCGTAAACAGAGGTTGTAGATTTAAAACTAATTACAAGGTATCCGGATGGTTGTAGGTTACAGAATAAAATAAAAATTATTCATAACAATATTATGGTTAATTACAAAATAAAAATTATTCGTAACAATCTTATGGTTAATTACAAAATAAAAATTATTCGTAACAATATTATGGTTAGTTACATAAATGATGACTCATGCAACTAAAACATAAAGCCGTGACCAAAAAGATATGAAACATCTTTCACATCGATTATAGCTATATACATTATTAGCAAATGAATTCTAAATTTGCCATTTCATTAGTCCGCGAAAGAAAATAATGGCTTTGGTTAACAAGTAAAAAAAGTATTATGGTTAACTAAACGGGGGGCACGGAACCAAAATATGAAGTTGTAACATGCCCAACGTGTTTTACATCGTTGTTAGCTTTGTATATTACTATGAAGAATGGTTCGAATTCTATCAATTGGTATGTGTAAGATAATAATAATTTTAATTAAAGGAAAAAATAATACTAACAATAATGATAATAACAGTAATAATAAATAATATTAATGTCAAAATAGAGCACTAAAATAATAATAATAATAATAAACTTAACATCGTTAGATTTTATATGACATGGACAATGGCAAACCGCCCGAAAGTCGAGTCAAGCTACCAGTGGTTTCATGGTCGGATTTTGAAATTGGCTCTGGTGGTGTTAAACTAGTCTCGTTTTTCAACAAGTCTAAACAAAGACAACGGTGATGTTTAACGAGACCAGTATGACTCTATGCAGGAATGTTTGCAAAACTAAAGTTACACCACGAATTCCACCCGAAACTAAATTTACCATGCTCTTGATCCATAAAAACGAATTTACCTTCTAACACCTTTGAAGTCGAAGCATTAAATCTGTTGAAGATATTATGATAAGAAGATCACCTAATAGCTTTTTTGTACAGTGGTTGTTTTGGTAAATTCTTTGGGAAAGCTAGAACTTCTATGTAATTTTTTTTATAAAGAAACGTATAATTTTTAAAAAAATACATTCAAATATCCAAAATTGCCGTCAGCGATGACATAACGAAGACCCACACATTACTTTTTTGTGGCACTACTAATTTATGTGGTCAAGATTTTGGCGCCACTATGCATGTTTTGGTTTCCTTCTAGATGCTAGAGATAATCACGAAAAGACTAGAAATATCCAATCATCATATAGAGTATGTTACATAAAAACATCTAGAGCGAATTACATTTTATGTTTTTTTAATTATCGATTAAATTTCGATATATATTTTTTAACTAAGTTAAGTCAAGTAAAGTGCAACACATATTAGGGTAATTTGGTCTTTTTACCATAGTGCAAACCCTTCAATCCACACCGTTGGTTTGCTGCCATAGTTGGGGTGGAGGTATCCCCTTTCCAGATGATGAAGACTCAATTGCCAACTTCCCCTACGATGACCACCGCCAGTCTCTTCCATTGCCACCTTCACGCCGACTCCGGTCTCCTCACACCACTAGCTTCACACCATCAGAGGTCCATTGGCGTACCTAGGTGGGCGTCAGCGGGTCGGCCGACGCCGTTAAAATTTGTTTTTCTTGTTATATATGTGGTATATTTTCGAGCGACCACCACAAAGTTTTGACACCGACCATTATAAAATTTTGGCATCGACTCTCAAGAAATATTTTTTAGGATTATAGATTTTATAAATAAAAACCAATTAAACCAAACATTTAACCATATAACAATCGACCATAACTCATTAATTATAAAACTGTTAAATCAAACCTTTAATAGTTTAACCCAGTACATTTTAAACAAAATATGCTCAAATAACATAAACCCATAAATAAACCCAATACTCATTTAAATATTTTAAACTTAATTAGCTATTGAAAAAAGAGTTGATAGGTGTGGTTGTTATATTGAAAATAATTGCTTAGAAAAGTTATAAATGATGTAATGGTTCAGTTTCAAATAATAAAACCTTTAGAGAACAATTATAGGGGTATTTGTTTTTAATTATGCATTTCTAATAACAAACTTCGTATTATTATTGTCCGTTTATAATTTTGTTAGTTTTCATTGTTTTATTGCGTGACCCGACCCGACCCGACTCTACTCTGGCCGAAAAAATTAATATTTATTTATTGATAATTGACCACAAAAAATCTCCAACCTCCATAAAAAAATTCCTGTATCCGCCACTGCAGCGGTCTCCTCCACTACAGAACTTCTCCACTCCACCACCCTATCGCATTCAACCCCGCGCCAACCCAATTCAAATGATGAACATAACCGGAAAAACGAGGGGCCGTTGACCGGAGAAGAAAGGTTGGCAACTTTATTTATGCAATACAAGTAGGCATCTTGTTTCTGTGTTCGTTGGCCGGGTAAAATTTAACAGGGAGGTGGGCATCTTGTTTTTGCGTTCCCGGCAACCCATTTTGATGAAGATAACCCTATTTTTTTATGATTTTGGGGGATAAGGGTTTGATGTGTTGAGAGTTTTTAAATTATTTTTTTGTTATAATTTCTTAAATTACATAACAATCCTTTTCTGTTAGTAAATTACAGAAATAGTTTTTTTACGATAAAAAAATCAAAATATCATCATTTGTCTTTCACATTATTTGACTTAATAGAAACAATTGACGTCCGTCAGTCCATAACCGTGTAAGCTTTTTTATACATAAAGAACAAATGTTGTAATTTTCTTAGTTAAAAAAAGTATCATGAAATTTGGTTAACAGTCAAAAGTCAAAGGACGTAATATTTAATTTGCTCAAACATCTATCTTGTGATAATGTTTTGTTGTAGATGTTTGTTTTTCTTTCATATAGGATATTTAGTGTAACGTTACTTTTCAGGGGCGGTCAAACATATTTTGGGCAAATTAAATATTACTTTTCAAAGCGAACATCAAATTTGTGGTTTTTTGTTAAAGTTTTCTGGATATATAAAAATTGCTAAAATGTAATCATGGATCGTGAAAACGTATAATGCTAACACAAAAGTTGACATATTATTATTTCTTTATAAAAACATAATAGTTGATAATTATCATATACATTTTTACGTTAAAATATAGACTTGAAGTAGTCCCTTCACATTTTGGAGCCCTAAAAATTTGGGAGTATAAAGCGGTTACTTTAGTTGCTTGTACTGTAGAGCCACCCATGTTACTTTTATACAAATTCCAAATTAAGACTTGGTGGTGCGAAAATGGAAACTATCATAATCTTGATGTTTATAAAATAGCTTTAGTAATATATATAGAACTAGGTTATTGACCTGTGTATTACTTGTATCCAAGAGCTTGTCCTGCATCATAATTAGAAATTACACAAACCTATTAAACTTACAATCAGTCCTTTACTCCAATTACCTCTACAAATGCGTTTTAAACCTGACCACATCTGATGTCAGCAAAGGCAGATTTAGCATTGTGGATCCACTAATCTTCATTTTATACCGACACAAAGAAACTAAAAAAAAGAGCATACAACAATTTGGCATAATGGAAAACCTCAAATAAAAGCATTAGTTATATGGTGTTCTATAAAAAATTTTACAAGTCCTAACATTTAGCAACACCGGCACCCCTAAGTAAAACAGAAGCATCGCTTCTACAAAACCAACATACAAAAGCACCTAAGACATGTAAAATTTATTATTTTAATGGTATAGTTTGTTCAAAAATAAAATATGGTTATTATTATTTTCACCCATTACTTATAAGTAGGTCAACTTAAATTGTATTTTATTTTCAATGGGTAAAAAAAAAATTAAAAAAAAAACTTGGTTAAAACAGAAAGGATCAAAAGTTGTGTGAAATGTGTTGAAGTGCTGTCAAGTTACAACACCATAAATTGTTTTACTCAAAATATTTGAGTATCATTCCAATCCTTCAGTTTTTTTAGGTTGTTTTGAATATATTAGATATTTATGAAATTCAAAGGCGGAAAAGTATTGGTGGTCCAAACATACATGTTACTAACCCACCCTTTAATATAATACGAATGTTAGGTAGCAGTAATAGAGTTGAGTTGTAGTATATATGGGTTCATATAGATGCATGTTGCAGACGTGGAGCATGCTAACAATAATTGCAAATCCATTATGATAATGCAAAACCAAAGTTATAGCCTAAATTGAAGAACGAAGAAATTTTGATAATTATTTTGAGGATGCTAACAATAATAGGTACAACAGATGCAAATAACATAGTTTCTACTATCAACACTTTAGTTCCAAATGATTTCCCACATAAATGGAAATTAATACAGCTGCCAGCCTCGTAGAGTACACAACAGACGAAAGAATTTCATAAAACCCTAGAAATTATTAGATGAAAAAACAAACTAACCTATTGTATCAGATTGGAGACAAATAGAAGCAAATGAATTTGATGGAATGAAGCTCAGCTGAAAATAGTGAAGCGTTCGATTTCAACAAAGAAACAAAAATCAAGTCATAATCAAAAGAAAACAGAAGATATGCATAATCAAATATAAAAATTAAACTAACCTGTGTGACGATCATAGAATTATGCTTAGTGATTACAAAGTGATGAAAGAAGAGGCAATGAAGATCGAAAGGGGCGTGAGGCTTCAGATGAGGGGTGGCAAAATGAGAGCTGATTAGGGTTTCAGAATCAGTTTGTTTGACGGGCAGGTTTGCTAAACGGGTAAAAAAGGTCCGCGTGTAACTTATTTGGGTATAATGATTTGGGCGGGAGGAAAAAGATTAGTGAGAGTGGATTTAGAGTTAACACATGGCAAATTTTATAATCATTTATTAGGTTAAGGATGAGCGTCTTCTTTTCCATGCTGTGTGATTTAACCGGCAGTAACTCTGATACCACTTGATGCATACACGGGAATGTATTCAAATGACTTCAAGAAAATTGAGAACAATCAATGAATTTCTATGGATAACTCGAGACGAGAGTAAAAGCCCTTATTTTTTTTAATCAATTATCAAACACACGTACTTACAATGATAACCTAGATAATTTTATAATACTATTTCTAGATTTTTTTTAACGGAATAATACTAAATCTATGCAAATTAAAACTCAAAATAAAAAATACTTACAATTACATAAAATATTCAGATAATGTTTGAGATTATCCAATGCATTTTTTTAACCATAACATTATCCATAAATTCCTTAACTTCCTTGGTCCACTTAGTTTCGGTCACTTAAGCTTCTTCATGAGTCCTTCTTTCTGAGTGAAACCCTTCGCAACCAATCTCGCTTTGGAGCGTTCAATGTTTTCATTCAGATCTAGTTTAGTTTTGAAGACCCATTTACATCCTACGGGTTTGTTCCATTCACAAGACTCATCACTGCTAATGGCTTCATGATAAGAAGTAGGATCTGTAAACTTTCTAGCATCCATTTCAACTTCAGTAAGGTAGGTAACAAAATAATCAAAGTTAGTAGGCCTTTTGGACCTAGACGACCTCCTTAGTAGATCACCGGGTTCGGCATTGTCTTCATGTCGGTCATTTGATGTGCTTTCATTCTCTAGTATAAAATGAGTAGCTTTAGGATCTGATTGAGGATGAGGTGGTCTAGTGACGTGCGGTGCAACGCCATGTACAAGAGGAGTAATCGTAGGTAAAATAATCAAATAATCCCCCCCCCCCCCGCGTTTTGTGCTTCCTCTAAATCTAGATAAGGATTTTCACTGCTCCCACTGATCTTAAAGTCCTCAAGAAATTTGACATGCTTGGTTTCTACAATACGAGTGACGTGAGAATGACAGTAGAATGTATAACCCTTTGAGTGATCAGGATAACCGATGAAGTAACAAGTGACAGTTTTCATGTCAAGTTTCTTTGAGAAATGATTATAGAGTTTAACTTCGGTAAGATAACCCATACTTTCATATATATAAGACTCGGTATCCTTCCTGATCATAGTTCATAAGGAGTTTTAGGGACAAAATTTGGAGGAACTCTACTGAGTATATGAACAGCTGCTTTAAGAACGAACGGATCTTGTAGGATTCCCAATAAATTCTTCGATTTCTTTCGGAAGCATATGATTAATCATCTGCTTCTCACGTTTCGTGAATAGCCGGGACATTGAGGAATATCCAGAAAGGCATTTCGGGAATCGGTTTGAGGCCTCGATCCAGAGGAATGAGGGTAAACCTGAGTTGGCTAACATATTGCGTACCATGTTCATTAGGCTCCTGTTTCTTCTCTCAGCAACACTGTTCTGCTGAGTAGCACCGGTCATGGTGTACTGATTCACGATCTCCTAGCACTTACAAAACTCATAGAATTGACCAGGAGCTTGACCCACATCAGTATATCTACTAGAATAATCACCTCCTATATCTGATCTCACAACTTTTATTTGAAGATCAAGTTGTTTTACAACTTCAGTTTTATAATCTTTAGAAGTCGCAAGTGATTCAGATTTTTTCTTAATAAGATACAAGTACATATAACGAGAGTAATCATCGATAAAAGTGATAAATGAAGTATGTTCTGTTATACCAGCAATGGGGTAAGGGCCACTAATATCAGTGTGAATGAGTTCTAATAAATTAGAGCTCATAGTGGCATTTTTTCTTACTTGCTGATGCCATTTTACCGTTAAGGCATTTGACACATGTTTCAAAATCATTAAAATCGAGAGATGGTAACACTTCATCCTTCATGAGTCGAGATAAGTGTTCTCGTGAAATGTGGCCTAAGCGTTGAAGCCACAACATGAATGAAGCTTTTAAGTCTCACTTTTGTTTAGGCTTTGTTAGGTTTTCATTAATATTATATGATAACAAAGACTTGAAAAATTCATCATCTAGTTCTAATCTATAGAGACCATCATCCAAATAACCACGTCTAAACACTTGAGAATTTAACATAATAGAAAGTTTTCCATGACTATGAGAACAAACAAAACCGTCAATGTCTAACTTTGGTCCTGATACTAGATTCCGAGTAGTCTCAGGAATATATAAGGTATCATAAAGTTTAATACATAAACCAGTTTTCATTATTAATTCTAAGGTTCCCACAACTTTGACCATTGGCGGAGCTATGCTTGTCATAGTGGGGTCAACCAACCCCACCTGATTTTAAATTTAAGTAGCCGTATATTACCCGAACGTCGAGCGACCCCAGTCTTTTTTTACGTCGACCGTATTGATTTTTGGAAGAAAAAGTATTTGACCCCGTAGCTTAATAAATAAAAACTTTTTTTTAAAATTTTATTAATTAAATCCATAAGTTAAATTTACTTAATAAGCCTATAAGTAAATTAATTCTAAGCCCATAAGTAAATTAACTCTAAGCCAATAAATTAATTAACTAAAAACCCATAAGTTAATTAACTCTAAGCCCAACTAACGTATTTATAATTTACTAGCTTTAACCCCGTGTGTTACACGGGTAAGACATTAAGATTATATTAATAAATATCTTAACAACTCTTTTTATACAAATTTAAGATTGTATTTGTAGCTGTTATTTTGTTACATGTTAAAATTATGTGGATGAGAGAAATCAAAACATCAAAAAATACATGAAAATACATTTCATAAGTTGTGTACCTTTTACAGTGCATTAAATTACATGTCAAATGAAAACTTACAATGATTATTTATAAATTTGGAAAAACTTCATTGTATGCAACATTTGACATGGTATTGGTAAATTTTTCACATTTACCAAAGATTAATAACTGGAGTTCATCTCTACTTTTAACTAATGATAATTCAACATACAACTGATCCTGAAAAACACTGGATCTTTCAATACAATCAAACATTTGAAACTGATTACCCTAAACTTTTATTCACGGTTATTGCAAAACATACAACAATTGTATACTTTCTTCTTTGAAGTTTTAATGAAATTATTTTTTCTTAATATATTAACTCAATTATAGGGATAAAGTTGTGATGATCAATGTTGCTTCCAAATATAAACTTTACTCCTATAACGCGATTACCTAGTGATTTGACCTGAAGTATTGTTATATTACCTAAACCATTTTCTCAAAAATATTTCTTAATAACATAACTGGAACATTGACATTTTAAACAAATTTATGGTTGACAAACCTAATAATGTAGGTCCATTTAGAAAATCAAGAGATTATAAACTTTCATCAAAATCATCATCAAGATACTCTGACTAATGAATACTATTTGTACATGTATGCGGAAAATCTCGCTAAACTTTTAATACTAAATCTCTCATTAAAAAAAATAATAAAAGGATACTAATAAAATTTAAATTTCAACAATATATCGTCTTTTTAAATTCAGAATTTAAAACTTCAAATTTTAAAAATTTCACTCCTTAATATTTTTGCCCAATTAAATTTAAAATTCAATACACTTTTAAAGATAAATATTTGGAAGTTTCTTAATTTGATTAAAAATTAAGTATTAAAATTTATAATTCAAAATAAAAAATTTATTTATAAATATCAAATTTAATTAAAAATATACTAACTAAATATTAGCAAAGTTTATTCTAACACATATTTATTTAAAATACAAACATAGTATTTTCAAATTTTATATGTAAAATTACAAAATCTTGTTTTTTGATAATAAAACTTTAAAAGGTCGTTTTTAATAATAAAACTTAAAAAACTCACTTTTTTAAAATCTTCCATTTTTTAATTCTTGATTTTTTTTAAATATTCACTTTTAATGATAATTTTAAAATAGTGAGCTAGTGGTAATAATAATGAATTGATTTGCTAAAATGTTTATTTATGTAATTTAAAAAAAAAGCTAAACATGAAAATATTAAATGAAGGATATAAATATGTTTTGGGGGAAAAGCTTGTGAGATGGAATGTGGTGATGCTAAGTGACAAAACCATTTAATATTTTATTAAAAGAGAGATTTATTTAGTATTAATCATTTAAACCTAATTTAAAAAAATTCAGGCAAAGGTAAGCCTCGATTAGAATTCTTTTGTCTTTGAGCGTTTTTCTATCCTAACAATTAATTTGCATTATTGTATATTAAAATTGATTCTTGAAACTTGAATAAATGAATTTTTACTTGTATTTTAGGTGTTACATTTTGGAACAATTACATAAAAGAAAGTCATCAAATCCCCCTTCTTCCTCTTCAAATAGTAATCCGGCAAAAATAAATTTGAATGAACTTCCATGAGATCCTTCAGAACGTAAACCAATTTCATATTATCACCGTAATGAAAAAGAAAAAATTAGACAAACTTATTTGATTAGAGGTCCTTATCAACCAATAGGGCATGATTTTCCACAAACGGGATTATTATGTGACTAACCCGACAACCCGAACCGTCCCACAAAAATTTGTAGTCGGTAACTTTGAAATTTGAACATAGAAAAAAAGCGACCCCACTGAAAATAATTCTTGCCTCCGCCACTGGCTTTGACAACTAGTTCTTCTCCGTTTCCCATCTTGTGTGTTCTTCGGTTTCTTTCCAGCTTCTGGATTGTAAGGAATCCCTGTAAGGAGTTGGTTACATGAGCCATAGAACCATAATCAAACCACCACGTATTAGAGGGAACACTTAATTATAGGACTCAAGTATCATATAAAGATTATTACCTCTCTTGCTCAGCCATTCCTTAAAGTTTGGGCATTCTTTCTGCCTATGTCTAGCCTTGCAGCAGAATTTGCAATGAGACTTCCCTTTGAAGTTCTTAAAGCTGGAAGCACCACTCGCATCTTGTTTCTGGACCTTAAAAGATTCCTTCTTACAAAAATTGCCCTTTCTCTTCTTTCAATCAGCGGACATGAGATAAGCAACGTCTGGTCTCTCTAACTTCAGACGCTCTTCTTCTTGGACACACATTGCAATCAACTCACTCATCGCCCACTTATCTTTCTGTGTGTTATAGTTGATCTTGAAAGCTTAAAAAGATTTAGGAAGAGAGGTCATGATAAAGTGCACTAGAAAACCGTCACTGATTTCCATGTCTAATCCCTTGAGCTTACGGGACATGTCATTCATCATCATGATGTGCTCACGAATACCACTGATCCCGTCATATATTGTATTCACCAACTTAAGAATAAGAGTGCTAGCATGCTGTAACATCCCAGAAATCCAGACGTTATTGATTCGGGTTGGCGGACAACCCAAAACCATATTTAACATAATTATAAGCGGAGTTGATCTAACGAGGTGCGTTTAAATACCGACAATAGAAGCTGTGACACCTACCCAATTTTCAGGTTCATAGTCTGTACATTATTCATATACCTAATCAATCTTTGTGCATCCAATAATACTTAGTTAACATGAAACTAGGTCAACAAACTATGTCTACCATCTATTCTACACCAATTCCATGAAAACATGAGAGTTCAAGACTCTAATCTAGAAACTATGACATAAAATCACCTATATAAGGTCAAACTATGTCTAATCCTACATTAATTACTTAATTATACACTAATCATAGTGTAATTAGCTTAATTAAGTCTAATCTCACACTAATTACCCTAATTATACCTTAATCTTGGTCTAATTAATCAAACTATGTCTAATTACTACACTAATCTCATTAAACTTGGTAATATTACCCAAACTATGTCCATCTATATTTTATAAGACTATATCATGTGTACATGATTTAGAAATCCTAATTCAATCAATTCCATGTCATATTTATATAAATACTTATATAAATCATTTCTATAAATCTTTCTTACATAATTATATAAATACATCTCATCTATTTTATATAACACTTGTATATTTACACACACACTTATGAAAGACTAGAATTCTCATCACATTTATAAAACACCACCATTTTTATAAAAATCTACCATTCCATGAACTTTTGTACAAAACCCACCTACAAAAACACCATCATTCCAATCACTTACAAAAATCACCTATACACTCCACCACCAAGATCATGATCTTTGATAACTAAAAGGTTTATGGGTTTTATGATACCATATACTTGTGATAACAAGTGGTAATCTATGACTAAGGTCAAACCATAAACACACCTTCAAAGATCAAAGAACTAGTCCATGTATTCATGTCTTTACTTTATATTCTTTTTTTTTCTAGAGCTTGGTCTTTGATAACTAAAAGGTTTATGGGTTTTATGATACCATATACTTGTGATAACAAGTGGTAATCTATGACTAAGGTCAAACCATAAACACACCTTCAAAGATCAAAGAACTAGTCCAAATACTTTATGTTTTTGCTTTACTTTTCTCTAGCTCTTGATCTTGATAACAAAAAGGTTTATGGGTGTTATGATACCATCATACTTGTGTAAACAAGTGGTAATCTATGACTAGAGCCAAACCATAAACATACCGTCAACACTCAAGAACTAGTCCATTTAAATCCTTGTAGTTACTTATTATGCACTTTATTTTTCATGTTCTTACACTATTAACAATGCTTATGGACATAATATAGTTTGGGTAAACACCAAAATCAAGTCTTTTAAGTTATTATAACACAATATTTAAAAGGGTGGATGAGTTAAATAGGTTTAATATAGTCACATACAACTTAAACAATAATAAACACCGTTTAAAAACCCGGTTTTTAACCTAAAAATATGATTTTAACTTCTCGACCTCTAAAAATTCCCATATTTTGGAAACAACTCCGACCTACTATAAAAAGGCTCCATATTAAATTTCATGATTTTTGGAGTTAGTTAGCTATATTAATAAAATAAATCTTACAGAAACAAAGGTCGTTTTTATACTTAGACTTTTTATAAAATTCTCAAATTTTTACCAAGTGACCTACTGGTCATAAGGTTATTATAAAATAATAATAATAATTTTTGGACATAAATAGCTATCCTTTCAAAATTAGTCTATCTCAAATGATTTTTGAAAAAATACTAAACTATTTCAAATGAGTTTACAAAAATTCCAGTAAATTTCTAATATTTTATCAAGTCCATAAACCAAATTTCATAAGGATTGGAGATGGATAGCTATACTTTTAAAATTTTAACTTATTTTGAGCAATTACGACCGAAACGATTAATAAAAATATCTTTAAACACACATTATTGACTCGACCAACTTTTGAAACTCTTCTTGTAAATAAAATGAGTCCATGTAAGTCATCAAATTACTATTTTTATCAAGAATCATGACCATGGTATTTTTGTAAGATTAATCCATCGAAAAACCGTCGTGAAACGACTAGTTTTTAAGAATAATATTCTTCAAGAATATTTGAGGGTTTAAAACCTTATAAAAACTTAAAACATATACTTTTATTATAAAGTATGAGTTTTGCTAAGTTTAACCATCAAAACGTTAAATCTATTATTAAAACGGTTTGTGAAATTTCAAGAATGAAACATTTAAAAGAACTCTTTGAACATATGTGACATCTACTTATTTTCATCCATCCTATATTTCTAAAACCCTAGTGAGAGTTTGACATTTTTTTTTCTAAACCTCGTTACCATTACAAGTCAATCTTATATGTCTTGGTAATTGCCGCCGTAAATCCAAGCGTGTAAAATACAAGAAAACAAGAACTAACATTTATACAAAATGACACCTTAATCCAATATAATGTCCATAAAACTCATAGAGTCCCACCATTGTAGGACCCGAGTAGGACGTACTTCGACCGCAAGAACGCAAATTCACCAACACTAGGTGAGTCTTCGTAGCCCCTTTTTCTCTTAAACTTTTGGGGGAAAAATATGCTCTATCTATTTTCACTATTTACTATATTGATTATTCGCTTGTCTATTTGACTATATAACTTGAGCTGAACTAGAATTATTATCACTTCTCAAGTCCCCTTTTTCAAGAAACGCAACTAGTTAACTTTACTAAGCCGATGGTTAAATATTGATAGATCTATCGGGGTGACGCCCCATTCATCCTTCTGACTGACGCGTTTAAAACAGCAGAAAACGTGGTGAATGTTTATTTCCGATTCTAGAAACAAGAATTAATGCTCTGTGATAAGGCATTAAGCAGGGGCAAACATACTAGGTCATCAGGTTTAGTTGCGGGCTCAATGTTTATAGTATCTTATTCTCATACACATCTAGTCAATATACCGTAACAACTATTCATTTGAAATTGTTGTTCAAATATCTATACTTCTACCTTATACTTAAACCTACGAACTCACCAGCTTTATAGCTGACCACTTTTAGCATATTTTTCAGGTAATCCATGAAGGAACTAGAAGTGCATGGCATACAAATACAAGTAGATTTTAGGAAAAACAATATTTTGTTAGGATGGCTTTTGTTAGAAAATCTCAATTTGTATTTTGAAACTAAATGTCATGTAAACTATATATTTTGGAAATGATGAATGCGTAGTAAGTTTCTCTTATTAAACAATGTGTTCTTGATTTTCATACAACTATAATAACCCATGTTTCCGCCTTAGACGGGGTGTGACAGAAGTTGGTATCATAGCCATTGGTTATAGAGAATTAGGTTATTAGAAAACCTAGACTATAACTTTAAGCTCTAAACTATAGTGTGCATTGCATGTAGAACCTAGTACATATATATAATTCACACTCACATTTCTTCTTATATTTTAGCCACCTCAACCATGACTATGTACGAGAACGGATTCCTACCGACAGAAAGCAGCGATGAAGAACCCTCTGAGATCCCCGAGTCACCACCTAACATCCAAGAGATCTCTGACCCAAGGGGAAGCCATGTGCGGAGGTCAGGCTATGAGCCGAGTAGTGATAACACTCACCCAATGACCGGATACTCTGTTGAGCTATCTGACGACGCCTCTTCCCAAAAGAAGCCGATACCACCTACCATGAGGGACCGCAACCCGGAGACACCACGTCGAGGCACTAGGGCAATGGCCCGAAAAACTACCTGGCTAGGGAAAAGAGTGAAGTTCGAAGATTGCCGCGTAGTGTTTCCATCATCCCTCCGTGAGTCTGGAGAACCCTCACGTAGAGTTGAGGC
Organism: Smallanthus sonchifolius; assembly: GCA_023525975.1. NCBI lineage: Eukaryota > Viridiplantae > Streptophyta > Magnoliopsida > Asterales > Asteraceae > Smallanthus > Smallanthus sonchifolius. Next base: position 31,012,527 of record CM042040.1, read on the forward strand.
GCCTGCAGACTACTTAGAGGAGTATCAGCTGTGGAAGGCTAGACAAGAAGAGGAGCGTCAGGAGTTGTCGGATCGGATAGCGACTGTTTGGGGTCACGTGACGGAACATAACTACTCTATCTTAGGGATCATCGAGTCTACGGATCTGCTGAAGCAGGACAGGATGGCTGGCAAGGATCAGGTCATGGCAGCACGAGAAGAAGCACAAGAGGCACGAGACCAGAACCACAAATGGGGCACAATCGTGACGCTGATGGTGTTCGTTTCCCTGATTCTACATTACCTCACTTAAAGGAGGTGATCTTCGACTAGCCACTACTACTCTATCTAGAACTATGTACTAGACGATAAGCATATATGCTCTCGTCTATAATAGGACCCTCTGTATTTCAAGAATTATGTATTTCAAGAATTATGTACTATGTATTTCAAGAATTATGCACTATGTATTTCAAGAATCATGTACTATGTATTTCAAGAATTAAGCACTATGTATTTCAAGAATCAGGTATGAACTATGAAACTTCAAGGACTACGTGTTGTATTTTTATGATTACATGTTATGATAACTAATGTTATAGCATATTTATAATTGCCTATAATACTTGCGTATTAATGTGAATCTAGAAAATGCCTCCAAGACGAGAAACACGCAACACCACCGATAACAACAACGAGAACCCTACCGTGGCGCAAATCTTTGCCCAACAACTTAATGACGCGCTACCCAACATAGTTACTCAAGTCAGCAATGCCATACGCAATGGAAATACTTCCAACGGAACTGATAGCGAAAGGAGCCATCGAAACGAGGGAGAAGGAGGTACTGGAAACGGAGCTAGAAGGGGATGTTCCTACAAAGCCTTTAGTGCCTGTAAGCCAAAAGAGTTCCATGGACATGAAGGAGCCCTTGGAATACTTAAATGGATTGAAAAGATGGAATCAGTCATCAACATCAGTGAATGCGCTGACAACCAGAAAGTGAAGTACGCTGTTTGTTCTCTCTATAGCAAAGCTCTAACATGGTGGAATACCCAAGTTCAAGCAAGGGGTACTGAAGCAATTGGACAAATGTCTTGGGTGGAATTGAAAGCTTTACTGCTAGAAGAATACTGTCCTAAGAACGAGATGCAGCGATTGGAGTCTGAATTCTGGAACTTAACCATGGAAGGTGCCGAACATCAAGCATATACTAATTGATTCCATGAATTAACTTGCCTAGTACCACACATGGTACCCACTGAAGAAAAGAAGATTGACCGCTATATCTGGGGCCTTGCTCCTCAGATACGTGGGATGGTTACCTCAAATGAACCAACCAATTTGAAGGCTGCAATTCTTCTAGCTGGCCAATTGACTGATGAGATGGTGAGATCTGGAGTTTTGGTGAAGAAAGGTTCCTCTAGGAAGAGAGAGTGGGCTGAGAAGAAGTTCAGTGCTGACAAAAAGCCCAAAACTGCCAAAGCTTTTGTGGCGATTGCTCCTGAAAGAATGACTTACACTGGACCTTTGCCCAAGTGCAACAAGTGTCCCCTACACCACAATGGATCTTGTACTCAATGCACCAAGTGCAAAAGGTTTGGTCATCTGGCTAATGTCTGCAAATTCACCGGTACCAGGGCATGCTACGAATGTGGTAGCACAAATCACATGAGGAACACCTGCCCCAAGCTTGCACAAAAATAGGGAAATGCTGGGAATCGAGCTCAAGGACGAGCATTTGTGTTAGCAGCTAATGAGGCCCGACAAGACCCGAACGTCGTAACGGGTACGTTTCTTGTTAACCACCAATATGCATCTATTTTGTTCGACACGGGGGCTGATAAGTCTTTTGTATCCACTGATTTTTCACCATTACTCGAACTACCTACTAGTAACTTACAAAGTACCTATACCATAGAATTAGCTAACGGTAAACTCCTCGAAGCTAAGAATATAATCCAGGGTTGTACCCTAACTCTTGAGAACCACCCATTCGTTTTAGACTTACTCCCTATCGAACTCGGAAGTTTTGATATCGTTATCGGTATGGATTGGCTCTCACATCACCAAGCCGAAATAGTGTGTCACCAGAAAACTATTCGGATTCCGTTTCCAAATGGCGAGACGCTTATCATCCAAGGAGAGCGACCCGGGAAGGAATTAAGGATCATATCATGCATAAAGGCTCGAAAATGCCTGAAGAAGCAGTGCTACGCCTTTCTAGCTCATGTAGTAGAAAAGAAGCGGGAAGAAAACCGTATCCAAGACATTCCTATTGTTAGGAATTACCCGGATGTATTCCCTGAAGATTTACCGGGACTTCCTCCAGTACGACAAATCGAATTCCAAATCGACTTGATCCCTGGAGCTGCACCAGTTGCTAAATCTCCCTATCGATTAGCACCATCAGAGATGCAAGAACTATCAAGTCAACTACAAGAACTGTTGGAGAAAGGATTTATCCGACCAAGTTTCTCACCATGGGGAGCACCGGTCCTATTCGTCAAGAAGAAAGATGGATCGTTTCGAATGTGCATTGACTTCCGAGAGCTTAATAAGCTAACCATCAAAAATCGGTACCTTCTTCCGAGGATCGACGATCTTTTCGACCAACTACAAGGGTCTACTTATTTCTCAAAAATTGATCTCAGATCCGGGTATCATCAACTAAGGATTCAAGAGAATGACATACCAAAGACTGCTTTCAGAACAAGGTATGGGCATTATAAGTTCTTAGTAATGCCCTTCGGATTAACCAATGCACCGGCAGTTTTCATGGACCTGATGAATCGTGTTTGCAAACCTTATTTAGATAAGTTCGTGATAGTATTCATTGATGATATTCTAATCTACTCAAGGAACCAAGAAGATCACGAACAACATCTCAAGATGATCTTAGAGCTACTCACAAAAGAAAAACTATATGCAAAGCTTTCAAAATGTGAGTTCTGGTTGAAAGAAGTACAGTTCCTTGGCCACATAATTAATGAAAAGGGTATTCATGTTGATCTAAGCAAGATTGAAGCAGTGAAGCAATGGGATCCATAGACGCCCACTGAGATCCGACAATTTCTGGGATTAGCAGGGTATTATTGGAGGTTTATCGAAAACTTCTCAAAAATTGCCCAACCTTTAACTATGCTAACCCAAAAGGATAGAAAATTTGATTGGGGGCAAAAGCAAGAAGAAGCTTTCACTCTACTAAAACAGAAGTTGTGTCACGCACCTATTCTAGCTTTACCCGCAGGTACTGAAAATTTCATAGTATACTGCGATGCATCCCATCAGGGCCTTGGATGTGTATTGATGTAGAAAGATAAAGTAATCGCTTATGCTTCACGACAACTCAAGATTCATGAAAAGAACTACACCACTGATGACCTAGAACTAGGAGCGGTGGTTTTTGCATTGAAAATTTGGAGACACTACCTTTATGGTACAAAGTGTTTAATCTACACCGATCATAAGAGTCTCCAACATATATTTGATCAAAAGGAGTTGAATATGCGCCAGCGAAGATGGGTAGAATTATTGAATGACTACGACTGTGAAATACGATATCATCCAGGGAAGGCCAACGTTGTGGCCGACGCTCTAAGTCGCAAGGAAAGAGTGAAACCTATCTGAGTACGGGCACTAGGGATGATAGTTCAAACCAGCTTAAAGGCACAAATCCTTGAAGCACAACAAGAAATCGTACAAATGGGTGATCTAAAGAACGAACTACTTTGGGGTGCCGAGAAACACTTGGAATCAAAGTCCGATAAAATTCTTTACTTTAAGGATAGAATGTGGATTCCACAATCTGATGAGCTAAGAAAATTAATACTGGATGAAGCTCATAAGTCCAAATACTCAATTCACCCAGGAGCCGACAAGATGTATAAAGATCTCAAAGAGTTCTATTGGTGGCCAGGTATGAAGAAAGACATTGCTGTGTATGTTAACAAATGTCTAACCTGCCTAAAAGTCAAGGCTGAACACCAAAAACAATCTGGATTGCTAACTCAACCAGAGATTCCCCAATGGAAGTGGGAGCAAATATCTATGGACTTCATAACAAAACTGCCAAGAACATCCAGTGGTCACGATTCCATCTGGGTCATTGTAGATAGACTAACCAAATCAGCTCATTTCCTAGCTATCCGTGAAGATTACAAAATGGAGAAACTAGCCAAGTTATATATCAATGAAGTGGTGACAAGACATGGAGTGCCTATCTCCATTATCTCTGATAGAGATGGACGATTCACTTCAAGATTCTGGCAGTCATTACAAAATCACTCGGAACTAGACTCGATCTAAGCACAGCATATCATCCCCAAACCGACGGGAAAAGCGAAAAACAATTCAGACTCTAGAAGATATGCTTCGGGCTTGCGTGGTAGACTTTGGTGGAAGCTGGGACTCCCACCTACCCTTAATTGAATTTTCATATAACAATAGTTACCACACAAGTATCAAGTGTGCACCTTTTGAAGCTCTTTATGGAAGAAAGTGCCGATCTCCTATCTGCTGGACCGAAATTGGCGACAGTCAGATAACAGGACCAGAGGTTATACAGGAGACTACTGACAAGGTCGCCCTCATAAAAGAAAGAATTAAAGCTGCCAGAGATCGCCAGAAAAGCTATGCTGACAATCGTCGAAAGCCTCTAGAATTTAACGTAGGTGACAAGGTCATGTTGAAAGTATCACCATGGAAAGGAGTGTTCCGATTTGGTAAAAAGGGCAAGCTTGCACCGCGTTATATCGGACCCTTCGAAATCATCAATAGGATTGGCCCTGTGGCCTACAAACTTAAACTGCCACAAGGACTCAACGGTGTACATAATACATTCCATGTATCGAACCTCAAGAAATGCTTTGCAGATGAGTCCTTGCACATTCCTTTGGATGAAGTTCAGATTGATGACAAGTTACGTTTCATCGAAGAACCAATGGAGATTATGGATCGAGAAGTAAAGACGCTCAAACGAAGCCGAATTCCGATAGTCAAGGTAAGATGGAACTCCAAACAAGGTCCAGAATATACATGGGAACGAGAGGACAATATGAAGCTCAAATACCCGCACTTGTTCAAAGACGAATCAGTCAAAGAAAGTACCAGTTGAATTTCAGGCCGAAATTCTCTTAACTGGGGGAGACTGTGACACCTACCCAATTTTCAGGTTCATAGTCTGTACATTATTCATATACCTAATCAATCTTTGTGCATCCAATAATACTTAGTTAACATGAAACTAGGTCAACAAACTATGTCTACCATCTATTCTACACCAATTCCATGAAAACATGAGAGTTCAAGACTCTAATCTAGAAACTATGACATAAAATCACCTATATTAGGTCAAACTATGTCTAATCCAACATTAATTACTTAATTATACACTAATCATAGTGTAATTAGCTTAATTAAGTCTAATCTCACACTAATTACCCTAATTATACCTTAATCTTGGTCTAATTAATCAAACTATGTCTAATTACTACACTAATCTCATTAAACTTGGTAATATTACCCAAACTATGTCCATCTATATTTTATAAGACTATATCATGTGTACATGATTTAGAAATCCTAATTCAATCAATTCCATGTCATATTTATATAAATACTTATATAAATCATTTCTATAAATCTTTCTCACATAATTATATAAATACATCTCATCTATTTTATATAACACTTGTATATTTACACACACACTTATGAAAGACTAGAATTCTCATCACATTTATAAAACACCACCATTTTTATAAAAATCTACCATTCCATGAACTTTTGTACAAAACCCACCTACAAAAACACCATCATTCCAATCACTTACAAAAATCACCTACACACTCCACCCCCATCCCCCATTTTCGGCCAAGAATCCCAAACACTCCACCTCCCATTCTTTTCTTACAACTCTATCTCAATGTAATCTAAAGAATCAATATTTTAATACACAAACCATGCTCTTGTTTCCCTATAAATACAAGACCAAATCCTCCCATTTTCACTTGCACATTTCACAAACTCTCTCACTCTTTCTTTCCCTCTAAAATCTCGGCTCAAGGGAGGTGCAAGACCAACTCTCAAAGCCTTGAATCATTCAAGCTTGTAAGCATTCTTTCATCTAAAGTTTCTATCTTTCTTTCCTTCTTTCATTTATTCTAGATCATGATCTTTGATAACTAAAAGGTTTATGGGTTTTATGATACCATATACTTGTGATAACAAGTGGTAATCTATGACTAAGGTCAAACCATAAACACACCTTCAAAGATCAAAGAACTAGTCCATGTATTCATGTCTTTACTTTATATTCTTTTTTTTCTAGAGCTTGGTATTTGATAACTAAAAGGTTTATGGGTTTTATGATACCATATACTTGTGATAACAAGTGGTAATCTATGACTAAGGTCAAACCATAAACACACCTTCAAAGATCAAAGAACTAGTCCAAATACTTTATGTTTTTGCTTTACTTTTCTCAAGATCTTGATCTTGATAACAAAAAGGTTTATGGGTGTTATGATACCATCATACTTGTGTAAACAAGTGGTAATCTATGACTAGAGCCAAATCATAAACATACCTTCAACACTCAAGAACTAGTCCATTTAAATCCTTGTATTTACTTATTATGCACTTTATTTTTCATGTTCTTACACTATTAACAATGCTTATGGACATAATATAGTTTGGGTAAACACCAAAATCAAGTCTTTTAAGTTATTATAACACAATATTTAAAAGGGTGGATGAGTTAAATAGGTTTAATATAGTCACATACAACTTAAACAAGAATAAACACCGTTTAAAAACCCGGTTTTTAACCCAAAAATATGATTTTAACTTCTCGACCTCTAAAAATTCCCATATTTTGGAAACAACTCCGACCTACTATAAAAAGGCTCCATATTAAATTTCATGATTTTTGGAGTTAGTTAGCTATATTAATAAAATAAATCTTACGGAAACAAAGGTCGTTTTTATATTTAGACTTTTTATAAAATTCTTAAATTTTTAACAAGTGACCTACTGGTCATAAGGTTATTATAAAATAATAATCATAATTTTTGGACATAAATAGCTATCCTTTCAAAATTAGTCTATCTCAAATGATTTTTGAAAAAATACTAAACTATTTCAAATGAGTTTACAAAAAATTCCAGTAAAGTTCTAATATTTTATCAAGTCCATAAACCAAATTTCATAAGGATTGGAGATGGATAGCTATACTTTCAAAATTTTAACTTATTTTGAGCAATTACGACCGAAACGATTAATAAAAATATCTTTAAACACACATTATTGACTCGACCAACTTTTGGAACTCTTCTTGTAAATAAAATGAGTCCATGTGAGTCATCAAACTACTATTTTTATCAAGAATCATGACCATGGTATTTTTGTAAGATTAATCCATCGAAAAACCATCGTGAAACGACTAATTTTTAAGAATAATATTCTTCAAGAATATTTGAGGGTTTAAAACCTTATAAAAACGTAAAACATATACTTTTATTATAAAGTATGAGTTTTGCTAAGTTTAACCATCAAAACGTTAAATCTATTATTAAAACGGTTTGTGAAATTTCAAGAATGAAACCTTTAAAAGAACTCTTTGAACATATGTGACATCTACTTATTTTCATCCATCCTATATTTCTAAAACCCTAGTGAGAGTTTGACATTTTTTTTTCTAAACCTCGTTACCATTACAAGTCAATCTTATATGTCTTGGCAATTGTCGCCGTAAATCCAAGCGTGTAAAATACAAGAAAACAAGAACTAACATTTATACAAAATGACACCTTAATCCAATATAAAGTCCATAAAACTCATAGAGTCCCACCATTGTAGGACCCGAGTAGGACGTACTTCGACCGCAAGAACACAAATTCACCAACACTAGGTGAGTCTTCGTAGCCCCTTTTTCTCTTAAACTTTTGGGGGAAAAATATGCTCTATCTATTTTCACTATTTACTATATTGATTATTCGCTTGTCTATTTGACTATATAACTTGAGCTGAACTAGAATTATTATCGCTTCTCAAGTCCCCTTTTTCAAGAAACGCAACTAGTTAACTTTACTAAGCCGACGGTTAAATATTGATAGATCTATCGGGGTGACGCCCCATTCATCCTTCTGACTGACGCGTTTAAAACAGCAGAAAACGTGGTGAATGTTTATTTCCGATTCTAGAAACAAGAATTAATGCTCCGTGATAAGGCATTAAGCAGGGGCAAACATACTAGGTCATCAGGTTTAGTTGCGGGCTCAATGTTTATAGTATCTTATTCTCATACACATCTAGTCAATATACCGTAACAACTATTCATTTGAAATTGTTGTTCAAATATCTATACTTCTACCTTATACTTAAACCTACGAACTCACCAGCTTTATAGCTGACCACTTTTAGCATATTTTTCAGGTAATCTATTAAGGAACTAGAAGTGCATGGCATACAAATACAAGGAGATTTTAGGAAAAACAATCTTTTGTTAGAAAATCTCAATTTGTATTTTGAAACTAAATGTCATGTAAACTATATATTTTGGAAATGATGAATGCGTAGTAAGTTTCTCTTATTAAACAATGTGTTCTTGATTTTCATACAACTGTCATAACCCGTGTTTCCGCCTTAGACGGGGTGTGACAGAAGTAGTGCGCCGTTAAAGAGAGTCGAGTCCAAAATGTGCGGGATTTGAACTTCGAGGACCCGGATGTAACTATAGGATCCTTATAATCAACTTTTAAGAAAAACCCTAGCCATTTATGAAAGTACCTTTGACGTCTTCTAACGAGCAAGACGATCACGAATAATTACTCGATGATTCGCATTGAGACGGAAGCACGAAGTGAATCAAACATAAAACCGTATATAGAACAGAGATGAAACATAAACTATTCGTATATATAATTGATAACGAACTCGTCATCACAGATTACAATACCGAAGAAGTGTACATCTCTACTTTCAAGCTCCAATTAAAATCCCTAGGTGAGCTCTACCTAGGAATTGTGACTCACTTCACACAGAGAATCACTCCCTCTCTATGTATGCTAACTCTAGCATTGCTTACTACAAATGAACAACTTAATGTCCTATTTATAGGTAAACTGAATCTGTAGGTGAACTTAACAAGTTCGCTCATAATTCTATAGGCGGACTTAGTAAGTTCGCTTGTTAAGTTCGCCTAAACATTCCCTTAGGCGAACTTAACCTGTTCGCTACATATACACTTAGAATTTTTGCTACAGATACAAATTTATGCTCTAACAATTTGTGGCTAGGACCTGTACAATGGCAGAATGAAAAGCCGAGAACAGGAGGAGCGACCGGAGAGGAAGAAGAGAGGCAGGCAACCGAACGGTGCAACGGTAGTCATACGGTGGTGTATTTCCCGGGGCGGGTTCAGGTAACATTGATCATTATTATTTTCCTTTTCGTATTGGTTTTACAGGACGACCCGGTTATGGTTTAGTTATCATTGTGCCGATCAGAGAAGAAGGAGAGGACGATGGTCCGATGGTGGTGCTTCATTCACGACAGAGGAAAGCAATGGCAGAAGAGGGTAGCGGCTTCAATAGTTACGAGTAGCAACATTGTTTCTGGAGAGGATAGCCACGACTATGATCGGCAATGGTAGTGGTGACCGCAGCGACCGAATGACGAGGTGACTTTTACAGACGCGGAATAAAGAGATGACGATGGGGCACAACGATTGACAGAGGATGATGTGGTGGTGATTCTGTTAGAGGATACTGACGTTGGTGTTGGGGGGAGTAGGGTGTAGGTGATGGTGGTGCTCGACCATCTGCAACAACCGCCTTATGACGGCTGTGGTGGTGCGACAAAGGCTGGAGTAGGCTGATGGGAGATGGTGGTTACGCCGAAGCGACGTGACACAGCGGGATGGAATGCATGATAACCGGTGTGGATGGACGCGAGGAAGGAGGCGGCGGTGTCGTGCATAGGAGATGCACGGTGGGGGTGCATGGTGGTGGTAGATGGTGGTGACTGGCTAGAGTGCCATGTGAAGAAGATGTGCGCATGTAAGCATAGGGAAGGCTCGAGTTTGGGCTATTAAGACCTGAACAAGTTGGAAATCATATTGGGCGTAAACTAAGGAGAATGAGATTCGTGTAAAGGAATTGTCAAACCCATATGACGTGATGGAGTTGGGATTTGTACCTTACTAGTTGTTTAACATATGTGTAGAATGTATTCTGATCTGGTGATCGTAGGTTTGAGAGAGTCGAGATTGGACAAGTGATCGGGGTGCAGAGCTAGAAACTTGGACTCGGAGTAACCTGTTAGTTTCTAATCCCTTCTTTTAAAATGTTTCTAACATTTTTAGGGCTATCGTACATACTTTTTGAGACGTGTTTATTACATTAAATGTATAACGAGCTTTTGGGTCTAACCCCATGAGTTTACGAACTTATGTATTAAAATATGGGGTGTTTGTGGGAATTATGTGAGCTAGAGTCGAAGGTTATTAATGTGTCATGTGTTAAGGGTTTCGGGTTCTAACCCGATGCATCTTGAATATAAAATTACTACTAAGGGGTGGTAAATTCTATGGTGAGTTCATGGAAATACGTGAGCTAAGGGTATCGGGTGTTAAGACGTGACATGTGAATGGCCGATCGGGAAGAGTCGGGCCTTGAATTAAATGTTATAAATTCATGTGGAATATATATGTACTGTTCTAGTGTTATGTGGGAGGTGCAGGTGTAGTTAATGAGTCGTGTAAATAGTGTGTTATTATGTGTTTATATTTATGTGTCGTGTTTGCATTGTTGTCTTTATGACATGGCAAACGGGAATTGTGAAGGAAGAGGTCCTTTGGGAAGTCACCAACGGTGACATTTAAGAGAAAATCGGTGTTTTTACAAAATAAAATACCTTAACTTAAACCGAAAATGGGACGAGGGTGAAACGAATGCCACCACGGGTAACCGCGAGCCAAGATGTACGTCTTTCGATTTGAGTAGTAATTATTATTTACCAATTGTGTAGTGTTACACTAGGTAAAGTGATTGGTATGAGTAAGTGATTCATGGATCCGTGTGGGAACATGATGCGTGCTATGTGCTGTAGTAGTATGTAGATTATGTGAAGTTGTGTGGTACTATTAAGTGAGATTATGTGTGAAGTTAAGTAATGTAGAGTAGCATTAATTGCGTTATATTAGAAAATTTGTGTGTAACCATATGTGGTGTGTAACTGTGATTATTATGAGAACTTGATAAATGATTTTGTGGTTCTATGTGAGTTGCGTGGGATGCATGTGCATCCGGTGAGCGTGAAGGTAGAAAGTTAGTGTGAGTATGATGGGAAAGGTTTAGAATCCGAGCAGTGATGTGGACCACCAAATTACATTTGATCACCGTGATTTGGCAGTCTATGATTAGTCTCATATTCTGAATTTGTGTCCATAGTAATCATTCTAGCGTTCTATCTTTAGTAGGATTAGGTAGCTAAGACAATGCGTATGAGATTAGGCAGATGTGGAACTCTTACTAAGAGGAATGCAGATCGACAAGTCAAGCCGACGACTACTATGGATGGAGCTGACAGTGAGGTTAGAGTAGTATTGGTATCTTTCACGTCAAGTGTCAACTGTACGTGATCTTCCTTGAGGATGTGTATGTAGGATCGGTGATTACAAGATGGTTATACTTTTGTTGAGATTGGCGGAAACAATCACAACTATGCAATGTAAACAGATAAACAAAGAGAATACTGATAAATGCAAATTGTATTGATCTTCAATGTTTACAAGATTACAGAGAAAACTCTTAGGAAGCACACACTTGCACAAATGTAAGATACAATACATATAAAGGAACTTAGAATCAAGACAGACCCTTGATTCTAAGGATCAGATTGATCACAGGCCGTTGATCTTGGACCGTTACAAGCTATACTACTATTGGTAGACAACTAAAAGACAAACTGTAGCAAACAGTTGTATTCAGGTCAAAAGTCTTCTTGGAATCTTTGCAGGAAACTTCAGAAGTGGTTTGTCTTTAATCATCTGCACCAATAACATTCCTTCTGCTGATAGATGTGTCATTGTTGTAGCAGAGGTGTCAGCAGCAAAGTCAAAGTTGTTGATGATTTGCCTATCAGCAACATCAAGTGTTTGATGCTGCTGAGAAGCCTATCAACAGCAACTCTGATCTTCAGTAGATAAGGCTATCCGAAGCTTAGTTGTTCATCAACAGGAGAACAACTATCCACAGTAACTAACCTTATCCGCAATAGCTTGTTGGTCAGTAGCAAAATTGTGGAGTCCGCAGCAGTTTGTAAGGCCCCTTTTCCCGGGTAACCATACTTGTTGGATTTACTCATAAATATAGTCATAAATACTGAACTTAAATTTAAAACATTCAAATTCAATCATTACATAACGTAACATAACATGACAGCGGAAGTCTTAACAACTAAAAACATAACATTGACTTAACATATATAAAAGTGGGATGTCAGTCTCGTGCCGGGTAACCATCATGCCTTCGCACGACCCTTCCTTTCTTTACCTGAAATGTATACTAAAAGTCAGCTAACGCTAGTGAGTTCTAGTTTAAAAACAATCATACATAGCATTTATCTTATCGTTAAGTATTATATATATATAATATACGTGCATTAGAATATTCTTTGCCTTACTGTTCTAACATAATATTCATATTGAGTATATACATATGTACATATATACTTCCTCGAGTGTTGCGGGATTTCTTCCTAAGACAGTATTATGAATCTGCCTGGGCTGTCCCCCAATATACTTTTCAATGCAGCGGGATAGTGGTGTGACCATATGGGGCACAAGGAGACTCAACTCGTGGAACCGAGTTGTGTAGGCCAAACTTCCGCTGCTGTCTTGGGCAAGATCCCAAAATTCAGCTTCTAACTTCTTCACCTCATTCCGAGGACAGAACTCCTCGGTCATTAGCCTTTTAATCTCATCCCATGGTAAGGCCATTGCTGCCTCTAGTCCTTCTCTCCCCATTCCACCATGTGAGCGCCCGTTTTTAAAAGACGCTCGTGGCATGACGAACACAAAGGTTGTTGGGGCAGTCACTATTGAAGAAAGTTCCCTCATTACTTTCAAACCATTGGAGGAGTCCTATGGCTCCTTCGGTTCCATAGAACTTGAGAGGATTGCTGGAATTGAAGTGCTTGAAGGTGCATTGTGGCGGGTTGGCACCACCACCACCATTAGTTCCATGGGTACCATTGGTGGCCCCATTAGCTTGAGTGAAATGGGTCACAAGTTGTGCAAGGATAGTAGCAATATCGGTGTTGTTTTTGATCTCGTTAGCACGACGGGGAGTGTGACACCCAGCATTTCATGTCCATATTACATAATTACACGTTCATGAATTATATTTCCTGGTTTATTATTTTGACATAGTTTGTCAAGGGGCTAGCAAAGGAAAACACTATATATAATTTAGTAATTTTTAGAATTACTAGGAAGTAAACTGTTATAACCTGAAATATACGTCGTTGGTGATTGACAAAATCTTTATTCCAGTAAAGTCTAGTAATACGCTTGTTGTAAAAACATAAAATTTGGTGACAATATTACTAAAAATGTACATAAAATGTTAGTTCATGGTGACGAGCTATTTTTGTGTGTATACACTCATATATTAGTTAAAACATTAACTATGGCGGGTTAAATTAGTGGACTATTAAAATAGTCAAGATACAAAATATATATAGTTTTTAATCATAAAAGTTCATATATTGGGTATTAGATCACGGGAACACCTACCGAGTATACCCTACCTAAAAATAGCTTGACTAATACATAGACTTAGTTAAATGATGGAACAAGACCCAAACCCACCCCCTTGTGCACCCTTCGAACGAGAACCACCCAAGGGGGGCCACCCATTCACCAAACCTCCACCAAACCCATCTTTTCTCATGATGTTGTGTCATAGGAACATGCTCATTCAACTAAAGACTCAAGCAAGTGTCAAATCCTAGTCCTTGAACCATGTCTTGTAATAATTAGAGCAATCCCAACACTCCAACTTTTTGATATCTACATGCATATATACGACACACACACACTTATGCACACACATTCACTTTACTCTTTCAAAATCCTAGAACTCAATATAGAGAAGATAGCTAGAAGCCTTGGAGATTCAAGGAAGATTGGAGCTAGGAGTCGGGTCTTGATAGCAAAAGAACACCCATCATTTTCTACTAACGAATCCCCACCAAGCTTGTCTAGTGGTAAGAAACCGACCCCAAACTCTAGTTCTATATTTATTTTCTTGATCTAAGCATATTGTTCACCCTAATAAACACAGGATTTACAAGATTCAAGGAAATTTTTATAAAGCTTAACTTATTAAGTTAGAAATTTAAGTTTGATGTAAAAATATATATAAGGGCCGAAATTTGGTAATATATATACATGATTTATTGTTTTGATGATTTTGTGACAAGTGATAGCATAATTTCATGGTTTCAAGATTTAAAACTAAAATATATATATGTGTATGGCCCTAGATATACATGTGCAAATGTAAACATGCTTAATTTGATTAAATAATCTAGAAATGAGTAAGTACATGCATACATAGATGAAGATAGAAACTTGTATAGGTATATACATCTTTGCGCATATGTTCTTGTTGAAACGTTTGATGATCAAAGAAAATGGTTAAAGAAAAAGGGTATGAATAACATTTGACAAGTAAAATATGGCTAAATATATGTATGCGTGAATTTGTGGTCATCAAACTTGGAGATATAAACATATATATATATATATATATATATATATTAATTTGATTAAATGTTTTGGGATGGTCTAAAGGTAAATTTAGTATATATATATATATATATATATATATATATATATATAGATATATATATATATGGGGATGTATTTTAGATGCTTGAATGAATATGTTAATAAATCATGGATTAGTTAAAGGTCTAACTTAATACATGATGAAAAAGTAAAATATATGTGTAAATATATATGTGTAATCGTATGGAACATACATGTGTTTGGTAACTTGAAATGTTATTGAGTGAGCAATTGTATGATCATAAGTCATAGAACTTGGATAATGATTAAACATATGCATGTAAATATATATGGAAGTCATGATATATGTTCACAAATAACGGGAAACTTGTTAAATCAAAATGAGATATGAAACGACTAAATAAATGAAATCATATATATTTAGAACTTGTTGATAACATGGAAACTAGACATGAGAAATGAAAGCTAAAGACGTTCGGTTTAAGGATAAATAATAGTATGTTATCATAAAACATGTTTAAATATATGTTGAATTGTTGAACTATAATGATATTTGTGTGCATAGATTAGTACGAATAAATGCATGTTAAACGTAAACAAGTTAATAAATTTCGTTCGGAACAAGTAATTGCATGTGGACGAGCTAACATGGTTTATGTGCTCGTAGAACAAATGACATGCTTAGTACAAACTTGAACGATATTTGTGGTTTATATAATTATTGATAGGAAATAATTATATGATGATACATGGACTATAATATAAATATATTATAAGATGTTGCAAAAATAATATTTATTTTTGACAAACGTAACAAATCACCAATATAGAAATATATTATTTTCTCGGAAAATAAGTAAAGCGTCTAGACTGGAATGATAATCACCAACGGGTCATCACGTTAAAACACAATTTTATTAAACCAATATGTGCTTAACGGAGTTCGTTAAGCCGGGTGAACAACTTGTGTCTTAACATGTAAGGTATCCTTGTGTAATTAGGGTACGGATAAGCGGGGTTTACGGTTATTCAAGTATTTGCTAGCATTCATACTATCGAGGTGAGTTTCACTATCCCCCTTTTTCTAAGTTTTGGAAATGTTTTGGGGAGGAAACATACTTGTAATTGTTTTCATATATAAATGAATGAACAATGATCAGACCGTATGTATACAATGAGGGAACAATTTAGCGCTTAAAGTCCCCAGATTAACTCTTTTTGTAACCAGTAGCTATGGTCTTAGCCTGTGATTCTATGGATAGTACTATTGGGGGTGACGTCCCCGGTCATGGTTAGTCGCGCTAACTAGGGGTCCACATGGCCAAATGACCGCATATTGTCTTATTCTCGTGGTTTAGCGAGGGAGGGGCATTCATTTGTCAGGGTTGGTTACGGTCTAGTGTATTACATATGAGTATTTTAATTCCTTGCAAGCTTACAAATAGGGTCAATTAGTCAAGAAATGTTCAAATGCATTGGTTATATATTTATAAATTGTTTGATCGGAAAACTATTACATTTAAACGTTTGTGAACGTTGGAGCTACAAGAACATTTGATCAAAACCTATGAACTCACCAACCTCGTGTTGACACTTTTTATGTATGTTTTTCAGGAAATTGAACGTGGTCGCAAGGTTAGCAGTGTAGGTTACATGCATGCATGATGGATACGACTTTTGGAGGATTTCTCTTGTATATAATTCATCGTATATGAGTCATATTTGTGAAATCTTAATCTTTTGTAATCTTAAAATGATATTTTGAGATGTAAAACTTTTAACTGAGTTATGTATCCAATTATCATGTATGTGTTT
Source organism: Smallanthus sonchifolius (assembly GCA_023525975.1). Taxonomy (NCBI): domain Eukaryota; kingdom Viridiplantae; phylum Streptophyta; class Magnoliopsida; order Asterales; family Asteraceae; genus Smallanthus; species Smallanthus sonchifolius. The sequence continues at coordinate 31,029,142 of CM042040.1, forward strand.
GCGGTAATCATATGCTTTGGAAACCAGTGGATGTTACGCCTCGCGTTTCCGCCTAGGCGGGGTGTGACAGAACTTAGTATCAGATCCATTGATTATAGCGAACTAGGAGTCTAAAACTGAACCTAGTCTACAATTTAAACGACTCACAAAAAAACGTTTTCATTGCATAACCATTCATCTTGTCATATGGATATTGTAGTCACCTCTTGTCACACACTAACCCCCGCCCAAAATTCAGTCCATCATTCGAGATGACCAAGCACCGCTTAGAAACCGCAGTAGTTCACGAGATGGCAGCATCTTCAGCCTTATCTACATCTAGAGGATCCAGGGTGTGCATGTCCGATTGCGATTGGTTGAACCGAGCTATTCGGATGTGGAGGGTAAAGGAGGATCTTTCGACGACATGCCACCCCGCTGGGCTATCGTGCTTATCACGACCTATACCACTCAAATGGGAGTACGTGAAGTGCTCTATTCCCATACTGGTGACCAGAAGCTATACTCATGGGGATAAGATCGGCTATCTGGAGACTGGCATGGGAAATCTTCAGGACGACATGGCGTGTATACAACAACTGAAGCAGCACGTTCTGGGAGTGATGGATCATCAGGAGCTGTACGACCAGTCCCTTGAGCAAGCAGCTAACCGTCTAGTGGAGGTCGAAAGGAGAATAGTTGAGATGGAGTCGAGGACCACTGCTGCCGAGCAAAGAGCGGAGGCTGCTGAGCAGAGAGCAGAAGCAGCTGAGCAGAGGACGACCGAGGATGAGCTCTGGGCCACCCTAGATGAGGCACGTGTAGAGGCTATGATCACTACAGCTGCTGCCCCACCGAGAGTACCTTCCTACTTTTAGACCTATTACGGGCGAGTTGTGCCCGTAACACATTATGTAGTTTCAAACTTTAGTACTGATATGGTCATGTGAACCCCTCTCTTTTGTATCCTTGTCTTTTGGGAACAATGTACTGTGTATGTTTTTAACTATTTATGTGATGGTTTATGTTTTGAAGATGGTTGTTTACGTTTGATGTTGTTGTATCCTTATGTCATGTTATATCATTATTATTATATAATGTTGTTTCTTTTTAAATGTTATGTTATAAAGAACACCATGACACCTAAGCGAAGGACGCCCCGTGACACTACTGGTGACAACAACGAGACGATTTCCCCAAACGTGGAGCAACTCATATCTCAACGGGTAGCTGCTGTCACACCCCAACCGACGGCGGAAACGTCAGGGCGGGACATGTAGACTGTTCATGAGCACAAGGTTGACTAAATTGAGATATATTAATCGTTCAAATTCATTGCATAGATTCAAGACAAACCAAGATCAAACCAAGTACATAAAATGAAATACATAAATCCTTTATTAAAATTAACTAGGTCCAAAACTTATGTGTAGCAAGTCTTGAACAAAATCACACATTAGCACATGAAACATGAATAAAGTAAGGTCAACTAAAAAGTTGGTGAGTATACACAGGTTTATACATAGATAGTGTATAGATGTAAATAATCAAATCCTTACATAACATTATAAAATAAGGCATTTATGGGGAGCAACTATTGTGTAACCAAAGTACAATCAAACCTTTGTAACTAGCATGCAAATTGTGTTGTGGGTAACAATCACCCCAATCTGGGTGGGTTTGTCAGACTCAATAGATCTATCATTGTTAACCGTCGGCTTGAATATTTAATGATTGCACATAAATTGCACACAAACAGTTAACACACCTAGCACTCAAACATAAAGCTCAAATTTTGCATACATGAATGTAAAGATGATTTGTGTTTGTGTAGTTTATGTAAATGAAAACAATTGTGTGTATAGAGTTCATGTTTCACCCCAAAAAGTGTAAAAGAGTAAAAGGGGCTATGTAATATTCACCTGATTCAAAGGTGTAGTTAACACGCGAGGCTAGATATCAATGTGATCCTTGAAACCTCACATGGTTAACCTACTGTAAAGTATATGGATCTAAATTAATAATGTGTACAATAGTCTATGCCCAAGTCTATGGTTGAAATGAATATGTGTACGAAGGGTTGGAGTTGTAGGTGTTAGTGGTTGGTACCTAAAAAAAGGGGGCGTTTTATAAAATGAGGAATTAAAGTGAATAGTCTTAGAATAATTAGGGTTTGGGTTTGAGTAACTAAATAAATCAAATGATAGTTATTTATTTATTTAGTTAAAAAAATAGTGTGGGAATCATATTTATCTAAATATAATTTAAATAAATAAATTTATTTATGAAAATGTGTCAAAATATGATGAAACTATATATTAGTATATAATATTAAGAAATCATACTAATTTTAATTTAAACTCTAAGTGGATCATAAGCATAAACGTAATTAATAATTAATGTAGGTCCCTTCGTGTGTGTCGGATCGTCACATGCAAGTGGTCTACTAGTCGGACCGGGTTACGGAATACCCCTGACTAGGTGGAGAGTCTTACAAAACAAAGTAAACCAAACACGAGAGTCACAATAAATGTTCTTTCTATTATAAACACTCGACGGTTACAGAGAGAATACAAGCTGCGTACTTAGCAGAACTGAGTTCGTCTCAACAAATGGTTTCTGCGTACTTAGTCTCTGTGAACCTATCCTATTTATACAGACCTGATGCCTGCGCACTTAGCAAGTGCGCAGGACCAATTGCTCTTGCGTACTTAACAAGTACGCAGAGGTGTTCTGGCGTACTTGCTAAGTACGCAGGAGCTTTCTCCTGCGCACATGTAAGTGCGCAAAACACTTAGCAGAAAAACAACAAACATTATGTAAAAGTAAATACAACTCGATAAACTATTACATAACGACTCTTACATACAAAGACAAATTACAAACATTAGAAATACAAACTAAGACTCTATCCAGAGTGTTGTCACAGGAAAGTGCATCAACAAACTCCCCCTTGACAACAGCTCGGGATCTTCATCGTCTTCGGTCTTCATTCTTCAGTCTTCACAGCACTTGTTCCTTAGCTTCCATCTTCTTCTTGTAATCAAGGCAGAACTTAATCACCTTGTCATACTTAGCAGAGAGAAGCTTCGTCCATTCGTCAGTGTGGATGCAGTACTTGTCGGCTAGTACCTCCAGATTCTTCACAGAAAAGTTGATGAAGCAGACTTCATCAAATATCCTGATCACTTCCTTTGGCACCATGCTTCCACTTGCTAACTTACCTTTACTCATTACCACAGCCTCGCCTGTTTTTGGATCAACGTACCAGTACCACATGTCACCAAGAATATCCTGAGGTAACTTGCTCAGGGGAATCTTAGTTTCACATCGTACTGGCTTGTATACCAATCTCTTTATGGGCTTCTTAGTCACAGGATGCACATCGTGCTTATCCTTGACTCTTTTGGGCACCAGAGGCTTGAAGTATTCAAATTTCTCTGATCTTGCTTCCCGCTGTAGTGTTACCCACAAACCCATTGCTACTGCATTATTCGAGTGACTTAGCAGATCGCGGTTTGTGAGGTTAACTAGGTCGTACTTGGGCAAAGAGTTGAATGCCTCACTGGTGGGTTTCAAGTATTGAACCCCCCAGATCTTTTGATGGCGAACAACTGTTTATACTCCTCGAACCTAACAGCCAAGATCATAACTGTCGCTCCGTGCTTGTCTGTGATAGATATCTTTTGCCACACGGGAGCTGGACCCTTTGTAGATGCAGAAGGCCTGTCTTTCTCTTTTTGTGCCTCGGGGTCCGCAGGTATAGGGTTGACCGGGGAGGCTTCAGTTGTGGCTTCAACATTACTTGCCATGTCAACTGAGCCTGTGTCGAGCAGAGATTCGAGCGATGGTACTTCAAAGATCTCACCATCCACTAACTCGTACTCTCCTTCCCCGTCGCCCTTGGGAATCTCTATCACCACATCATCGTTATCCTCATTCCGGTCATCACCAGAGTCGATCTCTCCTTCTTCCAGATTAAGGAGAGCATCGATCTGTGCCTCTTTGGAATAGTCAGGCTCTAAATAGAGGATCTCATCATCAGATAAGTCCTTGAGCACGTCAGCCGCTGACTTCCCTTTATCTCCACCACCACCACCTGAGGCATCACCACCCTCTTGCTGAGTAGACTCCCCCTCAGCCAATGGAACAGAAGAGATGGGCACAATCGCCAAAGCTAGGTGCTCACCTCCACTAGGGCCAACTTCAGGATCCTTGTCTTTATCATCATCCTTAGTCAGATCGACTGGATGACAAGACTCGGCACCGGTGGATTTCTTTTCTTTGTCTTTGTCTTTGTCTTTCTCTGTCGCCTTCTCCCCCTGAGCACATAGCTTCGCGGTCAGTTCACCAACTAATTTGACCATCGCTGCGTGCTCTTTTCTCTGCAGGTCCATCCTCAGCTCAAGTGAAGTTCTGTGGCCTAGAATCATTTTGTTAATCTTCATTAACAGTTCATTATGTGCCATGACATTCTTCAATTGCTCATTTGTCCCTGTTCTCTGGCTGTGGAGAATCCTAACTTCATCGGCTAGGGAATTAATCTGTGCTTGTTGAGCATCAGACTCCTCCTTTGACTTTTGAATGGTCTTCAACAGTTCAGCAACTTGGGTCTCTAGCACATCGATCCTTGCTTCATTTGGATCCGAATGCCTAGATGATGAGGCTTCGTCGTTGTGGATGGGAGAGGAGAAGATTGTGTCAAAGTCAAACCCTTGTGAGAAATCACCATAGTTGAAGGGTTGACCTGACGGCTCTTTGGTGGGTGCTGGGATGGGGGATGTAATGATGGGAGTTATGGTTGGGGTGATGGTGACTGACTCCGTGAGAAGTGGAGCAGTCACCGTAACCTGGACGGTTGGAGTAGGGAGGGTCACCGTCACAGGAATCACCTCTGTGACCGCCGTGACTGCCACATCTTCTTGTACGAGTGGCCTTCTCCTCCTTCTAAACAGTTGCCGTGCTGGCGTGGTAGATTCTGACTCTGGACGGGCAGCCTCAACTTGTACTGGCTGCACAGTCGGAATCTCTTCAACCCTGGGGATAACAACCTCTTGCCTATCGCCCCTTTTCTTGTTGGCTTTCTCTCACCTTCGTCTTTGTAGAGCAGCGTCAGAGTCGGAATCCGGCTCGTATTCGCTGCTCGAGCTTTGTCGTTTTCTTTTTGAAGACGACTCAGGCAGGGTTACCTGTGCCGACCTTCTCGGATGTGCCTGTGATGGTGCGTCATCGGAATCAGAAGAATCTGATTCTGTTGCCTCCGAATCGGATTCCTCAGCACCACCAACATCACCTTCATCATCACCTTCGTCATCACCGTCATCATCATCATGCTCTTCCTCTTGCTCTTCACCAGAGTCATCACTCATCTCTGGTGCTGAGTTGGGACTATACCAGTTCCAATCTTCAGGAGCGACGTATGCTTCATTCAGTAGGTGGCCAAAGAGGTGAATGTGCGCAGGCGTAGGTTCTACACTGCCTGGCTTTAGAAACTGAGCAAAGACTCTCTTGTCCACCCTTTTTACCTGCAGTCTCTCCCCGATAGCGCGTAGGTTTGGCAGTGCATCATCGATCAGTAGCTGCACAAACCTCGGGTACAAAAGGAACCTGAACCTCTCTACTGTATTTATCTGGTCATTTAGTGCTTTGAAGATATAGCGAGAGAAGTTATAGCCCCGATTGAGAGACATGCCCACCATGGCCGCTGCTAGGTCATGACCCATGGCATCTTTCCCCGCTTTCCTGGATGAGATGCACACAATCATGATGTGGGCAAAGTAACGCCATTGATCCAATACCCACATCTTCTTGTAGGAAGCATAGTCCCTTGCCCCGACATATCCCATTCTGTGCCTCCAACACCCATCCACGTAGTAATCTGGATAGGATGTCGGGTCGGTGGCAAGGTCTCCGAATTGCAATACTCTCCTTATTGTATTCTCGGAGATAGCAATAGCCCGACCGTCAACTGTAGCCCGTATGACATTCGAGGATACCGTGCAATCGTGCTCTGGAGTTTCCCAGAATTGCTCCAGGTAAGGTCTTGAGACTGTTGGGTTTGCTGAGATTGCATAACTTATTCTTGATCTGTTGAGAAAATCCACAATCTCCCTGTATTGCAAGGCTGCGCCTTTCCATTCTTGTTCGGTGTTAGCCACTAGGTTGAATTCGTCAGTGAATGCACGAGCCATTGCCTGCAAATACACACAGAAAACAGATTCAGAACAACTTATAACACTAGAAGTAGACACACATGACATAGTATAGTAGTTACACTTTGAAAAAAATTTCAGACTTAGGAAAAATTTCTAAGTGTTGGTCCTGCGCACTTACTAAGTGCGCAGGATTTTCCTCTTGCGTACTTAACAAGTACGCAAGAAGCATTTCTTGCGTACTTGCTAAGTGTGCAAGAACAACCCTTAGCAAAAATTTCTGAAACTTGTAATTCGTTCAAAATGTGGGTTGATTAGGTCGCCACTAGGTATGAATCAAGGATTCTAACCTATGGTACCATTATCAACACTACACTCGTTCAATTTTTGACTTAGACCCGTCGCCGACCCACTGTCGGTTCAACTTCAAATGACGGATCAATCGAGGACCATGAGATGATTAGGGAGTCGATTAAAGCTTCCTATTAGCTTGTTAAAGATAATAAGTTACCCAAACAACCCCATATTACCCCAAATTTTGTCGACATTAACCTAAAAAGATTCTAGGTCAGAATTCGGTCCAAAGTGACGATTAAACGGATGAAATCGGCCTATAATCTCACCACAGAGATGAAATATGATGATGACAATGTGATTGGGATGAAAAATCCGGTTGGAACACTCGAAATTTTTTGAGGAAAATGCTCGGAGGGAATAGCATAGGAGAAAAACGATTGAAAAGTGATAAACCCTAAAAAATTGTCTAAGTCATGTATTTATACCCAACACATATTGGTCGTGCGTACTTACTAAGTGCGCAGGATTTAACTCATGCGTACTTACTAAGTACGCATGACTTAAGTCTTGCGTACTTGTTAAGTACGCAGGGTTTACCTCATGCGCACTTATCAAGTACGCAGAGACTCTTATGTGCGCACACTTTCAACTCAAATTATGAAGATTTTAAGTCAAATAACGAACAAGATAAAAATATTCAACCAAGAGGATTCAAATACAATTCATGAGTATTAAACATAAAATATTTTTGGCCTTTTTCTGATTTAAACTTGAACTATGCATAAACTTAAAAACTTAAAATCTTTTTGTTCTTTTCAAGATAGATATATACAATCATTTACACAAGCTATTTTTGATCAAAGGTACGAGCAGAGGATCATGTCAGGCTAACTTATAGCAAAAACGATACAATATAAACATCAAAGAATATGGGATCATGTCATGTATTACTCTTTATTCATACGTAATAAGCACATAAACAAGTAATTCAAGTTGACAATATTATAAGATTTGAAACTATAAGCATCTTTGTATCACGTTCTTGTGTATTAAGGTATTAATTATAAGATATACAACATGTACCCCACTGATATGCTATGATATTTTGCACTATCTTCAAGGCATCTAAGATTTTTCCAATGATTTTCTTAATTTTCAGAATGAAGTTACATAAATTAGCACAGAAAAATCAAGCAGAATCCATAAGGATTATCAGGAATCATAAGATTCAGAATCGAGTGATTATTTTGTCTTGGTTTCATGTGATTTTCTTCTTTGAATATCGTTATGATGATTCGGGATAATGAACATGGTGTTTGATTATAAGGTAAGGGGATCAAACTTTTATCTGGATTTGATTTCAATGAACCAGGAATGATTCAAGGGTGAATACATGCTCAATGGTTAATGTAGAGACATGTCTTGATTCAATCTCTCCTTGCATACTTGTGAGTATGGGCAGTGAGATAAACCGCATTAATTGTGCTAACAACATAACCCGAAACTGATCTCAAAAAAAAATTATTGTCAAAATCTAACATCCTTTATCTGATAGTGATCTTTTCTAATCTTTTACTCACACACGCTTGCAAACATGGGTTCAAATCACAGTTGTAATTTAGATTTAGTTTCCACACTACTAGTGATTCAAGGACGCATACAGCCTACTGACAATTCAAATTACTTGTAAATAAACAGATTAAAAACATAACAATTTTAAACAGATAAGTAAGCATGACGCAATCATTTCCCATATGAGCAGTCTATGAAGTTTAGATCATTTCTGATGTACTATCATTTCCTCTTTTCTCAAGTTAACTTTGAAATTTTCTCCATTTTCTATTTTGTATTTGATTTTTGTAAAATATTTTAAAACTAAAAGAACTATACAGAAAATTTAAAGGAATTAAAAAATTTAACTTCCATGAATTGAATTGAGTTAAGAAAACTTAGTTTTCACTCAGGATTGAACATTCCTATCAAGTTGACAAGATGCTCAAAACGGGATCGATCAAATGCCTTTGTGAAAAGGTCAGCAAGATTGTCATCCGTGTGAACTTTTACAAGTTCAATTAAATGCTTTTCAGCACAATCACGGATGAAATGATGGCGAATCTCTATATATTTAGTTTTGGAGTGTTTCACCGGGTTATTTGTGATGGACATGGTGGCATTGTTGTCAATGAATAGAGGAGTTCCAGTGAAGTTTAAGTCGTAGTCTCTCAACTGCTGCTGATTCCACAGTATCTGAGAACAACCGCTCGCTGCAGCAATGTATTCTGCTTCACAAGTTGAGACAGAAACCATTGACTGCTTCTTGCACTGCCAGGAGACCAGCCTGTCTCCTAAGAATTGACATCCACCAGAAGTTGACTTTCTGTCAAGGTTACAACCGCCATAATCTGAATCAGTGTAGGCTTTGAAGTCGAATGACTGCTGCTTAGAGTACCAAAGACCTAATCGGGGTTTCCCTTTCAGATATCTGAAAATTCTCTTCACATCTATCATATGTGACTCCTTCGGTTGAGACTGAAACCTTGAGCACAAACAAACAGCAAACATTATATCGGGTCTTGAAGCTGTGAGATACATAAGTGATCCGATCATCCCACGGTACAACCTGCTGTCCACATCCTTTCCATCTCTGTCGGGATGCAAACCATGATTGACTGGGATTGGTGTGCCATAAGTAGTGCTATCACTCATCTTGTATTTTGACAAGATGTCCTGCACGTACTTAGTTTGATGTAGATAAATTCCATTCTCTCTTTGACTGACTTGCAGACCTAGAAAGAATGACAGTTCACCCATATTGCTCATTTCAAACTTGGACTTCATCACCTTCTCGAATTCCCTACACATCCCTTCATTGGTCGACCCAAAGATAATGTCGTCGACATATACTTGCACAAGAAGAATGTCACCTCCTGCTTTCCGTATGAAGAGAGTCAAGTCAATCTGTCCACGGTCGAAACCATTAGACAGTAAATGCTTAGATAAAGTCTCATACCATGCCCGCGGTGCTTGTTGAAGACCATAAAGTGCTTTGTCGAGCTTGTACACTTTATTGATATTATGCGGATCTTCAAAACAGGGAGGTTGAGTGACATAGACTTCTTCATGCACCTTACCATAAAGGAAAGCACTCTTCACATCAAGTTGATAGACCTTGAAGCCGACATATGTGGCATAAGCCAAGAACAGTCGAATGGCCTCAATTCTAGCAACTGGGGCATATACTTCATTGTAATCCAAGCCCTCTTATTGATAAAAACCCTGAATAACCAATCTTGCTTTGTTCTTCACAACTACATGACGATCATCCGTCTTGCATTTGAACACCCATCTGGTACAAATTGGCTGAAAGCCTTTTGGCAAGTCAACTAAATCCCACACGTGTAACTTTTGGAATTGAGACAGTTCATCTTGCATCGCCTCAATCCAGCAGTTGTCAGTGAGAGCCTCCTTCATATTCATCGGCTCTAACTGGGACACAAATGCAGCATGCAGACATGTTTCCATGACACCAGTGTTAAATATCTCTGTGTAGAGACTGGTGTTCTCAGTGATGGTTCTATGACGAGTCTGAACACCGGCATAAGGATCACCAATAATGTTGTCGATTGGATGATTCCTATGCACCCTCGTCTCCGGTACAATCGGTTCTTGAATTTCTGGATCTAGATTCGTGCTTAACTCCCCCATTTCCTGTGTTCCAGAGGAAGAAGATTCATTGTTAATTGGATCAGCTGGAGCTTCATTTCCTATAATTGTGTTAGGATTGGCTTGAGCGTCATCTCCAACAACATGAACACCTTCACTGTTATCACTGTCATGAGTTCCAGATACAGATGCAGCATTGGAATCAGGAGTTATAATTGGTACAGTAGCACGAGTAGAAAAAACTGGAGTCATTGTCTCCACGCAATAAATCATAGACATTTGCGGCGTCTTCATCAGATAAGTCAGGAAGATTGAAGGACTTGAATAGCGCATCATAATCAAAACCCCAAGCTGGACCTTTTGGTTCTGGTGGAGTGCTGTGTTTACTACAGTCCACTTCATACCATTCCTCTACAGTACGAGTTCCTATGTTGTACACTCTCTTGCAGGGCGAATTGGCAACATATCCTAAGAAGATGCCTTCCACCGCTTTCGCATGAAATTTAGACTGACGGTCTTTATACTGTAGCAACAAGGAACAAGGACTACCAAAAGGAACTAGGTAATCAAGATTGGGAAGTCGATTGTTGATCAACTCATAACATGTCTTGTTGTGCCATTTCACAACCAGAACCCTGTTTAAGACGTGACAAGCTGTATTAACTGCTTCTGTCCAGAAAGTGACAGGAAGCTCTGCATCTGACAGCATAGTCCTTGCAGTCTCGATCAGTGTTCTGTTCTTCCGTTCAGCCACTCCATTCCGCTAAGGTGTGTATGGCGCGCTGAATTCGTGACGGATCCCTCTCTTGAGAAAGAAAAGTTCCATCAAATTATTCTTGAACTCAGTTCCGTTGTCACTCCTTATTCTTCTAACTTTTAGCTTGCAAAGAGATTCCAAGCTCAGGATCAGGTATTGAAGAATATCAGCAGTCTCGTCTTTTGTACCTAAAAAGTGCACCCAAGAAAAACGTGAGAAATCATCAGTTACAACCAGACAAAACGACTTACCTCCAATACTCTTGATACTTATGGGGCCAAACAGATCCATGTGTAATAGCTCCAAAGGGGTATCGATAGAGTTTTGGAGCTTGGGCTTGTGAGACTTCCATTGCTGTTTGCCCTTTTTACACGACATATAGTCATCTGCAACGGTAAACCTCAACTTAGGAACCCCGGTTACAAAACCGTTTCGGACAAGATGATTCATTTTATGATAAGAAATATGTCCGAGTTTCCTATGCCACAAGATGGAGTCAAGTTCTGTCGCTTTTGTAAGCAAACAAGTGGCAACTGATGAGGTGGTTTTTGCCACGCTCATATAGATCTGATAAGTGTCGTTTGATCTTGGTGCTCTCATCAGAATCCAGTCTTCGGGAACCTCAAAACCAGGTTTGAGAATCAGGCATTCTGATTTGTCAAACATCACCGAGTACTCCTTGTCACACATTTGGGAGACACTCAATAGGTTATGCTTCAGCTGCTCGCAGAAGTTGACATTGTCAAAGCTGACACAACCGTTCGAAACCACGCCTTGACACGTGATACTGTCGCCTTTTTCTCCGACAAAGGCCACATAGCCGCCTCTGAATGGTTTAACGTCTTGAAGCAAGGCCATGTTTCCTGTCATGTGCCGGGAGCATCCACTATCTACATACCAGCGGTTGGAGATAGTACCCTTCGGACGTCCCTGCACGAGTAACAAAAGAATTAGTTAGATTTGGAGACCCAAGCCATTGTGTCCTTGGGTCGTCCATCCTTCTCAAAATAAACTACTTCTTTCAACTCACAGTCATGGTGACTGTTCAAAATTGGTGAATCTTTGGATGAATTTGGAACAGGAGATTGAGAACCTTTAACTTTCTTGTTCCAGGATCTCTTTTGATTCTTAACCAGAACAGCAGACTTTGGCTCAACCACAACCGGTGAACTTGTGGAAGCTTCACCTGATTGAGTCTTAGTCAGCTGTTCCAGCTTTCTCAACCTCTTATTCTATCTTCTTCTTTGTGGCTTAGAGAGTCTAGCCACAGATTTCTCACGAGTGCGTGTACTACCAGATGTAGACACACGAGGTACAGCAGGTCGCTTTACCTTTCTTGCAACAGATGGTTTGGCCTCAGATTTAATCTTAGGTTTTCCCATGGGTTGTACTGGTGGTTTCACCACATTCTGCTTTAGACTTTTGGGAGATGGTTTCACTGGTGCCGACCTGGGGATAACAGCGGGCTGTGAAACAACATGCTGTTTCCCTTGGTTATGAGAAGGACAGTTCACAACAATGTGACCAACCAAGCCACAGTGAAAACAGTTCCTCTTCTCTACATAAGTTCTCTTGTAAGGCTCATTAGATCTGGCCTTAGATAACTCTCCATTATGAGCAGGAGGAGTTGGTTTATGAACAGAAGTCTGACCTTTTTCAGTTTGGTTTTTGGGGGTATAATACTTTTGCAAATTCTCTTTGTAACCAAGCCCATAATGAGCTGAAAAAGCCTCTTTCTTAACTTGGTTAATATTTTTATAACCCCCGTAAAGCATTACCTTAAGTTTATCATTTGTTTCAATGATATCAGGTTCAGTTAAAATGCAGTTATCACTATTAGTGATAATGTTTTTGTGGACTTTCTGTTCAGTCAACAACTCCTCAGAGACTACTCCTTCACGGCAAGTGTCAACCGACCCATCTTCAGAAGCAGTAACATACTCCTCACTAGATGTGGAGTTAGCCTTACTTGAGGATTCATCCTTTTTAGGGGAATCATCCTTATCAGAGGACTCATCTAGACAGGTAAGATTAATGTCTATCAAGCTATTGACAAACTTCCCACTTATTGGTGGAGGAATGGCATTGGTACCAAGACCTATACCCTTCATTTTCCTCACTACTGATTTGTAGTGCTGCACCACAAAGCGAGAGTTTTTCAACTTCTCATTTGTACATTTTAACTGCAGGATCTCATTTTGCAGTTTGTTGATTTCATTGTTCCGTTTTTCTAACCCCCTATACGCAATATCCAAGTGAACTTGTTGCTCACTTATTTGTAAAGAATATTCACATTTTTCCTTTTTTAACGTTTCAACAGACTCTTTAAAACGTTTTTCGTTTGCTTTGTAATTATGAGCTGCCATAGTTAGGGGTTCGAGTTTGTCTTGGAGCTTAGAAATTTCATGCTTTAGCTCTAGACATTTAGAACAAGAAATAACAAAGAAAGGGTTAGAATCTACCTCAGATGATGAACTCTGTGCTTCTCCAATGGCCATGAGAGCAACAGCAGTGGTAGACTCCTTTTCAACAGCTACAGAAGCTTCCTTCTCCTCAGCTTCTTTTCTCTCAGCCTCCATCAGCTCCATGATCTCAGCCATGAGACCAACCTGTGTTTGAGCAATGATGGCGTCCTCTAGATGAACACCCCAATCAAAATTTTTGTCATGCTGAGCTACCAGTCCATTTGACGAACCACCTTGGTGTTGATTGTGGTGGCTAGTGTTGTTGTGGCCGTGGCTGTTTCACTGGCTAGGTCTGGTGAAACCAGAGGCCGGTGCTCGGTCTTTTTGACACTCACGAGCAAAGTGTCCATAGTTCAGACACTTGTAGCATTTGGCCTTGGATTTATCAAATCCAACCTTGGCATTAGAATGTCCACCAATGAACTTTCTTCCTGTTCTGTTCACGAAACGCTTGGCCCTCCTCAAAAGCATGGCCATATTCCATTGAATATCCATGTCCTCAATATCATCAGGATCCACTTGGTTAAAGTCTTCTTCAATAGTTTCGGGATCCGTTAGCTTGCCGCCTATGAAATTCTCATACGCAAGCATACATGATGAAAACAATGCTACGTGATCTTCAGCTATTTTGACTATTGTAGAATGGTTAGCTGAAGACGTAGATGGAGGATATCTTGAGGTGTGTTGATGATTGGTTCCCAACCCTGATCCGGATGCATAACAAGCATGACCACCACACCCATTTGAGTGGTCTTCTTCATTGGAGTGTCCAGTATAGAGGGCAATTCCAGAGCCCGATGATTTTGAAGTGGAAGTCATCCCATGATACATGGAAGGGTCCTGTATCTGAGGTCTATCCGAGCTCTCCTTCTTCATAAGATTCATGTTATGAGCTTGAATCTTACCAATAGCCTCATCTACTGTTAACTCATAGAATTTAGGATTTTCCCTCATCAGGGTTGTATACATCTCAAACTTTGATGGCAAAGCATCAAGAAATTTTTCCACCAGTTCTTCATCGGGATATTTCAGTTCAAAAGCTTTCAACTCCGTTTGTAAATGATAGAATCTAGAGATGAGATCATCTAACGATTCATTTTCCATGAAATTGAAGCATTCATACTGCTTCCGGAGAAGATCCCGCTTACTCTTCTTAATGTCACTGTTCCCCTCAAATCTTTTCTGAAGTGCTTTCCAAAGATCCTTGGAGGTGTCATAGCCTCGAAAACTGTGAAACAATTCCCGAGTTAATGACATAGTGATTGAGCCAACAGCCTTCTTTTCCCGATCATAAGCTTTCTTTTGTTCTTCATCAAGCTTAGAGATGGGCTTTGGCACCTCTTCATCAAGATAGATGTGTGTGGGATGCTTATATCCCTCAAGGATTGGTATCCATAATGATGAGTCGGTGTATGAAATGTAGTGCTCAAAACGCACCTTCCAATTCGAATAATCGTTTACATTTAATAGTTTAGGCGGTTTCTGAGGTGTACCGATCTCATTATCATAATTTAACATGTTTCCAAGATTCTGAAGGTTCGACATAGTGAATTACTTGGTAAAAAAAAAATCAGAAAAATCAGACACTGTTGCGCACTTGGTTTTGGCCTTGCGCACTTGAGATATGGTCTTCCGTAGTTAAGATTTGCTCTTGCGTACTTGTAAGTACGCAGGAGGAAATATTAAGTACGCAGGATATAACTTAAGTGCGCACAAGTTCAGTCTTGCGCACTTGTAAGTACGCAGGAGATAACTCTTGCGTAGTTAGTAAGTACGCAGAAAACTGTACTTTTTACCAAAAATGGTAAGTACGCAGGACACCTTTTCAGCAACTCTCACCAACCTTTTCCGGTCACCTGAAAATCGTCGGAGATAGTGAAAAGTAGGCTGATGATCAATGCAATCGAGCCAAAGGATCAGAAACAAGTTTCTAACCAACCTTTGATGCTCAAAACACAAAAATCGGTTTTTGAGAGATTTTTGCTTCTAAAAAAGTGCTCAAGAGCTACCCCTTTTTTATCACAAAAATCAACAAAAATACCTCTTTTTGCTTGTAAAACTCAGTAAAACGTCTCCAAACTCACTTACAACACTCGAATTCAAGAGCAACGCTCTGATACCACTTGTAGGTCAATTCGTGTGTGTCGGATCGTCACATGCAAGTGGTCTACTAGTCGGACTGGGTTGCGGAATACCCGTGACTAGGTGGAGAGTCTTACAAAACAAAGTAAACCAAACACGAGAGTCACAATAAACGTTCTTTCTATTATAAACACTCGACGGTTACAGAGAGAATACAAGTTGCGTACTTAGCAGAACTGAGTTCGTCTCAACAAATGGTTTCTGCGTACTTAGTCTCTGTGAACCTATCCTATTTATACATACCTGATGCCTGCGCACTTAGCAAGTGCGCAGGACCAATTGCTCTTGCTTACTTAACAAGTACGCAGAGGTGTTCTTGCGTACTTGCTAAGTACGCAGGAGCTTTCTCCTGCGCACATGTAAGTTCGCAAAACACTTAGCAGAAAAACAACAAACATTATGTAAAAGTAAATACAACTCGATAAACTATTACATAACGACTCTTACATACAAAGACAAATTACAGACATTAGAAATACAAACTAAGACTCTATCCAGAGTGTTGTCACAGGAAAGTGCATCAACAATTAATTTATTTATTCTTTTATTATAAAAAGAAAGTAGGTACTTTTAAGATATAAAAAGAAAAATATAAAATATATATTAATATATATTTAGGGAAAAAATTTATTTGTTAAATAAGATTTACATCCTAAAGTATATGATTTGTAGAAGATGATTTATAAAAATTTGACTAAGAAATGATAGTGTATATTTTTTTTTATAAATCCTTATAAAATAGGTAATATGAAAATTTAATTAAAACTAACAATTTTAAATAAGAATTAAGTTTGTTTGGAGTTTCTAAAATTATTAATTCTCATTTGAAACTTGTTTATTTTTACATAGATTAGTCCTAAATGGTAATGGGTTTTATAAAAAAATTTCTTTATAATTAAAAGGTGTTAAAGACGATTTTAAAAAAATAAAGCAGTCCACCTGCCTCAAACCCGGGTGGCTGCTGTAAGAGGCCAACACTCCAACCACTGGGCTATGGGTCTAAGCCGCGTACATATGCGGTCAGTTTGAATTTTAATAGGGACTTGGCGGAGGGCTGGGTCTGGTTACGAAAAAAACGTGTAAAAGAGGTCGGATTGTGGGTTTCGAACCCACGCCACCTAGCCCGGCGGTGCAATGGCTTACCGGCTGGGCTAGGTGGTTTCGCTGTCATCTAAAGGAAACCAAACTTACAAAAACGATAATTGAATCGAGTCCTATCCCCAAATTCAAAACCGTATAAACAGATTAAGAACCCTAGATCAAAATGAGTTTGGTGGGTTCGGCTAACACAAATTGATAAGAGGCTATTGACAGGGTCTCAATTAAGAATCAAACGAGCTAAGATTTACCTGGTATGGTGAGGTATCGAGTGTTGTCGGCTAGGTCGATGGGTCCGATGTTCTTGGTATTCGATCGCTAACTAGAGGTGGAATGCGGGTTGATAGATTTTTTAGAGGGTGTGTATGAGATCATGTGAAGGTAAGAGAGGGGTTTTTACAATTTAATTCCGTCTTAAACACCCGATTCGATTAGGTCTCGCATATGACGGTTATTGGCACCATTCATGCGTAAATTCATTCGATTGTGGATGAACTGGGTCTTGTTTACGGACTGAATACATTCAAGATCAATCAGTGCGTGATTTTCGGGATCAAAAGGCGTTGATTTCACGAATTAAATGGTGGATTGATACGGTTTTGACTATCCAAAGTCAAATTCATTTGAATTCTAAAATGCCCCCTCAATTGATCGAATTTGGCTTATTGTTTTGGCCTGGGCATCGTATGTAATCCATTTCATCTGTATGAGGAGTCCATATCAAGCCTGATTTAATCGAATTGAGTCCTGTAGTGCACAATTTCGACTGGTTTGACTTTGGGGTCAACTATGGTCAAAATTTGGGGTTTAAAGGGTTAGGGGGTTCAAACTAGTTAAATTGTGAATTTATAAAATAATTTATAAAAAAAATTCAACATTATTTGTTTTATTAAAACATATTTTATAAAGATAACTTTTATAAAAGGAAAGTTTCACTTAATTTATTTTTATAAAAATTGCCATTTGTATAAGTGGTTTGTTTATTATGAAAAAGGAAACTACATATATATTTATAGTTTTATAAAAATATATATATACAAGGGATGCAAAACATCATTAAGTTCATAACATTTTACTTTTTTATTCAATTTATCATATAGTATTTATATATAAATATGAAGTAAATATGTTATATATACAATGGAGTTGAAATATTAAAATTTTGATTTGATACAGGTTTAAAATAAGAGAATTTAAGGTTTCATTCTAAGATGAGCAAACTCGGACAGAAATGAGGTATCATTAGTGAAATTTTTAAAATAAAATAACGCTAGAAAATCTTGGATGTTACAGTCTCCCCATGTTAAGGGAATTGCATCCCGAAATTTAACTAGTTGGGGCGATTGCATCAGCAAAGAGGTGGGGGTACTTGAGCTTCATTTGGTCCTCATGTTCCCAAGTGAACTCAGGACCATGTTTAGATTCCCAACGAACTTTGACAATAGGGATACGGCTTTGCTTGAGCTGCTTGATCTCACGAACCATTATTTCTACCGGTCTCTCCACGAAGTGCATTGTTTCGTCAATGAGCACGTCGTCAAGGGGTATATGGAGATTCTCATCAGCAAGGCATTTCTTCAGAATAGACACATGAAATGTAGGATGCACATTGCCAAGTGATGGAGGTAACTCAAGTTTGTAAGCCACTTTCCTAATCCTTTCACGGATCTTGAATGGACCCACATAACGAGGTGCTAACTTGCTTTTCTTTCCAAAATGGACCACACCCTTCCACAGAGACACCTTTAGAAGAATAAGTTCACCGACTTGGAATTCCAAGGGTTTTCGTCGTTTGTCGGCATAATTCTTTTGCCGACTCCTCGCTACTCGAATGTTGTCACGGATTTGGATAATCTTGTCGGATGTTTCCTGAATTAGCTCGGGACCGGTGATTTGTGGTTCACCAATCTCGTTCCAACAGATAGGAGAACGGCACTTACGGCCATAGAGAGCTTCAAATGGAGCCATATTGATACTTGTGTGGTAGCTATTGTTGTAAGAGAACTCAATTAGGGATAGATGTGAATCCCAATTGCCACCAAAATCAATTACACAAGCTCTAAGCATGTCCTCAATAGTTTAGATTGTACGCTCGGTCTGACCATCAGTTTGGGGATGGTAAGCCATGCTCAAATCCAATCGTGTGCCAAGAGCAGTTTGGAGAGATTGCTAGAAACGAGAGGTGAACCGAGCATCTCTATCGGAGATTATGTTTAATGGGACACCGTGACGACTCACAATTTCGTCAATGTAAATTCGAGCCAATTTCTCAACCCGGTAGTCTTCACGGATAGGCAAGAAATGAGCAGATTTGGTGAGGCGGTCAATGATCACCCAAATGCTATCATAACCCCTTGAGGTGCGAGGGAGTTTGGTAATGAAATCCATAGCTAAATTTTCCCATTTCCACACGGGAATTTCTGGTTGTTAATGCAAACCGAAAGGACGTTGGTGTTCGGCCTTGATTTTGGAGCAAGTTAGACATTTGGCAACATAGAAAGCAAAGTCTTTCTTCATACCGGGCCACCAATATTGTTGGCGAAGATCTTGGTACATTTTATCTGCACCAGGATGAATAGAATAACGAGTCCTGTGAGCCTCATTCATGAGAAATGCACGGAGATCATCGCGATCGGGAACCCAAATACGGTTCAAGTATTAAAGTAAGCCATTGGGTTTAGATTCAAGCTGAAGTTCAACACCACACGACATTTCATCGTACATGTTACCCTCGGTGACCGAGACGTGTTGAGCTTCTAGGATACGATTTTTAATGTCGGTTTGAATTCGGATACAATGAAGCATTACATGGTCCTTACGACTCAAAGCGTCGGCTACAACATTCGCTTTGCCGGGATGGTAACGAATCTCGCAGTCATAGTCGTTAAGGAGTTCAACCCAATGTCGTAGCCTCATATTGAGTTCTTTTTGGTTAAAGATGTGTTGGAGACTTTTGTGGTCAGTGAACACCACACATTTTGTGCCATAAAGGTAACGTCTCCAAATCTTCAATGCGAATACGACCACACCCAATTCGAGGTCATGCGTCGTATAATTCTTCTCATGGATCTTAAGTTGCCTTGATGCATAAGCGATCACCTTGCCTCGTTGCATGAGAACACAACCGAGACCTTGGTTGGAGGCATCACAGTAGATAACTAGATCATCATTCCCCTCAGGGAGAGTCAAAATAGGAGCATTGCACAAATTTCGTTTGAGAGTTTGGAAAGCTTCTTCTTGTTTTGGTCCCCATTCATAAGATTTACCCTTGTCGGTCAAAGCGGTGAGAGGAACAGCAATCTTAGAGAAATTTGAAATGAAATGACGATAATATCCCACAAGACCAAGAAATGAACGAACTTCGGTGGGGTCTTAGGGACATTCCAATTCTTAACAGCCTCGATCTTAGCTGGGTCGACATGAATTCCCTTCTCATTGACGATATGACCCAGGAATTAAACTTCTTTTAGCTAAAATTCACATTTGGAGAACTTGGCATATAGTTGTTCTTTTCTTAATAGATCCAAAACCAACCTAAGGTGTTGCTCATGACCGGACTTAGTCTTGGAGTAGATTAAGATATCGTCAATGAAGACGATCACAAATTTATCAAGGTACGGTTTGCACACACGATTCATGAGATCCATGAAAACCGCAGGTGCATTGGTTAGCCCAAAAGGCATAACCGTGAACTCGTAGTGGCCATACCTTGTTCGGAAAGCAGTCTTTGGAACATCTTCCTATTGTACACATAGTTGGTGATAACCGGATCGAAGATCAATCTTTGAGAAACAAGTAGAGCCTTGAAGTTGATCAAAGAGATCATCAATTCTAGGCAATGGATAACGGTTCTTGATGGTAAGCTTGTTGAGTTTATGGTAGTCAATACACATGCAGAATGATCCATCCTTCTTCTTGACGAATAAGACGGGTGCATCCCACGGTGAATGACTTGGACGGATGAAGCCCTTGTCGGAGAGTTCTTGGAGTTGACTTGCAAGTTCTTGAATTTCAGAAGGTGCAAGACGGTATGGAGCTCTAGCCACGGGGTTAGCTCTGGGTACAAGGTCAATGCGAAATTCTACTTGTCGAAAAGTGGAAGACCGGATAGGTCTTCGGGGAATACTTCGGGAAAGTCCCGGATGATGGGGATGTCTTGAATACTCTTCTCTTTGGCATCCTTTTGAACAATATGAGCTAAGAAGGCCACGTACTTCTTTCGTAAGTACTTTTGAGCAGTAGTGCATGACATTAACTTGAGTCATTTGCAAGGCTTTTCACCAAAGACTCTTAACGTTTCTCCCAATGGAAGGGGTATTCGGATGCACTTCTCAAAACAAATGACTTCGGCATGGTGATTTGACAGCCAATCCATGCCTATGATGATATCAAAACTTACCAGAGGCATTGGCATAAGGTTGATTGGAAATGTATGATCATTAAGTTCTAGAGAGCAGTCATGGATAACGAAGTCAATTGTAAGAGAGTCACCGTTTGCTACTTCCACGGTGAAGGTCCTCTCTAATTTGGATCGTGTTCTTGCAACTAAGGGTTCAAAGTTAAGTGACACAAAACTTTTATCTGCACCGGTATCAAATAAAATGGAGGCATATTGACCATTAACAAGGAACGTACCGTTGACCACATCATTGTTGGCCTGAGCTTCATTGGCGTTTATGTTGAAAGCATGCCCACAAGATCCGCCTTTTTTAGCATTGTTGAACTTCGGCACTGGTCACGGAAATGATTTGGGTTGCCACATTCATAACAAGCACGCCCATTTGTAATAGCGGGAACACCTTGATTGGTTACTTGCTGGTTGGTTCGGGTTGGTGGGTTGACTTGCCCTGCAAGTGCCTTGGCTCTACAAACATTGACCGTATGGCCATATTTCCCACAGTGGGTGCATAGGCGACAGGGAATGTTTTGGAGATGGTGATAATTGCATGTGGCACAAAGTGGGTAGATCCCCACATATGGCTTCTTGACTGGTTTTTGAGCCATGGGAGCAACTTGGTTAACAGGGATAGCAGGGGTGACCACAACATAATTCTTAGCCTTTCTTTTCTTATTATTGTGGTAGGGTTCAGTTTTGGCTTCTTTGATGTGTGCAGGAGGGGTTGCGGTGTCGGGAACTTTCTTGGTGCCTTTTCTAGTCAAAGTCCCTGCTTTCACATGGTTGTCGGTCAAAGTAGCAGATAATCGGATAGCATCTTCGAGTGTTGCGGGATTTCTCCTTAAGACAGTATCCTGAATCTGCCTAGGAAATCCTCCAATGTACTTCTCAATGCAGCGGGATAAAGGTGTGACCATATGGGGCACAAGGAGACTCATTTCATGAAACCGGGTTGTATAAGCCAGACTTTCACCACTGTCTTGGGTAAGATCCCAAAACTCAGCTTTCAGCTTCCTCACCTCATTCCGAGGACAGAACTCTTTAGTCATTAGTCTCTTAACCTCATCCCATGGTAAGGCCATTGTTGCCTCCATGCTTCTAGTTCTCTTTTCCCCATTCCACCACGTGAGTGCCCGTTTTTGAAAGACATTTGTGGCATGACGAACACGAAGGTTATCGGGGTAGTCACTATTGAGGAAAGTGCCCTCAATACTTTCGAACCATTGAAGGAGTCCTGTGGCTCCCTCGGTACCATAGAACTTAAGAGGATTACTAGAGTTGAAGTGCTTGAAGGTGCATTGTGGTGGGTTGGCACCACCACCACCATTAGCTCCATGGGTACCATTAATGGCTCCATTAGCTTGGGTGAGTTGAGTTACAAGTTGTGCAAGGATAGCAGCAATGTCGGTTTTGTTGTTGGTCATAGTAGAACAACGGGGAGGCATTCTACAGATTTGCATAAGACAAGAAAAGATGTAAGATCTTATGAAATTTGCTTGGATTTAAAAGGATAAGATAATAAATAAAATAGTAAATCATAGTTTGGATTGTACTCAATTAGCGACATAATCACTTGAATACTATGACCCATTAAGATTAATTAAACTCATATAACTTTCAAGAAGACATGCTTTAGCCTATAAGTAAACACTCACCCCGGGAATTCCCAGGAAAGCATACAGGTCCCTCGGTTGATCGAGATTTATACGAAATGCTTTCCTAGACAGAAAACCCGGAATACAGGTGTCACCCTTCCAGATTGCACGTGACCTCTAATAATTAATAAAGTTTAAAACCTTAACAAGGAAATAAAGAAATTTTATAGATTTAGATCCAGGTAGTTTTCACATGCTATGATGATGATGACAGGGAAGTAGGTAAGAAGGTTATGAGGCTTTACAGTATAGGTAGGGATATTTTTTATTTAATATATTATTTAAGTATAGTCAAATAAGTCATGGATTTTAACAAGTAAGGCATCAAAATGAAATAATAACAAATCATAGTAAGCATGTATTACATAGCATGTAGCACATATCACATAATCATGAAGCATGACATAAGTGGGTGTCCTAAAGTTATAGTCTAGGTCAAGGGTGTCTAATAACCTAGTTCCCTATAACCAAGGCTCTGATACCAATCTATCACACCCCAACCGACGGCGAAAACGCTGGGGCGGGACATGTAGACTGTTCATGAGCACAAGGTTGACTAAATTGAGATATATTAATCATTCAAATTCATTGCATAGATTCAAGACAAACCAAGATCAAACCAAGTACATAAAATGAAATACATAAATCCTTTATTAAAATTAACTAGGTCCAAAACTTATGTGTAGCAAATCTTGATCAATATCACACATTAGCACCTGAAACATGAATAAAATAAGGTCAACTAAAAAGTTGGTGAGTATACACAGGTTTATACATAGATAGTTTATAGATGTAAATAATCAAATCCTTACATAACATGATAAAATAAGGCATTTATGGGGAGCAACTATTGTGTAACCAGAGTACAATCAAACCTTTGTAACTAGCATGCAAATTGTGTTGTCGGTAACAATCACCCCAATCTGGGTGGGTTTGTCAGACTCAATAGATCTATTATTGTTAACCGTCGGCTTGAATAGTTAATGATTGCACATAAATTGCATACAAACAGTTAACACACCTAGCACTCAAACATAAAGCTCAAATTTTGCATACATGAATGTAAAGAGGATTTATGTTTGTGTAGTTTATGTAAATGTAAACAATTGTGTGTATAGAGTTCATGTTTCACCCCAAAAACTGTAAAAGATTAAAAGGGGCTATGTAATACTCACCTGATTCAAATGTGTAGTTAACACGCGAGGCTAGATAGCAAAGTGATCCTTGAAACCTCACAAGGTTAACCTAGTGTAAAGTATATGGATATAAATTAATAATGTGTACAATAGTCTATGCCCAAGTCTGTGGTTGAAATGAATATGTGTATGAAGGGTTGGAGTTGTAGGTGTTAGTGGTTGGTATCTAAAAAAAGGGGGGTGTTTTATAAAATGAGGAATTAAAGTGAATAGTCTTAGAATAATTAGGGTTTGGGTTTGAGTAACTAAATAAATCAAATGATAGTTATTTATTTATTTAGTTAAAAAAAATAGTGTGGGATTCATATTTATCTAAATATAATTTAAATAAATAAATTTATTTTATTTATTTATTTATAAAAATGTGTCAAAATATGGTGAAACTATATATTAGTATAGAATATTAAGGAATCATACTAATTATAATTTAAACTCTAAGTGGATCATAAGCATAAAAGTAATTAATAATTAATTTATTTATTCATTTATTATAAAAAGAAAGTAGGTACTTTTAAGAAATAAAAAGTAAAATATAAAATATATATACTAATATATATTTAGGAAAAAAATTTATTTATTAAATAAGATTTACATCCTAAAGTA
Organism: Smallanthus sonchifolius; assembly: GCA_023525975.1. Classification (NCBI taxonomy): domain Eukaryota; kingdom Viridiplantae; phylum Streptophyta; class Magnoliopsida; order Asterales; family Asteraceae; genus Smallanthus; species Smallanthus sonchifolius. The sequence goes on from CM042040.1 coordinate 31,053,545, forward strand.
TATGATTTGTAGAAGATGATTTATAAAAATTTGACTAAGAAATGATAGTGTATATTTTTTTTTTATAAATCCTTATAAAATAGGTATTATGAAAATTTAATTAAAACTAACAATTTTAAATAAGAATTAAGTTTGTTTGGAGTTTCTAAAAATATTAATTCTCATTTGAAACTTGTTTATTTTTACATAGATTAGTCCTAAATGGTAATGGGTTTTATAAAAATATTCTTTATAATTAAAAGGTGTTAAAATCGATTTTAAAAAAATAGAGCAGTCCACCCGGCTCGAACCTGGGCGGCTGCTGTAAGAGGCAAACACTCCAACCACTGGGCTAAGGGTCTAAGCCGCATACATATCCGGTCAGTTTGAGTTTTAATAGGGACTTGGCGGAGGGCCGGGTCTGGTTAGGAAAAAAACGCGTAAACGAGGTCGGGTTGTGGGTTTCGAACCCACGCCACCTAGCCCGGCGGTGCAGTGGCTTACCGGCTGGGCTAGGTGGTTTCGCTGTTATATAAAGGAAACCAAACTTACAAAAACGATAATTGAATCGAGCCCTATCCCCAAATTCAAAACCGTATAAACAGATTAAGAACCCTTGATCAAAATGAGTTCGGTGGGTTCGGTTAACACAAATTGATAAGAGGCTATTGACAGGGTCTCAATTACGAATCAAACGAGCTAAGATTTACCTGGTATGGTGTGGTATCGAGTGTTGTCGGCTAGGTCGATGGGTCCGCTGTTCTTGGTGTTCGATCGCTAACCAGAGGTGGAATGCGGGTTGATAGATTGTTTAGAGGGTGTGTATGAGATCATGCGAGGGTAAGAGAGGGGTTTTTACAATTTAATTCCGTCTTAACACCCGATTCGATTATGTCTCGCATATGACGGTTATTGGCACCATTCATGCGTAAATTCATTCGATTGTGGATGAATTGGGTCTTGTTTACGGACTGAATACATTCAAGATCAATCAGTACGTGATTTTTGGGATCCAAAGGCGTTGATTTCACGAATTAAATGGTGGATTGATACGGTTTTGACTATCCAAAGTCAAATTCGTTTGAATTCTAAAATGCCCCCTCAATTGATCGAATTTGGCTTATTGTTTTGGCCTGGGAATGGTATGTAATCGATTTCACCTGTATAAGGAGTCCATGTCAAGCCTGATATGATCGAATTGAGTCATGTAGTGAACAATTTCGACTGGTTTGACTTTGGGGTCAACTATGGTCAAAATTTGGGGTTTAAAGGGTTAGGGGGTTCAAACTAGTTAAATTGTGAATTTATAAAAAAAAAAATTCAACACTATTAGTTTTATTAAAAAATATTTTATAAAGATAACTTTTATAAAAGGAAAGTTTCGCTTAATTTATTTTTATAAAAATTACCATTTGTATAAATGGTTCGTTTATTATGATAAAGAAAACTACATATATATTTATAGTTTTATAAAAATATATATATACAAGGGATGCAAAACATCATTAAGTTCATAACATTTTACTTTTTTATTTAATTTATCATATAGTATTTATATATAAATATGAAGTAAATATGTTATATATACAATGGAGTTGAAATATTAAAATATTGATTTGATACAGGTTTAAAATAAGAGAATTTAAGGTGTCATTCTAAGATGAGCAAACTCGGACAGAAATGAGGTATCATTAGTGAAAATTTTTAAAATAAAATAACGCTAGAAAATCTTGGATGTTACAGCTGCCGCCATGGAACAGTACGAAGCCAATCGAAATAGTGGTGGAGGGATCGACAGCGGTACCGGTGCAGGAGGTAGCGGCACAGCCGGAGGTTCTGGAGGTAATAGAATAAATAATCACAGTCGTAACACATAGTCATGATCCAAATTAATGACATTATGACTTGTGATCCTACAGATGCTTCGATCAGGAAGTGCACCTATAAGGCCTTCCTATCCTGTAACCCTAACAACTTCAATGGCACCGAGGGTGCAGTACGTCTGATGAGGTGGATAAAAAAGATGGAATCAGTGATTGATATAAGTGAGTGCACCGCTGATTGCATGGTGAAGTATTCTACTTGCACGCTCACCGATAAAGCTTTAACCTGGTGGAATTCACAAGTAAAGACCTTGGGAAGGCAGGCAGGCATCATATGAGTTATCATGGGAAGATTTGAAAGTCATGATGATCGAGGAATACTGCCCTCGAAACGAGTTGCAAAAGATCGAGACTGAGATGTGGAATCTACATATGGTAGGATTTAATGTGGCTGGGTACACCGATTGTTTCAATGAATTTGCAATTCCGGTACCCCACATGGTCACGCCTGAACATAAGCGTGTGGAAAGAAATTTGTGGGGCCTTGCGCCTCAAATTCACAGCATGGTAACTTCATCTAACCCAATGAATGCCAAGAGTACGATAACTTTAGCTTTTAAGTTAAGAGATGATGTTGTGCGTAATGGACTATTTGGAAAGAAGGAGAATGAGGAAAGTAAAGCTGGGTAGAAAAGGAAGTGGATGGGAAATTCAAGTAGCAAGCCTGGGAAACAAGGGTTTAGGAAACTGTAAAAGCTTTTGCAGCCAACACAGTGGAAAGAAAGGGGTATGATAAGGGCCTACCTAGGTGTAAAAAGTGCGGATATCATCATGCTGGGGGTGCGTCAAATGTGGGAAATGTAGTCGGTTTGGACACACCATGCATAATTGTAGAGTCAACACCAACCTCGCGGGCAAAGCAAAGCAAAGATGTTTCAAGTGTGGTGATATGGGGTACTTCAAGGAAGACTGTCCCAAGTGGAGGAACCAGAACAACGCTCAGGCACCGGGGAGGGCATTTGTGATGGGTGCAGGGGACGCACGCCAGGACCCGACTATTGTCACTGGTACGTTCCCAATAAATAATCACTATGCCTCTGTACTTTTTGATTCGGGTGCTGATATGAGCTTTGTGTCAAATGATTTTAAACCTTTACTTGGTATTACTGCCAGCAAGCAAGAACAAAGATATACAATTGAATTAGCAAATAGGAAATTAATAGAAATCGGAGAGGTCATTAAGGGTTGTACTTTATGTCTAGAAAACCATGCATTTAGTATAGACCTTCTACCAATTGATCTGTGAAGTTTTGACATTGTTATTGGCATGGATTGGTTGTCGAAAAATCATGTCGAGATCGTGTGTTTCGAAAAGATTGTACGTATCCCACTACCAAGCAGAGAAATTCTTTCTATTCACGGCGAAAAATGTGGAACATTTTTAAAGATGATAAGCTGCATGAAAGCTCATAAGTATCTACGCAAGGGTTATTGCACATTCATGTCTCACATCGTCGAGAAGAAACCTGAGGAACGTCGACTCGAGGACATACCAATCGTCAGGGATTACTCTGGGGTATTTCCCGAGGACTTACCAGGATTACCACCATCAAGACAAGTCGAGTTCCGGATCGACCTAGTACTAGGAGCCGCACCAGTTGCACGATCGCCGTATCGTCTAGCCCCTTTTGAGATGCAGGAACTGTCGAGCCAACTACAAGAGTTACTTGACAAAGGTTTCCTAAGACCAAGTTTCTCACCATGGGGAGCACCGGTCCTGTTTGTAAAGAAAAAGGATGGAACCTTTAGGATGTGCATTGATTACCGGGAGTTGAACAAACTGACAATCAAAAACCGGTATCCTCTTCCTCGAATAGACGATTTATTCCATCAACTTCAAGGTTCCGGTTTCTATTCTATGATTGATCTATGACCAGGGTATCATCAACTGAAAATTCAGGAAGAAGATATACCAAAAACGTCTTTTAGGACTCTTTACGGTCACTACGAGTTCCTAGTTATGCCATTTGGCTTGACTAATGCACCGGCCGTTTTCATGGATCTCATGAACCGCGTCTGCAAGCCATACTTAGATAAATTTGTGATTATGTTTATCGATGACATATTAATATATTCACGAACCAAGGAGGAACATGAACATCATTTGAAATTAATCTTGGAACTACTCAGGAATGAGAAGCTTTATGCCAAATTCTCTAAGTGTGAGTTTTGGATCCGAGAGGTTCATTTTCTCGGACATGTCATCAATAAGAAGGGTATCCATGTGGATCTATCAAAGATTGAAGCTATCAAAAACTGGGAAGCACCAAGAACTCCGACTGAGGTGCGTCAATTTCTAGGTTTGGCAGGCTATTACAGGCGATTCGTCGAGAATTTTTCAAAGATAGCCTTGCTTTTGACCACGTTAAGTCAGAAGGACAAAAAGTTTGATTGGACTGATAAACAAGAATCAGCTTTTCAATTGCTGAAGCAGAAGTGTAGGTCCCTTCGTGTGTGTCGGATCGTCACATGCAAGTGGTCTACTAGTCGGACTGGGTTGCGGAATACCCGTGACTAGGTGGAGAGTCTTACAAAACAAAGTAAACCAAACACGAGAGTCACAATAAACGTTCTTTCTATTATAAACACTCGACGGTTACAGAGAGAATACAAGCTGCGTACTTAGCAGAACTGAGTTCGTCTGAACAAAATGGTTTCTGCGTACTTAGCTTCTGTGAACCTATCCTATTTATACAAACCTGATGCCTGCGCACTTAGCAAGTGCGCAGGACCAATTGCTCTTGCGTACTTAACAAGTACGCAGAGGTGTTCTTGCGTACTTGCTAAGTACGCAGGAGCTTTCTCCTGCGCACATGTAAGTGCGCAAAACACTTAGCAGAAAAACAATAAACATTATGTAAAAGTAAATACAACTCGATAAACTATTACATAACGACTCTTACATACAAAGACAGATTACAGACATTAGAAATACAAACTAAGACTCTATCCAGAGTGTTGTCACAACTCCCCCTTGACAACAGCTCGGGATCTTCATCGTCTTCAGTCTTCATTCTTCAGTCTTCACAGCTCTTGTTCCTTAGCTTCCATCTTCTTCTTGTAATCAAGGCAAAACTTGATTAACTTGTCGTATTTGGCCGAGAGAAGCTTTGTCCATTCGTCAGTGTGGATGCAGAACTTGTCTGCTAGTACCTCCAGATCGTTCACAGAGAAATTGATGAAGCAGACTTCATCAAAAACCCTGATCACTTCCTTTGGTACTGTGTTTCCACTATCTGACTTACCTTTACCCATAACCACAGCCTCGCCCGTTTTTGGATCAACGTACCAGTACCACATGTCACCAAGAATATCCTGAGGTAACTTGCTCAGGGGAATCTTAGTTTCACATCGCACTGGCTTGTATACCAATCTCTTTAAGGGTTTCTTAGTCACAGGATGCACAGCGTGCTTATCCTTGACTCTTCTGGGCTTGAGGTATTCAAATTTCCCTGATCTTGCTTCCCGCTATAGTGTAACCCACAAACCCATTGCTACTGCATTACTCGAGTGACTCAGCAGGTCGCGGTTTGCGAGGTTCACAAGGTCGTACTTGGGCAAAGAGTTGAACGCCTCACTGGTGGGTTTCAAGTATTGAACTCCCCCAGATCTTTTGATGGCGAACAGCTGCTTGTCCTCCTCGAACCAAACAGCCAAGATCATACCTGTCGCTCCATGCTTGTCTGTGATAGATGTCTTTTGCCACACGGGAGCTGGACCCTTTGTAGATGCAGAAGGCATGTCTTTCTCTTTTTGTGCCTCGGGGTCCACAGGTGTAGGGTCGACTGGGGAGGCTTCAGTTGTAGCTTCAACATTACTTGCCATGTCAACTGAGCATGTGTCTTTTTTGAGCAGAGATTCGAGCGATGGTATTTCAAAGATCTCACCACCCTCTAACTCGTACTCTAGTTCCCCGTCGCCCTTGGGAATCTCGATTATCAGATCATCGTTCCAGTCATCACCAGAGTCAATCTCTCCTTCTTCCAGATTAAGGAGAGCATCGATCTGTGCCTCTTTGGAATAGTCAGGCTCTAAGTAGAGGATCTCATCATCAAATAAGTCCTTGAGCACGTCAGCCGCTGACTTCCCTTTATCTCCACCACCACCACCTGAGGTATCACCACCCTCTTGCTGAGTAGACTCGCCCTCAGCCAATGGAACAGAAGAGATGGGCACAATCGCCAAAGCTAGGTGCTCACCTCCACTAGGACCGACTTCAGGATCCTTGTCTTTATCATCATCCTTAGTCAGATCGACTGGATGACAAGACTCGGCACCGGTGGATTTCTTTTCCTTGTCTTTCTCTTTCTCTTTCTCTGTCTCCTTCTCCCCCTGAACACCTAGCTTCGCGGTCAGTTCACCAACTAATTGGACCATCGCTTCGTGCTCTTTTCTCTGCAAGTCCATCCTCAGCTCAAGTGAAGTTCTGTGGCCTAGAATCATTTCGTTAGTCTTCATTAACAGTTCATTCTGTGCCATGACATTCTTCAATTGCTCATTTGTCCCTGTTCTCTGGCTGTGGAGAATCCTAACTTCATCGGCCAGGGAATTAATCTGTGCTTGTTGAGCATCAGACTCCTCCTTTGACTTTTGAATGGTCTTCAACAGTTCATCAACTTGGGTCTCTAGCACATCGATCCTTGCATCATTCAGATCAGGATGCCTAGAGGATGAGGCTTCGGCATTATGGATGGGAGAGGAGAAGATTGTGTCAAAGTCAAACCCTTGTGAGAAATCACCATAGTTGAAGGGTTGACCTGACGGCTCTTTGGTGGGTGTTGGGATGGGGGATGAAATGATGGGAGTTATGGTTGGGGTGATGGTGACTGACTCCGTGAGAAGTGGAGCAGTCACCGTCACCTGGACGGTTGGAGTAGGGAGGGTCACCGTCATAGGAATCACCTCTGTGACCGCCGTGACTGCCACATCTTCTTGTACCAGTGGCTTTCTCCTCCTTGTAAACTGTTGCCGTGCTGGCGTGGTAGATTCTGACTCTGGACGGGCAGCCTCAACTTGTACTGGCTGCACAGTCTGAATCTCTTCAACCCTAGGGATAGCAACCTCTTGCCTATCGCCCCTTTTCTTCTTGGCTTTCTCTCGCCTTCGTCTTTGTAGAGCAGCGTTAGAGTCGGAATCCGGCTCGTATTCGCTGCTCGAGCTTTGTTGTTTTCTTTTTGAAGACGACTCAGGCAGGGTTACCTGTGCCGACCTTCTCGGATCTACCTGTGATGGTGCGTCATCGGAATCAGAAGAATCTGATTCGGTTGCCTCCAAATCGGATTCCTCTGCACCACCAACATCACCTTCATCATCACCTTCATGTTTATCATCACCTTCATCATCCTCATTCTCTTCATCTTGTTCTTCATCAGAGTGATCACTCATCTCTGGTCCCGAGTTGGGACTATACCAGTTCCAGTCCTTCGGAGCGACGTATGCTTCATTAATCAGGTGGCCGAAGAGTTGGTAATGCATCATCGATCAGTAGTTGCACAAACCTCGGGTACAAAAGGAACCTGAACCTCTCTGCTGTATTTATCTGGTCATTTAGTGCTTTGAAGATATAGCGAGAGAAGTTATAGCCCCGATTGAGAGACAGGCCCACCATGGCCGCTGCTAGGTCATGACCCATGGCATCTTTCCCCGCTTTCCTGGATGAGATGCACACAATCATGATGTGGGCAAAGTAACGCCATTGATCCAATACCCACATCTTCTTGTAGGAAGCATAGTCCCTTGCCCCTACATATCCCATTCTGTGCCTCCAACACCCATCCACGTAGTAATCTGGATAGGATGTCGGGTCGGTGGCAAGGTCTCCGAATTGCAATACTCTCCTTATTGTATCTTTCGAGATAGCAATAGCCCGACCGTCAACTGTAGCCGGTATGACATTCAGGGATACCGTGCAATCGTGCTCTGCAGTCTCCCAGAATTGCTCCAGGTACGGTCTTGAGACTGTTGGGTTTGCTGAGATTGCATAACTTATTCTTGATCTGTTGAGAAAATCCACAATCTCCCTGTATTTCAAGGCTACACCTTTCCATTCTGGTTCGGTGTTAGCCACTAGGTTGAATTCATCAGTGAATGCACGAGCCATAGCCTGCAAACACACACAGAAAACATATTTAGAAAAACTTATAACACTGGAAGTAGACACACAGGACATAGTATAGTAGTCACACTTTGAAAAAAATTTCAGACTTAGGAAAAATTTCTAAGTGTTGGCCTGCGCACTTAGCAAGTGCGCAGGTTTTTCCTCTTGCATACTTAACAAGTACGCAAGAATTACTTCTTGCGTACTTGCTAAGTGCGCAAGAACAACCCTTAGCAAAAAATTCAGAATTTTAAAATCTTTCAAAGCGTGTGTTGATTAGGTCGCCACTAGGTCGGAATCAGGGATTCCAACCTATGGTACCATTATTAACACCACAAAACACTACACCACGAGCAATTTTGACCTAGGTCAGTCGAACGACCCATTGACTGTTCAACTTCAATCGACGGATCAGACGATGACTAAGAGAATGAATAGAGGATCGATTAGGCGTGTATTAGCAAATTAATGTCAATAAGTTACCCAAACAACCCCATTTCAACCCAAAATGTATCGGATTTAACCTAATATTTTCTAAGTCAAAAATCGGTCCAAATGTCAAGAATCGATGGATGGAATTGGCCTATAATCTCACCACTGAGATGAAATACGAAGATGACAATGTGATTGGGATGAAAAATCCGGTAGGAACACTCGAAATTTTTGAGGAATATGGTCGGAGGGAATATCACAGGAGAAAACGTTTGAAAGTGATAAACCCTAAAAAAATTTTCTAAGTCCTGTATTTATACCCAACACATATTGGTCGTGCGTACTTACTAAGTGACCAGGACTTAACTCCTGCGTACTTACTAAGTACGCATGACTTAAGTCTTGCGTACTTGTTAAGTACGCAGGGTTTACCTCATGCGCACTTATCAAGTACGCAGAGACTCTTATGTGCGCACACTTTCAACTCAAATTATGAAGATTTTCAAGTCAAATAACGAACAAGAAAAAAATATTCAACCAAGAGGATTCAAATACAATTCATGAGGATTAAACATAAAATATTTTTTGGCCTTTTTCTGATTTAAACTTGAACTATGCATAAACTTAAAAACTTAAAATCTTTTTGTTCTTTTCAAGATAGATATATACAATCATTTACACAAGCTATTTTTGATCAAAGGTTCGAGCAGAGGATCATATCAGGCTAACTTATAGCAAAAAAAAATGATACAATATAAACATCAAAGAATATGGATCATGTCATGTATTACTCTTTATTCATACGTAATAAGCACATAAACAAGTAATTCAAGTTGACGATATTATAGGATTTGAAACTATAAGCATCTTTGTATCACGTTCTTGTGTATTAAGGTATTAATTATAAGATATACAACGTGTACCCCACTGATATGCTATGATATTTTGCACTATCTTCAAGGCATCTAAGATTAGTTTCAATTATTTTCTTAATTTTCAGAATGAAGTTACATCAATTAGCACAGAAAAATCAAGCAGAATCCATAAGGATTATCAGGAATCATAAGATTCAGAATCAAGTGATTCTTTTGTCTTGGTTTCATGTGATTTTCTTCTTTGAATATCGGTATGATGATTCGGGATAATGAACATGGTGTTTGATTATAGGGTAAGGGGATCCAACTTTTATATGGATTTGATTTCAATGAACCAGGAATGATTCAAGGGTGAATACATGTTCAACGGTTAATATAGAGACATGTCTTGATTCAATCTCTCCTTGCATACTTGTGAGTATGGGCAGCGAGATGAACCGCATTAATTGTGCTAACAACATAACCCGAAACTGATCTCAAAAGAAAATTATTGTCAAAATCTAACATCCTTTATCTGATAGTGATCTTTTTGAATCTTTTACTCACACACGCTTGCAAACATGGGTTCAAATCACAGTTGTAATTTAGATTTAGTTTCCACACTACTAGTGATTCAAAGACGCATACAGCCTACTGACAATTCAAATTACTTGTAAATAAACAGATTAAAAATATAATAATTTTAAACAGATAAGTAAGCATGACACAATCATTTCCCATATGAGCAGTCTATGAAGTTTAGATCATTTCTGATGTACTATCATTTCCTCTTTTCTCAAGTTAACTTTGAAATTTTCTCCATTTTCTATTTTGTATTTGATTTTTGTAAAATATTTTAAAACCTAAAGAACTGTACAGAAAATTTAAAGGAATTAAAAATTTAACTTCCATGAATTGAATTGAGTTAAGAAAACTTAGTTTTCACTCAGGATTGAACATTCCTATCAAGTTGACAAGATGCTCAAAACGGGATCGATCAAATGTCTTTGTGAAAAGGTCAGCAAGATTGTCATCCGTGTGAACTTTTACAAGTTCAATTAAATGCTTTTCAGCACAATCACGGATGAAATGATGGCGAATCTCTATATGTTTAGTTTTGGACTGTTTCACCGGGTTATTTGTGATGGACATGGTGGCATTGTTGTCAATGAATAGAGGAGTTCCAGTGAAGTTTAAGCCGTAGTCTCTCAACTGCTGCTGAATCCACAGTATCTGAGAACAACCGCTCGCTGCAGCAATGTATTCTGCTTCACAAGTTGAGACAGAAACCGTTGACTGCTTCTTGCACTACCAGGAGACCAGCCTGTCTCCTAAGAATTGACATCCACCAGAAGTTGACTTTCTGTCAAGGTTACAACCGCTATAATCTGAATCAGTGTAGGCTTTGAAGTCGAATGACTGCTGCTTAGAGTACCAAAGACCTAATCGGGGTTTCCCTTTCAGATATCTGAAAATTCTCTTCACATCTATCATATGTGACTCCTTCGGTTGAGACTGAAACCTTGAGCACAAACAAACAGCAAACATTATATCGGGTCTTGAAGCTGTGAGATACATAAGTGATCCGATCATCCCACGGTACAACCTGCTGTCCACATCCTTTCCATCTCTGTCGGGATGCAAACCATGATTGACTGGGATTGGTGTGCCATAAGTAGTGCTATCACTCATCTTGTATTTTGACAAGATGTCCTGCACGTACTTAGTTTGATGTAGATAAATTCCATTCTCTCTTTGACTGACTTACAGACCTAGAAAGAATGACAGTTCACCCATATTGCTCATTTCAAACTTGGACTTCATCACCTTCTCGAATTCCCTACACATCCCTTCATTGGTCGACCCAAAGATAATGCCGTCGACATATACTTGCACAAGAAGAATGTCACCTCCTGCTTTCCGTATGAAGAGAGTCGAGTCAATCTGTCCACGGTCGAAACCATTAGACAGTAAATGCTTAGATAAAGTCTCATACCATGCCCGCGGTGCTTGTTGAAGACCATAAAGTGCTTTGTCGAGCTTGTACACTTTATTGATATTATGCGGATCTTCAAAACTTGGAGGTTGAGTGACATAGACTTCTTCATGCACCTTACCATAAAGGAAAGCACTCTTCACATCAAGTTGATAAACCTTGAAGCCGACATATGTGGCATAAGCCAAGAACAGTCGAATGGCCTCAATTCTAGCAACTGGGGCATATACTTCATTGTAATCCAAGCCCTCTTGTTGATAAAAACCCTGAACAACCAATCTTGCTTTGTTCTTCACAACTACATGACGATCATCCGTCTTGCATTTGAACACCCATCTGGTACCAATTGGCTGAAAGCCTTTTGGCAAGTCAACTAAATCCCACACGTGCAACTTTTGGAATTGAGACAGTTCATCTTGCATCGCCTCAATCCTGCAGTTGTCAGTGAGAGCCTCCTTCACATTCTTCGGCTCTAACTGGGACACAAATGCAGCATGCAGACATGTTTCCATGACACCAGTGTCAAATATCTCTGTGTAGAGACTGGTGTTCTCAGTGATGGTTCTATGACGAGTCTGAACACCGGCATAAGGATCACCAATAATGTTGTCGATTGGATGATTCCTATACACCCTCGTCTCTGGTATAATCGGTTCTTGAATTGCTGGATCTAGATTCGTGCTTAACTCCCCCATTTCCTGTGTTCCAGAGGAAGAAGATTCAATGTTAATTGGATCAGCTGGAGCTTCATTTCCTATAATTGTGTTAGGATTGGCTTGAGCGTCATCTCCAACAACATGAACACCTTCACAGTTATCACTGTCATGAGTTCCAGATGTAGATGCAGCATTGGAATCAGGAGTTATAATTGGTACAGTAGCACGAGTAGAAAAACTGGAGTCATTGTCGCCACGCAATAAATCATAGACATTTGCGGCGTCTTCATCAGATAAGTCAGGAAGATTGAAGGACTTGAATAGTGCATCATAATCAAAACCCCAAGCTAGACCTTTTGGTTCTGGTGGAGTGCTGTGTTTACTACAGTCCACTTCAAACCATTCCTCTATAGTACGAGTTCCTATGTTGTACACTCTCTTGCAGGGCGAATTGGCAACATATCCTAAGAAGATGCCTTCCACCGCTTTCGCATGAAATTTAGACTGACGGTCTTTATACTGTAGCAACAAGGAACAAGGACTACCAAAAGGAACTAGGTAATCAAGATTGGGAAGTCGATTGTTGATCAACTCATAACATGTCTTGTTGTGACTTTTCACAACCAGAACCCTGTTTAAGACGTGACAAGCTGTATTAACTGCTTCTGCCCAGAAAGTGACAGGAAGCTTTGCATCTGACAGCATAGTCCTTGCAGTCTCAATCAGTGTTCTGTTCTTCCGTTCAGCCACTCCATTCTGCTGAGGTGTGTACGGCGCGCTGAATTCGTGACGGATCCCTCTCTTGAGACAGAAAAGTTCCATCAAATTATTCTTGAACTCAGTTCCGTTGTCACTCCTTATTCTTCTAACTTTCAGCTTGCAAAGAGATTCCAAGCTCAGGATCAGGTATTGAAGAATATCAGCAGTCTCGTCTTTTGTACCTAAAAAGTGCACCCAAGAAAAACGTGAGAAATCATCAGTTATAACCAGACAAAATGACTTACCTCCAATACTCCTGATACTTATGGGGCCAAACAGATCCATGTGTAATAGCTCCAAAGGGGTATCGATAGAGTTTTGGAGCTTGGGCTTGTGAGACTTCCGTTGCTGTTTGCCCTTTTTACACGGCATACAGTCATCTGCAACGGTAAACCTCAACTTAGGAACCCCGGTTACCAAACCGTTTCGGACAAGATGATTCATTTTACGATATGAAATATGTCCGAGTTTCCTATGCCACAAGATGGAGTCAAGTTCTGTCGCTTTTGTAAGCAAACAAGTAGCAACTGATGCGGTGGTTTTTGCCACGCTCATATCGATCTGATATGTGTCATTTGATCTTGGTGCTCTCATAAGAATCCAGTCTTCGGGAACCTCAAAACCAGGTTTGAGAATCAGGCATTCTGATTTGTCAAACATCACCGAGTACTCCTTGTCACACATTTGGGAGACACTCAACAGGTTATGCTTCAGCTGCTCGCAGAAGTTGACATTGTCAAAGCTGACACAACCGTTCGAAACCACGCCTTGACACGTGATACTGCCGCCTTTTTCTCCGGCAAAGGCCACATAGCCGCCTCTGAATGCTTTAACGTCTTGAAGCAAGGCCATGTTTCCTGTCATGTGCCGGGAGCATCCACTATCTACATACCAGCGGTTGGAGATAGTACCCTTCGGACGTCCCTGCACGAGTAACAAAAGAATTAGTTAGATTTGGAGACCCAAGCCATTGTGGTCTTGGGTCGTCCATCCTTCTCAAAATAAACTACTTCTTTCAACTCACAGTCATGGTGACTGTTCAAAATTGGTGATCTTTGGATGAATTTGGAACAGGAGATTGAGAACCTTTAACTTTCTTGTTCCAGGATCTCTTTTGATTCTTAACCAGAACAGCAGACTTTGGCTCAACCACAACCGGTGAACTTGTGGAAGCTTCACCTGATTGAGTCTTAGTCAGCTGTTCCAGCTTTCTCAACCTCTTATTCCTTCTTTTTCTTTGTGGCTTAGAGAGTCTAGCCACGGATTTCCACGAGTGCGTGTACTACCAGATGTAGACACACGAGGTACAGCAGGTTGCTTTACCTTTCTTGCAACAGATGGTTTGGCCTCAGATTTAATATTCGGTTTTCCCATGGGTTGTACTGGTGGTTTCACCACATTCTGCTTTGGACTTTTGGGAGATGGTTTCACTGGTGGCGACCTGGGGATAACAGCGGGCTGTGAAACAACATGTTGTTTCCCTTGGTTCTTAGAAGGACAGTTCACAACAATGTGCCCAACCAAGCCATAGTGAAAACAGTTCCTCTTCTCTACATAAGTTCTCTTGTAAGGCTCATTAGATCTGGGCTTAGATAACTCTCCATTATGAGCAGGAGGAGTTGGTTTATGAACAGAAGTCGAACCTTTTTCAGTTTGGTTTTTGGGGGTATAATACTTTTGCAAATTCTCTTTGTAACCAAGCCCATAACGAGCTGAAAAAGCCTCTTTCTTAACTTGGTTAATATTTTTATAACCCCCGTAAAGCATTACCTTAAGTTTATCATTTGTTTCAATGATATCAGGTTCAGTTAAAATGCAGTTATCACTATTAGTGATAATGTTTTTGTGGACTTTCTGTTCAGTCAACAACTCCTCAGAGACTACTCCTTCAGGGCAAGTGTCAACCGACCCATCTTCAGAAGCAGTAACATACTCCTCACTAGATGTGGAGTTAGCCTTACTTGAGGATTCATCCTTTTTAGGGGAATCATCCTTATCAGAGGACTCATCTAGACAGGTGAGATCAATGTCTATCAAGCTATTGACAAACTTCCCACTTATTGGTGGAGGAATGGCATTGGTACCAAGACCTATACCCTTCATTTTCCTCACTACTGATTCGTAGTGCTCCACCACAAAGCGAGAGTTTTTCAACTTCTCATTTGTACATTTTAACTGTAGGATCACATTTTGCAGTTTGTTGATTTCTTTGTTCCGTTTTTCTAACCCCCTATACGCAATATCCAAGTGAACTTGTTGCTCACTTATTTGTAAAGAATATTCACATTTTCCTTTTTTAACGTTTCAACAGACTCTTTAAAACGTTTTTCGTTTGCTTTGTAATTATGAGCTGCCATAGTTAGGGGTTCAATTTTGTCTTGGAGCTTAAAAATTTCATGCTTTAGCTCTAGACATTTAGAACAAGAAATAACAAAGAAAGGGTTAGAATCTACCTCAGATGATGAACTCTGTGCTTCTCCAATGGCCATGAGAGCAACGGCAGTTGTAGACTCCTTTTCAACAGCTACAGAAGCTTCTTTCTCCTCAGCTTCTTTTCTCTCAGCTTCCATCAGCTCCATGATCTCAGCCATGAGACCAACCTGTGTTTGAGCAATGATGGCGTCCTCTAGATGAACACCCCAATCAAAATTTTCGTCATGCTGAGCTACCAGTGCATTTGACGAACCACCTTGGTGTTGATTGTGGTGGCTAGTGTTGTTGTGGCCGTGGCTGTTTCCCTGGCTAGGTCTGGTGAAACCAGAGGCCGGTGCTCGGTCTTTTTGACACTCACGAGCAAAGTGTCCATAGTTCAGACACTTGTAGCATTTGGCCTTGGATTTATCAAATCCAACCTTGGCATTAGAATGTCCACCAATGAACTTTCTTCCTGTTCGGTTCAGGAAACGCTTGGCCCTCCTCAAAAGCATGGCCATATTCCATTGAATATCCATGTCCTCAATATCATCAGGATCTACTTGGTTAAAGTCTTCTTCAATAGTTTCGGGATCCGTTAGCTTGCCGCCTATGAAATTCTCATACGCAAGCATACATGATGAAAACAATGCTACGTGATCTTCAGCTATTTCTTGAGGTGTGTTGATGATTGGTTCCCAACCCTGATTCGGATGCATAACAAGCATGACCACCACACCCATTTGAGTGGTCTTTTTCATTGGAGTGTCCAGTAAAGAGGGCAATTCCAGAGCCCGATGATTTTGAAGTGGAAGTCGTCCCATGATACATGGAAGGGTCCTGTATCTGAGGTCTTCCCGAGCTCTAATTCTTCATAAGATTCATGTTATGAGCTTGAATCTTACCAATAGCCTCATCTACTGTTAACTCATAGAATTTAGGATTTTCCCTCATCAGGGTTGTATACATCTCAAACTTTGATGGCAAAGCATCAAGAAATTTTTCCACCAGTTCTTCATCGGGATATTTCAGTTCAAAAGCTTTCAACTCCGTTTGTAAATGATAGAATCTAGAGATGAGATCATCTAACGATTCATTTTCCATGAAATTGAAGCATTCATACTGCTTCCGGAGAAGATCCCGCTTACTCTTCTTAATGTCACTGTTCCCCTCAAATCTTTTCTGAAGTGCTTTCCAAAGATCCTTGGAGGTGTCATAGCCTCGAAAACTGTGAAACAATTCCCGAGTTAATGACATAGTGATTGAGCCAAGAGCCTTCTTTTCCCGATCATAAGCTTTCTTTTGTTCTTCATCAAGCTTAGAGATGGGCTTTGGCACCTCTTCATCAAGATAGATGTGTGTGGGATGCTTATATCCCTCAAGGATTGGTATCTATAATGATGAGTCGGTGTATGAAATCTAGTGCTCAAAACGCGCCTTCCAATTCGAATAATCGTTTACATTTAATAGTTTAGGGGGTTTCTGAGGTGTACCGATCTCATTATCATAATTTAACATGTTTCCAAGATTCTGAAGGTTCGACATAGTGAATTACTTGGTCAAAAAAAATCAGAAAAATCAGACACTGTTGCGCACTTGGTTTTGGCCTTGCGCACTTGAGAAATGGTCTTCCGTAGTTAAGATTTGCTCTTGCGTACTTCCGTAGAAATGGTCTTCAGAAAAATCAGACACTGTTGCGTACTTGTAAGTGCGCAGGACCAATTGCTCTTGATTACTTAACAAGTACGCAGAGGTGTTCTTGCGTACTTGCTAAGTACGCAGGAGCTTTCTCCTGCGCACATGTAAGTGCGCAAAACACTTAGCAGAAAAACAACAAACATTATGTAAAAGTAAATACAACTCGATAAACTATTACATAACGACTCTTACATACAAAGACAAATTACAGACATTAGAAATACAAACTAAGACTCTATCCAGAGTGTTGTCATAGGAAAGTGCATCAACAAGAAGCTTTGCAGTGCACCAATCCTATCCCTTCTCAAAGGAACTAGCAATTTCATCGTGTACTGCGACGCATCACACCAAGGTCTGGATGTGTGTTGATGCAGAGAGAAAAAGTCATAGCGTATGCATCCAGACAACTGAAAGTCCGTGAGAAAAATTATACGACTCACAATCTGGAATTGGGTGTTGTCATGTTTGCACTCAAGATTTGGAGACATTATTTATACGGTACAAAATGTACTATCTTTACAGACCACAGGAGTCTCGAGCACATCTTTAATCAGAAAGAACTCAACATGAGGCAACGTCATTGGGTAGAGCTACTGAATGATTACGACTGTGATATCAAGTATCACCCTGGTAAGGCAAACGTCGTAGCAGATGCATTGAGTCATAAAGAACGGGTTAAAACTCTCTGTGTTCGTGCCCTGGGATTGACAATTCATACAGGTCTCACGACTCAAATCCGGATGGCACAACAAGTGGCAATCAAAGAAGAAAACATTCAGAATGAAGCTTTACGAGGAATGATCCGACAGTTAGAGCCAAAATCATATGATACTTTATACTTTGCGAATAGGATTTGGGTGCTATGTTTTGGTAACTTACGGGAGTTGGTTATGGACTAAGCCCAAAAGTCTAGGTACTCCATTCACCCAGGTTCGGATAAAATGTATAAGGATCGGAAAGAACTCTACTGGTGGCCGAACATGAAAGGAGAAATTGCTATCTATGTTGGTAAGTGTCTGACATGTTCGAAGGTAAAGGAAGAACACCAGAAACCGTCTGCATTACTACAACAACCCGAGATACCCCAATGGAAATGGGAACAGATTTCCATGGATTTCATTACAAAGTTACCCAGACGACGAGCGGGTATGATAGTATATGGGTAATCGTCGATCGTTTGACGAAATTAGCTCATTTTCTGCCCATCAAAGAGACGGATAGAACCGAGAAACTTGCAAGACTTTATATCAAGGAGATTGTGGCTAGGCATGGAGTGCCAATTTCTATTATCTCTGATAGAGACAGCAGGTTCGCGTCTAGAATCTGGCAATCATTACAAGAAGCCATGGGCACACGTCTTGACATGAGCACAGCATATCACCCACAAACAGATGGTCAAAGTGAAAGGACCATTCAAACTTTAGAGGATATGCTCCGTGCGTGTGCAATTGATTTCGCCGCTGGCTGAGTTTTCATACAATAACAGTTACCACACCAGCATTAAAGCCGCTCCGTTTGAGGCTTTGTACGGTCGAAAATGTCGTTCACCGCTATGTTGGGTGGAGGTTGGCGACAAGCATTTAACCGGTCCTGAGGTTATTCAGGAGACTATCGAAAAGATCTTCAAGATCAAGGATCGTCTGAAGGCCGCCCGTGACAGAAAAAAGAGTTACGCGGATAACATACGAAGACCATTAGAATTCCAAGTTGGGGGCCGCGTCATGTTGAAGGTCTCACCTTGGAAAAGAGTTGCAAGATTTGGCAACCGTGGAAAGCTTAACCCTAGGTACGTTAGACCATTTGAAATATTGGCTAGGGTTGGCCCTATAGCATAAAAGCTCAAGTTGCCACAAAAACTAAGCAATGTACATGATACGTTTCATGTGTCAAATCTCAAGAAGTGCTTATCAGACGAGACATTAATTAAACCGCCTGATGAGATTCACATAGATAACAAGCTGCACTTTGTCGAGGAACCCATTGAAGTCACAGATTGGAAGGTTATGAAAACAAGGTGTAGCCGTGTTAAATTGGTTAAGGTACGTTGGAATTCAAAGCGTGGCCCCGAGATACGTGGGAAAGAGAAGATCAAATGAAAGCTAAGTACCCATCCTTGTTCACGAACACTCCAAGTCAAGATAACAACAACTGAATTTCGGGACGAAATTCTCTTTAACATGGGGAGAATGTGATACCCAGCATTTCAGGTCAATATCCCTATTACATAATTACACGTTCATGAATTATATTTCCTGGTTTATTATTTTGACATAGTTTGTCAAGGGGCTAGCAAAGGAAAACACTATATATAATTTAGTAACTTTTAGAATTACTAGGAAGTAAACAGTTATAACCCGCAAGATACGTCGTTGGTGATTGACAAAATCTTTATTCCAGTAAAGTCTAGTTATACGCTTGTTGTAAAAACATAAAATTTGGTGACAAGATTACTAAAAAAGGACATAAAATGTTAGTTCATGGTGACGAGCTATTTTTGTGTGTATACACTAATATATTAGTTAAAACATTAACTATGACGGGTTAAATTAGTGGACTATTAAAATAGTCAAGATACAAAATATATATAGTTTTTAATCATAAAAGTTCATACATCGGGTATTAGATCACGGGAACACCTACCGAGTACAACCTACCTAAAAATAACTTGACTAATACATAGACTTAGTTAAATAATGGAACAAGACCCAAACCCACCCCCCTTGTGCACCCTTCGGCCGAGAACCACCCAAGGGGGGGCCACCCATTCACCAAACCCATATTTTCTCATGATGTTGTGTCATAGGAACATGCACATTCAACTAAAGACTCAAGAAAGTGTCAAATCCTAGTCCTTGAACCATGTCTTGTAATAATTAGAGCAATCCCAACACTCCAACTTTTTGATATCTACATGCATATATACGACGCACACACACTTATGCACACACATTCACTTTACTCTTTCAAAATCCTAGAACTCAAGTATAGAGAAGATAGCTAGAAGCCTTGGAGATTCAAGGAAGATTGGAGCTAGGAGTCGGGTCTTGATAGCAAAAGAACACCCACCATTTTCTACTAACGAATCCCCACCTAGCTTGTCTAGTGGTAAGAAACCGACACCAAACTCTAGTTCCATCTCTATTTTCTTTATCTAAGCATATTGTGTAATCCCCGAGAAATTTCCGACCTTATTATTATTTTTTTTTTTTTATTTTTATTCTAAACAATAGTGATACTCCATCTCGTACCAGTCACACTGACAACTATTCCCTGTTGGGTAGAAATCCAAGCTTTCAACCTTACTAGTACACATTACCACCTATCAAATATATGTATGCATATGTACACAAGTATATAAATATGTATACTTTATCATAGTAGTGAACCAAAAACAAAACATGTGAGCATTGATAATGTATTGATACATTTTATATTTATACGCGTTACTTATATGTAACTATATATACATAAATATTTAACATAATCATATTTAACATTTACACCATTTGTAACTTTATAAAATGAATTTTTCCTATTAGTAGGTTCATAAACAAACAAATAATAATTGAAAACCTTCTAGATATAGAACTTATATAAATAAAAAGAGGTTTTTTTTTTTGGTAGAGAAGATAAATTTAGATAATGTAAATAAGCCTTGAACCCATCTAAATGCCCTTGAACCACCTCAACTAAATTGAACCCCCTTGATCTAAATAATGAACCATGGAAGTTCCTTGTGCTCTACTTTGACTCCAAGAAGTCAAAATCGACATTCAAGGCTATCGATCCTTGCGGTTATGAATCCAGATCGTCCCCAACGTGTATTGCCATTCATTTTCCCTCTCTTATGTAGAGTTAATTCGAGTATCACCTCGAATTTATGGGACATTAATGATGAAATCAAGATTTCGGTTTTGGGACTTGAAAGGGCACGATTTATGATCGAAAACGTGTTAATCGAATCGGATTCGACAGTACACGCTCGTTAGTTCATACCCCTAACCTCTCCCTATCATATTACTACTCGAAATCGAACCCAATTCGTCCCCGTTTCTCCTTCCCGATCGCGACTGTTACAGGAGCAAGAACACTCCCATTCTTCGCGGATTTTAGTCCAAATCACAGGTATAGTACTTGCTCTTGCTCGATTTCCATTATTGATCAAAAGCCCTATGAACCGGGCGATTACTTTGGTGGATGTGGGATCTAGGGTTTGGTTTGGCTAATTGGGGAAGAAGGGTCTTGGGGGTAGTTGTTTAAAGGATTCTTAAGCTCGTTTCTTGCAAGGCAAAATGCCCAGAGGAACCGGTTAAAGAACTACCCTCCCACAACTAAGGTCACAGGTTCGAGACCCGTTACCCCCTTTTTCTTTTTTTAAACCTTTTTCTTGTTATCTTATGACACAAACTAAATTATTTAAACCCCAACTTAATTATTACAAATTCTATAAAAATATCTTGTAACCTCTATAAACTCCGGAAATGAGGATTAACATCCTATCTATTGTAATCTATCTAAAAAACGTATTATGAAGGTTAAAGTTCCTAAATAAGCGGTATAGAGATGGTTATTTAGATAAAATAATCACGTCGTTTTATTTATAAAATAGTATCGCTTATTAATCAAATTATAAAATTCAGTTGCCTAAACCTTACTACCCCAAACTTATAAAAATTTGTAACCATGTAGTGACACCTAAGTGGCTATTTTAGAGAAATGATCATGCTATTTCCATTAACTATGCTTAAAGTTTATTTAGCGACTTTTTATAAAAAAAATTTTATATAAGGGGATTATTGGAATAGCTTAACAATTTATTTCGATTTTATAAAACCAATTATTTAAAAACCTACTTTTACTCGTTTTAACATCTTATTAATATGTAAGAGTTTCAAATAACATTTATATAAATCCTATAATTATAAATTTATGAAACTGAAATCTATGAAATAACATCCATCTATTTTTGTTTTAATTAAAAAAAATTTAAATGTTTGGATAACCAACTTTTTGTAGTCTAGATATTTGAAAACCCAATTAAAAATGTGATCATTTATATAAACCTCTCTTTTATAAAAATCAGAAAATGCAATCTTAAGTTACTTACTTTATTTAAAAACTCATTATAAAACGATATAAATTTCAAAATAAATAAAGTACATAGTTCATTTAGACGAACTGATAAGGTTTATTAATATTAATTATTAGAACCTTTTGAATACAAAAAAAATATTTATCTTTGACAAGAATAATTATTTAGATACTTAAATGTTTGTTCTAAATAAACAATTATAGAAATCTCATTTATTCCACGTAAAACCTGTTTACTTTATAATTCTTTAACAGGATTATTTAATCAGTCATTTTAACGTTATGTATAGAATCTTCTAATTAAACCTAAATGTATAAATTTGTATCACCCCAGAGATCACAATTATTATACAAACTAAATTTAGCAAACCCTAGATAAACTTATGAATAACTTGTACACCCAAAACTATTGTAACCTCACCTTCAACCCCAACAATCCCAAAATCTCACTATCTTATGAGATCTATCCTAAACCTGGAATACAATTTATCTTGTAGGTTTATTGTGAGTATATCTCACCATACTCATCCAGCTCATCAAAACTCTATCATCTTTAGCTACAATTCGAGTGAGTATTCATAGCCCCTTTTTACTGCTTTTGTTTTTGGGGTGAAACATGCATTAACTATCTTATCTACACGATTCATTAACTTGATTCTATGCTATGATCTACATGCTTATATCTTTAACTATTTGGTGACCATTGCATGAATGCATGCCAATACGTTCATTAACTTGTATTGCAAGCCTAAGGTAGTACCTAACATGATCATTTATAGGGGAAACCGAAACTAAACTAAACTTACCACACGACCTTGGCGGGTTGTTGTTGGTGTGAACTATTGTCATGGGTGTATCTCCCCATGATGGATGTGAACTATTAGCATGGGTGTATCTCCCCATGTTGGACGTGAACTATAAAACTTCGGGTGTTATCTAACCCTTTTTATCAAAACGGCAATCCGTGGGATTGTGGCAGCTAGATTTCATTTACCAGGGTTGAACTGTACGCTTGGAGCCTTATGTGTTCTTAGATATGCTTTAGATCTGCATTAGAATCTTCTAAATTGTAAACTTTATCTAAACTATAGTTTTTGTGTCAAAACCTATGTTGCTCACCAACTACTTGTAGTTGACTTTTACTCGCATGTTTCAGGTGTACCTGCTTGAGGCCCTTACTGCTCACATAGGATCTGGACCTAGTTAATAAATTGGGATTGATGTTATGTTAAACTTGTAACTTTTCATTGTTCTTGTAACGGATAATTTAATATGGATTAATAAATACTTTCACATTAAATAGATGATCATGAGCTTTTGAACAACCGTGTCAGCCCCGGCGTATAATCCGCCGCCGGCCGGGGTGTGACAGATTGGTATCAGAGCCATGGTTATAGGGAATTAGGTTATTAGACACACATGACCTAGACTATAACCTAGGATTCCCAACATGAGTTTAACTCGTGTATTTCATTAGGAACTCCACTATATGCTATACTTATCTACATCTATCCATTTCTGAATGCTTGATACAACTACGTGAAACTATTTGAAACTACATGGAACATGCTCCCAGCCTCCATGACATTAGGGTACCATTGTGTGATTATCTTATATACTATATAACATATTACATCGCATGATGCAACATGAATTATCTTATGTGCTATGTTACTTGATACCCTACATACTACTCCTGTGACACCTTATTTGCTACGCTATTTGATTAATCCACACATTACCTAACTGTTTCCACCAAATATCACCCTAAGTCTTGCCATGCACTAGTTCATTCTAAGACTTCATACACCCTCATCATTACACACAAAGAATTATGTCACCATCAACAATTGTGAAAAAAAAAAAAAAAAAAAACTTAACCTTCGAACCCAATGCCCATTAATAAGAAACTAAAGGGGTTCACTCACCCTCTAAAGCCTGTCGGAGTAATCCCTCCTTTAAGCCTCAAAGCCCACCCCATAATAATTCTCAACATGACCATGAGCCCAAACAATAGCGTTATTAGTACATGATGGCTGGAAGAGTGGGTGTAGACCCATAAGAGGTTCTGACTAAGGAAAGACTGGGTACTTAAGTGTGTCCCTTGTAACCCACCCCTCTTTCCTGGGAATCCTCTTTGTGGGTACACTACTTATAAGTCAAGTGTTACTCCTAACATACTACTGTGCAAGCTCGGCGTTATGTCAAGTCAAACTCTGAATTCATTAACAATTAGTGTTTAACTATCACTCACAATATTTTATTTTTGCCCCTGCCAGGAATGGACTCCTACCCTCCTCCCTCCCCAGTATACTCTCCCGAGACAGAGTCAGAAAATGAGGAAGACACCGGAACTCTATCACCAAACCACCAGCCACCGATGTCCCCATCTATCAGGTCTAAATTTGGCATAAGAGCAGATTGGATGAGAAACACCGGCCTGCGAGCATCTGAACCACACTCGTCTAGAGATCCCTCTCAAGCACCCCATCGACACAACCTGCTACCTACCCCTCCGAGAGACCCCTACCTAACACCTGACCCCTATCACCTAAACTCAACAATCGGGCAGACTATAGGGACCTCCAGTGCTATAGGCGTTCCAGCGGATGCCACTCACCAGTATGTGAGGACCGCAGAATTTATGAGGCAAGGGATGGAACAGGGGATAAGGCATGACCTGTTAAGCCAGCGAATAGACAGCCTTTTAGGTCAGGTGCAGTACCAGGAAGACCTGATTGCAAACCTGAGCACCAGCCTCGACATGATGAAAGAAGATCGAGAGATATTTGATGCACATACGGAGATAGCTCGAGCCGAGTCCCGATTTGCTATTCGCGTAACCATCACGATGTTCATCTTGGTGCTCGTCTGTTTCCTGGTGGAAAGTTACCTAAGGCGTTAGCCAGGCTCTATATGTTTGACTTTAAATTTCAGTTTAAAAACGTATGTTTGAATTTTTGCATTTGACGATTTTCAATGGTTAAGTTTGACCCTACTACTTAAATAGCATCACTTGTTGATCTAACGCTCGATATACCTTCATCAAAACCACCCAAAACATCACCCCTTTAAGGCTCGAAAACCTCATCAGGAGTCGTAAATGATATTTAGACTATGAAATATTTATAAACTCTTTTTATCTTGTCAGGAAATCTGACACAATTATTATTTCGTTACCTCGGCTAAATAATTGATTTCGACTTGATTTAAACTTTTGATAAGTAAAAGACCCTTTTAACCATTACCCGGTTTTGTATAAATAAAAGCCCTCCGAATAAATAAGGTTTCGTATTTAATTATCTCATTTAACTGGCTAATCAACTCACTATCTTGATTTAAATTATAAGATTTACAAACAAGGACAAATTCCGATCAACAAAATTGATAAAATACTCACTACCTGCATAATACATGAATGTCAAACAACACACTTGTCTGCCAAACTCAATCATCTATGAAATTTGATAGTCTACATTCACACTATACGTGGAAACAAATTTGTTGACCTAATACACAAAACTTAATTGGTCACACTATACACGAAACTTGGTTGTTTACAGTACGCATGATACCAGATTGTCCACATGATACTCAAATCGTACCCATTTGTAATATGCATGATAATAGCTTGTTTACCTAATGCATGGTACCTGATCGTTTGCAATATGCAAGATACTAGCTTATTTACCTGATGCACGATACTTGATTGTTTGCAATACGCATGATAATAGATCATTGATGTTATACATGGATATTTAATGCCACGGTACATACGAAACAAGACTGTATACATAAAGTATGGTCATTCATCTTAACTTTGAAAGTTGATAACTATAAACTTAGAACTACTCGGGGTTTGACGTATCCTTGTTCAAACATGAGGAAACTGTGAAACCCTAAGTCGTGTTACATTACTGCTCTTTAGCTTCTGACTGACCTCACTATCTAGGAGCAGTTATTTATTTGCAACCCATATGTGAAAACAATAGGTGCTAAGTGATTTTGTGTCCCCTCTTTACCCACACAATGGGATGATCTATACGGACCATACGATGAACTGAGTAATTACGGGTGCACACGTAATTATAAAGTTCAGCGCATGGAAAATATAGTGAATTCCGTCGTGTATCGTGACGTAGAACCTATCTTGATATATAATAACGGAACTAGTGTGATATGATAAGAGCATGGTGGATACGCCGCTGGTACTTCCTATATATAAGTGTTTTTGTCATATTGTCAGTAGTGACGTCATTCATATCACGTAAAGTTTTATGTTGTTTTGACTGTGACCTAGGTTTATGAAATCTCCCAGTGACATCCTTGAGCACATTAGGCTATATTCTAAACAAATCTTAATCATCAAATCCTCATCATCCCCACTTCAACTGATGCATTCCATCTTTGGGACTCAGAACATCCTTCGACAATTCTCCCCTCGATCCTCTTCGAACTAGACCCACTACTATCATTCATACCTGACCTTCTAAATCTAATTGTCAATTGTACTTCTTAAACCAGTAGTTAGAACTCATTGTGAATCCAATACTCTCATCTTCTTCCTGATTCAGTAACCCCCAACGGTTGAATTTCGGGACGAAATCTCCTAAAGTAGGGGAGACTGTAATCCCCGAGAAATTTCCGACCTTATTATTTTTTTTTTATTCTAAACAATAGTGATACTCCATCTCGTACCAGTCATACTGACAACTATTCCCTGTTGGGTAGAAATCCAAGCTTTCAACCTTACTAGTACACATTACCACCTATCAAATATATGTATGCATATGTACACAAGTATATAAATATGTATACTTTATCATAGTAGTGAACCAAAAACAAAACATGTGAGCATTGATAATGTATTGATACATTTTATATTTATACGCGTTACTTATATGTAACTATATATACATAAATATTTAACGTAATCATATTTAACATTTACACCATTTGTAACTTTATAAAATGAATTTTTCCTATTAGTAGGTTCATAATCAAACCAATAATAATTGAAAACCTTCTAGATATAGAACTTATATAAATAAAAAGAGGTTTTTTTTTTTGGTAAAGAAGATAAATTTAGATAATGAAAATAAGCCTTGAACCCATCTAAATACCCTTGAACCACCTCAACTCAATTGAACCCCCTTGATCTAAATAATGAACCATGGAAGTTCCTTGTGCTCTACTTTGACTCCAAGAAGTCAAAATCGACATTCAAGGCTATCGATCCTTGCGGTTATGAATCCAGATCGTCCCCAACGTGTATTGCCATTCATTTTCCCTCTCTTATGTAGAGTTAATTCGAGTATCACCTCGAATTTATGGGACATTAATGATGAAATCAAGATTTCGGTTTTGGGACGTGAAAGGGCACGATTTATGATCGAAAACGTGTTAATCGAATCGGATTCGACAGTACACGCTCGTTAGTTCATACCCCTAACCTCTCCCTATCATATTACTACTCGAAATCGAACCCAATTCGTCCCGTTTCTCCTTCCCGATCGCGACTGTTACAGGAGCAAGAACACTCCCATTCTTCGCGGATTTTAGTCCAAATCACAGGTATAGTACTTGCTCTTGCTCGATTTCCATTCTTGATCAAAAGCCCTATGAACGGGGCGATTACTTTGGTGGATTTGGGATCTAGGGTTTGGTTTGGCTAATTGGGGAAGAAGGGTCTTAGGGGTAGTTGTTTAAAGGATTCTTAAGCTCGTTTCTTGCAAGGCAAAATGCCCAGAGGAACCGGTTAAAGCGCTACCCTCCCACAACTAAGGTCACGGGTTCGAGACCCGTTACCCCCTTTTTTTCTTTTTTTAAGCCTTTTTCTTGTTATCTTATGACACAAACTAAATTATTTAAACCCCAACTTAATTATTACAAATTCTATAAAAATATCTTGTAACCTCTATAAACTCCGGAAATGAGGATTAACATCCTATCTATTGTAATCTATCTAAAAAGCGTATTATAAAGGTTAAAGTTCCTAAATAAGCGGTATAGAGGTGGTTATTTAGATAAAATAATCACGTCGTTTTATTTATAAAATAGTATCGCTTATTAATCAAATTATAAAATTCAGTTGCCTAAACCTTACTACCCCAAACTTATAAAAATTTGTAACCCTGTAGTGACACCTAAGTGGCTATTTTAGAGAAATGATCATGCTATTTCCATTAACTATGCTTAAAGTTTATTTAGCGACTTTTTATAAATCTTTTTTTTATATAAGGGGATTATTGGAATAGCTTAACAATTTATTTCGATTTCATAAAACCAATTATTTAAAAACCTACTTTTACTCGTTTTAACATCTTATTAATATGTAAGAGTTTCAAATAACATTTATATAAATCCCATAATTATAAATTTATGAAACTGAAATCTATGAAATAACATCCATCTATTTTTGTTTTAATTAAAAAAAATTTAAATGTTTGGATAACCAACTTTTTGTAGTCTAGTATTTGAAAACCCAATTAAAAATGTGATCATTTATATAAACCTCTCTTTTATAAAAATCAGAAAATGCAAACTTAAGTTACTTACTTTATTTAAAAACTCATTATAAAACGATATAAATTTCAAAATAAATAAAGTACATAGATCATTTAGACGAACTGATAAGGTTTATTAATATTAATTATTAGAACCTTTTGAATACATAAAAAAATATTTATCTTTGACAAGAATAATTATTTAGATACTTAAATGTTTGTTCTAAATAAACAATTATAGAAATCTCATTTATTCCACGTAAAACCTGTTTACTTTATAAGTCTTTAACAGGATTATTTAATCAGTCATTTTAATGTTATGTATAGAATCTTCTAATTAAACCTAAATGTATAAATTTGTATCACCCCAGAGATCACAATTATTATACAAACTAAATTTAGCAAACACTAGATAAACTTATGAATAACTTGTACACCCAAAACTATTGTAACCTCACCTTCAACCCCAACAATCCCAAAATCTCACTATCTTATGAGATCTATCCTAAACCTGGAATACAATCTATCTTGTAGGTTTATTGTGAGTATATCTCACCATACTCATCCAGCACATCAAAACTCTATCATCATTAGCTACAATTCGAGTGAGTATTCATAGCCCCTTTTTACTGCTTTTGTTTTTGGGGTGAAACATGCATTAACTATCTTATCTACACGATTCATTAACTTGATTCTATGCTATGATCTACATGCTTATATCTTTAACTATTTGGTGACCATTGCATGAATGCATTCCAGTACGTTCATTAACTTGTGTTGCAAGCCTAAGGTAGTACCTAACATGATCATTTATAGGGGAAACCGAAACTAAACTAAACTTACCACACGACCTTGGCGGGTTGTTGTTGGTGTGAACTATTGTCATGGGTGTATCTCCCCATAATGGATGTGAACTATTAGCATGGGTGTATCTCCCCATGTTGGACGTGAACTATAAAACTTCGGGTGTTATCTAACCCTTTTTATCAAAACGGTAATCCGTGGGATTGTGGCAGCTAGATTTCATTTACCAGGGCTGAACTGTTCGCTAGGAGCCTTATGTGTTCTTAGATATGCTTTAGATCTGCATTAGAATCTTCTAAATCGTAAACTTTATCTAAACTATAGTTTTTGTGTCAAAACCTATGTTGCTCACCAACTACTTGTAGTTGACTTTTACTCGCATGTTTCAGGTGTACCTGCTTGAGGCCCTTACTGCTCACATAGGATCTGGACCTAGTTAATAAATTGGGATTGATGTTATGTTAAACTTGTAACTTTTCATTGTTCTTGTAACGGATAATTTAATATGGATTAATAAATACTTTCACATTAAATAGATGATCATGAGATTTTGAACAACCGTGTCAGCCCCGGCGTATAATCCGTCGCCGGCCGGGGTGTGACATATTGTTCACCCTAATAAACAAAGGATTTACAAGATTCAAGGAAATTTTTATAAAGCTTAACTTATTAAGTTAGAAATTTAAGTTTGGTGTAAAAATATATATAAGGGCCGAAATTTGGTAATATATACATGATTTATTGTTTTGATGATTTTGTGACAAGTGATAGCATAATTTCATGGTTTCAAGATTTAAAACTATAATATATACATGTGTATGGGCCGAGATATACATGTGAAATGTAAACATGTTTAATTTGATTAAATAATCTAGAAATGAGTAAGTGCATGCATACATAGATGAAGATAGAAACTTGTATATGTATATACATATTTGAGTATATGTTCTTGTTGAAACGTTTGATGATCAAAGAAAAGGGTTAAAGAAAAAGGGTATGATTAACATTTAACAAGTAAAATATGGCTAAATATATGTATGCGTGAATTTGTGGTCATCAAACTTGGAGATATAAACATATATATATTAATTTGATTAAATGTTTTGGGATGGTCTAAAGGTAAATTTAGTGTATATATATATATGTGTGTGTGTGTGTGTTGGGATGTATTTTAGATGCTTGAATGAATATGTTAATAAATCATGGATTAGTTAAAGGTCTAACTTAAAACATGATGAAAAAGTTAAATATATGTGTAAATATATATGTGTAATCGTATGGAACATACATGTGTTTGGTAACTTGAAATGTTATTGAGTGAGAAATTGTATGATCATAAGTCATAGAACTTGGATACTGATTAAAATATGCATGTAAATATATATGGAAGTCATGATATATGTTCACAAATAACGGGAAACTTGTTAAATCAAAATGAGATATGAAACGACTAAATAAATGAAATCATATATATTTAGAACTTGTTGATAACATGGAACCAAGACACGAGAAATGAAAGCTAAAGACGTTCGGTTTAAGGATAAATAATAGTATGTTATCATGAAACATGTTTAAATATATGTTGAATTGTTGAACTATAATTATATTTGTGTGCATAGATTAGTACGAATAAATGCATGTTAGACGTAAACAAGATAATAAATGTCGTTCGGAACAAGTAATTGCATGTGGACGTGCTAACATGGTTTATGTGCTCATAGAATAAATGACATGCTTAGTACAAACTTGAACGATATTTGTGGTTTATATAATTATTGATAGGAAATAATTATATGATGATACATGGACTATAATATAAATATATTATAAGATGTTGAAAAATAATATTTATTTTTGACAAACGTAACAAGTCACCAATATGGAAATATATTATTTTCTCGGAAAATAAGTAAAGCGTCTAGACTGGAATGATAATCACCAACGGGTTGTCACGTTAAAACACAGTTTTATTAAACCAAGACGTGCTTAACGGAGTTCGTTAAGCCGGGTGAACAACTTGTGTTTAAGACGGTTAGTCTTAACATGTAAGGTATCCTTGTGTAATTAGGGTACGGATAAGCGGGGTTTATGGTTATTCAAGTTTTTGCTAGCATTCATACTATCGAGGTGAGTTTCACTATCCCCCTTTTTCTAAGTTTTTGAAATGTTTTGGGGGAGGAAACATACTTGTAATTGTTTTCATATATAAATGAATGAACAATGATCAGACCGTATGTATACATTGAGGGAACAATTTAGCGCTTAAAGTCCCCGGATTAACACTTTTTTGTAACCATTAGCTATGGTCTTAGCCTATGATTCTATGGATAGTACTATTGGTGGTGACGTCCCCGGTCATGGTTAGTCACGCTAACCAGGGGTCCACATGGCCAAATGACCGCATATTGTCTTATTCTCATGGTTTAGCGAGGGAGGGGCATTCATTTGTCAGGGTTGGTTACGGTCTCGTGTATTACATAATAGTATTTGTATTCCTTGCAAGCTTACAAATAGGGTCAATTGGTCAGGAAATGTTCAAATTCATTGGTTAAATATTTATAAACTGTTTGATCGGAAAACTATTACATTTAAACGTTTGTGAATGTTGGAACTACAAGAACATTTGATCAAAACCTGTGAACTCACCAACCTCGTGTTGACACTTTTTAAGTATGTTTTCAGGAAATTGAACGTGGTCTCAAGGTTAGCAGTGTAGGTTACATGCATGCATGATGGATACGACTTTTGGAGGATTTCTCTTGTATAACTCATCGTATATGAGTCATATTTGTGAAATCTTAATCTTTGTAATCTTAAAATGATATTTTGAGATGTAAAAATTTTAACTTAATTATGTATCCAATTATCATGTATGTGTTTACGGTAATCATATGCTTTGGAAACCGGTGGATGTTACGCCTCGTGTTTCCACCTAGGCGGGGAGTGACAGGGAGGCATTCTACAGATTTGCACAACACAAGAAAAGATGTAAGAACTTATGAAAGTTGATTGATTTAAAGAGGATAAGATAATAAATAAAATAGTTAATCATAGTTTGGATTGTACTCAAATAGTGACATAATCACTTGAATACTTTGACACATTAAGGTTAGTTAAACTCATATAACTTTCAAGGAGACATGATTTAGCCTATAAGTAAACACTCATCTCGGGAATTTCCAGGGTCCGTCGGTTGATTGGGAATTATACGAAATGCTTTCCTAGACATAAAACCCAGAATACAGGTGTCACCCTTCCAGATTGCACGTGTCCTCTAATAATTAACAAAGTTTAAAACCTTAACGAGGGAATAAAAGAAATTTTACAGATTTAGATCCATAAAGTTTCCACATGCTATGGTGATGATGTTAGAGAAGCAGGTAAGAAGGTTATGTGGCTTAGGATATGGGTAGGGATATTGTTTATTTAATTTATTATTTAAGTATAGTCTAATAAGTCATGAATTTTAACAAGTAAGACATCAAATGAAATAATAATTAACATAGTAAGCATGTAACACATAGCATGTAGCACATAACACATAATCATGAAGCATGGCATAATGGGTGTCCAAAAGTAATAGTGTGTACGATGGTCTATGTCTAAGTCTAGGATTGAATTGGACGTGTGTACGAAGAGTTGTGTTTGTGGTTTGTACTTAAAACGGGTGTTGTATAAATTGAAAGATTGAACTAAACAGTTTTTAGAATAATTGAATTTGGGTTTAAATAACTAAATAATTAAGCAATATTTATTTATTTATTTATTTAGTTAGAGAAATAGTGTGAAAATTATGTTTAAGGTATAAATTAAATAAATAATCTTTCTTTATTTATTCATTTATAAAGTTGTGTAAAAATATTAATGTATAATTTAAATAAATAAATTTTACTTTATTTATTTATGTTTAAAGATTTGTAAATATAAAGTCGTGTAAATAATATTTATGTATAAAGTCTAACATTTAACTGTTTATTATGAATTTTAACAAGTAAGGCATCAAATGAAATAACAATTAACATAGTAAGCATGTAACACATAGCATGTAGCATATAACACATAATCATGAAGCATGGCATAATGTGTGTCCTAAAGTTATAGTCTTGGTTAAGGGTGTCTAATAACCTAGTTCCGTATAACCTGGCTCTGATACCAATCTGTCACACCCCAACCGACGGCAGAATACGTCGGGGCGGGACATGTAAACTGTTCATGAGCTCAAGGTTGACTAAATTGTAATATATTATTCATCAAATTTCATTTCAAACCAAACAAACACAAACTAAATTCAACAAGTACATAAAATGAAATACATATTGTTCATTGTTTAAAATTAACTAAGCCCAAACTTAAGTGTAGCATGTCTTTATCAAACTCACACATTAGCACCCGAAACATGAATAAAATAAAGTTAACTAAGAAGTTGGTGAGCATACATAGGTTTGTACATAGATAGTATATAGATGTCAGTAAACAAATCCTTACAAATCATGATATAATAAGGCATTTATGGGGAGCTACTATTGTGTAACCAAATAGTATAATCAAACCTTTGTACCTAGCATGCAAAAACAATTGTGTTGTCGGTAACAATCACCCTAACTGGGTGGGTTTGTCAGACTCGATAGATTTATCATTGTTAACCGTCGGCTTGATTAGTTAATGATTGTACATGTAATCTCACACAAACAGTTAACACACCTAGCACTCAAACATACAGCTCAAATTTGCACACATGAATGTAAAATGGATTTGTGTTTGTGTAGTTTGTGTAAATGTAAGTCATTGTATGTATAGTGTTCATGTTTCACACAAAAAGTGTAAAAGTGTTAAAATGGGCTATGTAATACTCACTTGAATCAAAGGAGTAGCTAGCACGAGAGTCTAGATGGCAAAGTAATCCTTGTAACTCACCACGTTAACCTAGTGTGTAATGTATATTGAATTAATAGTGTGTACGATAGTCTATGTCTAAGTGTAGGATTGAATTGGACGTGTATACGAAGAGTTGTGTTTGTGGTTTGTACTTAAAACGGGTGTTGTATAAAATGAAAGATTGAACTAAAGAGTTTTTAGAATAATTGAATTTGGGTTTAAATAACTAAATAATTTAAACAATATTTATTTAGTTAGAGAAATAGTGTGAAAATTATGTTTAAGGTATAAATTAAATAAATAATCTTTCTTTATTTATTCATTTATAAAGTTGTGTAAAAATATTGATGTATAATTTAAATAAATAATTTTACTTTTATTTATTTATGTTTAAAAATTTGTAAATATAAAGTTGTGTAAATAATATTTATGTATAAAGTCTAACATTTAACTTTTTATTATGGATTATAATAAATAAACTTTTTTTATTTATCATCTTCAAAATAAATACTTGTTTGCTTTAAATAAAGTTAATATTTTATAAATTTTATAAAATCAATTGTTTTTATTTGGAAATTAATTTAAATATCTAAATTTTTGTTTTAAATATTTAATATACAATTTTTAGCCATAAATTCATAATAAAAATGAATTTATATTAAAAATTTATAAATATGATTTTATTCTGTTAAAAACATTGTATGGTTTATAAAAATAAATTTTATATAATTTTTGGGGTTCTAGAAATGGTTTAAAAAAATAAACAGTCCACCCGGTTTGAACCCGGGTGGCCACTGTGTGAGGCTTGCATCTTAACCACCAGACCGAGAGACGTATCCCTGCCCAAACCCGGAACGGAGTACACTTGACTTGATTCTTACAGTGATCCGGGTTGGGCTTTAAGGTTTGCGCAAAAAGGCTCGGTGTTATGGGTTTCGAACCCACACCACCTGGTTCGGCGGCGCAGTGACTTGTCGGCCGGACCAGGTGGTTTCACTGATTTATTACTGAACCTAATTAATTAAAAACACAAAATTAAGTTGATCCCAAATTCGAATATGCCTCAACCCGCCAAGAACTCCAACCCCAATCGATTTCGATACCCTCTGCCATCACGAATTAGCAGAGGGCTTTCGATAAGCAGGGGATTAC
The DNA here is from genome assembly GCA_023525975.1 of Smallanthus sonchifolius. Lineage (NCBI taxonomy): Eukaryota > Viridiplantae > Streptophyta > Magnoliopsida > Asterales > Asteraceae > Smallanthus > Smallanthus sonchifolius. The sequence goes on from CM042040.1 coordinate 31,088,739, forward strand.
GAACCTAATGACCTAATTGGTACCTGAATTGGCGTAGGAATGAATGAGGACGACGGGGTCAAGTGTTCGGCTGATCTTAGTGCTCGACAGACTCCTAGCGGTGATGCACGGCTCAATTTCGGAATGAGAGAGTTCGTGTGGACGTATACGAGGGTGGGATGAAGTTTTAATTCGTTTAATTCCGCTTGTATTGTCTGAATTGATTTCAATTTGACCGGATTGGTCGCGGTGGCTGATTACGCGTTAATCCGTTGAATCGGGGATGAATTGGGTCATGTTAGGGACTGGATACACGAGGGATTGGCTTGTGTGTGATTTGCGGGATTGGGGACGCATTAATTTCACGAATTGAATGATGATTTGATATGAATTTGACTATCTAAAGTCAATTCGTTCGAATTTTGAATCGACCGTTTAGTCGGTCGAATTGACTTGATGCTTGGGCCGAGATTGGGTCGTTTAATGCTTGTACACGAGATGGAAACCCACAGGAATCGATTGGGTTGATATGGTGGATTCGGCCCTCTTTGACTTTTAAAAGTCAAACAGGTGACTTTGGTTTGAACTAGATCCAATTTACGGTCCTAGGGTTCCAACTTAGTTGAGGTTCAAGGTTTGAGGGTTCAAAATGGTTGAAGGTTCAATCCCAAGGTGTTAAATGGTTAGGGTTCAAAACATTGTGTAAATTGTGTGTTTATATACTTGTATGTACATGTAAAATGTTTAGATATATATACATATATAGGAATTTTAGAATGAATGTGAATTGGAATTTGTGAATTCGTATCGATAATTAGGGTTTAGTTGTTTGCACAATGAATTTAAAACGTTGTAATAGAATTGGTTTTGAAATGTGTTACATTGGACTAAAAATAAAAAGTAATAAAAATCAGAAATGTTACAATTAAGACCTGAACAAGTTGGAAATCATATTGGGCGTAAACTCGAGAGAATGAGATTCGTGTAAAGGAATTGTCAAACCCATATGACGTGATAGAGTTGGGATTTGTACCTTACTAGTTGTTTAACATATGTGTAGAACGTATTCTGATATGGTGATCGTATGTTTAACTAGGTCGAGATTAGACAAGTGATCGCGGTGCGGAGCTAGAAACTTAGACTCAGAGTAACTTGTGAATTTCTAATCCCCTCATTTAAAATGTTTTTAACGTTTTTGGGGCAATCGTACATACTTTTGATACGGGTTTATTACATTAAATGTATAAAGAGCTTTGGGGTCTAACCCGATGAGTTTACGAACTTAAGTATTAAAATATGGGGTGTTTATGGGAATTATGTGAGCTAGAGTCAAAGGTTGTTAAGGTATCATGTGTTAAGGGTTTCAGGTTCTAACCCGATGCGTCTTGAATATAAAATAATTACTAAGGGGTCGTAAAGTCTATGGTGAGTTCATGGAAATGCGTGAGCTAAGGGTATGGGGTGTTAAGACGTGACGTGTGAATGGCCGATCGGGAAGAGTCGGTCCTTAAATTAAATGTTATGAATTCATGTGGAATATATATATATTGTTCTAGTATTATGTGGGAGCTGCAGGTTTAGTTAATGAGTCGTGTAAATAATGTGTTATTATGTGTTTATATTTATGTGTCGTGTTTGCATTGGTGACTTTATGACATGGCAAACGGGAATTGTGAAGGACGAGGTCCTTCGGGAAGTCACCAACAGTGACATTTATGTAACAGGTTAATGATGAGCTCGGGGTGTGTTGAACACCCTGAAGAGGGTAACCATGACGAATGTGATGTGATGCAAATGTTGAATTATATTTATTGTGCATGTGATGTTGTTAATGTGGTAACGTTCATGTGACGTGTAGAGGATATTAAAGTGGTAATGCTAATGTGACGTGTGATTGTTATTAATGTGGTATATAGAGTTAGATCGGCAATGATGTCAGGATTTTGACGCGACGTGTACAACTGTCGTGTCTGTTGAAATGTAATAGCCTTGATTAAGGTCGGGTAATGGATGTGTTAAGGGTTTTGGTTGGGATGACTAAGTGTCGGGTTATTACGTGTCCTAGAGCATGAGTTATTAGTATAGAAATTTCGACCTATGTCGACGAGACTAGGGAATTGTTATCACGAGACGAGTCTCGGGTATTGAACAATTATTGGATACCGGATGGTACAGGGGTTATGTATTTATTAACGAACTCGTAAACTACTTTATAAGAGCCGTGAGTCCTGAGTAAACCTTAAACAACTTTTGTGACGAGTTGGTTTTTATATAAATTAAACTATTAGAACTCGCTTAGCGTAGCTGACTTTATGAGTACGTTACATGGTTTTGCAGGTAAGCGTAGGGCTGACGTATCTTGGCTTGGGAGCGGTGTTACTCGGATTGGTGTGCAGGCATTCGTGAGGTAAGCTAATGACGTTAAATAGTAATAAATGAGTTTTGTGACATTTCGGGTTTTTATTCACGTTTTTATAACATATGCCATGTAATCATTTTCTATTCAATAAAATGCAAGTGTTTTTATTCAATTTTTGTACAAAGTATATATTTTAATTTACGGATTTAAAATAATTAAAAATTTTATAAGTTTTAAACTTATATAAAATTTTATAAAAATCTAAATTTAAAAGGTTCATAACATAAATATTATAATCTTTATAAATAATAATTAACTTTTATAAAAATATGTTTATAATAATAATATAAGTTTATAAAATAATTGAAATTAAAAAGAAATCCAATTAATTATTTTTATAAAAGTTAAGGGTCTGTTTTGAAAATAATTAAACTACAAGGTTTTAAAACAGAAATCAGTTAAGGGACTAAATGTGGACAAATCAAACCATAAGGACTCATCCGTAATTATCTCAGGGACCAAATAGATTCAGAAGTAAACTCCAGGGACCAAAATTGCCAAATCCCAATTCGCATTTCCGGTTGTCTCCCCCGTTGTCCGGCGGTCCAAGCCATTTTTCGGCGACCCCCTCGACACGCCTGTTCCCTGCACCTCGACAGCCGAAAATGGTCTACCTGACATCGCCGTCCCCACGCGAACAAAAGCCCCCGACCAATTTGTCGTTTAAACATACGAAAAGTCTGATCGTGTCTGTGGCCGAAAGTCCACGCCACGAATTCGGCCTCGATAAGAAACCTCACGCCTGAAAGATGGCTCGACAGTTTCGTCTCGTCCAGACAAGTGCCTGGACATGCTCAATTGCATGTCTCATTATCGGGATCGAGCTCGGCTATAAATAGCCATTACCGGACCTGCTCGAGCTCGCCATCCCTTCATCACCCACTCTCACTCCAAATTGAGACTACCATTGCGTTTGTCGCCTCTGTGTGAAGCTGTGACCAGATTTTTAGAGCCCAATTCATCCCGAAGCATAGTTTCTCGATCTTGGTATTTTCGGACTCTCGGCCCTGTCGTCCATACCCTTTACGACCAAGTAAGAGCCTCAAATTCATTCCTTTACCTTCTGTTATCATCTGGCCATCTGTACCAATTGACATCGCAGCCTCAGACCTTGGGTTACCGGGCAAACCAATGTTCTCGGACACTGGTTTGCCGGTTGCCGAGAACCAGCGACCAGTTTTGCTTGTGTGGTTATCAATTAAACGCCACACACATAACCAGCGGTGGGTATGCGTGTGTGTGATTATGTCCGAGGTCGCGGGTTCGATTCCGGTTGGCCTTCGGCCCAAATTTTTTTCTTCTGTTTTAAAAAAAAACTTTTATTTTATTTATTTATTTTATCTCATTTTAATAATTTCTCTATACAATAAAAACTTTTACAAGTGGGTTGACTCGTTCGTCTATTTTGAAAACGATTAAACAATTTTTTTTATAATAAACCCATCCAATCTTTATAAAATAATAAACTCTACAAATTATAAACTTGTTAAAATAAATTCTAATATATAATAATGATAACATAATTAAATAAATAGAAACTTTTCTTTTTATTTATTATTATAAATACAATAAACATAATAACAAATTATTTAAAATATAATATTTTAACAAGATTAAAATATATATATATATATATTTTTGATGTTAAGTTTTACAAAATCATTATCATCTTCCTACCATATTTTATAAATGTTAAAGAATATTATTATAAACATATACACATTTAAATACGAATACGCACATATAAAACTTACAATAATACCCATTTATCCATATATGGTTTCAACGTGCTTAGACTTGAACATCCTTATCACCTACCCACGTTGATTAAAACATCTACTAGCCAGGTGAGTTACATAGCCCCTATTTTACATTTTTACATACTTTGGGGTGAAACATCATTTCATGCTACTCAATCAACTTGTTTATGCGTGTTATTCATGTGGATTATATGCTTATTATCATGGGTGTACAATCATTTACTTTAAACACAAGAAAACCAACAGTAATATTAATAGATCTATTGTGCCTGACCAGCCCACCCGGTTAGGGTGTTTGTTACTGCATACTCGGATATAGCCGCGTGTTATATTCAAACATATCGGATATAGTGGGTAACTATATTCAAACATACCGGACCTAGCTATTGTGCTATGTTCAAGCGCGTCAATCAAGGTTTGAATTGTGCTTAGATAAATGATACAACCATGTATGCTATGTTTAACAAGATAAACAATGAGTTGCAAAACGTTTTTATCTACTATTTATCGGTTCCACTAAACCTATGTACTCACCAACTTTATAGTTGACACTTGATTTAAATAATGTTTCAGGTTTGGATATGTGATTGCTTGCTGAAGATTCTACCACTTAAGAACTTATGGACCTAGTTAATTAAATCAATGTTTTGTAATAGACTAGGTTATTTGAATTTGTATTGTACTTGAATGTTTGTTGTCTTTAATTAACTTAATGAATTATGCAATATTTTAGTTATCATGTGCTTTTGAACAATCATTCCATTGTCCGCCTCGATGATTCCGCCATCGGTCGGGGTGTGACAAGTTTTGAAAGACTTCCGCTGAAGTTTGAATTGCAATAAATGCGTTTTTAATGAAAATGCCCCGTTGTGAGAACCAACTGTATGATGCCCGGGTTGGTATCAGAGCCGTGGTTTAAGAGAAAATTGTTGTTTTTTACAAAATAAAATACCTTAACGTAAACCGAAAATGGGACGAGGGTGATACGAACGCCACCACGAGTAATAGCGAGCCAAGAGGTACGTCTTTCGAGTTGAACAATAATTATTATTTACCAATTGTGTAGTGTTACACTAGGTGGGAACATGATGCGTGCTATGTGCTGTAGTAGTATGTAGAACTATGTGAAGTTGTGTGGTATGATTAAGTGAGATTATGTGTGAAGTTAAGTAATGTGGAGTAGCATTAATTGCGTTATATTAGAAAAATTGTGTGTAACCATATGTGGTGTGTAACTGTGATTATTATGAGAACTAGATAAATTATTTTGTGGTTCTATATGAGTTGCGTGGGATGCATGTGCTTCCGGTGAGCATGAAGGTAGAAAGTTAGTGTGAGTATGATGGGAAAGGTGTAGAATCCGAGCAGTGATGTGGACCACCAAATTGCATTTGATCATCGTGATTTGGTAGTCTTTGATTACTCTGATATTCTGAATTTATGCCCATAGTAATCACTCTAGCATTCTATATTTAGTAGGATTAGTGTCACACCCCGACCGATGGCGGAATCATCGAGGCGGACAATAGAATGATTGTTCAAAAGCACATGATAGCTAAAAGGTTGCATAATTCATTAATTTAATTTAAAGACAACAAGATCCAAATACAATACATTCCAAATAACCTAGTCTAGTTCAAAACATTGATTTATTTAACTAGGTCCATAGTCCTTAAGTGGAGAAATCTTTGGCAAGTAGTCACATATCCAAACCTGAAACATTATTTAAATCAAGTGTCAACTAAAAAGTTGGTGAGTACATAGGTTTAGTAATTCCGGTAAATAGTAGTTGTAAATCATTTTGCAACTCATTGTTTATCTTGTTAAACGTAGTATATATGATGTATCATTTATTTAATCACAATTCAAACCGAGTTTGACGCGCTTGAACAGAGCACAACAGCTAAGTCCGGTATGTTTGAATATAGTTACCCATTATATCCGATATGTTTGAATATAACACGCGGTTATATCCGAGTATGCAGTAATAAACACCCTAACCGGGTGGGCTGGTCAGGCACAATAGATCTATCAATATTACAGTTGGTTGTCTTGTGTTTAAATGTATGTACATCTAAGAATAAGCATATAGTCTCATGTATAACACGTACAAACAATGTGAGTAGCATGTATAATGTTTCACCCCAAAACGTATAAAAATGTAAAATAGGGGCTATGTAACTCACCTTGCAAGCGGGTATTTTTTCACGCGTGTAGGTGATAAGTATGTGGAAGCCTAAGCACGTTGATACCCTATGTAGATAAATGGGTATTATTGTATGTTTACATGTGCGTATTAGTATTTAATTGTGTATAGGTTTATAATAGCATTTCTCAGTGTTATTTGCATAACAGTTGGTCCAGATTTACTTGAAATTACTGATTTGATCGAAACTGTTTTATAGTTGTGACAGGTATCGAAACTGTGTTCAATCGAAACTAGTAGTTTCGATTGACCATTTACAAGTGATACACAGAACTGTCGAAACTACTATTTATCGATACTACTAGTTTCGATTGATCATTTATAAGTGATACTCAGGCTGTCGAAACTACCATCTATCGAAACTATTAGTTTCGATTGATCATTTATAAGTGATACCCAGGCTGTCGAAACTACCATCTATCGAAACTATTAGTTTCGATTGATCATTTATAAGTGATACCAGGCTGTCGAAACTACCATCTATCGAAACTATTAGTTTCGATTGACCATTTACTCAATCGAAACTAAGTAGTTTCGATAGCCCAGACTTTAGCAAATAAAACAGTAACATTAGTTTGTCCGGTAATTGATGGTTTGGAGTCGTGACTTCGATTGGTTCAGTTTGTCTTATGATAACAGAAGGTAAAGAAACGAAGTTGAGGATTCTTACGTGGTCGTGAAGGGGTCTGGTCGGCACAGCCTTTGAACTTGAAAAAGTCACAAGCGGGAATCGACTTCTGTGTGGAATTAGCTCCTGAAATCCTGGTCACAGCTTCACACAACGATGGCGATTGTAACGGTGCCTTCAATTTAGAGTGAGATTGGGTGGAAGAGGGGTCGCGAGCTCGAGCAGGTCCGATTATGGCTTTTTATAGCCGAGCTTGATTTCTATGTTAAAACGTGCAATTGGGCACGTTCCGATATTAGTCTGGACGAGACGAAACTAACCAGACATTCAACACGCGTGGTGGTGGTCTGTCGGGCGCGAATTTGAACGTGGGTTTCTCGGCCACCAACAGGATCAGATGATCCTTATGTTGGGGAGACCAATTGGTCGGGGGCTATTGTTCGCGTGGGGACGACGAGGTCAGGGAGACCAAATTCGGCTGTCTAGGTGCAGGGAACAGGCGTGTCGAGGGTTCGTCGAAAAATGGCTCGGACCGTCGGTCACTGGGAGAGACATCCGGAAATGCGAATTGGGATTTGGCAGGAATGGTCCCTGAAGTTTGTTTTTGTATTAAAATAGTCCTGAGATAATTACGGATAAGTCCTTGTGGTTTGATTTGTCCATATTTAGTCCCTTAACTAATTTCTGTTTTAAAACCTTGTAGTTTTATTATTTTTAAAACAGACCCTCAACTTTTATAAAAATAACTAATTAGATTTCTTTTTTTTAAATTTCAATTATATTTTATAAACTTATATTATTATTATAAATATATATATATATATTTTTTTTATAAAAGTTAATTATTATTTAGATAGATTATCATATTTTATGTTATGACCCTTTTAAATTTAGATTTTTATATAAAATTTTATTTAAGTTTAAAACTTATAAAATTTTGATTATTTTAAATATATATATAGTTTGTACAAAATTAAATAAAACACTTGCATTTCATTTAATAGAAAATGATTACATGATATATATTACAAATGCGTGAATAAAACCCAAAATGTCACAATTAGGTGGCTAAGACAATGCATATGAGATTAGGCAGATGTGGAACTCTTACTAAGAGGAATGCATATCGACAAGTCAAGCCGACGACTGCTGTGGATGGAGTGACAGTGAGGTTAGAGCAGTATTGGTACCTTTCAAGTCAAGTGAGACTAGAACTTCGGTTGAAGATATACGGTATGCAGCTATGATTAGAAATACGGGATGGAGAAGGAGAGAAGTGTCAACTGTACGTGATCTTCCTTGAGGATATGGACCTGCATGGTTGAGAGATCGACCACCTGCGACATCTAAGGAAACTCTATCTCGAGAGGAACCGGTGGAGGAATCGGAATGTGGCGAAGAAAGCCAGAGGAGGACACAAAAGATACACCTGATGTAGTCTAGTAGTGATTTGGCGGGTAGTGTTCGGGATGCCTTGAGCGTGATCAATGATAGTTGTGCTTATGATTGTGTACCACTGTGGGTATAGTGTTAAATTTAGTATGGTATTGTGTGATTATATGATTACCTTTTGAAGTGTACTACCACGATACATAACGTCAGGTTATAATAACAAACCTATCATGTCTAAGGTATACATAGTAATTTAGCATCCCAACTCTCTAACTCGCACAGAGTGCACACACCACTAGCTGGACCCGAGCAACTCAACATATTTACTATATGACTTTGTCATTTATAATCACACACACACACACCTTAACTCTATCTTCTATTTGCCCCAACGGGTCGTGCCAATGATTCCGAGCAACACATTACTCAGTCTAGACACAAGACATCATTCAAATCAGTTACACACATAGTATATATAAATCATATTTCCCCACAGGACCCTGTCCTGAATACTCACACAAGGTGCAACGCACCCGTTACACTTTAAACCATCACCTAGACATAAACACATAGGTGACACTATCTTGAGACCGTAGACACACACAAATTTAAAACTCCGGTCTATCCGAGTCTATCTACTCATTCTAGTCAATCACGTTCTAGCATCACATCAAAGATTACATATAGTATCAACTCACTTTCACTTAGTCATGCATAGGACGGATGATCGGTGTGCTCAGGCATAATGTTTCTATCCTGAAGGTTTCTCAATGTTGATAAATCGAAGTTCTACGAGTAGTTTTGACGTCATTCGAGACGATCGGTGAGGTGTTCTTATGAGATACCTATACTTATATCTCGGGAATGCGGAGCACAAAGTCAAGGGGTGCGGTGATGGGAGTGGTTGAGGAAAGCGTTACGTGGACGCTTGGTCGGAGCTAGTTATGACGTGACCGAGGTGACGGCGCAAGAGATTGTAGCACAGAGTGGACAAAGTGAAGATGGGGTCTCCATGGGATATGTTCCATAGGAGGAGTTCTGTCAATGAACAATGAGATGGATAGCTGAGACTTATGATAGGGTGGACTTAACGTTCATACTCGGTGAATGAGACGCGATAGGTGATCACATTGTTGCGGGAACAACAATAAAGAGAGCGGGAGAAAGGGAAGACAAGTGCAGGATTGCATATGAGCGACTGGAAAGAAAATGCCTACGTTGGTAGACATATGACTAGACTAAAGACGACTAACGGTGGAACTTCAGTTGAGGCTAATGTGTTGGATATGTGATTGAGATGCGAGAAGATTTTGGAGTAGTTTGAGTAATAAGTGCTTACTTAAAGTACAGAGAAATTTGTGGAGACCAGGGGCAGCTTCGTACGAACTCCTGGAAATGATTTAAAGTGAATCTAGCATTTAAGAGTAAGGCAGTGGTGACTATGCAGTTAGGAAACACCGTATGATGGTGATTAGGGTATGAGGTGAGAAGGATGATGGATAATCCTAAATATGAAAAGCAAGGAACGTCACCTGGGGATGACCATCTGAATAACGGAATTTTCAGGATTACAAAGAGTGACGACATGGATGTCGTGATCAAATAATGGAGACAAAATAAGTAAATAAGTAACCTTTTATGTGGGCCATAGAAGTGAAAATTTGGGAGCGAGTAATAAGGGAATAGGTACATGAAATATACAAGTCCCACAGTTGAAAGCAAGCAATGGAGAAGACTTCTTTGAACAGCAAGGTTGGTGGCTGTGTTGAAAAGTGATGACCAGGATGGTACGTATACGAAAGAGAATAGGTAGCACCTAAGGGTTTTGGTGCACATGTAGGAATGGGATGGAGAAGTTGTGTTGGTTCATGCCTACGCAGATGAATCCTCTGTTAAGGGGGGTAGACTTGTAATATCCCAGAAATCTAGACGTTATTGTTTCGGTTTGGCGGACGACGTAAAACCATATTTAACATAATTATAAGCGGAGTTGATCTAACGATGTGCGTTTAAATACCGACAATAGAAGCAGTGGGCCGTTAAAGAGAGTCGAGGCCAAAACGCGCGGGATTTGAACTTCGAGGACCCGAATGTAAGTATAGGATCCTTATAATCAACTTTTAAGAAAAACCCTAGCCATTTGTGGCTAGGACCTGTGCAACGGCAGAATGAAAAGCCGAGAATAGGAGGAGCGACCGGAGAGGAAAAAGAGAGGCAGGCGACCGAACGGTGCAACGGTGGTCATGCGGTGGTGTATTTCCCGGGGCGGGTTCAGGTGACATCGATCATTATTATTTTCCTTTTCGTATTTGTTTTACAGGAAGACCCAGTTATGGTTTAGTTATCATTGTGCCGATCGGAGAAGAAGGAGAGGACGATGGTCCGATGGTGGTGCGTGATTCACGACAGAGGAAAGCAACGGCATAAGCGGGTAGCGGCTTCGATAGTTACGAGTAGCAACATGGTTGCCGGAGAGGATAGCCACGACTGTGATCGGCAAGGGTAGTGGTGACCGGCAGTGACCGAGTGACGAGGTGACTTTTACAGACGCGGAATGAAGAGATGACGATGGGGCACGACGATTGACAGAGGCTGATGTGGTTGTGCTCTTGTTAGAGGATACCGACGTTGGTGTTGGCGGGAGTATGGTGTAGGTGATGGTGGTGCTCGACGGTCTGCAACAACAGCCTTATGAGGGCTGTGGTGGTGCGAAAAAGGCCGGAGTAGGCTGATGGGAGATGGTGGTTACGCTGAAGCGACGTGACACGACGGGATGGAAGGCATGATGACCGGTGAGAATGGACGCGAGGAAGGAGGCGACGGTGTCGTGCATGGGAGATGCACGGTGGGGTGCATGGTGGTGGTAGATGGTGGTGACCGGCTAGAATGCCCAATGAAGAAGACGTGCGCGTGTATGCATGGGGAAGGCTTGGGTTTGGGCGATTAAGACCTGAACAAGTTGGAAATCATATTCAGCGTAAACTCGGGAGAGTGAGATTCGTGTAAAGGAATTGTCAAATCCATATGATGTGATGGAGTTGGGATTTGTACCTTACTAGTTGTTTAACATATGTGTAGAACGTATTCTGATATGGTGATCGTACGTTTGACAGCGTCGAGATTGGACAAGTGACCGGGGTGCGGAGCTACAAACTTGGACTCGGAGTAACCTGTGAGTTTCTAATCCCCACTTTTAAAATGTTTTTAATGTTTTTGGGGCTATCGTACATACTTTTGAGACGTGTTTATTACATTAAATGTATAACGAGCTTTGGAGTCTAACCCGATGAGTTTACGAACTTAAGTATTAAAATATGGGGTGTTTGTGGGAATTATGTGAGCTAGAGTCGAAGGTTGTTTATGTGTCATGTGTAAAGGGTTTCGGGTTCTAACCCGACGCGTCTTGAACATAAAATAATTACTATAGGGGTCGTAAAGTCTATGGTTAGTTCATGGAAATGTGTGAGCTAAGGGTATAGGGTGTTAAGACGTGACGTGTGAATGGCCCATCGGGAAGAGTCGGGCCTTAAATTAAATGCTATGAATTCATATGGAATATATATACTGTTCAAGTGTTATGTGGGAGGTGCAGGTGTAGTTAATGAGTCGTGTAAATAGTGTGTTATTATGTGTTTATATTTATGTGTCGTGTTTGCATTGTTGTCTTTATGGCATGGCAAACGGGAATTGTGAAGGACGAGGTCCTTCAGGAAGTCACCAACAGTGACATTTATTTAACAGATTAATGATGAGCTCGGGCTGTGTTGAACGCCCTGACTAGAGTAACCCTGACGAGGGTGTAGTGACGAGGTATGTGTTTACGTGTATATTTACAAGTGTGTGGAATTACATGCAAATGTTGAATTATATTTATTGTGCATGTGATGTTGTTAATGTGGTAATGTTAATGTGACGTTTAGAGGATATTAAGGTGGTAATGCTAACGTGACGTGTGATTGTTATTAATGTGGTATATAGAGTTAGATCGGCAGTGATGTTAGGATTGTGGCGCGACTTGACAACTGTCGTGTCTGTTGAAATCTATTAGCCTTGATTAAGGTCCGGTAATGGATGTGTTAAGGGTTTTGGTTGGGATAACTAAGTGTCAGCTTATTACGTGACCTAGAGCACGAGTTATTAGTATAGAAATTTTAACCTATGTCGACGAGACTAGGGAATTGTTATCACGAGACGAGTCTCGGGTATTGAACAACTATTGGATACTAGATGGTACAGGGGTTATGTATTTATTAACGAACAGGTAAACTACTTTATAAGGGTCGTGAGTCCCGAGTAAACCTTAAACAACTTTTGTGACGAGTTGGTTTTTAAATAAATTAAACTATTAGAACTCACTCAGTGTAGCTGACTTTGTGTGTACGTTAGATGGTTTTGTAGGTAAGCGTAGGGCTGACGTATCTTGGCTTGGGAGTGGTATTACTCGGATTGGTGTGCAGGTATTCATGAGGTAAGCTAATAACGTTAAATAGTAAGAACTGAGTTTTGAAAGACTTCCGCTGTAGTTTGAATTGAAATAAATGCGTTTTTAATGAAAATGTCATGTTATGAGAACCAACTGTAGGATGCCCGAGTTGGGGTCTTACACATGCGCCTTAGAAATTCCCTTGAATTAATCCTCCATAGAAGCTAGATAAGTTTTGGCATATTTAGAATCAGGTATAGCTCCTCTGATGATCAGACCGATAGATTTCTTCATTAGGACAAGAGCCATGCAGTTTCACCTCGACCACTTCTCATGCTTGAGGAGTGCTTTCGTCTGTAAGATCAGCAGGTGCAGATGCAGGCTTGTCGAGTGCGTGATGGAATTCCATCAAGCCGAGAGACATCATTAGTGATTTTTTCCATGCAAAGAAGTTCGTACCATTCAAAGTTTCGATTCCCAAGTTAGATGTTGCAGTGGATTTTATACGAGAAAAAAATAAGATACTAATTGCTAAAGAAGAACTAATTGCTAAAGAAGAACTTAAAGTGTTTATGAGGTAACTTAAATAAAGGCAAACAGAAATAAAGACCATTATATTAATGAAGTTGTGATAAATATCTATTATCATAAAACTAATAGATTAATTAGGTTCTACTTAAACAATGTAACACATCACGTTTGGGCAGAAGTGAAACATTTTTTTAGTGTTTGGAACAATTTAATAGCAGGTATGTGCAGTAAAAATGCAACACATCAACTTTGGGCAGAAGTGAAACATTTGTTTAGAATGCACCTAATTAGCTTTGCGAAAACCAAATGCGACACATGACCTTTGAGCAGATGTAGAAACATTTAGTTATATTAAGCAAAGTAGTGCTTAATTAGACTTAAATAACTTTACAAACGTGACACATCACCTTTGGGCAGAAGTGAAACTTTAGGTGTTATTTAAGTTAATCATGTTTTCTAATTTAATATCATGACATGCACTAAGTTATAATGCTTAATTAAGCTTGAATACATTTACAAATACATCACATCACCTATGGGCAGAAGTGAAGCTATTAGGTCTTACTCAAAGTAAGTTTTTAAGGTTTTGAAAAACATTTAATTTTAAGGTTTAACAAAACTAAAACTAAAGCATTCATTTATAGCAAACCTCCCTATATCGTGGAAAAAAAATTTAGGCACAATAGTAATGCTAGGTTCACGACTAATTGAAGGTTCACGGTTAACGGTTGAGCTAAGGTTTGTCAAATTTAACGGCTGACGCGGTTGTTCATAAGCACATGATCATCTATTTAATGTGATAGTATTTATTCATCAAATTTAAAAGCATCTGTTACAAAAGAAAATAGAAAATTAAACGTTCAAGACATAATCATAAGTTAAATTTAAACTAGGTCCATGTCTTATGTGATCAAGTAGTGTCCTCAAACTGGTGCACCTGAAACATGTGAGTAAATGTCAACTACAAATAGTTGGTGAGTAACATAGGTTTTGACACCAAACAAAAGTTGTAAAAGGGATTTTGAAATTCAATATGTTCAAAGCATAACTATGGCATAAATGTAAAAACATACAAGGTTCCAATTGTACAATCAAACCGTAGTAAATGGAAAACTGGTAAGCACAATCCAACTGATTGAGTTTTGGAAAAAAAGTAGTAATATGGTACACACAAAACCCGCCAAGGTCTGTGTTAACTGGAATTGGATTCCCCTATAAATGATCATGTTAGGTAATACCTTAGGCCTGCCTCGCAAGTTAATGATTGTACTAAACATGAACACATGTATGGTCGCCAAATAGTTTAAGACATAAAGCACATAGTAATTAGCATGAGAACAACGGTATTGAATTTGGTATGTATAGTATGTAAACATGTTCCACCCCGAGTATTTGTAAACAATAGTAAAGAGAAATAGAGCTATGAAACTCACCTGTATTAAAACTAGAATTGGTATGAATTGGTAAGGACTGATAGGCCTCATGAGTATTCCTGACAATCAACCTACACGTGTAATGGTACTCTAAATTCAAAGTATGTCTAAATGGTTTGTGGTAGATTTTGGAACTTTAGGGTTTCATGGGACTTGGGATTGGACAAGTGATTTGTACAAGCTTTTAGAAAAATATATATGTTTATCACAAGTCTTGAAATAATAAAGATAAAGTAATACTATTTATAATATACTAGAATCTCTAACTAACTATATAGTATCAATAATAATATGTTTGGTTTTAAATAATTATCCTAAAGATAACTTATAAATAATTTATGGATAAAAAACGTTTAAATAATTATTTATATAAAATAATCATTCAAACTATTTAAGTAATCTCCTTTACATAAATGATTTATATAGGGGGCACTAAATAAATAAGAGTTTTAAATGAAATTAAAATGGGTTTATATAATTATTTATCTAAAAATAATACTATAAATTGCTCGGTATTTTTAAATAATTATTCTTTGCCAAAATAATTATTTATAAGTTTGGGAAAAAGGTTAATGGTGTTTAAATAGTTTTTTAAAAAATTCGTTTTATAAACTTTACAATTTTATAAATAAAACCAAATAATTAGATTTGTCTAACAAATCATTTATTTCGTCTATTTAGAAAATTATAAGGTGTTAGTAATATGTTTTCAATAAAGTATACTAAAAAAACAATTTTTTTAGTTTAAGTTTTTATATAAATTACAGAATGTGTTTATCAAACATGTAAAGGGATCAACCATAAGCTCTTGACGATTCCATAAAGGAACTTATTTATAACATTAATCATTTATAAACATATAAATGTATGTATGTATGCGTGTGTGTATGTGTGTGTTTCAGGGTTAAAAAAGAACTACGCCGCTGAGACTCGAAACCGCGATCCGGTGCGAGTGGGGGCAATGGTGTTAACCATCTGAACTGGGATGTAAGCCAAGACAAACACTAGGCGGGTAGGTTTTTAACCAAATAGACTCGCAAGCCTTCTTCCCCAACATGCCCAAATCGGAACCCTAGCCCCCAAATCCCTATCCGATCGCTGCCAAATCAAGGGGCTTTTGACCATGATTTGAAATCGAGTACGAAGGAAAGATTATTACCTGTTTATGAGACTCGATTCGTTGAATAACAGTAGAACTGAAGAGGGATTTGGGGGGTCTTAACCCGTTTCCGTGTTTTGAATGCTCACAAAACTGAAAGTCCTTTAATGGCCTTAAAAGCCTGAATACGATTCAATTGGATTGGTATAATCATTTGGAAACGGTCGTGGAATGATTTCACATGGTTTGTGAGTCATTTCTCTCTTGAATTCGTGGAAACCAACCCGAGTATGGCCATGTTTGACTTCGAAAAGTCAAAAGTGGTATGTTATGAAGTCAAGTTTTCCATATCAAGGGGAGGGGTTCAAGTTCCATTTACTAGGTTTTTCTTTAAAGGAATTATGTAAATATAAACTAAATTGATTTCAATAAAACATATTTAAATTTAATCTGAATAAATTTATAATGGTTTAAAAATGTAAAACATACATATCTTTAAATACAAAAACTTATAATATAGTTTGTTTACTAAATTTTCAATTAAATATATATACGTTTATATATTTATATTAAGAGACGATAACGTAATTTATAAATGGTTGAGGTTACATGATAATAAATCCATAAGGATTTAATTGGTCTGTGTGTACTTATTGTAAATATAAAGTTCTATAAATAAAATCATGAATTTGATACATTTGTAATTGTGGTTTATGTGACACAATGTATTGGACATTAAGATGTTATTATTGTATATAAAAGAAGATGAAATAAGATAAAATAAAAATAAATGCTGTTGGAAATCGTGGATGTTACAAGGTTCACGGTTTAGCAAAAGTTTCACAGTTCAGCTAAGGTTCACGGTTAAGCAAAAGGTTCACGTCTCTAGTTCATAAACCGTCAACTGTAAAACCGTGAACTGCTAAATCGTGAACTTAAAACTGTGAACTGTTAAACTGTGAAGTTTAAGACCCGTAAATACAAACCCATGAATCTTACTTGTGAGAGTCTAAAACCATGAATGATGAACTTGATAAGGCAATACGAAAGTTAAGGGATTTGATTGTATTTCTAATTTTGAAAATCTTTTAAGTTGTTAAGTATATTCAAGTTTCTTTATTTAAAATAATAAAATAATTTTTTTAATTCTAAATCTGGGAGATAAAGTTACTAGATTTTAGAAAACTCAATCAAGATCCTAACTAATCCCAAATTAAGGAGATTTCATCGAATCTAATGATGAACACAAAGAACGGTTTATGAACATCAGATAAATTGGTCTTCAATAATATCAGATAAATGCCTGGATCGAAATCTTGAAACATAATATTTAACAAATTTTGAAATAATTAATAGATCTCGATTTATGAGAACAAAAAACGTTTATTTTAATAAAACAGATAACAGTGAAACATGATAAGGACGATTTTTTTTTATGGTTTTAACAGAACTTTTGTTCTCCGATTTTAATTCCAGTTTAAGGAAAGAAACAAGAATTGATTAATCAACATTAGCTCTGATACAACATGTTGATCAGTTCTTTAATGGAAAAAAATAATCTAAACACATACCTACCAAGTTCACCGATGATATGGAGACGTCATGATCTCTAATCTGGATCGGTTTCCCGTTTAGGGTGTACATTTAGGATGGCTAACTCACGATTATTTTAGACAGAGTGAACGCATTCTGTAGTGGTGATAGATAGATTATAGGGTTGACAATTTTTAACACGGACCTGTTAACACGACACGACACGCCACGGCACCTAATTAACATATCCCATGTTTGACCTTAACAGGTTTCGTGTCTTAAACAGTTCGACACGCTAGGGACATGTTAAATTCGTGTCTTAACATGTTAAAGACATGTTAACCTGTTAAGATCCGTTAGAGACATGTTAACACTTAACATCCTATTTGCATCTAGATTTTGGGCCGATTCCATTAATTAATTTCGCTTTTATGGGTTTTTGTTTTAAAAGATTTTGGATTTATTATGTTAATGGATGTTATGATTGCACTTTTAAAATTTTATTAAGTTTTGGCATATTTTTTTTCTTTTATTGCATATGTTATATTTATTCTCTCTTTAAATAGGTCCCTTAACAGGTGACATGTTTCTAAACATGTCGTGTTCGTGTTTGGAAAGAATGACATGATTAGTTACCGTGTCGTGTTCGTGTCGAACACAACATGTCATCGTGTCGTGTCTTATCGTGTCTTATGCCAACCCTAATTGATTATTAGTCTATTGTCTCTAATTAACTCTTTATTTATATGTATACCCAAGGGTAAACCCATTAATGACTCATTAAAAGTAATTAGGCTCATCAACTAACTACTAGCTATAGATTATTAAATAAATAAATAATTATATGTGATCATATAATAATAAGATAAATTATTATAAGAGCCACATATTAAATCATGTCTTACATAAATGTGTTATATTACTATAATTAGTATTTGACTAAATTATAATTTTTGTCCTTTATGTTTGCCTAAGTTATGGATTGGATCCTTTAAAGTTTTGACTTTCACTGCCTGTCCTTTATTTGCAAAAGTACTTACGAAATTTGTCCTTTCCACTAACAGCTGTTAAGTTTTTCAGTTAAGTCACCCCATATGCATTGCACATGAGGGTATTTTAGTCTTTTTACCCTAAAAGACAATTTTTGTAATGTAGTTAAATTTAATAAATTATTTTATTTATTAATATATACATATATATATAAATAAAATCTTAAAAGAATCCCACCCGATCAGACCTGGTCTCCAACACCAAAACCGTCACTACCAGCAACACCACCACCACCGGTTACCATTGTCTTCATCCCTAGATTCTTTCATCTTCCACCATCCATCTTCTAAGAAACCTAAATCAGAGGTTAGAGTGAGAGAGAGAGAGCCATATGAGAGGGGGAAGAAGAGAGGAGCCATACGAAGGTGGACAGCCACTCCACGACGGAGCTGTGTCTCAGGTGGGTTTAGGCGACGGCAGCTGCGCACCCTTCCGGTAATCGTTTTTCTCCCAAACGGCAGCCGCGTGGAGGAGGAGTGGTACTCCTATGGGTGGTGTTACGGTGGTGTTGGGGTCTAGAGTATCCTGGGGTGATCTGGTTGTTAGTGGCGACGACGGGTTTCCTTGGAATTTTCAGGTGAAGATGGAGACGGAAATCATGGCTTTCCACGGGTTAGTGTTTATACGATAATCAGGGCTTTCCACGGGATCTTCAGCTACAGTTGGTGACGTTGACGGTGATGTCGGTTGCTTTGAAAGCAGAGATTCACAATTTGGGATAAAGTTTCCGGGTGGCTGTTCATTTCCTATCGGTTGAGGTGATGGTGGTAGGAGGGAGGAAGGCGATGGAGGTGATTTGCAGGGTGAAGGTTTACTCGTAAAAAGATTAAAAAAATTTGCAGGGATGATGGTGGAGACGATTTAATGGTGTTCATGTACTCATGGTGGAGGTGATTTATTGGTGCAGGTGGTGTAGGTTATGTACTCATGTGCACAGACTAAAATATTACAAAGAGTTATATTATAATGAATTTTAATAAATAACATAATTTATTAAAATTATAAAAAAATTTATTAAGTTTAACTAAATTACAAGAATTGCCCTTTAGGGTAAAAAGACTAAAATACCCTCATGTACAATGTACATGAGGTGACTTAACTAAAAAACTTAACAGCTGTTAGTGGAAAAGAAAATTTTCGTAAGTACTTGTGCAAATAAAGAACGGTCAGTGAAAGTCAAAACTTTAAAGGACCCAATCTATAATTTAGGCAAACATAAAGGACAAAAATTTTAATTTAGTCTTAGTATTTTCTTTAAATCTATATTGTTATTAAAAGATAGAAGTGCTTTTAATAAGAGAGATATGCGAGAAAAAAATAGTAATATTAAATATGGAGGCGACACGTGCAATGATAACATGATTTATTTAGTTTACAACCAAATTCACTAAAAAGAAGTTTTATATTTAATTGATCTGTTCGTCAAAACTTTTATTGTATCTTGAAGAATTTAAATCAAATGTGTAAATGTTTTAAAGCAATAATGGTCTATCTTTTATATAAAGGATCGTTCTATTATTGATGTTTTTCTAAAACATATTTTCTTAACCCCAAAATTCAATTACTACGCATGGCCAATAGACGAACACCATTCACATGTTCTACAAGACGAGAATAAAGCGATTGAACCCTTCACCAAGAAATCCCATTGCTAACGGAAAAGCCTACCTAAAAGTAATTATATCTTATTGTTATTTTATTAAAGTTATTGAAATCTTTTTAAACCAAGAATATAAACCAAGTAATTATATCGTACAAATGTTTTCAAAACAATTTTGAGTAGCATAGTGGAATATAAAGTTGTATGAACCAGTCTTGTCTGAAACTCTAGACTTCCCACCAGGAGTCCAATTAAAAACCAAAAAGAAACAATCATAACCATAGGGAGTTTGGACGATTATACCTTTCACGAAACAGACTGCTAATCATGATCAACACCTTGATGTTAACGATTTCAGTCGATAGATCTGGATACATTCAATTCCACACAAATCTAAACTCCTTCAGATCTAATCACCAAATACTCGAAAATTTGAACTCCTTCAGATTCACCCACTAATCACCCGCAATTCTGAAATCTTTTCTATTCAACCGCTAAGTCATCGATAGATCTATAAAATCAAAAGTTGTGTTGGTCTATACTAGTGTTATTGATGAGTGTATTTTAGGTAAACGTTATTATATATTAATTATCCTATAAATGGTTCGATATTGGTTTAAAATGTATTAGTTTGATTGGTTTTCGTTACGTGTAGGTTAAAAGATGCAAACAAGTTAAAACGGTCCAATAACCTATTTTGTGATTTAAAGATTAAGAATTAATGAATTTAGAATCATTGTATTAAAAAGGAGTTTGTGATATTTCTTTGTTTAGTTTGATTTTAAGAAGGTAATCATCAATTCATTTGTTCTTTGGAAACTTTGCAGATAAATGTTAGAATAGTATGCTTGGAACAAAAATGAACTTAAAACTAATAAAGTAAAAGGCTTTAGTGGGCTGATATGGAGTTTGAGCCCAAAAGGAAACATGAAGGAATTAAAAAGTGGCAGATCATCACAGGAGGCTGACGGACCTTAGGGCACGTTTAGGAAGCCTTGTCTGCTTTTGGCGGATGGTTTGCGCAGATCAACCGAGAAAAGAAGAAGAAGCAACAGTTTTGATATTTTGTACGCGTTACGAAATTATGAGCCGCTAATCCGTTTGTGGTCATCCAGGGGTGACTAGTTCGTGTAAGTGAAACATTAGATTCAATTTTACCAAGTTATGGATTGAGGTTTTGATTGATACCTTAAGCTATCTGGATTCAATTGTCTTGTTTGATTGATTTAAACGATTTATCTTTGTTTATTCATTGGTACATCATCATCAGTTTTCGGTTTTTCTTGCATCGTGAACTCATTGATTGTGTGTTGTGTTTGACAATTATAAATTGGTAATTGTGTTTATGAGCGAGTCTTTACAAGCTTGTCCACTTTTGTCACTTTGATTAATATTATACAAAATCTTGTCAATGTTATTTCTAACTAGGTTTAACTAAGTTTCTTTATGGATTCATGAACTTGAATCCTGGAGTGATTACTCTTTTTCTCACGTTCGTCTAATTATTTGAACTTATGTTTGTCTCTTATAACCATAATCAAAATCAATTTTTTCATTATTAGTTTAATTTAGATAATTAAATCCGGTTTAGGTTAGATTAATTAGATGTAACTTATTATTATACTGACCACATGTTACTCGTGGATTCGATATCTTACTTATTCAAGCTATCTAGTTTAATTATATTTTTGCATGACTTGAACAACGATCATCACTCTAGATGATGAGGATTAAGAAAAAAGTTTTTTTTGAATTCATTGCCTCATTCTTATGAACAATTTATTGATACCTTGATGTATGGAAGAGAATCTCTTTCATTGAAAAAGATATTGGTGTAAGGCCCCAAACCCGGGAGGCCTCACTCGTTGGATTTACTCATTCACAAACAGTTCTTGAACATCAAATAACGCAACGGAAAATTTTATTCAAACATAATGTCAACATTGTTTAAACATGCGGAAGCGTAAACCTTGTGTAAAACATAAATACATCGTAACTAAAACATAACAGGATACAAGTCTTCATGATCAGCCGGGTAACTCTCGCTAGCCAAGCATCATCGTCCATCCTCATAACCTGCCTTAACCTGAATGTGCATACTAAAAGTCAGCTACGCTGGTGAGTTCTAGCATTACATAAAACTTTAACATTTACATTTGTCAAAAACATAACATTCATTCATTTAATAAAACCGTACGTAAAAACATGCAATAACTTAACATCATCAAAACCTCGTAATCATATCATCATAACATAAGTCAACATGAACCGAATCTGCGCCTTTTCATAACCGTCAATTCCATTCATCGCATACTGGCAGAGAAACCCCGAGGTACGCCACCACTAGGCCCTTCGACACTGTACATTACCTGTAGGCGGAGAAACCTAGGGCCCGATACCCCAAATCCGTTCGACACCAGAACCTTAGGAACGGTATCACAAGGATACACGCACCTTCACCTTAAGCACGGCGTCCCAAAGGATAACGTACCTTCACCTTAAGCATTGTTCCCTCGCAGGGATTAGTACCTTCAATAGGGATCCCGGTAATCCCATGGTGACCGTCGTCACCCTTTTATCCACCCAGTTGTACAACCGTTAGCCAGCCACAGAGGCCCCCATAAGGGTAAGGCCCATTCATGCATACATACCTTAGTTCTCGTAGGAACTCGTGGCAGATTCATTCATTTCGTGACTTTCATAAAAATATCTGTTACCGCCTTTACATCATTTTAGGTAAAGCATCCGTACGTTTTATTATAAAACATTTCATCATTAAACTGTCCGTAAACCATTCATAAACCTCTTTGGCAAACACTTCATAAACACTTTTCAACTTTCCTTTCGTAAAACATCATTTCGTTAAACATCATTTCGCTAAACATCATTTCGTTAAACATCATTTCGTAAGTATGCACACCAGCCCAAAACATTAATAAAACATTTAAAAAAGGGCTCTAGAACTCACCTGACAAGCTAATCTGGGTTGTCCTAAACAAAGGTCTAACAACATCACTTCCGATCTGAATTGGTTAGTCAAATACACATCAGACCAAATCCCGACTCTAACGGTTTAACCATTCTAAACATACTGACTTTACTTAACCAGCCTGATGCCTGCGCACTTAGCAAATGCGCAGGGCCTTGTTCTTGCGTACTTAATAAGTGCACAGACTTCGCTTCATGCGTACTTGATAAGTACGCAGACTTTGCTTCATGCGTACTTGATAAGTACGCAGGAACTTCTTCATGCGTACTTGATAAGTACGTTCTTCCCTGTAAAAACCCTAACTTTCACAAGCGGGTCTGATCACGTCAAGATCCCGAACTTGTTTAAATTCAAAACGTTTACTTTTCGTTTAAGAACTCAAATCTATGTTTTTCTTCCAGTTTCATCCGTGAAAAAGTTACATTTTCGTCCAAAACCCGAAAAACCCAAAAACGAACAAAAACTCAGATGTAGGTCAGATCGTTACCTGTATCGAGCTTCTAATTCAGAGGTTCTTCTCACGAGCTATGGAGCAACACTTTGCTGAAATCTCGGGTCGATCCGCCAACTTTCTCTCTCTATGGTTTCTCTCTCTAGATGTTGCAAATGAGAGAAAGGGTGGTGACTTAGGCTATTTATAGGGGAGGCTCCCCTATGTTCGCTCCTTCTAGCACGCCGTCCTATCCGGCCCGACCAGTCATGCCTCGTTCGTTTATTCCATTCGTTCTTGCATTCTAACCCATCATTATAACTGTCGTTTTATTTTTGGGATGTTACAATTGGCTGCCATGAATTCCAAAGAATTAAAGAAGATAGGAAATCTGAGTGAAGAAACTAAAAATGGGTTGTATGTTAAAGACATGCCTGAACAAATAAGTTATAAGCATAAAGATATACAAGGTGTCTCAATATCAAAATCAAAGTTTAAAAGGAGGTGTTACTTGTGAAATTCATATAAACATCTCAAAAGATATTGTCTAGAGAACAAAAAAAGAAGTTTGATACAAGAACCCCTGGACCAAAGCATGTTGCCCAAATCCACTAGACAACCAGTTATTCCGAAGAGATTTAATGATTCTGTAATGTTTCAACAGGATGAAGTCCTACTGTATTGGGATGAGCCATATAACTATAGTTGTTTCTACAATGATTATGTGATAGGGATAAGTATGCTTTATTAATGAGTCACTTACCCTTGGGAGTTCCGAGGTTAAGTGGTATAGTCTCTAGAACGAGTACAAGTATTTATGACAAATGATTACATGATAAGTATTTGATTACAAGAAGAAGTAACTGAGGTACTAGGAGAAGTAAGTAGGAGAGGATAATGTTATGAGATATGTTGAAGCTTAGAATCCGGTGCGTCTTTGAATGAAGCCCAATGCTTGTATTTATAATGTCTTCAATGAGTTGCTCTTTCTTATATCTTCTCCCGTGACTTATCTAGAAGAGGAAGCTTCTCAGAGAACTTTCTTCTTCTCTGAATCCTCTTTCTTCTGAACATTCCTCTTTCATGTAAGAAGTTGACTTCTTCTCATATAGATAACTACCATTCCTTTTTGTTTTTCTCACCGAGCCAATATCCCTTTTGCTGATCTCTTAAGGACTTCGTTTGCGTGAACAAGATGCTTCTCGGTTATTGTGTTGTCATATTATTTACTTGATAGAAGGAGAGGTCTTCTCCTTTTTATTACTGTGTGATGCTGAGTATCCCTTTGTTTTGGGGAAGCCATCTCCTAATCTTTGAGTCTTTAACTCTTTATTAATTAGGGGTGATAATTGGAGATGTATCCTCCTACGTCATCAGCCCCCAGTACAGGCTTTTAGTGAAGATGTATTTTCTGATTGGTCGCACTTCTTACATCTGGTGGACCCTTTGCGGATGGGGTGGTCTTCTTCTAGTTGTTTTTTCCTTTCCGCAATTAAAGGTGCGCCAAACCTATCCGCCGCTTATGCGGTTGTCTTTCAGATGTCCCATCAACGCACGTTTTCTAAACAATTTTATTTAAATTCAAATAACCTGCCCCTTTTCATTACTTTCTTCACTTCTCTGATCCGATTCGATTTGCGCATCAACCTCTTGGTTATTTTCTTGCTTGTATCATCTTTTGATTGTGCATTTAGCTTCGATTAGAGTCGGTATGGGTGATAAACATGATATGCAACTTCATTATTCCAAACTCAACCGCCGTTTTGTATCCGAGCACTGCTATCACAAAGGTATTGGTAGCGAGTTTGATCCAGTTCTTCCGTCGGATAACAAAGTGGTTAGAAGCCCACCTATTGGCTACATTCTCTTATACACTGCATATTTCGAGTGATCCAACCTTCGTTTGCCTTTTACCCACTTTTTTTCTTCAAGTGTTCGAGTCCTTAGGGCTCCATGTTTATAAGTTGGCGCCTTACGACATTAGTAAGATTACTCACTACAAAATGTTGTGTCGTTCCCATAGCGTTGTGCCTTCCATCCCGTGTTCCATCAGTTCTTTCGTCTTCCTCACAATGGTGACTGCCTCACTATTGAGATGCTGAAGGATGGGAGTCCTCGTTTGTATATATCGCACGAAGCCGTCTCTGAAACATTGGAAAGAGAAATTCTTTTGGGTAAAAAGGTCTGTTGTGCCATTTGAGATGCCTGCCCGTGACTCGTTGGGTCCTCTCAATCTACCCACTCTTTTGGATCCTTCTTATGATGAAGTTGTGTTTACCAAACTTCAGGAGCCCGCTCAATTATGCCCGATCTTATGATGAGCATGTTCTTGTCAAAGCTCGTGTTAGTCGCCTCTGGCCACTTTCGGGCGAGGTGCTGGTTATTATGAGGGGAGGTGTAGGTGAGCCTTGGGAGCCTTGGTATTGTTCAATTTTCCTGCTTTTTATACTAATTTTATGTACTTTTGATTTGTTGTGGAGATGAGTTTGATTGAGACGTTGTCGGATAAGAGTTTGGATGGGGGATTACTCCTCTCATCCTATAGTTGTTGGGGAGAAGCCTACTCTTGATGTTTATAATGCCGTTTTTTTAGCGGTGGTGAATTTTCTAGTATTCTGGCCGAGTTAGGTGGAGTGGATCTTCCAAGTCACCTTGTTGCTGATGCTACTACCAAGGTTACTTCTGTTTGGGATGTCTCTTCCCCTAGTGGCTTTGTTCCTAAAGCTTCTGCAGCTGTGAAGGTTCCTCCTACTGGTTCCCCCAAACAGATAAGTAAAAGCAATGTTTTGAAACCCGGACCGGACCGGACGGTCGGACCGGTCCGGTTATGCATGTTGAAATGGTCCTTTAATGACCCGGCGGTCAGACCGGAAACCCGATGGGCAGACCGGAACCCGCGGCCGGACCGTTGTAAAGATCAAAGACAGAAAATAAAGAAAATAGAAGTTAAGGTTGTGACGATGACAGATCTAGGGAAGCAGCCTTCGTTCCACTTGCGCCGCCTCCGGATCTATAAGCTGCAAACAGAAGAATGGTTGCCGACGTATGGGAGGGAGAAGATCGAATTAGTTGCTCGCGTATGGGTCGTCGATGGAAGAAAAAAAAACGATCGCTTTCACCTTTCAGTAGTTGCCGTCGTACGGGAGGGGGAAGAAGGAAGAACAGAGGGTTTCAACTTCAAGGTTTGAGAGCTGCTAGAAAATATGGTCTGCTTTAATTGCGAGGGTTTAGAATGAGTTTCATTTACATCCCTTTTAGAATATTTACATGAGCATTTTTATTCCTTTTTCTCATCTATAATATTCACATTGAGTCCATCAACATTCAAGTATTATATAACTTAGTCTATCAAGTTAATTATCTATACTTATATGTAAATAAATTATTCATTAAATCATCCGGTTCGACCGGTCCGACCAGTGAACCGATAAGGCAACCGGTTCATTGTCCGGTCCGGTTCTGAAAACTTTGAGTAAAATAAAGAAGCAAGTTTCTACTATGCTTCGGCTAAGCAAGTTAGCGCAGATGATCTTCCAGATTTTTGATTCAGAAGAGGGTGGGGGAGTCCCCTAATGGGACTACAGTTGTTCAACTGCTAGCTTAGATAAGGGGTTTGGTGGTACCTTTGATGAAGCAAAATTTATTCCTGGCTGGTCAATTACCAATAAAGATACTTTGTCAGATCCTTCTATCTACCGTCAATTGATTCGCCATTTGGCTCCTCTTGCGGAGAAGTTAGCTCTTGGAGGTGTACTGCTGGATACCCTTGTAGGGGAGATCTACCATCATCAGGCCAAGGTGAACTCTCTTTTTGCTACCATTTATGATATGGCGGCTGCCTATAAAGTCAATTAGGATAGGAATGCCTCTCGCGTAGCTCTTTAGCAAAGTCTCCATGCTACTAAATTTGCTTTGGTGAGGCCAATGAAGGAAAAGGTTGACCTTTTGGAGGCCCGCCATATGGATGATCAAAATGCCCTTAGTTGCATGCATCTCCACCATGTGGAGGAGATGAAGGTGAAGCCCGAGGAAGTGAATGTGTTGAAGATGAAGGTTACGAGCTTAGAGGGGGTTGTTGCCTCTTTGGCTATGAAAAAAAAGTCGTTAGAGGTTGAGAAAAAGGTGTTGGAGGAACAGGTGGCTAAGCTTCTAAACGAGAAGTGTTGGCTCGTTGAGGACAGGTTTGCTCATGTCATTGGATATTTGCTTTGGATTGTAGAGTTCGTTGGCCCTTTTTCTATTGTGCAGAGATCTTTTAGGGCGCTAGGAATGCATGAGGGGGTTTCAGTTCGTCATTTAGCTGCCTTGAAACAGGTTCCCCTTGCCTCTGTTAAGGGTCATGACCCTTTTGCGAAGCAGAATTTGATTGAGGTCGTGCATTCTATGAGAAGACTTCTTACCCCTACCTGTCTTCCTTCACATCCTATGCTGATAAGTTTGTGATGGAGATTCGCGAGTTGGAGCTGCAAGGATTGAACAAGGAGAAAGCTCTTGGCTAGACTACCATGTGTAAGAATAGGAGTTATCAGAACAACCAAGCTAGTGCTACTGTGGAGACTCCTGCATCTGTAGCATTCAAGATGCCACGTCCTTCTCCTTATCCTGATGCAGCCAAGGCAGGTCCGCTAGTGGAGGAGAAAGGAGCAGGAGGTCCAGTTGTTGAACAATAGGCTCTTTCTGAAGCAGGTAGGGAATCTCATGGTGCCACATAGGAAGAAGGTTGAAGGGAGGGGTATGTCCCTCTTACTTGATGTATTTTGAAACAATTTATTTGCTTGTTTTGATCCCTTTATGGGATATGGTATGTTTTTAACAATTTGACCGGTGATGTGTTTCACCAACAGTAGACATTTTATGCTTTTGCTTGTGGTGAAGTTTGTCACTTAACATTGCTTGAATGTTTATCTCATATGGCTTTTAGTTTTGATGGTATGTGATTTTCGTCTTTTAGGGTGATCAACCCTTGGTATGATGAAATTGATAGTTCGAACCAACCGTTTTAGACAAGCTTTTACTTTTCCATCTGGATTTTAGTTTCCCTTGTACCCATATTTGGTGAAAACCGTGAACAGGGTGTTTGGTCGCCGTTTGGCATATTCGAAGCATAACTGAAAGTGTGCTTTCATTTCTTGTGGACTTACTATGAAGCCCTCAAAAGACTATTACATTTCTTGCACTTTTTTCTCCCTAAGCCATTATATAAACAAAAGGGAACGCAGATAAACAGGAAGGGACTTGCCCTATTATGCCTGTCCTAGAGTGCCCATGTGATGCTTGCTCCATTGCGTTTCTTATGTGGAAGCGACGTAGGTTCATCGCATTCCAATGTTGAGGAAAGACCTTTCCTTCCATGGTTTCTAGTTTGTAGGACCCTTTTGTGTGCACCTCCTTAACTACGTAGGGGCCTTCCCATTTGGTCCCGTTTTACCAGAATCTTCATTGTGGCTCTCTTCGTTATTGCGACTTGCCAAATCCTCGGGTCGAAATGAATCTCTTCTTACTTTGGAGTTGTAGTACTTCATTTGGGATTTGCACCTTGTTTCTTGAATTCCAACATTGAGCCGTCTCTCTTCCAACAAGTCCATATTTAGGAGGAGCTCCTTCCCATTCGCCTCTTCTTCTATATTCAGGATCCTTCTTGAGGGGATACCAATTTCGGCGGGTATGACCACTTCGGACCCATATGTGAGACTGTATGGGGTCCGCCCATGACTTGTCTTTTCCATTGTCTGTATCGCCCATAGTAAGTTGGGGAGTTCCTCTACCCAATCTATTCCGTACCTTCCCACTCTCGTTTTCAGTCCCTCGACAATGCTACTGTTCATCCTTTCCACCTGCCCATTGGTTTGTGGGTGAGTTACCGAGGTGAAGCATTGTCAGATTTTCAACCTTCACACTAGTTTTTGAAGGGATTTTCGGCGAACTGCTTATCGTTGTTGGTGATTAATACTCCGGGGAGACCGAACCAGTAAATAATATTTTCCCATACAAATGTGATGACTTGATTCCTGGTGATGATAGAAAGAGTCTTGACCTTCGGCCATTTTGTGAAGTAGTCAACTGCTACAAGAAGGAATTTGACCTTCCTTCTACTTTCTAGGAAAGGACCAACTATGTCCATACCCCAATTGTGGAAAGGCCATGCCGATAGGATTGGGACCAAGTCTTGCTTGGGTGTTCGCTGTATTGGAGCAAGGAGGTAGCATCCCTCGCATTTCCTAATTTCTTATGTTGCATATCCATGCATGGTGGGCGAGTAGTAACCCATGTTCCTGATTTTTCCAACTACTGATCGGGGACCCATGTGTCCTCCACAAATTCCCTTGTGGACCTCTAGAATTAGGTAATTACTTTGGAATGGACTAACACATCGAAGGAGTGGCGAAAGGTAGGACCTTCAGTATAACACTGATTCATTAATTGTGTACTACTTTGTGGCTTCTGCTTCATTGACTGGTAGCTCCCCTTTGGAGAGGTAGGCCTCAAGTGGAGTAATCCAAGTAATCCAAGGCCTCAGAACTTCATACTCCGCTTCATTATTTGTGCCGGAGAAGTTTACCCGTAAGACGTATGTGAGTTCCACTCCTTTAGGGTCAATTTGGATAAGACCTGCTCCGGAGCCTTCGGCGCTGGAGGCTTCGTCTGTGTAGAGCTTCCATATCTTTTCGTCACCACAAGGGGATCCTCCTCTCCAATACTCATAATTACCTTTATATCTTCTACCTGATTTTCAACCATGAAATCTGCCAGTATCTGATCTTTGATGGCTGTTCGTGGAGAGTAGAGGAGGTTGTGCTCACCCAATTCAATTGCCCATTTTGCCAGCCATCCTGATTTTTTAGGTTTCATCATTACCTCTTTTATCGGTTGGTCGGTGATTACCTTTACTTGATGCCACAAAAGTACCTTCGGAGCCTTCTTGAGACATGGACTAGGGCGAGGGATGATTTCTCTAGAGGAGTGTATCGAACCTCGGCTTCTCGCAGGGTCCGACTGACAAAATACACATTCACTCGTCTCCCATCACATTCTATCACCAGGACAACACTGACCGCATCACGTCCTGCTGCTAAGTATAGTTGGAGCTCCTCACCTTTCATTGGAGCGGTTACCTCGGGTATTGCCATGATGTGCGATTTCATTTCCTGAAAAGCTCTTTTTTGCTTCTTCAGTCCATTGAAATTTTTGCTTCTTGAGACTTCCTTTCAATGTTTTGAAGAAGGGGAGTGATCTTTCTCCTAATCTGGATAGGAAACGGTGTAGCGTTCTAAGCTTACCGTTTAGTCTCTGCACCTCTTTTTTCATCTTTGGGGAGGCTATCTCCCGTATGAATTTGACTTTGCCAGGGTTGTCCTTGATCACTTGCTTGGATACCGGACGTCGTAAGAACTTGCCCTCCTTCATGCCGAAGGAGCATTTGACGGGATTCAGTTTCATGTTGATCTTCGTCAAGTTCTTGGAACTTTTTTCGATGTCTTGGAGGAGTGATTGCTCGTCTTCGATTTTTATCACAAGATCGTCCACATAAGCCTCTCAGTTCTTCCCAATTTGGTCTTTGAAGGACTGGTCTATTTACCGCTTGTATGTTGCTCCTTCGTTCTTTAAACCAAAAGACATCTTCGTGTAACAAAAAATTCCTTCATTTGTGTGGAAGGCGGTCTTTTCCTCATCTTCTCGACTTATTTGTATTTGGTGATAGCCTTTGTAGGCATCTAGGAAAAATTTCCATCTATAACCTGTCAAGGAATCTACATTTAAATCTATTTCTGACAGAGGATAATGCCATGTTGAAATCCTTGAAGTTGATGCACATCCTTTAAGATACATTCGATTTTTTTTAATATAACAGGATTGGCGATCCATTTTTGGTATTTAACTTCCTCCATGTTTGGTATTTAACTTCCTTGAGGATGTTGGCTCGTACTAAGTTTGTCACCTCCACTTTGACCGCCTTTGCCCTCTCCTGGGCTAAACCTCTATTCTTTTGTGCGACAGGGGAGTCCACTTGGAGATATTGAGTGTGCTCAGAAATGTACGAGGGTACTCTTGTCATGTATTATGGCACCATGCAAACACGTCTTTGTTTCGTTGGAGGAGAGCTTCCAATGCCTGCCTTCCCTTTGGTACAAAGTTGGCCCGATTTGTATCAATTGATTCGGGTACTTGTCGTTAACGCAAATTTTTCTTGTTGACCTGGTGTGGTCTTTTATGGAGTAGACCATACCTTCCCTAGTTTCTGATTTTATCATCGTGACTCCCACTATGGTAGGGAATTTAATCATTGAGTGGGCAGTGGATAGGACCGCTCCAAACGCGCCGATATCTGGGCGCCCGATTAAGATGTTCTAGCTGGAAGGAAACCGTACCACCAAGAATGTGAGTTCCTCGGTTCGTGCTCCTCGTCCTTTAACCAGTGTTACCTTTAGGTCTACTTCTCCAACAGGTAGGACTTTTTCTCCAGAGAAGCCGACTAGAGGGATGTCTGACCTTCTTAGCCTTTTCTTTACTTCTTCTCCTATCTGCAAAAAACAATGCTCATAGATGATTTCTGAGGATGTTTGGTATTTAACTTCCTTGAGGATGTCGGCTCGTACTAAGTTTGTCACCTCCACTTTCGGCGAAAATACTCGATGTAACTCTAAGGAATCTCGGGGTCACTCGTTTTCCAAGAGAACAAGCCATGTACAAACGGTACACAACTCCATCTCAAATCATCGTTGGAATTTATATCAACGATCTTATTGTCAATGGAGTAAGAATGAAAGAAATTAATTATTTCAAAACACAAATGAATGTAAATACGACATGAGCAACGTTGGCACATTATCTTACTACTTGGAGGGTCGAGGTCTCTCAACATGAGGATGGAATTACGTTAAAACAAACCAACTATGCTAAGAAGTATTGACATTCGCCGAAATGATTTATTGGTATTGAAGATATTTTTTATTATTGAGTTCATAATATTATTTTTTTATTGTCTCCTCAATTTCTGTCCATATATTTTGCTTCCTTTCTTAGCCATTTTTTTGTGAGGAATGATTAGCTATTAGGAGTAATTTTCTACTTTTCACTTGTATCCATCGGCTATATTTAGAGCATGTGTTCGTGTAATTCAATGAAAAAGAAATAGCATCTGATTATCAAAAGTTTTTACGGTATCAGAGCAGGCAAAAACACAACCTAAAACCTTCGTTTTTTTCCCCGTCGATATCACCATGGCTGACAAAACAACGAGAAAGAAGGAAGGTGGAATTCGGGAGACCAAATTGAGTACTGCGACTTTTGTGGTAAACACGGACACAACCGGGATGGTTTGTGGTAAACACGGACACAACCGGGATGGATGCTTCAAACGCATCGGGTATCCGGATTGGTGGCCGGGAAAGGGAACGAAGTGAGAAAATCTAAACCTAGAGATGCTTGTGTTGATTCCGAAATCAGCCATATACCAGGACTCACAGGTATACAATACCAATAATTCCTAAACATATTTGCTGGTGGTAAGAAGGAAATCAAGTCCGATGCTTCACCCATGGCAAATTTGGCATCGACCTCACCGACTGCCTATACGACATGTAATATTGACAAGGGGGCACTTGGATTACAGATTTTGGTGCCATACATCATATTACACATAAGGCTTCTATCCTTGAAAATAAAACCAAACAAAATCATGAGTTCCCGGTCATCATACCAAATGGTGAAAGAATTCTCGTAGAAGGAAATGGAGAATACACACCGTAGAATGGGATGAAAATAAAAGGAGTTCTTCATGTTCCAAAATTCAATTGCAACCTATTATCTGTCAGAAAATTATCACGAGACCTTCAATATGTAGTAACCTTTTTCCTAGATTTTTTTGTCATGCAGGACTTACACTCGAGGACATTGATTGGAACGGGTAGGTGCGAGGATGGACTCTATCGAATGGGTATGGTTGAAGATAAGGGACACACCTTGATGACAAACGTCGACATTTGGCACAAACGTTCAGGTCATGCCTCGAACTCTAAGCTTTCTCATATTAACTTCCTTAAGGAAGGTTCGTCTAACAAGCAAGTTGACATTTGTGATTCTTGTGCTAAGGCAAAGTGATAGCATGTTTTTAGTAAAGATAAATATATTCTATTTAGAGCTACACAAAATCATGTTTTGAATTTATAAATTAAAATAATAATTACTTCAACTAAACATACACACAATAAGCAAGTGTATGATTTTTTGCTAAAATGGGCTATAGGAGACTGTGTAATCACATTTGAGGCTGTTCTCTCTAAGTTTATACATTTGGGGTTGTCGCCATTTGGATGGGCGACATCTTCCCTACATTCTCACTCCAATCATTTGATGTGTCTGGTCTGTCAGTGAACCCAAAGCCATCGCCCTTTGGAATCACAACAGCTTTCTTAATTGAATACAAAAGCTGTCGCCATTCCAAATGGCAGCAGCTTTTGGTGTGTTGTCTAGTCAAACAGAAAGCTGAGATGGAGGTATGACTGGAAGTTGTCGCCATTCCAAAGGGCGACAGCTTTGGGATCACTTACTGACCAAACACATCAAATGATTGGAGGGAGAATTTAGGGAAGCTGTCGCCCATCCAAATGGCGACAACCCCAGATATATAAACTTAGAGAGAACAACCCCAAATGTGATTACACAATCTCCTATAGCCCATTTTAGCAAAAAAAATTCGCAAGTGTACCTATCACGACGTAATATAGTATGGGTAAGAACCAACTATCGAACCATGGAAATGGATCCCGTACTCAACCCTCGCTATTGTCTGACTAGAATAATAAGTTGGAAAATGGGGTTTGTTTAAAGGAAAATAAAAAGATAAGAAATTTAATTAGAAATATTATCATGTTTAAGGTGTTACTCGAGTTGTTACCCCTTGTAAATTAATCCTACATTTAAAGTAAGGTTGGCCATAGTTACTAGTACTAACCCTTTCGATAGGGGAGTTAGTATTTCTTGACGGAACAGTGGATACGGTCGGCCAACTGTTCCTTAATGAATCTCACGGACCCTAAGTAGGGTCTCAAGTCCGTCGGTATCTAACGATTATTTATTCGGACTAAGATTATCCAATAACTGACGTACGTCTGGTCTTGTAACTTCTTCTGGTAAGTCGGAATGCATAACTTCCTCCAAAGGTACTTTATAAATGCCCGGACCTAACAAATTACGTTCTTAAATAGTTTTCTTTACTTATAATATTATTTTAAATAAATAAGACTTTCCTTCTCAAGATCAAACTCCATGGCTCCTGCTAGAAGTCCTCTACAAGCCGACACGAGAGAAGTAAAGAAATACCGACACAAACCGCCCCATCTGGTAAGGGCTCAAACGGCTTGCTGAATACCCAAACCTCTAATCAACCCATAATATTAAATCTATACTAATCGGGCCCTTGGTAGCACCAAGATTTGTATATAGACCGTACAAACTCGAATAAGCTTCCCAAACAAGAAGTCTTGCTTAAGTAACTCACAAGATTTATGATTAGTTGATTGGTTTAAAGATAACTTATTCTTGTCTTTTTAGGATAAATCATAGTAAATACTTTAAAAACATAACATACTAAAAATACTTCATTAATTAATTAAAGTTCAATCAACCCGAGCAAGACAAGAGAACTAGCCATGAATTACCATACAAGTGACTCCACTAACCATTAGATAATGTGTGAAAGTATTTCAACATCAATAGAGAGTGGGTATAGGTTGCCTCTTATTTTACTCGAACGAGAAGAATAGTTTCATATTACAAGAATTTAAAAGGAAAATAAACAAAGAAAAGCTAAACGGACCAAAACCGAGAGAGTTCCGGCTCTTAGCAGAGAACTAAGGCCTTCACACCTCTTCATATTGGACACCTAAAACACTATAATGAGTTTCCTATTTATAGGCAAAGATTAGGACAATTCACGGCCGTGCAATGGGATGTACGGTCGTGCAAAGCACTCATTTCTTGCACGTGAGGGAATCTGTCAGATTTGGTAGGCTCAGGGTCCATTTTTACCATTTGCACGGTTGTACAATGGGATGCACGACCGTGCAATCCATTATTTTGACTTTTGCTTGATTTGTACTTTCTGGGTTGACTGCTTAGGTGCACGAACGTCCGATTGGCTTCCAAATGCTGATTTTGCCTTGTTTTTTTAGTGTTTTCTTCATGTTTTTGAATGTAAGGGATAATTATCCTGTTGTAACACAATTAAGTATATTAAGTATCATATCTTATCATTTTCTATATAATTGTGCTAGATATGGGGATAATTGTGCATTTAAAACATGTATAAGTAATGACATATCACAAAGCACACTAGATTACCTTTTCCTAACGGCTCCATTATAACTCATGGTTGTTTTGAATTGATGCATTGTGACATTTGGGGTCCTTATCGAACACCTTCAATTTCTCGTGCAAGCTACTTTTTTTACCATAGTCGATGATTATAGTAAGGCGGTTTGGCTTTTTCTTATCAAGCATAGAAGTGATGCAAGTAACTACTTGACACATTTTCAGAAATTTGTTAAAACCCAGTTTGAGAAAAATATTAAAAGATTTAGATCTACAATGGTGGAGAGTTCACTTTGAACCGAATGCTTGAATTTTATGTCGATCAAGGAACTGTTTTAGAAACGATTTGTCCACACACCCCACAACAAAATGAGGTGGTGGAACTAAAACATAGACATTTGCTTGAAACGGCCTGAGCCTTAAATTTACCAACAAAGTTTTGGGGAGAATGCATATTAACCACCGCCTACCTAATTAACTGATTACCTTCGAATGTAATAGAAAACAAACTCCTTTTGAAATCCTATATGATCGAAAACAAGATTATAAGCTTTTAGAGGTTTTTGGGTGTCTAGCATATTATAGAAGCGTAGAAACGAGAGGGGATAAATTTGAAATAAGGGGTAGACCGGGAATTTTTTAGGGTGCCCAAGGGAAACAAAAGGATACAAAATCTATGATGCAAATCATGGTAATATTGTTAGTTCAAGTGACGTAATTGTTAGAGGGAGTTTTTCCTTTTTCAAATTTTGATGTTGACAAAGAGAATGTTGGTTAAAAGAAAATGAAACTACAAATAAATAAGTGGAAGAGGAAAGTCTAGGCCAAGAACATATTCCATCGGCCAACACTGATGCACGCAATGGCCCAAATCAAGAAATGCCTCCTGCCCAACAAATTGACCCAAGTATTGGACAAAATGGCGATAAACCAAGTAGTAATGGACCAAGTGAGGAAACATATTTTGAAATTGAAGTAAATGTGGGTCAAGATGAGACTACAAATGAACCAATTGAAATCACACAACCAATCAAGGAAAATAGAACCAAAATGCAGCCTAAACACTTCACAGACTACGAAGTGAAGCTTCCCCCATCGGTAGACCACACAACACCCGTTCCCTATCAAGATTCATCGACGGTACACCCTTTGGCTAATTTTATGTCTTACGAAAATTTTCTAAAAATTATAAAACTTACTTGGCGGCTATCGATTCTAATGATGAGCCAAAATACTTTGCTCAGGCCATTCAAATTGAAAATTAGAGACAGGCTATGAAGAAAGAAATTCAAGCACTTGAAGTGAATGGAACTTGGACCATCGAGGAATTACCGAAGGGAAAACACGCGATAGACGCAAATTGGGTCTATAAATAAAATAAAAGCCGAATGGTGAAATTGAAAGATACAAGAAAGAAGAGACAAGGGTGTGCAAGCTACGTAAGTCACTTTATGGCTTGAAGAAAGCCTCTCGAAATTGGTACCAAAAGTTCATGATGGCTTTAATTCAAATCGGGTTCAAGCAAACAAAGATGGATCATTCACTTTTTACCTATAAAGTTGGAGACATGTTCGTTGTAGCCCTTATATATGTAGATGATGTTATTATTGTAGGAAATGATCCTGAGAAGATCAAGCAAACAAAGAGCTCCCTTGATGAAAAGTTCAGTATAAAAGATCTTGGAGCATTAAAATACTTTTTGGGAATTGAAGTCACTTGAACTCAAGAAGGCCTTGTCTGAAGCCAAAGAAAATACATCCTTGACATTTTGGACGATTGTGGACAAAAGGGTTGTCACCCAAGCAATTTTCCTATGGAACAAGGTTTAAAGCTCGACAAGGATAGTGGGGGGGCCAAGGTAGACACAAGCCAATACAGGAGACTTGTAGGCCAACTACTTTATTTACAAGCTACATGACCCGGCATTGCCTACTCCGTCAACATATTGAGTCAATATGTCTCCGATCCATGCCAAGCGCATATGGATGCTGCCACTCGTGTCATTCGATACTTGAAAGTGACTCCCGGTCAAAGAATCCTACTACCATGTGAAGGGGGAGCCAATCCCGTTGCATATTGTGATTCCGACTGGTTGGGTTGCCCAATTACTAGAAGGTCAAGAATAGGATACCTCTTACTTTTGGGTGGAGCGCCAATATCTTGGAGGTCCAAGAAGCAATCGGTGGTGTCTCGATCATCCGCTGAAGCAGAATACCGTGCCATGGCAGCCACGGTTAGAGAAATATTATGGATGAGGTGCCTTTTAAAAGAACTTGATGTTGAACAAAGTGGACCAATACCTTTGTTTTGTGACAACCAAGCTGCACATCATATTGCAAATAATCTCGTCTTTCACGAATGGATGAAACTTGTTGAAATGGTGTCACACCCCTAAATTCCACCTCGGGCTATACCCACGTGGCGTGACCCGAGAGGATCTTTACCATTGAATTACTTTGAACGACCACTAAATGGTTTTCAAAATACATGTTTAAATGTATGACTCGTATGAGCCCAAAATAAAGTTTGACATGGTCCAAAGTAAAATTGCGGAAGCAATGGTTTAAATGTTTACAACAATTGAAAATAGGGATGATAAAATATTGTTTATCAAAATGGGATGCTATGCATGAATAGTGCTTGACTCCAGTGGGTGCATCCTAGCCACATATCCTAGCATTCAAAGTCCTGAGATAAACATGTTAAAATGGGTCAACATAAAGTTGGTGAGTTCACAGGTAATTGTAATGGAAATCACGTTTATTAATGTATGGAAAAACATTAGTACTCTACACGATCATTGTTGATCAGACAAAACAAAAAATTATCGAAAGTCCATCAACCGACGCTAACTATAGCTCCGTAAGGAAATGGATGTGGTTCGCCTCTTTGTGCCTTGCACATGAATGGAATAGGTCAATTATGTACCAGTTCGACCTCTAGTCGAGGTTAGCGCTACTAACCCGAGCATGGGATGTTAACCCAATAGTACTGTTCATGATCACCTAGCTTTTGGATAAATTAATGGTTGACTTCGAGAGGACTTTGTACACCAAGTACAAAACTTATATAATTAATGTAACTGTGTAAGTGTGAAAATGTAACATTTGGAAAAATGTTTACTTGAGCATGTATCTCACCCCAAAAAGGTAAATGAGTAAAAAGGGAATGTGAGAATTCACCTGATAAACGACTTGAAAGACTCTTAGCAAATTCGGACTAAATGAGACGACCTACTCGTGCCCTAGGAACAATTAGGACTTTAAGGTCTAAACATTTGTAAATGTTTGACTATAAACTCTATGCATCCAAGAAAGTTTTGAAAAATGACTTTGATATTTCAAAGATTGTTTTGACATGATGACACGTGGTGACACGTTGGACTTAAGCATTTAACTCCTAACATAGAATTCAAACCTACTTTGAAATAGCCTATTAACGTCTAATAAACACATTCGCACATTCGATTGGAATTTAGAACTTGAAACACAACTTTTGATACATTAAAGTTTCCTTAATTGGAAAGTCAACTTTTGAGTCCTAAACATGACAACTATGCAAAGTTGATGTTCACACATGAAATTAGGCATGCTATAACACATGCAGAACATTTCAAGGTTAACTTGCTATCCATAGACAAACATGCGAGTTTCGGATAATTAAAGTTTCCTATTATAGCAACACTATGTCAAGTTGTCAACTTTATGAAAAAATAACATACATTATCATACAATGTACCTAGTTACATGTTACTAAGTCATTTAGACCTTCTAGTCATGTTAACAACATGCAATCATAACTCTTGAAAGAATAAGGTTTCCTTGTTTAGAAACCGGGCTCTAGAACCCTATAAACATGCATTTTAATCCATCATTTTAGTCAATCATACTTCCATAATGTTCAATACACTGGTTTCATGCTTTAAATGTACCCTATCATCAAGTTTCTCATGCATGTCAAGAAATAAAGTTTCTACAAATATAAAACGAGCCTAAAACATCATGGAAATGTGATTTTATCGAAAAATAATCAGACAATCTCTACATCTAGTGTTTATGCATCATTGCCATCAAACAAAACACATCATAACCTTCTTGAACAAAAACCCATAATTTAAAGTTTCCATAAATAGAACCGAGCATGAAATCTCATATGACCAAATGTTCTAGATAGTAAATGTACACATATTATCCATTCTTTAAGCATATGTAACCATTTTCCATCATCAAATCACCCTAAACATGGTATCTAATATGAAACCCAAAATTAAAGTTTACAAAAATAACCAAACCGAGCATGCATGTATCATCCAACACTTTTGACAACAAAGGTTGCATAAATTATCCATCTACAACTATTATCACAACATAATTCATCATAAAATCAACAAAATCTCCTCATCTAGGACATGCATACATAATAAAGTTTCCTCATATGGAAACCGAGCTATGAACAACATCCGGGTCCAAAGTCACCAACAATATGTACCATTTGAGTTTTAAAACACATTTCCTTTACTTATCCATGGATAATCTTTTATAAAAATAAGTTTTCTTTGGATGCATGTTCATATGAACATGAAGATGAAAATGAAAAAAGATGGGTTTTGATCTTACCAAACTCGAAAATGGATGAAATGGTGGATGAATCTTCTTGTAAACACTTGATTCTTGACCTTGGAAGTTTGGATTTGATGAAAAACAAGATCAAAATGATCAAAAATGGTGGAAATGGGGTGGTGGTGTGGGTTTCGGCCAAGAGGGGAGAAGAGAGAGACAGAGATGAGGTGAAAAAGCTGGAGAAATGGGTAGAGATGGGGGGTATTTATAGGGTCTTGGGATACCAGGTGGTGGAAAACGAATAGTCATCAATTTATTGGCGGAAATCCCGAATAGGTATAAACAAATTTATTTAAAAATATGATGAGTCATGTTGGTAAGTCTAACATATAAAATTTTCAGATTTTTATTTGGAAATGTCGGTACATATTACACTGGCCGGACAACGTTAAAACAGAAAGTTTCTCAGAAAATTTCTGAAAAATTCATAGAGTCTTAGAATAAAATATCACAGTGTTCAGTGTAATTTGTGCACACCAAAATATATGTCTAAGTGTAAGCCTAGAATTAATTATCTAGCTAGTGTACACTGCGTGTCCACCGGACTGTGTTGAAAACAAAAGTATTTCTATAAATCATAGAAAAATTCATGTGGGCACGATTAATTAAATCACAGTGTCACATATAATTTACACACGCAGATTATATGTCTAGGTATTTATTTGAAATTATCACCAATGATCGTGATCCAGGACGCGTGTTTGACCGGGTAATCTTCTGGATTACCGACACGTGTAAACGGATTGATTTGCTAAGTGTTAAATGGACTTAATTACTATAAAATTAAGTGGAATGCATGACATATACTATGATCTAAGTCTTAGTCGGGTATGGATGTTGATCTGGATTTTTAAGGTGTCACAGTATCCCCGGTTGAAAGGAATTTCGTCCCGAAATTTAGCTTGCAGTAGTAGCGGAATGTGTGTTCTTAAATAAGTGTGGGTACTTGCACTTCATCTGATCTTCATGCACCCATGTGAATTCTGGTAGGCGTCTTGAATTCCATCGGACCTTAACTATCGGAATGCGACTCTGTCTCAGTTGCTTAATATCGCGGTCCATTAGTTCCACAGGTTCTTCGATGAAATATAGTTGTTCATAGACTTGTATCTCCTCGAGTGGTACCGTAATTGTTTCATCGTGCAAAAACTTCTTTAGGTTAGACACATGGAATACATTGTGGATATTCTGCAGTGTCTCCCGTAGGTTGAGTCGATAGGCAACAAGACCAACCCTTTGCAAGATCTCAAAAGGTCCTATATAGCGGGGGTTTATCTTCCGTCGCTTGCTAAAACGGATTTCGCCTTTCCAATGCGCTTCTTTCAGTAACACTTTTTCACCTACTTGGAATTCCACTAGTTTACGCTTCTGATTCACATAGCTTCTCTATCGGTCTTGAGTAGATTTCAATCTGTCTCGGATTTTGAAGATTTTCCCAGTGGTTTCGTGGACAGGCTCTGGTCCAGTGAGTTGAGTATCTGTTACCTCGGCCCAACAGAGTGGTGACCTGCACTTTCTTCCATAAAGTGCTTCGAACGGTGCTGCCTTGATACTCTTGTGGTAGCTGTTGTTGTAGGAAAACTCGACCAATGGTAGGTGAGTATCCTAGATACTTCCAAAATCTATCACAAATGCTCTTAGTAGATCTTCTAGAGTTTGGATGGTTCGTTCACTTTAACCATCTGTCTGAGGGTGATAGGCAGTGCTTAAATCTAAGCGTGTTCCTAACGCTTTCTGCGGTGATTGCCAGAATCGTGATGTGAAACGACTATCTCTATCTGAGATGATGGAGATTGATACTAACCATGCCTTGAAACTATTTCCTTTAGATAAAGTCGGGTCAGCTTTTCCATTTTGTCTTTCTCGTTGATCGGAAGGAAGTGTGCGGATTTGGTTAATCGATCCACGATTACCCAAATGGTGTCGTATCCGCTTGGAGTTTTAGGTAACTTTGTAACAAAGTCCATTGAAATTTATTCCCACTTCCATTGTGGAATCTCTGGTTGTTGCAGTAAACCTGAAGGTTTCTGGTACTCCGTCTTAACCTTGGCGCAAGTTACACACCTACCGGCATATGTGGCAATTTTGGCTTTCATGTTTAGCTACCAATAATTATTCTTGAGGTCTTGGTACATCTTGTCAGAACCAGGGTGAATTGAATACCTTAACTTATGTGCTTCATCCATCACTAAGTCTCTTAGGTTCCCATGGTTCGGTACCCATATTCGATCAATGTAATAACATACATCATCGGATTTTATCTCAAATAGTTTCTCCATGCCTCGTAGGCCTTCATGTTCCAAGTTCTCTTCCTTGAGAGCTTCAAGCTGAGCATCACGTATCTGAATAGGTAGATTCATTTGAATTGTCGAGGTTAACGCTCGTACCTGAGGAGTTTTAAGTTGCTCTTTTCTACTTAGGGCAGTCAACGGCTTCACAATCTTTGAGAAGTTCTTGATAAACCTCCTGTAATATCCGGCAAGACCCAAAAATTGTCGTATTTTAGTAGCGGTTTTGGGTGTTCACCAGTTCCTTATCGCTTCAATCTTTGCCGGGTCAACGTGTAAGCCCATCTCGTTTAACACGTGACCTAGAAAATGCACTTTTCTGATCCAGAAGTCAGACTTTGAAAACTTAGCATACAGCTTCTCTGTTTTCAGTAACTCTAAGATAACCCTTAAGTGTTCAGCGTGTTCCTCTTAGCTGCGAGAGTAGATCAAGATGTCATCGATGAACACAATAACAAACTTGTCTAGATAGGGGTTAGACACATGGTTCATAAGATTCATAAACATTGCGGGTGCATTGGTCAAACCGAATGGCTTAACCAGAAAATCGTAATGTCCATATTGAGTTCGGAATGCCGTTTTGTCTATATCCTCCTCTTAGATTCTCAGCTGATGATATCCCGACCTTAAGTCGATCTTAGAGTAATAACTCGATCCTTGTAGCTGGTCGAACAAATCGTCGATCCTGGGTAGGGGATATCGGTTCTTGATGGTTACCTTGTTCAATTCCCTATAGTCGATTCACATACAGAATGATCCGTCTTTCTTTTTTACATATAAGACAGGCGCGCCCCATGGCGAATGACTTGGTCGAATAAATCCTTTATCTAGCAACTCTTGTAGTTGGTTCGATAGTTCTTGCATTTCTGACGGTGCTAGGCGGTACGGTGATCAGGCTATCGGAGTAGCTCCTTGGGTAAGGTAGATTCAGAATTCGACTTGTTACTGTGGTGGTAGTCCATGTAAGTCGTCGGGGAAAACTTCTGGAAAATCATGAACAACTGGTATATCCTCGGCTTTCCTTTCTTCTGGCCGGTTTTTTGTTACGTGAGCTAAGATGCATATTATCCTTTCTGTAGATACTTTCGGGCTTTCATACACGAAATGATATTCAGAGGCATCTCACTCTTTTCTCCTTGAATCATAAGTGTTTCTACATTCGGTAGAGGAAGTCTGACAATATTTCACGGCAGAAAATCTCCGCTTCGTTCTTGGACATCCGGTCCATGCCGATAATTACGTCAAAAATTCCTAGTTTAACAGGTAGTAGATCTATTTCTAAGGAATGATAAGCTAACTCTAGGACACCGTTTGAAATAACGTGGTTGGTTTTGATTAATTTGTCGTCGACTAATTCTACGGTATAATCGTTATCCAGCACGGTAGGTTCGATACCAAGTAACGGACTAAGCTCATTAGACACGAAACTTCTCTTAGCACTAGTATCAAACAACATAGATGCATAATGGTTGTTTAGAAGAAACGTACCCGTGACGGTATCGGGGTTCTGCCTGGCTTCTTCTGCTCCGATCACAAAAGCTCGCCCTTTGGCGTTGTTGT
Organism: Smallanthus sonchifolius; assembly: GCA_023525975.1. Classification (NCBI taxonomy): domain Eukaryota; kingdom Viridiplantae; phylum Streptophyta; class Magnoliopsida; order Asterales; family Asteraceae; genus Smallanthus; species Smallanthus sonchifolius. The sequence continues at coordinate 31,132,987 of CM042040.1, forward strand.
TGTTGTTTCCCGGCTTTTTGTTCTTTGGACAATCCTTGGAGAAAAGTCTGTTCTGCCCACGAGTGTAACAAGCACGGGTTGCTCCATTAGTTGGACCTAGTCCTCTCATCCGGCAATCCTTGGCCGAATGACCAATCCTTTTACACTTCTGACCCCTTGCTTCCTCACAAGTGCCGTTTTGGACAAAGTTGCATCGATTGCAATTTGGCAGGGTTCCTCTGGAAGCTCTCCTTGGCTTATTATCAGTTTGGCCTGTGGTGTAAGCTCGGGTAGTCTCTTACCTTTTCTTTAGTGGTAGCAAACTAAAGGACTTGGAAGAACTACCTTCGCACTTTCTCTTGTTATCAGCAGGTTTGTCAGAGAGTCTCTGACGAACGGTTTGGGACGTCAGGTTTTGTGCTAACCGGATTGCTTGATGGATGGTTGTAGGTTCGGTAGAAGTTACCATTCCTTGCACTTACGGGGTCAGTCCCCACAAATAGCGCTCAATTCGCTTCTATTCGGGTGTCACCATATGAGGACACAATCCTGCTAAATCATGAAATTTTGATGTGTAATCCACCACATCAGCTCCAATCAATTTAAACTTCCAAAAAACTTTCTTCGAGGTCCTGTATTCATTTCGAGGACAGTATTCATCCATTAACAGCTTCTTGAAATATGCCCACGACATAGCATTTGCCGCTTCTAAACCATTTCCACTAGGTGAGGGCTTGTCCCTCAAAAGTACCAGTAGCGAATGTCACCTTTGAATTCTCTGGACAGATGCACATTTCGAAAGTAGATTCTACTTTCTCAATCCATCTCATTAGGTTAACGGCTCCATCTCGCCCATTGAAAGAGAGCGGTTTACAATCAATGTAGGTGCAAACTGGAGGATGTTGTGCTCCATCATTTTGGTTGCTTGGCAAGGCTGCAACAACTGCACCTACCCTTTGATTGATTAGGGCGTCCATTTGTGCTGCGGTCATTGTCTCCGAACGGGGCGACATGTCTCTTCACATCATAATGTTAGCAAAAGTTAGATTATATGGAACATACAATCAACACATGTATACACAATAATATATCACATTCACCAGATCAACCATGAAATATAAAACATAATAAACCTGATAAAACAGATTGTAAGTGGTACAAAATATTCCAGGAAACTCCGCTCCCCAAAAATGAGAACAAGTTTAATACTTCAAATATCATGTGGGCATAACCCGCCCACAATTGGCTAATCAAGTAGAACGCGTGAAGGTGCTGTTCCGCACAACGGTAGTAAGCAAAGCAGCGTTGAACACATCAAGAGTACTAGTAACCTCTATATGTTCCCCCCACTGCATTTTCTCCGCTGCAACGGATCTTTGGACGGCAAGTAGCTCTCTGCTCGGCTACGGTGGTCCTCTATCTCTCTGTGCTCAAGTGCCTCTCTGCCTTAAATTCTCGGTCGGGTAGGATGGTAATCCTGGCAGCATCTCTCTGGCGATCTACTGTCAATCGAGAAACCTGCTCCTGTAGAGTCTGTAGTGCTGTCTTAGATACCTACACAGGCACATGCTCTATCCTCTGCTCAGTCTCTTTCCTCAGACCTTCTATGGACAAGATTTTTTCCTTAAGGTGTTCAACTTGCTTCAGGTTAACGCGTACTTTCTTCTGCTCCCATTACATATCTCCTAGCAGTCTATCGTAATAGTGGAATCGGGCTATCAGCGTCGGGATCGTACGCTCGATCGGCTCCCCGGTAATCGGTAAAATGCGTGGTCCATGTGAAGACTCTCTGATCTCCGTCATGGGAGGTATTCCTTCCTCCTTAGCCCAGTCCCGTAATCTATCAGAAATGAACGTCCACTTTCTTACGTCAAGCATACGTCTCTTATGCTTGGGCTCAGGGACAGGCATGCTTATAGGAGAAGGTCGTGCGTTCGTCGGGGCGTGCTGAACTAATGGCCCATAGGGGCGATGTCGGTGTGGGTGGGAGATGTCACAGTTGCCGCACTCGCGGGTCTCTTCTGCTGCCGGAGTCTCAAACTCCGTCTTTGACTCAACTTCATCGCCATCTGTCGGTCCTTCTTCCGACTTCTCAATAGTGGGGTCGTCAGAGACAGGGTACTCCGGTAATGTCTCTTTGGATGTGGTGTCCAATAGTGTCGATGGTGTGTACATATACTCGTCCTCTGAGTCTGTAATCTCGATTGGCTGGTTTGCAACTGACATGTTCCTGTAACAGGTCAACCACAATTTCTATCATATATGAGTCTTATAAGTGTATGTGAGAATGCTAAGTCTTTGTGCGGAAGTGAAATGCATGAGACATTGGTTACAGTCTAAGTTCACTACGTGCAACCTAGTTCGCCGCAACCAATGGCTCTGATACTAGTCTGTCACACCTCCAAATTCCACCTCGGACTATACCCACCGGGTGTAACCCAAGAGAATCTTTACCATTGAATTACTTTCAACGACCACTAAATGGTTTTTAAAATACCTGTTGTTTTGGGTAAAAATTAACAAGACTAATTTTGTAATCAAACTTAGTTTGTGAGGTAGTGTGCTTGTAAAATCAATGTAAATCAATGCAAAAACGTAAAGAGTGACACGTTTGTTTACGAGGAAAGCCCTTGATCTTTTGGGATCGCCGGCATAAAACCTCGGGAAGTGACTGAGGAGATTACAAGTACGAGCAGTAGATGATCGAGCTAAGTGTGTTACAGAGGAGATTACGAGTCTAGAAGCTAAGTGCGTAGTGAATGTTGTGCTTCTAATCGATCAATACTGCTGAAGAAATACAGTGATAATGCTAACTAACTATCCGAGAATCCCGAGATAGACTAGTTCTTCAAATATGACCGTTGGAGGCCACTCCACACGTTTTCAACACATTCTTCTTGACTTCAGGAGCGATTCTTCAGGAATGACTTTGACTGCACGTGTTTTACCTACGTATTAGTTAATATAAACAAAATATACAACGGTTAAGTACTGATGCGTGTAAACTATATATATATTTTTATAAGTATTTTTACACAATAAGTTTTAAAAAGGGTTTTCACTAAATACTAATCACACACACCGGGCAGTGTACCCGTCGGATAGCAAAATAGTAAAGGTAAGAACCGGATATCAACCCGTGGACACGGTGGAATGCGATAATAAACCGGGACTAAAATTCAATCAAGTATGGGTAAAAGATGTTTAAGTTGATTTTTAATTAAATTAATATGTAAGAATATAAAACTAAACTAAAATCACAAATCAAACAATCAAGAGAAAATATCACTTCGGTGTCGAATCCATTTAGAATACATTCAGTACACTCATAGAAACATGGCAAATACACGATACATAAATTGACTAAATTCTCGTCAAAGATATCTAATCAAATGACCATTCGGAAAGCTAGCATGAATTACACAAACCAACCACCTAAAGTCATACAATGAGACTCACGTGTTTAATAATCATGTCAATGTTTATAAAGATTGAACTAGCTTCCGATTAAGGTACACTAATCCAACAACTAGTTAGAAAGATAATATGAACAACGCACTATCCAACTCAAGTTGATTAAATTAGACAACAATATGCATTTCTTCAACATACAATGTTCATATAAAGGTTATATAAATTAGGAGGATGTGTCAACAATTCCTAGATAAACATAATACTAAATATGACACATCATAACAAATACTTTGTCTTTCCAAACATAAGCTTAAGGTTATACATACAAATATAATGATTCATAAACAAGACTTCATTCACCATTCCTAGTCAAATGCCATAAAGTAGTATAAATACATATACCAATCCATGAATATAAGCATAAATCACAAGTTTTCCAACATAATATGACATACACAAATACAAGTCTTGTAAACAACTCAAAATACTTGAATACATAATTTCATCAAAGAATAATCATACGGTTGTCATAACATTAACACAATAATTGCCAATAATCCATGAATGTTGTCAAATGCATCTAAACTTCATCTAAACCAAAGTGAACAAGAGTTTTAGCTCATCATGAGCACCAAAATTACAAATAAGCAGGGAAAAATAGTGAGAAACATGATATGAAAACAAGAATCAAACTACTCCTCCAAGCCTAGATGTTGTTGTTGATGTATGGTGATCCTCTTGATGTTGTATCATCTCCAAAAAGCTTGAAATATGGCTGGAACAAAGAAAACTCGAGCTGGAACAGTGGGTTTTTCTCCTGGTTTGCTGAATGTCTGAATGGGAATTAAGTTCTGTTTAAATAAAAAAGGGGAGGCACGACCGTGCCAGGAGAGAAGGCACGACCGTGCCTAGTACAAAGACGCGGTCGTGTTTAGGTCTTGGCACGACCGTGAGACAGAGGTTTGACCGATCCGTAGCTTCCATTGGGTACCACTGATCGAGGACGTACGGCTGTTCAGACTCACGAGATGACACGCGACCGTGGGAGGCCAAGGCACGGTTGTGCCATGGATTTTGGCTTGGCGCAGTCGTGCAAGATGTGGGCGCGACCGTGCCTAGGGTTTGGGAGCTTGGCACGACCGTGCCAAATATGTTACACCCCAACCGACGGCGGATTATACGTCGGGGCGGACGCGGTTGTTCAATAGCACAAGGTTGACTATTAAAGTTTCGATATTTCATTAATAAATAATTTAAGATTCAATACAAGGAAGAATAATACGAATACAACATTTAATTTAAGTAGTCTAGGTCCAAAGCATCCTATGTGACCACGAATAAGTCTCATGATGTAAACCTGAAACATGTGAAAGAATCTGTCAACTACAAAATAGTTAGTGAGATACAAAGGTTTTGACACGGTTTAACAAGTATTTGAAAAGTATTACAATTCACTATGATTTGTGAATTCTATAATATAAGTATGAGAAAACAAGCATGTTAGACATTGTGCACATCAACCCTCCAACCAAGTTTAGGCATAACCCGCAAGTTAACCTTATAAGTCTCAAGTTTAAAGTTTAATGTAGTAACAAACACCAAGGGCTCCCCCCCGAAGGGGTCAATCAATCAAGCTGGATTGGTCAAATGCAATAGATCTATCATTGTTACTATCGGCTTGATCAAAGCTAATGAATGTGCTAGTTTTAAGTTTAATCTAAGCATACAAGTCTCAAGTTTAACATAAGAATAAACACGTAGTCATAGTTGTACAAGAATTGCATAAGTTTAAGAATTGGGAACATGTTTCACCCCAAAAGCATAAAAGGAAAAAGGGGCTAAGTATACTCACTTGGATGATGAAGAGTGTCCGACACGGATAAGTATTGCAAGATTTTGAGGGAGAATATAAGTCTAAAGTTTCAAGTATGATCTTATAAGACTAGGACAAGAATTCTTAGGATTTCAGGATTTGACTAGGGTTCTAAATGATGGGCGGGAATGATTTTGTTTATAGAGTTTAAATCAAGTTTAACCCAACTTTATAATAAAGGTTTTGAATGAATGTCACAAGACTTGAATATCAAGGTTTCATAAGTTTGTAGATTAGAATAATCATTAAAATAATTATTTAGAAGTCTTATAATAATAATCCAAATAGTTTTCTAAATATTCGTAAATGAAGTTGAAGTAATAGTTAAATGAAAGACTAAATAATTATTAAAGATTTATAATAATTATTTAAAGTATGGATAATTATTAAAGTTTACCAATAATTATTGTAAGGATAAATTATAAGTATTTAAAGAATAGGTAATTATTAAGGATTATTAATAACATTTAAAGAATAAATAATGGTTAAGGGTTATTAGAAATTATTCAAAGAGTAAATAATTTACTATCTACAAGAATAATTATCTCATTTAGAATAATCACTATAAGTCGTACAAGATTTATTAAAGTATTGACTTGTAAATAAATGATGTTTGAAAATTGTAGTTATAAGATTAAATAAATAATGTTTAAAAATGTAGTTTAAGTAACAATAAATACTTATAAGTTTATAAGTATTTTACATTTATAATTTTATAAATGTTTTAAATTAAAGCTTCCATTTAAGTTTTATGAAACTTAAAAATAAATAAAATATATTCATTTTCTTGTTCTAATTTGAATAAATAAATAAGTCTTGAGTTAAATAAATATAAAGTTTATTTATTTTATAAGTTTACAAGTATTTTGATTTTAGGTAGAGTATATTTATTTTCCTGTTTCAAATCAATTAAATAAATAAGCTTTTACTTAAATATAAGTTTTGTAAGAATACACAAGTTCATAAGTTCATATTACTCTAATATCATATATAAGTTTTTTTTTTTAAAAGTTAGGAGTATTTTTATAGTTTTCAAGTGTTTCAAAACTAATTTTAAAGATTAAAATTTATAAGTTTCAATTAGGTTTAAATAAATAAAATGTTTCTGAAATGCAAAAAGGGTAAATAAAAATCGCTTTTAAGTTTATTAAGTTTAACAGAATTTATAAAAATAATTACAAGATTTAAAGGTTGTTTAAAAGGCTAAAAAAATGAAAAGAGCAAAACTGGTTTACCCAGGCTCGAACTCGGGTCTGGGACCGGGTCACCAACACACAAACACATACCAACCATCCCGCCTACGCGTCTCGGTGGTAACTTATCCGTATCAGGAAGTTTATAACAAGGATTCCAAATCGACCCCCAAATCATATGAACCCTAGAATCATGAACCCGTAAATTCGATGTGCAAATCCCTCTGTCATTGAAATTTGACAGAGGGCAAATGATCATGGCACGAAAACGATGAGAATGGGTATTCGAATTACCTGATTTGGTGTCAAAATGAGAGAGAACGAGCTGTGGTGGTCGTCGGCTGTCACGATCTTTCAAACGGCAATGCAGGTGATGAACGACTGAATTGAAGGTTTAGATAGTTTCGGGATGATGCTTATGAGGTTTAGGGGTCGATATTTATAGCCGATTTCGCGAGTTAATGCCGGATTAGGTGGGAGTTAACGGGTGGCGTTCACGCGGATCGCGATCGTAATTGCGCATGGTTATCGATGAAATCAAACATTGAATGTTGTTAGGTAAGGGTCGCATGCGCGAGCCGATGCTCGAGGTTCAGTGAACCTGGCCGGAAACGCGAGTTCGAGTGTAATTTGAGGAAAAACCGGGACTGGGAGGTTTCGAACTCGGGACCGGTTTTGGTCTCGGGTGTTTAATGAAATGGCAAAACAGGTCCTTGTAGTTTCCCAGTTTTATCATTTCATGTTACAAGGTCTTTTTAAGTTTAAAATAAGTTTCAGAAAGTGACAGTTTGGTCCCCTGACTTTATAAAAACAATTATATATGTTTTTATTTTATAAATTTAAAGAAGTTTTATCATTTTATAAGTTTTATATAAAAAAAAAGATTTCGAATATTTAAGTTTATAAGTTAAGTAAGTTTGTTATTTATAATTTTTATAAACACCCATATAAGTATGATCGTTTTTTCTTAAATCCATATTAAATAAATTTAATATTTATTGTTCAAGAAAATAGTTTTAATAAGAATTTAAGTTTTTAACGTGTAGATGTTTAGGAAAAGTTACGTCGTAAAAATCCCAAATATTACAGTCTCCCCTACTTTAGGAAATTTTGTCCCGAAATTAAGGTAGAAGGATTTAGTTGAGGATTTAATCTTATGATACGCGCAAGGATAACGAGAAAAGGTACTTTATGTTCCCAAGTAAACACTGGGTTACGTTTAGATTTCTTAAAGGGAAAGTATCCATAGGACTGAGATTTTTGTTTGAGTTTCTAAGTTTCCAAAGCATATGGTTGTCAAGAGTTTCTCTACGAAACATATAGGAAGATTCGTTTTCAGAAATGCATTCGAGAGAATATCTGCTGAATTTCCATTCAGGATTTCAAGTGAGATGCATCACTTAGGATGGACTCGATGATAGTTCAAGACTTGGAGTTTGTCGACTAATACGTTTAAGGACTGCTACGGTACCTAAGTTCCGTGGCTACCTTTTATGATAGGTCTTAGATCATAGCACGCGACAGAGTTTACTATGTTTTTCCATACGCTGATTTTCATACTTACGTGTGCACCCGCAAGCATTTAAATCGTCGCATAGTTCGCATAGGTCCTTCCGTTTGTACGTGGATCAAGAAAGAGTACAAGAATTTGTTTAACTCGCGACTAAGGTTTCCACGTAAGAGTGATCATTGATTAACGAGTCCCTTAGAGAGTAGCGTCATTCAATAATTAAAGAGAAGAATGTGACAAGATTTAGAGTTTCAAAGTTTCCTCGTGATTGATTAAGAATACTTCAATCATTGAGTAGTTTAAAGTCTTTACACTTTCCTCGGGTTTGATCAAGAATACATCAAACCTTGAGTAGTTTAAAAGTCTTATACGTTCATCATGTTTGAATAAGCATACGTCAAACATGGAATAGTTTAAAGTCTTATACGTCCATCGTTTTTGAACAAGCATGCGTCAAACATGGAGTAGCTTAAAGTCTTATACGTCCATCGTGTTTGAACAAGCATACGTCAAACATGGAGTAGCTTAAAGTCTTATACGTCCATCGGGTTTGAACAAGCATACGTCAAACATGGAGTAGCTTAAAGTCTCATACGTTCATCATGTTTGAACAAGCATACGTCAAACATGGGGTAGTTTAAAGTCTCATACGTTCATCATGTTTGAACAAGAATACGTCAAACATGGGGTAGTTTAAAGTCTCATACGTTCATCATGTTTGAACAAGAATACATCAAACATGGGGTAGTTTAAATTGTGTTTGAACAAGAATACGTCAAACAAAGAATAGTTTAAATTGTGTTTGATCAATAATACGTCAAGCATAGAATAGTTTAAATTGTGTTTGAACAAGAATACGTCAAACATAGAATAGTTTAAATTGTGTTTGAACAAGAATACGTCAAACATCGGATAGTTTAAATTGTGTTTGAACAAGAATACGTCAAACATCAGATAGTTTAAATTGTGTTTGAACAAGAATACGTCAATCATCGGATAGCTTGAATTGTGTTTGAACAAGAATACGTCAAACATAGAATAGCCTTAAAGTCTCTTAGTTTATCTTCAGTGTATAGAAGTATACGATTACGTTTTGTGTATAAAGTGGTTATCTAAATACTCTAGTGTTTAAGAGAGGTGTGGGACAGCGTTTGGAACAGGATTAACCATTATACGCTTCCTCACAAAAGATTCGAGTTGTCCAGAAGATTAGTGGATCCCGATGTTTGGTTTAGATTGGAGTCAGGGGATGTACTCTGCTAAAGAGAGTAATGTCCTCCTTCTTGCTAGTGTCTAGTATCAAGAGTGAAGTTTTCTCGTATATATGGAATGTACGTTTATCAAGTCTCATAGGGTTTGGTTAAGATGGACACACAAAGTTTTCAAGACTAAGAATCCAAGTATAATTTTGAAAATAGGATAAGTCAGTTGAGTTTCAAGTTTCAGTATTAAGCTTTACATGATCCTTTATTGATCATGTTTAGTTTTAAAAACACGGGATTGAGTATTTATACAAGTTTTACATGACTCAAAAGTCTCTGACCTCATAGTTGTGTATACGGAGTTTAATGTTTTAGCAACGTGTATTTAAGCTTTTAGTCCCCGTTGTGATTTTTAGTAAGTCTTTTACGTGACAAGAGTTGAATGAGGAAAGTCTCCAAGCATAGGGTGACGGGAAAATTTTCGATAAGGTTTATGATAGTGTCTTTACAAATGATTTATCTTGATTCATAACCGAAAGTATAGTTTTCTTTTGTATAGAATGTAATTAAGATGTTCAAAACGACGAGTTAGGCATCGATAAGTAGTACGAGTAAGATTTATAAAAGATAGGTGTGATTGTCAAGCGAAAAGTTGGTCAAGTTTACAAGTGTTAAGTCTATACAAGAAGTAAGGGTCATGGTTGTTTGGGGTAATGATTCGTAAGTCAGGTTGTTTTTTTTTTGAAAATGTGCTTACGAATTAGAAGATTTGTTCAAGATTTATTCCTCAGGTACACGTGTCACTTAGGATTTTTATAATTTAAATGCAACGTTGTTGATTATTTCAAGTACTAACGTAAGTTGCTTTTGACGAAAGTGTTTGGGTAGGTGTGTTAAGTTACAATGATGAAAGGAAAGTTAAACTAGTAAATGATGACAAGATGAAATTTCAAAATAGTTTCCATTTAGATGTTTCAAAATTGGGACTTCTAGCCCTTGCAATTTAAACGGGAAATTAAAGTATGTAAGTAAGTTGATTAAATATGTTCAAAAGGTTTTTATTCATAATACTGAGTCATCACAGTACTATTAAAATGGTTTTTGGTTTGGCGTTGATGGGCTGACGAAGAGAATTCCCGGTAGAAGGGGTGGGTCACAAGGACTCACTTATGTACCCTATTTCCATAGCCAGAATTTCCTCGTGAGTCTACAACTTTTTAGTTATTGTCACCGATATTTGGGTTTAAGGTACTATGTCGAGGTTTATTGTGGGCTTAAGGTTTTAAGCGTGGAGTTTGTTTATTCTATAGTAGGCTTCTTCCCTTGCGGGAAAACGATCAGGTTACTAATCACTTTGTTAATGTACTTTAGGTTTAAAAGACGTTAAGTTTTGTTTATAAGAAACGGTGATGCGTAAGTTTTAAGGACGTATGAAGGTTTTAAAAGTGTAACAAAGTTTTTGAGTTAGTCATAGGATGAAGTTTGCTTGAGTGACGAAAAATGAAACGAGACACAAGGGTTTCCCCTTATGTGCCAAGTTTATAAAATAATGAAGTTTGTAAAAAGACTTGTAGGATAATACATGGTTTTAAATGTGTTGGTGTTACAAGAATCATGAAGTTTAAGGATGTATGAACACTTTGAGATGTATAAAAGTGTCGCAAAATTTGAGTGAGTTATCTAGAGTAGTTTGGTTGAGTGATGAAAATGAGATGGAACACAAGGGTTTCCCCTTAAGTGTTATGTTCATAAGATAATGAAGTTTATAGGAGAATTTGTAGAGTAATACATAGTTTTAAGGGTTGTATTACAACGATCACGAAGTTTATTGGGTAGTATTTATAAATATAAGTTTATGTATGTAGTTTTTAAGTATAATCTCGTAAGAATTTGTCCTTGAAGGTAACTCCTTCAGGTCATGACGAGTAAGTATGCTGTCATGTGACCATTCTTGAGAAGACGGGACATAAGAATCATAGAGTAAAGGTTACAGAGGAAAGCTTTTGAATCATGAATTTATGAAGTATATAGCATTTGAGATAGTACTCGTTTAGTGCATATCACTAAGTAAGTACTTTGGCATATCAAGGGAGATCTAAGCTCACTAATGTTTTAGAGAAGTCATGCATTCCTATAAGTGAATACTCATCCCAAGAATTCCCAGGAAAGCATACGGGTCCAACGGTTGATTTGGATTTATACGAAATACTTTCCTTGACAGGATTTCCCAGAATACAGGTATTCGCCCTTCCGGTCGGCACAAGTTCTCACACATTATCTAGAACTTAAATATTCTTGACGAGAGTTTAGTGGTGGATTAGACTTGAAGCCTAAGAACGTGTCCTTGATGTAGTAGCCTCTTGTAGCACGTAGAAACGTAAAATCTCTAAGCGTTCACGTATAAGAATTAAGAATAGAATGAGGAGAGAATTCATAGTAAAGGACATGAGATAACTCATGTGTGGGTCTCCTAAGTTATAGTCTAGGTCATGTGTCTAATAACCTAATTCCCTATAACCATGGCTCTGATACTAATCTGTCACACCCCAACCGACGGCGGATTATACGTCGGGGCGGACGCGGTTGTTCAATAGCACAAGGTTGACTATTAAAGTTTCGATATTTCATTAATAAATAATTTAAGATGCAATACAAGGAAGAATAATACGAATACAACATTTAATTTAAGTAGTCTAGGTCCAAAGCATCCTATGTGACCACGAATAAGTCTCATGATGTAAACCTGAAACATGTGAAAGAATCTGTCAACTACAAAATAGTTGGTGAGATACAAAGGTTTTGACACGGTTTAACAAGTATTTGAAAAGTATTACAATTCACTATGATTTGTGCATTCTATAATGTAAGTATGAGAAAACAAGCATGTTAGACATTGTGCACATCAACCCTCCAACCAAGTTTAGGCATAACCCGCAGGTTAACCTTATAAGTCTCAAGTTTAAAGTTTAATGTAGTAACAAACACCAAGGGCTCCCCCCCAAAGGGGTCAATCAATCAAGCTGGATTGGTCAAATGCAATAGATCTATCATTGTTACTATCGGCTTGATCAAAGCTAATGAATGTGCTAGTTTTAAGTTTAATCTAAGCATACAAGTCTCAAGTTTAACATAAGAATAAACACGTAGTCATAGTTGTACAAGAATTGTATAAGTTTAAGAATTGGGAACATGTTTCACCCCAAAAGTATAAAAGGAAAAAGGGGCTAAGTATACTCACTTGGATGATGAAGAGTGTCCGACACGGATAAGTATTGCAAGATTTTGAGGGAGAATATCCTCACAATAGGCCTAAGAATATAAGTCTAAAGTTTCAAGTATGATCTTATAAGACTAGGACAAGAATTCTTAGGATTTCAGGATTTGACTAGGGTTCCAAATGATGGGCGGGAATGATTTTGTTTATAGAGTTTAAATCAAGTTTAACCCAACTTTATAATAAAGGTTTTGAATGAATGTCACAAGACTTGAATATCAAGGTTTCATAAGTTTGTAGATTAGAATAATCATTAAAATAATTATTTAGAAGTCTTATAATAATAATCCAAATAGTTTTCTAAATATTCGTAAATGAAGTTGAAGTAATAGTTAAATGAAAGACTAAATAATTATTAAAGATTTATAATAATTATTTAAAGTATGGATAATTATTAAAGTTTACTAATAATTATTGTAAGGATAAATTATAAGTATTTAAAGAATAGGTAATTATTAAGGATTATTAATAACATTTAAAGAATAAATAATGGTTAAGGGTTATTAGAAATTATTCAAAGAGTAAATAATTTACTATCTACAAGAATAATTATCCCATTTAGAATAATCACTATAAGTCGTACAAGATTTATTAAAGTATTGACTTGTAAATAAATGATGTTTGAAAATTGTAGTTATAAGATTAAATAAATAATGTTTAAAAATGTAGTTTAAGAAACAATAAATACTTATAAGTTTATAAGTATTTTACATTTATAATTTTATAAATGTTTTAAATTAAAGCTTCCATTTAAGTTTTATGAAACTTAAAAATAAATAAAATATATTCATTTTCTTGTTCTAATTTGAATAAATAAATAAGTCTTGAGTTAAATAAATATAAAGTTTATTTATTTTATAAGTTTACAAGTATTTTGATTTTAGGTAGAGTATATTTATTTTCCTGTTTCAAATCAATTAAATAAATAAGCTTTTACTTAAATATAAGTTTTGTAAGAATACACAAGTTCATAAGTTCATATTACTCTAAGATCATATATAAGTTTTTTTTTTAAAAGTTAGGAGTATTTTTATAGTTTTCAAGTGTTTCAAAACTAATTTTAAAGATTAAAATTTATAAGTTTCAATTAGGTTTAAATAAATAAAATGTTTCTGAAATGCAAAAAGGGTAAATAAAAATCGCTTTTAAGTTTATTAAGTTTAACAGAATTTATAAAAATAATTACAAGATTTAAAGGTTGTTTAAAAGGCTAAAAAAATGAAAAGAGCAAAACTGGTTTACCCAGGCTCGAACTCGGGTCTGGGACCGGGTCACCAACACAAAAACACATACCAACCATCCCGCCTACGGGTCTCGGTGGTAACTTATCCGTATCAGGAAGTTTATAACAAGGATTCCAAATCGACCCCCAAATCATATGAACCCTAGAATCATGAACCCGTAAATTCGATGTGCAAATCCCTCTGTCATTGAAATTTGACAGAGGACAAATGATCATGGCACGAAAACGATGAGAATGGGTATTCGAATTACCTGATTTGGTGTCAAAATGAGAGAGAACGAGCTGTGGTGGTCGTCGGCTGTCGCGATCTTTCAAACGGCAATGCAGGTGATGAACGACTGAATTGAAGGTTTAGATAGTTTCGGGATGATGCTTATGAGGTTTAGGGGTCGATATTTATAGCCGATTTCGCGAGTTAATGCCGGATTAGGTGGGAGTTAACGGGTGGCGTTCACGCGGATCGCGATCGTAATTGCGCATGGTTATCGATGAAATCAAACATTGAATGTTGTTAGGTAAGGGTCGCATGCGCGAGCCGATGCTCGAGGTTCAGTGAACCTGGCCGGAAACGCGAGTTCGAGTGTAATTTGAGGAAAAACCGGGACTGGGAGGTTTCGAACTCGGGACCGGTTTGGGTCTCGGGTGTTTAATGAAATGGCAAAACAGGTCCTTGTAGTTTCCCAGTTTTATCATTTCATGTTACAAGGTCTTTTTAAGTTTAAAATAAGTTTCAGAAAGTGACAGTTTGGTCCCCTGACTTTATAAAAACAATTATATATGTTTTTATTTTATAAATTTAAAGAAGTTTTATCATTTTATAAGTTTTATATAAAAAAAAGATTTCGAATATTTAAGTTTATAAGTTAAGTAAGTTTGTTATTTATAATTTTTATAAACACCCATATAAGTATGATCGTTTTTTCTTAAATCCATATTAAATAAATTTAATATTTATTGTTCAAGAAAATAGTTTTAATAAGAATTTAAGTTTTTAACGTGTAGATGTTTAGGAAAAGTTACGTGTAAAAATCCCAAATATTACAGTCTCCCCTACTTTAGGAAATTTCGTCCCGAAATTAAGGTAGAAGGATTTAGTTGAGGATTTAATCTTATGATACGCGCAAGGATAACGAGAAAAGGTACTTTATGTTCCCAAGTAAACACTGGGTTACGTTTAGATTTCTTAAAGGGAAAGTATCCATAGGACTGAGATTTTTGTTTGAGTTTCTAAGTTTCCAAAGCATATGGTTGTCAAGAGTTTCTCTACGAAACATGTAAGAAGATTCGTTTTCAGAAATGCATTCGAGAGAATATCTGCTGAATTTCCATTCAGGATTTCAAGTGATATGCATCACTTAGGATGGACTCGATGATAGTTCAAGAATTGGAGTTTGTAGACTAATACGTTTAAGGACTGCTACGGTACCTAAGTTCCGTGGCTACCTTTTATGATAGGTCTTAGATCATAGCACGCGACAGAGTTTACTATGTTTTTCCATACGCTGATTTTCATACTTACGTGTGCACCCGCAAGCATTTAAATCGTCGCATAGTCCGCATAGGTCCTTCCGTTTGTACGTGGATCAAGAAAGAGTACAAGAATTTGTTTAACTCGCGACTAAGGTTTTCCACGTAAGAGTGATCATTGATTAACGAGTCCCTTAGAGAGTAGCGTCATTCAATAATTAAAGAGAAGAATGTGACAAGATTTAGAGTTTCAAAGTTTTCTCGTGATTGATTAAGAATACTTCAATCATTGAGTAGTTTAAAGTCTTTACACTTTCCTTGGGTTTGATCAAGAATACATCAAACCTTGAGTAGTTTAAAAGTCCTATACGTTCATCATGTTTGAATAAGCATACGTCAAACATGGAATAGTTTAAAGTCTTATACGTCCATCGTTTTTGAACAAGCATGCGTCAAACATGGAGTAGCTTAAAGTCTTATACGTCCATCGTGTTTGAACAAGCATACGTCAAACATGGAGTAGCTTAAAGTCTTATACGTCCATCGGGTTTGAACAAGCATACGTCAAACATGGAGTAGCTTAAAGTCTCATACGTTCATCATGTTTGAACAAACATACGTCAAACATGGGGTAGTTTAAAGTCTCATACGTTCATCATGTTTGAACAAGAATACGTCAAACATGGGGTAGTTTAAAGTCTCATACGTTCATCATGTTTGAACAAGAATACATCAAACATGGGGTAGTTTAAATTGTGTTTGAACAAGAATACGTCAAACATAGAATAGTTTAAATTGTGTTTGATCAATAATACGTCAAGCATAGAATAGTTTAAATTGTGTTTGAACAAGAATACGTCAAACATAGAATAGTTTAAATTGTGTTTGAACAAGAATACGTCAAACATCGGATAGTTTAAATTGTGTTTGAACAAGAATACGTCAAACATCGGATAGTTTAAATTGTGTTTGAACAAGAATACGTCAATCATCGGATAGTTTGAATTGTGTTTGAACAAGAATACGTCAAACATAGAATAGCCTTAAAGTCTCTTAGTTTAGCTTCAGTGTATAGAAGTATACGATTACGTTTTGTGTATAAAGTGGTTATCTAAATACTCTAGTGTTTAAGAGAGGTGTGGGACAGCGTTTGGAACAGGATTAACCGTTATACGCTTCCTCACAAAAGATTCGAGTTGTCCAGAAGATTAGTGGATCCCGATGTTTGGTTTAGATAGGAGTCAGGGGATGTACTCTGCTAAAGAGAGTAATGTCCTCCTTCCTGCTAGTGTCTAGTATCAAGAGTGAAGTTTTCTCGTATATATGGAATGTACGTTTATCAAGTCTCATAGGGTTTGGTTAAGATGGACACACAAAGTTTTCAAGACTAAGAATCCAAGTATAATTTTGAAAATAGGATAAGTCAGTTGAGTTTCAAGTTTCAGTATTAAGCTTTACATGATCCTTTATTGATCATGTTTAGTTTTAAGAACACGGGATTGAGTATTTATACAAGTTTTACATGATTCAAAAGTCTCTGACCTCATAGTTGTGTATACGGAGTTTAATGTTTTAGCAACATGTATTTAAGCTTTTAGTCCCCGTTGTGATTTTTAGTAAGTCTTTTACGTGACAAGAGTTGAATGAGGAAAGTCTCCAAGCATAGGGTGACGGGAAAAGTTTCGATAAGGTTTATGATAGTGTGTTTACAAATGATTTATCTTGATTCATAACTGAAAGTATAGTTTTCTTTTGTATAGAATGTAATTAAGATGTTCAAAACGACGAGTTAGGCATCGATAAGTAGTACGAGTAAGATTTATAAAAGATAGGTGTGATTGTCAAGCGAAAAGTTGGTCAAGTTTACAAGTGTTAAGTCTATACAAGAAGTAAGGGTCATGGTTGTTTGGGGTAATGATTCGTAAGTCAGGTTGTTTTTTTTTTTTTGAAAATGTGCTTACGAATTAGAAGATTTGTTCAAGATTTATTCATCAGGTACACGTGTCACTTAGGATTTTTATAATTTAAATGCAACGTTGTTGATTATTTCAAGTACTAACGTAAGTTGCTTTTGACGAAAGTGTTTGGGTAGGTGTGTTAAGTTTACAATGATGAAAGGAAAGTTAAACTAGTAAATGATGACAAGATGAAATTTCAAAATAGTTTCCATTTAGATGTTTCAAAATTGGGACTTCTAGCCCTTGCAATTTAAACGGGAAATTAAAGTATGTAAGTAAGTTGATTAAATATGTTCAAAAGGTTTTTATTCATAATACTGAGTCATCACAGTACTATTAAAATGGTTTTTGGTTTGGCGTTGATGGGCTGACGAAGAGAATTCCCGGTAGAAGGGGTGGGTCACAAGGACTCACTTATGTACCCTATTTCCATAGCCAGAATTTCCTCGTGAGTCTACAACTTTTTAGTTATTGTCACCGATATTTGGGTTTAAGGTACTATGTCGAGGTTTATTGTGGGCTTAAGGTTTTAAGCGTGGAGTTTGTTTATTCTATAGTAGGCTTCTTCCCTTGCGGGAAAACGATCAGGTTACTAATCACTTTGTTAATGTACTTTAGGTTTAAAAGACGTTAAGTTTTGTTTATAAGAAACGGTGATTGTAAGTTTTAAGGACGTATGAAGGTTTTAAAAGTGTAACAAAGTTTTTGAGTTAGTCATAGGATGAAGTTTGCTTGAGTGACGAAAAATGAAACGAGACACAAGGGTTTCCCCTTATGTGCCAAGTTTATAAAATAATGAAGTTTGTAAAAAGACTTGTAGGATAATACATGGTTTTAAATGTGTTGGTGTTACAAGAATCATGAAGTTTAAGGATGTATGAACACTTTGAGATGTATAAAAGTGTCGCAAAAGTTTGAGTGAGTTATCTAGAGTAGTTTGGTTGAGTGATGAAAATGAGATGGAACACAAGGGTTTCCCCTTAAGTGTTATGTTCATAAGATAATGAAGTTTATATGAGAATTTGTAGAGTAATACATAGTTTTAAGGGTTGTATTACAACGATCACAAAGTTTATTGGGTAGTATCTATAAATATAAGTTTATGTATGTAGTTTTTAAGTATAATCTCGTAAGAATTTGTCCTTTAAGGTAACTCTTTCAGGTCATGACGAGTAAGTATGCTGTCATGTGACCATTCTTGAGAAGACGGGACATAAGAATCATAGAGTAAAAGTTACAGAGGAAAGCTTTTGAATCATGAATTTATGAAGTATATAGCATTTGAGATAGTACTCGTTTAGTGCATATCACTAAGTAAGTACTTTGACATATCAAGGGAGATCTAAGCTCACTAATGTTTTAGAGAAGTCATGCATTCCTATAAGTGAATACTCATCCCAAGAATTCCCAGGAAAGCATAC
This sequence comes from Smallanthus sonchifolius, assembly GCA_023525975.1. Taxonomy (NCBI): domain Eukaryota; kingdom Viridiplantae; phylum Streptophyta; class Magnoliopsida; order Asterales; family Asteraceae; genus Smallanthus; species Smallanthus sonchifolius. Next base: position 31,151,521 of record CM042040.1, read on the forward strand.
GGGTCCAACGGTTGATTTGGATTTATACGAAATGCTTTCCTTGACAGAATTTCCCAGAATACAGGTATTCGCCCTTCCGGTCGGCACAAGTTCTCACACATTATCTAGAACTTAAATATTCTTGACGAGAGTTTAGTGGTGGATTAGACTTGAAGCCTAAGAACGTGTCCTTGATGTAGTAGCCTCTTGTAGCACGTAGAAACGTAAAATCTCCAAGCGTTCACGTATAAGAATTAAGAATAGAATGAGGAGAGAATTCATAGAAAAGGACATGAGGTAACTCATGTGTGGGTCTCCTAAGTTATAGTCTAGGTCATGTGTCTAATAACCTAATTCCCTATAACCATGGCTCTGATACTAATCTGTCACACCCCAACCAACGACGGATTATACGTCGGGGCGGACGCGGTTGTTCAATAGCACAAGGTTGACTATTAAAGTTTCGATATTTCATTAATAATTAATTTAAGATTCAATATAAGGAAGAATAATACGAATACAACATTTAATTTAAGTAGTCTAGGTCCAAAGCATCCTATGTGACCACGAATAAGTCTCATGATGTAAACCTGAAACATGTGAAAAAATCTGTCAACTACAAAATAGTTGGTGAGATACAAAGGTTTTGACACGGTTTAACAAGTATTTGAAAAGTATTACAATTCACTATGATTTGTGCATTCTATAATGTAAGTATGAGAAAACAAGCATGTTAGACATTGTGCACATCAACCCTCCAACCAAGTTTAGGCATAACCCGCAGGTTACCCTTATAAGTCTCAAGTTTAAAGTTTAATGTAGTAACAAACACCAAGTGCTCCCCCCCGAAGGGGTCAATCAATCAAGCTGGATTGGTCAAATGCAATAGATCTATCATTGTTACTATCGGCTTGATCAAAGCTAATGAATGTGCTAGTTTTAAGTTTAATCTAAGCATACAAGTCTCAAGTTTAACATAAGAATAAACACGTAGTCATAGTTGTACAAGAATTGTATAAGTTTAATAATTGGGAACATGTTTCACCCCAAAAGCATAAAAGGAAAAAGGGGCTAAGTATACTCACTTGGATGATGAAGAGTGTCCGACACGGATAAGTATTGCAAGATTTTGAGGGAGAATATCCTCACAATAGGCCTAAGAATATAAGTCTAAAGTTTCAAGTATGATCTTATAAGACTAGGACAAGAATTCTTAGGATTTCAGGATTTGACTAGGGTTCCAAATGATGGGCGGGAATGATTTTGTTTATAGAGTTTAAATCAAGTTTAACCCAACTTTATAATAAAGGTTTTGAATGAATGTCACAAGACTTGAATATCAAGGTTTCATAAGTTTGTAGATTAGAATAATCTTTAAAATAATTATTTAGAAGTCTTATAATAATAATCCAAATAGTTTTCTAAATATTCGTAAATGAAGTTGAAGTAATAGTTAAATGAAAAACTAAATAATTATTAAAGATTTATAATAATTATTTAAAGTATAGATAATTATTAAAGTTTACCAATAATTATTGTAAGGATAAATTATAAGTATTTAAAGAATAGGTAATTATTAAGGATTATTAATAACATTTAAAGAATAAATAATGGTTAAGGGTTATTAGAAATTATTCAAAGAGTAAATAATTTACTATATACAAGAATAATTATCTCATTTAGAATAATCACTATAAGTCGTACAAGATTTATTAAAGTATTGACTTGTAAATAAATGATGTTTGAAAATTGTAGTTATAAGATTAAATAAATAATGTTTAAAAATGTAGTTTAAGTAACATTAAATACTTATAAGTTTATAAGTATTTTACATTTATAATTTTATAAATGTTTTAAATTAAAGCTTCCATTTAAGTTTTATGAAACTTAAAAATAAATAAAATATATTCATTTTCTTGTTCTAATTTGAATAAATAAATAAGTCTTGAGTTAAATAAATATAAAGTTTATTTATTTTATAAGTTTACAAGTATTTTGATTTTAGGTAGAGTATATTTATTTTCCTGTTTCAAATCAATTAAATAAATAAGCTTTTACTTAAATATAAGTTTTGTAAGAATACACAAGTTCATAAGTTCATATTACTCTAAGATCATATATAAGTTTTTTTTTAAAAGTTAGGAGTATTTTTATAGTTTTCAAGTATTTCAAAAATAATTTTAAAGATTAAAATTTATAAGTTTCAATTAGGTTTAAATAAATAAAATGTTTCTGAAATGCAAAAAGTGTAAATAAAAATCGTTTTTAAGTTTATATAAGTTTAACAGAATTTATAAAAATAATTACAAGATTTAAAGGTTGTTTTAAAAGGCTAAAAAAATGAAAAGAGCAAAACTGGTTTACCCAGGCTCGAACTCGGGTCTGGGACCGGGTCACCAACACACAAACACATACCAACCATCCCGCCTACGGGTCTCGGTGGTAACTTATCCGTATCAGGAAGTTTATAACAAGGATTCCAAATCGACCCCCAAATCATATGAACCCTAGAATCATGAACCCGTAAATTCGATGTGCAAATCCCTCTGTCATTGAAATTTGACAGAGGGCAAATGATCATGGCACGAAAACGATGAGAATGGGTATTCGAATTACCTGATTTGGTGTCAAAATGAGAGAGAACGAGCTGTGGTGGTCGTCGGCTGTCGCGTTCTTTCAAATGGCAATGCAGGTGATGAACGACTGAATTGAAGGTTTAGATAGTTTCGGGATGATGCTTATGAGGTTTAGGGGTCGATATTTATAGCCGATTTCGTGAGTTAATGCTGGATTAGGTGGGAGTTAACGGGTGGCGTTCACGCGGATCGCGATCGTAATTGCGCATGGTTATCGATGAAATCAAACATTGAATGTTGTTAGGTAAGGGTCGCATGCGCGAGCCGATGCTCGAGGTTCAGTGAACCTGGCCGGAAACGCGAGTTCGAGTGTAATTTGAGGAAAAACCGGGACTGGGAGGTTTCGAACTCGGGACCGGTTTGGGTCTCGGGTGTTTAATGAAATGGCAAAACAGGTCCTTGTAGTTTCCCAGTTTTATCATTTCATGTTACAAGGTCTTTTTAAGTTTAAAATAAGTTTCAGAAAGTGACAGTTTGGTCCCCTGACTTTATAAAAACAATTATATATGTTTTTATTTTATAAATTTAAAGAAGTTTTATCATTTTATAAGTTTTATATAAAAAAAAAAGATTTCGAATATTTAAGTTTATAAGTTAAGTAAGTTTGTTATTTATAATTTTTATAAACACCCATATAAGTATGATCGTTTTTTCTTAAATCCATATTAAATAAATTTAATATTTATTGTTCAAGAAAATAGTTTTAATAAGAATTTAAGTTTTTAACGTGTAGATGTTTAGGAAAAGTTACGTCGTAAAAATCCCGGATATTACAAAATAGGGGCACGACCGTGCCTCCATCACAGAAACCCTAAAACTTCACTTTTTTATCCTGGAATCTTCTTGTTTATTCACCAAGCTTCACAAAAACCTATAAAACAGGAAATGAAGCAAATAAGTGTCTAAACATTGAATATAACCAAGAATTGATCATTAAGTGAGCGAAGTTTTGTGCCAAAAAGATGTGTAAATACTAACACATCAAACAACCCCACACTTGAACATTGCTTGTCCTCAAGCAAGAAATCAAAATGAAACAGAACTTCCAATGACACTATGGATCAAATCGGGAAAACCGTAAGCATTAATAAACTTAAAGGTTTGAAAAGATTTTTAAGAAATGCAAAATTAACTAAATGAAACCCAATGAGTCTAATGACATGATAACCGAATGAACAAATGAATATGCCTATGAAATCATTAGCATGCAACTTTATGCTTCTCACAATGTTCACACACACTCGGGAATATATATGATCATACAAGTAATGGAGTATGTATAGAACACTCAAATGCCAAGACAATGAATCATGCATAAATCATAAGTTTGCTAAAAGATCAAATCTCTACCAACTAACATGAAACAAAGCACAAATCAAGAGGGCTTTAAATGGGTTGTAATTTGGCAATGGCTAAGGGTAAGGAAGTGGAATTTAAAAGTGGCTAAATGGCTAAAAACCCGGCTGCTATGCTAACTCAAAAACTAAACTAACTTCTAATAAGAAAAATAAACTAGCTAATACTTCCATATAGATAAGAGCTAACAACCGAATTATTTCCATCTTTGCTCACAAAATTGCTCTAATCGGCTATAATTCACCTAATTTTGGTGAATTTTTTTTTTACACACTATTTCTTTTCTTTCTTTTGAAGGGAACTAAGTCAATATGCATCTTTCCTTAGCTAAAAACTTCTCAAGAATTTGAAGATTACAACAAAATAAAAGCTATAAAATTAACATTAGCCGACCGGATTTCTAACACAGGCGAAAAATAAATGAAAAGGCTAATGAAGGTTTGAATGTGGTGTAATGTGGGTAATCAAAGAAAACGACAGGATAGGCTCAACGTGGCTAACTAGTGGATGTGTTCGGGTGAGGGAAAATAAAAATAAAAGGCTCACAAAGGAGGGTTTATCCTAATGCCTCAATCATTTTTATGCAATATTTATGTTCATGATTTCGAAATGTATACTAAAACCAAGTTCTAATAAGCATGAAACATCCGGCACACTCAAATCCGCAAAAAAAAAATGAGAGCAAACAATGTCTAAAGCTATCAAGGCTCAAAAATAAACTCACGGAAACGGAAAGGAATGGGTGTAAGCAAAAGGTTACATGCAATTCATCCGTTTAGCCCACTAAAACTCATGGTTATCACAAAAAATTGGGTTTGACTCGATGGAATTTCTATTTCAATTGCTTTCGAAAAATCAAACCTCTATTATTTACTAAAAATTGTGAATGCTAAACGGTTAACTTTTATTATATTTTTGTATTTTTCAATTTTATAAAACTGATTTAGTGTCAATAAAAATTATGAAGGAAGATTTTGAAAAAAAAATGAAGTGATAAAATGCTCAAAAGGACAAACATCGCGTGAATAAATTCCCACCCTACACTTAGAATTCTACATATAAACACCCAACCCCACACTTAGAAATATACATTGCCCTCAATGTATACAAAAACATGCAAAGCAAAATAGAATGCAATGCAATGAAGCGTGAAGGGAGAACTGAAACTTCCCTCACGTGGATCAAGGCACACGCAAAAAGCCTACCCACAAAAATGACGTTCCACGAAGTTCCACAATTCCAAGATCTAATCAAGACTAACAACATCCAACACAGATCAGTAACATCAAGCCAAAATATCAACAGAAATGTAAAGACAAATATATATAACAGTACATGGAAATAAAAGTACAACAAAAGAACAACATAAAACGCCGAAGCGTGATACAAGAGTTTGTACAACATACAAGAAAGTACAACTCACAAAAATGATACCAAAATGCAATGGGAGGTACTATTCCCACTGTACTCCCTCAAGGTCGATGTCGGTGGCCCCGCCTCCCTCGCCTCCTACTGCTGGTGGTGATGGTGGTGGTGACTAATGATGCGGTGGAGATGGTGGTGGCTGATCGGGCTGTGGCTCTGGCTGCATAAAGAATGGAAGGGGAACCACGTATGGTGCCACGCCAGCAGCAGCAGCGGCGCATTGGACCTCATACTGCCAGGTCCAGTAACGCATGAACAGGTCATGTGGAATGACAATCGCAGGCGGTGGTGGCGGCGGAGGCGGATGAGGCGGCTGGTCGGGCTGCTGATGCTCGTGCCCCTGCTCCTGCTCCTGCTGAGCAGCGTGTGCCTGATGGGCGGCGGCGACGGCCTCGGCCTCGGCCTGCACAAGATCTGGATCGGGACCCGGACGGTCTGGATCCCACGTCCATCCCCATCTATCTACCAATCTGATCCCTCCTGCGCCGTGACGAGCGACGTGCATGTTCCTTAGTGTCTGCACGGTCATCACGACGGTCTCAGCCAGGTCCCCTATCAAGTCGTCGGTAAGCAGCTGAAAATGCCTCGCCAGCTTGGTCACGAAGTGACATCCACAAATGGCGCCGGTAACATCGCGCCCAGAGCTGTTCACCAAGTACCCCGCGATAGATTGCAGGTGCGCGGAGGCAAAATAAATAGAATAGCTCTCGCAAGTTCACGACCGTCTCTCCCTGTCCTCTCCCAGAAATCGAATAGACAATACAGCGATGAAGAACACGGTGCAAGGGATCTCGAAGGCTAGAAGCCTTGGTCAAACTCGGATCGTACATCCCAAATCCAAACTCATGCCAGAACTGATCCTTGTCCTCCTCTGTTGGGAAATCGGTGATGCCATCGGTGAATATCTCAGTATGAAGCTCCTGCCTCGTATACAGGCCCAATAATCTCCCGAATCTGGAAACTGACATCACCCACCATTCCCCGCCTAGCCTAAATCTAATCGTCTCCGGCTGCTCTAAGTCCGCGCAAGGATAGTCAAACTCATAGGTGGAAAAGAACTCCATCACGAGCTCGACATACTGAATAGCGTGAAGTCGAAACAAACGGCGCCATGGGGCGGTGACGAGGTCGTTCCACCGGTCCCGCTGACCGATGGCGTTTATGGCGGCAGGCTCTAAACGACGAGCGACTAAAATCCGGCCTCTGCGTGGCCACAAAACATCCAGACGAGCCTCGTACTCATGCTCGTTCAAGTCAAACTCAAGGTATGGGTGGTCCCTGTTGCCTGCCATCTGCACGACAACAAAATTAAAATCAAAATAGTTATGAAGACGCTAAACTGAAGTTATGAAGTTTCTGACCTAATTATGAAGGGGCACGGTCGCGCTTGGGAAGGGGCACGACCGCGCCTAGGCCAAAATCTGAGCCCACGGTCGCGCGGTGGCCGACCACGTGCTGTCCCAACCCGGAAACACGATCGCGCCAGGTTAGGGCACGACCGTGCCTATGTAAAAAATGAAGACCACGACCGCGCTAGGGAGAAACACGGCCGCGGTTAGAACAAACCCAAGTTGACACGACCGCGCCTAGTGGGAGACACGACCGCGCTCAACCAAAAACAACTTCCTGGAAATTACAAAAGCCGAGCACGACCGCGTCCGGTCATGAGCGCGACCGTGCTTAACCTATTTTAGGTTTTCGGAGTCAGAATTTTACATTTTTAGCATGATTATGAGGGGGCTTTTAGTCTAGCAACATTCCAAGAAGTTAATACTAACGATCCTACGTAATTATATCTAAAATGAAGTTCAAAACAGAAAATAATTAAAACCCTAGAAATTCAGTTATAAAAAGTAATGATGATCCTAATCCTAAACACAAAAACGAAAATATTAGGATTGCGGGGGCGTACCTGGAATCGAAGAAATGGAGATCAACAAGCTAGAGATCAAGGGAATTGCAGTGGGAAGGGTCGGAATATGTTTGGGGGGAAGTGTCTGGGCATTTGGATGTTTGAACTAATTTGAACTGCCCTACTCTCTTAGGCACGACCGTGCCAGGTGCTTAGGCACGACCGCGCCTAGGGTTAGAAGCACGACCGAGCCAAGTGCTTAGGCGCGACCGTGTCTCTAACCCAGCAGACAGAAAAACCTGAGTTTTTTGCAACTTGAACCCAACCCGACTGCGATTCTTCCAAACTAAAATGTCTAAAAATTCAGAAAACATACCTGAGACATCCCAATCACTAACCAAAGTCCGCTTGATCCAAAATACGTTCCGATCACCTAAACTCAAAAATAAATGGTAAAATCCTAAAAAATAAAGAAAATAAAAAATAAGAAGACAAACATAGAAACAAGATCTAAAAATTGTTACCAAAGATGATACCGGAACATGCTAAGTTTATTAACGAGTCGTTAGCTAGACTCAAGTCCCCGGATTCATTTGTCCTTGGGGTGGAGTTCAACCATCTCCAATGCCAGGTCAACCGGTCCATCAATGTATGATTCAAGACGATGACCGTTGACCTTGAAGATCCTCCCATCTTCATGCTCAATCTTGACGGTCCCATAAGGAAACACCTCCTTAACCGTGTAGGGACCCGTCCATCGAGACTTCAACTTCCCGGGAAACAATCGCAACCTAGAGTTGTAAAGCAACACACGACCACCCACTCGGAATTCCTTCTTGTCCTTCAAGTGTCGGTCATGTAAACTCTTAGTGCGCTCCTTGTTGATCGTGGAGTTTGCATAGGCTTGATTCCTCAACTCATCAAGCTCATGAATATGAGTGAACCGGTTCTCTCCCGCGCTCACCAAGTCAAGATTCACTGCCTTCAACGCCTAATAGGCCTTATGCTCCAACTCCACCGGAAGATGGCACGCCTTCCCATAGATCAACCTAAACGGTGTGGTACCAATAGGCATCTTATAGGCAGTCCGGAAGGCCCAAAGTGCATCATCTAACCTGTCTGACCAATCCTTACAGTTCTGACCAACCGTCTTCTCAAGAATCCGCTTTATGCCCCGGTTCGTGACCTCTACCTGTCCACTGGTCTGTGGGTGGTAGGCTGTGGAGAATCTATGGTTCATACCATATCGTGATAAAGCCTTCTCCAACTGGGAGTTGCAGAAGTGGGTCCCACGGTCACTAATAAGGGCTTTGGGGGCACCAAAGCGAGAGAACAGCTTCTTCAGAAATTGAACAACCACCCTAGCATCATTAGTAGGCAAGGCTTGAGCCTCGGCCCACTTAGAAACATAGTCAACAGCGACTAGGATATACCGGTTGCCATGAGAAGCTGGGAAAGGTCCCATAAAGTCAATACCCCAGACATCAAAAATCTCACAAATCTGGATGATGTTCTGGGGCATCTCATTCCTAGACGAAATGTTGCTCGCCCTCTGGCAAGCGTCAAAAGCTCGGATCATCTCATGAGCGTCCCGGAAGATGGTAGGCCAGAAGAAACCGGCGTCAAAGACCTTCTTCGCGGTCAAGGTAGCTCCATGATGTCCACCTGTCGGGCCCTCGTGGCAGTGTCTAAGCACCTGACGTGCCTCATCTCCAAATACACACCTGCGCACGATCTGATCAGCCCCGACTCGAAATAAATAGGGATCCTCCCAAAGATAGTGCTTCACATCCGCAAAGAACTTTCGCTTCTGCTGATGCGTTAAGCCCTTAATCATAATCCCACTAGCAATAAAGTTTGCAAAATCAGCAAACAATGGACACTCCTCATCCTGTGTTTGTATGTGCATGAGAAACTCGTGGGGAAAATTGTCATTTATGGATGACCCCACAAGTTCAGATGAAGCTGAGCAATCAAGACGGGACAAGTGGTCCGCTGCGACATTCTCCGCGCCCTTCTTATCGCGGATCTCAATGTCGAACTCCTGAAGCAGCAAAACCCACCGGATTAGCCGGGGTTTGGCATCCTGTTTGCTGAACAGGTGCCGAAGGGCTGCATGATCGGTGAATACAATGGTCTTTGATAGGACGAGATAAGACCGGAATTTATCGAAAGCGAAGATAACGGCTAGGAGCTCCTTCTCTGTCGTGGTGTAATGCTCCTGTGCGTCATTGAGCGTCTTGCTCGCATAATAAATCGGGTGAAACTGCTTCTCTCTCCTCTGTCCTAAGACCGCCCCAACAGCGAAGTCACTCGCGTCACACATGATCTCAAGTGGCAGCTTCCAATCAGGAGCCACCATGATAGGGGCATTCACCAACTTCTCCTTCAACAAATCGAATGCACTGAGGCACTCGTCGGAGAACATGAACTGGGCTTCCTTCTTAAGAATCTGGGTCGTCGGTCCGGCAATCTTAGAAAATCTTTGATAAAACGGCTGTAAAAGGCCACGTGACCAAGGAAGCTCCGAATAGATTTCACAGAAGTCGGCGGGGGCAGCTTAGATATGGTGTCAATTTTAGCTCTATCAACCTCAATCCCCACGCATGAAACCTTGTGCCCAAGCACAATGCCCTCCTTCACCATGAAGTGGCATTTCTCCCAGTTCAACACTAGATTGGCCTCTTTACACCTAGCCAACATCCTTTCCAGATTCTCGAGGCAATGATCAAATGAACTCCCAAACACAGAAAAGTCATCCATGAAAATCTCCATGGAGTCCTCAATCATATCATGGAAAATGGCCACCATGCAACGCTTGAAAGTGGCCGGAGCATTACACAATCCAAAGGGCATCCGCCGATAAGCAAATATGCCATAGGGACATGTGAATGCCGTCTTCTCCCGGTCCTCAGGAGCAATCGGGATCTGGAAGTAGCCAGAGAAGCCATCCAGGAAACAATAGAACATCTTTCTCCCTAATCTCTCCAACATGTGATCAATGAACGAGAGGGGAAAATGGTCTTTCCGAGTAGCATCATTGAGTTTCCGGTAATCAATGCAAACTCTCTAACCGGTGATTGTACGAGTAGGAATCAGCTCATTCCTCTCGTTGGTGATGACAGTCATGCCTCCCTTCTTAGGGACAACCTGAACTGGGCTAACCCAAGTTGAATCAGAGATGGGATAAATCAAACCAACATCCAGTAACTTAATCACCTCCTTCTTCACTACCTCCTACATGTTCGGGTTCAACCTCCTCTGGTGCTACACAGTGGGCTTGTAGTCATCCTCCATAAGGATCTTATGGGTACAGAAAGATGGATTAATTCCCTTAATGTCCATAATCCTTCATGCAATAGCCTGCTTGTGCTGCTTTAGCACCTCCAATAGCCTCTCCTTCTCATCACTCGTCAAATCAGAGGCGATAATGACAGGTAATTGACACTCACCATCTAAAAAGGCATACTCCAAATGGCTCGGGAGCTCCTTAAGCTCAACAGATGGTGGGTCCTCAATAGAAGGCCGCTCAATCGGCTCAGACTCTCTATCAACCATCGCAAAAACTGCTGAACACTGGGGAAACTCATAGCTCTCCTGGCTATGCCACTGCTCATCAAACTGATCCTCACCAACTGGATTAAATGTCTCCTATCCTACAATCTGGGTGTCCAGAGACTCTTCCTCAGCTGTGTCCTGGAGATGATCACTCACACAAGAATAAATAGCCTCAACAAAGTAAAGTGAATCATCCTGATTCTGGGTATGCTGCATCGATCTCCCTACATCAAAGGTCACTTCCTCTTCATCCACCTTCAATGTAAGCCTCCCCGAATACACATCAATCAGGGCCTTGGCAGTGGCTAGGAACGATCGACATAGGATAATAGGGACATTCTTGTCCTCATCCATGTCCAGAATCACAAAGTCTATAGGAAACACAAAACGATCAACCTTAACCAACATATTCTCCATTATCCCTCGTAGATACTTGACCGAGCGATCGGCCAGCTGGATACTCATGCATAACGGTGTAGGTTCTCCCAACTCAAGCTTAGCAAAGACCTCATATGGCATGAGGTTAATGCTAGCACCAAGGTCAGCTAAGGCGTTGCTAACCGACAAGCTACTTATCAAGCAGGGGATGGTAAAACTCCTCGGATCTCGTATCTTCTCCGGTAGCATGTTCTGTATCACCGCCGAACACTCCTCATTCAGCATCACCTGAGACAACTCCTCCAATTTCCTCTTATTCGTGAGGATATCTTTCAAGAATCTCGCATACTTAGGCATCTGAGCTAGAGCCTCCACAAATGGTAAGTTGATATGCAACTGCTTAAACAACCCTAGAAACTTACCATACTGCTCCTCCATCTTCTGCTTCTTCAATCTGCCTGGGTATGGAACGACGGGAGTGTAATCTCTCAAAGGCTCGCGAGGGCGCGATGTGCTCGCCAGTTTACCCCTCGGCGGTGTCTCATCAGGAATCTCAATCACAACCTCCTCCTCAGATGACTCATGCACAGGAACCTGTGGATCCGATCCTGTGCTCTGCCGCTCCTCAAAATGATGGCCTTCACATAAGCATTGGGATTAGGCTCAGTGTTGCTAGGTAGGCCACCTGGCGGTCTCTCAGAAAGAAGCTTCGCGATCTGCCCGACCTGGTTCTCTATGGTCTGGATCGAAGCTTTCTGATTCCTCAACTCAGTCTCATGCGTGTGGAAACGCTCCTCCATGTACCGGTTCTGCTTCTCTGCCAACTGATTCTGACTCTCTGAGTTGGCCAGTAGCCGTGCAACCATGTCCTCTAAACTGGATTTATCCTCAGGTGCGGGTGGTGGACCGCTGCTAGAACCTTGGCCTTGAAACTGGCCCTGCTGAGGTCGAAACTGTGAACTCTGTCCCTGAGACTGGTGGGACTGATGCTGGAATGGGGGGCGCTAAGTGAATCCGGGTGGTTGCTGGCTATTGTTGCCAGACTTCCAACTGAAATTCGGGTGATTCCTCCACCCCGGATTATATGTGTTGCTGTAGGGATTATTCTGGGACAATTCTGGTTGGACATGAAATCAACCTGCTCGTGGGCCCCCTGATCCCCAACCTGACAAGCACTCGTGGGATGCTCCCCACCACAAAACTCACACAAGGACTGGGCCTTGTGGACGTGCATCTGATCAATCTTGGGCTTCCACCTGGGCATCTAAAGAGGTAATTCCATCCACGTGATGGACACCCTGCCTCTGGGTTCTCGCTCGAGAAGTATGCTGAGTGTAGCTCTTCGATGCCACCTTCTATAGCAAGTCATACGCCTCCTGGCGTGTCTTCGTTCCAATGTCTCCACCCGCGTATGCGTCAATCAGCTGCTTCCCAGTCATCGCTAGACCATTGTAGAAGGTCTCACACTGCTGCCACTTCAACAATCCATGGTGGGGAACCTTCCTCATCAATTCCTTGAATCTCTCCCACGCCTCATAGATCATCTCCCCGTCATCCAGCTGGAAAGAAAGAATCATAGCCCTCAACTTTGATGTTTTATCCGGAGGGAAGTACTTTTCTAAGAATTTAGCAGCCATCTGGTCCCAAGTACTAATGGACCTAGGGGGAAGTGACAGTAACCAAGCCTTGGCTCGATCCCGTAACAAAAATGGGAACAACCGGAGCCGAATAGAATCATTGGTAGCGTCATGAATTTTGAAAGTGGCGCAAATCTCTAAGAAACCGGCCAGATGAGTATTAGGATCCTCGTGATCCTTGTCATCGAACTGACACATGTTCTGTACCATCTGTATAATGCTGGATTCTCGAACTGATGTGCTCCAACCGTCGGCCTATTGATGCTCGACTCCAAACCCTCAAGTGTTGGTTTGCCAAAATCCGAAAGCGTCCGACCCGCATCCTCGTTCGCCATCTCCTCTACCTCGTCAACAACAACCTCGTCAAATTCGAGTAACCGGGCCACAAATCGGGAACGGGCTCGCAATCTCCTATGAAGATCACGCTCCGGCTCAGAAGACGACTCAGGAACCTCCTCGACGGGAGTTGAGAACATACACGATCTGCACGACAAGTTAGATTTAAATACGCGAACCTAGGACAAAGAAAACACAAGTTAGACAAAAACAAAAATAAAATAAAATAAAAAATGAAAATAAAAATAAAAAAATAAAATGGGATAAAAACCAAGATGTAAATATATACAAATGAAGCTAAAAATAACAAGTAAAATGCAAAAAATATCTATACACACAAAATTGAAAAATAACAACAAGGAAACACGATATTCACAAAAATGTATATACTAAATGACTAAAAATTAATTCCAATCGTTCTCGCAAAACCGTGTCCCCGGCAACGGCGCCAAAAACTTGATGCGTGTAAACTATATATATATTTTTATAAGTATTTTTACACAATTAGTTTTAAAAAGGGTTTTCACCAAATACTAATCACACACACCAGGCAGTGTACCCGTCGGATAGCAATATAGTAAAGGTAAGAACCGGATATCACTCCGTGGACACGGTGGAATACGATAATAAACCGGGACTAAAATTCAATCAAGTATGGGTAAAAGATGTTTAAGTTGATTTTTAATTAAACTAATATGTAAGAATATAAAACTAAACTAAAATCACAAATCAAACAATCAAGGAGAAAATATCACTTCGGTGTCGAATCCATTTAGAATACATTCAATACACTCATAGAAACATGGCAAATACACGATACATAAATTGATTAAATTCTCGTCAAAGATATCTAATCAAATGACCATTCGGAAAGCTAGCATGAATTACACAAACCAACCACCTAAAGTCATACAATGAGGCTCACGTGTTTAATAATCATGTCAATGTTTATAAGGATTGAACTAGCTTCCGATTAAGGTACACTAATCCAACAACTAGTTAGAAAGATAATATGAACAACACACTATCCACCTCAAGTTGATTAAATTAGACTACAATATGCATTTCTTCAACATACAATGTTCATATAAAGGTTATATAAATTAGGAGGATGTGTCAACAATTCCTAGATAAACATAATACTAGATATGACACATCATAACAAATACTTTGTCTTTCCAAACATAAGAATAAGGTTATACATACAAATATAATGATTCATAAATAAGACTTCATTCACCATTCCTAGTCAAATGCCATAAACTAGTATAAATACATACACCAATCCATGAATATAAGCATAAATCACAAGTTTTCCAACATAATATGACATACACAAATACAAGTCTTGTAAACAACTCAAAATACTTGAATACATAATTTCATCAAAGAATAATCATACGGTTGTCATAACATTAACACAATAATTGCCAATAATCCATGAATGTTGTCAAATGTATCTAAACTTCATCTAAACCAAAGTGAACAAGAGTTTTAGCTCATCATGAGCACCAAAATTACAAATAAGCAGGGAAAATAGTGAGAAACATGATATGAAAACAAGAATCAAACCACTCCTCCAAGCCTAGATGTTGTTCTTGATGTATGGTGATCTTCTTGATGTTGTATCCTCTCCAAGAAGCTTGAAATATGGCTGGAACAAAGAAAACTCGAGCTGGAACAGTGGGTTTTTCTCCTGGTTTGCTGAATATCTGAATGGGAATTAAGTTATGTTTAAATAGAAAAGGGGAGGCACGTCCGTGCCAGGAGAGAAGGCACGACCGTGCCTAGTACAAAGACGCGGTCGTGTCTAGGTCTTGGCACGACCGTGTGACAGAGGTTTGACCGATCCGTAGCTTCCATTGGGTACCACTGATCGAGGACGTACGACTGTTCAGACTCACGAGATGACACGCGACCGTGGGAGGCCAAGGCACGGTTGTGCCCTGGATTTTAGCTTGGCGCGGTCGTGCAAGATGTGGGCGCGACCGTGCCTAGGGTTTGGGAGCTTGGCACGACCGTGCCAAATAGGGGCACGACCGTGCCTCCATCACAGAAACCCTAAAACTTCACTTTTTTATCTTGGAATCTTCTCTTTTATTCACCAAGCTTTACAAAAACCTACAAAACAGGAAATGAAGCAAATAAATGTCTAAACATTGAATATAATCAAGAATTGATCATTAAGTGAGCGAATTTTTGTGCCAAAAAGATGTGTAAATACTAACACATCAAGTACTGAGGATACCGAAACCTGTCAGGATACCGAAGTACGTTGAAGATCCTGGATCCCTAGCTGTAAAATGACCCCCATAACAATTGTCCCTAAATTTTAACAGCTGTCAAACACTTATCGACATCTATAAAAATTTCAAAATTCAAATAATAAATGATGATAGGGTAGTGATAAGACTTTCACGGGTATCATTGATTTTTAACCATTGGGGCTTGCAAGATAAATCCATCATTACGACTCCTCTTTCATATTTATCTTCTTCAAGTTGTAGCAGGTATATTATCTTCTGAATATCTTTGTTTTATCTTTGAGTAGCTCCAAAGTTTGATGAACTGGTACCTGCAAGAAGTGATACAGACAAAAGGATTGAAGCATTATTGGAAATACCTGTGGGAGAAAGATCTTTTCGCCTTGAATCTGCCGTCTGTCAAGCAAACTTTGAGACCCAGTTTTCTGAATCTGAGATGTCTTCAGGTAAAGAATAGTCAATACTTTTATGTATATTTTCCATGATTCTGAACTGTTTTATTTTTGTGTAGTAATCCCGAAGTCAAATTCCGAGTTCGCTTTATCTGATCTTGATAGCCTTCTATCCGGGGCTGTCACGGTCAAGAAGGAGGTCCCACACCTGCAAGTGTCCAGCCTCGTGTACCTATTCTCCGGTCCAAAGCTTCTAGAAGCAAAAAGAGGAAAACAACGGAGGTGTTAGATATTGAATTTTTTGAGGGGATAGATTCTACTAAAACTACTAAGAAGCTTCAGGGCTTGATGAATCTGGTAAGTATCCTCTCGGTATCCCGATGTTTATATTAGGATCCCGAATTATTAATCTGTTCGAATTTTACAGGGTCTCGAAAAGATTTACGCCAACTTGTCTGAAGCTGAGAAGAATGCTGAGGAGGCCCTAGAGAAGGTTGAGGATTTGAAGAAAATATTTGCCTCCAAGAGCAAGTACTTGGAGAAAGAGATTCAGGCTCAGAAGGATAAGTTGGAGGAGAGCACAACTCAGTACGAGCTGAAGCTTCAACAAACTGTGGATGATGCCAAGAAATCTGCGGCCAGGTCTATTCTTTAATCCAGGATCCAGATGGCTGAGAAAGCTGCTGCTGAAGGTTTTGATCATGCAGCCTGGGATCTTGAGGGATGGCGCTCTTATCTGGCCTAGGTAAGAGGTGAAACAGTGGAGACCATCAAGGCTGCTGAGGAAACTAGAGCTGGTGACGCTGAGAAGCAAGCTAACCAGGGCGATGAAGGTAAAAATGGTGAGACCCGAGCCCTGGTATTTGATAGTGTTGGTTGACTTGTCTTGAAACAGTTTCCTTTTATGTATGTGGTTGATGAACAATTTACTTTTCATGCTTTTGGAATCCTTGTTATAGGATTGACAATTTGATATTTTGTGATTTCGGGTGGATGGGTCCAGGTTTTGGATGAAGCCCGGATTACTTTTCTTTCCTGCACTATAAATATTAGTAGATGCTTGATTACTATTTGCCATGATTGTTACCTGTTTGGTTTGCCTTGATATGTTTTAGAAAATTAGCATCCTTAGACAATCAGAAGTTTTGAATACTTGAAAAAATAGGTTCGAACATAATTTCGGGATACCGGATCCTTAATCATAACCTCTCATGTTTTTTTTAAACTTAGGCTTAGGAAAATACAATTTGGTTCTGATAAACGTTAAGTAAGAATACCAAACGTATCATGACTTAGTCATTCAGCTTTCAAATATGAAAAATAAGTATCACATAGCTTAGTTGTGTATCATGTGGGGTGGATACACATACCAGATTATAGCATAGAGTCCAAAGTGTAAAAACTATTAGTTGTCCCCGGTGTTCAGTCATGTCATGGACGTAGTAATCGAACTTCATGGTGTTCATAAGTTTTTAATCTGCGACAAACTAGAATCATTGGCTATGCCAAAAACGTGGGCCAAGCCAGTAACGTGGGCTACACCAAATATCGTGGGCTAGGCCAATTCTGAGTTAGCATGAAAATGCTAAAAACCTTAGCTTTAACAAGTAAGTGTTAAATGATCGGGAGAAAATTGAGTAATAACACGTCTGTATATTCGTAGCACCCAATATATAGACAACAGTGGCAAAATTATCAGCCACTATTACATGGACTGGTTGCACCACCTTGAACTATAATCGGATATCTTGCGCTCCTAGCAGGGTGTATTAACCCAATACTTATAAAGGCGAAAGTCGTTTAAACCTTCGAGGTATAACATGATACCCAAACTTAGGAGAGATGGCCAATCTCTATCTTTTGTCGGGATCCCTGGAGGTGATTCCTACAAAACAGGAATTCTTGGTGAAGGTGGGTGTTAGCCTGACTAACACTCCTCCGACGCTCAAGTCAGTATATTGATAAAGAATAATAGAATATAAAATAATTATGGAAATAGGACGTACCTTTTTAGTTAGAACATAATTTCTAACTCACATAAAGTAGGTTTTGAGATGGATGGTGTTCCAGGATCTTGGCAGGAGTTCTCCTTCCAAGGTGGCTAACCAATACGCACATTTACCTTCTTCTGAATCAATCAGGTACGGGCCTTCCCATTTCGGTGCAAGTTTTCTGTCGCTGGGATTGGTTGTGTTCTAGAATGCCTTCCTCAGCACTAAGTCACCCATTTGGAATATTCTGATTCTTATGCTCTTGTTGTATGATTTTTCTATCCTCTGCTGGTAAGCTGTTATACGGACCTTAGCAAGATCCCTGAGCTCATCCACGGTGTCAAGATCTTGAGAAAGGGTTTCTTTTTTGTATTCTTGGTTTGAAGATTGGTTCTGGCAGTAGGGATAACCATCTCCGTAAGGATCATTTCTTCAGTTCCAAACACCAAAGATAATGGAGTTTGTCCTAATGCACTTTTTTCGGTTGTTCTATCTGCCCAAAGTATGAAAGGTAGCTCTTCAGCCCATTGTCCTTTCTTTGCTCCCAATCTTTTCTTTAGGTTGTTGATGATGATCTTGTTGCTTGACTCCGCCTGTCCATTGGCTTGAGGATGTACAGGGGTGGAAGTTATCATTCCCAACTAGCACAGAAGTTGGTTTTCGTTTTGCCGATGAATTGAGACCCATTGTCACATACTATCTCCGCCGGGATCCCGAATCTCGTCAGGATAATGCGCTTGATGAAGGAGACAACTTCCTTTTGTCTTACTTGGACAAATGCCTCGGCTTCAATCCATTTTGAGAAGTAGTCGGTCATTGCTAGCATGAACCCTTTTCCTCCTGGTGCCTTGGGGAATTTTCCAACTATATCCATTACCTACTTCATAAACGGCCAAGGAGAGATTACTGGATACAATGGCTCTACTGGTTGGTGAAGTATATTACTATGTCTTTGGCAGGCATCACACTTTTGATAGTAGGTTACAGCGTCTTTCCTCATCGTAGGCCAGCAATATCCTGTCCTCAGGATCTTTGAGAATAGCGCCCTGCCCAGTGTGGTTTCCGTAATCTCTTCCGTGAATGTCTTTGAGAACCTCAAGTTCTTCAAGACCCTCCAAACATCTCAAATACGGACCTGCAATATATTTGTTGTACAAGACATCATGCAAAATTATAGAGCGAGACAACCTCATGCGAAAAGCCTTGCGGTTCTTTTCGTCACTCGGGATTTCTCCATCCTGCAAATATTTTTTAATATGTAAAGTCAAGGATTCCGTACTGGGCTCGGGATCCTGAATATTTATTTCTTCTACATTTGACACTCCGTTTGGATCTTCGATTGCTGGACTCATGATATGTATGATTGGTATCCTGACTCCTTCTAGTATCTTGAGAGATGAAACGAGGTTCGCTAAGGCATCAGCTTCAGAGTTATATTCTCTTGGTACCTGATTTATGTCAAATATATCGAATTTCACAGATAATTGTTTAACTATTTCCAGATAATTTGCTAGTCTTTCACCTTTCGCTGCATATGAGCCATTAAAATGCTTGGCAATTAACAAAGAGTCAACGTATACTTGGAGATACTTGATTTTCATATCCCAAGCTAATTTCAAGCCAGATATCATAGCTTCATACTCAGCTTCGTTATTAGTCGCCTAGAACTCACAACTTATAGATTGGGGTATTACGTCCCCTTGTAGCGATTTCAGCATGATCCCTGGACCCGTTCCTCTAACGTTTGATGCCCTGTCATTGAATAGAATCCATTTATCCTTGGATTCCTCTAATTGTTGAACTTCAAAGTCTGCTTAATGCTGTATAGCACTGCTGAAATCAACCACAAAGTCCGCGAGTGCTTGTGACTTTATCGTTGTTCTGGGCTCATATACGAGATCATATGTGCTAAGCTTGACCGACCATTTTGCAATCCTTCCAGACATTTTTGGCTTTCTTAAACACACTTGACAGGATAGTTAGTCTTTACGTGAATAGTGTGTGTTTCAAAATAATGTCCAAGTTTAGTGGATACCATTATTAAAGCCAATATTAATTTTTCTAAATGAGAATATCTGGTTTCTGCCGGGAGTAGGCTTTTACTTACATAATATACCGGATGCTGTTGGCCAGTGTGATTTCCGTAATCTCTTTCGTGTATGTCTTTGAGAATCTCAAGTGCTTCAAGACCCTCCAAACATCTCAAATACAGATGTGCAATATATTTCTTGTACAAGACACCATGCAAAATTATAAAGCGAGACACCCTCATGCAAAAAGCCTTGTGAATCTTTTCGTCACTCAGGATTTCTCCATCCTGCAAATATTTTTTAATATGTAAAGTCCAGGATTCCGTACTCGGCTCGGGATCCTGAATATATATTTCTTCTTTATTTGACACTCCGTTTGGATCTTCGATTGTTGGACTCATGATATGTATGATCGGTATCCTGACTCCTTCTGGTATATTGAGAGATGAAACGATGTTCGCTAAGGCATCAGCTTTAGAGTTATATTCTCTTGGTACCTGATTTATGTCAAATATATCGAATTTTAGAGATAATTGTTTAACTATTTCCAGATACTTGGCTATTCTTTCACCTTTCGCTGCATTCGAGCCATTAAAATGGTTGGCAATTAACAAAGAGTCAACGTATACTTGGAGATACCTGATTTTCATATCCCAAGCTAATTTCAAGCCAGATATTAGAGCTTCATAATTAGCTTCGTTATTAGTCGCCTAGAACTCACAACTTATAGATTGGGGTATTACGTCCCTTTGTAGCGATTTCAGCATGATCCCTAGACTCGTTCCTCTAACGTTTGATGCCCTGTCAGTGAATAGAATCCATTTATCCTTGGATTCCTCTAATTGTTGAACTTCAAAGTCTGCTTAATGTTGTATAGCACTGCTAAAATCAGCCACAAAGTCTGCGAGTGCTTGTGACTTTATCGTTGTTCTAGGCTCATATACGAGATCATATGTGCTAAGCTTGACCGACCATTTTGCCATCCTTCCAGACATTTCTGGCTTTCTTAAACACACTTGACAGGATAGTTAGTCTTTACGTGAATAGTATGTGTTTCAAAATAATGTATAAGTTTAGTGGATGCCATTATTAAAGCCAATTTAATTTTTCTAAATGAGAATACTTGGTTTCTGCCGGGAGTAAGCTTTTACTTACATAATATGTCGGATGCTGTTGGCCAGTGTGATTTCCGTAATGTCTTTCGTGTATGCCTTTGAGAACCTCAAGTGCTTCAAGACCCTCCAAACATCTCAAATATGGACCTGCAATATATTTCTTGTACAAGACATCATTCAAAATTATAAAGCGAGACACCGTCATGCGAAAAGCCTTGTGAATCTTTTCGTCACTCAGGATTTCTCCATCATGCAAATATTTTTTAATATGTAAAGTCCAGGATTCCGTACTGGGCTCGGGATCTTGAATATCTATTTCTTCTGCATTTGACACTCCGTTTGGATCTTCGATTACTGGACTCAGGATATGTATGATTGGTATCCCGACCCCTTCTGGTATCTTGAGAGACGAAGTGAGGTTCGCTAAGGCATCAACTTCAGAGTTATATTCTCTTGGTACCTGATTTATGTCAAATATATCGAATTTCACAGATAATTGTTTAACTATTTCCAGATACTTGGCTAGTCTTTCACCTTTCGCTGCATACGAGCCATGAAAATGGTTGGCAATTAACAAAGACTCAACGTATACTTCGAGATACCTGATTTTCATATCCCAAGCTAATTTCAAGCCAGATATCAGAGCTTCATACTCAGCTTCATTATTAGTCGCCTAGAACTCACAACTTATAGATTGGGGTATTATGTCCCATTGAAGCGATTTCAACATGATCCCTAGACCCGTTCCTCTAACGTTTGATGCCCTGTCTATGAATAGAATCCATTTATCCTTGGATTACTCTAATTGCTGAACTTCAAAGTCTGCTTAGTGTTGTATAGCACTGCTGAAATCAGCCACAAAGTCTGCTAGTGCTTGTGACTTTATCGTTGTTCTGGGCTCATATACGAGATCATAAGTGCTAAGCTTGACCGACCATTTTGCCATCCTTCCAGACATTTCTGGCTTTCTTAAACGCACTTGACAGGATAGTGGATGCCATTATTAAAGCCAATATTAATTTTTCTAAATGAGAATACCTGGTTTCTGCCGGGAGTAGGCTTTTACTTACATAATATACCGGATGTTGTTGGCCTTCGTGATCCTTAACTAAGACATCGCTCACTGAGTTTTCGGATACCGCCCGATATAGGGATAATGGTTCTCCATCTTCTGTTTTTATCAATAGAGTAGCAGTTGACAAGTATACCTTTAATGGCTGGAGTGCTTGCTCATGCTTCTCTTCCCATTCAAACCTCTTGTTCTTTTTTAGGATGTCATAGAATTCCTTGCATCTTTCTGAGGATCTTGATATGAATCTGTTAAGTTCTGCTACTCTACCAGTCAGTCTCTTGACATCCTTGGTGTTTGCTGGGGATTTTAAACTGACGATTGCTTTGATCTGTTCCGGATTCGCTTCTATTCCTCTCTTGCTCACCATGTAGCCCAAGAATTTTCCTACCCCCACTCCAAAGTGACACTTGGAAGGGTTCAGCTTCATGTTATACTTGTCCAGAATGTCAAATGCTTCCTTAAGATCTCTGAGATGATCCTCAGCTCTCTTTTATTTTACCACCATGTTATCTATGTATACTTCCATGGTGTCCCCTAGTTTGTCTTTATACATCATGTTTACCAGTCTTTGGTACGTAGCACCTGCATTTTTCAAACCAAAAGGCATAGCAATATAACAGTATATACCTATTGGAGTCATGAAGGCAGTATCCTTCTGGTCTGATAGTTCCATCTGGATCTGTTGGAATCCTGATGATGCATCCATGAATGTGAGTGTCTCGTGGCCTGCTGTAGCATCAACCATTGAGTCTATGCGTGGCAATGGAAATGGATCTTTCGGACATGCTTTGTTTAACTCTGTGAAATATACACAAACTCTCCATTTTCCATTCTTCTTCAGGAACGAACTTTCTTCTTTTTTGGTGTATAGGCCTGTATCTGTTGTCAAGACCCAATTTATGTGTAATAACATCTTTAGAAATACCTGTCTTGTCCTCATGCTTTCGGGCGAAAGTTGAGGTTCTCTTCTTTAGGCGTTCTACAAGACCTTGTTCAATATCCCTAGGGATATTGGTTCCAATAAGCGCCTTGACATCGGGATCCTTAGCATTTAGGGATACCTCTTTTACATCCTGCTCCTTGGTTTCCAGTACATCTCGGGCTTGCTTCTTTAATTGCTATGCTTCCCTGGTCTTGGCGGAAGCTTTCATTGAAGAGGTATAACAGTCCTTTGCATCTTGTTGATCGTTATTGATCTTTACTACCCCCAAGGGGTTGGCATCTTGACACATTGGTGATATGTCGAAGGTATCGCTTTCATGTTGTGTATCCAAGGTCTCCCTAGAATAATATTGTAACAAGATAACGAATCTATTATGAAAAAATTTTGTATAGTGTTTACCCCCTCGATATATATCGTAAGCTTTATCTCTCCGATTGTGTTCTTGACTTCTCCGCTGAATCCTACCAATACTGCAGACTTTGAAATAACTTCGGACTTCGGGATCCCCATTCTTTTTAGAACGTCATGCTGGATAATGTTCACTGAGCTTCCTCCATCTATCAGTATCCTTCTTATGAAGTGATTGGCAATATATAAAGTGATCACCAGTCCATCATGATGAGGATCCTGCACGTTATCCCTGTCCTCTTCATCGAAAGAGATCACCTTTTCTTCAGTCAGGCTAGAGGTTCTGATAGGCCTGTCCCCTCTTTCTATCTTTGCTTCCTTGGCATTTCTTTTTGCTGCAGAATAAGAAGTACCACAAATATCAAATCCACCAGATATGAAACATATTACCTTAGCATCTGGCGGCGGGGATTTTGCTCTTTGCGGGATCCTGTCTTGATCCTTGGTCCTGTTTTTTCCTTTGCCTAGGAATTCTTTGAGATACCCCTTGCTTAAGAGGTAACTTATCTCTTTGCGCGGGGCGATGCAATCTTTGGTCACATGGCCAAAATCCTCATGAAAAGCACACCATTTGGACTTGTCCTTTCCTCCAGTATTCCTCTCAAATTTGTGACGCCATCTAGCCTTGTCTCCGAGATCCTGCATGGCATATAACAAACCAGTTGTGTCAAGTGAAAAACAATATTTAGACAACTTAGGATATTCTTCCTCTTCCTCGTCATCTTCCACAGCATTCACCCTGTGATTATCGGGCTTAGCATATGGTTTGGATATGTACGACTTGAAAGGTGCAGAATCAGTCTTCCGGTTAGGTTGAGTGTAACTATTCGGAGCTTCTGCCCTTTGTTGGATCTTCTTGTCATCCTCGAGTCTGATAAATCTTAACGCCCTGTTTCTGTAGGTCCAGATTTCAACGTGAAATATCACTGGTGATCGATTCTCCACACACAAATGCGGAAATAGTGTGTATGGAGGTGAAACATAAGGTAGAAACAGAATTGGTGAAGATAACAGGGTAACCATGCTCACAATCAACAAGAGAATGATATGAAGATGTAAGAACAATGCATCTAACAAGTGCGTAAGTTGTATTGATTGAAGAACATTGTGAAAGAGAAATTCAGGGTTACAGCCGCTACTCACACCCTAAACTTTCTCAAACTAGGCTATTTATAGTAAGCCAACAGGTATCGAAACTATGCCAACCGAAACTACTAGTTTCGGTTGAGCATTTACAAGTGATAGAGCAACCTGTCGAAACTTACTATCTATCGAAACTATTAGTTTCGATTAAAGAAATTCAATTGAAAATAAGTAGTTTCGATGGCCCAGACTTAGCTAAATAAAACAGTAAATTACATAAGTTGAAATTACAATAAAGAGATGACAGAAAGTAAATTAAGCTAGAATTGTTCAAAATACAATAATGACAACAACTTAATTAAAATAACATGACTCTACAATCTCCCCCTAAGCTGTTGCATTACTGTCTTCTGGTCTCCACTAAGCAGCTGGACCTTTGACGTGAGGTCGTAGTCTCACTCAAAAATAAACCAATTACAACTAAATAGCTAGCGGTAAGTGGGTATCGAACACGAGGAGTTTGTGGAAAATGTGTTATCTAAGTAGCTTTTATAGTAAACTAAAATTAAACTAGATTACAGAAATGTAATTTTCAGAATTTTGATTGTTGGTTTTGAAAACTAGAATTATCTAAATTAATCGCAAATCAAAAGATTGTAATTCAGAAATGAGAGAGTATGTCTTCCCCCGGTTTCAGGTTTCCATGAATGATAATACTGATGTTTAATTAGGAAGAACTACATAGACATAGTTCATGAAAATATGTTTGATTGTGATAAAAGGGGACCAAGTGCTTGGCTTACAAGAACGCAAGATTGTCACCCGATGATCAATTAAATATATCCAACCCCGAATTCCTCCTAATAAATCTCGATTGCCAGCGGCACCAAGAACTGATGGTTTAGAAAACGATGTTAAACAATATCAACGATTACAATCAAACAAATAAACACCACAATAACACAACCAAAATGATTAGATTATTGTCCTACAAATAACATAAACATCAACAAACATTCAAAAGATAAACCTTACAATCCGGAGGAAAACATATGAAAACTTAGCCACACATCGTTCGGTTGATCATCACTTCAATTCCGTTGTTCATACGAATCAAAAATGGAAAAGTAATAATAGAAACACCCAAAATAATGTTTTGACACCCTAAATTCGCCTCCTCCAAGTTCTGAATCGCCCCCAATGATCAGATAATGAAAAGCCCCTTCGAACATTGATTTTTATGGGCAGTTACACTTTCTGCGTCAATGTCTACCGTAAGCTACGGTATACGGTAGCTTTTAAAGTGCTACGGTGGGTCTCTACTACCTTACGGTGGAAGAAAAGTGCTGGGGCTACCGTAACTTACGGTAGATACCGTAAGCTACGGTTGGCTTCAACATGCAATTTTGTTTTCTTCATAACTTTTTCGTTTCAACTCCGTTTTCTTCGCCGTTTGCGCCCACGTTCTCGTAATTTCTTCCTCTATCATGTTATCTTCTTAATTCTTCAATTCAAAGAAATTATTTTTTTCACCTATGCTCCGTCTTTCACTCTCCAATCCATCCGCGTTTATTCGAACCTTCATTTCCACACTTTTAAGTTCCGAATGTACCTGAAACACAAGCAAACGTAGTCATCTAATTCTTGACAATTAGTCGATTAAATGTAGGATTAAAATACCATTTATAGCTCTTAAGGGTCGTCCTACGGACCACCCGTCACATCCCCACACTTAACCGTTGCTTGCCCCCAAGCAACTCATCAAAAACCACTCATAACTCCTCAAGCGATCAACATGAATCAAGCAAAAAAATGTCCTCATTTTACTAACTTATTCTTAAACCCCGCATAACACACCCCTCACAATGACTCTGCTCTCGGCAACAAATAATAACTAGCAAGGATGAGCTAGAACACACTTAAAACAAATGGGTGATTGCACAATAATAGGCTTGTACTTAAATTAGTCCTTCGCCTAAAGAATTTACTAAAATGCGCACGTGAATCAAAGGGACTTAAGGGTTGGAACGTGGCTAGGCATATGGGTAGGACATGGAAATATATATGTAGTAGCTAATAATCCGACCCGGTCTTATTATTACATCTAAATAAACTCAACTAATTAACTAACTACAAAGCCTCGCATTTTTTTTTCTTTTAAACTACTACCACATTTATTCTCATTCTTTTTGTATTTTTCTCAGATTTTTTTTTTCTTATTGTATTTTTTTTTAAACAAAACAAAAACATCAAACACTACGTACTAAAACTACTAAACCGGGTCTTCTCAAACAGGTAAGATATTTTGGGCGGTAAGCATGGGTTATCAAATGATAGGAAATAAGCTCAAATATGGTTACTAATGGACCAAACCCCCGCCCTCTCGCTACCATGCTCATATGTGTAATTTATGAGGCCTAACCCCCGAATCCCACACTCACACACATCGTGACGAGGCTACCTAAATGCCCTTATCCTTTTCACATACATATCAAGCTAAGGCCTCAAACCAAATTCAAGCACAAGTTCTAATGCACCCCCACCCATTGCCACTCTCATCAAAGAAAATATTTCTAACAATTCAAATAGATGGCTCAAACTCTCACCAAGAAAAAGGGTATACGGGGTTGCCGGAGTGTTATGCGGTTTCAATACTTTAACTTTTCAAATTTAGACCATTTTTCACTTGATTTCATAATTTTTCAAAAAATTTCCCCCATCCCCACACTTGGGATACATTGTCCTAATGTATGGCTTTGAAGAGAAAGATCGCTCAAAACACACCAAACTTTTTTCTTTTTTCTTTTTTTATTTTTTTTTTAACAAAAGCAAACAAACTAACTACCAATATTTCAAGGCTAAAGAACATGACAAGTCTAAGGAAAGAGTACATGGACCTGATGAAGTTTAACACAACAGATGTTGTAAATGATCCGATTTCCTATCACCACCTTCGCACAACTATCCGCACATCTTCCTCACACTTGAGTGTTGCCATAGCCCTGAAACATAGAAAAATAAAGAAATAACAATGTCAGTGAAAAACCCCGGGTTGCCTCCCGAGCAGCGCTAAATTTTCGGGTCTTCAGCCAGACCGTGCCACCCCCGTTTATGGTGGCTCAAAGAAACGATTCCGGCCATCTCCATCACTACATCGTGCCATTGAGTAAAATGCATCCGTCCCATTTCGATTCGGTGGGTAATCAAATACACTCCTACTTGATCCCGTATGCTTTTCTTCACGATCCGGTGGGTGATTTATTTTCATTCTTTGACACACTTTTGTCATACAATCACTAGACTCACCACCCTTCCCCTCATTGGATTCATAAATAATCACTCTAGTTTGAACATCAAATGATAACTTACATTTCTTTTTTGTCATGGTAATAACCCCGTCTCTACAATTGATTTGAGCATTTGCTGTGTATAGAAATGGTCGGCCTAAGATTACCCTTTGTTGCGCTGCAATTTTAGTAGAGGCATAGTCTAGGACTAGAAAATCCACTGGGTACTCAAATTCTCCCAACTGAATCTTAACATTCCTAACTACTCGCCGTGGACGCCTCCAACTTTCATCTGCCAAGCTCACCATGGTGTCTATATCTTGCAGCGGGCCAAAGTCATACATGTCATACAACTCGCCTGGTAGCACGCTCATGCCCGCCCCATAGTCCAACAATGCATGAGGAATTTTTAATTTTTCCACTTGGATTGGCACGATTGGTGCCCCATGCTCTTTGTCATTTTCCGCCTCGGCCTCCTTTCCTATACCTGCATTCACTTGACACGAAGAGGTTAGAAATGTTTCATTAAATTCACTATTGGGAACGGTACTTACCACATTAATGTTCACGCTTTTGATGTTCTTGGGATTTGTCACTGTGTCACTTGGTAGTTGACCTTAGTTCTTTTTTAAAAGGGCCACCTCACTTGCAAGTTGACCCATTTGGGTAGTCAAGGATTGGATGGCTTTGTCGTGAATTTCATCTTTTTGCAACCGAGCCTCATCCATTTGATTCCTCCTTTGCATATCTTGTTGCATCATCCGAAGCATATCCATCACTTCATTCCCACTTGAAGTAACTTGACCCGAATAGCCACTTTGGTCACCACCTGGTTGTTGAAATTGCCTTTGGAAGGCTTGATTGTTGAATTGTTGGCGAGGAACATAATTTCCTTGACTTCCTTGGAAATTCGGATTGGCTTGATTAGCCGGGTTTCCATAACGCAAATTCGGATGGTTTCGTAACCCGGGGTGATATGTATTCGAGTTCATGTTGTAATTTCTACCACCGCCCCCTTGGCCTTGAATAGCATTCACTTCTTCATATTGCCCTTCAACAACACCCACCAAACAATCATCCGCCCTATGACCCAATTCATTACAGTTAGTGCAAACATCATAAACTTGATTAGTAGTTTGCACATTACCATCCTCCACCGCATGAAATTGGGTTCTAGTAATGGCCGGTCTCGCTCTCCTAGATGATTGAGCCTTCCTCTTTGATATGACCGCCATTTGTTCCAAAAACGCCCAATCGTCTTGCTCGTAATTAGTACCGAATGTACCATTCGTGATAGACATTAAGTCACGAGCATCTTCGGAATTCAACCCTTCATGAAACGCGTTCAAAAATTCCCACAATTCGATCCCATGATGAGGGCAATTTTTTATCATCAAATTAAACCGTTCGAAAGCTTCGTGAAACATTTAACCTTGTTGTTGTTGGAAGCTTCTCAAGCTTCTTCTCGTATCGTTGGTCTTTTGGGCCGTGAAAAATTCTTCTAAAAATCTTTGTTGCATCTCCGCCCATGTATAAATCGAAGCCGATGGTAAAGTGTAAAACCATCTCTTCGCTTTATCTTCCAACGAGAATTGAAACAATACCAACTTTACTTCATCCGATGAAAATCCTTGCCCAACGATAGTATTGCATATCGAATCGTATGCCTCCAAATGAAAATAAGGTTCCTCCGTGGCTAATCCCTTATATTTCGGTAAACTTTGGAGGGAATTAGTTCTAACTTCGAACGTCCTCCCTTGATTGTTTTGAGGAATAACTACCGGTGAAGGATTGTTAGTAATAACCGGCCTAAAATGTGCTTCAATACCCCTCACGGCCTCCCGATTATATCTTCTTGGAACGCACAACGGTACTTGTGGTGGCAAACTGGCTTGCCTAGGCATTTGTCTTTGAGGTTGAACTTGTCTAGGAATTTGTTGTTGAAATTGTTGTTAAGGCACTTGTTGCTCATATTGTTGAACTTGTCGAGGTTGACCTTGTGGAGCTTGCGGTATATCTTGCGGTCTTCGCACAAATCCACCCCCTCCTTGAAATCCCGTTTGATTTCCACTACCCCCAAGGGTATATTCACCTTCATCATACCCCTCATAATCATCTTCATAACCGTCATCAAACCCATCATCTTGCACTCTCATAAACGGCATCGCGGGAGATTGTTGATATTGGAACCTCGATGGTGGTTGTTGTTGTTGAACCGGGGTGGTAAAGGTTATAGGTGGGTCTTGTTGAAATGGGAATGGTTGACTCTGTTGGGAAGATGATTGACCTTGAGTCGGGAAGAAATGGCTAAATGGTGGAAAGGTTGATGCAGTTTGATAGCTCAATGGATTTGGTGGAAGTGTGCTTGTAGGAACAGTGGTATTTGTAGGTTTTCTCTCATTTGTTAGAGGACTTGATGGAATAGGAGGTATGGTGGTTGGTAGTGCTTGACCCGTAGTGAGAATTGGTGGATCCATGATGTTTTTCGGTGTAGTAGGAGACCCAATGACTTTGTTCTCCCTAAGTAAAACTCGGTTCCGGGAAAGTGTCCGTTCAATTTCCGGATCAAATGCTAATGGTGATGACTTTTTGGAGCCTCTAGTATGCATACACCTGTAAGTACCTGCACACTAACACAACCCGCGTAAACCCGAAAATAACAAACAAAAAACTACAAAAGTTAACACACGTTGCGCACTACTCCCCGGTAACGGCGCCAATTTGACGTGAGGTCGTAGTCTCACTCAAAAATAAACCAATTACAACTAAATAGCTAGCGGTAAGTGGGTATCGAACACGAGGAGTTTGTGGAAAATGTGTTATCTAAGTAGCATTTATAGTAAACTAAAATTAAACTAGATTACAGAAATGTAATTTTCAGAATTTTGATTGTTGTTTTTGAAAACTAGAATTATCTAAATTAATCGCAAATCAAAAGATTGTAATTCAGAAATGAGAGAGTATGTCTTCCCCCGGTTTCAGGTTTCCATGAATGATAATACTGATGTTTAATTAGGAAGAACTACATAGACATAGTTCATGAAAATATGTTTGATTGTGATAAAATGGGACCAAGTGCTTGGCTTACAAGAACGCAAGATTGTCACCCGATGATCAATTAAATATATCCAACCCCGAATTCCTCCCAATAAATCTCGATTGCTAGCGGCACCAAGAACTAATGGTTTAGAAAACGATGTTAAACAATATCAACGAGTACAATCAAACACATAAACACCACAATAACACAACCAAAATGATTGGATTATTGTCCTACAAATAACATAAACATCAACAAACATTCAAAAGATAAACCTTACAATCCGGAGGAAAACATATGAAAACTTAGCCACACATCGTTCGGTTGATCATCACATCAATTCCGTTGTTCATACGAATCAAAAATGGAAAAGTAATAATAGAAACACCCAAAATAATGTTTTGACACCCTAAATTCGCCTCCTCCAAGTTCTGAATCGCCCCCAATGATCAGATAATGAAAAGCCCATTCGAACATTGATTTTTATGGGCAGTTACACTTTCTGCGTCAATGTCTACCGTAAGCTACGGTATCTACCGTAGCTTACGGTAGCTTTTAAAGTGCTACGGTGGGTCTCTACTGCCTTACGGTGGAAGAAAAGTGTTGGGGGCTACCGTAACTTACGGTGGCTACCGTAAGCTACGGTAGGCTTCAGCATGTAATTTTGTTTTCTTCATAACTTTTTCGTTTCAACTCCGTTTTCTTCGCCGTTTGCGCCCACGTTCTCGTAATTTCTTCCTCTATCATGTTATATTCTTAATTATTAAATTCAAAGAAATTATTTTTTTCACCTATGCTCCGTCTTTCACTCTCCAATCCATCCGCGTTTATTCGAACCTTCATTTCCACACTTTTAAGTTCCGAATGTACCTGAAACACAAGCAAACGTAGTCATCTAATTCTAGACAATTATTCGATTAAATGTAGGATTAAAATACCATTTATAGCTCTTAAGGGTCGTCCTACGGACCACCCGTCAACCTTCAGTAGTCTTTGGGATAAAAGATTTGACATGAAAAGACACAACCCGTTGATAGGCCTTGGCATCTGCCTCATCTTCATCACTGTATGCCTGAATGTGATTCTGGAACATCACCTCCAGATCTTCAGATTGAAACTTTAACAGCTCCATAGGCTCAAAGATGACAATATCTTCCTTGCCTTCACACTCGATCACGGTACTTCCAGTGTTTGGATTGTAGTACCATTTTCTGAAATTTTGGAGTTGAACAGGCACGGTCTTGGGAATAGTGATGGTCTTGTAGGTTTGGGCAAGCTTGTACCTCAATAAGACATATGGCTTCTTTTTCTTGGGATGAAACCTGGGCTTTGAAATCTTTTTCTTGGTCTTCCTTGGTTTCATCCCCTTGAAGTCACAATTCACCTGATTGTGCAGGAAGTGTTCAAAATCAGAGGCCATCATGACATTCCCTATGTTTTGAAGGGGAGCTTGGCCAGATCCCTCAGATCATAGAAAGAAAGAGTCTGGAAGTCAGTCAAATTTTTGAAGTGCTGAACTCCTCCCCTATATCTTCTGATTATAAACAACTTTCTCTCTGCATCATCTTTCCACCCAACAGGAGGCCTTTTAAGCACTTGGTGTTCAGCTATCCATTCGTAAAATTGTGGGCTCTCTTCTGGTATAATCCTTCTCAACCAAGGTTTCTTCGGGTTTGGGTATTCAGGATCAATGGGAGGTTGAGTTGGAGCTTGAGTAGCTTCAGATTCTATGGTGGCTGGTTCAGGAATAACAGGCTTAACAATGTTAACCTGGACATATTCTTTTGTTTTCTCTTCATCAGACAGGGCTTGAATTTCATCTCCCTCCTCTGTGAAGTATCTTGTCTTTTCAGTCTCTCTTTCCTCAGTAGGTAGGATTTCTGGATGAAGGTCATTGTACCCAAAATTGCCTATTTCATCTAGGAGGGCATTGAGCTCATCATCAGATGCCACATCCTCTTCATCCAGAATTACAGTCTCTACCTCAGTCACGGATCCCTTCCCTCTCTTCCTTGCTTCTCTTCTTTCACTTGCTGAGGGAAGGCCAAACTCTTTTTCTTTAACTTTAACTTCTATAGCCTCCTTTGTCTTGGCCACATGGCCAGTATAGATGATCATTGCAAACTATGGTTCAGTGACAAAGGCAGGAGAAGAGGGTTCAACTCCAGATGTTGTCTCCCCCTGAGCTGTTGAAGTGGTTGTTTGTTGCTGAACAGGCTTAACTAAGGGTGCCTTAAGTTGCTCAACAATCTCAGCTAAGGCTTTGAACTCTTCTTGTTGCTTTGAAATGAGCTTCTATTGAGTTTCCAGCTGAGTTTGTTGTACATCAAGTTGGGTATGCAAACCCCCAACCTCTATCTTAAGATCCTTGACCTCTTCTTTACATCCATTTAATTCTGTTGTCAAGCTTTCAATTACCTTGTCCTTTTTTGGATGTGATCATGCAATTTCTTTACATCCAAATTCAAATTTTTCACTCTTGGTACTCCAGATGTTGGTTCATGGGAGGGTGATGAAGGTGGTGTAGGGATATGTACTTGTTGAGGTGATGGTGGTGGAGTAGGAATACATACTTGTTGAGGTGATGGTGGTGGAGTAGGGATAGGTGCTTGTTGTGGAGATGGAGGTGGTGTGGGTTGTGGTGTTGATTGCAGTGATGGAGGAGATATAGGTACTGGAGTGTCGGTGCTTGAATCAGAGGAAGATGACAAGTCTTCAAGTCCCATTTTAATCTTCTTGGTTCTTGGTTCTTCTAGTCCGTAGTCTGAACCGGAATCAGCTTGTCTTTTAGAGAAGGATGCAGGAGGCTCAGTCCTTTCATCGAAATCAGACTTGTAATAATCAGAGCCATAATTTCCTACATCCAGAGTTCCACTTGACTCTACAGCTTCTTCTCCCACATTCTCCTCAGGTTCATCTTGAACTTGTACCTCCTCTTCTTGAACATTTTATGCAGGATCAATAAAAGGAGCTTCAATAAAGGGCTCAAAGATAGGTTGTTCCTCTTCTTTATCATGAGGAATCTCCATTTCAACAGCAACCTCAGCTTCAGCCTCAGCCTCTTGCTGATTCCCTTCATCTTGTTCAATATCCACCTATTCTTCCTCTTCAGATGATGACAGTTCAAATCAGGGTCAACATCAGGTACAAACTCTTCTTCTTCTCCAATAATGTGACCAAACAGCGGGATGTTGGCAATCTCTCTGTTGGTTCTTTTGCTTTTACTTTTCATGTAACTTAGGGTCTTGGCGGTCACGTGGTAAAAAACAAGAACATGTCCACCTTGTTGAAGCTCAGGAAGACGGTGGTTGATAATGATTTGCAGGAATCTTGGATATACTAGAAATTTCTCTTTAACTGCTCCAGTCAGATTATCCTTGAGTTTTCTGAACACTAAGCCAGAGAAGTTGTAATTTCTCCCCTTGACTAGACCCAAGATAGCAGAAGACACTGTGATATTTTCAAAGTCGAAGCCACCCTTTCTGATTGATAAGCAGTGAATAAACACATGCACTTGTACCTCTAGAGACTTGGCAAAGAATTCTTTATGATTTGACCGCTTTTGAACTCATCAGGGTGTCCCATTCTTCGAAAACATTCTTTAACATAGAAGTTTGGGAAATCTATTGGCGCTGCTGGATCATCAATGAAGTGCAATACTTCTCTAATAGTAGCTTCAGAAAACAAAATCTCTTGATCATTAACAGTAGCTCTGATGTGCTCCACATTCTCAATAGTTACAATCTCTACAGACTCCCAGAATTGCTTGATTGAGGTTTCGAAGACAGGTACATTATGATTGATGGCAAAGCTTATGTTGGAGTTTGCCAGGAAAGTAAAGATTGGAACAAACTCTGGATCCTTTGGATCAATAGCATCAAGGAACGCACAGACATTGTGCCTCTATACAAATAAAACATCCATATCTGCAAACACACAAGATTAATCAAGCTTGATACTTAAAAACATTTCAGATCAAAACCTGATCGAAACTACTTCAAACGAACACTTAAACGAATTCTAAGACAAACCCTATCGAAACTACTAGTTTCGATCAAAACAACAAGTCATGATCAATACTTAGAAAAATTTCAGAGAAAGGCCTTATCGAAACTACTAGTCTCGATCGAAACTACTAGTTTCGATCGAAACAATAAGTTTCAGTCACCATTTAGACAGTTTCAGAGAAGACTTATCAAAAATTCTAGTTTCAATCGAAACAATTATTTTCGGGCAGAGAGACTAGGGCAAGTTTGGGTATCGAAACTACTAGTTTTGATTGAAAACTATTTATATTTTTGAAAAAGGCCATTTTGAAAGATAATCATCTGTTTATCGAAACTTCTTAGTTTCGATGCCCAAACCCTAGAACATACTTAACATGCCCAGAAATACTCATATATACATACTCATTATGAACAGAAAATGACGAAACAAATAAAATAGGGATTAAGAGTGGCCTGTGACAGACGAAACTTCTTCTTACCAATGATTCACAGATAAACTACAAATATGTACACAAAGATGTAAGATATCGACAATGGTAAGATTACAAATACGATAAAAGCCCTAATCTTCAAAACAAAGATGTACAAGTCGTAAACTTTTCAAAATCAAACCCTATGTGAGTTCAACTGAAATTACACAGTAAAACCTCAAACATTGTTACCTGATGATGAAGACGACGGAGGAATCAGATGAAAATCACTGATTTTGCAAACTTAGACCGACGGCTTGAGAGGTTTTGTGTGTGAGAGAGAAAGTGTAAAGTGATCGGATATTGTAAAGTGAACCTTGATGACGAAGAATCTTGATTGAACACATTTAATTTTCCCATGTGGTAAAAGACCAAAGTTCCCCTATCGAAACTACTAGTTTCAATGGGCAAAAGAAGTTTCGGGTGATTTGGATTTTTGATAGGCAAAGATAGTTTCAGCTGACTTTGGAATTTCGATAGGCAAAGAACATATAAAAATTAAAATAATAAAACAAACGGTTCACAATATATTTACACTTATCTTCTTGGAAAAGATTCAACATGAGATCAGATATGGTCAGTCTCTTGAAACACTTTCTTTTGCAATCAACTACTGTGAGTCCCTGAAGATAGCTGATATTTGTGCAAAGTAAACCCGAACATTTGTTTGTACATAGATTTCATTTCATTATACGGTATCATTTAAGCAAGATACAAGGTGTACCCCACATATTGAAATAAAATGGTGTTTGAAAACCTATCAATCCTTAAGAAAAACCCATCTTCATCCTATCATCTCTTTTTGATTAACCAAGGTACCATCTTAGTAATTTCAATGTACCACCAAAGTAAAATAAGAAATCCAAGTGGATTAGAAGATTTTAAAATGAAAAATATCCAAGTAGATATTAAAAAGGTACGGATATTCTTGATCTTTACGTAAGCAAAACAGAAGAAGTCGTAAAATTATCCAAACGGATAGAAAAATGTTGAACACCCGAGATCTTGCGTAAGCAAAACAGACGGGGTCAAATCATCCAAGTGGATGGGAAAAAGATGAACACCCAAGATCTTTGCGTAAGCAAAACATATGGGGTAATCGGTGGTAAATATTGTTACTTTGACAGTCACTTGGTGTATGAATAGGAATCCAACACGTAGGACTGTATCTGATTGAATTGGTTTTCTTAATAGACAAAATGGGTTAGAAGTTTCAATAATTGATTTTCTTACACGGAAAATTGATCATGCCAAGAATTTACACCAGTTGGGCAAATCTGGTAGAATCAAAAGCCTTTGTGAAGATATCTGCGGTTTGCTTGTCGGTTTTGACTTCAACTATTTGAATATGCTTCTTTTCAACACAATCACGGATGAAATGATGTTTGATCTCGATGTGTTTGGTTTTGGAATGCTGAACTGGGTTTTTGGTGATATGGGGAACGGCAGTGTTGTCACATAGAATGGGTGTCTCATGGAATGTGATCCCACAGTAAAACATTTGATGGTGTATCCATCTAACTTGGAAACAACAAAGGGCGCATCCATCAAACTTAGAACGCATCATTTCTTCAAATTCTTTGCACAGACGAGGATTGGTAGATCCAAAAATGATATCGTCCACATAAATTTGCACCGTGATTGTATCCTTTCCATCCTTTCGTTTGAACAAAGTTTGGTCAATTGCTCCACGTGTGAAATCATTCTCAAGCAGATGCTTTGATAATGTTTCATACCATGCACGAGGTGCTTGGTGAAGACCATACAATTCCTTGTCTAACTTGTAGACACGGTCTGGAAAGTTAGGATCAATGAAACCCGGTGGCTGCTTGACATACATTTCCTCTTGAACTTTTCCATACAGAAATGCGTTTTTGACATCCATTTGATGAACATTGAAGTCCATGTAGGATGCATAGGCGAGAAACATTCTGATGGCTTCCAAGCGAGCCACTGGTGCAAAGACTTCCTCAAAGTCAATCACTTCTTCTTGACAGAATCCTTGAACCACCAAACGAGCTTTATTCCAAACCACAATTCCTCCTTCATCCTTTTTGTTGAGAAATACCCAACGAGTGTCGATTGGTACTTTGTTCTTGGGAAGATCTACAAGATTCCACACATTCAGCTTTGAGAATTGCTGTAACTCTTCTTACATTGCTTCCATCCAGCTGTTCTCAAGCAAAGCTGCTTTGATGTTCTTAGGTTCAACTTGAGAAATGAAGCACGAGAACATGCTGTTTTCCAATGCATCACAGGCACTCCGGGTACGAACACTCACATTGAGCGAACTAATGATGTTATTGGTGGGATGATTCTTGTGAATTATCAATTGAGGAATCTCATCTTCTTCCAAGAGTTCATCTAGATTTGTGATATTATCAGCAAAAGTACCAACTTCATCAATAATAGGATCTTCAACAGTTGATTGTGGGGCAACATCTACTTTTGGAATGGTGTTGTCTTCAACAGTTTCACTTGTTGCACCAGAACCGAAAGACTCCATATTAGATTCAGCATCAGCAGGTACAGGGATTTCAATATGAGCGGATGAGGAGGAACCTTGATCATTAAAGTTCTCTAGATTATTCACAGAGAAGTAAGGATTAGCAGGAGTTGATTCATTTGAAAACACAGGAAGATTAAATGATTTAAACAAGGATTCGACATCAAAAAGCCAATCAGGACCGTCCCCAGCGTCCGTATGATTGCTTTCATGCCAATTGATATCAATGGACTCCAGCACCATCCTTCTTTACTTGTTGTAAACACGAAAAGCTAGTTGATTTGATGAATATCCCACAAAATAGCATTCATCAGCTTTGGCTTCAAACTTGTTTAGCTGATCTGACGTATTCAGCATCGTGCATACACACCCAAATTTTCTAAAGAAATCAATAACTGGCTTTCGCTTATAGATGATCTCATAGGGTGTCTTATTGCAGCTTTTGGTGATGAGAACCCGATTTTGCACAAAACACGTGGTGTTCACTGCCTCAGCCCAAAATATGACAGGAAGCTTGGAATCAACGATCATAGTTCGTGTAACTTCAATTAAAGTGCGGTTTCTCCTTTCAGCTACACCATTTTGTTGAGGAGTACGAGGTGCACTGAATTGCCGAGAAATTCCTTTCCTTTCACAGAAGGAATCAAGAGTGGCATTCTTGAATTATGTTCCATGATCGCTGCAGATAGTCTTCACACTTAGATTGAAAAGGTTCTCAATTTGAAGCAGATAAGTTTTCAAAATCTCTTGCCTCATCTTTCTAGCTAGGAAGAACACCCAAGTAAATCATGAGAAATCGTCGGTTACCACCAAACAATACGATTTTCATCCAAGACTCATGACACTCACAGGACCGAAGAGATCTTGTAGAAATAAAGATTGATAGCTACAAAATTCTCTAAGTACAAACTGCTGCGGATAAGCTTATCTGCAGCGGATACTTGTTCTTCTACTGAAAAACAAATCTGTTGCGGATAGCCTTATCTGCTGACGACCAAAGTTGCTGCTGATAGGCATATCATCAGCTGTTGTGGACAGTTGTGTCTTGCTGCTGATCAACAACATTGCTGCTGATAGCCATTCCAACTGAAGATCAAACATTGCAGCTGACTGGCTTTGATAAAGCAACCATTACCACTGACAACTTTCTGCTGCAACACTGACACACTCCATGCAGAAAGAATGTTACCGGTGCAAGACAATAAAAGACAACGACGATCTTCTTCCAAGGACTCAAGCAACGATGCCTAAGAAGACGTTTGAGTAAAGATAACTTTTGTAGTTTTTATTGTCGTTACATGTAGAATAGTTTCAATACAAGATCAACGGCTTGTGTTAGATCTGATCCTTAGAACCAAGGGTCTGTCTTGATTCTAAGTTACTATATAAGTAGTACTTAGATTCATTGTATACAAGTGCTTTTGCTTAAGAGTTTTCTCTGTAATCTTATAATCTTTGAATCGTAATACACATTGCATTTATCAGTATTCTTCTCGTTTACTTTTTTACATTGTTTAGTTGTGATTGTTTTCGCCAATCTCAACTAGAATAGAACCATCTTGTATTCACCGATCCTACAGATCTATGTGAAGTAATTGAAGAGGAGAGTCAATGGAATTTGTGGTTTTGGGTTTACTTCCCATGGAACATGAGATACAGTGTTCCACAAGAGAAAAATCTTTGAGAGGCAATCCGGTAACAAGGTTTCCTCGAACCAGGCTGTTCATGGTTTTAAAGTTTACGTGTCCCAACCTTTTATGCCACAGAAATGATTCATCTTCAGAAGCCTTTGAAAGAAAGCAGGATTCAATTCCCGATGGGTTGTACATATCCAAGCTATAGGTGTTGTATCTTCTGGGAGCACGCATGAGAATGAGTTCTTCAAAGATTCCTGCAAGGATTCATGACAAGGTCTTCATAAATTTGAGAGTCTTTCCTCAATCTCATTTTTAATGCTTGGACTGCAGTGGCAACGTGGAGGTTCGGGATGTCCAAGGATTCTCGGCCGAACTTGCTGACATAGTCTCAGAGGGATTCTCCGGGATTCTGAATTATCCTGTATAAGTCACTTATTAACCTTTCAAAATTTCTACTACAAGAAAATTGATTGTTAAACAGGTTAATCAAATGAGCAAATGAAGTAATAGAATATGGAGGAACATTAAGTACCCATTTCAAGGCTGATCCTGTTAAGGTAAAGCCAAAGCCCTTGCAAAGGCAAGCTTCCTTCATGTCCAGAGGTATGGGGTTAATCTCCATCCTTTCCCTGTACTGTGCGACATGTTCCTTAGGATCCGGAGTTTGAAAGCGCTTGGGGATCTCTACACCACATATGGGATGAGCAAATCTGGAGATCCTATGACTGGTAGCGGACATTTCGGGTATAGGTTGGACCACGCCTGGTACGCTGGAGATCATCTCTCTTAGCTTCTTTAGCTCTTTAGCCTTGGACGGGGTGATCCTTGTATCTTGCACACAGATTCGTTAGTATTGAAAAATCTATTGAAAGTGTTACCCGTGTCAGGATTTCTGAAAGAGGATCCCGGAGTAAATCCAAGATCCTGACTCACAGTAAATCTAACAGCCGAAGTTGGTCCAACAGTAGTAATTCCGGTCTGCTTTGGAAGAAAGTCTCCCTTATGGACTCCTGAGAATCCTGAATAATCAAAATCCAAGATCCTTGGCTACAACGGGGTCGTCACTTCCATTGGTTTCTTTGACTCTTTGACTTCTCAAGCTCTCTGAACAACGCTTGCTTAGTACGTTGTTCAGAGAGCTTGAGAAGTCAAAGAGTCAAAGAAACCAATGGAAGTGACGACCCCGTTGTAGCCAAGGATCTTGGATTTTGATTATTCAGGATTCTCAGGAGTCCATAAGGGAGACTTTCTTCCAAAGCAGACCGGCATTACTACTGTTGGACCAACTTCGGCTGTTAGATTTACTGTGAGTCAGGATCTTGGATTTACTCCGGGATCCTCTTTTAGAAATCTTGACACGGGTAACACTTTCAATAGATTTTTCAATACTAACGAATCTGTGTGCAAGATACAAGGATCACCCCGTCCAAGGCTAAAGAGCTAAAGAAGCTAAGAGAGATGATCTCCAGCGTACCAGGCTTGGTCCAACCTATACCCGAAATGTCCGCTACCAGTCATAGGATCTCAAGATTTGCTCATCCCATATGTGATGCAGAGATCCCAAAGCGCTTTCAAACTCCGGATCCTAAGGAACATGTCGCATCCTTGGCTACAACGGGGTCGTCACTTCCATTGG
Organism: Smallanthus sonchifolius; assembly: GCA_023525975.1. Classification (NCBI taxonomy): domain Eukaryota; kingdom Viridiplantae; phylum Streptophyta; class Magnoliopsida; order Asterales; family Asteraceae; genus Smallanthus; species Smallanthus sonchifolius. Next base: position 31,192,559 of record CM042040.1, read on the forward strand.
TTTCTTTGACTCTTTGACTTCTCAAGCTCTCTGAACAACGCTTGCTTAGTCTTTTTCTGCTGCTCCATTTGCTACTTCACTTTCGAGAATAATTTGAGAATCTCGCCGTTTGAAGCAAGCGAAGGTGTGCCAGCGGATATTCCGGATCCCGAAAACCCCGCAGGAGTATTTTTCTTCTGCTGATATCATTCTTTTTCTGGAATGAAGGAGGAGGAGAATGAATAGGGTTGACTAACCCAGAGGTTGAAGATGGAGCAATAACAGAAACATTCTTGGATTGGGACGACATTTTTTAAATCAGTTTTGAAAGATAATGATTGAACACGATTTTTAGTAAAGATATAAGGATAAAAAGCACCACTTGCCCCACGGTGGGTGCCAAATTGTTTTGTGTAAAAGTTAACAAGACTAATTTTGTAATCAAACTTAGTTTGTGAGGTAATGTGCATGTAAAATCAATTTAATCAATGCAAAAACGTTAAGAGTGACGCGATTGTTTACAAGGAAAGCCCTTGATCTTTAGGGATCACCAGCATAAAACCTCGGGAAGTGACTGAAAGTCACTTGCCTCCTAGTCTTTTATAAATCAATGAAAGAATTACAAGTACGATCAGTAGATGATTGAGCTAAGTGTGTTACAGAGGTGATTACGAGTCTAGAAGCTAATTGCGTAGTGAATGTTGTGCTTCTAATCGATCAATACTTTTGAATAAATACAAAGATAATGCTAACTAACTATCCGAGAATCCCGGGATAGACTAATTCTTCAAATATGACCGTTGGAGGCCACTCCACACGTCTTCAACAAGTTCTTCTTGACTTCAGGAGTGACTCTTCTAGAATGACTTTGACTACACGTGTTTTACCTGTGTATTAGTTAATATAAACGAAAGATACAACGGTTAAGTACTGTGGATACCGAAACCTGTCAGGATACCGAAGTACTTTGAAGATCCAGGATATCTAGCTGTAAAATGACCCATAACACCTGTTTAAATGCATGACTCGTATGAGCCAAAATAAAGTTTGACATGGTCTAAAGTAAAAGAGTGGAAGCAAAGGTTTAAATGTTTACAACATTCGAAAATAGGGATGATAAAATATTGTTTATCAAAATGGGATGCTATGCATGAATAGTGCATGACTTGAGTGGGTGCATCCTAGCCACATATCCTACCATTCAAAGACCTTAGATAAACATGCTAAAATGGGTCAACATAAAGTTGGTGAGTTCACAGGTAATTGTAACGGAAATCAAGTTTATGAATGTATGGAAAAAATTAGTACTCTACATGATCATTGTTGATCAGACAAAATCAAAAATTATCTTAAGTCCATCAAACGATGCTAACTGTAGCCACTTTAAAGGAAATTGATGTGGTTCACCTCTTTGAGCCTTTCACATGAATGGAATAAGTCAATTATGTACCCGTTTGACATCCAGTCGAGGTTAGCGCTACTAACCCGAGCATGGGTTGTTAACCCAACAGTACTGTTCATGATCACCTAACTTTTGGACAAATTAACGGTTGCCTCCGAGAGGACTTTGTACACTAAGTATAAAACTTATATAATTAATGTAACTGTGTAAGTGTGAAAATGCAACATTTGGAAAAATGTATACTTGAGCATGTATCTCACCCCAAAAAGGTAAATGAGTAAAAAGTGGCTGTGAGAACTCACTTGATAAACGACTTGAAAGACCCTTAGAAAATCAGACTAAATGAGACGACCTACTCGTGCCCTAGGAACAATTAGGACTTTAAGGTCTAAACATGTATATGTTTGATTATGAACTCTATGCATCTAAGAGAGTTTTGAAAAGTGACTTTGATATTTCAAAGATTGTTTTGACTTGACGACACGTTGGTGACACGTTGCACTTAAGCATTCAAATCCTAACATAGAATTCAAACCTACTTTGAAATAGTCTATTATCGTCTAATAAACACATTGGCACATTCGATTGGAATTTAGAACTTGAAACACAACTTTTGATACATTAAAGTTTCATTGATTGGAAAGTCAAGTTTTGAGTCCTAAACATGGCAACTATGCAAAGTTGTTGTTCACACATGAAATTAGACATGCTATAACACATATAGAACATTTTAAGGTTAACATGCTATCCATAGACAAACATGCGAGTTTCGGATAATTAAAGTTTCCTATTATAGCAAGACTACGTCAAGTTGTCAAGTTTATGGAAAAATAACCTATATTATCATACAATGTACCTAGTTACTAAGTCATTTAGACCTTCTAATCATGTTAGCAACTTGCAATCATAACTCTTGAAAGAATAAGGTTTTCTTATTTAGAAATCGGGCTCTAGAACCCATAAACATGCATTTTAATCCATCATTTTAGTCAATCATACTTCTATAATGCTAAGTAGACTAGTTTCATGCTTTAAATGTACTCAATCATCACGTTTCTCATGGATGTCAAGAAATAAAGCTTCTACAGATAGAAAACGATCCTAAAACATCATGGACATGTGATTTTACCGAAAAAGATTCATACAATCTCTACTTCTAGTGTTTATGCATCATTTCCACCAAACAAAACACATCATCACCTTCTTGAACAAAAACCCATATTTTAAAGTTTCCATAAATAGAACCGAGCATGAAATCACATATTATCCATTCTTTATGCATATCTAACCATTTTCCATCATCAAATCACCTTAAACATGGCATCTAACATGAAACCCAAAATTAAAGTTTCCAAAAATAAAACCAAGCATGCATGTATCATCCAACACTTTTAACAACAAAGTTTGCATATATTATCCATCTACAACTATTATCACAACATAATCCATCATCAAATCAACAAAATCTCCTCATCTAGCACATGCATACATAATAAAGTTTGCTCATATGGAAACCGAGCTATGAACAACATTCGGGTCCAAAGTCACCAACAATATGTATCATTTGAGTTTTAAAACACATTTCCTTTAAGAATCTATGGATAATCTTTCATAAAAATGAGTTTTCTTTAGATGAATGTTCATATGAACATGAAGATGAAAATGGAAAAAGATTGGTTTTGATCTTACCAAACTTGAAAATGGATGAAATGGTGGATGAATCTTCTTGCAAACACTTGATTCTTGATCTTGGAAGCTTGGATTTGATGAAAAACAAGATCAAAATGATCAAAATTGTGGAAATGGGGTGGTGGTGTGGGTTTTTGCCAGGAGGAGAGAAGAGAGAGAGAGAGAGAGAGAGTGGAGGTGAAAAAGATGGAGAAATGCGTGGAGGTGGGGGTATTTGTAGGGTCTTGGGATACCGCGTGGTGGAAAACGAATAGTCACCGATTTATTGGCGGAAACCCGAATAGGTATTAACGAATTTATTGAAAAATATGATGAGTCGTGTTGGTAAGTCTAACATATAAAATTTTCATATTTTTAGTTGGAAATGTCGGTACATATTGCAAACTTGCTGGACAGCGTTAAAAACAGAAAGTTTCTCAGAAAATTTCTGAAAAATTCACAGAGTCTTAGAATAACATATCATAGTATTACATGTAATTTGTGCACACCAAATGTATGTCTAAGTATAAGCCTATAATTAATTATCTAGCTAGTATACACCGCGTGTCCACCGGACTATGTTGAAAACAAAAGTATTTCTATAAATCATAGAAAAATTCATGTAGCCTTGATTAATTAAATCACAGTGTCACATATAATTTACACACACATATTATATGTCTAGGTATTTATTTAAAATTATCACTAACGGTCGTGCTACAAGACGAGTGTTTGACCGAGTAATCTTCTAGATTACCGACACGTGTAAATGGGTTGATTTGCTAAGTGTGAAATGGACTTAATTACTATAAAATTAAGTGGAATACATGACGTATACTATGATCTAAGTCTTAGTCAGGTGTGGATGTTGACCTGGATTTTTGTCGGGTGTCACAAATGGGTTTTAGGGTTTATATCTGTGGTTTAGCTTTAGTCTTTAGATCGAGTTTGACGAGACGGTTCTAACGCCGCTGGAATGAGTTCGATCAGAGAATGTTTGGGACGTTTTTTCATGAAGTTTTCTCACAAAGAGGAGTTTTCTCATGAACTCAACCCTATTTATAATACAGGGTTAGGTTATAGTAAAAAGGGTTTTAAAAATAAGAAGGGATAGAAGGATTCTGGGCTTGACATGTGTCCTTTTATTGTTTTTGAAGGGAGGGTATAATGGTCATTGTGTATTACACAATGAACTTGTATTACACAATGAAGTTGTATTACATAATGAACTTGTATTACATAATGAGCTAACTAATTACACAATAAACTTGCATTACACAATGACCTGGCTAATTGCACAATGACATGACTAATTACACCATGATCAAATATTACACAATGACCAAACGTGGTATTACACAATGAACTTGTATTACACAATGACCTGACTAATTACCCAATAAACTTGTATTACACAATGACCTGACTAATTACACAATGAACTTGTATTACACAATGACCAGATATTACACAATGACCAGACTTGGTATTACACAATAAACTTGTATTACACAATAACTTGTATTACACAATTACCTGACTAATTACACAATGAGCTGGAAAACGTAAAACACAATGATAAATACATATATCACAATGAACTTGTATTACACAATGAAATTGTATTACACATTGACCTGACTAATTACACAATGAACTTGTTTTACACAATGACCGTGCTAATTACACAACGAACTTGTATTACACAATAACCTGACTAATTACATAATGAACAAATATTACACAAAGACCAGACGTGGTATTACACAATGAACTTGTATTACACAATGACCTGACTAATTACACAATGAACTTGTATTACAGAATGACCTGACTAATTACATAATGAACTTGTATTACATAATGACCTGACTAATTACACAATGACTAGATAATACACAATGGCCAGACGTGGTATTACACAATGAACTTGTATTACACAATGACCTGACTAATTACACAATGAGCTGGAAAAAGTAAAACACAATGATAAATACATATAACACAATGAACTTGTATTACACAATGAATTTGTATTACATAATGAAATTGTATTACACATTGACCTGACTAATTACACAATGAACTTGTATTACACAATGACCTAGTTAATTACACAATAACCTTGTATTACACAATGACGTGACTAATTACACAACGACCAGACGTGGTATTACACAATGAACTTGTATTACACAATGACCTGACTAATTACACAATGAACTTGTATTACAGAATGACCTGACTAATTACATAATGAACTTGTATTACATAATGACCTGACTAATTACACAATGACTAGATAATACACAATGGCCAGACGTGGTATTACACAATGAACTTGTATTACACAATGACCTGACTAATTACACAATGAGCTGGAAAAAGTAAAACACAATGATAAATACATATAACACAATGAACTTGTATTACACAATGAATTTGTATTACATAATGAAATTGTATTACACATTGACCTGACTAATTACACAATGAAATTGTATTACACAATGACCTAGTTAATTACACAATAACCTTGTATTACACAATGACGTGACTAATTACACAACGACCAGACGTGGTATTACACAATGAACTTGTATTACACAATGACCTGACTAATTATACAATGAACTTGCATTACAAAATGACCTGACTAATTACACAATGAACTTGTATTACACAATGACCTGACTAATTACACAATGACCAGACGTGATATTATACAATGAACTTGTATTATACAATGACCTGACTAATTACACAATGAGCTGGAAAACGTAAAACATATCGATAAATACATATAACACAATGAACTTGTATTACACAATGAACTTGTATTACACAATAAACTTGTATTACACAATGAACTTGTATTACACAATGAACTTGTATTATACAATGAAATTGTATTACACATTGGACTGCCTAATTACACAATGAGCTGGAAAACGTAAAAAAAATTCGTTTTTGTTTATAACGACACTATACTCGTTTTAAAGATAAAAAATGCTCGTTTTTATGGTGGAATATTTTTGAAAAAATAATGTCGTATGTAAAAGTTATGAACGTTTTAAAATGAGGGGGAATTGATAAAAAGTCAACAAAAGTGGTCAAGACTAAAATACCCTTCCAACAACTTTTTCTCCTACAATTTAATCTCAACCATAAATATTTTCTACAATTTGATCTAATGGCCATAAATCCTTCTCACCCTTCTTAGAATTAGAATCATTTTTAACTGAACTTAATCCTTATAATACATAAATATACATATATATATATATATATATATATATGTATGAATTAGAATCCTTTGTGACAACTGCGGTTTTTCAGGTCCTTACCGTTTCTCGACATACGTTTATAATTTTTAAATATTATGGTTTATATTTTTTTAAGTGTTTCTATGGATTCTAGGAACTTTACCTTAGACAAACTCTAAGGTCCGAACTAGAAAGCCCGGTTAAGTGCATATACCGCGTATACCGCATTCGCGTTAAATAAACGGCAAAATTTAAATTCTCGGAAATAATTTTTATTTTTATATTTTAGTTAAGAATGATATTTTATAAGTTTATATATGCTAACTTTTGTGATTCTTGATTGAACTAACGATCACAGGTGGTTCACCCGGTATAACATTTTAATTTTTATTTAGTTTTTATGTTTCAAAAATTATCAAAATTTGTTATTTTTGATACTAGATTTTAATATTTGAATGAAAGTATTTATTTTAATGTTTTAGAATCCTAAATTTATAAAAAAAAATGGTTAATTTTATAAAACTATTATTATTTTTTTTAACAAATGAATGCATTAATTCCTTATAAATGACGCAACCCTTCCCCATTCCCCCTTGTGTCCTTGCAGTCACAAACATATACAACACACTTGTATTATTATTTTTTTCCTCATTTTCTCTTAAGAATACTTCCATCTAACTTAAATCCTTGAATCTATGGTGATTTGAGCATTGTTCCAGGGATAAGAGAGGTAAAACAACATGATTTTAACACTTTTAATTTTCTGTTTTGATTCTTGCATGTGTTCTTAGGAACACCAAGAACACACACACTCACTTCGATATTCAAGATTTGATTTTTTTGTGTTTTTAAAGCTTGAATCTTGTGATTTTAACAAGGATTAGTGGATTCTAATCATTTTTTAACATCCACCATGAGTTGCATGATTTTGATTCTTCAAAATTTGTTGATTAAAATGTATGAACACTTGGTGTTCATAAAAGTGTTCATCTTTATTTTAAAAATGGAATTTTGAGTTTTTAGTCTTTGGATTGAACCACATTATGATTGTAGGTAAAATATCAAGAAATCACAGGGTATTAGCATCTTTAAACATCAAACAAAGTTGATTTGGAACGTATAATCTTTTATCAAACTTGTTAATTAGCTTGAATGGCCAAGAACAAGCATGTTCTTGATGGATTTTTAAAAATTGTGAATCCAACATCCAAATTTTGTTTTAAACAGTAGTTATGATTTAAATGAAAATCTTGAAAGGTTGGCAACTAAACTCTTTATAGATTTTTTATTAAAAATCACACAAGTTTAATACATGGAAATTGGGAAAACTATCTCTGGATTTTATAAAAGACTGGATTTTGGTCAATAGTTAGTTAATGATAAAATAAGACTCCTGTCCAAATTTAGTGATTATTGGAGTTGTTTAAGTAGGTGTTTGGTATTTTTAAATTTTAACCAAATGAATTAGAGATCTTATACTTCTTGAAAACATTTGTACTTGAAATTTTTAATGAAATCTCATATGGATCTAAAACTGACATGGCAAAAATTTCGTAAAGTTTGGACAGGTTTAACTATTTTTCCCAAATTTGTTAAAATATAATGATATTATATTCATAATAAATAAATTGGAATTTGAAAAATTATGAAACTTGGTCAGAAATTTTTATTTATATATATGAAAAGTTGACAAAAGTTTCAAATATTAATTTTATATCTAAGTATGATTATATAATTATAGTCCATTAAAACTTTATAAAAGTTACTATTTTAGAAATTTTTGTATAAAAAAATATTTTTATAAAGGTTTCAAGGGATTTTGGACAGAATTAAATGCATAATTAAAACTTAAATTTGGTCATTTAAATTAGGTGCTTAATATCACACTAAAACCCTAATTTTGGACGAATTGGATTTTAAACCGTAGACCGTACTTTACGCGCGTAACGGCGTTTTTGGACAAAGCGACACTGTGACTTAAGATTTTATATAAAAGCCGGTTTTATAATTTTAAGTTGTTAATACGCGTATGCACTTGTTTTTCGGTATGCACTAGATTGAATCGCCACTTTAGTTTGGCTGAACTAGTCACATATTTTAGGAGTCCTAAAATGTGTTTTATGTCCACTTGCTTAGTAGGACTTGGATAGACTCGATATTTATCTGTATTTGTCGATTTCGTCGCACATCTCACCCGCTTCGTTCAGGTGAGTTTCCGCGCCCCCTTTTTACTTACTGTTTTACTGTTTTTGGGGAAAGCTGTTTCATTTTTATTTAGTCACATGTTATAGGATACATTGAATACATGAGTTATTTTATATTTATGTATTAAAGTCCCTAATTTTGGGTAAACAATTAGATGAGCATAGCCGTTGGGAATTTTGAGTAGTACTACTCGGTTCGACGGTCACGCCAATCGGACTTGTAAGGTCACTTGGGTGCAGAATTAGCCAATTTTTAAACGGTTGTTTGCATAAGACTTCTGTATGGGGTACTTTGTTTTATTTGTCAAGGCTTTGATTACGGCTCATGGATATGTGTTGTCTAATATATGTGTACTAACTTTGGATTTTTATAAATTTTTATAGAGTCGTAAAACCTGCAGTACTCACCAACTATTTATATAGTTGACCCGTTTTTGAAACATGCTTTCAGGTAAACAGAAATGAAGAGAAGGTTCATGGGGGCACGCTTTTGTTTAGATTTTGTGGTTTCTCGTTGGATCAAACTTTGTACTTATGGCTTTTGGTTGTTTGTAGACTCTCTGTTTGTTGTTTCGAATTTGGATGTTGTATGACACGTTTTTAATTTTGGTTTTTAGTAATGGTTCTTATGTAATTTGCAATGTACCCATTAGCATTCTCTTGCGCCTAAGTGTTCGATGCACCGCTCTCGTCTCACCTCCGTGTTTACACCTTTGGCGGGGTGTGACAGACTTGGTATCAGAGCACTGGTTATAGAGAATTAGGTTTGCCTGAAACTCGAACCTAGACTATGACATTAGGAAGCATTGCAAAGAACCTTAGGAATTATGTGTGCATTGCATATCATTTTGCATTACTTATTTGTTTCTAACTTTATGTTCTTCGTGTTGGCATATGTTATGTTACAACAAGCCTTGTAATAGATTAGTCTTTATGTTTAATGTTTTGACTGTTTTTGTCTTGTATTAGCTTAAATTTGCACATGCAAACTTAGCATGTTCGCCTGATATAGTTGAGGCGAACATAACAAGTTCGCTTGAACTGATGTTGGCGAATATGTTAAGTTCGCCTGATCCAGTAGTATTGTCTATAAACAGTGCATGAGTTGTTCTCATTTGTAATTATTCTGTATCTCTGGAACTACTCTGTGTGTATTGTTTGTAGATTGAATACAAGAAACTTTTTATGATATCTTGTCTTGTGTGTGATTCTAGTGTGTGTGTGAGAATTCGAGACATACGTATGCGTTAGGATTCCGCACTACGTATACGTATCACATGTTTTACAGCAGAGATCGATCGTTAGAGCCGCTAGGACTTACAAGTGGTATCAGAGCCATTGCTCTTGATTAGCTACTGTTGTTTAACATTGTTTCGATTGAATTTGCACAATAAGATGAAGATTTTCAGAAGTTTCTGTGTTCTTGATGTTTTTAGCGATTTTGGAGATGGATTTTGATTTATTTCTTCATTTTTGGTGTTGTTTTACCAAAATTGATCAGGCAGAAGTGTTCTAAATCATCATTTGAAGAATCCTACAAAATAAATTTTTCTAATTCATTCAAAATCAAGAGATATGGAAAATTTCGGCTCTATTCGTGTTGTTCTTCAGCTGAAACAGGCGAACTTATCTGATCAGTTACGGGCGAACTTGTCAAGCGAACTTGTTAAGTTTGCTATACTTCATTTAGGTGAATTTGTTAAGTTCGCTATAGGCAGAAACTTGTCAAAATTTTCTAAGTGTTGAATTGTTCCAAAGATGTTTACTTCTAATCAAGTAAACAACATGACTCGTTTGTTGAATCATGACAATGGGATTGGTACTCCAACCAAACCACAGAGGCTTATGAATCTCAAGGATTATTCTAATTGGAAAAGTCGGTTTGAGAATTATGTGAATATCAATGACACAAGTTTGTGGATTCCTATTAGTGAGGATATGAGCATCATGTTCATCGTCATATGGGTGTGTTAGATACACCAAAACCAATTTCAGCTCTTAATGATAATGAAAAGAAATTGTATGATCGTGAAAAGAAAGCTCTTGCAGCTTTATCCATGTGTTTACCTCTGGACATCTACCATACTTTCAAGAAGTTTAAGACTTCTCGTGAACTTTGGGAAGGTTTAGCTAAAAGATGTGAGGGTAGCACTGACATCAAGAAGAGCAGAAAAGAACTGTTAAAGAAACAAGTTGATGTGTTTAAACATTTTGATGGTGAATCTGTGGATGAACTCATGTCAAGGTATTATCATCTTCTAAGCGAAATGGTCAACAATGACATTACTTACAAAAACAAGAAGATTCTTGAAAAGTTTTTGGATGCTTTACCAGCTCATTTTGAGATGTATACTATTGTGATAAAAGAACAGTCCAGATTTGATGATCTGAGCCTTGAAGATTTAATGGTAAAGATTCAATGGTATGATTTGCACAAACAGAAGAAAGACACAGTCTATCAAGATCTAAGCATTTATTTTGGCAAAGGTACATCGGCACAGAAATCTGGTGGAGTTGCATTATTTTCTGGAGAGTCTTTTGAAAGTCCAAAAGAAAGTTCTTGTTAATATGGTGCATTCTTTGTTGCTTCTAGTTCTGGATGTTCAAAACATAGTAAGAATGAAAGTCATTCTTGTTCTACTAAGGTGTCTTCTTCAGCAGCTGATGATATGATGGCTATGATTGCATCATTCTTAACCTCATATGAAAACTTTATTGGTGGCAAGATAACTAATCCAGATATGACTGAGGAAGATTTTAAGCAGTTGGATAAAGATGCTTTGGAAGAAATGAATATTCAGTGGAATATGGCTTTATGGATGAGACAATGTAAAGATCACTTGAAGTGAACTGGAAAGAAGTTCATTGGAGCATCAAGCAAGACTAAGATGGGGATGGATAAATCTAAAGTCAAATGTTATAATTGTCAAGAGTTTGGTCATTTTGCTCGGGAATGTACAAAACCAAGAAATTGGAATCAAGGATCCTCAAACTCTCAAGGCAATCAAAACAAGCAGAATACTTCCACAGCTTTGATCTCTCAACAAGATAAAAATTATGACCGGGGTAGTCATTTGGAAGATATTGTGGCTCATGTTAGTCAAGCTTTTCTGGCTGAAGTTCATCATGAATATGGAAGTGAAAGTGGTTCTTCTGATAGTGATTCTACAGATTCTGGGAGTTTACATGAAAGTGAAGAGTTAGTGCCTCAAAAGAGTGAACCGAAGTTTTCAAATGAAGATTTGCTCAATGATGGAGCTGCTGGAAAGGTTACAGAAAAAATTACAGAGATGTTAGCTAAGGGGAATGCATTCATGGCAAATACTAAGCATGTAAAATAAGTTGATTCTTGTTTGAAATGTGATGATTATGAATTCAAAATTACGAGATTGTGTGATGACAACACGAATCTCATCTGTGACATGAAAGCAATTTACACATCAAACCAGACTTTGAAAGAAAACGAAACCATTTTGAAAACTAAAATTGAATCTTTAAAAAATGACATTAAAGTTTTGCAAATCAAAGTGAATGGACAATCATTTCATCTCAATGTGTCATACTCTGAGTATGAAAAGAAAATTAATGAACTTGCTGTGTCACAGACAGAGGTAACAAAATTGTTACGAAAGCTTGAGAGTTATAAGAATTCCAGTATTTTGTTGGAATATTATAATGAAAAAGCTTCGGGGGCAAAGGTTATTGGAGGGGGGGTTCTTGTCCTTCTTTTGATGATACAGATATTTGGGGAGGTGTTGGGTATTGTCCACCTTTTAATGAGAATTATAGTCCGTGTCTGACTGAGGAAGTCTTGGTTGAAGATTTGGAACCAAAAACTGTGTTGAATATCAATCCTGTTACTGGTGAGGATATGATATATGATGATTCAACTGATGATGAAGTTTTTGATTCAAAGAAGGTTGAAGGTATAGTGAAAGAATGTAGGTATGTGGAACCAGTTGTCGTGAAAAAGGTGACCAGAGATAGATGCATTCTGACTGAACCGGATGATCTGATTGAACAACCAAAACCTAAATCTACTTATAAACCAGTTAAACCTTTTGTAAGTGGTGGTTTTGATTCCCATGAAACAACCAAGATTGAGAAATTCTCAACTCTTGATTTTTGTAAACAGAAAGTTGAAAAAGAAATTCAGCAGGTTGTTCAATCTTCAAACACTACTTCTCAGTATTCATCATCCGCACCAATTAAGGTTCAGAAGGAAAAGTATATTCGAGTATACAAAGAAAAGCGTGTTTGTTTTCATTGTGGTACTGTTGGTCATATATACAGAAAGACTGTCCAAATAAGAATTTGGGAAAGCGTCTGGAGAATCTGAAGTTGGCTAGACCGTTTGTGAATCCACCTGCAAAAATAGTTGTAAAGTTTGCTAAAGTGAATCATGATGTGGAAGGAAGTGGTAAGAAGCCAAGTGTCCAGATTGCTTCTGATTCAGTGAAGAGAGTATAGAAGATTGTTCCTACTGGTGATCATACACAACCAAAGGAGAAATTGTCAAGACCACAAAGACGTAGAAGAAATAAAGGTTGAGAAAACTTCTAGAACAACCAGTGGTTAATGACAATGTTAAGTTATCAAAAGAGAATGAGAAGGTTCAGTTTCAATCAAAGTGGAAACCTAAGCCCACAGTTTCTGTTTCTGAGAAACAATCTCCTACAATAAAGGAGAAATTTGATTGTGTTTTTAAAGAAATTGTTTATTTTGATGAATCAGGCCGGCCCAAGACCACAATGGCTTGGGTCTCTATTACTAACTAATCCTTTCTGTTTGTGTGCAGGGAAATCCAAGGAGGATTGTTGGCAACCATTGGTATGTTGACAGTGGATGCTCTTGGCACATGACAGTAAATCTTAACTTATTGGAGAATGTGAAAGAAATCCAAGGAGGGTATGTTGCTTTTGCAGGCAAGAAAGGAGGAAATATTTCGGGCCAAGGCACAGTGTCAAATGGGAGATTGAGCTTTGAGAAAGTCAACTATGTGGAGCAGCTGGATCATAATCTATTATCTATTTCTCAAGTCTGTGATAAAGATTTCTCATTTCACTTTAATAATTCAGAGTGTTTGGTTTTGAAGTCGGGATTTGTGATACCTGAAGATTGGATACTTATGCGAGCTCCTCGAAAGAAAGATACATATATGCTCGACATGAGCAATGCGACGACAACTTCGTCTGTTCCAACGTGTCTTCTTTCGAATGCTTCTGAGTCTGATTCAACTTTATGGCACCGGAAAATGGATCATATACATTTCAGAAAAATGAATTATCTTGTCAAGAATGGGTTGGTTTTTGGTGTCCCTGCCATGAGGTTTCAAGTGAATGAAGACTGTATTCCATGTAAGAAGGGGAAGCAGCACAGGAAATCTCACCCTTCAAAGTTGACTAATTCCATTGTCACTCCTTTAGAGTTGTTGCATATGGATTTGTTTGGACCTATTAGTGTCGGCGGCAAATCTTATTGTTTGGTAGTGACTGATGATTACTCAAGGTTTTCTTAGGTCAAGTTTCTTGCTTCTAAGGATGAAACACCTGAAATTCTTAAGTTCCTGATTATGGGGCTTGAGACATTATTCAAATTGCAAGTCAGGAGGATTCGGAGTGATAATGGCACAAAGTTCAAGAATGAAAATATGGGTTTATTCTGTTTACATAAGGGCATCTATCATGAATTCAGTGCTCCTTATGTTCCTCAACAAAATGGTGTTGCTGAGCGGAAGAATCGAACTCTTATTGAGACGGCACATACTATGTTATCTGATTCCAAACTGCTTGTTACTTTTTGGTCTGAGGCGGTAAATACAACTTGTCATGTTTTCAATAGGGTTTTGACCGTGAAGAAACACAACAAGACATGTTATGAATTGCTGAACAATCTAAAACCTAATTTGGCGTATCTTTTGCCCTTTGGAAATCCTTGTACCTTGTTGAAGGCTCGCGACGTTTCTACAAAATTCAGCTATAAAGCAATTGAGGGAATTTTCTTGGGATACGTTACCAATCTCGTAACAAGAGAGTCTTTAACAAAGAATCACGTCAAATTGAAGAATGGTTTCATATTGACTGTGATAATCGTTCTGTTCCTCAGGATGCAAAAAGTCCCTCTTGGGCATTTGATTATGATGCATTATTCAGATCTTTCAATGTTCCTCCTGCAGTTTCTCTAGCTGAAGCTGAGATGTTCTATCAGTCCTACTACAATGATGATTCAACTGTCGATCCTCGTTCGGTTATTCCAACTGTGGACACTTCTTCAGTTGACCTGAATGTAGCTTCAACTTCGGGTACAACACAACATGATGACATTGACGATGTTGAAGCTGTGTTTCAGGAATATTCTAATGATATCCAGAACATAGTTGATGATTCATCAGCATCGGCATCAGTTGAGGGGGAGTTGCCTTCAAATCTTGATGCTGTTATTCAAGCTTCAGATATTCCTCAATCCCAAGTGCATAAGAATCATCCCACTGACAATATTATTGTTGATTTGAATGCGGGTGTTCAAGCGAGGCATCGTACACTTGTAGAAAATTCATGTTTATATGCTCAGATTGTGGATACAGATGTCTTGGAGACGTGTTGACATGCTTGCTTTATTTCTCAAACAGAACCTAAAAATGTGGTTGAGGCTTTAGATGATGATTGTTGGATTGAGGCCATGCAGGAAGAATTGGCTCAATTTGATAAATTACATGTTTGGGACTTAGTTGACTTACCCAAAGGCTCAAGATCTATTGGCACAAAGTGGGTATTCAAATGCAAACGTGATGATCGTGGTGTTGTGGAACGCAATAAGGAAAGACTTGTTGTCCAAGGTTTTAATCAGCAAGAGGGAGTTGATTACATCAAAGTTTACGCTCCAGTTGTGAGGATTAAGGCAATACGTTTGTTTCTTTCATATGCTTCTTTCAAGGGTTTCAAAGTTTTTCAATTGGATGTCAAGAGTGCTTTTCTGTATGGAAAGGTAAAGGAAGAGGTGTATGCGAAACAACCGCCTGGTTTTAAAGATCCCAAGTTTCCTGAAAAGGTGTTTAAATTGGATAAAGCGTTATATGGTCTTCATCAGGCTCCTCGGGCATGGTACGAAACTTTGTCGGTGCATTTACTTGAGAATGGATTTGAGCGTGGTCAAATTGATTCTACCTTTTTCATCAGAAAAGCAAGGGGAGATATATTACTTGTTCAAATCTATGTGGATGACATAATCTTTGGATCGACGAATGTCGATATGTGTAAAGACTTTGAAAGAGTGATGAAGTTGAAATTCGAGATGAGCAGCATGGGAGAATTATCGTTATTTTTGGGTCTTCAAGTTGATCAAAAGGAAGATGGTTTTTATATTCATCAAACAAAGTATATTGCTGATATTCTCAAGAAGTTTGATATGGAAAATGCTTCAGCTTTCAACACTCCAATTCCGGTTAATCACAAACTAGATTCTGACCTGAAAGGGAAAGAGGTGGATTGTCGATTATACAGAGGAATGATCGTGTCATTAATGTATTTGACAGCGTCACGTCCGGATATTATGTTTGCAGTATGCTTGTGCTCAAGATTTCAGTCTAAGTAGAAGGAATCTCATTTGATTGCTGTAAAGAGAATTTTTTTATATTTAAAGGGTAAACCAAGGTTGGGATTATGGTATCCAATTAATTCTGACTTTGAGTTTAAAGCTTTTACATATTCAGATTATGGAGGTTGCAGTCTAGATAGAAAATCAACGTCTGGTGGTTATCAATTCTTAGGGAATAGGCTTGTGTCCTGGCAATGCAAAAAAGAAAACCTCGGTTGCAATTTCAACTTGTGTGGCAGAAAATATTGCAGCAGCCAGTTGTTGCTCCCAAATCCTGTGGATTCAACAGCAGTTGAGGAATTATGGTTTGAACTTCACAAGGACACCAATGATGATTGATAACACAGCCACCATGTCGATCACAACAAATCCTGTGAAACATTCAAAGACGAAGCACATTGAGATTCGACATCATTTCATTCGTGACTGTGCAGAGAAAAGGCTGACTGAATTGGTGAAAGTTCACACGGATGAAAACTTTGCTGATCTATTTACCAAAGCATTCGATCGTTCACAGTTTGAATTTCTTACTCAAATGATTGGTATGCTTAATCCTACGTGACAAAATGTTTTCAAAAGAGTTTTTCATGGAAGTTTTTCTTTTAGTTTCTAGATTATTTAAAAATAGATAGTTTTAAGTTTTTATTTTTAAAATTTTTACTTGCTTTCTGAAAAAACCAAAACAAAATTGAAAAGATAAAATCGGCACTACTTGAAGTTATAGAAGAAATGATAGTACATCAGTAGGTGATCACATACATATGACCTTAGAACGACTACCTGGTGTATGTATTTATGGTTGTGCTTATATGATTTGATCTAAACTTCTTAGTTTGCATAAACAGGAAATGATAGCTTCCTGACTGCATGACATTATATATAGAATTTTTAATTTGGATATTTACATGTGATTTGAATTGTCAGTAGGCTAGAAGCATTTTTTTATCCATTATTAGTGTGAAAACATAATGATCTATGTTACAATTGTGATTTGAACCCATGGTATGTCGGGTGTGTGTGTTAAAAGATCATTATCAGATAAATAATATGAAACTTGAAGTATTTCATGAGATCAGTATCGGACTATATTGATTAGCATAATTTTTCAGTTCACTTCACTGCCCATGTCCCCAAAAACATGCAATGTGAAGTTGGACTAAGATATGTTTCTGACAATTTGTTGGAACATATACTCACCCTTGGATCAATTATCTTGATTCCATTGAATATATCCAGATAACAGTTGGATCACTTTACCCTATGTCATTGAATCAATCAATTCCTTGATCATTCTTCTGTTACTATGAATCATGATATTTCATCCAAAACCAAGCAACTTGAATCATTCTGATTTCATATATCCTTCGGGATCTGTTTCTTTTTCTGTGCTAATTAAGATAGTTTAATCCTAGAAATTGATCTAAGCTTTGCACAAATCTCATATGTCATGAAGATAGTGCAATTTAGATTTCTGTTGGCATATTTGTGGGGTACACATTGTTTTCATATAAATGGTACTAACTCATAAGAACGTGGGATAAAAACGCTTGTAGTTTCAAATCTTATAATGCTGACAACTTGAATTGACATGTAGTATATTGCAAATTCGGTATGAATAAGTTAGCATGTCATGATATGATCCTGTTTACTTTGAAGTTTATCACGTATCATTTCCTGAATGTTTGAGTATTTGAAAAAGAAATTTGAAAGAAAGTAGAAAGTTGTGATATCTATGAGATAGAAGTTGAATAGAAAGTTCTAAAGAATTGTTGTAGCACAAAGTGCTTATGTGTTGAGCTAAGTATGCAGAATGCCATAGATCAACCCTTAGATCTGCTAGGGAATTTTATATTCAGAATGTATGTGTGATACATCAAAGATACTGATATGATCTTCTTACTCGCAGTGTTCAACCAAAAATAAGTGATTATGTATGTATAGATAAAAACCAAAAAGATTTTGATTTGAGTTATTTCTAGATTTACTACTTTAATTCATTAAGAAAAAATATAAAAAGATTTTAGTGTGTTTTAGCATAAATTTTTGAAAAATCAAAAAAATATGTTCTTTAGATTTAGAAGAAATTTTTTGTTTCTATTTTCCATGAAAAATTCTTAATTATTTGGATTGGGTTGATGTACAGGTTTAAAGATGATCGGATTGTCGGAAAGAAGGGAAAATGAAAAATTTTCAAGTTTTTGTCTAAGTGTTAGGTTAGGCGAACTTGTCTTGTTCGCTTAACATGTTCGCCTGGGGTGGCGAACTTGGTAAGTTTGCTTGAATTTGGCGAACTTAACTGGTTGAATATATAAAGGAATCATGCGAACTTAACCATTTTCTACTCTTATTGACTCTTGCGAACTTGACCAGCGACTTTGTTCATTAGCTTATACTTGTATCTAGTTTCGATTAAGAGAGTGAGAGAGTGGTTAATTGTTCCTGTTTCTTGTTCGAAATTTGTTTGCGAATTCAAAGAAGGTAACATCTCATTGTTTCATCCACTCATTTGAGTGTAATCAGTGGTTTTATCATTGAGTTTTGATTACATCTGTAGCCCATCTAATTTATCATCATTTTGTGGTTTAAATATGAAATTTAATGTATGATTATATTAATCGAGTGTTGGCGAGTGGTTGTATATGCTTGATTGTGGGTTTTAATATCAAATTGATGGAATTCGATTTCTGTGACTGTTCAAGTTTTTAGGTGAACATGATCAGACGAACTTAACAAGTTCGCCTCTTGTAACTCTAAGCGAACTTGTTAAGTTCGCCTAGGGAACCAGTGTTGAAAGACTTAGCAATTTTTCAAATTTGAATTTTTTTTTAGTTTTACTTTTATTTTGTTTTTAATTGTTGTATTTTTGTTTGAAAAATTGTGGTGTCTAATCTTATGTTCTGAGCAGGTCATGGATCGTCATGTTGAGTATAAGCATAATCAGGTGGCGTTACTTGATCCAGAGTGGGCTGAGGCAGCAAATTATCAGGAGATTATAATTTTTTTTAATAGGTCAAGGATCAATGTTGCTCTCTCAACTAATCCTCATATTAGCTTACAGTATATTCAACAATTCTGGGAGACAGCACAGCAAGACACTAATATTGAACCACACATGATTATAGCTACATTTAACAACCAAGACATAGCAATTTATGTTCAAGATATATGTACAACTTTAGCTCTTGGTGGTGAGAATACTGATCCTATCGGATTACCGAATACCCTGATTATGGGTTGTTTTCAACGGATGGGATATAGAGGTAGACCAAATGATTCTCAAGCACGCAAGGGTGGTCTAGTGGGTCAATGGCGATACTTTATGCATGTGATTATTCAATGCTTATCTCCAAGGAAAGCCGGAACAGATGGCTTGAAGACATCACTACAAGCTGCAATCGTGGCTTTGACATTGAACAAACCGTTTAACTTTGCCTTATACATATACCGGGAACTGGTCATGCAAATTACGCCACCTGAGTGTCAGGGTTTCTTAATGTACCCTAGATTCTCGCAGGTCATTTTAAATCATCTCATTCCTAGTTTACCACCGGTGAACCCGAGGCTAACCTTGACTCTTGTGACGAAGAGAATCTTTACTGATTGCATGAATATCAAGCAGTAGAATCCTGCGTTAATTCAAGTGGCTACACCGTTGTTTCGTCACATAATCAATCCTGCTTATGTTGCTCCGCCAAACAATAATTGGATTCATGATGATCCTGCTTTGGAATTACCTCCAGCTGACAATCAAGATGAGGAGGAAGAGGTAGGTGATGATGATAATGACAATGTGGAGACTGAAAATGAAGATAATGATGGTGATGATAATAATAATGATGGTGATGATAACAATGATGATGGTGATGATGACAATGATGATGTTGGAAATGATGGTGGTGATATGAATATGAATGTTAATGTGACTGAACCTCAAGGTGAACATGTAGAGGTTGAAGAGACTAACACCAGTTCATCTGGATCTGGTGAGACTGACAATGATGAAGAGAGTTCCCAGGATTTTGGTCCTGATCATTATGCTCAGTTAGCTAAAGTTCCTAGGGTTACTCGTAATATATATGAAAAACGTCAGAAGTATCTTGGTAAGAGGAAAGTGAAATTACCACGGCGCAAGTCTGTAAGGGGTCCTCCTCCCGATGCAGTACTTGGAAAGAGAAAGTTACAAGACGAAACTTAGAGTTCTGAGGATGATGAAGCTCCTGCAGCTAAAAGACCTAAACTGATGGCTTCGGCTATTCATGTTGCACAATCTACATAGGATAGAAAGTTTGTAGATTCTTTGATCATAACTCCTATTCCTTCACAGTCTAATACTCCACAAGCTACTCCAACTGTATCTAAGACACAGGATGAGGCTGGTCCATCAACAAGAGATCCTCGTGATGAAAGAATTCAAGCCTTGGAAACACAGGTTTTGGGGTTACAATCTTAGGTAGATGATTTGATTAACAGATAAGCCCAGCATGCTCAGACTGTAAATGATAAAAAAAAAAAAAAAGGTGCTTGCAGATATGCAGATCCTTGTTAGTCAATTATTAGAACGTCTTGACGCTCAGGGGGAGAAGGCTGACTAGTCTGCTTGTCAATGTATTGGTGTTCAGAAGAACTTAGATGATGATGATGAACCAGATGCTCGTGATGGTTTGGATGGGAGTCAACACGCAGTTACTAACCCGTCATTAACTCACGGGAGTTAGAGATTGTTATTGAAGCCAACATGATGACCAGTGGTGAGAATGATGCTGATATGTTAGATAATTCAACGTTTTTTGAAGACTCTGACATAGATGAAGCTGATAAAATTGAATGCGGATACATGTGAGGAGGATTTAAAAGAAGGAGAGATTGTTGAAGTAGAGGTGGAGAGTGACAAACAGAAAGTGGGTTATGAAGTGTGTGACGGATTAATTGACACTGATGTCTTTGACGATGATGTAGCACTTGAAGATTTATCAGAGGATGTTGCAGAATCAGAAGAGTCTGATCCTACTCTGAAAGAACAAAAACCTGATACTGCAGAGAGCGTGCCTACAGATACAGATATGTACAAAAACACTAGAATGACGAAGGCACAATGGGTGGAGATGGTGAAGAGTTGGAGAACTAAGTTTCCAGTCTCTCCAGCTGCACCAGTTCAAAAATAGAGATATGTGAACAAAGAAAAATGCTCTGGCAGGATTATTAGTTGGTTTTATGAATCTGAGTTCAAGCTATTTGCTTTGAAAATATCAGATGGAGTTCAGTACCTGAAGCCAAGGCTGAAGTACTTTAATTCCTTACCAAGATGTGAAGTCAATGGGTTATCAACTAAACCCTTGATTAATAGCTGATTCAATAGCTAAGTTGATAAGAATTGAAGGAGGATCTGGTAAGTATGAGAAACTAAAACCTCAACAGGGCAAGAGAATAAAAGAAGTTAATCCAGTTACTCAAAAGGTGATTTGGAGATACAAGTTTAAGCATGTGAGATCGGTACCAAAGATTCCTTTGAAGCTGATTGCCTATGATTGCCTGAAGGATCTAAAATGGTGGTATGTTGATGTCTATATGGGTGAAGCAGTAATAGAAGACATGAGAGGCAAGGTTATAGTAAAGTTCTTTGATGCTATGAACCTTGTTAACTTTTCAAGATCTAATCTGAAGATGCTGAAACGTAGAGAGATCATGTATACAGATGAAAGCAGAGAACATGCGTTACAGTACAATAAGGTGTTTTATGTGTGTTTGAAGCATAGGATTTGTGCACGGAGCTCATTACCGAAGAATTGGAAGAACAGGACTTGAAGATAAAGACCAAGCTGTTGTCAAGGGGGAGTCTGTTGGAGCATGTTATGTGACAACAAGCCTTGTAATAGATTAGTCTTTATGTTTAATGTTTTGAATGTTTTTGTCTTGTATTAGCTTAAGTTTGCACAGGCAAACTTAGCATGTTTGCATGATATAGTTGAGGCGAACTTAACAAGTTCGCCTGAACTGATGTTGGCGAAAATGTTAAGTTACCCTGATCTAGTAGTATTGTCTATAAATAGTGCATGAGTTGTTCTTATTTGTAATTATTTTGTATCTCTGGAACTACTCTGTGTGTATTGTTTATAGATTGAATAGAAGAAACTTTTTATGATATCTTATCTTGTGTGTGATTCTAGTGTATGCGTGAGTATTAGAGACATACATATTCCGCACTACGTATACGTATCATGTGTTTTACAGCAGAGATCGATCGTTAGACCAGCTGGGACTTACACTTCATCACAGCATGTCTTCATCGTCATCTTCACATCAGCAGCACTTCACAGACTATGAGGCAGATAGCTGTTGAAGCACTTTCCTGTGACAAACACTTTGGATAGATAGAGTCTTAGTCTTAGGTTGTATTGTTTTGTTTGTAATTGTCTTTGTATGTAAGAGTCTTTATGTATTAGTTTATCGAGTTGTATTTACTTTTACATATTGAATGTTGCAAAATTCTCTAAGTGTTTTGCGCACTTGTAAGTGCGCAGGAGAAAGCTCCTTCGTACTTAGCAAGTACGCAAGAATAAATTTGCGTACTTGCTAAGTACGCAAGAGCATTTTGCCCTGCGCACTTGTTAAGTTCGCATGCATCAGGTCTTGTATAAATAGGATAGGTTGACAGAAGTTAAGTACGCAGGCATTATAGCAAATACACAGATTGTAATCTTAGTGCTCATCTCTGTAACCTTCAAGTGTTTATAATACAAAGAACGTTTAAAGTGTTTTCTCTTGCGGTTTACTTTGTTTAGCTACACTCTCCGCCTAGTCACGGGCATTCCGCACCCGGTCCGACTAGTAGACCCACTTTCATGTGATGATCCGCCACACCCGAGGGACCTACAAGTGGTATCAGAGCATTGCTCCTTATTTCGAGTGTTGTGAGTGAGTTTGGAGAGTTTCTACCGAGTGTTTACAAGCAAAAAGAGGTATTTTTGTTGATTTTTGTGATAAAATAGGAGTAGCTCTTGAACACTATTTTAGAAGCAAAAATCACTCAAAAAACTGATTTTTGTTGTGTATTTGAGTGTTTTGAGCATCAATGGTTGGTTAGAAACAAGCTTCTGACCCTTTGGCTCATTTGCATTGATCATCAGTTCAATTTTTACCATCTCCGGCGACTTTCAGGTGACCTGCGTACTTACCATTTCTGGCAAAAAGTACAGTTTTATGCGTACTTACTAAATACGCAAGACTTATTTCCTGCGTACTTACAAGTACGCAAGACTGATCTTGTGCGAACTTAAGTTATATCATGCATTACGCAAGAAAATCTAAATACGCAAGACCATTTCTCAAGTGCGCAACTGTGTCTGATTTTTCTGAAATTTGACTAAGTGTTCACTATGTCGAATCTTCAGAATTTGGGAAACTTGTTAAATTATGATAATGAGATCGGTACACCACAGAAACCACCAAAGTTGCTGAACGTAAACGATTATTCTAATTGGAAAGCACGTTTCGAGCACTACATTTCTTATACCGACTCATCACTATGGATACCAATCCTTGAGGGATATAAGCATCCCACACACATCTATCTTGATGAAACCATGCCCAAACCTATCTCTAAGCTTTCTGACGAAGAAAAGAAAGCTTATGATCGTGAAAAGAAGGCACTTGGTTCGATCACTATGGCATTAACTCGGGAATTGTTCCACAGTTTCCGAGGTTATGACAATTCCAAGGATCTTTGGAAAGCTTTACAGAAAAGATTCGAAAGATATAGTGATATCAAGAAGAGTAAGAGGGATCTTCTCAGGAAACAGTATGAGTGCTTCAGATTTTTAGAGAACGAATCTTTAGATGACCTCATCTCTAGATTCTATCATTTACAGACTGAGTTGAAGGCTTTTGAACTCAGGT
Source organism: Smallanthus sonchifolius (assembly GCA_023525975.1). Classification (NCBI taxonomy): domain Eukaryota; kingdom Viridiplantae; phylum Streptophyta; class Magnoliopsida; order Asterales; family Asteraceae; genus Smallanthus; species Smallanthus sonchifolius. The sequence goes on from CM042040.1 coordinate 31,216,564, forward strand.
ATCCAGATAAAGAGATGGTGGAAATGTTTTTGGATGCTTTACCACCCAAATTTGAGATGTACACAACCCTGATGAGGGAAAATCCTAAATTCTATGAGTTGACAGTAGAGGAGGCAATAGGAAAGGTTCAAGCTCATGACATGAACCTAACAAGAAAGGAGATCTCAGGAAGACCCCAGATACAAGACCCTTCTATGTATCATGGGACGACTTCTAAATCCAAGTCATCGGGCTCTGGAATTGCCCTGTTCACTGGAAATCCTACTGAAGAAGACCACTCAACTGGGGTGGTGGTCATGCATGCTATGCTTCAGGATCAGGGTTGGGATCTCATCATCAAAATACCTCAAGAAATCCTCCTGCTACGTCTTCAGCTAACCAATCAGCTATAGTCAGAATAGCTGAAGATCGTGTAGCACTATTCTCATCTTGTATGCTTGCGTATGAGAATTTCATAGGTGGCAAGCTTACTGATCCAGAGACGATTGAAGAAGATTTTAATCAAGTGGATCCTGATGACATGGAGGACATAGATATTCAATGGAATATGGCCATGCTTTTGAGGAGAGCCAAGCGTTTCCTGAACAGAACAGGAAGAAAGTTTATTGGCGGGCATCCTAATGCCAATGTAGGGTTTGACAAATCTAAGGCCAAATGCTACAAGTGTCTGAACTATGGACACTTTGCTCGTGAGTGTCAGAAAGACAGAGCACGTGCCTCTGGTTTTACCCGACCCAGCCAAGGAAACAGCCATGGCCACAACAACTCAAACCACCACAATCAAAGCCAAGCAGGAACGTCCAATGCACTGGTAGCCCAACATGACGAAAGCTTTGATTGGGGTGTTCATCTGGAGGATGCCATCATCACACAAACCAAGGTTGGTCTCATGGCTGAGATCATGGAGATGATGGAAGCAGAGAAAAGGGAAGCTTCTATGGCTGACCTAAAAGAATCTATAACTGCTGCTACAGAGGGGGTGAAAGAAGCTGAAGAAATGGAAGCTCCTGTAGCTGATAAAGAGGAATCGACTACTGTTGTTGCTCTCATGGCCATTTTAGAAGCAACAAGTTCATCTTCTGAGGTAGATTCTAACCCTTTTTCTGTTATTTCATGTTCTAAATGTCTAGGGCTAAAACTTGAAAATTCTAGGCTCCAAGACAAATCGAACCCCTAAGTATAGCAGCTCTAAACTACAAAGAAAATGAAAAACGTTTTAAAGATTCTATTGAAACGTTGAAAAAGGAAAAATGTGAATATTCTTTAAAAATAAGTGATCAACAACTTCACTTAGATGTTGCATACAGGGGGTTGGAAAAACGGAACAATGAAATCAACAAATTACAAAATGAGATCTTGTAGTTAAAATGTACTAATGAGAAGTTGAAAAACTCTCGCTTTGTGGTGGAACACTACGAATCTGTAGTGAGACAAATGAATGGGTTAGGTTTGGGTACTAATGTCATTCCTCCACCAGTGAGCGGGAAGTTTTTCAATAGCTTAATAGACATTGATCTCACTTGTCTAGATGAGTCCTCTGATAAGGATGATTCCCCTAAAAAGGATGAATCCTCAAGTAAGGCTAACTCCACATCTAGTGAGGAGTTCGTTACTGCTTCTGAAGACGGGTCGGTTAACTCTTACCCTGAAGGAGTAGTATCTGAGGAGTTGTTGACTGAACAGAAAGTAAAGAAAAACGTTATCACTAATAGTGATAATTGCATTTTAACTAAATTCGATATCATTGAAACAAATGATAATCTAAAGGTAATGCTTTATGGGGGTTATAAAAGTCTTAACCAAGCAAAGAAAGAAGCTTTTTCAGCTCATTATGGGCTTGGGTATAAAGAAAATTTGGAAAAATATTATACTCCCAAAAACCAAACTGGAAAGGTTCAAACTCCTATTCATAAACCAACTCCTCCTGTTCATAATGCTGAGTTATCTAAGGCCAGATCTAATGAGCCTTACAAGAGAACTTATGTAGACAAGAGGAACTGATTTCATTGTGGCTTGGTTGGTCAGATTCTTGTGAACTGTCCTTCGAAGAACCAAGGGAAACGGCCTGTTGTTTCACAACCAGCTGTTATCCCCAGGTCGCCATCAGTGAAAACTCCTAAACATCCAAAGCAAAATGTGGTGAAACCATCGGTCAAACCGATGGTAAAGCCTAAGATCAAATCTGAAGCTAAACCATCTGTTTCAAGAAAGGTAACGCAACCTGTTGTACCTTTTGTACCTACCTCCAGTAGTACACGTACTGGTGAGAAACCTGTGGCGAGACTTTCTAAGCCACAGAGAAGAAGAAGAAGAAACAAGAGGTTGAGAAAGCTTAAAAAGCTGACTTCAGTTCAATCAGGTGAAGGTTCCACAAGTTCACCTGCTGTAGTTGAACCAAAGTCTCCTGTTGCGGTTAAGAAAAAGAAGAGATCCTGGACTGCCAAATCCAAAACTTCTCAATCTCCTAACTCTAACTCTTCTAAAGATTCATCAATTTTGAACAGTTATCATGACTGTGAGTTAAAGGAAGTAGTTTATTTTGAAAAGGATGGACGACCCAAGACCACAATGGCTTGGGTTTCCAAATCTAACTAATTCTTTTGTTACTCGTGCAGGGAAGTCCGAAGGGTACTATCTCTAACTGGTGGTATGTAAATAATGGATGCTCCCGGCACATGACAGGAAACATGGCCTTGCTTCAAGATGTTACACCATTCAGAGGCGGCTATGTGGCCTTTGCTGGAGAAAAAGGCGGCAGCATCACGTGCCAAGGCGTGGTTTCGAACGGTTGTGTCAGCTTTGACAACGTCAACTTTTACGAGCAGGTGAAGCACAACCTGTTGAGTGTCTCCCAAATGTGTGATAAAGAGTACTCGGTGATGTTTGACAAGTCAGAATGCCTGATTCTCAAATCTGGTTTTGAAGTTCCGGAAGACTGGATCCTGATGAGAGCGCCAAGAACAAACGACACCTATCAGATCGATATGAGTGTGGCAACAACCACCTCATCAGTTGCTACATGTTTGCTTACAAAAGTGATAGAGCTTGACTCCATATTGTGGCATAGGAAACTCGGACATATCTCATATCGTAAAATGAATCATCTTTTCTGAAACGGTTTGGTAACCGGGGTTCCTAAGCTGAGATTTACCGTTGCAGATGACTGTATGCCTTGTAAAAAGGGCAAACAGTAACGGAAGTCTCACAAGCCCAAGCTCCAAAACTCTATTGATACCCCTTTGGAGCTATTACACATGGATCTGTTTGGCCCATAAGTATCAGGAGTATTGGAGGTAAGTCGTTCTGTCTAGTAGTAACTGATGATTTCTCACATTTTTCTTGGGTGCACTTTTTAGGTACTAAAGACGAGACTGCTGATATTCTTCAATACTTGATCCTGAGCTTGGAATCTCTTTGCAAGCTGAAAGTTAGAAGGATAAGGAGTGACAACGGAACTGAGTTCAAGAATAATTTGATGGAGCTTTTCTGTCTCAAGAAAGGGATCCGTCACGAATTCAGCACGCCGTACACGCCTCAGTAGAATGGAGTTGCTGAACGGAAGAACAGAACACTGATTGAGACTGCAAGGACTATGCTGTCGGATGCAAAGCTTCCTGTCACTTTCTGGGCAGAAGCCGTTAATACAGCTTGTCACGTCTTAAACCGAGTTCTGGTTGTGAAGAGGCACAACAAGACTTGTTACGAGTTGATCAACAATCAACTCCCCAATCTTGATTACCTAGTTCCTTTTGGTAGTCCCTGTTCCTTGTTGCTACAGTACAAAGACCGCCAATCTAAGTTTCATGCAAAAGCGGTGGAAGGCATCTTCTTAGGATACATTACCAACTCGCCTTGCAAGAGAGTGTACAACATAGGAACTCGTACTGTCGAGGAATGGTTTGAAGTGGATTGCAGTAAACACAGCATTCCACCCGAACCAACAGGTCCAGCTTGGGGTTTTGATTATGATGCGCTATTCAAGTCATTCAATCTTCCTGATCTATCTGCAGTTGACGTCGCAAATGTTTATGAATTATTGGGTGGCGACAATGACTCCAGTTTCTCTACTCGTGCTACTGTACCAATTATAACTCCTGATTCCAATGCTGCATCTGCATCTGGAACTCATGACAGTGATAACAGTGAAAGTATTCATGTGGTTGGAGATGACGCTCAAGCCAATCCTAACACAACTGTAGGAAATGAAGCTCCAGCTGATCCAATTAACATTGAATCTTCTTCCTCTGGAACACAGGAAATGGGGGAGTTAAGCACGAATCTAGATCCAGAAATTCAGGAACCGATTGTACCGGAGATGAGAGTGCATAGGAATCATCCAATCGACAACATTATTGGTGATCCTTATGCCGGTGTTCAGACTCGACATCGAACCATCACTGAGAACACCAGTCTTTACACAGAGATACTTGACACTAGTGTCATGGAAACATGTCTGCATGCTACATTCGTGTCCCAGTTAGAGCCGAAGAATGTGAAGGAGGCTCTCCCTGACAACTGCTGGATTGAGGCGATGCAAGATGAATTGTCTCAATTCCAAAAGTTGCATGTGTGGGATTTGGTTAACTTGCCAAAAGGCTTTCAGCCAATTGGAACCAGATGGGTGTTCAAATGCAAGATGGGTGATCATCATGTTGTTGTGAAGAACAAAGCAAGATTGGTTGTTCAGGGTTTTTATCAGCAAGAGGGCTTGGATTACACAGAAGTATATGCCCCAGTTGCTAGAATTGAAGCCATTCGACTGTTCTTGGCTTATTCCACATATGTCGGCTTCATGGTCTATCAACTTGATGTGAAGAGTGCTTTCCTTTATGGTAAAGTTCATGAAGAGGTCTATGTCACTCAACCTCCCGGGTTTGAAGATCCGCCTAATATCAATAAAGTGTATAAGCTCGACAAAGCATTTTATGGTCTTCATCAAGCACCGCGGGCATGGTATGAGACATTATCAAAGCATTTACTGTCTAATGGTTTCGACCATGGACAGATTATCTCGACTCTCTTCATTAGGAAAGCAGGAGGTGACATTCTTCTTGTACAAGTATACGTCGACGACATTATCTTTGGATCTACCAATGAAGGGATGTGTAGGGAATTCGAGCAGGTGATGAAGTCCAAGTTTGAAATGAGTAATATGGGTGAATTGTCGTTCTTCCTGGGTCTGCAAGTCAGTCAAAGAGAGGATGGCATTTACCTACATCAAACCAAGTATATGCATGACATCTTGTCAAAATACAGGATGAATGAGAGCAGTACTTATGGCACACCTATCCCAGTCAATCATGGTCTGCATCCTGACAAAGATGGAAAGGATGTAGATAGCAGATTCTACCGTGGGATGATCGGATCACTTATGTATCTCACAGCTTCTAGACCCGATATAATGTTTGCTGTGTGCTTGTGCTCAAGGTTTCAGTCTCAACCGAAGGAGTCACATATGATAGTCGTGAAGAGAATTTTCAGATACCTGAAAGGGAAACCCCTATTAGGTCTTTGGTACTCTAAGCAGCAGTCATTTGACTTCAAAGCCTACACTGATTCAGATTATGGCGGTTGTAACCTTGACAGAAAGTCAACTTCTGGTGGATGTCAATTCTTAGGAGACAGACTAGTCTCCTGGCAGTGCAAGAAGCAGTCAACGGTTTCTATCTCAACTTGTGAAGCAGAATACATTGCTGCGGCGAGCGGTTGTTCTCAGATATTGTGGATTCAGCAGCAATTGAGAGACTACGGCTTGAACTTCACTGGAACTCCCCTATTAATTGACAACAATGCTACCATGTCCATCACAAATAACCTGGTGAAACATTCCAAAACTAAACATATAGATATTCGCCATCATTTCATCCGTGATTGTGCTGAAAAGCATTTAATTGAACTTGTAAAAGTTCACACGGATGACAATCTTGTTGACCTTTTCACAAAGGCATTTGATCAATCCTGTTTTGAGCATCTTGTCAACTTGATAGGAATGTTCAATCCTGAGTGAAAATTAATTTTTCTTAAATCAATTCAATTCATGGAAGTTAAATTTTATTTCTTCTAAACTTTCTGTATAGTTCTTTTAAATTTCAAAATATTTTACAAAAAACAAAAACAAAATAGAAAATGAAGAAAATTTCAAAGTTAACTTGAGAAAAGAGGAAATGATAGTACATCAGAAATGATCTAAACGTCACAGACAGCTCATATGGGAAATGATTGCGTCATGCTTACTTAATTGTTTAAATTATTGTGTTTTTAATCTTCTTATTTACAAGTAATTTGAATTGTCAGTAGGCTGTATGCGTCTTTGAATCACTAGTAGTGTGGAAACTAAATCTAAATTACAACCGTGATTTGAACCCATGTTTGCAAGTGTGTGTGCGTAAAAGAATAGAAAAGATCATTATCAGATAAAGGATGTTAGATTTTGGAAATAATTTTCTTTTGAGGTCAGTTTTGGGTTATGTCGTTAGCACAATTAATGTGGTTCATCTCACTGCCCATACCCATAAGTATGCAAGGAGAGATTGAATCAAGACATGTCTCTACATCAACCGTTGAGCATGTATTCACCCTTGAATCACTCCTGATTCATTGAAATCAAATCCAGATAAAAGTTGGATCCCCTTACCTTATTAAAACACCATACTCATTATCCTGAATCATCATACCGATATTCAATGAAGAAAATCAAATGAAACCAAGACAAATGAATCACTCGATTCTGAATCTTATGATTCCTGATAATCTTTATGGATTCTGCTTAATTTTTCAAATGCTAATAGATGTAACTTCATTTTAAAAATTTAGAAAATCATTGGAAAAATCTTAGATGCCTTGAGATAATGCAATTTACATTATTATAGCATATCAGTGGGGTTCACGTTATATATCTTATAATTAATACCTTAATACACAAGAACGTGATACAAAGGTGCTTATAGTTTCAAATCTTTTAATATTGTCAACTTGAATTACTTGTTTATGTGCTTATTACGTATGAATAAATAGTAATCCATGACATGATCCCATATTCTTTGATGTTTATAGTGTATCGTTTTTGCTAAAAGATAGCATGATATGATCCTTTGCTCGTGTCTTTGATCATAAATAGTTTGTGTGAATACTTGTCTATTTTTATTAGAAAAGATCAAAAAGATTTTAAGTTTATGCATAGTTCAATTTTATTCAGAAAAGCCAAAAATATTTGTGTTTAACCTTCCTGAATTGTATTTGAATCCTCTTGATTGAATATTGTTAACTTGTTCGTTATTTGACTTGAAATACTTCATAAATTTGAGTTAAAAGTTTGCGCACTTAAGGGTTTGTGCATACTTGTAAGTGCGCATGAAGTAAGCCATGCGTACTTAATAAGTACGCAAGAGTTAAGTCTTGCGCACTTGTAAGTACGTATGAGTTAAGTCTTGCGCACTTGTAAGTACGCACGAGTTAAAACGTGCGCACTTGCTAAGTACGCACGGCCTTTTGGTCTAGGGTATAAATAGGGGACTTAGAAAATTTCTGAGTTTTTCATCGCATTCAAACGGACTTTTCCCTCTACAAATTTTTACTCAAAATCCAAGTGTACTTAATCCGATTTTTCGTCCCACTAAAAGTTTCATCATCTCATAACATCGATTTGGTGAGATTTTAGGCTTAATCCATCCACGAAATCGTGACATTGGACCGATTCATTAACTAAGAAAATCTAGGTTCATTCTGTGATTTTTAGGGCAAATTGTGGGTGGTTTGGGTAAATTATCTTTAAAACTTGATTAGAAACAATAATCGACCCTTAATCGTCCATTCTAGTCTTTGATTTTGACCTTGTGCATGAAGTTGAACCGACAGTGGTTCGGTCGACCATTTTAGGTTAAAATTGGTCATGTATAGTAGTATTTGGTGTTGTTGTTGGTCCCATAGGTTAGAATCATTGATTCCGACATAGTGGTGACCCAACACACACCAATTTTTGAACATCTGTTGAATTTCAAATTCTGGATTTTTTCACCAAGTACATTTCCTGCGCACTTAACAGGTACGCAAGAAGCACTTCATGCGTACTTGTTAAGTACGCAAGAGGAAACTCCTGCGTACTTGCTAAGTACGCAGGACCAACACTTGGCAAAAATTCCTAAGTTTGAAATTCAGTTCAAAGAGTAACTACTATACTGAGTCGTGTTTATTCATTTCCAATGATACGTGCTGTTCTTATTCTGTTTTCTGTGTGTTTTTGCAGATCATGGCTCGGGCGTTTACTAACGAATTCAACCTGTTAGCTACCACTGAACCAGAATGGAAGGGTGCAGCACTGTAGTACAGAGACATAGTTGATTTCTTGAACCGTTCAAGAATCAGCTACGCCATTTCTGCTGACCCGATCGTGTCAAGACCCTACCTGGAGCAGTTTTGGGAAACTGCGGAGCACGAATGCACGGTAACCCCCAATGTTATAAGGGCTACCGTTGCTGGTCATGCTATTGCATTCTCTGAAGATACTATAAGAAGGGTCCTTCAATCCAGAGATCTCGCAACCGACCCGACAGCCTATCAAGACTACTTTGTGGACGGCTGTTAGAGACAAAGAATGGGCTATGTCGGTGCGAGGGACTATGCTTCATACAAGAAGATGTGGGTGTTAGACCAATGGAGATACTTCGCCCACGTCATGATCGTGTGCATCTCATCAAGGAAAGCTGGGAAAGATGCCATGGGTCATGACCTTGCAGCAGCCATGGTCGGCCTTTCTCTCAATAAGGGCTACAACTTCTCATGCTACATCTTTAAGGCCATCAATGACCAGATCAACACAGCGAAGAGGTTTCGGTTCTTGTTATACCGTTGGTTTGTGCAACTTCTGATTAATGACGCGTTGCTAAACCTTCCTGCTATAGGGGAGAGACTGCAAGTAAAAAGGGTGGACAAAAGAGTATTCGCCCAATTCCTAAAGCTAGGCAGTGTAGATCCTACCCCTGTGCATACAGAACTATTTGGACACCTCATCAATGAAGCATATGTGGCCCAGGTGACTGGAGATGGTACAGTCATGACTCGGAGCCGGAATTGAGTGAACACTCCGACGAACAACAGGAACAACAAGGGGAGGAAATGGAGAGTGATGATGGATCGTCCGATGATGGAGACGATGAAGGATGAAATGATGGTGCTGAGGGATCCGACTCGAAAGCGACTGAGTCAGATTCTTCCGAATCCGATGATGCACCATCGCAGGTACACCCGAGGAAAACGGCTAAGGTAACCCTACCTGAGTCGTCCTCCAAGAGAAAGTACCAGTCCTCTAGCAGCGAATACGAGCCAGACTCTGACTCTGACGCTGCTATACAAAGACAAAGAAGAGAAAGCATTCACAAGAACAGGGGCGATAAACAACAGCCTTCTATCCCCAGTGTAGTGGAGGCTCAGCAGCAAGTACAGGTGTCAGCTGCTAGTCCTGATTCAGCCTCCACCCCACCTTCACATCAGCTTTACCATAGGAGGAGGAGGCCACAGGTGCAAAGTGAAGTGGCCGTCACTACAATCACAGAGGTGATTCCTGTGATAGTGACCCTCCCTACCACTACTGTTCAGGTGGCGGTGACTACTCCAATTCTCACGGAGTCAGTCACCATTACCCCTACAACTCTCGTCACATCTTCCATCCCAACCACCACCATTGAGCCTTTAAGTCAACCCTTCAACTATGGAGACTTCACACAAGGATTTGACTTTGATACCATATTCTCCTCCCCTACTCATAATGCCGAGGCGTCCTCATCCAGACATCCTGATCCGAATGATGCAAGGATAGATGTTCTGGAAACCCAAGTTGCTGACCTACTGGAGACTATTTGGAAATCAAAGGAGGAGTCTGACGTTCAACAAGCACAGATCAATTCTTTGGTAGACGAACTCAGAATCCTTCGTAGCCAGAGAACGGGGACTGAGGAACGACTGAAGAACGTCATGGCCCAGAACAAGCTCCTAATCAAGACAAATTAAACGCTTCTGGGTCACGGGTCATCCTTGGAGCTAAGGTTTGATACTCAAAGGAAGGAGCATGAGCTGATGGTCAAACTGATTGCTGATCGGACCAAGAAGCTTGATGCTCAGGGGGAGAAGGAGAAGGAGAAGGAGAAAGAGAAAGAGAAAGAGAAGAGGACTACTGGTGATGAGGCTTGTCATCCGGTCGACTTGACTAAGGATGACGACAAAGACAAGGATCCTGAAGCCGGTCCTAGTGGAGGTGAGCACCAAGCTTTAGCAATCGTGCCCATCTCAGTTGTTCCAATGGCTCAGGGGGAGTCGACTCATCAAGAGGGTGGTGATACCTCTGGTGATGGTGGTGATAAAGGAAAGTCAGTGGCTGAAGTGCTTAAGGACTTATCTGATGATGAGATCCTATACCTAGAGCCTGACTATTCCAACGAATCACAGATCGATGCTCTCTTTAATTTGGAAGAAGGAGAGATCGACTCTGGTGACGATTGGGATGATGATGATGAGGACGTTGTAATCGAAATTCCCAAGGGTGACGGGGAAGTAGAGTACGAGCTAGAAGATAGAGAGATCTTTGAATTTCCATCCATCGACGTTCCGCTCGAAACAGGTTCAGTCGAGCAGGCTAGTAATGTGGAAGCCTCGACTGAAGCCTCCGTAGTTGACCCTGCACCTGTGGACCTAGAGGCACCGAGAGAAATAGACATGCCTTCTACTTCATCAAAGGGTCCAGCTCATGTGTGGCAAAAGACATCTATAATAGACAAACACGGAGCGACAGGGATGATCTTGGCTGTAAGGTTCAAGGAGGATAAGCAGTTGTTCGCTATCAAAAGATCTGGCGGGGTTCAATACTTGAAACCCACCAGTGAAGCGTTCAGCTCCTTGCCCAAATACGACCTTGTGAACCTAGCAAACCGAGAGCTGCTGGGTCATTCCAATCACGCAGTGGCGATGGGTTTGTGGGTGGTTCTGCAGCGAGAAGCAAGATTGGGGAAATTCGAGATGTTCAAGCCTCAAGTGCCTAGAAGAGTCAAGGACAAGCACGCTAGACATCCAGTGACTAAGAAGCACTTAAATAAATTGGTATACAAGCCAGTGCGATGTGAAACTAAGATTCCCCTGAGCAAGTTATCTCAGGATATTCTTGGTGACATGTGGTACTGGTATGTAGATCCAAAGACGGGCGAGGCTGTGATCATGGGTAAAGGACGTTCAGAGAGTGGGAACATAGTGCCAAAGGAACTGATCAGAATATTTGATGAAGTCTGCTTCATCAACTTTTCTGTGAAAGATCTAGAGGTACTAGCAGAACGGCATTGCGTCTACATGGATGAGTGGACAAAGCTCCTTGTTTCTAAATATGACAAGGTGATTAAGTTCTACCTTGATTAAAAGAAGAAGATGGAAGCTAAAGATCAAGTGCTGTGAAGACTGATGACGCGAAGACCGAAGACTGAAGATTATCCAGAGCTGTTGTCAAGGGGGAGTTTGTTGAAGCACTTTCCTGTGACAAACACTTTGGATAGATAGAGTCTTAGTCTTAGGTTGTATTGTTTTGTTTGTAATTGTCTTTGTATGTAAGAGTCTTTATGTATTAGTTTATCGAGTTGTATTTACTTTTACATATTGAATGTTGCAAAATTCTCTAAGTGTTTTGCGCACTTGTAAGTGCGCAGGAGAAAGCTCCTGCGTACTTAGCAAGTACGCAAGAATAACTTTGCGTACTTGCTAAGTACTCAAGAGCATTTTGCCCTGCGCACTTGTTAAGTGCGCAGGCATCAGGTCTTGTATAAATAGGATAGGTTGACAGAAGTTAAGTACGCAGGCATTATAGCAAATACGCATATTGTAATATCAGTGCTCATCTCTGTAACCTTAAAGTGTTTATAATACAAAGAACGTTTAAAGTGTTTTCTTTTGTCGGTTTACTTTGTTTAGCTAGACTCGCTTAGTCACGGGTATTCCGCACCCGGTCCGACTAGTAGACCCACTTGCATGTGACGATCCACCACACCCGAGGGACCTACAACAGCCTCAACAACTTCCCTCTTGTACCGGTCCCTACAGCATCAGGTGATTGGAGTGCGCCTGAGCCGAGTCATACATCAGAGGATGATCCGTCAGAGCACTATGTGCTCGGTGAGTCTAGCTACGTGACCAGCTCAGAGGACTTAGGGAGTCGTATACCCCCACCTACTTCGGTCCTACCCCCTCCTCGGATAGCACCAATGACTATCATACTTCACCCTGTTGCTCCTGCTAGCGGACAGCCGTGATTTCCGGGATCGACCTTTGAGATTGGGGGATCATCTTCGAAAGCAGTACCTGTCTCGATCGAGATTTCATCAGACGAGGAGGAAGAAGAGGATGAGCCTGAGGATACTAGGACTTGGATGGAGGTACAGATGTATCAGCTGATGGAGTCATGCACTGGGCATGGGTGAGGTTGCATAGTCTTCACACTGTGATGGAGGGAGTTCGAGAGCAGATTCCAGAGTTAGTTTAGAACGTTTCTTCAGTGAAAGTGTCAGATTTTAGCAGGGACCAACGTATGGATCGATTTGAGAAGAGGGACTCTTATGGAGTGGCTATTCTTGTGGCTTTCTTTGTTTTACTGATTGTTGTTGTGTTAGGTTTACGTTTTGGTCACTGAGTGACTTGTGCTCAGGTCCTTTTGATGGGTTACAAAAACTTTATTTTTGGGGTATCTTGGCTTAGTTCTAACTAATGCCTAATTTTGTAAAAATTATTACTAACTCTTGTAAACCCTAGCTATTATCTATGCTTTGTGAAGCATTTTTGTAAATCTTTTGGATGATGGAAATGAACTATATTTTGGATGAATCCTTGTTCGCCATAAATTTCATTTGGTTAATATTTGTGTATTGTTATCATCCTTATTTGTTACCATGTGTACATGATTCAGTTAAAAATTTTATTGTCATTCTCAAAAACATGTCTTTTATATATGGCTTGTTTACTATGTTTTGAGTGATTTCTAATCAATTATCTTCATTTACTCAAACTCTTATCAAATTCATGTCTGTTTCTATTTTAGAAAATGCCACCTAGAAGGGATCCTCAGCATAATGAGACAGAGAATACTCAGCCGTATTTGACCCAGCTGATAAATCAAGGGATAGATGTGGATATGCCAAGAATTGTGGCACAGATCGCTGCAAGGTTAATTAGGAGTGATGGTGGCACTAGTGATGATGCTTCTGGTAGCGGTGGAGCCGGTGGTGGAATCGGTGGTGGTGGTGGTGGTGGCACAAATACTGGTAACACCAACCGCGGATGTACTTTTAAAGACTTCTCTGCAGGAAAACCTTTGGATTTTCATGGTAGTGAGGGAGCAGTTGGGATTGTTCGTTGGATAGAAAATATGGAGTCTGTCATAAAAATTAGTAACTGCTTGGATAATCAGAAGGTTAAGTATGATGCTTGCTCTCTACAGGGTGAAGCCCTAACATGATGGAATTCTCAAGTTAATGCGTTAGGAAAACAGATTACTGATATACTGACTTGGGACGAGTTTAAGAAAATATTGATTGAGGAGTACTGTCCTCGAAATGAAATAAAGAAGATTGAAGTTGAGTTTTAGAACCTAGAATGGAAGGAGCTGAGATCTTGGTTTACACAACTCGATTCCAAGAGTTGTCCCGTTTGGTGCCACATCTGGTGACACCTGAATCTAAGAGGATTGAAAGGTATATATGGGGATTGGTGCCCCAGATTCGAGGAATGGTTACTTCAGCCAAACCTTCTACTATGCAAAGTACGATCCAATTGGTGGGTGAATTAACTAATGAGATGGTAGGAAATGGAATCTTGGTTAAGAAAGGAACAATTGGAAAGAAACCAGAGGAGAAGGCTATGAATAAAACTACTGGTGGTCCAAGTAAGAAGCGTAAGTTTGTAAAGAATTATGTGGCTGTGACACCACAGAAAAGGGCAAACACTGGAAATCCACCTCTTTGCGCCAAGTGCAATTCTCAACACTTTGGGTCTTGCGAGCAGTTCGTGTGTTCAAAATGTAAATGAGTGGGGCATATAGCGAACTACTGCAGATTCGACCCTAATGTACCAAGAGATTGTTATGAATGTGGGGCGACTGGTCACTTCAGGAACAAATGCCCCAAATTGGGCAGAGATGGTGGAAACGCAACGAATCAAGCTAAGGGTAGAGATTTTGTGATTGGGGCTGCAGATGCACGTCAGGACCCGAATGTGATGACGGGTACGTTTCTCGTCAATGATCTTTATGCATCTTTACTTTTTGATACAGGGGCTGATAGAAGTTTTATATCTACTGAATTTAGATCATTGATTAATTTAAAATCAAAGAAATTGAAAGAGGCCTATACTGTAGAACTAGCTAATGGTAAATTGATTAAAGCTAGTGACATTATCCGAGGTTGCACTATGAACCTAAATAATCACCAATTTATTGTAGACCTTATCCTAATAGAGCTCGGTAGTTTTGATGTTGTTATTGGCATGGATTTGTTATCCGAAAACCTAGCCGAAATTGTTTTCCTAGAAAAGATAGTTCGAATTCCACTCCCAAATAGTGAAGTCCTGATTGTCCAAGGTGATAATCTCGGAAGGAGTTTGAACATTGTTTCTTGCATCAAGGCATGGAAATACCTTAAAAAAGGAAGTTAAGCGTTTCTTGCTAATGTTATTGAGAAGAAATCAAAGGAGGTTAAGATTTAGGATATTCCAGTTGTACGCGAGTACCGAAAGTTTTTACCGAGGATTTGCCCGGAATACCCCGTCCACGATAAGTTGAATTCCGGATTGACTTGGTACTCGGTGCTGCACCTATTGCTAGATCTCTATACCGTCTGGCACCGTCTGAATTACAAGAATTATAAAATCAGTTACAGGAACTTTTAGAGAAGGGATTTATTAGACCGAGTTTCTCACCTTGGGAATCTCAGGTTTTGTTTGTGAAAAAGAAGGATGGATCATTCCGGGTGTGTATTGACTACCGGGAGTTGAATAAATTGACGATTAAGAACCGATATCCACTCCCTAGGATCAATGATTTGTTTGACCAGTTACAAGGATCGACTCATTTTTCTAAGATCGACCTCAGATCTGGTTATCATCAATTAAGGGTCCAAGAGGATGACGTACCAAGGTGTAACGAACCAACATTCAGGTTTGCCCTATAATATATTATTTATACTATAGGGGTGTATTTAAATAAAACAAAGTTGAGAGTTTATTTTAAATGGTGAAATTATGTATTTTTTGAAGAAGGAGTTAAAATATCAAGTAAAGGGACTAATCCTGCAATTAGCTCAAACCGATTTGGACGGGGATTAAATAGGCGACACACACTTGTGTGTGGTCGTTCTTCATGGAGGAGAAAGAAGGGGAAGGCTGAGCTCAACAAATTGATGGATTGCATGTGTAATTAGTTGGATTTGATGCATTCCTCTCCTTCCAAACTTCAAAGTGAGCATCCTTTCTTTTCTAAATCACCATTTAAAGTGTTCTTGTTGGGTTTTAGTAGAAAACCCGAATTGGGTCAATGGGTGTGGAGATTTTGGTTTATTATTGGTTATAAACCTTTATCTAGTGTTGTTGATGTTGGAGAAACAAGAATTACATGGTTTTAACAACCAATTTAGTGAAATTAAAATTAGGGTTCTTGAGGTCAAATTGGGGGTTTTTGTTTTGGGGGTGTTTAAATGATGGAATAAGGTTAATAAGTGTTTATGGTGCTAATAGACACAAAACCCATTGAATTCCTTGAATCAAGTTGAAGAATCAAGAACCTTAAAGATTTGCATGAAATCCTTAACGGGTCAAATGGGTTGGATGTTGTTTTAGGGGATTTGAAACATTGTTAAGGTTGAATTAACCAAATTAACTAAGGGTGTAAATCAATAAATCAATTAGGTGGGTGTTATCCTAATTGGTGAGTTGGGTGGGATCTCTAGATTTGCTAAACAATAGTTATCAATTGCTTAGGTGACCAGATTGCTAAGGTTAAAGGTCTATCGAGATCATTTAAGGCAATGATGGGAGATTCAATATAAAAGGTATGTGCCTTACACTTACTTAGTATTTAATAAACTAATTTTGTTGTATAAGTAGAAAGTATGTTGAAGATATATTTGCTTATGTATTGTTATTGTGGTATGTGGTGAATTGGTATAATTTGACATAGGCGGTAAAGAGTCAAACCATTATGTGTTAAGTGTGTATTAGTGTATCAGACTATATGTTAACAATCATTCTAAAATGATGAAAGTGGTGGGTTGATGTAGTTGACTTATGTGATTACCCGTCAAACTAAATATGGTAGATTGGTATAACATGACTTAGGAGGTAAAAGTTAAAGTAGTATGCCTATTGTGGTTTAAATCTCGGTGTATTGACTTGCGTGGTAAAAGTCAAACTTGTATGTGTATTGTGGTTTAAATGTTGGTGTATGACTTATGTGATAATAGTCAAACTTGTATGCATAATATGGTAGAATCTATATGTTTGACTTAATGTTGATATTAAGTCAAACTTAACTATTTTTGTGTGGCTATATGTGAAATTGAATGCAATGGTAATTAACTAATCTAGACCATTTTTTATAATGATAAGGAATGAAATACTAAAAGTGGATAGAGTTACTAAATTGTAAAGTATGTGTTAGTTCTATGATATTTGACCTTATATGTTGTTATGTTGAACATTTAGATAAAATGATAAAATGTTGAATAACAAGAAGTGTGAATACTTCATGAGGAGGATAAGTGAAGTAAAACACTTCACAAATGGAAGTGAGAATATATGTCCCACAAGTAGAAGTGATGTACAATACTTCACGGTTGACATGAAGTCAAGTACTTCATGAGTTGACATGGAGTCAAATACTTCATGGGAGAAATCGAGAGGTGGATCTCTCACAAGACATGTGGATATGTCAAATAAATGAATGATAATCTATGAATATGTATAAGTTATTATTGATTTTAAGAAGTAGTTGAATGTACGCTTAAAAATTGAGAAGATGGAATTAGGAGTTAAATTCTTAATAACTGGAAACGGGTCATTCCACTCGGACTTGAAGAACCAAAATACTAATCATTACATGTTGGTATGTTGGGTAACCTTAATTGATGTTTAAATATATACATATGTATCATATTGGTTTGAAAATGCAAGCGGGTCACTCGACGGAAAGTTACAAAGGCTGAAAACTGAATTTTGGCCCTTTAGACCTGAGGCCGGCGTCCCATACGCCTAGGCTGGCATCCCATACGCTGCTTGGCATATGATACGCCGAAATGGTTTTGGGAGACGCTGGAAATTTTGGATTTTCGGGGTTTTGGTCGGTCGTTGTTATTGGGACTTGTGGGAGGTCCCTAGGGCTACTTATCTTTACTAACCATGTTCAAATTGATGTTTTAAATGTAGGAAAAGCTCCGGAGTGATCTCGGGTCTCGCCAAGGATGGACAATTGGATTCTCCATGTTTCTTAGGAAGTTTGTTTGCTTTAAAACTAACCCTTAGAAGGGATAACTTATTTTAACAAGTATATTTTGGATGTGTAGTAGTTTAAACACATGTCCTAGTGAAACTTATGATATTCACATGTTAATGAGAATAGATTCTCAATGTTTTTAATTATGAATGTTTGTTGGGACCTAGCTTCCGCATTGTTTTAAAAGTTTAAATTGGTTTTAAATTTTGGGTGTTACAACCTGGTATAAGAGCAAAGGTTTGAGGGATTTAGTGTGCGTAACACTAAACTCAAACCAAAAATGCTTCACGGTTGACATGAAGTCAAGTACTTCATGAGTTGACATGGAGTCAAATACTTCATGGGAGAAATCGAGAGGTGGATCTCTCACAAGACATGTGGATATGTCAAATAAATGAATGATAATCTATGAATATATATAAGTTATTATTGATTTTAAGAAGTAGTTGAATGTACGCTTAAAAATTGAGAAGATGGAATTGGGAATTAAATTCTTAATAACTGGAAACGGGTCATTACACTCGGACTTGAAGAACCAAAATACTAATCATTACATGTTGGTATGTTGGGTAACCTTAATTGATGTTTAAATATATAGATATGTACCATATTGGTTTGAAAATGCAAGCGGGTCACTCGACGGAAAGTTACAAAGGTTGAAAACTGAATTTTGGCCCTTTGGACCTGAGGCCGGCGTCCCATACGCCTAGGCTGGCATCCCATACGCTGCTTGGCATATGATACGCCGAAATGGTTTTGGGAGACACTGGAAATTTTGAATTTTCGGGGTTTTGGTCGGTCGTTGTTATTGGGACTTGTGGGAGGTCCCTATGGCTACTTATCTTTACTAACCATGTTCAAATTGATGTTTTAAATGTAGGAAAAGCTCCGGAGTGATCTCGGGTCTCGCCAAGGATGGACAATTGGATTCTCCATGTTTCTTAGGAAGTTTGTTTGCTTTAAAACTAACCCTTAGAAGGGATAACTTATTTTAACAAGTATATTTTGGATGTGTAGTAGTTTAAACACATGTCCTAGTGAAACTTATGATATTCACATGTTAATGAGAATAGATTCTCAATGTTTTTAATTATGAATGTTTGTTGGGACCTAGCTTCCGCATTGTTTTAAAAGTTTAAATTGGTTTTAAATTTTGGGTGTTACAACCTGGTATAAGAGCAAAGGTTTGAGGGATTTAGTGTGCGTAACACTAAACTCAAACCAAAAATGCTTCACGGTTGACATGAAGTCAAGTACTTCATGAGTTGACATGGAGTCAAATACTTCATGGGAGAAATCGAGAGGTGGATCTCTCACAAGACATGTGGATATGTCAAATAAATGAATGATAATCTATGAATATATATAAGTTATTATTGATTTTAAGAAGTAGTTGAATGTACGCTTAAAAATTGAGAAGATGGAATTGGGAATTAAATTCTTAATAACTGGAAACGGGTCATTACACTCGGACTTGAAGAACCAAAATACTAATCATTACATGTTGGTATGTTGGGTAACCTTAATTGATGTTTAAATATATAGATATGTACCATATTGGTTTGAAAATGCAAGCGGGTCACTCGACGGAAAGTTACAAAGGTTGAAAACTGAATTTTGGCCCTTTGGACCTGAGGCCGGCGTCCCATACGCCTAGGCTGGCATCCCATACGCTGCTTGGCATATGATACGCCGAAATGGTTTTGGGAGACACTGGAAATTTTGAATTTTCGGGGTTTTGGTCGGTCGTTGTTATTGGGACTTGTGGGAGGTCCCTATGGCTACTTATCTTTACTAACCATGTTCAAATTGATGTTTTAAATGTAGGAAAAGCTCCGGAGTGATCTCGGGTCTCGCCAAGGATGGACAATTGGATTCTCCATGTTTCTTAGGAAGTTTGTTTGCTTTAAAACTAACCCTTAGAAGGGATAACTTATTTTAACAAGTATATTTTGGATGTGTAGTAGTTTAAACACATGTCCTAGTGAAACTTATGATATTAACATGTTAATGAGAATAGATTCTCAATGTTTTTAATTATGAATGTTTGTTGGGACCTAGCTTCCGCATTGTTTTAAAAGTTTAAATTGGTTTTAAATTTTGGGTGTTACAACCTGGTATAAGAGCAAAGGTTTGAGGGATTTAGTGTGTGTAACACTAAACTCACACCAAAAATGCTTCACGGTTGACATGAAGTCAAGTACTTCATGAGTTGACATGGAGTCAAATACTTCATGGGAGAAATCGAGAGGTGGATCTCTAACAAGACATGTGGATATGTCAAATAAATGAATGATAATCTATGAATATGTATAAGTTATTATTGATTTTAAGAAGTAGTTGAATGTACGCTTAAAAATTGAGAAGATGGAATTGGGAGTTAAATTCTTAATAACTGGAAACGGGTCATTACACTCGGACTTGAAGAACCAAAATACTAATCATTACATGTTGGTATGTTGGGTAACCTTAATTGATGTTTAAATATATAGATATGTACCATATTGGTTTGAAAATGCAAGCGGGTCACTCGACGGAAAGTTACAAAGGCTGAAAACTTAATTTTGGCCCTTTGGACCTGAGGCCGGCGTCCCATACGCTTAGGCTGGCATCCCATACGCTGCCTGGCATATGATACGCCGAAATGGTTTTGGGAGACGCTGGAAATTTTGGATTTTCGGGGTTTTGGTCAGTCGTTGTTATTGGGACTTGTGGGAGGTCCCTAGGGCTACTTATCTTTACTAACCATGTTCAAATTGATGTTTTAAATGTAGGAAAAGCTCCTGAGTGATCTCGGGTCTCGCCAAGGATGGACAATTGGATTCTCCATGTTTCTTAGGAAGTTTGTTTGCTTTAAAACTAACCCTTAGAAGGGATAACTTATTTTAACAAGTATATTTTGGATGTGTAGTAGTTTAAACACATGTCCTAGTGAAACTTATGATATTCACATGTTAATGAGAATAGATTCTCAATGTTTTTAATTATGAATGTTTGTTGGGACCTAGCTTCCGCATTGTTTTAAAAGTTTAAATTGGTTTTAAATTTTGGGTGTTACAACCTGGTATAAGAGCAAAGGTTTGAGGGATTTAGTGTGCGTAACACTAAACTCAAACCAAAAATGTTACTTTTCTTTTATACTTTTTTATTTTTATTTTTAATTTTGAAATCTTCAATTCTTAATCCGTTACATATATCAATATTTATGAAAAATATTTGATTTTTATCTTATTTCCAAGTTTATTATTATTATTTTAAACAAATTGATTCCTTTCTTAATTCTAGACAAAGGTACCCAAATTTTAGTCAAATCAATTACTGTCAAATAACAAACTTTATGAAACGAAAATTTTTTGAAAATACCACTAACCTCCCTATTTAACATTCACTTTAGTAACCCATATATTATGCTTTTCTGTTTCTACATTCTACGCATTTCTGGTTTAATGAAAAATACTAATATCACTTTTATGAACCAACTCCATGTTTTAAAGGTTGACTTCATCATAAAAGTTTGTACTATTAAAGCTTTGGAGACAACCTTTCTTTAAAATACATAACGGTATCCATGCAATAGAATTGATCCTTATGGATGATGAAGAAGTTACAGTTATTTAATAAATTATTTTAATTTTTTATTGTTTTTTTTTACTTTATATCTTAGTATTTGTTTGGGTTTCAGGGTACTAAGATTCAAGCAACCATAATCAATATCTATTTCATCAAGCTTGAAAAGTTCTTGGTATATAAAGCATGTCTTTTTATGGAAAACCCGTCATAGATGAGAATCTCTCATGCTACGGAATGCAACGATTTCGTTGTATATGTACATGGGTTCTCAATTACTAGCTTTGATCTGCTTCGTAATAATGTCATTCTTAATGATTCCATTGTTGGTAAGTGCATAATAAATTACTTAATATTTATTTTTTCATTATTAATATGTTATTAATTAATGTATTTTTATTACATTGTTAGTATAGATTAAACTAACTGAAATATAACACTAACATACTTTATTTGTTTATTTTATAGATATCATTGGGTATGTTTATACCTATTTTGATACAGATGATCACACAACCAGAAAATGACAAACCATCTAAAAAGATGAACCTTCATATTCGTGATTTAAAGTGAACTCTGTTATTGTTTATATTTAACACGAGTGTTGTTCAGTTATGATGTAGTTTTTATATAATTTTAATTTTCTAGGGCACGTAATATTTTTGTTACCTTATGGGAATCTTGTGTGGAGAAAATGTCCAAGCTCCTTTCAAAAAAGTCAAAAAGTGTTATGCGGTTATGATATTGCAATTAGGAAGATGTAGTTTTCTGTTCAATTTGTCTCAATTTCCCCTTAAATCTTGATGAGTGTCACTCCCACAATGAACAATTCAATTTGTCCATGCATTTGTAGCTATACATTTGTAAATTGTAAATGTAACATTAATCGTCTTTCATTATAATAAATGTATTTTAATTGCATCATTTTTTTTATACCCAACCCCGTGTATCACACGGGTTTCTAACCTAGAACCAAGGAAGAGAGGAAAATTTGTATGTTGCAAAACCAAATTTTTTATATCCCCTTTTTTGCAATGTAATATTTGTATGTTGCACTTTCGAGAGTTAATAGCAGAGACGGGTTAAATTTAACACTGTCTTATCTGGTTCATCATTCACGGTTTAAGATGTTTCACGTTGCTGTGTTTACGGGTCTTAAATTCATGGGTAACAATTCACGTTTTTGTGTTTACGGTTTAATTTTCACGGTTTATAGTTCACGGGTCTTACTAGTTCATGACTTTACAGTTCACAGTTTATAATATTGAGCCGTGAACCTTTACCTGGAACCGTGAACCTTATTGGAGCCGTGAACCTTACCTGTACCGTGAACCTTTATGTTGAACCGTGAAGCATTATAGAACTGTGAACCCTCATCTTAGCCGTGAAGCATTAAGCACTACTTTGCCTAATATAACTAAGTGTTTCTACTTCTACCCAAAGGTGATGTGTCACACTTAGTTTTCGCGAAGCTAATTATGTGCGTACTAAACAAATGTTTCACTTTTGCCCAAAGGTGACGTGTTACATTCTGATTGCACATACTTAATATTAAAATTGTTCCTAATACTAAACAATTGTTTCACTTCTGCCCAAAGGTGATGTGTGGCATTGTTTAAGTAGAACCTAATAAATCTATTATTTTGGTGATTATAATAGATATTTATCACATCTTCATTAATATAATGGTCCTTATTTCCGTCTGCCTTAGTTTAAGTTACCCCATAGACACTCTAAGTTCTTCTTTAGCAATTAGTATCTAGATTTTTTTTCGTATAAAATCCATAATAGCCCCTAACTTGGGAATCGAAACTTTGAATGGCACGAACTTCTCTGCTTGGAAAGATTCCCTGATGCTGTCTCTCGGCTTGATGGAATTCGATCACGCACTCGACAAGCCTGCACCTGCTGAACTTACTGACAAAAGCAATGCTCAAGACATTATCAAACATGAGAAGTGGTCGAGGTGTAACCGCATGGCTCTTTTCCTAATGAAGAACTCTATCAGTCCGATCATCAGATGCCAAGACTTATCTAGCTTATGTGGAGGATCAATTCAAGGGAACTTCTAAGGCGCATGCTAGCACTTTAATTCTGAAGCTGGTGACTGCAAAGTATGACGGGATCAGCGGTATTCATGAGCACATCATGATGATGAATGACATGTCCCGTAAGCTCAAGGGATTATACATGGAAATCAGTGACGGGCTTCTAGTGTACTTTATCATGACCTCTCTTCCTAAGTCTTTTGAAGCTTTCAAGATCAACTACAACACACAGAAAGACAAGTGGACGATGAGTGAGTTGATTGCAATGTGCGTCCAGGAAGAAGAGTGTCTGAAGCTAGACATACCGGATGTTGCTTATCTCATGTCCGCTGATTCAAAGAAGAGGAAGGGCAATTTCCATAAGAAGGAATCTTATAAGGTCCAGAAACAAGATGCAAATGGTGCTTCCAGCTCTAAGAACTTCAAAGGGAAGTCTCACTGCAAGTTATGCCGCAAGGCGGGACATAGGCAGAAAGACTGTCCGGACTTTAAGGAGTGGCTGAGCAAGAGAGGCAATCATCTTTATATGATACTTGAGTCCTATAATTTAAATGTTCCAACTAATACATGGTGGTTTGATTCTGGTTCTATGGTTCATGTAACCAACTATTTACAGGGATTCTTTACAATCCAGAAGCGGGAAAAAAACCGAAGAACACTTAAGATGGGGAATGGAGAAGAACTAGTTGTCAAAGCTGTGGGAACCTTAGAATTAATTATGAAAACTGGTTTATGTATTAAACTTTATGATACCTTATATATTCCTGAGATTACTCGAAATCTAGTATCAGGACCAAAGTTAGACATTGACGGTTTGTTTGTTTTCATGGTCATGGCAAACTTTCTATTATGTTAAATTCTCAAGTGTTTGGACGTGGTTATCTGGATGATGGTCTCTATAGATTAGAAATAGATGATGATTTTTTCAAGTCTTTGTTATCATATAATATTAGTGAAAACTCAACAAAGACTAAACGAA
The DNA here is from genome assembly GCA_023525975.1 of Smallanthus sonchifolius. Taxonomy (NCBI): domain Eukaryota; kingdom Viridiplantae; phylum Streptophyta; class Magnoliopsida; order Asterales; family Asteraceae; genus Smallanthus; species Smallanthus sonchifolius. The sequence continues at coordinate 31,240,658 of CM042040.1, forward strand.
AGCGAGACTTAGAAGCTTCATCTATGTTGTGGCATCAACGCTAAGTCCACATTTCACGAGAACGCTTATCTCGTCTCGTGAAGGATGAAGTCTTACCATCTCTCGATTTCAATGATTTTGGAACATGTGTCAAATGCCTTAAAGGTAAAATGACATCAGCAAATAACAAAGGTGCCAACTCTAATTTATTAGAACTCATTCACACTGATATTAGTGGTCCTTACCCCGTTGCTGGTATAACAGGACATACTTCATTTATCACTTTTATTGATGATTATTCTCGTTATATATACTTGTATCTTATTAAATAAAAAAATCTGAATCACTTGCTACTTTTAAAGATTATAAAACTGAAGTTGAAAAACAACTTGATCTTCAAATAAAAGTTGTGAGATCAGATAGAGGAGGTGAATATTATGGCAGACATACTGATATGGGTCAGACTCCTGGTCCATTTTATAAGTTTTGTAAGGGCCAGGGGATCGTGAACCAGTACACCATGCCCGGTACTTCTTAGCAGAATAGTGTTGCTGAGAGAAGAAATAGGACCCTAATGAACATGGTACGTAGTATGTTAGCAAACTTAGGTTTACCCTCATTACTCTGGACCGAGGCCTTAAAAGCAGCTGTTCATATACTCAATAGAGTTCCTTCAAAGGCTGTCCCTAAAACTCCTTATGAACTCTAGACAGGAAGGAAACCGAGTCTTAGATATATGAAAGTATGGGGCTGTCTTACCGAAGCTAATCTCTATAATCCTTTCTTAAAGAAACTTGACATGAAAATTGTCACTTGTTACTTCATCGGCTATCCCGATCACCCAAAGGGTTATAGATTCTACTGTCCTTCTCACGTCACTCGTATTGTAGAAACCAAGCATGTCAAATTCCTTGAGGATTTTAAGGTCAGTAGGAGCAATGAAAATTCTTATCCAGATTTAGAAGAAGTACAAGACGAGGGGGGATACGTCGCTTACCTTAACTCCGATTACTCCTCTTGTACACCACGCTGCATCGTACGTCACTTCACCACTTCCTCCTCCTTCAGATATTAATGCTACTCCTTTTATACCAGAGAATGAAGGCACATCAAACGACCATCATGAAGACAATGTCGAACCCGATAATCAACTTAGGAGGTCGTCTAGGTCCAAAAGGCCTACCAACTTTGATAATTTTGTTACTTACCTGACTGAAGCTGAAATGGATGCCAAAAAGTTTACAGATCCTACTTCTTATCATGAAGCCATTAGTAGTGATCAGTCTTCTGAATGGAATAAAGCCATGATTGACGAGCTTGACTCCATGAAGAAAAATGATGTTTGGGATTTAGTTGAACTAGCCAACGGTGCTAAGCCCGTAGGATGTAAATGGGTATACAAAACTAAACTAGATCCGAATGGAAAAATTGAAAGCTATAAAGCGAGATTAGTTGCAAAGGGTTTCACTCAGAAAGAAGGAATCGACTATCAAGAGACCTTTTCTCTTGTTTCTCGAAAGGATTCATTAAGAATCGTGATGGCCCTAGAATCTGGGGACAAATGCAATAAGACCCCAGGGGTGGGAAAAGCACCCCTCAACAAAACAACTTTTAGTTTTAAATTGGATTAAAAAATGTTTAGGCACCTCAGGTTTTGTCAAAGAGTCTTAAAAAGGCACCCAATGTGTAATGGCTCAAAGTAAATTAGAAAAAGAAAATTGAAAGTCTAATAAAACCCAATCTGAAATGGCCTAAAGTAACTTCCGTTTGTTTTCCAATTTCTATAACTCAACTCTAAAAAATAGAAACGACTTACGGCCCTTCCATTCTTCCAAAATCAGGGATTAACGCCGTTCCAAAATCGTCGACTATTATCATTCCAAAATTGAAGCTTCATCATTAAATCCAGAATTGCAGGTAAGATGGTTCATTGTCAAATCCAACTATCGTCATTCCAAAATCTTTTGCAGGTCATGTTATTATCTTCATTTGTATTTATGTTTTTCCTTTTGAGATTGGACTAGGGTTTGTTTTTTTACTTAGATAGAAATCTCCAAAAAGAAAAAAAAAGGAGAACAATTATGATGAATAAGGTTCACGTGTTTATCTATGGAAAGAAAGGTATGCAACTTTTTTTTTACCCTTTTGCCTCTGTATTGCAATTTGGAATTTAGAAAATAAAGTTGATTTTATAAGCACATCTTAATTTATTGATGCAATTTAGAATTAATTATTAATTGTAAAATTAGGATTTAAACATGTATAAATAAGTTAAGTATATGTGTACTCAAATTGGTTTATTATTATTCCGAGTATCTATATCAGTCAGATTGTCCGAATTTAAGTCTCGAGATGACGCTTTATTGTAATTGTTGTATTGTAATTAGGCGGTATATCAATTCCCAACTATTAGAATTTAGGGTATTTGTAGGAGCCCAATATGAATTGTGAATCTTTTATTACTTTTAGAAATTAACCGAATAAATTATTAGTATTTGATCTTTTTTGACCGGTTCATTTTTAGCATAATTTACATGTGTTGATGGATCCAATTTTAGCATATTTGACCCGTATTGACCAGTCCTATTTTGGCACCCGCTGGCTAAAAATCCTGGATCCGCCACTGCACATGTCATTCTCATGTTCATCCTCAATATTTTTTCCCGCCTCTCTTTCCTAATTAATGATACAACTTTCTATAAAAAAAATATATAATTTTTGTTTCCCGAATTTGCCTCTTATTAACTAACTAGTTTAGATCCCGTGTCTACACACGGGGTTAAAATTGAAAATTATAATTATATAAAATTTTTAAATATTTTTGTATATATTTTACATGTGTAAAAATATATTACATATGCTAATGATAAAAACAAACCTAAAATATGTAAAAATATATAATTGGATTTCGAAAATACGTTAATTTCTATTTATTATAATTTGACTTTCAATTACTATTTGATTGAAATTAAAGTTACATAATTAAATTTCAAAATTTGTTATAATAAATGATAATTTAAAATAAATGTGTTTTATTAGTATAATTAGTATTTTCTTTAAATATATATTATTATAAAAGATAGAAGTGCATTAAATAAGAGAGGGATGCGGGAAAAAATGATGAGAATGAAAATGAAGGCTACACATGGCACTAAAAAACCTTTATTTATTATATAGTATAGATAATGATTTTTATAACTATTTTTATAAAATATTTTTTAATTAAAACAATAGCTTTGTTCATAAAATATTTTTATAATTTGAACATTTATTTAATTATTTTTATAAAATGTTTTTAAAAAATAACTATATAACGTTTCTAAACTTTATATTAATAAATTATGTAATATGTCAAAAATATGTAATATTAGATTTTTATTATTTAGTATATATAACACTGCATTTATTCACTCTGTATAATATATAGAGTTTCTAACCTATATTATAATAAGTAATAACTATACTTTCTACATGTCGACTTTTGATAAAAGCTAGATTTTGTTTTTCGCCTTTCTATCCTATTAAATAATTATGATGTTAAATAATCAAATATCTAACATATATTCTAATATTTGATCAAAAATTAATAAATCATAACAAAATTTTAATTATTTCTTATTTCACAGATGACTAATAATATCAAACATACAAATCTTTATAGAAAATATTGTTTTATAACACGTTGTATTTATTCAACCCATGTAAAACATGGGCTTTAACCTAGTGTTGCTATATATTCGAGGGGATATGGTCGCGCTATACAGCGGCTCGAATTTAGATAAATATATAAACGTGAATAAAAATAAGTACAACATAATAATATAATCAAAATGTAAAAATATTATATTTTAAAATTTATAAAAGAAAAACAAAATATGTATGATTATAAATATTAAAATAAAAAAAAACATGATAAGAAAGAGCCAACTGCCTTAGTCGGGTCTGTTAATTTTATATAATGCAGTAGTTGAAAAAGTATAATAAATTTGACTATGTTCGGTTTTAAATAACTTTACATCAAAACCTAATATTTTGTATTTGACTCGGCTGGGTTTTAAATAAATTTATACTTTAATATGAATAAAAATACGTAGATTGTGACGATATATTCTGAATTTAAGAAAACAACATATATTAAGAGTTATAAAAGGAAACCAATATAAGTGTAAAATTAATTATATAAAACAAAAAATAAAAAAAAATTAAAAACCCGAAAAAAATTCTAAGAGTAATAAGAGTATGTATAGAGGTAGCATGAAATGGGGGTGTGATCTACCTCTACGGAGTGAAAGGGGCGTTATTTGGAGGGGTGTGGGGGCATTTACGAGAGAGAGGGAGCGTTTGATTTCGCATTAAACTTCCCAACGGTCATAATTAGAGCCGTTGGACAATTTAAAAAAAATATCATTTTCGTCTAACTTTGTAGTTTTCTCTTGATCATTCATATATATATATATATATATATATATATATGGATCATTTTAGAACTCTTAAATATATTGAGAACTCTGAGAACTCCTATCAATGGTTAATATTTTTTATATATTTTCGTGTATGTTTATGTACATAAAAAATAAATTAATTAATTTTTACATATGTTTTTATATTTTTAAATTTTTACCTACCCATGTGTAATCATATGTAGGTTTTACTACCTATACATGTATAGGTAAAAATTTAACAATGTAAAAACATATGTAAAAATTAGTTTGATTATTTTTTTATGTACATAAACACACATGACAATATATAAAAAATATAAACCATTGATAAAAGTTCTTAGAGTTCTCAAGATATTTAGAGTTCTCAAATGATCCTAACCCTCTATAGATAGACCACTTGTAGGATCGGTAAATACAAGACGGTTCTATTCTAGTTGAGATTGGCGGAAACAATCACAACTAAGCACTGTAAACAAGTAAACAAGAAGAATACTGATAAATGCAATTTGTATTAAGCTTCAATGGTTACAAGATTACAGAGAAAACTCTAAGAAAGCACACTTGTACAATGAAACGATACACTACTTATATAGTAACTTAGAATCAAGACAGACCTTTGATTCTAAGGATCAGATCGAACACAAGCCATTGATCTTATATACTAGAAGCTATACTACACGTAAAGACAGTAAATACTACAAAGGATAACTTTACTCAAACGTCTTCTTAGGCATCAGTGCTTGAATACTTGGAAGAAGAGCGTTGTTGTCTTTTATTTTCTGCACCAGTAACATTCTTTCTGCATGGGATGTGTCAGAATTGCAGCGGAAAGTTGTCAGTGGTAAATTTGCTTTTGCTGTGCCAATCAGCAGCAACGATTGATCTTCATCGGATATGGCTCTCAACAGCATTGTTGATGATCCGCAGCAAGACTCAACTATCCAAAGCTGCTGATGATTTGCTTATCAGCAGCATCAAGTGTTTGATGCTGCTGAGAAGCCTATCAGCAGCAACTCTGGTCATCAGCAGATAAGGCTGTCCGCAGCAGAAATGTTCATCAGCAGGAGAACAGCTATCCGCAGCAGCTTGTTGGTCAGTAGCAAAACTGTGGAGTCCGCAACAGTTGTACTTAGAGAATTTTATAGACATCAGTCTTTATATCTACAAACTAGCTTTAATCCCATGTGTTACATGGGATGAAACGTTAACATTATACTGATAACTATCTGAACACCTCTTTTTATACAAATTTGATATTGTATTGGTAACTTTTTCATTTTGTTAAATGTTAAGATTATATGGATGATAGTAATCAAAACATAAAAAAACATGAAAATACATTTCATAAGTGATGTATTTTTACAATATATTAAATTACATGTTAAATAAAACCTTACAATGATGATTTACAAATTTGAAAATACTTCATTGTATACAACATTTGATGTGATATTGGTAACTTTTCAATATTTAACACCCACTAAATGCAACAAAGAATAGAGTTTCTTTTCCTCAATTACTAAAACCACAAAATAGCCAAAACCGTTCAAAAAATAAGGCATAAACGACGCGAACCTGATTGAAGCCAGTAGTGAGTCAAAGAAATCAAAGATAATTAAATTGGTCAACGATTTCCTTGCATACGTTGTTTCTCAATTTTATTAGTTAACTGAACTCTATCAGCCTTTTTGTATAAACTTTAACCTTGATGTTGTAACATATTTATAAATGTTTAAGTTGTAATTAAATTTACGTATCAAACTTAAGTTACTTTTTTTAAAATCTCGTATTTTATACGAAAAATCTCGCTAAACCTTTAATATTTAATCTCTCACTTAAAATAAAATAAAATTTAAATTTCAAAAATATATTGTCTTTTAAATTCAAAAAATTTAAACTCCAAAATTTAAAAATCGCACTCCTTAGTATATCGACACAATTTAAATTTATAAAATTAAATATGAAAAAAATTAAAAGTAATAAATTAGAATTGAAGCCAAACATATTTTTTGGAAAACAAAATCTCGCCGTTTGATAAAAAATTAATTTTAAAATATAATACACTTTTAAAAATAAATATTTATAAATTTATTAATTTTAATTAAAAATTAACTATTAAAATTTTAAAATCAAAATAAAAAATTTATTTATAAATATTAAATTTAATTAAAAAACTACTAATTAAATATTAGAAAACTTTATTTTAACACATATTTATTCAAATACAAAATTAGTCTTTTTCAAATCTCCTATTTTTTAATTTTTGATTTTTTTAAATATTCACTTTTGATGATAATTTAAAAATAAATTTGAGTTAATGGTAATAATGATAAATTAATTTGATAAAATGTTTATTTATGAAAATTTTTGAAAACGTTAAGCAAAATATGGAAAGATTGAATAGTGAATTTATATGTGGTTTTTTTTTGGGAGAGAAGTTATGAGAATGAATATGGTGATGACAAGTGTCAAAAACTTTAGTTTTTTATTAGAATATGGATAGGGAATCAATAATAGGTAATATGAACACACATACACATATATGATTGTTCATATAACATATAAGATAAAATCTAATTACATATAACACTTGTACATATTATGAACAATTACATATATAATTATTCATAGTATATATATAATGAATAATTACGTATGTTTATTATATTTAATTAATAACTTTATCTATCATATGTCAAATTTTGGTGAAGTCTATATTTTTGTTTTCACGCATTTATCTGGTATTAAATAACTCTATCACTTATTAAATAATAATTATTTTAATTAATTAAATATCTAAAATATCTATCTTATATAATAAACAAGTAAAATGGGATGACATGTTTTTTCCCGCCTCTCTCTCCTATTAACTATTAATCTAACTAGTTTAGATCCCGTGTTGACAGACGAGGTGAAAACTGAAAAATATCAATATATAAATTTTTTAAATCTTTATGTATATATTTTATAGATATAAAAATATATTACATATACTAAGGATATAAACAAACTCAAAATATGTAAAATTATTATATAATTGAGTTTTGAAAATACGTTAATTAATATTTGATGTAATTTGACTTTCATTTACTATTTGATTGAAATAAAAGTTATATAATTAAATTTCAAAGTTTCTTGTAATAAGGGATAATTTAAAATAAATTTGTTTTATTAATATAATTAATATTTTCTTTAAATATATATTATTATTAAAAAATAGAAATGCATTAAATAAGAGAGAGATGAGGGAAAAAATGATGAGAATGAATATGGAGGTGACACGTGGCACTAAAAAACCTTTATTTATTATATAGTACAGATTATGGATGCTTATTATTTAATTATAGAAAATTATGGTATCATTAAGTGTCACACCCTCGCTACAAGTAATTGTTGCGATACAGTTTGTGCCAGATCGTCGGATCCGTTTCTCGTGTTATTGTTGGCATTTCGCACGTTCCTTCGTGGAGGCATTTTCTCTACACGCATATGTACACAAGTATGATATCAATTTTAAGTTTTTATGTGAATCAAAAGAGTGTAAAAGCGTTTAATCATAATGCATTTTTCCCATTCATAGCTTGAAAATTTGGGTGCATATTACAGTAGTACATGAACGATAGTACAACACCATACATTCTTGATCACACAAAATACTTAAAATAGACAATATTAGTCCTAGGTTACACACACTTAACGGTACAATTGAATGCTTATGCTAGCAATGGACACCACTAGTGCTACAGCGATGGCGACTCGGCTCTGAATGCGGGCTGTGCGAGCATCTCTCATGGCAGTAGTGGTCCTTTCCTGGTTCTGCATGATGTCTTGTTCCAGTTCATTCATATGTCCCGACATATCCGTAGCAAGGTCAGTGTGAAAGTCTAATCGGGCTTTCATGTCAGTACCACGGGATGTTAGCCATCCAAGGCTTTCGATGACTTCATCCTTCCAGTCAAAATACCTATACAACTGAACATACTCTTTGGTGGATTCTCATGGGGTAACCACTTGCAGGGCTTTAGTAGATGGTTCACCGATTCCAGTTTCTCGAAGGTGACCTTTTTGGTTAGATGGGTTCTTTTTCTAGCGTTTTCTTTTGTCCTTGCTTTGGGACGTTCAAGCCTCATTGGGGCCGATACTGTACAGTGGACTAGTAGCGTTAGACTTTAGGTCTTTCTGAGTAGTGGAGGGACAACGGGAATCGGACTTGGTACCACTGCTTTCGGCTGGAAGCCACATGGGGCATTTTCCCAAAACATGCTCGTGCGGATGATCAGGTACGTTTAGGTCAATGGTCCTTGTCGTATCTGGTCTGGTTACATAGGCTGCTCGTGGACAAGGTGGTTTGGCGGTGACATAGTCGGATTCATCGGCTGACGAGTCGGATGACGAGGCCATACCTGCATTATGATAAGGTAAGTAGGATTTAAGGTATAAACTTTGTATGTAAGATATGCATATGCAATAGTATTTAACACAAAATTTATTACTATTATTCCATACTAGAAACCTTACATAATATAGATAGTCGTAATTAAACGCGACACAGGCGCCACACGTTTACATTGATCTCATCCTACACTAGTCGTCCAACATTCAAGAGAAGTGAAAACAACACACACACGATTAATCCCCAAATTACCACTTTCATTCTGAGACCTTGATCATGCAATTGGCGAACACGTTCCACCGAAAGATAGTCTCGCTCCCAACTTCCGGGTGGTAACCTTACAATGGGAATTCCAATGATAGGGGTCGAAGGTCCTCCGACTTCGTGAATTGAGGTAGGTTGGCGACGAGGTGAAGGGAGTCGGGGAGGTTGCTGGGGTTGCAGTGGTTATGGTTGTCGTGGTGGCGACATTCCTTGCGGCCAAGTTCTTCGTGCAATTGGTCGAGACCTCAGGCCTGCTGCAGGTGCGGCTATTGGTAGTTCCGCGTTCGGGCGAATGTTCAAACTTCTAGACACGGATGTACTTCGGCTGCTACTAGAGTGTTCCGAGGGTTCCTCTGTGTCGTTATTTGCTGAGTTCTCATGGGATCGAGCAGTCGACATTTCTAAGGACATAAATACTTTCGTATAAATATATTACGAGTTTATACTAAGGTCATAACATGTTCCTATATGCATGCATCTCTTATAGTTTTATTTTATCTTACCTTTACTTATTAATTTCAAGAGTAAGTTATAGTCTGTAAAATCTAATTCTCTATAACCATTGGCTCTGATACCAATCTGTCACACCCTCGCTAAAGCGGAAACACAGGAATGTAACTTAATACTGGATAACATGAGCGCATAGTACATATAGAGAATAACATGTTACATCATCGGATATTATGATGTTCTTGAAAATTAATAAAAATGAGTACAAGTTGACTTCCTAAGCTAGTTAGCCCTATTAGGTCGGCAAAATGCGTAGGTCTTCTAAGGTACTCTTATTCTTGTGAGATGCTTGACTTGTTACTTTTTTCCTGAAAAGCATGCAAAAAAGTGTCAATCAAAGGGTTGGTGAGTTCGTCGGTTTTTAACTTAGAAATTACTTGCTTTTGAAGTAGATAGCACGAGGCTCATCGTACTTATTAGTTGTATTTTTACTTATACTTTAGATAGCGCATAGGCGCATCTTAATTACTCTGTAGATAGCCCTTGGGCGTATCTTAACTATGCTGTGGATAGCCCTGGGCCTTCCGTACTTTCTTTACAAGTAGTTGTAAACATATTACATGGGCGATAACCAAACCTATTGACCTGAACTGGTGCCCCTGCTTGCAAATGCCTTATCATGGAACATTCGCCTCTACTCTTTGGAAATAAGCATCCACACAAGTTCTGTTGATTTATGCGTTCAACATCACATGGATGGGAGTTTGTCAAACTCCGATAGTACTATCAATATTAATCCATCGGCTCTCGAGTTAATTGGTTATCATAATACTTGGGGACTTAGAGTGATAATACTGGCCACATGTAAACGTAACTACTTAGAGGTTCTGGAACCTCGAGCATGCTTTTCCCCCAAAAACGTAAAGTAAAAGTGGGGCTACGAAAACTCACCTTGATTCTTGAATGAAGTTATAAAGTGGGATGATACGTTCTACTCGAGCGCTACAAATATGTAAACACTTCTTAAGTTCGCAAGCCTTGGCTTTTATGCACAATCTCTAAATATGGATGCATGTTTGCTCACATTTTATGCGTTTATTATCCGAAGTATGTTCTCGTCGTTTAAGTTAAAGTGTTACCCCTTATATCCCCTTGGGACTTGACTCATTTATTATCTGTCTCATCAAATTTTATCTCTTTTTGTATCAAGAAATGGACCTTGATTATCTTAAACTCCTAAATCTTTATTTTTGTGTGTCTTTAGTAATTATCGTATTTTTTGATAACGAACGTGTGTTTTAACTAAAACGTTTTATACAAAATGCCTTGTTTTCATAAATATAATCTCTTTACCTGTATAAAAATTCTATATTGCACAAACTCTTGAAAACCCTTAACTAGTAAATAAAGAAAGTATTTTCATCGAAAAATAACCAATACAACGCTTTTTATCGTAAATAGTCTTGAACTTTAAAGAGACCTCTATTCCTTTGAAACCATACTAGTTTTTATAAAATAAGTTTATTATTTCTAAAATATTATCTCGGTACACTTGTATACTTGTCCGAGTTATCTTGTTTCTTTTGTTATTTACAAATATTCTTGAATAGTTATCCGTTAAAAATGCTAACTCATTATTTAGTACATACTCTTAACCTCTTTTGATTAATATCATGCTAAACCTTTTCACGTGAATCTTACTTATTTTTAATGAGAAGTAGAAATTAGGTGGTTTTCTTGACTTTGATACTAACCATGTTTACCCGGTTCGTACTCGTCTCATGTTCTTTCGTTTTAAGTTTTCTACTAACTTTTATGATGTTATTATGGCTACTTGAAGTGTGTGGATTCTTGTTTTGGTTTGATGAACTCTACTAAATGTATGCATGCACATGTTATGTTGATTATATATATATATATATATATATATATATATATATATATATATACTTTTAGTTAACACTTTTCACGTTCATATGTTGACGATAACCGTTACGTGTGTTTTCTTGAATCATAGGACACAACATTGAATATTGAATCATAGGACACAACCTTGAACTTAGCCAGGTAAGTCACACATGATCATACAACCTCAGGAACATGAATCCTTCAACATAACACATGAATGGTGTGAAGGGTTTTCAAAGAACACCATCACCCAAGTGTTATTTTATGTAGGTGTTATATGTATATGTTTACTTATTCTAGTTAGTATATATGCATAAAATCATGAACTCTTGCTAAATAAAAGATGTGCATGCATGGACTGTGAATGCTAAGATGTATAAAACTCGATTAACTTACCAAGTGGGGCTTCAAATGGTGATTCCAAATGCTAAACTTCAAAACACACAAAGTGTGTGTGTGTGTGGGTGTGTTCAGCCGAGAGCAAGAGGGAGGGAGAGGGAGAGTGAGTTGTGTGATTTGGTGTAACATTTCTCCTTGCTTAAGCCTTCTATTTATAGTGAAGTTTTCCATACCTAACTCCTCAATCATGTTGGTCAACATAGGAGTTAGTGAGCATAGTGAACTCATGTGGAAAATTTGAAAGAGGTGAGGGGTTGGGGGTGGGTTTCGGCCAAAATAGGAGGAGAGGGGAGGGGGTGGGGTGAGGACAATTGGGTAGATGACAAAGGTGGAGATGTGTGGCAATTTAAACATGTGGGGATCTAATTTTTATAAAACCTTAAGTCTTTTATAAAAATATACATGCATTCATGGATTTCCTAGGATAATTATGTCATATATGCAAAGTATATGGTTTATGTCTTGTTTAATTATCTCATAATTTAACATTGGTTATCTAACTTGTTAAAGATGAATATATATATATATATATATATATATATATATATGTATGGATACTATATAATTTATATCATCTTTACTATAATTGATCAAGTGTATTTCTAAACACATTACGTGAACTTGATTAAGTGCTCATAGTTTATCGTAACGTATCTCTCTTCACATTCCTATGAATGTGTATTACTTAGATGTAAGCCTCGGCTCATATCTTGATTCGGACTCTTTCGAATAAATCTCTACGATAAACTTTTGTATCGTAATTGATTGTTAGGGATACTTGATTTAAGATCAAACATACTTGTTTACTCGTAGCTCTATTACTCATTGTCGATGTATTATATATATATATATATATATATCACTGCGAATTGTTCATTCACAAAATACATCGCAACTTACTATGTTCCTAACTTGAACACAAATAATCATAGTTAGACTTGACAAAGTACGGGATTAACGTTTGCTAAATTGATGATTGTCACATTAAGTAAATAAATTTTTTAGTGAACATATTATATTACACGGGCTTAACAAAATTTATAACTGTCACGTCAAAATACATTTTTAAATACATATTTTGACGCGCGCATTTGTTAACATATTACATTACTAGATTTAACCCCATGTGTTACATGGGGTAAAACATTAAGATTGTATTGGTAACTTTTTCATTTTATTAAATATTAAGATTATATGGATTAAAGTAATCAAAACTTCAAAAAAATACATGAAAATAAATTTCATGAGTGGTATACTTTTTGCAATTCATTAAATTACATGATAAATGAAACCTTATAATGATGATTTATAAATATGAAAATACTTACAATATTTGATGTGGTATTGGTAATTTTTGCATGTTTAACACCCACTAAATGTAACAAATAATAGAGTTTCTTTACTCAATGACTGAAAACACGAAATAGCCAAAACCTTTCGAAAAAAGGTCGAAATAGTTTACTTTCTGTCATTTCATTATTGTAATTTCAGTTTCTGTATTTTACTGTTTTATTTAGCTAAGTCTGGACTGTCGAAACTACTTAGTTTCGATTGAGTTTCTTCAATCGAAACTAGTAGTTTCGATAGATAGTAAGTTTCGACAAGTTAGTCAATCACTTGTAAATGTTCAACCAAAACTAGTAGTTTCGGTTGGCATAGTTTCGATACCTGTTGCTTACTATAAATAGCCTAGTTTGAGAAATTTTAGGGTGTAAGTAGCGGCTGTAACCCTGAATTTCTCTTTCACTTTGTTCTTCAATCAATACATCTTGCGTACTTGTTTGATACATGTTCTTACAATTTCATATCAAACTTGTATTGATTGTGAGTGTGTTTAGCTTGTTATCTTCACCAAAAATCTGTTTCTATCCTCTGTTTCACCTCCATACACACTGTTTCCACCTTTGTGTGTGGAGAATCGATCATATGTGAGATTTCAAGTTTAAATCTAGACTTACAATTGGTATCAGAGCTTTATGCTCTTGTTTCTGAGTATTATCATGTTTTTGTGATCAATTCTAGGTGTTTACTGGGTTTTTTTATTGAAGTTTTCTGCATCTGGACTCTACGAGCACTGTTTCATCGCCGTCGGTACTGTTTCATCGATTTTCGACGTGTTTTTGATAGAGGTTTCAAAATCAGAGGTAGAATTTGCAGTCATGACCTTTTGACGAGACTCTTTGCTGGATTGGATTGTTATTTTGAAGATTTTGATTTCTGAGATTGATCATCAATGGAGGTTTTCTAACTTGGGGAAGAAGACCTCGAAACTACTCTGGGGAACATTCTGTTGATCATCGAATCTTTCTGTCTGCACCCGGTCTGGTAGAGGTACAATAGAAACTAGCTTTGTTTGTCTTGTTCTCATCGAAACTACTGTTTGCAGCTTTTCAATCGAAACTAGTTGTAATCGAAATTTGTATTGATTTTGAATCGAAACTTGGACATCCAAACTAGTTGTAATCGAAACTAGTTGTTTTTACGGGAATGCTACTTATTTTGACCAAGGGATTCTTCATCGAAGCTAGTTGTTTCGGGATATGTTCTTCAATCGAAACTATAAGTTTCGGGCAGCTTTTTCTTCAATCGAAACTAGGAGTTTCGATCAAGTATTTCTCTATCAAAACTAGTAGTTTCGATTAAGGTTACCCACCCAAAACTAGTTACTGTTTTAGTTTCGATTCCTGATATTATGGCAACTTCAAGTTCAACTGAGTACTCTGGAGGAAACAAACCACCTGCTCTTGTGTCTACAAGGGACCTTGATGACTGGACAAAGAAGATGAAGCTTTTCTTCCAATTTCATGATCATACTTTGTTGAACTCTATCACTGATGGTCCTCACAAGCCTGTTATCACTACTGCTGATGTTCAACGTCCTAAGACAGTAGCTGAATATGATGAGAAGGATCTTGCTTTGATTGCCCGAGACAACAAGGCTTATGGGACTATTGCTATGGCTATTCCTATGGATATATTCAACATCTTTGCTGAGTACACCACTACCAAAGACTTATGGGTAGCCTTGTGCACCAAATTTGAGGGAAGTGCTGATGTCAGGGAGAGTAAGAGAGATCTGATCAAGAAGCAGTATGAGATGTTCATCAGTGTCAGAGGTGAATCAATGTCTGATTTGATCAACCGTTTCTCAAGCATCGTATCTAGGTTGAAAGTAATGGGTGTTGAGTACCCTACTCTGGAGCTAAACAAGAAACTCCTAGATGCTCTTCCTGAGGAATGGAATATGTATCGTATCATGATCAAGAAGACTGAGAATCTGAGTGCTTTGTCTCAACAAGAAGTCTAAAGCATCCTTGAATCTTATGAGATTGAGATCAAGAAAGGAGCAGTTACTCCAACAAATCAGTCTGGAAACACAGCTCTTATTACCGGATCAAGCTCTTCCAGTAGCCCATACTTTCATACTGATGTTCCTCCTTCTGCTGCTGCAATTCAACCTACCAGCTCCTCTGCTCCTCAGAAGTCCATTACCATGATTCCTGATGAATATGTCCCAATCATGACTGCTTTCATGTCGTGCAATGATGCATTGATTTTGGGAAACCTAACACCGGTTAGCTTTCAACCTGATTACTTAGAGCAGATCAATCCTGATTATTTGGAGAAAATGGACATTGATTGGTATATGGCCGTGCTGACCTTAAGAGCCAAAAGATTCATCAAAAGGACTGGTTTAGACAGATTCAAGCAGGGGAAGACTCTTGGGTTTGATATCAAGATGGTGAGATGCTACAATTGTGATCAGCTGGGTCACTTTGTCAGAAACTGCAAGGAGCCGTCCTCCAAGGATCAGCAAGAAAAGAAGATTTCCTCTAGAAAACAAGCTGCTAATCCTCCCAAGACAAACACATCTTCAAGTTCCACAGCTCTTGTGTGTCAAGCTGATGGACACTATCATTGGGGAGAACAAGCTGAGGAAGCTGCTGATAAAGCCTTGATGGCTGATGTGGAGGACAAGGGCAAGTGTGTCATGATTGAACCTGCTGAGGATCTCACTGTTGTGCCTGCTGAGGTTATTTCTAAACTTTGTAATGCTAGATCTTGCTTACATGAAATTCAAAAATACAGATTCATTAATCAAGCTTTGATTAATGAACGAGATCATATTAAGGTGATGTATGACTCTGTGGCCAAAAATGAGAAACTAAACTTAAAGAAAATTCATGATATTTCTGGTGAAAACCGTTCTTTAATTGTGCAACTTAATACTCAAACCATTAATAATAAAATTTTGATTGAAAGAGTCGAAAAGGCAGAAAAGAATAAATTACAAGTTGACTACATGGATATGGATTAAAAAAATTTGTTTGGTATAATTGATAAACAATTTAACAGAAAAGGCACAAAGGGTCTTGGTTATAATTCTCATCCACCACCTTATTCCAAACCAGGTAGATTTTCTGACATGCCTGTTGTTCATGTTCCTACCCCTTTTGTGTGCACCTTATCTCCTGATGATTATATTACGTCCTCTGATTCTGACAGTTTTGCTTCATGTGCATAATCAAATCGTGTAACTTTCGAAGATGATTGTGATGAGAGTACCAATGTTAGAAATGTTTTAAATGAACTTGAATCGGATGAATGTAATAATATGTCTGTGTCAAAACAAGTATTTGTGAACACATTGAAAACTTGTATTTTGATTATGTGCCTGCTGAGCATACGGGATTGGGATGTGATATTTCAAAATTTAAAAATGCTTTGCCTTTTGTTCCTAAATCTTTGAATATTGTGCCATGTGTTACCAAGTTTAAAAGTGCAGGAATTATTGTGAATGATGTACCACGTGAAACCATGAGCAACATGGACTTTTTTAAAGGAAGAACATCGTCTTCAAGACAAAGTTATTGATGAGAGAACCGTCTCATGTTCAGATGCCTCAACATCCCAATCATCTTCATCTTATGATGATAATTTTCAGGCTAAGATATCTTCTGAAAAAAATTGTTTTAGTTGTGGTGCTTCAAATCATGTTTCAAAAAGTTGTAAATTGACAACCACCGATTGTAATGAAGAATCGTCTCCCAAAATATCCTTGAATTCAAATATATCGTCTAAGTCTTCTCATAGTAGAACAATAGGCGTAAAAGAATTAAAAATGCTAAAAATTATTTGAAAAGAACCTGGAAAATTAAAAATAATGTTCTATTTGATGACCATGCTTCATCTAAGGAGGAATCTGATTATGATTCCAATGTGATGTCCTATCCTGACAAGAAACTTCCTGATAGAAATGGTATTGGTCAAAACGTCTAAATGGTCTGTTGTGTATAGGGTCAATCAAGAAGAACCGGAGATAACATTTGGCATGTAGATAGTGGATGTTTGTAGAAGCATGTTTTTGTAACTATAGATTAAATTCTATGTATCGGTGTACTAGGCTAGTACGCAGGAGGGTGTTCCTGAGTACTTAGCTTGTTCACCATTTTTGTCCTGCGTACTTAGTAAGTACGCAAGGCTTTTACCTTGCGTACTTGTCAAGTACGCATGACCAAACCCTGCGTACTTAGACAAGTAAGCAGGTAATGTTCCTTCCCCTATAAATAGAAGACTTGTCTTTATTTGTAGGTGGAATTCTAGAACTAGGTTGAGAGGTGTCCGGGTCGGGACGAGCTCTCCCGACCCCTGGACCGTGAGCTTAGATGAGAGATGTGTGCTCCTTCGGTATGTAGTCTGTAATACGGGATGACTTCTATGTTATGGATTACGTGTCGTTTCATTATCTTTTGTCTTTGTACGTGTTTCTCTGTCTCGTTTTCTTAGTTCCCACACAAATCACAGAACAGGTCCGTGTATATCCGTTGTGCGACGAGGCTCCCGAGACCTACAAGTGGTATCAGAGCCTCGGTGTTCGTTGATTAGTGTTCCAGTTTCGGGTTTTAGGGTTTTTGAGCAGATCTGAGTTATAAAAGTTCGCTACTTTTTCTTGCAAAAATCCTCAAAACTGAGTTTGTTATCACTTTATTTGGTGTTTGGAAGGCTAAGGGTTTGTTAGATGATGATTTCTAAGCTTTTGGAAGCATCAATTTCTCAGATCCATCACTTTTCGAGCATTCTCCTCAAGATCCGTCAAGAACACTGTTGTACTGAACAAGTACGTAGAATCACCTTTTCTGCGTACTTGGTTAGCCCTGCATACTTAGTAAGTACGCATGAGAAGTGACCTGCGTACTTAGCTAAGTACGCAAGAGCATTTCTCTACGCACTTAACAAGTACACATGGATACTTGGCTTTACGTATTTACTAAATACGCATGAACACCCTTTATGTGCGTATTTACTAAATACGCATGAACTATCATCTGGGATTCAAAAAAAAAACTTCTTTTGGCCAAAATTTTTAGGGATCATTTGTACACGTGTTTCGGGCCATTTTTGAGAAGATAGTAATTTTGGTTTTTTCGGACCAGAATTTGTATATGATGTGGCTTGGCGAAACACAGATGAGATTTTTGTTGGATGATACCACTTGTCATACATCGTTTAAGTGTCCATACCTGAAAATGTAGGATACGAGTATCCGGGATACTTATTTAATAGGGTATGAATGTTGAACTAATGGGAGCAATTGGGTCGTCATCGGTTAAAGGTTTCATTCTATTTGTGAAGAGGTGGCTGCTTTGGGTCTTTCGGAAAAGGAATCATCTTGTTTAGGTATTCAAACCTGAATATGTGGCCTACGAGTAGCCGGGATACTTCTTTAATAGGGGATGAATACTGGAACAACTTGAACCCAAGGATTTGTTGTTTTGGATCTTTGCAAAGGAATAAAAGAATAAAATCCTGGAGTTGGCTAGTTGTGCTTTTTGAGGATTTGAGTGAAGTGATGATGAAGCTGGTCATAGTTTACAGAGAAATGAGGGGGATAAAATAAAAATAAATGTATGATCAACCATGATTTCCCGTGTAAACTATATTTTTCGTGCTCATTGGTCAAGCCTGTGTTCAAGATTTGATGTGATTCAATTATGATGGGATTTCTCATTTGGGATCTAGGCGGAATCCAGATAGACAACCTAGTTATGGAACTTCACCGCGGTGAATGTATACAGATTAGGAGGTGTGAACCAGGAATGAAGATCTAATTGAAGAATGTTGGAATTTGGATATAAGGTGATCACTGCTGAGCATGATTTTCATGTTTGATTCTATCGTGTGTTTTCAAGATGAAGCTGGATATTCGTTGGATTATTAGTTGAAGATGGAACCTTTTATCATTGGCCGATGGGATAGGAAACATACCCTTGTTTCTGGTCTAGTCAGATGGAGCTTAAACTAAAAGAGGAAATTGGAAATGAATACCTTCGGGAATTTGGTTGACTCGTGAAGATACAGGATAGAGTTGGACACATCTGGTGTGAAGACTAAAGTTTATCTTACTGTAATTCCTATGGGAGCTGATTAGTTTGATGCATGTTATTGGAAATTCAAACTCTCTATCATATGCCAGCTGATTTGGAGTTGTCTTAGTCTACTATTGTTACCTGGTTAGGAAGACATTGTCAGACTCAGAGTTCTAAGTCAGGGTGGAGCAAGCTACTGCTGAGAGGATGAACTACAATGAGTTATGTTGGGTTAGTTGGTTCCTATTGAAGCACTTGGTTTGGTCTACAATGAAAGCTACAATTATGAGGGAGTCGTGTGTATCACTCGGAAACTGAAGACTGAAGTTTGAATATTTGAGGATCTCAAGTGGAATGCCAGAAGATCAAGTCTCGCCAGAAGACACATGATGTCATTAGTTTAGAGGGAGTCTGTTAGGACATTCTTTGTAAACTGATGATTATCAGTGTTAGTGATAGATAGAATTTGATGCTACAGTTAAGAGGGAGTTTGTAGAAGCATGTTTTTGTAACTATAGATTAAATTCTATGTATCGGTGTACTATACGCAGGAGGGTGTTCCTAAGTACTTAGCTTGTTCACCAGTTTGGTCCTACATACTTAGTAAGTACGCAAGGCTTTTGCCTTGCGTACTTGTCAAGTACGCATGACCAAACCCTGCGTACTTAGACAAGTATGCAGGTAATGTTCCTTCCCCTATAAATAGAAGACTTGTCTTCATTTGTAGGTGGAATTCTGGAACTAGGTCGAGAGGTATCCGGGTCGGGGCGAGCTCTCCAGACCCCTGGACCGTGAGCTTAGATGAGAGATGTGTGCTCCTTCGGTATGTAGTCTGTAATACGGGATGACTTCTATGTTATGGATTACGTGTCGTTTCATTATCTTTTGTCTTTGTTCGTGTTTCTCTGTCTCGTTTTCTTAGTTCCCACACAAATCACAGAATAGGTCCGTGTATATCCGTTGTGCGACGAGGCTCCCGGGACCTACAATGTTCAAGACATATGACTGGTCATTTTAATTTGCTGCAAAATTATCATCTAATTGATGGAGAGTATGTAGCTTTTGCTGGCAATCCAAGAGGAGGGAAGATTGAAGGACAAGGAACAGTATCGAACGGTGTAAATAGTCTGGAATTTGTCAATTTTGTTCCTCAATTGAAGTACAATCTAATGAGTGTCTCTCAGATTTGTGACAAGGATTTCTATTCCTTGTTCAATTCAAGAGAAAGTCTAATCTTGAAGCCTGGAGTGGTGATTCTAGAAGAACTTATTCTCATGTGTGCTCCTAGAAGATACAACACATACAGCTTGGATATGAACAACCCATCGGGCATTGAATCATGCTTTTTTTCAAAAGCTTCCGAAGATGAATCTTTCCTGTGGCATAAGAGGTTGGGACATGTAAATTTCAAAACTATAAACCGATTGGTTCGAGGAAACCTCGTTACTGGATTACCTCTTAAAGATTTCTCTCCTGTGGAACACTGCATCTCATGTTCCAAGGGAAAACAACACAAATCTTCTCATAGCCCTAAAACCACAAATTCCATTGACTCTCCTCTCCAATTACTTCACATGAATCTCTTCGGTCCTGTGAGTGTCATGAGTCTTGGACGAAAGTCGTACTGCTTAGTGGTAATCGATGATTTCTCTCGGTTTACTTGGGTGTTCTTCCTAGCTAAGAAAGATGAGACGCCAGAGATTTTGAAAACCTATCTTCTTCAAATTGAGAACCTCTTCAATCTAAGTGTGAAAACTATCCGCAACGATCAAGGAACAGAATTCAAAAATGCCACTCTTGATTCCTTCTGTGAAAGCAAAGGAATTTCTTGGCAATTCAGTGCACCTCGTACTCCTCAACAGAATGATGTAGCTAAAAGGAGAAACCGCACTTTAATTGAAGCTGCACGAACTATGATCGTTGACTCTAAGCTTCCTGTGACTTCTGGGCTGATGCGGTCAACACTGCATGTTTTGTGCAAAATCGGGTTCTCATCACCAAAAGTTGCAACAAGACATGAGATCATGTACAAGCACAAGCCAATTATTGATTTCTTTAGAAAATTTGGGTGTGTGTGCACAATGTTGAATACTTCAGATCAGCTGAACAAGTTTGAAGCCAAAGCTGATGAATTCTATTTTATGGGGTACTCATCCAATCAACGAGCTTTTCGTGTCTACCATAAGAAGAGAAGGATAGTGCTGGAGTCAATTGACATCAATTGGCATGAAAACAATCATACGGACGCAGCAGACGATCCTAATTGGATTTTTGATGCCGATTCATTGTTTAAGTCATTTAATCTTCCTGAGCTTTCTAATGAATCAACTCCTGCTAATCCTTACTTCTCTTTGAACAATCTAGGGAACATAAATAATCAAGGTTCTTCCTCATCCTCTCATATTGAAATCCCCGTACCTGCTGATTCTGAATCCAATATGGAGTCTTCCGGTTCTGGTGCAACAAGTGAAACGATTGAAGACAACACAATTCCAATAGTAGATGTTGCACCACAATCACCTGTTGAAGATCCTATTGGTAATGTAGTTGATTTTCCTGCTGAAAATATTACAAATTTGGAAGAAGTCTTGGAAGAAGATGAGATTCCTCAGTTGAGAATTCACAAGAATCATCCCACCAACAACATCATTGGTCCACTCAATGTGGGTGTTCGTACCCGGAGTGCATGTGATGCTTTAGATAACAGCATGTTCTCATGCTTCATATCTCAAGTCGAACCTAAGAATATCAAAGCAGCTTTGCTTGAGAATAGCTGGGTGGAAGCTATACAAGAAGAGTTACAGCAATTCTCAAAATTAAATGTGTGGAATCTGGTGGATCTTCCCAAGAACAAAGTACCTATCGGCACTCATTGGGTATTTCGAAACAAAAAGGATGAAGGAGGAATTGTGATTCGAAACAAAGCTCGTTTGGTTGTTCAAGGCTTCTATCACGAAGAAGGGATTGACTTTGAGGAATTGTTTGCACCAGTGGCTCGCTTAGAGGCTATCAGAATGTTTCTCACCTATGCAGCATATATGGACTTCACTGTTCATCAAATGGATGTCAAAAGCGCATTCTGTATGGAAAAGTTCAAGAGGAAGTATATGTCAAGCAGCCACCGGGTTTCATTGATCCTAACTTTCCAGATCGTGTCTACAAGTTAGACAAGGCACTGTACAGTCTTCACCAAGCACCTCGTGCGTGGTATGAAACTTTATCAAAACATCTGCTTGAGAATGGTTTCACACGAGGAGCAATTGACCAAACTTTGTTCAAACGAAAGGATGGAAAGGATACAATCATGGTGCAAATTTATGTGGATGATATCATTTTTGGATCTACCAATCCTCGTCTTTGCAAAGAATTTGAAGACGTGATGCGTTCTAAATTCGAAATGAGTTCAATGGGAGAAATGAAGTTCTTTCTAGGATTGCAAGTTGATCAGTCCGAGTCTGGAATTCTCATTCATCAAGAGAAATATGTGAAAGAAATCCTGACCAAGTTCAAAATGGCTGATTCCCATCCAGTAAAAACTCCTGTAGAAGTTCGACATTATCTGATTCCTGATGTGGATGGTGAAAGCGTTGATCAGCATCTCCATCGCTCTATGATAGGATCTCTCATGTATCTCACAGCCAGCAGACCCGACATCATGTTTTTGCAGTGTGCTTGTGTGCACGTTTTCAGGCTAATCCTAATGTTGAAGCACTTTTGTGTGACAAACACTCTGGATATTGTCTTAGCTTTTGTACTTGTCTTGTATGTATTAGTCTTTGTATGTTAGTGTCTGTACGTATTAGTTATCGAGTTTTAATTACTAATGTATGTACTAGTCGTCTGTTTTCTCTAAGTGTTTTACGCACTTAGCATGTGCACAGGAATTACTTCATGTGTACTTAGCAAGTACGCAAGAATACTCCAGGAACAATTTGCCCTGCGCACTTGTTAAGTGCGTAGAGATCAGGTCTAGTATAAATAGGCTAAGTTAACAGAAGTTATGTACGCAGACATTTTGCACTCAGTTGTATTCTATCTGTAACCTTCAAGTTTATAATAGAAGGAGTTTGAAAGTGATTTCGTTGTCGGTTTTCCTTTTGTTACTTGATTCTCCACCTAGTCACCGGCATTCCGCACCCGGTCCGACTAGTCACACACCCACACGTAACGATCCGAGACACCCGGGGACCTACACCTAAACTCTCTCATCTATCTGCTGTCAAACGTATTTTGAGATATTTAAAGTATAAGCCAAAATTGGGTATGTGGTATCCTAAAAATGATTTGTTTGATCTTGTGGCTTATTCAGATTCAGACTACGGGGGATGCAACTTAGACCAAAAATCCACTTCTGGAGTTTTTCAGTTCCTTGGCAATCGCCTTGTCTCATGGCAATGTAAGAAACAATCCACCATTTCCCAATCCACCGCCAAAGCCGAATACATTGCCGCCGCCCTCTGTTTTTCCCAAGTCAGATGGATACACCATCAGATGCTTGACTATGGGATCACATTCCATGAAACACCCATTCTATGTGACGACACTGCCGTTCCCCATACCACCAAAAACCCAGTTCAACATTCCAAAACCAAACACATTGAAATCAAACATCATTTTATCCGTGATTGTGTTGAGAAGAAGCATATTCAAATTGTTGAAGTCAAAACCGACAAGCAAACCGCAGACATCTTCATAAAGACGTTTGACTCTACCAGATTTGCCCAACTGGTAGAGATGCTTGGAATGATAAACTTTCAGTAAACCTTGTGAATATTAGTGTGTTTCATGTTTATGATTAATTGTCAAGAAAATTCCGAAAAGATTTTATTTTTCTGTATAGTTACTTTTCGTTACAAGCAAATCTTTTGGGGGAGAAATGAGAATTCAATATTGAAAAGAATTGCTTTGTATATAGTCTTACAGGTGGTTTTGTTACAGGAAAATTGAATCTGACCTTTGAGAAATGATAGAGTCTGATCTCATCTCTTGGACATGGAATGGACCAAAGGCGATGGTGTTTACTGAGGTATAGCTGGTAGACCCGGCATATGGCTAAAACGTGTAAGTAGTGTGAAAACCTAAATTTTATCTCATACTTGTGTGTTTGAACCCATTATTGAAACATCTAACCCAATTTATATATCTAAGAAAACCAATTCAATCAGATACAGTCTTACGTGTTGGATTCCTATTCATACGCCAAATGACTGTCAAAGTAACGATATTTACCACCGATGACCTCGTATGTTTTGCTTACGCAAAGATCTAGGGTGTTCATCCTTTTCCCATCCACTTGGATGATTTGACCCCGTTTGTTTTGCTTACGCAAAGATCTCGGGTGTTCAACATTTTTCTATCCGCTTGTATAATTTTACGACTTCTTCTGTTTTGCTTACGTAAAGATCTAAATGGTCGTACCTTTTTAATATCTACTTGGATATTTTTCATTTTAAAATCTTCTAATCCACTTGGATTTCTTATTTTTCTTTAGTGGTACTTTAAAATTACTAAGATGGTACCTTGGTTAATTAGAAAGAGATGATAGGATGAAGATGGGTATTTCTTGAGGATTGATAGGTTTTTCAAAAAACCATTTTATTTCAACATGTGGGGTACACCTTGTATCTTTCTTAAATAGTACCTTATAATCACATGAAATATATGTACAAGCAAACATTCGGGTTTACTTTGCACAAATATCAGTTATCTTCAGGGACTCACAGTAGCTAATTGCAAAAGGAAGTGTTTCAAGAGACTGACTAGATCTGATCTCATGTTGGATCTTTTCCAAGAAGATAAATGTAAATATCTTGTGAACAGTTTGTGTTTTTATTATTTTATTTTTTATCTGTTCTTGCCTATCGAAACTCCAAAGTCAGTCGAAACTATCTTTTGTCTATCGAAACTCCAAAGTCAGTCGAAACTATCTTTTGTCTATCGAAACTCCAAAGTCAGTCGAAACTATCTTTTACCTATCGAAACTCCAAAGTCAGCCGAAACTATCCCTTGCCTATTGAAACTTCAAATCACCTGAAACTTCTTTTGCCTATCGAAACTAGTAGTTTCGATAGAGGCATTTTGGTCATTACCGTCATGAGAAAATTAAATGTGTTTATAATCAAGTTCCTTCGTCGTCAAGCCTCACTTTACCGTCTCCGATCATTTTACACCTTCTCTCTCACACACAAAAGCTCTCATACCTTCAGTCTAAGTTGCGAAATCAGTTTTTCTCACTTGATCCTCCGCCGTCGTCTTCATCAGGTAACATTTCCGGTTTGTATATGTGTAACTGATCAAAATGTAGACCTAGGGCTTGATTTCCGAGGTCTTTGATGACTAAATCTTCATAATCACGGTCGTTTTGGTTCTATTTACTGATTACATCATCTACATTATCTGTGTTTTAACATATTTGTGTATATATTTGCAGTTTTATCCGTCAATCATTGGTAAGATGAAGTTTTGACTTTCACAGGCCACTCTTAATCCCTCTTTTATCTGTTTCTTGTTCATATGAGTTTGTATATGTTTTTTAGTCTAGTGTCTGGGCGTGTTAAGTATGTTCAAGGGTTTGGGCATTGAAACTAAGGAGTTTCGATAAAAGGATATAGGTTTTTCAAAACATAAACAGGATTTTAATCGAAACTAGTAGTTTCGATACCCAAACTTGTCCTAGTATCTCTGCCCGATACTAGTTGTTTCGATCGAAACTAGAAGTTTTGATAAGTCTTCTCTTAAAGTCTAAGTGGTGATCGAAACTAGTGTTTCGATTGAAACTAGAAGTTTCGATAAGATTTCTCTAACTTTCTAAGTATTGATCGAAACTTGTTGTTTCGATCGAAACTAGTAGTTTCAGTAAGGCAGTTTTCTGAAATGTCTAAGTATTGTATCAATCGAAACTAGTTGTTTCGATAGGGGTTGTCTCAGAAATTTATCTAAGTGTTGGACTGAGTAGTTTCGACCAGAGGTTTTGTTGAAATTCTTCTAAGTGTCAATCTTTGATTAATTCTGTTTGTTTATAGGGATGGATCTTCTATTTGTAAAGAGGCATAATGTCTGTGCTTTTCTTAATGCTAATGATCTAAAGGCTGCAGAGTTTGATCCAGTCCTAACATTCCTAGTAAACTCCAACATTAGCTTCGCCATCAGTCAGAATATACCTGTCTTCGAAACCTCAATCAGGCAATTCTTGGAGACTGCAAAGCTCATAACTATTGACAATGTGGAGCACATTAGGGCTGTTGTTCATAATCAAGAGGTCGTATTTTCTAAAGCAACAGTTAAAGAAGCCTTGCATTTGAATGATGACCCAGCTGCACCATTTGAGTATCCAACCTTCTATGTCAATAATGCTTCAGAAGAATGGGTCACCCGGACGAGTTCAAAAGTGGTCAGATTATAAAGAACTCCTTGCCAAGTCACTGGAGATATATAGTGCACGTGTTCATTCACTGCCTATAAATCAGAAATGGTGGCTTCGATTCAGCAAATATTACAATGGCCTCAGCAATTTTGGGCTTAACAAAGGGCAGGAACTACAATTTTTCTAGTTTAATATTCAGAAAATTAAAGGACAACTTGACAGGAGCAGTGAAGGAGAAATTTCTTGCATATCCAAGATTCCTACAAATTATCATCAATCTTCTTCATCCTGAGCTTCAACAAGGTGGAAACACCTTTGTGTTCGATCATATGTTGGCCAAGACTATCAGTTATATGAGAAGTACAAACAAGAGAACCAACAAGGCTATTGCTTACATTCCTCTGTTCGATCATGTCATTGGCGAAGAAGAAGAAGAAGAATTCATTCCGGATATTGACCCTAATCTAGAAGAAGAAGATATGTCATCCGAGGAAGAAGAAATGAAGATTGAGCAAGATGAAGGGAATCAGCAAGAGGATGAGGCTGAGGCTGAAGCTGAGGTTGATGTTGAAATTGAAATACCTCATGTACAACAAATAGAATAACTTATTGATGAGCCTGTGCAAGAGGCTGTATTTGTTGAGGAAGTTCAGATTCCTGTTGAGCCAGTGGTCAATGTGGATGCTGGTGTTCATGAAGGTGAGGAAGAGGTTGCAGAGTCAAGTGGGACTCTAGATGCGGGAATCTATGGTTCAGACTATTAAAAGTCTGATTCCGATATTCAGACTGAACCACCTGCATCATCCTCCAAGAGGCTAGCTGACACAGACTCAGATTATGAACTTGAAGAGCCTAAGGCCAAGAAAATCAAAACTGGATTTGAGGATGTTTCATCCTCCACTGACTCAAGTGCTGACACCCCACAACCAACACCTCAACCTACACCACCTCCATCTCCACAACAAGTACATATCCCAACTCCACCTACCTCACCATCCCATGAACCAACAACATCTGTACCGAGAGTCAAAACCTTAAGTCTGGAAGTGAAGAAGCTACAAGATCATGTTCAAAAGAAAGATGAAGTTATTGAAAGCTTAAGATCTAAGTTGAATGAGTGCAAAGAGGAGGTTAAAGACCTGAAGCTGGAAGTTGGGGATTTAAATACTCAGCTTGAGGTTCAGTAAACTCAGCTTGAAACCCAACAAAGACTTATTTCAAAACAGCATGAAGAATACAAGGCCTTAGCTGAAATAGTCGAACAGCTCAAAGCCTCTCTGATAAAGCTTGTGCAACAACAAACAACCACTTCAACAGCTCAGGGGGAGACCACATCTAATGTTGAACCTTTGTCTCCTGCCTTTGTCATTGATCTAGAGTCTGCAATGACTATCCATACTGGCCATGCTGCCAAGACAAAGGAGGCTGTTGAAGTTAAGGTTGAAGAACAAGAGTTCGACCTTCCCTCAGCTAGTGAAAGAAGGGAAGCTAGGAAAAGAGGGAAGGGAACTGAGACTAAGATTGAAATGGTGATTCTGGATGAAGAGGATATACCGTCTGATGATGAACTCAATGCCCTACTAGATGAGATTGACAATTTTGGCTACAACGAACTCTATCCATAGATTCTTCCTACAGAAGAACGAGAGACTGAAAAGACAAGGTACTTCACAGAGGAGGGAAATTCAAGCCCTGTCTAATGAAGAGAAAACAGAAGAAGATGTTCAGGTTAACATTGTTAAGCCTGTTATTCCTGAATTAGCCACCACTGCATCTGAAGCTACTCACACTCCAACACAACCTTCCATTGATCCTGAGTTCCCAAATCTGAAGAAACCTTGGTTGAGAAGGATTGTACCAGAGGAGAGCCCACAAACATACGAATGGATAGCCGAACACCAAGAGCTAAAAAGGCCTCCTGTTGGTTGGGAGTATGATGCATAGAGGAAGTTATTCATAGTTAGAAGATACAAGGGAAGAGTTCAGCACTTCAAGAACATGACTGACTTCCAGACTCTCCCCTTCTATGACCTCTGAGATTTGGTCAAACTTCCCCTTCAAAACCCTGGGAATGTCATGATGGCCTCTGATTTTGAACACTTCTTGCACAACCAGGTGAACTGTGACTTCAAGGGGATGAAGCCAAGAAAGACCAAGAAAAATGTTCAAAAACCAGGTTTCATCCCAAGGCAAAGAAACAATATATCTTCTTGAGGTACAAGCCTGCCCAAACTCACAAGACCATCACTATTCCAAAGACCGTGCCTGTCCAACTACAAACTTTCAGACAATGGTATTACAATCCAAACATTGGCAGTGCCATGATCGAGTGTGAAGGAAAGGAAGACATTGTCATCTTTGAGCCTATGGAGATGTTAAAGTTTCAACCTGAAGATCTGGAGGTACTATTCCAGAATCACATTCAGGCTTACAGTGATGAAGATGAGGTGGATGCCAAGGCCTATCAACAGGTTGTGTCTCTCCATGTCAAACCTTACATCCCAAGAACTACTGAAGGACCAGCTGCTTAGTGGAGAGCTGAAGACAGTAATGCAACAGCTTAGGGGGAGATTGTAGAGACATGTTTTTCTGTATAAGCTATTATCATTATTGTATGTTTGAACAATGTTAACTTAGTTTACTTTCTGTCATTTTATTACTGTAATTTTAGTTTCTGTAATTTACTGTTTTATTTAGCTAAGTCTGGGCCATCAAAACTACTTAGTTTCGATTGAGTTTCTTCAATCGAAACTAGTAGTTTCGATAGATAGTAAGTTTCGACAAGTTAGTCAATCACTTGTAAATGTTCAACTAAAACTAGTAGTTTCGGTTGGCATAGTTTCGATACTTGTTGACTTACTATAAATAAACTAGTTTGAGAAATTTTAGGGTGCGAGTAGCGGCTGTAACCCTGAATTTCTCTTTCACTTTGATCTTCAATCAATACATCTTGCGTACTTGTTTGATACATGTTCTTACAATTTCATATCAAATTTGTATTGATTGTGAGTGTGTTTAGCCTGTTATCTTCACCAAAAATCTGTTTCTATCCTCTATTTCACCTACATACACACTGTTTCCGCATTTGTGTGTGGAGAATTGATCATCTGAGAGATTTCAAGTTGAAATCTGGACCTACACTTTTAATATTTAATCTATTACTTAAAATAAAACAAAAAATACAAATAACATTTAAATTTTAATAATATATCGTCTTTTAAATTCAAAATTTAAAATTCGCACTCCTTAATATACCGACACAATTTAAATTTAAAATTCCAAAATTAAATGTGTAGAAATTAAAACTAATAAATTATGATTGAAACAAAACATATCTTTTTGAAGAAAAAAACACGTCATTAAAAAAAATAAAGTTTACAATATAATAAACTTTTAAAAATAAATGTTTACAAATTTTTTAATTTTATTAAAAACTAACTATTAAAATTTTAAAATCAAAATAAAAAAGTATTCATAAAAATCAAAATTAATTAAAAAATTACTAATTAAATATTAGTAAACTTTATTATAACACATATTTATTTAAAATACAAAAGTAGTATTTTTTAAATTTTATATGTAAAATTAAAAAAATGTTGTTTTTTAATATTAAAATTTAAAAACTTGTTTTTTTAATAATACAACTTTAAAACTTTTTTTTTTCAAATCTTCTAATTTTTAATTCTTGATTTTTTAAAATATTCACTTTTGATGCTAATTAAAAAAGTAATTTGATTTAATTGTAATAATGATAAATTGATTTGGTTAAATGTTTATTTATGTAAATTTTCCAAAAAAAAGAAGAAGCTAAATATGTAAAAATTGAATAATGTATGTAAATATGATTTTTTTTTTTTTTGGTGGGGGGGGGATTGTGAGATGAATTGTGGTGATAACACTTGTTAAAACCATTTATTTTTTATTATAAAAGATATATGTGTAATACACAGGTTTATTCAACTAATGTAATACATATGTTTTTAAATACATAAATTTTTATTACTTAGTATATAACATTCATAGGCGGCCCTTAGGGGGGGGGTGACCGTCCGGGGCCCGGTCTCCTAAGGGCACGTAGTTTAAATTTTTTTTATAGATTATATATATTTTTATAAAAGGCCCAACTTGTATCATCTATTTATTTTATTAACCCACTTAAAAATTAAAAAAGACTCACTAATTCTATTACCCATTTATCCTATTAACTCACTTATAAATTAAAAAAGACCCACTAGATTTTCAAACTTATTAAAAAATAACAAAATAAATGGGTTGGAGCGGGTAGGGAACTCAGAAGACGAAGTAGGCAAGAACGGTAGTCGGCAACGTAATTCATTATTCGTTATGTATGGTCGTTAATCGTTATTCGTTTGTTGTAGATTTTGATTATGCCAATATGAGTTTATATTTGGGGCCCGCTTTTTTTAACATGTCCCGGGCTCAAAACGTTTTAAGAATTCTCGGGACCGGCCCTGATAACATTACATTTATTCAACCCATGTAATACACGGGATTCTAACCTAGTAGTCTAATACATTATTAAAAGTGATTAAATGATAAGAAGATTTTAATTATAATTTATCTTAAAACATATTTTTATTACTTTTAAATCTTCATTATTTGTTATTTATAATTCTAAAATATTTGTTAGTTCTTATTTTCACCAGTATTCACAAATCTTAATAAAAATCGTTGTTTTACAACAAATTTGATTTATTTAACCTAGATAATCCATGAGTTTCTAACCTACTATGTAATATAATGGTATATGTAGTTGTTTATATTTTGTTAACCCAAGTTGTACGTCCTTAGCGTATGAAGATTTTCTCAGACGTATTTGGGCATTTTCTTCAACTTTTTACTTCCTAGGCATGAGTAAATTTGGATACAACAATTTCCCGACGTGTAGATCAGCTAATAAGCCTCAAATCATTTGGTTAAGGAGAGGCACCCCCATAGCCTTTCAATGTGTAGGTTTTGGGTTTGATATACTCACTTGGTGTAATGTATTCAAGTGTGTTGAGTGTTTTTCCATATTGAGCCTTCGGGTGGTAGGTTTCCCCTACAATGGTGGGCGCCATGGGTTACCATTGTTGTCTGCATTCGCGAACGTAGATGACCTTTCACCAATAGAATTACTTCCGGGCTAATTGAATTCATTGGCCCTTCATAAAAAGATATATATATTTTGCTAAGATTCTGTTATGGGTGAAAAGTATTTTAGCAGCTAATGGTTGTCACTTCTGCTTGGTCTTTTTGTTATTTATTTATTTAATTTTTCAGTTTCCAGCTTTCATTCACATATGACATATATTATATATATTGTTTACTACTCAAAGAGAACGACTTGTAGCCTATATGGTTAAAGCGTTTCCCTCCCACATCTTCCACCTAGGTTATGCTCCCCTCACACCGGCTGCCATTTTTTTTTCTTTGTATTTTTTTCTTCTTTTTTAAAATAATTAGTTTTTTTCTTTATTTTGAAATTTCCCTTTTATTATTTAATTCACCAGTCTTTTAAAAACAAACTCTTAAGCCAAATTTTCTCAATTTTTTCGCTGTTTAAACGTCATATTGCGTTAAGCTTTTGTTTTTCTATAAAGTTTAGAAGACGTTAATTTATTTTGCAACAACTTTTTTAACGATTTCATTTTCTTATATAAAGTTTTGAATTTCATCAATACTCTTACTAAGTTTCAAAGATGTTAATTTTTTTACCGGCATGTTTAATATCTAGTTAACTTTGAAAATCCATCTATTAACTCTAAAACTTTAAATTATATTTCATGTTATAAAGAAAATTTAAAAATTTAATCTTAAAATCGGACACCATTTAATTTGTTTTAAAAGGCTCGGTTTTGTTATCCAGAAATGGTTTAGAGTGTAGCTTGTTGCTTGTTGTTTTTTGCCTTATATTTTGTTATCCAGAAATGGTTTTGAAATTTCCCTTTTATTATTTAATTCACCAATCTTTTAAAAACAAACTCTTAAGTCAAATTTTCTCAATTTTTTCGCTGTTTAAACGTCACATTGCGTTAAGATTTTGTTTTTCTATAAAGTTTAGAAGACGTTAATTTATTTTGCAACAACTTTTTTAACGATTTCATTTTCTTATATAAAGTTTTGAATTTCATCAATACTCTTACTAAGTTTCAAAGATGTTAATTTTTTTACCGGCACGTTTAATATCTAGTTAACTTTGAAAATCCATCTATTAACTCTAAAACTTAAAATTATATTTCATGTTATAAAGAAAATTTAAAAATTTAATCTTAAAATCGGACACCATTTGATTTGTTTTAAAAGGCTCGGTTTTGTTATCCAGAAATGGTTTAGAGTCTAGCTTGTTGCTTGTTGTTTTTTTGCCTTATATTTTGATATATTTCTATGTAAAGAAAAAATATTAATTCAAAAAAAATTTTGAAAAAAATAAATATATGAATAACTTTAAAAAAAAATAAAATAAAATAAGTACATCCAGAAATAAATGCTTCTTATAGTCAATATCGTACGAAAGCACTGGAAATATGTTGTGGACTAAATTCTTGAGTTGCGTTATTCAACTTTCTTTCGTTATCATAATGTTTTTAGGAAATAACATTTGAAATTTAACTGTCGAGACAATTAATCTCAATTTTTAAAATAATTCCATATGCTCCATTCATGTTTGTAGGGTATTGTTTCTCAAGATATACCGAAACAACCAAAAATATACTTTTAACATTGGTCAAAAATTGAGTCACAAGGATTTGATTTTGGCTTGAAATTCCCAATAACAAGCTACATGTACGTTGAACCAGGGTTTCGCATGGCGTGCGGATCCCGGTCAGAGTCTCATGATCTTTTTACCGAGCATTTGGCCAAGAACCAAACGCGAGCAAGTCTTGCACGGGTACCCCACGTCGTTGTGCCAAACCCTGAATTAATGTAAATTTAACTTTTCAAAACCATGAGTCTTACAACCATAACCAGAAAATTATAAATCAATAAATAATAGATACAATGGTTAGTTTTTTTTTTCTTTTCAAATGGCTGAATTTCATTTGAAACAGGGGGAGCCCCCTACCACAAAATACAATAAAATTTATTACATAATTACATTAGACCGAAGTTAATCCAGTTTTTTCAAAAAAGATTTTGAATGCTTGAGTGATTTTGAAAATCCTAAAGTTTTTATGCTCCCAATTATGTCTTCCATCTTAGGTAGTTTATGATTGAACAGAGCTTCGTTCCTTTCCTTCCATATGCACCAACACGTGATTAGGATGACGCCTTTGAAGACTTCTTTATGTGTCTTATCCGTGACGACCGTCTTGTGAAGTTCTACGAGATCCCGGACCGAGAAAGACTAGATTAGCTTAGAGTTAATGGTTAGCTTAGAGTTAATAACTTATTAACAACGGGAATAATAGGGAATCTATTTGATTTTGATTCAAGAAGACTTCAAAACTTTGCTACATAAGCAGGGCCGACCATTAGCTAGTGTGGGGCATCAGGCCTCCTATATTGTAGGTCCTCCAATTTTAAAAAAATAAACTTTTATATATGTATACTAGTTTAGATCCCGTGTATACACACGGGATGAAAAATATCAATAAATAAATTTTTTAAATCTTTATGTGTATATTTTACAAGAGTAAAAATATATCATATATTAAGGATAGAAAACAAAACTCAAAATATATAAAAACTAATATATAATTGGGTTTCGAAAATATATTAAGTATTATTTAATGTTATTTGATTTTCATTTGTTATTTGATGGGAAATTAAAGTTACATAATTAGATTTCAAAATTTCATAAGGGATAATTTAAAATAAATGTGTTTTATTAGTATAGTTAATACTTTCTTTAAATATATATTATTGTTAAAAGATGAAGGTGCATTTAATAAGAGAGAGAGAGGCGGGAAAAAAAAGATTAAATTAAATGTGGAGGCGACACGTGTCATAGAAAAACCTTTATTTATTATATAGTATAGATATAGATTTGGGCTTACAATTGTGCAACAAGTAGGTGTTTCATATATGAAGTAAGTGTTACATATACGTAATAATAGGTGTTACACATATGTAACAAGAAATAACTACACTAACGATGATCACATACATAATGATGTTCATTTGCACAAAAAAAAAACAGAGAGAACTAGAGAACCATTTTTAACCACATTTCAAAGAAGGAAAAACAAGCTAAATGCTAAATGCTAGATGTTAAAAACTAAACCGAAAAACCTAATTGCTACATGCAAAAAGCTAAACTGTAAAAGTAAACTCTAAAGCTAAATGGTAAACGCTAAATACTAAACCGTAAAAGATAAACGTTAAAGCTAAACCGTAAAAGCTAAAAACTAAATCGTAAAAGCTAAACTATAAAGCTAAATGGTAAACACCGAAAGCTAAACCGTAAATGTATACGTTAAAGCTAAACCCTAAAAGCTAAACGTTAAAAAGTAAAAGATAAACTCTAAAAACTAAAACTAAAGCTAAACCTAAATCTAAACTCTAAAAAGAAAACCTTAAAGCAAAACCAAGCTAAACTCAAAAGAAAAAAAAACAGTGAAAAAGATACATTAAAAGACGTTTGGATTGGAAATATAATAAAAAAATTGTAACGCGACAGTCTAAACTTAGTGTATGTTGTGCTGAAGTCGTGGGTTCGCATCCAAGGAGTAGCGCGTGGGCTTTTTTTTCACAGACAATGTGTGACGATCTTTTAAGTGTTCCCCGTTGAACCAACCTCTCTATATGTACACACATATAGACACACACATACTATGATGACTGAACTTCATAGATAACTACACTACAACAATATCTCCCTATCCCGATGATTTTTTTTTACCCTATAGCGACGACTTGTCGTCGGGATAGGTTATATCGACGACATGTCGTCGGTATTGCCTCGTCCCAATAGTTCAAAGATGTCGTCGGTATAGGTGTCGTCGGCATAGGGTTTAATTAAATAATTCAAAAAGAAATTCTATACCGACGACACGACATGTCGTCGGTATAGCTTCTGGACTTATCCGGACGACAAGTCGTCGGTAAAGACCCAACCTATACCGACAACATGTCGTCGGTATAGGATATTTTCAATTTTTTTAAAAAAATTGAAAATAACCTATACCGACGACATGTCGTCGGCATAGGCTTTTCTGTATTTTTTTTAATTTTTATTAATTTTTCAAAATTTTTCAGAAATATTTAATTTCTAATTACCAAAACCTGCAAATCAGATAATTCAAACCATTCAAAAATTGAAATCCGAAACATATTGTTCGATACAAAAACCTGTTCGACACACAAATCAAATATTCAAACATAAAGTTGTCCGACACACAAACATAAAAATTGTTCAAACATTCAACAAATAACACCGACAACCAAGGCAAAGGCGCAGCAACTTCAAGCTAATTATCGTCGCTGCTAGTTCGGCGTTCCCACATTCGACGCATTTCATCCATTTGTCGTTGCATTTCAAGCATTTGTTGATTATGCACACGACGTTCTTCATCTCGTTGGGCTTCACGTTGTTGTTGATCTTTGACTTGTTGTTGAAGTTGAGTTACACGTTCATCCACTTCTTGCCAATGTGGTTGTGGAGGGGGGGTACTGAACAAATCTGGTGTGGGATTACTCACCACACGACCGATACCCCGGATATGGCCACGCTGATGACCCAATGCACGCTCCATGCATGCAATCTCATCGACAGCAGACGAGTCACCACCAGACTCAGCAGGGGATCTTGTATACTCCTCTTGGATTCGGTCCTGCATTAAACAATGTAATAAACAATCACTTGACTATTTTACTAAAATTCGACAGCATAACTGCTGTAAAATGGATAACCAACCTGTTAAACTATAAGTTATAAACGACCCAAATTCACAAATTCCAATCAACCAACACTAATAACAACAAATACTAATAATACTAGCAAAAATATTCAACAATTGGGCTCGAGTTGGATGTTCTAAGTCTATTAAAGCGTGTTTGAGTCATTTTGACCCGTTTAAAGTTACAGTTGGATGTTCTAAGTTTATTAAAGTGTGTTTGGGTCATTTTGACCTGTTTAAAGTTAAAGCTGGATATTTTAAGTCTCTAAAAGTGTTTTTGGGTCATTTTGACCCGTTTTAAGTTACAGTTAGATGTTCTAACAACAAAATCATTTGACTTACATAATCTGATGATGCATTCGTGTTGGCCCAACCGGTCCCTTCTTTATAATGGGTCAATTTAAACACATCAATTGGGCCGGTACCCTGTGAAAAACAAAAAGAATATCACTAAGAATTAATAAGCATGTTTATATAATATTAACAATTGTATTTTCATACCTCCATGTGTCGGCGCTGGGCGTATGATTTGCTGCCATGGTAACTTGGGTAACGTTGTTTTGATCGGTTTTGTTTGTTCTTCGTCGAGCGGTTTTTATAGCTCGCATCTAAAAACAGCTCATTAATCAAAGTCTCCCAAGTTTCTTGATCAACATCTTCTGGTGGATTATTCATCGCCGCCTCCACATCATCGTATCCCCCATTCTCCACGAAGTGATTTTTCAACACGTTCTTGTGATCTTTATACGCCCTCTAACACTCGGCGGTGATTCCGAGTTCAACGCCTCGCCACTTATCAGTGTTTCTCAAGGAGTCCAGATCAAAATAATCCTACAAATGGAAAGTAATTATAAATGTAATAGTTATGAAATTGTAAGTAATTATAAAACATCTATACTTACTATAAGAGTGGGATATACGGCCCGTTTCTTCTCAATTGGAACCTTAGCCCAATTAGGATAATATGGCGGAACAACCTTTTCAACCTCCAACGAGATAGCACAGATAAAATCCGTAGCGTTGGGACCCACAAACTTGTACCCCCCGACATGAAGTACTACATCAATGGGAAGAGGCTTCCTCTCATTTTGCTCAAATTTTTTATACAATTTTAGGTTTTTGCCTTTAGATCGTCTTTTTTGGGAGGAACTACCTACATTGACACATGACATTCAAAAGTTAGGCAATTATAAAGACATCTATTAAATTATAACAAGTAACTTACCACCAGATCCAGTCGCACAACCCGAGTCGAAGTGATACGGACCACCGTCTCCACCATCTCCA
This sequence comes from Smallanthus sonchifolius, assembly GCA_023525975.1. Classification (NCBI taxonomy): domain Eukaryota; kingdom Viridiplantae; phylum Streptophyta; class Magnoliopsida; order Asterales; family Asteraceae; genus Smallanthus; species Smallanthus sonchifolius. Next base: position 31,278,352 of record CM042040.1, read on the forward strand.
CCGTGTGATTGCGCCATTGTTGCCATTTTTCCTACAACAAAATTTATTAGTAAGCACAAATAATTATTAATTAACAAAGACAAATTCCATACATAAACATAATACAAATAGATACAAACACATATGCATACATGTATATACATACATAGCCTTTACAAACATACATAAAAAAATACCAAATTCCCAAATTACATACATAAACACAATTCCATACATAAACATAATACAAATACATACAAACACACATACACATATATACATACATATTATATACAAAACATACATATATAAATGCCCAAATTCTTCTATAAATGCTCAAATTCTCAAATTTCATCTAAACCTAATTTCACATCTAAACCTAATTTCATCACAAATTACATAAATATTTATAAAATCATACATCTAAACCATATATACATACATACATACATACAAATAAACACAAACATATATATACAAACATAATTTGTAGAAAAACATGCATCTAAATCAAATTTGTAGAAAAATTACTAACCAAGTTTGCAAATTATCTTCCTCTAAGCTTGAGATCCTTAAAAAATGGTTAAATCTTCAAACACTTAACAAAAACCAAAGAATGTGACAGCGTCTTTTTTTTAAACTTGTAGAAAATTCGTTGGCCAGATGAACCTGATTTGTTAAACACTAATAATTTGTAATCTGGTTCTGTGTTTTTAAAACCCAGCCGCCACAAACTTATAAAAGTACGAGTATTACATTATTTTATTTATTACAGTACATTTACCAAACATTTGAATGGTATATTTTTTCTTTTTTACAAATCAGACCACGTTCAAAATGACCAGAAACTTTCACTCTTATCTGTAGCCACAAAATATTATTTTTATTATTTTAATGTAATAATTATTTTAATATTTATAATTAAATATCACACATATTTGCTGTTTTCTTATAACTCTGTAAATTTTTATGTGTTCGTAAACTATGTTACGACATATTTATTTTTAGAGTAAACTGTCATTTTCGTCCCTGTGGTTTGGTCAAAATTGTCACTTTCATCCAATAGTTTGTTTTTTTGTATCTGGGTCCTCGTGGTTTTAAAATATTGCCATTTTCATCCTTGTGGTTTTAAAATATTGCCACTTTCATCCAGTCAGCTAACACCGTCCGTTTTTCTCAGTTAAATGAGGGGTATTTCAGTCCTTTTACTTATTTGTTTTATTTTTTCATCTTTTTTACTCTCACTTTTTAATCATCCCCAATTTAACCTCTAATTTAATCATCCACCTGCTGGCCTTCTTCCTCTTTTTCTGACCAGTTTCTGACGAGCACCACTGGAACACCTCCGTCGCTTGTTTCTATGATTAAAAAGTGAGAGTAAAAAAGATGAAGAAATAAAACAAATATGTAAAAGGACTGAAATACCCCTCATTTAATTGAGAAAAACGGACGGTGTTAGCTGACTGGATGAAAGTGGCAATATTTTAAAACCACGTGGATGAAAATGGCAATATTTTAAAACCACGAGGACCCAGATACAAAAAAACAAACTATTGGATGAAAGTGGCAATTTTGACCAAACCACAGGGACGAAAATGACAGTTTACTCTTATTTTTATTTATGATTTGACATAACTATTTGTCGGAACCTAGTTGGTCTACATATCAACATAAATTATCAATAAACTTAATCTCAAGTGTTTGTGTATTTTACTAAATGTAATTTTAGCCCCTCAAATTTCTTAAATATGAAAAATAGCCCCTCAAATCTATTAAATAAAAAAATACTCTTCAATTTTATAAAATGTTACTTTAACACCTCCTATGTTTTTTAAAGTTCTAATTTTATCTCTTGTAGTATATATAATTTGATTTTTCCATAATAATTTTAGTTAGCTTGTTATTTTTTTTCTTGATGTCGCGGTATATCTTTTATTAAAAACGATGTCGTATACAAAATAAAGTATTTTTTATGCATCATAGATTATATCGACTGACGGTAACGTGTTGGTACCGTGAAAACTGAGACTGACACTGACTGAAAAACATTAGTACCGTTATATAAATGTCTTTTATGTATGTTTCGATATCCACAACTGAGTCGCAGTACCTTCATACGTTTCTTTTATATATTTAACCACGTTTCTTTTTTGTGCTTAGTCACGTTAATGTCATCGCCTCAATCGTTTAACGCCTGCCTCCTGTCGTGGAGCGAGTGACAAAATTTATTTAACCACGTTTCTTTTTGTGCTTAGCCACATTAATATCACCGTCTCAACCGTTTAAGATCTATCTCCAGCCGCGGAGTGCGGGGGTAACATTTCTAGTTTTATTTAAAAACAAGTTCGAGTCAAATAGATATATTTATTTTTAAATACTCTTTCGTGCTTAGGCTTATTTTTACAACGAGATAACTTTTTATTCATGTTTACACTCATATTTTTAACGACTCAATTTTTTTATAGCAGCAACACGCGAGTAAAGTTACAAGTTATTAACAACTAGTTTTTCCCCCGCGCTACGCGGCGGGAGTTGGTAGTTATCGATTTCACTCGTCCACGGGTATAAAACTTATATTTTAACACATACTCGATATAACGTAAGATACAAAAAAATTTACTTGAATCGCTAAAAAAACTAAACAGTTATTACAGAAAAATGAACATATTACTAATACCCAGTGAACTTTTGTTGCAATTTTATGAAAAACCTTTACTCTATTGAAGTTTGTGACAAATCTGTAAAAAGAAAAAAAACTTTGAATAATAAGAAGTTTGTGTCAAAACTATAAATACACAAAATTTTGTGTCAAAAAAAGAAGGAAAAGTCTCCAATTCCCCATGGAGAATTATTAGTTAATGATAAAAACAGCCGCGCCTTCATATTTTGAAAAAAAATTAACGAACGAAAGTTATTAAAGGAAAACGAAATTAATAGAAAATGAAACGGGCTAAATGCATATATTATATAGTATAAGGGTTGAAAAATGAAAATGTCAATAGAAAATGTAACGGGCAAAAAACGTATATTATATAGTATCAGGGTTTAAAATGAAAATGCTAAGAAAGAAAAGAAAATATTTTGTTAGACACGGTCGTGCCCATCCTTGGCACGGTTGTGGCTCATGCCATGGCACGATCGTATCAAAAGTTTGGTGACTAAAATCGAAAGAACCAAAACTTTACTATTCCCCAAGGTTTTTTTTAATCTATATATATAATTTGCAAAAGTAATGACGTGTGCGAGTGAGTTGAGTCACGGTGAAATTAATATAAACCCTATACTTTTCATTTGTTTTTTTTCTCCTTTTGCCCAACCACCTTTTGACATATGACCTACTCACAATATATTTTTTTTAGTTTTACTTTATAACTTTTGATATTTATAAATTATGAATATACAATTACGATATGGTTATTTTTATCAATATTTCGGTGTAAATTTCATTCATAACGAACTTGGTGTAATAATGTATAAGTCATTGAAACGCAAACGTATAAATCGTCAAAACTGCTTTAAGGTTTCAATTTTGTACGGTTCTTTTTTATTTTCCTCTTACAACTGTTTAAATATGATGTTTTATAAAATCTGAATTTTCTCTTAGGAAATACTTATTTGAATTAAATATTTTCTTAGTTCCCCAGTTGTTGATGTAAACTTTATTTGAATCTGCGGGGTGGCGGAACCAAGCCTTATAAATATCAACACTCACGTCCAGTGACGGAAGCAGAAGATTTAAACAAAAGGGTCAAAATAAAATTTTATATTCATTAGTGTTCATCAGTTACCATTTTTTAGCAACGAATGTATCAACCGGAAATTATAATCTCGGTCATCGTAACTTGAAACCATTGTAGTCTCATTTCAACACTTTAAAAACATATTGGTTTAAATTGTTTTTGTAATGTATATTTAAAAAAAAAACGTTTTTTTTATGTGGGTGACAAATGCTTTTTAGTTGTATATATATTTTTTAAAATGATGTAAAAGTTAAAGTAAAATAATAAAGTATAATAAAAAATGGTTAATAAAATAATAATATATAATAATTTAATTAGACAACTGAAACGATAGAGACAATAAAATATTAAATTCATATACAATTTTTAAAATTAAACCAATAAAAATAAATGAATTAAAATTTTAACAGATAAATTAAAAATTAAACCAATAAAAATACTTTAATTTTTGTACATATTATAGGTCAGTGTGCATGTATAACATGTTATATCATAATATATGATCTTATAGAAATTACGATGATCACTAGAAAATATCCCGGCGAAATATATAAACTCACATGATGAATCCTAAGCATTAAGTAAAGATGAGGTTTTTTTTTGTTGCGTACCTTAGAGCATTCCCAACCCGTTCTTTATATTTCGTATCATTATCCTTATAATTACACTAAAAAATACTACTTTTTCTACCTTTTATCTCTACTTTTCTCTCTTCTTATCCTTATACTTATAATTATACTAAAAACACTACTTTTATCCTTATATTTACAAAAACCTTATATTTTTTCTATCTCTTCCACTCACAACCACTTTAAACCACTCCTTAAAATATACAAAACTCACTCACATAATTATACCAAACGGGTTGTGAATGCTCTTATAGACTTACAGTTGGCTTACATCGTAATAAACAAACGTAGTGTAAGGCCTCAAACCCGATAGATCTCATAGTTGGTGAATAATCACATATATACTTCTTAAACCAAAATTTTCATTTAAAATAGGCAGCGGAACATCACCACAATAATTGTCTTAAATTCAAAACATAAGGCTCATAAGTCATACATAATTATCTAGATATGTGTCATCTCGTAGGCGTCTATATTGTTCCTATGATCTTTCGTTAATAGACCGACATATACAATGTATTGCCCTTACCGACAAAAAAATCATAAGTAGGATCACGTTAACCCTAAAGTGATCGTTATCACTTCCTTACTAGTTGTAATACGTTAGCTTTCAAAAAATGCTCATGTAAAGGTATTGGCAAACATAATGTACATAACAGAACATAGCGTCTGTCCCGAAGAAACCATAGCAGATTTCTAGTATGTAATGACTTCATAAAAGTGTTACCCTCTTCCTTCTTAAAAATTATCAGCATACGCATTCATAGACATTCATAGTCCTTCGTAAACCTTTGCACGTTTAATATAAACATAAACCTTTCATTTGTAAATCATTTTTTTGAGCTTGCATATCACCCCAAAATAATAAAAAGGGGATTTCCATAACTCACCTTATAACTTGCTACGAGACTGATGGTAAGCAATCCGGGCAAAGCATCTAACAGTCTATACGAAGAGTTAAATACGAACTATGTTAAATCTAGTTAACTTTCAGCCCGAACTTCCATTTGACTGGAACTTCCATTCCGCTGGAACTTTCCTTTGGCCGAAACTTCCATTTGGGCGGAACATACTTTCGTTCGGAGGATAAAACTTTCGGCCGTTTCTTACGTACTTTCGGCTGATTTTAAGGATTTTTGCCAAAAACTTCGGTTTTGATCCAAAATTCCAACTTTTTACGTCCAAACCTTTGGTTTAACTCATGCAAGGCAAGATCTAGTGTTTTTATGCCAATTAACACGTAAAAACTGAATATTATATGAAAACCCGAAACCCCATTTTTCCAAAACTCAAAAAAAGAGATTTAAGGGTTGTTGTTACCTCTAGTTTCGTCCAGATGATTAGGAGTGAGCAAATAACCGATTTAACTGAAATGTAACCAAATTAACTGAACCGAACAATTAACCGATGTTTCGGTTAAGCCATAATCGATTAACCAAAAATTATGGTTCAAATTTGGTTTTAGTGTGTGACTTAACCGAATTAATCGAACCGAACCGATTATATATATTTATTCAAAAATGTGATGTTGTTTAAACATAATTGTGAAATCTTTTAGTGATGTTCTTCATGTTTATAGGTTATTTTGTAATGTAATCTTAATTATATTCTTCATGTTTATATGTTCTTCAACTTAGCTAACTTTGCCATATCTTCATTGAACATCAATTTTTAAACTCATGTGCTCCAATCTACAACAACATAAGGAAATAACTTTACATACACAAAGAGTAAAAAATCTCTCTTTTTTTTTCTATACTCAAAGAAATTTAATATTGTTTTCTAATAAACAAACATTTGTAACTAATACGAAAAACTTCAACTGACAACTTTAATAGTGTGAATTTACAAAAATCATGGGAGTCGTGATTATGGAACGAAAGTGGTTAATTAACCAAAATTAACCGAAACCGACCCATAACCTACGGTTAACCGAAAAACGATTAACCGACCAAGCGGTTATGGTTATGGTTATGGTTATGGAAGGGGCCATAACCGACCAAACGGTTATGGTTATGGAAGAGGTCAAAACCGACCCATAACCGACTTTGCACAACCATACAGATGATGATGCAATGATCTTCTCCCTTGCTAGAGCTCGATAGTTGGTGCAAAATCTCAACAAAGGTCGGTTCTCTCTCGTGAAAAATCTCACTAAAGGACGGTTTCCCTCTCTCTCTAGAATGTGTAGCAAAAAGGTGCGGAATGAGGATGAAGGGATGGTGGTGGCTAGGTAAGGGAGGGGGAAAGCTTTTCCTTTTAAAAACCCGACAATATACGTCGCTCCTTGTTTATTATTATTTTCTCGGATTTGCGTGTTACAAATATACACCGCTTACAGTAGGTGTTTGCCTTTAAGCATGTTGTATACTGAACAAATGTGGGTAATTCTTCCTCATTTCCTCTTCTAATTCCGAAGTAGCCTCAAACCCTTTCCGGTGTCTCCACTAACCTTTTACTTATTTTAGGTCCTTGTTCCTTAATTACTTTTCATTTCAATCGATGTAGTTCAATCTGTCATTAATTTCAATATCATTGACTGGTACGTAAGCATCCTCATCTGCTAAACACTTAGGCAAGTGTGATACCCGAAAGGTGGGGTCCACTCAAATATTCTAGCAAATCAAGTCGGTAAGCAACTGCACACGCATGCGCCAAAATTCTGAACGACCCGATGAACTGAGGACTCAGCTTACCTTGCTTGAGAAACCTGATCAATCCTTTCCATGGGGAGAATTTTAACATGACCCTATCCCAACATTGAATTCTATGGGCCTAGGACTTTTATCCGCATAATACCTTTGTCTATCCTTGGCCGCTTTCATGAATTCCCTTATCTTATCAAGCTTTTCAATTGTGGTAGTGACGACTTCTAAACATCTCAATTTCCTCCGTCCAATATCACCCAAACAAATGGGAGTCCTACATCTAGAATCTCGTAAGATGGCATGTCGATGCTCGTATAGTAGCTATTTTGTAGGAGAATTCTACCAAAGACAGATGGCTTTCCCAACTACCATTGAAATCGATCATGCAAGCACAAAGCATGTTCTACAGGGTTTGGATGGTCCTTTCAGATTGACCTTCTATCCGAGGATGATATGCGGTGCTGATATTCATTCTTGTCCCCGTAGATTTGTGAAACATCCCTCCAAAATTTGGATGTAAACCATGTATCTCTGTTGGAGACAATGGACACATGTACACCATGTTGAGTTACAATATCATTGATGAATAGATATGCTAATCTTTCTAAAGTAAACGACTCATGAATAGGTAAGATGTTGACGCTTTTCGTCATGCGGCCTACAATCACCATATGGTGTCATAACCTTTAGTTGTACGCGGTAGCTGGTTCTAAAGTCAATGGCGATGTTCCACCTCCACTCAGGTATGTCGAAGGGTTTGATTTTCCCATATGGTTTCTGATGCTCGACCTTGACTTGCAAACATGCCACCAATTATTTTTTCTCATATGGATTTTCACATAGCCCGTAACTTCCTGTTTCATACCCGCCCACCAATTTTTTTTTTCAAATCCTGATATAATTTGGTGGAGCCAGGATGGATCGAATATCTTGACTTATGGGCTTTGTCCAAGATTTTGGGTCAGAGTCCCCCACAACGGAGAATCCACATTTATCCAAACCGAGTTTTGACACCAAAGGTGTTTTGGAGGCAAATTTTCAATTTTCCCCAGCATGCTTTCCTTTTTGATTTGATCCGCTTTTAGGACTTTCACTTGTAAATCACTAATCTGTTTCATGAGCTCATACGTTACTATTAACTTATTTGATTTCACTCAGATCGGTTCGTGTTGCTCCTTATGACTTAACGCATCAGCTACCACATTGGCTTTTCGAGGGTGTTATAGAATATCACAATGATAGTCCTTTATTAGTTCAAGCCATCTCCATTGTCGCGTGTTAAGATCTTTCTATTCGAAGAAGTATTTTAGGCTCTTATGATCACTAAAAAGGGTGCACTTAGCCCTATACAAATAATGTCTCCATATTTTTAATACGAAAGACACTAAGTCCAGAACGGAAGTTCTGGCCACATTGCCTAGGCGACATTGATCAGGTGTCTGGTAACACAGCCCAGGTGTCTGGCGACACTAGTTAATTGAAAGATTTCACCTGTTGAATTCCAACATATCACTTAGCACTCTGGCTAGCTCGGACAGTTAACGAACCAAAAGTAAGAACATAGCATGTGTGTTTCTATTGCCCATTTTCTCAATTTTTTGGGATAATGTGTATATTTAACAAATAATAAAAGAATAAGATATGTTTTACTAATAACCTATATCTTTATGAAATAAAAGAAGGATACTTGGTACCAAATGAATGTGATAGTTATGAGTAATTGACTTAGGTGATAATATATGATATGTTAATAAATACACATGTAAATAATGCATATTTTCCCTCATTTTGATTGTGTTTTGGTTGCAAATCCTTTGGTTCGGACACTTATTTGTGTTTAATTTGAATATTGCAGCTCCCGGTGGGAACGTGGTGATTTTTAGTGAAAAACTCAAGACTTGAAAAAATTCTTAAAAAATGAAATTTTCTAACATGGCCATGTGAGTCAATGTTGCTGAGAACACTGCAGAATGTGCTGATCAGATGGTCCACATGGGCATGTCACTTTCGGACATGGCCATGTGCAGACGCAGATTCCTCTTTTTTTAACCCCCAATTCTCCCTCATTTGATGGGACTCCACCTTTTACACCAAACCCTAGTTCTCCCAACTCATTTTGGCGATTTTTGGGCAGATCTTGCAAGATTGAAGATCTAACACTTTCAAGGAAGATTTAACCTCACACAACCCACCTCTTATCATTTTATTGGTTTAATTACTAGATCTACTATGTTTTCATCCATGTTCTTGAGTTTAGTTGTGGAGTTTGTAAGGCTTATGGGCTAAACATCTTGATTTGTAGGTCCCTCGGGTGTGGTGGATCGTCACATGCAAATGGTCTACTAGTCGGACCGGGTGCGGAATACTCGTGACTAGGTGGAGAGTCTAACTGAACAAAGTAAACCGAACACAAGAGTCACAATAATCGTTCTTTGTATTATAAACACTCGACGGTTACAGAGAGAATACAAGCTGCGTACTTAGCAAAACTGAGTTCGTCTGAACAAATGGTTCTGCGTACTTAGCTTCTGTGAACCTATCCTATTTATACTGACCTGAAGCCTGCGCACTTAGTAAGTGCGCAGGACCAATTACTCATGTGTACTTAACAAGTACGCATAGGTCTTCCTGCGTACTTGCTAAGTACGCAGGAGCTTTCTCCTGCGCACATACAAGTGCGCACAACACTTGGAAGAAATCAACAACACATTATGTAAACGTAAATACAACTCGATAAACTATTACATAATGACTCTTACATACAAAGACAAAATACAGACATTAGACATACAAACCTAGACTCTATCCAGAGTGTTGTCACAGGAAAGTGCATCAACAAACTCCCCCTTGACAACAGCTCGGGATCTTCATTGTCTTCAGTCTTCAATCTTCAGTCTTCACAGCACTGCTTCCTTAGCTTCCATCTTCTTTTTGTAATCACGACAGAACTTGATTAACTTGTCGTATTTGGCCGAGAGAAGCTTTGTCCATTCGTCAGTGTGGATGCAGAATTTGTCTGCTAGTACCTCCAGATCGTTCACAGAGAAATTGATGAAGCAGACTTCATCAAAAACCCTGATCACTTCCTTTGGCACTGTGTTTCCACTATCTGACTTACCTTTACCCATGATCACAGCCTCACCCGTTTTTGGATCAACGTACCAGTACCACATGTCACCAAGAATATCCTGAGGTAACTTGCTCAGGGGAATCTTAGTTTCACATCGCACTGGCTTGTATACCAATCTCTTTAACGGCTTCTTAGTCACAGGATGCACTGCATGCTTATCCTTGACTCTTCTGGGCACCTGAGGCTTGAGATACTCATACTTTCCCGATCTTGCTTCACGCTGTAGTATACTCCACAAACCCATTGCTACTGCATGATTCGAATGATTCAGCAGGTTGCAGTTTGCAAGGTTAACTAGGTCGTACCTGGGCAAAGAGTTGAACGCCTCACTGGTTGGTTTCAAGTATTGAACCCCTCCAGATCTTTTGATGGCGAACAACTGCTTGTCCTCCTCAAACCTGACAGCTAAGATCATACATGTCGCTCCATACTTGTCTTTGATAGACGTCTTTTGCCACACTGGAGCTGGACCCTTTGTAGATGCAGAAGGAATGTCTTTTTCTTTTTGTGCCTCGGGGTCCACAGGTATAGGGTCGACCGGGGGGGCATCAGTTGTAGCTTCAACATTACTTGCTGTATCAACTGAGCCTGTGTCTGTTTCGAGCAGAGATTCGAGTGATGGTATTTCAAAGATCTCACCATCCTCTAACTCATACTCTAGATCCCCGTCGCCCTTGGGAATCTCGATTATCACATCATCATCATCATCGTTCCAATCATCACCAGAGTCGATCTCTCCTTCTTCCAGATTAAGGAGAGCATCGATCTGTGCTTCTTTAGAATAGTCAGGCTCAAGACATAGAATCTCGCCAGCCACTGACTTCCCTTTATCACCACCACCACCACCTCCTGAGGTATCACCACCCTCTTGCATAGTAGACTCCCCCTCAGCCATTGACGTAGTAGAGATGCGCACAATTGCCGAAGCTTGGTGCTCACCTCCACTAGGACCGACTTCAGGATCCTTGTCTTTGTCATCATCCTTAGTCAAATCGACCGGATGACAACCCTCTGCACCGGCGGATTTTTCTTTTTCCTTCTCCCCCTGAGCACCTAGCTTCTCGGTCAGTTCTGCAATCAATTTGACCATAGTAGCGTGCTCCTGCCTTTGAGCATCGAGCCTTAGCTCAATTGAAGTTCTGTGGGCTAGAATCATTTCATTCATCTTCATTAATAGTTCATTCTGCGCCATCACATTCTTCAGCCGTTCATCAGTCCCCGTTCTCTGGCTACGCAGAATCCTAACTTCATCTGCCAGAGAGTTTATCTGTGCTTGTTGAGCATCAGAATCCTCTTTTGACTTTTGAATAGTCTTCAACAAGCCAGCAACTTGGGTTTCTAGCATATCGATCCTAGCTTCATTTGGATCCGGATGCCTAGATGATGAGGCTTCGGCGTTGTGGATGGGGGAAGAGAAGATTGTGTCAAAGTCGAACCCCTGTGAGATGTCACCATAATTAAAGGGTTGACCTGACGGCTCTTTGGTGGGTGTTGGGGTTGGGGATGGTATGATGTGAGTGGGTGTTATGGTTGGGGTGACTGTGACTGACTCCGTGAGAAGTGGAGCAGTCACCGTCACCTGGACGGTTGGAATAGGGAGGGTCACCGTCACAGGAATCACCTCTGTGACCGCCGTGACCGCCACATCTGCTTGTACCAGTGGCCTTCTCCTCCTACTAAACAGTTGCAGTGCTGGCATGGTAGATTCTGGTTGCACAGTTGGAATCTCTTCAACCCTGGGGATGGCAACCTCTTGCCTATCGCCCCTTTTCTTGTTGGTGCTCTCATGCCTCTGTCTTTGTAAAGCAGCGTCAGAGTCGGAATCCGGCTCATATTCGCTGCTGGAGCTTTGTCTCTTTCTTTTTGAAGACGACGCAGGCTGGGTTACCTGTGCCTGTCTCCTCGGATGTGCCTGTGATGGTGCATCATCGGAATCAAAAGAATCTGATTCTGTAGCCTCCGAATCGGATTCCTCAGCACCACCAACACCACCTTCATCATCACCCTCATCATTACCTTCATCATCCTCATTCTCTTCATCTTGTTCTTCATCAGAGTGATCACTCATCTCTGGTCCCGAGTTGGGACTATACCAGTTCCAGTCCTCCGGAGCGACGTATGCTTCATTAATCAGGTGGCCGAAGAGTTCAGTATGCTCAGGGGTAGGTTCTACACTGCCTGGCTTTAGGAACTGTGCAAAGACTCTCTTGGCCACCCTTTTCACTTGCAGTCTCTCCCCGATAGCACGCAGGTTTGGCAACGCATCATCGATCAAAATTTGCACAAACCTCGGGTATAAAAGGAACCTAAATCTCTCAGCTGTATTTATCTGGTCATTAATTGCTTTGAAAATAAAGCGTGAGAAGTTGTAGCCCCGATTGAGAGACAAGCCCACCATGGCTGCTGCAAGGTCATGACCCATCGCATCTTTCCCTGCTTTCCTGGATGAGATGCACATGATCATGATGTGGGCAAAATAACGCCATTGATCTAATACCCATATTTTCTTGTAAGAAGCATAGTCCCTTTCCCCGACATATCCCATTCTCTGCCTCCAACACCCATCCACGTAGTAATCTGGATAGGATGTCGGGTCGGTGGCAAGGTCTCTGAACTGCAGTACTCGTCTGATTGTATCTTCAGAGATTGCAATAGCCCGACCATCAACAGTAGCCCTTATGACATTAGGGGATACTGTGCAATCGTGCTCTGCAGTCTCCCAGAATTGTTCTAAGTATGGTCTTGAGACTGTTGGATTAGCCGAGATTGCATAACTTATTTTATATCTGTTCAGAAAGTCCACAATCTCTCTATATTGTAAGGCTGCCCCTTTCCATTCTGGTTCAGTGTGCGCCAACAGATTGAATTCGTCAGTGAATGCACGAGCCATTATCTGCAAACACACACAGAAAACATAATCAGAACAATTTATAACAATGGAAATAGACACACATGACATAGAATAGTAGTTACACTTTGTAATTTATTTCAGACTTTGAAAAATTTTCTAAGTGTTGGTCCTGCGTACTTAGCAAGTGCGCAGGATTTTACTCTTGCGTACTTAACAAGTACGCAGGAATTACTTCTTGCGTACTTGCTAAGTGCGCAAGAACAACCCTTAGCAAAAATTTCAAAGATTTAAATTCGTTCAAAATGCGGGTTGATTAGGTAGCCACTAGGTCGGAATCAGGGATTCGAACCTATGGTACCATTATCAACACCATTAACCACTAAGACACGATCAAATTTTGACCTAGGTCAGTGATCGACCCACTGACGGTTCGACTTCAACCCGTCGGATCGATCGATGACCAAAGGGAAAAACGGAGGATCGATTAGGCATCCTAATAAGTTGTTAGAGACACTAGTTACCCAAACAACCCATTTTACCCCAAAAATTTTACGGATTTAACCTAAAAATTCTAAGTCAAAAATCGGTCCAAAAAAAACACGAATCTATGGATGGAATCGGCCTAGATTCTCACCAAAGAGATGAAATACGAAGATGATAATGTAGACGGGATGAAAAACGGGTTTGAACACACTCGATTTTGAGAGAAAAATCACAGGGGGGAAAATTTGGGTTTGAATGAGTAAACCTGAAAATTTTCTAAGTGTTGGTTTTATACCCCACTGATATTGTTCGTGCGTACTTGCTAAGTGCGCATGAATTAACTCTTGCGTACTTAACAAGCACGCAGGAGTTAACTCTTGCGTACTTGCTAAGTGCGCAAGTCTTACTTCGTGCGTACTTGACAAGTGCGCAGAAACTTTAAGTGCGCAATTTTCAACTCAGAATTATGAAGATTTTCAAGTCAAATAACGAACAAGATAAAAATATTCAATCGGGAGGATTCAAATACACTTCATGAAGGTTAAACATAAAATATTTTTGAAATAAACTTAAACAATGCATAAACTTAAAATCTTTTTGTTCTTTTCTAGATAGAAATATACAAGTATTCACACAAGCTATTTTTGATCAAAGACACGAGCAGAGGATCATATCAGGCTAATTTTTAGCAAAAACGATACAATATAAACATCAAAGAATATGGGATCATGTCATGTATTACTCTTTATTCTTACGTAATAAGCAAATAAACAAGTAATTCAAGTTGACAATATTATAAGATTTGAAACTATATGCATCTTTGTATCATGTTCTTGTGTATTAAGTTATTAATTATAAAATATACAACGTGTACCCCACTTAAATGCTATGATATTTTGCACTATCTCAAGGCATCTAAGATTTTTCCAATGATATTCTTAATTTTCAGAATGAAGTTACATCAATTAGCACAGAAAAATCAAGCAGAATCCATAAGGATTATCAAGAATCATAAGATTCAGAATCGAGTGATTCAATTGTCTTGGTTTCATGTGATTTTCTTCTTTGAATATCGGTATGATGATTCAGGATAATGAACATGGTGTTTGATTATAAGGTAACGGGATCCAACTTTTATCTGGATTTGATTTCAATGAACCAGGAATGATTCAAGGGTGAATACATGCTCAACGGTTGATGTAGAGACATGTCTTGATTCAATCTCTCCTTGCATACTTGTGAGTATGGGCAGTGAGATGAACCGCATTAATTATGCTAACAACATAACCCGAAACTGATCTCAAAAGAAAATTATTGCCAAAATCTAACATCCTTTATCTGATAATGATCTTTTCTATTCTTTTACACACACACACACTTGCAAACATGGGTTCAAATCACAGTTGTAATTTAGATTTAGTTTCCACACTACTAGTGATTCAAAGACGCATACAGCCTACTGACAATTCAAATTACTTGTAAGTAAACAGATTAAAAACATAATAATTTAAACAATTAAGTAAACATGACGCAATCATTTCCCATATGAGCAGTCTATGATGGTTAAATCATTTCAGATGTACTATCATTTCCTCGTTTCTTAAGTGAACTTTTGAAATTTTCTCCATTTTCTATTTTTTTTATTGTTGTAAAGTATTTTAAACTAACAGAACTATACAGAAAAATTTAAAAGAAATAAAATTTAACTTCCATGAATTGAATTGATTTAAGAAAATTAATTTTTCACTCGGGATTGAACATTCCTATCAAGTTGACAAGATGCTCAAAACGGGACCGATCAAATGACTTTGTGAAAAGGTCAGCAAGATTGTCATCCGTGTGAACCTTTACAAGTTCAAGTAAATGCTTTTCAGCACAATCACGGATGAAATGATGGCGAATTTCAATATGCTTAGTTTTGGAATGTTTCACCGGGTTATTTGTGATGGACATGGTGGCATTGTTGTCAATGAATAAAGGAGTTACAGTGAAGTTCAAGCCGTAGTCTCGCAATTGCTGCTGAATCCACAATATCTGAGAACAACCGCTAGCTGCAGCAATGTATTCTGCTTCACAAGTTGAGACAGAAACCGTTGACTGCTTCTTGCACTGCCAGGAGACCAGTCTGTCTCCCAAGAATTGACATCCGCCACAAGTTGACTTTCTATCAAGGTTACAATCGCCATAATCTGAATCAGTGTAGGCTTTGAAGTCGAATGACTGCTGCTTGGAGTACCAAAGACCCAATCGGGGTTTCCCTTTCAGTTATCTGAAAATCCTCTTCACAGCTATCATATGTGACTACTTCGGTTGAGACTGAAACCTTGAGCACAAGCATACAGCAAACATAATATCGGGTCTTGAAGCTGTGAGATACATAAGTGATCCGATCATCCCACGGTACAACCTGCTGTCTACATCCTTCCCATCTTTGTCAGGATGCAAACCATGATTGACTGGGATTGGTGTGCCATAAGTAGTGTTATCACTCATCTTGTATTTTGATAAGATGTCCTGCACGTACTTAGTTTGATGTAGATAAATGCCATCCTCTCTTTGACTGACTTGCAGACCCAGGAAGAACGACAGTTCACCCATATTGCTCATTTCAAACTTGGACTTCATCACCTTTTCGAAATCCCTACACATCCCTTCATTGGTCGACCCAAAAATGATGTCGTCGACATATACTTGCACAAGAAGAATGTCACCTCCTGCTTTCCTTATGACGAGAGTCGAGTCAATCTGCCCACGGTCGAAACCATTAGACAGTAAATGCTTTGATAGTGTCTCATACCATGCCCTCGGTGCTTGATGAAGACCATAAAGTGCTTTGTCGAGCTTGTACACTTTATTGATATTATGCGGATCTTCAAAACTGGGAGGTTGAGTGACATAGACTTCTTCATGAACTTTACCATAAAGGAAAGCACTCTTCACATCAAGTTGGTAGACCTTGAAGCCGACATATGTGGCATAAGCCAAGAACAGTCGAATGGCCTCAATTCTAGCAACTGGGGCATATACTTCTGTGTAATCCAAGCCCTCTTGTTGATAAAAACCCTGAACAACCAATCTTGCCTTGTTCTTCACAACTACATGACGATCATCCGTCTTGCATTTGAACACCCATCTGGTTCCAATTGGCTGAAAGCCTTTTGGCAAGTCAACCAAATCCCATACATGCAACTTTTGGAATTGGGACAATTCATCTTGCATCGCCTCAATCCAGCAGTTGTCAGTGAGAGCCTCCTTCACATTCTTCGGCTCTATCTGGGATACGAATGCAGCATGCAGACATGTTTCCATGACACCAGTGTCAAATATCTCTGTGTAAAGACTGGTGTTCTTAGTGATGGTTCTATGACGAGTCTGAACACCGGCATAAGGATCACCAATAATGTTGTCGATTGGATGATTCCTATGCACTCTCGTCTCCTGTACAATTGGTTCTTGAATTTCTGGATCTAGATTTGTGATCAACTCCCCCATTTCCTGTGTTTCAGCAGAAGAAGATTCAATGTTAATTGGATCAGCTGGAGCTTCATTTCCTACAGTTGTGTTAGGATTGGCTTGAGCGTCATCTCCAACAACATGAACACTTTCACTGTTATCACTGTCATGAGTTCCAGATGCAGATGCAGCATTGGAATCAGGAGTTATAATTGGTACAGTAGCACGAGTAGAAAAACTGCCGCCATTCAATAGATTATAAACATTTTCGGCGTCTTCTGCAGATAGCTCAGGAAGATTGAAAGACTTGAATAGCGCATCATAATCAAAACCCCAAGCTAGACCTTTTGGTTCTGGTGGAATGCTGTGTTTACTACAATCCACTTCGAACCATTCCTCGACAGTACGAGTTCCTATGTTGTACACTCTCTTGCAGGGCGAATTGGCAACATATCCTAAGAAGATGCCTTCCACCGCTTTCGCATGAAATTTAGATTGACAATCTTTATACTGTAGCAACAAGGAACAAGGACTACCAAAAGGAACTAGGTAATCAAGATTGGGAAGTCGATTGTTGATCAACTCATAACAAGTCTTGTTGTGTCTTTTCACCACCAAAACTCTGTTTAAGACGTGACAAGCTGTATTTACTGCTTCTGCCCAGAAAGTGACAGGAAGCTTTGCATCTGACAGCATAGTCCTTGCAGTCTTAATCAGTGTTCTGTTCTTCCGTTCAGCAACTCCATTCTGCTGAGGCGTGTACGGCACGCTGAATTCGTGACGGATCCCTTTCTTGAGACAGAAAAGTTCCATCAAATTATTCTTGAACTCAATTCCGTTGTCACTCCTTATTCTTCTAACTTTCAGCTTGCAAAGAGATTCCAAGCTCAGGATCAAGTATTGAAGAATATCAGCAGTCTCATCTTTTGTACCTAAAAAATACACCCAAGAAAAACGTGAGAAATCATCAGTTACAACTAGACAGAATGACTTACCTCCAATACTCCTGATACTTATGGGGCCAAACAGATCCATGTGTAATAGCTCCAAAGGGGTATCGATAGAGTTTTGGAGCTTGGGCTTGTGAGACTTCCGTTGCTGTTTGCCCTTTTTACAAGGCATACAGTCATATGCAACGGTAAATCTCAGCTTAGGAACCCCGGTTACCAAACCGTTTCGGACAAGATGATTCATTTTACGATAAGAAATATGTCCGAGTTTCCTATGCCACAAGATGGAGTCAAGCTCTGTCGCTTTTGTAAGCAAACAAGTAGCAACTGATGAGGTGGTTTTTGCCACGCTCATATCAATCTGATAAGTGTCGTTTGTTCTTGGTGCTCTCATCAGAATCCAGTCATCAGGAACTTTGAAACCGGGTTTGAGAATCAGACATTCTGACTTGTCAAACATCACTGAGTACTCCTTGTCACACATTTGTGAGACACTCAACAGGTTATGCTTCAGCTGCTCGCAGAAGTTGACATTGTCAAAGCTAACACAACCGTTCGAAACCACGCCTTGACACGTGATACTACCGCCTTTTTCTCCGGCAAAGGCCACATAGCCGCCTCTAAATGGTTTAACGTCTTGAAGCAAGGCCATGTTTCCTGTCATGTGCCGGGAGCATCCACTATCTACATACCAGCGGTTAGAGATAGTACCCTTCGGACGTCCCTGCACGAGTAATAAAAGAATTAGTTAGATTTGGAGACCCAAGCCATTGTGGTCTTGGGTCGTCCATCCTTCTCAAAATAAACTACTTCTTTCAACTCACAGTCATGATGACTGTCCAAAATTGGTGAATCTTTGGAGGAATTGGGAACAGGAGATTGAGAATCTTTAACTTTCTTGTTCCAGGATCTCTTTTGAATCTTAACCAGAACAGGAGACTTTGGTTCAATCACAGCCGGTGAACTTGTGGAAGCTTCACCTGATTGAGCTTTAGTCAGCTGTTCCAGCTTTCTCAACCTCTTATTTCTTCTTCTTCTCTGTGGCTTAGAGAGTCTAGCCACAGGTTTCTCACCAGTGCGTGTACTACCAGATGTAGACACACGAGGTACAGCAGGTTGCTTTACCTTTCTTACAACAGATGGCTTGGCCTCAGATTTGATCTTTGGCTTAGCTATCGGTTGCACTGGTGGTTTCACCACATTTTGCTTTGGTCTGATAGGAGCTTTCACTACTGGCGACTTAGGGATAACAGCTGGTCGTGAAACAACATGCCGTTTCCCTGGGTTCTTAGAAGGACAGTTCACAACAATGTGACCAACCAAGCCACAGTGAAAGCAATTCCTCTTGTCAACATAAGTTCTCATGTAAGGCTCTTTAGTTCTGGCCTTAGAAAACTCACCATTGTGAGAAGGAAGAGTTGGTTTATGAACAGAAGTTTAAACTTTTACAGTTTGATGTTTGGGGGTATAATACTTTTGCAAATTCTCTTTGTAACCCAGCCCATAATGAGATGAAAAAGCCTCTTTCTTATCTTGGTTAATATTTTTAAAACCCCCGTAAAGCATTCCCTTAAGTTTATCATTTGTTTCAATGATATCAGGTTCAGTTAAAATGCAATTATCACCATTAGTGATAATGTTTTTCTGGACTTTCTGTTCAGTCAACAACTCCTCAGAAACTACTCCTTCAGGGCAAGTGTTAACCGACCCATCCTCAGAAGCAGTAACATACTCCTCACTAGATGTGAAGTTAGCCTTACTTGAGGATTCATCCTTTTTAGGGGAATCATCCTTATCAGAGGGCTCATCTAGACAAGTGAGATCAATGTCTATCAAGCTATTGACAAACTGCCCACTTATTGGTGGAGGAATGGCATTGGTACCAAGTCCTAGGCCATTCATTTTTCTCACCACGGATTCGTAGTGTTCCACCATGAAGCGAGAGTTTTTCAATTTCTCGTTAGTGCATTTGAGTTGCAAGATCTCATTTGTAGTTTGTTAATTTCATTGTTCTTCTTTTCCAAAGCCCTATACGCAATGTCCAAATGAACCTGTTGGTCGCTTATTTTTAAAGAATAGTCCTGTTTTTCGTTCTGTAGCATTTCAACTGATTCTTTAAAACGTGATTCATTCATTTTGTAATTTTTAGCTGCCAACTTTAGGGGTTCGATTATGTCTTGGAGATCAGAAATTTCATTTTTTAGCCCTAGACATTTAGAACAAGAAACAACAGAGAAAGGGTTAGAATCTACCTCAGATGATGAACTTTGTCCTTCTCCAATTGCCATGAGAGCGACAGCAGTGGTAGACTCCTTTTCATCAGCTACAGAAGCTTCCTCTTCTTCAGATTCAGAAGATTCCTCTTCTTCAGATTCAGAAGATTCCTCTTCTTCAGCTTCCTTCCTCTCTGCCTCCTTCCTCTCGGCCTCCATCAGCTCCATGATTTCTGCCATGAGACCAACTTGTGCTTGAGCAATGATGGCGTCTTCTAGATGCACACCCCAATCAAAATTTTCGTCATTCTGTGCGACCAGTGCATTGTACTGATTACTTTGGGTATGATTGTGGTGGCTTTGGTTGTTTTGGCCATGGCTGTTTCCCTGGCTAGGTCTGGTAAAACCAGAGGCCGGTGCTCTGTCCTTTTGACATTCACGAGCAAAGTGTCCATAGTTTTGACACTTGTAGCACTTGGCCTTGGATTTGTCAAATCCAACCTTGGCATTAGAATGCCCACCAATATACTTTCTTCCTGTTCTGTTCAGGAAACGCTTGGCCCTCCTCAGTAACATGGCCATATTCCACTGAATATCCATGTCTTCAATATCATCAGGATCCACTTGATTGAAGTCCTCTTCAATAGTCTCAGGATCTGTTAGCTTTCCACCAATGAAATTCTCATATGCCAGCATGCAAGATGAGAATAGTGCTACATGATCTTCAGCTATCTTAGCTGACTGGTTGGCTGAGCACGTATTCTGAGGAGTCTTTGAGTTTTGTTGATTTTGTTGATGAGATCCAAACCCTGATCCTGATGCATAACATGCATGACCACCACAACCATTAGAGTGGTCTTCTTCAATGGATTTCCCAGTAAAGAGTGCAATCCCAGAGCCGGAAGACATTGACATGGAAGTCGTCCCGTGATACATGGAAGGGTCCTGTATCTGAGGTCTTCCAGAATTCTCCCTTTTTATAAGATTCATGTTATGAGCCTGAATCTTACCGACTGCCTCATCTACTGTCATCTCGTAGAACTTTGAACTTTCCCTCATCAGGGTTGTATACATCTCATATCTCGGTGGCAAAGCATCCAAAAACTTTTCCACCATTTCCTCTTCTGGATATTTAAGCTCAAACGATTTCAACTCCGTTTGTAGGTGATAGAATCTAGAGATAAGATCATCTAAAGATTCATTTTCTATAAATCTGAAGCACTCGTATTGCTTCCGGAGCAGATCCCTCTTGCTTTTCTTGATGTCACTATTTCCTTCGAATCTTTTCTATAAAGCTTTCCAAAGATCCTTAGAAGATTCATATCCTCGGAAACTGTGGAACAAATCCCGAGTTAATGACATAGTGATTGAACCCAATGCCTTCTTCTCTCGATCATAAATTTTCTTTTCTTCTGCATCCAGCTTAGAGATAGGCTTAGGTACGTTTTCATCAAGATACAAGTGGGTGGGATGCTTATATCCCTCAAGAATAGGTATCCATAACGATGAATCGGTGTATGAAATATAGTGCTCAAAACGGGCTTTCCAATTGGAATAATCGTTTACATTGAGCAACTTGGGAGGTTTTTGTGGAGTACCGATTTCATTATCATAATTTAACATACTACTAAGGTTCTGAAGGTTTGACATGGTGAACACTTGGTCAAAAATCAGAAAAGTCAGTAGCTATTGCGCACTTAGGATTGGCCTTGCGCACTTATGAATGGTCTTGCGTATTTAATATTTGCCCTTGTGTACTTGTAAGTACGCAGGAGTAAATTGTTAAGTACGCAGGATAAGTCTTAAGTTCGCAGTTCAGTCTTGCGCACTTGTAAGTACGCAGGAGATAACTCTTGCGTATTTAGCAAGTTTGCAGAAAACTGTACTTTTTGCCAAAAATGGTAAGTACGCAGGACACCTTTTCAGCAACTCTCACCAAACTTTTCCGGTGACCTGAAACTCGCCGGAGTTGGTAAAAAATGGTCTGATGATCAATGCAATTGAGCCAAAGGGTCAGAAAGAAGTTTCTAACCAACCTATGATGCTCAAAACACACAAATACACAACAAAAATCGGTTTTTGAGAGATTTTTGCTTTTAAAAAAGTGCTCAAGAGCTACCCCTTTTTTTATCACAAAATAACCTCTCTTTGCTTGTAAAACTCAGTAAAAACGTCTCCAAACTCACTTACAACACTCGAATTCAAGAGCAATGCTCTGATACCACTTGTAGGTCCCTCGGGTGTGGTGGATCGTCACATGCAAGTGGTCTACTAGTCGGACCGGGTGCGGAATACCCGTGACTAGGTGGAGAGTCTAACTGAACAAAGTAAACCGAACACAAGAGTCACAATAATCGTTCTTTGTATTATAAACACTCGACGGTTACAGAGAGAATACAAGCTGCGTACTTAGCAAAACTGAGTTCGTCTGAACAAATGGTTCTGCGTACTTAGCTTCTGTGAACCTATCCTATTTATACTGACCTGATGCCTGCGCACTTAGGACCAATTACTCCTGCGTACTTAACAAGTACGCATAGGTCTTCATGCGTACTTGCTAAGTACGCAGGAGCTTTCTCCTGCGCACATACAAGTGCGCACAACACTTGGAAGAAATCAACAACACATTATGTAAACGTAAATACAACTCGATAAACTATTACATAATGACTCTTACATACAAAGACAAAATACAGACATTAGACATACAAACCTAGACTCTATCCAGAGTGTTGTCACAGGAAAGTGCATCAACATGATTCACTTAGATTAGATGAAACTTAGCTAAGTTTGATGATGTGTATTTGATTTTTGATGAGTTTATGTTAATGAATTTAACATGTTCTTAAATCTTCTTCAACGATTATGTGTGTTTGTTTGATTCGAGTATATGTTCTATTTCGTGGGTATCTTGACCATATCATGTTGGAAAAACCGTATATGTTAAGGTATTTATTCATGAATATATGTATGTATGTGTATGTATTCATGACATTTGACTAGGAATGGTGGATGGGGATTAGAATATATATGATTGTTGTTCAAATGTGCATCCTTGTGTATATGCTTGGAAAGGCAGTTACATTCGTTGTGAATTCATCATGTCATTGTCTATGTGTTATTATAATTTGTTAGCATGAATTTGTAGTTCATATATTCGTGATTTGATATTCACAAGTTGAAGAACTTCTTGATTATGTTTTCATTATGTGATTCGAGGTGGTTAATATGTGTTTATCGTATTAGCTTTTCAAAGAGTTATGGGACTAAGAGTCTGCGGGATATTAGTTCATCTTTATATTCAACATAATGCTATCATTAGGTTTGCATAGAATGATTTTAGGTGGTTACTATGTTAATATCGCTTTAACTTCCCAAGAGTCATATGATTAGATAACCCTGACGGGAGTCTATTCTATTTCCGTATTGCACGTTTATAAAATGATCTCATCATGAATCTGTATATATTGTCATTGTTTGGCTAAGTGGATTCGAAGTCTAAGTGAATATCCTCTCTTGCTTGTTTATCTGCCCCGCCTTCTATCCATCTTTTATGTTTATTTAGTTTAAAAACACAAAAATATCAAATCTTCTACTTTGATCGGCTAGACATTGATAAAGGTTTATTATCAGGAGCTATTGTGTCCACGGATCGATACTCGGTTCTTGTCTAAAACAATACTACTTATACGATAGGTGCACTTGTCTATTGTGTGTGTAGTTAGTCCTAAGGTGACAATCGTTTATTTATTTAAAACACCGTTGTGTGAAAAATCTTTATTAAATTCTATATAAGCTTTGCACACATCAATATATGTAATTGTTTATTTTTGTGTTACTGTTATTTATTATGTGGTAGCAAGTAGATACAATGTGAAATATTTTATGTGCATGTTACCCGGGAAAGAAAGAAAAAAAAGTCTTGTACAAGAAACATAAGAGCCTTGTCTTCATGACAAACAACAAAGGAGTCTTGTCTTCGAACAAGCAACAAAGGTGTCTTGTATAAGCACACAAAGGAGTCTTTCATTCGTTCAAGCACAACGGGCTGCTGCCTTTGGACATTGGGACAGTTATGTCGCAATAATGTTATCTGAATGCTTGTTCACTTGGTGATATGAAAGAGAATGAATGTATGACAAAAAAGAGCGGGACACTTTAAACAGTATCCCCAAATGAAACCGTTTTGATAATGATGAAAATGGTCTGGGCCATGGGGAAGTCCCTTGCCAGAATTGTTGGTTGAGGCTATGAGGAAGTCCAACGAGGGGGGCGGGTCTAGCTCAGCTATTGATGCCTCGATCATTAAGGCAAACAATACACCAACTGCTCGTGGTTGTGAATATAAGTCCTTTAAGGCATGTGACTCACCGATACCGACTGAAAAGAAGGACGCAGTGGCTACTATTGATCGGGTAATTCATACGGAGGCCGTCGTCCATCTCAGCGGATGCCAGATGGATCAGGTCTTGAAATTTGTTGTTAACTCCTTAAAGGAAAAAATGTCCCATTGGTGGGAAGGAGTGCATCAGCTAAGTGGGATACATCCATTGACTCGATGATGTGGAACGATTTGAAAACCTTTCTGATTATGAGCTTCTGCCTAAGGAAAGAGATTGAAAAAGTGGAAAGAAAATTTCTAGGAATAAAGGAAGGGACCATGACACATCTTCAGTACACCACGCAGTACATCGAACTAGCACGTCTGATGCCACATCTAATCACCATTGAGGAATGTAGGATTGCTTGTTATATCCAGGGGTTACCGGATAAAGTTCGCACGTTTGTTAAGGCGAACACCCCTAGTACTTCTGATTCGGTGGTTGAACTGAGCGGCGTGGTGTACAACGATCTAGCCTTGAATGATGCTGCCATCGAGGAACCTAAAAAGAAACTGGCCCGTGACAAGAAAGCTACTGTGGGCGAACCGATAGTTTGTGGGAAATGTGGAAAAGAACACTTGGGCGAATGTAGGTTGGGATTTAACCTGTGTTTCAAATGTGGAAAGTCGGGACACTTTTCCTGCGATTGTCAAAGAATCCCGAAATATTTCAACAGTGGTGAAACGGGGCATATGAGTAGGGATTGTCAGAAACCGAAGGATGCTGACGAAGCTATAGGGAACCCGGACGTGGTGTCAGGTACGTTCTTCCTCGGCTCGGAGTTTATTGGTAAAACCATTGATATGTATACCATTGACAAACCCTTTTCTCGAAATTGACTGGCAAAACCATTGTTACCTATACCATTGGAAAAACCTTTTGTCGAAATTTACCTCATGCATAAGATAAACAAAACAAGTTAGCGATTGATTCATCGATGTCTAGCCATCACATCTCTCAAGTTCAAGTTATTAACGCTCGTGTCAATAATATATAATTGTAACACGAAAAATATACGTTTGATTCATTGCAAAATAATAGTATACTCGTGTGTAGAAAATAATGCTATTTTTCAAAGAAATATAGCACATGTATATTCATATAATATATACATAGTAAAAAAATAAAAATAAAAATAGGTAAGTATAAATTATCTAACTTAACCACCGATTATTGATTATGAGCATTAAGTATAAAGTATTATAATACATGTGATCTATTAATAAGGTTTGTATTATTTATAAACAATATTAATAATAAAATTGTTTATACGACTCCTTAACGTTTATCATATTTAATTAATAGGTTTGATATCTTAGAAAACGGTGTGGACAACTTTTCTAACGAGACGGTCCAGGTTGCAATGCTAGTTTAAGTCCATTATAAATAAATTGTTAGGTCGGTACAAAAGATAATGCTATCAACGATAATAGTTGTGCTTCCCGAATTTTATACATATAAATAAAAACATTGTTTATAATGTTAGGGTCATTATTATTAGACGTAGCAAGAAAATAACGATCACGGTTTGGAAAGTTTTCAAACAATAACCCGATTCTTAAAGAATTCCCTTTCATAAGCTTTTATATATATACATATATATAAGAAAATCGTTGTTCGGTTTTAAAGTTTCTTAATTTATACTTAACAAAAATATGTATGTATATAAGTTTTAAGTTTTGCAAACTAGTTGAGAGGAATATAAATATTTTTATAATAAAATATAACATGTTGATTAGTGTGAATATTTACTTATATGAATCCGGCTAAGTTTGTTATAACATTATAAGCAACATGTCATGAAAATACTCGTTTGTCTCTCGTGTTAACATAGTTCATGTGTAATCACATTCCCAAATGAAATTACCATCAATATAATTAATAACCATTTCTTGAAAATATAACGATTATATATATATAAATATCACAACGATTATTTATATATATATTTCCAACAGCTTAACGTCCCGTCTTCGCCATTACCTGTCCAAAATCCATAAGAACAACACAGGGATGAAACCCGGCCACAGTACTCACTTGTTTTAACCAGAAAAACCGTCGGGAACTTTAATCAGAAACAAACCGCAACCGTACGAAGGTGTATACCTGGAATGACACGAAAAAGGGAAAAGGACTCACCGGAAAAAACGGGTTGGTCGGAACCCTAGCTCCTTTCACCGAAAAAAAAATGGATTGATCAGATCTGGTCCTCTACTGTCGCCGCCGCATGTCATCATCTGAACCCTTAACACCTTGAACCACCACCGGTTTTGAACGGAGTGGGTCTGAAGCGTTAGCACCGCCGCCGCTAAGGCGGAACCCTAGTAATGGGTCGCCGGAAAAGCGTTCTCCTTTTCTATTGCCGCGCGTATCACCTGGAACCACCACTGAACCCGAGTCCTTCCCCATCGCCAGCTAGAATGGTGGATCTCCTCTGGAAACACAAGGTCGGTCCTTTAATACCACCGCTCAGTGCCGTCGCCGCCCCCGTCGTCGTCGAGCTGCCGGAGGAGCCGCCGGGTGTGGCTGGCGCCCTCCTCTGTCTCTCATGCTCTCTGAGCTGCACACATATATGTGTGTTTGATTTGTGGGGATGAAAGATGAGGGTATGTGGAGTGTTTGAGTGAAATAGGGAGAAGGTTGCTAGGTTGTTCTTGAATGGAGGAATTATGAAGAAAGAGTATGGGTCGGTTTTGCAAAAGTCAGTATAGATATTATAGGATTTGAAAAGATTATGGCAGCTTTTGCAAGAATTCATAGGATTCTTTATGGATTTAAAAGAAATTAAATATAAATAATAAATAATATATAAAATAGAAGCAGCTTAAAAAAACCAGTATATATATTGAACTGCTTATGGACATAATGTGTCTTCACTTAAGTTTTTGTCTCGTTGTTTAAAGCCAGAATTTTATTCTATAATTCTTATAATAACAGACGTGCTAATAGATGTGATTTACACATTTATTTCGTAAGGTTTCCGTTCCACTGCTGTCTTGGTTGGTATGCGTCGACACCGCGTGTCCAAACATGTTTGCGTAAAGATAATAAAAAGAAAAACATCTTGCACTCCTTTTAAATAATATTATTAATAATAATAACTAACAAATATAAATAATAATTTTTTTTTATTCAATTACTTACTCACACAGTTCTAAAATAGTCGGAAGACACTCCCGTACAGCGTGTCTAACCGTGTATGCTTAGGCTAAACGTCTCGTGTTTTGAAATTAGTTATTATTTCCTAAGTAGTAAAATAAACATTTTAACACGATAGGTATAAAATAAATACTTGGTCATATTATTTAGTTATACCGAGTTTAGCAAAACTCGCTGATGTCCACACCGGTATTTACCCGTACGAGTGCGTTAATCATTCTAACAGTTCCCCGCTTAAACTCTTTAGTTCGTAATCATTATAAATTATATCAAATTGTGTAACGATCCATCAAACAATTTTTATTAGTTTATTTTGGAATCGGTACACACGATGGACCTTTAGTTGGGTCGTTAATGGGCCGAGCCCGTTTATGATGACTTAATACTTGTTCCTAACTTTAGGGTTGTCACATTCTCCCCTTGTTAAAGAAGTTTCGTCCTCGAAACTTAATTTAAGTTAACTTTCAGGATCGCTTCGACATACCCAAGCGAGGGTTTCGCATCCCAAGTTCATTTCTAATTTTTAGGGAGAATCTTCAATTTTGTTTCACTCGGTGATGTATGATATCTGTCACTTGTAACGAATGACTACTCGCGGAGTGAAAAGGAATGAGTAGATATCCCTTAATCAGGATTGCTAACAAGCAATGTCAAGTATATTCTTAGGAATTTACCAACAAGATGCGAACAATTTTACTAGACCTCAAGATAAGAAATGAAGATCGAGAAATTATCGTCAAGGACTAGGTAATTGGTTTAAAATATGAACTGGAAGGATAAGTCATGTGAGAAAATCTAAGCGTGTTGTAGGCATACTTGACTCTGACATTTAAGAAGTACTGGATGGAAGTGTTATTGTAACTATCCATTGTTCGTAGTAGAGACTATCTACAACGGTTAACATGATTCGGATTAGGCCTGTCCGCTTAGAGGTGTTGGGGTTAAACGAAGGGTAATATGATGTTCAAATCATTGAAGGGAATGATTGATTGATGGAAGATTTTCGTTTTCAAAATATCCAAGTAGCGTATCATGAGGACAGTAATTACAACACCACGAGGTGGTAAAGTCATAACTAAAATCCCATGAACTAACAAGGTCATAATAAGGTAGGTCACCATCAGAGAAGAACAAAAGGATGCGGTTTCGTATACGATCTATTCTCTTTATCGATCTCTGATAATCATTATGACAAGGACTAGATTATGATTAGTTTTTAACAATGAAAGCAATCGGATGTTTATAAGAGATAAAGGCTTACTATGAAATTGAGATGGATTTAGAATGCTTTTCCGGATTCCACGAAATAGTTTATGATGATATGGAAGTTTTCTCATTACAAATGGAATTGTCCTGACACGTCCACCTTTGACGAAGTAAGGTTATCACTATCATTGAAGAAAAGATTCTCACCAAAATTGTATCAACCAGGAAGAGTTATACGTTTAGTTTGTTCGAACTGGACTATGGGTAGGTCATTAACCTTCATAACTTCCTTTACTTGGACCGAGACGGTTTAGAGGAAGCTGTTGGTGGTTGTCTTGGTAGCGAAGTAGACCACTATGATATGGAATAAAATTTTACGGAAACGTGATTTTCTAAGATTGATCCTGATATAGATTGAAATTTTGACGAACTAGATGTCGAGTCGTCTATTTGTGACAACAAAATCTCGTGGTACATCGAATCACCTGGATTTCTATAGTTCTTCCAAAAGTTGAGGATGAG
The DNA here is from genome assembly GCA_023525975.1 of Smallanthus sonchifolius. Lineage (NCBI taxonomy): Eukaryota > Viridiplantae > Streptophyta > Magnoliopsida > Asterales > Asteraceae > Smallanthus > Smallanthus sonchifolius. The sequence goes on from CM042040.1 coordinate 31,307,697, forward strand.
TCCAGATAAAGAGGTAAGAGAATATCAAGGTATTTGAGAATAGCCTAATTGATTTGGGTTTACGTGATTAAATGATAGACGTCGTGGATTCATTCATGATCGGGACAGAGAGTACTCTTTCCTCTCCCTCTGGTCGAGTGACTTCGCTCCTATAAGCTAGTTCTCACTTTGTGACTAGTATTCTGAGGTTTGTAAACAAAGTAGTTGAATTTGAGAATGTGATCATCATGGATGAAGATGACTGATTCTCGTAAAGAATGTTTGTGGGTCGTTGGTAGTTTGTTGATGAATTTGAAAGCATAACATCGCCCTTTGTATATTTTATAGACATTTGGTCGTCGAAGACAACTCATTTCTATCTATCACGGAGGGATTTAAAGAAATGATGTATGCTTCTATGTAGATGACATAAACCTTAGACCTGGAGTGTCTGCTTTGTATATGTCTAACACTTACATGCAACCCACACCTAATTCCTAGAACTCATCTAAACATAAGTGTGGCTTATGGTTAATTAGAAATCATTCAAAGTAAAGAGTTTACATAAGCACCTGTGATTGGGTGTTCCAATCCAAGAGTGTCAAGTTTTTTTTTGTGAAAACTAAGAAACTTATCTATGTTTGAGTTTCCCTCCTTTTCATTGAACAAAAAGAATTATGTATCAAGAGGTCAACATGATTATCAAGGAAGATGTATAATAATGGTTCACCCAAAGTTTTGTGATCAAGAGTTTAAGTCTTCTACAACACACCTCAAGGACAATCATGATGAATATTCATCTCTGTTTGCGTCCTTACGTAGTTGTTGCCAAAAAGTAGAGATGACGTCCATTATGATATAACAAAAGGGGCGTGAAGGGCAGACATAAAATAGTTGAAATCAATGAGTACCAAATTAATACACTACAAGAATGTATAACGAAAATTGGTAATAACTAGCCAAATGAAGGAGATATAATTGGACGAACAAAAGACGTGTGAATAAGGGTAAATCGATGTCACGAGTTGCTAGAAAAGTCGCACCGAAGAAGTTGTCGTGATAGGTTGATTCAACAAAAATAAGGGGTTGAATGAGTTAATAATGTCCGCGACAAACTGAAGCGTTTGTCAAAATTGTCTCGGATTTCAATAATTTCTGAAAAACTTGTAAGGAATTCAACTATAAATCATAATCTGTGAGTTCGAAGAGTTGAAATATAGCTTGTACGTGAATATAAATCAATACATACGTCGTCACGAAGTTCACAAAATCACGAGGTGAAAGTTAAGGTCCAAAGATGATAGAGTGAACGCTAAGGATCGAAAGTCGAGGTCGTCAAGATCTTAAGCCAGATTGCCATTTCGTTTAGACTTTTGGAGAGAATGTCAGAGTTACGATAACGCAATAATAGATGAACTGATGGCTAAGTCCACGTCGTTAATAGTAACTAACTCTTACTTTATATATAGGTCAACACAATGGACTTTCCCAGAATTCACGAGTACATGTAAATTTACAATTACGTGATATCAAGTGTAATTGTCAATTTACCTTACTTGATCACTCTAGTAGTCTCCCGTTGTGGGTCATATCATAGGTGTCGATTGTTTACACGTTGTTGCAAGTATAAGATATTAGTCACGTATGTCACATAATAGTTTCTAATAACTATGTAGCTAATAATATTCGAGTGTAATCACCTACACTAGTAGAAGACTCAAGTTGACTAGCAACGGTTGGAATTTCTAAACTCAATTCTTAGGAGTTCACAGTATAATGCAAGTCTTATTAATCTTGGTCCCTAAATAAGTCCGGTTAGAGCCTAGGTGTCACTAAGGAGACCTGATTCGTTGAAACCATTGGCTCTGATACCAATTTGTAACACCCCCAAATTTATTCACATAATAAGTAAATAAATTAGGGTTGCAATGATTGGTAACATTACACAAAAGCGGAAGCTAAAACAAAGAGTTCTAAAGTGTTGAACACCATTACAAAACTAAATAAATACATAGACCTAAAGACATACAAGTCTAAATGGACTTGACATTAAACGACCATGCGTCTTCGTCTCGTAAAGTCTTAATCCAAATGTTTAACCTATTCCAACCGTGTCGTAGCTATGTATTATCTGAAAAACATGCTCAAAAATATCAACGCAAAGTTGGTGAGTTCATAGGTTTTAAATGAATACAATTGGCAAAACCATTTGCACGAAAACGTTTGACAAAAATCATTTGTACGACATTGTTCGGCAAAAACCATTTGCACGAAAATGATTGACAAAACTGTTTATAAGTGTACTATTGGCAAAATCCTCCGCTCGGAGTTTACCGGTAAAACCATTGATATGTATACCATTGGCAAAACCCTTTTCTCGAAATTGATTGGCAAAACCATTGTTACCTATACCATTGGAAAAACCTTTTGTCGAAATTTACCTCATGCATAAGATAAACAAAACAAGTTAGCGGTTGATTCATCGATGTCTAGCCATCACATCTCTCAAGTTCAAGTTATTAACGCTCGTGTCAATAATATATAATTGTAACACGAAAAATATAAGTTTGATTCATTGCAAAATAATAGTATATTCGTGTGTAGAAAATAATACCATTTTTCAAAGAAATATAGCACATGTATATTCATATAATATATACATAGTAAAAAAATAAAAATAAAAATAAAAATAGGTAAGTATAAATTATCTAACTTAACCACCGATTATCGATTATGAGCATTAAGTATAAAGTATTATAATACATGTGATCTATTAATAAGGTTTGTATTATTTATAAATAATATTAATAATAAAATTGTTTATACGACTCCTTAACGTTTATCATATTTAATTAATAGGTTTGATATCTTAGAAAACGGTGTGGACAACTTTTCTAACGAGACGGTCCAGGTTGCAATGCTAGTTTAAGTCCATTTATAAATAAATTGTTAGGTCGGTACAAAAGATAATGCTATCAACGATAATAGTTGTGCTTCCCGAATTTTATACATATAAATAAAAACATTGTTTATAATGTTAGGCTCATTACTAGCAAGAAAATAACGATCACAGTTTGGAAAGTTTTCAAACAATAACCCGATTCTTAAAGAATTCCCTTTCATTAGCTTATATATATACATATATATAAGAAAATCGTTGTTCGGTTTTAAAGTTTCTCAATTTATACTTTAACATAAATGTGTATGTATATGAGTTTTAAGTTTTGCAAACTAGTTGAGAGGAATATAAATATTTTTATAATAAAATATAACATGTTGATTAGTGTGAATATTTACTTATATGAATCCGGCTAAGTTTGTTATTACATTATAAGCAACCCGTCATGAAAATACTCGTTTGTCTCTCGTGTTTACATAGTTCATGTGTAACCACATTCTCAAATGAAATTACCATCAATATAATTAATAACCATGGTTCATGAAAATATAACGATTATATATATATATATATATATATATATATATATATCTCACAACGATTATTTATATTTATATTTCTAACAGTTTAACGTATCTCATGTTAACTGTTTCCTCTTATTTTATCTCCCGTATTAGTTCCATAATTTTATATGATGCACATGAAACTATTTATAAATTCTTAGCGCGCGTTTATACCTATCCTTACGCACACGAACCCGCTCATCGTTTCAGCTGTTGACTGTCTTTGACCACAGTTGACTTTTGTTGACCGAAATCCGGGACTATCAGAAACGACCCGAAAAGTCCCGCCTATCCGGGTGACGTCCCGTCTTCGCCATAACGTGTCCAAAATCCATAAGAACAACATGGGGATGAAACCCGGCCACATTACTCACTTGTTTTAACCAGAAAAACCGTCGGGAACTTTAATCAGAAACAAACCGCAACCGTACATAGGTGTATACCCGGAATGACACGAAAAAGGGAAAATGACTCACCGGAAAACACGGGTTTGTCGGAACCCTAGCTCCTTTCACCAAAAAAAAATGGATTGATCAGATCTGGTCCTCTACTGTCGCCGCCGCCGGTCATCATCTGAACCCTTAACACCTTGAACCACCACCGGTTTGGAACGGAGCGTTAGCGCCGCCGCAGCTAAGGCGAAACCCTAGTAGTGGGTCGCCGAAAAAGCGTTCTCCTTTTCCATTTCCGCGCGTATCACCTGGAACCACCACTGAACCCGAGTCCTTCTCCATCGCCAGCTAGAGTGGTGGATCTCCTCTGGAAACACACGGTCGGTCCTTTACTACCACCGCTCAGTGCCGTCGCCGCCCAGTCGTCGTCGACCTGCCGGAGGAGCAGCCGGGTGTGGCTGGCGCCCTCCTTCTCTGTCTCTCATGCTCTCTGAGCTACACACATATATGTGTGTTTGATTTATGGGGATGAAAGATGAGGGTAAGTGGAGTGTTTGAGTGAAACAGGGAGAAGGTTGCTAGGTTGTTCTTGAGTGGAAGAATTATGAAGAAAGAGTATGGGTCGGTTTTGCAAAAGTCAGTCTCGTCCTCTGCCATCCTTGTACTTTCGCTTAAAAACTTTGATATGAGTTTTATTACGTGGCTTTCCTTTGTATGTCTTTGACTTTCTTATCCCGTATTTATGCCTTGATTTTTCATAATAGCCTGGGATAGGAATAGCCGAACTAGATATTATAGGATTTGGAAAGATTACGGCAGCTTTTACAAGAATTCATAGAATTCTTTATGGATTTAAAAAAATTAAGTATAAATAATAAATAATATATAAAATAGAAGTAGCTTAAAAAAAACCAGTATATATATTGAACTCTTTATGGACATAATGTGTGTCCACTTAAGTTTCCGTCTCGTTGTTTAAATCCAGAATTTTATTCTATAATTCTTATAATAACAGACGTGCTAATAGATGTGATTTAAACATTTATTTCGTAAGGTTTCCGTTCCACTGCTGTCTTGGTTGGTATGCGTCGACACCGCGTGTCCAAACATGTTTGCGTAAAGATAATAAAAAGAAAAACATCTCGCACTCCTTTTAAATAATATTATTAATAATAATAACTAACAAATATAAATAATAATTTTTTTTATTCAATTACTTACTCGCACAGTTCTAAAATAGTCAGAAGACACTCCCGTACCGCGTGTCTAACCGTGTATGCTTAGGCTAAACGTCTCGTGTTCCAAAATTAGTTATTATTTCCAAAGTAGTAAAATAAACATTTTAACACGATAGGTATAAAATAAATACTTACTCATATTATTTAGTTATACCGAGTTTAGCAAAAGCCGCCGATGTCCACACCGGTATTTATCTGTACGAGCGCGTTAATCATTCTAACAGTTCTCCGCTTAAACTCTTTAGTTCGTAATCATTATAAATTATATAAAATTGTGTAATGATCCATCAAACAATTTTTATTAGTTTGTTTTGGATTCGGTTCGCACGATGGACCTTATGTTGGGTCGTTAATAGGCCGAGCTCGTTTATGATGAATTAATATTTGTCCCTAACTTTAGGGTTGTCACATATTTAGAAGTGCAAGTTTTGGTTATATGTTATGTTGAATTGTAACGGGGAATACGCAAATCAAACAATACCTATAGAACAAGAACAAGATTGAATGGAATGTTGCCAAAGATTGAATTAGGCGTTACTGATCAAGAACATGAACGACATAAGAACACCCCAAATCTGATTGAGAAAAAGATTAGAAAGCTAACTAACACTTAACAGCTTTACAAAGGTTATATGCAGCTAATTACAAACAAGAAAAGAAAATGTACAAGAGTAACCCCCAACTATGAAGGTTCACTGAATCCATCCCTGTACTTTGAAAACATTAACATTGAATACTACATCTTGTCACTTTCACAACAGAACTCTCAGCTACATTGATATTAGTTTGTCATTAAACAATACTTATTATTACACGCATGCTAATATTGGGTACGATACCCACTTAACATATGTAGGATGAGGTAGTTAGCTTTGTTTTTGCATTACTTAATAGCGATAATCATCATGCGACGACGTATATTTTATTTCTTTATTTTTGTTTGTATATTTTTTTATTGTTCTTTACAGTGAAAATTTGTCTTGTATTTTGCAAGATTATCCATAGTTTGGCAATCATATAACGTATTCAACTATCTTGTAATGATAGGTGTTAGTGGTGGAACCATGATTTATTAATCGGAGGGTCAAACCATATATATTTTATAAATACATTACATGCACTTATATACGCTTTTAGCCCATTTTATTTTCTATTAATTTCGTTTTCTCAAGATACGGAGTGCACGACCGTTTTAGTATTTTTTTGTCAACGTTTCGGCATAATTTTTTTTAAAACGGAGTTTAATTCAAAATCGAGTTTTTTTTAAACGGAGTTTAATTCAAAATCGAGTCTTTATCTTTAGTGCGTTGTTGTACCGTTACGAGCCGAACCTATTAAGAGCGAACAACATCATTGTCGGTATTTGTATTATCGGAACCCGTATCAGGTGTTCGCTTTTATGGTTTTTAACGACTCGAACCGGTAGTTTTTTTTTTATTATTTAGTTTTATGTTTCTCTTTTAGATTTTTATTCTTTAGTTTTACCATTGCGCCTACGTTTTTATGTACCTAAGTGTATTTATTTTTTAACCGCCTCAAACGTTTAAGATCCGTTTCACACCGTGTCACGCGGCAATGCGTGGCGGGTAAAACTACTAGTTTAAAAATAGAGAAACTTAAAACAGAAATAAAAGATTTTTTTAAGAGTAAAGTGCAATTTGCACCCCTGTGGTATATGTCCGCTGACACTTTGAACCCTCTTTTGAAAGAAGTGCAATTTGCACCCCTGTGATATAGTTTCTCTTTCTTAATGAGCCCATCCGTTAATTTTCCATCCCGTTAAACCATTAATGTGAAGGGTAATATTGTACTTTTGCCATAAATCCTCAATTTAAGATCCTCTCCTTCCATAAATCCCCAATTTAAACCATAATCACCGCCTCCACCGTATCCTCCTTCACGTCAGCCACCGCCATAACCACCACCACCGCCTCTGCCTTCACGCCGTCCACCGCCTCCACCGCTGCGTGACTGTAGCTCGTTGACGGTGATGTTACGTCCGTCGAGAGACTGGCCGTTCATTCCTTCGATTGCGTCTCTTAACGACTGTTCATCCTTGAACGTAACGAATCCAAATCCAAATCCTCTAGATATCAGTAAAAGTAACAGAAATAGTAACAGAACAAGTAAACCATAGTAACAGTAACAGAAGAGAGATTTGTATCATGTGATTTGTCAAACAAAACCGAACCAATCCGAGCTATGCGACAAACGGACCTTCGAATTGATGATCTCATCGTACGGAGAGAAAGCATCTTCAAGTGACCGGTCAATCGTGGCCCAGGCGAGGCCGCCGATGAAACATCTGTACTCTACGTCTATGGATGCCATTTTTGAATCGAAAGAGTATGAAGAGAAGGTTAGGGTTCAAGTGTGAGTAACAAAGGATGGAGATGGCGTATTTGTAAAGCAGCGGTAAACTCTTTTCGCTGGCTATCGATGCATCTTCTTCCTCTCCTTGTGCAGGTAACCAAATCCTCCATCTTCATCTTCTCTCTCACGCAATCAACTCGTTTTTTATTTTTCTCTACAATTTCCATGGCGATTGATTCAATTCTATCAATTTTATGTACCGATTGTGGTTTAATTAGATAGTTTCTACGTTTCCCCCTTTTTTCCCTCTCAATTTGCCGTTCCTATGAACAGTGGCTCGTTTTGTAATTGTTGCATGTGTTAAAGGCAATAAGGACTTTTAACACCACATTAACGGTTTAAAGGATGGAAATTTGATAGAGGGGCTCATTAAGAAAGAGAAACTATACCATATGGGTGCAAATTACACTTCTTTTAGAACAAGGTTGTAAAGATTCAACGGACATATATCACAAGGGTGCAAATTACACTTTTACTCATTTTTTTTTTAAATATAAGTGAACATCTATAAAAAAAAATAAAAGAAAAAAATAAAAAGATTCTTTGAAATGACTCAAGGTAGCTATTATCATTTTAGCATTGGAAAAGAAAAATATATAAAATATTAGTATTTTTGTGTGGTGTAAAAAGCATAGATTGTCTTCTTCTCTCTCTTCTATACTTCTGCGCCATTTATTATGAGCAGCCCCTGCAACTTTTTGATGGTAAATTTTTTTCCAGATTTACACTTTTTTCACCTTTCTCACTTCATTTAGCTACTTTTACCAACGATTTGAGGGGTCAAACACCAGGAAAACATCAAGAAAATGATCAAACGTTGGATCTCCGATGAAGTAAATCTAGTTGGTCGGAGGTTCAATGGACCCCTCCTTGGTTCCGCCGATGATGAGTGTAATTTACAATTCATGTTGGGCATGCAGGAAGTCATTCCGACCCTACAAATTTATGTGAAACAGAGAAGTAGAGAGGCTTATGGAAAAACATCTTGCGTATGATGCTATAAATCAACAAGACTACATTAGAAGGTCATACTTCTTTTTAAAAAAAAATACTAGTGGCACACACTTTTAGTAACATTTAATTTTTGTGTCGCTAATTTAGTTTTTAATGACATTTTACTTATGCCATCTTTGATTATCATCCGCTTTTAATAGCATTTAGCTTTTATACTTTTAAAAATTTCACTTTCCCCCTCAAAATCTTCAGACAAAACTCAAATCTCCCTTCACATAAATTTCTTCCCTCCCATTCACCTTTTATTCCTAGTTTCTTCATTTTGCTCTCAAAATTCCTCCTCCAAAAATTTCTTCCCTCCCTTGCTTACATAATCTCTTTAAAGCAGAAACCGGTGTTCAACACGCCTTATCCATGGCGACCATAAAAGCTCCGGCGAATCAGCTCTTCAATTTCGCGGAAGCTATTAGTATCAGCAGGAGATCGCCGGAAACGCTATTTAAAATTCTAGATTTACACGATTCGTCACTTGATTTGTTGCCTGACATCGATGACGTTTTTGATTCAAAACCGGCGGAATCTATCAGAATTTAGGCGCCAGAGATACTTTCTAAACTAACGGAGGCGGCGAGAGGAATGATATCGGAGTTTGAAAACGCAGTCCTTCGAGAACCTTCTAGGGTTCCTGTTCCAGGAGGTACTATTCATCCATTAACTAGGTATGTAATGAATTACATAAACTTGATTTCAGACTACAAGCAAACCCTAGGTGAATTAATCATCTCCAAACCTACAACTGGATCTAGACACTGTGATTCCACCGCTTCGGACATGGATTTCACCGATCACGAAGGTCAATCTACATTGAAAGAAACAGAGTTAAGTATTTGTAGGATACCATACCATAACATATCTTCTTTGATTCATTTTTTAGCCTGTTGTTTGTTCATCTCTTTATTCAGATTTGTTTGTTGATGAACATGATGCATACTCACCATAAATTTCCCAGATCTTCGTCATAATGTTACTTGCATTCATATCTAGCCTGCAATAAGGATGTTTAGGCTTAGTAACAATACAGTTAATAACTGGTGTTTAGGCTTAATAACAATACAGTTAATAACACCCAAAAATATTTGCTCCTCGGTCTTTTATGCTCGTCAGTTGGAATACTAATCATCAATCGCACTCGTCTCCATCAAGTTTCTCCTTCAAACTGGTAATCAGCAGTTCAATCGTTATTTTTCTTATATAAATCATTTTTTATGTGTTCGTATATCTCATATGCGGTTCTCGTATTGGCTAGGATGAATTTATTCGGCATGGAAATTGATTGAAGTTGGATTATTTGTTTGATTAAATTAGGGTTTGTATTCATTATACATGTTGTGTTTGATTTCTATCTGATATGATCTTTTCATATTGTAGCATGACTTGAATTGTGTTTATACCTTATGAAATTCGATTTTGATTTCTGCACATCTGTATTATGTTTTAGCTGATTTTGATCATTGTCTACTATGTTTGCATGATGTATTCTATCGGATTACCTCGTAGTTGTATATGGTGTGGTTCTACTGGACGATGTTATGTGTGTCAGTGTGTGCCGGGGGATTCCAGAAACTATTTTTGGGCAAGAAGAGATCTTAATTTGGTTTTCTAGTGTTGAAGCAGCTTGTGCAGCACATCCTACTGCTGATGTTTTTATAAATTTTGCTTCATACAGAAGGTCAGTTGTGTACAACTCTTGAATATCAGTTTCTATTTATGGGAAGTTTTCAACTTACAGTTATGCTTTTACTCATTGTAACTATTACGAAGAATTACTAGCTTGACCACAACTTGTCGTTATTAAAGGGAATATCTATTGACCATCTATTGCTCATCACTTATATGTCTACATGTATATTCACAAATTTCACAGGTCATTTCTATTTAGTGTTTATAGTATGTAAAAATTCAATTAGGAGGATATAGCATAACAGTATAATAAAATACAGCCATAAGTTGCTGAAACCAACACTCGTACCAAACATGTACAATAAATAGAGACCTTATACAATTGTGTACAGGTTAACCCAATAACTTATTTTCGTTTAGTTTATTCCATAGTATATATAGGTGGCAATCTCGTTTAGTCGATGTTTGATGAGAGCTGATGGACACCAGAGTATGATGCAAATCTAGATACTTACATAAGAATGGCTCCCTCGTTGATTTGTAAGGTATGCATGTTTGATGTTTCTTCTAAAATTGGACTGTTATTATGTTTTTAGCTTGTGCTAAACTGTTATATTGTTTATTAAAGTCATATGCCTCAATAAAGAAAGAAAAAAGGTCTCTCACATGAAAGGAACAAGTAATTTTGATGACTCTAAAATAAACTAACAACATAATGATGCCCAACTGCTAGTTAATTTTATGTTTTTTTTCTGTTTCAAGATCTATTAGAAGGGCAATCTATACATACAACCAATATTACAATCAAATTCATCATAGAAATAAACATATGATTTAAATATGTAATAGAAATTCCTTATTGTTATACCATCCAGTACAAATTCCCACTTATAATCACATCTTCCCTATTAAATAAAAGAAATAAATGGTAAATTAAGTGGTTCGGTTCATTAGACTTAAAAAGTACCTTAATATTGTGACTATATTACTTTGGCTTAAAGACTCCATACTTATGTATGTCAAAATTTCTTATCCAGTAAATTGAAGCTTTAGGTCCTAGTTATTACACTGTTAATTATCTTTTCAGAACATGGAAAGATACATTATTTGATACCATTTTACAACTCACATGTTTTTTTACTTGGAGTAGTCACTCAGACAACAATTTGGTTGAATTAGAAACCAAAACAGAGAAAGATGACCAAGCTGTTTTGCTGGAAGGAGGGTTCACAAAATCAGCATCATTGAAACAACATGCTACTTCTATTAAAGCTAACTTAATTAGGTTAGTCAACTAATCTGATGGGTTCTATTTTCTTGTTTCACATTTCTTTATTCTGTTACTTGTTAAAATATGCACCTCTTTATTTGTGACGATGGAGGGTTCTTTTTTTGCTTGAGAATCGAACAACCTTGAGAGCAATGTAAGCCATAAGACTTTTTGGTGCTATATTTATATTGAAGCTTTTTTTCATCGGTAAGCTGATGCAGTAAATATTGGATTTTCACAACAAAATTTGATGGAATTTTGTTCTATTTTTACATGTGATCGCACCAGTTTGATTGTTGAATCTGCTAAAGGTTCTACCTCATGTTCTACTATTTTGCTTTATCTCCTTGCTCAAATAATAAAATTGATATTATCTTGTAAACCTAAAGTGTGATTATAATTGGTGTATTTTAGTTGATCCACTTTTTCTTGAACAGGGCTACAATTGCGATCTTTTCATGTTCCTGTGTGCGCTCTTCTTATAATAATTTCAGCAGTGACTCCTTAAGAAACAAAGTGACAAATTAGCATTTTCTGGAAAATCGATACTTTACCTCAATCGACATCAAACAGAAGAATGGGAAAGAGGGATGCAGGTTCAGGAAGAAATGGCTTCTTCTATATATGGTCTATTCTTAACTCTAATTTGTAGATGATTTTAGTATTAGTAGCAAAATTTGGACTTTTAGAAAATGGATTCTGTTGATCCAGTTATTAAGTATTGAGTAGGATGTACTGGTGTATGTAAAGAATACATTTATCTTTAATGAAATGAATTTTCCATATAAGAAATATCCTTGTACTCTTCTGTTTATGTTTTTAATTTACTTATTAAAAACTTGTTTTATATATATATATATATATAACAAATAAAGGTTTTTCTTGTCACATGTTGCCTTCATATTCACCTTTATAAATTTTTTCTCGCCTCTCTCCTATTAAATATATTTACATCTTTTAATAATAACAATATATTTAAAAAAATAATAATTATACTAATAAAATACATTTATTTAAATTATATTTTATCATAAAAACTTTAAAATCTAATTATTTAACTTTTATTATCAATCAAGTACTAATGAAAGTCAAATTATATTAAATAGTAATTAACGTATTTTCAAAATTCAATTATATATTAGTTTTTACATATTTTAAATTTTGTTTTTTATTCTTAGTATATGTAATATATTTTTACACCTGTAAAAAATATATATAAATGTTTTAGAATTTTATGTATGATATTTTTCAATCCGTGTGTAATACAACGGGGTCTAAGCTAGTTATTTAATAGAAGAGAGATGAAAACCAAAAAAATATTAAAATACAATTAAAGATAGTTTGTGCAATTAATAGGAGAGAGATGCGGGAAAATTTGTCTCACCAAACCTTTATTTATTATAGAGTATAGATATAGACGGGGAATAAAGATTTTTATGGCAAAAATTGTGTCACTAAAAGTAGTATATATATTTTATTAGAAAAAGTTTTACCGACATAAAATTTGTGTCACAAAAGCCTTTTTTTAATATAGTGTTAAAAAAATGTGCCACTAAAAGCTTAAAAGTTTGTGTGACAGACCAAAAAAGTGCCATTAAAAGGCTTTAGTGGTACTTTTTTTGTGTGCCGCCCATTTCTGAACAGGTCTTTAGTGACACTTTTTGGGTTTTTTGTCGCACTTTTCGTATGCTGAATGGCATTTTTTTGTAGTGCTTGTCGAAAAGATCGTTGGTTATCTAGTCCAATGGGACCTTGGTGCTGAGTTAGAGTTTAGGGCTTTATAAGTATTACGTTTGAATCTTGGTACTTTAATGCATAATGGATATCAAAATGTCATTGACTTTGCAGCAGGAGGAAGCAAGTTTACATTTGTTGATCTTTTATAGTTGTGTTCCTTTGAATTGGGCTTTGGATATTACATGAAGGTAGTATTTAAGTTAGAGATTATATCTGATGTAAGAAAACAATGTTTATTAATTTTGATTTTCGTGTTTGGTTAAAGTACTTGAGTGCAGGTGGCATGCCATATAAGCTTCCAACTTCAGTACTAGCCCATCTCGAATATCTGTTTTTGGATGTGTGCTCAATGGAAGAAAATGAGATTTCTTCTGCCCTTTGTATGATCAGGAGCTCAAAATTAGATGGCTTAATTTCTCTCTTGTAGCCGAGTTTCCCAAAGGAAAGGAAGGAAGGTAGGTGCATCACTTGGTAAATTGTCAGCAACGAAGATGCTTTAGTTTTTAACCTAATCAAGAATTTAACGGTGGACAGAGCATTATTTGAAGCATCAGTTCATGAACCATTTTAGGGCATTTCAAATCTACAGGCTACGGCTACTTTCGAGGTATTTATCCTCTCGCAAAATGGGTGGGTCGGACATGTCCAGTAACGGTTCAAAACGGGTTGAGTCAGATTGTCATGTCTAGTAACGGTTCAAAACAGGTTGAGTCAGATTGTCTCGGTGGAGCCTTGAACTATTGTAAGCACAAGCGTTTTTTTTTTGCCTATTTTAACAAGGAATTAGTTTATGCTTAATTTATTTTTTATATGCAATGAGTTGGTGTGTTCTGCCTTCTGAATTTGTTAATTTACAACATAACTCATTCCAAGTATTGCATACCTGCAGGAAATTGTTTTAATACACCCCTTGCAGTGTGTAGCTTCACATCCAAACACACGGGTATAATTTATGTCTCTTACTGAATCAATGGAGATTGCATGCTTAAAAGCTTAGCAACATGATCATGAAACTTCTTATTAACAATTGAGAAATTATTTTGGTCTCATCATTAAAGATAGTTGAACATTGTATGGTTAGTTAACACTTATGAACAATCCACTAATCTTACATTTACTTTAAATGTTATCTAATATAACCTATTAACATGTGCATTTAGCTCGTGAACAATCCCTTTAATCCTTTTTTAGTTTTGAGTGTTGACCCGTTCATTCTGTTTCCATTTGGGTGACTTTGGGTGAGTTTTGACCCGTTCAACGTCGTTGATTTCACTGAAATTATAAAAAGGAAAAAAGGAAGGAGTGTTTTAGTTCTTGATTTGATGAAATTATAACGCAACCCACTGGAAACCTTGATCTAAATTATAACGGCTGGCGGGATTTAATGAAATCAATTTTTGGCGCAAGGGTATGTTAATTTAAACATATGTTTCATTGCTAAACTGATTTTGTTAACCCAATTTCTTACTATCTTGCTAAATATTAAATGTTGATTTCATTGCTAAACTGATTTTGTCGTTGATTAGTGTGTATTATTAAAAGGAATTAGACAATTAGGATAAATCATAAATTATTTAATATCTGCTCAAATGTTAGGTATACCTATTGATACTTAAAAGGTTGTTTTTTTTATACATATAGTGAAAGCAAAAGTTTGAGTGAATGTGTCATTAGAGTTTTATGAATATCTTGATTCTTGAATAAGCCCAAATAGCTTCACCCCAAAGAAATAAAACAAAAGAACCCATTAAAAGATATATAAAAAACTAAACATAAAAAGGTTGAATTGAATAAAAAATACCTCTTTTTAATGGTGTAGTTCCTATTGTTCTAATTTTCATTTTGTAATGTCGACGTATTAATGATTCTAAATGTATAAAAGCCTTTCATTTGTACTTCATCTTTGCTAATACGATTAAGGAACCCGGCCACCGCCGGTGAGATCCATCGACCTTGTCTGGTTTTGCTTACAATTTAAAGAACAGTTATTCCATATTAAAAAATACGTCAAAACGCCCCGGCCACCGGACGAGTATAAAACTAGTTAAAGATAGTTTGTGCAATTAATAGGAGAGAGATGCGGGAAAATTTGTCTTACCAAACCTTTATTTATTATAGAGTATAGATATAGACGGGGAATAAAGATTTTTATGGCAAAAATTGTGTCACTAAAAGTAGTATATATATTTTATTAGAAAAAGTTTTACCGACATAAAATTTGTGTCACAAAAGCCTTTTTTTAATATAGTATCAAAAAAATGTGTCACTAAAAGCTTAAAAGTTTGTGTGACAGACCAAAAAAGTGCCATTAAAAGGCTTTAGTGGTACTTTTTTTTGTGTGCCGCCCATTTCTAAACAGGTCTTTAGTGACACTTTTTGGGTTTTTTGTCGCACATTTCGTATGCTGAATGGCATTTTTTTGTAGTGCTTGTTGAAAAGATCGTTGGTTATCTAGTCCAATGGGACCTTGGTGCTGAGTTAGAGTTTAGGGCTTTATAAGTATTACGTTTGAATCTTGGTACTTAAGTCTTGCTTTCAGCCTAGTTTAAACAAGTTGGGTTGGGTTGGGTTGGGTTGGGTTTAACCAGATTATACATAAGAGATTTAGATTATAGATAAGAGATTTAGATTTACCTTTATGAAAAAAACTCACTTGAAAAGGCATTGTAAACCAAGAAATCATTTCTCCATCAATGAGATATTGCAAGTAGACTTCGTAGCTTTAATCATTGTTTCTGTAATAATAAAGTATTAGTTGGAGGACTAACAAATAAAGGAAGCCACCTTATAAGCTTTTGTAATTATTTTATCAAATCTAAGACTAAAAGCGGTGACTTGTAAAAGCGCTTCTGGTTCACAAGTGAGTAGAACAAAACACTACAAACAAACCAATATATTATAAATGCAACTAGATTCTTTTTTCTCCGGTGCTACACTACGGGAGTCTAGTCATTATCAGTTCGAATCTCGTTTGCATGGATGAAACATACGTCAAAACACATGCTCGCCATAGCGTACGATACTAAAAAACTAAGTCGAATTTGAATACAGTTCCGTTTTTAATAAAATTTATACCTTAATGTTGACAAAAAAAAAAACGAAAACTGCGTATTCCATTTTTAAAAAAGGTTAACGGACGAAAGTTATCACAGAAAAATGAAATTAATAGAAAACTAAACGGGTTAAAAGCGTATACTATATATAATATGAGGGGCTAAAACGATCCCCTCTCGTTACGCGACGGAGGCATGGTTGGGTCTAAAGCATGCGTATACTTGATATAACGTATGATACCAAAAAAATACTCGAATTTGAATACAACTCCGTTTTCAGTAAAATTTATACCGGAACGTTGAAAAAAAACTAAAGAAAGCCGCGTTTTTCGTTTGTTTTTAAATTAACAAACGAAGTTATTAAAAAAAATAAAATTATTAGAAAATTAAATAGGTTAAAACGTATATTATATATAAGAGATCACACTATTCGCTCATGTTACTCTTTAAATAAGAGTTATAATTATAATATAACTAGTAAAATCTGCACGCTCGTTGCGGCGGGTAACGCGTCGCGACGGCTGGATTATGAAGAATATGGATAAATATTGTTAAGCTCGATTTTGATGACCCGTAAAGTGAACTTTAAAAAATCGTTGCTTAAAGATAAGACTGTCCTCCGTTAGTTAATCATTTGATTATTAAATTTTTAAACATTCTAAAATTTTTCGTCGTGATTTAATAAGTTAATTAAATTAAAATACTAATGTTTTGTTAAAACAGAAACCCACTTATTTTTAGTTGGACTATTTGGTACTCTAAGAAAGTAGAGGTGCAACTAAAATTTAAAAATATTTCTCGAGTCTAAAACCCAAGCCATTTGGTTGATGGATGAAACACAAGACCAGTGAACTACCTAATCATTTTACTTATTATATCTATAAAAAAGACAATAAAAAACTAATTTTCTTACAGTTCAAACCGACCTGTCATTATTAATAGTGATTATTAATATTAATAGAAGTAATGTGTCAAGGGCCTCCGATAAATGTTACTTCATTATTCAAATCTTTAAATAAGAGTTGTAATCAATGTTTTGAAACCCGGACCGGACCGGCCGGTCGGACCGGGAACCGGTGGTCTGACCGGTCCGATTACATGTGTTGAACCGTTTCTGCAGCGAACCGATGGTCGGACCGGTTGAACTGGCGGTCGGACCGGAAACCGGGTGGTCGGACCGGTTGAACCGCTTGACTATTTTTTTTATTTTTTTTTAATCTTTTTTAAGTCTCTTGGCTTCTTATTTCGTAAGTAATTGTTAGTTTAAAATTATTGGAATTGACTTGGTGGTTTTTGAAAGGATTAAAAGCTATTTAGACTGATATATTTTTATAATATTTATGACGTCGTCCGGTTCTTAAATCCGATCCGACCGGTCGGACCGGTCCGACCAGTGGACCGATAAGGAGACCGGTTCGACGTCCGGTCCGGTTCTGAAAACATTGGTTGTAATATAATGTATCAAGTAACGGTCTCCAATGAAGAAATGAAATATATAACGTTTTAATATAATGTTACTTCATTATTCAAAGATTACGTGGTTACATATTATATATAATAGGTTAGAACTTGGTGTATTATACGGCTTGAGTAATTATAATGATATATATTTAGTAAAAGTATTTACATATTACATTATCATGACGTATTATATAATTTTTTAATACAATTTCTATTATATAGTTAATTTTTAAACTGTTTTATAAAAATAATGAAAGAAATATTTAATTTATAAAAATGTTTTATGAACAAACTTTTTTTAAATAAAAAACTTTTCACAAAAAAAATTATAGAAATCATTATTATTAGATATGCGAGAAACAAAAAATTATAAAAACATTTTAAAAAATTATATAATTAATAGGAGAGAGACGAAGAAAAAGGTTGAAAATGCATATTAGAGTGACAAGTGTCGCGTCAAAACTTTTATTTATTACTTAGTATAGATATAGAGTTGGTGAGTGAAACGTTTGAATACAAAGTCCTTTTTCTGTAAGAAGTAACGAAAGATTATGGTTCATTGATCTTGAAGTATTTTATTACACAATAAAATCGAGTATTTTGTTCTACGTTGCGTCTAAGTGTCTAAAAGTGAAATATTAAGACTTTCACACTGCGTCTAAGTGTGTCTAAAAATCAAATATTAATTCTTATCAATTAAAGTTTTTCATAAAAACCAATGGGGTTGGTGGCCCTTTAGTAGAGGAAAATCCTCTAGAAGCACTAAAGATTGAGAAGGTCATGAGTTCAAGTCCTACTCTCATAGGAATAAAGAAATTTGCCTTTAAAAAAAAAAACCAAGTTTCATAAAAGACAAAAAATCATTGTAATTAGAAAGTTACATTTTAAAAGCATTGATAATGATAATAAGAACTTATGTGGTTTCTTTTTGGGTTTTGATTGTTGGAATTCTAATTATCAATTTATTATGATACTAGCTTTAACCCCATGTGTTATATGGGGTGAACGATAACATTATATTGATAACTATTTTAACAACTCTTTTTATACAAATTTGATATTGTATTGATATCTTTTTTCATTTTGTAAAATGTTAAGATTATATGGATGATAGTAATCAAAACATTAAAAAATATATTAAAATACATTTCTAATTAAACCTTACAATGATTATTTACAAATTTGAAAGTATTTCATTATATACAACATTTGACGTGATATTAGTAACTTTTTAGTGTTTAACATCCACTAAATGCAACAAAAAATAAAGTTCCTTTTCCTCAATGACTGAAACCACAAAATAGCTAAAACCGTTCGAAAAATAGGGCACAAACGGTGCGAACCTGATTAAAGTCAGTAGGGAGTCAAAGATATCGAAGATAATAAAATTGGTCAACGATTTCCTTACATACGTTGTTTCTCCATTTTATTAGTTTTTTCAACTCTATCAGCGTTTTTGTATAAACTTTAATCTTTATGTTGTAACATATTTACAAATGCTTAAATTGTAATTAAATTTACATATCAAATTAAGTTATTTTTTTTTAAATCTTGTATTTTATATCGAAAATCTCGCTAAACCTTTAATATTTAATCTCATTTAAAATAAAATAAAATTTAAATTTCAACAATATATAGTCTTCTAAATTCAAAATTTTAAACTCCAAAATTTAAAAATCTCACTCCTTAATATATCGACACAATTTAAATTTAAAATTCCAAAATTAAATTTAAATTTCAACAATATATCGTCTTTTAAATTCAAAATTTTAAACTCCAAAATTTAAAAATCTCACTCCTTAATACATCGACACAATTTAAATTTAAAATTCCAAAATTAAATATGAAAAAAATTAAAACTAATAAATTATAATTAAAGCCATACATATTTTTTTTGAAAAACAAATCTCTTCATTTAAAAAAAATTAAGTTTAAAATATAATACACTTTTAAAAATAAATATTTATAAATTTCTTGTAGAAATAAAGACTGATGGCTACAAAATTCTCTAAGTACAAATGCTGCTTACCTCAGAGATTGCTGCTGACCAACAAACTGCTGCGGATAAGCTTATCTGCAGCGGATACTTGTTCTTCTGCTGAAGAACAAATCTGCTGCGGATAGGCCTTATCTGCTGAAGACCAAAGTTGCAGCTGATAGGCATATGCTGCTGATCACCAAAGTTGCAGCTGATAGGCATATGCTGCTAATCTCCAACTTTGCAGCTGATAGCCATTTCCACTGAAGATCAAACGTTGCAGCTGACTGTTCTTGATAATGCAACCATTACCACTAACAACTTTCTGCAGAAAGAATGTCATTGGTACAAGACAATAAAAGACAACAACGCTCTTCTCCAAGCATGGAAGCAATGATGCCTTAGAAGACGTTTGAATAAAGTACACTAGCATAGTTATTATTATTGTCTGTACATGTAGAATAGCTTCAATACAAGATCAACGGTTTGTGTTAGATCTGATCCTTAGAATCAAGGGTCTGTCTTGATTCTAAGTTACTATATAAGTAGTACTTAGAGTCATTGTACCTTAGTGCTTTTCTTAGAGTTTTTCTCTGTAATCTTGTAACCATTGAAGCTTAATACAAATTACATTTATCAGTACTTCTTGTGTTTACTTGTTTACTTTGATTAAGTTGTGATTGTTTTCGCCAATCTCAACTGGAATAGAACCATCATGTATTTACCGATCCTACATTTCTTAAATTTAATTAAAAACTAACTATTAAAATTTTAAAATCAAAATAAAAAAAATTATTTATAAATATTAAAATTAATTAAAAAACTACTAATAAAATATTAGTAAATTTTATTTTAACACATGTTTATTTAGATACAAAAGTATTCTTTTTCAAATATCCTATTTTTTAATTCTTGATTTTTTTAAAAATATTCACTTTGGATGATAATTTAAAAATAAATTTGAGTCAATGGTAATAATGATAAATTAAATTGTTAAATGTTTATTTATGTAATTATCTAAAGAAGTTAAGTAAAATATGAAAAAATTGAATATTGAATTTAAATGTGGTTTTGAGGGGGAAAAAGTTGTGAAGATGAACATGATGATAACAAGTGGCAAAATATTTGGTTTTTTATTAGAATATGGATAAAAAGATGATTTGAACTTTACAAGTGGTGTAAGTAATTGAATTTAAGTTTTTGGTTATTGGGTTTCTGGATTTTTTTTCTTTAGAAACTTGACTGCACTAAGGTGTGTGACGACGTGGGTTCGTACATGAAGCACGGCTAACCGCAAGAATCGGGTCCTCAAATATTAGTTACTGGGTTAAACCAATAAGACCTACATAATAATAAGTTGGGAGGATCTGTTGGGCTCCTTGCAGCCCACATCACTCAAGATCCACTTCAGGCCCAAAGCCTATCAGGGAAAGCCCATTAGACTCCATGACTCCAGCCCTATAAATAGAGGGCCATCCCCCTCTTTACAACCACCTTATTTTCCTGGCCTAGACCAAAACATCTAATTCCCTCTCTCAATCTCTAATCTGTTGTAAGGAGCTTTTGAGCTTCTACAGCACCCGACTGCCAAGGAAGCAGCTTCATGCTGCTGAGGTACCACTACAGCTGCTTGCAGCTAGCCCGTCGGATCTCGACCACCACCATTTATATTATGCACTTATACATTTACATAATCCTATATATCTATATATATTTACATGTTATATATACTTATTTACTTTGGATAAACTCTAATGTTGTGCGTCGGAGGGTGGTTCCGAGGCCCCGATCTCGGACCCCTTCTAACGAGTTCCTTCATCTTAGCAGCCAGGTGTAGAAGGTTCGGAAGCTGGCATCCGAGGAACGTTAAAACCCTCTCTTGTCATATTTGTTGCAGCACCGGGTATACTTAGCCTATTCGTTGCAGCAACAGTGTGCTTATTTTATTGGGAAGAATATGTTAAAATAATGTGATTAGGTTTTGAAGGTTATGTTATATATGTACATACATGTAAAAGGATATACATGTAAAATTAACAATGAGATTGGGGATTTGTATTAGCGGATCTAATGCATAATCACCCAGTAGGTCTCCCCATAACTAAAAAAAAGACTAAAATATATGGTTTAAATCTCGTATTGAGAGCTGATTGGATAATATTTTGATTTTGTGGGTGCCCAGCTGATTGATATTGCAAGAGTGCCGCTCACTCTCTCTTGTAGCTTCAGATTCAATCTCTGTCCTTGTATAATTAACTCTTTATTTTAATTTTACTCAAATAATTATTTATTTTTGATCTATTTCTTATGTTTACTTTTATTTAGATAACAATTTTATTGTATGATTTTATTTTCTTATATTAAAATTTTTAAACTAATTTTTTTTTCTAATGACTTGTTTGTTGATGTTAATTAATTATCTATTTGTTATTGTTGTTTTATTAGGAGCTAAGCAAAAATAAAATTAAAAAGAAAAGTGTCATCCTTACTTAATGCAATCTAACATTTCCAAAAGATAAAAACACATAAAAATGTAATTTGTTATATCATATAAAATAATGTATATCTTTTAAAGTATATTAAATTGGATTGTTGGATTTTAATAATCCCATCTTTTATCAATTAGCATTAATAATCCTAACTGAGAATATTCTTACCACCAGTCGCTACATTCAAATTATTTTCTTACATTGGACACCCCGTTAAATAAACTTAACGCCTTTATATTTTCTATGACGTGGGCATCTGCAAACCGTCGGAAATTAGCAGTGGTCTCGTGGTGGGTTTTGAAATTGGCTTTGGTGGTGTTTAACTAGTTTCGTTTGTCCGGCAATTCCAAACAAAGACAACGGTTGTGTTTAACGAGACTAGTTAAACACCACCAGAGCCAATTTCAAAACCCACCATGAGACCACTGTTAGTTTGGTTCGACTTCCGGTAGTTTACAAATATCCACGTCATATAAAATCTAACAACGTTAAGATTTTTTAATGGGATGCCCAATGTAATAAAATGGTTTCAAAGTAGGGACTGTTGGTAAGAATATTTTCAGTTGGGATTGTTATTGGCCAATTTTGTCACACCTAGCCGAAGATGGAAACACGAAGGTGAGACGAGAGCGGTGCTTCGAACACTTAAGAATTGTAAAACCCGTGCACGTGCGTACGAACCGTTAAGAATTGTAAAACCGGCTTTTATATGAATTAATAACCTTAAAACTTTAAGTTTTAGATTTTAATAAATAACATCAGTAGTTAAAAAGTCACATTTGATAAAATCTCATGTCATGGTTTCGTTTGATCAAAAACGCGATTACGCGCGTAAAGTCCGGTTTACGGTTTGAAAATCAGATTCGTCCGAAATTAGGGTTTTAGTGTGATATTAGCACCCAATTTAAAAGTCAAATTTTATGTTTTAAATGGGGTTATACTTCTGTCCAAAATCCCCTAAAATTTTGATAAAATCAATTTTATATAAAAATTTCTAAAATTAATAACTTTTTTATAAGATTTAAATGGACTATAATTCCAAAGCCATACTTATACATAAAGTTACTGCTTGAAATTTATACCAATAAAAATTTCTGCCCAATTTTAATATTTTTTTCAATATCCAGATTATTTAATATGAATTTAATATTGTTAAAAAGTTACAAATTTGGGAAAAATAGTTAAACACATCAAAACTTCACCAAAGTTTTACCATATTAGTTTTAAATCAATATAAGATCACATACCAAGTTGCAAGTCCTGATTGTATCCATAAGTATACAAACCCTAAATTGTTCGTTTAAACTTTATAAACACTAAACGCATACTTAAACAACTCCAATTTTCATGAAATTTGGACAAGAATTTTAGTTCATCATATAACAATCACTGTCCAATTTCCAGAATTTTTCAATACTCAGAAGTAGTTTCCCCAATTTCGATGTATTAAACTTGTGTGAATTTTAATAAATAATCTATAATGAGTTAGATACCCAAATTTTTCAGATCCTCATTTTAAAACATATTTGTTCTTGATCATTTAAGCTAAACTACAAGTTAGATCAACAATATACCTCCCAATTCAGCAAAAGGATGTGGAATTTGATGCTTAGCTACTGTGATTTCCTTGATTTTTAACCTACAATCACAATGTGGTTCAATTCCAAGATCAAAGACTCAAAAATCAACAAAATGCTCTTTTAATTCAAGAAAATGCAAATATGAATACCCAAGTGTTCATACAGTTTGATCATCAAATCTTGCAAGCTTTTCACTAGATAACTTATTGTGGATGATTACAACTAGTTTTTATCCAGAAATCCTTGTTAAAACCACAAGATTCAAGCTAAAAACTCTTAAAAACAACAAAACTTGAAAATTAAAGTGAGTGTGTGTAGTGTGTGTGTTCTTGAGAACACATGCAAGAATCAAAACATAAATTTTAAAGATGAAATCATGTTAAAATACCTTTAAAACACTAAAAACAAGCTCATGAGTCCATTGGAACCAAGAATAAAGCTTGGAATTTGATTGTTCTTGAGCTAGATGATGAAAAATGGGGGTGTTTGGGTGTGGAAAGGGGTTTCATGATTTGGGGCTGGAAGAAGAAGAGGAAAATGGGGTGGGGGAGAAGGGTATTTATAGGTGGGAGTGGAGTCTTGCAATTTAAAAGAAATTTTTATAAAATATACCCACTTTTTATAAAAATTACACCCCTAAACACTAAAAATAAGCATTTTTATCAAACATAAAAATTTAGTATCTAAAATAATGAATTTTGAAAATTTTTAAAACCTAAAAACTCAAAATTTTTCAAAAATGTTATACCGGGTAAATACCGGGTTTTTAACGGAAGAACCACCTGTGATCGTTAGTTAAATCAAGAATCACAAAAGTTAGCACATATAATGTTATAAAATATCATTCTTAACTAAAATATAAATATAAAAATTATTTTCGAGAATTTAATTTTTACCGTTTATTTAACGCGTTCGCAGTGTACGCAGTGTATGCACTTAACCGGGTTTTCTAGTTCAGACCTTAGTGTTTGTCAGGTTCGGATTCCGAGCGTGATTGGACAAGACGCGAAGCAAGGATCAAAGTTCAACATATCCTGTGAGTTTCTAATACCCTTCTTTTAAATGTTTTTAACGTTTTGAGGCTATCGTACACACTTATGAAATAAGTTTACTCTATTGAATATGTTAAGGATTTCAGGTTCTAACCCAATGCGTGTTGAATATAAAATAATTGTCAAGCGATCGTAGGGTCTATGGTGGGATCATGGGAATGTGTGAGTTGAGGGTATGGGTTATTAATGCGTATCGTATTAAGGGCCGCACAGAAAGAGTCGTGTCGTACATTAAATGTTTATAATATATTGTGTGAGAAATATGTTGTTCTAGGGTTATGCGTGAGGTGCAAGTATAGTTAATGAGTCATGTAACTGCTAGTATGTTGTTTGTGTTGTGTGTTCGTCGTTGTATGTTTGCATCATGTCATTATGGCACAACAAATGGGATTGCGAAGGATGAGGTCCTTCGGGAAGTCACCAACGGTGACGTTTATTTAATAGGTTAATGAGGAGCTCGGGGTGTGTTGAACGTCCTGACGAGGGTGCAGTGATAAGGTATGTGTTTGCATGCGTATATATGTGTTAATTTGCATGCTAGTAATGAGTTATATTTTTTGTGTGTGAGATAGTGTTAATATGATGTGTTGATGATAGTAATGTGACATGTAGAGCTAGACTGACCGTTGAGTTAGGACTTGTGATGTGACGTGTGTAAGAGTCATGTTAGTTAATTGTGAGAGCCTTGGTTAAGGCCGGATGTGTTAATGTCTAGGGTAGGTTGTGTTAACCAAGAGTCGAGTTAATGCGTATTCTTGTGTATGAGTTGTTAGCATAGTACGTTGAGTCTATGTCGATGTGATTGTAAGGATATTATTATTATCATTGGTAGTGCGAGCTTAGTCTCGGTGATGAACGGGTATGGGATGCCGTGGGATATCATAGGGTTAACTATTCGTTAAAGAATCGTAAAACTATTTTATAAGGACCAGAGGGTTCTGAGTGGAATAAGCTAAAGAATATGACGTGATGGTTTTTGTTTAAATTAAACTATTAGAACTCACTCAGCGTAGCTGACTTTGTGTGTACATTAGATGGTTTTGCAGGTAAGCGTAGGGCTGACGTATCTTGGCTTGGGAATGGTGTTACTCGGATTGGTGTGCAAGCATTCGTGAGGTAAGCTAATAATGTTAAATAGTAATCAATGAGTTTTGAAAGACTTCAGCTGTAGTTTGAATTGCAATAAATGCGTTTTTTTTATGAAAATGATCCATTATGAGAACCAACTGTAGGATGCCTGGGTTGGGGTCTTACAAGTTGGTATCAGAGTTGTGGTTTAATAGAAAACTGGTATTTTTAAACAAATAAAATAATTTAACTGAAAATGGGAAAAGGGTGAAACGAATGCCACCATGAGTAACCGCGAGCCAAGAGGTACGTCTTTTGAGTTAAGCAGTAATTATTAATTACCCTTTATGTAGTGTTACACTAGGTAAAGTGATTGGTGTGAGTGTGTGATTTATGGTTCCGTGTGGGAATAGGACGTATGCTATGTGTTGTAGTAATATGTAGAACTATATGAAGTGGGTGGTATGACTTAATCATGTCTTGTGAGCTAAATAATGTAGAGTAGCATTAATTGCGTTATGTGACGTAGCTTGGTGTGTTAGCATAATTTAATGAATTTGTGTGTAACTACATGTGGTGTGCAATTGTGAGTATTATGATGATGTGCTAGATCATTGTGTGGTGTTAAGTGAGTTACGTGGGATGCATGTGCATCCGGTGTATGAAAGATAGAAAGCTAGTGTGAATATGATGGGAAAGGTTTAGAGTACGAGCAATAATGTGGACCTCCAACTTTCATTTGATCACCGTAATTTGGTAGTATATGATTACTCTAATATTCTGAATTTGAGCCCATAGTAATCACTCCAACGTTCTATCTTGTGCAGGTACTGATGGCTATGACGATTATGACGAGGTGGATTAGATGGGGAGCTCTTGCAAGAAGGATGGCAGAGCGTCGAGTGAGACGTTTGGCTGCTACACGCACGGTAGTTGTCGACAGGAGGCGGATACTTGCACATGTTCCATTGACAGTAGTACCACCGAAAGTCGAGGAGGGGCACGAGCTACAAACACAGGAGGTGACTTTGGCGCTCCCGGTGCCTAATGCATCTAATACTACTAGGGCAGCCGCGAGAGGATGACTCACTAGCTCCTTCTACAGGAAGAGCAGCTGGTTAGGAGGTGATGCATTTGCAGTTAGGCATCAACCACCGAGACATGATTCGAGGTCGAGCAATGGATGGCTTGAGGAGTCGGACGATGAGGAGCAGGTGGGCGACAACTTCGAGTTGTTCAAGGAGTAGAGCGGTTGTAGGATCGTAAGATTACAAGGTGATTCTATTCTAGTTGATATTAGCGGAAACAATAACAACCAACAAAGTAAACAGGTAAATAGCAAGAATACTGATAAATGCACTGTTGTATTAAAATTCTGAGATTACAAGTTTACAAGTAAAACACTATCAAGAAGCACTATGAAAGCACAGCAAGCACACTTACAATGAAGTGTTTACACATTATTTATAGTAACTTAGAATCAAGACAGACCCTTGATTCTAAGGATCAGATCTAACACAAGCCGTTGATCTTGTTTATTAATCTAAATTACACGCAAAGGCTAATCTAAATAACTTTACTGAAACGTCTTCTTAGGCATCATTGTTTGCATGCTTGGAGACGCGCGTCATTGTCCTTTATTGGTTGCACCAGTGAGGTTCCTTCTGCTTGGAGTGTGGCAGTTGCTTTTGCAGAAAGGTGTCAGAGGCGCTTCACATGGATAGTCAGCTGCAACGTTTGGTCTTCAGTGAATAAAGCTATCAGCAGCAGATATGAGAGTAATGCTGCTGATAAGCCTATCAACAGCAACTTGTGTTGAACACTGCTGATAAGCCTATCAGCAGCAACAAGTGTTGAATGCTGCTGATAAGCCTATCAGTAGCAACAAGTGTTGAATGCTGCTGATAAGCCTATCAGCAGCCATATGTGATGAATGCTGCTGATAAGCCTATCAGCAGCATTTGTACTTAGAATAATTTGGTAGCAATCAGTCTTTGGTTCTACAAACTCCCCCTAGACTGATGCAACCAAAATTCTTCAAATTACTTTGCTGCTGAAGCTTTTGCATGTGGCTGACTATCCTTTCAACCTCATAGCCTCTTGGATCCTTGCTGGGATTGTTCAGTGGAAGTTCAGACAGAGTCTTGATGTCTTTGTGTGGCATTTTGTAGATTGCTTTGCTTGAACATCTCATCTGCTGCTTCTTTACATCAATCAGAGTGAACTCATCCAAATCAGCGTTGTAGGACCAAGATACAAATGGAGAGTGGGACTTGAGTGTTTTGACATCCATGACCACATCTTTGCTAGGGTTGAAGTAATGTATGATTGCTAGCATAAGATGTTTCCCACTCTCATTTGCAGGCTCATGAGCTTCACCCAGCTCCAAAATTCTTCTTAGGTCTGAATCTGGTTGTTGCAGAACCTCATCAACAGACCTGTATGTAGATCTTCTTCTTTCAGTTCTCCCCCTGAAGATCTCAAACCTTTGATCCTGAGGATTGTAGACCCATTCAACTATGTTTCTTGAGTCTTCAGGTTCAGATGAGGATTTGGATTTCTTTAAGGGAGGCTGTTGATGAGTGGGAGCTGGGTGGGATGATTTGGACTTGTTAGGTGGAGGAGTGGAAGGTTTGGGGAGGAGAGTGGAAGGATGATGGGCTGAGGAAGAGGTAGGTGAGGGAGAAGGCTTGGGTTTCTTTGTCTTTGGTTTTTCTTCTTCTTTGATAAGTACCCTTTTCTTGGAGGCCTTCTTCCCTAGTCTTTCTTCCTCATCCTTTTTAACTTTGAAGTAGAGGGCTTGCAGGTTCATGAAATTCATGGGACCTAGCCTCTTTCCACTATCTCCTCTAGCCTTAAGGAAGTCAATCATGACCTTCCTTTCTTCATGGGTTCTTTTATTCAGTGCAATGGTCTTCTTGGACTGTAGCTTGGCTTTTTCTTCTTCTTCTTCAGCCTTTTTCTTGCTAGCCAATTGACCCTGCTGACCCATGAAGGCTCTGTAAATCTCTTTGTTTGAAAGTTTCTCAAGGTAGTATGCATCCTCACCTTGAGAGATCAGAGCTTCATTCCACTCCTCCCTTAATTCTTTTGCTAATTCAGAATCGGTTATTCTGAACTTAGCTTCTTCGTTCTTCTTCTTCTTCTCCAAGTCTTCTTCTTCTTTATTGAATTGTTCCTGCAGTTGAAGAGCAAGAGCCGCGTCTTCTTCAATCTGGTCAACTGCAGGAATCTTTCTTTTTAGCTCATCCAGCTGTTTAGCATACAGCTGGATGGTTTGTTCTCTTAGGAGAATGGCTGTTTTTCTTTCTTGAGCCTTTTTCAGGTCAGCCATCTCCTCTTCTTCTCTTCTTCTTCTTTTCTCTTCCCTCTATCTTTTCTCTTTTAGCAGCCTCTCTTCATCTTCATCAGTCATGATTCCCTTTCCTTTGTTTACATTGGGTGCCTCTGCTTCAGCTTCACTGATCACAACAGCAGATGATGCTGCTGCTATTGGGATCTCTGCCTCAGCTTCATTGGCATGTTGAGGAATTGAAAAGGGACGGTCACTGTCTTCATCAAGTTGACACTCAGGACCTTCTTTTTCCCTCAGTTGATCCCTGATGGAAGATCTTGTGCCAAAAGCTGCATATGTGATGTCAACTTGTGGAGTATCAGAGTTGGAGTCAGTATCAGAAGTTGACACAGTCGCTTCTTGAGGAATCAGTCCTTCTTTTTCAAGATGGGCTTTGATGATGACCATCATTGCCTGGCTCTCCAGTGAGTTAATATTGCAGATGTTGGCTCTGAGCTGAAAAATCTTGAATAGGAAGTCTGAGGGCAGCTGAAGGATGTTCCTGGTGTTGATGATGAGAGAGGAGCCGTTGCTGAGCAGAAGAGTGTGGTCAAGGGACTTAGTGCTCACCCAACCTAGCACGTCCAAGTCCTTGACCAGGAAGGCATACAGGAATCTTCGAAGGCCCAGAACTTCTTCTTCATTGAGAAGACTGCTCCTTGTTATTTCAAGATTGCTAGGAGTCAGTCTCCTTTCTGCGGCCGCCGAGGATTTAGGATAAGCTACCCGTTTTGCTTTTTGAATTAGTCTTTCGAAGTGGGGTAGATTATCCTCTATCAGGTCATAGAACCTGCCAATGGCATGTTCTGCTGAGAGATCTGCTGAGTTGTTGATGCAGTTTGATACGTATAGCTGTAGGACTTGGAGGGCATTGAGAGAGGTCCAGTTCAGCTCTTCTACTCCGCTGAACTCCCATCCAATCCAAAACCTCTCAGCTGATCCATCATACCCCCAAGCTAGAATGGAGTCAAATTCTAGCTTCTTTGATGATCTGAATAGTTGGGGGGTTGAGGATTGACCAATGATGGCTGCTGCTTCAGGAAGGATGCTGAATGATGTATTTGTTTGTTCTGTGTCTTCAACATCATTCAGCATTTCATCGACAGCCCTGACGACCAACTTCCAGTCTTCAGATGTCTCTTCGTCTTCATTATCTGGGACTGGCAAGTCATGAATTTGGACAAAGGCTGGCTTGAATAGTGAGCTTTGAAGTACAACCTGCTCTTGAATCTAGTCGTCAAGACTGTCTTTATCTTCTTCCATAGAGACCATCTCCCCCTTTTTGGTTGCATCAGTAGACAGGTAGGCATCAGTTTGGGTGCCTACTGATACAAGAGAGGGAGTGGATAAAGTTTGGACACTTCAGCCTCTAGCATAGCCACCCTGGCCGTCAATTCCAAGTTATGAAGTTTCAGTCTGTCCTCATCCACAGTTGTGGAATCCTTGGACCCAGATGGGGCCGTAGGCCGAGCCTCAGCATCCCCATCACCCGTGGTTTCTTGGCGCCTGGGATTCCTCTCAGTGAGGGGAGTTTCCAAGGAAACACCCTCACCATGAGTTGCCGTGGTTGAGGTCTTAAAGATGTTGTCACTGTCCTCCTGGTCATTTGATGGACCAGTAGTAGTGACATCCTCTTCCACATCCACCCCTTCATTACTCCTGGAGTGGACCTTCAAGGGTGAAGAACTTGGGTTGGGTGTTTCGGAAGCAAGACCAATCAGTACCTCCTTGATAGTGGTGGTTGGAGAAGGTACATCACTTTGGTCAGGTTCCTCAACACTTAAGTCCAAAGAAGATAAGAATGGCTCAAAGGGCTGTTCTATGGATCCGGGAAGTGATCCTAATCCTAATAGAGAGACTTCTGAAGGAGTCTCCCTAACAGTGTGGCTTTCCCTTATGATATTCTCACTAGAATGTTGTGATTCTGAGTGAGGGATGTTGGCTTGGGTTTGGGCCTTGGAGGCAAGAGAAGAAGGAGTTCTCTTGCCCCTCTTCCTTGTATATTTGGCTGCAACCGGGGCCCTGTGTTCCGGTTGAGCAATCAAACTGGGGGTGAGTAGATTATGTGCCTGTACATCCTCAGTAGAATGCACAGGGGTTCAATCAAAGGAAGCAGTAGTTTGAGTTTGTGACAGTGAGGTGGAGGGTGTGGGATCAGTATCAGCTGGGTTTGCTGAACTGTCACCCTGGGCACTTTGTGTTCAACATTGTAGACAACAATGGAACATCGGCCCCTGAGAACTTTGATGAAACTGTTCTCATGCTTCGAAAAATGTTGTTCTTATGTCCCAGAATTGAGTAGATTCTTGCAGTTTTTGAAAGATCTTGGTGTTCAATATTGAACACTTCTTGCAAGAATCTTGGGTACATGAAGAACTGTGATTTCACCCCTTCTTGAAAGTTGTATCTCAAACCTTCAAGAATGAGGTGGGAAAAATTGAAACCCGCCCCAGTAATCATACCGTGAATTGCCGACGCAAGTCCGGAGCTGAGTTGGTTCCAGCCACTCCTCTTCTGGGATATGCATTGGAGAAGAGCGTGGCAGAGATACTTCCATTTGGGACCCATGAGTGCCTTCTCTATCGTATACTCTGTTTGATTCCCAGTGTACCCTACGGATACAAAGGTCCTCATGTATACGTCTCTTGGGTAAGAGATGGCGTCCCCTTCATCTTGAAGCTTGAGGTGTTGGCGGAGCTTTGCTTCAGTGATAACCATCTCCTTGCTGTCTACTGTGCCTCTGATTTGGGGAGTGCCCTGGTCAGTAGAAAACACGGCTGAGCTCCAAAAATCTTCCATATGGGAAGTGTAGATGGTTGGGTTGACTGTTAGGGCATGGAGGATTTTGGACCGACAAAGGAAGTCGATCATATCGTTGAAACCTTCTGATTTCTTGCCCTTTATTTGGCATGCAGTGAGGTTGTGATATGGGGAAAACTTGTCGTTGGGGTTGTTTATGTCTGCGCCTGCCATTTTATGAAGTTGGAGGGAAGAGAGAAGGGTGTTTGAATGGTGGTTAATTATGGAGGGCTTTGAATGCTGTGGGGACGGGAGAGAAGGTGATGGGAGATTAGGGTTTGAAATTGAATATGAAGAGGTTGTGGGAACTTTTGAAATTGTGATATAACGGCAGACGAAGAAAAAGCGACTTCACTTGTACAGTACAACCTGTTTCACTTTTCATTGTTACAGCTGTAAAGCACTCGAGCAGTCATGGTAAAGACTGAGAGTAGTTTTTACCGCGGTTAAAAGTAAATGTAGACTTGTTTTACCCATCAGCAGCAAACTTGGTTGCTGCCGATGGTGTGCTATCCGCTGCAAACTTGGTTGCTGCGGATAGTGAAGTCTTTCAACAGCAGATTTGGTAGCTGCTGACTGTTGTATTCATTCCGCAGCAAAAAGGTTGCTGCTGACCGCCTTAAAGCTATCCGCAGGAAACTTGTTCCTGCTGATAACTTAAAGCGATCAGTGGCAAAGACTTTGCTGCTGAAGAGTAAATCTGTCAGCAGTGAAAAAGTGCTGCTGACTATAACCTTTTATTAAGAACAAAAACATAGACATATTTACAAGGAAGGATAAAAATTGAGATATGTCTTATTCAAAGTTCATCATGCCAATTGATTCAACTAGATATCGAAATCTTGCTTCATCAAAAGGTTTAGTGAACAAATCAGCATATTGCTGATTTGTGTGAACCTTGGATAGGACAATTCTCCTTTTCTCAGCTTGATCCCTGATAAAGTGATACCTGATGTCGATGTGCTTAGTCTTGGAATGCTGCACTGGATTATTCGTGATAGAGATTGCCCTCATGTTGTCAATGTGAATTGGAGTCTGCATGAAGGTCATTCCATAGTCAAGCATTTGATTTTGGATCCAGATGACCTGTGCACAGCAGCTTGAAGCCGTAATGTATTCTGCTTCAGCTGTTGAAGTGGAGACACATGTTTGCTTTTTGCATTGCCATGAGATGAGCCTTCCTCCAAGAAATTGACATCCCCCTGATGTGGACTATTTGTCCAAGTTACAACCCCCATAGTCACTGTCAGTGTAGGCATAGAGATTGACATTTCCATTCTTTGGATACCATAACCCAAGTTTTGGAGCTCCCTTTAGGTATCTAAGGATCCTTTTGACAGCTTGAAGATGAGACACTTTTGGAGCTGCTTGAAATCTTGCGCAGAGACAAACTGCAAACATGATATCTGGTCTTGAGGCAGTGAGATACATGAGAGACCTTATCATTGTTCGGTACTGATGTTGATCAGTGTCTTGTCCTTCTTTATCCGGAGATAATTGATGGTGCACTTGCGTAGGAGTTCTTGCAGCAGAGCAGTCAGTCATTTTGAACCTCTCCAAGATGCTTTTGACATACTTGGATTGACTTATGAAGATTCCATTTGGTACCTGTTTGACTTGAAGTCCTAAAAAGAAATTTAGTTCACCCATTGAACTCATTTCAAATTTGGAATGCATCAGAACTTCAAAGTCTTTGCAGAGCTTCTTTCTTGTAGATCCAAAGATAATGTCATCAACATAAATTTGGACCAACAAAATTTCTCCCCCTTCATCTTTGATGAAGAGTGTCTGATCAATGGCCCCCCTTCTGAAGTTGTTGCTAAGTAGATATCCAGATAAATTTTCATACCAGGCTCTTGGGGCTTGGTGTAAGCCATAGAGAGCTTTGTCCAGTTTTAAGACCTTATTTGGATGTGCAGGATCCACAAAGCCTGGAGGCTGTTTGACGTAGACCTCTTCACCAATCTTTCCATACAAAAAGGCACTCTTCACATCCATTTGATAGATCATAAAGTTTTTGGATGCAGCATATACCAGAAAGATTCTGATGGCTTCCAGACGGGCAACAGGAGCAAAGAATTCATCATAGTCAATGCCTTCTTCTTGAGTGTAATCTTGAGCTACCAGTCTGGCTTTGTTCTTGATCACGATGCCCCTTTCATCTTGCTTGTTTCTGAAGACCCATCTTGTTCCAATGGCTGTTTGACCAGGTGGAAGATCAACAAGCTTCAAAACATCTTGTCTTTTGAATTGCAGCAATTCTTCCTGCATTGCTTCAATCCAGCTGTTGTGCTTGAGAGCTTCATCAATCTTCTTGGGTTCCACCTGAGATAGAAAACAAGAGAACAAACAAATGTTGGCTTCATGAGACTTACTTCTTGTCTGGATACCTGTGTGGACTTGGCCAATGATGTTTTCCAGAGGATGCTCTTTGTTTATTCTCTATGCTGGTAGGGACTGGGAAAATCCAGTCAGTAGAAGAGGTTGAGGCAGAAGATGTTGATTTTGAAGAAGAACACTCCATATTTGAGAATATGAGAGGCTCAAATATCTGGGTGAAGGAGTCTATATCAAAGAGCCAGTTAGGACCTTTGCCTTGTTCACAGACAACATGTTCCCTGCATTCCACATTAGCAGATTCTTCCACAATCCGAGTCCTAGAATTGAACACTCGGTAGGCCTTTGATTGAGAGGAGTAACCCACAAAGTAACCTTCATCAGACTTTGCACCGAATTTAGGAAGAACTCCATGTGTGATGAGGATGGTACATGGACATCCAAAGGGCTTCAAGAAGCCAAAGTAGGGAACTCTTTTGAGCCATAGTTCATAGGGTGTTTTCTGGAGAGGCTTAACAATAAGGACTCTATTCTGCACATAACAAGCTGTGCTTACTGCTTCTGCCCAGAAAGTAAGGGGCAGCTTTGAGTCAGCCAACATAGATCTTGCTGATTCAATCAGAGTCCTATTTCTTCTTTCAGCAACCCCATTTTGTTGAGGGGTTCTTGGAGCACTGTATTGCCTTTCAATGCCCTTGCTCTCACAGAAACTGTTCAAGGTGTGATTTTTGAACTCTGTTCCCTGATCACACCTTATGATCTTTACCTTCAGATTGCTTTGATTCTCTACCCTAAGAATATAGGATTTGAGAATCTCAGCAGTTTCATCTTTTGTTCTTAGGAAGAATACCCATGAGAATCTGGAGAAGTCATCAGTTATCACCACACAGTAGGACTTTTTGCCCATTGACATGACATTCGTAGGACCAAAGAGATCCATATGCAGTAGCTGGAGAGGGGTGTCATTTGTGTTCAATGTCTTGGGCTTGTGGGAACTTTTGTGTTGTTTTCCCTTCAAGCAGGCAATGCAGTGATCGTCTAGCTGGAATTCTTTGTCAGGAAGCCCTCTGACAAGATTGTCCTTCACTAATTTATTGATTGTTTTGATGTTAACATGGCTTAACCTCCTGTGCCAAAGAGCGGATTCATCAACTGATGCCTTTGACAGAAAACATGAAACACTACCGGATGGAGTGGCTTCATTCATGTCAAGCACATATAAGTTGTCCTTTCTACGAGCAGTTAGGAGAATCTTCTCTGGAGGGGGTTTAGATAGACCAGGAGCTAACACAAAACATTCTTTGTCAGTGAAGAGCATCCAATGCTTTTGATCACATACTTAGGAAACACTCATGAGATTGAAGTCAAGTTCTTTAACATAGTTGACTCTTTCAATACTCATCCTTTCATTGGACACAGTTCCTTGTCCAGTGATAGATCCACCTTTTGAGTCACTCCGAAAGGCAACATATCCTCCATTGAAATGTCTGAAGTTGGAGAGGATGGACCTGTTGCCTGTCATGTGCCTGGAACAGCCGCTATCTACCACCCAAGTATTGTGTTTGTTGCCTGGCTGTCCCTGCACATGGGAAATATCTAATTAGTGGGAGGATCATTGTAGCATGCAGCATTGTAGAAGATAGTTGCTAATTTGCCATTGTCAGCATGCTTGCAGTCAATGGAACCAATAGTTATGCTTGGAGATTGTTTGGCCTTCCATTGCTGTGTTGGTGGTTTTCTAGCTTTCTTTGCATTGTCGGCAGAAGATGTTGTTGCTGACGATTTTGGCTTATCCGCAGCTGATTTTGCTGCTGAGGGCTTTGCTGGAGCAGTAGCAGTTTTTACTGCTGGAAGCTTTGTTTTGGAATTTGCTTTGTCAGCAGCAGATACTTTTGCTACTGATGCCGTTGTTTTTTATTGTGCTTTGTCAGCAGCAGAGACTTTTGCTGCTGAAGGCTTTGCCTTTGGTTTCCTGGACTTTACTCTATCAGCAGCGATTTTGTTTGCTGCTGATGGGCTGAACACAGATGAACGATTTGCAACTTGGTTAAAAGGGTTGAACTTGCATGTTACAGCAAAGTGGTTTGATTCCCCACATATGATGCAAGTTTGTTGAGGTTTCTACATCTTCACTATTTGAGGGGATAGAGATTCTCTGAACTTTGTTGCCTTTGCATCATAGCTTCTGACCTGTTTGTTTCTGTTTGTTTTCTCAAAGGCATGCTGCTTTGAGTTTCTTTGGTGTTCACGGTAGTGAAAGCAGGTGCTGGCAGTGTGATTGTATTTGCCACACACAAAGCATGATACTGCTATCTTGTCTACATAGTTCTTATTTTGAAACAAATCTTTGAAGTTCCAGGGATGAGATTTGTTATGTTCAAAGGTGGCTTCTTCTAGTGTCCTTTGAACATATGGACCTTTTTCTCCAGGTGTATGAGAAATATCAAACGCCTTTGACTTTGACTGAGATTTGGGGTTGGTGAAACCTGATGTCTCTCCCTTTTCAATGATTAGCTTTCTTCCACCTGGAGGATAGCTAATCTTGATTTGTTTGAATGGAATGGGAGCTG
The DNA here is from genome assembly GCA_023525975.1 of Smallanthus sonchifolius. NCBI lineage: Eukaryota > Viridiplantae > Streptophyta > Magnoliopsida > Asterales > Asteraceae > Smallanthus > Smallanthus sonchifolius. The sequence goes on from CM042040.1 coordinate 31,344,503, forward strand.
GAATGGGAGCTGGAATGGTTGGAGTAACAACATGACAACCGGCTTCAGAGAAAGGAGCAGATGGGACTGCACTAGTTTCACAGTGGTCTGAGCAGGTTGACTCAGATTCTGAAGAGGTGGAGCAGTCTTCCACAAAACATGCATCCATTGAAGGATCAAGGTTTCGGTTTACCATGTCAAGGTTTGCAGTATTAAAGCTTGGTTGGTGAATGGCAACATAATCAGCAGGAGGAGGAACTGTCTGGTACTCGTCATTTTGATATCCAAGTCCAGTTTTTACCCTTTCATGGACTTGAATATCTAACAATCTTTGTAACTTTTTAGATGAAAATTCATATTTTTCAACATGAACTTTCTGTTCAGCCAGTTCAGCTCTGGTAGCTTTAAGTTTTACTAATAGATCATCAATCTGAGTTTCTAGATTGGTTTGTTCATGTTTTAATGAAGAAATCTCTTTATTAAGGCAGTTAATTTTTTCTTTGTAAGTATCTTCGACCTTTTTGAATTCAGACTTCATTTGATGAAACTCTTCATTTTGATCTATCAGATTTTGGTTATGCTTTCTATAACCTAAAACTTTGTCAATGCAAGCTTGAGAGCAAAGATGTTCAAATACCTGAGGTGGTATCTCTGCATTGTCTGCCATAAGTGCTTGGTTGGAGGCAGGAACATCTTCATATTGAAAACTCCAGTCAAAGTCTGAAGTTCCAACATTTGCACAGGCTGCAGTTTGTGCTGGAGGAGTTCCTTGCTGCTGCAGCTGCTGCTGCCTGAGCTGACCTTGGTAAGCTTGTCTTTGATGGCTGGCACCCTGATTGGCTTTAGGTGCCTTGCACTCCCTAGCAAAGTGACCCATTTGGTTACAGTTGTAACATCGGATCTTGCTTTTATCAAGCCCAACTCTGGTGTTTGAGTTGTTGCTTGGAACTGATCTCCCGGTTCTAGAATAAAACCTTTTTGCTCTGAGGGAGAGCATGGCATATGAGTGCTGAATATCCATTTCTTCAAGATCATCTGGATGAAAGCATTCCAGATCCTCCTTTATGAAGTACATGCTGCTTGAGTTGTCAGAGGCAAAAGTAGTAGAGGTTGGTTGTTGAGGAGGTGCCTCAAGAAGAAATGGTGATGAGTTGGATTGTGAAGCAGTTGGTGTTTGAGGATGAGTAACAATGGGAGGATAGTAGTTGCTTGCACTAGGACCAGAATGATCAGAGTGAAGCACTGAGGTGGTGGTGGAGGAAGTGGTAGCTGATTGATAACTGGAGCTCCTTTCTTTAGCTTGAATCATTTCTAATTCATAGGTTTTGAGCATGCCAAAGAGCTCAGTCATCTGAAGAGTCTTCAGATTCTCTGTTCTTCTGATGGACACTGTATATAATGTTCAACAACTAGGAAGAGATCTTATGAACTTCTTGAGAATGTCTTCATTCTCCAGCTTTACCTTGGAGCACTGCAGTTCTCCAACCAGGTACGTGTACCTGTTATATAAAACTGTTAGTGACTCACCTTCTTTCTAGACGAAGTTTTCATACTGTTGCTTGAGAATGTCACGTCTGTTCTCCTTGACCTCCTCAGATCCAGCAAACATCTTTTTCAGGGCTCCCCATAATTCCTTTGCAGTTTTGTGAGCCTTGAAATTGTGAAAAACTTCATTTGGAAGGCACATTTGGATAGCTCCTAATGCCTTGAAGTCCACCTCCATTTTCTTGATGTCTTCTTCAGAATACTTGGAGGGTTCCTTAGGAACTAGTGGTCCTCCGGAGTCAGCAGAGGCCACCATGGGAACATAAGGTCCATCCCTTATGGATTTCCACATTCCGTATTCATGTTAGCAGAAGAAGCTTTCTATACGGTTCTTCCACATATCATAGTCCTCCCCAGACACCAACCTCGGTGGTCGGTTGATACTGCCGATGTCTTCAGATCCGTGACTTTGTGCCATTTTGTTTTGTGTGACTTGATCAAGAATAGAGTTTTGAATAGAATCAGAAAGTGATTAAACAAATGTTAGTTTGTTTAATCTTGAGCCAAAGCTCTGATACCACTTATAGGATCGTAAGATTACAAGGTGATTCTATTCTAGTTGATATTGACGGAAACAATAACAACCAACAAAGTAAACAGGTAAACAGCAAGAATACTGATAAATGCACTGTTGTATTAAACTTCTGAGATTACAAGTTTACAAGTAAAACACTATCAAGAAGCACTATGAAAGCACATCAAGCACACTTACAATGAAGTGTTTACACATTATTTATAGTAACTTAGAATCAAGACAGACCCTTGATTCTATGGATCAGATCTAACACAAGCCGTTGATCTTGTTTATTAATCTAAATTACACGCAAAGGCTAATCTAGATAACTTTACTGAAACGTCTTCTTAGGCATCATTGTTTGCATGCTTGGAGACGCGCGTCATTGTCCTTTATTGGTTGCACCAGTGAGGTTCCTTCTGCTTGGAGTGTGGCAGTTGCTTTTGCAGAAAGGTGTCAGAGGCGCTTCACATGGATAGTCAGCTGCAACGTTTGGTCTTCAGTGAATAAAGCTATCAGCAGCAGATATGAGAGTAATGCTGCTGATAAGCCTATCAGCAGCAACTTGTGTTGAACACTGCTGATAAGCCTATCAGCAGCAACAAGTGTTGAATGTTGCTGATAAGCCTATCAGCAGCCATATGTGATGAATGCTGCTGATAAGCCTATCAGCAGCATTTGTACTTAGAATAATTTGGTAGCAATCAGTCTTTGGTTCTACAGCGGTGATATATTTCCACATGAGGGCTGACATGTTTTGAGCAGTAGTAGTATGATTTGGTGATGACATATGGGTTTTGAGTTCTTTACTGTTGGATTAGATGCTTATGTGATGCGGTGTTTGACTAGAATGTTGACTACTTGGTGTTGATATTGACTGTTGCGTTGTCATGATGTGATTTGGGTGTGGTTAACAATAATTGTGTGCATAAATGCGTGGTATGGTACTTGCATTAGGAATCTATATGTAGTATGGTGTAATGTGGTAATTATATTTGCATGGCGTAAGTCCAGACTACGCGTAAATCCTGATATGGTTGATTAGATAGTGTGAGTAGACTTTCATAGGTGTGAATATGCAGTAACGTGAAATTTTGAATTGATCCGTGTCAACGGTCGTATGATAGTATCACCTACGTGTTAAGAGTGATGGTTTGAAGTGTACAGGGTGCGTTGCATCTTGCGTGAATATGCAGGGCAGGGTCCTGCGAAAAAGTCATTATTATGAATGTTATGAGTATGAATGTATAAAGTGTTGAGTTATGTCTAGGTCGAGCAGTGTGTTTCCTTTAACCATTAATACTACCCGTAGGAGTACGACTGTGTAGGTTCTATGTGAATGAGTGACGACGTGTGGCAGGAGCTACCGTTGTAATAAACAGAAGGTAGAGTTCAAGAGTTTGTGTGTTCATAAGTGGTGAGGTCTTAGTGTATGCGTAGAAATTTACCTAGGTATAGTTAATTGTGTGCATTTCGTGTGAACTAGAAGGTGTGGTAATTAGTACTTATGTAGAATATAGTATGATTTGTAGTTGTGTTACGTCAGTATGTCCTTATAGTACATGCTTAATCGTGCATAGGACGAATGGTTGATGTGTTCAGGTATAGTATTCCTATCTATACGATTTTCTTAACGGTGATGCATCGATGCGATACGCGGAGTTTTGACGTTATTCAAGACGATCAACAAGGTGCTCCTATGAGATACCTATACATATATCTTGGGAGTGCGGAGCACAGAGATGGGGAGTACAGTGGTGGGAAAATGACGAAGGCATTACATTGACGTTTGATTGGAACTAGTTATGACGTGATCGAGGTGACGACGCTAGAGATTTCAGCACGGAGTGGACAAGGGGATAAGAAGTTCTCCAGAGGATACATTCCATTGAAAGAGTTGTGACAATATAAAAATATAAGGGGAGTAGATGTGCCCTATATGAACAAGACGATGGATAGCGGAGGCACCTACTGGGGCGTGCTTAATAAGCGCACTTTAGGAGTGAGACGCGATCGAAGATGACGCGGTAATGATGTTGCAACGACGAGGAAAGTAGGAAGAGGGAAGAGTAAGTGCATGTTTGCACATAAGTGACTGTAAAGAGAATGCTTACACCGATACGCTTACGACAAAGTTAAAAGGAGCAAGCTCATGTAGAGCATCAAAGGAGATAATGTTGGGATTTTACAACAAACATGGTTGGCAAAGCAAAATCATCAGAGGAAGGTGATCGGAGGCTAATGATAAGCGACATGTGCTTACCAGTGAGACGCAACGAGCATAAGGTAATATACCAAGAAGGTACTATATGTAGGATCGATAAATACAAGATGGTTCTATTCCAGTTGAGATTGGCAGAAACAATCACAACTTAATCAAAGTAAACAAGTAGACAAGAAGAATACTGATAAATGCAATTTGTATTAAGCTTCAAGTGTTACAAGATTACAGAGAAAAATCTTAAGCAAAATTTCTTTTACAATGAATCTAAGTACTACTTATATAGTAACTTAGAATCAAGACAGACCCTTAATTCTAAGGATCAGATCTAACACAGACCGTTGATCTTGTATTGAAGCTATTCTACATATACAGACAATAATAATAACTACAAATGTTAACTTTATTCAAACGTCTTCTTTGCATCATTGCTTTAATACTCAAAAGGAGAGCGTCGTTGTCTTTTATTGTCTTATGCCAATGACATTCTTTCTGCGTGGAGTGTGTCAGTGTAACAGTAGAAAGTGGTCAGTGGTATTGGTTGCTTTATCAAGAACAGTCAGTTGCAACGTTTGATCTTCAGTGAGAAGGCTATCAACTGCAACTTTGATCTTCAGTGGATAAGGCCTATCAGCTGCAACTTTGGTCAGTAGCAGATAAGGCCTTCAAGCTGCAACTTGGTCAGCAGCAGATAAGACATATCAGCTGCAAGTTTTGGTCAGCAGCGGATAAAGCCTATCAGCTGCAACTTTGTCGATCCGCAGCAATCTTTGAGATCAGCAGCATTTGTACTTAGAGAATTTTGTAGCCATCAGTCTTTATTTCTACAAACTCCCCCTAGACTGATGCTACCAAAACTCTCTTACTGCTTTTGTTACTGAAGCTTTTACATGTGGCTGGCAATTCTTTCAACCTCATATCCTCTCTGGTCCTTGTTTAGATTGTTAAGAGGAAGCTCAGATAGAGTCTTGATGTCTTTGCTGGCCATTTTGAAGATAGCTTTGCTTGAACATCTCATCTTCTGTCCTTTAACATCTGTCAATGTGAACTCATCTTTTTCAGCATTGTAGGACCAACTGATGAATGGAGAGTGGGATTGGAGAGGTTTGACATCAAGGATTTCATCTCTGCTGGGGTTGAAGTGATGTTTGATTGCCAGCAGCAGATGTCTCCCACCTTCATTCATGGGCTCATTAACTTCACCCAGCTCCATCATTCTTCTTATATCAGAATCTGAAAGCTGTAGTACCTCATCAACATATGTATAAATTGATTTTTTAACTTCTGCCCTCCCCCTGAAAACTTCAAACCATTGGTCTTGAGAGCTGTATGACCATCTGATTATTTCTCTTGAGTCTTCTGGTTTGGAAGTAGGTTTGTTTTTCTTTTTGGGAGGTTGTTGATGAGTAGGAGCTGGGTGTGAGGATTTGGACATTGAGGGTGGAGAGTAGGGAGGTCTAGGATGGAGAGTGGAAGGTTGTTGGATTGAGGAAGTGTTGGGTGAGGGAGAAGGCTTAGGTTTCTTTGTTTTCCTTTCTTCTTCTTGAATGATTACCCTTTTCTTGGAGCCTTTCTTCCCCAGTCTTTCTTCCTCATCTTTCTTGACTTTAAGGTAGAGGGCTTGCAAGTTTATGAAGTTCATGGGACCTAGCCTCTTTCCACTCTCTCCTCTAGCCTTAAGGAAATCAATCATGATCTTCCTTACTTCATGGGATCTTCGGTTAGAGGCAATGGTCTTCTTGGACTTTTTTTTGGCTTTTTCTTCTTCTTCAGCCTTTTTCTTGTTTGCCAATTGACCCTGCTGACCCATGAAGGCTCTGTAGATTTCTTTATTTGATAGTTTCTCAAGGTAGTCTACATCCTCACCTTGAGAAATCAGAGCCTTTACCCATTCCTCTCTCATTTCTTTGGCTAGTTCAGAATCAGTTATTCTGAACTTAGCCTCTTTCTTCTTCTTCTTCTTCTTCTGTATCTCTTCTTCTTCTTTATAGAATTGTTCCTGCAGTTGAAGAGCAAGAGCTTCATCTTCTTTAATTTGATAAACTGCAGGAATTTTTACTTTCAGATCATCCAACTGTTTTGCATACAGCTGGATCTGTTGTTCTCTGAGGAGAATGGTTGTGAGTCTGCCTTGAGCTTGCTTTAGTTCAGCCATCTCCTCTTCTTCTACTATCCTCCTTTTCTTTCTTCTCTTTCTCAATTATTTCTTCATCTTCTTTGGTCATTAGTCCCTTTCCCTTATCTTTGTTGGATGCCTCTGCTTCAGCTTCATGGACCACAATAGTAGGTGTAGTAGATGCTGTTGAGATCTCAGCTTTAGTTTCATTGGCATGTTGGGGAATGGGCAAGGGAATGGAACTTTCTTCATCTTCTTTCCATTCCGTACCTGTCACTTCTTTCCATGCTTCTTTCATCTTTTCCTCGTCTCTTCTCTTTGATTCTTCTTTTGTGTTCAGTCTAACTGTTGGACATTGAAGATGAGTGATCTGAGCTCAAATACTTTGTGCAGGAAAGCTGGAGGTAGGAGCAAGATCTATTTGATGTTGATTAAGAGAGAAGATCCATTGCTCAGGAAGAAGGTGAAGTCATGGGAGTCAGTGCTTATCCATCCTTGCACTTCTACATCCCTGACCATTATGTTGTACAAGAATCTTCTCCAGCAGATAACCTCTTCTTAAGTTAAAGTACTCCTCCTGATTATGTCAAGTCTTCTCGAAGCCAGTCTTTGTTCTGCTGCTGATGAAGATTCAGGATAAGCCGCCCTGTTTGCTTCCTTTAGTAGTCTTTCAAACCAGGGCATGTTATCCTCCATTATGTCATAGAACCTGCTGATTGCAAGTTCTGCTGAGAGATCTGATGAAGTGTTGACATATTTTGTCAGATACAGATTGAGAACTTGGAGGGCATTAAGAGAGTTCCAGTTTAATTCTTCTACTCCACTAAACTCCCAGCCAATCCAGAATCTCTCAGCTATTTCATCATACCCCAAGCTAGAATGGAGTCAAATTCTAGCTTCTTTGAAGTTAGGAAGAGTTGGGGGGTAGATGAATGACTTATTATGGCTACAGCTTCAGGAAGAAGGCTGAATGATGGAGGTGTGTCTTCATGGAGAGTTTCTTCTTGTAGCACCTCATCAACAACTCGAACAACTAACTTCCAATCCTCAGTGACATCTTCTTCTTCATCTACTGAGTCTGGCAAGTCATGGATTTGAACAAAAGCAGGTTTGTATAGGGAACTTTGAAACACAGTCTGCTCTTGTATCCAATCTTTGAGGCTGTCAGCATCGTCTTCCTTAGTAACCACCCCCCCTTTTTGGTTGCATAAGTGAAAAGGGATATATCTGTTTGAGTTCCCACTGATACAAGAGAGGGAGTAGGCACAGTTGGGCATTGATGGGCTTCATGCATAGAGACTTGGTGTCTTAGTTTGGACACCTCAGCCTCGAGCATTGCCACCCTGGCCGTCAATTCCAAGTTATGAAGTTTCAGTCTGTCCTTATCCACAATTGTGGAATCCTTGGAGCTAGATGGGGCCTTAGGCCTAGCCTCTGCATCCCCATCACCCTGGTTTTCTTGGCGCCTGGGATTCCTCTCAGTGAAGAGTGTTTCACAGGAAACATCCTCACTGGGAGTTGCCATGGTTAGGGTCTCAGCTATGTTATCACTGTCCTCCTGTGCAGTTGATGTACCAGGAGTAGTGATAGCCCTTTCCACATTTACTCTATCAATACTACCAGAGTGAACCTTCTTGGGTGATGAACCTGGGTTAGGTGCGCCAGCAGCCAAGTCAAGCAATACCTCCGATAAAGTGGTTGTTGGAGAAGGTATATCATCTTGACGAGGTGCCTCTGCACTTTGGTTCAGAGAAAAGAAATAATGGAATGGCTCAGGGGGTTGCTCTATGGATCCGGGATGTGATCCTGATCCTAATCCTAATAGAGAGGCTTCCAAAAAAGTCTCTCTAGTGTTGTGGCTATCCCTTTTGGTATTCTCATCAGAATGTTGGGATTCTGAATGAGGGCTTAGAGGTTGGGTTTGGGCCTTTGAGACAAGAAGAGAAGGAGTCTTCTTGCTCCTTTTTCTGGTGTATGTCGTTGTAACTGGGGCCCTTTGGTCCAGTTGAATGATAACATCCAAAACATATGTAAGTGATTGCTGTACCTGTGCATCCTTAGTAGTATGCACATGGGCTCGAATGGTGGAAGCAGATTGTTGTTCAGGATGTGATGTGGAGGGTGTGGGATCAGTATCAACTAGGATTGCTAAACTGTCACCCGGGGTGCTTTGTATGTTCAACATTGTAGATAACAATGGAACATTGACCCCTGAGAACTTTTTGGAAACAGTTCTCATATTGTGAAAAATATTATTTTTGTGTCCCAACATGATATAGATTCTTGTAGGTTTTGAAAGTTCTTTTAGTTCCTGGTTGAAAACCTCCTGTTAGAATCTTGGGTACATAAAGAATTGTTGCTTTGCACCCTCTTGAAGGTTATATCTCAAACCCTCAAAGATGAGGTGTTCAAAGTTGAAACCTAGGCCAGTAATCATACCATGGAAAGCATAGGTAAGTGCGGAGCTCACTTGATGCCATCCACTTCTCTTCTGAGACATGCATTGGAGAAGAGTGTGGCAGAGATACTTCCATGGAGGGCCCATTAGCGCCTTCTCTATTGTATACCCATTTTGATTTCCAGTGTAGCCTATGGATACAAAGGTCCTCATGTACTCGCCCTTTGAGTGAGATGGCTGCTCCCTCATCTTGAAGCTTAAGATGTTTTCGGAGGGTAGCTTCAGAGATGATGATGTCCTTGCCGTCTACCTTGGATTTTATTTAGGGAATCCCCTGTTCGGTAGAGTAGATGGCAGTATTCCAGAAATCCTCCATATGAGGGATATATATGGTAGGGTGGGTTGTGGGGGCAAAATGGATCTTTGATCGGCATAGGAAGTCGATCATATCATCGAATCCTTCAGATTTCTTTCACTTGGTTAAGTATGCTGTAAGGTTGTGGTACGGGGAGAACTTATCGTCAGGGTTATTGATGTCTGCCATTGTTGTTTGATATCGGAGGGAAGGTTTGAAGGTTTAAGAATATGGAAGGCTTTGAATGTTTTAAGGATGGAAGGCTTTGAATGTGGTGGGGACTTGAGAGAAAGTGATGTGGGTTTAGAGTGAAATTGAATGTGAAGAGGTGGTAAGGAAATTTGATTTGTTCTTATAATGACAGAGGAGGGAAAAAGCAAAATGACTTGTACAGTACAACGTCATTCATCTTTTACTGTTACAACTGTAATACACCGACGCAGTCATGGTAAAGACTGACGTTAATTTTTACAGCGGGTAAAAGTTAATTTGGACTTAAATTTACCCATCAGCAGCAAACTTGGTTGCTGTGGATGAATAAGCCTGTCCGCCGCAAGCTTGGTTGCTGTGGAAGGTTAAGTCTGTCAGCAGCGAACTCAATTGCTGCTGATGGATTCAATGATCTGCTGCAAGGATGTCGCTGCTGACAGCCTTCAAGCTATCCGTAGGAAACTTGTTCCTGCTGATAACTTAAAGCAGTCGGTGGCAAATCCTTTGCTGCTGAAGATTAAACCTGTCAGCTGCTAAAGGACAAAAATGCTGCTGACTTATAACTTTTATTTACAACAAAAGACAAAACACATTTTAAAATAGAATTTTAGAGATAGATTTTAATCAAAGTTCATCATACCAATGGATTCAACTAAATATCTAAATCTAGCTTCATCAAAAGGTTTTGTAAACAAATCAGCATATTGCTCATTTGTATGAACTTTGGTTAAAATAATCCTCTTTTTCTCAGCTCGATCTCTTATGAAATGATACCTGATGTCAAAGTGCTTTGTCTGGGAGTGCTGCACTGGATTGTTTGTGACTGACGGAGCACTCATGTTGTCAATGTGAATTGGATTTGCCATGAAAGTCATCCCATAATCCAACATTTGATTTTGTATCCAGATGACTTGTGCACAGCAACTTGAAGCTGCAATGTATTCTGCTTCAGCTGTAGAAGTTGAAACACATGTTTGCTTCTTGTACTGCCATAAAATCAGTCTTCCTCCCAGAAATTGACATCCCCCTGATGTGGACTTTTTGTCCAAGTTGCATCCCCCGTAATCACTGTCAGTGTATGCATACAAATTGAACTTGTCATCTTTAGAGTACCAAAGCCCAAGTCTTGGGGCTCCTTTTAGGTATCTAATAATTCTCTTGACAGCTTGAAGATGTGAAACCTTTGGAGCTGCTTGAAATCTTGCACAGAGACATACTGCAAACATGATATCCGGCCTTGAGGCAGTGAGATACATGAGAGACCCTATCATTGCACGGTACTGATGTTGATCAGTGTCTTGGCCATCTTTGTCTGGAGTCAGCTGATGGTGCACTTGCATAGGGGTTCTTGCAGCAGAGCAGTCAGTCATCTTGAATCTTTCCAAAATGCTTTTTACATATTTGGATTGGCTGATTAAGATTCCATTTGGGACTTGTTTGACTTGTAGACCCAAGAAGAAATTTAGTTCACCCATTGAACCCATTTCAAACATTGAGTGCATAAGAATCTCAAAGTCTTTGAACAGCTTTTTCCTTGTTGATCCAAAGATGATATCATCAACATAGATTTGACCTAGTAAGATTTCTCCCCCTTCATCTTTGATAAACAAGGTCTGGTCAATAGCACCCCTTCTGAAGTTGTTGCTTAGTAGATATCCTGACAAAGTTTCATACCAGGCTCTTGGTGCTTGATGAAAGCCATACATAGCTTTGTCTAGTTTAAACACTTGAGTAGGATGTGCAGGATCTACAAATCCTGGAGGCTGTTTGATGTATACTTCTTCACCAGTCTTTCCATACATAAAGGAACTCTTTACATCCATTTGATAGACAGTGAAATTCTTGGATGCAGTCAACATAGTCAACAGGAGGTGCGACGGCTTGGCATTGTTCACCATGATACCCCAGACCAGTTTTTACCTTTTCATGAATTTGAGCATCTAAAAGTCTTTGCAGATTTTTAGATGCAAATTCATATTTATCAACATGAACTTTTTGTTCTACAACTTTGCTCTGGTAGCTTTTAGTCTAGCCAGTAGATCATCAATCTGAGTTTCAAGATTGCTTTGTTCATGTTTTAGTAATGAAATCTCTTTCTTTAGGCAGTTAATTTTTTCTTTATAACTGTTTTCTACCTTTATGAATTCAGATTTCATTTGATGAAACTCTTCATTTTGATCTATAAGGTTTTGATTATGCTTTCTGTAGCCTAACACCTTATCAATACAAGCTTGGGAACAAAGATGTTCATATACCTGTGGCGGTATCTCAGTTGTGTCTGCCGTAAGCGCTTGGTTGTTGGCAGGCAGCTCTTCATATTGGAAGCTCTAGTCGAAGTCAGAAGTTCCAACAGTTGCACAGGCTGTAGTTTGAACTGGAGGAGTAGCTTGTTGCTGTTGTTGTCTGGGTTGGGCTTGGTGAGCTTGTCTTGATTGAGGAGTAGCTGTATTGGCTCTTGGTGCCTTGCATTCTCTAGCAAAGTGACCCAGTTGGTTACAGTTGTAACATCTTAGTTTGCTTTTATCCAATCCAACTCTGGTGTTGGAGTTGTTGCTTGGAATGGGTCTTCCGGTTCTAAAGTTGAACCTTTTTGCTCTTATAGAGAGCATGGCATACGAGTGCTGTATGTCCATTTCTTCTAAGTCATCTGGATGGAAGCATTCCAGATCCTCCTTGATAAAGGACATGTTGCTTGAGTTTTCAGAGACAAAAGCAGCAGAGGTTGAGGTTTGAGGAGGAGCTTCTAGGAGAAATGGTGAGGTGTTTTTTTTGAGATTTTGGAGTTTGTGGATGGGTGACAATGGGAGGATAGTAGTTGCTGGAACTAGGACCTGAGTGGTCAGAGTGGAGGGCAGAGGTAGTGGTGGATGTTGAGGCATTTTGATAGCTTGAGCTTCGTTCTTTTGCCTGAATCATCTCTAGCTCATAGGTTTTCAGCATACCAAAGAGCTCAGTCATTTGGAGAGTCTTCATATTTTCAGTTCTTCTAATGGACACTGTGTAGAGTGTCCAACAGCTAGGTAAAGACCTGATGAATTTTTTTTAGAATATCTTCATTCTCCAGCTTCACCTTTGAGCACTGCAGCTCACCTACAAGATAAGTAAATCTGTGATATAAAACAGTTAAGGACTCACCTTCCTTCCAAGCAAAGTTTTCGTACTGCTGCTTCAGGATGTCCCTTCTGTTTTCTTTGACTTCATCTGAGCCAGCAAACATCTTCTCAAGAGCCTCCCATAGCTCCTTAGCAGTTTTGTAACCTCTGAAGTTGTGAAAAACTTCATTTGGTAAGCACATTTGAATGGCTCCCAAGGCTTTGAAGTCTACCTCCACTTTCTTGATATCTTCATCAGAGTACATCAGAAAGTGGTCAGTGGTATTGGTTGCTTTATCAAGAACAGTCAGCTGCAACATTTGATCTCCAGTGAGAAGGCTATCAGCTGCAACTTTGATCTTTAGTGGATAAGGCCGATCAGCTGCAACTTTGGTCAGTAGCAGATAAGGCCTTCAAGCTGCAACTTGGTCAGTAGCAGATAAGACATATCAGCTGCAAGTTTTGGTCAGCAGCGGATAAAGCCTATCAGCTGCAACTTTGTCGATCCGCAGCATTTGTACTTAGAGATTTTTGTAGCCATCAGTCTTTATTTCTACACTATAGTAGCGAAACCAGATATGAGATCAGCGAAGCTCGGCACAAGCTCTAGGTGATCACATGAGAGGGATATATGTATCACATCTGCGAGAGAGGCTATAGTGCCTGAGTTTTAAGGAATCATCGCCAGGTGGCGATTATAATAGGAGACGAGAACGACGGTGAATGATCCAATAATGGAAAGCAAGGAACCCTACCTGGGTATGACCGTCGGAGTGACGAGGTCACTTGGGATTATAAAAAGAGGTGACGGCATGTATGATGTGAGCGGATCAAGAAGTGCATTAAGTAAGCAACTAATTGACAATGAGTGCCTTAGGAACAGCGGTTGGGAAGGCGAGTAATAATTCAAGGTTTTAAATGTATATAAATACGTATGATTAATATATTATTATTATTATTAATTATACGTGCACTTACTATATACGTTCGTATACTCGACAAAGTAATATTTTGGAATATAACAATCGAAACATATTCGAATTGAGAAACCCGACTTTAATTAAGCAACTAATATTATTGATTGTTAAACCAACATTGTATACCGAATCGGTAATACCATTAAGGATCAACAGAGCTTGACCGCATACGTAATAACTCGACATGAGTTTAGAACTACTCTATAATATTAGGTCTAATCCATATTTCTTATTAACTACCCATAGGGATTGTATGATCCGAATAGAACATAGACCTGCTACTACCGTATTATGTAGACTTTGGTTCCTGTTACACATAGGATATCATCATTCCTAACAAATTACCAGGTGAGTTTCACGGCCCCTCTTTATTTTAAATGTTTTAGAAACATCAGGGGGAGAAACATACTTGCTTTACACGTTTGAAAACATGAAACATAATTACTTGATACGTTTGGAGAACACGAAGTATATTTACACCTACTTTTTGTATGATAACAAGAAAACAAGATCCGACCTTTATGTTTGCATGAGTTAACACCTATAGAGCGCTGGAAGTCCCCTGACCATCATATTTATAATCATTAGCTATAGATTAGCCGAGGATTCTATGGATAGTACTATTGGGATTGACACCCCCGGTCATGGTTAGTCGCGCTAACCATGAGTCCCTCTGGCCAAATGACCGCATAGTGTTCAAACATTTGATCGTGAGGTACGAGTGAGGGGCGAAACACATGTGTCATGGTTTGATTATGCCTCATGTATGTACATATTATTTGTACTCTTAGCTAGTTTACAAATGGGTCAACATTACTTGTTTTGTTTATCATATACATTGAATCATTTTTGTACAGATGGATCTGCCAATCATTTTTCTGCAAATTTGTTTTGCCAATCGTTTATTCACAAATGGTTTTGCCATTCGTTTATGTGCTAATGTTTTGTCAATGTTTTCAAGGAAAACTGTTTCATATATCAACGTTTTCAAGGAAAACTACTTTACATTGAGACAATCAAGTTTGTGAACTCACCAACCTTTGCGTTGACACTTTTAAGTATGTTTTTCAGGTAACACATAGCTATGGCACGGTTGGAATAGGCTAACCATTTGGACTAAACCCTAGAAGTCGATGAAGCATTATTCTCGAACCTCATGCCTATTTTGTTCTAGGTGGATTTAGATCAATGTATTATATCATGTTAGTATTTTTAAAAGTGTTCGATACTTTAGATATCTTCATTTTAGCTTCCGCTGTTGTGTAATGTTACCAATCGTTGCAACCTGGATATATTTATTATTAAGTGAATAAATTTGGGGGGGTGACATTAAGTTTGTAATATACCTGACACCTTGCAGTATCACTTCTGATCCATTATCCATCTTGAAACAAATAGAACCAATCCCCTGAACTTGGCAAGGCCTATCATCACCTAATTGCACCACACCATGTGTTTCTATCTTCAGTTCTTGAAAAAAAGCTTTATTAGGAGTCATATGAAATGAGTAGCCTGAGTCCATTATCCATTCATCACTTGACCCTGAATTAGACACTACTAGGACTTCTGCACTATCATACCCTTTAGAGTTGGTTTCTGGTGAGTGGTTCCCAGCCCCTTTTGAATGGCTATACTCACTTTTCTTTTTCTTCTTTCTATCAGGACAATCTTTCTTTAGGTGTTTATCACTATTGCATACATAGTACCTCCTTTTTCCTCTTGATTTTGACCTATTAGGAGTATATTTTTGCTTACTAAATCATGACTCAGGTCTACCTCTTACAAACCATCCATCTCCACTTTCCTCTTTCACCTCAACCCTTCTTTTTAATTCTTTAGAATTCATGGCTGGTAACACTTCATCCATGGAGAGAGTGTCTCTTCCAAACGTCAGTGTATCAACAAAGTGTTCATACACTTGTGGCAATGAGGCTAAAAACATTATTGCCCTATCTTCATCTTCAATTACCACTTTAATGTTTTCTAGGTCTAAAACGAGTTTGTTAAACTCATCTGTGTGATCCTCAAGAGATTTTCCAGGATTCATTTGAAAAGTGTATAATCTTTTCTCGAGATATAACCTATTAGCCAAAGATTTGGTCATGTACAAACTGTAACATCCATGATTTTCTGACATAATTTTATCTTATATTTACGTAATAATGACACTCCATTTCAAATCCCGTACATATCCAACATCTTATGTCACATTAATTATTATTTGAACGTATAACAATTCCAAGTTTCAACCCTACAATAACATATTGTTTTTCTATTATATATATAACATATGTATGTATATTTATAAGCATATAATTATATATATATATACATATACTTTATTATAAATATTATGAGCATTAAGTTCGTATTTACATCTCTTTATATATATATACTATGTACTTAATTATAAATATATATGTAAATATAAATATAATTATTTGTATCAAATAAACCATTTTACATAATTTATAATATTGTAAAAATGAAATTTTCATTATAAAATAGTTTAAAATAAAATAAATAATATTTTAGATTTCAAGTTTTATAAAAACAATTTTATAACAAAACTTCAATTAAAAATTAGTCAAGGACTTTTTTTTTAACAAAGAACCCCCCCCCATCTAAACATTTGAACCCTCCTCTCTTGGAATTGAACCCTTTAATCTAAATATTGACTATTTACCCCATTTTAACACAGTTGACTTCCAAAAGTCAAACATCCAAAGAAATCTTTGCAAATCAAAGCTACCATCTATCGATTCCACCTGTTCTGGACGTACCATATTTACACGATTGATTATCGACCATATCTCAACCGAGTTAACATCCCAATCCAATCAAATGTGCGGTCAATTTCAAATTCAAACCATTTGACTTCTCAGGGTCAAAGGCAAATCAATTTGATCTCAAAACAGAAAATTAAACGCGTTTAAACGTCCGCAAATCACGCCCTGACTATTGCGTATGAATCCAGACCCTAATTTAGACTCAATTCATTTCGAATAGAATAAATCGATTTGAATATTAGGCTTGTAACCGTTCCAATTCAAATCCGAAATCAATTCGTACGTTAGGTGTAAAATTGGAACCATATAACACAGCTAGAATCGGTGCGACACCTCCGTTTTACTTCCTGAACTCGCAATTGCATATCAAACAACCTCTGGATCTCGATTCGCAGTCCCAGAACCCGGACCTGCGCGAACCAGTCGTGCATCCTCATTACACCACTATTTCAGGTAATCCTCGTACCATTAAGTTCGTTTTTATCTCGGGAACAAAAGCCCTATCGTTTTAACACCGTTACAGTGGGAATTCGTGGTGGATTGGGTTAGGGTTTACATGTAACGCATTTTGGGGAAGAAGAGTGTCTGAGACTATTTATTAAAACTCAAACATTCATATCTCTTGCAATGTTATTAGCCCAGAGCACTTGTTTAAACACATATGCTTCCACAGCTTAGGTCGCGGGTTCGAGTCCCACGCCCACCCGTTTTTTTTCTTTTTTAAACTATTTGGTTATTTTAAAAGATAAAACAATATTTTAAATTTTGATTTAATTTTCATAAATCTGAAAAATATAATCAGAATCGTTTATAAAACAGAAAATGTCAAATGATATTTTACTCACTTTTAATTTATTAGAAACCTATTATAAATTACTAAATAAACGATATAAATGATTTAATTAAACAAAACTAATTATGTTGTTTATTTATAAAATAATAATGTTTTATAATTTATTGTTTAAAAATTATTATTTCAATGTTAAATATATAAGTGTTTATTTTGACAAAGAATGGTTATTTAAAACATTCTTAAACTTATAAGAATTCAAATAAATTGTTTTAGATAAGTAATTATGAAAATTCAATTAAATTCATTTAAAGCTTACATTTATCTCTTTTATTAATGTAAAAGAATTTTTTTTATAGTTTAAATAATTCCGTTATTGACATAAAACAATTATTTAAAACCTTTTACCAAATCAAATTTATTTACTAATTATTTTTATAATAATTATTTAAATAAATTCTAGTGTATTATTACGAATACTTATATTACTTAGAAATGCTAATCAATTCTAATTATATCTATATTATTATTACAATCCTCGTGAACTCGTGCAAATCCTATAATCAATCCTAAATCCCAAGAATCCCTAGAAACTCAACTATATTTAGAATTTCTTATTTTCATTTCCTTTAGACGTATGTTGAGTCTAAAATACAAACTTACTATGTAGGTTAATTGTGCGAAAACATCACGAAACCTATCTATCATTTACTACTCGTACAACTCACTAGCTTCATTACAGGTGAGTTTTACATAGCCCCTTTTTCACTATTTTACATTTTGGGGTGAAACATGATCACAACATTACAATGACTTACACAAACTACACAATACAAATCCAATTTACAATTTGTGTGCAATTTGATCTTTATGTTTGAGTGCTAGGTGTGTTAACTGTTTGTGTGCAATTACATGTACAATCATTAACTATACAAGCCGACGGTTAACAATGATTGCAAGGCCCCTTTCTCGGGTAACCTCACTTGTTGGATTTACTCATAAACATAGTCATAAATACTGAACTTAAATTTAAAACATTCAGAAGTAGCGGAAGCAAACATCATTCAAATTACATGACATAACAGCGGAAGCCTTAACAGTTAAATACATAACATTGTCTTAATATAAATAAATGTGGGATGTCAGTCTTGTGCCGGGTAACCTTCACGCCATCGCACGTTCCTTTCTTCCTTTACCTGAAATGTATACTAAAAGTCAGCTAACGCTGGTGAGTTATAGTTTAAGGACAATCATACATAATACTTATCTTATCATGAATATTATATATATATATATATGTGTGTGTACATAACATACGTAATATTCATACTTTTACATATTCTTTACTTTACTGTTCTCACATAACATTCATTTTCATGTATATACATACGAACATACATTCTTACATTTGGGGGGGAGAACAGTTATTGGCCATAATCTTAAGGGACATCAACCCATCATACTTGTCGCGAATGTCACAAAGACATCGCAGTGAGAACTACCGTCGTAGCCCTTTTCATTAACCGTTCGGCTCTAGAAAACCGTCCGTCGAAACTTAAATCCGTCCGGCAACCTTTGTCCGTCCGCTCTTAAACCGTCCTACCGTCGTAGTCCGTCCTTTTGTCCATTTGCCCTAGGGCATCCGTTTCCCACGCGAAATATTGTTTATGAAACCGTTATACTATTTTAGCATTTGGTTCGACCGTCCGTTAATGCCTTTTGTACGTCCTACTTGCGAAGGAACGTATCATTCCCGGTTACAAAATAGTCGCCTGGTCGTCCGTCTACAGAAGTAGCCGTTATCAAAGAAGGGTTCATAACGTTTACACACATTCATAACATGCAATATATATATAATTATAAAGCAAGATTTCTTTCATTTACGTTATGTCCTTCTTTCATTCATTCTTTATAATCATACGCTTCATTCTTTATTCATAATTCATTTTCATATATAAGTATTTATCTATACGTATGATCACATTGACATTTATATCATTTATTCATTTAGTGTATACACTTCCGCCCCAAAACATTTAAAATGATTTGCACATAACATAGAAGGGGGAACATAGAACTCACCTGATGAGTAGTTTCTGAAATACACTTAGCTGGCTACTGAGCGTCACTAATGTCACTCACAATCTGTATAATAAAGTCATACACGTAAGGTAGTTGTGATGTTTCGGATTTTTCATTCGCGCACTTGTAATATAATTATCGTGTAATCATTCTCAAATTAAATAAAATACGAGTGTTTTATTTAGTTTTATACAAATAGGTATTTTCATTTTACGGATTTAAATTAATTAAAATTTTATAAGTTTTAAAACTTATATAAAATTTTTTATAAAAAAAAATCTAAATTTAAAGGTTGCATAATTAATAAAATAACCTATTTAAATAAGATAAATAACTTTTATAAAAATTATTTATAATAATAATAATAAAATAAGTTTATAAAATATATTTGAATTTAAAAGAAATTAAAGAAATTTATTTTTATAAAAGTTGAGGGGTTGTTTTGAAAAATTTCAAACTAGAAGTTTTTAAGATAAAATCTGTTGAGGGACTATTTCTGTACAAATCAAACTACAAGGATTCATCTGTAATTATCTCAGGGGTCGAATTAAAACAAAATCAAACTACATGGACTGAAACTGCCAAATTGCAAATCGACTTTCCGGTCACCCCATACGTTTGTCCGGCGGTCCAAGCCAGTTTCAGGCGAACACCCCGACAAGCCTGTTCCCAGCACCTCGACAGCCGCTAAAGTCATCCCTTAACTCGTCGTTCCCACGCAAGCAAAAGTCTCCGACCAATTGGTCTCCCCAACATACGGATAGTCTGATCCTGTTGGTGGCCGAGAACCCACGCCACGAATTCGAGCCCGACAGTCAACCTCCACGCATGCTTGATAGCTCGTTAGCTTCGTCTCGTCCAGACGAATGTCTTGACATACTTAATTGCACATTTGGTCATAAGGTTTGAGCTCGGCTATAAATAGCCATCTTCGGACCTGCTCGAGCTCGCTACCCCTCTTCCACCCACTCTCACTCCAAATTGAAGGCACCATTGCATTCGTCGTCTCCGAGTGAAGCTGTGACCAAGTTTTTAAAGGCTAATTCCATCCAGAAGATCGATTCCCATTCTTGACATTTTCGGGTTTAAACTTCTGCCGACCAGGTTCGAGCTTTATTTTGGTCCATTAGTTTCTGTTAGCCACTGGTAATCAACCGCAATCGAAAACAAGACCATCGCCAGTGAGTTACCGGGCAAACCAAGTGTCCTCGGACACGGTTTGCCGGTTGCCGAGGACCAGCGACCTGTTTTGCCTTTGTGTATTTAAATAAACCGATGCACACATAACCAGCGATGGGCAGTAGCCCGGCTGGTTATGCGTGTGTGTGTTTAAGGCAGAGGTCGCGGGTTCAATCCCGGTTGGCCTTCGGCCCAATTTTTTATTCTTTTTCTATTTTATTTATTTATTTTAACTTATTTTAACATTCTTTTTATACAATAAAAACTAAAACGAGTCGGTTTACTCGTTCGTTTATTCCGGAAACCACTAAAATTCTTTTATACATATTTAACCCACAAATTTTTTTATAAAATAATAAATATTATATTTTAATAAATTTGTTAAAATAGTTTCAACTTACAAAAAAAATATATATAATAATAATGATAATATAAATAAATAAATAAATAGGAACTTTTATAAATACATAATAACTACTTATTTAAAAATGAAATATTTTAACAATATATATATATATATATATATATATATATATATATATATAACTTTTAAGTTAAAGTTTTACCAAGTCATTATTATTTTCTACTATATTTTATACAAATAAATATAAAAGGATATTATTATAAAACCCATACACATTTAAATACGAATACGTACATACAAATAAAACATACAATAATACTTATCTATCCACATAGGATTTCATCGTGCTTAGGTTTCAACGTCCTTATCACCCGCACTCGTGGATTATCATATCCGCTAGCCAGGTGAGTTACATAGCCCCTATTTTACATTTTTACGCATTTTGGGGTGAAACATTATACATGCTACTCACTTTGTTTATATGTGTTATACATGTGGACTATATGCTTATTATCTTGGGTGTACATACATTTACTTTAAACACAAGAAAACCAACAGTAATATTAATAGATCTATTGTGCCTGACCAGCCCACCCGGTTAGGGTGTTTATTACTGCATACTCGGATATAGCCGCGTGTTATATTCAAACATACCGGATATAGTGAGTAACTATATTCAAACATACCGGACTTAGCTGTTGTGCTATGTTCAAGCGCGTCAATCAAGGTTTGAATTGTGATTAGATAAATGATACACCATATATATACTATGTTTAACAAGATAAACAATGAGTTGTAAAACGTTTTTATCTACTACTTATCGGAACTACAAAACCTATGTACTCACCAAATTTTTAGTTGACACTTGATTTAAATAATGTTTCAGGTTTGGATATGTGATTGCTTGCCGAAGATTCCTCCACTTAAGAACTATGGACCTAGTTAAATAAATCAATGTTTTGAACTAGACTAGGTTATTTGAAATGTATTGTATTTGGATCTTTGTTGTCTTTAAATTTAATTAATGAATTATGCAACATTTTAGTTATCATGTGCTTTTGAACAATCATTCCATTGTCGGCCTCGAAGATTCCGCCATCGGTCGGGGTGTGACAGATTGGTATCAGAGCCAGGTTTATAGAGAATTAGGTGATTAGACACAATGACGTAGACTATAACCCTAGGACTCCCTTTTTTGTGTTATGTGCTAAATGATTAATTGCTATATGAATTATTTGTAGTTAGGTATTATTTGAATTTTTCCCGAGTTTAATACATGAGACTTATACACACACATACAAGGCTTTAAATACATGATACATACTTTACATACACATTTGACAAACAAACTTATGAAAACAAATACACTATCCATCCTTATCCATGCTCTTTCCTAATCCATATTAATTGCAGCATTCCTACACATTTTATACTCATAGACTCCCAAGTCTATAAAAATCTTGAAAATCTCGTCAACGACTTAATTTCTTGAAACCAGTAAAGGACACGTGCAATCTGGAAGGGTGACACCTTTACATTGGGTTTTCTGTTTAGGAAAGCATTTCGTATAAATCCAAAAAAACGGACCCGTATGCTTTCCTGGGAATTCCTGAAGTGAGTGTTTACCTATAGGCTAAAGCATGTCTCCTTGAAAGTTTTGAGGAATTATTTAACGTTTATAAGTCAATGTATTCGCAAGGATACGATCCGAACTTAAACTCAAAATTTGGGGACATTATAGCAAGATAGGAAGAACTAGATGAACATGCAAAGCAAATCATTATTAAGGGTGCACACGTAATAACGATTTGTAGTGCATGCAAGTCCCGGTAATTCCTACTACGCGAATACTGATCTATAACATCACGTTCTATCCGGAATAGATGACTTAGTTTCCCCCATCAACTTTGAATGAATACACATGCACTGGCACGCGTCATGATGAATCCCGCTTTTCTGCTTACATTATTTCCCACTATAACTCTTATATATCCATCTTATCTAAAATATCATTGTCTTTTCTGATGGTGTTAGAATGCCTCTTTGACGTGCAAACTCTAGCACTTCCAACCCGGATCTTGCTACTCTCTTTGCCCAGCTGGTGGGGCAAATGACCCAAGCCAATAACAACAGTGACGAGTCTCACAACATCCAAGGAAATGGTGGTACCAACCCGCCTCAATGCACGTTTAAGCACTTTAACTCGTGCAATCCTACAAAATTTTTTGGGACTGAAGGTGCTACCGGCCTACTGCATGGTTTGAAAGCATGGAAAGCACATTCCTAAATAGTGACTATCCCGATAATCTTCGGGTTCGCTATGCCACAAGTGTACTTCAAAAGAGAGCCGTCACCTGGTGGAACAGTGAGAAACGCACTCGTGGTGTTGAGATTGCTACATCTTTATCATGGGATGATATGAAGAAAGCCATGACTGATGAATTCTGTCCTCGGAATGAAATGAGGAAGCTCGAGACTGAGTTTTGGGATCTTGCCCAAGACAGCGGGGATAATCTGGCTTACACCACCCGATTTCAAGAGCTGAGCCTATTGGTGCCTCATATGATCACTCCCCTTGCTCGCGAAATTGAAAAATACATAGGCGGGTTGCCTATGCAAATTCAAGATGCTGTGTTAGGAAGCAATCCTCCTACACTTGAAGCTGCTATCCGTCTATCCGCTACACTATCCGACTACCATGTCAAAGCCGGAACCTTAACAAGAAAGGGTTCCAAGAAGGTTGTCTCCACTCTTGCGGCCGTCAAAGATGTAAAACCCGAGTCTTCTGACCACAACAAGAAACGAAAGGGTCGAAACTTCACAGCCGTAACTCCCGCTGTACTTGCTATTCAAGTGGCCCCTTTGGGTCAAAACCCGAAACCTTATCTGGGCCGAATCCCCAATGCCAGACCTGCAAGTACCATCATCCTGCCAACCTACCATGCCGATTGTGCTCAAGCTGCGGACGATATGGACACGTGGTCACTACTTTCCGTACCCGTCCTCCCGTCCATCAAGCTGCTCCAGCCAACCGTCCAATCTATCCGGCACCTCTCAATGGTAGGGCATGTTACGAATGTGGAGACCCAAACCATTTCCGTGACCGATTCCCAAAACTTCATCATCAGGGTGGTCCTCAAGGACGAGCGTTTAATATAAACTCTAATGAGGCTCAAGCAAACAACGACGTGATAAACGGTACGTTTCTCGTAAACAATCATTATGCGTCCATTTTATTTGATACCGGTGCCGATAGGAGTTTTGTGTCTCTTACCTTTGAATCTCGACTTGCTAAACAAAGAACGAAACTTGACAATTCTTATTCCGTGGAGATAGCAAACGAAAAATCTATTACTACAAATTATGTTATCCGTAACTGCAATCTCGAGCTTAATAATCATGAATTCTCTGTTGATCTCCTTCCAATGCAATTGGGAAGCTTCGATGTTATAATTGGCATGGACTGGCTATCCAAGCACCATGCTGAGGTTATTTGCTACGAAAAGTGCATTCGTATACCTCTTCCTTCGGGTGACACATTAGTTATGTTCGGTGAAAAACCGTGTCGTGGTCTTCAACTCATGTCTTGCACATTGGCACAAAAGTACTTGCGGAAAAAGTACGTTGCCTTCTTGGCCCACGTAGTTGACACGAAAGACAAGGGTAAGAAATTGCAAGATATTCCGATCATTCGAGATTTTCCCGAAGTATTCCCCGAGGATTTACCTGGCTTTCTCCTCCTAGACAAGTAGAGTTTCGTATTGACCTTGTGCCCGGAGCAACTCCCGTGGCAAAAGCTCCCTACCGTCTTGCACCTTCCGAGATGCAAGTACTCGCAAGTCAATTACAAGAACTCTCATCCAAAGGATTCATCCGCCCGAGCCATTCACCTTGGGGTGCTCCTGTGCTGTTCGTAAAGAAAAAGGATGGATCGTTTAGAATGTGCATCGATTATCATGAACTCAACAAGCTTACAATTAAGAACCGTTTTCCTTTACCCCGTATCGACGACCTTTTCGATCAGCTTCAAGGTTCAGCATGTTTCTCCAAGATTGACCTCCGTTCCGGATACCATCAACTTCGTGTTCTCGATGAAGACATTCCGAAGACTGCCTTTCGGACTAGATATGGTCACTACGAGTTCATGGTCATGCCCTTCGGTTTGACTAATGCACCTGCGGTCTTCATGGACCTCATGAATCGTGTATGCAAACCTTATTTGGACAAGTTCATGATCGTTTTCATTGACGACATTCTCATCTATTCTAAAACGAAAGCGGAGCATGAATAACATCTTCGTTTGATTTTGGAACTCTTGAAGAAAGAACAACTATACGCCAAGTTCTCCAAGTGTGAATTCTGGCTAAAGGAAGTTCAATTTTTGGGACACATAGTCAACGATAAGGGAATTCATGTGGACCCGGCAAAGATCGAGGCGGTAAAGAATTGGAGTACTCCTAAGACTCCTACCGAGATTCGTTCATTCCTTGGACTAGCAGGTTACTATCGTCGCTTCATCTCAAATTTCTCCAAGATTGCGGTTCCGTTCACTGCCTTGACTCATAAAGGTAAATCTTACGAGTGGGGACCCAAGCAAGAGGAAGCTTTTCAAACTCTCAAGCACAAGCTCTGCAATGCTCCTATTCTAACTCTTCCTAGTGGTAATGATGACTTTGTCGTTTATTGTGATGCATCCAACCAAGGTCTTGGTTGTGTTCTAATGCAACGTGGCCAAGTAATTGCATACGCATCACGTCAGCTCAAAATCCATGAGAAGAACTATACGACCCATGATCTCGAGCTTGGTGCTGTCGTTTTCGCCTTGAAAATTTGGAGACACTATCTTTATGGCACCAAATGCGTGGTTTTCACCGACCACAAAAGTCTCCAACATATTTTCAATCAAAAAGAGCTTAATATGAGGCAACGACGATGGGTTGAACTTCTTAACGACTACAACTGCGAGATTCGCTACCACCCCGGCAAAGCAAATGTTGTAGCCGACGCCTTGAGTCATAAAGAACGTAGCATGCTTCATAGTGTTTGTATTCATAACGATATCCAAGCCTGTATTCTCTAAGCACAACACACCTCGGTTACCGAGGGAAACATGTATCAAGAGATGGCATGTGGTGTAGAACTCTTGCTAGAAACCAAAGCCAACGGTCTATTGTATTACTTGGACCGTATCTGGGTTCCCGATCGCGACGACCTTCGTATATTTTTGATGAACGAGTCCCACAAAACTAGATATTCGGTACATCCCGGAGCTGATAAGATGTACATGGGTCTTCGTCAGCAATATTGGTGGCCCGGCATGAAAAAGGACATTGCCCTCTTTGTGGTAAAATGCTTAACTTGTTCTAAAGTGAAGGTCGAACACCAGAAGCCTTCCGAACTCCTCGAACAACCTGAAATTCCCATGTGGAAGTTGGAGAACCTCGCTATGGACTTTATCACCAAACTTCCACGCACTTCTAGTGGGCACGATAGTATCTGGGTTATTATCGACCGACTTACAAAGTCTGCTCATTTCTTGCCTATTCGTGAGGACAATCGAGTCGAGAAATTGGCTCGGATCTACATTGATGAGATCGTAAGTCATCACGGAATCCCTTTGAACATCATCTCCGATCGTGATTCGCGTTTTACTTCCCGATTTTGGCAATCATTACAATCTGCGCTTGGTACTCGTTTGGATTTAAGTACGGCTTACCATCCTCAAACTGATGGACAAACCGAGCGAACTATCCAAACTCTCGAGGATATGCTTAGAGCTTGTGTCATTGACTTTGCTGGCAATTGGGATTCTCACCTACCACTGATCGAATTTTCCTACAACAACTACCACACAAGTATTAACATGGCACCGTTTGAAGCTCGTTATGGACGGAAATGTCGTTCACCGATTTGTTGGAACGAAATTGGTGAACCACAAATCACCGGTCCCGAGCTTATCCAAGAGACCACCGATAAAATCTCTATTATCCGTGATAATATTCGGGTGGCAAGGAGTTGGCAAAAGAGCTATGTTGATAAGCAACGAAAACCCTTGGAATTTCAAGTTGGAGATATGGTTCTCCTAAAGGTATCACATTGGAAGGGCGTAGTCCGATTTGGAAAGAAAGGAAAACTTGCACCTCGATATGTGGGTCCATTCAAGATACTCGAAAGGGTAGGAAAAGTGGCCTACAAACTCGATATTCCTTCAGAACTCAACAACGTTCATCCGACCTTTCATGTATCTAATTTGAAAAAGTGTCTAGCCGACGAAAATCTCCACATCCCTCTTGATGAAGTGCGTATTGACGAGAAAATGCACTTTGTTGAAAAACCCGTGGAAATCATGGACCGAGAAGTCAAGAAACTCAAGCGTAGCCGCATCCCCATTGTCAAGGTCCGTTGGGAGTCTAAACATGGACCCGAGTTCACTTGGGAACGTGAAGACCAAGTATCCACATCTCTTTTCATAGCCTCCACTAGTTGAATTTCGGGGCGAAATTCCTTTAACATGGGGAGACTATGACGTTTCGGATTTTTCATTCACGCACTTGTAATATAATTATCGTGTAATCATTCTCAAATTAAATAAAATACGAGTGTTTTATTTAGTTTTATACAAATAGGTATTTTCATTTTACGGATTTAAATTAATTAAAATTTTATAAGTTTTAAAACTTATATAAAATTTTATATAAAAAAAATCTAAATTTAAAGGTTGCATATTTAATAAAATAACCTATTTAAATAAGATAAATAACTTTTATAAAAATTATTTATAATAATAATAATAAAATAAGTTTATAAAATATATTTGAAATTAAAAGAAATTAAAGAAATTTATTTTTATAAAAGTTGAGGGGTTGTTTTGAAAATTTTCAAACTAGAAGGTTTTAAGATAAAATCTGTTGAGGGACTATTTCTGTACAAATAAAACTACAAGGATTCATCCGTAATTATCTCAGGGGTCGAATTAAAATAAAATCAAACTACAGGGACTGAAACTGCCAAATTGCAAATCGACTTTCCGGTCACCCCCTACGTTTGTTCGGTGGTCCAAGCCAGTTTCCGGTGAACACCCCGACAAGTCTGTTCCCTGCACGTCGACAGCCGCTAAAGGCATCCCTGAACTCGTCGTTCCCACGCGAGCAAAAGCCCCGACCAATTGGTCTCCCCAATTTTATAAGGTTTGAGCTCACGCCACGAATTCGAGCCCGATAGTCAACCATTTCCTGTTGGTGGCCGAGAACCCACGCCACGAATTCGAGCCCGACAGCAAAAGCCCCTGACCAATTGGTCTCCCCAATTAAATAAGTAGTTATTCTGATCCTGTTGGTGGCCGAGAACCCACGCTACGAATTCGAGCCCGACAGTCAACCTCCACGCATGCTTGATAGCTCGTTAGCTTCGTCTCGTCCAAACGAATGTCTTGACATACTTA
Source organism: Smallanthus sonchifolius (assembly GCA_023525975.1). Classification (NCBI taxonomy): domain Eukaryota; kingdom Viridiplantae; phylum Streptophyta; class Magnoliopsida; order Asterales; family Asteraceae; genus Smallanthus; species Smallanthus sonchifolius. The sequence goes on from CM042040.1 coordinate 31,372,555, forward strand.
ATTGCACATTTGGTCATAAGGTTTGAGCTCGGCTATAAATAGCCATCTTCGGACCTGCTCGAGCTCACTACCCCTCTTCCACTCACTCTCACTCCAAATTGAAGGCACCATTGCATTCGTCGTCTCCGAGTGAAGCTGTGACCAAGTTTTTAAAGACTAATTCCATCCAGAAGATCGATTCCCATTCTTGACATTTTCGGGTTTAAACTTCTGCCGACCAGGTTCGAGCTTTATTTTGGTTCCATTAGTTCCTGTTAGCCACTGGTAATCAACCCCAATCGAAAACAAGACCATCGCCCGTGAGTTACCGGGCAAACCAAGTGTCCTCGGACACGGTTTGCAGGTTGCCGAGGACTAGCGACCTGTTTTGCCTTTGTGTATTTAAATAAACTGATGCACACATAACCAGCGATGGGCAGTAGCCCGACTGGTTATGCGTGTGTGTGTTTAAGGCAGAGGTCGCGAGTTCGATCCCGGTTGGCCTTCGGCCCAATTTTTTATTCTTTTTCTATTTTATTTATTTATTTTAACTTATTTTAACATTCTTTTTATACAATAAAAACTAAAACGAGTCGGTTTACTCGTTCGTTTATTCCGGAAACCACTAAAATTCTTTTATACATATTTAACCCACAAAAATTTTTATAAAATAATAAATATTATATTTTTATAAATTTGTTAAAATAGTTTCAACTTACAAAAAAAATATATATAATAATAAAGATAATATAAATAAATAAATAAATAGGAACTTTTATAAATACATAATAACTACTTATTTAAAAATGAAATATTTTAACAATATATATATATAACTTTTAAGTTAAAGTTTTACCAAGTCATTATTATTTTCTATCATATTTTATACAAGTAAATATTAAAGGATATTATTATAAAACCCATACACATTTAAATACGAATACGCACATACAAATAAAACATACAATAATACTTATCTATCCACATAGGATTTCATCGTGCTTAGGTTTCAACGTCCTTATCACCCGCACTCGTGGATTATCATATCCGCTAGCCAGGTGAGTTACATAGCCCCTATTTTACATTTTTACGCATTTTGTGGTGAAACATTATACATGCTACTCACTTTGTTTATATGTGTTATACATGTGGACTATATGCTTATTATCTTGGGTGTACATACATTTACTTTAAACACAAGAAAACCAACAGTAATATTAATAGATCTATTGTGCCTGACCAGCCCACCCGGTTAGGGTGTTTATTACTGCATACTCGGATATAGCCGCGTGTTATATTCAAACATACCGGATATAGTGGGTAACTATATTCAAACATACCGGACTTAGCTGTTGTGCTATGTTCAAGCGCGTCAATCAAGGTTTGAATTGTGATTAGATAAATGATACACCATATATATACTATGTTTAACAAGATAAACAATGAGTTGCAAAACGTTTTTATCTACTACTTATCGGAACTACAAAACATATGTACTCACCAACTTTTTAGTTGACACTTGATTTAAATAATGTTTCAGGTTTGGATATGTGATTGCTTGCCGAAGATTCCTCCACTTAAGAACTATGGACCTAGTTAAATAAATCAATGTTTTGAACTAGACTAGGTTATTTGAAATGTATTGTATTTGGATCTTTGTTGTCTTTAAATTTAATTAATGAATTATGCAACATTTTAGTTATCATGTGCTTTTGAACAATCATTCCATTGTCGGCCTCGATGATTCCGCCATCGGTCGGGGTGTGACAGATTGGTATCAGAGCCAGGTTTATAGGGAAGTAGGTGATTAGACACAATGACCTAGACTATAACCCTAGGACTCCCTTTTTTGTTTTATGTGCTAAATGATTAATTGCTATGTGAATTATTTGTAGTTAGGTATTATTTGAATTTTTCCCGAGTCTAATACATGAGACTTATACACATACATACAAGGCTTTAAATACATGATACATACTTTACATACACATTTGACAAACAAACTTATGCAGACAAATACACTATCCATCCTTATCCATACTCTTTCCTAATCCATATTAATTGCAACATTCCTACACATTTTATACTCATAGACTCCCAAGTCTATAAAAATCTTGAAAATCTCGTCAACGACTTAATTTCTTGAAACCTGTAAAGGACACGTGCAATCTGGAAGGGTGACACATGTACATTGGGTTTTCTGTCTAGGAAAGCATTTCGTATTAATAAAAAAAAACGGACCCGTATGCTTTCCTGGGAATTCCTGAAGTGAGTGTTTACCTATAGGCTAAAGCATGTCTCCTTGAAAGTTTTGAGGAATTATTTAACGTTGATAAATAAATGTATTCGCAAGGATACGATCTGAACTTAAACTCAAAATTTGGGGACATTATAGCAAGATAGGAAGAACTAGACGAACATGCAAAGCAAATCATTATTAAGGGTGCACACGTAATAACGATTTGTAGTGCATGCAAGTCCCGGCAATTCCTACTACGCGAATAATGATCTATAACATCACGTTCTATCCGGAATAGATGGCTTAGTTTCCCCCATCAACTTTGAATAAATACACATGCACTGGCACGCGTCATGATGAATCCCGCTTTTCTGCTTACATTATTTCCCACTATAACTCATATATATCCATCTTATCTAAAATATCATTGTCTTTTCTTATGGTGTAAGAATTCTTCCTCGACGTGCAAACTCTAGCACTTCCAACCCAGATCTTGCTACTCTCCTTGCCCAGCTGGTGGGGCAAATGACCCAAGCCAATAACAACAATGACGGGTCTCACAACATCCAAGGAAATGGTGGTACCAACCCGCCTCAATGCACGTTTAAGCACTTTAACTCGTGCAATCCTACAAAATTTTTCGGGACTGAAGGTGCTACCGGCCTACTGAAATGGTTTGAAAGCATGGAAAGCACATTCCTAAACAGTGACTGTCCCGATAATCTTCGGGTTCGCTATGCCACAAGTGTACTTCAAAAGAGAGCCCTCACCTGGTGGAACGGTGAGAAACGCACTCGTGGTGTTGAGGTTGCTACATCTTTATCATGGGATGATATGAAGAAAGCCATGACTGATGAATTCTGTCCTCGGAATGAAATGAGGAAGCTCGAGACTGAGTTTTGGGATCTTGCCCAAAACAGCGGGGATAATCTGGCTTACACCACCCAATTTCAAGAGCTGAGCCGATTTCAAGTAGCCGTTGTCAAAGAAGGGTTCATAACTTTTACACACATTCATAACATGCAATATATATATGTAATTATAAAGCAAGATTTCTTTCATTTACGTTATGTCCTTCTTTAATTCATTCTTTATAATCATACGCTTCATTCTTTATTCATAATTCATTTTCATATATAAGTATTTATCTATACGTATGATCACATAGACATTTATAGCATTTATTCATTTAGTATATACACTTCAGCCCCAAAACATTTAAAATGATTTGCACATAACATAGAAGGGGGCACATAGAACTCACCTGATGTGTAGTTTCTGAAATACACTTAGCTGGCTACTGAGCGTCACTAATGTCACTCACAATCTGTATAATAAAGTCATACACGTAAGGTAGTGCTCCTAGATGACACTAGACATTACTATGCTTGAACCTAGTAGTTTCGATGGATTTGCTTATATCAAAACTTGGTAGTTTCGATAGGTTGCTTATGTCGAAACTTGGTAGTTTTGATAGGTTGCTTATGTCGAAACTTGGTAGTTTCGATAGGTTGGTTAGGTGTAATCTTAGCTTCGGATTGTGGGCTCATATCGAAACTATGGTAGTTTTGTTGGGTCTGCATATATCGAAACTGAGTAGTTTCGATGGGTCTGCACATATCGAAACTGAGTAGTTTCGATGGGTCTGCACATATCGAAACTGAGTAGTTTCGATGGGTCTGCACATATCGAAACTAAGTAGTTTCGATGGGTCTGCACATATCGTCTTCCCCAAAAATCTGAAGTTTTTGCATGCGAGTCTGATCGAGTCAATATCTCAATTTTCTTAGATCAAAACGTTCGGTTTTCATTCTAGATGCTATACCTAAGCTCATTTTCAAGTTTCATCCGCAAAATCGTTACCTTTTTAGCCAAAACCCGAAAATCCTAAATTAAACAAAAACTCAGTTTAGGGTCGAATCGTTACCTGGATTGGGGTTCTGATTTGGAGGTTTTGTTCACGAGCTTAGCAGTAACGTGCTCCTTCAATCCCGGGACGATCTGTCAACTTTCTCTCTCTAGACCCGAGCTCTTCTTTCTCTTTCTAGAAGTTGCGTGAGTGGGGAATGAGCAGAGAAGAGGGTTGCCTTGCCTCTTATATACCTGGGCTTCCCTCGGCCCATTGAAGCCGAGCCCAAGCCCGCTCCCTTTTGTTTAAATATTCCGACTAAATCACCGGTCTCGCTATATTTATTCGTTTTATTATTTTTGGGATGTTACAAGTCTACCCTCCTTAGAAAGGTTTCGTCCTCGAAACCTGCTAATCGTTAAACAGATGGGGATATAGTCCTCTCATTTCGTCTTCTTTTTCCCAAGTAGCTTCTGAACCCTTTCTGTGTTTCCATTGTACTTTTACTAATGGGATTGACTTATTGCGTAGTCGTTTCTCAGCTCGGTCAAGAATGGCTATTGGTTCCTCTACATAATTTAGACTGTTATCCACTTCGATCTCGTCGTAAGGTATGTGAGCTGTGTCGTCAGCCAGGCACTTGCGTAAGTGCGACACGTGGAACGTAGGGTGTATTCCACTAAGTTCAACGGGTAGGTCGAGTCTGTAAGCAACTTGACCCACTCTCGCTAAAATCTTGAAAGGTCCGACAAACCTTGGACTTAGTTTGCCACGCTTTCTGAATCGGATGATTCCTTTCCATGGTGATACCTTTAACAGTACCATGTCCCCTACTTGAAACTTTAAATTCCTCCTTCTCTTATCCGCGTATGATTTATGTCTGTCTTTTACGGCTTTCATTCGAGCTTTGATTTGATTAAATTTCTCTGAAGTAGCCTTGACCACTTCAAGACTTGCAAAATCCTTCTGTCCAATCTCCCCCCAACAAACCGGAGTCCAACATCTCCTTCCATACACCATTTCAAATGGCGGCATGCCAATAGTTGAATGATAGCTGTTGTTATATGAAAATTCTGCCAATGGTAGATGGCTGTCCCAGCTCCCACCGAAGTCAATGATACAAGCTCGGAGCATGTCTTCTAAGATCTGGATTGTCCTTTCAGATTGACCATCGGTTTGAGGGTGGTAAGCTATGCTGATGTTCAATCTAGTGCCCATCGCTTCATTGAATTTCTTCCAAAGCCTTGACGTGAATCTAGTATCCCTATCGGACACAATCGACATTGGCATACCATGTCTGCTCACAATTTCCTTGATAAATATTTCTTCTATCTTTTCAGAAGAAGAAGTTTCACGTATTGGCAAAAAGTCACTCTTTGTCAAGCGGTCGACGATCACCCAAATGGTGTCATTGCCTTTAGCTGTTCGCGGTAGCTTGGTAATGAAGTCCATCGTGATCTCCTCCCACTTCCATTCCGGTATTGGTAGAGGTTGCATTTTACCGCATGGTTTCTGGTGCTCGGCCTTAACTAGTGAACACGTTAGGCACTTGTTCACGTACTCGGTCACATCATTCTTCATGACAGGCCACCAGTACTCTTTCTTCAAGTCTTGATACATTTTGTTTGTCCCGGGGTGGATGGAATTGCGAGACTTATGGGCCTCCTCAAGTATTTTGGCTCTAAGCTCGCCAATCTTAGGTATCCACATCCGGCAAAACCTAGTTCGTACACCGTATACGTTTGCATCCAAATTCCCTTGTTGTCCTACTATTCGTTCCCGTTTAATATTTCTTTCTAATAGTGCTTCTTCTTGTGCTTTTGATATTTCATTCATCAAATCTGGCGTTATAATCAGCTGACACGCCTTGATCCGGATAGGGTCAGATTGCTCCTTTCTGCTTAAGGCGTCAGCTACTACGTTTGCCTTGCCCGGATGGTACAATATCTCACAATCGTAGTCCTTTAATAATTCTAACCACCTCCTTTGCCTCATATTTAATTCCATTTGCTCGAAAAAGTACTTCAAGCTTTTATGATCGGAGTAGATGGTGCATTTAACTCCATACAGATAGTGCCTCCATATTTTTAATGCGAAAACTACTGCCGCTAACTCCAGATCGTGAGTTGGGTAGTTAACCTCGTGAATCTTTAGTTGTCGCGAAGCGTAAGCAATTACCTTTCCTCGTTGCATAAGTACACAGCCTAAACCTTGACCCGAAGCGTCAGAGTAGACTACCAAGTCTTCATTTCCCTCAGGTAGTGTCAAGACTGGAGCTTGGGTTAATCGTGTCTTAAGTTCCTCAAACGCGTTGTTTTGGGTTGGACCCCATTCGTACTTTACTTCATTCCGTGTCAATTTAGTTAGTGGCGATGCTATTCTCGAGAAACCTTGAATGAATCTCCGTTAATAGCCTGCCAATCCCAGAAAACTTCGTAGCTTTGTTGGTGTCTTTGGGACGTTCCATTCCTTTACTGTATCGATCTTTGTTGGGTCTACCATGATGCCGTTTGGGTTTATCACATGTCCTAGGAATTGGACTTCCCTAAGCCAGAACGCACATTTGGAGAATTTTGCGTACAACCTTTCCTGCTTTAGCACCTCCAAAACTTCTCTTAGGTGACAGTGGTGATCACCCTCGCTTTTCGAATATACCAGTATGTCGTCTATAAAAACTATCACTGATCGATCCAACATTGGTCGACATATTCTATTCATCAAATGTGGACACTGCTGGTGCGTTAGTCAATCCGAAGGACATCACGAGAAACTCATAATGCCCATAACGCGTGCGAAATGCGGTCTTTGGTACGTCTTCCTCTCTTACTTTCAACTGATGGTAACCTGACCTAAGATCGATATTTGAGAACCAACTCGCACCTTGCAGTTGATCAAAAAGGTCATCTATTCTAGGCAATGGGTATTTGTTCTTTACTGTCCTCTTGTTCAGTTCACGGTAGTCAATGCACATGCGCATGCTGCCGTCTTTCTTCTTTACAAATAGTACCGGAGCGCCCCATGGTGAAATGCTCGGTATAATAAATCCTTTTTCTGTTAATTCCTGTAGTTGAGACATCAATTCTTTCATTTCTGACGGAGCCAATCGGTAGGGGGCTTTGGCAACGGGCTCAGCTCCTGGCAGTAAATCAATCTGAAATTCTATTTCCCGTTCGGGTGGCAACCCAGGCAGATCCTCAGGAAATACTTCCGGAAAGTTGCACACCACGGGTACATTCTTGAGTGCTTTCGTTTTCATTCTATCGTCAATAACATACGTCAGATAAGCTTTGCAACCGCGCCTCATGTAACTTTCGGCCTTGATCATCGAAATGACGTTTGGCATTGTGCAATTCCAATCCCCATAAACCGTAATTGGACTGTCGCTAGGAGCTTTGAGGTGTATCCTCTTACGTTTACATATGATTTGAGCTTCGTTGGCAGCTAGCCAATCCATACCCAATACTATATCTAATCCTCCTAAGGTAAGAAGGAATAATCTAGAAGGGAACTTATGACCCTCTATTTCTATGATGCACTCCTCTGTTACTTGGAATACTGCCGAATTTTTACCAACGGCAGCTTGTATGCTAAAGGCCTTTACTATGATGTTGATAGTGCAATCTAGTTTACGACTAAATGCATTAGATATAAAGCTTTTACCAGCACCAGAGTCAAATAAAATAGCTACATGTTCATCATTTACTAGGAACGTACCTGACACATCATCAGGGTTTCCCCTTGCTTCCTCCTCGGTCAGGGCGTAGGCTCGAGTCCTCGCCTTCGGCTGTTCCTTTTCTTTTCCCGAACCAGATTGTCTGGTTCTCCTGCAATTCTTGGTCAGATGTCCAAATAGTCCACAACCTTAGCATTTAGTGTCTCTTAAACATTCGCGAGAATAGTGCCCCGCCTTCCCACACCTATAACAGACGGTGGAACCAACTAGGCACTCGCCTTGGTGTTTTTTCAAACATTTCTTACAAGCTTCGTATTCTTCAGTTCTTGGCTTCTTAGCCTCAGCTGTATAGTTCCCCTTTCCAGTTCCCTTAGACACGCTTTCCCATTTCCTTTTCTGTGTCTCAGGTAACAGACCAGGCAATATGCTCTTCAGTGTAAGTACAACCTCACGGGCAATAGCATCCCTAAGTTCGGGTTCCAATCGTAGTGCCCCTTCATTGTCACCTCCCGGTGGGGTCACATTAGTTCCATGCACTCTCTCGGTGTATTTCACGTGCATGCTTTCTTCTTCCTCTTGTCTTTGGTTCAATGGCGATCTACTTACTCGGCCCGTATGGCCGCCTTGGCGTGCAGTTCTTCCTCTACTTGCCATAGTTTTCTAGAAATTTCTGATATGAAAAGGGAATACATCAATGTCATTTCTTCAGATTATAGTTTTAGAACAGTACGAGCAAGGTAAATTTTTAATTAAAGTGACCGGTTTGTGATCACTAATTTACATTGCTTTTCGGGTTCAAAACTCTTCAAATCGGTTGTGACATTGACAACTATTTGTTCTAAGTTAAGGTATCTATTCTTATCCAAGTGTATTAACTCTAGTACTTACTTACCGTGCTGGCGTTGGCGTTGGTTACCCATACTGACATCCGTGCGTTGGTCCCATAATCAGTTTGAGTCCAGACATTTAGGGATGTCTGAATCTCTCAAACTATTGCTCTGATACCAACTTGCAAGGCCCCTTTCCTGGGTAACCTCACTTGTTGGATTTACTCATAAACATAGTCATAAATACTGAACTTAAATTTAAAACATTCAGAAGTAGCGGAAGCAAACATCATTCAAATTACATGACATAACAGCGGAAGCCTTAACAGTTAAATACATAACATTGTCTTAATATAAATAAATTTGGAATGTCAGTCTTGTGCCGGGTAACCTTCACGCCATCGCACGTTCCTTTCTTCCTTTACCTGAAATGTATACAAATAGTCAGCTAACGCTGGTGAGTTCTAGTTTAAGGACAATCATACATAATACTTATCTTATCATGAATATTTTATATATATGTGTACATAACATACGTAATATTCATACTTTTACATATTCTTTACTTTACTGTTCTCACATAACATTCATTTTCGTGTATATACATACGTACATACATTCTTACTTTTGGGGGGAGAACAATTATTGGCCATAATCTTAAGGGAGATCAACCCATCATACTTGTCGCGAATGTCACAAAGACATCGCAGTGAGAACTACCGTCATAGCCCTTTTCATTAACCGTCCGGCTCAAGAAAACCGTCCGTCGAAACTTAAATCCGTCCGACAACCTTTGTCCGTCCGCTCTTAAACCGTCCTACGGTCGAAGTCCGTCCTTTTGTCCATTTGCCCTAGGGCATCCGTTTCCCACGCGAACTATTGTTTATGCAACCGTTATACTATTTTAGCATTTGCTTCGACCGTCCGTTAATGCCTTTTGTACGTTCTACATGCGAAGGAACGTATCATTCCCGGTTACAAAATAGTCGCGTGGTCGTCCGTCTACAGAAGTAGCCGTTGTCAAAGAAGGGTTTATAACGTTTACACACATTCATAACATGCAATATATATATGTAATTATAAAGCAAGATTTCTTTCATTTACGTTATGTCCTTCTCTCATTCATTCTTTATAATCATACGCTTCATTCTTTATTCATAATTCATTTTCATATATAAGTATTTATCTATACGTATGATCACATTGACATTTATAGCATTTATTCATTTAGTGTATACACTTCAGCCCCAAAACATTTAAAATGATTTGCACATAACATAGAAGGAGGCACATAGAACTCACCTGATGAGTAGTTTCTAAAATACACTTAGCTGGCTACTGAGCGTCACTAATGTCACTCACAATCTGTATAATAAAGTCATACACATAAGGTAGTGCTCTTAGATGACACTAGACATTACTATGCTTGAACCTAGTAGTTTCGATGGATTTGCTTATATCGAAACTTGGTAGTTTCGATAGGTTGCTTATGTCGAAACTTGGTAGTTTCGATAGGTTGCTTATGTCGAAACTTGGTAGTTTCGATAGGTTGATTAGGTGTAATCTTAGCTTCGGATCGTGGGCTCATATCGAAACTATGGTAGTTTCGATGGGTCTGCATATATCGAAACTGAGTAGTTTCGATGGGTCTGAACATATCGAAACTGAGTAGTTTCGATGGGTCTGCACATATCAAAACTGAGTAGTTTCGATGGGTCTGCACATATCGAAACTAAGTAGTTTCGATGGGTCTGCACATATCGTCTTCCCCAAAAATCTGAAGTTTTTGCATGCGAGTCTGATCGAGTCAATATCTCAATTTTCTTAGATCAAAACGTTAGGTTTTCATTCTAGATGCTATACCTAAGCTCATTTTCAAGTTTCATCCGCAAAATCGTTACCTTTTTAGCCAAAACCCGAAAATCCTAAATTAAACAAAAACTCAGTTTAGGGTCGAATCGTTACCTGGATTGGGGTTCTGATTTGGAGGTTTTGCTCACGAGCTTAGCAGTAACGTGCTCCTTCAAACCCGGGACGATCCGTCAACTTTCTCTCTCTAGACCCGAGCTCTCCTTTCTCTCTCTAGAAGTTGCGTGAGTGGGGAATGAGCAGAGAAGAGGGCTGCCTTGCCTCTTATATACCTGGGCTTCCCTCGGCCCATTGAAGCCGAGCCCAAGCCCGCTCCCTTTTGTTTAAATATTCCTACTAAATCACCGGTCTCGCTATATTTATTCGTTTTATTATTTTTGGGATGTTACAATGATAGATCTATTGAGTCTGACAAACCCACCCAGATTGGGGTGATTGTTACCGACAACACAATTTGCATGCTAGTTACAAAGGTTTGATTGTACTCTTGGTTACACAATAGTAACTCCCCATAAACGCCTTATTAATAATGACTTGTATGGATTTGTTTACACATAACACTTTGATGCTATCTAGAGTCAAAACCTATGTATGCTCACCAACTTTTTAGTTGACCTCGTTTTCATCATGTTTCAGGTACAAAAGTTTGAGTTGATCAAGTTGCTACACTTAGGTTGTGGACCTAGTTAATTGAAACAAATGAATATGTTTTGTATTTCCAATATTCTTGTATTGATGTATTTGGAAATTGTGAATAGAAATATTACGTTTTAATATATAAAATCTTAGTCAACCATGTGTTCATGAACAGTCTACATGTCCCACCCCGACATATTCCGCCGTCGGTTGGGGTGTGACAGATTGGTACGTGACACTAGATCATACATGAGACTTGTGTGTTTACGTTATACGCGAAACTAAGTTGCTTGCAATTGCTACAAATGATTGAGCACATTATACACAAAGAATGTTCATACACTTTGTTCACCAAACTTGGAAACCATAACACATTGAAACTACTCGGGGTTGACGAATTCTTGTTCAAACACGAGTAAACTAAGAAACTCTAAGTTATACTACCTGATTACTCCTTAGTTGCTAACTGGCCTGCCTACTTGAGGACATAGTTACTTTTAACAACTTTTATGTGAAAACAATAGACATGAACGGAGTGAAATTGTGCCCCTATTGACCCGCACACAACGGAAGGATCTATACGGACCATGCGATGATTTGAGTAATTACGGGTGCACACGGAATTATAAAAATCAGTGCATGGAAAACATAGTAAATTTTTTCGTGTGTTGTGACCTAAAACTTATCATGACATGTAACAACGAAACTGATGTGATACGACAAGGGCATGGTGGATACGCCGATGGTACTTCCTATATATAAGTGCTCTATCATATTATCAGAAGTAGCGTTGTTCGTGTCACGTGAAGTTTTGACCTAGACCAATGTTTATGAAATCTCTTATCCATTAACAATTCTTGAGCATATTAGACTACATCTAAACAAACCCTGATCATCAAGTCCCCATCAAACCATCCTAAGTAATGAATTTCACCTTTAGAATCCAAATTTTTATTCGACAATTGTTCTCCTTAAGTTCATTCGTCATTATTCGTGCTTGACCTTGAGAAACATACCTGAATCTTGTATACCCCTCTGACTGACAATCAAAGCCCATTTAGAACCCAAGTTCACCCCGCTCTTGATTTAGTAGCCTCCACTAGTTGAATTTCGGGACGAAATTCCCTCAACTTGGGGATACTGTAACATCCATGATTTTCTGACATAATTTTATCTTATCTTTACGTAATAATGACACTCAATTTCAAATCCCGTACATATCCAACATCTTATGTCACATTAGTTATTATTTGAACGTATAACAATTCCAAGTTTCAACCCTACAATAACATATTGTTTTTCTATTATATATATAACATATGTATGTATATTTATAAGCATATACTTATATATATATATATATATATACATATACTTTATTATAAATATTATGAGCATTAAGTTCGTATTTACATCTCTTTATATATATATATATACTATGTACTTAATTATAAATATATATGTAAATATAAATATAATTATTTGTATCAAATAAACCATTTTACATAATTTATAATATTGTAAAAATGGAATTTTCTATATGAAATAGTTTAAAATAAAATAAATAATATTTTAGATTTCAAGTTTTATAAAAACAATTTTATAACAGAACTTTAATTAAAAATTAGTCTAGGACTTTTTTTTTTAACAAAGAACCCCCCCCCCTATCTAAACATTTGAACCCTCCTCTCTTGGAATTGAATCCTTTAATCTAAATATTGACCATTTACCCCATTTTAACCTAGTTGACTTCCAATAGTCAAACATCCAAAGAAATCTTTGCAAATCAAAGCTACCATCTATCGATTCCACCTGTTCTGGACGTACCACATTTACACGATTGATTATCGACCATATCTCAACCGAGTTAACATCCCAATCCAATATGCGCGGTCAATTTCAAATTCAAACCATTTGACTTCTCAGGGTCAAAGGCAAATCAATTTGATCTCAAAACAGAAAATTAAACGCGTTTAAACGTCCGCAAATCACGCCCTGACTATTGCGTATGAATCCAGACCCTAATCTAGACTCAATTCATTTCGAATAGAACAAATCGATTTGAATATTAGGCTTGTAACCGTTCCAATTTAAATCCGAAATCAATTCATACGTTAGGTGTAAAATTGGAACCATATAACACACCTAGAATCGTTGCGACACCTCCGTTTTGCTTCCTGAATTCGCAATTTCATATCAAACAACCTCTGGATCTCGATTTGCAGTCCAAGAACCCGGACCTGCGCGAACCAGTCGTGCACCCTCATTACACCACTATTTCAGGTAATCCTCGTACCATTAAGTTCATTTTTATCTCAGGAACGAAAGCCCTATCGTTTTAACCCCGTTACAGTGGGAATTCGTGGTGGATTAGGTTAGGGTTTATAAGTAACACATTTTGGGGAAGAAGAGTGTCTGAGACTATTTATTAAAACTCAAACATTCATATCTCTTGCAATGTCATTAGCCCAGAGCACTTGTTTAAACACATATGCTTCCACGGTCGCGGGTTCGAGTCCCACGCCCACTTGTTTTTTTTTCTATTTTAAACTATTTGGTTATTTTAAAAGATAAAACAATATTTTAAATTTTGATTTAATTTTCATAAATCTGAAAAATATAATCAGAATCGTTTATAAAACAGAAAATGTCGAATGATATTTTACTCACTTTTAATTTATTAGAAACCTATTATAAATTACTAAATAAACGATATAAATGATTTAATAAAACAAATCTAATTATGTTGTTTATTTATAAAATAATAATGTTTTATAATTTATTGTTTAAAAATTATTATTTCAATGTTAAATATATAAGTGTTTATTTTGACAAAGAATGGTTATTTAAAACATTCTTAAACTTATAAGAATTCAAATAAATTGTTTTAGATAAGTAATTATGAAAATTCAATTAAATTCATTTAAAGCTTACATTTATCTCTTTTATTAAAGTAAAAGAATTTTTTTTATAGTCTAAATAATTCTGTTATTGACACAAAACAATTATTTAAAACCTTTTTCCAAATCAATTTTATTTACTAATTATTTTTATAATAATTATTTAAATAAATTCTAGTGTATTATTACGAATACTTATATTACTTAGAAATGCTAATCAATTCTAATTATATCTATATCATTATTACAATCCTCGTGAACTCGTGCAAATCCTATAATCAATCCTAAATCCCAAGAATCCCTAGAAACTCAACTATGTTTAGAATTTCTTATTTTCATTTCCTTTAAACGTATGTTGAGTCTAGAATACAAACTTACTATGTAGGTTAATTGTGGGGAAACATCACGAAGCCTATCTATCGTTTACTACTCGTACAACTCACTAGCTTCATTACAGGTGAGTTTTACGTAGCCCCTTTTTCACTATTTTACATTTTGGGGTGAAACATGATCACAACATTACAATGACTTACACAAACTACACAATACCAATCCACTTTATAATTTTTGTGCAATTTGAGCTTTATGTTTGAGTGCTAGGTGTGTTAACTGTTTGTGTGCAATTACATGTACAATCATTAACTATACAAGCCGACGGTTAACAATGATAGATCTATTGAGTCTGACAAACCCACCCAGATTGGGGTGATTGTTACCGACAACACAATAAGCATGCTAGTTACAAAGGTTTGATTGTACTCTTGGTTACACAATAGTAACTCTCCATAAACGCCTTATTAATCATGACTTGTATGGATTTGTTTACACATAACACTTTGATGCTATCTAGAGTCAAAACCTATGTATGCTCACCAACTTTTTAGTTGACCTCGTTTTCATCATGTTTCAGGTACAAAAGTTTGAGTTGATCAAGTTGCTACACTTAGGTTGTGGACCTAGTTAATTGAAACAAATGAATATGTTTTGTATTTCCAATATTCTTGTATTGATGTATTTGGAAATTGTGAATGGAAATGTAACGTTTTAATATATAAAATCTTAGTCAACCATGTGCTCATGAACAGTCTACATGTCCCGCCCCGACGTATTCCGCCGTCGGTTGGGGTGTGACACAAACCTTCCAATTTTGCCCACACGCCTACAATAGTTGCCTCTTTGGATACTTCATGAAAAAACTTATCACCCATGATAATGGCACTGTGTGCCTTCTCCATCAATTCCTTCTTTTCTTTATCTGACATTCCTTCTGGCAAACCAGTCTCACCCTTCAAAGCATCCACAACACCATTATGAACCAGTAGGGCACGCATTTTCAGTCGCCATAGATTAAAATCATTTTTGCCATCAAATTTCTCTAAATCAAACTTCATAGACACCATCGTTGAATCCAATTTGATCAAGAACAACTCCGATTGCAGGTTTGTTCTCCAATTTCCCTTAGAGCGTTAGCTCTGATACCAATTGTTAATGCAAAAGCGGAATTAAGCAATAACAACAATTGGATATAAACGAATTGAACAAAGATTGAGAGCCAAACCATTATCAAATGTTATTTCTCTGAAAAACGATTACAAGAATGAAGAACATATTACAAAGAAGAAGTACGCAAGAGAGCGCATGAACTGAATCTTAACAAAACTAACTATAATAGCAAAGATTAAGAAAGTACTAATCACCCCTTTTACTATACTAATATAACAAAATGTACCCCTGTATTATTAACTATGCATAATGTACAGAAACACCCCTAACTATAAGGAACTTGTCACTACTTCCAACAATGGTAATAGCTCCTTGCATGAATTTAATATGGAAATCAAAAGCAAATAATATAACACCTAGTGGTGGCCGTAAAGCTTCGAGTATGGTGCATTCATAGGTGGCCGGTGGGTGTAGGAGGAAAAGGCAGGTGAAGCTGAAGGTTTTTTTTATTAAGTTTAATATTTTTAGTAATCTACATCATTAGTCCCTCAAATTTATAAATATTATAATTTTATATAAATTTTACCACAAGGGAATTTTGGTCATTTTAGCAAAACTTAACCGAAAAACTAACAGAAGTTAGTCTTAATACCTAATATTGTTACAAAATTGAAAACATAATACCTATAATTACAACTTGAAACCTTTAGTACCCATATGTGTTACTTTTTACAAACCAAAGGGACTATCCATGTAATTAACTTTATTCTTTAAAAATGTCTTAAAAAATAAAAGAAATGTTTGATTTATAAAAATGTTTTATGAACAAACATTTTTTTAAATAAAAAATGTTATATAAAAAACAATTATAGAAATCATTATTCTTTAATAGAAGAGAGACGGCAAACAAAAATTTATAAAAACAACTAAAACAAATTTGTACAATTAATAGGACATATGCAAGAAAAAAGATTGAAAATGCACAGAAAAATTACAATTGTCCTGCTAAAACCTTTATTAACTAGAGATTATAGATATATGAGAAAGATAAATTGAAAACTCACTTGAGTTGCAAAAAAATCATAGATTGGAAAAAATCATAGAAACTCCTATATAACTTTTTTCTTATGATACGTTTTATACATAATTTCGTCACTTAAAAAGCTATAATGTTACTTTTACCAATTTATAATTTCGTCACAAAAAAATCCCATACAAAATAAAATTAAATAAGTGATTATAGAAATAAAAGCGTGAATCAAAAATAAAAATAAAAACTCCTAAACTTTACCAAAAAAACAAACTCATTGAACCTAACTTCACTAAAAAATAATCCCATTAAACGTATGTTACAATTTTATAAAAAAATCAAAGTTGAGGCAAAATACTAAAGTTTACTCCATATGTGTTGTGGCAAAACTATAAAAAAAACTTTTAAGAAAAAAAAATAAAAAAAACTCTACTATACAATCTATTTTATGATAAAACTATAAAAAAGAACTTTTGAGAAAAAAATTATAGTAAATCTATAAAAAAAAACTTTTAAGAAAAAAGAATAAAAAAACTCTACTATATAATCTATTTTGTGACAAAACTATAAAAAAAAATTTAAGAAAACATTTGTGGCAAAACTATAAAAAAAACTTTTAAGAAAACATTTGTGAATCTCATGTCCAATTATATGTTAATAATTCTACCTCCTCTATTCCCATTATGTGGATTCAAATCCTCTTATGTGCTTCTAATCCGTGACACTTTTTTTTACTTGCACAACCGTTGCATAAATTAGTCATCAAGAATGATCACCTTTTTAGTTTTTAGAGGTCTTATTCAGCGCAGGCAAAATAGAATTCTTGGTCCACTCATGAATAATTTATATAACTATAATGAAAATATATTTTTTTGTAATATGTATGTGTAAAGTTGCTCAGCCCCACAATATTCAAATCAATAAAACTATTTTTCTTCTCCTCCACGTTTACTACAAACTTGATATATATATATATATATATATATATATATATATATATATATATATATATATATACCATATTTTCAGAATCGATAAAAACAAACTTAAAATAAATTTATAATCAAAATAATTAAAACAAAATATTAAGCATACGACTAGAAATATCTGCGAAATTATAGACCAAAGGATATTTTTACAAAGACAGTATATCATGCTAAGATGAGATTAGTAAAGGTCAGACCATAAAAAGCCTTTGCGCCCATTTTTGGCATTAGCGGCTACAAGGCCCCCAAGAATTCAACCATCACCTTAAGATTCTATTCTGTCCTTAACCAGCCTATATTCTATTCCTCAAATATTTTTAATTTCATACTTTCATATATATATTTTTTAAAAACATAATTGTTCAAGTTATCATGGCATATCAACACTTAAAAGACTTAGCCTCTGAAGAAGGCAATCATAAAATAAATATAACTTTTACCAGACTTTCGTTTTCTGAACACGAAGCTTCAAACTAAAAACTTCAAATATTATAGATAGATGTGTACAAGAGAGGAGTAGTGGAGTTGTTCTCCGGATGATCTAAACAAGAAATAAGAGTCCCCTTATATAGGCGGGGAAAAGAAAAAGCAAAAACAAACAAGAATCCCATCATGGGACCTATGTACACACATTTGTCAAAAAGAAAAACAGTAAATTAGCAATTATTTTGCTAACTTTTCAAAAAGAGAATAGTGTCTGGCCATTATTATGCCAGAATGCATAATGCTGTCTTCCACTCCACGCATTATTGGAGTCGACACTTGATATAGCTCTTTGTGGGGCCTATTGTGGCTTCTTGTCTTTTAGCTTGCCTGAAGAATCTTCTGGGCTAAACACTTGCCTGTATTCTGCAAGAACGTTGTGATATAATCTTCATCTACAAGATCAGTATTATTATACTGTCCTTCCTAAAAAATTGAGTCTTCATCTTCTTTAGTTTGGGAAGATGTAGACATTGTTGAAGGAGATGCTCCTTCCTTTCTTAAATTTTTCATCATGTCTTTCTTCATCTCTGTAAGATAGAAATCCATGATTTCTTTGTCACTGATTTGATCAGTTCCTTTGAGTGTCTGGATCTTTCTGACAATATGTCTGAAAGGGTTTGGAGCCTCTTTATGTGGATGGCTATTCATCTGATTTGTATAATCAACAATTGTCTTTTTAATTTTTTTCTATGGTATCATGGCTTTCTATGATGCCATCAATATTTGTAAGAGTCATATTTTTCCAGAATTTTGTGTAAAAGGCTCTTTGGATACATAGAATATTGTGGCTGTCGTAATCAACTTCTAGAGACCACTTGCAGATCCATGGGATACTGAATTGGATGTAGAAATGTGATGCAAACATATTTTTAATGAAATTTTCATCTTGCTGAGCCTCTATTAAGACTGGAGAAACTTCTACTCACCTGGTATAAAGGGTTTTGTATAACTCAAGAAGAATATTCACTGAGGGGCCAAAGGATTGCCACCAGTTATAGAACCAGACTGGAATTTCCTGTCCGTAAATATGAGAACAAATTTTTATAAACAATGAATGTTTCTGTTTTGGGTTCTCATATAAGAATGTCTTATAAAAAGCATTCTTGTAATCCCAGTAGTTATATTTAATTGGGGCTTTAGTTTGGGGATGTATAAGCTCCCTTTCTTTCAATGGAGAAGTTCCCCATGTTTCTACAGATATGAGCTGTTTTACCACTATCTTACTGAAGTTATAAATATCAGGCTGATCAGCATGATAGTGCTCTATTTCACAATAAGAATTTGTTCATAGTACTGTCTGGGCTTATAAGCCTCTGCAGGATAGAATCCAGTGTCTATATATCTGTTTATTAACATCCATGGATTGTCTTTCCATTTTTTGTCTTTATTTTCTAAAAGAAGTATGACTTCTTTATATTGACTATGAGCCCAATTAGTAATATCATCTTCTGCTCCGTTAGAAACAGTTTTTGCATATGATGCTGATAATTCCGAGTCTTTATTAGACTTCTCTTTTGAGGCTTTATATGTAAAAAATTCCTTATAAAGAATATTGTCTGGTTCAGATGAAGATGCAATGTTTTCAGCTATAAGCTTTCGATCACCGATTTGGGATATGACCCTTGGATATTGACCACCTCTTCCTCTATAAGAAGAAGATCTTCCTCTTCTTCCTTATTCCCAAGGAATCATTTTTGAAAAAGTTATCCACGTGAAATAATTATTTCTTTCTGACCTAATAAACGTCTTTTTTCTTTATAATAAGAAATTCTAATATTAATATTATTAATCATATTTCTTTTTATTCTTGATCCTAGAAATGTATTTTCCTAGATCTCTTCTTTGGTCACTTCTTCAAGTCTTATTTGAAGAGTGCGGCATTCTACTTTCTCCCGAATCTCTAGGAGAGCTTTATTAACTGGTCCTTTTGAGTGAGCCATTAATTTAAATTTTCTCTTGTAAGAAAATCAGGGAGACTATTGTCACTACCTTTTTTATAAATAATTTCAAAATCAAATGGGGCTAAATGTGACTGCCATCTTGCAAACATTTGTTTTGAAATATCATGTTTGAAGTCTTTAACGAACATAAACTTAGCCGCTTGGCAATCAGTTTTTATAATAAACTTTTGATTATATAAATCATCTTGAAATTTTAAAACACATTTTATTATTGCTAGAATTTCTTTTACAATAGTAGCATAGTTTTTCTGGCTGTTATTCCATTTTCCTGAATGGAATCTTACCAGATTTTCCTTTTTATTTATTGGAGAAATTTGTTTTAAGATTCCCCCATAGCCTATATCAGAGGCATCTGTTTCGATAACTTTCTCCCAATATGGGTTGGCTATCATTAAGCAAGGAATATTTTGAACTTTTTGCTTAATCTTTTGGATAGTCTTAGTATGAATCTCAGACCATGACTGATTCTTTTTTAGTTTGTCATAAAGAATGGCAGTATCTTCGGCTAGATTTTTATAATAGGGAAGTATATAATTTAGGTTTCGTAAGAATCTTTGAAGTTGAGTTTTATCATAAATCTCATCTGGAAATTTTGATCCGAATTCAATACTTCTGTTGATAGGAATAATGTTTACTGTTTCAATATTATGGCCCAAAAATCTTATTTTGGTTTGGAAAAGCATCATTTTTTGTCTAGAAATGACTAAACCGTTTTTTATTATTATATTCTTGAATATATATCAAGGTGTTTAAAATAGGTTTCAATATCCTTTGAAAATACAAGGATATCATCGATGTAGATTATTATGAAGTCACTGTATGGAATAAAAATATCATTCATAATATTTTGAAATTCTGACGGGGCATTCTTTAACCCAAAAGGCATTACGTTCCATTCATAATGGCCAGTAGGTACTGCAAAAGCAGTGTTATACCTATCTTTTTCATCAATATGAATTTGCCAGTATCAAGATTTTAAATCAAACTTTAAAAATATTATAGCGTTGTATAATTTATCTAGAAGATCTTTTTTATTAGGTATAGGATACCTAATCCATTTTAAAACTTTATTAAGAGGTTTGTAATTGATAACTAATCTAGGAATACCTCTTTATTTTTCGTAATGTTATTAACTTAAAAAGCAGTACAAGACCAAGGGGGTTTTGATCTTCTGATTAAGTTTTTATCAAGAAGAGATTTGATCTCCTGTTTACATAATTCCATATATTCGGAATTCATCTGACAAGATCTAGCTTTAGTAGTAATTTTACTATCGTTAAAATCATTTTCATAAGGAAGAGAAACAATATGTTTCTTTATATTCCAAAAAGCATTTGGATGATCGTTGCATATTTGTAGGGTAAATTGATTATTAATCATTTTTATCTTATCCTGTAATTTTGGGTTATTTATCCTGTCTTGGATATTTAAAGAAAAATATTTCTTTTTGTAAAAATTCAATTTGATTTATTTTGGCATGTAAAAGGGATTCTTTTACATTATTTAAAGTCCTGGAAAAAGGATTTTTAATAAATGAAAAATATATTTCTTTGTTTTGGAAAGATCCAGTTATCCCTTTATTATCAATATGCCTTAAAGGAAATATTTTACTTAAGAAAGGGGTTCTAAGTATGACTTGGCTGGTAAGGTTTTTAAGTAGAATAAAACTAGTTGGAATGTAGGTCTCATTATGACAAACATGAGCCTGTGGAATTTTGTACTCAATTTTTAATTTTTCTCCTCCTGTAGAACTTAAGTTATGGGAGGTTTTATGAAAGTATCTAGTAAGAATAATTCCTTCCTGTATATAGTTTAGATCAACACCACTATCAACTAGTACTGTAACAGTTATAAACAAGTTATCTTCAATAAGAAGTTTTACTTTGATATTCCACTTTTGTGTGGTTATAATATCTATAATACTTTATAAGAATATTCCCTGATTATTCCGGGGAATTTCTTCAGTATTTCTTCTTTGAGGAATTTCAAGCCTCATAATTCTTTCTTCTAGATTTCTATTATCTTTTTGAAGAATTTTGATATCTATTTTTAGATTATCAATTTTAGTTTTTAAATCTTGTATATTAACAGGTCTAGAAATTTGATTTCTTTCTGCCAGTTGTCTTTTTAACTCAGCTAGAGAAAAATGTTTTAAATCATGCTGAGGATTGCTTGAGGAAGATGCTCCCTCAGATTTTTGATGGTCAAGATATTCAGAAATTAATTTTTGTTTGACCTGTGGAACTAAAACTTTCATATTCTAAAATATTTAGATTATCTTCTTCTGAAAATGATTGCTCAGAACCAGTTTCTTTAAAACTTTCATTTAGTAAGACTTCATTAATCTTATCTCTCAAATCTCTATCTTCAATTTTGTTAAGTTTTTTCTAACCCAACAAGTTTTTGCTTTGTGGCCTAATTTGGCACATTTTCTGCATTTAATCAATTTGAATTCATCAGGAAATTCTTTCTTTTCCTTATATTTTTTTCTTTTATAATTATTATTATAATGGTTTTCTTTTCTAAATTTCTTTCTTTTATAATGTTTTTTAGGAGAAGAATTTATTTTCCTAGTTTTTACAGACTTATACTGGCCACAGAAATCTCCTAATTATTTTTTCTCATTTAGAGAATGTTTCTTAATCTGTTGATTAAGTTTAATTTCATTACATAGGTTTATTCCTTCCTGAACACAGGTGCCTATAAGTTTACCATAAGTTTAAATGTCATAATTTTTGACTCCATCTATTCTTAATTTGCCTTTTATTCTTTCAACAAATAAATGAGGAAGGCCATCTATGAATTTTGACTTCCAATGAGAACTATTAGCCTCAGGGAGTTCCATGACTCTACATAAGAAAGTATCCTTATACCATCTAAAGGACGTTAGAGTTCTACATCTTAGATTTTGCAGAAGAGTTCTAATATTCTCAGAATCTTCAGACCATCTACCTGTAAAATGTTCTATAATATTAACAATTAAGGTGTAGACTGCATTATTTTCAGTATTACTAGTGCCTTCTTCTTGTTTGACACTATTTAAAATTTAATTTTTATCTCCTTGAGATAAGTAATTATCCCACCATCCTTTTAACTAACCTGTAAATCCTGATATAATCATATTTGCTATGGTCTGGACGAAGTTATTATTATTCTTACAAATTGTGCTATACATAAGAATTCTGTGGACAGTATTATAAATCTGTCATCCCGACTGACTGTGTATGTTCCATTCATAGATCATTTTCCACTATAAGAGTTATTAATAATATACTCTTGTTCCTCTATAAGGACATCTTGTGGGGTTGGTCTAGGATAGTAATATTTTCTTTGAGTTGGCTTATCTGCCCATTTAGAAAGTTTGGAAATTTGTTCTTTTATTTCCTCTTGATAATTTTCTTCTGAAAATTCTGTTAGAGTGCTTATCTTAAGATTCTTAAGAGCATTGATAGTTTCATTTAAAGTTGTTACTAGACTATCTTGAGATTTTAATTTAAAATCGGTAACTTCCGGAGGAAGTTGTATACTAGGAGTAGCAATCTTTTCATTTTTTGCAGATATACCTTTTTCTTTATAATAGGATATAATCATGTTCATCTTAGTAGACAAATCCTGAAATTGTTCTCCCAGAATTACTAAATATAAATTTGTGTAATTCTGTTGTTTAATTAACTCATTTATAAGAGAAATTGTAACATGTAAGGTATTTCCTTCTAATAAATTTTGAAAGGTTTGATAATACCTTATTTCATTGTCTTTTTCTATTTTAAAAGGTTGAGTAGGAGGGGAAACCTTAGAGATTATTTCTCCTTTAACATTAAATTTTCTTTCAATAACCGAGATAATTCTTCCCGTATATTTTTCTATAAACCAAGGAATAAATGGTATAATCTCATTTTTTATTATTAAATCTTTATAATAATCTTCTTTAAAGAAGTTTATATCAATTTCTTTAAAATTACTAAAAAACCAATTACTAAATAATTCCTATTTGGGTAATTGGAATTTTTTATTGATCTCTTTTCTTACCGGAGATCCCGGATTAAAGTCTATTTTTTCTTTAAAATCCATTAAACATAATCGACTTCTGATTCGGTTGATTCCGGATCTACTTGGAATCCTATGACTATATTGTCAGGATTTATTCTTAATCTATTGAATGTTTTTGTTGTAGGGAAAGTTTCCCTAACTCTTGAAGTAGAAGCTCTAGAAGGGCTTCTAACAGTATATCCCAAAGGAGATATATGTTGACGGGAGGATAAGGACCTAGAAGATAAAGATCTAGGTATAGAAGAATTATTTCTAAGCTGCTCAAATTGGATTTGGACAGTTCCTTCTTCAGATTGTATAATTTCTAAAGGCTTATTATCTATATATTGTTGAGATGTTGTGGCCTTATCAAGAACCCAATTTTCTGGAAAGTTAATTTCTTCCCATTTAATCTTGGTAGTTATATTAGATTTACCAAATTGGTTTCTATAACTATGGTTTCATTTAATGGTTTATCAACCATTCTACACTGAGGATTTAGAGTGTATAAAAGTTTATAATAAATTCTATAACAGATACAGATAACTTCTGAACCTGGAGCATAGTTATAACCATGAGTTTTAACATTTAAAGTTAAAGCATCTGAAATATTTATATCTGATAAAGATAATTGAAGATTTGGATAGACATTAAAATAGACTGGTCCATGAGCCAGACTAGTTTGGACAATCCCTATGAGAGATTGTTTCCGGTTCAGATTTCTAGCATCTCTGAGAGCTGCTACAAAACTTTCTGGAAGACCTTCTAAGGTCAAGGGTTTGAATGCGATTTGCACAAGTCCTATGTGAAGGAATTTATAATCCTTTTTATATTTATTTAAATCTTTGTTTAACAATAGTTTAATAACCATGTCTTCTTTATTTAAAGAAAATGTTTCTTCAGTTGTTCAATCCTAATTTTTCAAAAGTTCATAATTTATAAATTAGTTTGTGTTCCATTTTTGGAATAGTCCATTTATTTAATAGATCAAGATTATGAGGAATTTCATATTCCTCTTCAATACTGTTTTTAACAGTATCGTTGCTTTTCAGAATATTCATTTTGAATGAATATGGATAAGTGTTGATCTGCACAATCAAACTTTGAACAAGATTTTATTTTAAGAGCACTTGGCTCTGATACCATATTTTCAGAATCGATAAAAACAAATTTAAAATAAATTTATAATCAAAATAATTAAAAAAAATATTAAGCATAAGACTAGAAATATCTGCGAAATTATAGACCAAATGATATTTTTACAAAGACATTATATCATGCTAAGATGAGATTAGTAAAGGTCAGAGCATAAAAAGCTTTTGCGCCCATTTTTGACATTAGCGGCTACAAGGTCCCTAAGAATTCAACCACCACCTTAGGATTCTATTATATATATATTAAGGACAGAATAGAATCCTAAGGTGGTGGTTGAATTCTTAGGGACCTTGTAGCCGCTAATGCCAAAAATGGGCGCAAAGGCTTTTTATGCTCTGACCTTTACTAATCCCATCTTAGCATGATATACTGTGTTTGTAAAAATATATTTTGGTCTATAATTTTGCATATATTTCTTGTCTTATGCTTAATATTTTGTTTTAATTATTTTGATTATAAATTTATAATGTTTAGGTAAAAAAGATTTTAAATCTAAGAAGGGTGAGAAGGATTTAGGCCCATTAGATCAAATTGTAGAAAAATTTAGTTGTTGAGATTAAATTGTAGTAGAAAAAGTTGTTGAAAGAATATTTTAGTCTTGGCTAATTTTGTTGACTTTTTATCAAGTCCCCCCCCCCCCCCCCCGTTTTTTAAACATTCATAACTTTTACATACGACATTATTTTAAAAAAAAAAATTAAACCATAAAAATGAGCGTTTTTTATCTTTAAAACAAGTATAGTGTCGTTATTTACAAAAAAAATTTACGTTTTCCAGCTCATTGTGTAATATGTAAGGTCATTGTATAATACGTCAGGTCATTGTGTAATAGGTTTGGTCATTGTGTAATATGCCCGGTCATTGTGTAATAGGTCTGGTCATTTATAATTTGCTCATTGTGTAATATCAGTTCATTGTGTAATATCAGGTCATTGTGTAATATCAGTTCACTGTGTAATATCATGTCTGGTCATTTTGTAATATGTCAGGTCATTATGTAATGTAAGGTTTGGTCATTGTGTAATATCAGGTCATTGTGTAATTTGCTCATTGTGTAATATCAGGTCCTTGTGTGATATCAAGTAATTGTGTAATATCAGTTCATTGAGTAATATCAGGTCTGGTCATTGTGTAATATCAGGTCTGGTCATTGTGTAATTTGATCATTATTTTGTAATTCGCTCAAACATGTCAGGTCATTGTGTAATGTAAGGTCTGCTCATTGTGTAATTTGCTCATTGTGTAATACCAGTTCATTGTGTAATATCAGTTCATTGCGTAATATCAGGTCTGGTCATTGTGTAATTTCAGGTCTGGTCATTGTGTAATTTGCTCATTATTGTGTAATTTGCTCAAATATGTTAGGTCACGGTGTAATCTAAGGGGTGGTCGTCGTGTAATTTGCTTATTGTGTAATATCAGTTCATTGTGTAATATCATGTCTAGTCATTGTGTAATATCAGGTATGGTCATTGTGTAATATCAGGTATGGTCATTGTGTAATATCTGTTCATTGTGTAATATTAGGTCATAGTGTAATATCAGGTCTGGTCATTGTGTAATTTGCTCATTGTATAATATTAGTTAATTGTGTAATATCAGGTCTAGTCATTGTGTAATATACGACTTTATATTACACAATGACCTATTATATTACACAATGCCCATTATGCCCTCCTTTAAAAACAATAAAAGGACACATGTCAAGCCCAAAATTCTTCTTACCCTTCTTATTTTTAAAACCCTTTTTACTATAACCTAATATATATGGGATGGTTATTTGGAGAATAAAAAAATGGGAGATCGGAAACCATGTGAAACTGTTGGTGTATAGAATTGAGACTGATGCTATCAATCGAAACTACTAGTTTCGGTTGAACATTTGTTCAATCGAAACTAGGTAGTTTCGATACTTGTTTTTCAGGCCCATTTGGCGGTGGCTTGGAAAACAAGGCACATGTGCTTGGCCTCCTATATATAGCAAATTATGTCCTGGGAGTGAGAGTGTGTCTGTAGAGGGAATCACCACCCTAGGGGGAGCTTACCCTGGGGTGAGACTAATTGTTAGTGTATGATGAGCTTTTATTTTCATTTCAATCAAAAAATCATACATTTTATGCTTTCAATTATCTTTTCTTCTTCACTTTTATACATTTCTGTTCTTGTATGTGATTCCCGCACCCGTCTCTACCATTTATGATTCGAGAGTGTTTGAAGATTTCTCCGCAGATCTGAGTTCTTTTAGGTCTGCTCAGGACCTACACGTGGTATCAGAGCCATGGTGGCTCTTATTGCTCTCGAATCTGCTCGAAAATCAGAGAAAAACCCACCATTGAGACGTAAAACATGAAGAAGTCGATGTGTAGCAGGTTTGTGACTGTTGTTCTACATTCTCACTGTTAAAATCTGAAGATGTAAGGCTCTTGAAGCATTTTTCAGACTTGGATTGGGGGTACCAAAGTAGCTGAAGGTTGAAGATGCTCAATCGAAACTAGGTGGCGACTGAATATTTCCTATCGAAACTACTGGTGTTGCCTTAAATCAGAAGTAGAAAACATCGAAACTATCGAAACTAGAGGGTATCGAAACTACTGGTGTTGGTTGAAGAATCTCCTATCGAAACTTCTAGTTTCGATTGAAGAATCTTTCTATCGAAACTTCTTGTTTCGATACTGTCTCTACTGAAACTAGCTTTGTTTCGACTGAAGTGGAGCCTATCGAAACTACAGGCAAAACTGGCCAAGTATTCCCCAAGATATTAAAAAAAAATTTGGAAAATTCGTTTGATAAATTTTTTAACATGATATTGCATAGAAGGATGGGAGTTTTGGAAGAAAAACTTGGAGACAACCTTTTCGGGTTTTCGAAAATTCCGTTTCTTCAGCAATATACATGGTGTTCTGCCTGATTCAAAAGTAATTCCTTTGATTAAAGTTCAAGTTTGGGCAGCGGGTATCAAAGTTAAGCATATTTATGACAAACCGGATCATTGGTTGTTGATTACATGGTGATTCGATCCCTTATCTTTTGCTTAGAAATAGGAGGTTCTACACTTCAGGGGGAGAATTACCACGAAAGGCTTCAAATTATCAGCAGAGTTATGAAGATGCAAGACAGAGTGAGCCTTGGCTTGAAATTGACCTTTTTTTAGGGGGAGAGAAGGCAAAATTTGACCAAGTGTCCGTGAATGTCAAGAATCTTTGTAGAAAGATGGTTATTTACAGCTAAATACTTGGGATTCAAACCTTTATCTATTGCCTACAAGATAGGAGGATCTACACTTGAGGGGGAGAATCACAATGAAAGGCATTGGATCATCAGTCAATCTATGAAGACGAAAGACAGATTCGGACAAGAATTGATAACATCAGTCTAGGGGGAGATTGTTGGGTATAGAATTGAGACTGATACTGTCAATCGAAACTACAGTATCGAAACTACTAGTTTCAGTTGAACATTTGTTCAATTGAAACTACTAGTTTCGGTTGAACATTTGTTCAATCAAAACTAGGTAGTTTCGATACCTGTTTTTAAGGCCCACTTGGCGGTGGCTTGGAAAACAAGGCACATGTGCTTGGCCTCCTATATATAGTAAATTATGTCCTAGGAGTGAGAGTGTGTCGGTAGAGGGAATCACCACCCCAGGAGGAGCTCACCCTGGGGTGAGACTAATTGTTAGTGTATGATGAGCTTTTATTTTCATTTCAATCAAAGAATCATACGTTTTATGCTTTCAATTGTGTGTTCTTCTTCACCATTATACATTTCTGTTCGTGTATGTGATTCCCGCACCCGTCTCTACCATTTCTGATTTGAGAGTGATACCGGATCCAAAGATTCCGCCTCTCGATCCGGACTGTTTGAAGATTTCTTCGCAGATCTGAGTTCTTTCACGTCTGCTCAGGACCTACAGAAACAATACCACTTTCAAGAATCTTATCATATTCAAGCTTGAGAATACCTAGTTCTTCAACCTTTAAATAAATCTTTAACTGGGCTCATATGTAATAAGCAATCCGAATCCATTACCTATTCACTTTTGATTTCATCCTTTCTCCCAGGACATCAGAACTAGTATACGCTTCTGATGAATCATCTCGTGGAGTATTATTATTGTGATTCTTGGTACCATTAGATTCGTTTTTCTTTCTTTCTTGTTCAGGACAATCCCTTTTTATGTGTTTTCTTTAATTACAGATATAACATTTTCTATTGAACTTTGATGTAGATCTAGATAAATCCTAGGATTTAGAATTCCATTGATATGGTCTCTCTCTTACAAAAACAAACCACCTCCACCTTCTTTATGATTAGGGCGTTTCTTCAATTCTTTTGAATTTAATACAACATCTCCTCCATGTTTAGTGTTTCACTACTATATATTAAAATATCCACAAAGTGTTCATAGGAGTGTGGCAAAGAAGTTAAAAAGATAATCTCCTGATCATCTTCATCTAACTCCACCTCAATGTTCTCAAAATCCAATGCCAACTTATTGAATTCATCAGTGTGGTCCTCAAAAGACTTACTAGGGTTCATCTGAAATGTATTGAGATGTTTCTTGAGGTACAATCAACTTGCCAAAGACTTTGTCATATACAAAATTCTCAACCATATCATACACATACGACAATAAATAGACAAAATTACCCCATGTTGTATTCTTTATGATTAACACAACTATCATACCAGATTCTTCAGAATCCTTGTGTCACCGTACAATCATCAAACCTTTTAAACCACTGTCTAGGTAACCGTTTCAAACCATACAAGGATTTCTTCAACAAACACACCTTGTCTTCCTCATCTTTCATTTCAACCCCGTATTGTTTTATATAAATCTTTTCTTCTAAATTCCCATGTAAAAAAAGTTATATTTACATCTAACTGTTCCAAATACAAATCTAAAGAAGCAGTTAAAGACAAAATTATCCTTATAGACAAAATTTTAACGGTTTAGGTTAATAATATATTTATAATCTATTTCGGTTAATAAAACTTATGACGTTAAAACAAACGATCATTTTATAATTTTAAAAGTCATTTATAATATAATATGGTTGATGAGAAAACGATATCGTTTGTCATGTTTTGAAATTCATAGTGGTAATGAAACATACATATTTTGACATAAAGATAATAATCGAAACGTTTTTAGTGAACAATAAAGCATATATATATATATATGTGTATATATATATATCTATATGTATATGTGTGTACTTTTATTTGAAAAAGTTAAGAATCATGAATCTCTAGAAAAAGAAATCTACAAAAAGTGGCGGGTTTATAACATAATAATTAATAATTTCTAAGTATATAAATGTGTGTGTGAGAGTAGAAGCAAAACAAGGGAATAAACAAGAAAAAGGAGCAGAGGTCGAGTTTAGAACCAGCGACCTCTGCTGTGGGAGGAAAGGTTCCTAACCGTTTGGTTTAGGGGCACTGTTTGTTAACTGTTCAGGACCAAACGATTTTTAATAAGCAATTCGTTGTTCTTTTTCTTCCTCAAACCAAAACACAGACGTATGTTTCCAAAACCCTAAAGGCCAAAACGATTTTTAAACACAAAGCAGGGATGATGTGATTCGAAAGGGAGGTAAATGTATACCTGAAGTAAATGATTCGGAATAGAAGAAGCTAGCACAGACGACGATTGGAGAGGCTCCCCCCTTACCTGTGCCGATTGAACCGAGAGAGGAGAAAGCGAAAGAAAATCAAATTTGTGAATCATCTTGAGTTGTAAACGGATTAGATATATAGAAAATGTGATAAGAACGCGTTTTACAGTTAAAACCGAGCCAGGGTCGTGGGATTAGAAGCTTGATTTCAGTAATTAAGCAATCTCATACCATTTACATGACCTAAAAAATTGGTTTTCAATCCTTACGATTTCGGTCCTAATTTCTCGCATTGAAGCTTGATACGCATTATACATGGTCTTGAATGATTGGGATTCAAAATAAATGAGTTGTGATTGCGGATTCAACAGATTTAGAAGAATGGAAATGGTTTTGACTTTTTAGAAGTCAAAATTGATCTTGGAGTGTCAAGGGCCCAAAATAAAGGTGTGGGTGTGTGGGTGGGGGGGGGGGGGTAGCTTATAGAGGGTTTATTTGAATTAAAAAGGTTGAAGACTCAATTCCTTTGGTAATTTATTATTTGAAAATAGTTTTTTTTATATATTTATAAAATAAAAAATATTATTATAAAATTCATAAAACCTAAACATAAATTGTTTTATTTTCATTACTTTATAAAAATTCCATTTTAAAGAAATTATAAATTGTAATAATGATTTATTCAATATGATCAAATATATATACTTACCTTTATATTTGTATATATTTAAAAGATGTATAATCATGGTTTAAAAGCTCACATGTTTTATTTGGTTGTAACAAAATATTTGCTTATATATATATATATATATATATATATATATATATATATAATTATACATACATATGTTATGTATAATATGGAAATAGTATGTAAATGCAAGGTTGAGAAATTTGAATTGATTTATGTTAAAATAATAATTACTATGACATATTATGTTTGAACAAGTATGGGATTTCAAGTGTTTATTATTGTACCTAATAAAATGAATAAAGAAAAATTATGGCCTGAAAATCATGGATGTTATACAAACATTCAATTCAAACACAAAGATGCAATCTTGAAAACCGAATAAGCTAATTCTAACGAACCCGGATCCAAATCTGCGAACTTTAGCCTTGATATGACCTCCAAACTCCCAAAATCTCCCTAGAACTCTCTCTGGACGGCAATACAATCGAACTCCTGACCTAATTGTCTTCAAACTCTATTTAATTCGATTTTTAGACTTTTTGCGTATTTTTAAATCTCTCGCGTACCGCGAGAAACATTGATTGGCACCTCGCGTACCGCGGGGGCCAAATTAGTCGGGCTCAATTCTGCACTCCCTCGCGTACTGCGAGGGATGTTCCTCTGGTCTTCGCGTACCGCGAGGGGCTGGAATTTCAGATTTTTCTCTTTTGATCTTGGGCTTTCATTCTCGTGGTTGGTTTCTTCAGGTTTTCACTTGTATTTACCACGGGCACTGTAAACATGACAAATAATCAATACGTAACAAAAACGACTCAAAACAAACATAAAACTAAGTAAAACGAACTAAAACACTAGGAATAAAGATGTGTGCTTTACACTACATCAAACATCCCTACACTTAACCTTTTTTCGTCCTTGAAAAAGTCTGCAATGGAATCATAACTGAGACCTAACTTAACACTATCAATTACCAATGAGCACAAATATACTCACGCGTTAAAAAGCAATAATCAGTATTTCTATCCAACTAAACCGAACCACCAACTATCTAGCCCCTGTAATGTGTTCTAATTCCAATTTATGCAGTTATCATTCAACCTATGTGACTCATACTTAGAAGCTATAGCTCTACCTAATCCCATCTCACGGTCATGTCTAAGCGCATGTTAAACCATATAGATTTGCCCACCACGTTAAGCTAAGATTTATAGGTTTTTAGAAATCAATGGAATACGGAATGAATGGATGGGATTGCGCATTAGTTTAAGCATAAGAACTTTCGTCTAGAGGCATCTCAACCAAGTTACTATCCCGGAAGATAACACATAGACTGAATTCTAAACGTTTAAGCACATAAATCTCATTTAGGGGTGTATCCTCCAAGTTGCCATCCCAAAGGGTAACACATAAGCAAGACTCAGTTTCTAATTAAATAAGCTCATGATTAGGGAATTATGGATTTATGGTATGGGCGTCACCGAAACTCGGATTTATTCTCATAAAAAGAGAGTGGTGTGCCATGAAAATTTTCAAAAACCTCTAAATTTTAACTTAACGTGATGCCTATCACCCTATGTTGACAGTTTCAGTATTACCATTACCGTAAAATGAGTACCCACAAGATTTTATGAATTTATTACGTGATTAATCCTAAGCAACACACACAGGCTATTTAACATATTCAAGCTGGCTGGGTCTACCAAAATATCACTAATTAGACACGTTTTCTATTATTTATATCATTTAAATTCAAACAAGTAGATCCAGTTGTACTATCATTTTCCATTTTTTGTTTGCAAAACTTATATTTTCAAAGGACATTTTTCAAATATTTTATTTTTTTTGAACTTTTGAATTTTTTATGAAAGACACAAACTTAGACCACTAAACACTCACATCCCCACACTTGAAAGACACATTTTCCTCAATGTGAAGCAAGACACAGCGAAAAATAAAAATGTAAAAATAAAAACAGGGAGCGACTTAGACGGTTGTGTAGATGCACTGAATGCGCAACTTTGTTCTTCCTTATATGCACCGTATAGCATTTCGGTCGCGGTTGCACATCTCTGATGGGTTGTCTTTACAAACTAATATAGGCATTGGTCCCTTCCGAATGGAGATTGAGTACAGACAGGACGATCAATACCTGCAAAATAAACCTCACAACAAACCCGCAGCATTAAACTGACTCAAATTAAAATTAAAGACCCGACTCAAACTATGACTCTGGATAGAATGCAAGGACACGTACCCGATGGGTGGCAAACACATAGACATGAAAGCCACAGAAAGGTGGATCATCAGTGACGAACGATTTCTAGTTTCCCATGGTCGGTGATAGATATGATGGATAATGGTGATCGATGAAAGATGATGATGATATGAATATATTGTCATGGATGGTGAATGGTAGGATATATGGTGGTGAATATGAGTGATGATGATGGATGAATGGTGGCGGGTGGTGGTCGGTGAATGGTTATGGAAAACCATGGGAAACATGGAGATAAGAGGGTGTTCAGGGTACCCCCGCGTACCATGAAGGATTATTGGTCACTCCTCGCGTACCGCGGGGGAGTGGCTATTAGTCCACCAACTTGTTTGGCGTTCGCGTACCGCGAAAGGCTCACCCAGTTCCCTCGCGTACCGCGAGGGAATGTTATTCGTAGAAAGTTTTAAACTTTTTAAAATTTTTATACTTAGAATATTTTTAGCCTCTTAAAATCTTTTTCACTCAAATTCTTAAAAACCATGTTCCATGCATCAAGATAAACGTAAAAAATACCTGGAACTTCATTCCCACAGATTTTCCGTTCCAAATCGTGCATGAATCCCTGCAAGACGCGACACGAAAAAAACACATAAAAGACACGGACTCACCCAAGAAATACATACAGACTCTACATCATGGGCACTAGCCCGAGATTCAAGCAAGCCTATCAGGAGGTTTCTCCTTTATCCTAACCGGTACCACCTTCATCCTACACGGCCTACTAGTGTTCCACAACATCCTCAAACAATTATCATCCACAAACACTGCACTCACATCACATGTAGCATTCAGATCTTTCCACCATATCTTAAACTTGCCCGGTCCGAAGGTAACATGTCTCAAATACCCTAGAAACTTATCCCCCTTAAATTTCCCCACACTTGGGGTTTGCAGTCTCCCTAAATCAGATAAATATATCATAGGACGAGTTCTCTTACGGGGTGGCCTAGACATAGGGGCACTATTGCTAGGGGTCGGCTCGGCAGTCCTCCCCTTAGAATGAATAACAATCACGGACAAGGGCTCGGGTAAGGGTATTTATAACAATGTGACCCCTAAAATTTTACCAGGACCATCAGGATCTTCAACACTCTCCTCTAACTTCCCCACACTTGGGGTTTTGCCTATGAACTCATCTAATTCTTCCATTATATCCAGCAGATCATCATGCACCTCATCGCCGTATTCATCCGGCTCATCTAACAATCTCTCTAACTCTACCACCCACTCATATGGTTCTTCCAAATTCGAGGTGGGCTCACCTACTTCTATCACCGGATCAGAATCCTGATGGTAGTCCATGAAAGAATCAAGCATGCACAAAGAGTGGCTATACCCGCCAACACCCTTCACGGACTTTGTGGCATCAAAGGTGACCTACTCATCCCCCACATGAAGTGTGAGCTTCCTGTCAAAGACATTGATCAATGCCTTGGCGGTGCGCCAGAACGGGCGCCCGAGGATGAGCGGGACTCTGTCACCCGCATCGATGTCCAGAATAACGAAGTCCACGGGGAAGACAAATTTTCCTACTTTCACTAGAAGATTCTCCATACTTCCCCATGGTTACTTGTCTGAACGGTCAGCCAAGTATATGCTCATGCGCGTCGGCTGAGGTTCACATAGGTCTAGCTGCTTATAAATGGAATATGGAAAAAAATTGATGCTACCACCTAGGTTGGCCAACGCGTGGTGCAAGGGCAAACTGCCTAGGAGAAATGGGATCGTGAAACGACCCGAATCTCTCAGTTTCTCTGGCATCTTGTTCTGCACCACCGCAGAGCATTGCTCACCGAGTGAGACTTTAAAGACCTCCTCTAGCTTCTTCTTGCTGGAAAGAAGATCCTTGAGGAACTTGCGATACTTTGGCATATGCTGGATGGTCTCTATGAGTAGAAGATTGACCTTGAGTTGTTTGAACATATCAAGGAAATGACCGTATTCCCTAGCTTGCTTATATGGTCGCAAACGTGCTGGGTAGGGAATACGGGTCTGGTCAATCTCGGGGGCCTTCATATCCGCCCACTTCTTCTTCTCCTCTGCCTTCTTGGCAGGTATCTCAACTACAACCTCCTCATACACCTGCTCCACGGCCATCTTAGCATCGATCTCAGCGAATCAAGCTCTCCATTCTATCTTCTTGACCTCCTCTTCTGATGGAATGAGATGCTCAATGATGTGGGAGCCATAATCTACAACCTCTTTCTCCTCCACACTCCTAATTGACACGACCATTATTGAAGCGTGGGAGCTTGAAGATGGACCTCCCTGTTGATCTTTCAAACTTTTAGTGATGTCCTCAACCGTGCGTTGCAGATCCTGGTATGCCGACTACTGATTTTTCAATAGGGTGTCATGGTCATCCAGTGTCTACCTAGCCTCTATGTCCCTCTAGACTAGGTGGGCAAGCAACTGTGTCTGGTTCTCAATAATCTATTTGATCTTCCTAGTATCGAAACTGCTTCCTGAGCTAGCTCCTGCTTCTCCTCTTCCCTGCTGCTGCTGGCGACCATTACACCAAGTGGGTGGTTTCCAGATCTCCATCCCGAGCCAAATAAATTATTATAGTTATTATACCCTCGGTTTTGGTACTAGTTGCCAGTAAAGCTCACCTGCTCAGGATAACTGACGGGGCAGTCTCTGGTGTCCTGGCCTCCCCTGCGTACTTGACACCGTTGAGCACTGAGCTTTAGCTCTTTAATCTCGTTAGCCGTAGCTGCGAGTGTAGTTGCTACGCTAGAATCAGGAGTGACCCGTTGTACACCTGTAGGAGATGAGGTGGACGCTCTAGCACTAGGAATGGAAGTCCTAGTAGATGGATTCTGCTGTTCGGCTTGAGCGAAGCTCTCGAACATGTCCTCGGACTCAGCGGGCTCGAGTCTATCCATGATATGGCCTCCGGCATCTGTGTTGAACATTTGCTGCTTTTCGAAAGTAAGACCATTGTAGAAATTCTCCACTATCGCCCAGTCAGATAGACCATGCTAGGGACATCGACTCAACAACGCGTTGAACCGCTCCATGGCCATATGATAAGGCTCGTCGGGATCCATCCGGAAGGAGTGGATTTGATCCCTGAGGTGAGCGACCCTGGAAGGTGGGTAATATTTCTTGAAAAAATTGGGAGTTGTCTGGAAGGGTGTCGAGCAAAGTAGATGCACGCCCAAAGAGGGAGAATGGGAGGAGACGCAGGTAGATTGCGTCCTTAGATACACTCGTGATATTTAAAGTATCACATATGCGCACAAAGCGGGACACATGTCCGGGCGCATCCTCATCCTCGAGGCCATGGAATTCCGTTGCATGAGTGATCGTACTCATGACATGTGATGGGATTTGCCATGTATTGACGTTTGGAATGGCGAGGGGCTGGAATTTCAGATTTTTCTCTTATGATCTTGGGCTTTCATTCTCGTGCTCCGTTTCTTCAAGTTTTCACTTGTATTTACCACGAGCACCTGTAAACATGACAAAGACTCAATACGTAACAAAAACGAATCAAAACAAACATAAAACTAAGTAAAACGAACTAAAACACTAAGAATAAAGATGTGTGCTTTGCACTACATCATATATAAGTACATACATTCTTACATTCCTTTGAACATTCATTGGTCATAAACATAAGGGTGTTCACCCCGTCATTGTTCGTATAAGTCCGAAAGACAGATTCTCTGTCCTACCGTCGTAGTTAGTCCTCCATGATCGTCCGACCAACCTTCGGCAGTCCGTCATGTCATTACTGTCCGAGCAACCTTCGGCCGTCCGTCATACCGTACTACCGTCGTAGTATGTAACTCGCCCATTTTCCCTAAGGCATCCGTTTCCCACCCGAACTTCTTATGCAGCCGTGCATCAATTAAGGGACTGACTCCACTGTTGTGGCCTTAGTTTTAGTCTACCTTTCTTGCTGCATAATAATCGAATGGTCGTCCGTCTACCGTAGTAGCCGTTAGCATCTTTTCCGTCCATAATGTATACATATATTCATAACATGCAATATATATAAATATAATGCAAGATTTCATTCTTTTACGTTATGTCATTCATTCATTTCATTCTTTGTATACATACGTTTCATTCTTTTTTTCATTATTCATACTAGCTTAATTCCCGTGTACTACACACGCGTTGAAAAATATCAATATATAAAATTGTTGAATATTTATGTGTATATTTTATAGGTGTAAAAATGCATCATATACTAATACTAGAAAACAAAATTAAAATATGTAAAAAATAATATATAATTGGGTTTCCAAAATATGTTAAGCACTATTTAATGTAATTTGATTTTAATTTATTACTTGATTGAAAATAAAAGCTAAATAATTAGATTTCAAATTTTCTTATAATAAGTGATAATTTAAAATAAATTTGTTTTATTAGTATAATTAATATTTTTTTAAATATATTATTATTAAAAAATGGAGGTGCATTTAATAAAAGAGAGTCGAGAAAAAAAAACATGATGAGAATGAATATATGGGGGCGACACGTGACATGAAAAAAACTTGTATTTATTTAATAGTATATATAGTTATATCACGTATGATCACAGTGACATTCATAATAATCATTCATTTAATGTATGCACTTCAGCCCCAAAACATTTAAAATTATTTGCACATAACATATAGGGGCACATATAACTCACAAAATCTGTATAATCATGTCATACAAGATAAGCAAATAAACCTAAACGACACTAAACGTTTCTACTATTAGGTGTTGGCGAACTTAGGTAAGTTCGTCTGTTTGGTCATGGGTGAACATAGTAAATTCGCTATCTTAAAATGTGATAAGTTCTCCTTCTTAGGCGAACTTAAGCAAGTTCGCTTCTTTTGGAATTTAGGCGAACTTAAGAAAGTTCGCTTCCTTTGTACATTGGGCGAACATGGTCTAGTGAACATATCAATTTCGCCACTAAGTGGCTCCAGTTCGCCTGCACGGCTTTCTTCCACAATCAGAACCCTAAACCGGGTCGACTGTTTTCAAGTTCTTCAAGCCCTTAACTTTTTACATCCAAAACGTTCTATTTTCATTCATGGCTTAAATATTTGGTTTGTTTTGTATTCCATACGTAAAAACCATGTATGTATATAATTTTAACTTGAAACCGAAAAACTATTAAAAACTCAGATTTAGAGGTGATATTTACCTCTTGGAGTCCAGTTTCTGTTATACGTTGTTGAGACGATGAGAGATGATTCCCGAGCATTTGAGCCTTCACCTTTCGGTTTCTCTCTCTAAACAAGTTTACACGTTCTCTTTCTAGAACTTTCAACAATGAAGATGAAGGAGGAGGGTGTGGCGAGGTTGCTGATTAGGAGAGTCCTCCCCTTCCTTGTTCTCGGCCCATGAGCCACATTCTCGGCCCATGTTTCTTTTCCTCTTGCGTTGCTATTATTGGTCCGACTTTATTACATTATCTGTATTTATTAATTTTAGCGATGTTACAGGACGACAACCGAACGATATTCGAGTAGATAGCTGGAAAACTTCGAATTGGGTGGTGGGGGACGATGTGTAGTGATGGTGTTATTATGTTCTGTTTTTTTTATTATTTTGAGTAAATTACATAAATTGTTTTTTGGTTTGTAAAAGTGTAAAAGAGTCATTTTAAACAAATTTATTAACAGAGGTCAGTGAAATGTTTTACAAATCGATAACCGCATATTCCAAACATGTTATCTTTCAAATTTAAACCCCAAACTTAGTTTTACAAAACCAGATGGACTTTTTATGTAATTACTCCTTTATTCATTACAACAATTAATTTATTTCTGTCTATGTCACATGTGAAGAATAAAAGTAGTAATTATAAACAGAAAAGTCAATGATAATATCCTAAAATATCATATTTATAACCATTGATATATTATATATACGTTACCTGGTATATGTTGTCCTTATGTGTCTTCTTCAAATCGAAAATATCATATTGTTAACGTTTGAAGACTTTCTAACTAACACGTTTTTGGCATTTTCATCTACATTTTTACTTCCTAAGGAGTCAATTTGGGTACAACAATTTCCCGAAGTGTAAATCAGCTATATATATTATACATGATGAAAAAAGTAACAATAGGTCATGCCCAACATATTATGCATTATGTTATTACATCAATGACTTGCGACGCAATTTGTTACCCGTTTATATTCTATTTCGATGTAATATTTAACTTTTCTAATAAAATTAAACAATTATCTATAAAAAAAACAATAGGTGGTGTTTGGATTGAGGATTTTAAAATTCTATAATAAAAATGCATGGCATAGATTATATAATTAAACTATATCCTAAAACTAGATGTATATTCAGATTCCATCATCAAAAAATAAACAAGACTTTAATGCTTACCATATATATGGGTGTGTATTGATTTACCAAATTCATAAAGCGCATTATTTTATTTGTCATCATGTGTGTAATGAACATTAAAAATCCATCTACTAACTCTAAAATATAAAACTATATTGTGATGTTGCAAAGAAGATGTTAAAATAGTAATCTTAAAGACACCATATTCTTAGTCAGCGTACGAAACCATTTGGATGTGTGCTGTGGACCAAAGTCTAAAGGTGCTAGAGCATCTGCATTCCCCCCCACCTTATATCATAAATTACAGACAAGTCTTGGCCGGGTTGCGTTACTCAACTTTCTTTTATTATTATAACTAGGTTAGAATTCCGTGTATTACACGATATTGTATATTAAAAAAGATATAACTTATAAATTTATAAATACGTCATAACTTGTCAGACTATTATGATTATCTCGAGATATATCAAGTGAAAATGTGTGTGTATATAACAAATTAATTATATTTTGATTTCCTGTTATATATTTTTATTTAATATAATTAGTATTCTTCCTTAATAATATATTTAAATTATCATTATTATTTAATAAGATATATGTTCATTTATTAGGAGAGAGAGGCGTGAAAATTAATGTGAGAAGGCACAAGGAAGTGACAAGTGTCCACGTTAAAACTTTATTTATTAGTATAGATATAGATGTCACGATGAGTTGAATTCAAAATAATTATTGGTTTTTGGGTAAAAAACATTTGAAACTACAACTATCGACACGATTAATCTCTATCTATAAACTAATTTCGTGTGCTCTATTCAGGTTTGAATTGTTTCCAAGATAGAACAAAACAACAAAAAAAATATACCGTCAACATTTTACGAGTGATAAACAGATGAGATTTATGGTGTTTTCAAAGAATTCACGTAAGTAAAAATCCAAAATCAAATCATTGATAAAACCAGAATCAGTTCTTCGATTCGTTCCTTCCACCGTAAATTTGCGATTGTAACTCATTAAAATTGATTTCAATCCGTGTGACCAGGTGCGATTGGTTCTATCCGATTTTTACGAATCTAAAGAAGAAACCAATTTAACGTTGAGAGGATTGAATAACAAGGAATTGGGGGGTTGCTGATTTGGTGTGTGCGTGTGACGGTGAAAAAGGAGGGAAGGCGATTAGGGTTGGGATAAAAAGGCTGATTAGGGTTGGGATAAAAAGGCTGAGCGGATTCAATTAGTGTCCTGTTTCAAGTTGAGAGCATTCAATTCATGTCCTGTCACACCCCCAATTTCAACTAACGGAGTTTTACCGTTTGGGAAGTGACGAACCAGGATCTCAGACATTAGTTACTTTGAACGACTCTACATGGGACTCAAAATGAAAATATCTTTTAAATCAGAGTATCAATGCGGAAGCGTAAAGAAAGTAAATGCGCAAAATACACGCGCCCAAAACCAAAGTCCAAAAGTCTCAAAAGTCAAAACCAAACAAAGTACAATAGAATAATTCAACCAAACATAAATAGACACAAAGCAAAGCAGTTGAATCCCATGCATGCCCTAACGTGCACCTGTGTCTTAGCTTAGCGTCCTGAGAAAACATGTAAGAAAAGTGTCAACACAAGGTTGGTGAGTTCACAGGTTTCAAATAAATACATAAGCGTTTACCAGATTTATGATCATTCAATATGTATCTATAGGTAGCTAACCTATGTTCATGTTTAGCTCAAGTGCTCGCAACCGAAACTGACTGTTTGTTTATTGCCTCCTGTCAGGTCTATCAATACTGACCATGTGAGTAGGCTAACATTTCACCCGTTCGATATCCAATCGAGTTAGCGCGACTAACGCGGGTGGGATTTGTCAAACCCAGTAGTACTACTAAACAATACCTCGCTAAGATCCATATTAACGGTTCGAGATAAGATGAGGACTTTCTGTGATAGCGTGTTACACTTAGCTTTAACATTGATAGCATATGAAATACAAAATCTCAAAAGCAGTTTAAGCATGTTTTCTCCCCCAAGTGAAAACAGTAAAAAGGGGCCGTGAAAACTCACCTGCGTTGCGTTGTAGGTAGTATCACACAAAAGGATAGTTGGAACCACGTGTGTAAGTCTCAAACGACTTACGAATGCCCTAAAATTATAAACAAATAAATTAGGGATAAAATGGGAATTGTGACAACGACACGGACGACTAGAATGCCCTAACGCATTCTAAGGATTTAAGAATAAACGAACGTGTCGACGGAGTTTTATATATATATATATCTTATTGTAATGATTTTAGGAAATTCGCGTTACGCGTCGAATGTTGATAACGGATAATAATTAAATAATTATTTTAATGCGATTGAGTCGTTTACAAAGATTGGGAACATAATATAATTTATATATTATTTTTAAGTACGAAGGATTTACTAAATAATCCTTGGAGTGGAAAAATAATAAATATATTATTTTTAATCGGGGTAAATAACGTAGGTAAATAATATAATATTGTATGTATTATTTATATTTTTTAAAACAAATGTCACACCAGGAAATTGAATGAGTTGAAAATAATATAATTTATATATTATTTTATTAACATCGAATACGGGTTGAAAATAATATTATTATATTATTTTATACGAGATTACGGTTTGAAAATAATACGAACACGATATTTTTAAAAGTGGAAATACAATTTGTTACAAAATTCGAACCCGAGCCCACGGGTTGTTTCCCGGGCTAAAACACATTTATATAATAATATAATATTATAGGGTTTGATTTTTATTAATTAAATATTAATAGAAAAATGTTTAAAAATAATTGTGGGAGCCCGGTCTCGAACCCGGGTCTCTCCAACACACGCACACAACTCTAACCAGTCCCGGCCAATAGGCTATCGCACACAAACCCGGAATAAAATGGTTTTAATACTAAACACCCCTGTGTTCTTCCTCTATGTCGCGACCCGAACCAAACACCCTCCAATCCGTCGATTTTGACAACCATCGAACCAATTGATACAAGGGTTATATTCTTTACAAGATTTCGAACCTGGGGTGAGTTTTAATTTGAAAAACATCAAGTTCTGAAATCGATTAATTTGAGATTGAAGGCCGAAACCCTAATTTGAAAACGTGGGATCGATTTGAATATTTCTGATGTTAGAAATCCTTGAAATCATGGGGCTTTTACTCATTTGCTCATTGCGAATCTAACCAAGTAATTTAATTTGATTGTGGTTGAGTTTAAGGTCGAAACCCCCAAATCGATTTTATGAAGAACCCTAGATTCCAGGTCATGGTCAATTCGATATTATGGCAGTGAATTGGCATAGGGCTTTCATCAAATGGAGGATTACGAATCTAATGATATAATTTAATTGTATTTAAACAGGTTCTAAAATAAAGTTTGATTAAATCGGTTTCGTATGAACCCTAGAATCTTGATTGGGTTCAATTTGCTAATGTAAACCCCGATTAGGTTAGGGCTTACGATCTTGATGTAAAAATGAAGCTAAAGGATGTAAGAGTTACCAGAATAATGCTCGAATTGGTAGTGTACTAGTAGAACAGGTGCCGACCGAGAATGGTTTGCTCTCCGACGAGTGTGGATGCTTCTCCGATCGATTCAACGCGTGCAGAAGCTTCACAGAGGTTCGTCAAGTGTGTGCAGGAGTTTAATTTGTGAAAATGATACATGGTTTTGATCAATTTGATGATCGGGGATGATAGAGGTGATGGTTACGTTATTATTGTTCATAATTGGTGTTAATTCGAGTTAATGGTAGTGTAATAGTTCTAATGATGTGCGTTTATGACAGGGATCGTGTATTTCGGTTACAACCTCTATGAATTTCCGCCGTGGAGTTCAATTTTGAGTCAAGAATTCACGGGTTTGACTTTTAAAAGTCAAACTGAACACAAAATATTTATAATTTTGACTTAGAAAGTCAATCAAACAGGTTTAGGGTAATTACAGTCCTAGTCCTTGTATTTTTGAGTTGATATTGTGACCGAATTAGTACTTGGAGTTAGATTTGATTAACGGGGTTAAGTTTTTAATAAGAAACTTAACGGAATAGTTAACGGGGTTAACCTAAAAAGTCGGATTGTCACATCATTCCCTAGTTGAAAGAATTTTCGTCCCGAAAATTAAATTAAATAAAATTTTTTTTCTGGGGTTTCACATCTTTCCCTAGTTGAAAGAATTTTCGTCCCGAAAATTAAATAGTACCTGAAGAATTTGACGCGGAGTGCTTGAACATATTAGGATATTTGCGCATCATCTGATCCTCGTGCCCCCAAGTGAATTCCGGTCCGCGTTTCGAGTTCCAACGAACTCTGACATTAGGGATCTTACTGTGCTTTAACGTTTTAACTTCCCTATCCATAATTTCCACAGGTTCTTCGATGAAACGTAACTGTTCATCAACGTGTAGTTCCTCAAGAGGAACTGCGAGAGATTCGTCAGCTAGACATTTCTTCAAATTTGAGATGTGAAAGACGTTGTGTACACCACTCAGTCTTTAAGGTAAGTCAAGTTGATACGCTACTGGTACGATTCTCTTTAATATTTTGAAAGGTCCAACATAACGAGGATTCAGTTTACCTCGTTTCCCGAAACGAATGACACCTTTCCAAGGTGAGACTTTGAGTAAGATCATGTCACCTACTTGAAACTCCAAAGGTTTACGACGCTTGTCGGTATAACTCTTTTGACGATCACGAGCTGCCGCCATACGGTTTCTAATTTGGACGATCTTTTCGAAAGTTTCAAATACCAGTTCAGGACCTGTGAGTTGGCTATCTCCAACCTCGGTCCAACAAATGGGAGAACGACATTTCCGTCCATAAAGTGCTTCAAATGGAGCTGCCTTGATGCTAGTGTGATAGCTGTTGTTGTAGGAGAACTCCACCAACGGTAGGTAAGA
The DNA here is from genome assembly GCA_023525975.1 of Smallanthus sonchifolius. Lineage (NCBI taxonomy): Eukaryota > Viridiplantae > Streptophyta > Magnoliopsida > Asterales > Asteraceae > Smallanthus > Smallanthus sonchifolius. Next base: position 31,417,458 of record CM042040.1, read on the forward strand.
CTCCCAAGTGTTATCGAAATCGATCACACAAGCTCGTAGCATGTCCTCCAGAGTTTGGATAGTACGTTCAGTTTGGCCATCAGTTTGAGGATGGTATGCTGTGCTCATATCTAGACGCGTGCCTAAGGCCTTATGTAACGACTGCTAGAAACGAGAAGTGAATCGTGCATCACGATCCGAAATGGAGATTGGCACCCCGTGCCGAGAGACTATTTCTTTCAAGTATGTACGAGTAAGCTTATCCATTTTGTCGGTTTCCTTGATTGCTAGGAAATGAGCAGATTTTGTTAATCGATCAACAATTACCCATATAGTATCACATCCAGTAGGGGTTCGTGGTAATTTGGTGATGAAATCCATGGATATTTGTTCCCATTTCTACATGGGAATTTCTGGTTGTTGTAGAAGACCGGATGGTTTTTTGATATTCAACTTTGACCTTCGCGCAGGTCAGACACTTACTAACATAGGTGGCTATATCGGCCTTCATCTTCGGCCACCAATATAGTACTTTTAGATCATGGTACATTTTATCGGAACCCGGATGGATGGAGTAACGAGATTTATGAGCTTCATCCATGATTAGTTCCCTTAAGTTTCCGAACACTGGAATCCATATTCGTTCGACAAAGTAACGAATTCCGTCAGATTTTACCTCAGGTTGTGCTTCCATGCCACGTGTACCTTCTAACGGTAGGTTATCTTCTTTCAAGGCTTCAAGTTGAGCACTACGGATTCTGTCAGGCAATCCAGGGTGAATAGTGAGTTGTAACGCTCGAACTCGCTTGGGTTTCGTTTCCTTTCGGCTTAGTGCATCAGCCACAACGTTAGCTTTACCCGGATGATACCGGATCGCACAGTCGTAATCATTTAAAAGTTCAACCCAACGACGTTGTCGCATGTTCAACTCCTTCTGCTCGAAGATATGCTGGAGGCTTTTGTGATCGGTGTAGATGGTGCATTTGGTACCGTTCAAGTAATGTCTCCATATCTTAAGTGCAAAAACTACTGTTCCCAACTCTAGATCATGAGTGGTGTAGTTTTTCTCGTGAATCTTTAACTGACGTGAAGCGTATGCGATTACCTTCTCGCGTTGCATTAAGACACAACCCAGACCTTGAATAGATGCATCACAATACATTACAAAATCACCGGTTCCGTCTGGAAGAGCTAAAATAGGTGCACTGCAAAGTTTCTGTTTGAGGTATTGGAAAGCTGACTCTTGGTTATCGCCCCAATTATAGGCTTTTCCTTTTTGAGTTAGGGCGGTGAGAGGTTGTGCAATCTTTGAAAATCCTTCGATAAAACGACGGTAATATCCAGCCAATCCCAGAAATTGTCGCACCTCAGTCGGAGTCGTCGGTGCCGCCCAATTCTTGATGGCTTCTATTTTAGATGGGTCGACATGTATCCCTTTCTCATTAACCAAATGCCCTAGAAACTGAACTTCCCGGATCCAAAATTCACATTTGGAAAACATAGCATACAGTTGTTCTCGCTTAAGTAGTTCCAAAATTAGGCGTAGATGTTCCTCATGTTCCTCCTTGTTCTTGGAATAAATGAGGATGTCGTCGATGAAAACGATAACGAACTGGTCAAGGTAAGGCTTACACACACGGTTCATGAGATCCATGAATACCGCAGGTGCGTTGGTTAACCCGAAGGGCATGACCATAAATTCGTAATGGCCGTACCTCGTTCTGAATGCAGTCTTAGGGATATCTTCTTCTCGGACTCTTAACTGATGATAGCCGGACCTAAGATCTATTTTGGAATAGAAACTTGATCCTTGGAGTTGATCAAAAAGGTCATCTATACGAGGTAAAGGGTAGCGGTTCTTGATTGTGACTTTATTCAGCTCCCGGTAATCAATACACATACGGAAAGTACCTTCCTTCTTTTTGACAAATAATACCGGAGCTCCCCACGGTGATGAACTAGGTCGGATGAAACCTTTATCCAATAAATCTTGCAATTGAGTGGACAGTTCCTGCAATTCACTGGTGCCAGTCTGTAAGGTGTCCGAGCAATTGGTGCTGTTCCGGGTGCTAGATCAATTTGGAATTCAACTTGACGGTGCGGTGGCAGACCGGGCAGATCCTCGGGAAACACTTCCAAAAATTCACGCACAACGGGAATATTTTCGATCTTCTTTTATTCTGAGGGCTGCTCAGCAACAAGGGCCAAAATAGCCGTATGCCCCTTTCGAAGACATTTTTGTGCTTTCATGAAGGATATAATTCCCATGACTGCACCAACTCTTTCGCCTTGGATGGAAAAGGGTTTCTCCATTCGAGAGAGGTATACGTACAATCTTCTCACGACAGATAATTTCGGCTTGGTTTTTAGATAACCAATCCATGCCGACAATTATATCAAAACTACCAAGTATGACCGGCATAAGGTCGATATCAAATGTATGTGTAGCTAGCTCAAGTTTACATCCTTTAAGTATGTGAGTTGCCTCAATTATTTGACCGTCAGCTATCTCTATTGTATACTTATCTTCTAATAGAGATGAAGTTCCTTTTATCATATTACTAAATTTCTTAGATATAAAACTTCTATCAGCACCGGTGTCAAAAATGATAGAAGCAAAGAAATTATTTACGAGGAACTTACCGGTGACCACATTATGGTCGTAACGGGCTTCTCCAGATCCTAGTACGAAGGCTCGTCCCTTCGCACCATTTCCTCCCCCATTGCCATTGTTACCACCATTACCATTGTTATTCTGGTTAGGGTTGTGATTTCCATTACCCCCTTTCTTCAACTGAGGACAGTTCTTTTGGATATGCCCTTCCTTTCGACACTCAAAGCAAGCCCTAGTAGATCCTGGTTGTTGAAAGGGTTGTTTAGTTTGTAATTCACCCCTGCAGTCCTTAGCAGCATGGCCTATTTTACCGCACCTCTGGCAACGATTGCATAATCCAAAGTGGTGCAAGTTACACTTGTTACACTTCGGGGACTTCCCCTCATAACCACCCTGGTTTTGGCCAGAAGAGGTCGGCTGATTGAAGTTCTTGGTAGGCTCAAATCTACGCTGTTGCTGTTGTTACGGTTGGTTAAACTAGGGTTGGTTGGATTGAGGTCCTTTGGAGTGGGAGTTGGAGTGGTTGTGGGTGTTGGAATGGTGATCGAACTTGCGTTTGTGGCTGTCGGTGGGTTTAGCAACTGAACCTCTCGGAGGTAGGGTTCCTTGTGTCACCGCTTGGTCGGTTAACTTATGTGCAAGTCGAATGGTTTGTTGGATAGTGGCAGGATTGGATGAAGTAACCATGCTTTGTATTTGAGGCACCAGACCTCCAATGTAAAGCTCAATTATTTTGTAGTCAGGAGTTACCATATGCGGGCACATAGTAGCCAGCTCATGGGAACGCGTAGTGTAGAGTTCAATCTCAGAACCCTCCATCTTAAGGTTCCAAAATTCTCCCTCTAAATTCTGGATCTCATCGTGAGGACAATATTCCTCTTTCATCATTGCTTTAAATTCCTCCCACGGGAGTCCATTTGCCATTGCCAGTCCCAACATTTGAACCTGGGCATTCCACCATGTTAGTGCCGGGCCTTCTAAAGTTCCGGCGGCAAACTTCACTTGATTAGCCACGGGGCAGTTGCACATGGCAATTACCGATTCAACCTTCTCAAACCAGCGAAGTAATCCAATGGCTCCTTCAGCTCCACTAAAGGTGTGGGGCTTGCAATCCATGAATGCCTTGAAAGTGCAGGCTGGCTGTTGGTTTTGCTGATTTTGCTGGCCTGGATTTAGAAGTACAAATTGAATTGGAATTATAGAGTTTAGAAAAATGTTTTTAGGAGAAGGATTGACACTATTAGTCAATAGTTAAAGCATTTACCTGCAGCATTCTGTGCTGCTAGGGCCTCTGCCACACTATCATTTATCAATGCTGCTAGCTCTGCTGCCGTCATGTTAATGGTACCACGACCACTGGCACGGCCTCCGCGTCCTCTCCCAGACAAGATTCTTCACAATCACAAATGAAAAACAATGAGAAATATACCGCATATTAAACATTATTCAGGTACAAGTAAGGAGATACAACATCTAATATTTTGAAAATTAAATAAATTGTAAGGCTACAAAATAAATAACTCAAATATTAAACTTCTCATGCTTTTATTGGATGGGAACAACCTTACCCATCTAGGTTTGGAAAGATAAATAACATAGGCAAAAGCAAACATGAAAAGGAAGATAGGATAGGAAGGTCATCAAACATCTTCGTCATCGGAAGAAACATACGATTGCGCATCGTCTATCTCAACCGGTTCCTCTTCCACGGGCTCCTCCTTGAAAGGCTCTTCCTCAAAAGGTTCCTCCTCAAAAGGTTCCTCCTCATCGTCAGATACTGGAATATCTTCCGGAAATAGGACCGCTTGTAGTTGGGCTTCCAAGTGAGTCACCCTCTCTTGAAGGCCTTCAGCAGTGTGGTTTACCACATGTAGCTGAGCTTCCATAGCAGCTAGTCTCTCCAGAACTCCTTCCATATCATCATCCATAGTGTCAGCCCTCGTCTCTAGATGTGCCACACGATCCACTAAAAGGTTGTGGACATGGTCCGTTGCAGCTAGTTTGGTAGTCAAGTGTTCTACTCCTACCTTATTCTCCTCTACTTGGGGTCCATTCTTTAGAAGTGTAGGTATCTCCTCGGTGGCATCTTGTACAAAACTCAATTCCTTCAACATATAAGATACGAATGCTGCGAAAGCTTGTTCCATGGTGCATGGTAAGCTAGGTAGTGTAGATGATGAAGATGCAGATCCAAAGTAAGGTGATGGAACATCTCCCATCTCAATCCAGCTTTGGATTATATGTGGGTATACGTCCCAATTGAGAGCATAATCCAACGCTCGTGCGTTATTCGGTTCGCCTTGGTCAACTGAATGGTTACCCGAAGTAGGCCAGCGCCTTTTGGGTTCCGGGGATGAGAGTACAGGTGCCTTATGCCCTGATACGTTAGGTGATGGAGGTGGGGTTGACGACATGATCCTGCAACATTATGTAAAAGTACCAAACATCCAAATGACATGTAACTAATGTGTGAGGCTATAGTCTAGTATGCAATCCTAGATCTCTATAACCAATGTCTCTGATACCAATCTGTCACACCCCCAATTTCAACTAACGGAGTTTTACCGTATGGGAAGTGATGAACCAGGATCTCAGACATTAGTTACTTTGAACGACTCTACATGGGACTCAAAATGAAAATATCTTTTAAATCAGAGTATCAATGCGGAAGCGTAAAGAAAGTAAATGCGCAAAATACATGCGCCCAAAACCAAAGTCCAAAAGTCTCAAAAGTCCAAACGTCCAAACCAAACAAAGTACAATAGAATAATTCAACCAAACATAAATAGACACAAAGCAAAGCAGTTGAATCCCATGCATGCCCTAACGTGCACCTGTGTCTTAGCTTAGAGTCCTGAGAAAACATGTAAGAAAAGTGTCAACACAATGTTGGTGAGTTCACAGGTTTCAAATAAATACGTAAGCGTTTACCAGATTTATGATCATTCAATACATATATCTATAGGTAGCTAACCTATGTTCATGTTTAGCTCAAGTGCTCGCAACCGAAACAGACTGTTTGTTTATTGCCTCCTGCCAGGTCTATCAATACTGGCCATGTGAGTAGGCTAACATTTCACCCGTTCGATATCCAATCGAGTTAGCGCGACTAACGCGGGTGGGATTTGTCAAACCCAGTAGTACTACTAAACATTACCTAGCTAAGATCCATATTAATGGTTCGAGATAAGATGAGGACTTTCTATGATAGCGTGTTACACTTAGCTTTAACATTGATAGCATATGAAATACAAAATCTCAAAAGCAGTTTAAGCATGTTTTCTCCCCCAAGTGAAAACAGTAAAAAGGGGCCGTGAAAACTCACCTGCGTTGCGTTGTAGGTAGTATCACACAAAGGATAGTTGGAACCACGTGTGTAAGTCTCAAACGACTTACGAATGCCCTAAAATTATAAACACATAAATTAGGGATAAAATGGGAATTGTGACAACGACACGGAAGACTAGAATGCCCTAACGCATTCTAAGGATTTAAGAATAAACGAACGTGTCGACGGAGTTTTATATATATATATATATATCTATCTATCTTATTGTAATGATTTTTGGAAATTCGCGTTACGCGTCGAATGTTGATAACGAATACTAATTAAATAATTATTTTAATGCGTTTGAGTCGTTTACAAAGGTTGGGAACATAATATAATTTATATATTATTTTTAAGTACGAAGGATTTACTAAATAATCCTTGGAGTGGAAAAATAATAAATATATTATTTTTAATCGGGGTAAATAACGTAGGTAAATAATATAATATTGTATATATTATTTATAGTTTTTAAAACAAATGTCACACCAGGAAATTGAATGAGTTGAAAATAATATAATTTATATATTATTTTATTAACATCGAATACGGGTTGAAAATAATATTATTATATTATTTTATACGAGATTACGGTTTGAAAATAATACGAACACGATATTTTTAAAAGTGGAAATACAATTTGTTACAAAATTCGAACCCGAGCCCACGGGTTGTTTCCCGGGCTAAAACACATTTATATAATAATATAATATTATAGGGTTTGATTTTTATTAATTAAATATTAACAGAAAAATGTTTAAAAATAATTGTGGGAGCCCGGTATCGAACCCAGGTCTCTCCCACACACGCACACAACTCTAACCAGTCCCGGCCGCTAGGCTATCGCACACAAACCCGGAATAAAATGGTTTTAATCCTAAACACCCCTGTGTTCTTCCTCTATGTCGCGACCCGAACCAAACACCCTCCAATCCATTGATTTTGACAACTATCGAACCAATTGATAAAAAGGTTATATTCTTTACAAGATTTCGAACCTGGGGTGAGTTTTAATTTGAAAAACATCAAGTTCTGAAATCGATTAATTTGAGATTGAAGGCCGAAACCCTAATTTGAAAACGTGGGTTCGATTTGAATATTTCTGATGTTAGAAACCCTTGAAATCATGGGGCTTTTACTCATTCGCTCATTGCGAATCTAACCAAGTAATTTAATTTGATTGTGGTTGAGTTTAAGGTCGAAACCCCCAAATCGATTTTATGAAGAACCCTAGATTCCGGGTCATGGTCAATTCGATATTATGACAGTGAATTGGCATAGGGCTTTCATCAAATGGAGCATTAAGAATCTAATGATATAATTTAATTGTATTTAAACAGGTTCTAAAATAAAGTTTGATTAAATCGGTTTCGTATGAACCCTAGAATCTTGATTGGGTTCAATTTGGTAATGTAAGCCCCGATTAGGTTAGGGCTTACGATCTTGATGTAAAAATGAAGCTAAAGGATGTAAGAGTTACAAGAATAATGATCGAATTGGTAGTGTACTAGTAGAACAGGTGCCGACCGAGAATGGTTTGCTCTCCGGCGAGTGTGGATGTTTCTCCGATCGATTCAACGCGTGCAGAAGCTTCACAGAGGTTCGTCGAGTGTGTGCAGGAGTTCAATTCGTGAAAATGATACATGGTTTTGATCAATTTGATGATCGGGGATGATAGAGGTGACAGTTACGTTATTATTGTTCATAATTGGTGTTAATTCGAGTTAAGGGTAGTGTAATAGTTCTAATGATGTGCGTTTATGACAGGGATCGTGTATTTCGGTTACAACCTCTACGAATTTCCGCCGTGGAGTTCAATTTTGAGTCAAGAATTCACGGGTTTGACTTTTAAAAGTCAAACTAATCACAAAATTCTTAATTTTGACTTAGAAAGTCTATCAAATAGGTTTAGGGTAATTACAGTCCTAGTCCTTGTATTTTTGAGTTGATATTGTGACCGAATTAGTCCTTGGAGTTAGATTTGATTAACGGGGTTAAGTTTTTAATAAGAAACTTAACAGAATAGTTAACGGGGTTAACCTAAAAAGTCGGATTGTCACATGTCCTGTTTCAATGTATATAGTCTAGGCTCACTAATGCAACCTAGTTCGCTATAACCAATAGCCCTGGTATCAATCTGTCACACCCCGCCTAGGGCGGAAACACGGGGTGTAACGATTCATGTTGTTCCTAGTCTTTGATTACATCAAATGACTTCTAAATGCAATTATAATCAAAGGGTTTAAGTTACTATAGAAAAACACATATTGTTTTCAAGACATTACATTCCGAAAGTACCGCACTTAAAATCCAAAGTGTACGGCTTTTCAAACAATAAGTTTGTCGGCTATGAGGTAGATGTCCGTAGGTTACAAAAACTTCAAAAGGTGGTCTACATGCATACATGTCCTCTGTTCCATGTTTCTAGTTATCTGAGAAAACAAGTTTAAAAAGTCAACATAAAGTTGGTAATGTCACAGGTTTAGTTGAATAGGTTCTGTTGGACCACAAGATTTCAAGTTGTGTATTGTTCACTTGAGCAATGTCTGTTTTACGATTATTAATTAAACAATAGTATAAGTCTATTATCATTACCATGAGCTCCTGTAACCGAAACTCGACGTTTAGTTGTGCCTCAAGCTAATGTCCTTAACGCTAAACATTGTATAGTTGATGAAAATTATGCACCCACTTTGTCCTCAAATCAAGGTTAGAGCGCCTAACCACGGGTGGGGGTGTCAACCCAAATAGATTTATTCAGAATATCCACGTTTATATCATAACTAACGGTTACAGAATAAGAGGGGACTTTAAGCGTTAAACGAGTTTACTCATGTAACAATGTTGGTACTTGTGTCTAGTTTCAAGTTTAACAAGTTTCTCCCTCGTATGTTTAAAAATTACTTAAATCATAGTAAAAGTTGGGCCGTGAAGACTCGTCTTAGTTAACAAGCTAGTGAGTGATGATGTAAGTAGCAAAGTATGAATAAGAATAATTTATAAAAGTGTGGTCATAAAGACTCACCTTAGTTAACATGTATATAACCATTACCTTTACAAAATAAATATTTAGGTTTAATATGTATGCTTTATAAAAATAATTTATAAAATTCATTTTGCATGTAAGTTAATATTGCATGTCAAAATCCTTTTATATTTAATAAAAAATATAATAAAATCATTATTTTTTTCTTATGTTATTGATAAACAAAAATGATATACTAATATATTTATGAAAATAATGATTGATATTTAACCATTAAAACTATAATAATATTTAGGGTTTATATCCTGCGGTTTCTAACCGTCACCTTTTAACGTTAAAATACGTCTTTTATACATTATTCAAAATACGAGCGAGATATAACTATATTATAATAAATTCACCAACTACGTTAACTATATTAAATTTAGGACGAGTGTGCTCATGTAAAAAGTCAAGAGATAAGGTGGCAGAGTTAACATGTAACTCAGATTCACCACTTGACAACCCGCAATGCTTGATTATCACGTGAAATCACTAGAGAGTCTTGAATACACGAGACCCGGAGTCCACAAGCTCGAACCGAGAACCGCACAAAGGTGGTGGATGCTTGGTCTTGTTTCGCAAACAATAAGGGTGGGTGGTGGAGGTTGGGGTTGCCGTGAATAGGTAGGGAGGAAGGGGTGGTGTGCGGTGGAATGGGGTGGTGTTGTTGCTGTTGTTGCCAAGAGTCGAAGAGAGGGATGGGTGGGTTCGGTGTAGCAGAGAGAGAGCAAGAGATAGGATGTGTTGTGGGTGTGGTTTGGTGTTGAATGCATGCATGTATATATAGTGTCTTTCAAGGTTAATAACCCTTAGAACTTGTGTCTACAAGAGACATGTTTGTCTCCTTGAGACAAGCTTGTTAGGGAAAGAGAGGCAAGGGAAGGAAAAGAGGGGAGGCCCCCATTTGGGGTGGTTCGACCGAGAGGAAGAAGCACACGGGTTGGGGGGGGGGGTTAGGGTGGTGTTGAGTGTTACCCGGTAGTTCCAAGTTCGTTATAATATTCGCGCGCTATCGGTTTTTTATTTGTCGTTTCGTGTCGGAACGAGTCGAGTATATATATAGAAATATATAAGTTTAGTAATTCGGACATAATACGTTATCGTGTAATATGTTTAAAATTAATTTTCTTCTATATACGTATTCTCTACTATTAAAAATAAAGAGAATGTTTTTCGAGGGGGCTTATTTTATTAAATTTTATCACCAACGCATACGAGTATCGTTGTGTCTCAGAAATCTATAAAAATTCCTTCATAAGTTGCATAGTGGGTGGACTCTACTAGACCCGGTTAGACCTAATTAATTAATATTAAGTGTAATATGCATAGTCTAGTGTAATTATATTTAAATAATTGTTTGGTAAAGTTACCACTTGTTACATTCTCCCCAAGTTAGAAGAATTTCGTCCGGAAATTCAGTTGGTGTCATCTTCACTTGATGTCTCGTTGAATAACTAGGGATACTTAAGTCACTTGTAGTAGTAGCCAGAAAGGCATAAACGGTGGCAAGGGCTCGTGTCTGCAACAACTCCTCCCGTAAGGTAGCTGCCTCCTTCTATGCTGTCGTCACGAGGTGTGTAACCACAGCTAGGCTCTCCTATAGGTCATAGATACTCTAGTCAGCATTAATCAACCAATCATCTACTCCGCTAATCACCGCGATGCTATCCTTCATTTGGTCAAGGCGAGGGATCACATTGTGACAATTCGACTTTTCAAGTTAACACCGTTAGCAAATTCCGTTAAATATTAACCGAGTTGACCCAATATTAAACCCCAAGGACCAATTCTGTCATTTCCTGATCTCAAACTTCAGGGACTCATCCTACCAAGTCCCTAAACTTAATATGTTGACTATTGAAAGTCAAAATTGAAGGGTTTTGTTTTCTGTTGACTTTTACAAAGTAAAACTCGCAAACATTGATCCTAATTCGAGAATTATAACCGAATTTTGCTTGATTTCGTAATTGATTTGATCATTATTAGCAGTTTTGACATCATTGAGCCTTAATCATCGTCATTACATTCGAATTAAACTCAATTATGAGCTTTAAACCCGTAACCGTCGACCTTTGCCGTTTATCTATCAAATTCGATGAATTCCGATGTTACTTTTACAAATTGAGCGTACACAATCTATCACACCCCAACTTCAACTAACGGAGTTTTACCGTTTGAGAAAGTGACGAACCAGGATCTCAGATATTAGTTACTTTGAACGACTCTACATGGGACTCAAAATGAAAACATCATAATAATCAGAGATTCAATGCGAAAGTGTAAAGAAAGTAAACGCGCAAAACACACGGGCCCAAAACAATAGTCCAAAAGTCCAACCAAACCAAGTACAATACAAAATAATCCAAACAAGTATAAATAAGTTATAATCAAAATAGTTGAATCCCATGCATGACCTAATGTGCACCTGTGTCTTATCTTAGTGACCTGAGAAAACATGTAAGAAAATATGTCAACACGAGGTTGGTGAGTTCACAGGTTTCAATATATGTAAATAAGCATTTACCAGATTTATGTTCATTCTGTATGTATCTATAGGTAGCTAACCTATGCTCATGTTTAACTCAAGCGCTTGCAACCTAAGTTGACTGTTTGTTTATTTGCCTCCTGCCAGGTCTATCAACACTGGCGGTGTGAGTAGGCTAACATTTCACCCGTTCGATCTCTAATCGAGTTAGCGTGACTAACGTGGGTGGGATTTGTCAAACCCAGTAGTACTACTAAATATTACCTCGCTAAGATCCATATTAACGGTCCGATATAAGTTGAGGACTTTCTGTGATAGCGTGTTACGCTTAGCTTTAACATTGATATCATATGAATTACAAAATCTCAAAATCGTTTAATCATGTTTTCTCCCCCAAGTTAAAACAGTAAAAAGGGGCCGTGAAAACTCACCTGCGTTGCGTTGTAGGTAGTATCACACAAAGGATAAGTTGGAACCACGTGTGTAAGTCTCAAACGACTTACGAATGCCCTAAAATTATAAACACATAAATTAGAGATAATAATGGGAATTGTGACGACGACACAGAAAGTTAGAATGTCCTAACGCATTCTAAGGATTTAGGAATAAACAAAAGTGCCGACGGAGCTTTATCTATATAAATATATACATATCTTATTATATCTAGCTTAGGGAATTTGCGTCACGCGCCGAATGTTGATAACGGATAATAATTAAATAATTGTTTTTATGCGTTTGAGTTGTTTACAAAGATTAGGGAAATAATATAATTTATATATTATTTTATTAATATTGGTTACGGGTTGAAAATAATATGCTTATATTATTTTATACGAGATTACGGTTTGAAAAATACATAAATACATATTTTTTTTAAAAGTGGAAATACTAGTAAAATTTGTTACAAAGTTCAAACCCGAGCCCACGGGTTGTTTCCCGGGCTAAAACTCATTTATATATTATTATAACAATATAGGGTTTGATTTTTAATATTTAAATATACCAAAAATTGGCTTAAAAATAAATTGTGGGAACCCGGTCTCGAACCCGGGTCTCTCCCACACATGCACAAGTCTCTAACCAGTCCCGCCCACTAGGGTATCGCGTTAGATACCCGGATCCAAAGGCTTTTAACAAACAACTAACGGGTGTTCTTCCTTTTTACGCGAAACCAGAACCAAATCAGTCCCAAAACCCACCAAATCGATCAAGATTCGAATCCAAAGTTCAGGGGTTTTTAAAATCGAGTATAGACGAGTGTGTGCGAGAGTTTAATTTGAAAATCATAAATCATAGGGCCGTTAAATTTCCAAATCAATTGCCAAAACCCTAGTCTTGAACACAGAATAAATTTGATAAAATCTTGTAATAACAGTTGATGAATTCATGGGGCTTTCAAAGAGTGATTCATGAGGCGATACTTAAGGATAGTACGATACTCCACCGGCGACATATGTTGGCCTAGCCCATCTATAGGGATCGCAAGAAGGTAATCTTGAGCATGCGGTTCATTGTAGAGAGCTCCCGGGGTTCAAGTATCGACACGACTTGGTTAGGGATGTTCTTTTTGACATATTTAGGCGTGCCGGGGTTTCTACTAAGAAAGAGGCACCAGTGAATTTCTTGACGGACCCATTGGAAGGAAGATCAACACTTAGACCCACTGACATTTTGGTCTTTGGGTGGATAGGTGGGGAACATGCGTGTGTAGATCTAACAGGGGTCTCCCCTCTAGTGGGCTTGGGAGTTAGTGCTTTCACGGTGAGTCAGGCTGCTCTAAAAGCTGCTTCAAGCAAAGTAACCAAACACGAGAAAGCGTGTCTTGACAACCAACACGTGTTTATACCATTTGCTTTTGACACTTTTGGTTTCCTTGCACCAGAGGCCGTGGAGTTACTTAACCGAGAACAGCGGGTCATGCATAGTAATGTTATGACCCCAAGATCTGTAGATGTAGTTTTTAAAAGACTTGGTTTTGCTATTCAAAAAGGGTTGGCGGCGCAGCTTGTTGCCCGTTTGCCTTCTATCTCTATGTAATTTCCCTTTTGGAGTTGTGTTTTAATATTATAATGAGAATTTGAAGAGTGATGGATTGCGAACCTATCCCCATAAATTAATTGAATTAAAATCGTGCCGAGGTTAGAGTTCGATTAACCAATCCTGACGAAGAACCCTAGTTATCAGATAGCTGTGAAATCGATGATAAATGTTCCAATTAAGATGGGGCTTTTAAAGTGTAATTGTTTGCGAAACTAACCATATAGTTCAATTTCATTTTGAATAACCATAGGTTCGAAATCCCCAAATTGAATAAGGACGAACCCTAGAATTCGGATTATGAAAACTTCGATGATAGAATGTTAAATTGATAAAGAGATTTTACTCTGTGAGTTGTTGCCAATCTACAGGTGTTAATTGATTGGATTAATAATACGTTTAGAATAGGGTTCAATTAAACGGGTTTCGTATGAACCCTAGAAATCGGTTCATGATTAATTCGACAATGTAAGCCCTAATTAGGTTAGGGCTTTCATTCTACAGACTAAAAAGAATCAGAGGAGTGTTTTAATTACCCGATTGGATGTCGGGTTGATAGTGTTCGACCAAAACTGAGTCCGACGACGGCGGGTTTGATCTCCGATGCTTCTGACTGTTTCTCCGGTGCAACTGATGTAGGCAAAATCTTCTGGGGAACTCGAACAAGGTGTGCAGTGAGTTTGGTTTAGAAAATGGTAGGACCACTGCTTGAATTGATCGATCTTTGTTATGTGTTCGCCGGTTATAACTCGCATGACAATAATGAGGTTTAATTCGAATAAATGTTGATAATTAGAGGCTTTAATGCTGAATGTTAATGATGTTAATGCCCAATTCGGTTATAAGTTTAAACAAATTTTAGCTATAATTCAAGAATTTGGATCAACACACACACACGGTTTGACTTTTAGAAAGTCAACAGGACGTGATTTTGACCTTCCTAGGTCAACAAAAGGAGTTTTGCCAAATCACCACATTAGTCCCTGAAGTTTGAGTTGGAATGATGATAGAATTAGTCCTTGGGATTTAATATCGAGTTAACTGGGTTAGGTTTTAACAGGAAACTCAACGGAATTTCTAACGGAACTAACTGAAAAGTCCGGATTGTCACACACACCTTATTCGCATCTGCTAGAACCTGTTGCTCAATCCAATTCGACCGGAGAAGCTGTTGGAATCGCCGGAGATCAACCCCGTCACCGTCGGCAACCGTTTTAGTCGAGCTCAGTCGATTCGAAACCTATGCTGGTAACTGAACTCTTCCTTAGCTTCGTTTTAATCGTTGGAACAAAAGCCCTATGAAAATTGGGGCTTACAACATCAATTCGACCAAGATTCAGATCCTAGGGTTCATGTATAACCGAATTAATCGAACCCTACCTTAAAATGTGTTTAAATCCAATTAACTTATATCATTAGAATTGTAATCATCCGTGTAATGAAAGCCCTATATCAATTTAATCTCAGAACATCGAATTGATCTTGATCCGGAATCTAGGGTTTGTTCATATGCAAATTTGGGGGTTTTGATCTTAGAGACAACGTAAATGGAATTAAACCACATCCATAGTTTCACAATGATCTATATAGTAAAAGCCCCATGATTCCATTGAGTTTTAACATTCAATTTTATCAAATTAATTCCATGGTTTAATCTAGGGTTTCGGTTCTAGTATCTTCAATTAAACGACCTTAAGCTTGTTGTTTTTCAAATTGATTTCACCAACAGATTCGTAATTACCCGATTAACAAAACCCCTAAACGTTTGAATCGAATCAGAGTCGAAATCGATGGGAATTAGAGTGGGTTTTGGTTCGGTTCACGCTAAGGGGGGGGATCACAGTGGGTTTGTTGATTAAAACCATTTCGGTACGGATCCGTATGCGATACCCTAGCGGGCGTAACTGGTTAAGTGTGTGTGCTTGTAGGGGAGAGACCCGGGTTCGAGTCTCTCCACCTGTTTTTAGTTTTAAATTAATTTTTGAGTATTATTTTAATATAAAAACCAAACCCTATATTATTATATTAATATGTAAATGTGTTTAAACCGAAAAAATCACAAGTAGGCTCGGGTTTGATTTTATAAACCATTTTTATATACATTTTATACTTTTATAATAATAAGTAAATATTACTATTTAACCCATAACCTCGAATAAAAATAATATGAATTATATTATTTTCAAACCGTAACTCCTACTAAAATAATATATTTATATATATTATTTTCACCGTGTTTCAAAATATTGAGAAACATTCAAACTTATAAATAATATAATTATTTATATTGTTACCCACACATATGTTCTCGAATAAAAATAATTATTTATTATTTTGCCACAAAGTTTACTATTGTGTTATTTCTTAAACTTATGAATAATATATTAAATTACATTGTTATCTTAAATCACTATTAAAGGCGCAAACGTATGGATATATATTATTTTTTTACCGTTCGTCACGTAATGTATTTATCGTATTTATTAACTAAGAATTCTTTCCCGTGGACACGTTCGTCTACACTTTGATCTTTAGAGCATTTCCTTTATGACGTTCCTCATTCCGTGTCGTCGTCACATATCCCATTTTATCCCTAATAATTATGTTGTAATTCTAGGGCATTCGTGAGCCGTGTCGGGCTAACGCTTGAGATTCCAATCTCATACTTGTGTGATTACTTCCTACGCAATCAGGTGTGCTTTCACGGCCCCTT
Organism: Smallanthus sonchifolius; assembly: GCA_023525975.1. Taxonomy (NCBI): domain Eukaryota; kingdom Viridiplantae; phylum Streptophyta; class Magnoliopsida; order Asterales; family Asteraceae; genus Smallanthus; species Smallanthus sonchifolius. The sequence continues at coordinate 31,433,642 of CM042040.1, forward strand.
TTACTGTTTTAAACTAGGGGAGAAAACATGTCATAAATACTTTTGATTTTTGTATGACTATGCGTACACATTATCCTTAAAGTCCTCACATTGGACCGTTAATATGAAAATAGCGAGGTAATTTGAGTAGTAGTATTGGGTTTAACAAACCTCACCCGCGTTAGTCGCGCTAACTCGATTGGAGGTCGAACGGGTGTAACATTGACCTAATCATGCACCATGATGGTGGGAGGCATATAATCAGTTAGCTTTCGGTTGCAAGCGCATTAGTAAACATGTATATGGGTTAACTACGTGTTGATATATATATTGAATGCACATTAATCTGTACATTAATCTGTTAATCATTATTACAATCTGAAACCTGTGACCTCACCAACCTCGTGTTGACATCTTTTCTTACATGTTTTCTCAGGTCGCTAAGTTAAGGCACAGGTTCACTTGTAGGACATGCATGGGGTCCTACATTTAAATTCTTATTTAATAAAACGTTTTGAACTGTTTCTATTTATTTATTTTGGATTGGACATTTGGGCGCGTTTGTTTTTTGCATTTACTTTCTTTTATTGCTTCCGCATTAACTCTGAACTTTTATGATATTTCTATTTATGTCCCATATAGTGTCGTTCAATGTAACTAATGACTGAGATCCTGGTTTGTCACTTCTCAAGCGGTAAAACTCTGTTAGTGGAATTTGGGGGTTGACAGATTGGTATCAGAGACATTGGTTATAGAGAACTAGGATTGCATACTAGACTATAACCTCACACATTAGTTACATGTCATAGACATTTGGATTTTGGCACTTATATATTACGTTACCGGACCATGTCGTCAACCCCACCTCCATCACCTAAGGCATCGGAACATGATGCACCTATCCTACCTTCCTCGGAGCCCAAAAGGTGCCGGACCAGTTCTAGTGATGATTCTGTTGAACAGGGTGAGCCTAGCCATATGCGGGCAAGGGATGAACCGCGCAATTGGGATTCGTACCCTAAAATGATCCAAAGATGGATCGAGATGGGAAATGTTCCATCACCTTATTTTGGTTCCACTTCTTCGTCATCCACTTTACCTAGCTTGTCATGCACCTTGGAGCAAGCTTTTGCGGCCTTTGTGATTTTTATGACTAAGGAATTAGGAATTATGAAGGACACCACTAGTGAGATACTCGGTATTCTACAGTGGGAGTCACAAATTGAGGAGAATAAGGAAGAGATATAGCTCTTGACCGCTGAGCTAGCAGTGACGGATCAGGTCCATAACCATCTAGTGGACAGAGTTCAACATTTAGAAGGGAGAGTGGACACCTCGGATGATGCTGCGGAAGGGATTTTGAGTAGAGTGGCACATCTGGAGGCCCAAATGGAGGCATCACTTTGGCAAGGAAATGCTTCGCTTTCTAACATCGAGGAGGAGCCATTCGAGGATGAGCCATTTGAGGATGGGCCATTAGAGGAGGAGCCATTCGAGGAGGAGACGGTTGAGATAAATGATGCTCTATCATGCATTTCCTCCGATGACGATGATGCTTGATGATTATTTTATCTTATCCTTCCTTTTATTTATCTTATGCTTTGTTTATGTTCTTTCTATTTCAAACTTAGATGGGTAAGGTTGTTCCCATTCAATAAAAGCTCATGAGAAGTTTAATGTTTTGAATTATTTATCTTGTAGTTTTACAACTTATTTAATTACGAAATATTAGATGTTGTGTTTGGTTATCACTTCCTTACTTGAACATATATAATGTTTGAAATGCGATATATCTCTCATTATTTTGTATTTGTGAATGTGAAGAATTATTTCGAGAAGAGGACGCGGAGGTCGTGCTGGTGGTCGAGGCACCATTAACATGACGACAGCTGAGCTGGCGACACTAATTAACGATAGTGTGGCTAAGGCCCTAGCAGCACTGAATGTTGCAGGTAAATACTGTAACTATTGACTAGTGAAGTCAATTCATCTCCCAAGGCGTCTTTCCCAAGCCTTATAATCTCGATCATATATTGTATTTCTAAATCCAGGTCAGCAGATTAATCAACCAGCATGTACATTCAAGGCTTTCATGGACTGCAAGCCCCACACATTCAGTGGAGCTGAGGGAGCTGTCAGACTGCTCCGATGGTTCAAGAAAGTTGAGTCTGTTTTCTCCATGTGCAACTGTACTCAGACGAATCAGGTCAAGTTTGCATCTGGTACTTTGGAGGGCCCGGCTCTCACATGGTGGAATGCTCAGGTCCAGATGTTGGGTCTAGCAATGGCTAATGCACTGCCATGGGAAAAGTTCAAGACAATGATGAAGGAGGAGTACTGTCCCCGAGATGAGATTCGGAAGCTGGAAGGGAAATTCTGGAACCTAAAAATGGAAGGTTCTAAAATTAAGCTTTACACTACTCGCTCCCATGAGCTTGCTACCATGTTCCCACACATGGTGACCCATGACTACAAAAGAATTGAGTTGTACATTGGAGGTTTAGTGCCTCAAATCCAGAGCATGGTAACCTCATCCAACCCTACTACCATTCTGCAGATAATCAGACTTGCCCATAAGTTGACCGATCAGGCGGTGACACAGGGAACTTTACCCCCGAGGGGTTCAGTTTCTAAATCCACCGAAAATAATAAGCGCAAGTTTGATCATAACTTCAGCTCCAACTCCAAGGGATCCCAGTTTAACCAGCCTCAGCAACAGCAGCGTAGGTTCGAGCCTACCAAACATTTCAACCAGACGACCCCTTCGGGTCAAAACCAGGGCGGTTATACGGGGAGAGCCCCTAAGTGCAACAAATGTAATTATCACCATGTCGGTGTTTGTAATCGTTGTCAGCGGTGTGGTAAGATGGGACCCTAAGTGCAATGGCTAATGCACTACCGTGGGAAGAGTTCAAGACAATGATAAAGGAGGAGTACTATCCTCGAGATGAGATTCGAAAGCTGGAAGGGAAATTCTGGAACCTAAAAATGGAAGGTTCTAAAATTGAGCTTTACACTACTCGCTCCCATGAGCTTGCTACCATGTGCCCACACATGGTGACCCCTGAAAACAAAAGAATTGAGTTATACATTGGAGGTTTAGTGCCTTAGATCTAGAGCATGGTAACCTCATCCAACCCTACTACCATTCAGCAGACAGTCAGACTTGCCCATAAGTTGACCGATCAGGCGGTAACACAGGGAACTCTACCCCCGAGGGGTTTAGTTTCTAAATCCACCGACAATAATAAGCGCAAGTTTGATCATAACTCCAGCTCCAACTCCAAGGGATCCTAGTTTAACCAGCCTCAGCAACAGCAGCATAGGTTCGAGCCTACCAAAAATTTCAACCAGACGACCCCTTCGGGTCAAAACCAGGGGGGTTATACGGGGAGAGCCCTTAAGTGCAACAAATGTAATTATCACCATGTCGGTGTTTGTAATCGTTGTCAGCGGTGTGGTAAGATGGGCCACACTGCGAAAGACTGTAGAGTTGTTCTTCAAAACAAGCAACCATTTCGACCCCAGGGATTTACAAGGGGATGTTTTCAGTGCGGCAATGAGGGACATATTTAAAGGAATTGTCCTCAGTCGAAGAAGGGTGGAAATGGTAATATGAATAGTAGCGGCAATGGAAATAATCAGGGCCACAACGGTAATAACAACAATCAAGGAAACAACAGCAATGGTGGCAATAATGATAATAATGGAGGGAATGGTGCAAAGGGACGAGCCTTCGTGCTAGCATCCAGAGAGGCTCGATATGATCATAATGTGGTCACCGGTAAGTTCCTCTTAAACAATTACTTTGCTTCTGTCCTTTTTTACACTGGTGCTGATAGGAGTTTTATATCTAAGAAGCTTAGGGATATAATAAAAGAAACTCCAACCTTGCTAGAAGCTAAGTACATAATAGAAATAGCTGATGGCCAAATTATTAAAGCAACCCAATTTATTAAGGGTTGTAAGCTTGAGTTGGATGGTCATAAACTTGATATTGACCTTATGCCGGTTACACTTGGTAGTTTCGATGTAATTGTTGGCATGGATTGGTTATCTAAAAACTAAGCCGAAATCATATGTCGTGAGAAAATCATCCGCATTTCTCTCCCGAGTGGAGAAACTCTTTCTGTTCAGGGCGAAAGGGGTGGTGTAGTCATGGGCATAATATCCTTCATGAAAGCACAGAAATATCTTCGAAAAGGCCATACTGCTATTCTGGCACTCGTCGCCGAGCAGCCATTTGAAGAGAAGAAGATTGATGATATTCTGATTGTTTGCAACTATCCGGAAGTGTTTACGGAGGATTTTCCTGGTCTGCCACCGCACCGTCAAGTTGAATTCCAAATCGATCTAGCACCCGGAGCAGCTCCAATCGCTCGGGCACCTTATAGACTAGCACCCAGTGAATTGCAAGAGTTATCCACTCAGTTACAGGAATTGTTGGATAAAGGTTTCATCCGACCTAGCTCAACGCCATGGGGAGCTCCAGTCCTGTTTGTCAAGAAGAAGGACGGGACCTTCCGCATGTGTATTGACTACCTTGAACTGAATAAAGTGACAATCAAGAATCGTTATCCTCTGCCTCGCATAGATGATCTCTTTGATCAACTACAAGGATCAAACTTCTATTACAAGATAGATTTTAGATCGGGTTACCACCAATTGAGAGTCCGGGATGAGGATATCTCCAAGACTGCTTTCAGGAAAAGGTACGGCCACTATGAGTTTATGGTCAAGCCTTTCGGATTAACCAACGCACCCGCGGTGTTCATGGACCTCATGAACCGTGTATGTAAGCCATACCTTGATAAATTTGTCATCGTTTTCATTGACGACATCCTCATTTATTCCAAGAACAAGGAGGAACATGAGGAACATCTACGATTATTTCTGGAATTACTAAAACAGGAGCAACTATATGCTAAGTTTTCCAAGTGTGAATTCTGGATTCGGGAAGTTCAATTTTAGGACATGTGGTTAATGAGAAGGGAATACATGTCGATCCATCAAAGATAGAAGCCATCAAGAATTGGGCAGCACCACTCCGACTGAGGTGCGACAATTTCTGGGATTGGCTGGTTATTATCGTCGGTTCATCGAAGGATTTTCTAAGATTACCCAACCTCTCACTACCTTAACTCAGAAGGGTAAAACCTATAACTGGGGCGACAACCAGGAGTCAGCATTTTAACACCTTAAGCAGGAACTTTGCAGTGCACCCATTCTAGCTCTTCCGGAGGGAACGGATGATTTTGTGGTGTATTGCGATGCATCCATTCAGGGTCTGGGTTGTGTGTTAATGCAACGAGAAAAGGTGATCGCATACGCTTCACGTAAACTAAAGATTCACGAAAAAAATTACACCACTCATGACCTAGAGTTGGGAGCCGTTGTTTTCGCGCTTAAGATATGGAGACATTACTTGTACGGTACCAAGTGCACTATCTACACCGATTACAAGTGTCTTCAGCGTATCTTCGAGCAGAAAGAGCTGAACATGCGACAACGTCACTGGGTCGAGCTCTTGAATGATTATGACTGTGCGATCAGGTATCATCCGGGTAAAGCTAATGTTGTAGCTGATGCCCTAAGTCGAAAGGAAACCAAGCCTAAACGAGTTTGAGCATTACAACTTACTATTCACATCGGATTACCTTACAAAATCCGTAGTGCTCAACTCGAAGCCCTGAAGGAGGAAAACCTACCGCTAGAAGCCAGACGCGGTATGGAAGAACAACTCGAGGTCAAATCTGACGGCATTCGCTACTTCGCTGAGCGAATATGGGTTCTAGTATTCGGAAACTTAAGGGAACTAGTCATGGATGAAACTCATAAATCTCGTTACTCCGTTTATCCCGGTTCTGATAAGATGTACCATAACCTAAATGTGCTATATTGGTGGCCAAAGATGAAGGCCGATATGGCCACCTATGTGAGCAAGTGCCTGACTTGCGTAAAGGTCAAAGTAGAATATCAAAAGCCTTCATGTCTACTCTAGCAACCGTAGATCCCCTTGTGGAAATAGGAGTAGATATCCATGGACTTTATCACAAAATTGCCACGAACTCCTACCGGATGTGATACCATTTGGGTAATCGTTGATCGTTTAACAAAGGCAACAGACAAAATGGAGAAGCTTACTCGTATTTATTTGAAAGAAGTAGTCTCTCGGCACAGAGTGCCAATCTCTATCATTTCGGATCGTAATGCACGATTTACCTCTCGTTTCTGGCAATCGTTACATAAAGCTTTAGGCACGTGTCTAGATATGAGCATAGCGTACCACCCTCAAACTGATGGCCAGATGGAGCGTACAATTCAAACTCTGGAGGATATGCTACGAGCTTGTGTGATTGATTTCGGTAACACTTGGGAGTCTCACTGTAACATCCGGCCTCTCGTACCATCAATATTGTCGCTTGGCCCCGTAAGAGGTCACATATTTGTTTTTGGTTGCTCGGGTGAAAACTTCCCACGGGGTCACCTATCCCTGATACTACTCCCACCTGAGCACGCTTAACTGTGGAGTTTTCATGTGCTCCACAGCCAACAAAGCCCATAACGCGTTGTTGATTTAAGAGGCAGGACATTTCTTATGAACCAAGGATCTCTTTTGTGCACAACCGATGTGGGATTTGCGTAAGGTGTTACAATCACCCCCCTTTTGGACTCATCGTCCTCGATGAGGTTTGCCCCACCATCCCGAACGACACAGGAGTGTCTCTGATACCATTTGTAACATACGGCCCCTCATACCAACAATATTGTCCGCTTTTCCCCTAAGAACTCAAGGATTTGTTTTTGGTTACCCGGGTGAAAACAATCCAGGGATTCGGTGACCTCCCTTGGATGTTTTCACCCGGGCAACAAAAAACAAATCCGTGAGTTCTTAGGGGCAAAGCGGACAATATTGTTGGTACGAGAGGCCGGATGTTACACTCACCTACCTCTGGTGGAGTTCTCCTACAACAACAGTTATCACACTAGCATCAAAGTAGCTCCATTTGAGGCATTATATGGACGGAAATGCCGTTCTCCTATTTGTTAACTTACGGGTCCTGAACTTGTACTTGAAACTTCTGAGAAAATTGTTCAAATTAGAAATCGTATGGCAGCAACTCGTGATCGTCAAAAGAGATATGCCGATAAGCGTCGTAAACCGTTAGAATTTCAAGTAGGGGATATGGTCTTGTTAAAATTCTCACCTTGGAAGGGTGTCATTCGTTTTGGGAAACGAGACAAATTAAATCCTCGTTATGTTGGACCGTTCAAGATAGTGAAGAGAATTGGCCCAGTAGCGTATCAACTGGACCTACCTGAAGGACCTTGTGGTGTACACAAAGACTTTCACGTCACAAACTTAAAGAAATGTTTAGTAGACGATTCACTCGCGGTTCCTCTTGAGGAACTACTAATCGATGAACAGTTGCGTTTCATCGAAGAACCCGTGGAAATCATGGATAGGGAAGTCAAAACGCTTAAGCGTAGTAAAATCCCTATTTTCAGAATCCATTGGAACACGAATCGCGGACCGGAATTCACGTGGGAGCGTGAGGATCAGATGATGCGCAAGTATCCTCATCTATTCAAGCACTCCACGTCAAACTCTTAAGGTACTATTTTAATTTTCGGGACGAAAATTCTTTCAACTAGGGGATGATGTGACATCCGGAAAATTTTTATTTATTTATTTAATTTTCGGGACGAAAATTCTTTCAACTAAGGGATGATGTGACAATTCGACTTTTCAAGTTAACACCGTTAGCAAATTCCGTTAAATATTAACCCAGTTAACCCATTATTAAACCCTAAGGACCAATTCTGTCATTTCCTGATCTCAAACTTCAGGGACTCATCCTACCAAGTCCCTAAACTCAATCTGTTGACTATAGAAAATCAAAATTGAAAGTGTTTTGTTTTCTGTTGACTTTTATAAATTCAAACTCACAAACATTGATCTTAATTCGAGAATTATAACCGAATTTTGCTTGATTTCTTAATTGATTCGATCATTATTAGCAGTTTCGACATCATTGAGCCTTAATCATCGTCATTACATTCGAATTAAACTCAATTATGAGCTTTAAACCCGTAACCGTCGACCTTTGCCATTTATCTATCAAATTCGGCGAATTCCGATGTTACTTTTACAAATTGAGCGTACACACACCTTATTCGCATATGCTAGAACCTGTTACTCAATCCAATTCGACCGGAGAAGCTGTTGGAGTCGCCGGAGATCAACCCCGTCACCGTCGGCAACCATTTTAGTCGAGCTCAGTCGATTTGAAACCTATTATGGTAACTAAACTCTTCCTTAGCTTTGTTTTAATCATTGGAACAAAAGCCCTATGAAAAGTGGGGCTTACAACCTCAATTCGATCAAGATTCAGATCCTAGGGTTCATGTATAAACGAATTAATCGAACCCTACCTAAAACGTGTTTAAATCCAAGGAACTTATATCATTAGACTCGTAATCATCTATGTAGTGAAAGCCCTATATCAATTTAATCTCAGAACATCGAATTGATCTTGATCCGGAATCTAGGGGTTGTTTATATGCGAATTTGGGGGTTTTTGATCTTAGACACAACGTAAATGGAATTAAACCACATCCATAGATTCGCAATGATCTATACAGTAAAAGCCCCATGATACAATTGAGTTTTAACATCCAATTTTATCAAATTGATTCCGTGTTTTAATCTAGGGTTTCGGTTTTAGTTTCTTTAATTAAACGACCTTAAGCTTGTTGTTTTTCAAATTGATTTCACCAACAGATTCGTGATTACCCGATTAACAAAACCCCTAAACGTTTGAATCAAATCAGAGTCGAAATCGATGGGAATTGGAGTGGGTTTTGGTTCGGTTCACGCTAGGGGGGGATCACAGTGGGTTTGTTGATTAAAACCATTTCGGTCCGGATCTGTATGCGATACCCTAGCGGGCGTGACTGGTTAAGTGTGTGTGCTTGTAGGGGAGAGACACGGGTTCGAGTCTCTCCACCTGTTTTTAGTTTTAAATTAATTTTTGAGCATTATTTTAATATAAAAACCAAACTCTTTATTATATTAGTATATAAATGTGTTTAAACCAGAAAAACCACTGTGGGCTCAAGTTTGATTTATAAATCATTTTTATATACATTTCATACTTTTATAATAATATGTAAATATTATTATTTAACCATAACCTAGAATAAAAATAATATAAATAATGTATTTATATATATTATTTTCGCCGCATTTATAAATATTGAGAAACAATTCAAACTTATAAATAATATAATTATTTATATTGTTACCCACGCATATGTTCCCGAATAAAAATAATTATTTATTATTTTGCCACGAAGTTTACTATTGTGTTATTTCTTAAACTTATGAATAATATATTAAATTACATTGTTATCTTAAATCACTATTAATGGTGCAAACGTATGGATATATGTTATTTTGTTTTACCGTTCGTCACGTAACATATTTATCGTATTTATTAACTAAGAATCCTTTCCCGTGGACACGTTCGTCTACTCTTTGATCTTTTGAGTGTTTCCTTTAGGATGTTCTTCATTTCGTGTCGTCGTCACATATCCCATTTTATCCCTAATAATTATGTTGTAATTCTAGGGCATTCGTGAGCCGTGTCGGGCTAACGCTTGAGATTTCAATCTCATACTTGTGTGATTACTTCCTACGCAATCAGGTGAGTTTTCACGGTCCCTTTTACTGTTTTAAACCGGGGAAGAAAACATGTCGTCAATACTTTTGATTTTTGTAATTCATATATGATATCACTTGTATAACTATGCGTACACATTATCCTTAAAGTCCTCACATCGGACCGTTAATATGAAAATAGCGAGGTAATTTGAGTAGTACTACTGGGTTTGACAAACCTCACCCGCGTTAGTCGCGCTAACTCGATTGGAGGTCGAACGGGTGCAACATTGACGTAATCATGCACCATGATGGTGGGAGGCATATAATCAGTTAGCTTTTGGTTGCGAGCACATTAGTAAACATGTATATGGGTTAGCTACCTGTTGATATATATATTGAATGTACATTAATCTGTTAATCATTATTACAATCTGAAACCTGTGAACTCACCAACCTCGTGTTGACATCTTTTCTTACATGTTTTCTCAGGTCGCTAAGTTAAGGCACAAGTGCACTTCTAGGATATGCATGGAGTCCTACATTTAAATTCTTATTTAATAATACGTTTTGAACTGTTTCTATTTATTTCTTTTGGACTGGACATTTGGGCGCGTTTGTTTTGCACGTTTACTTTCTTTTATTGTTTCCGCATTAAATTTGAACTTTTATGATATTTCTATTTAAGTCCATATAGTCTCGTTCAATGTAACTAATTACTGAGATCCTGGTTTGTCACTTCCCAAACGGCAAAACTCTGTTAGTGGAATTTGGGGGTGTGACAGACATTAAGCACGACCTTGGCCTCATGGTACTGGACTATGTCCAGTCGGGCCATTAATGAGGCTAGCTCATCCAAGCTCTCTGTCTGCGTCTGGAGGTGTTCAATATCCTTCTTGAGGCCGTCTAGTCGGTTGTCGTGGCGGACGCTCCGTGCCACAATAAAAGGGACAGTCAACTTCATAAGCTGGCTAGTGATAGGTAGGGGAGTGGGATTGTAGGAAGACTCTCCCACCTCACATGTGGAGGGAGTTCCCTCCTCTTCCAGCCACCTCCATAAGGTGGGGACTACCCATCTCCACATCCTGCAAAAGGCTCTAAGTTTCCTCGATACAGGGGCTGCTGGGGTAACGGAAGTGGATCTAGCCCTCTTGCGCTTAGGGACAGGGGCGGTAGGGTAGGAGAAGCTGGCATATAACAAGGCGGAAGGACTTTTTCCACGGAGTAAAGAGAATACGGGTCCCTTCCAGATAGGTACATATGTAGGAGGGTGTGGTGGTAGGGCTGGTAGTCCCTACTGTAGCTAGAACCTCCTTGGGGGTAGGAGCTACAGGCTCAGCCAGTGTTGGCATGACATCCATCTCTGTGACTGCTCTAGTGGGCTTGGGAGTCTCCTTAAGCTCCTCGAATGGATCCTCCTCGGCATCCTCGATCATCGCATCCTCCACAGGGCTGCGAGGTGTAGGGGTGCTGCGGAGGAGTCCACAGATGAGACCGGTGATGACGACTCGGAATTTGGCTCCTCATCGGAGTCAGAAATGTATACCTAGACGTCGTGTGACAATTCAATGTTAATATAAATCATATAAGTTAGGCAATGAAGTGTTCATGACCTGTTTCTATGGCAATACACTAGTATAACATTCGTAACATTTTCGTGCCAAATATAAATAAAAATATAAGTGAAAGGACCATAAGTGTAATTACATAAAAGATCAAGGACTAAGAATGAAAATTCTAAATTTCATTGGTAGCAGACCGCTACGATATGCATAACGGTCGCTACGTGGTCCCAACGGTAATGATGAGGGAATGACGTGCGTCCTAATGAGTCATTAGGGTTTCTGACGCGTGTCTGCTATCTGCGATATGCGCCCCAATCTCGGAGCATGACACGTGTCATGATGACTGTTTAGGGTTTAGGCGGTAACGGACCGCTACCATTACCATAACGGTCCGATACGGACCCTATTTCAGCCTATACATAGATTTCACTTGCCGTTTAGTTTCAAAACATCAAAACTCGATTACAGGAGCTAAAACCACTATTTCTAATCTCCTAAACCAATTCCCGCTCAAGCGTTTAAGTTCCTGAGGTGCCGGTTAGCATTAAGAGAAATCGAGAAGCTAGGAAACTCCCATTCGAAGAATCCAAGCTAGAGGAACTAAGCAGGGACGCTGCCCACTAGGACTCTCACTCTAGAAGCTTGTTAAGCCAAGACTCTGTCAAGGTGAATACTTGTATTTTTATAAAATGATTTCAAAACTGAAAATGGTTTTGATTCTAATTTGACTTGAGTGAATTTATACAACCATTAATTGCATAAGGTGATTTACTATATAGTTGTCAGCCCATAGAGTCACGTATGCATGCACGTGTTACAGATGAGACGTTGTAACTGTGCTAGGGCTTGAACCCTTGGTTGTTGTGAAAGACCTGTCGCTTGAGGCGAGAGGCAGAATATTAAATAGACGTAAAAAAATATCCAAGGTCCCTGGTGTGACTGGTGGTTAGAAAGTTGACTGTGTAAATTGACCATAAACTATGGGCAAATTGTTCTATTTTTTCACGTTTGCCAGATTATGATTTCAAATATACTTGTATTCACCACTTTATACTGATAAAATATTTTCAAACGTTTTACAGGTAACCAAGGATGATTTTGTTTATTGACCATGGAATGAAAAGATTATTGATGTCATGAAAAAGGGAACATCCACCCTAAACATCAGTTGAAAGAAATGGCTCATATTAAACCTTGGTTTTGTAATTAAATGTTTGTGAACAATATCAGGGTTTATCCCTGTTTATGAAATGAAATGACCCCCGTCTTTTGAAAATATCCCGAGTTATAAATATTCCAATGTATTTATGAAACTCTGATAATATAAAATAATAAGACATGTACCAATCGTTCGTCGCACGCCCGGGTAGGCTAAAAATCGGGGTGTGACATCTAGACTAGAGCGGAAACATGGGGTGTAACGATTCATGGTGTTCATAACCTTTGAGTACATCAAACGACTTCTAAATGCATTCATAATCTAGGGGTTTAAGTTATTACAAGAATAATACAAATTGTTTTCAATACATTACATGCCAAAAGTGCAGCACTTAAAATCCAAAGTGTACGACTTTTCAAACAATAAGTTTGTCGGCTATGGCCTAGATGTCCCTAGGTTATAATAAGAAAACTTCAAAAGGTGGTCTACGTGCATGCATGTCCTCTGTTCCACGTTTCTAGTTACCTGAGAAAACAAGCTTAAAAATTCAACATAAAGTTGACGAGTTAAGAGTTTTAGTTGAATAGTTTGTGTTGGACCACAAGATTTCAAGTAGTGTATTGTTCACCGGAACAATGTCTGTTTTACGATTATTAATTAAAAGAATAGTATAAGTCTATTATCATTACCATGATCTCCCGTAACCGAAACTCGATGTTTAGTTGTGCTCTTAACCCAATGTCCTTATCGTAAACACTGTATAGTTGATGAAAATTATGCACCCGCTTTGTGATAGCGTGTTTTTAGTAGTAATAAATATATTCTATTTAGAGCTATACAAAATCATGTTTTAAATTTATAAATAAAAATCACAATTACTTCAAATAAACACACACACAATAGGCAAGTGTACCTATCACAATGTAGTATAGTATGGGTAAGAACCAAGTATCGAACAATGGACACGGATCCCGTACTCAACCCTCGCTGTTGTCTGACTAGGATAATAAGTTGAAAAATGGGTTTTGTTTTAAAAAGAAAATAAAAGGATAAGAAATGTAATTGAAAATGTTATCCCGTTTAAGATGTTACTCTAGTTGTCATCCATCTGTTAATTAATGATATATTTAAAATAAGGTTGGTCATAGTTACTAGTACTAACCCTTTCGATAAGGGAGTTAGTATTTCGTAACGGAACAGTGGATACGGTCGGCCAACTATTCCTTAATGAATCTACGGACCTTAAAGGGGTCTCAAGTCCGTCAGTTAGCTCGTGATTCATTATTAGGACTAAGATTATCCAATGACTGATGTACGTCTGCACTTGTAACTTCTTCAGGTAAGTCAGGATGCACGATTTCCTCCAAAGGTACTTTATGAACGCTCAGACCTAACAAATTATGTTCTTAAATAGTTGTCTTTACTTATATTAATATTTTAAATAAATAAGACTTTCATTCCCAAGATCAAACCCCATGGCTACCACTAGAAGTCCTCTGCAAGCCGACACAAGAGAAGTAATGAAATACCGACATAAACAGCTCGGTCTGGTTAGGGCTCAAACGACCTGCTGAATACCCCAAACCTCCAATCAACTCATAATATTAAATTTATACTAACTGGCTATGCTAGCACCAAGATTTGTATATAGACCGTACAAACATCGAATAAGCTTCTCAAGCAAGAAGTCTTGCTTAAATAACTCACAAGATTTAAGATTAGTAGATTGGTTTAAAGATCACTTATTTTTGTCTTTTTAAAATAACTTATAGTAAAGACATTAAAAATATAACATACTAAAAGTACTTCATTAATTAATTAAAGTTCAACCAACTCGAGCAACACAAGAGGGCTAGCCATGAATGACCATACAAGTGACTCTACTAACCCTTAGATAATGTGTGAAAGTGTTGCAAAACCAATGGAGAGTGGGTATAGGTTGCTCTTGTTTCACTCGAACAAGAAGTATAAGTTCATATTACAAGACTTTAAAAAAAAATACAAATAAAAGCTAAACGGAACAAAACCGATAGAGTTCCGGCTCTTAGTAGAGCACTAAGGCCTTCACACCTCTTGATCTTGGATACCTAAAACACTAGAATGAGCTTGCTATTTATAGACAGAGATTTTGGTAATGCACAACCGTGCAATGGGATGCACGGTCATGCAAAGCACTAATTTCTTGCACGTGAGGGAATCTGGCAGAGCAGGAGAGGACAGGGCCACTTGTCACCATTTGCACGACCGTGCTATGGGATGCACGACCGTGCAAACCCCAATTTTGACTTTATGCTTGATTTTGACATGGGTTGACTACTTGGATGCTGTTTTTGCCTTGTTTTATAGTGTTTTCTTCATGTTTTTTGCATACGAGGGTTACTTACCCTGTTGTAACACAAATATGTAGATTAAGTATCATATTTTATCATTTTTCTATAATTTATGCTAGATATGAGGATAATTATGCATGTAAAACATATATAAATGATGGCATATCACTTTAACATCTAATAAAGGTTAGAGCGACTAACCATGGGTGGGGGTGTCAACCCAAATAGATATATTCACAATATCCACGTTTGTATCATAACTAACGGTTATAGAATAGTGGGGGACTTTAAGCATTAAACGAGTGTACTCATGTAACAATGTAGGTACTTGTGTCAAGTGTTAAGTTTAGCAAGCTCCTCCTCTGTACGTTTAAATATCATATAAATCATAGTAAAAGTGGGGTCGTGAAGACTCACCTTACCTACTCTTGCTCTCAATGAATTTCAATATATATACACACACATACATACATAGATAAAAGTTTTCACGTGGCAGCACCACATTCGTTCGGTTTACTGTTCATTGTCATCCACTTTTAATATAGTGTATAATAATTATAAAGTAAAATTTTAGAGAAAAACCGTTAACCGCCGTTTTGAAAATCATCACTGCAAACCCACTAGGTTAGTCGGAACGACCGACCGGTCAAATGGGAAATAACGGTTAAGGTTTTATGGCTTGAATCAAGCCACGAATAGAATTTGAAACTGTGGATCTTCAATTATTACGGAAATGAAATGAACCTAAAATATTGGATGTTATTTATTTATAATTATTTAAATGTTTAAGTATATAATGACTAAATATTTATATAGTTATAATAATAATAACAATAATATTAATAATACCAAATATAATCAGTATTTTAGAACGTTTAGGTTAGATTGCATTCTCTAAAAAATTCTCGATGATACCCGACGTTTTGTACGGACTACCCGAATATTATATTATAAATTGGATTGAACATATTTTTCTCCATAGCCACTTTCTAAGTTGGGAACTCCCGTTGAGTAAATTTGTTTTATCCAGCTACCATGTTGGACTAATGAAAAGGAATTTTATAAAATTCCAAGGTGGACCACTCATGGTAGATCCCAACCCTAGTTAAATGAAAACAAAGTTTGACTCGAATCACTATCATTAATTTTATATGAATTTTTAAACGGCAAAGCAAAATTTATTAAGATTTTTAAGAAAAAAGAAAAAAACAAAGCTAGCAAGCAGCTAAGAACTTGGGGCACCAAAGTTCACAAACATACATCAAATTGGCACCACGAATTTCAATCTTGTCAAAAAGACGGGCACCAAAGTTCACAAACATACATCAAATTGGCACCATGAATTTCAATCTTGTCAAAAAGACAGGTTGA
This sequence comes from Smallanthus sonchifolius, assembly GCA_023525975.1. Lineage (NCBI taxonomy): Eukaryota > Viridiplantae > Streptophyta > Magnoliopsida > Asterales > Asteraceae > Smallanthus > Smallanthus sonchifolius. The sequence goes on from CM042040.1 coordinate 31,449,710, forward strand.
ATACAGTTTTATTCCAAATTACTTAATGATTACATAAAAAATAGATGAATCAAAAAGGGGCTAAGAACCATAATACATATAAAATAAAGAAAAAACAATAATAGAAGAAGAGGACTACATCTTGTAGTTCTTGTGTGTTTCTGCTTGATTTGGAGAGAAAGAACGACCCTAATAAATAGGGCAAGCCCCAACGGGAGAGACCACAATTAACGGATCCAAAGATGGAAAACACGATGCGAGATCAACAAGAGGATCGAGAAGCCAGCTGGAGACAGCCATGGAAGGAAGATTTGACCTTCCATTCTTGCGTATGAAGAATCCCTAGAGAGCTGCACTTCATTTTGAGGAGGCTGCTTCAAAAAAGATGGATTTCACGAAACGCCATTAGGCCTTGGAGCTTTTTAGGAAGCCATGAGCCCATCCAAGAAAACAAAAGTCCATATGCAGCAATATCCAACGAGAGCAACATGACGAAAATAAAATAAAACATATTAGGAAATAGATTAATAAATAAAAGAGGAAACACATTGAATTGTATGTTTTTAACTAATCTGAAACAAGTAAAGTTCGCCCTATTGCTGATCCGTTATTTCTTGTAGAATTATCTCCGGCTTTTTTTTTTGTTCTTTGAAGATCAAATCATTCATATCTTTTCATATGAACCATAACGTTACCAAAACAATTGCTTGCACCATTTCTTTGAAGCATTTTGTTACAGAGTAATTTTTCAACTCTTATGCGACAGTTAGTCTCCCTGATAAATTAAGCCTTTGATCCTTCTCTGATAACGATTCATAGCAACTCGAGCAGAAATGTAAGTTTGAAATACAAATGATCACTATTATTGCTGGAAGAGTGATTACAAAGTAGGCTTTTACAAGTACTATGCAAACACTTGTACAAATGTTGGGTGCTTAGAAATGATGTCTAACCATCCTATTTATACATGTTGCTTGGCTACTATAATCTTTTATCTAGAAGTTTCTATATGCAATATCTAATGGCTGATTTTCTAGATATTTCCTAGTAGAATATTAAAGTCTTCATGCTTGTTCTTGATCCTTCCATTTAGCCCTTTAAAATCAGAATTAGGTAGCCAATTATAGAGAGTTCCGGGGTTGAATTGGCATTTCTAGAGCTGCATCTTTAGTGCAGAATTATGCAGGTCATTCCAACGATTTCAAGGTTGTTTGAAGCATGTTCTAGGATCATCAATTATTGCTTTGTTGGCCCAGAAAGTTAGAGGTTGATCTGGGTAGCCCATGTTGCTTCCAAATGGGTCCGGAACCTTCCGAGTCTCGAGTGTTGTGACCTGAGTTTAGGCAGGTCGTAACATTCTCCCCCACCTAATTCCACGACGTCCTCGTCGTGTTGTCTAAGTGACCCTCGGCTTGACCTTAAGAGACGTAGACGACAATATCGTCATGCCTATATGTCTCAAATCGAGCTCTAATGTAGCGATGTGTACTTGTTTACCTTTAATGATGTATAAAGCATTTAAGAAAGTTGTTGGGATGACATTTTATCTTTCAAAAAACCCCATCTCGAGCACAATGTTGTAGTCACTTATTCGTGCAACTGGAAATCCATCTTGCATGTCATGTCCCGATCATGGTCTTTACGTTCCACGCCATCCCCTTGATAAGTTTGGTGTTTTAGTCGGCGTCCTTGATAAATCCTTCTCGTCTGGTGATCTTTAATCCAATTCATCTGTCTTCGTCTGGTGAGATAAAACTCTGACTTGCTCCAGTATCGACTAAAGCCTTAGCGAGCTGTCCATTAACTTCAACGCCTACGAATCGAAGTTCTTTTGTCTTCGAGTTCACAGTGTTGTTTGTGACTGATGCTGTGAAGGGTTTGTTTGACTCGCACTTTGCCAATGCCAATGGTTTTTATTCGTGTGCGGTCATGGCATTGAGAACTTGAAGTTGCAATGCTTCCAAGCGAATCTCTTCATCCTCGTTGGTTATATAATCATTTTTCGCCAGCATGGCTTGAAGGCTTTGTTTCTTGGGCAATCAAGAGGTATGTGTGGCCCGCCATAGAGAAAACATCGCTCGAATATTGGTTGATCGTTGTTATACTTTGGTGGTCCACGTGCTTCTATCCTTTGATTATAATTTGATGGTCCACATGCTTACTTTCCTTTGATTATAATTTGGCCGATCGTAGATTATAACGTTTGTTTAACTTCCATAACCTTAGATCTTGGCTTTATACCCTTTGTACATGTAAAAATAATTACTTTGAGACGAAAACCTTAGTTTTACCCCAAAACTCATTTAAACTGAAAACCGTATGTCTTAGGTTCGATCCAATAGACCCCAAAAATCAGAGGTCTTTGGTGAGAGACACATTTCTTCATTTAACGCCAAAAAATAGAACGACATTTGTGTAAATGAAGAAAATGCTAACAAGTTTAAAAATAAATGACGATTTCTAGAATTACTTTAGTTTTAGGACGGAATCTAAAATTGGCATAAACAAAAAAGACGAAAAATGTAATTTGTTCTTTTATTAATGATAAAAAGACGATTATGTCCTCACGTGAGGAGCGCGTGACCACACATAACATATGAACCTAACGGGTGTTAGTCCAAATGATGAAAATTGAAAACGTCTTGTTTTGTTTTGTTCTTGATCAAAACTGATCGTTTACTATCTTTCTTGATTTATTTGGCGATTGTTTATGTTCTTGTTTATCTTCATCTTTCTAAATTTAGTTTTTTTTTGTCTTGACCGTCACAGATTTAGTTTTACATGATGGAAGGGTTTACCTTTTATTTATTTATTTATATATATATATATATATAGAGAGAGAGAGAGAGATAGAGAGAGAGAGAGAGAGAGAAAGAGGGAGAGAGAGGGAGAGAGAGAGAGAGACATACAATGATGCCCCAAACATCGTAGATAACTAAGAGGTAACGATCGTAACCTTAAAAAAGAAACATGAGCACCCATCATCTCTATATACATATGAGATCGAACACTCTCATGGGGTGGCATTATTTTCCTCTAATGTGTAAACAAGAAGATTTACACCCACAACTTCTATTTTCTAAAGGTTTTAACATTTAAGTTAAATTCTTGTTGATGTGATGTCGTATTCATCGTTGTAGAAGCTCCACGGTGTGATTGTATTATCATATGAATCTTGGAAAATGTGATCAAGAAACAAATCCTCATCAATTTTTCTCAGCTCCGGCTCTTCCAATGGATAGAGTTCTTTCCAAAAACATTGAAGATCTTCCATTGTTCCCGGAGAACCAATATCAGCAGTAAATTCGGCTTGGTGATGGTTGGGAGTAGGAGTTCCGCTGGATGTAGAATTATCATCTTCGGATGTCCATGAGAAGAGGAAGTTGTTGATCTCGTTAACATGATTTGTATCCTCTTGATTTAATTTCTGAACATTATCAAATTCAATACATTGTGACATGTTCATGCTCTCTTGCTTTGACCCTTTAAGAACCGGGTTGTTTGTTACATGTTTCTTTAGAGTAGTGTGCCAGTAGTTTTTAATTTCGTTGTCACTTCTTCCGGGAAGTTTCCTTGCAATTGCCGACCACCTGTGAAAGAAATTAGAGAAGAAAAAAAATACATAAATATGAAAGTTTTTCATTCAAATTGCCTCTAACAATATAAACCTAACAATAATGTTATTTCTTTGTAAAAAAAGTTATTCATACTAAAAAAGATCCGATTTCGAAGTTATTTTCATGATATGTATACCTATTCCCGAGAATCGAATGAAAATGGAGTATGTTTTGTTTTTCTTCTTCAGAGAAGCTTCCTTTCTTTAGATCAGGCTTCAAATAATTCATCCATCGGAGCCTACAACTCTTCCCGCTTCTTAACAAACCTACAAACAAAGAAAAGAACCATAAAATAACCCTAAAAAAGATCTGGACTCAGTATCTCTCTCTCTCTCTTTTAATTTGATATCAACTATGCATGTAATAGGTATAATCAAAACTTAAACTCTAAAAGTGGTTTGTTAATGTTTACCTGCATATTTGGGCATGTGAGACCAATTCCAGATGCCATATCTATTGATATAAGCAATCAACTTATTATCTTCTTCAAGGCTCCATGCACCTTTCTTCAAGCTGGTCTTCATCTCCCCTTTTGGAGTCCTCATCACTTTCAAGTATATAGATATTTTTTGATAGTCTTGTGAAGCATACCGTTTGAAATCGGTAGTATTAAGTGACGCAGCAGAGTGAGAGGCCAACATATATATAGTGCTTCTTTTTTATGGTAAAAAATTGGGGCAGTGCCGGTTTTCAAAGTTGTAGAAAATTCGTTAGTCAAACTTACGATGATTTTTTACGCTATTTATTTGATTGTACCGTTTATAAATTTTTAATCGGGTTATTTGTTTAATTTTTTAAAACCCAGATGCCATAATAAATTAATAATTCTTTTGTTAATTAGTCACCCAAAACGACGTACAAATTCAACTAGCTTACTACAATATACTATTATATGATTTTATAAGGTGGTGCTTTCATGGAGGTACTAAACGAATATTTTGTACACATCCTACTGGTAAAATATATTCTATCATAATAACTGATCTTCTACATAAAACCCATGATCACTAGAAAATCTAAGTTTAAAGAATATTGTATACGATGTTTGAATGGTCTAATTTTGTTATTTCTAACTTAAAAGACCGACTAAAGGAGAAAATCTTACGTTACATGTCATTACCACTATGAAAGGTTTGAAATATCTAAAATAAATAAATTCTATGATGATATAATCCCAAAAAATAAGTTAATATTAAATAGTAAACAAAATATAAATAATATAATGTAATATATATCGAAAAAGAAAAATATTAGAAAATCATGTCAAGGATCATTTGATCCCCATACTCATGAAAAAATTTAGAACTAATCTCAAACCTGATCCAAACCCGAATACTTGTGGTGTTCGTGTTGATTATTTTCAAAGTTTGAATATGTGACTCTTTGAAGTTATATTGCTATCTTGCACATGCATCTATAATATCATATATCTATTGTTATTAGGTAGAGAGGAAGAAATAGGTATAGTGGAAGTGACATATATCTATGGTCCTTCCTTCCTCTATTTTTTCACCATAGAACATGGCGTCACTACTAGAAAACATTAGTTTATACAAAAGTTTCCGACAAGTTACCAACAAAAATTTTTTTCATAAGTTTGCGGCAACTTTCCGACCAAATTAAAACAATAACGTAATCACAAGATTTCGTACAATTTTTGGACAAATTTATGAAGTAAGTTAACTTATTTATTTAATATAATCGTCGAAATATTGTCAAAAATTACTAAAGAATGTCTTTTGTCGCTAATTCGTCGGAAAATTAGTTGGGACTTTGTCGGCAAATACATTTCTTACGGGGTTTTTTCCAACGAACACTTTTTGTCGGAAACTTGTCGTTAACGGCCAATTACGACAAATTTTCAACGAAACTGCTGTAGTAAATTTTTCATTTGTTTAGTAATGCGTATGGTATAGATAAAAATCTAGGTTTACTATAAAGCAAAGATCAATGACCGAAGCAATACGGTGGCCAGAAAGAAGAAACACGCACTTTGGGTAAAAGGAGGAAAATGATCGAAACAAAGAGAGCTCGAGTACTAGTTTTATTGTTGAACATTCTTAACTAGAACATTAGAATGTTGATTTGTTTAAATTACTTAGAACGAAGTTATGCATTCTTACTTATGTTGTTTGTTGAATCAAATGAAAGATGGCAGTGGGTTGTTTTGATTCCACCTTTAGATTAATGTTACATTGACTAGGCAGTTGGCGTGGTAGGCCATAAGTTATGCAAAGGTTGTGTATATGTAATTTAAATTAATCTTAGCATCTGATAAAATTCAATATAGTTATTTAATCAACCCCAGTCAAATATGATTGCTGTTTTTTATATTTTCAACCAGTTAAGTATTCTCTTTCTATTAACTGTTTTTCTATTTATAAGTGTAATTTTTTAGCTATACATTCAAAACAATACTCCTAATTACATGGATTTTACATTACAATGAAACAAGATCACATGGATATCATATCGATGTAGCAAGAGAATTAGCACCCTTAGTATTCAATTTCTTAGTTGTTTAGTTTCATCTTCTTTAGAAAGTATAAAAATATTTGGTTAAGTTTATTTTTTAATTTTTACTGTTCTTTACTGTGAATTTGATTTGTATTTTGCAAGATTATTCATAGTACGTTTTGCAAGCATATAAAGTATGTCAGCCTTAGTTATTTGACCAAGTTTAAATACGTATGAAAGGTTAAAGTTTAAGTTAGAAATGTAAATACTAAAAAGTTAAGTTCGGGCCAGTTAAGTATTTATTAAATTTTATACGTGTAAAGTTGAAAGTTAAAAACCGTAGTATAGGATTGGTTATAGGATTAGGACACTTCAAGAAGTGTTTCGACGTTTTCCTCATGTTTGTATGTATGTATTTTTGTAAACAGATTGAAGGGTGACGAACCCTAATGAAATTCCAAGTTTCTTTGCTTGTTGTGTGTTCAATCTTTGATTTTGTACCAATCCTTGGCAGAAAAGTATTCAGGCCTCTTCAACAACTAGAAAACATGTATATTTTCTTCAAAAGTTTCCGACAAATTACCAATAAAAGAAATTTTTCACAAATTTGCGACAACTTTCCTACAAAACAAAAACAAAAAAGTAACAACAAGATTTCCTACAATTTTTTGACAAATTTATTAACTAAGTTAACTTATTTATTTAATATAATCGTCGGTCCTACAATTTTCCGACATCGGAATGTTGTTGAAAATTACCGACGAAAGGCTTTTGTAGCTAATTCGTTAGAAAATTAGTCGGGACTTTGTCGGAAAATACATTACCTACGTGGCTTTTTATAACAAACACTTTTTGTCAGAAACTTGTCCCTAACTACCAATGTCGACAAATTTCCCATGACACTACTGTCGCAAATTTTTTTATTTTTATAGTATTGTTCTAATGATGAGTAATATCGAGTTATTAACTTTAATTGTCTTATCGCAACCTGAGTGTAGTTTACGATTCATGTGGTGCATGTGGGAAACCATTCCACTATATATGAACTTGTTGCTACAACGAATATGCTAGGGGTACTCGCTGCTTCAACAAATACAAGTCAGAGTGAGGGTCTTGACGTTCTCGCTTGAATTAGCTGCGTGAGTTACCTGCTAAGAACAAAAACCGTTAGTCTCACCGCAGGAGGGGGCCTCGTGCGATCAGCCTTCGATGTGAGAATAAGATAACAGGTCTTTGAAGGTGATTAAGGATTCTGGAACAAGAGTTGTGAGAGGTGAAGTAAAAGTGTGAGAGTGAGAAGTGAGATCGGACTTGGGACTAAGAGAGTCCAAGTCCTTCTTTTATACCTGAGTCTGTCTCTGGCTTCGTGTTATATGCGGGGGTATCCCCTCCTCTTTCCTGTCCCTGCAGTAAGCCCCTTTCCCTTTTGGTGTAAAGGGTCAAAGTCCCTTATAGAGACAAAGATCCCTTTCTTCAAGGTCATTAAGACACACTGTCTTATAGCCTTGACTTCCTAGAGATTCCAAACGGGTCGCTATCACCTATGCCACATCACCTCGTTGCTTGGGAGACGTGACCCTGCGGTTCTGCTTAGTACGTGTGCTTCACTGATGAAGCCGAGCTTCGTGATCGTACCCACGTCATCAGCCCCCCAGTCAGGAGTGCTTATTGCGTAGTATTGTGGGCTTCTGAGTTAAACCCTTCTAAAAGATTATTTTCTTCACTTTACCCTGTTCTTTTTTTACGTTACCCGGTTTTGGTTTAATTCCTGGTTTGATGGTTTAGCGCGGGCTTCCTGTCACACCCCGCTAAAGCGGAAACACATGAATGTAACTTAATACTGGATATCATGAGCGCATAGGACATATAGAGAATAACATGTTACATCATCGGATATTACGATGTTCTTGAAAATTAATAAAAATGAGTACAAGTTGACTTCCTAAGCTAGTTAGCCCTATTAGGTAGGCTAAATGCGTAGGTCTTCTAAAGTACTCTTATTCCTGCAAGGTGCTTGACTTGTTACTTCTTTCTTGAAAAGCATGCTAAAAGTGTCAACCAAAGGGTTGGTGAGTTCGTAGGTTTTTAACATAGAAATTACTTGCTTTTGAAGTAGATAGCACGAGGCTCACCGTACTTATTAGTTGTACTTTTACTTATACGTTAGATAGCGCCTGGGCGCATCTTAATTACTCTGTAGATAGCCCTTGGGCGTATCTTAACTATGCTGTGGATAGCCCTGGGGCTTTCGTACTTTCTTTACTAGTAGTTGTAAACATATTACATGGGCGATAACCAAACCTTTTGACCTGTACTGGTGCCCCTGCTTGCAAATGCCTTATCACGGAACATTCGCCTCTACTCTTTGGAAATAAGCATCCACACAAGTTCTGTTGATTTACGTGTTCAACATCACATGGATGGGAGTTTGTCAAACTCCGATAGTACTATCAATATTAATCCATCGGCTCTCGAGTTAATTGGTTATCATAATACTTGGTGACTTAGAGTGATAATACTGGCCACATGTAAACGTAACTACTTAGAGGTTCTGGAACCTCGAGCATGCTTTTCCCCCAAAAACGTAAAGTAAAAGTGGGGCTACGAAAACTCACCTTGATTCTTGAATGAAGTTATTAAGTGGGATGATACGTTCTACTCGAGCGCTACAAATATGTAAACACTTCTTAAGTTCGCAAGCCTTGGCTTTTATGCAAAATCTCTAAATATGGATGCATGTTTACTCACATTTTATGCGTTTATTATCCGAAGTATGTTTTCGTCGTTTAAGTTAAAGTGTTACCCCTTATATCCCCTTGGGACTTGACTCATTTATTATCTATCTCATCAAATTTTATCTCTTTTTGTATCAAGAAATGGACCTTGATTATCTTAAACTCCCAAATCTTTATTTTTGTGTCTCTTTAGTAATTATCGTATTTTTTTTATAACGAACGTGTGTTTTAACTAAAACGTTTTATACAAAATATCTTGTTTCCATAAATATAATCTCTTTATTTGTATAAAGATGCTATATTGCTCAAACTCATGAAAACCCTTAACTAGTAAATAAAGAAAGTATTTTTGTCGAAAAATAACCAATACAACGCTTTTTATCGTAAATAGTCCTGAACTTTAAAAAGACCTCTATTACTTTGAAACCATACTAGTTTTTATATAATAAGTTTATGGTTCTAAAATATTATCTCGGTACACTTGTATACTTGTCCGAGTTATCTTGTTTATTTTGTTATTTACAAATATTCTTGAATAGTTATGTTGAAGCACTTTTGTGTGACAAACACTCTGGATAGAGTCTTGTTTATTGTATTTCATTGTATGTATTTGTCTTCGATTGTAAGTGTCTGTATGTATTAGTTATCGAGTTGTATTTACTAAAGCATGTTGATAGTTGCTGAAATCTCTAAGTGTTTTGCGCACTTGTATGTGCTCAGGAATTAGTTCCTGCGTACTTAGCAAGTACGCATGCACAATTTGCCCTACGCACTTGCTAAGTGCGCAGAGTTCAGGTCGTGTATAAATAGGATAGGTTGACAGTAGACAAATACGCAGTCATATACGCAGACATTGTATACTCAGTATTTCTCTCTGTAACCTTCAAGTGTTTATAATAGACGAAAGTTTAAAGTGATTCTCTTGTCGGTTTACTTTGTGTTGTAAGACTCTCCACCTAGTCACGGGTATTCCGCACCCGGTCCGACTCAGGAACACACTTGCATGTGACGATCCGCCACACCCGAGGGACCTACAAGTGGTATCAGAGCATTGCTCTTGATTTTGAGTGTTGTGAGTGTGTTTGGAGAGTTTTCTACAGAGATTTTACAAGCAAAAGTGGGTATTTTTGTTGATTTTCGTGATAAAATAGGGGTAGCTCTTGAGCACTATTTTAGAAGAAAAAATCACTCAAAAACCGACTTTTGTTGTGTATTTGAGTGTTTTGAGCAACAAAGGTTGGTTAGAAACAAGTTTTCGACCCTTTGGCTCATTTTGTTTGTTCATCTGTTCGATTTTTGCCATCTCCGGTGAGATTCCAGTGTCCGGAATAGTTTGGTGAGAGTTGGTGAAAAGGTTATCTGCGTACTTACCATATCTGGCAAAAAGTTTAGTCTTGTTGCGTACTTATCAAGTACGCAAGACTAATCTTTCTGCGTACTTAAGTTAACTCCTGCGTACTTATCAAGTACACAATAGCAAATCATAAGTGCGCAAGACCATTTCTCTAAGTGCTCAAGGCGTGTATCAAGTGAGTAAGTGTCTTTGACCTTTATGAAATTTGACTAAGTGTTCACCATGTCGAACCTTCAGAACCTCGGTAACCTTCTGAACTATTACAACGAGATCGGAACACCTCAGAAACCGCCAAAGTTGCTAAATGTAAATGATTATTCTAACTGGAAAGCACGTTTTGAGCATTACATTTCTTATACCGATTCTTCATTATGGATACCAATTCTAGAAGGATATAAGCATCCCACACACATTTACCTTGATGAAGTAATGCCCAAGCCTATCTCTAAACTCGATGAAGAAGAAAAGAAAGTTTATGATCTAGAAAGAAGGCTCACGGTTCTATCACTATGGCCTTGACTAGGGAGCTATTCCACAGTTTTAGAGGATATGATAACTTCAAGGATCTTTGGAAGGCGTTACAGAAAAGATTCGAAGGCAATGGTGACATCAAGAAAAGTAAACGAGATCTCCTCAGGAAGCAGTATGAGTGCTTCAGATTTCTGGAGAACGAATCTATAGACGAGCTCATCTCTAGATTCTATCATCTGTAGACCGAGTTGAAAGCTTTTGAGCTAAAGTATCCTAATGAAAAATTAGTTGAAAAGTTTCTGGATGCTTTGCCTCCCAAGTTTGAGATGTATACAACCCTGGTGAGAGAGAATCCTAAGTTCTATGAGATGACAATTGATGACGCAATTGGAAAGGTTCAAGCTCATGACATGAACCTAAAAAGGAAGGAGAGCTCAGGAAGACATCAGATACAAGACCCTTTAATGTATCATGGGACGTCTTCTACAACCAAGTCATCGGGCTCTGGAATTGCCCTTTTCTCTGGAAACTCTCATGAGGAAGAAACTGTGAAAGCTTGTGGTGGTCATGCATGCTATGCAGCATCCGGATCATGTTCTGGGTCTCATCAACAACATCCCTCAAGAAATCCTCCCGCTACATCTACAGCTAACCAGTCAGCTATAGCCAAAATAGCTGAAGGGTCATGTAGCTTTAATTTCATCATGTATGCTTGCTTATGAGAACTTCATTGGTGGCAAGCTTACAGATCCTGAAACAATTGAAGAAGATTTTAATCAAGTGGATCCAGATGACATGGAGGACATGGATATTCAGTGGAATATGGCCATGATATTGAGGAGACCCAAGCATTTCCTGAACAGAACAGGAAGAAAGTTCATTGGCGGGCACTCTAATGCCAAGGTTGGTTTTGAAAAATCCAAGGCCAAGTGCTACAAGTGTTTGAACCATGGACACTTTGCTCGTGAATGTCAAAAAGACAGAATACCGGCTTCGGGCTTCACCAGACCTAGCCAAGGAAACAACCAAGGCTACAACAACTCAAACAACCACATTCAAAGCCAAAGTGGATCGTCCAATGCATTGGTAGCTCAACAGGATGAAAGCTTTGATTGGGGTGTTCATCTGGAGGAGGCCATGATTGCACAAACTCAGGTTGGTCTCATGGCTGAGATTATGGAGATGATGGAAGCTGAGGAACGGGAAGCTTCTGTGGCTAACCGAGAAGAGTATACAACTGATGTTGCCCTCATGGCTATCGGAGAAGCATCACATTCATCGAATGAGGTAGATTCTAATCCTTTTACTGTCATTTCTTGTTCCAAAGTCTAGGCTTAAAAATTGAAAAATCTAAGCTTCAAAACAAAGTCGAACCCCTTCGTATTGCAGCTTTAAGCTACAAAGAAAATGAAAAATGATTTAAAGATTCAATTGAAACGTTGAAGAAAGAAAAACGTGATTACTCACTTAAAATGAGTGATCAACAGCTTCACTTGGATATTGCATACAAGGGGTTAGAGAAAAGGAACAATGAAATCAACAAGCTGTAAAATGTGATCTTGCAGTTGAAATGTACTAATGAGAAGTTGAAAAATTCTCATTTTGTGGTGGAACACTACGAATCTGTAGTGAGACAAATGAATGGCTTAGGGCTGGGACTAATGCCATTCCTCCACCAGTTAGCGGGAAATTTGTCAACGGCTTAGTAGACATTGATCTAACTTGCCTTGATGAGTCCTCAGGTAAGGATGATTCCTCTAACAAGGATGATTCCTCAAGTAAGGCCAACTCCGCATCTAATGAGGAGTTCTTTACTGCTTCTGATGATAGGTCTGATAGCACCTGCCCTGGAGTAGTAGTATTGAGGAGTTGTTATGTGAACAGAAAGTTAAGAAAAACATTATCACTAATAGTGACAATTGTATTTTAACTGAACCCGATATCATTGAATCAAATGATAAATTAAAGGTAATGCTTTATGGGGGGTATAAAAATCTTAATCAAATTAAGAAAGAAGCTTTTTCAGCTCACTATGGGCTTGGTTATAAAGAAAATTTGCAAAAATACTATACTCCTGAAAACCAATCTATATCGGGTCAAACTCCTGTTCACAAACCAACTCCTCCTGCTCATAATGCTGAGTCATCTAATGCCATATCTAATGAGCCTTATAGGAGGACTTACACAGACAAGAGGACTTGCTTTCACTGTGGTTTGGTTGGTTACATCCTTGTGAACTGCCCTTCTAAGAACCAAGGGAAATGGCCTATTGTTTCACAACCGGCTGTCATCCCTAAGTCACCACCAATGAAACATCCCAAAAGTCCAAAAGAAAATGTGGTGAAACCACTAGTAAAACCGATGGTAAAGCCAAAGATAACCTCTAAGGCTAAACCATATGTTTCAAGAAAGGGAAAGCAACCTGCTATACCTTGTGTATCTACCTCTGGTAGTACACCTACTGGTGAGAAATCCATGGTGAAACTCTCTATGCCACATAGGAGGAGAAGCAATAAGAGGTTGAGAAAGCTAGAATAGCTGACTGGAGTTCAATCAGGTGAAGCTTCCATTAGTTTACCGGCTGTTGTTGAACCTAAGTCTACTTTTCCAGTTAAGAAACAGAAGAGATCCTGGATTGCCAAATCTAAAAGTTCTCAATCTCCTAGTCCTAATTCTTCTAAAGATTCATCCATTTTGAACAGTCACGTCTGTGAGTTAAAAGAGGTTGTTTATTTAGAAAAAGACGGACGAGCCAAGACCACTATGGCTTGGGTCTCCAAATCTAACTAATTCTTTTTGTAACTCGTGCAGGGACAATCAAATGGACTATCTCTAACCGTTGGTATGTAGATAATGGATGCTCCCGGCACATGACAGGAAACAAGGCCTTGCTTCAAGACGTGAAACCTTCAGAGGCGGCTATGTGGCCTTTGCTGGAGACAAAGGCGGCAGTATCACGTGTCAAGGCGTGGTGTCAAATGGTTGTGTCAGCTTTGACAATGTCAACTATTGCGAGCATCTGAAGCATAACTTGTTGAGTGTCTCCCAAATGTGCGACAAGGAGTACTCAGTGATGTTTGACAAGAATGAATGCCTCATTCTCAAACCTGGTTTTGAAGTTCCTGAAGACTGGATTCTGATGAGAGCGCCAAGGACAAACAACACTATCAGATTGATATGAGCGTGGCAACAACCACCTCATCAGTTGCTACCTGTTTGCTTACCAAAGAAACAGAACTTGACTCTATCTCGTGGCATAGGAAACTCGGACATATTTCTTATCATAAAATGAATCATCTGGTCCGAAACGGTTTGGTAACCGGTGTTCCTAAGCTGAGATTTACCATTGCAGATGACTGTATGCCTTGTAAAAAGGGCAAACAGCAACGGAAGTCTCACAAGCCCAAGCTCCAAAACTCCAGCGATACCCCTTTGGAGCTATTACATATGGATCTGTTTGGCCCCATACGTATCAGGAGTATTGGAGGTAAGTCATACTGTCTGGTTGTAACTGATAATTTCTCACGTTTTTCTTGGGTGCATTTTTTAGGTATGAAGGACAAAACTGCTGATATTCTTCAATACCTGATCCTGAGCTTTGAATCTCTTTGCAAGTTGAAGGTTAGAAGAATAAGAAGTGACAACAAAACTGAGTTCAAGAATAATTTGATGGAACTTTTCTGTCTCAAGAAGGGGATCCATCACGAATTTAGTGCCCCGTACACACCTCAGCAGAATGGAGTCGCAGAGCGGAAGAACAGAACCTTGATCGAGACTACAAGGACGATGCTGTCGGATGCAAAGCTTCCTGTCACTTTCTGGGCAGAAGCAGTTAATACAGCTTGTCACATCTTGAACAGAGTTCTGGCTGTGAAGAGGCACAACAAGACTTGTTACGAGTTGATCAACAATCGACCTCCCAATCTTGATTACCTAGTTCTTTTTGGTAGTACCTGTTCCTTGTTGCTACAATACAAAGACCGCAAGTCTAAGTTTCATGCAAAAGAGGTCGAAGGCATCTTCTTAGGATATGTTGCCAACTCGCCTTGCAAGAGAGTGTACAACATAGGAACTCGTACTGTCGAGGAATGGTTCGAAGTGGATTGTAGTAAACACAGCATTCCACCAGAACCAACTGGTCCAGCTTGGGGTTTTGATTATGATGAGCTATTCAAGTCATTCAATCTTCCTGATTTGTCTGCCGATGATGTCGCAAATGTATATGAATTATTTGGTGGTGGTAATGACTCCAGTTTCTCAACTCGTGCTACTGTACCGATTGTAACTCCTGACTCCAATGCTGCATCTGCATCTGGAACTCATGACGGTGATAACAGTGAAGATGTTCATGTTGATGGAGATGATGCTCAAGCTAATCCTAACTCTAGTGTAGGAAATGAAGCTCCAACTGATCCGATTAACATTGAATCTTCTTCTTCTGGAACACAGGATATGGGGGAGTTAAGCACGAACCATGATTCAGAAATTCAGGAACCGAATGTACCAGAGACGAGAGTGCATAAGAATCATCCAATTGACAACATTATTGGTGATCCTCATGCCGGTGTTCAAACTCGTTATCGAACCATTACTGAGAACAATAGTCTGTACTCGGAGATACTTGACACTGGTGTCATGGAAACATGTCTGCATGCTGCATTCGTGTCCCAGTTAGAGCCGAAGAATGTGAAAGAGGCTCTCGCTGACAACTGCTAGATTGAGGCAATGCAAGATGAACTATCTCAATTCCAAAAGTTGCATGTGTGGGATTTGGTTGACTTGCCAAGGGGCGTACAACCAATTGGCAAAAGATGGGTGTTCAAATACAAGACGGATGATCGTCATGTTGTGGTGAAAAACAAAGCAAGGTTGGTTGTTCAGGGTTTTTGTCAGCAAGAGGGCTTGGATTACACGGAAGTATATGCCCCAGTTGCTAGACGTGAGTCCATTCGAATGTTCTTGGCGTTTGCCTCATATGTTGGCTTTAAGGTCTATCAACTTGATGTGAAGAGTGCTTTCCTGTATGGAAAGGTACATGAAGATCCGGATAATATCGATTAAGTGTATAAGCTCGACAAACACTTTATGGTCTTCATCAAGCACCGCGGGCATGGAATGAGACATTATCTGAGCATCTACTGTCAAATGGTTTCGACCGTGGATAGATTGACTCGACCCTCTTCATTAGGAAAGCAGGAGGTGAGATTCTTCTTGTACAAGTGTATGTCGACGACATTATCTTTGGGTCTACAAATGAAGGGATGTGTAAGGAATTCGAACAGGTGATGAAGTCCAAGTTTGAAATGAGTAACATGGGTGAATTGTCGTTCTTCCTGGGTCTGCAAGTCAATCAAAGAGAGGATGACATTTATCTGCATCAAACAAAGTATGTGCAGGACATCTTGTCAAAATACAAGATGAATGATAGCAGTACTTATGGCACACCTATCCCAGTCAATCATGGTCTGCATCCTGACAAAGATGGAAAGGATATGGATTGCAGATTGTACCGTGGGATGATCAGATCTCTTATGTATCTCACGGCTTCAAGACCCGACATAATGTTTGTTGTGTGCTTGTGCTCAAGGTTTCAGTAACAACCGAAGGAGTCCCATATGATAGCTGTGAAGAGAATTTTCAGATACTTGAAAGGGAAACCCCGATTGGGTCTTTGGTACTCTAAACAGCAGTCATTTGACTTCAAAGCCTACACTGATTCAGACTATGGAGGTTGTAACCTTGATAGAAAGTCAACTTCTGGTGGATGTCAATTCTTGGGAGACAGACTGGTTTCCTGGCAGTGTAAGAAGCAGTCAACGGTTTCTGTCTCAACATGTGAAGCAGAATACATTGCTGCAGTGAGCGGTTGTTCTCAGATATTGTGGATTCAACAGCAATTGAGAGAGTACGGCTTAAACTTCACTGGAACTCCTCTGTTCATTGACAACAAACTTCACTGGAACTCCTCTGTTCATTGACAACAATGCCACCATGTCCATTTCAAATAACCCGGTGAAACATTCCAAAACTAAACATATAGAAATTCTCCATCATTTCATCCGTGATTGTGCTGAAAAGCATTTAATTGAACTTGTAAAGGTTCACACGGATGACAATCTTGCTAACCTTTTCACTAAGGCGTTTGACCGTTCCCGTTTTGAGCATCTTGTCAACTTGATAGGAATGTTTAATCCTGAGTGAAAACTTGTTTTTCTTAAATCCATTCAATTCATGAAAGTTAAATTTTATTTCTCTTAAAATTTCTGTATAGTTCTTTTAATTTTCAAATATTTTACAAAACTTCAAACAAAATAGAAAATGGAGAAAATTTTCAAAGTAATCTTGAGAAAAAAGGAAATGATAGTACATCATAAATGATCTAAACGTCATAGACTGCTCATATGGGAAATGATTGCGTCATGCTTACTTAATTGTTTAAATTGTTATGTTTTTAATCTGCTTATTTACAAGTAATTTGAATTGTTAGTAGGCTGTAGGCATTTTTGAATCACTAGTAGTGTGGAAACTAAATCTAGACTACAACTGTGATTTGAACCCATGTATGCTAGTGTGTGTGCGTAAAAGATTGCAAAAGATCATTATCAGATAAAGGATGTTAGATTTTGGCAATAATTGTCTTCTGAGATCAGTTTCGGGTTATGTCTTTAGCACAATTAATGCGGTTCATCTCACTACCCATACTCACAAGTATGCAATGAGAGATTCATTCAAGACATGTGTCTACATCAACCGTGGAGCATGTATTCACCCTTGAATCACTCCTGATTCATTGAAATCAAATCCAGATAAAAGTTGGATTCCCCTACCCTAATACTCAAACACAATATTCATTATCCTGAATCATCATACCGATATTCACTGAAGAAATCAAATGAAACCAAGACAAATGAATCACTCGATTCTGAATCTTATGATTCCTGATAATCCTTATGGATTCTGCTTGATTTTTCCAGCGCTAATTGATGTAGCCTCATTCTGGAAATTTAGAAAATCATTAGGAAAATCTTAGATGCCTTGAGAATGTGCAACTTACATTACTGTAGCATATCAGTGGGGTACACGTTGTATATCTTATAATTAATACCTTAACACACAAGAACGTGATACAAAGATGTTTATAGTTTCAAATCTTATAATATTGTTAACTCGAATTACTTGTTTATGTGCTTATTATGTATGAATAAATAGTAATCCATGACATGATCCCATATTCTTTGATGGTTATATTGTATCGTTTTTGCTATATGTTAGCCTGATATGATCCTCTGCTCGTGTCTTTGATCAAAAATAGTTTATGTGAATATGTGTGTATTTCTATCTTGAAAAGATCAATAAGATTTTAAGTTTGTGTACAGTTCAAGTTTAATCAGAAAAGCCAAAAATATTCGTGTTTAACCTTCTTGAATTGATCTTGAATCCCCTTGATTGAATGTTTTTATCTTGTTCGTTATTTGACTTGAAATCTTCATAATTTGAGTTGAAAGTTTGAGCACACAAGGGTCTCTGCGTACTTGATAAGTGCGCATGAGGTAAACCCTGCGTATTTAACAAGTACGCAAGACTTAAGTCATGCGTACTTAGTAAGTACGTAGGAGTTAAGTCCTGCGCACTTAGTAAGTATGTAAGACCATTTTGTGTTGGGTATATATACAGGACTTAGAAAATTTTCAGAAGCTTATCTCATTCAAATTTCAAACTCCTGTTGAATTCCCTCTGCTCCTTTTACTCATAAAATTTCATGTGTTCCTAACCGGTTTTTCGTCCCGTTTCTAGTTCCATCATCGTATTACAATCTCTTGGTGAGAATCTAAAGGCATTTCATCCATTATATCTCGAATTATGGACCGATTTAGACCAAAATTTTTTTTAGTGTTGAATCTTGATTTTTGTCAATCTTTTAGTTGTTTTGGTAACACACTATAATTAAAACTTACTTAGAATCAACAATCGATCCTTATTTAGTCCTTAATCGTCCTTATCGATTCTTAGTTTTGACTTTGGCTTGGATTTTGACCGTCGGTTTGACTGGGTCGCCATTTAGGTCAAAATGTGACTTATGTAGCAGCTATGTGGTGTTGATTTTGGTCCCATAGGCTATAATCACGGTTTACAATCTTGTGGGGACCTAATCCACATCAATGTTCATCATCAGTTGAAATATTAGATTTCTGAGAATTTGAACAAGTGCAATTCTTGTGCACTTAACAAGTACGCAAGAAGTAATTCACGCGTACTTGTTAAGTACGCAAGAACAAATCCCTGCGTACTTGCTAAGTACGCAGTACCAACACTTGTGAAATTTTCCAAGTCTGAAATTTCAGTTCAATGAGTAATTGCTATACTAAGTCATGAGCATTCAATTCCAATGAAACTTCTTGTTCTTATTATGTTTTCTGTGTGTTTTTGCAGTGATGGCTCGCGCGTTTACAAGTGAGTTCAACCTCCTAGCACATACAGAACCAGAATGGAAGGGTGCTGCACTACAATACCGAGAGATAGTTGACTTCTTGAACCGTTCAAGGATCAGCTATGCTATATCAGCAGACCCGATAGTATCAAGACCGTATCTGGAGCAGTTCTGGGAGACCGCGGAACATGACTGCACGATAAACCCTAATGTTATACGGGCTACCGTGGCGGGTCATGACATCGCCTTTTCTGAGGACACAATTAGACGGGTCTTGCAATTCCGAGATCTCTCCACCGACGCAACAGCTTATCCTAATTACTTTGTGGATGGATGTTGGAGGCAGCATATGGGATGTGTCAGTGCAAGAGATTATGCTTCATACAAGAAAACGTGGGTGCCTGATCTTCGAAGATATTTTGCCCACGTGATTATCATGTGCATCTCTTCAAGAAAGGCAGGGAATGATACAATGGGTCATGATCTTGCTGCAGCCATGGTTGGCTTGTCTCTCAACATGGGCTACAACTTCTCAAGATACATTTTCAAAGCCATAAATGATCAGATAAATACGGCTGAGAGGTTTAGGTTCCTGTTATACCCAAGATTTATGCAACTACTGATAAATGATGCGTTGCCAAATCTGCCTGCTACTGGGGAGAGATTGCAAGTCAAGCGGGTGGACAAGAGGGTGTTTGCACAAATCTTAAAGCCAGGCAATGTAGAACCTACCCCTGAGCACACATCACTCTTTGGACACTTGATAAACGAAGCGTATGTGGCACCGGCTGACTGGAGATGGTTTAGCCATGACTCGAAGCCAGAACTAAGTGAACATTCGGATGAACAACAAGAAGAGGAGGAAGTTGAATGTGTGGATGAATCGTCTTAAAGTGGAGACGAAGAAGCAGTTCATGATGGTACTGAAGGATCCGACTCCAAAGCTACAGAGTCTGATTCCTCTGATTATGATGATGCACCATCACAAGCACACCCGAGAAGAACGATGAAGGTGACCCTTCCTGAGTCGTCTTCGAAGAGAAAGTGATAGTCAACAAGCAGTGAATATGAGCCAGATTCTGACTCTGACGCTGCTATTCAAAGACAAAGACGTGAAAGTGTAAACAAACGTAGGGGGATAGGCAGCAACATTCTATTCCTAGTGAGGTAAAGGTTAGTACTCAGCAGCAAGTACAAGTTTCGACTGGAAGTACTGATTCAGCATCTACCCCACCTTCACAGCAACTATACCGGCGACAACGGAGAAGGCCACAGGTACAACCTGTTGTGGCGGTCACTTCTATCATAGAGGAGGTTCCTGTGATAGTGACCCTCCCTGTATCATCTGTCCTTGTGACGGTGACTACTCCGATTCTTAAGGAGTCAGTCACCATCACACCTTCCATCACTCCTACAACCATCATCACATCCACAATCCCTACTACCACTGATGAACCTATCAGTCAACCCTACAACTATGGAGATTTTACTCAGGGGTTTGACTTTGATACTATCTTCTCATCCCCACTTCATAATGCTGAACCATCTACATCCAGACATCCTGATCCAAATGATGCAAGGATAGAAACTCTGGAAACCTAAGTCGCTGCTTTACTGGAAACTGTTCGGAAATAAAAGGAGGAATTTAATGCCTAACAGGCTCAGATAAATTCGTTGGTGGATGAAGTTACAATTCTGAAAAGCCAAAGGACGGGGACTGAAGAGAGATTAGCTAATGTGATGGCCTAGAACGAGCTACTGATCAAGACAAACAACATGATTCTGGGACACAGGTCATCTCTTGAGCTTCAGTTTGGTCTGCAGCGAAAAGAGCATGACATGATGGTCAAATTAATTGTTGATCTGACCAAGAAGCTAGATGCTCAGGGGGAGAAAGATAAGGAGAAAGATAAAGAGAAAAAGAAGGAGAAGACATCTAAACCTACTGGTGATGAGCCTTGTCATCCTGTTGATTTGACGAAGGATGATGACAAAGACAAGGATCCTAAAGTTGGTCCTAGTAGAAGTGAGCATCAAGCTTTGGCAATCGTGCCCATTTATGCTATTCCAATGGCTGAGGGGGAGTCTACTCATCAGGAAGGTGGTGATACTTCTGGTGGTGATAAAGAAAAGTCAGCGGCTGATGTTCTTAAGGATCTATCTGATGATGAGATCTTATACTTAGAGTCTGACTATTCCAAGGAAGCACAGATCGAGGCTCTCTACAATCTTGAAGAAGGAGAGACTGACTCTGGTGATGATTGGGATGAAGATGATTATGTAGTTATTGAAGTTCCCATGGGTGATAGGGAAGGAGAGCATGAGTTCGAAGATGGAGAGATCTTCGAAGTTCCATCCTTTGAATCTCGGCTCGACACAGGTTCAGTCGAGTCTTCTAGTAATGTTGAAGCATCGACTGAAGCCTCCCCGGACGACCCTACACTTGTGGATCCAAAGTATCCGACTCCTGTTTGGCGAAAGAAAGATAAAGATATGCCTGCTAGTTCATCAAATTATCCAGCTCCTGTTTGGCAAAAGACGTCTATCATAGACAAACAAGGAGCAACATGGATGATCTTAGTTATAAGGTTCGAGGAAGATAAGCAGTTGTTCGCAATCAAACGATCTGGGGGTTCAATACTTGAAACCAACCAGTGAAGCGTTCAAATCCTTACCTAGATACGACCTTGTGAACCTAGCACACCGAGAGCTACTGGGTAACTCAAATCACGCAGTGGCGATGGGCTTGTGGCAGGTTGTACATCGGGAAGCAAGATCTGGGAAGTTTGAAGTGTTCAAGCCTCAAGTGCCCAAGCGAGTCAAGGATAAGAATGCTAGACATCCTGTGACTAAGAAACGCTTAAAGAAACTGGTATACAAGCCAGTTCTATGTGAAACCAAGATTCCCCTGAGCAAGTTATCTCAGGATATCCTCGGTGACATGTGGTACTAGTACGTAGATCCTAAAACGGGCGAGGCTGTGGTGATAGGAAAGGTACGATCAGAAAGTGGATGATTAGTGCCGAGGAAACTAATCAGAGTATTTGATGAAGTATGTTTCATTAACTTCTCTGTTAAAGATCTGGAGGCACTAGCGGACAGGTATTGCATGCATACGGATGAATGGACGATGTTCCTTGCTTCTAAATATGACAAGGTGATCAAGTTTTACCTTGACTACAAGAAGAAGATGGAAGCTAAAGATGCAGAGCTGTGAAGACTGAAGATTGAAGACCGAAGACGATCCAGAGCTGTTGTCAAGGGGGAGTTTGTTGAAGTACTTTTGTGTGACAAACACTCTTGATAGAGTCTTGTTTATTGTATTTCATTGTATGTATTTGTCTTTGTTTGTAAGTGTCTGTATGTATTAGTTATCGAGTTGTATTTACTAATGCATGTTGATAGTTGCTGAAATCTCTAAGTGTTTTGCGCACTTGTATGTGCGCAGGAATTATTTCCTGCGTACTTAGCAAGTACGCAAGAATACCTTGCATACTTGCTAAGTACGCATGAGCAATTTGCCCTACGCACTTGCTAAGTGCGCAAAGTTAGGTCGTGTATAAATAGGATAGGTTGACAGTAGACAAGTACGCAGTCATATACGCAGACATTGTATACTCAGTATTTCTCTCTGTAACCTTCAAGTGTTTATAATAGACGAAAGTTTAAAGTGATTCTCTTGTTGGTTTATTTTGTGTTGTAAGACTCTCCACCAAGTCACGGGTATTTCGCACCCGGTCCGACTCAGGAACACACTTGCATGTAACGATCCGCCACACCCGAGGGACCTACAAGTCATCCGTTAAAAATGCTAACTCATTGTTTAGTACATACTCTTAACCTCTTTTGATTAATATCATGCTAAACCTTTTCACGTGAATCTTACTTATTTTTAATGAGAAGTAAAAATTAGGTGGTTTTCTTGACTTTGATACTAACCATGTTTACCCGGTTCGTACTCGTCTCATGTTCTTTCGTTTTAAGTTTTGTACTAACTTTTATGATGTTATTATGGCTACTTGAAGTGTGTGGATTCTTGTTTTGGTTTGATGAACTCTACTAAATGTATGCATGCACATGTTATGTTGATTATATGTATTTATATACACTTTTAGTTAACACTTTTCACGTTCATATGTTGACGATAACCGTTACGTGTGTTTTCTTGAATCGTAGGACACCACATTGAACTTAGTCAGGTAAGTCACCCATGATCATACAACCTCACGAACATGAATCCTTCAACACAACACATGAATGGTGTGCAGGGTTTTCAAAGAACACCATCACCCAAGTGTTATTTTATGTAGGTGTTATATGTATATATTTACTTATTCTAGTTAGTATATATGCATAAAATCATGAACTCTTTCTAAATAAAAGATGTGCATGCATGGAATGTGAATTCTAAGATTTTTAAAACTTGATTAACTTACCAAGTGGGGTTTCAAATGGTGATTCCAAATGCTAAACTTCAAAACACACAAAGTGTGTGTGTGTGGGTGTGTTCGGCCGAGAGCAAAAGGGAGGGAGAGGGAAAGTGAGTTGTGTGATTTGGTGCAACATTTCTCCTTGCTTAAGCCTTTTATTTATAGTGAAATTTTCATACCTAACTCCTCAATCATGTTGCTCAGCATAGGAGTTTGTGAGCATAGTGAACTCATGTGGGAAATTTGAAAGATGTGAGGGGTTGGGGGTGGGTTTCGGCCGAAATAGGGGGAGAGGGGAGGGGGTGGGGCGAGGACAATTGGGTAGATGACAAAGGTGGAGATGTGTGGCAATTTAAACATGTGGGGATCTAATTTTTATAAAACCTTAAGTCTTTTATAAAAATATACATGCATTCATGGATTTCCTAGGATAATTATGTCATATACGCAAAGTATATGGTTTATGTCTTGTTTAATTATCTCATAAGTTAACATTGGTTATCTAACTTGTTAAATATGAATATATATATATATATATATTATATATATATATATATATATATATGTATGGATACTATATAATTCATATCATTCTTACTATAATTGATCAAGTGTATTTCTAAACACATTATGTGATCTTGATTAATTGCTCACAGTTTATCGTAACGTATCTCTCTTCACATTCCTATGAATGTGTATTACTTAGATGTAAGCCTCAGCTCATATCTTGATTCCGACTCTCCCGAATAAATCTCTACGATAAATTTTTGTATCGTAATGGATTGTTAGGGATACTTGATTTAAGATCAAACATACTTGTTTACTCGTAGCTCTATTACTCATTGTCGATGTATTATTATTTTATATATATATATATATATTTTTTATCACTATGAATTGTTCATTCACAAAATACATCACAACTTACTATGTTCCTAACTTGAACACATATAATCATACTTGGACTTGACAAAGTACGGGATTAACGTTTGCTAAATTGACGGTTGTCACAGTCTCCCTTAGTTAAAAGAATTTCATCCTGAAATTCAGACTTGATCAGTGGAGATCGGGGTTTTCTCGAATAGGTTGGGATACTTAGTTTTCATCTGATCCTTTCTTTCACAGGTAAACTCTTGGCCTCTCTTTGAGTTCCATATGACCTTAACGATCGGTATTCGACTCTATTTAAGTCTCTTAACATCTCTATCCATGATCTCTACTGGTTCCTCTATGAAGTGTAATTTATTATCGATTCTTACTTCCCCTATTGGGATTATTAGTGACTCGTCACTCAAACATTTCTTCAAATTCGACACGTGGAACGTGTCATGAACTCCGCTCAGTTCCTAAGGCAACTTAAATTTATATGCTATTGGACCAATTCTTTGTAAAATTTTGAAGGGTCCAACATATCGCGGGGCTAGCTTCCCTTTCTTACCGAAACGTACTACTCCCTTCCAAGGAGATACTTTCAGCATGACTCTATCACCGACTTCAAATTCTATCGACTTCCTACGATTGTCGGCATAGCTCTTCTAGCGATCTCTAGCGGCTTTGATTCACTTTTTGATTTGTACGATCTTATCGATGGTCTCTTGGATAATCTATGGGCCTGTTAATTGACCATCACCGATTTCGGTCCAACAGACCGGCGATCTACACTTGCGTCCATATAAGGCTTCAAATGGAGCTCACTTAATGCTTGTGTGATAAGTATTGTTATATGAAAATTCGATTAATGGTAAGTGAGCATCCCAGCTCCTACCAAAATCAATCACACAAGTTCTCAACATGTCCTCCAAGGTTTGTATTGTCCTTTCACTTTGCCCATCAGTCTGAGGGTGATACGCTATGATAAGATTCAAGCGTGTTCCGAGCGCTTTTTGTAAAGATTGCAAAAACCTTGACGTGAACCGACTGTCGCGGTCCGAAATGATGGAGACTGGTACTCCATGTCTAACGACGATTTCGTTTATGTATCACTTAGCTAATCTCTCCATTTGGTAGTCTTCTCTGATTGGGAGGAAATGTGCTGACTTAGTTAATCGGTCGACGATGAGCCAAATGGAATCATGTCCACTAGTCGTTCTTGGCAACTTAGTTATGAAATCCATGGAAATCTATTTCCATTGGGGTATCTCTGGTTGTTGCAATAACCCTGAGGGTTTATGATGTTCAGCTTTAACTTTAGCACAAGTCAGACATTTTCCAACATATAGAGAAATTTCCTTTTTCATTCCTGGCCACCAATAGTATTCCTTTAGATCCTTATAAATTTTATCGGCTCTGGGTGAATCGAGTATCGTGACTTATGTGCTTCATTCAGGATAAGCTCTCTTAGATTTCCCGAATTCGGTATCCATATCCTATTGTGGAAATATAGAACTTCGTCTGGTTTGACTTCCAGTTCTTTCTCTGCTCCACATGATAGTTCACTCTTCAATCTATCACCTTGCACGATCTCTCTCTGTGCATCTAAAATTCTAGTTTTCATGCTAGTTTGGATGGTTATTTCTAGTGCTCTAACTCTGGTAGGTTTCACTCTCTCCTTTCGGCTTAAAGCGTCGGCTACTACGTTCGCTTTTCCAGGGTGATATCGAATTTCGCAGTCATAATCATTGAGTAACTCTACCCATCTTCTCTGTCACATGTTTAGCATCTTCTGATCTAAGATGTGTTGGAGGCTTTTATGATCGATATAAACAAGGCATTTAGTACCGTACAAATAGTGTCTCCAGATCTTTAGCACAAACACTACAACTCCTAATTCTAGGTCATGGGTGGTGTAGTTCTTTTCATGAACTTTGAGCTGGCGAGATGCATAAGCGATAACTTTATTTCGCTGCATTAATACGCAACCAAGACCTTGTCCTGATGCGTCGCAGTAAACAACAAAATCGACATTTCCCTCGGGAAGTGATAAGATCGGTGCGTCGCACAACTTTTGTTTCAGTAGCTAGAATGCCTCTTCTTGTTCTTGCTCCCATTTAACTGCTTCGATCTTACTTGGGTCTACATGAATTCCCTTCTCATTTACCACGTGACCCAAGAAGTGTACCTCTCGTAGCCAAAATTCTCACTTTGAGAATTTCACGTACAACTTCTCTTCCTTTAACAATGTTAATATTGTCTTCAAATGTTGCTCGTGATCTTCCTTGCTTTGGGAGTAAATCAAAATGTCGTCGATGAACACTATTATGAATTTATCTAGATAGGGCTTACAAACTCTGTTCATCAAGTCCGTAAATGCTGCAGGCGCATTAGTGAGTCGAAAGGGCATCACCAGAAATTCATAGTGTCCATAACGTGTCCTAAAAGCTGTCTTAGACGTGTCATCCTCAAGAATTCGTAACTGATGGTATCCAGACCTAAGATCGATCTTCGAGAAGTGCGTCGAACCTTGAAGTTGATCGAATAGGTCGTCGATCCTTGGGAGTGGGTATCGGTTCTTGACGGTTAACTTGTTTAGCTCCCTATAATCGATACACATTCTGAACAATCCGTCCTTATTTTTAACGAATAATACTGGTGCTCCCCAGGGGGAAAGACTTGGTCGGATAAATCCTTTATCTGCCAATTCTTGTAACTGACTGGCTAATTCCTTCATTTCTGACGGCTCTAGTTGGTATGGCGATTTAGTGATAGGAGCTGCCCCCGGTACTAAATTGATACAGAATTCGACTTGTCGTGCAGCTGGTAATCCTGGCAGATCCTTTGGGAAATCTCTTACGATCGGGATATCTTGTAACCGTTTCTCGTCGGTTTTTCCTTCTACTATGCTAGCCAGAAACGCCTGACATTGTTTTCTTATATATTTCTGAGCTTGTGAGCACGAAATCACTCTTAAACCTTTTCCGTACACTTCCCCCAGAATTGTAAGCGTTTCGCCATCGGGTAGGGGAATTCGAACAATTTTCTCGCGGCACACCACTTCATCTTGATTCTCAGATAGCCAATCCATACCAATAACTAAGTCAAAGCTTTCGAGTTCGATAGGAACGATATTTAGTTCGAATGAGTGAGTGTTTAAACTAATTGTACACCCACAGATTACCCTATTGGCTTCTAGTAATCTACCATTGGCTAATTCGATAGTATATGCTTCATCTAACTAGTTAGATTCTAGCCCAAGTAGTGATTCGAATTCATAGGAAACAAAAGACATATTTACGCCAGTGTCAAATAGTATAGATGCATAGTGATTATTTACGAGGAACGTACCCGTCAAAACATTGGGATCCTGACGAGCTTTATTTGCTCCTAAGGCAAAAGCTCTTCCACGGGCTTGGTTCGAGGGGTTTCCATTTCCTCGATTTAGCCTTGGGCAACCCACTTTGAAGTGGTCCGGGCTTCCACATTCGAAATAAGTCCTTAAATGTGCTTGGTCGATCTTGAAATTTTTCTCATTATCCCCGTGTAGAAATAAACACTGATGGCTACAAAACTTTCTAAGTACAGATGGTGCTTACCTCAAAGTTTGATGCTGACCAACAAACTACTGCGGATAAGCTTATCTGTAGCGAATACTTGTTCTTCTGCTGAAGAACAAATCTGCTGCTGATAGCCTTATCTGCTGAAGACCAGAGTTGTCACGGATAGGCTTCTCAGCAGCATCAACACTTGATGCTGCTGATAGGCAAATCATCAGCAGCTTTGGATGGTTGCATCTTGCTACTGATCTCCAACTTTGCAGCTGATAGCCATTTCCACTGAAGATCAAAAGTTGCAGCTGACTGGCTTTGAAAAAGCAACCATTACCACTGATAACTTTCTGATGCAACACTGACACACTCCACGCAGAAAGAATATCACTGGTGCAGTCAATAAAGAACTACAACGCTCTTCTCCAAGCATGCAAGCAATGATGCTTAAGAAGACGTTTGAGTAAAGTTAACTTTTTGTAGTGTTTATTGTCATTATATGTAGAATAGCTTCAATACAAGATCAACGGTTTGTGTTAGATCTGATCCTTAGAATCAAGGGCCTGTCTTGATTCTAAGACAGTATATATGTAGTACTTAGAGTCATTGTAGCTTAGTGTTTTTTCTTAGAATTTTCTATGTAATCTTGTAACCATTGAAGCTTAATACAAATTGCATTTATCAATACTTCTTGTGTTTACTTGTTACATTGCTTAGTTGTGATTGTTTCCGCCAATCTCAACCAGAATAGAACCATCTTGTATTTACCGATCCTACAAGTGGTATCAGAGCTTTGACTCACAAATTAAACAATCTCACACTTTTTTAATCATTCTCCGGTTTTATTCTAAACTATCTCTTTGCTAAAGTCTCTCATTATCACAAATCAAAACAAAATGGCACAAAACAATGGATTTGAAGATATTGGAAGCATCTCCAGACCACCAAGACTGGTGTCTGAAGAAGACTATGATATGTGGAAGAACATAATTGAAAGCTTCTTCTTCTATCGAGAATATGGGATGTGGAAA
This sequence comes from Smallanthus sonchifolius, assembly GCA_023525975.1. Taxonomy (NCBI): domain Eukaryota; kingdom Viridiplantae; phylum Streptophyta; class Magnoliopsida; order Asterales; family Asteraceae; genus Smallanthus; species Smallanthus sonchifolius. The sequence goes on from CM042040.1 coordinate 31,478,633, forward strand.
TCCATTAAAAATGGACCATACATACCCATGGTGGCCTCAGCTGATTCCGAAGGTACACTGGTTCCCAAAGAAAATGGAGGTAGATTTCAAAGCCTTGGGAGCCATCGAGATGTGCTTACCAAATGAAGTTTTTCATAACTTCAAAGGTTATAAAACTGCAAAGGAGCTATGAGAGGCTCTTGAGAAGATGTTTGCTGGTTCAGAAGAAGTCAAAGAAAACAGAAGAGACATCCTGAAGCAGCAATATGAAAACTTTGTCTGGAAGGAAGGTGAGTCTCTAACTGTTTTATATAACAGATATACCTATCTTGTAGGTGAGCTGCATTGCTCAAAGGTGAAGCTGGAGAATGAAGATATTCTCAAGAAGTTCATCAGGTCTCTACCGAGTTGCTGGACACTCTACACAGTGTCCATAAGATGAACTGAGAATCTGAAGACTCTCCAGATGACTGAACTCTTCGGAATGCTAAACACCTATGAGCTAGAGATGATTCCGGCAAAAGAAAGAAGCTCAAGCTACCAAACAGCCTCAACATCCACCACCACCTCTTCTGCCCTCCACTCTGACCACTCAGGTCCTAGTTCAAGCAAATATTATCCTCCCATCGTCACTCATCCCCAAACTCCAACCTCTCAAACAAACACATCACCATTTCTCCTAGAAGCTCCTCCTCAAACCTCAACCTCTGCTACTTTTGTTTCTGAAAACTCAAGCAACATGTCCTTTATCAAGGAGGATCTGGAATGCTTCCATCCAGATGACTTAGAAGAAATGGACACAGAACACTTGTATAACATGCTCTCTTTAAGAGCAAAAATGTTCTACTCTAGAACCTGAAGACCCATTCCAAGTAACAACTCCAAGACCAGAGTTGGCATGGATAAAAGCAAATTAAGATGTTACAACTGTAACCAACTGGGTCATTTTGCTAGAGAATGCAAGGCACCTATGGCAAAACCAGCAGCTCCTCAATTAAGACAAGCTCACCAAGCCCAACCAAGACAACAACAGCAACAAACTACTCCTCCAGCTCAAACTGCAGCTTGTGCAGCTGTTGGAACTTCTAACTTTGACTGGAGCTTCGAGTTTGAAGATCTGCCTGCTAACAACCAAGCTCTTGTGGCAGACACAACTGAGATACCGCCTCAGATATATGAATATCTTTGTTCCCATGCTTGTATTGATAAGGTGTTAGGCTACAGAAAGCATAATCAAAACCATATAGATCAAAATGAAGAGTTTCATCAAATGAAACCTGAATTCACAAAAGTTGAAAACAGTTATGAAGAAAAAATTAACTGCCTAAAGAAAGAGATTTCGTTACTAAAACATGAACAAACCAATCTTGAAACTCAGATTGATGATCTACTTGCTAGATTAAAAGCTACCAGAGTAGAAATGGCAGAAAAGAAAGTTCATGTTGACAAATATGAATTTGTATCCAAAAGGCTGCAAAGACTTTTAGATGCTCAAATTCATGACAAGGTAAAAACTGGTCTAGGGTATCATGCTGAACAATACCAAGCTGTTGCACCTCCTGCTGACTACGTTGCCATCCATGAACCAAGCTTCAATCTCTCAAATCTTGAAAAGGCCAACCGCGATCTTGATCCTTCAAGGCATGAACCATTGGTGCAAGAATGCACTACCTCGTCAGAGTCTGAGTCAACTTGCTCAGAGTCCACTAAAACTAAGGAGGCCTCATCACCAGTACAAGTACCAGCACCGCCTGTTCTTGAAGTCATTCAAACAAGTGCTCCTGTCCCTTTACCAGCTGTTCCGCTTCCTATGCCTTTCAACCAAATCAAAATCAGCTATCCTCCAGAAGCAAGAAAGCTAACTGTTGAAAAGGGACAATCTTCAACCTCCACCAACTCAAAGCCTCAAAGAAAGGTGTTTGACTTATGTCATGCGCCTGGATAAAGAGTTCCATATGTTCAAAAGACATTGGAAGAAGCCACTTTTGAGCACAACAAGGCTCCCCCTGGAACATCAAAGACTTGTTCAAAAGAAAGGACTATGTTTACCTTTCAAGGGACAAACTGGCTAAATCATGCTTTGTCTGTGGCAAATACAACCACATTGTCAGCACCTGCTTCTACTACCTTCAGCATCAAAAAAATCTCAAACAACATGCTTTTGAGAAGACAAACAAGAACAGAAAGGTAAGGAGTTCTGAATCCAAGGCAACTCATTTTAGAAACACTCTTTCCCCTCCAACAATGCAGCTGCCAAAGCCTCAACAATCTTGCATCATCTGTGGTGAATCAGACCACTTTGCTGCAAATTGTGAATTTAATCCCTTCAACCAGATCCTTCATCAAGCCCCTCCTAAACAAAATCCCATCAGCATGAGAACTTCTACAGAGAGGCCCTCCATCAACAAGGTAAAGAAGGATAAGCATACATTGGTTGTTGAACCATCAGCAGCCAGGAAAAATATTGGTAATCAAGCCAAGCCTAAGAAACCAAAGGACAAGCCTTCAGTAGCAACCAAGTCTGCTGCTGCTCAAACAAAACCATTAGCAGCAAAATCTACTGCTGATAAGCCGAAGTCCTCAGCAGCAGCAAAATTGGCTGCTGATAAGCTAAAGTCATCAGCAGCAAAATCTGCTACTAATAAAGCAAATCCATCAGCAGCTAAAGCAACATTAGTTGTTGACAGAGCAAAGAGAACTGGAAAACCATCTCCTCAGCAATGGAAAGCGAAGATCCCAGCTTCTATCCCTCCAAGAATCATCATTGGCTCTGTTGAATGCACACATACTGAAACTGATATTCCGAGAACCCTTTTCTTCAAGGATGCAAGCTCTTGGATTCCTCCCACTAACTAGATCTCTCACATATGCAGGGGCAGCCAGGTCTCAAGAATAACACCTGGGTGGTAGACAGTGGTTGTTCCAGGCACATGACAGGCAATAGATCCATCCTCTCTAACTTCAGACACTTCAATGGAGGATATGTTGCCTTTGGAAGTGACTCAAAAGGAGGATCTATTACTGGACAAGGGACTGTGTCAAATGAAAGAATGAGTATTGATAAGGCAAATTATGTCAAAGAATTAGACTTCAATCTCATGAGTGTTTCCCAGGTCTGTGATCAAAAGCATTGGATGCTCTTCACAGACAAAGAATGCTTTGTACTATCTCCTGGCTTATCCAAACCTCCTCCAGAAAAGAATTTTTTAATTACTCAGAGAAAAGAAAATCTTTATGTGCTTGACATAAATGAGGTCACTCCATATGGCAGTGTATCCTTTTTTCTGTCAAAAGCCTTAGTTGATGATCAGCTCTCTGGCACAGGATATTAAGCCACGTTAACATCAAAACTATCAACAAATTGGTGAAGGATAATCTTGTCAGAGGGCTTCCTAACAAAGAATTCCAGCTAGAAGATCACTGCATTGCTTGTTTGAAGGGGAAGCAACACAAGAGTTCTCATAAGCCCAAGACTTTGAATACAAATGCACTCCACTACAGCTGTTGCATATGGATCTCTTTGGGCCTACAAATATTATGTCAATGGGTAAGAAGTCATACTGTCTGGTGATAACTGATGACTACACCAGATTTTCATGGGTATACTTCTTGAGAACTAATGATGAAACTGTTGAAATTCTCAAATCCTACATTATCAGGGTAGAGAATCAAAGCAATCAGAAGGTAAAGATCATAAGGTGTGATCGGGTCACAGAGTTCAAGAACCAAACTTTGAACTGTTTCTGTGAGAGCAAGGGAATAGAAAGGCAATACAGTGCTCCAAGAACTCCTCAACAAAATGGAGTTGTTGAAAGAAGAAACATAACTCTAATTGAGTCAGCAAAATCTATGTTAGCTGACTCAAAACTGCCTCTCACATTCTGGGCAGAAGCAGTAAGCACAACCTGCTATGTGCAAAATAGAGTTCTTATAGTCAAGCCTCTCAACAAGACACCTTATGAACTATGGTTCCAAAGAGTTCCATACATTGGATTTCTAAAACCTTTTGGATGTCCATGCACGATTCTGATCACACATGGGGTTCTTCCTAAGTTTGGTTCCAAATCCGATGAAGGATATTTTGTGGGCTATTCCTCTCAATCCAAGGCCTACAGAGTATTCAACTCAAGAACAAGAATTGTGGAAGAATCAGCCAATGTGGAATGCAGAGAACACATTGTCTGTGAACAGGGAAAAGACCCAAACCGGCTCTTTGACATAGACTCCTTCACCCAAATATTTGAGCCTCTCATCTTCTCAAATATGGAGTCTTCCTCTTCTCAAACACTTGCTTCCACTTTCTCCTCTGACTAAAGACTGTATTTTCCAAAATCTTCTATCAGTCTGAGAAGACTATCCATTGATCCTCCATCTGTTATGGAAGCCATTGAAGCAAGTGCAGCCAGAACCACACTCTCAAATGTCACCAGCAGCGGCCTGTCTGAAAATGAAAATTTGAATGAAGACTCTTCGGTAAATGTTGTAGATGCTGCAAATACTATTGCTGATAATACTGATGTAGTTGTTGATCTTGAAGACTCTTCAACCACGAATGAAGAAATCCCTGATCAAAATTAAAGCAATCTTGAGCAAGGGATACAGCTGGAGGTGGTACCAGCACAAAGGATCAACAAGGAACATCCTTTGGAAATTATTATTCGCCAAGCTCACCAAGGAGTTCTAACAAGAAGCAAATCTCATGAGGCCATTATATGTTTGTTTTCATGTTTTCTATCTCAGGTGGAACCCAAGAAGATAGATGAAGCTCTACAACACAGCAGTTGGATTGAGGCAATGCAGGAAGATTTGCTGCAATTCAGGAGACAGGATGTCTAGAAGCTTGTTGATCTTCAACCTGGTCAATATGCCATTGGCACAAGATGGGTATTCAGGAACAAGCAAGATGAGAGAGGCATTGTATTCAAGAACAAAGCTAGACTTGTAGCTCAAGGCTACACTCAGGAAGAGGGAATTGACTATGATGAAGTCTTTGCTCCTGTTGCAAGGCTGGAGGCCATCAGAATCTTCCTGGCATATGCTGTATCCAAGAATTTCATGGTCTATCAAATGGATGTCAAGAGTGCCTTTCTGTATGGGAAGATTGGTGAAGAAGTATATGTCAAACAGCCTCCAGGATTTGTAGATCCTGCACATCCTAACCAAGTGTTCAAACTAGACAAAGCTCTATATGGCTTACATCAAGCCCCAAGAGCCTGGTATGAAACTTTGTCTGGATATCTACTAAGCAACAACTTCAGAAGAGGTGTCATTGACAAGACCTTGTTTATCAAAGATGAAGGGGGAGAAATCTTACTGGTTCAAATCTACGTAGATGATATCATCTTTGGATCAACAAGGAAGAAGCTGTGTAAAGACTTCGAGATCCTGATGCACTCAAAGTTTGAAATGAGCTCAATGGGTGAGCTAAATTTCTTTCTAGGTCTTCAAGTCAAACAGGTCCCAAATGGAATCTTCATCAGCCAATCCAAATATGTCAAGAGCATTCTGGAAAGATTCAAGATGGCTGACTGCTCTGCTGCAAGAACCCATATGCAAATGCACCATCAGCTGACTCCAGACAAAGATGGTCATGACACTGATCAACATCAGTACCGTGCAATGATAGGGTCTCTCATGTATCTCACTGCATCAAGGCCAGATATCATGTTTGCAGTATGTCTATGTGCAAGATTCCAAGCAGCTCCAAAGATTTCACATCTTCAAGCTGTCAAGAGAATTTTCAGATACCTAAAGGGAGCCCCAAGACTTGGGCTATGGTACTCTAAAAATGATAAGTTCAATCTATATGCATACACTGACAGTGATTATGGGGGATGCAACTTGGACAATGAAACACACCACTTTTAAAAACTATAATACTTTAACGCGCGGAAGTCTTTACCCAGGAAAATTTATTTATTTATTTTTTTTTACACTCTCGCGTAGCGCGAGAAAACTATCTCCCTCCCTCGCGATACGCGAGGGAGTCAAATTTCCAGAAAGTTTCCATTTTTTTTTGCAGTTTTCACACTTAACCATTTTTCCAACCTTTTTCATTTTGCTTAACATCAAAACTTTACCAACACTTAGATTTTTAACCAAAAACATAATGACAACATATGATTACATCAAAACATAACTTTTGTGCCAAATTACACCACTTTACAAGGATTTTACGAAAATCCTCAAAATACCAAAAATGCATACGAGAACCTTCCAAGCTTGGACGTTGACCTTGACCTATTTCGGAGCTTTCCCTGCATAACCACATAAACTTATAACCATTAGTAATGAGATAAACACAACCAACAAGTATTTACAACTTGTTTTCATCCTTTTTACCCATTTGACCCGTTTGCCTCTATTTGGTCAATTATAGTTCCATACATTAGCATTTCGTCAACATATTACCATTGTAATGTGTTAAACATAACAAACAAGTGATTACAACTTGTTTTCACACCTTTCACCCATTTGACCCGTTAACACCCATTTGGCCAATTAAGGATTTCATACACTTGTATATCACCTACAAGTTACTTTCATCATTTCATTATCACTTTTCCATTTCCATTATGGCACGTAGGCCATAACTTCATATCCCAAAGGATACGAGATCATAACTCCATAACTAATCTATCCATTATGGTACTTAGACCATAACTCCATATCCATTCTATCCATTATGGTTCATAGACCATAACTCCATATCAACATATCCATTATAGTGTAAATACTATAACTACATTCCTTCAATTATACATACCATTTTATACTCATTCATACCACATAACAAATTATGCAACTTTACACATTATACATATAACATTGCATAAAACTCATTTATCATCAAAACTAAGTAAGTGCAAAAGCACTTACCTTTCGGGTTAGAAGATCCCGCACCGCTTTCAAGCTTTGCAATATGATTACCTAAACACATTCGCCTAGTTTAGTAATCTAACATATACCAAAATTTCATTACAATTGAGTTCACAACTCAATTTCCCAATTCCAACCCAAATTGACCTGTTTGGGTTATTTCCATATCCAAACACTCCCTTTAATCAAGAACTCAACTCAACCACTAGAATTCTCTTTCCAATACCTTGACACTAATTTTTCATCAAATTAGTTCTTTAAGTTAATTTGGGGTTTGTTTATGTGTCTAACATCATAAAAACACCTAATCATCAATAATTCAACATTCTAGCATTATGATCCAAACACCCCCAATTTTCACCATATGAACCCTAACTTCTCATAATCAAAATTAAAGGGTTCTAGGATGTTAACCATCATTCTTTAACTTTAGCTTAGCTAGATTATCAACAATCTAACACCATTTCATCACATGCATACAAAATTTCGGGTTTCACCTAAAACCCACCAAGAACACATACATGGTGGAATCAAGAGGAAGAGAATCACTTACTTAATGTTATGAAGGTGTTGTGTGAGCCAAAACCTTCACAAAACAAGCCTCAATTGCACGATTTATGCTTCAAACTCGATTTCTCTTTTTGCTCTCTTGAGATGAACGACCCACACCAACAAAATAGCTCAATTTTGACTTCTAAATGTCAAATATGACAGATTTGCCATATTTACAAGTTTAGCCCTTCAATTTTCATTTCATCCACTTTCATTCCAAAACTAGTTAAAAACTAGTATAACCCCATTACTAACTTGAAACCCACTTGTTTCAACTTATTTCATAAATATTATTTTCACCATAATATTCATTAAATATTTATTTATTTATTTGAAAACGAAACCCGGATTTTGGTTCGTTACAAATCACCTCCCCTTATTTGGGTTTCGTCCCCGAAACCCGAATTCACATAAAAAGGTTCGGGTAGAATTTGAGCATTTCTTCCTCGGTTTCCCAAGTCATTTCCGCCCCTTTCTATGCTTCCATCGAACCAACACTTGGCTAATCTCTTTATTTCGCAACCGCTTCACTTTCCTATCTAAGATTGCCATCGGTTCTTCCACATAGTTCAACTTTTCATCAATTTCTATATCATCCAATGGAACAAAAGTAGATTCATCCGCTAAACATTTTCGCAAATGAGACACATGGAACGTGTTATGAAGTCTACTTAGTCCCTCCGGTAACTCCAATCGATAAGCTACCGCACCCACCCTTGCCATCACTTTAAACGGTCCAATGAAACGTGGGCTTAACTTCCCCCGTTTCCTAAACCTTATCACCCCTTTCCAAGGAGAGACTTTCAGTAGTACAAAGTCCCCCACTTGAAACTCAATCGGCCGCTTCCTATTATCCGCATAAGACTTTTGGCGATCTTGAGCCGCCTTCAAGCGTGCTCTAATTTGGTCAATACTATCATTAGTTTCCTTGACCACTTCGACACTACCAAGCTCCCGTTGACCAATCTCACCCCAACACACGGGTGTTCGACACTTTCTCCCATACAATGCCTCAAAAGGCGGCATACCAATACTAGAATGGTAACTATTGTTGTAAGAGAATTCCGTCAACGGTAAATGGTCGTCCCAACTACCACAAAAATCCAAGGCACACGCTCGCAACATATCTTCGAGCGTTTGAATCGTTCGCTCGCTTTGACCATCCGTTTGTAGATGATAAGCGGTGCTAAGATTCAATCTAGTCCCCATATCCTCATGGAATTTCTTCCAAAAACGAGAAGTAAATCTCGTATCACGATCCGATATAATCGACACTGGCACACCATGACGTGACACAATTTCCTTCACATACATTTTCGCCAATCTATCCGAAGAATACGTTTCCTTTATAGGAAGGAAATGTGCACTCTTCGTCAACCGATCCACTACTACCCATATCGCATCATAACCCTTTCGAGTCTTTGGTAGTTTAGTGATCAAATCCATAGTTATATTTTCCCATTTCCAAAGCGGTATTTCAAGCGGTTGAAGCTTTCCATACGGCTTTTGATGCTCCGCCTTAACCCTTAAACATGTGAGACACCTCTCCACATACTTAACAATATCACGCCTCATACTCGGCCACCAAAAATGACACCTCAAATCATAAAACATCTTTGTGGCCCCCGGATGGATAGAATATTTGGATTTATGCGCCTCGTCAAGAATAGTTGTCAAGACACTTGACAACCTAGGTATCCAAATTCTATCAAAGCATGTCTTCAAACCCATGCTATTTTCACCAAGCTTATCAACATAAGAAATCATCCGTTCTTTCTTCAAGTCGCCACCAAGTGCTAACACTTGGGTCTCCCGGATTTCATCAATAAGAGATGATGAAATTGTCATCTTAAATGACTTCACCTTGATAGGTGAATGACTTGACTTTCTACTAAGCGCATCCGCCACAACATTCGCTTTACCCGGATGATAAAGTATCTCACAATCATAATCCTTAACCAATTCAAGCCACCGTCTTTGCCTCATATTGAGGTCCTTTTGGTCAAAGAAATATTTGAGACTTTTGTGATCCGTGTAGATCGTACACTTAGCACCATACAAATAATGCCTCCAAATCTTGAGCGCGAAAACCACGGCTGCAAGCTCTAAATCATGGGTTGGGTAATTCACCTCGTGAGTCTTTAATTGCCTAGATGCATAGGCAATCACTTTCCCCCTTTGCATCAAAACACACCCCAACCCCGAATGCGAGGCATCCGAATAAACAACAAAATCCTCGGTCCCGTCCGGCAAGGATAAAACAGGCGCCTTAGTCAACTTTTCTTTCAAGAGTTGAAAGGCAGATTCTTGCTCGGGACTCCAAACAAACTTTGTCTCCTTACGAGTCAACTTCGTCATCGGCAAAGCAATCTGAGAGAAGTTTTCGATGAACCTCCGATAATAACCCGCTAACCCCAAGAAACTTCTAATCTCCGAAGGCGTCTTCGGTGATGACCATTCTTTAACCGCCATAATCTTGGATGGGTCAACGGTAATTCCTCTTTCATTAATCACATGACCCAAGAATTGGATCTCGCGCATCCAAAATGCGCCCTTGGAGAATTTAGCATAAAGCTTCTCCTTTTGCAAGACTTCAAGAATTTCACGCAAATGACAAGCGTGATCACCCTCGCTCCTTGAATAGATGAGAAGATCGTCAATAAACACAATGACCGAACGATCAAGGAACGGTCTACACACCCGGTTCATGAGATCCATGAAAACCGCAGGTGCGTTGGTCAAACCGAAAGGCATAACCGTAAACTCATAGTGACCGTAACGAGTGCGAAAAACTGTCTTATGAACATCCTCTTCCTTCACTTTCAACTGATGATACCCGGACTTCAAGTCAATCTTAGAAAACCATGACGCCCCTTGCAATTGGTCGAAAAGATCGTCAATCCTAGGCAATGGGTACTTATTCTTCACTGTCAACTTGTTCAACTCCCGGTAATCCATACACATTCTCATGCTCCCATCCTTCTTTTTGACGAAGAGAACAGGCGCACCCCAAGGTGAAACACTTGTGCGTATGAAACCTTTGTCAAGTAACTCTTGTAATTGCTCCATGAGTTCTTTCATTTCTGGCGGTGCCAATCTATAAGGCGCTTTAGCTACCGGTTTAGCACCCGGCATCAAGTCGATTCCAAACTCTATAACTCGTCAGGAAACACATCTACGAATTGGTTCACGACCGGTACATCGTGAATCTCCTTTACTCTTTCATTCACATCCGCGACACCAGCCATGAACGCCTTGCACCCACGCGCCATGTACTTGGTCGCCTTCACATAAGTGCACAACCTTACTTTACCCTTTTTATCACCTTCTATGTAGATGGACACTCCCGACGGGGAAACAAGTTGGATCGCCTTCGGTCCACATAAAATACTCGCCTTATTCTTTGACAACCAATCCATCCCCACAATAACATCAAAATCTCCCATAGCCATAGGAATCAAATCAATAAAGAAAGTTTCGCCCCCCGCTCTCAACTTACAATCTCTAAAAATGTCAAAGACAAGGAAACTCTTATCATTACCCGCTTCGATTTCTAAGGGTTCATCTAACTTGCTTCTTACAAAAGAGGAATGCTTAACAATTTTCAAGGAAACAAAAGAACGGCTAGCCCCCGAATCAAATAGAACTAGTGCAGGTAATGAGTTAATCTTGAATGTTCCTGTCACCACCTCCGAGTCGTTCTTTGCTTCCTCTGCAGATATGTGGAAAGCTCTACCCTTAGGCCTGGGTATCTCAACTTTTCTCTCGCTTCCACCTTGCTTCAAATCCGGGCAATCCGCCCTAAGGTGTCCTGGCTTGTAACAATTATAGCATATACGAATCTGGCTTGGACACTGATTTGCCATATGCCCCGGCTTCCCACACTTGTAACAATTCGACGTTCCCTTCTTACAATCCCCATAGTGCTCCTTCCCACAAACTTTGCATCCTCGAGAAGAGAACTTGGTAAAAGGCTTCTTACTAGGGCTCCCGCCCTTTATCTTGCTCACCACTTGATCCACAATTTCCCTTTTCCTCTTCTCTCCTCTAGCTTCTTGCCTCCTCAACTCCACCTCTCTTTCCCGACACCTGTTTATTAAGTCTACAAGTGTGGTAAATGAGGATGGAGATATGCTATCCCTGAACTCCACCGTCAGCATAGCATAGAACCTGTCAATCCTGGCTTTCTCGGTCGACACCACATCTGGACAGAACTTGGCCCGATCGAAGAAAGTCCCAGCTAATTCATCAATAGTCTCTGTCGTCTGCCTCATGAGGAGAAACTCCTCGGTCATCCTGTCAATAGCGGCCTGTGGGCAATGGTACTTTAGGAATGCCGCTTTAAACTCCTCCCATGACATGGAGGTCACCCCTCTTTCACCCCTCTCCTTTCGGAGATTCAGCAGCCACTCCTTAGCCCGCCCAGTCAATAGTGGCACGCTAAACATCACTCTATCCTCGGGCTTACACCTTGTCGTCTCAAAATTTGACTCCATGTCTACCACCCACCTGTGGCTCAGAATCGGGTCCACTTGCCCGTTATATTCCTTGGGCTTGATCACCATGAAATCCTTCAGTGTACAACCCTGAGGTTCCTTATCTTTCTCTTTAATGATCTCCTCGAGAGAGAGTTTAATAGTCCCCCTCATTTCTTCCATCAACAGATTTGTGGCTTGCTCAAAGGCCTTGGCCACCTCCTCTTTTATCAACTCTTGGATCCGTGGATCCAACGGTTCCCGATTGCTCGATTCTTCTGCCATCTCTTAACTGAGAATTAGAAACGAACACCTTAACACCCTTATACTATCAATACCTTAAATACTTATCACACTTACACCCCTATATGTATTAAGTATATGTATACTTATCTACTTATATACATACATACATATATAATCACCTTCACCTAATCCTTGTAAAATGTTCATTGTCATATGGTTATTATAAAGGCCCTTGCACATCTCGTCATATTAATCATATTGGCCAGACATGATTAATAACGCGCTATGCCCAATTGCAATTATCATATGCATATAACAATTCACAAGACAAGTTTTGGCACACATAACACTTTGTCATTCAATCAATCATATGCATTTACAACATATATACATAATCACTTATTAAATCATTACTAACCTTTCATTTTCGAAAGCTCCGAGTCTTAGTCAAGTCCTTCTTGGATTCTCGTATCATCCCCCCATATCAAGAGCATCCGGTTTGAGTTTGGTGCCACCCACACCAAATCTCTCAAACCATTGCTCTGATACCAAGTTGAAACACACCACTTTTAAAAACTATAATACTTTAACGCGCGGAAGTCTTAACCCAAGAATTATTATTTTTTTTTTTTACACTCTCGCGTAGCGCTAGAAAACTATCTCCCTCCCTCGCGATACGCGAGGGAGTCAAATTTCCAGAAAGTTTCCATTTTTTTTTGCAGTTTTCACACTTAACCATTTTTCCAACCTTTTTCATTTTGCTTAACATCAAAACTTTACCAACACTTAGATTTTTGACCAAAAACATCATGACAACATATGATTACATCAAAACATAACTTTTGTGCCAAATTACACCACTTTACAAGGATTTTATGAAAATCCTCAAAATACCAAAAATGCATACGAGAACCCTCCAAGCTTGGACGTTGACCTTGACCTATTTCGGAGCTTTCCCTGCATAACCACATAAACTTATAACCATTAGTAATGAGATAAACACAACCAACAAGTATTTACAACTTGTTTTCATCCTTTTTACCCATTTGACCCGTTTGCCTCTATTTGGTTAATTATAGTTCCATACATTAGCATTTCGTCAACATATTACCATTGTAATGTGTTAAACATAACAAACAAGTGATTACAACTTGTTTTCACACCTTTCACCCATTTGACCCGTTAACACCCATTTGGCCAATTAAGGATTTCATACACTTGTATATCACCTACAAGTTACTTTCATCATTTCATTATCACTTTTCCATTTCCATTATGGCACGTAGGCCATAACTTCATATCCCAAAGGATACGAGATCATAACTCCATAACTAATCTATCCATTATGGTACTTAGACCATAACTCCATATCCATTCTATCCATTATGGTTCATAGACCATAACTCCATATCAACATATCCATTATAGTGTAAATACTATAACTACATTCCTTCAATTATACATACCATTTTATACTCATTCATACCACATAACAAATTATGCAACTTTACACATTATACATACAACATTGCATAAAACTCATTTATCATCAAAACTAAGTAAGTGCAAAAGCACTTACCTTTCGGGTTAGAAGATCCTGCACCGCTTTCAAGCTTTGCAATTTGATTACCTAAACACATTCGCCTAGTTTAGTAATCTAACATATACCAAAATTTCATTTCAATTGAGTTCACAACTCAATTTCCCAATTCCAACCCAAATTGACCCGTTTGGGTTATTTCCATATCCAAACACTCCCTTTAATCAAGAACTCAACTCAACCACTAGAATTCTCTTTCCAATACCTTGACACTAATTTTTCATCAAATTAGTTCTTTAAGTTAATTTGGGGTTTGTTTATGTGTCTAACATCATAAAAACACCTAATCATCAATAATTCAACATTCTAGCATTATGATCCAAACACCCCCAATTTTCACCATATGAACCCTAACTTCTCATAATCAAAATTAAAGGGTTCTAGGATGTTAACCATCATTCTTTAACTTTAGCTTAGCTAGATTATCAATAATCTAACACCATTTCATCACATGCATACAAAATTTCGGGTTTCACCTAAAACCCACCAAGAACACATACATGGTGGAATCAAGAGGAAGAGAATCACTTACTTGATGTTATGAAGGTGTTGTGTGAGCCAAAACCTTCACAAAACAAGCCTCAATTGCACGATTTATGCTTCAAACTCGATTTCTCTTTTTGCTCTCTTGAGATGAACGACCCACACCAACAAAATAGCTCAATTTTGACTTCTAAATGTCAAATATGGCAGATTTGCATATTTACATGTTTAGCCCTTCAATTTTCATTTCATCCACTTTCATTCCAAAACTAGTTAAAAACTAGTATAACCCCATTACTAACTTGAAACCCACTTGTTTCAACTTATTTCATAAATATTATTTTCACCATAATATTCATTAAATATTTATTTATTTATTTGAAAACGAAACCCGGATTTTGGTTCGTTACAGACAAAAAGTCCACATCAGGGGGATGTCAGTTTCTGGGAGGGAGACTGATTTCATGGCAGTGCAAGAAGCAAACATGTGTTTCAACCTCTACAGCAAAAGCAGAATACATTGCAGCTTCAAGTTGCTGTGCACAAGTCATCTGGATACAAAAACAAATGCTGGATTATGGGATAACTTTCATGGGAACTCCAATTCACATTGACAACATGAGTGCTATATCAATCACAAACAATCTGGTGCAGCACTCCAAGACAAAACACAATGACATCAGGTATCACTTCATAAGAGATCAAGCTGAGAAAAAGAGAATTATTTTAACCAAAGTTCATACCAATGAGCAATATACTTATTTATTTACAAAACCGTTTTTGTTGCTGACAGGTTTAATAACCAGCAGCAAAGATTTTGCCACTGACTGCTTTAAGTTATCAGCAGGAACAAGTTTCCTGCGGATAGCTTTAAGGCAGTCAGCAGCAACAACCTTGTTGCGGATCAATGCATCCATCAGCAGCAATAGGGTTTGCTGCTGACAGACTTAACTATCCGCCGCAACCAAGCTTGCAGCGGATAGGCTTAACCATTCGCAGTAACCAAGTTTGCTGCTGATGGGTAAAAATAAGTCTAAATTAACTTTTACCCGCTGTAAAAATTCCTTTCAGTCTTTACCATGACTGCTATAGTGCATTACAGCTGTAGCAGTAAAAAGTGAATGAGGTTGTACTGTACAAGTCATTTTGCTTTTCCCTCCGCTGTCATTATAAGAACAAAACAAATTTCCTCACCACCCCTTCACATTCAATTTCGCCCTAAATCCCATCACTTTCTCTCAAGCCCCCACGACATTCAAAGCCTTCCATTCATAACCACCCTTCAAAACCTTCCTCTTTCCCTCCAAACCAAACAATGGCGGAGGTAGACATAAACCATCCAGATGATAAGTTTCCCCATAGCACAATCTCACAGCATACTTAATAAAATGGAAAAAGTCCAACGAGTTTTATGACATGATCGACTTTCTCTTTCGATCAAAAATATACCACGCACTCACTGTCAACCCACCCATTTACATTCCTCACATGGAGGATTTTTGGAAATTTGCTATCTACTTTATCGAAAAGGGGATACCCCAAATTAAAGCCAAGGTAGATGCCAAGGACATCACCATCTCTGAAGCCACTCTCCGCAAACACCTCAAGCTTCAAGACGAGGGGCTGCCATTTCGTACTCAAAAGAAGTCTACATGAGGACCTTTGTATCCATAGGGTACACTGGAAATCAGAATGAGTACACAATAGAGAAGACACTGATGGGACCCCATGGAAGTATCTATGCCACACTCTTCTACAATGAATATCTCAGAAGAGAAGTGGATGGCATCAAGTGAGCTCTGCACTTGCCTCTGCTGTTCACGGTATGGTTACTGGCCAAGATTCAACTTTGCACATCTCATCTTTGAAGGTTTGAGATACAACCTTCAAGAGGGTGCAAAGCAGCATTTTTTCATGTACCCAAGATTCTTGCAAGAAGTGCTTAACAATGAAATAAAAGATCTTTCAAAACCTATAAAAATCCATCTTATGCTGGGTCATAAAAGCAACATTTTTCAAAGCATGAGATCTGTTTCCAAAAAGTTCTCAAGGGTCAATGTTCCATTGTTATCTATAATGGTGAACATACAAAGTACCCACGGTGACAGTTCAATAAAGCTGATACTGATCCCACACCCTCCACTTCAAATCCTGAACAACAAATTGCTTCCTTTGCTCGAACCCCTGTGCATACTACTAAGTTTGCACAGTCACAAAAATCACTTACATCTGTTTTTGATGTTATCATTCAACTGGAACAAAGGGCCCAAGTTGCAACAACATACACTAGAAAAAGGAGCAAGAAGACTCCTTTTCTTCTTGTCTCAAAGGCCCAATCCCAACCTCAAAGCCCTCATTCAGAATCCCAACATTATGATGAGAATATCAAAAGGGATAGCCAAAACATTTGAGAGACCTCCTTGGAAGTTTCTCTATTAGGATCAGGATCACATCCTGGATCCATAGAACAACCCTCTGAGCCAATCCATTAACTTTCTTCTCTGAACTTAAGTGCAGAGGCTCCTTGTCAAGATGATACACCTTCTAGCTCCAAGTATTCCACAATTGTGGATGAGGACAGACTGAAACTTCATAATATGGAATTGATGGCTAGGGTAGCTATGCTAGAGGCTGAAGTGTCCAAACTAAGTCACCAAGTGTCTATGCATGAAGCCCATCAATGCCCAACTGTGCCTACTCCCTCCCTTGTATCAGTAGGAACTCAAACATATGCAGCTCTTTACACTGATGCAACTAAAAAGGGGGAGATAGTTGCAGTAGAAAATCATGCTGATAGCCTAGAAGAATGGATACAAGAGCAGGCCGCATTTCAAAGTTCATTGTTCAAGCCTGCCTTTGTTCAAGTTCATGACTTGCAGACTCAATAGATGAAGAGGAAGAAATAACTGAGGACTGGAAGTTGGTTGTCATAGCTGTTGATGAGGTGTTACAGGATAAAAGTCAAAATGAAGACACACCTCCATCAGTCAGCATAGTTCCTGAAGCAGCAGCAATAATAAAGCAAATCACTGCCCCCCAATTCACACTGTCTGCAAATAAGCTAGAATTTGACTCCATACTAGCTTGGGGGAATGATGATTTAGCTGAGAGATTCTGGATTGGGAAAGAGTTCAGTGGAGTAGAAGAGCTGAACTGGAATGCACTAAATCCACTCCAAGTGCTTGAATTGTACCTATCCAACGGCATCAACTCCTCTACAGATCTCTCAGTAGAACTTGCAATCAGCAGGTTCCAAGACCTAATGGAGGAAAATATGCCCTGGTTTGAAACACTATTAGAAGAAGCAAACAGGGTGGCCTATCCTAAAGACAGTGCAAAATCTTCAACAGTAGCAAAACAAAGACTGGCTCCTAGAAGACTTGACCTAATCAGGAGCAACACTTTAACAGAAGAAGAAGTTGTCTGCTGGTGAAGATCTTTGTGCAACAAAGTGGTCAGAGATGTGGAAGTGCTAGGATGGTCGAGCACTGGTTCTTTTGACTTCACATTCTTCCTGAGTAATGGATCATCTCTCTCAATCAACATCAATGAGATCCTACTCTTAAATTCAGACTTCCTACACAAGGTCTTCGAGCTCAGAACACACATCTGCAACGTTAATTCCTTAGAGAGTCAAGCAATGATAAAAACCATCAAAGCTCAGCTTGAAAAGGACGGTCTACTTGCAATGGATGCCTCTGACTCCGACTCAGACCTATCCTTCCTTTCCTCACCTACAGTCAGACTGAACATTGAAGAAGAATCCAAAAGAAGAGAAGAGGAAAAGGTGAAGGAAGGGTGGGAAGAAGTAACAGGTCTTGAATGGGAAGAATATGAAGAAAGTGTCCTCTTGTCCATTCCCCAAAATGCCAATGAAGCTGAAGCTGAGATCCCAACAGCATCTCTTACATCTGCTGTTGAGGTCAATGAAGTTGAAGCAGAGGCATCCAGCAAAGACAAGGGGAAGGGAATTATGACAAAAGAGGATGAAGAAAGGATAGTGAAGGAAAAGAAGGAGAAGGAGGAAAGAAGAAGAAGAAGAAGAGAAGAAGAGGAGATGGCTGAATTACGAAAAGCTCAAGACAGAAAATAGCCATTCTCCTCAGAGAACAAGAGATCCAGCTGTATGCTAAGCAGCTGGACGATCTGAAAGTCAAGATTCCTGCAGCTTTCCATGTACAAGAAGATGAAGCTATAGCTCTTCAGCTGCAGGAACAATTAAATAAAGAAGAAGAAGAAAGAGAGCAGAAAAGAAAAGAAGAGACTAAGTTTAGAATTACTGACTCTAAACTAGCCAAAGAGATGAGAGAGGAGTGGATAGAAGCTCTTGTTTCTCAAGGTGAGGATGCAGACTACCTTGAGAAGTTATCCAATAAATAAATCTATAGAGCCTTCATGGGTCAGCAAGGTCTATTAGCAAATAAGAAAAGGGCTGAAGAAGAAGAAAAAGCCAAACAGAAATCCAAAAGACCATTGCCTTCAACAAAAGATCCCATGAAGAAAGGAAGGTCTTGATTGACTTTCTAAAGGCTAGAGGAGAAAGTGAAAAAAGGCTGGGTCCCATGACTTTCATTAACCTGCAAGCCCTTTACTTTAAAGTCAAAAAGAAAGAGGAAGAAAGACTAGGGAAGAAAGGCTCAAATAAGAGGGTAATCAATCAAGAAGAAGAAAGGAAACCAAAGAAACCCAAGCCTTCTCCCTCATCCACCACTTCCTCTATCCAACAACCTTTCACTCTCCATCCTAGACCTCCCTCCTCTCCACCCACAAAGTCCAAATCCTCCCACCCAGCTCCTACTCATCAACAACCTCCCAAGAAGAAAAGCAAACCTACTACCAAACCAGAAGACTCAATAGAAATCGTCAACTAGTTCTACAACACTCAAGATCAACGGTTTGTAGTCTTCAGGGGAAGAACCGAAGAAATAAGATCAATCTATACAACCGTTGATGAGGTATTGCAGCTTCCAGATTCTGATCTAAGAAGAATGATGGAGCTGGGTGAAGCTAATGAGCCTGAGAATGAAGGTGGGAGACATATGTTGCTGGTGATCAAATATCACTTCAACCCTAGCAAAGATGAAATTATTGATGCCAAACCTCTCCAATCCCACTCTCCATTCATCAGTTGGTCCTACAATGCTGAAAAAGGATGAGTTCATATTGACAGATGTTAAAGGACAGAAGATGAGGTGTTCAAGCAAGGTCATCTTCAAAATGTCAAGAAAAGACATCAAGACTCTATCTGAGCTTCCTCTTAACAATCCCAGCAAGGACCAGAGAGGATATGAGGTTTCAAGAATAGTCAGCAACATGGAAAAGCTTCAGCAGCAAAAGAAGTAATAAACTTTTCGTAGCATCAGTCTAGGGGGAGTTTGTAGAAATAAAGACTGGTGACTACAAAACTTTCTAAGTACAAATGCTGCTTACCTCAGAGTTTGCTGCTGACCAACAAACTGCTGCGGATAAGCTTATCTGCAGCGGATACTTGTTCTTCTGCTGAAGAACAAATGTGCTACTGATAGCCTTATCTGCTGAAGACCAGAGTTGCTGCGGATAGGCTTCTCTGCAACATCAACACTTGATGCTGATGATAGGCAAATCATCAGCAACTTTGGATGGTTGCATCTTGCTGCTGATCTCCAACTTTGCAGTGGATAGCCATTTCCACTGAAGATCAAACGTTGCAGTTGACTGGCTTCGATAAGGGAACCATTACCATTGACAACTTTCTGCTGCAACACTGACACACTCCACGCAGAAAGAATATCACTGGTGCAGACAATAAAGAACTACAATGCTCTTCTCCAAGCATGCAAGCAATGATGTCTAAGAAGACGTTTGAGTAAAGTTATCTTTTTGTAGTGTTTATTGTCATTATATGTAGAATAGCTTCAATACAAGATCAATGGTTTGTGTTAGATCTGATCCTTAGAATCAAGGGTCTGTCTTGATTCTAAGTTACTATATAAGCAGTAATTAGAGTCATTGTAGCTTAGTGCTTTTGCTTAGAATTTTCTCTGTAATCTTGTAACCATTGAAGCTTAATAAAAATTGCATTTATCAGTACTTCTTATGTTTACTTGTTACATTGCTTAGTTGTGATTGTTTCCGCCAATCTCAACCAGAATAGAACCATCTTGTATTTACCGATCCATCACCCTGATTCTCTTGCATTTTGGGCATGCCTGGCAGTTGCCTATATGATTAAGGTTGCATTGGTTGCACCTTTGTCGTGGATTGTTAGGAGGCTTCTTATCGTCGGCAACAACCATGAAGTTCATGGCAGTCGTTGGCTTTTTGTCATATTCGTTGGAGTTTCTCTTTCCCGATCCTTCATTCCATTTCCTCTTTTCTCCCGTTCCTTTCTTGGTCAAGGTTCCATCTCTTACGGCACCATCGGTTAGTGACCCAACCAAGAGAATGGTTGCCTTCAAGGTGGTTGGTTCATTCGCGGTAACCATCCCGCGAATATGAGGGGTCAAACCGTAAATGTACCTTTCGATTTTCTTAGCTTCAGTGTCTGCCATGTATGGTACTAGACAGGTCCGTTCGTGAAACCGATTCGTGTAGTCCTGGTGCTCTGCTCCTACCGTTGTTATGTTCCAGAATTCTGTTTCCAACTTCTGGATTTCATTTCTAGGACAATATTTTTCCATAATAAGAGCCTTGAGCTCTTCCCAAGTCATTGCAGCGATGGGTTCTTCACCTCGAGTTTGTTCCTGAGTGTTCCACCAAGTGAGCGCCTTTCGGTGAAATGAACGTAATGCATACTTCACTTTTTGTTCATCAAGGCATTCACTGATTATAATCACATTTTTCATCTTTTTCAATCAGTCTTAGAGCTCCAATCGCTCCTTCATTACCATAGAAGTCCTTTGGCTTACAAGCATTGAAATCCTTGTATGAACATCCCCTTCGATGTTCATTTTTTCCGTTGTGCCCTCCATTTGTTCCGCTGTTGCGCTCAACGTTCTCGATGTCATTTTTCAGGGCGTCTTTGATTTGTTCCACTAACGTAGGGAGCGCATCAAGTAATTGTTGCGATACAATTTATGCCAGGTCGTCGGATCCGTTTCCCGTGTTATTGTTGGCATTTCGCACGTTCCTTAGTGGAGGCATTTTCTCTACACGCATATGTACACAAGTATGATATCAATTTTAATTTTTTATGTGAATCAAAAGAGTGTAAAAGTGTTTAATCATAATGCATTTTTCCCATTCATAGCTTGAAAATTTGGGTGCATATTACAGTAGTACATGAACGATGGTACAACACCTTACATTCTTGATCACACAAAATACTTAAAATAGATAGTACTAGTCCTAGGTTACACACACTTAACGGTACAATTGAATGCTTATGCTAGCAATGGAAACCACTAGTGCTACATCGATGGCGACTCGACTCTGAATGCAGGCTGTGCGAGCATCTCTCATGGCAGTAGTGGTCCTTTCCTGGTTCTACATGATGTCGTGTTCCAGTTCATTCATATGTCCCGACAAATCCATAGCAAGGTCAGTGTGAAAGTCTAATCGGGTTTTCATGTCAGTACCACGGGATGTTAGCTATCCAAGGTTTCGTTGACTTCATCCTTCCAGTCAAAATACCCATACAACTAAACATACTCTTCGGTGGATTCTCGTGGGGTAACCACTTGCGGGGCTTTAGTAGATGGTTCACCGATTCCTAGTTTCTCGAAGGTGACCTTTTTGGTTAGATGGGTTCTTTTTCTAGCGTTCTCTCTTGTCCTTGCTTTAGGACGTTCAAGCCTCATTGGGGCCTAGACTGTATTCTCGCGCCGTGGACTAGTAGCATTAGACTTTAGGTATTTCTGAGTAGCGGAGGAACTACGAGCATCGGACTTGGTACCACTTCTTTCGGATGGAAGCCACATGGGGCATTTTCCCAACACATGCTCGTACGGATGATCAGGTATGTTTAGGTCAATGGTCCTTGTCAGATCTGGTCCGGTTACATAGGCTGCTCGTGGACAAGGTGGTTTGGCGGTGACATAGCCGGATTCATCAGCTGACGAGTCGGATGATAAGGCCATACCTGCATTATGATAAGGTAAGTAGGATTTAAGGTATAAACTTTGTATGTAAGATATGCATATGCAATAGTCTTTAACACAAACTTTATTACTATTATTCCATACTAGAAACCTTACATAACATAGATAGTCGTAATTAAACGCGGCACAGGCGCCACACGTTTACATTGATCTCATCCTACACTAGTCGTCCAACATACAAGAGAAGTGAAAACAACACACACGCGATTAATCCCTAAATTACAACTTTCATTCTGAGACGTTGAATTTCCCACACCGCTTCCTCGATTAAGTCTCTTGCTTTGTGCAACTTGATGTGAGTGGCGGAGAGTTGGCTAATCACTTAATCCATAAGATTCTGGTGGTGGTGAAGGCGCATCTCATGCTCAAAGCCTTGATCATGCAATTGGCGAACACGTTCCATCGAAAGATAGTCTCGCTCCTAACTTCCGGGTGGTAACCTTCCAATGAAAATTCCTACGATATGGGTCGAAGGTCCTCCGACTTCATGAATCGTGGTTGGTTGGCGACGATGTGAAGGGAGTCGGGGAGGTTGCTAGGATTGCGGTGGTTGTGGTTGTCGTTGTGGCGACATTCCTTGTGGCCAAGTTCTTCGTGCAATTGGTCGAGACCTCAGGCCTGCTGCGGGTGCGGCTATTGGTAATTCCGCGTTCAGGCGAATGTTCAAACTTCTAGACACGGATGTACTTTGGCTGCTACTAGATTGTTCCGAGGGTTCCTCTGTGTCGTTATTTGCTGAGTTCTCATGGGATCGAGCAGTCGACATTTCTAAGGACATAAATACTTGCGTATAAATATATTACGAGTTTATAATAAGGTCATAACATGTTCCTATATGCATGCATCTCTTATAGTTTTATCTTATCTTACTGTTACTTATTAATTTCGAGCGTAAGTTATAGTCTAGATTTTACGATGTAAAGTCTAATTCTCTATAACCATTGGCTCTGATACCAATCTGTCACACCCCCGCTAAAGCGGAAACACATGAATGCAACTTAATACTGGATATCATGAGCGCATAGTACATATAGAGAATAACATGTTACATCATCGGATATTACGATGCTCTTGAAAATTAATAAAAATGAGTACAAGTTGAATTCCTAAGCTAGTTAGCCCTATTAGGTCGGCTAAATGCATAGGTCTTGTAAAGTACTCTTATTCCTACGAGGTGCTTGACTTGTTACTTCTTTCCTGAAAAGCATGCTAAAAAGTGTCAACCAAAGGGTTGGTGAGTTCGTAGGTTTTTAACTTAGAAAATACTTGCTTTAGAAGTAGATAGCATGAGGCTCATCGTACTTATTAGTTGCACTTTTACTTATACTTTAGATAGCGACTGGGTGCATCTTAATTACTCTGTAGATAGCCCTTGGACGTATCTTAACTATGTTGTGGATAGCCCTGGGGCTTCCATACTTTCTTTAGTAGTAGTTGTAAACATATTACATGGGCGATAATCAAACCCATTAACCTGTATTGGTGCCCTTCTTGCAAATGCCTTATCATGGAACATTCGCCTCTACTCTTTGGAAATAATCATCCACCAAAGTTCTGTTGATTTACGCGTTCAACATCACATGGATGGGAGTTTTTCAAACTCCGGTAGTACTATCAATATTAATCCATCGGGTCTCGAGTTAATTGGTTATCATAATACTTGGGGACTTAGAGTGATAATACTAGCCACATGTAAACGTAACTACTTAGAGGTTCTGGAACCTCGAGCATGCTTTTCCCCCAAAAACGTAAAGTAAAAGTGGGGCTACGAAAACGCACCTTGATTCTTGAATGAAGTTATTAAGTGGGATGATACGTTCTACTCGAGCGCTACAAATATGTAAACACTTCTTAAGTTATCACGCCTTGGCTTTTATGCAAAATCTCTAAATATGGATGCATGTTTGCTGACATTTTATGCGTTTATTATCCGAAGTATGTTCTCGTCATTTAAGTTAAAGTGTTACCCCTTATATCCCCTTGGGACTTGACTCATTTATTATCTATCTCATCAAATTTGATCTCTTTTTGTATCAAGTAATGGACCTTGATTATCTTAAACTCCTAAATCTTTATTTTTGTGTCTCTTTAGTAATTATCGTATTTTTTTATAACGAACGTGTGTTTTAACTAAAACGTTTTATACAAAATACATTGTTTCCATAAATATAATCTCTTTACTTGTATAAAAATGCTATATTGGTCAAACTCTTGAAAAACCTTAACTAGTAAATAAAGAAAGTATTTTCGTTGAAAAATAACCAATACAACGCTTTTCATCGTAAATAGTCTTGAACCTTAAAGAGACCTCTATTCCTTTGAAGCCATACTAGTTTTTATAAAATAAGTTTATGGTTGTAACATTTCTGATTTTTAGTATCCGTGTTTCAATTCAATGTAATGCATTTTAAACCCAATTCTAGTACACTGTTTTGTTCTATTCGTACCATCAATTAAATACTATATTTCAATGCAAATCCACAAATTTTACACGGGTATACCCTATTAAACAATACATAAGTCCATAATGATACAAATCGGTCAATACTGAAATTGCAAGGACTGATTTATAAGTAAATAACAAGAAACCCTAATAGGCACGGTCGCGCCTTATTCTGGCACGGTCGCGCCAAGTGCTTTTGCACGGTCGCGCGCCTTGCTTTGGAACGGTCGTGCCCGGTGTCTTGGCATGGTCGTGCCACTTATAGGCACGGTCACGCCTCTCAGCAGTTGAAACATAAATGCAGCCTTTAATCACAGGGACGTTCGATTTCATAACCGTTCTACATGTTTTCATCATTAACGAACTCAATTAAACCCTTTAATCATCACCATTACAACAAATGAACTTAATTTCGTCGAATTATTTCACAAACACCTAATTCTCTCACGAAACCATCGAATTCACCATTTTGATTTGCAATTCTCCCAAGCCAACGTACTATCGATCCGCTCTAAAGCTGCTGGACACGCTTACTTAGCCGGAATTACAGCAGAAGACGCCGTCGATCAAGCCCGTCATTGCCGGAACTCGTTCTATCCGTACACCATCGATTCATCATCTTTTCGGGTAATTGAAACCTTCCACACTTTCGATTTAGTCTATAGATCAAAAGCCCCAAACTAATGTGGGCTTACAATAGCGAAATTAACACGAACCCGAATCTAGGGTTCGTTCTAAAATGGTTTAATCGAACCCTGCTTTGAACACGTTTTAAATGAAATTAATATATTCCAATAGACTCGTAATAACCCTACAGATGAAAGCCCTATGAATTCCAACATTAACAATATACGAATTAGTCAAATCGATTTTGTTTTGGAACAGACACGGTCGCGCTAGCATTCTAGCGCGATCGTGCTTCATGAGACACGGTCGTGCCAAATAACAGCGCGGTCGTGCCTCACACACTCAGACCCGGTCATGCCCTTGGCTAGACTTGGTCGTGCCTCAAATAGACACGGTCGTGCCTGGCCCAAGACACGATCGTGCCTAGTGAACAGCCTAATTATGCATTCTGTTTAGTCAACACGGTCGCGTCCCTGACTAGCACGGTCGCCCCCGTGGTTCTAGCACGATCGTGCCCTGTCCCAGGCACGGTCGTGTGTGAGAAAAATCTTAGCAGAATAATTATTTTTATGTTTTAAAAACAATAAGTGATTCAGATTAATTTTCAAATAAAAATAATTGATTTTATAAAGATATACATTAACTTTATTTAAAAAGATCAAATTCTTAATCCTAAAATAAATAGGAGTTATTTAAAAATTAAATTTATACTTATTTATTAAACCCTATACTTAAATGTTAGTTACACAATTTATTTACACCTCTTAATGAAAATAAAGTAAGTAAATTTTATTTAATATAAAACATCTAATACATTTTTATAACTAAATGACTAAGTTACACGTTTTATAAATAAATAAATAAAGTAGCAATTATTTATTTAATTTACATTTAAACAAAAAAATCATTTATTTAGGCTATACTTACTTATCTCTAATACCTACATTATCTTCATAACTAAATGAATGAATAATTATTATTTAAGTTATTTAATTATTTCAAATTCAAACCTTAATTTTATCCAATTCCTTTACTTACAATTTCAATTCCTGATACATATCCAATTCAACCTTAGACTTAGACATATACATTTGCACACATTATTAATCCAATACACACTACATTCTAGGATAACGTTGTGCATTACAAGGATCTCATTTCTAGCTAGTCTATCGTGTTAGCTACACCGTTGAAATCATGTGAGTGTTACATAGCCCCTTTTACTTTTTTACACTTTTTGAGGTGGAACATGAATACTATACCACACTATTACTTACATTTACGCAAACTACACAAGTACAAATCCTCTTTACATTCATGTGTGCAAATTTGAGATTTATGTCTGAGTGCTAGGTGTGTTCACTTTTGTATGCGATTATGTGCAATCATTAACTATACAAGCCGACGGTAAACAATGATAGATCTATTGAGTCTGACAAACCCACCCAGTTTGGGGTGATTGTTACCGATAACACAATTTTGCATGCTAGTTACAAAGGTTTGATTGTACTTGGTTACACAATAGCTGCTCTCCATAAATGCCTTATTTTATCATGTTATATAAGGATTTGTTTTTCAATCTATATGCTATTTATATACAAACCTGTGTTATACTCACCAACTTTTTTGTTGACCTTATTTTATTCATGTTTCAGGTACTAATGTGTGATTTGATCAAGATTTGCTTCACATAGGCTTTGGGACTTAGTTAATTTGAATAAAAGATTTTATGTATTTCAATTATGTTCTTTCTTGGATTTGGTTGTGTTTGGATTATTTGAAATGAAATTGATGTTTAATATATTACAATTTAGTCAACCTTGTGCTCATGAACAGTCTACATGTCCCGCCCCGATGATTCCGTCGTTGGTTGGGGTGTGACAGATTGGTATCAGAGCCTTGGTTATAGGGAACTAGGTTATTAGACACCCTCGACCTAGACTATAACTTTAGGACACCCATTCATGCCATGCTTAATGATTCTATGATATGTGCTACATGTTATGTGTTACATGCTATGTGTTACATGTTTTCTATGATTAGTTATTATTTCATTTTTGATGCCTTACTTGTTAAAATTCATGACTTATTAGACTATGCTTAAATAATAATTAAATAAACAATATCCCTACCTATACCCTAAAACCTCATAATATTCTTACCTACTCCTCTATCATTATCTTCTTAGCATGTGGAAACTTCATGGATCTATATCTATAAAAATTTCTTTATTCGTCGTTAAGGCTTTTAAATTTGTTAATTATTTGAGGACACGTGCAATCTGGAAGGGTGACACCTGTATTCTGGGTTTTCTGTCTAGGAAAGCATTTTGCATAAATCTCAATCAACCGAGGGACCCATATGCTTTCCTGGGAATTCCCGGGATGAGTGTTTACTTATAGGCTAAAGCATTTCTACTTGAAAATTATATGAGTTTAATTAACCTTAATGTGTCATAGTATTCAAGTGATTTTATCACTATTGAGTATAATCCAAAGTATGAGTAACTATTTTATTTGTTATCTTATTCTTTTAAATCCAAACAACATTCATAAGTTCTCTCATCTTTTCTTGTGTTGTGCAATTCTGTAGAATGCCTCCCCGTCGTGCTACCATGACCAACAACAACACCGATATTGCTACCATCCTTGCACAACTTGTGAATCAACTCACTCAAGCTAATCGGGCCGCCAATGGTAACCATGGGGCTAATGGGGGTGGTGGTGCCAACCCACCACAATGCACCTTTAAGCACTTCAACTCATGCAATCCTCTTAATTTCTATGGTACCGGACAGTCTACGGGACTTCTTCAATGGTTCGAAAGTATTGAGAGTACCTTTCTCAATAGTGACTGCCCCGACAGTCTTCGTGTTCGACATGCCACAAGTGTCTTACAAAAACGGGCACTCACGTGGTGGAATGGGGATAAGAGGAATAGAGGTGTGGATGTAGCAATGGCCTTACCTTGGGATGAGGTAAAAAGGCTAATGACTGAAGAAATTTGTCCTCGAAATGAAGTAAAGAAACTCGAAGCTGAATTTTGGGATCTTGCCCAAGATAGTGGTGAAAACTTGGCATATACAACTCAGTTCCATGAGTTGAGTCTCCTCGTGCCCCACATGGTCACACCTTTATCCCGCTGCATTGAAAAATATATTGGCGGATTACCTAGGCAAATTCAAGATACTGTCCTAGGGAGAAATCTCGCAACACTTGAAGATGCTATTCGTTTATCCGCTACCTTAACCGACAACCATGTGAAGGCGGGGACTCTTACTAAAAAGGGCACAAAGAAAGTCTCCGACACTGCAACTTCTTCCACCCACAACAAAGAAGCCATAATTGAACCCTCCCGACCTAATAAGAAAAGAAAGGCTAGAAATTATGCTATGATCACTCCTGCTATGCCTGTTAACCAAGTTGCTCCTATGGTTCAAGCACCAGCCAAAAATCCATATGTTGGGATCTACCCACTCTGTGCCACATTCAACTATCATCATCCTCAAAACATCCCATGTCGCCTTTGCACTTATTGTGGGAAATATGGCCATACGGTCAATGTATGTAGGGCCAAGCTCTTGCGGTCCAAGTCAACCCACCAAACCGAACCAACCCGCAAGTGGCTAATCAAGGTGTTCCCGCTATTACAAATGGGCGTGCTTGTTATGAATGTGGCGACCCAAATCATCTCCGTGATCAGTGCCCAAGGTTAGTCAATGCTAGACAAGGCGGAGCTCGTGGGCGTGCTTTCAACATAAACGCCAATGAGGCTCAAGCCAACAATGATGTGGTCAACGGTACGTTCCTTGTCAATAGTCAATATGCCTCCATTTTATTTGATACCGGTGTCGATAAAAGTTTTGTGTCACTTAACTTTGAACCCGTACTTGCAAGGACACGATCCCAATTAGAGAAAACCTTCACTGTCGAGAAAGCAAATGGTGATTCGCTTACAATTGAGTCTATTATCTATGACTGTTCTCTATAACTTAATGAACATATATTTCCAATCAACCTCCTACCAATGCCACTAGGAAGTTTTGATATCATTATAGGCATGGATTGGCTATCAAACCATCATGGCGAAGTCATCTGTTTTGAGAAGTGTATTCGAATACCTCTACCGTCGGGAGAAACATTAAGAGTCTTTGGTGAAAAGCCTTGCAAAGGACTTAAATTAATGTCATGCACTACCGCTCAAAAGTACTTACGAAAGAAGTACGTAGCCTTCTTAGCTCATATTGTTCAAAAGGGTGTCAAAGAGAAGAGTATACAAGACATTCCCATCATTCGGGATTTTCCCGAAGTATTTCCCGAAGATCTATCCGGTCTTCCACCCGTTCGACAAGTAGAATTTCGCATTGATCTTGTGCCCGGAGCTAACCCCATGGCTAGAGCTCCGTACCGTCTTGCACCCTCTGAAATGTAGGAACTTGCAAGTCAACTCCAAGAGCTTTCCGACAAGGGATTCATTCATCCCAGTCATTCACCGTGGGGTGCACCCGTCTTATCCGTAAAAAAGAAGGATGGATCATTCTACATGTGTATTGACTACCGCGAACTCAACAAGCTTACCATCAAAAACCGTTATCCCTTGCCTAGAATTGATGATCTCTTTGATCAACTTCAAGGTTCTACTCGCTTCTCGAAGATTGATCTTCGATCGGGTTATCATCAACTCCGTGTACAAGAGGAAGATATTCCAAAGACTGCGTTCTAAACAAGATATGGTCACTACGAGTTCATGGTCATGCCTTTTGGACTAACCAATGCACCCGCGGTCTTCATGGACCTCATGAATCTTGTGTGCAAACCATACCTTGATAAATTTGTGATCGTCTTCATTGACGATATCTTAATCTACTCCAAGACTAAAGCCGACCATAACCAACAGCCTAGACTGGTTTTGGACCTCTTGAGGAAGGAACAATTATATGCCAAATTCTCCAAATGTGAATTTTGGTTAAAGGAAGTTCAATTTCTTGGTCATATCGTTAACGACTAGGGAATTCATGTTGACCCTGCTAAGATCGAATCGGTTAAGAATTGGAATACCCCGAAGACCCCCACCGAAGTTCGTTCATTTCTTGGTCTTACGAGATATTAGCGTCGTTTCATTTCAAATTTCTCTAAGATTGCTGTTCCTCTCACCGCTTTAACCCACAAGGGTAAAACTTATGAATGGGGACCAAAGTAAGAAGAAGCTTTCCAAACCCTCAAGAAAAAGTTGTGCAATGCTCTTATCTTGACTCTCCCTGATGGGAATGATGGTCTAGTTGTCTACTGATGCTTCCAACCAAGGCCTCGGTTGTGTACTCATGCAACGAGGCAAAGTAATCGCTTATGCATCGAGACAACTTAAGATTCATGAGAATAATTATACAACGCACGATCTCAAATTGGGTGCGGTTGTATTTGCACTGAAGATTTGGAGACATTACCTCTATGGCACGAAATGCGTGGTGTTCACCGACCACAAAAGTCTCCAACACATCTTCAACCAAAAAGAACTCAATATGAGACAACGACGTTGGGTTAAACTCCTTAACGACTATGACTGCGAGATTCGTTACCATCCCGGCAAAGCGAATGTTGTAGCCGGCGCTTTGAGTCGAAAGGACCATGTCATGCTTCAATGTGTTCGAATTCAAACCGACATTCAAAACCGCATCTTAGAAGCTCAACACGTCTCAGTCACCGAGGGTAACATGTATGAGGAAATGTCGTGTGGTGTTGAACTCCAACTTGAATCAAAACCCAATGGCTTACTTTATTACTTAAACCGTATTTGGGTTCCCGATCGCGATGATCTCCATACATTTCTTATGAACGAGGCTCACAAGACTCGTTATTCTATTCATCCTGGTGCGGATAAAATGTACCAAGATCTTCGCCAACAATATTGGTGGCCCGGTATGAAGAAAGACATTGCTCTCTATGTTTCCAAATGTCTAACTTGCTCCAAAGTCAAAGCCGAACATCAACGCCCTTCCGGTTTACTTGAACAACCGGAAATTCCCGTGTGGAAATGGGAGAATTTAGCTATGGACTTCATTACCAAACTTCCTCGCACCTCAAGTGGTTATGATAGCATTTGGATGATCATTGATCGTCTCACCAAATCTGCTCATTTCTTGCCTATCCGTGAAGACTATCGGGTTGAGAAACTAGCCCGAATTTATATTGATGAAATTGTGAACCGTCATAGTGTTCCCTTAAACATAATCTCCGATAGAGATGCTCGGTTCACCTCTTGTTTCTGGCAATCTCTCCAAACTGCTCTTGGTACACGCTTGGATTTGAACACGGCTTACCATCCCCAAACTGATGGTCAGACCGAGCGAATGATCCAAACTCTTGAGGACATGCTTAGAGCATGCGTAATTGATTTTGGTGGCAATTGGGATTCACATCTATCCCTAATCTAGTTCTCTTACAATAATAGCTACCACACGAGTATCAACATGGCTCCATTTGAATCTCTCTATGGTCGCAAGTGTCGTTCTCCTATCTGTTGGAACGAGATTGGTGAAGCACAAATCACCGGTCCCGAACTAATTCAAGAAACATCCGACAAGATTATCCAAATCCCTGACAACATTCGAGTAACGAGAAGTCGGCAAAAGAGTTATGTCGACAAACGACGAAAACCCTTGGAATTCCAAGTCGGTGACCATGTTCTTCTGAAGGTGTCTCCGTGGAAGGGTGTGATCCGTTTTGGAAAGAAAGGCAAATTATCACCTCGCTATGTAGGTCCATTCAAGATCCTTGAAAGGATTGGGAAAGTGGCTTACAAACTCGAGTTACCTCCATCACTTGGCAATGTGCATCCTACATTTCACGTGTCTAATCTAAAGAAATGCCTTGCTGATGAGAATCTCCACATACCTCTTGACGACGTGCACATTGACGAAACGATGCATTTTGTTGAGAGACCAGTAGAAATCATGGATCGTGAGGTCAAGCAGCTCAAGCGAAGCCGTATCCCTATTGTCAAGGTTCGTTGGGAATCTAAACGTGGTCCTGAGTTCACTTAGGAACGAGAGGACCAAATGAAGCTCAAGTACCCCCATCTTTTTACTGATGTCGTCGCTTCCTCTAGCTAAATTTCGGAACAAAATTCCCTCAACATGGGGAGACTGTAACATTTCTGATTTTTAGTATCCGTGTTTCAATTCAATGTAATGCATTTTAAACCCAATTCTAGTACACTGTTTTGTTCTATTCGTACCATCAATTAAATACTATATTTCAATGCAAATCCACAAATTTTACACGGGTATACCCTATTAAACTATACATAAGTCCATAATGATACAAATCGGTCAATACTGAAATTGCAAGGACTGATTTATAAGTAAATAACCAGAAACCCTAATAGGCACGGTCGCGCCTTATTCTGCCACGGTCGCGCCAAGTGCTTTGGCACGGTCGCGCGCCTTGCTTTGGAACGGTCGTGCCCGGTGTCTTGGCACGGTCGCGCCACTTATAGGCACGGTCGCGCCTCTCAGCAGTTGAAACGTAAATGCAGCCTTTAATCACAGGGACGTTTGATTTCATAACCGTTCTACACGCTTTCATCATTAACGAACTCGTTTAAACCCTTTAATCATCACCATTACAACAAATGAACTTAATTTCATCGAATTATCTCACAAACACCTAATTCTCTCACGAAACCATATTTTGATTTGCAATTCTCCCAAGCCAACGTACTATCGATCCGCTCTAAAGCTGCTGGACACGCTTACTTAGCCGGAATTACAGCAGAAGACGCCGTCGATCAAGCCCGTCAATGCCGGAACTCGTTCTATCCGTACGCCATCGATTCATCATCTTTCCGGGTAATTGAAACCTTCCACACTTACGATTTAGTCTATAGATCAAAAGCCCCAAACTAATGTGGGCTTACAATAGCGAAATTAACACGAACCCGAATCTAGGGTTCGTTCTAAAATGGTTTAATCAAGCCCTGCTTTGAACACATTTTAAATGCAATTAATATATTCAAATAGACAATAAATAACCCTACAGCTGAAAGCCCTATGAATTCCAACATTAAAAATATAAGAATTAGTCAAATCGATTATGTTTTGGAACAGACACGGTCGCGCTAGCATTCTAGCGCGGTCGTGCTTCATGAGACACGGTCGTGCCAAATAATAGCGCGGTCGTGCCTCACACACTCAGACCCGGTCATGCCCTTGGCTAGACTTGGTCGTGCCTCAAAA
Source organism: Smallanthus sonchifolius (assembly GCA_023525975.1). Taxonomy (NCBI): domain Eukaryota; kingdom Viridiplantae; phylum Streptophyta; class Magnoliopsida; order Asterales; family Asteraceae; genus Smallanthus; species Smallanthus sonchifolius. The sequence goes on from CM042040.1 coordinate 31,512,228, forward strand.
CCCTAGACACGGTCGTGCCTGGCCCAAGACACGATCGTGCCTAGTGAACAGCCTAATTATGCATTTTGTTTAATCAACACGGTCGCGTCCCTGACTAGCACGGTCGCCCCCGTGGTTCTAGCACGATCGTGCCCTATCCCAGGCACGGTCGTGTGTGAGAAAAATCTTAGCAGAATAATTATTTTTATGTTTTAAAAACAATAAGTGATTCAGATTAAATTTCAAATAAAAATAATTGATTTTATAAAGATATACATTAACTTTATTTAAAAAGATCAAATTCTTAATCCTAAAATAAATAGGAGTTATTTAAAAATTAAATTTATACTTATTAATTAAACCCTATACTTAAATATTAGTTACACAATTTATTTACACCTCTTTATGAAAATAAAGTAAGTAAATTTTATTTAATATAAAACATCTAATACATTTTTATAACTAAATGACTAAGTTACACATTTTATAAATAAATAAATAAAGTAGCAATTATTTATTTAATTTACATTTAAACAAAAAAAAATCATTTATTTAGGCTATACTTACTTATCTCTAATACCTACATTATCTTCATAACTAAATGAATGAATAATAATTATTTAACTTATTTAATTATTTCAAATTCAAACCTTAATTTTATCCAACTCCTTTACTTACAATTTCAATTTCCTTATACACATCCAATTCAACCTTAGACTTAGACATAGACATTTGTACACATTATTAATCCAATACACACTACATTCTAGGATAACGTTGTGCATTACAAGGATCTCATTTCTAGCTAGTCTCTCGTGTTAGCTACACCGTTGGAACCATGTGAGTATTACATAGCCCCTTTTACTTTTTTACACTTTTTGGGGTGGAACATGAACACTATACAACACTATTACTTACATTTACACAAACTACACAAGTACAAATCCTCTTTACATTCATGTGTGCAAATTTGAGCTTTATGCCTGAGTGCTAGGTGTGTTAACTTTTGTATGCGATTATGTGCAATCACTAACTATACAAGCCGAAGGTAAACAATGATAGATCTATTGAGTCTGACAAACCCACCCAGTTTGGGGTGATTGTTACCGACAACACAATTTTGCATGCTAGTTACAAAGGTTTGATTGTACTTGGTTACACAATAGCTGCTCTCCATAAATGCCTTATTTTATCATGTTGTGTAAGGATTTGTTTTACAATCTATATGCTATTTATATACAAACCTGTGTTATACTCACCAACTTTTTAGTTGACCTTATTTTATTCATGTTTCAGGTACTAATGTGTGATTTGATCAAGATTTGCTTCACATAGGCTTTGTTTAAATAAAGGATTGTATGTATTTCAATTATGTTCTTTCTTGGATTTAGTTGTGTTTGGATTATTTGAAATGAAATTGATGTTTAATATATTACAATTTAGTCAACCTTGTGCTCATGAAGAGTCTACATGTCCCGCCCCGATGATTCCGCCGTCGGTTGGGGTGTGACAATGATTCTAAAATATTATCTCGGTACAATTGTATACTTGTCCGAGTTATCTTGTTTATTTTGTTATTTACAAATATTCTTGAATAGTTATCTGTTCAAAATGCTAACTCATTGTTTAGTACATACTCTTAACCTCTTTTGATTAATATCATGCTAAACCTTTTCACGTGAATTTTACTTATTTTTATGAGAAGTAGAAATTAGGTGGTTTTCTTGACTTTGATACTAACCAAGTGTACCCGGTTCGTACTCGTCTCATGTTCTTTCGTTTTAAGTTTTGTACTAACTTTTATGATGTTATTATGGCTATTTGAAGTGTGTGGATTCTTGTTTTGGTTTGATGAACTCTACTAAATGTATGCATGCATATGTTATGTTGATTATATATATATACACACTTTTAGTTAACACTTTTCACGTTCATATGTTGACGATAACTGTTACGTGTGTTTTCTTGAATCGTAGGACACCACCTTGAACTTTGCTAGGTAAGTCACACATGATCATACAACCTCACGAACATGAATCCTTCAACATAACACATGAATGGTGTGTAGGGTTTTCAAAGAACACCATCACCAAAGTTTTATTTTATGTAGGTGTTATATGTATATATTTACTTATTCTAGTTAGTATATATGCATAAAATCATGAACTCTTTCTAAATAAAAGATGTGCATGTATGGAATGTGAATGCTAAGATGTATAAAACTTGATTAACTTACCAAGTGGGGCTTCAAATGGTGATTCCAAATGCTAAACTTCAAAACACACAAAGTGTGTGTGTGGGTGTGTTCGGCCGAGAGCAAGAGGGAGGGAGAGGGAGAGTGAGTTGTGTGATTTGGTGCAACATTTCTGCTTGCTTAAGCCTTCTATTTATAGTGAAATTTTTCATACCTAACTCCTCAATCATGTTGGTCAACATAGGAGTTAGTGAGCATAGTGAACTCATGTGGGAAATTTGAAAGAGGTGAGGGGTTGGGGATGGGTTTCGATCGAAATAGGGGGAGAGGGGAGGGGGTGGGGTGAGGAAAATTGGGTAGATGACAAAGGTGGAGATGTGTGGCAAATTAAGCATGCGGGGATCTAATTTTTATAAAACCTTAAGTCTTTTATAAAAATATACATGCATTCATGGATTTCCTAGGATAATTATGTCATATATGCAAAGTATATGGTTTGTGTCTTGTTTAATTATCTCATAAGTTAACATTGGTTATCTAACTTGTTAAAGATGAATATATATATGTATGGATACTATATAATTTATATCATTCTTACTATAATTGATCAAGTGTATTTCTAAACACATTACATGAACTTGATTAAGTGCTCATAGTTTATCGTAACGTATCTCTCTTCACATTCCTATGAATGTGTATTACTTAGATGTAAGCCTCTACTCATGTCTTGATTCGGACTCTCCCGAAAAAATCTCTACGATAAATTTTTGTAAGCCTCGGCTCATACCTTACCAAGGATCTTGACAACACTAATTGGATCGATGAGTACTTTGATAAACTACCAAAGATGAATGATGTGAACTAAGAAATGGGAGACACGGGGGAGCTTGTTTACTCCCATATGAAAAAAGACTGATGAAGCACGTATGGGTCGGGCTAAAGACATCTAAATAAACATAGCGCTTCCGGGAGGCAACCCGATAATCTTGAATAAATTGAGAAGTTGGTGCATACGACAGAAAGCATGGACCTCACGTTTGGTTTCTCCAAATTTAAGTTTCTAATTATTTCAGCCCCTAGGTATGCCTTCTCGATACTAGGACCTTAGTAGCTTAACTAATAACTTTTATTTTCCTTGTTCGTTTTTATATGTTCTTTTATGTTTCAGGTAGAATAACATCACCAGATCATATCTCTACTTTGAGGAGTTACACTCCAGCTCTACGAGCCTGAAGCCGGAAGCCACATCAAATTTTTGAGAAATTCGATGACGTGTTTAAAGCAACAAGTTGACAAGAAGCTGATAGGCAGAACCTGACAGCAACAATAAGTTTTGGCCTTAGGTTATACAACGAATTGACCGGGGGAGTACCAGTTTCTTTTCTCTTAAAACTCCATGTATTGAAATTCCCGCATAGCATTCCATTACATGCATTTGTACATTGAGGGCAATGCACAGTTTTAAGTGTGGGGTGAGGAATTAGAGATTCAGGACTACTTGTAACCTCAGAGCAGTAAAATTTAACTTGTGATTTTCTACCCATTTGACTAAAATATTAGAAAAATCTACCTTTTTTAAAAACCCGAAAAAGTTTCAAAACAAAAAAATTTAAACCTTTTTTTTAAAACTAAACCTCTTTGAGTTTGCACATAATTAAATAAAATGAAGACATGGCAAGTACAAACAAACGGAAATTATGCATAACAAATCACTAAACCCTATCCCATCCGTTTTCATGTGAGAATAATATGAGCCTTTTCACGAGCATTATTATCATTATTTTTGCATGCTCTTTCGTTTGGTATATTGAGTGTTTATTGGATTTAATTCTATGCACAATTAGAACTTGTATGACTTATACATATCAATACCATGAACTAGTGGAAGTGTGGAAATGATTGAGGCACCTAGGACTTTATCACCCTTATTATCCAAAATATCCCAAAAATATTATCCGCCTAGATAGCCCTCTGAGCCTTAGCCTTTTCTTTTCTATTACCCATACTTATCACCCAACCATTATTTCGCAAACACCGGTTATTGGCTGACTGCCTTCAAAATGAGAAAATTATCCTATGTTCTCATTTCAAGTTCATTATCATCAGGACAATTTTGGAAAGAATCTGCCCTACTCAGAAGAATTGGAATATACAAATGGTGGATGTATTAGGAAAAATCCGAACTATCTACAGGAAATTGACAGAAACATTATTTCAAGGAAATTCTTGAAGAAGGAGTAGTGAACGAGTTGTCTTGTTTAAAAAAATAGTTGGTCTTTTACTAGGAGACCTTAAAGAACTGGACATGCATCTGTTTGATTTCAATTTATTTTCTGCTTTCATTTCGCAAATCATGAATTACCAACCGAACTTCGAGAAAAGATTTTTCAAGCAACCAGTGATGTACGAAAACGTTGGCGCAAGGAAGAACAAATGCCACCATTTTGCGGCTTATCAAAAAGTGCCACCAAAAGAAGAGCCAAAAGATACGATAAGTGTAGAAAGAGTGGCAACTGGAGCCACGATGGAAAGTGTACCAAGAATCAAACTCGAGCCCAAAGTGAATATACATACCTAATCGAAGTAGATGCTGTTAGGCTGCGAGCCGAAGGAACCAGGCGAAAAGGCAGCGATGTGTACTACGTAATAAGGAACGAGTTGAATTTGATGAGAGATCTTGGTCTTGGCAATCTGATCATAAACGAGCCCTCAGATTAGTTATACCCTCATGATCTGAGTATTGTAGAGGGATCTGTTACTATTTTCCATTATAGGCCATGAGGCCGTAGCTGAGTGTTTCGTGATAGCTGCAGCCCTTCAAACCCCTTTAAAACCCCTAAAAATCCCAAAAGATTTTCATTTTCATCTTTACTTTTACTTTAGCCACATTACAACCCTTTTTAAGTCCTCTTGATTCATGCACACTACTTAGTTAGTTGGTGGAGACTTGATTTGCATACAAGCTTATGATCATTGCATAATCCGATCCGAACTTGAGTGTTCCACTTCACTTACACTATCCATATATATATAACCCTAGAGTTGAGTGAACATTGTGAGTAGTGCGGAGTTATTTCATAATCAAAGTTCTAATAGGCTTATCATGGATTCCATCATCCTAAAATAGAAAAAAATACACAAATAGAATAAGCAGATCAAGAGTTATCCCATAGTTCCAACACTAGTTGAAATTCCATTACCCTTGTAAAGTTTTTAGTTATGGGTGTGATCATGCATGATTTTGTTTGAGGACAAACAAAGTTTAAGTGTGGGTGTTATGATATGCCATCATTTATACATATTTTACATACATAATAATCCCACATTATGGTACTAATTGAATAATAATCTTGCAATGTATGCTTAAAACACTTATATTTTGTAATTGCGGGTTATTCGGTGCTGAAAATATAAATCATGCTAATTCCTATCAAAAACACCAAGAATTTAAGCTTCTAGAAGATTCATTCCCGACCTTTGACCCCCAAGAAGTCAAAATTGGTTAACAAAAGTCAACAAGGCAGCTAAAAGACAAATCTGGGAGAAAGCTGGGGGATGCACGGTCGTGCATTGTTGTCCCTTGCTTCCCACGGCCAGTACCGTGTCCTCTGTACCATGTTTGTTTCCCTAGGTCTTTGCACGACCGTACATTGCACATTTTCAGGCCTATAAATAGGAGGCTTGAGTTCTTCACTTAACACACCAATCCAGACCTAAAGAAAACTCAAGAAGAGAGCATTCTCGTAGGTAGAGTAGAGAGTAGAGGGGCTCTTCCTCCTTGTTGCACAATAGGGGAGCCTACGAAACTGATCATTACGCTAGTCGTTATGGCCATTTGTGGCTAAAACTTTTTTGTATTGCTAGGGTGAAGATAATGCTTGGTGCATGTTAATGTTTAACATATTAATGAAGTGGTATGTTTATGTCTTTAACTAATTCGTTCTCAAAAACCATCTTTTGATGGGCTTTTATTATTGTCTAAATCCGCCTTTATATTTGTGAGTTTCTTGATTTTAAAGATTAAAATCGTAAAACCTTTTTTAATCAAACTTCCTTTGAAACTCGTACGTCTTTATACGAGCAGAGATTGATAAGCCAAGGTTTGGTCTATATTTCTAAGATCGTACGTCTTTATACGAGATTATTATGCGACCAAGAATTGGGGAACTCAAGTTGGAAGCGGTACGTCTTCATACTTGGTCCCATTGTTACACCGCCTCCCGGTGAGCAAAATATAATCACCTTTTTAACTTTAATATAAAGCATTTTGAGTCTGATGTCTTAAACCAACCCGGAGATGACCATTTGATGGGTTGAGGGTAAATGTTGTCCCGAACAGGAGGCACTACCACTTTTAAAGATTACAATTTGTGAATCAAATGTAGTGAGGACGAGGCTCTAGCGGTGACCCGAGTCACGAATTTTTGGCTGGTTGTACTGGGTCCGTTCATTCCACGGTGAAGTTGGAGCCCTTGGATGGTAAAAGTGATAGTGGGGATTCAGATAGGAGTGGTGGTCGGAAGCCCGAGCTTGTGCCTGATGGTCTATCAAGAATGGTGACTCTGTGAAGAGTCATTTTGTTTGTCAGGAGATGATTATCATTTTGCAACCCCTTCGATCATGATGCTTTGCATACTGATAGTGACCAGACATTTATTGGACGCATTCTTGTCAACGGTGCTAGACTTCTTACATCTATCCCTGTAGGTGTTGACCGGATTTGTGCTTACGCCAAGAAAGCTGAGCGTGTAGACTAAAATAATTTTGCCTTGAAGGATCAACTTGCTAATGCTCAGGGCCCAGTGTCTACTCTATCTATTCGTGAGAAGCAACTTGTGCAAGATCTTGATAATTCTTGCAAATAGTATGACCTTGACAGTGAGAAGCTTGTTTCGTTGATGAAATGTCTAGAGAAGGAGAAAGCTAAAATGGATGTTGAGAAGACTGCTCTTCATTATGAGAGGTTAGTGGTTCAGGCGGAAGAGGAGAGTTTGGATGATGCTATTGGGGAGTGGAAATCTCGGGCTAAAGTACTTACTGGGGAGAAAAAGGTGGCTTATTGAGCACGGATTTCAACTTGTTGTTGCTTATCTTCTTCATAAAAACTAGTTCAATGTTCCCCTGAGTGATGTGTACAAGAAGCTTTTGAAGCGTGGACGCTATATGGGACTTGTTTCTGGTATAAGAATCAACCTTTGAAGCCCATTTCTGAGTGCAGCAACTACCATCCCGAGGCAGAGCATGAGTCTATTGAAGCTATTCAACAGATGGAGCAGCTAACATATCCTTACATTCATGAAGCTGATGGTTCTAAATCCCTTGCCTCGGTGTCTAAATATTTTGATAGGCCTTTGTCTGAGTTGCAAGCTTTGGATCCTTAAGGCTTGAAGAGGAAAGCTGCTGAATCCGTGATGAAATCTGTTGGTAGCAAGCGCTCGCGGGATGAAGCTGATGGTTCTAAATCCCTTGCCTCGGTGTCCCTGGGAGGGAACGTGAGGCAGAGCAAAAAGAGCCGATCTGACATGGTTTCAGAGGCGAAGACTCAAACTTCTAATCGAATCCAGGCTGCTGACACTCCAAACAAAGTTGTTGCTGCTTCTGCTGAGGAGAGCGTTGGTACAGGACCGAAGCCTGATGCTGTTGATCCGGAGAAGGCTGGTGAACCTTCTGTTTGATTGAACCCTTTTTATGGATGTTGTTGTTATGTTGAATAATTCATATGCTTTTCTTTCTAAACATGTTATTTGGATCCTGCGTGGTCATGTCTGATGTAAGCCTTTGTTGGCGTAAACAGTTTAATTTGCTTGTCTTAACTTTATGGTGCCCTTTGTGGCTTGAACTTGCTGTTATGAAAAAGTCTTTTGGACCTTTTATTGTATATCTTGCTTGTGACTTGACCGTATTAGGTCATATGTTTTGTTGGTTTGCTTGTAGCATCAAATTTTTGAACCTAGGGTTTACCTTTTTGGCTTGATTTTACTTTTATTGGGAATATAAGGTGTTTCCCTTGCTATAATTTTGCTTTTATGTGTTTGTGTTTTCATAATTCAAGGTTTTGTCAAGGTATGATGTTGCAGACATCATACTAGATAATTCCAAGTTATTACTAACATGAAATGTTATCCTATCTGTTGGAAGCCCTTTATATTGGTGATTTTACTTGGGCGTGATCATAAGCTTGAATTTTTGCTTATAGAGAATTGTTGCTGGGAGCTCACCCGCTTCATAGGTAAACAAGACTTAGTACCTAAGGAGTTGTATTGTTTTAGGAACTCAACCATTATACGGGTAAGTAAAAACATGAACCCGTTGAGCGTTTTATCCTAGGAGCTCATCCCTTTACATGGAGAGGTTTTACCCGGACCCCATGGAGCTATATGTTTATAGGTGCTCACCCTCAATAGGATAACAAGATATCAATTATACTTCAAAATGCTCATTTCATTCATTGAAGTTGTTTCATACAAAAGATTTGTTATAAAATGCCTCTTGGGCTACATTGATCACGGCTTATATGAAGAAGCGTCATAGGTGTTTGGCATTTCAGTGTCTTGGAATCCTTTTTCCTTCCATGTCATCAAGTTTGTAAGAACCTCCTATGTGTGCTTCTGCAATCTGGTAAGGACCTTCCCATTTAGGGCCCAACTTTCCTGTATCCTCTTGCCCACTTGCATCGTTGTTTCGGAGTACCAGATCTCCAACTTTAAAACTTTCGTGTTTTGTTGTAGTAGGATTCCATTTTCTGCATTATTTCTGCATTGTCTCGATACTCATATTGAATGTTGAATCGATGTGTGGCACCCCTATTTTGGCAGGAATCACTGCTTCTGAGCCGAATATTAGACTGTATGGGGTGCGGCCGTGACTTGTTTTCTATGTTGTCTTGATAGCCCACAAGACTCTTGGTAACTCTTCCAGCCAATCTTAACGTGTGGTCCAAGCCTTGTTTTTACCCATGATACAATGCCCCTGTTCATTCGTTCAACTTGGCCATTGGACTGATGGTAAGCGACGGAACTAAAGATTTGCTTTATGTGTAGCTCCGTACACCAAGCGCTGAATGGTTTATCAGTAAACTGCTTGTTGTTGTTAGTGACAATTTGTTCGGAAAGGCCGAAGCGACATATGATTTGTTCCCATATGAAGTTTATCACCTGTTTGGAAATAGTTGATAAATTTTGGTCGATGCGACCGAATTTACAAATGATTTGATTTTTAATCAACTGTTTGCCCGTGATCGAAGCTAGTGGTTTGACCTCGGGCTACTTGGTGAAGTAGTCGACTGGTACCAGCAAGAACTTGACTCTTCCTCTTGCTTCGGGGAATGGGCCAACAATGTCCATTCCCCATTTGTAGAATGGCCATGCTGAAGTAAAGGTCACCAGATCGTGCTTCGGACTTGCTTTGATTGGTTCATGCAGCTGGCAGCCTTCACACTTGTATATTTCTTCTGAAGCATCCTTATGCATTGTGGGACAGTGATAACCTAAGTTCATAAGTTTTGTGACCACTGATCTAGGACCAGAGTGAGTCCCACATATTCCTTCGTGCACCTCTCTGATCAAGTAGTTACTTTGATCTGGTCTGACGCAACGAAGGAGAGGTGATAAGTAGGACTTCTTGTAAAGATAGTCAACTTCAATCATGTGTTGCACAGCTTTTATCTGTAGCCTTGCTGCTTCTGCTTCATCATCTGGCAGCTTTCCTTCTTTCAAGTGGTCTATAACCGGAGTTATCCAGTTCTTTTCCTATTCAGTTGTGACATCGTGTATTTCTTCTTCACAGATGGACTGAGCTTTGAGTACTTCCACTAGGACCTTCTTGGTTAGGTGTGCAAAGGTAAGTGAGGCCAACTTGATAAGGGCATCAGCCTGCTTGTTCTTAGATCGTGGCACTTGCTTCACGCTGCAACTCTCAAAACTTTGAATTAACCCTTTGTGCTTTAGCTTTGTATTTCTTCATGCTTTCTTATTTTTCCTGGTTGTTGACCTGGCTGACTATTAGTAGTGAGTCAACAAACACTTGTTTCTTTGACACCTTCATCGCTTTAGCTATCCTTAAGCCTGCAAGTAAGGCTTCGTATTCGGCTTCATTATTGGTGCTTGGGAAGTCTAAACGAATGGCGTATGTGAATTCTTTCCCCTCAGGGTCTAATAGTACCAAAACAGCTCTGCAGCCCTCTATGTGTCACACCCCAACCGACGGCGGATTATACGTCAGGGCGGACGCGGTTGTTCAAAAGCACAAGGTTGACTATTAAAGTTTAAATATTTCATTTATGATTTTCAAAGATTAAATACAAAGAATAAGACAACATATACCAAGAATACAATATTCATTTGATAAATAATCTAGGTCCAAAGCATCCTATGTGATCATAACAAGTCTGATGCTAGCGTACCTGAAACATGTAAGTAATCTGTCAACTAAAAATAGTTGGTGAGATACGAAGGTTTTGACACAGTTTAACAAAGTCTTTGAAAGGTTTTACAATTCACTATGTCATGCATTTTATAGTATAAGTGTCAGAAAAAATATGTTAAACATTGTGCATATCAATCCTCCAACCAAGTTTAGGCATAACTCGAAGGTTACCCTTAAAAGTTTAAAGTTTAAAATTCAGTAACAATCACCATGGGCTCCCCCCGAAGGGTCAATCAATCTAGGTGGATTGGTCAAATACAATAGATCTATCATTGTTACCATAGGCTTGATCAAAGTTAATAGATATGCTAGTATTAATGTAAGTCCTAGCGGGTTTACTGATCGATCTCTGCTGTAAAACACATAATACGTACACGAAGTGTGGAATCCTTACGTATACTTATGTCTTGAATAGTAACGAATGCAATACAATCACACAAGACATGATTTCATAAAAAGCTTCTTGTATTATCACTCAAATAGTAAATACAGAGTAGTTACAAATGCATAAGTTGCAAATGAGAACAACTCTTGAACTATTTATAGACAACACACACTGAACCAGGCGAACTTAATAATTCACCACATTTAGTGGAGGCGAACTTAACTATACCAGGCGAACTTATTAAGTTCTCCTATACAAACTTAACTATTACAAATACAAAACATTAAACATAAAGGCTAATCTATTACAAGGCTTGTTGTCACAGATCATGCTCCAACAGACTCCCTCTTGACAACAACTTGGTCTTTATCTTCAAGTCTTGTTCTTCCAGTTCTTTGGCAACGAGCTTCCTGCACATATTCTGTGTTTCAGACACACATCCAACTGTTAGAGCATGTTTTGTAACTGTTGCTGAAATTCTATGTTGTAAGTTAGCGAAGCTGTCAAGTTCGCCTAAGGAACTTAGAGCGAACTTGACAGGCGAACTTGCTAAGTTCGCCTAAGCTTGTTAGGGGTGAACTTAACAAATTCTCCTGTGGACTTTGTAGTTTCCCTATAAATAGGTGTTTACATGTCAGTTGTGAGAGACTAGAGAACAGAACAGAAACTGAGAGAACTTGTAAACTGATATTCTGAGTGGAAATACAAAGAGGATTATTTACACCGTGTTGTTGATTGAGTTACAGGTTGCACGTTGATCATGGATTGCGCACGTTATCACCATGTCGTACCGCGAGTCTAGAGATCCGTCACACACCGAGTCCGGGACCTACAAGTGGTATCAGAGCCTTTGCTCTTGATTAGCAACAGATTCGTGGTGTTTTCGTGTACAATGAATATCAAATATCACTGAATTTGAAGATAATTTGAAGTATTTTTCATCATTTTTTTATGATAAAAATGGAAGATTTTTTATTAATTTGGATTGATTTTGGATTAGTTTGAAGAAACTGATCCGATAGGATTGCTCCTAATCAGTTTCTACACAATCCTACGGTTCATAATTGTCAAATTCCATCATATTAATAAAAAATAATGATTTTCAGCAGAGTTGGTTCGTATTTGTGTTCTCCCTGAAGTTTCAGCGTTTCAGGCGAACTTGTCTGATCAGTTACAGGCGAACTTAACCAGGCGAACTTAACAAGTTCGCTCAGTGAAGTTCAAGCGAACTTAATAAGTTCGCTCAGGCAGATTCAGGTGAACTTGCTAAGTTCTCTCAGGTAGTCAAGTTCGCTAGTGTTCATAAAAAAAAGGTGACGTGACTAAAGTTTTTTGGAGGGAAATTTTTTCTTGTGAAATTTTTTGAGGAGACATTTATATACTTTCTTTTGAGTCATTTTTGAGAATATTGTAATTTTGAAATTTTTTCTTGCCTAAAAAGAGTTTTTAGGAGGGAATTTTTTTTTTGTGGTGTTTACACAAATTCTCGAGATAACCATTTTTTTTAAGAGTAGAAGAGATTTGTTGGAGAAAAAAATCATGTTTTTCAAGTATGTGGAGGATGAAACTGTTGATGATATCGTTTCCAGATACTACCATCTTTTGAGATAGTTAGTAAAATGTGATGTTTCTTACACTAATACTAAGGTGAATGAGAAGTTGTTGGATTCTCTTCCACCTAAGTTTGAGAAATACTCAGTGCTCATCAAGAAAAATGTGGATTTAACCCATATGTCTTTAGCAGAATTGATTGGTACAGTTTATGCTTATGAAGAAGGTGATGTGACTAAAGTTAGTGACAAGAGTGATTCTGAGAGTGACTGTTTTTCAGAATCAAGTGATAGAGAAAGTTTTCACTCTTCTTCTTCAGAGATAAAAGCTGAGATTCATACTGATGATGGGTCTGATATTAGTTCTTCAGACAGTGACTTGAGTGTTTCTGGGAGTGTTGCTTAAACTGAAGAATCTATCATTCAGAATGTTGAGCCAAAATTTTCAACTAAAGAACTGCTTGATGATGGAGCTGCTGGGAAAGTGACTGAGAAAATTGCTGAGATGTTATCTGAAGCAAATGCATCCATGGCTGATTCGAAACATATACATAAGGTTGTTTCTTGTTCTAAGTGCATTTATTCAGATTTGAAAATTGTAAGATTGTGTGATGACAACACAAATCTGATCTGTGACATGAAGGCAATATACACAACAAATCAAGTTTTAAAAGAAAATGAAAAGCTTTTAAATGCAAGAATTGAATCATTAAAAGATGATATCAAGATTTTACAGATAAAAGTAAATGAACAAGCTTTTCACATTGATGTGGCATATTCTGAATATGAGAAAAAGATAAATGAACTTGCCCAGTCACAGAGTGAGGTCACCAAATTGTTGAGAAAGCTCGAAGGTTATAAGAATTCCAGTTTTCTGTTGGAATATTATAATGAGAAAGCTTCAGGTGAGAAAGTTGTTGGTGGTGTTGGTTCATGTCCTTCATTTGATGACAAAGCTATTGGAGGAGGTGTTGGATATTGTCCACCTTTCAATAGTAATTACACTTCTCGTACTACTGAGGTTGTGACAGAAGACGATCTGGAACCAAAAACCATCCTCAAGGTAAATCCTGTTACAGGAGAGGACATGGTTTATGATGATTCAAGCGATGATGAAACATTTGATCCAGATAAATTTGAAGGAACAGTGAAAGACTGCAAGGTTGATGAACCAGTTGTGGTTAAGAAAGTCACCAGGGATCGGTGTATCTTGACTGAACCAGATGAAGATAATGAACAACCACAACCTAAACCAGTTAAAAAGTTTGTGAGCAGTGGTTTTAATTTTCAAGAAAATAATAAAATTGAGAAAATTTCAACTCTTGATTACATTAAAAATAAGGTTGATTCAGAAAAACCCAAGGTTGTTCAAGTATCTAGCACTGCTTCTCAATGTGAATCGTCTACCTCAAGAAGTGTTAAGCAAGTGAAGTTTGTCATGGTTTACAAAGATAGACGAACGTGTTTTCATTGCGGCGTTGTTGGCCATATCTTGGTAAATTATCCAGATAAGAATGTGGGAAAGCATCTAGAAGTTCCCAGGTTAGGAAGACCTTTTGTTAAACCGCCAGCAAAGCCAGTGGTGAAATCTGTTCTTATGAAGAAACACGATGTTTCTAAACCTGATGTAAAAGTTTCATATTTACCAATGCAACCAAAGTCACAAATTCAGTCAACAAAAGATGTGAATCAAAATGAAGCGTCTAGTTCTAGAGGTTCACGAGATATGACTCCTAAATCTCCTTACGTAAGGAAGTTTATTGATAGAAGAAGTTGTTTTTCTTGTGGTGTAGTGGGTCACATATTTGTGAATTGTCTTTCAAAGACCCACTCTCCTGAAACACCAAAGACTAGACCAGTTGTGACACGATCTGTTGGTACAAAATCTCTTAATTCACAATCGAAGGTTCACCTCTCTCGCCCTTAGAGACGGAGAAGAAACAGAATATTGAGAAAATTGTTAGAACAACAAGATGTTTCACTATCGCATCATGTTTCAAATGAACCAGAATGCTCAAACACTTTAATTTTTAAAAGGAAGGAACTTCATGAACATAAGAGTGTTTGGAAAAGAAAAGTTTTTGTTTCTGATTCAATGGAACAATCTCCAAAAATTTAGGAGAGATTCGACTGTGAATTGAGTGAAGTCATTTATTTTGATACAAATGGACGACCCAGGACTACCATGGCTTGGGTTTCCATTTCAGACTAATGCTTCTTGTTGAATGTGCAGGATTAACCAAGAGGGACTATTAATACAATTTGGTTTGTTAATAGTGGTGGTTCATAACACATGACAGGGAATGACATCTGCAGGAGCAATGAGTTGTTTGATAACCGATAAGTCTTTTGATTCAACGACTTGATGCTCAAGGGGGAGATAATGTCCCACACAAATATTTTGACAATGTTGTTTTGGAAAGTGTTTGACCAAGTCAAAAAGACATTTTGAAACTTAGGAAGATGATGGTGTGCATAAAGTCGTTGATACAACCATTTGACTAGTCGAGGGGGAGTCTACAGGATAGGCGGAGTACATAATTGTGTTGGTGACAAAGGCAAAGGCATTCGATTACATCAGCTTGATTTTTGAATTGATTGAATTGCTTAATCCAAAGTAACCAAGTAAAATATTTTTCTTAACCATGTTTTCATGGAAGTTTTACTTTCTGTCAAAAATATTTTGAAAATGCCAAACAAATTGAAAAAGTTAAAATTGACATTACTTGAAGTTATAAGGAAAAATGATAGTACATTAGTAGATGTTCAGTCACACGTGACCTTAGTTGGACTTTATGATTGCTTATCTAATATATATGTGATAAATGTTTTGATTCTTAGACTGCACAGTTTGGGAAATGATAACTATATAACTGCTTATGCTTAACAAAAATTGATGCTTGATGCTTATATTTTAATTTGGATACTAGTATGTAGTCTGAATTGTCAATAGGCTATGAGTATCTTTGGTCCATTAGTAGTGTGACAACATAATGAACTTTGTGACATTTGTGATTTGAACCCATGATATGCCGGGTGTGTGTAAAAGATCATTATCAGATAAAGAATATAAGATCTAAAGTACTTCATGAGACCAGTATCGGTTATGTCGTTAAACACAATTTTACAGTTCACTTCACTGCCCATGCGCCGAAAAACATGCAATGTGAAGTTGAACTAAGATATGATTCTGACAACATTTGTTGGAACATATACTAGCCCTTAGATCAATATCTTGATTCGATTGAATATATCCAGATAACAGTTGGATCCCATTACCCTGTATTATTGAATCAATCGATTCCTTAATCAATCTTTCGGCAGAAGAGTTCTTCTGTTATAATCAATCAGGATATTACATCCAAACCAAGACATTTGAATCATTCGATTCTGAATCATTCTGATTCTATGCTTGATATTTTCCTGTGTTTAACGGTATAATTTCATCCTGGAAATTGAAAATTATCTTGCAATGATCTTATATGTCTTGAAGATGATGCACATTTATTTTCTGTTGGCATATTTGTGGGGTACCCGTTGTATTACAAAATAAATGGTACCTTAATTCACAAGAACATGGAACATAGATACTGATGGTTTCAAATGTTATAATATTGACAACTTAGATTGACATGTTATGTGTTGCAAATTCGTATGTAATTTATTATAAGCATGTTATGAGCTGATCCCATCTTCTTTGAAGTTCTTCGCGTATCATTACATGTTTTGGTTGAAGCTTAAAAGATTTTATCTTATCTGATATAAAGAAATGATGAATCTGAATAGGATACCCTTAGAATGTTTAGGGATGTTTATCCAAAATGTGTGATTGATGCATTGTTTTTACTGATATGATCTTCTTACTCGTGATGTTCGACCAAAAAGATGTGATTTTATATTTTACATTTTAGTTTGTATAGAGAAAAACCAAAAAAATTTTGTGTTTCTTATGTTTGAAAAACCAAAAAGATTTTAGTTTTCCATCTTCCATGGAAATTTTACTTGGTGGTTACACTTGGTTGTTCTTCTTTGCCATAAATGAAAATTTATAGATAGAAGTTGACAAGGGGTCCTTCTCCCAAGTTTTCTTCTACAAAGAAAGAGAGAGTGCGCAGATGTACAAGACAAAGACTATGATCCGTTTGAAGACTGATGACAATCTTTTGAATTTGTTGTCAAGGGGGAGTCTGTTGGAACATATTTTGTAACTGTTGCTGAAATTCTATGTTGTAAGTTAGCGAAGAGGCAAACTTGATAAGTTCTCCTAAGCTTGTTAGGGGCGAACTTAACAAGTTCGCCTGTGGTCTTTGTGGTTTCCCTATAAATAGGTGTTTACATGTCAGTTGTGAAAGACTAGAGAACATAATAGAAACTGAGAGAACTTGTAAACTGATATTCTGAGTGGAAATACAAAGATGATTATTTACACCGTGTTGTTGATTGAGTTACACGTTGATCATGGATTCCGCACGTTATTACCATGTCGTACCGTGAGTCTAGAGATCCGTCACACACCGAGTCCGGGACCTACACCAACACCTTCTTGTACTGTAATGCATGCTCTCTGCTTTCATCAGTATACATGATCTCTCTATGCTTTAGCATCTTCTGATCAGACCTTGAATAGTTAACGAGGTTCATAGCATCAAAGAATCTCACTATAACCTTGCCATTCAAGTCTTTTATCACAGCTTCTCCCATACAACCATCAACGTACGACCATTTAAGATCATGTACACAATCATAAGGAATCAGTTTCAATGGAATATTCGGTACTGATCTCACAGGTTTAAACTTCTATCTCCATGTCACCTTTTGAGTAACATGATCTACTTCTTTTACCCTACTTCCCTGTTGAGGTTTCAGTCTCTCATATTTTCCAGAACCTCCTTCCATTCTTATCAAGTTGGCAATCGAGTCAGCTATTCCATTATTCGATCAGTTGATCAAGGGCTTTGTTGATAACCCATTGACTTCACATCTCGGTAAAGAGTTAAAGTATTTAAGCCTAGGCTTCAAATACTGAACTCCATATGTTCTCTTCAAAGCAAATAACTTGAACTCAGCTTCATAAAAACAACTTTTTATTCTTCCAGAGCATTTGTCCTTGTTTACATATCTCTGCTTTTTCACTGGTGCCACTGGAGCAACTGGAAAGTTATCTCTCCAGCTCTTCAACATTTCCACCCATTGTGCCTTAGTCATTCCTGTATTCTTATACATTTCTGTATCTTTAGGCAAACTTTCAGCAGAGTCAGGATTTTGTTTTTCTAGATCAGGATCAGATGCATCAGATTCTACAACTCCTTCTGAAAATCCTTCAGGAATTGCATCATCTTCAAACACATCTGTATTAATTAAACCTTCACATCCTTCGTAAACAACTATCTTGGTATCACACTCCAGCTCTACCTCAACAATCTCTCCTTCCTCTACTCCTTCCTCTTCTATATCATCATCATTAGAAAGATCATCCAAATCTATCAAGCATTCAATTTTGTCAGCTTCATCCATATCAGAATCTTCAAAGAACAAAGAATTATCTAACATGTCAACATCAGTAGCTTCATTGTCACCACTCGTCATCATATTGGCTTCCACAATCACCTCCGACCCCCCTGAGTTAATGAAGGATTAGAAGCAGCATGTTGACGCTCACCTAAACCATCACCAGCACTTGGTTCATCATCATCATCTGGATTCTTCTGAATACCAATACTGTGACAAGTAGATTTATCATTCTGAGCCTTTTCCCCCTGAGCATCAAGACGCTCAACCAATTGATTAATAAAGATTTGCATCTCTGCAAACACCTTGTTTTGATCAATAATATTCTGAGCATGTTGGGCCTCTCTAGCAAGCAACTCATCTACCTTAGATTGTAAGCCTGAAACCTGTGTCTCCAAGGCTTGTATTCTTTCAGCACTATCATCTCTTGTAGATGGACCAGCCTCATCATGAGATTTGGAAACTATAGGATGCACCTAAGGACTAGTAGATTGTGAAGGATCGGGAGTTATGATCAAAGAATCAACAAATTCTCTATCTATTGCAGATTGAGCAGCATTAATAGTTGAAGCCATCAGTTTAGGTCCTTTGACACTAGGAGCTTCATCATCCTCCGAACTAGATGTTTCGTCTTGTAATTTCATTTTACCAAGTACTGTATTGCGAGGAGGACCCCATACAAACTTGCGTCTTGGTAAAGACACCTTCTTCTTCCTAAGAGACTTCTGACGACAATCATATATATTCCTAGTCACTAGAGGAAGTTTAGCTAACTGATCATAATGATCAGGGCAAAAATCATGAGAACTCACATCATTGTCATCACCATCAGAGTTACCAGATCCAGATGAACCGGTGCTAGTCTCTTCAACCTCAACATTAGCAACATGAGGTTCATCATCAACATTTACCTATATATTATCAGCAGCATTATCATCACAATCATCACCATCATTATCATCACCACCTTCCTCATCAGCTTGATTGTCAACTGGAGGTAATTCCAAAGCAGGATCATCATGTATCCAGTGATTGTTTAGCGGTGCAACATAAGTAGGATTGATTATGTGACCAAACAGCAGTGTAGCAACTGCAATAAAGCAGGATTCTGCTGTTTAAGAGTCAAACAGTCAATAAATATCCGCTTTGTCATAGGAGTTAAAGTTAAACGAGGATTGACCGGTGACAAATTCGGGATCAAATGATTCATGATAACCTACAAGAATCGAGGGTACATTAAGAAACCCTGACCCTCAGGTGGTGTAATCTGCATCACCAACTCTATAACCCATCCGTTGAAAACAACCCATAATCAAAGTATTCGGTAGATTAATAGGGTCATCATTCACTCCTCCTAAGTTCAAGGCAACACGAATATCTTGAACTGATTTGGCAATCTCCTGATTGTTCACTGTGGCCCTAATCACGTGTGGATCAACATCTGTATCCTCATGAGCAGTCTCCCAAAATTGTTGAATATAAAGTAGGCTGATATGAGGATTAACAGACAAAGCATCATGTATTCTTGATCAATTTAAGAAATTGATCATCTCCTAATAATTTTCCGCTTCAGCCAATTCAGGATCAAGTAAAGCCACCTGATTGTGTTTGTATTCAACACGACGATCCATAATCTGCTCAAAAGACATGATTAGACATTGACAATTTTTCAAAATAACAAAGAAAGAAAAAAAAGAAAAAAAATTAACTTTGAAAAAAATATGAAAAAAATTGCAAGTCTAAACACCACTGATCCCCTAGGCGAACTTAACAAGTTCGCTTAGAGTTACAAGTA
The DNA here is from genome assembly GCA_023525975.1 of Smallanthus sonchifolius. Lineage (NCBI taxonomy): Eukaryota > Viridiplantae > Streptophyta > Magnoliopsida > Asterales > Asteraceae > Smallanthus > Smallanthus sonchifolius. Next base: position 31,532,063 of record CM042040.1, read on the forward strand.
AGTTCGCCTCATCAAGTTCGCTCAAACAGACGAATCGACACAGAAATCAAATTCACCACATTTGATGTAATTAGCACAATCAAACACCGAAATCACGTCCCCATCACTCGATTAATGCACATGGAAACTCAATTTTAGTTTTTATCCACAGAATTATAATGAACAAATGATAATGACAGTTCCGATGAAAACCGATGATAAAATCATGGATCACCACCTAATTGATGGATGAAATGACTTGATTTTACCTTTGTTGAACTCGCAACTTGATTTTGAATAGGAAAACAGAAACAATTAACCACTTTCTCTCTCACGAATTCAAAAATGGACGAGTAATGATCAGAACAAGTAAAGTCGCTCAATAAGTTCGCACAAGTCAAAATCAACAAGTAAATGGTAAAGTTCGCCCAAACCGTTATATACGCATCAGGTTAAGTTCGCCAAGCTAAGCGAACTTAAGAAGTTCGCTACAACAGGCGAACATAATAAGCGAACATAGCAAGTTCGCCTTTGTCAACACTTAGCAAAATTTTAAAATTTTTCCTTTTTTTTGCACCTTTTCCGACAATCCATTCACCTTGCAACCTGTATACAACTTAATCCAAAATTATAAGAATTTTTCATGGAAGATTAAAACAAAATCTTTTTGAATTTTTCTTAGAAAAAATAAATGAACAAGTAAAGAACATATTTTTGGATTTTTCAAACATTTACGCTAAAACACATTAAAATTTGTTTTTAATTTTTCTTAATGGATTAAAGCAGTAACAATATAACAACTAAAATCAAAATCTTTTTGGTTTTTCTCTGTACATACAGAATCACATATTTTTTGTCAAACACTGCAAGTAAGGAGATCATATCAGTATCTTTGATGTATCACATACCCATTCTGAATATAAAATCCCTAGCAAATCTAAGGGTTGACCTATGACATTCTGCATATTCACAGATACTTGGCTCAACAAACAAACAATTTGTTCATCATTTTATCATATTTCAGCAAACAATTTCTCAGATCTAACACATCATGTTTTCAGAAACTATTAAAGCTTGAAATTTCTATTCAAACACTAACATCTCACAGATATCACATCTTTCTTTTTCATGATCTTTGAATATTCCTCTTCAGAAATTTATGAAATGATACGCGATAAACTTCAAAGTAAACAAGATAAGATCATGACATGCTAACTTATTCATACGGAATTTGCAATATACTACATGTCAATTCAAATTGTCAGTATTATAAGATTTGAAACTACAAGCGTTTTTATCCCACGTTCTTGTGAGTTAGTACCAAGTCTAATTTAAGCATGCAAGTCTCAAGCATAACACAAGAATAAGCATATAAGCATAGTTGTACAAGAATTGTATAAGTTTTGATACATGTTTCACCCCAAGTTTATAAAGAATGTAAAACAAAAAGGGGCTAATTATACTCACTTGGAATGATGTAAGAGTGTCCAACAAGGATTTGGTGTAGCAAGATTGTTGAGGGAGATTATCCTCACAACAAGCCTAGGAACAATAAGTCTAAAGTTTAAAGTTTGATCCTATAAGTCTATGGCAAAAAGGATCTAGAATTCTAATATTGACTAGGTTTTCAAATGGGAGACGGGAATGATTATGTTTATAAAGTTTAAATAAAGTTTCAAATGAGGTTTTAAATTAATACACAAGGCTTAAACATCAAAGTTTAATAAGCTTATCATCTAGAATAATTATTAATTAAAATAATTATTAAAAGCTTTATTAATTATACAAAGTAAAGTCACAATAGTTTAAAGTGGTTTTCTAAGTATGCATAAGTGGAATCTTAATAATAGTTAAGTGAAATACCTAATAATTATTAGAGATTAACAATAATTATTTAAAATACACACTAATTATTTAAAGGATAAATAGTTATTAAAGATTAATAAAAATATTTTAAAGCATAAATAATTATTAAGGATTAACAAATAATTGTTAAGGGTAGATAATTTTTTAAAAGAATAATTACTTTATCTATTTAAATAATCAATATAAAGTCTTTAAGATTTATTAGGTATTTATATCACAAATTATCTTGTACATATAATGTTTAGAATGTAGTCACAAGTTTAAATAGATAGTATGTATTTACAAGTGTATAAAAGGTTAAATAGAATTTCTTTTAAAGTTTATGTTTTAATTATAAGTTTGTAAATGTTTTTTTTTAATTAATTGAAACTATAAGTTTATAAAAGTTTTAAATAATGCTTAAGTTTTCAAGTATTGAAATAAAGTTTACAAGTTTACAAATGTTTTAAAGTCTCATTTTATAAAGTTTATAAGTTTATAAGCATTTAGAAAATAAACTAAGTATATTTATTCCTCTTGTTTTATGTAGATAAATAAATTTCAGTCTATATAAAATATAAGTTTTATAAAATGCATGAGTTTGTAATTTATTAAATTTAAGTTTATGTTTTTATAAAGTTTATAAATGTATAAGTTTATAAATTTCTAAGTTTAAATAAACAATGTATATTTATTTCCTTGTTTTATTTTAATAGCTATTCAAGCTTTATGTTTTTAAATCGATACAAATTTTCATAAAATGTATGGGTTTATAAATTTTCTGTTTCCTAATTGACATATAAGTTTTATAAACCTTTTTCTACTTTTATAAGATTTATATAAGCTTTTATTAAATTAAAGTTTATAAATTAATTTAGTGTTTAAACTAAATAATATGTTTATTTCAAAAATATAAAACAAATTATAGTTTCTGGTTTATTAAAATAATTTCTGTTTAGAATATAGGTTTTATAAAGTTTTAAAACACACACACACACACTTAGCCACCCGACTACGGGTCTCGTTATTGATTCATACAGAAAAAGAAATTAATAAACAATATCCAAAATCTACCCTAAGCCCGTTTGAAACCCTGGATTCAAGAATCCCTAAATGCGAACTGAAAATCCCTTTGTCATTACAAATTGATAGAGGGCTTTTGATTATGAGGTAAAAACGATGGAAATGGTCATTCAAATTACCTGATATGATGAAGAAACGAAGGAGAACGGGTTCAAGCTTCAGAATCGGCTGACCACGAATCAATCGAAAAAATACAGGTGCAAAACGATGGAATTATGTTTTAGAGAGTTCGAGTGATGTGTCGTTGAGGTTTAGCAACTGGTATTTATAACTAATTCCTTCGTTTAATGCGTGTACAGTTGGGGAGATAACGGTTGGAAGGAACGAGTTCGAATTTTGAAATACGTGGGTTTAGAGTTGAATTCAAGCATTGAAGGACATTGGGTTTGGGTCGCATGCGTGAGTCAGAGCTCGAGGAGCATTCAATTTAGCCGAAATACGCGTTTTGATTAATCGGGGGTGAAAATCGGTCATGGGGGGATTCGAACTCGGCACCGGTTTCAGATGTTGGAAGTTTGGCCGAATTACGACTTCAGTCCCTAAAGTTTTAGGATTTTATTATTTTTTGTTAAAACATAAGTTTGAGTTTAAAACAAGTTCCAAAAATGACACTTTCGTCCTTGGACTTTAAATAATATGATTTATTTCATATAAAATCCTACTAAGTTTTATATCTCATTATTTTATAATTTTATAAAATAATTCCTAAGATTTATAATTTAAAATTTTAAGTATTTTAAAATAAGTTTATCAATTATATTATTTATATAATTATAACTTATAAGGTTTTGAGAATTTTACCACATTTTATTTATAAGAGATATATGTTTCTAAATAAATCTCATAAATATATATATATATATATATATCAAGTGTTATTCTTTTTCTTAATTATATATTAATTAAATCAATATTTATTATTTAAGAAAATAATTTTAATAAAATTTCAGGCTTTGAGTTAATAACACGTGCAAAAGTTTAGGAAAAGCTAGGTTGGAAAATACTGGATATTACAGTCTCCCCTACTTTAGGAAAATTCGTCCCGAAATTAAAGTAGAAGGTTCCTGTTTTCAAGATTTAAGCTTATGATACATTCAATGATAATGAGGAGGATAACTTTCATTTGCTTTACGTTCCCAAGTGAAACTTTGAGCTACGTTTAGAATTCAAATTGGATTGTAATGATAGGGACAAGATTACGCTCGAGTTTCTATATTTCACAGCCCATGATTGCCAGGTGTTTCTCTAAGAAGTATATAGTTCCATTGAGGGATATGAGGATTTAGTCTTTGGAAATGATCCTAAAGAGAAGAACTGTAGAATAATCATTCGGATTCTAAAGGTGAAATGCATTACTTGGAATGAATTTGATGACAGTTTGATTGTCTAAGTTTGCTCAGAATATGGTCTAATAGGCCTAAGAGTTTGTCACATTACCCTTGCTATCTATTACGATCGGTTTTAGGTCATAGCACACAACAGAGTTTACTATGGCTTTCCATGCCCTGATTTTCATACTTACGTGTGCACCGTAAGTATTCGAATCGTCGCATAGTCCGTATAGATCCTCCCGTTTGTGTGTGGATTAAGAGAGCGCACGTAGATTGATTAGTGCATGACTATTGTTTTCTCGTAAGATTAGTAATCAATTAACGGAGTCCCTAGAGGAAACGTCAATCTGTAACTAAAGGGTAATCATGTGACATAGTTTAGAGTTTCAAAGCTTTCTCGTGGTCTGAATAAGAATACGTCAGTCCCTGAGTAGTTTATAGTCTCACATTTCCCTCGTGTTTGAACAAGAATGCGTCAAACTCCGAGTAGTTTAAAGTCTCACATCTTCCTCGTGTTTGAACAAGAATACGTCAAACTCCGAGTAATTTCAAAGTCTTCCGTTTTTCAACTGTAGTGAATATAGTGTGTGATCACACCTTGAGTATAAGATGATCACTTAAATACTCCGGTGCTCATGAGAGGTGTGGGAAAGTTTTCGTAATAGGATCTATTGTTATACGTTCATTATCCCTATATAGGAGATTCTGGTCGTTCAAGGAGACCAGATGGATGTCAATGTTTGGTTTTTGATTTGAAGGAAAGTGAGGTTCTTTGTTATAAAGAGCAACGTCCTTCTTCATGCTAGTTTCTAGTATTAGAAATGAAGTTTCTTGTGCATTCAGGATGAAACGAGTAACAAGTCTTATAAGTTTTATTTAAGGTGAACGTACAAAAGTTTTTAAGGTCAGGAATCCGGGTATGAGTTAGGAAGCAAAGTAAGTCATTTGATCCTAAGTTTTAAATTGAAGTTAAGCTTTACATGACCTTTCGCTATACATGCTTCCTTCGGTAATTTAGAAGGTGTTGAGCTCTAAGGATACGGGTTTGAATGTCGTATTAACTTTTGTATAACATAACAAGGTGGGTCCCTCTAGACTTAAATTTTTTGACTTTATAGATGTGTATACGTAAGTTTATCATTTTCTTTAGTAAAGCCTGCTCGAGTTTTGACTCTCGTTGTGGTTTATGGCGAATCTTTAACGAGGAAAGTCTTTTAGTGTAAGATAACGGGAAAAGTTCTGATAGTATTTATAGAAGTATGTTTCACGAATGACTGATCTTGTTTTTGCGAGAGTAATTTGTATCTCATCCTTGTTTGTGTATAGATAAGATGTTTAAAGAATGATGAGTTAGGCAAAGGATGAGTAGTTATAGGAAGGACTTCTCAAGAGGCAAGTACGATTAACATGTAGTTAGTTTAGCCAAGTTTTGGAAATGACAGATCTTTAAGGGTCATAGTTGACCAAGATAAAGGGTTCATAAGTCATGTTGTTCTAAAAGAACTTCTTCAAAACAGAATGCTTGTTCAAAGTTTATTCTTCAATTATATGCACCACTTAGGGTTTGAGAACTTAATATATCATTGTTAATTAATTCAGATATTAAGATGAATTGTTTTCGATGAATGTGTTGGATAGAAGGGTTAAGTCATAATGGAGAAAGGAAGGTCTTTGTACGATTTATGTCAAGTCAATAAGTGATAACAATTGAATTTCAAAATAAACTTTCATTAAATGCTTCAAAATTGGGACTTCTAGTCCTTACATAAGACATTTGTTCTTAAATGGAAAATTAAAAACAAGGAAAATAGAGGCTTCATTTATGACTTAGATAACTCTCCACTAGGAAGCAGATGAGTACTACGACAAGTACCGCTAGGGTTACCCGAATGACAAACCTAGCCTCATCCCTAGTGGTTTCGGTACGACACTCAAGGATCTCCATGTCTTCCTCCAAGGTCGTGATCTTCTCTTCCTGGATCCATATCTGATTTGCCAGGTCGTCGATCCTTTGATTTAACAGATCATGTCATATTTTGTGCTCCATCTCCCGCCTCACAAATTCCACGGTTCCCACAAACTAGGGGATATTTTGGTACCGGGATTCCCTTTGCTACACCAGGTGTCCCGGCATGCCTAGCCCTTGGGGTAGGGTTAGGTGCCAAATACGGGTCCCTTGGTGGGGTTGAGAACCGGTGGTGAAAATGGGGTGCATGGAAATGATTCCTTGGAGGGGATGGTCCATATGCTACGTATCCCGGGCCAGGGTTTCTGGTCCAATTGGCATTCAGATCAATTCCCGCCCTAGCAATAGGATAGGCCGTCGGTTGATAAACTGGTGACTCATTGTCCCCTTCATGATCGGATTCTACTCCGGGACGGTACACGGGTGAGGGAGGTGAGTGTGAGTCCATTGCCTAGCAAGAAAAAGGAAAAGAAATAAGTTTGTAAGTGATGGCGAGATTATTAAATGTTAAATGTGAAGGCTCTTCATGAGGTTAAAGTTTGTTATTCATAATACTAAGTTGTCACAATATTATTTTAGAAATGGCACTTGACTTGTAAACGGTGTGTTCATGAAAAAAATTCCCAGGAAAAGGGGTGGGTCACAAGGACTCACTTAAGTACCCTATTTTCCCTAGCCCGAACTCCTCATGGGCCTACACCCTCTTTTAGTCATTATGTACCAATGTTTGGGCTTATTGTGGGATGGGCTTCATGGCCTTAGTGTGAGGTTTATTCATTCCAACAAGCTCCTTCCTCTTGGGGAGAACAAGTAGGTTCCTTAGTTCCTTGTTAATGTACCTTAGGTCAAAAGATGTTAAGTTTTTTTTACAAGGGATGGTGATGTGTGTAAGTTTTAAGGACATATGAAGGTTTAGGAATGTATAAAAGTGTAGTAAAAGCTTATGATAGTTATCCAATGAAGTTTAGCTAGGTTATATAAAGATAGGGATAAGCACAAGAGTTCTTGAGCATCATAGAATTATGAGGTTTGTAGGGTAATATATATATTTATATTATATATATATATATATAGTTTTAAGTATTGTATCACAAGGATTTGAATTCTAGTTTCAGTTATGACGAGTAGACATGTTGTTATGTGACAAATCTTGAAAAGAAGGAATATAAGGTTCATAGAGTAAGGATTACAGATGTGGATTTGAAATCATGAAGTATAAGTATTTATATAGTACCCATTTAGTGAACATTACTAACTAAGCACTTTGACACATCAAGAGTAATCCAAGTTCACTAATGTTAGAGAAGTCACGCATTCCTATAAGTGAACACTCATCCCAAGAATTCCCAGGAAAGCATACGGGTCCAACGGTTGATCTGGATTTGTACGAAATGCTTTCCTTGACAGAATTTCTCAGAATACATGTATTCACCCTTCCTGTCCGCACAAGTTCTCATACGTTGTTTAGAATTTAAACATTCTTGACGGGAGTTAGTTTTTGGATTAGGCCTTGAAGCCTAAGAATATAACCTCAATGTAGGTACGTTCTTGTAACACGTAAATAGATAGAGGCATAAGTATAAGCATACACGTATAGTATTTTAAGGTTTAAGAATAGAATAAAGAGGAGATTCCTAGCAAAGAACATGAGATAACTCATGTTCGGGACTCCTAAGTTATAGTCTAGTTCATGTATCTAATAACCTAATTCCCTATAACCAAGGCTCTGATACCAATCTGTCACACCCCAACCGATGGCGGATTATACGTCGGGGCGGACGCGGTTGTTCAAAAGCACAAGGTTGACTATTAAAGTTTAAATATTTCATTAATGATTTTCAAAGGTTCAATACAAAGAATAAGACAAAATATAACAAGAATACAATATTCATTTGATAAATAATCAAGGTCCAAAGCATCCTATGTAATCATAACAAGTCGCATGCTAGCGTACCTGAAACATGTAAGTAAACTGTCAACTAAAAATAGTTGGTGAGATATGAAGGTTTTGACACAACTTAACAAAGTCTTTGAAAGGTTTTACAATTCATTATGTCATGTATTCTATAGTATAAGTGTGAGAACAAACATGTTAAACATTGTGCATATCAATCCTCTAACCAAGTTTAGGCATAACTCGAAGGTTACCCTTAAAAGTTTAAACTTTAAAATTCAGTAACAATCACCATGGGCTCCCCCCGAAGGGTCAATCAATCTTGGTGGATTGGTCAAATACAATAGATCTATCATTGTTACCATAGGCTTGATCAAAGTTAATGGATATGCTAGTATTTAGTCTAATTTAAGCAAGCAAGTCTCAAGCATAACACAAGAATAAGCATATAAGCATAGTTGTACAAGAATTGTATAAGTTTTGATACATGTTTCACCCCAAGTTTATAAAGAATGTAAAACAAAAAGGGGCTAAGTATACTCACTTGGAATGATGTAAGAGTGTCCAACAAGGATTTGGTGTAGCAAGATTATTGAGGGAGATTATCCTCACAACAAGCCTAAGAACAATAAGTCTAAAGTTTAAAGTTTGATCCTATAAGTCTATGGCAAAAAGGATCTAGGATTCTAATATTCACTAAGGTTCCAAATGCGAGACGGGAATGATTATGTTTATAAAGTTTAAATCAAGTTTCAAATAAGGTTTTAAATTAATACACAAGGCATGAATATTAAAGTTTAATAAGCTTATCGTCTAAAATAATTATTAATTAAAATAATTATTAAAAGCTTTATTAATTATACAAAGTTAAGTAACAATAGTTTAAAGTGGTTTTCTAAGTATGCATAAGTGGAATCTTAATAATAGTTATGTGAAATACCTAATAATTATAAGAGATTAACAAAATTATTTAAAATACACAATAATTATTTAAATGATAAATAGTTATTAAAGAATAATAAAAATCTTTTAAAGCATAAATAGTTATTAAGGATTAACAAATAATTATTAAGGGTAGATAATTATTTAAAAGAATAATTACTTTATCTAATTAAATAATCAATTTAAAGTATTTAATATTTATTAGGTATTTATTTCACGAATTATCTTGTATATATAATGTTTATAATGTATTCACAAGTTTAAATTGATAGTTTGTATTTACAAGTGTATAAAAGGTTAAATATAATTTCTTATAAAGTTTATGTTTTAATTATAAGTTTGTAAATGTTTTTTTTTAAATTAATTGAAACTATAAGTTTATAAAGGTTTTAAATAATGCTTAAGTTTTCAAGTATTGAAATAAAGTTTACAAGTTTACAAATGTTTTAAAGTCTCATTTTATAAAGTTTTTAAGTTTATAAGCATTTAGAAAATAAATTAAGTATATTTATTCCTCCTGTTTTATGAAGATAAATAAATTTCAATCTATATAAAATATAAGTTTTATAAAATGCATGAGTTTGTAATTTATTAAATTTAAGTTTATGTTTATATAAAGTTTATAAATGTATAAATTTATAAATTTCTAACTTTAAATAAACAATGTATATTTATTTTCTTGTTTTATCTTAATAGCTATTCAAGCTTTATGTTTTTAAATAGATACAAATTTTCATAAAATGTATGGGTTTATAAATTTTCTGTTTCCTAATTGACATATAAGTTTTATAAACCTTTTTCTACTTTTATAAGATTTATATAAGCTTTTATTAAATTAAAGTTTATAAATTAATTTAATGTTTAAACTAAATAATATGTTTATTTCAAAAATATAAAAAATTTTAGTTTCTGGTTTATTAAAATAATTTATGTTTAGAATATAGATTTTATAAAGTTTTGAAAGCATATTTATAGTTTTTAAGTATTTAAACTATTTTAAAGAATTAGTTATTATAAGTTTTAACTAAATTTAATTTAACTAACATATTTCGAGAAAAGTGTAAATAAAAATCGTTTTTAAGTTTACACAATTTTAACATATTTTATAACAATTTTTAAAGGATTTAAAAACTGTTTAAAATGGTTAAAAAAATAAAAGGCAAAACTCGGGCTGGCCGGCTCGAACCCTGGCCACCCTAGTCACACACACTAGATCCAAATCGACCCAAATCCCTTATGAAACCCTAGATTCAAGAATCCCTAATTACGAACTGAAAATCCCTCTGCAATACAAATTGACAGAGGGCTTTTGATTATGAGGTAAAAACGATGGAAATGGTCATTCAAATTACCTTATATGATGAAGAAACGAAGGAGAACGGGTTCAAGCTTCAGAATCGGCTGACCACGAATCAATCGAACAAATACAGGTGCAAAACGATGGAATTGATGTTTAATGCGTGTACAGTTGGGATGATAACGGTTGGAAGGAACGAGTTCGAATTTTGAAATACACGGGTTTAGAGTTGAATTCAAGCATTGAAGGACATTGGGTTTGGGTCGCATGCGCGAGTCGGAGCTCAAGGAGCATTCAATTTATCTGAAATACGCGTTTTGATTAATCGAGGGTGAAAATCGGTCATGGGGGATTCGAACTCGGAACCGGTTTCAGATGTTGGAAGTCCCTGAAGTTTTAGGATTTTATTATTTTCTGTTAAAACATAAGTTTGAGTTTAAAACAAGTTTCAAAAATGACAGTTTCGTCCCTAGACTTTAAATAATTTGATTTATTTCTTATAAAATCCTACTAAGTTTTATAAGTTTTATATCATTATTATTTTATAAAATAATTCCTAAGATTTATAGTTTAAAATTTTAAGTATTTTAAAATAAGTTTATCAATTATATTATTTATATAATTATAACTTATAAGGTTTTAAGAATTTTACCGTATTTTATTTATAAGATATATATGTTTCTAAATAAGTCTCATATCTATATATATATATATATATATATATATATATATATATATCTCAAGTATTATTTTTTTTCTTAATTACATATTAATTAAATCAATATTTATTATTTAAGAAAATAATTTTAATAAAATTTCAAGCTTTGAGTTAATAACACGTGCAAAAGTTTAGGAAAAGCTAGGTTGTAAAATACTAGAAGCTCCGTCACCAAATATCATCCATGTGTTTGGAGGATGCTCCTGCTGTTCATCATTCTTTACTATCTTTGTTGCTTCTTTCGGTTCTTCCAGTACTTCGGCAAGAAAATCAACTAGTGTTCTTGGTACATATTCTATCTTGTGTTCCCCAAGCTCGATGGCCCATTTTTTGCTAATCGACTAGACTTTTCAGGCCTTCCGAGTATTGTTCTGATAGGTTGATTGGTGACAACCTATATTGGGTGTGCCTGGAAGTATCTTCTCAATCTTCTTGCTAGGTGTACGTGGGAGAGAACCAATTTTTCCATCACGGGGTAGTTTACTTCAGCTTCTTTTAGTGCTCTGCTTATGAAGTACACCGACATTTGTACATTGTTTCTTTCAATCAGCAACACAGCACTTACGACATCGTTACCGGCTGAAAGGTAAACAAAGATTAGCTCTCCGGCCTCTAGGGCTACCATTGTAGGTAGTGAGGCTAAATTTTCTTTCAGCTTCTGAAAGGCAACTTTGTCTTCTTCCGTACACCTGAAATCTTTCTTGTCTAAGCACCTCTTCAATGTTTGGAAGAAGGGTAGTGATTTTTCTGCTGATTTTGAAAAAATCGCTGAGGGGCCGTAATTTTTCCATTTAATCTTTGCACATCTCTCTTGTTCTTGGAGACCTCGTCTCCATGACTGCTCGAACCTTGTTAGGATTGGCTTTTATGCTTTGCATTCCTACGATATGGCCTAGGAACTTGCCCTCTTCAAAGCCGAAGGAGCACTTTCCTGGGTCGATTTTCATGCTGATGCTTCACAGGTTGTCAAATGTTTCTCTGATGTCTTTTATCATTTCTTCTTCATTATTGCTTTTGATCAATAGATGATCAACATAGGCCTCCATGTTTCTCCCTATCTGATCTGTGAATGTTTTGTCGATCAACCTTTGATAGGTAGCTCCTACGTTCTTGAGGCCGAAGGGCATCTTCTTGTAACAAAAGATCCCTTTGGCTGTGTTAAAAACCGTTTTCTCTTCATCTTCTTCCTTCATGTGTATTTAATGATAACCCTTGTAGGCTTCTAAAAAGCACTTGTACTTAAAACCTATCAAAGAGTCAACTTTCAAGTCTATTTCTGGTAAAGGATAACAATCCTTCGGACATGCCTGATGTAGATCTTTAAAATCTACACACATACGCTAGTAGCCATCTTATTTTTTGACTAGAACTGGGTTTGCCGCCCATGATTGGTATTGCACTTCCCTTAAGATTCTTGATTTTAACAGTTTGTCCACCTCCATGCATGCAACTTGGCTTCTGTCAGGGGCCAAGCTTCTCTTCTTTTGTATTATAGGTTTGATACTGGGCGCTATGTTGAGGGAGTGCTCAGTTATATCCCTTGGAACTCCTACCATGTCAGCAGGACACCAAGCAAACACGTCCTTTCTTTCCCTCACTAGGCCTTTAAGTTTTGCTTATCGCCATGGGTCAGAGATCACTACTTATCTTCACTTTCTGGTCCGGGTACGAATGATTTATGCTCAGCTCCAAGATTTTCTCTTGCTTCCGCTCCTCATCCTCTTCTACAACAACGATGAGTAGAGCTTCCTTCTTTGGCTTGATTGTTGCTATCCCCCGATCAGTGGGGAACTTCATTAGACCGTGCGTAGCAGAAACTACGGCTCCGAAGGTATTTATACCCGGCCTTTCAATGATTATGTTATACCTTGATGGTGCCCGGACCACTAGGAACTCCGTTTGGGAGAGTGGTCCGTCCCTGAGACAAAGTGTCAGCTTTATTTGCCCCAACGGCAGCACCCTTTCTCCCGAAAATCCGATGAATGGAGTGTCTGCTTCTTCCAATATTGCCTTAACTTCCTCTTTTAGTTGTAAGAAACATCTTTCATACATGATTTCGGAACCGGTTTCGCAATGTCCCTTCTATTTCAGCTTCAACAATGATTGGCGTAAAAATCAGCTCTGCTTCCTCCGTCGGAGGGAAGCATATGCATTGCTTGTCCCAAGATTCTCTCCTGGACCACTTTTGTGTCTCGCTTCTGGTGATGTGTATGATGTTCATCTCCTTACCTTTTCCCTTTCCCTTCGGATCTTTCTTCTTTTTAATGTCCTTTACCAAATGAGCGAGTTCTCCAGATTTCACTGCTTCTTCTATCCGTTTCTTTAACCGGTAGCAGTCATTGGTGTGATGAATTTTTTCATCATGGAATTCACAATACTTGCTCGAGCTTCTTGCTTCGAAATATTTTGCGAGAGGACGCAGAGGTCTGAAGTTGTACCTAGCTTCCTTGGTTGTCATTATCTCTTCTGGTGTCTTAATTAAAGTTGTAAAGGCAATGTACTTTTCTTTTTCTGGCATCTCTTGTGGTACGGAGGACGATAACGGTCGTCCGTTTTTCTTAAATCACGATGGCGGTTAGACCTTCTTTTCACAAAGCCTAAAGAGTGATGATTTTTTCAAGGTCTCGCCTCTTGGATTCCATATTTTGCAACGCTTCTTTTCCCCTCAGGTATGCTTATGCTCGTTCAAGAGCTTCATCCATGGTTTGAGGGATGTTATTGTTCAAATCTTCAATGAGTTGTTTTGGTCGTACTGCGTTCATGAAGCCAGATACTCTCATATTTTTTGTTTCCCCTGCATAGGACAGTCCTACTTTCTTGTATCTGTCTATGAAACTTCGGATACCTTCGTCTTCCTTTTGCTTGATCTGATACAGTGCATCAGCGTCCTTCGTGTACTTCTTCAGCTCCGTGAAATTAGCAAGTAATCTTTGACTAAGGTCGTCAAAAGAATCAATGCTTCTTTCAGGAAGGCTGTTGAACCATAGGCGTGCAGATCCAATGATTTTTTGCATGAACATGAGAGAATACTCAGCATTCATCCATCTTTCAACGCCTGTTGCACCCGAAAATACCTGCAGATGGTCTTCGGGGTCATTAGTCCCATCATAAGTTTTATTGTTTGCCGGCATCTTTATCTTTGTTGGAAAGTCAAAGTTGGATATTGTTTCAGAGAAGCATGATAACGAACTAGATCGGTATGGTCGAAAGACATCATTTGTCTCCATCCGGGTGGCAGTGAGAGCCTCCTGCATCAAGGGTCTCGCTGCCGGTGCCGTCGGACCGTTCGTCATGTGAGCCATATGTTGCCGAAGCAGATCCTCACCTGCTGCAGACTGAACAACGGGCATGCCACCGACTAGATGCTGCTAGGGGTTAGCGTATTGAGCCATCATTTATGCAGCAAGCTGGGGATGCACCATGTGTGGGCATGCGAACCCAGGATGTTGAGTTGTGGGAATAGGGCAGCTTACATTCATCGGGGCTGGCATTCCCATATTTAGTGCTAGTGGAAGGGATGCCATGGCCTAGCTCATCTGTAGCGACACAGGAGAATACATCATAGGCTGCGTAAGCTGCTCAACTATGTACTCTGGTGTTTCGTGCATCATGGGAGTCTGGTTGAGAAGGGAAGGATTATCCCTCTGGACACTAGGTCCCGCTTCTGTTGCTGGGACCCTGTTCTGGTTTGGACCAAACGTGACAGCCGCTTCCTCATGAACAGCATTGATCCCAAAAGGAGGAGGTGTAATAGGTGAGAATGTCACCTCATGTTCATCTTCATATGCCAGCTGGACCTTAACACCTTTTGCACGTTCTTCTTGCACGTAACTATTCATCAAATCCCTTAGTAGAAGGAAATTCCTGTGTACTCCTTTAGGCGTAACATCCATCCTTTCCATAGGCAGCAAAGTATCCGTCCGAGGGGACGCGCTTGCTATCCTGAAAGGACAAGGAGTCTGAAATGGAGAGTTGTTCTGCAACAGTTTGATAGGAGATCTGTCTATTGCAGAAGAGTTTATTCCTGCTTCTTCTCGCGACATCTGGCGAGAAGCAGATCGTAAGTTATGGGGAGGTGGAGTTGTGTCCACCCCTGGAGAAACGCCATCACATGACAAGAAGAATACTTAGGAACAGAAGGAGCGGAACTACGAATGAAGCTCTGTTCTAAGTAGTGCCGCCCCACGGTCGGTGCCAACTTGTTGCTACAACGAATATACTAGGGGTACTCGTTGCTGCAACTAATACAATTCAGAGTGAGGGTCTTGACGTTCTCGCTTGAATCAGCTGCTTGAGGTACCAGCTAAGAACAAACTACCGTTAGTCTAACCGCATGAGGGGGCCTCCTGCGATCAGCCTCCGTCGTGAGAATAAGATAACGGGTCTTTGAAGGTGATTAAGGATTCTGGAACAAAAGTTGTGAGAGGTGAAGTAAAATTCCAAGTCCTTCTCTTATACCTGAGTCTGCCTCTTGCTTCGTGCTATATGCGGTTGTATGCCCTTCTCTTTCCTTTCCCTGCAGTAAGCCCCTTTCCCTTTTGGTGTAAAGGGTCAAAGTCCCCTATAGGGACAAAGATCACTTTCTTCAAGGTCATTAAGACACGTTGTCTTACAGTCTGGACATCCTGGAGATTCCAAACGGGTCGCTATCACCTATGCCACGTCACCTCGTTGCTTGGGAGACGTGACCCTGCGGTTAGTACGTGTGCTTCAGTGATGAAGCCGAGCTTCGTAATCATACCCACGTCATCAGAACTTGTGTAAAATAGAGAATTAGAAAGGAACAAGTGAGAGATGCTGATGGTAACCATCATGGGTCTGATGCTATAAAAAGACAAGACGAAATTAGATGGCCGATTTAATTCTTCATTCTTTCATTGATTATAATATATAGTAGAGTAAACTACAGTTAATTTCGTCTCTGAGATTTGAACAAAATATTATGTTTCGTCTATCTGTAACACATTTAATACCTGGCATTTGATGTTTTAACACTTTGTGTCCCTGTGTCCTTAACTCTGTTTATATTACTGATTTACCCCTCCCCTTCTTCATCTTCAAGAGTAAGCCTCCCTTCATTCTGCTGCATTTCTGTCTCAACATAACCATTACACTTATCCATAATCAAACCAAGACATCCATCCACCTTAATAACCTCATGAAACTTGCACACGTTCCTACACCACATCGATTTCCGCCTGAAATCCTTATGTTGATTCTGCACCGACACCAAATCAGTATCCTCCCCAACCACCACTTGCTTCTTTACCGCCACACGGTGCCGTCACCTTCCCGATTTCCCTGACATCACCACCGACCACATCTCCACCCTACCCCCACCCCCCTTCCGCCCTAATTACTCTCCAAATCGCTTCACCATCCTCAAATCCAGGTGCGACGCAATCTCAATCAAACTATTTGAACTCGAAGCATTGATCCCACAGCTCAGCCGATATCTATCCACCGCCACCGTCAATCCGTTGAACACTAGTGATGGATGGACTGGATTTTGGAATATATGAGAACTCATTCTCTTCTTCATTTTCCTTTCCGCTTCCATGGCGGTCACTACCTCCGCAACGCGACCCATATTTTAATTCATGTCAAAAAGTACAACCCTAACCTTGATACAATTAAAATCGGGTTCAACCCGAACCTAACCTGTTTAACCCATTTATCTAAATCAAAATCATAAACTACTAAATCCAAATTCTAATTCATTTAAGGTAAATCGAAAAATAATTGAATAGTCACATCTAAAGAGAAAAGTTTTGGTATAAATTAATTACTTTATGATAAACACTAAATTTAAAGGTAATTGAACAATCATTTCTATAATGTGAAACTAAAAAAAATAAACTTGAAACCTAAACGGGTTAGCGGGTCAACCTGATTATT
The DNA here is from genome assembly GCA_023525975.1 of Smallanthus sonchifolius. Classification (NCBI taxonomy): domain Eukaryota; kingdom Viridiplantae; phylum Streptophyta; class Magnoliopsida; order Asterales; family Asteraceae; genus Smallanthus; species Smallanthus sonchifolius. Next base: position 31,549,016 of record CM042040.1, read on the forward strand.
AAACATGTCACCCTAACGCACGTAAGGTGAGAAGATGAGTAACATTTGTAGCAGATGGTGGGTAATGACTGTAATGTATTGTGGTTGGATTTGAGTCTTGCTTCATCATCGGCAAGGGATTGTTGGATCAACGGAGTTGAGGATTAGGTAGATTGATTTTTAAGGTTTATAAGAAGGGAGGGTATATCAGTAATTTTCATATAAAAACTAACTGAAATTTTAACGGAGTTAAAAATTAGGGACGTAAAGTGTTAGACTATCAAACGTCGGAGATCAAATGTATTACCGGTGGACAAAACCTGATGTTTTGTTTAAACCCATGAATAAAAACTACAGTTTACTCTTATTTGGGGGAGTCTTCATAGATTCAATATGGTTTGTATTTTTGCAAGATTATTTTAAACATTAAAAGATATTATAGGTAGGAGACTTCATAGATTTAATCCTTCTTTCTTTGGTGATAATATATATTAGTCGGGGGGACGACATATAAAGGAAGCTGAGTTAAGCTTTCTTAGTTATTTCATCAAATTTATGACCATTGTAACTTTTGTAAAAGCTATATATAAAGCATGTGGTTCACAAATGAGTAGAACACACCAATACAAATATAATATGATTGTAAATTTAACCCTAAAATATAATCAATAATCAAATGGTTTAGTGGTATAGTGTTTGTCCCCTAAATAAATGGTGTGGGTTTAAATCATTGCAAATGCAAGTTTAGGTGGAATTTAGGTGTGAAAATTTGTTGTTAAAAAAATAATATATAAATGCAATGCATCAAGTCAGGGTGCAGTCCAAAAAAGAATGAATTATAAAATTGTATGTTTAGCTCTCAAGTTTTAAAAATTCAAACGTAGCCTAAACTTTTATGATATGACTGCGCCTTTAGCCACTAACGTTAATACCAGTTAAAATCAGTAAAACTCTAAAAAAATAAGTGATTTTTACAATTTCTATAGATTTTTACTGATTTTTAACTAGTTTTTCTACTTATTTTTACCGATTTTAACTTAATTTTAGTCTTAAGTTTGCTAGCGTAAGTTAAGCGGCTGGCAGATGGGTTAATTTTCTGTTAAAAAACTAACTGGTATTAACATCAGGGCTAAAGGTGTAACCAGATCACAAAAGATTGATCTAAGTTTGTAATTTTTAAAACTTGGGGGCCAAACATGCAATGTGATCAAACCATGGGATCATTTGTGCAAATAACTTTAAAAATTAGGAATGAAGGATGGTAACCAGATGTTACCTCAATATGCAAAGAATACGATGCTGGTATCCTAGTATAATTATGAACCAACGTGCAACTTTCATAAATAACCGTTACCAATTTGATAGTGGCAATGGTAAGAAGCACATCGATAGAGCTATTATGTCATGACCTAAGAGACTGAACGGTAAGAAGCACATCGATAGAGCTATTGTGTCATGAGCTAAGAGACTGAAATGTCATGATCTTCGATTGGCATGATGAAAAAAGAAAAAAAATAAGAAAGTACAAGTTGCGCCTGTACGACAGGAGCGATGGTAGATAGTCGTAGTATATTATATTTACAGTATTATGACTACTAGAAAACATATATATTTCCTACAAAAGTGTAAGACCCCAACCCGGGCATCTTACAGTTGGATCTCATAACGTGTCATTTTCATTTAAAAACGCATTTATTGCAATTCAAACTACATCGGAAGTCTTTCAAAACTCATTTATTACTAGTTAACATTATTCAGTTTACCTCACGAATGCATGGACACCAATCCGAGTAACGCCGCTTTCCAGCCAAGATACGTCAACCCTACACTTAGCTGCAAAACAATCTAACTTTCACACAAATTCAGTTTAGTTTAGTTTGATACTTAAACCCTACGCTTTCCAGCCAAGCTACGCTGAGGGAGTTCTAATAGTTTAGTTTGAACGAAAACTATCACATTACATTCATTAGCTTAATCCACTCCGGACACTTCGGTCCTTACAAAATAGTTTTATGATTTATTAACAAATAGTTAACCCCCTAACATCACATGGCATCCCTTAACCGTTCATCACCCAGGACTCAACCCGTACTACTAGTAATAATAATAACCATAGTAACAACATTACCATCTCGTTTACATAGCCTTAACTTACTATACTAATAACTCACACCCAAGAACAAGTATCAACTAGACACTTGGTTAACACAGCATACTATAGACATTAACACACCCGGCCTTAACCAAGGCTCTCACAATTAACTGACACGAATCTTATACACGTCACGTAACATCACAATTCCTGACTCATCTGTCAGTCTAACTCTACATACCGCGATAACCACATCTACCTGTCACACTAATATTACCACATGAATATCACACATGCATAATCAATATAACTAGACATTTACATGCAATCTTACATGTATATGAATACCCATGCAAACACTTACCTCGTCACTGCACCCTCGTCAGGGCGTTCAACACACCCCGAGCTCATCATTAACCTATTAAATAAATGTCACCGTTGGTGACTTCCCGAAGGACCTCGTCTTTCATAATTCCCATTTGCCGTGTCATAAAGACAACGATGCAAACACGACACATAAATATAAACACATAATAACACACATCATTTACACGACTCGTTAACTACACCTGCACCTCACACATAGCACTAGAACAATATATATATGTATACGTATCCCACATGAAATCATAAGCATTTAGCTGAAATACCCGACTCTTCCCAATCCACCCTTATCACATAACATATTACTAATTCATACCTTTAACTCACATATTCCTATGGACACACCATAGACCGTATGACTCTTCAGTAATCAATTTATATTCAAAACACGTCGGGTTAGAACCCGAAACCCTTAACTTATTAATTATACTAACACCTCTTCAAAGTATGTACGATGGCCCCAAAACGTTGAAAACATTTAAAGAGGGGGGATTAGAAACTCACCGGATTATGCCGAGTCCCAGTCCTTGCTCTGCAACTTATTCGTCCACGCTTGAATCCCATGGAACGTATCCCATGGAGAACCTATCGTCCGCCCTAGAGAACATATCTACTCCTCTTATATTTTATATTAACAAAAATCTTCCAATGGAACGTATCCCATGGAGAACCTATCGTTACTTTATCCATTCCGTACGGAAATCCCTATAGTCGTCTCCTCGATCACGTCTTAATTATTTCCGATCAAGAGTCCACGTAACGCTTTCATCATCAACTCTCACAGCTCCACTCATTGGCTTCGTGCTCCGAATTCCTGAGATATAAGCATAGGCATCTCGTAAGAGCACCTCGCCGATCATCTCAAATGGCGTCAAAAATCCCCGCATCGCCTCGTCGTATCATCGTTAAGAAAAACTGTAAAGATAGAAACACTATGCCAGAGCACATCGATCACTCGTCCTATGCACGACTAAGCGTGTACTACAAGGACAGAACATAACTACCGGACGTACAATGTACTACATGTGTACTAGTAACCCCACCTTCTAACTCACAAAAAGTGCACGCAACTAGCTAGACTTGAGTAAATTTTCATGCATACAATACGACCCCGCCATTTATAAACACACAAAATCTTGAACTCTACCTTCTATTCGTTATAACGGTAGCTCTTGCCACACGTCACCACATATTTACACGTAATTCACGCGGTCTCACCACTACGGGTAGCATTAATGATTTAAGGCAACAGCCTACTCAATCTAGACACAAGTCAACACCCTACACATTCACACTCATAATATTTATAAGTATAATCTCTCCACAGGACCCCGCCCTGCATATTCACGCAAGATGCAACGCACCCATTACACTTCGAACCATCACCCATAACATATAGGTGATACTATCATACGACCTTTGACACAGACCAATTCAAAATTCACGTTATGTATATTCACGTCTATACAAATCTACTCACACCATCCAATCAACCATGTTTTAGTATCACAACAAAATCACTTCTTAATTCCAACTCACGTCATTTAGAATGCAATCACACAGTCACACCATACACACATATTCAACTATTGTAAACACAATCATACGTCGTTGTGAACACAATTATCGCCAACCATGTCCAAATCACATCATGGTAAAGCAAAAGTAAATATCAAGACCCAATACTCAACATTTAAGTCAAACACCGCACTACATAAGTGTCTATTGAGTCCAATGTTAAGTCATCCCACAATATCTCGTGACAGATGTCACTACCACCTATCATTTGGAAATCAAACATCTCAAAAAGTGCTCGCAAAGTTATTACTTAACTACCTCGATGTATCTTCTGCACCCTCTTCTAGTCCTTCCCGAAACAAAGCTCTCTTAACCATCACAAGTGGTCGGTCTCTCAACCTGCTATGTCTTGAAACGAGTGCTTGTAGTAAAAGATAACAACAAAACCCCCTATGAATATGTCTATAAGAGAAAACAGAAAATTGACTTTTTTGGATCTTTCAGATGCCCGTGCACTCAACACACAAGACCATTTGAGCAAGTTTGCAGCCACATATTTATGAATGTTTCTGTTGGATATTAGATGTCCAATCATCGTTAATATCAACGTTGTTATCGAGGTACGATCCAAAGAGTTACACTTTGAACAACGAGAAATTGCTAATATATTTGACAGATGAATAAATATATATGAAAAATATTTAATCGGTGTATTCGTGAATTAATTATTTTGAGTAGTAATTAAATATTAATTCAGTGACTACTTATTTAGACAAATATTTATTGATGGTTTTAACATTTAACAGTAAAACGTTAGTTATGGTTTTACTAATTATTTATAGTTAGTAAAGTAATGAGGGTTCAAAGTAATTAAATAGTTAATTACAAGGAATTTATTATAAATTTCTAATTAAGGTGTATTATGTAATTAAGGTATCTATATATACATCCTTAATACAAAACCCTAATAACCATTCATTGCCTCCATCAAGTTTGCACAAGAAAGGAGACCCCCCCACCTCTCAGTTTTGTGAGCCAACGCCGCCGGCCACCTTCCTGGTCGCCGGAACTGCCGAGTCGGTTGTCGCCGTGCCGCTGGCAAACCACCGTCCTCGTCACCTCACTGTTGTCGCATTTACGTGAACCGGTTTCCCTCGTGATCCGTTTTCATTCATTAGATCTCGTGAGACGGGATTTGTTGTTGCTGGTTCATGAACAAGTCGTCTAGCCTGACGCTCGTTGCATCCATCGTGTGAGTTTAGGTTGATTGTTAAAGGTATATGTTAGACCTAGACTTTTGGTTATGATTAAGCTTAAATTTAATGTCTTGTAGGGTGTAACGGTTTAGGTAGTTTAGGCCGGCCATTGGGGGTCGAGTATGTGTATACGGGCCTAGGATAGTTGACTAGGTATATATACAGGTATACCCTAACCGAATAGGGTTAGCGGTTATTTTTATTTTTTAGTAATTCTATTGATCAATCCAAGTGTTAACTTTGAATCTTTGTGTCTTGAATCACCACAATCAATAGTTTCTGCCTATTGATTGTGAGACTTGATATCGTGTTTGTGTTAGTGTGTTTATTCGAAGATCCATTCGTTTTGGGACTTACAATTGGTATCAGAGCTATTGAAGTCATTCAAGGCTCGGTTCTAGCTATCAACGATTCAAGACAAAGTTGTTAAGGTATTGTGTTCCGGATTTGAGTTGTTTTTATTGAGAATCAAGGAAGAATCGTTCTTTTTAGTGAAATCACTGGTAAATCGCCGCTGTGTTGCTGTTGATTTGGTGGTTTGATTGTGTTAAAATCGTCAAAAGGATAGTCTGTGTTCTTCGTGTTCTTAGGAGGTGTTCGAATTTCAAATTTTGAAGTTACTAAATTATTGGAGCTTATTTTGGAAACTGAATCTGTCACAATTGTGGTTCACGGGCCAGACTTCGCTGGTACAAGAAAAGATCAAAGCTGATTTTTGGGGATTCAAATTTTGAAATTCCAGAATTTTAGGAGTAAATTTGGAAACAAAATCACGTTACATGGAGAGATTCACAGTTAAAAGTTCACGGGTTAAAGCGGAAGGCTCACGGGAAGTGTACTCGAGTCAAGTTCACGGTTTTTGCTACTCGGGTTAGATTCACTACTCAGGGTTCACGGCCAGTCTACTCGGTTCAGGTTCACGGGAAGACTAGCTTCACGGGTTCATACTCGGGTTTAGTTCACGGGAAGTTGATAGTTCACGGGTCCTCTATACCTCACGGTTTCTGAACCTTGTTTACGGTTTGAGTTCACGGCAACCAACTGGTTCACGACTGTCTACCAGTTCATGGTAACCAACTCACGATATATCTTGAAATAATTTACAGGTTTGATCAAGGACCTAATATTCTGATAACATGAATTCTCAACAAGTCACAATGAACTTAAACAGTCTTATTGACCTACAAATTGGTACAAGCACCAAACCACCAAGACTAACTTGTGCTGAAGATTATGTGGACTAGAAGTTTAGGTTCATGAATCATGTACTTCTTTTTGAAGCAAATATGTGGAGAAGTATACTTAAGGGACCTCAAATCCCTATGTTTGACAAGGCTGATGGGACTAAGGTAACAAAACAGATTGAAAACTATACTGATGAAGATTATGAAAAATCTGGTTCAACATTCTAAAACCAAGCATATTGATATCAAGGTGCATTTCATTCGCGATTGCTTTGAGAGAAATCTCATATGTCTTGAAAGAGTTGATTCTGACAACAATGTTACGGATATCTTCACTAAAGCATTTGATACATCTCGATTCAATGTGCTTGTAGAGTCCCTAAAAATGATTAGTTTCAAAGATTAAATTGGTCACCAAAAATATTTTTCTTCGTAGTTAAATTTGTACAGTTTGATTTTATGCACAAATTTAGGGGGAGAATCAAGAAAAATACAAAAAGGGTCAGCTTTAATTCTTTACAGTCAAGAAAAATACAAAAAAAGTCAGCTTTAATTCTTTAGAGTCTAGAAAAATACAAAAAGATTATGCTTTCAGTTCTTTTAAAAGAAAATTCAAAAATATTGTTAGTGTCTACATCGGAAGTTTTGCAATTTAATGGGAAGTGATATGAACGTTCGTTTCTTAAGGCTAGGATCAACACATGTAAGGCATTAAATTGAAAAGGCTAGGATCAATGTTGGATATGTTGATAGGCTCTGCTTGTGATTCACTTAAACAAAATAATATTATGGCCTTAGTGGGGAACATCTCATAGATTAGTGTAATTTGCTATTCGTGTTAATAATCAAGAACTTAAACATAAAAGTTGATGAACTGTGGATAATCCTTGCTCTATTGGGATTGCACCAACCGGGAACCTTCACAAAGGGGTTACGAGCTTGACTTGATACAAGTCTGTAAATATTATATATTAACATGCAATAGGTGAAAATACACTCAATGATAGTGCAAAGCAAAATACTGAGCAAAAAGACACGCAATTTCAATGTCGTGCTATAAGAAAAATACAAAAAGATATGTCTAAAGACACACATATAAATATACTTGTAAATATTTTTATTTTTGGGAATATGTGACTGGAAGGGATCTCTTGTCAAGACATGTAAGTCCGTAGTGCTATGACCCTGAGCTTCTGATGATTCTGAACATGTAAGCCCGTAGTGCTATGTTTTTTATCAAATTTTGTCAGAGATTCCCTGAAAAGTTGCATAAACCTGTGCTAGTTATGCTCAATTAGTTATAAGGTAGGTGCTCAAAAGATCATGAGGAAGGGAAGGTTTACCTGATTAGCTGTGGGGTCCATTAAAGTTCATCAATAATTCACATCATTCATAATTCCTAAAGTTACAGGTTTCTAAGATATGAGTTTGGGACCCATTAAGTCGTAGCTAACTCCACCCAAAACATGATAAATTAAATCACAATGTAAAACTTAGGTTTGAAGCTAAAGCATGAGCTTAAAAGGATCTGAATATTAGCAATCCACTAGACCTGTCTGAGTAAAAATACATGCTGAAAATGTTCCTTGGTATGCCTGTAGAACGATTTGATCCCATTGCAAACTTCCTAAAGGCTCGGTTGTAATTATAGTTCAAGTGGATTATTGTCTTTATTTGAGTCATGTAAGTATGTTCCATTACTTATTTGTGTTTAAATATTAAATGATAAAAATGACCAAATTTAATCTTTTAAAAACTATGTATTTAAGGGATTTTTTGTTTACGGGTTAAAAGAGTGGCCCACCGAAGTTCACGGTAGGCCCCCATTCTCTAATCTTGAAACCGGGATACCGTAAAAGGTTTAAAATAAACCCTATTTTGGGTTTTATGTTCACGGTAGCCAAAGAAACTTTTCTCTCATTCCCATTGGCGATTTGAATCGGTTACTGCTAATCCTCTAATTGTTGATCTTTGTTGCAAGTTCACTTGACCGATTTCAGGTACGCTTTCTGAATATTTGAATGATATAGTTGTCGATGACCGAAAACCTTCTCGAATTGGTATCTATGATCGAAAGGATCAGGGATAACGGGTAGAAATTAAAACTGAAAGGTCGATTAGAGGTATTTTGAGTCGGCGACTACCAATTCACGAGTAAAAATTGATAATCTGGTGTTTAGATGCTTCAATTTGAAGTTTAAACTGTTTTTGGTAATCCCCGTAAACAGGGGTTCACGATATAAGCGCAAAATACCATGAACCTTTGGTATTACCGTGAACTGGTGACCAACCGAAAACCCAGTTTAGCCGAGAACCCCATGTTAACCGAAAACCCTTGTTATGCCGAGAACCATAATGGGGGTCGTAAACCCCTGATATTCCGATAACCCTAGAATCTTGCTAGTTAATTAAATTTTTTCTATATGTGTGGGTATTAACTTAATATGTTTTGTGCAGATATGGCCAAAATGAGATTCGTTGCCGATTATAATCTTTGTGCTTTTACTCTGGACCCACCTGAAGAATTTGAATATTTCAGATCAATGGTTGTGGGGTTGACACTTCCCCCATTAACTTTGTTGTTATGGAGAATCCAATTATTTACAGAACCCATATTCAGGAGTTTTGGTCCACTACAACAATACATCCAAATGACCATGGAGAAGAATGCATTATTGGTACAATTCAAGCAAAGAGAGTTAGAATTTCAGAAGGTGTAATAAGAACTGCTCTACAGTTCGGTGACCTACCTGCTCATCCCACTAAGCTGAATCCAGAAGTTGTTACCCAAGTCTTACAAGGATGGCTTATGAAGATCCGTATCCTCCTCTATACAAGAAGTTCCTTCATCCTTATTGGAGATATCTTGCACACGTGTGCATGAACTGCTTATCAAGAAGAAAAGGAGGATTTTATGAGATAAACACTACCATCTCTTCAGCTATGGTTTCCTGACCATGAGCTTAGACTACAACTTCTCTAAGATGGTATTTGAAGAGTTTGAAAGTAATCTTAAAGGATGGAAGAAGGAGATCTTTCTCATGTATCCTAGATTCTTACAGATCATTCTTAATAAGAATCATGCTGATCTGGAGCCCACCGTTGAAACATTGGACCTGAAAGCTATGGGTCCTATGATCTTCAAGTTCATGAATGTCAATTAGCAGGGAAGAAAAGTCTATCAAGGGCTGCATCCACTTGAAAAATTTGGTAGATTTGCATCTCTACCTGAAATTGAAGAACCGGTTGTGCAAGTTCAAGCCGAGGTTGCTGACGAACAACTACCACATGTTCAACCACAAAATGAACAACAACTTGAACCAGAACTAGAAGATCCCATTGAGCCTGAGTTAGAAGATGCTAAAGTAATATCTTCTGATGATGATGAAGGCACTCTCGAAAGACCACAAGTTCCAATCAACCGATATGTCAGAGAGTTGGAAAGCAAAAGGCGTAGAATTGAGAATCCTCCTCTCATTTCCTCGTCTAATCAAGATGACAAAGATGATGATTATACACCGGATCAAGCTCTACCTTCCAGACCACAGAAGCGAAGAGATCCGAGAAATGTGAGAATACCACCACTCACACCAAACCCAACACCCACACAAATTCCCATTCCAACAACTTCCTTACCAACTCAATTACCCACTCAAATGCCACACTCACCTACCATCACATTATCTCAACCTTAATCCTCATCCCATGATCATCACAGTCCAATTCTGGACGATTTTGATTATGATAACTTCTTGGTCTCATCAAGTGAAGCTTATAAAGCTGAAAAGGACAAAGGACAAAGCCTTGTGGATTCTTCTACACCTGCTCCTATAGATCCACACGTTATGCAGGAAAGGGTGTTTGAGTTAGAACAGCAAGTAGCCACACAGAACTCCAAGATTCAAACTCTGAAAGCAAACCAAGGTTACCTTGTCACTCTGGTGTATGAGTTGAAGAAGCTGATTGATGATATGAAGGGAAAACAGAGTGATCAAGTAAATAATGGTGCAAGCAATGATGATAATGATCAAGGAGGTGGAGATGATGGAGGCAATGATCAAGGTGATCATCAAGATGATACTCAAAGAAGTGATCCTTTCAACTTTGAGTTTGAAGGAAATCTTACTGATCCAAAAGATGGTGAATCATCTCAACACTTGGATTCAGATCAAGCAAAAAATATCCAAGATGAGAAAGTTGAGAGTTCGTCAGATTCAGAGATGGAAAGACTAAATCAAGACATTGATGATGAAGTTAACATTCCAAGCTCAACTGCAAATGTATCTGAAGCTGGTAATACTAGAATTCAAAACATAGAGAGCTACTATTCTAAGAGAGGAGACAGGTCAGGTATTACTTCTTGGGCTTTTGATTCAGAGAAGAATATGTATGTGGTGAAGATAAAGAGGGGACGTCTGGAATACTATAAGAAGGCTAATGTCTTTAGCTCGTTGACTAAACTCGATCTTCAACAGCTAAATGAAGCTTATTCTGAGAACAGTGGAAGAAATAGACCAGCCGAGATGTTTCGCACATTTCTGAATGAACAGTGCTTAACTAACTTCGCCAAAATGAAAACTGTTGAGTCTAGGCTAAAGAAGGCTAAATGAGTCAAAGATCCTCACACAGGCAAAGACTGGTATAACGTCATATGGCCTGCTCCCAAGACAGTCAAGATAGTACCTATTCACAAGAAAATGCCAGTAAATACTCTAAGAGATTTTCAGTACTTGACATATAATCCAATTTCAGCTGAAGCTCTAATAGTCACTGATCAAGCAGAGTTGAGGATACTGGATCCATTTGACTTGTCTAAGTTCAGTGAGGGAGACATCAAAGTGTTAGCGAGAAACCAGATTAGACATGAGCAGCTATAGGAAGAGCAAGCAAAGATCTTTACAGTTGTTGCTGCTGATATTCTGAGGAAGAAATTATATGCTGGAAGTGGAGATCATGGTGAAGACATCAACTTTTGATAAGGAAAGCTTAATCCTAGGGGGAGATTGTTAGAGCTATAATTTTGGTTATGATTAAGCTTAAAGTTAATGTCTTGTAGGGTGTAACCGTGAACCAAGGGTTCACGGTTTGGGTAGTTTAGGCCAGCCATTGGGGGTCGAGTATGTTTATACGGGCCTAGGATGGTTGACTAGGTATATATACATGTATACCCTAACCGAATAGCGTTAGCGGTTGTTTTTATTTTTTAGTAATTCTCTTGATCAATCCAAGTGTTTACTTTGAATCTTTGTGTCTTAAATCACCACAATCAATAGTTTCCGCCTATTGATTGTGAGACTTGATATCGTATTTGTGTTTGTGTGTTTATTCGAAGATCCATTCGTTTTGGGACTTACAGTATAAACCCTAAACATCCTATGGTTGCGCTTTATTTATTTATTTTATTGTCTAAACGCTGTGTAATCGGATTACTGAACGAAATCTAGATCTGATCTGGTAATTGTACTATTAAATCGCTTTCGCTAAATATATCTGATTTATTTATTTAAAAGGTTTAAATAATAATTGTTTTAAAAATTAAAACTGGTACCATTCTTCACAACAGTGGTATCAGAGCCAGGTTTACATGCGTTTAGACATAAATGTTTATTTTAAGTCGATCTATTGTTTTATTTGTCAAAAATTTTGTTTGACAAAAGATCGAGTCTTTTTCGTTTTGGTTGTGATTGTGTTTGGAACATCGAGCCCTAGTGACCCGTGGTTTTTGTTTTTCATTTTTGTTTTTATTATCTTTGTATTTTATTTTTGGGTTATTTGGAACCCGGATGTAATAGATATGTTTTTTTTATTTATTTCTTTTATTGTAAAAGTATAAAAAGTTGTAAACCTATCAAGACGAAGATTTGAAGACATGGATTGACAAAGACGGGAGCTTGAAGATAGAGATCTTGGACTAAGTGGGAGGCAACAAGTTTATTTTTATGTGTTGTCCCTTAGACCGGTTCGATTACTCTTTTGATGGCTTGAATGAAACCAAACAAACTTACTAGTGGCTCATGGTTGTTTTCTATGTTTGTGGTTGATATATTTATTTAGGATAATAATTAAAACTGCAAATATTTTTATAAAACATTTAACAAATCTTATAAAACAACGAGAATATTTAAAGTTTTAAAATTTCTCGAAAAAGTAATTAAATAAAAGTAGTTTTTTATTTAAAAGTAAAACGAGTTTTTAAATTTAATTGTTTTATTTAAAAACATAATAAATTAATTAAAGGTTAATTAGTTTAAAATTAAATTCGTGACTAACGACCAATTTAGATTAAATAAAATATTTAAAATTGGACCGTGTCGAGTGTTGAAAAGCGTTTCACGAACTTATATAGTAAAATTGGTTTACTAAAATTAGGATTTATTACATGCTATGCGTTGTCCAAAATGTTTTTGACCCTCAACCGGTAAATTAAAACATTGAAAAAATCTCAATTATTAAAATCGATATTTCAGCGTCACCCTTAATTATGACACTTTAACTAAACTAAAATGTCGATGTTAGTGAATATCCCTGCATCCGACGCCACGGTTTTGGCTAAAGGTAGGATCACGATTCCTAAGTCACTTAGGCCAGGACTACAGTCACAATTGAAGGACAAATATCACTTAAGTCGTTTAAGCGGGCGTAATTGAGGGAAACGTATCTAAGCTTGACCTTGCTTGTCATGCCCCTCAAACCGAGAATTGTGTAGTTGACACAATTGGTATGTTCATACCTACCTGTCTAGCTATACCAGCGAAAAGTGCTTAGCCATTCATTGTAACATAGTAATCTAGTATCTCATTCTTAATTATAAATATTTTATGTCTTTGGGTCATTAATATAAGTAAGATAATTAAAGCGTGAAAATACTAAAATTTAATTGAATTTTGTAGGTGGCTCCATCTGCTAATGTTGTTATTCTATAGCGTCTTAATGATATTCTTAAAATCAAACTCGATGGAACAAACTTCATGGAAAGGTACTACAATCTAAATAAAGTCCTTAGATATAACAAGAAGATGCATGTTCTAAAATACCCTGTAACAAAACAGCCACCTAGAGATGTTGGAAAATTTGTTCTAAAGGATTGGAACAAATTTAGGGATGATACCTCTGATATATCAAACCTTATTCTAGCATCGATCCGGCACTTATCAGCTTATGACATGATCCGTAACTTGAAGGAGAGATAAAATCAAGATTACAATAAGGATCATTCTTACTCTTTAATGAAATACATTAAAGACGAGGCTTTGTAGAATCCGGATTGTGCCATGATCATAGAAAATTGGTGGCAGACGTCGAAAAAGCACGTGTTCCGATTGACGGTCACTTGGTCATTGGTATTATTATTAATGACGCATTTGATGACTACATAGTGGATAAACTCCTAGTTAGTCATTTTGATGAGCTAAGAGATTGCATCTCGTGGTACGCCAAAGTTGAACCTGAGGATGCTTTAAAAATGATTCAATTTGTTGATCAGCTTGAGAGGACTGGGGTTTATCCGAGTGATGACATCATTCGAGCTATGTTCAATGATGATCTCCATTTGTCCTTCACAAGCAAAAAGGTACCGGTAGAGACTGTCGAAACCAGGAATAAAGGCAAAGCCATTGGTGATACCAAGGATAAGATCTCTAATCCCAGATGACGTGTTAGAGAGATGCCCGAAGCTGTTGTTGCTAGAGAATGCTTCAAAGCATATACTTTGGGTATCTAGGTAACTTTTCCTTTGTTTCTTTATCACTTAAAAGTTAGACTTTTAACGTATGCAAACTGGCTTTTTGCAGAGATAAAAGAAAAGAAGGAAAGGAAGAAGAAAAGAAAGACGGACACAACTGGAAGATTACTTCGAGTTGTTGATTACACCATTTGATGATGTTATCTTATTTTTTTTAGGAACAAATTTAAATTCCGGATTTAATTTCTTTTGAATATTGCTTGATTATTTTAAGTATGACTTATTTAAATCTTTAATGCATTATGGTTGTTTCCTACGATGAATTAAGAATTCATTACCATCTATTTGACATGAAATATTAAGATATGTGAGACATGTTATTCAAATCCATTTGATAATTAATTAGATCGGATCTAATAGATACCATGAAACATATTAAGTTCTATAAAGATATATATGTGATATAAATGTTTACATATGATATATATGTGATATAAATGTTTACATATGACTTTATGGTTGAAATAGTTTCAATAAATTCGTCTAAAAACGATCTTATGAGATAAGATATGAATGAGCGATAAGAGTTATCACTACTCTGAGACTAAGTAGTTAGTCATATATAGCAGCTGCACAGAATCCAAATCACTAGCCTTGAGCCATAAGGTTCATCCAGAATAGGTATAAAGATTCATATGGGATATGAATATAAAAGAGACATATGAACAAATAAGGATAGGATGTTATGAACCCCTATACGAAATAGTTTCGTCCGCCGCGTTAATAAATACTTCAAACTTATGAATAAGATTGAAACTGTTCATAACCATTAAATACCTGTTTCTTGAACAAGAAACAAGTGTTGTTTAAATGTTCTGAATAAATAATATTATTCAATTGCATAAAATTTCATATAAAGGCAAGGATTAGATCCTAGAAATACATATAAATGTTTATCTTAAACAAAAGATGTGATCTTTTACTTTTGATAAATATGTATATGTTTATCATGAAGAAAAGATGAGATCTTTTATAACAGACACCAAGGATCATACGGTGAAAGAATGAGATTCTTTAGTTTAAATCATCCAATTATGATCCAAACACACAATCCATTTATGACAAATAAAGATTTGATCAGTCTACACAAGAAAGAGATTCATCAAGATATAGAAGTTGTTTTGAAACAACAAATAGATTGTTAATACTAGAAGCCTAAGATATTATCAAAGATTGGCAAAATAGGAATTAGATTCCAAGTTATCCTTAAAAGGAAATGGATTACAAGTCTTTGAAGAGTTGAATAAACTAATCGAAAAGAACATGCATTATGAATACTAGAATGTTCTTGTAATAAATTAGCTTCAAGAAAAGTATAGAAGTCTGGATATGTCTGATGTGTATTGTGAATTAAGTATAAAAATATAAATAAATATATTTTTAAAGTGATTGATTTCACAAGATCAGGTTTTAAATTTATAAATTAAAATGATAATTACGTTAACTTAAAAACACCAATAGGCAAGTGTACCTATCACATCGTAATATTGCCAGGTAAGAACCAAGTATCGAACCAATAGACACAGTCCAAGAGTTGAATAAACTAATCAAAACGAACATGTATTATGAATACTAGAATGTTTTTGTAATAAATTTGCTTCAAGAAAAGTATAGAAGTCTAGATATGTCTGATGTGTATTGTGAATTAAGTATAAAAATATAAATAAATATATTTTTAAAGTGATTAATTTCACAAGATCAGGTTTTAAATTTATAAATTAAAATGATAATTACGTTAACTTAAAACACCCACAATAGGCAAGTGTACTTATCGCATCGTAATATAGTCAGGTAAGAACCAAGTATCGAACCAATGGACAAGGTCGAGTTCCAATACTCAACTTTTGTTATCGTTTAGTCGGATTAATTAGTAAGTGGGTTTTGTGTGCTTGTGAAGCATAAAAGTAAATGACGGTAAAGTAAATAACATAAAAGAAAATATGTGCGTGAAGTGTGTAACAGAAATGTAACTAGCAGAATAGTAAATAGCAGAAAAGTAAATAAAGCGAAAATGATCAGATTACGAAATGTATTGATTCTGGATTCGAATTAGCTTGGTACGTGTTAATGTTAAGTTAACTAATTCAGTGGTATGACTACTACAAACTTGTGACCCGGGTCACCGCTAGAGCCTCTTCCTCACGACATTTGATTTGTAAATTATATTGTTTAAAAAGTGGTAGTGTCACCCGCTAGAGACAACATTTACCCTCAACCCATCGAATGGTCATCTCTGGGTTGGTTAAAGACATCGGACTCAAAATTCTTTATATTAAGTTAAATAGGTGATTATATTTTCCTCACTGGGAGGCGGTGTAACAATGAGACCAAGTAGAAAGACGTATCGTTCCCAACATGAGTTCACCAATTCTTGGTCGCATAATAATCTCGTATAAAGACGTACGATTTTAGAAGTATAGACCAAGACTTAGCTTATCAATCTCTGCTCGTATAAAGACGTACGAGTTTCAAAGGAAGTTTGATTAAAAAGAGCTTTAAGATCTTACTTTTTAAAATCAAGACACTCACAAATATAAAGAAGGATTTAGATAATAATAAAAGATCATCAAAAGATGGTTTTTGAGGACGAAATAGTTAAAGACATAAACATACCACTACATTAATAGGTTAAACATTAAAATGCACCAAACATCATCTTCACCATAGCAATACAAAGAAGTTTTAGCCACGAATGGCCACAACGACTAGCGTAATGATGAGTTTCGTAGGCTCCCCTATTGTGAAACAAGGAGGAAGAGCCCCTCTACTCTCTACTCTAACTAAGAGAATGCTCTCTTCTTGAGTGTTATTTTGCTCTGGATTGGTGTGTCTAGGATGATACCAAGGTGATTGGGGAATTAGAGAGTGAAAAAAATCTTCTAAAACCCCTTTTTTGGCTCACCAAGGAATGCTAAATAATGAAAGATCGGGTGGTATTTATAGGAGAGCTTGAAGATGCTAGAAGCTGATCTGAGGGGGGCGCGGGCACGCACTATTTGGGCGCGAGCACGCCCTTAGCCGACAGAATCTTCTTTTTCCTTCTTGCTTGGAGCCTACGTTTTTTACTTTCTTTGACTCTTCTAGAAGGCTCCATGGGCCAAAAAGGATCATGGATCATCCATGGATAGTACCCATGGGTACTTGGGCTATCCATGGGTCTTAGATAAGTGTAAGAGTGCTCCATAAGTGCCTTTGACTTTCATTGACTTTGATGATTTCTTGATAATTATTTGGAGATGATCGGCTTTATAAGGCCTAATAATCTCCCAATTGACTTGAGAAATGGTACGTAGCCTTGCGGATATTTCTAAGGCTCCGCCAGGTCTTCGATTCTTTGGTTTTTCCTTCGGTTTTGACTGTTTTTGCTCCATTTCTTCCGACAGCTTTCGAAAATCTACAGTTATCACAAAGGAATGATTTAGACAATAATTCCAACGTATAATGTCCATAAAGAACCAATAATGAGAATAATTATGCATGTAAAACATGTATAAATGATGACATATCAATGTCTGAGACCATTAAATCATTGAAACTGATACGATCATTTCAAATAAGATTCAATATGATAGATACAAAGGCCAGTGGGAGTGAATACCCATGACAAAAAAATGTGTAAGAGACACCTTATTAAGGGGAATGTATAGTGATACACATATAACCACTATGACATCCGGCAATTTCAGGTTAAGTCCGTTAACTCAAACCTCGTTAGTTCAAACATTATTCGTTTCAAACTCAGTTATCCCAGTTAGTCACACGTGCATTGCATTGAGTCTAAACCCGGAACGTTGGTGATTAATTAAAATAAATAATTTGAATATTTAATAATTTATATTTAATATAAATTATGTGAACTTTGTGTGATTACGTGACTTTACGTGAATTATGTGAATATTATTGTTCTCGTACGTGTTTATCGAATATTAACCGCATGCAATATTTTTATAAAAGTTGGAGTTTTTATAAAAATATAAATCGAAATTTATAATTATTAAATATGTGTCATTTAAATCAATTAGAGTCTACGGGCTTTAATTAAACCTGAAGCCCAACTTAAAAACCCATAAACACAATTAAGGATATATATAAACTTAAAAAAAAATTAAACCCTAACCCCATTGTGAAGCCGTCGATCGCGACTCCCCACCCCTAGGTTCGACCGAACCTTCATGCAACCCAAACACACCTCAATCGAGCCCCGATCGTGAATCCGAAAGTAGATACGTGCTAGTCTAGGCGTTTCTAACATCTCTACGTATGTCGTTTCATCTGATTCCGTCACTTTTTCAATTTTATTTTTGAGATCGAAACCCTAGATTATCCAAACTTAATGATTTTGAAATATAATTATGAATTGGTTAATTGTTTGATATTGTGGCATCGTATTGATGATTTTATGAACATATATGAAACCCTAGTTGGCATATGATGTGAAAATTGAATATTGTTGATTATGTGATGTGTATGAATCGCATGCTAGGCGTGGATTATGATTAATATAGTTGTAGTTATATTAGTTGAAAGATTTGAGATTGATTAGACATGTTAATTGTGTGAATAATACGTGTAATGGATGAGTTACTAAAAGGGGAAACTTTTTATGATTTCTATCTTGCATGCTAGACATGGTTAGGATGATGTGATGATGGTTATGTGTTACTTGATGCATGTTTCCATGAATTGTGAAATCAGATTTTGAATACATAACCCGGTTTTACCAACTTTCGAAATAAGGAAACTTTAATTGTTAAAAGTGGTTATAACTTGCTATTTAGACATGCATGATATGGTTTGATGATAGATCTATGTTAGATAGGACACAATAACTTGTTGTAATGCGTTAGGTGTTTGAAATCACGCATGCTAGTCATAGGTCACTAAAGATAGCAACTTTGTCTTGAATTATGATTTGCATGTTTAGGTTCTAGACAATTGTTATGTGATGTGATGAGCTAGAAGATGTTAGAGTGATCCTATCAATATATCAATGGTGATAGTTTCCAGGAAACATGAGCCCCAAACAAACCTAGTATTTTTGGAAACTTTCTATTTATAGAAACCTGCTATTTTTGGAAACTTTCTATTTATAGAAACCTGCTATTTTTGGAAACTTTCTATTTATAGAAACCTGCTATTTATGAAAACTTGCTATCTTGTTAGAACAAATAGAATTTATTGCTAAGTGCTACAGCATGATCATTGTGTATAATATAGAAGTGTTATACTGAACAACCATTCAATCACTAAACGGGTCACCAACGGGTCGTCGGGTCAAACTTAGTCAAACTTGGTCAAACCTGGTCAAACTTGCAAACCTTTTCTAAACACTTAAACAATAGTATTGTTTGGATACTAAGGGTTTCTATCATCTTGCACAAACACACACTTATAAACCGGTGTTTATAGGTGGCAGTTAGTCGTCAAACATTCTAAGTTCGGTTTCTTTCGCACATACTCTAAGGTGAGTTTCATGGCCCATTTTCTTATGGTTTAAACTTGGGGGAGAAAACATGGGTTCGAACATTTAGATCTTACATTTCTTTTATATCACTTGTGTACTAAACGCAAACATATCATGAAAGTCCTTACTTATCGAACCATTATCATATGGGTTAGCGAGGTAATCTTGAGTAGTACTACTGGGCATTGACAAGCCCCACCCGCGTTAGTCGCGCTAACACGACGGGAAGACGAACGGGTGTAACATTGACCTAAACCATCACCATTGATTATGATAGTCATGGTGGGAGGCAGTACAAACATAAACAGTCAGCTTCGGTGTCGAAACGCTTTAGTAACATGTACTAGGTTAGCTACCTATGATATAAATTGTAAATGGTATTATCTAGTAAACTTTACAAACATTGAAACCTGTGAACTCACCAACCTAGTGTTGACACGTTTTAGCATGTTTTCTCACGTCATTAAGGTACAAGTACAAGCTAAGGCATGCATGCATTCGAAGTCCATCATTTTCAAACGCAAGAATTATTTATTTTATTTATTGTTGAATTGTTTCTTTTTGGCGCGACTGTTCTGGCGCATGTTTTTCATTTAACTTTTGGCTTCCGTAAGTCTTACATTAAATCAGTGTTTTCATTACTAGTGTTGCATCGTGACTATGAGCAATACTAGTGGTTTTCTTAAACTCATATAGAGTCGTTCAAAGTAACTAATGACTGAGATCCTGGTATGTCACGCTCCTAACGGTAAAACTCCGTTAGTGGATTTTGGGGGTGTGACAGATTGGTATCAGAGCCAGGTTTTAGAGAACTAGGAAATTCATACTAGACTATAACCACGTACATGCATTAGTTACACAGCACTTACACTCATACATGGCACTCACTCATCCCATTACAGGAAATGTCGACCCCGCCTAATTCACCCGCATCCCCAGTCGTTCATGAGCACGATGTTCCTAC
This sequence comes from Smallanthus sonchifolius, assembly GCA_023525975.1. Taxonomy (NCBI): domain Eukaryota; kingdom Viridiplantae; phylum Streptophyta; class Magnoliopsida; order Asterales; family Asteraceae; genus Smallanthus; species Smallanthus sonchifolius. The sequence continues at coordinate 31,569,598 of CM042040.1, forward strand.
CGTACCTTTGTCAAAGGCGAGGAGACGCCGACTCAACCCGATCAATACCACGGTAGGGTATGACGAGCCTATTCATGTGCGTGTCAAAGGTAACACGCTGGACTGGGATTGGTATCCCGATAGGATCAGGAACTGGATCCGCGAGGAGGAAGTCCCACCTCCACTCACTACTGACATTGCTTCTTATTCTTCATCATCTTATGTACGAGCTTTACCACCATTGCAGTACCCCTATGAGCAGGTGATAGCTGCCTTTGTGGCTAGGATGGACCAGGAGATCCGGAACATGACGGACGCAGCGGGAGAGATTACTAGCATACTTCAGCGAGAGATGTTGATGAATCAGAGGATCACCAAACTGACTGCAGATTTAGCAGCAACTGATACAGCGTATGAGAATTTGGCAAATGGATGTGTGGATATGGAGGACCGGCTGAACACTGCAGAGTGGAACCTAGATATACTCCACACCAGGATTGAGCAAGTGGAGGCACGACTTGCAGCTGCTGAAGCAGCAGGAGTTGCACCAGGGGATGCACCTGCAGGAGACCAGGATGAGGATGATGATGCAGCATCCGATGTTACATCAGTTGGCAGTGACATTTGATCATCTATCTTCATTACTTATTTACGTCTTTTCTTTTGAACCTAGATGGGCAGGGTTGTTCCCATCCAACATATGTTTCTAGAATTTTGATGTTTGGTTGAATTTAGTTGTAATCGTTACAATTTAATTTATCAAGTATTACTATTATTGAAATGTTAGATGTTGTGGTTTGAATTTCTTTGCTTACAGGTACTTGTATGATGATAAAATGCGATGTATTTTTCTCATTATTGTATGTTGTGAATGTAAAGATAATGTCTGGAAGAGGAAATGGACGTGGTGGACGCGCCGGAGGACGCGGTGGTCGCGAAAACATTAACATGACTGCATCCAAACTCACGGCACTCATAAATGAGCGTGTGGCTGAAGCAGTAGAAGCTACTCACGCCGCTATTAATGCTGGAGGTAAAGCAACATCTTATCGACTCTAGTGAGTCATCGTTCATCCTAAACTCAAATTCTAATATAGTATTCTTAAAGCGCATTCTTGTTTACAATTCAGGTCAGCATAACCACCAGCAGGTTTGTACTTTCAAGGCGTACATGGATTGCAAGCCTCACTCATTCAGTGGAGCCGAAGGGGCTGTTTGCTTACTCCGCTGGTTGGAGAAATCTGAATCCGCTTTTGCAATGTGCAATTGTCCAACGAATAATCAGGTGAAGTATGCATCTGGCACACTTGAGGGTCCGGCCCTCACTTGGTGGAACTCCTAGGTGCAAATGCTAACTCTTGAGATGGCAAACGCATTGCCATGGGACGAATTTAAGACTATGCTGCGGGTGGAGTATTATCCCCGTGATGAAGTGCAGAAACTTGAGGGCGAGTTCTAGAACCTCAAGATGGAGGGATCTGAAATTGAAGCCTACACTACTCGTTCGCATGAACTGGCAAACTTGTGTCTGCAAATGGTAACACCTCCCTATAAGAGGATCGAGAAATTCATTGATGGTTTGGTCCCGCAAATTCAGAGCATGGTGACATCTTCTAATCCTACTACAATCCAGCAAGCAATCAGGTTGGCTCACAGGCTAACCGATCAGGCAGTCGCTCAAGGCACCCTACCCCCTAGAGGTGTGTTATCAAAGACAACTGACAACAAGCGGAAGTTTGACAGTTCATTCCCCAAAACCTTCCAGTCAAACCCACCTTCTCAGCAACAGCAACAGCAACACCGTAAGTTTGAACCGTCAAAGAACAACAGTCAGTCTAACTCTTCTCAGCAGAATCAGGGTTCTTATGTTGGCAAGTACCCGAAGTGCAACAAATGTAACTTCCACCATCATGGAACGTGTGACCGGTATCGTGGAAACCGGTGTGGAAAGATGGGTCATTTGGCCAAGGACTGTAGAGTAGATCTGCAGAACAAACAGACACCACCTGGAGACGCACCCAAATGCTGTTTTGAGTGTGGTAAAGAAGGGCATTTCAAGAAAAATTGCCCCCAGTTGAGGAGAAACAGAAACGGGAATGGAAATGGCAACAATCATCAGGGCGGTAATGGAAATGGTAATAACCACCAGGGTGGAAATGGTAATAACAACGGAAATGGTGCAAAGGGACGAGCATTTGTGATTGGATCAGGAGAAGCTAGGAATGATCGGAACGTTGTTAACGGTATGTTTCTTTTAAACGATCATTTTGCTTCTGTACTTTTTGATACTGGCGCCGATAGAAGTTTTATATCTAGAGAACTTAGTAGTCAGTTAGAAATAAACCCGACTTTACTAGAACATCATTATACCGTAGAGATAGCAGACGATAAAGTAATCGAGGCAACCCACATTCTCAAGGGATGTCAGTTAGAACTTTCTAGTCACAAACTCGACATCGATCTCATGCCAGTTACACTTGGCAGTTTTGACATAATTGTGGGCATGGATTGGTTGTCTAAAAACCAAGCTGTGATCATCTGTAGTGAGAAGATCGTTCGTATACCCCTTCCTAGTGGACAGATCATATCCGTTCAGGGCGAAAGAAGTGGTGCAGTCATGGGCATCATATCTTTTATGAAGGCTCAGAAGTGTCTGCGTAAGGGTCATACCACAATTCTAGCCCTTATCGCTGACAAGTCCACTGAGGAGAAAAAGTTAGAAGATATCCCTATCGTTCGCGAATTCCCAAAAGTATTTCCAGAAGACCTACCTGGTCTTCCACCTCACCGGCAGGTCGAATTTCAGATTGACCTAACACCCGGAGCAGCGCCTATTGCTCGAGCACCCTATAGACTGGCACCAAGCGAGTTGCAGGAGCTATCCACACAACTGCAAGAGTTGTTGGATAAACGTTTTATCCGACCGAGCTCATCACCATGGGGAGCTCCAGTCCTGTTTGTCAAAAAGAAAGATGGAACTTTCCGCATGTGCATTGATTACCGAGAGTTGAACAAAGTAACAGTCAAGAACCGCTACCCACTGCCCCGCATTGACGACTTATTCGACCAACTTCAAGGGTCAAGTTTCTACTCAAAAATTGACTTAATATCTTGATATCATCAGCTAAGAGTTCGAGATGAAGATATATCCAAGACTGCATTTAGAACCCGGTACGGCCATTTCGAATTTTTGGTCATGCCATTTGGATTAACTAACGCACCCGCGGTGTTCATGGACCTCATGAACCGTGTGTGTAAACCTTACCTAGACCAATTCGTCATTATCTTCATTGACGATATCCTCATATACTCTAAGAGTCGGGAGGAGCATGAGGAGCATCTGCGTTTGATCCTTGAGCTACTGAAACATGAGCAGTTGTACGCGAAGTTTTCCAAATGCGATTTTTGGATTCGCGAGGTTCAATTTTTAGGACATGTGATCAATGAGTAGGGAATACATGTCGATCCAGCCAAAGTGGAAGCTATTAAGAATTGGGCAGCACCATCAACTCCGACCGAAGTTCGGCAATTCCTAGGATTGGCCGGATACTACCGTCGTTTTATCGAAGGATTTTCAAAGATTGCTCAACCCCTCACCGCCTTAACCCAAAAAGATAAACCCTATAATTGGGGCGAGACTCAAGAATCAGCATTCCAGCTATTGAAACATAAACTATGTAGCGCACCCATCCTATCTCTACCGGAGGGAACGGATGACTTCGTGGTGTATTGCGATGCCTCCATCCAAGGTCCCGGTTGTGTGTTGATGCAACGCGACAAGGTTATTGCTTACGCTTCTCGACAGTTAAAAATCCACGAAAAGAACTACACGACTCACGATTTGGAGTTAGGAGCCGTGGTGTTTGCACTCAAGATATGGAGACATTACTTGTACGGTACCAAGTGCACCATCTACACCGATCACAAGAGTCTTCAGCATATTTTTTAGCAGAAAGAGTTGAACACGCGTCAACGTCGGTGGATCGAGTTATTAAACGATTATGATTGTGCAATCAAGTACCATCCGGGCAAAGCTAATGTGGTAGCCGATGCCCTAAGCAGAAAAGAAACCAAACCCCGATGGGTTAGAGCATTACAACTCACTATTCATACAGGATTACCCGAACAAATCCGCAATGCTCAACTCGAACCCTTAAAAGAGGAGAACTTATCATTAGAAACCACTCGTGGTATGGAGAAACAACTTGAGGTTAAATCCGATGGTATTCGTTATTTCGCTGAACGAATATGGATACCAGTATATGGAAACCTAAGAGATCTAGTCATGGATGAAGCTCACAAATCCTGATACTCTATCCATCCGGGATCCGACAAGATGTATCACGATCTCAAGGTTTTGTATTGGTGGCCGAACATGAAAGCCGACATAGCCACCTACGTGAGCAAGTGCCTGACTTGTTCCAAGGTCAAGGTGGAGTACCAAAAGCCATCCGGATTACTTCAACAACCGGAAATACCAATGTGGAAATGGGAGCAGATTTCCATGGATTTCATAACCAAATTACCCCGAACCCCTACGGGATGTGACACCATCTGGGTGATAGTGGACCGTCTAACCAAATCCACTCATTTCCTTGCTATCAAAGAGACCGATAAAATGGAAAAGTTAATTCGTCTCTACCTTAAAGAAGTAGTATCTCGACATGGAGTGCCAGTCTCCATCATTTCCGATAGAGACGCCCGATTCACCTCACGTTTCTGGCAATCATTACAGAAAGCTCTAGGCACGCGCCTGGATATGAGCACAGCGTACCATCCTCAAACCGATGGCCAGAGTGAACGTACCATACAAACCCTAGAAGACATGCTACGAGCTTGTGTGATCGATTTCGGAAACAGTTGGGAGACTCACTTGCCTTTAGTGGAATTCTCTTACAATAACAGCTATCATACTAGCATCAAAGCAGCACCGTTCGAGGCTTTGTACGGGAGAAAGTTTCGATCACCACTTTGTTGGGCTGAAGTTGGAGATAGCCAACTTATGGGTCCTGAACTTGTGCATGAAACCTCAGAGAAAATCGTGCAAATCCGAAACCGTATGGCGGCAGCTCGTGACCGTCAAAAGAGTTATGCAGACAAGCGCAGAAAACCGCTAGAATTCCAAGTGGGCGACAAAGTGTTATTAAAGGTTTCACCTTGGAAAGGTGTGATTCATTTCGGGAAACGAGGAAAGTTAAACCCGCGTTACGTTGGACCATTCGAGATAGAGAAAAGGATCGGTCCAGTAGCATACCAACTGAACCTACCGGATACACTCAAGGGAGTGCATAATGTCCTTCATGTCTCAAACCTATAGAAGTGCCTATCAGATGAGACACTTGTAGTTCCACTCGAAGAGTTGGAAATTGATGAACAGCTACGTTTCATTGAGGAACCAGTTGAAATCATGGACCGAGAGGTTAAAACTCTCAAACGCAGTAAGATACCTATTGTCAGAGTTCGCTGGAACTCGAAGCGTGGACCGGAGTTCACATGGGAACGCGAGGATCAGATGATGAAAAAGTATCCTCATCTTTTCAAGCAGTCAACGGCAAACACGGAAGGTACTAACTAAATTTCGAGACGAAATTTATTTCAACAAGGGGATGATGTGACAAACCTAAACTTTTTTGTTTCAGATGTTACCGACTCCATTTAATTTTCGGGACGAAATTCTTTCAACAAGGGATGATGTGACATCCGGCAATTTCAGGTTAACTCCGTTAACTCAAACCTCGTTAGTTCAAACATTATTCGTTTCAAACTCAGTTATCCCAGTTAGTCACACGTGCATTGCATTGAGTCTAAACCCGGAACGTTGGTGATTAATTAAAATAAATAATTTGAATATTTAATAATTTATATTTATTATAAATTATGTGAACTTTGTGTGATTACGTGACTTTACGTGAATTATGTGAATATTATTGTTCTCGTACGTGTTTATCGAATATTAACCGCATGCAATATTTTTATAAAAGTTGGAGTTTTTATAAAAATATAAATCGAAATTTATAATTATTAAATAGGTGTCATTTAAATTAATTAGAGTCTACGGGCTTTAATTAAACCTAAAACCCAACTTAAAAACCCATAAACACAATTAAGGATATATATAAACTTTAAAAAAAAAATTAAACCCTAACCCCATTGTGAAGCCGTCGATTGTGACTCCCCACCCCTAGGTTCGACCGAACCTTCAAGCAACCCCAAACACACCTTAATCGAGCCCCGATCGTGAATCCGGAAGTAGATACGTGCTAGTCTAGGCGTTTCTAACATCTCTACGTATGTCGTTTCATCTGATTCCGTCACTTTTTCAATTTTATTTTTGAGATCGAAGCCCTAGATTATCTAAACTTAATGATTTTGAAATATAATAATGAATTGGTTAATTGTTTGATATTGTGGCATCGTATTGATGATTTTATGAACATATATGAAACCCTAGTTGGCATATGATGTGAAAATTGAATATTGTTGATTATGTGATGTGTAGGAATCGCATGCTAGGCGTGGATTATGATTAATATAGTTGTAGTTATATGAGTTGAAAGATTTGAGATTGATTATACATGTTAATTGTGTGAATTAAACGTGTAATGGATGAGTTACTAAAAGAGGAAACTTTTTATGATTTCTATCTTGCATGCTAGACATGGTTAGGATGATGTGATGATGGTTATGTGTTACTTGATGCATGTTTACATGAATTGTGAAATCAGATTTTGAATACATAACCCGGTTTTACCAACTTTCCAAATAAGGAAACTTTAATTGTTAAAAGTGGGTACAACTTGCTATTTAGACATGCATGATATGGTTTGATGAAAGATCTATGTTAGATAGGACACAATAACTTGTTGTAACGCGTTAGGTGTTTGAAATCACGCATGCTAGTCATAGGTCACTAAAGATAGCAACTTTGTCTAGAATTACGATTTGCAAGTTTAGGTTCTAGACAATTGTTAAATGATGTGATGAGCTAGAAGATGTTAGAGTGATCCTATCAATATATCAATGATGATAGTTTCCAGGAAACATGAGCCCCAAACAAACCTGCTATTTTTGGAAACTTTCTATTTATAGAAACCTGCTATTTTTGGAAACTTTCTATTTATAGAAACCTGCTATTTTTGGAAACTTTCTATTTATAGAAACCTGCTATTTATGGAAACTTGCTATCTTGTTAGAACAAATAGGATTTATTGCTAAGTGCTACATCATGATCAATGTGTATAATATAGAAGTGTTATACTGAACAACCATTCAATCACTAAACGGGTCACCAACGGGTCGTCGGGTCAAACTTAGTCAAACTTGGTCAAACTTGCAAACCTTTTCTAAACACTTAAACAATAGTATTGTTTGGATACTAAGGGTTTCTATCATCTTGCACAAACACACACTTATAAACCGGTGTTTATAGGTGGCAGTTAGTCGTCAAGCATTCTAAGTTCGTTTTCTTTCGCACATACTCTAAGGTGAGTTTCACGGCCCCTTTTCTTATGGTTTAAACTTGGGGGAGAAAACACGGGTACGAACATTTAGATCTTACATTTCTTTTATATCACTTGTGTACTAAGCGCAAACATATCATGAAAGTCCTTACTTATCGAACCGTTAGTATATGGGTTAGCGAGGTAATCTTGAGTAGTACTACTGGGCATTGACAAGCCACTCGCGTTAGTCGTGCGAACACGACGGGAAGTCGAACGGGTGTAACATTGACCTAAACATTCACCATTGATTATGATAGTCATGGTGGGAGGCAGTACAAACATAAAAAGTCAACTACGGTGTCGAAACGCTTTAGTAACATGTACTAGGTTAGCTACCTATGATGTAAATTGTAAATGGTATTATCTAGTAAACTTTACAAACATTGAAACCTGTGAACTCACTAACCTAGTGTTGACACGTTTTAGCATGTTTTCTCAGGTCATTAAGGTACAATCACAAGCTAAGGCATGCATGCATTCGAAGTCCATCATTTTCAAACGCAAGAATTATTTATTTTATTTATTGTTGAATTGTTTCTTTTTGGCGCGACTGTTCTGGCGCATGTTTTTCATTTAACTTTTCGCTTCCGCAAGTCTTACATTAAATCGGTGTTTTCATTTCTAGTGTTGCATCATGACTATGAGCAATACTAGTGGTTTTCTTAAACTCATATAGAGTCGTTCAAAGTAACTAATGACTGAGATCCTGGTATGTCACGCTCCTAACGGTAAAACTCCGTTAGTGGATTTTGGGGGTGTGACAACCACAGATAAGGATGATAAGTGTTATCATAAAGTGTATAATGGTACACAAAACACCAGGGGGTGATAAGTGTTGTCATGGAATGTATAGTGATACATTGCTAAAATTACGATTTATATTTTATGGCATATCATTGAAAGATAAAGTATCTTTAGAAGATAAATTTCAAAAATAGCATTGATTGCATTCATATTTATATATATATATATGTGTGTGTGTGTGTGTGAGTTTGTATATACGATATATAAGAGGGAAAGATTCTAAAGTAAAAATCGCAGCAATCTATTGACATTAATAAAGTTGTCTTAAATGTTTTGTATGACAAATCAATAAAGACATATCGCTAACATTTTGGTAAACGTTATCCATAACTCATAATGATTGGGATAAGATGAAAATGAAATGGTTCATGTAGTTTCATCTAAAAGGATAATAAGCGTTGTCAATACTTTCATACGATGAAAGAACTTTGAAATTTAGTTATGACGAAAGAAAAGAAAGGGATATTGCTTGAGAAGCATATAATGGTAATCATAAAGTATTATGATAAGACAAAGCTATCTTATTCGATAAGATGCTAAGAGTACCAACTTTGACTATCCAGAAGGGTTCTTGGAACAAGATCATAATTAGTTATGACAACCTATTAGTCAAACACAACGATCTTAAAAGGTTAAGACATGAACACCATAATATGATCATTGAGAATGATTACACGATACATTATCTGATAATGATTATATGATACCTCAGCGTTATCTGATAGAAAAGTTCCATCAATAACATTTACTCAAACATGAAATGTTGTGACCTGGAAACATTAGAATATAATATTCTGAAAGAGTTTCTGATGACTTCTAATAGTTTGGAAAGAAGTTCCAAAAGAGAGTTTTTCATCGTTAAGTTTCATTAATTGGATCATCAAACTTGGAGACATCACGATAAAACAAAATTCACACAAATCAATATTTAGCTGACCCATTCGCTAAACTTATACCTCAATCTGTATGAGGTGCATGTTGATAGGTAATAGAAATGCTAGACTTGAGTTTAATTTGTTAGTATTGGGTGCTTTCGAACAATATAGAAACATTGGTGTTTTATATTGACTTAAAGTTAGTGCATTATACATAGATGTTTATATGATTCAATATTTTATACGTTTTACAAATCCTTGAATATTATATTATATTCTAAATGTTCGTAGTCGATCAGATTCATTGGAATCAATTTGAATGTAAGACTATTGTGAATTGGATGATTGGTTCATTAGGAATGAAAGGCCAAATGGTTGGACATCATGTTCACAGATAATCATTAGAGAATGATTATTGAATATAACTCGCTTCAAAACAATCTTCATGGATCAATGTCTGGAGAAGTTTTAAATATGGTAAGATCTATTGATCCTTCGACCCGAGGCAGTAATAAGGATATTCCTAAAGTTTATTCCTTGATCTTATCTAACGTTGTATCTTAACAGGCAGTAATAAGGATATGCTCAGGAGTAATCTGAAGTTAAGTGGGAGTTGTACGTGGCCAAAGGAATTCTGTTATCCTTTGATTATGATCTGGACATTCTGGCGCCCTAGTTGATTTAAACTGTTATAAATCGCGTGCCCACGCATAAACTAGAGTAGTTTATTTAGACCATTTTTGAATTGGAAAATGAAAAAAAGAATAGTTGAACCACATATGAAAAGTGACATGTATCCATGTCTCATGTTCAACGAATGACCTAAACAGAAAGGACACACACACACACACACACACATATATATATATATATATATATATATATATATATATATATATGTTTACCATGGCTATTGTACATGGTTAAGTAAGAAGTAACTTGAACACAAGGAACTAGTTGACGATATATATACGTCATACCATGTTAGGGGCAGTGAGATGCTGCTAGGCGTCCACCACTGTCTATGTTGACCTGATTAATCGGTGAATGGACCAAGTGGGAGAATGTTGAATATTAGATGTCCGATCATCTTTAGTATCAACGTTGCTATCGAGGTACGATCCAAAGAGTTACAATTTGGACAACGAGAAATTGATAATATTTAATTGTTAAATATTATAGTTCACACAACACGGTATTATGCGACAGATGAATAAATATTTATGAGAAATATTTAATCGGTGGATTCGGGAATTAATTATTCTGAGTAGTATTAATTATTAATTCAGTGACTAATTATTTAGAGCAATAATTATTGATGGTTTTAACATTTAATAGTTAAACGTTAGTTATGGTTTTACTAATTATTTATAGTTAGTAAAGTAATGAGGGTTCAAAGCAATTAAGTAGTTCATTACAAGGAATTTATTGTAAATTCCTAATTAAGGTGTATTATGTAGTTAAGGTATCTATATATACATCCTTAATACAAAACTCTAATAGCCATTCATTGCATCCATCAAGTTTGCGCAAGAGAGAAGACCCCCCTCTCGGTTTTGTGAGCCACAGTCGACGGCCACCTTCCCCGTCGCCAGAATCGCCGAGCCATCCGCTGTCGAGCCACCGTCCTCGTCACCTCGCCGTAGCCGCATTTTCATGAACCGGTTCCCTCGTGAGCCGGTTTCACGCATTATATCTCGTGAGATGGGGTTTGTTGTTGCGGGTTCGTGAAAAAGTCAAATAGTGTGACGCTCGTTGCATCTATCGTGTGATTTTAGGTTCATCGTCAAAGGTATAAACCCTAAACATCCTATAGTTGTGCTTTATTTATTTATTTTATTGTCTAAACGTTGTGGAATCGGATCACTGAACGAAATCCAGATCTGATCCGGTAATGATACTATTAAATCACTTCCGCTAAATATGTCTGATTTATTTATTTAAAAGGTTTAAATAATAATTCTTTTAAAAGTTAAAACTGGTACCATTATTCCCAACAGTTTCTTCTTCAGATATTCTTCATCTTAGAAAGCATAGAGGGCGTACAACAAGTGCACTAAGATTATCCAATAATCTTTCTATTTAGATTGGCAAGAGTCTAACTCTACGAACACGGAAATTGGTCCGAATTGGTTTTACAACGTTGATGTGGTTTTCAACAGCTTCAACATTCCACTGGATGTAACACAGAAATCATTTCATCTTCAGCGGTTTAGGATAAACAAGATTATCGGGGTGACTTCGTTCCTTTTTAACTCTATTAACTCCAATAATTCATGATCGCGTAATTCAAACTGAAGTGGAAACTCCTTTTATTTCGGATGTGATCATAAACAATTAAAATGAAGCTTCTGTTGAAGAGCCAGTTATTCAGTCATTGGTTAACAATACAGCTACTGGTCTTCCAAGTTCAACCAATATTGATCCGTCGGTTGAGGCTATTACTTCGTGTCAAGCGAATGAGAGTTCAGGTGCAAAATAATCTTCAACGAATCTGTAAGGCCCCAAACTGGGCACCCTATAATTGGGTCACATCACTGGGTATTTTCTTTAAAAACACTTATCTTATTATAAAAACAATCAGCGGAAGTCTTAATTAGAATAGTGATATGCTTTTTAACTCATTATTGTTCTTAACCTTAACTTAAGAATGCATATGCACACTAATCCGAGTCACACCGCTCCAAAGCCAAGATAGCTCGTCACGTAAACCCACCTGCAAAACAATCTAACATATATATAAAGTCAGCTATGCTGACTGAGTTCTAACAGTTTATACTAACAGAAAGTGTTTCCTTCACGTATATCATAATTGAATTCAAGACATTTCAATTCTGTATGAAACGGTCTATCGTTTATTAACATATTGATAACTCACGTTATCTACAAATTCTCATAAAGCTTCCGCAACGCAAGACTCAACCTATACCCATAACCGCCGTAAATCTAACCGGTAAATTAGCACACGTGTCAACATAAAATCCGGTTAAATCAACCAACTCCTAGACATAGACCTGATAAACCCTTACTACGACTCTCCCGAGGTCTACTATCAAATCAGTCGTAAAAACGACATTGTTCCAACATAACAGTCAATCAAGTGCTTAACACCGAAGCAATAACATCATAACACATTAAATATTAATTAATGCGTGCATGCCTTTAAACCAAACACATATACTCACAACAGTGACCTTCGAAGGATTTTACATGTCTCGTCAAGGCTACCCTCTTCAGGGTTTTCACATTAGTCCGAGCTCATCACTGCCACCAAAGGGCATTGTCACCCTTTGTGACCACCCGAAGGATCCCGTCTTTCACATCGTCATCTATCGTACAAAAGGACAACGATGCAAGCACACACAACATCAAGCAAGTAACACATAACAACACACTAACATTTACCATAACTCATTAACTAAGCACGAACCACATATGTGTTCTCGTGCTAAGACATGCTAGATATACCCTCCACAAGTCTAACTTCATTACCCGACTAATCTCACATAAGTCATTACACGTCACACAAACATCATACTAGCTTCTAGCCTGCAAGACTTAAGGACCCCACATAGACCATTAAGTTCGTTATATAGTATTTAACTTATAAAACTCTTCAGGTCTAACCAAAACTCATAGCACGCTTGATTAATAGAACAAAACACGCAAGTATGTACGATAGCCCCAAAACAGTAAAAATGGTAAATAAGGGATTATAAAATCACCGATTGTGAAAATCCAAACCCTTGCTTTGCAACCGTCCTCCCACTCAGAACCCGAACTTGTCAAACGTATGATCACATGATCTGCACGTTCCAAACATATGTCGAATATACATAAATATAATTAAACCCCAACACTCGTCTCACGTGTTTGTCGTCAGATTCACCGAACCCTTAGCTCCATGAATACACGTATTGGATCGTCTTTGACCCGTTTAGAAATTGAATGCTCGAATCGGATCTCATGCATGCATGTTCGTGTACCATGCACAAACCTTTATCACCAAAACGTCATCATGCAAAAACCACGTCATGCAAAACCCAGTGGGTTAACCTTAGTCCCATAGAATGCGCATACTCGATTCAGGTTCCCATACATGCACATAAACCATGTCATGCAAAACCCTAGTCGGGTAAAACCTAATCGGCATGCACATACACCAACGAGCACATCACCTTCGTCAACCTCACCATGAAAATGCTAATAGGCTAACACCACCGCCACTGCGCCAAAGGACTCCACCCAAGACTCATTGCACGTCGTAAACAACACCATCACCGTTCTCCGTTTCACGTCTTCGTATCACACCACAATTGTCGTTATCCTGCCTCCTCCTCGTTGACCATCTCCAAATCCGTGACCCACCCTTCAAACCGTACCCGCCATTGGATCAGCCACCAACACGGATGTTTACACACCCTGTCACATCCACCTTCGCTCATATTGTTACTCGTCGTCGTCCACCATACCACCACTTACGTCTACCGCTTGCCATCCAAGTGCCACCATTGGATATCCACGATGTTACCCGATCACCCTAATACCACCACCCTAAACCAAACCAGGTAAAAAAAACAATACACGGGCGTACACAAACAAAAACCGGATTATCTGAATGAGTTACCACGGTCACGCCACCCCGTCGTCGGTCTTATCTGTTTTCTAGTGGTCTTTCTCTCTCTCTCTCTTCCTCTTTTCTGTCGTCGCACGCCTAGGGTCCAAGGTGGCCTTAGGGTTTACGATTAGAGGGGTATATATGTCACCCTAAGTTTCATTTTGGGTCCCTCCTATTTCGCCAAACGCATTTCCTTCCCGAGTAAATTCTTGAACGGCTATTTGTGCCCTTCCTGGTAGTTAAATGCACCTTGTACAAAAATCCTTACAATTCCTCTAATTTAAAAAGTTTCAGGTTGCCCATTAAACCGAACCATTATCCTATGAACTTTTGGAATGTTACAGATTCTAGATCAGCACCTATCTAATCTTCCTGATGAAGTTCATGTTGAATCCCGTCCACATTCTCGCATTCTAAGTGGACACTCTCTTGACAATGTTATCGTTTCTATTTCTTGTGTTCGAATAAGAAGTCTGTATGGCATATCAATGAGCGCTGGTACTCTTGCTTTTTGTTACAGATAGAACCGAAAAACATTTCTATGGCATTGAGGGTTTGGGATCTTGTGGACTTATCGTATCACAAGTATCCTATTGACACAAGATGGGTTTTCTAGAATAAGAGATATGATTGTGGTGCAGTGGTGACAAATAAAGCAAGATCAGTGGTTTAGGGTTTTGATCAAGAGTGGGTGATAGAACTTTAAAGTTTTCCAAATGGACGTCAAAAGCACGTTCTTATATGTAAAAGATCATGAGTAATTCTTCTTTAGAGGTTGAATCTTTCCATACGGTTTTTGGTGTTCGGCTTTTACTTGTGAGCAAGCCAGGCACTTACTAACGTGCTTCGTCACATCGTTTTTCATACCTAGCCAGTAATATTTTTTCCTCAGGTCTTGGTACATCTTACTGACATCGGGATGGATAGAGTAGTGGGACTTAAGAGCCTCATCAAGGATTTTGGCTCTAAGTTCCCCACCCATAGGTATCCTAACCCGACTAAAACGTGTCCTTACACCCAAAGTGTTATATTCCAGCTTTTCATGTTGACCTACCATCCTCTCCTTCTTTATATTCTCTTCCATGAGTGCTTCTGTTTGGGCTTTCTCAATTTCTGTCATAACATCCGGTGTCACCAATAGTTGGCATGCTTTCACTATAATAAGAGTTGACACATCCTTCCACCTTAGAGCGTCGGCCACCACGTTTGCCTTTCCAGGATGGTATAGGATCTCACAATCATAATCCTTCAATAGTTATAACCATCGTTGTTGTCTCATATTCAGTTGCTTATGTTGGAAGAAGTATTTTAAACTCTTATGGCTGGAGTATATGGTAATCTTCATTCCGTAGAGGTAGTGCCTCCAAATTTTCAATGCAAATACAACAACAGCAAGTTCCAAGTCATGGGTCGGGTAATTGGCTTCATCGCTTTTAAATTGTTGTGATGTGTACGCAATCAATCTCCCACATTGAATCTATACGCACCCTAATCCCTGACTAGAAGCGTTAGAGTAAACTACCAAGTCTTCATTTCTCTCCAGTGGGGCCAAGACTAGAGCTTGGGTTAGCTTTTCCCTCAGTTCCTTTAAAGTCTCTCCCAGGGTTGGACCTCATTCGTAATTTACCTCCTTCCTTTTAAACTTTGTCAAGGACAAAGCTATTCACGAGAAATCTTGGATGAATATCCAATAGTAGCCCGCTAATCCCAAGAAACTTCGGATTTCAGTTGGCTTCTTTGGAATGTCCCAATCTCTTACTTTTTCTATCTTCATTGTATCAACCATAAAGTTATTCGGGTTAATTACGTGACCTAGGAGTTGGGCTTCCCTAGGCAAGAAAGCGCATTTGGAGAACTTAGCATATAACATTTCTATATATAGGGCGTCCAATACTTCCTTCAAGTGACATGCATGATCGTTCCCACTTTTAGAGTAGACAAGGATATCATAAATGAACACTATTACTAATCGGTCCAACATCGACTGACACACCCTGTTCATCAAATCCATGAACGCCTTCAGGGCCACATCATGTGAAACTCGTAATGCCCATATGGCGTGTGAAACACGGTTTTTGTTATTTCTTCCTTCCTCACCTTCAACTAATGGTATCCTGGCCAAAGGTTAGTTTTATAGAACCAACTTGCGCCTTGTAGCTGGTCAAACAAATTGTCAATTCTCAGAAAAGGGTACTTGTTCTTCACGGTACACTAATTCAACTCCCTGTAGTCAATGGACATTCTCGTAGAACCATCTTTCTTCTTCACAAAAATCACTTGGGCACCCCAAGGTGAGATGCTGAGTTTGACAAAACCCTTATCTAGTAGTTCTTTCAACAGCGTCATGAGCACTTTCATCTCCAATGGTGCTAGTCGATATGGCGCCTTGGCCATGGGCCGGGCACCTGGTATCAAATCAATCTGGAACTCAATTTCCCGATCGGGTAACTCGAGGCAAGTCCTCCGGGCACTCGCGCACCACACGCACATCATTCACTTATGTTATTTTAATACTCTTATCGATAACACAAGCCAGGTAGGCCTCGCATCCGCGCCTCATGTAACTTTTCGCCTTAATCATCGAGATGATGTTTGTGTTCGGGAAGTATCGCTCCCCATAAAGCATGACCTCGCTACCATCTAGAGCCTTGAGTCAGATTATTTTTCGCTTACATACATTTTGTGATTCATTGGCTGCCAGCCAATCATACCCAATACTACCTCAAACCCTCTTAAGACTATAACAAATAACTTAATAGGGAAATTATGGTCTTCTATATTTATTGTGCAATTGTTAACTATTTCAGTTACTTTCGTGGTTTTGCCCTTAGCAGTGTCTACAGTAAAGGCTCATTATACCTTTCTGACTGTGCATTTTATCTATTTATAGAAAGTACATGATATAAAGCTTCTACTGGCACGCAAATCAAATATTAGAAAAACTAAAGTGATGTCGAGGATAAACATAGCTAACACTACATCAGGGTTTCCTTTGACTTCTTCTTGCGTCAGTGCATAATGTTCGAGGTCTTTCATCCTTCTTCTCCATAATCTTTTCTTTCCCAGTTTCTCCCATCCTCGGCTTTAGTCATTCCTTAGTCAGATGCCCGGTGGTAAGGGTTGATTAGCTTCGACATGTGTGCGCACCTTCCCTAGCACTCCGCCAACATAACACTTGACCTTTCTTTCCTGAAGAGTGACTATGTGAGGAACCAACCTAGACATCTCATCAAACCTTGAAGTATACTATCGGTGGGTCATGACTACCACCTCTAATGTTTGGAATCCCCTTTTCCAGCTTGTCAATCTCATTCTCGGGCAGAACTTCTAAATTACAAGCCCCAACATTTTATCCCACCTCATCAGCTTCATTCTCTTGTGATGTGTGTCGTGATAAAGTAAACATATTTTTAGATATGGTTTCATGAAAGCAGGTTTTAAATTTATAAAATGATAAATACTTTAAACTTAAAAACACGCATAATAGACAAGTGTACCTGCCACGGCGTAATATAGTTTATGTAATAACCAAGTATCGAACCAATGGACACAGTTAAGTTCCAATACTCAACTTTTGTTATCGTTTAGCCGGATTAATTAGTGAATGAGTTTTGTGTGCTTGTGAAACAGAATAGTAAACGACGATAAAGTAAATAACAGAAAATTAAAAACGTGCGTGAAATGTGTAACAGAAATGTAAATAGCAGAATAGTAAATAGCAGGAAAGTAATATCTCGAAAATGATCTGGTCCTGAAGAGTATTGATTTGGGTTTCGAATCCGCTTGGTACGTGATAATATTAATTTGACTAATCCAGAGGTATGACTACTACAAACATGTGAACGGTACACCGCTAGAGCGTAATTCTCACAATATTTGATTCACGAATTATAATCTTTATTAATAAAATGGTAATTATCCAGCTAAGGACAACGTTACTCTCAACTCTTTGAATGCTATCTCCAAGTTGGTTTATGATATCGAACTTAAATACTTAATTATTATTGTTAAATAGGTGATTATACTTTGTTTACCGGGAGGCGGTGTAACAATTGGACCATGTATAAAGACGTACAGTTCCCAAGATGAGTTCAACAATTCTTGGTCTCATAACAAGTTCGTATAAAGACATACGTTCTTATTAGTGTTGACCAAGTCTTGGCTTATCAATCTCTACTTGTATAAAGACGTACAAGTATTAAGTGAAATTTGATTAAAAAGTTTTTACGGTCTTACACTTTAAAATCAAGAACACTCGTAAGTATAAAAACATATTTACACAATAATAAAAAGGCTACAAAGAGGTGGTTTTAAGAGCGAATAATTAAATACATGAACATACCACTAGATTAATACGTCAAACATTAACATGTATCAAACTTCATCTCCACCCAAACAATACAAAAAGTTTAGCCACAAATGGCCTTACTAACTAGCGTAACACTGAGTTTCGTAGGCTCTTCTATTACGGAACAAGAATGAGGAGCCTCTCTACTCTCTACTCTCTACTACCGAAACGAACTATCTTGAGCTATCTTGAGCTATCTTGAGGTGTGTTGTAGTTTGTGAAACCAAAAACCCAAGCTCTCTATTTATAGGCCTGAACTGATTGTCTCGTCGATAATCAATCGGTGTGTCACTGAACTGATTGTCTTGTCGATAATCAATCGGTAGTAGCCAACGATAGTCCGACTGATATCTCTTTAGTCACGTCATGTTTTCCTACATTTTAATTCAACTTTTGTAATAATAAACAAAAACTCATTTATCATATATGAGAATTGTTATTATTTCATAAATAAAATATTGCTTGAATGATATACAAAGCTAGAAGTTTACAATATATCGCCAATCAATTTACGATTTCATCCACAAATACAATTGCAAGAAAGATAAGTAATTATACAGGTTCGACTTCCTTTTTTCGAATATTAAGTGGGCTCCTATGTGCAACTTGGTTGACTTATTCTGCTATTTAACTTCTTCGTAAAGAATGATAATGAGCTTTGTCATGTAACTTAATACAAACAATACATGTAACAGTATCCTTATTTAGGACAGTCCTATCATAACATTTCTAACAGAATAGCTACAAAGTACAAACTAATATGTTATATATTAAACTGAGCATATAAGTGTATCAAATTATTTACTTCACAAAACTTGACGTTTGTTAATCTTTAACAAAACATTGACATGCATGTCTAGCAATCACTAGTACAGAATTGATATTTTGATGTGGTAAAAAAAATTATTATGGTTTTAAAGAAAACCGTCTAAAAAAACCTTTAGAAACTTAAACCGCGTACCTTTTGAAGAGGTTTAAAGAAAACCACTCCAAAATATAATCTTTTGAAGCGGTTGATTGCATAGCTTTTCCTTTTTTAAAGCGGTTGATTTCGTGTAATATAATTCTCCTTTTAAATTCTTCTTTAAAGGATTTCATACGTCAAAGCACCGTTTGAATGGACGGAGGGGGGGAGGGGGGAGGGAGGCGTTGCATCCTTTCCAAACCTAAACAAAATTTAAATATTTAAAGCATTTCATACATCAGTCTTTCTCCCCCATACCCTAAACCCTAAACATCAAGCATCACCGCCGCCTCTGAACACCAACCCTTCGGGAATTCGACCACTACCACTTGTTTGTCCCCATTTCCGATCGCCATCTCCATTTGAAATCAAAATTAGTCTAACATCTCCCTCTCCAATTGAAATCAAAACTAACCTAACATCGACAACTCCATTTGAAAACCTAATTCTTCATCTGTCGTTTGTCCGCATTTTCGATGACACAAAAGGTCGTCGTCACATGTTGAAGAAATCGATTTGCGAGGACAGTGAAAGAGGGATAGAACTAGTCACTTCCTGATGAAGAAATCGTGGGTTATCACCGTCACCTGTTCCTTTATTCTTGCTTCATCATCGATGTTTCCTTCTCTAATATGATTTTGGTGGTGGTGGGTTGAGCATCGATTGAAAGGGGACAATGGTGAGTTGAATGTGAGCAATTTCAGCAGAGCTTTCTTGTGAAGGACTCGTTTAGGGATTATTGTTATAATAAAATTTGTTTTATCGAGGATTTGGAAAGGATTTTGTACATCATTAACTGGAATCATCTTCGAAATCTGATTCCCAATCAAGTTCATCTTTAGCTCATTAACTGGATCATTAATTCTTTAAGGATTGGTGGAATCATTTTCTTTCTCCCCTTTTTGGGATTTTTTATTTATGTTATTTTTTCAAGTTTTGATTGTTGTTTTTAGTTAACTTGTGATGATGAACAGAATATTGGTACTAGTTATAATTAATTTGTTGGAGATAGACTTGAAGAAGATGATCTGGTTTGGGTTTAATAGTAGTGGGTCCCATATTTCATACAAATCATATTTTATATAATTTATTTATTTACTATTAGGGTTGTTTTGTCTTTTCATAAAAAACTTAATAGAAGAACTATTAAGAACCGGATATCATTAAGGACCTAAAGTTGATTGGGATAAATGACAAAGCATAAGGATTCAAATGGGAAAATTGAAACTATTTAACTCAAAACTTATTTTAAACAAACCACATAGACTAAAACTGAAATTTACTCAAACCTAAAATTAGAGGTGTAATCCATTAAAACATTATTAGGTTTTAAAGCAATATTTTTTTTAATCTCAAGTATACCTAAAATACCCTTATGTGTAAAACATGTTAAGTCTTTTTCTGTTAAAAATAAACAAAAGTTAGTGTTAGATCTCAAAAGTGGTACAAAGCTGAAACCACATATCCTAAACTTATTACTAGTTAGGCCTGAACTTGCTATGTTTGGCAAATCACAAAGACCATTTATGTCATTAACTCAAAAATCATATATGACAAAATTTGGAGACATGTCGATGACTTAGATCAAAAGTAGCCATGAATAGATCATAATGTTTGATATAGTTGAAACCTTTGAAAAAAAATTTGGTGCGTTAATAATAAGATAAACCCTAAAAGTGTTCGTTTGGTGTTCATGTTCAAGAGTGTAATTATTATGTTTATTAGTTACAATTTACAAAGTACGTCTCAAAGCCAATCCACCACATCACATCTTAAGCCTTTGTCAAGACACCTTCCAAACATTGTTCAAAACATGTGCGACGACTCAATGGAAAATTGGAAGCCTTGAACAGAATTTTGGCAAAATCCACGTACCGTCGCTATCAATCATTAAAACTTTGAAAAATTGCTTACACAAGAATAACTTCAAATGAATGGACAAGATCCTACGATCCTTCCAAGAAATGAAGCATCACGTCTACCCACTTTAATGACTTCACATGCAATTATGCAAAATGATGAGGCCTGCATTGAAGGGTTTTTTTTTTTATTTGTGATTTCACTGTGGTCAAAAGAGAGTAAAGCTTTTGAGGTAAAAAAATTACCATACACTCATTTTTTTAAGTAATCTTTATTATAATTAATAAATAACTTTATCTGACACGCGTTGATCCACGGATACCGTCAAGTACAGGGATTATGGTTCACCGTCTTCTGGTTTCATCAATAGAGGAGCTGAATCAGGGAAAATGAATTGTTATAAGAAATTGATTTGGAAAATTTTTAAAAAATTATTTAAAATCTAGTATGTCACAAGAACGATAGCTATTTTGTCAATTGAAAAAAAAATGTTAAAGAAATTGATTTGGAAAATTTTATTAAAGAGTTTGTTTCTAAAAAAGCTAGAAAATTAAACCTAATTTAAACAATGTATACAAGTACAAATTTATCAAAAAAGCAATTTTTTTTAACTCAACCAAATATAAACTTTTTTATTTTATTATTGTTGTTTCCAAACCCGGATAAAATAGGAGGGTTTATGACATTAGCTTTGTCTCGCTTTGGGCCACCAATATGATTGAGCCGCCCCCGGAGCAGATGACAAGTATTTTTTTAATGATTGGAGTGCTTGTTCATGTTTTTCTTCCCTCTCGGATCTCGTGTTCTTCTTTAGGATTGCGTAGAAATCTTTGCACCTTCCTAAAGATCTTGATATGAATTTGTTGAGCGTTGCTACTCTGACATTTAGTCTCTGGACATTCTTGGTGTTTCCTGAGGATTTAAGATTAATAGTCGCTTTGATTTGTTCAGGACTAGCCTCTATCCCCCTCTTGCTTACCATCTAGCCCAAGAATTATCTTACCCCCACTCTGAAGTGACATTTGGAGGGATCCAGCTTCACGTTGTACTAGTCCAGGATATAAAATGCATATGTGAGATCCCTAAGATTATCCTCAGCATTCTTTGACTTTACCACCATGTCTTCTATGTACACCTCCATGGTGTCCACTGGTCCAAGATATCATGTTCACTAGCTTCTAGTATGTAGCACATACATTTTTTAAACCAAAGGGCATAGCAATATAACAATAAATATCGGTTGGGGTCATAAATGCGGTATCCTCTTGTTCTGAGGGTTCCATCTAAATTTGTTGGAAACCTGATGAGGCATCCAAGAATGTCAGCATTTCGTGGACTACTGTGGCGTCGACTATTGAGTCAATGAGTGGTAGTGGAAAAGGATCTTTGGTACATACTTTGTTCAAGTCAGTAAAGTCCACACAGACTCTCGATTTCCCATTTTTCTTCTAGACCACCACCACATTAGCTAGCCACCTTGTGAATTTCACTTCCCCTATCATTCCCGCTTTCAACAACCTTTCACCCTCTTCCTGGATAGTTATATTCTTTTCTGATGCAAATTTCCTTCCTTTTTGGTGTATATACCTGAAACTATTAATAATACCCAATATATTTGTAATAATATCTTTAGAGATACCTGTCATGTCTTCATGTTTCTAGGTTGAGGTTCTGCCTTTTCGTCACTCTACAAGACATTATTCAATATCCTTGGGGATATTGGTTCCAACAAGTACCTTGACGCCAGGATCCACCGTACTTAGGGATATTTCTTTAACACCTTGCTCTTTGGTCTCTATGACGTCTCAGGCTTTTTTCTTTAATTGCAATGCTTACCTGGTTTTGGCGGAGGCTTTCTTGCTGATCACTGTTAATATTCACTACCCCCCAGGGGGTTGGCATCTTGACATATTGATGGTATGTTAAGAGTACCACCTTCATGTCATGTATCCGAGGCCTTCCTAAAATGATATTATAGCAAAACAAAAAATCTATTACACAAAAATTTTGTATAGCATTTACCCTTCGATATATATTAGTAGTTTTATTTCTCTAAATGTGCTTTTAACTTCTCCGCTGAATCCCACCAGCACTAAAGATTTTGAGATAATTTCAGAATATGGGATCCCCATTCTCTTCAGGACTTCATACTGAATGATGTTTACCGAACTTCCTCCGTCGATTAGTATCCTACGGATGAAATGGTTTGCAACGTACAGTGTGATCACTAGGACATCACGATCAGGATCCTGTACGTCATTTATGTCCTCTTCGTCAAAAGAGCTCACTTTCTATTCAGTCAGGCTGGAGGTCTTAGTAGGCATGTCCCCTTTCTCTTTATTTGCTTCTTTGTGTTCCTTTTGGCAGCATAGTAAGAAGTCCACAAATATCAGATCCACCAGATATAAAACCTATTACCTTAGCGTCCGGTGGCGGGGCTGTTGCAGTTTGCAGGATCCTGCCATAATCTTTAGCTTTTTTTTCCTTCGCCTAGAAACTATTTGAGGTGCACTTTGCTTAACAGATAACTTATCTCTTTTCGCAAAGAAATACAATATTCCATCACATGACCGAAGTCCTCGTGGAAAGCACACCACTTGGACTTGTCATTCCATCATGTGCATTTCTCGAACTTGCAAGGATACATGGATTTTCTCCA
Organism: Smallanthus sonchifolius; assembly: GCA_023525975.1. NCBI lineage: Eukaryota > Viridiplantae > Streptophyta > Magnoliopsida > Asterales > Asteraceae > Smallanthus > Smallanthus sonchifolius. Next base: position 31,593,207 of record CM042040.1, read on the forward strand.
CGATCTTGCGTAGCAAATAGTAAACATGTTGTATCAAGAGAAAAATAGTATTCAGATAGTCTAGGATAGTATTCTTCGTCTTCGTCATCCTCCACGGCATTGTCCCTGTGATTGTCAGGCTTGGAGTAAGACTTGTAAGGAGCGGATTCAGTCTTCCCGTTGGGTTGACTGTAGCTGTTTGGACCATTCATTCTTTGTTGGATCTTTTTGTCATCCTCGACCCTTATGAACCATAGTGCATGGTTCCTAACTTTATCAAGATTCCTACAAGGATTCATGGCGAGGTCTTCGTAGAATTGGGAGTCCTTTTTCAATTCCATCTTGAATGCATGTACTATTGTGGCGACATCAAGGTTTGGAATATCTAAGGATTCTCGGCCGAACTTGATGACATACTCTTAAAGGGATTCTCCGGGATTCTTGGTTATCCTGTTAAAGTCACTTGTTAATCTTTCGAATGTTCTAATGCAAGAAAATTGGTTATTAAACAAGTTGATCAAATGAGCAAATGAAGTTATTAAATAAGGTGGAACATTAAGTAGCCATTTCAACGTTGATCCTATTAAGGTAAGCTTCTTTCAAGTCTAAGGGAATGGGGTTGATTTCCATTCTCTCTCTGTATTGCGCGACGTACTCCTCAGGATCCGTTGTTCCATCATACAACTTCATGTTAAGAGTCTGCAAGCGCTTAGGTATCTCAGCATTACATATCGGCGGAGCAAATCTCGCGATCATGTGACTGCTAGAGGATATCTCTAGTATAGGTTGTACTACACTTGGTACACTAGAGATTATCACTCTTAGCTTCTTCAATTCTTTGGCCATGGATGGAGTGATTCCTGTATCCTGTACAAGTTCATTAGTGTTTGAAAACTAATTAAAGGTGTTACCGATATCGGGATTTCGGAATAATAATCCTCGAGTAAACCAAGATCCTGATTAGTAGTAACTCTAACAGCCGAAGTCGGTCCAACTGTAGTGATTCTAGTTTGCATGGGAATAATAATCCTCGAGTAAACCAAGATCCTGATGTAGTAGAACTCTTTGCACCTTTCTAAGGATCTTGATATGAATTGATTAAGTACTGCTACTCTGCCGGTTAGTGTATGGACATCCTTGGTGTTTGTTAGGGATTTCAGATTAATGATTGCTTCGATTTGCTCTAGACTAGTATCTATTCCTCTTTTAGTTACCTTATAGCCCAAGAACATTCCTGCTCCCACTCTAAAGTGGCATTTGGAAGGATTCAGCTTCATGTTATATTGATCCAGGATATCGAATGCATCTTTGAGATCCCTGAGATGATCCTCACCTTTCTTTGATTTCAATATCATATATTCTATGTAGATCTCCATGGTGTCCCCCAGTTTCTCTTTGAACATCATGTTTTCCATGTTTTGGTATGTTGCACTTGCATTATAACAATAAATACATGTTGGGGTCATGATCGTAGTATCCTCTTGATCTGAGGGTTCCATCTGAATTTGTTGGAATCCTGATGAAGCATCCGTGAATGTTAGCATTCCGTGGCCTGTTGTAGCGTTAACCATTGAGTCAATGTGTGGTAATGGAAAAGGGACTTTGGGACATGCTTTGTTTAAGTCATGAAGTCTACACATACCCCCCTTTCCCGTTTTTCTTTTGAACCACCATCATGTTGGCTAGCCACCTTGGAACTTCACTTCCCTTATCATTCCTGCCTTCAACAATCTTTCAACCTCTTCTTGGATAACAGTATTCCTTTCTAGTGCGAATTTCCTTCTATTTTGGTGTATTGGCCTAAAACTATTATCAACACCCAATATAAGTGTAATAATGTCTTTAGATATACCTGTCATGTCTTCATGTTTCCAGGATAAGGTTGAGGTTTTGCATTTTAGTAACTCTACAAGATCTTGTTCAATATCTTTGGGGATATTGGTTCCTACAAGCACCTTGACATCAGGATCCTCCGTAGTTAGGGATATTTCTTTAACATCTTGATCTTTGGTCTCCAGTACGTCTCATGCTTGTTTCTTTAGTTGCTTTGCTTGCCTAGTTTTCATGGAGGCTTTCATCGAAGAAATGTAGCAATCATTTGCTTCTTGCTGATCGTTGTTGATCTTTACTACCCCCCAAGGGGTTAGCATTTTTACACATTGATGGTACGTTGAGGGTACTACCTTCATATCGTGTATCCAATGCCTTCCTAAATTGATAATATAGCATGACAAAGAATCTATTACACAAACCTTTTGTATAGTATTTACCACTTCGATATATATCGGTAGTTTTATTTCTCCAACTGTGCTTTTAACTTATCCACTGAATCCCACCAGCACTGACGATTTTGAGATAATTTCAGAATTTGGGATCCCCATTCTCTTTAGGACTTCATAGAGAATGATGTTTACCAAACTTCCTCTGCCGATTAGTATCCTACGGATGAAATGGTTTGCAATGTACAGTGTGATCACTAGGCCATCTTGACCAGGGTCCTGTACGTCATTTATGTCCTCTTTGTCAAAAGAGATCACTTTCTTTTCAGTCAGGGTGGACACCTTAGTAGGCTGCCTCTTTCTCTGTCTTTGCTTCTTTGTGTTCCTTTTTGTTGCAGATTAAGAAGTTCACAAACATCAGATCCACAAGATATAAAACCTATTACCTTAGCGCCTGGCGGTGGGGATGTTGCAGTTTGCGGGATCCTGTCATAATCCTTAGCTTTATTTTTTCGTTCGACTAGAAACTCTTTGAGGTTCACTTTGCTTAACATATAGCTTATCTCTTTTCGCAAAGCAATACAATTTTCTGTAACATGACCGATGTCCTCGTGGAAAGCACACCATTTGGATTTATCCTTCTATCCTGTGCACTTCTCAAACTTGCGAGGCTACCTGGCTTTTCTCCATAATCTTGCATAGCAAATAGTAAACCTGTTGTATCAAGAGAAAAAAAGTATTCAGACAACTTAGGATACTCTTTTTTGTCCTCGTCATCCTCCACAACATTTACTTTGTGATTGTCAGGCTTAGAAAAAGGCTTGGATATTTAAGGCTTGAAGGGTGCAGATTCAGTCTTCCGGTTGGGTTGACTGTAACTAGTTGGAGCATCCATCCTTTGCTGGATCTTTTTATCATCCTCGAGCCTTATGAACCTCAATGCTCGGTTCTTGACTTAACCAAGATTCCCCCAAGGATTCATGACAATGTCTTCGTAGAATTGGGAGTCCTTCTTCAGCCCCATTTTGAACGCCTGGACTGCAGTGGCGACATCAAGGTTTGGGATATCAAGGGATTCCTGACCGAACTTGCTAACATAATCTCGAAAGGATTCTCCAGGATATTGAAGTGTCCTGTATAAGTCACTTGTTAATCTTTCGAATGTTCCGCTACAAGAAAATTGGTTATTAAACAACTTGGTCAAATGAGAAAATGAAGTTATTGAATAAGGTGGAACATTAAGTATCCATTTAAAGGTTGATCCTGTTAAAATGGAGACAAAACCCTTAGGATCCGCAGTTCTGTCATACGTCTTCATGTTGGGAGTTTGGAAGCGCTTTGGGATTTCAACATCACATGTCGGCAGAGCGAATCTTGAGATCCTGTGACAGCTTGAGGATATCTCCAGTATAGGTTGGACTACACCTGGCACACTAGATATATAGAGATAAAGACTAATGGCTACAAATCTCTCTAAGTAAAATTGTTACGGACTCCACAATTTTGCAAGTGACTTAAAAGTTGATGCGGATAAGGCTAAGTGCTGCTGATAGTTGTGTTCTCCTGCTGATGAACAACTATGCTATGGATAGCCTTATGTGCTGAAGTTCAAAGTTGCTGCTGATAGGCAAATCATCAGCAACTTTGACTTTGCTACTGACAACTCTACTACAACACTGACACATCTATCATTAGAAGGAATGTTATTGATACAGATGATTAAAGACATAGCTACTACTTCTGAAGTCTCCTGCAATGATTCCTAAGAAGACTTTTGACCTGAACATTACTGTTTGTTGTAGCTTGTCTTTTAGTTGTCTACCAATTGTAGTGTAACTTGTAACTGTCAAAGATCAACGACTTGTGTTTGATCTGATCCTTAGAATCAAGGGTCTGTCTTGATTCTAAGTTCCTATATATTTATTGTATCTTCTTACTTGTACAACTGTGCTTCCTTAGAGTTTTCTTTGTTACTTGTAAACTTTGAAGATTAATACAATTTGCATTTATAAGTATTATCATTGTTTCTTGTTTACATTGCATAGTTGTTATTGTTTCTGCCAATCTCAACTAGAACAGGACCATCTTTTAAACACCGATCCTACAAGTGGTATCAGAGCTTTGGCTTACAGATTAAACAAACTCACACTTGTTTAATCACACTCTGGTTCTGTTCATTACCATCTCTTTGCTAAAAACCATCTATCCAGAAGCATGGCACAAAATACTGGATTCAATGATACTTGAAGCCTCAACAGACCACCAAGACTGGTGTCTGGAGAAGACTATGACATGTCGAAAAACATAATGGAAAGCTTTTTCTGTTATCAAGAATATGGAATGTGGAGATCCATAATGGAAGGTCCCTATTTACCTATGGTGGCATCTGCTAATTTTGGAGGTCCATCTGTCCCTAAAGAAGCTTCAAAGTACTCTGAAGAAGACATCAAGAAGATGGAGGTGGATTTTAAAGCCTTAGGAGCCATACAGATGTGCTTGCCAAATGAAGTTTTTCATAACTTCAGAGAGTACAAGACTGCCAAGGAGCTATGGGAAGCTCTTGAAAAGATGTTTGCTGGATCAGAAGAGGTGAAGGAGAACAAAAGAGGTATCTTGAAGAAACGATATGAAAACTTTGTCTGCAAAGATGGTGAGTCTCTTACTACTTTGTACAATAGGTACACCTATCTAGTGGGAGAGCTAAAGTGCTATAAAGTAAAGCTGGATAATGAGGATATTCTCCAAAATTTCATCAGATCATTGCCAAGTTGCTGGACACTCTACACGGTGTCAATCAGAAGAACAGAAAACCTGAAGACTCTACAGATGACTGAGCTGTTTGGTATGCTAAAAACTTATGAATTAGAAATGATTCAAGCCAAAGAAAGAAGTTCAGGTCATTCAACAGTCTCATCATCCGCCACCACTTCTTCTGCACTGCACTCTGACCACTCAGTTCCTAGTTCCAGTAACTACTATCCTCCCATTTTTACCCATTCCCAAACTCCCAACTCACAATCAAACAACTCACCATTTCTCCTTGAAGCCCCACCTCAAACAACCATTGCTGCTTTTGTCTCTGAAAACCCAAGTAACATGTCATTTATCAAAGAAGATCCAGAGTGTTTTTTGTCACACCCCAACCGGCGACGGAATACGTCGGGACGGGACATGTAGACTGTTCAAAAGCTCAAGGTTTGCTAAAGTTTAAATAATTAAACATCCAATTTCATGTCACAAATAAACATAAATCCAACGTTACAAGGAAAATGGAAATACATAAATAGTCTCATTAATTTAAATTCTAGGCCATCGGTCCTAAGTGAAGCATCTTGCACTTATTCTCAAGCATTAGTACCTGAAACATGATGAAAACGAGGTCAACTAAAAGTTGGTGAGCATACATAGGTTTTGACACATAACCAAGTTTAAAGTATTTTATACAATTCATACGATACACGTGTATAAGGCATTTATGGAGAATCTATAGTTAAACTAGGTGTGTACAATGAAACCTTGTGACTGAGGCATAACACGCAGGTTACCCTAATGTAAAGTCGGTAACAAACACCCTAACCGGGTGGGTTTGTCAGACTCAATAGATCTATCAATGTTAACCGTTGGCTTGTACGGAGTTAATGATTGTACTAAAGTCATGTATATTTAGTCTTAACTCATAGCATTCAAGCATAAAGCACATAACACATAATATCATATTATTGAATTGTATTTTAAGTCTATGCAAAAAGTTTTAAAAGTAAATCATGTTTCACCCCAAAAGTACAAAATAAAAAGGGGCTATGTAAACTCACTTGAATCAAGAGTGTAGCTAACACACGAGTCTATGTGGCAAAACGATCCTTGTAACTCACCACGTTAACCTAGTGTATAATGTGTATTGAGTTAATAGTGTGTACAAAACTCTATGTCTAAGTCTAGGGTTCAACGAGTTTTGATGTGTGTGGGTTGGTACAAATAGATTTGTGTTATTTTATGTTAAGGAATACTATGTTTAAATACAAATTTAATGCGTATTATGAGTTCAAGGTATACATGTATGAACTTAATAGTCACTGACGTAGTGTTGGATTTAAATAAATAAATAATTTTATTTATTTAATTGTGAAAAATATGCTAAAATAAATATCATGTGAATATATATTTATGTTTAGAAAATGAACTTTGGTTTATGTAGATAGTGCTTAAAATAAATAACTAATTTCATTTATTTAAATAGATTAAATAAATAAATAATTTTTATTTATTTATTAGTGAAAATATGTTAAAATATATGGATGTAAATATATGTTTAGAAATTCTACTTATGTGATTAGTGTTTAATTTAAATAAATAAAATAAATAACTAATTTCATTTATTTAAATAGATTAAATAAATAAATAATTTTTATTTATTTATTTATGAAAATATGCTAAAATATATGGATGTAAATATATGTTTAGAAATTCTACTTATGTGATTTGTGTTTAATTTAAATAAATAAAATAAACTAATTTTATTTATTTAAATAGAAATAAATAAATAAATAGTTTTTATTCATTTATTTATGAAAATATGTTAAAATATATGGATGTAAATAGATGTTTAGAAATTCTACTTATGTGATTAGTGTTTAGTTTAAATAAATAAAATAAATAACTAATTTCATTTATTTAAATAGATTAAATAAATAAATAATTTTTATTTATTTATTTGTGAAAATATGTTAAAATATATGGATGTAAATATATGTTTAGAAATAAATTTTTAGGTATTTAAAGTTTTTGTTTTAAAGTTCAATGTGTAATTTTAACCATTTAATTTGGATTAAAATCTGAATTTTTATAGGAATTTATAAATTCTGGTTTTATTCTGTTATAAATATCTTAAGGTTTATAAAAATATTTTTTTATAAAATTTTCGGGTTTTAAAAACGGTTTTAAAAATTAAAACAGGCCACTCGGCTCGAACCCGGGTGGCTTCTGTACCAGGCATTCGTCTCAACCACCGGACCAGGGGGCTAACCCGTGTTATGGACTGGCTTCGATTTGTTTGTAGCCAGTTCGGTTCAAGAGCCGGGTCTGGTTTTGAGTCACGCTCAAAAAGGCTGGCCGGACATGGGTCGTGGGTTTCGAACTCACACCATTTGGTCCGATGGCGCAATGACATAGCCAGTCGGACCAGATGGTTTCACTGATTAAATATGAATTCTGATAAACTAAATACGTAAAAATAATCGATGGAAATCCCAGAATCAAAATCGTATGAACAGGTTTAGGATTTTGCTAGAAATTGAACTCGATTAGAATTTGTTTTAGGAAATTGATATGGGGCTTTCTTTCGACAGGCAAAAGCGAAACGAATGTTGTAAACCATACCTGAAATGGTTGCGTAACAGGGGCTGACGACTAGACGGACAGGGACGATGTTCTTGGTGTTTAATCGATAAGTAGAGATGGAATGAGACTCAATTGAGGTTTGAGTGAGATTATATAGGGTCGTACGATTGTGCGTGGTAAATTAATTCGTTTAATTTCACCTTTAATGTATGATTCGCTTGCGAGGATTACAGGTGACAGTTGCAAGGTTATTTACGCGTTAATTTGCTGGCAAGAGGATGAATTGGGTCGTAAAATGTGGTTAGATGCACACGAGCTCAGACAAGGAATGATTTCCGGTTAATAATTGCATTTAATTCCTTGATTTGGAAGGGATGTGAACGCGGTTGGACTTTAAGAGGTCAAACCTATTCGAATACGAATTCATCCGCGTAAAAGACTGAATTGGGCTGTTAAATGAGTCAAGGTATGATCGATCATCGATTGTTCAAGTCATGGAAAGCCCACGGGTTCGTTTTAATCGAGATTAGGAGTTGGATCTTGTGGATTTGGCCCTGTTTGACTTTTAAAAGTCAAACCGGTCAATTCTTGATGAACTTGGACTATTTGACTTTCTAAAAGTCAAACACTCATACAACTTAATTTCAAATTATTTAAAAGTTGTTTTTATACAATCTAATTGTTATTTGCTTAGTTGTCAATATTTTATAAAAGAAAAGTTTTTCAAATTTTTATTTTTATTTATTTATTTATTTTTTAAATTACAACTTGTATAATGTTCATCTAATTATAATTAAATATGTATATATATATATATATATAAAGATGTGAATACATTCTTAAAGCTCATAACTTTTATTGATTTAATTATCCTGAAATATATATATATATATACATTTATATTTCTATATAAATATACATATGTATAATAAAATGAGAATGTCATTATTGTATAATTTAAAACAGAATAATATTAGAGAGAAAAAAAATCATGGATGTTACAGTCTCCCCATGTTATGGGAATTTCGTCCCGAAATTCAACTAATTGAGGCTACTGAACCAGAAAAAGGTGTGGATATTTAAGCTTCATTTGATCCTCATGTTCCCAAGTGAACTCAGGACCACGCTTAGAATCCCAACGAACTTTGACAATAGGAATACGGCTTCGCTTGAGTTGCTTGACCTCACGACCCATGATCTCTACCGGTTTCTCAACGAAGTGCATCGTGTCATCAATGCGCACATCGTCAAGAGGTATATGGAGGTTCTCATCAGTAAGACATTTCTTTAGGTTGGACACGTGAAAAGTAGGATGTACATTAGCAAGTGATGGAGGTAATTCGAGTTTGTAAGCCACTTTCCCGATTCTTTCGAGGATCTTGAATGGACCCACATAGCGGGGTGCTAGTTTACCCTTCTTCCCGAAGCGAATCATCCCCTTCCAAGGGGATACCTTTAGAAGTACAAGATCACCGACTTGAAATTCCAAGGGTTTACATCTCTTGTCTGCATAGCTCTTTTGCCGACTCCTTGCTACTTGAATGTTGTTGCGGATCTGAAGGATCTTGTCGGATGTTTCTTGGATTAATTCGGGACCGGTGATTTGTGTTTCACCAATCTCGTTCCAACAGATAGGAGAGCGACACTTCCGACCGTTGAGATCTTCAAATGGAGCCATGTTGATGCTTGTGTGGTAGCTATTGTTGTAAGAGAACTCAATGAGGGATAGATGTGAATCCCAATTGCCACCAAAATCAATTACGCAAGCTCTAAGCATGTCCTCAAGATTTTGTATTGTACGCTCGGTCTGACCATCAGTTTGGGGATGGTAAGTCGTGCTTAAATCCAAGCGTGTACCAAGAGCAGTTTGGAGAGATTGCCAAAAGCGGGAGGTGAATCGAGCATCTCTATCGGAGATTATGTTTAATGGAACGCCGTGACGGCTCACGATGTCGTCAATGTAAATTTGGGCCAATTTCCTAACCCGATAGTCTTCACGGATGGGTAAGAAATGAGCAGATTTGGTGAGGCGGTCAATGATCACCCAAATGCTATCATAGCCACTTGAGGTGCGAGGGAGTTTGGTAATGAAATCCATAGCTAAGTTTTCCTATTTCCATACAGGGATTTCAGGTTGTTCAAGCAAACCAGAAGGACGTTGATGTTCAGCTTTGAGTTTGGAACAAGTTAGACATTTTGCAACATAAAGTGCAATGTCTTTCTTCATTCCGGGCCACCAGTATTGTTGGTGAAGACCCTTGTACATTTTATCAGCCCTGGGATGGACGGAGTAACGAGTTTTGTGTGCCTCGTTCATAAGGACTGCGCGAAGGTCATCACGATCGGGGACCCAGATACAATTCAAGTAATAGAGAAGGCCGTTAGGTTTGGTTTCTAATAGGAGTTCAACACCACATGACATTTCGTTATACAGATTACCCTCGGTGACTGAGACGTGTTGAGCTTCTAAGATGCGATTTTGAATATCGGTTTGAATTCTAACACAATAAAGCATAACGTGGTCCTTACGACTCAAGGCATCGGCCACAACATTTGCTTTACCGGGATGGTATCGAATCTCGCAGTCGTAGTCGTTAAGGAGCTCGACCCAACGTCGTTCCCTCATGTTGAGTTCTTTTTGGTTGAAGATGTGTTGGAGACTTTTGTGGTCAGTGAACACCACACATTTCGTGCCATAGAGATAATGTCTCAAAATCTTTAATGCGAAGACGACCGCACCCAACTCAAGATCGTGCGTCGTATAATTCTTTTCGTGAACTTTTAGTTGTCTTGATGCATAAGCGATCACCTTGCCCCGTTGCATGAGAACACAACCGAGACCTTGGTTTGATGCATCGCAGTAGACAACCAGATCATCATTGCCATCAGGAAGAGTGAGAATATGAGCATTGCATAATTTTTGCTTAAGGAGTTGGAAGGCTTCCTCTTGCTTTGGTCCCCACTCGTAGTGTTTACCCTTGTGGGTCAAGGCCGTGAGAGGGACAACAATCTTGGAAAAGTTTGAGATGAAACGGCGGTAATAACCAGCAAGACAAAGAAACAAACGAACTTCGGTAGGGGTCTTAGGGGTACTCCAATTCTTAACGGCTTCGATCTTTGCGGGATCAACATGAATTCCCTTTTCGTTGACAATATGACCCAAAAATTGAACTTTCTTTAGCCAAAATTCACACTTGGAGAACTTAGCATATAGTTGTTCTTTTCTTAAAAGGTCTAAAACCAACTTAAGGTGTTGTTAATGATCTGATTTGGTCTTGGAGTAGATCAAGATGTCATCAATAAAAACGATCACAAATTTATCTAGGTATGATTTGCATACGCGATTCATGAGATCCATGAAAACCGCGGGGGCATTGGTTAGCCCAAAAGGCATAACCATAAATTCGTAGTGACCGTATCTTATACGAAAGGCAGTCTTTGGAATATCCTCCTCTTGCACACGAAGTTGGTGATATCCGGATCGAAGATCAACCTTCGAGAAGTAAGTGGAACCTTGGAGTTGATCAAAGAGATCATCAATCCTAGGCAAAGGGTAACGGTTCTTGATGGTAAGTTTGTTGAGTTCGCGGTAGTCAATACACATCCGGAATGAGCCATCTTTCTTCTTCAAGAATAGGACGGGTGCACCCCATGGTGAATGACTGGGATGAATGAAACCTTTATCGGAAAGTTCTTGAAGCTGACTTACAAGTTCTTGCATTTCAGAAGGTGCTAGGCGGTATGGAGCTTTAGCCACAGGATTAGCTTCGGGTACAAGGTCGATACGAAACTCGACTTGACGAACGGGTGGAAGACCGAATAGATCTTCAAGAAATACTTTGGGAAAGTCACAAATGATGGGGATGTCTTGAATGCTCTTCTCTTGGTCCTTCTATTGAACGATATGGGCTAGAAAGGCCACATACTTCTTCTGTAAGTACTTTCGGGCCGTAGTGCACGACATGAGCTTAAGCCCACTACATGGTTTCTCACCAAAGACTTTTAATGTATCACCCGAGGGGAGAGGGATTCGGATGCACTTATCGAAACAAACGACTTCGGCATTATGACTAGATAGCCAATCCATGCCTATTATGATGTCAAAGCTTCCTAGTTGCATAGGTATAAGGTTGACGGGAAAGGAATGTTCATTAAGTTCGATGAAACAATCGCGGATAATGGAGTCAATGACGATGGGGTTTCCATCCGCTACTTCAACGGTAAACATTTTCTCTAACTTAGTTCGGGTTTTAGCAAGCAAAGGTTCAAAATTAAGTGAAACAAAACTCTTATCGGCACCGGTATCAAAAAGTATGGAAGCATATTGGGTATTTAGCGAGGAACGTACCGTTGACCACATCATTGTTGGCCTAGGCTTCATTAGCATTTATGTTGAAAGCACGACCTCTAGCTCCACCTTGATTAGAGTTGGTAAGTTTTGGGCATCGGTTTCGGAAGTGGTTTGGGTTCCCACATTCAAAGCAAGCATTCCCATTAGTGATAGTTGGAACCCCTTTGTTTCCCTGGTTGGCTGTATTGCCGAGTGGTTTGATTCTGCAGGTGTTGGCTAAATGCCCATATCTTCCACAGCTGGCACATGTCCGACACGGTAGGTTTGCGAAATGATGGTAATTGCATGTGTTGCACAAAGGGCTGCTGCCCACATAATGTTTCTTGGCTAAATTTTGAGTCATAGGAGCAACCTGATTGACTGGGGCAGCTGGGGTAACAACAGCAAAGTTCCTAGTCTTTCGTTTCTTGTTGTTGAAGAAAGGTTCGAGTTTGATCCCTTTGGAGGGCTCAGAAGGTGTTGCCGTGTCTAGGACTTTCTTGGCACCCTTCCTTGTTAGCGTAACCGCGTTTACATGGTTATCGGTTAATGTGGCGGATAGGCGGATGGCATCTTCAAGGGTAGCTGGGTTCCTCCCCAAAACAGTCTCTTGAATCTTCATCGGCAGACCACCGATGTACTTTTCAATACCCCGAGCCAAAGGTGTGACCATATGAGGTACTAGAAGACTTAGCTCATGGAAACGCGTAGTGTAGGCTAAACTTTCACCACTATCTTGGGCAAGATCCCAAAATTCGGCCTCTAACTTCTTCATTTCATTGCGAGGACAGAACTCCTCGGTCATGAGTCGTTTGACCTCATCCCATGGCAAGGCCATTGTCACATCTATGCCCCTATTCTTCTTTTAACCATTCCACCAAGTGAGCGCTCGCTTTTGGAAGACGCTGGTGGCATAGCGGACCCGGAGGTTGTCGGGACAATCGCTGTTGAGAAAAGTTCTTTCAATGCTCTCGAACCATTGCAAAAGACCCGTGGCTCCTTCAGTGCCATAAAACTTAGTGGGGTTGCACGAGTTAAAGTGCTTGAAAGTACATTGTGGTGGGTTGGCACCACCACCCCCATTAGTTCCGTGGGTACCACTAATGGCTCCATTAGCTTGGGTGAGTTGAGTTACAAGTTGTGCAAGGATAGCAGCAATGTCGGTGTTGTTGTTGGTCACGGTAGCACGACGGGGAGGCATTCTACAGATTTGCACAAGACAAGAAAAGATGTAAGAACTTATGAAAGTTGGTTGAATTTAAAAGGGAACAAAATAATAGATGGAATAGTAAATCATAGTTTGGATTGTACTCAAATAGTGACATAATCACTTGAATACTATGACACATTAAGGTTAATTAAACTCATATAATTTTCAAGGAGACGTGCTTTAGCCTATAAGTAAACACGCATTCCGGGAATTCCCAGAAAAGCATACGGGTCCCTCGGTTGATTGCGATTTATACGAAATGCTTTCTTAGACAGAAAACCCAGAATACAGGTGTCACCCTTCCAGATTGCACGTGTCATCTAATAATTAACAAAGTTTAAAACCTCAACGAGGAAGTAAAGAAATTCTATAGATTTAAATTCATGAAGTTTCCACATGCTATGATGATGATGATAGAGAAGTAGGTAAGAAGGTTATGAGGCTTAGGGTATGGGTAGGGATATTGTTTATTTAATTTATTATTTAAGTATATTCTAATAATTCATGAATTTTAACAACTAAGTATCAAAATATAATAAGCAAGTAACACATAGCATGTAGCATATCATATAATCATAGAGCATGGTAATTAATGGGTGCCCTAAGGTTATCGTCTAGGTCAAAGGTGTCTAATAACCTAATTCCCTATAACCAATGCTCTAATACCAATTTGTCACACCCCAACCGGCGGCGGAATACGTCGGGGCGGGACATGTAGACTGTTCAAAAGCTCAAGGTTTGCTAAAGTTTAAATAATTAAACATCCAATTCATGTCACAAATAAACATAAATCCAACGTTACAAGGAAAATGGAAATACATAAATAGTCTCATTAATTTAAATTCTAGGCCATCGGTCCTAAGTGAAGCATCTTGCACTTATTCTCAAGCATTAGTACCTGAAACATGATGAAAACGAGGTCAACTAAAAGTTGGTGAGCATACATAGGTTTTGACACATAACCAAGTTTAAAGTATTTTATACAATTCATACGATACACGTGTATAAGGCATTTATGGAGAATTTATAGTTAAACTAGGTGTGTACAATCAAACCTTGTGACTGAGGCATAACACGCAGGTTACCCTAATGTAAAGTCGGTAACAAACACCCTAACCGGGTGGGTTTGTCAGACTCAATAGATCTATCAATGTTAACTGTTGGCTTGTACGGAGTTAATGATTGTACTAAAGTCATGTATATGTAGTCTTAACTCATAGCATTCAAGCATAAAGCACATAACACATAATATCATATTATTGAATTGTATTTTAAGTCTATGCAAAAAGTTTCAAAAGTAAATCATGTTTCACCCCAAAAGTACAAAATAAAAAGGGGCTATGTACACTCACTTGAATCAAGAGTGTAGCTAACACGCGAGTCTATGTGGCAAAACGATCCTTGTAACTCACCACGTTAACCTAATGTATAATGTGTATTGAGTTAATAGTGTGTACAAAAGTCTATGTCTAAGTCTAGGGTTCAACAAGTTTTGATGTGTGTGGGTTGGCACAAATAGATTTGTGTTATTTTATGTAAAGGAATACTATGTTTAAATACGAATTTAATGCGTATTATGAGTTCAAGGTATACATGTACGAAGTTAATAGTCATTGACGTAGGGTTGGATTTAAATAAATAAATAATTTTATTTATTTAATTGTGAAAAATATGCTAAAATATATATCATGTAAATATATATTTATGTTTAGAAAATGAACTTTGGTTTATGTAGATTGTGTTTAAAATAAATAAATAATTTTATTTATTTAAATAGATTAAATAAATAAATAATTTTTATTTATTTATTTGTGAAAATATGTTAAAATATATGGATGTAAATATATGTTTAGAAATTCTACTTATGTGATTAGTATTTAGTTTAAATAAATAAAATAAATAACTAATTTCATTTATTTAAATAGATTAATAAATAAATAGTTTTTATTTATTTATTTGTGAAAATATGCTAAAATATATGGATGTAAATATATGTTTAGAAATTCTATTTATGTGATTTGTGTTTAATTTAAATAAATAAAATAATAACTAATTTCATTTATTTAAATAGAAATAAATAAATAAATAAATAGTTTTTATTTATTTATTTGTGAAAATATGTTAAAATATATGGATGTAAATATATGTTTAGAAATTCAACTTATGTGATTAGTGTTTAGTTTAAATAAATAAAATAAATAACTAACTTCATTTATTTAAATAGATTAAATAAATAAATAATTTTTATTTATTTATTTGTGAAAATATGTTAAAATATATGGATGTAAATATATGTTTAGAAATAAATTTTTAGGTATTTAAAGTTTTTGTTTTAAAGTTCAATGTGTAATTTTAACCATTTAATTTGGATTAAAATCTGATTTTTTATTGGAATTTATAAATTCTGGTTTTATTCTGTTATAAATATCTTAAGGTTTATAAAAATATTTTTTTATAATATTTCCGGGTTTTAAAAATTAAAACAGTATTCGTCTCAACCACCGGACCCGGGGGCTAACCCGTGTTATGGACTGGCTTCGATTTGTATGTAGCCAGTTCGGTTCAAGAGCCGGGTCTGGTTTTGAGTCACGAGCAAAAAAGGCTGGCCGGACATGGGCCGTGGGTTTCGAACCCAGACCATTTGGTCCGATGGCGCAATGACATAGCCAGTCGGACCAGATGGTTTCGCTGATTAAATTTGAATTCCGATAAACTAAATACGTAAAAATAATCGATCGAAATCCCCGAATCAAAATCGTATGAACAGGTTTAGGATTTTGCTAGAAATTGAACTCGATTAGAATTTGTTTTAGGAAATTGATATGGGGCTTTCGATCGACAGGCAAAAGCGAAACGAATGCTGTAAACCATACCTGAAATGGTTGCGTAACAGGGGCTGACGACTAGACAGACAGGGACGCTGTTCTTGGTGTTTAATCGATAAGCAGAGATGGAATGAGACTCAATTGAGGTTTGAGTGAGATTATATAGGGTCGTGCGATTGTGCGTGGTAAATTAATTCATTTAATTTCACCTTTAATGTATGATTCGCTTGCTAGGATTACGGGTGACAGTTGCAAGGTTATTTACGCGTTAATTCGCTGGCAAGGGGATGAATTGGGTCGTAAAATGTGGTTAGATACACACGAGCTCAGACAAGGAATGATTTCCGGTTAATAATTGCATTTAATTCCTTGATTTGGAAGGGATGTGAACGCGGTTGGACTTTAAGAGGTCAAACCTATTCGAATTCGAATTCATCCGCGTAAAAGACTGAATTGGGCTGTTAAATGTGTCAGGGTATGATCGATCATCGATTGTTCAAGTCATGGTAAGCCCACGGGTTCGTTTTGATCGAGATTAGGAGTTGGATCTTGTGGATTTGGCCCTATTTGACTTTTAAAAGTCAAACCGGTCAATTCTTGATGAACTTGGACTATTTGACTTTCTAAAAGTCAAACACTCATACAACTTAATTTCAAATTATTTAAAAGTTGTTTTTATACAATCTAATTATTATTTTTTTAGTTGTCAATATTTTATAAAAGAAAAGGTTTCCAATTTTTTTTTTTTTTTTTTAAATTACAACTTGTATAATGTTCATCTAATTATAATTAAATATATATATATATATATAAAGATGTGAATACATTCTTAAAGCTGATAACTTTTATTGATTTAATTATCCTGAAAAAAAAAATATATATATATATATATATATACATTTATATTTCTATATAAATATACATACGTATAATAAAATGAGAATGTCATTATTGTATAATTTAAAACAGAATAATATTAGAGAGAGAAAAAATCATGGATGTTACATTTTCATCTTGATGATTTGGAAGAAATGGACATACAACACTCTTATCCCATGTTATCTATCCGAGCTAAACGGTTCTACTCAATAACCGGAAGACCCATTCCAAGCAACAACTCTAACACTAGAGTTGGATTGGACAAAAGCTAGCTCAGATGATACAACTGCAACCAACTTGGTCATTTTTCTAGAGAATGCAAGGCACCAAAGGCAAACCCAGTTGTTTCACAACCAAGACAAGCCCATCAAGGTCAAGCAAGTCAAGGTAACACCCCTCCTGCTCAAACTGCAGCTTGTGCAGCTATTGGAATAGCTGATTTTGACTGGAGCTTTCAGTATAAGGATCTTCCTACCAACAACCAAGCACTAATGGAAGACACAACAGAGATATCACCTCAGGTATATGAACATCTCTGTGTTTTCAAGCTTGTATTGATAAGGTTCTAGGATACAGAAAGCATAACCAAAACCTTATAGATCAAAATGAAGAGTTTCACCAAATGAAATCTGAATTCAAAAAGGTTGAAAACAGTAACAAAGAAAATATTAAATGTCTAAAGAAAGAGATTCCATCAATAAAACATGAACAAATAAATCTTGAAGCTCAGATTGATGATCTATTGGTTAAGTTAAAAACTATAAGAGCTGAGTTGGCAGACCAAAAGGTCCATGTTGACAAGTATGAGTTTGCATTGCAAAGACTTTTGGATGCTTAAATTAATGAAAAGGTGACTGCTGGACTTGGGTTTCAAGCTAAAAAGCCCTATAATGTTGTACATCCACCTTCTGATTATGTAGCCATCCATGAACCTGTAACACCCCCAAATTTATTCACTTAATAAATAAATAAATAAATTAGGGTTGCAACGACCGGTAACATTACACAACAACGGAAGCAATAATAATATTTCTAAAGTGAAGAATACCATTACAAGACTAAAATGAAATAGTGCATTAGCCTAGATACATATAGGTCAAAATAGACTTGAAGTTTGACGACCATACGTCTTCGGCTTCTAAGGTCTTAATCCAAATGGTTAACCTATTCCAACCGTGTCGTATGAATTACCTGAAAAACATGCTCAAAAATGTCAACGCAATGTTGGTGAGTTCACAGGTTTTAAATGAATACAATTGGCAAAACCATATGTACGAAATCGTTTGGCAAAAACCTTTTGCACGAAAGTGATTAACAAAACTGAATGTACAGGTACTATTGGCAAAATCCTTTGCTCGAAATTCACTGGCAAGACCATTGAAACGTAAACCATTGGCAAAACCCATTTCTTGAAATTGACTGACAAAACCATTAGTACGTATACAATTGGCAAAATCATTTGCTCGAAATTTACTTTATGCATATGATAAACAAAACAAGTTGGCCGTGTCTAGCTAGCACAAACGAATTATGTGATGTATAAGACTATAACCAAACCTTTAACGAATTCTAGAGTTTGCCCCAGCCCATTGTCCCTTTAAACAATGAGAACAGACAAGACCTAATATGCAATCATTTGACCTTGCTGGTCGGGCTAGCGTGACTAACCATGGCTGGGGGTGTCAACCCGAATAGTACGATTCATATCGATCTACGGCTAAGTCCATAGCTAATGGTTATAGTTTGAAATACCGAGGACCTTTTAGTGTTAGCTCATGCTCACAAGGGAATCAGATGCTTGTTTCTCGTTTTCTAGTTATCATACCGTTTGAAATTAACATGTTTTTTCCCCAAAATAGAAAACAATAAAAAGGGGCCGTGAAACTCACATTGTGAAGTGTCAGGAACACTAATGTCCTTGAGATAGCAATGAAAACCAATGTCTACATGATAGCCACATATTGCATCATATTCGAGTCCAACGATAAATGTAGGCACTTAATGAGTTTTATAGACTAACCCTAATAATGTAAAGCTAGTCTAAACTCGAATTGAGTTATCATGCGTGCGATTGAACTATGTTGTCGACTTAACGATTGGTAATAATTATTATTTAGGTTGAGTCGGGATTCTCCAGTTGCCTATATTTTAATGGTCACATTCAAACGTATTAGTTTATCGAGTTCATGGTTGTGCTTTGCATTATGTACTTATAATTTAACAATCACAGTTCTTGTTCGTGATTCTTAACGTATTGTTTGTAACTCAGGGTTTTGATAAAACTGTGTGCAGGTTTTATCATATATTCAAATGAATAACCAAAGTATTCTGTAGGATCGTAAGATTACAAGGTGATTCTATTCTAGTTGATATTGGCGGAAACAATAACAACCAACAAAGTAAACAGGTAAACAGCAAGAATACTGATAAATGCACTGTTGTATTAAACTTCTGAGATTACAAGTTTACAAGTAAAATACTATCAAGAAGCACTATGAACGCACAGCAAGCACATGGCACTTTTAAAAGGCACACTTACTATGAAGTGTTTACACAATATATATAGTAACTTAGAATCAAGACAGACCCTTGATTCTAAGGATCAGATCTAACACAAGCCGTTGATCTTGTTTATTAATCTAAATTACACGCAAAGGCTAATCTAGATAACTTTGCTGAAACGTCTTCTTAGGCATCATTGTTTCCATGCTTGGAGACGCGCGTTATTGTCCTTTATTGGTTGCACCACTGAGGTTCCTTCTGCTTGGAGTGTAGCAGTTGCTTTTGCAGAAAGGTGTCAGAGGCGCTTCACATGGGTAGTCAGCTGCAACGTTTGGTCTTCAGTGAATAAAGCTATCAGCAGCAGAGATGAGTTGAATGCTGCTGATAAGACTATCAGCAGCAACAAGTGTTGAATGTTGCTGATAAGCCTATCAGCAGCAACAAGTGTTGAATGCTGCTGATAAGCCTATCAGCAGCTACAAGTGTTGAGTGCTGCTGATATGCCTATCAGCAGCAACAAGTGTTGAATGCTGCTGATAAGCCTATCAGCAGCAACAAGTGTTGAATGCTGCTGATAAGCCTATCAGCAGCAACAAGTGTTGAGTGCTGCTGATATGCCTATCAGCAGCAACAATTGTTGAATGCTGCTGATATGCCTATCAGCAGCAACAAGTGTTGAATGCTGCTGATAAGCCTATCAGTAGCATTTGTACTTAGAATAATTTGGTAGCAATCAGTCTTTGGTTCTACAAACTCCCCCTAGACTAATGCAACCAAAATTCTTCTAATCACTTTGCTGCTGAAGCTTTTGCATGTGGCTGACTATCCTTTCAACCTCATAGCCTCTTGGATCCTTGCTGGGATTGTTCAGTGGAAGTTCAGACAGAGTCTTGATGTCTTTGTGTGGCAGTTTGTAGATTGCTTTGCTTGAACATCTCATCTGCTGCTTTTTTACATCAATCAGAGTGAACTCATCCAAATCAGCATTTTAGGACCAAGATACAAATGGAGAGTGAGACTTGAGTGGTTTGATATTCATGATCACATCTTTGCTAGGGTTGAAGTAGTGTCTGATTGCTAGCATAAGATGTTTCCCACTCTCGTTTGCAGGCTCATGAGCTTCACCCAGCTCTAAAATTCTTCTAAGGTCTGAATTTGGTAGTTGCAGAACCTCATCAACAGACCTGTATGTAGATCTTCTTCTTTCAGTTCTCCCCCTGAAGATCTCAAACCTGTGATCCTGTGGATTGTAGACCCATTCAACTATGTCTCTTGAGTCTTCAGGTTCATATGGGGATTTGGATTTCTTCAAGGGAGGCTGTTGATGAGAGGGAGCTGGGTGGGATGATTTGGATTTGTTGGGTGGAGGAGTGGAAGGTTTGGGGAGGAGAGTGGAAGGATGATGGACTGATGAAGAGGTAGGTGAGGGAGAAGGCTTGGGTTTCTTTGTCTTTGGTTTTTCTTCTTCTTTAATAAGTACCCTTTTCTTGGAGCCCTTCTTCCCTAGTCTTTCTTCCTCATCCTTTTTAACTTTGAAGTAGAGGGCTTGCAGGTTCATGAAATTCATGGGACCTAGCCTCTTTCCACTATCTCCTCTAGCCTTAAGGAAGTCAATCATGACCTTCCTTTCTTCATGGGTCCTTTTATTAAAGGCAATGGTCTTCTTGGACTGTAGCTTGGCTTTCTCTTCTTCTTCAGCCTTTTTCTTTCTAGCCAATTGACCTTGCTGACCCATGAAGGCTCTGTAAATCTCTTTGGTTGAAAGTTTCTCAAGGTAGTCTGCATCCTCACCTTGAGAGACTAGAGCCTTTACCCACTCCTCCCTCATTTCTTTAGCTAGTTCAGAATCGGTTATACTGAACTTAGCTTCTTCTTTCTTCTTCTTCTCCAACTCTTCTTCTTCTCTATTGAATTGTTCCTGCAGTTGAAGAGCAAGAGCTGCATCTTGTTCAATCCGGTCAACTGCAGGAATCTTTCTTTTTAGTTCATCCAGCTGTTTAGCATACAGCTGGATGGTTTGTTCTCTTAGGAGAATGGCTGTTTTTCTTTCTTGAGCCTTTTTCAGGTCAGCCATCTCCTCTTCTTCTCTTTTTCTTCTTTTCTCTTCTGTCTCTCTTTTCTCTTTTTGCAACCTCTCTTCATCTTCATCGTTCATGATTCCCTTTCCTTTGTTTACATTGGATGCCTCTGCTTCAGCTTCACTGATCACAACAGCAGATAATGATGCTGCTATTGGGATCTCTGCCTCAGCTTCATTGGTAAGTTGATGGATTGACAAGGGATGATCACTTTCTTCATCAAGTTGATACTCAGGACCTTCTATTTCCCTCAGTTGATCCCTAAGAGAAGATCTTGTGCCAGATGCTGCAAATGTGGCTTCAACTTGTGGAGTATCTGAGTTGGAGTCAGCATCAGAAGTTGACACAGTCTCTTCTTGAGGAATCGGTCCTTGTTTTTCAAGATGGGCTTTGATGATGACCATCATTGCCTGGCTCTCCAGTGAGTTAATATTGCAGATGTTGGCTCTGAGCTGAAAAATCTTGAATAGGAAGTCTGAGGGCAGCTGAAGGATGTTCCTGGTGTTGATGATGAGAGAGGAGCCGTTGCTAAGCAGGAGAGTGTGGTCAAGGGACTTAGTGCTCACCCAACCTAGCACGTCCAAATCCTTGACCAGGAAGGCATACAGGAATCTTCGAAGGCCCAGAACTTCTTCTTCAGTGAGAAGACTGCTCCTTGTTATTTCAAGAATGCTAAGAGTCAGTCTCCTTTCTGCGGCCGCCGAGGATTCAGGATAAGCTACCCGATGTGCTGCTTGTAGGAATCTTTGGAACCTGGGTAGATTATCCTCCATCAGGTCATGGAACCTGCCAATGGCAAGTTCTGCTGAGAGATCTGTTGATGTGTTGATGCAGTTAGTTAAATGCAGATGTAGGACTTGGAGGGCATTGAGAGAGTTCCAGTTCAGCTCTTCTACTCCGCTGAACTCCCATCCAATCCAAAACCTCTCAGATGATCCATCATACCCCCAAGCTAGAATGGAGTCAAATTCTAGCTTCTTTGATGATCTTAATAGTTGGGGGGTTGAGGATTGACCAATGATGGTTGCTGCTTCAGGGATGATGCTGAATGGTGTATTTGGTTGTTCTGTGTCTTCAGTACCATTCAGCATTTCATCGACAGCCCTGACGACCAACTTCCAGTCTTCAGATTTCTCTTCGTCTTCGTTATCTGGGACTGGCAAGTCATGAATTTGGACAAAGGCTGGCTTGAATAGTAAGCTTTGAAGTACAACCTGCTCTTAAATCCAGTCGTCAAGACTGTCTTTATCTTCTTCCATTGAGACCATCTCCCCCTTTTTGGTTGCATCAGTAGACAGGTAGGCATCAGTTTGGGTGCCTACTGATACAAGAGAGGGAGTGGCTAAAGTTGGGCATTGATGGGCTTCATACATAAAGACTTGGTGTCTTAGTTTGGACACTTCAGCCTCTAGCATAGCCACCCTGGCCGTCAATTCCAAGTTATGAAGTTTCAGTCTGTCCTCATCCACAGTTGTGGAATCCTTGGACCCAGATGGGGCCGTAGGCCTCGCCTCAGCATCCCCATCACCCGCGGTTTCTTGGCGCCTGGGATTCCTCTCAGTGAGGGGAGTTTCCAAGGAAACACCCTCGCCATGAGTTGCCGTGGTTGAGGTCTTAAAGATGTTGTCACTGTCCTCCTGGTCAGATGATGGACCAGCAGTAGTGACAGCCTCTTCCACATCCACTCCATCATAACTCCCAGAGTGGACCTTCAAGGGTGAAGAACTTGGGTTTGGTGTTTCGGAAGCAAGACCAATCAGTACCTCCTTGATAGTGGTAGTTGGAGAAGGTACATCACTTTGGTCAGGTTCCTCAACACTTAAGTCAAAAGAAGACAGGAATGGCTCGAAGGGCTGTTCTATGGATCCGGGAAGTGATCCTAATCCTAATAGAGAGACTTTCGAAGGAGTCTCCCTAACAGTGTGGCTTTCCCTTATGATATTCTCACTAGAATGTTGTGATTCTGAGTGAGGGATGTTGGCTTGGGTTTGGGCCTTGGAGGCAAGAGAAGAAGGAGTTCTCTTGCCCCTCTTCCTTGTATATTTGGCTGCAACCGGGGCCATGTGTTCCGGTTGAGCAATCAAACTGGGGGTGAGTAGATTATGTGCCTATACATCCTCAGTAGAATGCACAGGGGTTCGATCAAAGGAAGCAGTAGTTTGAGTTTGTGGCAGTGAGGTGGAGGGTGTGGGATCAGTATCAGCTGGGTTTGCTGAACTGTCACCCTGGGCACTTTGCGTGTTCAACATTGTAGACAACAATGGAACATCGGCCCCTGAGAACTTTGATGAAACTGTTCTCATACTTTGAAAAATATTGTTCTTATGTCCCAAAATTGAGTAGATTCTTGCAGTTTTTGAAAGATCTTGGTGCTCAATGTTGAACACTTCCTGCAAGAATCTTGGGTACATGAAGAACTGTGATTTCACCCCTTCTTGAAGGTTATATCTCAAACCTTCAAGAATGAGGTGAGAAAAATTGAAACCCTCCCCAGTTATCATACCGTGAATTGCCGACACAAGTCCGGAGCTGAGTTGGTTCCAGCCACTCCTCTTCTGGGATATGCATTGGAGAAGAGTGTGGCAGAGATACTTCCATTTGGGACCCATGAGTGCCTTCTCTATCGTATACTCTGTTTGATTCCCAGTGTACCCTATGGATACAAAGGTCCTCATGTATACGTCTCTTGGGTAAGAGGTGGCGTCCCCTTCATCTTGAAGCTTGAGGTGTTGGCGGAGCTTTGCTTCAGTGATGATTATCTCTTTGCCGTCTACTGTTCCTTTGATTTGGGGACTGCCCTGTTCAGTAGAATACACGGCTGAGGTCCAAAAATCTTCCATGTGGGAAGTGTAGATGGTTGGGTTGACTGTTAGGGCATGGAGGATTTTGGACCGACAAAGGAAGTCGATCATATCGTTGAAACCTTCAGATTTCTTGCCCTTTATTAGGCATGCCGTGAGGTTGTAATATGGGGAAAACTTGTCGTTGGGGTTGTTTATGTCTGCACCTGCCATTATAATGGATTTGGAGGGAAGAGAGAAGGGTGTTTGAATGGAGGGATTAATTATGGAGGGCTTTGAATGCTGTGGGGACGGGAGAGAAAGTGATGGGTTTAGGGTTTGAAATTGAATATGAAGAGGTTGTGGGAACGTTTGAAATTGTGATATAACGGCAGACGAAGAAAAAGCAACCTTACTTGTACAGTACAACCTGTTTCACTTTTCATTGTTACAGCTGTAAAGCACTCGAGCAGTCATGGTAAAGACTGAGAGTAGTTTTTACCGCGGTTAAAAGTTAATATAGACTTGTTTTACCCATCAGCAGCAAACTTGGTTGCTGCTTATGGTGTGCTATCCGCTGCAAACTTGGTTGCTGCGGATAGTGAAGTCTTTCAGCAGCAGATTTGGTAGCTGCTGACTGTTGTATTCTTTCCGCAGCAAAAAGGTTGTTGCTGACCGCCTTAAAGCTATCCGCAGGAAACTTGTTCCTGCTGATAACTTAAAGCGATCAGTGGCAAAGACTTTGCTGCTGAAGAGTAAATCTGTCAGCAGTGAAAAAGTGTTGCTGACTATAACCTTTTATTAAGAACAAAAACATAGACATATTTACAAGGAAGGATAAAAATTGAGATATGTCTTATTTAAAGTTCATCATGCCAATTGATTCAACTAGATATCGAAATCTTGCTTCATCAAAAGGTTTAGTGAACAAATCAGCATATTTCTCATTTGTGTGAACCTTGGATAGGACAATTCTCCTTTTCTCAGCTTGATCCCTGATAAAGTGATACCTGATGTCGATGTGCTTAGTCTTGGAATGCTGCACTGGATTATTCGTGATGGAGATTGCACTCATGTTGTCAATGTGAATTGGAGTCTGCATGAAGGTCATTCCATAGTCAAGCATTTGATTTTGGATCCAGATGACCTGTGCACAGCAGCTTGAAGCTGCAATGTATTCTGCTTCAGCTGTTGAAGTAGAGACACATGTTTGCTTTTTGCATTGCCATGAGATGAGCCTTCCTCCAAGAAATTGACATCCCCCAGATGTGGACTTTTTATCCAAGTTACAACCCCCATAGTCACTGTCAGTGTAGGCATAGAGATTGACATTTCCATTCTTTGGATACCATAGCCTAAGTTTTGGAGCTCCCATTAGGTATCTAAGGATCCTTTTGACAGCTTGAAGATGAGACACTTTTGGAGCTGCTTGAAATCTTGCGCAGAGACAAACTGCAAACATGATATCTGGTCTTGAGGCAGTGAGATACATGAGAGAACCTATCATTGCTCTGTACTGATGTTGATCAGTGTCTTGTCCTTCTTTATCCGGAGATAATTGATGGTGCACTTGCATAGGAGTTCTTGCAGCAGAGCAGTCAGCCATTTTGAATCTCTCCAAGATGCTTTTGACATACTTGGATTGGCTTATGAAGATTCCATTTGGTACCTGTTTGACTTGAAGTCCTAAAAAGAAAGTTAGTTCACCCATTGAACTCATTTCAAATTTGGAATGCATTAGAACTTCAAAGTCTTTGCAGAGCTTCTTTCTTGTAGATCCAAAGATAATGTCATCGACATAAATCTGGACCAACAAAATTTCTCCCCCTTCATCTTTGATGAAAAGTGTCTGATCAATGGCCCCCCTTCTGAAGTTGTTGCTAAGTAGATATCCATATAGAGTTTCATACCATGCTCTTGGGGCTTGGTGTAAGCCATAGAGAGCTTTGTCCAGTTTTAAGACTTTATTTGGATGTGCAGGATCCACAAAGCCTGGAGGCTGTTTGACATAGACCTCTTCGCCAATCTTTCCATACAAGAAGGCACTCTTCACATCCATTTGATAGATCATAAAGTTTTTGGATGCAGCATATGCCAGAAAGATTCTGATGGCTTCCAGACGGGCCACAGGAGCAAAGACTTCATCAGAGTCAATGCCTTCTTCTTGAGTGTAGCCTTGAGCTACCAGTCTGGCTTTGTTCTTGATCACGATGCCCCTTTCATCTTGCTTGTTTCTGAAGACCCATCTTGTTCCAATGGCTGTTTGACCAGGTGGAAGATCAACAAGCTTCCAAACATCTTGTCTTTTGAATTGCAGCAACTCTTCCTGCATTGCTTCAATCCAGCTGTTGTGCTTGAGAGCTTCATCAATTTTCTTGGGTTCCACCTGAGATAGAAAGCAAGAGAACAAACAAATGTTGGCTTCATGAGACTTACTTCTTGTCTGGATACCTGTGTGGACTTGGCCAATGATGTTTTCCAGAGGATGCTCTTTGTTTATTCTCTATGCTGGTATCACATCCAGCCGTATTCCCTCTTCAAGATTACTTTGGTTTAGATCAAGATTGTCTTCAGTTGTGAGGAGAGGAGGTTGGAGGTTCTGATCATTGTGTTCCACATTGTCAGCAGTATTAGCATCGGAGGCCTCTTCAGCATGGATTGAGGAGGCTTCATTAAAGGTTTCTTGGTCAGAGAGATTGCTGCTTGTGGTGTTGGAAGTACTGGCTTCACTTGTACCGGCTTCAATAGCTTCTGCCACTGATGGAGGATTAATTTTCATCCTGATGTAGGGACTAGGAAAATCCAGTCTGTAGTCAGTAGAAGAGGTTGAGGCAGAAGATGTTGATTTTGAAGAAGAACACTCCATATTTGAGAAAATGAGAGGCTCAAATATCTGGGTGAAGGAGTCTATATCAAAGAGCTAGTTAGGACCTTTGCCTTGTTCACATATAACATGTTCCCTGCATTCCACATTAGCAGATTCTTCCACGATCCAAGTCCTAGAGTTGAACACTCGGTAGGCCTTTGATTGAGAGGAGTAGCCCACAAAGTAACCTTCATCAGACTTTGCACCGAATTTAGGAAGAACTCCATGTGTGATGAGGATGGTACATGGACATCCAAAGGGCTTCAGGAAGCCAATGTAGGGAACTCTTTTGAGCCATAGTTCATAGGGTGTTTTCTGGAGAGGCTTAACAATAAGGACTCTATTCTGCACATAACAAGCTGTGCTTACTGCTTCTGCCCAGAAAGTAAGGGGCAGCTTTGAGTCAGCCAGCATAGATCTTGCTGATTCAATCAGAGTCCTATTTCTTCTTTCAGCAACCCCATTTTGTTGAGGGGTTCTTGGAGCACTGTATTGCCTTTCAATGCCCTTGCTCTCACAGAAACTGTTCAAGGTGTGATTTTTGAACTCTGTTCCCTGATCACACCTTATGATCTTTACCTTCAGATTGCTTTGATTCTCTACCCTAAGAATATAGGATTTGAGAATCTCAGCAGTTTCATCTTTTGTTCTTCGGAAGAATACCCATGAGAATCTGGAGAAGTCATCAGTTATCACCAGACAGTAGGACTTTTTGCCCATTGACATGACATTCGTAGGACCAAAGAGATCCATATGCAGTAGCTGGAGAGGGGTGTCATTTGTGTTCAATGTCTTGGGCTTGTGGGAACTCTTGTATTGTTTTCCCTTCAAGCAGGCAATGCAGTGATCGTCTAGCTGGAATTCTTTGTCAGGAAGCCCTCTGACAAGATTGTCCTTCACTAATTTATTGATTGTTTTGATGTTAACATGGCTTAACCTCCTGTGCCAAAGAGCGGATTCATCAACTGATGCCTTTGACAGAAAACATGAAACACTACCGGATGGAGTGGCTTCATTCATGTCAAGCACAAATAAGTTGTCCTTTCTACGAGCAGTTAGGAGAATCTTCTCTGGAGAGGGTTTTGATAGACCAGGAGCTAATACAAAACATTCTTTGTCAGTGAAGAGCATCCAATGCTTCTGATCACATACTTGGGAAACACTCATGAGATTGAAGTCAAATTCTTTAACATAGTTGACTCTTTCAATACTCATCCTTTCATTGGACACAGTTCCTTGTCCAGTGATAGATCCACCCTTTGAGTCACTCCCAAAGGCAACATATCCTCCATTGAAATGTCTGAAGTTAGAGAGGATGGACCTGTTGCCTGTCATGTGTCTGGAACAGCCGCTATCTACCACCCAAGTATTGTGTTTGTTGCCTGGCTGTCCCTGCACATGGAAGATATCTAATTAGTGAGAGGATCATTGTAGCATGCAGCATTGTAGAAGATCGTTGCTAATTTGCCATTGTCAGCATGCTTGCAGTCAATGGAACCAATAGTTATGCTTGAAGATTGTTTGGCCTTCCATTGCTGTGTTGGTGGTTTTCTAGCTTTCTTTGCATTGTCAGCAGAAGATGTTGTTGCTGACAATTTTGGCTTATCCGCAGCTGATTTTGCTGCTGAGGGCTTTGCTGGAGCAGTAGCAGTTTTTGCTTTGTCAGCAGCAGATACTTTTGCTGCTGATTCCGTTGTTTTTTATTTTGCTTTGTCAGCAGCAGAGACTTTTGCTGCTGGAGGCTTTGCCTTTTGTTTCCTGGACTTTACTCTATTAGCAGCGATTTTGTTTGCTGCTGATGGGTTGAACACAGATGAATGATTTGCAACTTGGTTAAAAGGGTTGAACTTGCATGTTGCAGCAAAGTGGTTTGATTCCCCACATATGATGCAAGTTTGTTGAGGTTTCTGCATCTTCACTCTTTGAGGGGATAGAGATTCTCTGAACTTTGTTGCCTTTGCATCATAGCTTCTCACCTGTTTGTTTCTGTTTGTTTTCTCAAAGGCATGCTGCTTTGAGTTTCTTTGGTGTTCACGGTAGTGAAAGCAGGTGATGGCAGTGTGATTGTATTTGCCACACACAAAGCATGATACTGCTATCTTGTCCCTGTGAGAGTCCACATAGTTCTTATTTTGAAACAAATCTTTGAAGTTCCAGGGATGAGCTTTGTTATGTTCAAAGGTGGCTTCTTCTAGTGTCCTTTGAACATATGGACCTTTTTCTCCAGGAGTATGAGAAACATCAAACGCCTTTGACTTTGACTGAGATTTGGGGTTGGTGAAGCCTAATGTCTCTCCCTTTTCAATGATTAGCTTTCTTCCACCTGGATGATAGCTAATCTTGATTTGTTTGAATGGAATGGGAGCTGGAATGGTTGAGGTAACAACAGGACAACCGGCTTCAGATAGAGGAGCAGATGGGACTGTACTAGTTTCACAGTGGTCTGAGCAGGTTGACTCAGATTCTGAAGAGGTGGAGCAGTCTTCCACAAAACATGCATCCATTGAAGGATCAATATTTCGGTTTGCCGTGTCAAGGTTTGCAGTATTGAAGCTTGGTTGGTGAATGGCAACATAATCAGCAGGAGGAGGAACTGTCTGGTACTCGTCACTATGATATCCAAGTCCAGTTTTTACCCTTTCATGGACTTGAATATCTAACAATCTTTGTAACTTTTTAGATGAAAATTCATATTTTTCAATATGGACTTTCTGTTCAGCCAGTTCAGCTCTGGTAGCTTTAAGTTTTACTAATAGATCATCAATCTGAGTTTCTAGATTGGTTTGTTCATGTTTTAATGAAGAAATCTCTTTCTTAAGGCAGTTAATTTTTTCTTTGTAAGTATCTTCGACCTTTTTGAATTCAGACTTCATTTGATGAAACTCTTCATTTTGATCTATCAGATTTTGGTTATGCTTTCTATAACCTAAAACTTTGTCAATGCAAGCTTGAGAGCAAAGATGTTCAAATACTTGAGGTGGTATCTCTGCATTGTCTGCCATAAGTGCTTGGTTGGAGGCAGGAACATCTTCATATTGAAAACTCCAGTCAAAGTCTGAAGTTCCAACATTTGCACAGACTGCAGTTTGTGCTGGAGGAGTTCCTTGCTGCTGCTGCTGCTGCCTGGGCTGACCTTGGTAAGCTTGTCTTTGATGGCTGGCACCCTGATTGGCTTTAGGTGCCTTGCACTCCCTAGCAAAGTGACCTATTTGGTTACAGTTGTAACATCGGATCTTGCTTTTATCAAGCCCAACTCTGGTGTTTGAGTTGTTGCTTGGAACTGATCTCCCGGTTCTAGAATAAAACCTTTTTGCTCTGAGGGAGAGCATGGCATATGAGTGCTGAATATCCATTTCTTCAAGATCATCTGGATGAAAGCATTCCAGATCCTCCTTTATGAAGTACATGCTGCTTGAGTTGTCAGAGACAAAAGCAGTAGAGGTTGGCTGTTGAGGAGGTGCCTCAAGAAGAAATGGAGATGAGTTGGATTGTGAAGCAGTTGGTGTTTGAGGATGAGTAACAATGGGAGGATAGTAGTTGCTTGCACTAGGACCAGAATGATCAGAGTGAAGCGCTGAGGTGGTGGTAGAGGAAGTGGTAGCTGATTGATAACTGGAGCTCCTTTCTTTAGCTTGGATCATTTCTAATTCATAGGTTTTGAGCATGCCAAAGAGCTCAGTCATCTGAAGAGTCTTCAGATTCTCTGTTCTTCTGATGGACACTGTATACAATGTCCAACAACTAGGAAGAGATCTTATGAACTTCTTGAGAATGTCTTCATTCTCCAGCTTTACCTTGGAGCACTGCAGTTCTCCAACCAGGTACATGTACCTGTTATATAAAACTGTTAGTGACTCACCTTCTTTCCAGACGAAGTTTTCATACTGTTGCTTCAGAATGTCACGTCTGTTCTCCTTGACCTCCTCAGATCCAGCAAACATCTTTTCCAGGGCTCCCCATAATTCCTTAGCAGTTTTGTGAGCCTTGAAATTGTGAAAAACTTCATTTGGAAGGCACATTTGGATAGCTCCTAATGCCTTGAAGTCCACCTCCATTTTCTTGATGTCTTCTTCAGAATACTTGGAAGGCTCCTTAGGAACTAGTGGTCCTCCGGAGTTAGCAGAGGCCACCATGGGAACATAAGGTCCATCCCTTATGGATTCCCACATTCCGTATTCATGGTAGCAGAAGAAGCTTTCCATACGGTTCTTCCACATATCATAGTCCTCCCCAGACACCAACCTCGAAGGTCGGTTGATACTTCCGATGTGTTCAGATCCATAACTTTGTGCCATTTTGTTTTGTGTGACTTGATCAAGAATAGAGTTTTGAATAGAATCAGAAAGTGATTAAACAAATGTTAGTTTGTTTAATCTTGAGCCAAGGCTCTGATACCACTTGTAAGATCGTAAGATTACAAGGTGATTCTATTCTAGTTGATATTGGCGGAAACAATAACAACCAACAAAGTAAACAGGTAAACAGCAAGAATACTGATAAATGCACTGTTGTATTAAACTTCTGAGATTACAAGTTTACAAGTAAAATACTATCAAGAAGCACTATGAACGCACAGCAAGCACAAGGCACTTTTAAAAGGCACACTTACTATGAAGTTTTACACAATATATATAGTAACTTAGAATCAAGACAGACCCTTGATTCTAAGGATCAGATCTAACACAAGCCGTTGATCTTGTTTATTAATCTAAATTACACGCAAAGGCTAATCTAGATAACTTTGCTGAAACGTCTTCTTAGGCATCATTGTTTGCATGCTTGGAGACGCGCGTTATTGTCCTTTATTGGTTGCACCACTAAGGTTCCTTCTGCTTGGAGTGTGGCAGTTGCTTTTGTAGAAAGGTGTCAGAGGCGTTTCACATGGGTAGTCAGCTGCAACGTTTGGTCTTCAGTGAATAAAGCTATCAGCAGCAGAGATAAGTTGAATGCTGCTGATAAGACTATCAGCAGCAACAAGTGTTGAATGCTGATGATAAGCCTATCAGCAGCAACAAGTGTTGAATGCTGCTGATAAGCCTATCAGCAGCAACAAGTGTTGAGTGCTGCTGATATGCCTATCAGCAGCAACAAGTGTTGAATGCTGCTGATAAGCCTATCAGCAGCAACAAGTGTTGAGTGCTGCTGATATGCCTATCAGCAGCAACAAGTGTTGAATGCTGCTGATATGCCTATCAGCAGCAACAAGTGTTGAATGCTGCTGATAAGCCTATCAGCAGCATTTGTACTTAGAATAATTTGGTAGCAATCAGTCTTTGGTTCTACATATTCATATATCTAAACTATATATATATATATAGTTTCAAAACCGTAAAATATACATGTACATTATTGAGTTTCGTAAATAGTTGTTAAAGTTTATGTAAAATATACGTGTAGCCGTTTGTCTCAAGTAATATTTATTCGTACCTATATACATTTATATTTGTAGCTAAACATTGTATTAAGTAATACTTGCTGGTTTAGATAAAATGTAGTGTTTATAACTACTCATTTAATATAATATTACAATTTTTATATGTGATAAAATGTATCAAATTTTTAATAATCTATTTTTCATAACTATTTAGATAATATTCGTGCAAAGTACCAATTGTTCACACCATAAACTCAAAACCCTAATAATAATTCAAGTGTATATATATTTATATTGTATATTCATATTTATGAAAATATAGTTGAATTTACCCTTGTTAATCTTCAAAGCTTCGTTTGTCTAGTCTACTTATACGTTTAAATACAATTTGTCAACATTTTAGATAGTTACGAATACGATTATACTAGGCGCTTAAGGTCCAAAATTATCTAATCGTACTATTTTGTATAAATCGTTTTACGCCACGGATGTAATATAACTTTTTTCTCCCGTTTACGAAATAATACTTAATAGTCCTTCAAATGATTCGTTAGTCGTACTAAAAGCTTCCGTTTAACAAGTTACGCGTTTACGAACATATATATTTCCTCGTTTGATAATAATTATATATGTTAGTTGAAACGAACTCTTTTGACGGGATATACGTGTTTACCTTGTCGTTAACAATATTCATTAAGTTATTATTATTTTTACCATTGGAAAATCCCTTTAATCTCAACACAATTTAACCGCACACGGGTTTAACTTACGCGTAATTAAATATAATCACATTAACGTGGGTTTTATACCTTTCGGGGGTCCCGTTTCCGAATTGACACGCTCTAACTCTCACAGATAGCGCATTGACCACGTTTGACCGAGTTTGACTGGGTTTGACCAATGTTCGGGACGTCGTCATCTGTCTAAAAACACGTATCCAACACCCGGGAATGAAACCCGGCCACCAAAATCACTATATCTATAACGTATAATAACGGATCTAGACGGAAATATAACCAACATTATTAAAATCAACTTAGATTATCAAAACTGAGATCAAACCTTATAGATCGGGACTGTAGGACGACGAATAAAGCAGACCTGGTTAGTTTGGGGGATGTCGGAGAATCACCGGAAAACCGGGAGTTGCCGGAACCCTGGTTTGTCGCCGGATCCGTCTCACATTACCCCACCATAGCCACTACCGACTCAGCCCTTGCTTCCCACCACTGGTGCCATCGTTTTTAGCCCGCCGAAAGATAGGGTTTTACAACCCTGGCCGTCGTCGTGAGGGAGCCAAAAAATCGGGTAGGCCGAAACGAGTCCCCTTTGCCGTAAAAGTCATACCCGCTACCACGTCTCCTCCCCCTTTCTCTGACGACGACTAGGGAACCAAGACCCCTCACCATTCTGCACTAGCGTCGCCGCCATCACACAGGCGCAACCCTAGCCGTCGTCGTCGTCGTCTTCTGAGGTTGTTTCCACCCCTACCGCCATGAGTCAGAGGGAACTGTCACCACCATTGGAATCAGTATGACGAGACCTAGCAGGCTTGGTGGTTCACTCGCCGCCACTCGCTGGTGCCGCAGCCGCTGACGCTGTGCTCCGCCGTCTGCCGCCGTAGGTCTGCCGGAGTCCGC
Organism: Smallanthus sonchifolius; assembly: GCA_023525975.1. Lineage (NCBI taxonomy): Eukaryota > Viridiplantae > Streptophyta > Magnoliopsida > Asterales > Asteraceae > Smallanthus > Smallanthus sonchifolius. The sequence goes on from CM042040.1 coordinate 31,627,226, forward strand.
CCACTACTCTCACTCTCCCCCATTTTCACCGTTTGTGTGTGTTGGAGTTTTTGGATAAACGAAGAGAATGAGGGGGGTGTTCTAATACTTATAGGCGGGGTTTTAACGAGTTTAATTCGTGTAACGAACCCGTCTCCGTCATGTTCTTGCGTTAATCGATTGCTCGATCTTTATTTTAAAATTCTTAGAACTTTAAAACGTCATTAGTAATATTATCTACGTATTTTAAGCCGTGAGATTTACGTTTCGGTTGATGAAGGAACATGTACGCGTTGGTACCACGTTTTCACGCATTCGTTCTTTTTAAACGTTCTCGCTCCGAGTTTGTAGAATATTATTTTACTAATGATATTAAAATATTATTTGTTATATTTGTCGTATCGCATACGTATCGGTAACAATCGTACTATTATAGTCAGTTTTATGAGCATCTAACGCGAATTAGCATCCGCTTATACGTACTACGCGTGTATTTATATGCATAGTCTTTCATCTGAATATTAATACTTGTTGTAAAATAATTCATTATCTTTCATAATCGTTCTGACGAATATCCGTTAGTGACTGATGTCTAACGCGTTAAATGTTTAAAATACCGAATCACGTACGTGCATCTATTCTTTCTTAAATTCTCAGAATTGCGTAACAAGTCAGTAGACTAAGCCGTGTGACTAGTATGATATTCGGATTGTGTAAATCGGAACCTCTAACGGTCTTGGGTTCTTATTGGGCCTCATTGGGCCTAGTTGGGCATAGTCCAACAACTAGGTTTTAGATGCAGTAATTTTTACATGTGTCACATACTCATCTCCTTAAAGAAATTTCGTCCTCGAAATTTGTCATCGATACATGGATTAGGATTTCGTGTCCTTGCTCCATTTTCGGATTCTTAGTGAGAATGTTGGCTCATTCTAAATATCATTCGGTAATCTAAATAAAGTGGATATCTCAACACTAATGATATTGGATGTGTAAAGATTTGAGATGTCATTGTATCATGTAACCGTGTGTCGTTTCTGTTGAGCATGCATTAAATCAAATAAGTAGATTTAGGAAAGTATTTGAATATGTCATTAAGTGAACAACGTTGACTATTCTACGAAGTGATAAAGTCATCACTAGAGTTCCCTGATCAAAATGAATTGTAACCGGAGTGGTCATATTCGTGTAATGTATTAGTCATTAAGAGAATGTCTAATCGGTGTGGGTTCAGTTAGTGAGTTACAAATCAAGTGAACAAGTCACACCAAAATAGCAATTAAGGATTAAACGTTGTAACACTGCGTTATGAGATCCATCGCATAAATGTGAAAGTGTATGATCATCATCATTGGTAATGAATAACTAAAGTGCATTCATGCACACGGATTTCCAGGAGTATATGGGTACATACTTTTTTATTCAGATCCGGGTTTTCTGTCATGAAAGCTGAATAATGATAGAATCTGACGAAAATTTATCGAAAGTTCAGTAAAGATGTGTCAAAAGGTTTGATGAGATGTTCAGGTCTTAGTTCAAGATCAGTTACCAGACTGTTTCTTGTAATGAGTCAATGCCTTGATGCATTCAAATCTATCTAGAACAAAAGATTCTACGGACATTTCATCGGTATAACCAGTAGGTGGGTTAAACTGATTTGATTGACAATGTAAAAACTATCAACAAGTTGGTGAAGGGAAATCTTGTTAGAGGTCTTCCTGGCAAGGAATTCCAACTTGAAGATCACTGCATAGCATGGCTGAAGGGGAAGCAACACAAGAGTTCTCACAAGCCCAATACATTGAATTCAAATGACACTCCACTACAGCTTTTGCATATGGATCTTTTTGGTCCTACAAATGTCATGTCAATGGGCAAGAAATCATACTGTCTGGTGACAACTGATGACTATACCAGATTCTCATGGGTATACTTCTGGAGAACAAAAGATGAAACTGCTGAGATTCTTAAATCCTACATTCTTAGGGTTAAGAATCAAAGCAATCAGATAGTCAAAGTCATAAGGTGTGATCAAGGTACAGAATTCAAGAACCAAACCTTAAATTGTTTCTGTGAGAGCAAGGGCATAGAAAGACAATATAGTGCTTCAAGAACATCTCAACAAAATGGGGTTGCTAAAACGAGAAACAGAACTCTAATTGAATCTGCAAGATCAATGCTAGCTGACTAAAAACTGCCTCTCACATTGTGGGCAGAAAGCTGTCAGCATAGCCTGTTATGTGCAAAATAGAGTTCTTGTTGTCAAGCCTCTTAACAAAACACCCTATGAACTATGGTTCAAGAGAGTTCCCTACATTAGACTTTTGAAACCCTTTGGATGTCCATGTACTATTCTCATCACACACGGAGTTCTTCCTAAGTTTGGTGCCAAATCAGATGAAGGATAATTTGTGGGATATTCCTCTCAATCCAAGGCCTACAAAGTATTCAAATCAAGAACAAGAATTGTGGAAGAATCAACAAATGTGGAATGTAGGGAACACATTCCATGTGAAAAGGGTAAAGGATTAGACTGGCTCTTTGATGTAGACTCCTTCTCCCAAGTATTTGAGCCCCTCATCTTCTCAAATATGGAGTCTACCTCTTCCAAAGAACCAGCTTCCAAATCATCAACTTACTACAGATTGGAATTCAATAGTCCTTCTATAAGAATCAAAAGACAATCTATTGATCCTCCATCTGTTGTGGAAGCTATTGAAGCCAGTGAAGCCAGAACAAGTCTCTCCAATGTCACCAACAACAGTCTCTCTGAATATGAAAATCAGAATGCAATTTATGACATCTCTGAAGATGGGGTAGAGGCATCTGTTGTTGATCAAGAAGACACAGTTGTGGTAGAGGCATCTGCTGCTGATATTGAAGACTCCTCCACAATGAATGAAGATATTCCTGATCAGAATCAAAGCAATCTTGAGCAAGGAATACAGTTGGATGTTGTTCCAGCAAAAAGAATCAACAAAGAACATCCATTGGAGAATATAATTGGCCAAGTTCAGCAAGGGGTTCAAATACGAAGCAAAACTCATGAGGCCAATATATGTTTGTATTCTTGCTTTCTATCTCAAGTAGAACCAGCAGTTGGATTGAAGCAATGCAGGAAAAGTTGTTGCAATTCAAAAGACAAGAAGTGTGGACCCTAGTTGATCTTCCTAGCTGGTCAAACTGCTATTGGCAAAAGATGGGTATTCAGGAATAAGCAAGATGAGAGAGAAATTGTAGGTAAGAACAAAGCCAGACTTGTAGCTCAAGGCTACACTCAGGAAGGGAATTGATTATGATGAAGTCTTTGCTCCTGTTGTCAGACTGGAGGCCATCCGAATCTTCCTAGCATATGTTGCATCCAAGAGCTTTACAGTCTATCAAATGGATGTCAAGAGTGCTTTTCTGTATGGGAAGATTGGTGAGGAAGTTTATGTCAAACAGCCTCTAGGCTTTGTAGATCCAGCACATCCTAACAAAGTGTTCAAACTAGACAAAGCTCTCTATGGCTTACATCAAGCCCCAAGAGCCTGGTATGAAACCTTCTCAAGATATCTACTCAGCAACAAATTTAGAAGATGTGTCATTGATCAGACCTTGTTTATCAAAGATGAAGGGGAAGAAATCCTACTTGTACAAATCTATGTTGATGACATCATCTTTGGATCAAAAAGGAAGAAGTTGTTCAAAGAATTTGAGCTCCTGATGTAACATCCTTGATTTTTGGCATATATTATTATTATTACTATTTTAATAAACATTTTATTTCCATCCCGTGTTTTGATATTACAATGTGTCACATTAATTATTATGAGTTTAAATCTCGTATGCATATTAATATATATATATATATATATGTATGTATATATGCACATTGTTTCAATAAATAAATCAAATATAAAATGTTTGAGTTTTAATTCTGAACGCATATCTTTTAAATACATATGTATAATTATTTGGTTATATTAAACAAATCAATTTTTCAACTTTTAGCTTTATAAAAATGGATTTTTATTCCAATATTTAGAATAAAGTAAATCATGTTTAGATATTTTTTTATAAATTTATTAAGACTATTTCCAAAATACTAAATAAAATGTGTTTTGAAGTAGGAGAGCTAAATGACAAGTAAGCATAATTTCAGGGTTTAAAAGATAAAATTTTCAAACCTTTATCTCCCCGCCCCCCCCCCTCCCCCCACGCTTTTCCGGCGAGCCTGTTTCTCGACGACCCTCGCTTTTCCGGCGACCATTTCCGGGGAGCCATTTATTGTTAACCCAAATCACTATCAAATCGAATCGGTTTCATATCTCCGTTCAAACCGTAATTCCCGGGATTATAATTACACATTTATAAGCTGTAAATTCCGTCCTTTAAGAGTAAATCCTGGTCCCAAAAATCACGGAATTTCCTAAATGACGAAAACGCATGTTCAAGATTTTAAATATCAATGTATTCGTTTGTTTCAAAATCACCACACTCGCTAATCCTCTCCCCTACTTAAAATCGCTCATTCGTGCGCCCATTTAACCACCGCCTCCACCGAAGCTCCGGTCATAGCCGCCGACGACCGATTCGGGCATCACTTCAGGTAATTAAACCATGTTCCTACTCGTTTTTACATTCCGAAGCAAAGCACTAAGATTTCAATTTCAATCTGTAACTAATCGATTCTGATTTGGGGATTAGGATTTTTGTTTGAATGATTGGGGAAGAAGGGTCTCAAGACCCTTATGTTTAAATTAAAAAGTTTCCATCAATTGACAAGGCACAAACCCAGATCAAATGGTTAAAGCTCTTCACCCCCTCAGCAGAGGTCGCGGGTTCAAGCTCAGGTCCCTGCTCCTTTTTGTTGTTTTTCCTGGTTTGCATCTACACATATACACACACGTGCATGATATATATATATATATATATATATATATATATATATATAAACATGTATTCTTATTGACAAAAATGGTTAAATTACGTATTTATAAGTATAACAAAACACTTGCAAATAATTTTGGCATCTACTTTATAAATTTTATGGTTATAATTCTTTTTTTTAATTAAAAAGTATATTTCCTAAAAAGCATTTTAATTATCACGAATAATATATGTGCCTTATTATTTCTAAGTGTATATTATTTCGTTCGTTACTAATATGTATTTCTAGAACATGACAAACATTGTTATTTCAAAGTTATAAAAGTGGTAAAACATTATAAGTTTTAGTAAAACAAAAGGGTTATATAAATATATTTAAACGTTTAAAACGACGTGACCTATAACATATATTTTTTATTAATGACACGATGTTATTAGTATTACTAATATTATAAATTTTAATATTTGTTTTATTAGTATATTTATCATACTATTATTACTTTCACAAATAGTATGGTAATTATAAGATTCCTTAAGTAATTAATCTCACTAGACAGTAATATTACAATTCGAATAACTAATTTATTTATTTCAAACTATATATTTATGAATGTTATTATCTCATAATAATGATTATTTTATATGCCTAAATTTATTCATCTATAAACATTATAGTTACTATGTCAATATTTTTATAAATAATAGTTTTTGACACCTAAATCTCATTTATAAAAACATTATCTTTAAACTCTACTCGTATCCTCGTTTCCTTCGTCCATTCCAAAACCCTAAATCCTAAATCATTCCATGGTCATTGTTCTTAAACCGTCTTTACATTATAATAACGTATCGTATTTAACTTAGGGTATCCTTGAATTTTGTCATTACAATTTACAAGTCCAACCCCGTACTATCCAAGGTGAGTTTACATAGCCCCTTTTACACTATTTACATTTTTGGGGTGGAACATGAGTACAATTATACAATGTTTACAAACTACAAAATACAATTCCACCCTACAATCATGTGTGTAATTTAAGCCTGATGCTTGAGTGCTAGGTGTGCAAACTACAATTTGTGTGCAATTTAAATGTGCAATCATTAACTACACAAGCCGACGGTTAAAAATGATAGATCTATTGAGTCTGACAAACCCACCCATTTAGGGTGATTGTTACCGACAACACATTTTGGTTTTTTGTTAGGACATGTTTTGTAACTGTTGATAAAATTCTGTGTATATTCATAGAGAGGCGAACTTATATTTAGGAGCGAACTTGTTAAGTTCGCCTATAGTGCTGTGTGGTTTTGTGTTTTCCTATAAATAGGTGTTTGCAAGTCTTAGTGTTTACAGAGAGAGAACAAGGTTACAAGACTTGGAGATTTTAGAGACAGATCTGTGAAAACTTGTAAACAGTGTTTGAAAAGGAAATACAAAGAGTTTATTTACACTGTTGTTGTTGATTGATTTACACGAGCACGTTGATCATGGATTCCGCATGTTATCACCGTGTCTTACTGCGAGTCTAGAGATCCGTAGAATGCCACGAAGGGACCTACATTTTTGCATGCTAGTTAGGTATGATTGTACAATTTGGTTTCACAATAGTAACTCTCCATAATTGCCTTATTAACCATGATATGTATGGATTGTATACACACAACACAATGATGCTATTTAGAGTCAAAACCTATGTATGCTCACCAACTTTTTAGTTGACCTTGTTTGAATCATGTTTCGGGTACAAATGTATGAGTTGATTAAGTTTGCTACACTTAAGTTGTGGACCTAGTTAATCAATAAAGAAACTTATTATGTATTTGAATTTCATGTACTTGATAAGATTCTGTTTGGTTTGTTTTATGAAATGAAATGTGATGATTTAATATATTACAACATAGTCAACCATGTGCTCATGAACAGTCTACATGTCCCGCCCCGACGTTTCGCCGTCGGTTGGGGTGTGACATCTGATGCACTCAAAGTTTGAAATGAGTTTAATGGGTGAACTAAATTTCTTCTTAGGCCTTCAAGTGAAACAAGTTCCAAATGGAATCATCATCAGTCAATCCAAATATGTCAAGAGCATTTTGGAAAGATTCAAACTGATTGACTGCTCTGCTGCAAGAACTCCTATGCAAGTGCACCATTAACTGACTCCAGACAAAGATGGTCAAGACACTGATCAACATCAGTACCGTGTAATGATAGGATCACTCACGTATCTAACTGCCTCAAGGCCAGATATCATGTTTGTAGTATGCATGTGTACACATATTCAAGCTATCAAGAGAATTTTTAGATACCTAAAGGGTGCTCCAAGACTTGGGCTATGGTATTCTAAAAATGATAAATTCAACTTGTATGCATACACTGAAAGTGACTATTGAGGATGCAACTTAGACAAAAAGTCCACATCAGGGGGACGTCAGTTTCAGGGAGGAAGACTGATTTCATGGCAATGCAAGAAGCAAACTTGTGTATCAACATCTACAACAGAAGCAAAATACGTTGCAGCTTCAAGTTGCTGTGCACAAGTCATCTGGATACAAAATCAAATGATGGACTATGGGATGACTTTCATGGCAAATTCCATTCACATTGACAACATGAGTGCTATATCAATTACAAATAATCCTATGCAGCACTCCAAGACAAAGCACATTGACATCAGGTATCACTTCATAAGAGATCAAGCTGAGAAAAAGAGAATTATTTTAACCAAAGTTCATACCAATGAGCAATATGCTGACTTGTTTACAAAACCATTTGATAAAGCTAGATTTAGATATTTAGTTGAATCCACTGGCATGATGAACTTTGATTAAAATTTGTCTCTAAAATTTTGAATAACATGTGTTTGTCTTTCTTTCGTTGTAAATAAAAAGTTAACAGTCAGCAGTAAATATTTTTGATGCTGACAGGTTTAGTCATCAGCAGCAAAGAATTTGCCATTGACTGCCATAAGTTATCAATAGGAACAAGTTTCCAGCGGATAGCTTTAAGTCAATCAGCAGCAACATCTTTGCTGCGGGCCATTACATCCATCAGCAACAACCAAGTTTGATGCTGATAGGCTTAACCATCAGCAACAACCAAGTCTGTTGTTGATAGGCTTAACCATCCGCAACAGCCAAGTTTGCTGTTGATGGGTAAAATGAGTCTAAATTAACTTTTACCTACTGTAAAAACTACTTTCAGTCTTTACCATGACTGCTACAGTGTGTTACAGCAGTAAAACAGTGAAAAGTAAATGGGTTGTACAGTACAAGTAATTTTTCTTTTTTCCCTCCTTTGCCGTTATAACACAAATCAAATTTCTTCCTTCACCACTCCGCATTCAATTCTGACCTAACCCTCACCATTTTCTCTCAAGCATTCAAAGTTTTCCCATACTTAACCACCTTTCAAAAGCTTCCTCCTTCCCTCCAAATCTAACCACAATGGCAGAAGTCGATAACAACAATCCTAATGACAGGTTCTCAACCTACCATAATCTGACTGCATATCTTGTCAAAGGGAAGAAATCTGAAGGGTTCGACGACATGATTGATTTCCTATGTCGATCGAAAATACACTTTGCACTAACTGTCAACCCTACAATCTATATACCTCACATGGAGGAATTCTGGAACTCTGCCGTCTTCTCTATTGAACAGGGGACTCCCCAAATCAAAACCAAGGTAGACGGCAAAGACATAACTATCCCTGAAGCTATACTCAGAAAGCATCTAAAGCTTCAAGACGAGGGTGTCACCATCTCATACACCAAGAATGAATACATGAGGACATTTGTATCCATAGGGTACACTGGAAATCAAGATGAATACACCATTGAGAAGTCACTGATGGGTCCCCCTGGGAAGTTCTTATGTCACACTCTTCTACAATGCATATCTCAGAAGAGGAGTGGATGGAATCAACTGAACTCTGTTGACGCACTTTTGTGTGACAAACACTCTGGATACTGCCTTAGGTTTTTGTACTTGTCTTGTATGTATTAGTCTTTGTATGTTAGTATTTTTATGTATTAGGTATCGAGTTGTAATCACCAATGTATGCACTAGTCGTCTGTTTTCTCTAAGTGTTTTGCGCACTTAACATGTGCGTACTTAGCAAGTACGCAAGAACACTCTGCATACTTGCTAAGTACGCAAGAATAATTTACACTGTGCACTTGTTAAGTGCGTAGAGATCAGGTCTAGTATAAATAGAATGTGTTGACAGAAGTTATGTACGAACTCAGTTGTAACATTTCTGTAACTTTCAAGTTTTATAATAGACAAAGTTTGAAAGTGCTTTCGTTGTCGGTTTACTTTGTGTTACTTGATTCTCCACCTAGTCACGGGCATTCCGCACGCGGTTGGACTTGTCACACACCCACACATAATGATCTGAGACACCCGGGGACCTACAAGTGGTATCAGAGCTTAACTCTTGATTTCGAGTGTTGTGAGTGTTTTAGGAGCATCTTCTACACAATCTATAGGCTATTTACAAGCAAAAGTGAGTGTGTTTTTGTGATTTTTGTGATAAAATAGGGGTAGCTCTTGAGCACTATTTTAGAGGCAAAAATCACTCAAAAACCGACCTTTTGTTGTTTGTTTGAGTATTTTGAGCATCAAAGGTTGGTTAGAAACAAGTTTCTAACCCTTTGGCTTGATTTAGTTGGTCATATCTTTAATTTTTGAAGATTCCGATGAGTTTCCAGTGACCGAAAAAAGTTGGTGAGAGTTGGTGAAAAAGTGATCTGCGTACTTACCATATTTGGCAACAAGTACAGTCTTGCTTCGTACTTACCAAGTACGCAAGACCATATTTGATGCGTACTTAAATTATCTGCTGCGTACTTATCCTTTACTCTTGCGTACTTATTAAGTATGCAAGAGCAAATCCTAGGTGCGCAAGACCATTTGATTTAAGTGCACAAGGCCAAATTCAAGTGCGCAAGTTGTTTTGATTTTTCTAAAATTTGACTACGTGTTTCACTATGGCAAATCTTCAGAACCTCGGTAACCTTCTTAATTATGATAATGAGATTGGAACCCCACAGAAACCACCAAGGCTGCTTAACGTTAATGATTACTCAAATTGGAAAGCGCGCTTTGAGCATTATATCTCATACACCGATTCTTCACTATGGATACCCATTCTTGAGGGTTATAAGCATCCCACATATACATATCTTGATGAGGAAGTTCCCAAGCCAAACTCTAAACTTGATGAAGAAGAAAAGAAAGTGTATGACAGAGAGAAGAAGACACATGGATCTGTCACAATGGCCTTGACCAGAGAGTTATTTCATAGCTTTAGAGGATATGATAACCCTAAGGATCTCTGGAAGGCATTACATAAAAGATTCGAGGGAAACAGTGACATTAAGAAGAGTAAGAGGGATTTTCTTAGAAAGCATTATGAGTGCTTCACATATCTGGAGAATGAATCTACAAATGAACTTATATCTAGATTCTATCATCTGTAAAATGAGTTAAAAGCTCATGATCTAACGTATACTGAAGAGGAGTTAGTTAAGAAATTTCTGGATGCCCTACCCCCAAAGTTTGAGATGTACACCACCTTGATGAGAGAGAACCAAAATTTTATGAGATGACGATCGATGAAGCAATTGAAAAGATTCAAGCACATGATATGAATCTGAAAAGAAGAGAAAGCACAGGGAGACCTCAAATCCAAGACCCTTCTATGTATTATGGGGCGTCTTCCACAACTAAGTCATCGGGTTCAGGGATTGCCTTATTCTCTGGAAACTCTCATGAAGAAGAAAACTCAAATGTTTGTGGTGGTCATGCATGCTATGCAGCATCTAGATCTGGATCTGGCTCTCACCACCAAAATTCATCAAGAAATCCTTCTCCCACATCTTCAGCTAACCAATCTGCAATAGCCAAGATAGCTGAAGATCATGTGGCTTTGTTTTCATCTTGTATGCTTGCCTATGAGAACTTCATTGCTTCCTGAAACCATAGAAGAAGATTTTAATCCGGTGGAACCAGATGATATGGAGGACATGGATATTCAGTGGAATATGACCATGATCTTGAGAAGAGCCAAACATTTCTTGAACAGAGCAGGAAGAAAGTTCATTGGTGGGCATTCAAATGACAAGGTTGGTTTTGATAAATCCAAAGCCAAGTGTTATAAGTGTCAAAACTTTGGACACTTTGCTCGTGAATGTCAGAAGGACAAAGCACCGGCTTCGAGTTTCACCAAACCTAGCCAAGGAAACGGTCAAGGGTAAAACAATTCCAACAACCGTAATCAAAGTCAAGGTGGAAAGTCCAATGCTTTGGTAGCACAACAGGACGATAGCTTTGATTGGGGTGTTCATTTGTAGGATGCCATTATTGCTCAAACATAGATTAGTCTGATGGCTGAGATCATTGAGATGATGGAAGTAGAAGAACGGGAAGCTTCTGTGGCTGACTAAGAGGAGTCTACAACTGCAGTTGCCCTCATGGCTATTGGAGAGCCATCATGTTCATCAACTGAGGTAGATTCTAACTCTTTTGCTGTCATTTCTTGTTCTAAATGTCTAAGTTAAAATTCTAAGCTTCAAGACAAGGTTGAACCTAAGCTACAAATAAAACGAAAAATGATACAAAGATTCAATTGAAACTTTGAAGAAAGAAAAACGTGATTATTCACATAAAATCAGTGATCAACAGTTTCATTTGGATGTTGCGTACAAGGGGTTGGAAAAGAGAAACAATGAGATCACCAAGCTGCAAAATGAGATCTTGCAGTTGAAAGGCAATAATGAGAAGTTGAAAAATTCTCGGTTTGTGGTGGAACACCACGAATCCGTAGTGAGACAAATGAATGGCTTAGGGTTGTGTGATAATCCGAACTTTTCAGGTTGACTTCGTTAGTCAAATTCAGTTAAATCCTAACGCAGTTAACCCAATTCTAAAACCAAAGGATCAATTCTATCAAAGCTGAAGTTGCAAGGGTTGGTTTGGTAAATAACCAAAAACCCTAATAGGCACGGTCGCGCCATGGTTTGGCACGGTCGCGCCAAGTGCCTTGGCACGGTCGCGCCTCTTATTGGCATGGTCGCGCCTCTTGCCCAGTTGAAACGTAGACGTAGCCTTTAATCGCAAATTTGTTTGAATATCAAGTTGTAACGTATAATCTCTAACGGAAGATTATCATTGAGCCATTATTCGGCACTTTAACACTCGTAATGGCCGAATTCAACTCCATCATTGTCTTTAACTTGAAACCGTCGACCTCTTCATCTTATACTCATCAAATTCGTTCATTTATGTTGTTACTTTCTCAAATCAAACACCTGCACACTGTAATCGATCCTCTGTGAAGCTTTTGCGCATTTCAATTTGGCCGGAAAAGCAGTCGGAGATGCCGGAGGATCATCCTATCGGAGCCGCGACTAGGTTCTACTCGAACACTTTCAATTCGCATATCTTTCTAGTAATTGTTTGTTCCTATAGTTTCGTTCCAGTCTCTAGATCATAAGACCTGTGATTTTAACAAGTAATCTTATCCGATTTATTCAATTTAACCTCATGTTCTTGACCTAGGTTTTCGTTATTCAATCGGGAAATTAATCAATCTAATCGTGATGTTTTTTAAATCAAAACATATCATCGGATTCGTAATTCCTTGATTATCAGAACCCCCATATCCTTTTGGTCAATCGCAATCGAAACCAAACGGATTTGGACTTATTAGTTCATTCTGTTAAGCACTGTGTCTGTATATCCAGGAGACACGGTCATGCCAAGTTCTGGCACGGTCGTGCCTCGTACTCTGACCCGGTCGTCCCTCTTGGGTCGTGCCTCAGAACCCTAGAAACGGTCATGCCAGGCACAGACACTATAGGTCCATATTTCAACTTTAAATCTCACAGATGATCGATTCTCCACACACAAAGGCGGAAACAGTGTGTATGGAGGTGAAACAGAGGATAGAAACAGATTTTGGTGAAGATAACAGGCTAAACATACTCACAATCAATACAAATTTGATATGAAATTGTAAGAACAAGTATCAAACAAGTACGCAAGATGTATTGATTGAAGAACATTGTGAAAGAGAAATTCAGGGTTACAACCGCTACTCACGACATAAAATTTGTCAAACTAGGCTATTTATAATAAGTCAACAGGTATCGAAACTACTAGTTTTGGTTGAGCATTTACAAGTGATTGACTAACCTGTTGAAACTTACTATCTATCGAAACAACTAGTTTCGATTGAAGAAACTCAATCGAAACTAAGTAGTTTCGATGGCCCAGACTTAGCTAAATAAAACAGTAAATTACATAAACTGAAATTATAATAATGAAACGACAGAAAGTAAACTAAGTTAACATTGTTCAAAATACAATAATGACAACAGCTTATACAGAAAAACATATCTCTACAATCTCCCCCTAAGATGTTGCATTACTGTCTTCAGCTCTCCACTAAGCAGCTAGACCTTCAGTAGTTCTTGGAATGTAAGGTTTGACATGAAGAGACACAACCCGTTGGTAGGCCTTGGCATCCGCCTCATCTTCATCACTGTAAGCCTGAATGTGATTCTGGAATAGCACCTCCAGATCTTCAGGTTGAAACTTTAACAGCTCCATAGGCTAAAAGATGACAATGTCTTCCTTGCCTTCACACTCGATCATGGCACTGCCAATGTTTAAATTGTAGTACCATTTTCTGAAAGTTTGTAGTTGGACAGGCACGGTCTTGGGAATAATGATGGTCTTGTGAGTTTGGGCAGGCTTGTACTTTAAGAAGACATATGGTTTCTTTGTCTTGGGATGAAACCTGGTTTTTGAAATCTTTTTCTTGGTCTTTCTTGGCTTCATCCCCTTGAAGTAACAGTTCACTTGGTTGTGCAGGAAGTGTTCGAAATCAAAGGCCATCATGACATTCCCAGGGTTTTGAAGGGGAAGTTTGGCCAGATCTCTAAGGTCATAGAAGGGAAGAGTCTGGAAGTCAGTCATGTTCTTGAAGTGCTGAACTCCACCCTTGTATCTTCTAATTATGAACAACTTCCTCTCTGCATCATACTTCCAACCAACAGGAGGCCTTTTAAGCTCTTGGTGTTCAGCTATCCATTCTTATGTTTGTGCGATCTCCTCTGGTATAATCCTTCGGGTTTGGGTATTCAGGATCAATGAAAGGTTGAGTTGGAGCTTGAGTAGCTTCAGATGCTGGGGGAGTTGGTGTATTAGGAACAGTAGGCTTTACAATATTCACTTGGACTTTTTCCTCTATTTTCTCTTCATCAGACAGGGCTTGAATTTCATCTTCCTCCTTTGTGAAGTACCTCATCTTTTCAGTCTCTCGTTCTTCTGTAGGAAGGATTTCTGGATAGAGTTCGTTGTAGACAAAATTTTCAATCTCATCTAGGAGGGCATTAAGCTCATCATCAGACGGTATATCCTCTTCATCCAGAATTACCATTTCAATCTCAGTCTCAGTTCCCTTCCCTCTTTTCTTAGGTTCCCTTCTTTCACTAGCTGAAGGAAGGTCCAAATCTTGCTCTTCAATTTTAACTGCCACTGCTTCCTTTGGCTTAGTGGAAGGTTCAGAGAAGATGGTCAAATCAGATTCAGGATTCGTGACCAAAGAAGGGGAAAAGGATTCCACACCCGAAGTGGTCTCCCCCTGAGCTGTGGAGGTGGTTTCTTGTTGCTGAATAGGTTTTGCTGTAGAAGCCTTGAGTTGCTCAACGATTTCGGCTAAGGCTTTTAATTCTTCATGTTGTTTTGAAATAAGCTTTTGTTGGGTTTCGAGTTGAGTTTGCTGAACTTCAAGCTGTGTATGTAAGCCCCTAACTTCTAACTTCAAGTCATTAACTTCTTCTTTGCACTCATTCAACTCGGTTCTTAAACCTTAAATTACTTTCTCCTTTTCTTTGACATGATCACGTAGCTTCTTCACTTCAAGACTTAATGTTTTGACTTTTGGCACAGAAGAAGTTGGTTCATGTGATGGTCATGTAGGTGGAGTAGGGATGTGTATTTGTTGAGGTGATGGTGGTGGTGTAGGGATGGGTGCTTGTTGTGGAGATGAAGGAGGTGTAGCAACGGGTGTGTTAATGCTAGAATTAGAAGAAGATCACCAGTCTTCAAGTCCTGTTTTGATCCTTTTGGCTCTTGGTTCTTCCAATTCGTAATCAGAATCAGCTTGCCTTTTAGAGAAGGATGCAGGAGGCTCAGTTCTTTCATCTGACTCGGACTTGTAATAATCAGAGCCATAGATACCTGCATCCAGAGTTCCACTTGACTCTGCAGCCTCTTCTTCCACATTAACTTCAGGATCAACTTGAACTTGTATCTCTTCATCTTGAACAAGAATCTCAGGATCAATAAAAGGAGCTTCAATAACTGGTTCAATGATAGGTTGCTCTTCTTGATCATGAGGAATCTCCATGTTAACATCGATCTCAGCTTCAGCCTCAGCCTCTTGCTGATTTCCTTCATCTTGTTCAATCTCTACCTCTTCTTCCTCAGATGATAGATCTTCTTCTTCTAGATTAGGGTCAATGTCTGGAATGAACTCTTCTTCTTCGCCAATGACATGAGCGAACAGGGGAATGTCAGCAATAGCCCTGTTGGTTCTCTTGTTTGTACTTCTCATATAACTGAGAGTCTTGGCCAGCATATAATCGAACACAAAGGTGTTTCCACCTTGTTAAAGCTCGGGATGAAGATGGTTGATGATAATCTGTAAGAATCTTAGGTATGTAAGAAATTTCTCCTTCACTGCTCCTGTCAAGTTGTCTTTTAATTGTCTGAATATTAAACTAGAAAAATTGTAGTTCCTGCCCTTGGTTAAACCCAAAATTGCTGAGGCCATTGTAATGTTTGTTGAATCGAAGCCACCCTTTCCGATTGATAGGTAGTGAATGAACACGTGCACTATATATCTCCAGTGACTTGGCAAGGAGTTCTTAATAATCTGACCACTTTTGAACTCGTCCGGGTGACTCATTCTTCTGAAGCATTCTTTGACATAGAAGTTTGGAAACTTAATTGGTGCAGCTGGGTCATCATTTAGATGCAAGGCTTCTCTAACTGTTGCTTCAGAAAATGCAACCTCTTGGTTGTGAACAACAGCCCTAATGTGTTCCACATTGTCAATGGTTATGATCTCAGCTGTCTCTCAGAATTGCATGATTGATGTTTCGAAGACAGGTACATTTTGACTGATGGCAAAGCTAATGTTGGAGTTTGCCAGAAAAGTTAAGACTGGGACAAACTCTGCAACCTTTGGATCATTAGCATCCAGAAATGCATAGACATTGTGCCTTTTGACGAATAAGAGATCCATATCTGCACACATACAAGATTAATCAAGCTTGATACTTAGAAATATTTCAGATCAAAACCTGGTCGACACAATTTCAAATCAACACTTAGACGAATTCTGAGACAACCCCTATCGAAACTACTAGTTTCGATCGAAACAACAATTTTGATCAACACTTAGAGAAATTTCAGAGAAAAGATCTTATTGAAACTTCTAGTTTCGATCACCACTTAGACTTTCAGAGAAGACTTATCGAAACTTCTAGTTTCGATCGAAACAACTAGTTTTGGGTAGAGATACTAGGGAAAGTTTGGGTATCGAAATTACTAGTTTCGATAGATAATTGTTAATAATTTTGAAAAAGGTCTATTTTTGAAAGATAATCACCATTTTATCGAAACTTTCTAGTTTCGATGCCCAAACCCTTGAATCAAACATAACAATCCCATACATCAGACTCATATATACAGACTCATTATGAACAAAAAATGACTAAACATATAAAGTAGGGATCAAGAGTGGCCTGTGAGAGTCGAAACTTCTTCTTACCAGTGATTCACGAATAAACTACATATATTTACACAAAGAAGTAAGTTATCGATAATGGTAAAATTTCAAAGACAATAAGAAGCCCTAATCTTCAAAACGATGATGTAACAGTCGTAAACTTTGAAACTGAAATTCTAGGTGAGTTCGACTGAAATTTCCAAGTAAAAACCTCAAACATTGTTACCTGATGATGAAGACGGTGGAGGAATCAGATGAAAAACACTGATTTTGCACACTTAGACTGATGGCTTGAGAGGTTTTGTGTGTGAGAGAGAAGGTGTAAAATGAGTGGAGACGGTAAAATGAGGCTTGACGACGAAGAAACTTGATTATGATGACCAAAATGCCCCTATCGAAACTACTAGTTTCGATGGGCAAAAGAAGTTTCCAGTGAGTTGGAGTTTCGATAGGCAAAGGATACTTTCGACTGACTTTGTAGTTTCGATAGGCAAAAGATAGTTTCGACTGACTTTGGAGTTTCGATAGGCAAAGAACAGATAAAAAAAATAAAATAATAAAACACAAACTGTTCACAAGATGTTTATACTTATCTTCTTGGAAAAGATCCAACATGAGATCAGATCTTGTCAGTCTCTTGAAACACTTCCTTTTGCAATCAACTACTGTGAGTCCCTGAAGATAGCTGATATTTGTGCAAGGTAAACCCGAACATTTGTTTGTACATAGATTTCATGTGATTCTAAGGTACCATTTAAGCAAGATACAAGGTGTACTCCACATATTGAAATAAAATGGTTTTTGAAAACCTATCAATCCTCAAGAAATACCCATCTTCATCCTATCATCTCTTTCTGATTAACCAAGGTACCATCTTAGAAATTTCAAAGTACCACCAAAGAAAAATACGAAATCCAAGTGGATTACAAGATTAAAAAGAAAAATATCCAAGTAGATATTAAAAAGGTACGAACATTCTAGATATTTGCGTAAGCAAAACAGAAGAAGTCGTAAAATTATCCAAGCGGATAGAAAAATGTTGAACATCCGAGATCTTTGCGTAAGCAAAACAAACGGGGTCAAATTATCCAAGTGGATGGGAAAATGATGAAAACTCGTGATCTTTGCGTAAGCAAAACATACGGGGTTATCGGTGGTAAATATCGTTACTTTGACGGTCACTTGGCGTATGAATATGAATCCAACCCGTAAGATTGTATCTGATTGAATTGGTTTTCTTAGATATATAAAATGGGTTAGATGTTTCAATAATAGGTTCAAACACACAAGTATGAGATAAAATTTAGGTTTTCACACTACTTACACGTTTTAACCATATGTCGGGCCTACCAGCTATACCTTGGTAAACACCATCGCTTTCGGTCCATTGCATGTCCAAGAGATGAGATCAGACTCTATAATTTCACAAAGGTCAGATTCAATTTTCCTATAACAAAACCACTTGTAAGACTATATATAAAGCAATTCTTTTTTTCAAATTTTGACATATTAAATTCTCATTTCTCCCCCAAAAGATTTGCTTATAACGGAAAGTAACTGTACAGAAATATTTTTTTTTTCTTTTTTTGAATTTGCTTGACAATTAATCATAAACATTAAACACACTAATATTCACAAAGATTACTGAAAATTGATCATGCCGAGCATTTCCACCAGTTGGGCAAATCTGGTAGAGAAAAGCTTTTGTGAAGATGTCTGCGGTTTGCTTTTCGGTTTTGACCTCAACAATTTGGATGTGTTTCTTTTCAACACAGTCACGGATAAAGTGATGTTTGATTTCAATGTGTTTTGTTATGGAATGCTGAACTGGGTTTTTGGTGATATGGGGAACGGCAGTGTTGTCATACAGAATGGGTGTCTCATGGAATATGATCCCATAGTCAAGCATCTGATGGTGTATCCATCTGACTTGGGAATAACAGAGGGTTGCGACAATGTATTCGGCTTCGGCGGTGGATTGGGAAACAGTGGATTGTTTCTTACATTGCCATGAGACAAGGTGGTTTCCAAGGAACTGACAACCTCCGGAAGTGGATTTTCGGTCTAAGTTGCATCCCCCGTAGTCTGAATCTGAATAAGCCACAAGATCAAACAAATCATTTTTAGGATACCACAGACCCAATTTTGGCTTATACTTTAAATATCTCAAAATACGTTTGACAGCAGATAAATGAGAGAGTTTAGGATTAGCCTGAAAACATGCACACAAGCACCATGCAAACATGATATCGGGTCTACTGGCCGTGAGATAAATGAGAGATCCTATCATAGAGCGATAGAGATGTTGAACAATGCTTTCACCATCCATATCAGGAGTCAGACAATGTCGAACTTCTACAGGAGTTTTTACTAGATGGGAATCAACCATTTTGAACTTGGTCAAGATTTCTTTCACATATTTCTCTTGATAAATGAGAATTCCAGACTCAGACCGATCAACTTGCAATCCCAAAAAGAACTTCATTTCTCACATTGAACTCATTTCGAATTTAGAACGCATCACGTCTTCAAATTCTTTGCAAAGACGATGATTGGTAGATCCAAAAATGATATCATCCACATAAATTAGCACCATGATATCCTTTCCATCCATCCGTTTGAACAAAGTTTGGTCAATTGCTCCTCGTGTGAAACCATTCTCAAGCAGATGCTTTGATAAAATTTCATACCACGCATGAGGTGCTTGTTGAAGACCGTACAGTGCCTTGTCTAACTTGTAGACACAGTCTGGAAAGTTAGGATCAATGAAACTCGGTGGCTGCTTAACATATACTTCCTCTTGAACTTTTCCATACAGAAATTCGCTTTTGACATTCATTTGATGAACAGTGAAGTCTATATATGCTGCATGGGCGAGAAACATTCTGATGGCCTCTAAGCGAGCCACTAGTGCAAACACTTCCTCAAAGTCAATCCCTTCTTCTTGATAAAATCCTTGAACAACCAAACGAGCTTTGTTTCGAACCACAATTCCTCCTTCATCCTTTTTGTTTCAAAATACCCAACGAGTGCCGATAGGTACTTTGTTCTTAGGAAGATCCACCAGATTCCACACATTCAATTTTGAGAATTGCTATAACTCTTCTTGCATAGCTTCCACCCAGCTATTCTCAAGCAAAGCTGCTTTGATATTATTAGGTTCGAATTGAGATACGAACATGAGAACATGTTGTTATCTAAAGCATCACATGCACTCCGGGTACGAACACCCACATTGAGTGGACAACTGATGTTGTCGGTGGGATGATTCTTGTGAATTCTCAACTGAGGAATCTCATCTTCTTCCAAGACTTCTTCCAAATTGGTAATATTTTTAGTAGGAAGATCAGCTACATTATCAATAGGATCTTTAGCAGGTGATTGTGGTGCAACATCTACTATTGGAATTGTGTTGTTTTCAACCGTTTCACTTGTTGCACCAGAACCGGAAGACTCCATATTGGATTCAGAATCAGCAGGTACAGGGATTTCAATATGAGCGGATGAAGAAGAACCTTGATCATTTATGTTCCCTAGATTGTTCACAGAGAAGCAAGGATTAGCAGGAGTTAATTCATTAGAGAGCTCAGGAAGATTAAATGACTTAAACAATGAATCGACATCAAAAAGCCAATTAGGACCCTCTCCTGCGTCCGTATGATTGTTTTCATGCCAATTGATATCAATGGACTCCATCACTATCCTTCTCTTCTTATGGTAGACACGAAAAGCTCGTTTATTGGATGAGTACCCCATAAAATAGCATTCATCAGCTTTGGCTTCAATCTTGTTCAACTGATCTGAAGTATTCAGCATTGTGCACACACACCCAAATTTTTTGAAGAAATCAATAACTGGCTTACGCTTGTACATGATCTCATAAGGTGTCTTGTTGCAACTTTTGGTAATGAGAACCCGATTTTCCACAAAACATGATTTAGGCTTATGAGAAGATTTGTGATGTTTTCCCTTGGAACATGAGATGCTGTGTTCCACATGAGAGAAATTTTTAAGAGGTAATCCAGTGACGAGGTTTCATCGAACCAGTCGGTTCGTAGTTTTGAAATTTACATGTCCCAACCTCTTATGCCACATGAATGATTCATCTTCGGAAGCTTTTGAAAGAAAGCACGATTCAATGCCCGATGGGTTGTTCATATCCAAGCTTTATGTGTTGTATCTTCTGGGAGCACGCATGGGAATAAGTTCTTCTAGAATCACCACTCCAGGCTTCAAGATTAGACATTCTCTTGAATTGAACAAGGCACAGAAATCCTTGTCACAAATCTGAGAAACACTCATCAGATTGTACTTAAATTGAGGAAAAAAGGTGACAAGTTCTAGACTATTTACATCGTTCGATACCGTTCCTTGTCTTTCAATCTTTCCTCCTCTTGGATTTCCAGCAAAAGCTACATACTCTCCATCAATTGGATGATAATTTTGCAGCAAATTAAAATGACCAGTCATATGTCTTGAACATCCACTATCTACATGCCAAGTGTTATCTTCGGTTCTTCTTGATTGACCCTATACACAACGAACCATTTAGACGTTTTGACCAATACCATTGCTATCAAGAAGTTTCTTGTCAGGATAGGACATCACATTGGAACCATAATCAAAATCCTCCTAAGATGAAGCATGGTCATCAAATAGAACATTATTTTTAATTTTACAGGTTCTTTTCAAATAAATTTTAGCATTTTTAATTCTTTTACGCCTAGATTTTCTACTATGAGAAGACTTAGACGACACATTTGAATTCAAGAAAATTTTGGGAGACGATTCTTCGTTACAATCGGTGGTTGTCAATATACAACTTTTTGAAACATGATTTGAAGCACCACAACTAAAACAAACTTTTTCACAAGATATCTTAGCCTGGTAATTGACATCACAAGATGAAAATGATTGTGATGTTGAGGCATCTGAACATGAGACGGTTCTCTCCTCAATAACTTTGTCTTGAAGACGATGTTCTTCCTTTAATCTGAAAAAGTCCATGTTGCTCATGGTTTCACGTGGTACATCATTCACAATAATTACTGCAATTTTAACCTTGGTAACACCTGGCACAACATTCAAAGATTTAGGAACAAAAGGCAAATCATTTTTAAATTTAGAAATATCACATCCCAATCCCGTATGCTCAGCAGGCATTGAATCAAAATACAAGTTTTCAACGTGTTCACAAATATCTGGTTTTGACACGGACATATTATTACATTCATCCGACTCAAGTTCATTTAAAACATTTCTAACATTGGTACTCTCATCACAATCATCTTCGAAAGTTACACAATTTGATTCTGCACATGAAGCAAAACTGTCAGAATCAGAGGACGTAATATAATCATCAGGAGATAAAGTTCACACAAAAGGGGTAGGAACATGAGCAGCAGGCATGTCAGCAAATCTACCTGATTTGGAATAAGGTGGTGGATGAGAATTATAACCAAGACCCTTTATGCCTTTTTCTGTTAAATTGTTTATCAATTATACCAAACAAAATTTTCTAATCCATATCCATGTGGTCAACTTGTAATTTAGCCTTTTCTGCCTTTGGGACTCTTTCACTTAAAATTTTATTATTAATGGTTTGTGTATTAAGTTGCACAATTAAAGAACGGTTTTCACCAGAAATATCATGAATTTTCTTTAAGTATAGTTTCTCATTTTTGGCCACAGAGTCATACATCACCTTAATATGATCTCGTTCATCAATCAAAGCTTGCTTAATGAATCTGTATTTTTGAATTTCAATTAAGCAAGATCTAGCATTACAAAGTTTAGAAATAACCTCAGCAGGCACAGCAGTGAGATCCTCAGCAGGTTTAATCATGACACACTTGCCCTTATCCTCCACATCAGCCATCAAGGCTTTATCAGCAGATTCCTCAGCTTGTTCTCTCCAATGATAGTGTCCATCATCTTAACACACAGGAGTTGTGGAACTTGAAGATGTTTTTGTCTTGGGAGGATTAGCAGCTTGTTTTCCAGAGAAAATCTTCTTTTCTTGCTGATCCTTAGAGGACGGCTCCTTGCAGTTTCTAGCAAAGTGACCCAGCTTATCACAATTGTAGCATCTCACCTTCTTGATATCAAACCCAAGTGTCTTCCCCTGCTTGAATCTGTCTAAACCAGTCCTTTTGAGGAATCTTTTGGCTCTTAAGGTCAGCATGGCCATACACCAATCAATGTCCATTTTCTCCAAATCATTAGGATTGATCTGCTACAAGTCATCAGGTTGAAAGCTAACCGATGTTAGGTCTCCAGAAATCAGTGCATCATAGCACAACATGAAAGGAGTCATGATTTGGACATATTCATCAGGAATCATGGTAATCAACATAATCAGGATTGATAATGTGACCGAATAGAGGAGTAGGAACAGGAATCAACGCTGCATTCTGCTGTTTCACCTTTGTACAGTCAGTGAATGTCCTCTTTGTCATAGGAGTAAGTGTTAGACGTTGTGGATGCTGTGGTAGATTAGGAATCAGATGATTCAGAATCATTTGGATGAATCTAGGATACATTAAAAATTCTTGACCTTCTAGAGGAGTAATTTGCATAACAAGCTCACGGTAAATGTATAGTGCAAAGTTGAAACGCTTGTTCAGTGTCAGTGCAACCATAGCAGCTTGTAAAGCACTCTTCAAACCATCAGTTCCAGCCTTTCTTGGTGATAAGCATTGGATAATAACGTGCATAAAATACCTCCATTCACCCACCAGACCACCTTTCCAAGCTTGAGTATCATTCTGACGTCCTCTATAAACCATCCTCTGAAATCATCCCATGATTAAAGTTCCAGGTAAAGATATTGGATCATCATTAGCACCACCTAAGACAAGAGCGGCACGAATAGTATCCACTGAAATAGCCACCTCAGTATTGTTAACTATAGCTCTTAGAACATGGGGATCAACATTTGTATCTTGATGCACAGTATCCCAGAACTATTGAATATATGGCAGATTAATATAAGGATTTCTCGAAAGAGCCACGTGCAATCTGGACCTATTCAGGAAGTTGATAATGCCTTGATAATTGACCGCTTTCGACAGTTCAGGATCTAATAAAGTCACCTGGTTATGCTTGTACTCAACACGGCGATCCATCTATACATGAATTGGACAAAGAACAACATTAGTACAGTCACACACACATATATAATAGACAAACATATATGACAAACACAAGACTAAAAAACAAACCAAAAAAATCAAAGACACAAAACAATAAAAAATTCACAAGTCCAAGCAGTAATGACCACCAAGGCGAACTTACGAAGTTTGCTTAGAGTTACAAGAGGCGAACATAATAAGTTCTCCTGAACAAGTTCGCCTGTCGATACAAATCCAACACAGATGTCCAACTTGTTTAATCCGACGTTTCTATTCAAATCAAGTACACCGCAGACATCGATTAACAAACACTAATCACTTTTAATCATCAATTTCCATTGTTATCCACTAACACACCCTATTTGATCAAAACTCAAACCGACTGTTATTACTAGAAGAACACAGATTCATTTAGGCAATTTCCAGATGATTTAATGGATGAAATACAATGAAACTACCTTAGAAAGATTCGCAAATCAAAACCGATCAAGAATAACCTCAAAAATTTCAATCTAACAAACCAAAGTTTAAAAATCAACAAGTTCGCACTACTGTGGCTTTGTTCGCTCAGGTATGTTCGCTCAAGAAAAAGACAAGTATACTCAATATGTTCGCCTGAAAAGATATTTATACTTTCTACTTAAGTTCGCTTAATTAGACGAACTTGTTAAGTTCGCTTAAAAAGCATTAGGAGAACATGATAAGTTCACTTCACCTTTTTCTTTGAAACATTTTTGGAATTTTAACTTAAACAAACCTCAACCATCATCAATCCACAACCTTGTGATCCTCCATCTGTAACATGTACCTAATCCAATCCCGAATCATTTTAATAAAATTAAAAGATAGAATTTTCTTGGAAGACGGAAAGAAATTCTTTTTGAATTTTATCTGTACAAACGAAATCACATATATTTTGGTTTTTATCTGAACGAACTAAAAACACATATTTTTGCTTGAACATCATGAGTAAGAATATCATATCAGTATCTGAGCAATTCATCACACATTCTATCACAAACAATGGGTAACCTATGATAAGAAATGAATTATGATATTCAAATTTGATATGAAACAACTAAAATCAATCTTATTCAATTTATATCTTTTTCATTTTGTTCAATCTTTGATACCACCTGTAGGTCCCGCTTTGGGCGTTCTACGGATCTCTAGAATCGCGGTACGACACGGTGATAACGTGCGGAATCCATGATCAACGTGCTCATGTAAATCAATCAACAACAACAGTGTAAATAAACGCTTTGTATTTCCACTCACAAACACTGATTACAAGCTCTCATAGATCTGTCTCTAAAATCTCCAAGTCTTGTAATCTTATTCTCTCTTTTCAATCAAATGAACTATAACTTGAAATGATATGTGATAAATTTCAAAGTAACAAGATCATGTCATAAAATGATCAATTCTTCATACCGAATTTGCAATACAAAGCATGAATTCTTAAGTTGTCAATATTATAAGATTTGCAACCACAAGCGTTTTTCTCGTAGATTCATGTGAGTTAGTACCATTTAGATGAAAAACATCATGTACCCCACATATATGCCCAATAGAATCTAAAATTGCATTATCCTCAAGACATATATGATTTATTGCAAGATTAGATCAATCACCAAGATGAAATTATCTCTATTAGCACAAGGATAGAATAGCAGATCCCTAGGATATAAGAATCAAGAAGATTCAGAATTAAAAGATTCTAATGAATTGGCTTTAGAATGAGAATCGATAGATTCATGTATGAGGATCCAACTATTATCTGGATAAGATTCAATGGAATCATTATAGATGATGTATCAATATGGTCCAAGGGCTATCATATGTTCTAACAATTGTTGTCAGAAAACATATCTTAGTTCAACATCACATTGCATGTTTTTCGGGGCATGGGCAGTGAATTGAACCGAATGAATTTGTGCTAAAGATATAATCCGATATTGGTCTCATGAAATTCTTAAAACCATATATTCTTTATCTGATAACGATCTTTTACACACACACCCAGGCATATAATGGATTCAAATCACAGATGTATTCATATCTTATTTAATTTTCACACTACTATTGGTCCAAAAACGCTTCTAGTCTATTGACAATCCAAGTTTCAAACTCTTATTGAAATTAAAACAGATTCTCAAGAGTAGAGCATTTATAACATAATCATTTCTTGTTCATGTAGACTTTGAAATTTATACAAATCAATACACTTTGAGCACACATATATCATCATATCAAAGGTCTACTATGGTCATGTGTGATAAACTATTCACTGATGTACTATCATTTCTTCTCCAACTTCAAGTGATGTCAATTTTATATTTTTCAATTTGTTTTGAATTTTGATAAATAACACTTTTTGACTGAAATTTAAAATGCATAAAAGTAATAAAGCAAAATAAAAGAAAAATTAAAATAAAATCTCCCATGAAAAAATGTTTTTGAAAAACTTTTATTCGGGATTGATCATACCGATCATTTTGATCAAAATTCAAACCTGGTACGATCAAATGCCTTGGTAAAGAGATCAGCAAAATTATCATCAGTATGTACCTTCCCCAGCTCAATCAACTTTTTATCTGCACAATCACGAATAAAATGTTATCTAATTTCAATGTGCTTTGTTTTACTGTGCTGAACATGATTATTTGTTATGGACATTGTGGCAGTATTATCAATAAACATGGGGGTTCCTATGAAATTCAAACCATAGTCTCTTAATTACTGTTGGATCCACAAGATTTGGGAACAACAACTTGCAGCAGCGATGTATTCTGCTTCACATGTTGAAATGGAGACCGTAGTTTGCTTTTTGCACTGCCAGGAAACAAGACGATTACCCAAGAACTGGTAACCACCTGTTGTAGATTTCCTGTCCAAACAACAACCACCAAAATCAAAGTCAGTATATGCATTGAATTCAAAGTTAGAACCATGTGGAAACCATAATCCCAATATTTGTTTTCCTTTCAGATAATAAAATATTCTCTTGACTGCTATCAAATGAGACTCCTTTGGTTTTGCTTGGAATCTGGAACAGATACACACAGCAAACATTATATCTGGCCTTGAATCGGTTAAGTACATGAGAGATCCAACCATTGCTCTGTAGAGTCGGCAATCAATGTCTTTTCCATCAGGGTCATGATTCAACTTATGATTCACCGGAATTGGAGTATCGTATGGGGTACAGTCTTCCATCTTGAACCGGCTAAAGATGTCTTTGACATACTTAGACTGATGAATAAAGAAACCATCTTCTTTCTGATAAACTTGAAGTCCAAGGAAAAATGATAACTCTCCCATAACTGACATTTCAAACTTCGATTTCATAACACCATCACACTCTTTGCATAACCCTTCATTTGTTGAGCCAAAGATAATATCATCTACATATATCTGAACCAGTAGATAATCTCCCCCTGCTTTCTTTATGAATAAGGTCGAATCAATTTGGCCACACACATATCCATTGTCCATAAAATGTTTAGACAAAGTTTCGTACCACGCTCGGGGAGCTTGATGTAAACCATAAAGTGCTTTATCAAGCTTGAATACTCTAGACGGATGAACTGGATCTTCAAACCCCGGCGGCTGACACACATAAACCTCTTCCTTGACCTTACCATATAAGAAAGTACTCTTCACATCTAATTGAAACACCTTAAACCCTTTGTAAGATGCAAAAGCAAGAAACAATCGAATAGCTTCAAGCCTAGCAACAAGAGCATAAACCTCGGTGTAATCAATTCCTTCTTGTTGATTGAACCCCTGTACAACTAATCTTGCCTTATTTCTCACCACAACACTATGATCATCTTTCTTGCATTTAAACACCCACTTAGTGCCAATTGGATACACACCCTTTGGAAGATCTACAAGATTCCAGACCTTTAGCTTATCAAATTGAGCAAGCTCTTCCTGCATTGCTTCTATCCAATTGTTATCGCGCAAATCCATTTCCACATTCTTTGGTTCGACCTGAGAAATAAAACATGAATGTGAGCAAACATCAAGAACACCAGTATCCTTAATACATGTATACAAACAAGTATTCTTGATTAAAGAACGCGTCTGCACTCCATCTCTCAAATTCCGAATTATATTTGTCATCGGATGATCTTTAAGTTCTTTAATTGAAGCAACTTCAGGAACCGGCAACACATCAACTTGAGTTGTTTCAGTTTGAGAAGATATGTCCTGATTAACTAGTATCTTCGAGTCCAGATTCGTATGAATCTCCCCTGAACTTGTGTCAAAGTAGAAGGTTCATCAACGAATAATGGATCAGTAGAAGAATCTTGAAAAACAACATCTTCTTCTTCACTATCAGAATCTTGTGATCCTGAGTAAGAAGCAACATTAGGATCAGGAGTAGAAGTATATGGAACAGATGAACTTTGAACCACAGTCGGTATTAAACCTCCATCATGTGCATCCTGACAAGACTCATACAACACATCAGCCTCTTCAGGAGAAATATTTGAAGGTAAATGAAAAGACTTGAATAAGTTGTCATAATCAAAAGCCCAGTCTAGTCCAATCGCCATTTGAGGTAAAGAACAATTTGAACAATCAATATGAAATCATTTCTCAACCTAACGAGTCTCTTTGTTATAAACCCTTTTGGTAGTAGAATTAGCCACATACCCCAGAAAGATCCCTTCAATAGCCTTAGCACTGAACTTGGTTGGAACATCTCTAACCTTCAACAGGGTACATGGATTCCCAAAAGGTAGTAAATACTCCAAATTATGCTTTTGATTATTAAGCAACTCATAGCATGTCCTGTTGTGTCGCTTCACGGTCAGGACTCTGTTCAAAACGTGACACGCAGTATTCACATCCTCGGCCCAAAAAGTAACTGGGAGCTTAGAATTT
This sequence comes from Smallanthus sonchifolius, assembly GCA_023525975.1. NCBI lineage: Eukaryota > Viridiplantae > Streptophyta > Magnoliopsida > Asterales > Asteraceae > Smallanthus > Smallanthus sonchifolius. The sequence continues at coordinate 31,655,915 of CM042040.1, forward strand.
GCAAGCATCGTACGTGCCGTTTCAACCAAAGTTCTGTTCTTTCATTCAGCAACTCCGTTTTATTGAGGTACATATGGCGCACTAAATTCATGATGAATTCCCTTTTGTAAACAAAATAAACCCATCTTGCTATTCTTGAACTCGCTGCCATTGTCACTCCTAATTCTTCCGACTTTCTATTTGTACAAATTCTCTAAACCCAGGATTAAGAACTGTACCATCTCTGTTGTTTCAGCTTTAGAAGCGAGGAACTTAACCCAAGAAAATCTAGAGAAATCATCTGTTACCACCAAATAGTAAGATTTACCTCCAATGCTCCTAATACTAATCGGTCCAAACAAATCCATATGTAGCAGCTCCAATGGAGTCACAATAGAATTCTTTGTCTTAGATTTGTAGGACTTGTTGTGTTGTTTTCCCTTCTTGCAAGGAATACAGTCATCAGGAACGGAGAATTTCATTTTTGGAACAACAATAACCAGATCATTCTTCACAAGATAATTCATTTTCCTGTAATTGATGTGAGCAAGCTTCTTGTGCCACAGAATAGAGTCAGATTCAGACGCCTTAGAGAGTAAACATGTTGGAATAGAATCCGTTGTCGTTGCAACACTCATGTCTAAAACATATGTGTCATTTCTCCTCTGAGCCTTCATTAGAATCCATTCTTCAGGAATAACAAATCCCGACTTCAAGATATAATATTCAGTATCATTGAAATGGAATGAAAACTTCTTGCCACATACTTGAGATACACTCAAAAGATTGTGTTCGAGTTGCTCAACATAATTAACCTTCTCAAATTTAACCTTGTCATTTTTCAAAGCACCTTGACCTGTTAAGTACCCACCTTTATTCCCAGCAAAAGCGTCATAACCGCCATCAATTTTAATAACATCTTCAAGCAAACGAATATTTCCTATCATATGTCAAGAACAACCACTATCCACATACCAAGTATTGTTGATAGTCCTCCTTGGTTGCCCCTACATAAACAAAAGAAATCAGTTAGAAATGGGAACCCAAGTCATTGTGGTATTGGGTCATCCATAAGTATCAAAATAAACAACTTCAACGAGTTCACAATCAACTTTATCATCAACCTTTGGTGCATAAAGTCCAACAAAATCAGAACTTCTCGATGGAGACACAGGATGATTATTTTGAAAAACTTTTTTAGAATTATTATTATCAGATTCAGATGTTTCCAAAAGTTTCTTTAATTTTCTGTTACGTCTCCGCCGTTGTGGTCGAGAAAGTTTGACCTCGGGTTGAGAAAACTTTGTGATTCCAACATGTGGATTCGCAGCATGTTGTTGAAAATCAGCATCATTTCTACCACCAGTATTCACAAACACTGGTTTAGAAAAATGTTTATCATTTTGCTTAAATCCCATAGATTTAGCAAATGACTGAATAGGCACATATTACCTCAGTGGAACTTTCTTCACAACATCAGATGTAGGCTTTCCCACATTAGGTCTTTTCAGAATCGTCACCACTTTTTGTTGTGGGGGTACAATTTTTTATTTGCTTTTCTCTGGAAGCATAGGCTTTTTCTCTTGATTCTTGTAAGGACAATTTATCAAAATATGACCCACTTCATTACAATGAAACCACACTCTTTTATCCCGATGATCTCTGATATAAGAATTTTTCCTTGAAGTTGACGAACAACCTGATGAATATTCTTCAGAAGATTTCAATGAACTTTCAACTTTCTTCTTCAGAACATACACTTGTTTAGACACCTTTGAGGATGTTTTCTTATCATGACCAGCAGAAACAAAACCACTTGTTAATAACACCTTGGAAAGGTTAGGTTGTACAACTTCATCTGGTTAGGTTAGAATGCATCTATCTCTTGTAACTTGTTTCACCACCTTTGGTTCATCAAGTTTCACCTCTTTAGGTACACCTTCAACCTTGTTATCATCAAACATTGCATCATCATTGTCAGAATCATAAACCATCTCTTCACCTGTCACTGGATTAACCTTCAAGACTGTCTTCGGATCAATCTCCTCCTCATTTATGATTTCTGGTCCAACTGCATAATTCCCATTAAATGGTGGAGGAACAAACCTAACTCCAACAACTTTCTTTGCAGGATCAGCATTATCATTAAAGTAATTCAATAACACTGATGAATTCTAAAACTTTCCAGCTTTCGATGTAAGTTGATCACTTCTGATTCTTTGTCAGAAATCTCCTTGTTTTTCTGAGCGACAATTTCATTTCGCTTCTCAATTTCAGCATAAGCCATATCCGGATGATATGCTTGTTCCTTGTACTTTAACCCCAAAGAATTTAAATCTCTTTTCAAAGATTCAATTCTATCCATACAAAGATTATCATTGTCTTTCAACTTTTGATTAACCACATGCATGGATTTCATATCACAAATCAATTTTGTATTTTCATCCATTACCTTCTGCATTTTATCCTTCACAAATACACAATTAGAGCACTAAATATTACAGATAGAGTCTTTTAGCTTTGAAGGATCTGACATATCAGCCATGAAGACTTTAGCAATTGGAATCTCTTTAGAGATAGCTTCTCCAGAAGATCTTGTAGTCAAAACTATTTCATCTTCAGATACACCAGATGGAGAAGAAATATCAGAAGCAACATTGTGTACTTTAACACCTTCTTCATCATCACTTTTCAGACTCACCATCACTTGAACTGTCATCATCAATTGTTTCTTCAGAATTATCGGAATGAATTTCATCGACAAAAGCCTGACTCACAGCACCAACCAGATCTTCTAGATGAATACCCCAATCATATTTTTCATCATTTTGTGTAACCAAAGCAGATAATGTGGATGCCTGATTTGAATTTCCAAATCCAGAAGAACCATGTGACAAAGAACGATTATTCTGAAAATTGTTTGTCTTCTTCTGAGAATCAAGCTCAACTTTCGGCTTCACACATTCCTTAGCAAAATGACCATATTCTTGACAATTGTAACATCGAACCTTTGATTTATCAAATCCTATTCTTGTTCGACTGTTAGAACCAATATACTTTCTTCCAGTTTTTTTCAGAAAATCCTTTGCCTGTCGCATAAGCATGGTCATATTCCATTGAATATTCATCTCCTCCAAATCAACAGGATCAATTTGACGAAAATCCTCTTCAAGAACATTAGGATCATGAATCTTTCCTCCAATGAAGTTCTCATATGATGCCATGAAAGAAGAAAACATTGCTAGATAATCATCAACAACTGTTTGATTCATATTAAAAAGAATTAGTATTATGTGATCCAGAAAATGAAGTAGATGTATTTGCAGAAAATCCAGTTTGACTTGAGACTCCAGAGACATGTTTACTTAAATTATCTTGACCATCACCAGAAAAGAAAGCAACACTAGTACCAGTTTTGCTAGAAGTCTTTGCAAAATACATAGCAGGATCTTGAATATGTTCCATATTTGTTTCCTTATTCTTGATATTCGAATCATGAGATTGAATCTTGCCAAGAACATCTTCAAGAGACATAATTTTGTATTTGACATTCTCTTTGATTAAAACCAAATACACATCAAATTTTGATGGTAAAGACTCCAAGAACTTATCATTTATCTCCTAAGTTTCATAAACAACCGATGAACTTGATAACTCACCCAGCAAACGATAAAATCTTGTTACGAGATCATCCAAAGATTCACTTTGAAAATGATTGAAAACTAGAAATTGCTTCTTCAATAACTCTTTTCGACTTTTCTTCACATCAAGACTACCTTAACATCTCTTCTATAATGCATCCCACAATTGTTGAGAAGAATTAAATTGTTTGAAACTGTGATAAATTTCCTTTAGAAGTGACATAGAAATGCTAGCCATAGCTTTCTTTTCACGATCAAACAACTTTTTTTCTTCAGTAGTCAATGCAGATACAGGCTTAGGAACATTATCATTTCCCATCCATGAGTATGTCGGATGTGTATATCCTTCCAAAATAGGAATCCATAAACTCGTATTAGTAAATGAGACAAACTGATCAAAACGATCTTTCCAGTTTGGATAATCAGCAAGACTTAACAACTTTGGTGGTTTCTAAGAAGTACCAATGTCATTATCATAATTGAACATGTTAGTTACTTACACCATATTTCCCATAGTCAACAAACTTTCAAAAACTACTAAGTATGAACAAGAGTGCACTCAGGCGAAGATAATAAGTTCGCTTCTAGCCCTTAAAGCGAACTTGATCCCAAGCGAACTTGATAAGTTCGCTTAATCAAGAAAAATAGCTAAGTTCACCTACTAAGTTCGCCTGTAACAGAATTTCAAAGCTAAGTTCGCCTGGTTCAGCAGCAACAACTCAGGAAGATGAGTTCTTCAACCAAAACACGAACAAAAACTTCCGAAAATCATCATAACTTGCTGAAATGATGGAATTTGATAAAATTGAACCGTAGGATTCAGTATAATATGATTTAGAACACTTCTAATGGATCAATTTCTTCAAAAACACCTTCAAATTTATGAAATCAGCCTCAAAATCACTCTCAAGAACTTGAAAACTCCATGAACATGGAAACTTGCAAAAGTTAACCAATTTCTTGTCAAATCATACACAAACCGTCACAAATCAATCACAAATCATGAGCATTGGCTCTGATACCACTTGTAGGTCCACATGACTCTTCTATATATCCAACTCGAGACGTGACGTATCAATAACACGGAGTGCGGAATCCAACCGTATCAATGAATGTGTACACAAGATGACAATAGAAACAGTAACAATCACAGTGTAAATAAACTTCTCTTCTATTCCAGCAATCACATAGTTTACAGAACTATAATATGAACATTCAAAAGAATTACAAAAACTGAACGTGTAAACTCTATTTATAGACCTGATTCCGCTATAGGCGAACTTAGTAAGTTCTCCTCTACTAAGATTAGGCGAACTTATTAAGTTCACCTCTAGCAGAACTTACACAACACTTATACAAAAACAAACATTTACAAAAACATAAAGACATAAAGATCTAAACTATTACATGCTCTTGTCATACATCTATGTCCTAACACTTCATTGTATAAAAATCTTCTTAAGCATAGGACTTGTTCTTCTGTTAAGACCCTGCTTCTTGTCACTTGGCTTTTCCTTTCAAGTATTTCTTCTGCTGCTTTGGAGGACTCTGCTTCTTCATCCTCAAAGTTATTGTATGCTAATTTTGTAGCAAGCCGAAGAAAGTGTTCAAATCTATGCATATTGTCTTCACATATGGTATTGAATCTTTCAATGGAAAGCACAGCAGACAGATCATTGGATGTGTTAATGCACTCAGTCAGGTGCAGGGATACGGTATCAAATAAATTCAAGTTGTTCCATCTGAGCTCTTGTACACCAACAAACTCTCACCCTATCCAGAATCTTTCAGATAAACCATCATATCCCCATGACAAGATGGTGTCAAACTCCAGATTGTGTGCATTTAGATTGAAGTGAGGGGATATTATTAGTATTGACATAGCAGCATCGGCTGGAAGTATGCTGAAGGAGGAAGGCATTTCTTCATCTATATTTTCAATCTCCATCTCCTCAGGGAATGCTTCATCTACAGCCCTGAAAACTAGCATCCATTCCCTAGATATTTCTTCATCTTCATCTTCATCTTCTGAGACTGGCAAGTCATAGATTTGAACAAAAACAGGCTGGAATAGTGTTCTTTGAAAGGCTGCCTGCTCTTGTATACATTCATCCAAGTTTTCTTCGTCATCTTCAATGGTAACTATCTCCCCCTTTTTTGGTTGCATCAGTGCATAGAGTTGAATCTGTTTGGGTTCCCACTAATACAAAGGAAGGAGAGGTTATAGTTGGGCATCGATGGGCTTCATGCATAGAGACTTGGTGCCATATGTTGGACATTTCAGCCTCTAGCATAGCTACCCTGGCCGTGAATTCCAAATTATGAAGTTTTAGTTTGTCCTCATCCACAGTTGTGGAATCCTTGGGACTAGAAGGGGCCTTAGGCCTAGCCTCTGCATCCCCTTCACCATGGTTTTCTTGGCTCCTAGGATATCTCTCAGTGAAGAGTGTTTCAAAATAAACATCCTCACTGTGAGTTGTTGTGGTTGGGGACTTAATGATGTTATCACTGTCCTCATGGTCAATTGATGGACCAGTAGTAGTGATAGCCCCTTCCACATTCACTCTATCAACACTCCCAGTGTGAACCTTCTCAGGTGATGAACTAGGGCTGGGTACTTTGGCAGCCAAGTCAATCAATACCTTCGAGAATGTGGCAGTTGGAGAAGGTACATCATCTTGACTAGGTGCCTCTGCACATAAGTTTAGAAAAGAAACATATAGAAAGGGCTCGGAGGGTTGTTCTATGGATCCGGGATGTGATCCTGATCCTAATAGAGAAACTTCCTAGGAAGTCTCCCTAATAATATGGCTATCCCTTATGATATTCTCACCAGAATGTTAGGATTCTGGATGATGACTTTTAGGTTGGGATTGGGCCTTGGAGACAAGAATAGAAGGAGTCTTCTTGCTCCTCTTTCTTTTTTGGGTATAACTTGCCTCAACTAGGGCCCTGTGTTCCAGTTGGGCTTCAAGAACAGGTGTAAGTATTTGTTGTGCCTGTGCACCCTCAATAGGTTGCACAGGGGTTCGATCAAGGGCATCAGATGTTGTTTGTTCAGGATGTGTGGTGGAGGGTGTGGGATCAGTATCAGCTGGGACTGCTGAACTGTCACCCTGGGTACTTTGTATGTTCATCATTGTAGATAACAATGGAACATTGACCGCTGAAAACTTAGTTGAAACGGTTCTCATACTTTGAAAAATATTATTTTTATGTCCCAAAATCATGTAGATTCTTGCACGTTTTGAAAGATCTTTTAGTTCATGATTAAAAACTTCCTGCAGAACCTAAGGTACAAAAAGAATGCTTCTTTTGCTCCTTCATGAAGGTTATATCTCAAACCCTCGAATATCTAATGAATAAAATTGTAGCCTTGACCAGTTACCATACCATGGAAAGCGGAGGCAAGAGAAGAACTCAGTTGATACCATCCACTTCTCTTCTGAGATATGCATTGTAGAAGAGTGTGGCATAAGAACTTCTAGGGAGGACCCATCAGTGCCTTCTCGATTGTGTAATCATCTTGATTTCCAGTGTACCCTATAGATACAAAGGTCCCCGTGTACTCACTCTTTGTGTACGAGTTAGCAGCTCCCTCGCCCTGGAGCTTTAGGTGTTTTCTGAGTGTGGTTTCTGTGATTGTGATATCTTTGCCGTCTACCATGGCTTTGATTTGGGGAGTCCCCTATTTCGTAGAGAAGTCGGCAGAGTTCTAGAAATCCTCCATGTGAGGTATGTAGATTGTGGGGTTGATAGTCAGGGCGAAATATATTTTCGACCGACATAGGAAATCGATCATGTCGTCGAACCCTTCAGAATTCTTCCTTTGACAAGATATGCAGTTAGATTATGGTAGGTTGAGAACTTGTCATTAGGGTTGTTGATGTCAACATTTGCCATTATGGTAAGATTTGGAGGGAAGGAGGAAGCTTTTGAAAGGTGGTTAAGTATGGAAAAGCTTTGAATGCTTGAGAGAAAATGGTGAGTGTTAGGTCAGAATTGAATGTGAAGTGGTGAAGGAAGAAATTTGATTTTTGTTATGCATATCTCTTGTAGAAATTCCACCGTAAAAACTCATTCTTTTAACGTCTCGATGATGAATATGCGGAATTAAACATCAAATCATGAGTAATTGTGAACCGACATGCGATTAGTCACTCGGTTCCGAGTCGTAGCTTTAATACCAATTGAAAGTCCCTGTCACATCTTCTAACGAGCAAGACGATCACGATCACAACGAATTACTAGATGATTCTTATTGAGACGGAAGCACGAAGTGAATCAAACATAAAACCGAATACATAACAGAGATGAAACAGAATCGATTCGTATATATAATTGATAACGAACTCGTCATCACAGATTACAATACCGAAGAAGTGTACATCTCTACGTTTAAGCTCCAATTGCAATCCCTATGTGAGCTCTACCTAGGGATTGTGACTCATTTCACACAGAGAATCACTCCCTCTCTGTGTATGCTATCTCTAGCATTGCTTGCTACAAATGAACAACTTAATATCCTATTTATAGGTAAACTGAGTCTGCAGGCGAACTTAACAAGTTCGCCCATAACACTATAGGCAAACTTAGTAAGTTCGCTTGTTAAGTTCGCCTAAACATTCCCTTAGGCGTTTAGGCGAACTTAACCTGTTCGCTACATATACACTTAGAATTTTTGCTACAGATACAAATTTATGCTCTAACAAACGTCAAAGGAGGGAAAAAAACAAATTTACTTGTACTGTACAACCGATTTACTTTTCACTGTTTTACAGCTGTAACACACTTTAGCAGTCATGGTAAAGACTGAAAGTAGTTTTTACAATGGGTAAAAGTTAATTTGAACTCATTTTACCCATCAACATCAAACTTGGTTGCTGTGGATGGTTAAGCCTATCAGCTGCAAACTTGGTTGCTGCTGATGGTTAAGCCTATCAGCAGCAAACTTGATTGCTGCTGATGGATGTAATGGTCCGCAGCAAAGATGTTGCTGCTGATTGCCTTAAAGCTATCCGCATGAACCTTGTTCCTGCTGATAACTTAAAGCAGTCAGTGGCAAATTCTTTGCTGCTGATGACTAAACCTGTCAGCAGCAAAAATGTTTGCTGCTGACTGTTAACTTTTTATTTACATCAAAAAAAGAAAAAACACATTATATTCAAGATTTTAGACACAATTTTTAATCAAAGTTCATCATGCCAATGGATTCAACTAAATATCTAAATCCAGCTTCATCAAATGGTTTTGTAAACAAGTCAGGATATTGCTCATTGGTATGAACTTTGGTTAAAATGATTCTCTTTTTCTCAGCTTGATCTCTAATGAAGTGATACCTGATGTCAATGTGCTTTGTCTTGGAATGCTGCATATGATTATTTGTAATTGATATAGCACTTATGTTGTCAATGTGAATGGGAGTTACCATGAAAGTTATCTCATAGTCCAGCATTTGATTTTGTATCCATGTGACTTGTGCACAGCAACTTGAAGCTGTAATGTATTCTGCTTCTGTTCTAGATGTTGATATACAGGTTTGCTTCTTGCATTGCCATGAAATCAGTCTTCCTCCCAGAAACTGACATCCCCCTGATGTGGACTTTTTGTCCAAGTTGCATCCTCCATAATCACTGTCAGTGTATGCATACAAGTTGAATTTGTCATTTTTAGAATACAATAGCCCAAGTCTTGGAGAGCCCTTTAGGTATCTAAAAATTCTCCTGAAAGCTTGGAGATTTGTATTCTTTGGAGCTGCTTGAAATCTTGCACGCAGGTATACTTCAAACATGATATCTGGCCTTGAGGAATTTAGATACATGAGTGATCCTATCATTGCATGGTACTGATGTTGATCAGTCTCTTGACCATCTTTGTCTGGAGTCAGTTGATGGTGCACTTGCATAGGAGTTTTTGCAGCAGAGCATTCAGCCAGTTTGAATCTTTCCAAAATGCTTCAAACTTTGAGTGCATCAGGACTTGGAGACCCAAGAAGAAATTTAGTTCACCCATTGAACTCATTTCAAACTTTGAGTGCATCAGGACCTCAAAGTCTTTGCACATCTTCTTCCTTGTTGATCCAAAGATGATGTCATCAACATAGATTTGTACAAGTAGGATTTCTCCCCCTTCATCTTTGATAAACAAGGTCTGATCAATGGCACCTCTTCTAAAGTTGTTGCTGAGTAGATATTCTGAGAAGGTTTCATACCAGGCTCTTGGGGCTTGATGTAAGCCATAGAGAGCTTTGTCTAGTTTGAACACTTTGTTAGGATGTGCAGGATCTACAAAGTATGGAGGCTGTCTGACATAGACTTCCTCACCAATCTTCCCATACAGAAAAGCACTTTTGAAATCCATTTGATAAACTGTAATCAGTGCCCTCTTCTTGAGTGTAGCCTTGAGCTACAAGTCTGGCTTTGTTCTTCACTGCAATTCCTCTCTCATCTTGCTTGTTCCTGAATACCTATCTTGTGCCAATAGCTGTTTGACCAGGTGAAAGATCAACCGGGGTCCACACTTCTTGTCTCTTGAATTACATCAACTCTTCTTGCATTGCTTAAAACCAACTGCTATGTTGCAAAGCTTCATCTATCTTCTTTGGTTCTACTTTAGATAGAAAGCAAGAATACAGACATATATTGGCCTCATGAGTTTTGCTTCGTGTTTGAACCCCTTGCTGAATTGGCCAATTATAATCTCCGATGGATGTTATTTGTTGATTCTTTATGTTGGAACAACTTCCAACTGTATTCCTTGCACAAGATTGCTTTGATTCTGATCAGGAATATCTTCATTCATTGTGAAGGACTCTTCAATATCAGCAGCAACATCAGCAGCAGATGCCTCTACCCCAACTGTATCTTCTTGATCAGCAACAGATGCCTCTACACCATCTGCAGAGATGTCATGAATTTCATTTTGATTTTCATTTTCAAAATAGACTGCTACTGGTGACATTGGAGAGACTTGTTCTTGCTTCATTGGCTTCAATAGCTTCCACAACATATGGAGGATCAATAGATGGTCTTTTGATTCTTATAGAGGGACTATTGAATTCCAATATGTAGTCAGTTGATGATTTAGAAGCTGGTTCTTTGGAAGAGGTAGACTCCATATTTGAGAAGAAGAGGGGGCTCAAATACTTGGGAGAAGGAGTCTATATCAAAGAGCCAGTCTGGTACTTTACCCTTTTCACATGGAATGTGTTCCCTACATTCCACATTTACTAATTCTTCCACTATACTTGTTCTGGAATTGAATACTATGTAGGCCTTGGATTGAGAGGAATAGCCCATAAAATATCAGTTATCTGATTTGACACCAAACTTAGGAAGAACTCCATGTGTGATGAGAATGGTAGATGGACATCCAAAGGGTTTCAAAAATCCAATGTAGGGAACTCTTTTGAACCACAGTTCATAAGGTGTTTTGTTGAGAGGCTTGACGATGAGAACTCTATTTTGCACATAACAAGTTGTGATAACTGCTTCTTCCCAGAATGTGAGAGGTAGTTTTGAGTCAGCCAGCATTGATCTTGCTGATTCAATTTGAGTTTTGTTTCTCCTTTCAGCAACCCCATTTTGTTGAGGAGTTCTTGGAGCACGGTATTGTCTTTCAATGCCTTTGCTCCCACATAAACAATTTAAGGTATGGTTCTTAAACTCTGTACCTTGATCACACCTTATGATTTTGACTTTCTCGTTGCTTTGATTCTCAACCCTAAGAATGTAGGATTTAAGAATCTCAGCAGTTTCATCTTTTGTTCTCAAGAAGTATACCCATGAGAATCTGGTGAAGTCATCAGTTATCACAAGACAGTATGACTTCTTGCCCATTGACATGACATTTGTAGGACCAAAAAGATCCATATGTAGCAGTTGTAGTGGAGTGTCATTTAAATTCAATGTCTTAGGCTTGTGAGAACTCTTGTGTTGCTTCCCCTTCAGGCATGCTATGTAGTGATCTTCAAGTTGAAATTCCTTGTCAGGAAGACCTCTAACAAGATTTCTTTTCACAAACTTGTTGATAGTTTTTACATTAACATGGCTTAATATTATGTGCCAAATAGTTGATTCATCAATTGATGCCTTGGACAGAAAACAAGATACACTGCCAGATGGAGTGACCTCATTCATGTCAAGCACATATAGGTTATCTTTTCTTTATGCAGTCAATAAAATCTTTTCTGGAGGAGGTTTGCTTAAACAAGGGGAGAGCACAAAGCATTCTTTGTCTGTAAAAAGCATCCAATGCTTCTGATCACAAACCTCAGACACACTCATGAGATTGAATTCCAATTCTTTGACAAAATTTACTTTTTAAATGCTCATTCTTTTATTGGACACAGTTCCTTGTTCAATTCTAGATCCTCCCTTTGAATCACTCCCAAAGCAACATATCCTCCATAAAAATGTCTGAAATTGGAGAGGATGGACCTGTTGCCGGTCATGTGTCGGGAACAACCACTATCTAAAACCCAGGTGTTATCCTTGTGACATGGTTGTCCCTGCACATGAGAGAGATCTAGTTATAGGGAGGAACCCAAGAGCTTGCAGACTTGGGTGAGTGTGTCTTCGAATCAAGATTTGTGTGCTTGCATTCAATGGAACCAATGTTGATGCTTTGAGGGACTGAAGCTGTGGATTTGGCTTTTCAACGTTGAGGAGGTGGTTTTCCATATCTTTTTACTCTATCAGCAGCAGATGTGGCTTTGGCTACTGTTGGATTTGCTTGATCAGCAGCAAACTTTACTGCTTAAGACTTTGGCTGATCAACAGCAAACTTGGTTGCTGCTGATGGCTTTAACTGATCAGCAGCGGATTTGGTTGCTGCTGAAGGCTTGGTTCTGGGCTCTTTTTTCTTTAACTTCAACTAATCAGCAGCATTTTTTATCACTGCTAATTGTTCAATAGATACATGCTTCTCCTGTTTTTCCTTTCTATTGAAAGTGGGTTTCTCTGTAGGAGTTCTTCTATAGAGTGGTTTCTTTTTAGGAGTAGGCTGAACTGTTGTCGAGGCTGGTTGAAAGATCTAGTTGAAGGGATTGAACTTACAATCTGCAGCAAAGTGGTCTGATTCACCACATATGATGCGGATTGTTGAGGTTTTGGGAGCTGTCCTTGGTGGAGAGAGAGATTTTCTGAAGTGAGTTGTCTTGGCTTCATAGCTTCTTACCTTCTTGTTCTTGTTTGTTTTCTAAAAAGCATGTTGCTTGAGATTTCGTTGCTTGAGATTTCTCTGCTGCTTAAGGTAGTAGAAACAGGTGTTGGACGTGTGATTGTATTTTCCACAGACAAAACATGATTTAGCCAGTTTGTCTCTTCGAAAGTACACATAGTCCTTTCTCTTGAAGAGATCTTTGAAATTCTAGGGATGAGCTTTGTTATGTTCAAAGGTGGCTTTCTCCAATGTTTTCTGTACAAATGGAGCTCTCTCTCAGGTGCATGATAGATGTCAAACACCTTATTGGGTTTTGCTTGTTGATTGATGGAGCTTGAGGATTGCCCCTTTTCAACAATTAACTTTCTCCCTTCGGGAGGATAACTAATTTTGATCTGTTTGGTGAGTTGAGGTACTGGTATTGAGAGAATGAAAGGGCTTGGACCATTGGTTTGGATTATTCTACTAGATTTGGTGGTTTTAAAAAATGACTTTATTGGTAGGGAGTAATGGAGCTTCATGGTTGTGCAGTAGATGGATTTGCCTTTGGTGCTTTGCATTCTCTAGCAAAGTGACCAAGTTGGTTGTAGTTGTAACATCTAAGCTTGCTTTTGTCCAAGCCTACTCTAGTGTTAGAGTTGTTGCTTGGAATGGGTCTTCCAGTTCTAGAGTAGCACCGTTTAGCTCTTAGAGATAGCATGGCATAAGAATGTTGTATGTCCATTTCTTCTAAGTCATCTGGATGAAAATACTCCAGATCTTCTTTGATAAAGGACATGTTGCTTGGGTTTTCAAAGACAAAAGCAGTAGAGGTTGTCTGAGGTGGGGCTTCAAGGAGAAATGGTGAGTTGTTTGATTGAAAGTTGGGAATCTGAGGATGGGTAACAATTGGAGGATAGTAGTTGCTTGAACTAGGAACTGAGTGGTCAGAGTGTAGTGCAGAAGAAGTGGTGGTGGATGATGAGGCTGTTGAATGACCTGAGCTTCTTTATTTTGCTTGAATCATTTCTAATTCATATGTCTTGAGCATACCAAACAGCTCGGTCATCTGCAGAGTCTTCAGGTATTCAGTCCTTCTAATTGATATTATGTAGCTTTACTTTAGATCACTGTAGTTCTCCCACCAGATAGGTGTACCTGTTGTACATAATAGTAAGAGACTCACCTTCCTTAAAGACAAAGTCTTCATATTGTTGCTTTAAGACGTCTCTTATTTCTCCTTCACCTCTTCTGATCCAGCAAACATCTTCTCAAGAGCTTTCCATAGCTCCTTGGCGGTCTTGAATTCTCTGGAGTTATGAAAAAACTTCATTTGGCAAGCACATATGTATGGCTCCCAAGGCTTTGAAATCTACCTCTATCTTCTTGATGTCTTCTTCAGAGTAATTTGAAGCTTCTTTAGGAAATGATGGACCTCCGGAATCAGCAGGGCCACCATGGGTGCATAAGAACCATAAATTATGGATCTCCACATTCCATATTCTTGGTAACAGAGAAACTTTCCATTCTGTTTTTCCACATTTCATAGTCTTCTCCAGACACCAGTCTTGGTGGTCTGGTGAGGCTTCCAATATCATCAAATCCAGTATTCTGTGCCATTCTTTTGGATAGAAGGTTTTTGCAAAGAGATAAACATAACCAGAGAGTGATTAAACAAGTGTGAGTTTGTTTAATTTGAGAGCCAAAGCTCTGATACCACTTGTAGGATCGGTGTTTACAAGATGGTTCTGTTCTAGTTGAGATTGGCGGAAACAATAAAACTATGCAATGTAAACATGAAACAATGATAATACTGATAAATGCAAATTGTATTAATCTTCAAAGTTTACAAGTTATAAAGAAAACTCTAAGGAAGCACACACTTGTACAAATGGAAGATACAATACATATAAAGGAACTTAGAATCAAGACAGACCCTTGATTCTAAGGATCAGATCAAACACAAGCCATTGATCTTTTACAGTTACAAGTTACACTACTGTTGGTAGACAACTAAAAGACAAGTTGCAGCAAATAGTAATAATCAGGTCAAAAGTCTTCTTAGGAATCTTTGCCGGAGACTTTAGAAGTAGTAGCTTTGTCTTTAATCATCTTTACCAATAACATTCCTTCTGCTGATAGATGTGTCAGTGTTGCAGTAGAGGTATCAGTAGCAAAGTCAAAGCTGCTGATGATTTGCCTATCAGTAGCATCAAATGTTTGATGCTGCTGAGAAGCCTATCAGCAGCAATTTTGGACTTCAGCAGATAAGGCTATCCACAACATAGTTGTTCATCAGCAGGAGAACATAGTTATCCGCAGCACTTGCCTTATCCGCAGCAACTTGTAGGTCAGCAGCAAAATTGTGGAGTCCGCATCAAATGTACTTAGAAAATTTTGTAGCCATCAATCTTTATCTCTACACATAGAAATTAGAAGAAGTCACATCTGATCACGACAAAAAACTGGTAGATCACGAACAGTACGTTGAGCCTCAAATTGATGATGATGATGGAACCGAGAACCTTATGGATACGCATAGCTAAGAGTTTACCTAGTGCTTTAGGCATCACTCTAATTAGGGATATAGGCCTGAATTCACTTAAAAATTCCGGGCCAGCACCAAAAGGTGCTAAGGTGATGAAGAAGCACTACTACCTTTTGCAAAAGACTTTTTGGCTTCAAAGTGCTTCATAAAATTTATAAAGTCTTTACCCATAATGTTCCAAAACTTCCTAATGAAATCAAAAGTTAACCCATCCGGGCCCGAGGCTTTACCCCCGGCACACTGCCATATAGCATCCCGAATATCAGAATCAGAGAAGTCCTCTTCCAGCCCAACATAGTTCAAATTTGAGAGCTTACGAAGGTTGGAGTTTAAGAATGACAGCCTGATGGAACAAGGTTCTTTAAATTTTTCTTTGTAATACTTGAGAACCTCACTTTTGACTACTATAGGACCTGTCACCCATTCCCCCATCAATGGTTAAACCATTTATTCTGTTACAACGTTTTTTTCCCATTTATGACTCCATGAAAGAAAGACGAATTTTCATCCCCCTAAACTAACAAACTAATTCTCGCCTTCTGCTTTAAATCCAAACACTTTTGATTGTGGACTTCAAGTAACTTCTTTTTGTACCCAATCTCATCTCTTTTTCCTCCACTGTCAAGCTAAATTCTTCAGCTTTTCGATCTAACACCATCTTTAAACCAATCATCATAGACTCGGCATCTTGTACAACCCTTTTTATCTTTGCACCAAGCTCTTAATACCTTCTTAAGGATGCTGATTTTCTTAGATAGAATAAAATCTGGCCTACCCTTGATAGCCTTAGACGTCCAAGAGTTGTAAACTATCATCGGGAGATCCCAAGCAGATAGCCAAGAATTATAAAATCTGAAGGCGCACGAACCACAGTCCAAATTTTGGCATGTAAGCACCACCGGTCGATGGTCATACCATTTCCTTTTCAGGGCCCGAACTGCCGCATGAGGCCAACTATCATGGAAGGAGCTGCATACTAGGAATCTGTCAATTTTGCTAGCAACAGACCCATCATCTCTCAACCAAGTGAATTTAGAACCTCCCAAATGGTACTCCCACAAGCATGCTTCATCAATGAAATTATTGAACTCGATCATTCCATTATGAGGTTGAGGAAGAGATGATCTGTCCTCGCTGACTCTAATAGCATTAAAGTCCCCCATAAAAATAAATTTACCACTATAGGCCATCTTTAACCTGATCAAATCAAGCTAGAGTTCTTTTTTATTGTTGAGACCTTGTGGACCATAGACATTGACCAAATTTATCTCGCCTACTATACCTTTCCAAACGCCAGAGACACATATATAATTCTAAGAAGATGAAATGCGAGATACCTTCAATAAATTTTTGTCCCAACAACAGTAAATTCCACCCGATCTTCCTTCTGACTTCACACCAAAAGAACCATAATCACTATCACCCAAAATTCTTTCAAAGGGGATAGCCTCAATGTTTTCTAACTGAGTTTCTTGAATGCTTATAAACTGAATTCCACACCGAGCTCTTATTTCTCTTATCCAGGCTGCTTTTTCTGAGCCGACAATCCCCCTACAATTGATAGTTAAACAATTCATGGGAACCCAATTACATTCGCCTCACCTAGTGTCACACCCCAACCGACGGCGGAATACGTCGGGGTGGGACATGTAGACTGTTCATGAGCTCAAGGTTGACTAAATTGTAATATATTAAATCCATTTCAATTCAAACAAACATAAACCAATTCCAAAGTACATAAATGAAATACAAATTATTCTTTAATTAAAATTAACTAAGTCCCATAGCCTATGTGTAGCAAGCCTTGATCAAACATTAGCACCTGAAACATGAATAAAATAAGGTCAACTATAAAGTTTGTGAGCATGCACAGGTTTGTACATAGATAGTATATAGATGTGAATTAACAAATCTTTACATAACATGATAAAATAAAGCATTTATGGGGAGCAACTATTGTGTAACCAAAAGTACAATCAAACCTTTGTAACTAGCATGCAAATTGTATTGTCGGTAACAATCACCTCAATCTGTGTGGGTTTGTCAGACTCAATAGATCTATCATTGTTAACTGTCGGCTTGAATAGTTAATGATTGCACATAAATTGCACACAAACAGTTAACACACCTAGTACTCAAACATAAAGCTCAAATTTACACACATGAATGTAAAGAGGATTTGTGTTGTGTAGTTTGTGTAAATGTAAACAATTGTATGTATAGAGTTCATGTTTCACCCCAAAAAGTGTAAAAGTGTGAAAAGGGGCTATGTAATACTCACATGATTCAAAGGTGTAGCTAGCACGCGAGAACTAGATAGCAAAATGATCCTTGAAATCTCACAATGTTAACCTAGTGTGTAATGTATGTTGAATTAATAATGTGTACAAAAATCTATGTCTAAGACTATGATTTAATTGGATGAGCACAAGGGATTTGAAGTTGTAGGTGGTGATTTTAGTTGAAAAATAATTAAATTAGGGTTTGAGTTAAATAAAGTAAATAATTTTTCTCTATTTATTTATTTATGAAGATGTGGATATAAGATTTACTTTTAAAATCTAAGTGTATTTGTAAAAACAATAACTTGTTAAAACCAATAAATTTAATTAAAAAGTTGGACGTATTCTTTAAGTAGCTAAAATATATATAGCTTAAATTTTTACAATCTTATATAAAGTATTTATAAAAGCTTATCACAATTTAGGTAATTAAATTATTAGAAATGAAAAATATAAATTTTAAGTTGATTGTTTAACAAGTAAATTTATAGAAATGGAGTCTTTTATGCAAAAATTGTAAAATTGGTTTTATTCTGCTCTAATAAATGTAGGGTTTATAAAAATAATTTTTTTATAATTTTTGGAGTGTTAGAAAACTGCAAAAAAATATAAACAAGCCACCTGGTTCGAACTCGGGTGGTTCCTGTGAGAGGGCTACGATTTGCCATTAGACCAGGGAGGTTTCCTTATCATGTGGCTGATTTAATCCTGTTATAATGTATTTGAGACGTGGTCCGGGTCGGGCTAAAGGAATATGCGCAAAAATGAGCCGACCGGTTTAGGGCTTGGGGGGGTTTCGAACCCTGGACACCTGGTCTGATGGTGCAGTGACTAAACCATTCAGACCAGGTGGTCTCGCTAGTTAACCATGTAATCTAGAAACATTTATTCACATATTAGATTAAGAACAGTTTCAAATTTTCGATTTAAACCCGCCATGAACCCTAATCCCAAATCGAATTCGATTCCCTCTGCCATCAAGAATTGGCAGAGGGATTTCAATAAGCAAAGGTTTACAAGTCTAGTGACCTAACTCGTACCTGAAATGATGAAGAACCGAGTGTGCACGGCAGAGTTACAGAACCCGTTAATCTTGGTACTCAACAGAACTCTGGAGGTGAAATGCAGTTCGATCAGGGGTTGGGAGAGCTTGTGAGTACGTATACGAGAATGGGAGGGTGATTTAATTCGTTTAATTTCACGCAGATTAGCTGTTTTGATTTTAATTTGACCGAAATGAACGGGGAGGACTGATTACACGTAAATTCATTGAATTGAGAGTGAATCGGGTCCTGTTAATGGTCTAGGTACGTACGTGATTGACCTGCGAGTGATTTGCGGGATTAAGATGCGTTAGTTTTTCTTGAGTTGAATGTAATTGATACGGATTTGACTATGCAAAGTCAAATCCTTTCAAAATTCGAATTTGACCACGTGATTGAACGAATTGATTTGTTGTTTAGCTCTGGATTGGGCCGATTTATTGCTTGTACACGAGATAGAACCCACGGGACTCAATTGGATCCATATCATGGCTTGGATTGAAAGAATTCGACCCTGTTTGACTTTTGAAAGTCAAACAGGTCGATTTCTTGGGAGTCTTGTGTAGAACCAAAGACTGATTGCAACAAAATTCTTCTAAGTACAAATGCTGATGATAGGCTTATCAGCAGTGTTCAACACTTGTTGCTGCTGATAGGCTTTTCAGTAGCATTCAACAGATCAGTCTTAATGCTGATCCTCATCCTTGCTGCTGACAGCCTTGTGCATTGAAGATAAATCGTTGCAGTTGACTATCCATGCCAAGCGTCACTGACAACTTTCTGCAAAAGCTACTGACACACTCAAAGCAGAAGGAACCTCAATGGTGCAACCAATGACGGATAACAAAGCTCTTCTCTAAGCATGCAAGTAATGATGCATAAAGAAGACGCTTCAATAAAGTTAGCTAGTTTAGACTAAACTTGTATTATTAGCTTTGTATAAAAGATCAACGGTCTGTGTTAGATCTGATCCTTAGAATCAAGGGTCTGTCTTGATTCTAAGTTAGTATAAATACTGTGTAAACATTTCATTGTAAGTGTGCTTCTTGATAGAGTTTTCATTTGTAATCGTTTATTCACAAAAGCTTAATACAACAGTGTTCTTATTAGTAGTCTTTCTGTTTACTCGATTATACTTATGCAGTTGCTATTGTTTCCGCCAATTTCAACTAAGAACCTAACCATCTTGTACTTTCACGATCCTACAAGTGGTATCAGAGCTTTGGCTCAGATTAAACAAACTCACACTTGTTTAATCACTTCTGGTTCTATTCTAATCTTTCTCTTTGATCAAGTCACCCAAAATCACAAAACAAAGATGGCACAAAGCAATGGATTTGAAGACATCGGCAGCATCAACCGACCACCAAGGTTGGTATCTGGGGAAGACTACGACATATGGAAGAATCGCATGGAAAGCTTCTTTTGTTATCAGGAGTACGGAATGTGGAAATCCATCAGGAATGGACCCTACACTAGCATGGTGGACTCTGCTGATTCTGGAGGACCACTAGTCCCGAAGGAGCCCTCCAAGTACTCAGAAGAGGACATAAAGAAGATGGAGGTGGACTTCAAGGCACTAGGAGCTATCCAAATGTACCTTCCAAATGAAGTTTTTCATAACTTCAGAAGTTACAAAAATGCTAAGGAGCTCTGGGAGGCTCTTGAGAAGATGTTTGTTGGCTCAGAGGAAGTCAAAGAAAACAGAAGGGACATCCTGAAGCAGCAGTACGAAAACTTCGTCTGGAAGGAAGGTGAGTCACTAACCGTTTTGTATAACAGGTACACGTACCTGGTGGGAGAACTGCAGTGCTCCAAAGTAAAGCTAGAGAATGAAGATATTCTCAAAAGGTTTATCAGATCTCTCCCGAGCTGCTGGACACTATATACAGTGTCTATAAGAAGAACGGAGAATTTAAAAACTCTCCAAATGACAGAGCTCTTTGGCATGCTGAAAACATATGAATTAGAAATGATTCAAGCCAAGGAAAGGAGATCCAATCATCAATCAGCCTCTACTTCCTCCACCATCACATCTGCACATCACTCTGATCACTCCGGTCCTAGTGCAAGCAATTACTATCCCCCCATCGTCACTCATCCTCAAACACCAACTGCTTCACAATCCAACTCATCACCACTTCTTCTTGAAGCCCCTCCTCAACAGTCAACCTCTACTGCTTTTGTCTCTGACAACTCAAGCAGCATGTACTTCATAAAAGAGGATCTGGAATGCTTTCATCCAGATGATCTTGAAGAAATGGATATTCAGCACTCATATGCCATGCTTTCCCTCAGAGCAATAAGGTTATATTCTAGAATCGGGAGATCTGTTCCAAGCAACAACTCAAACACCAGAGTGGGGTTAGATAAAAGCAAGATCCGGTGTTACAACTGTAACCAATTGGATCACTTTGCTAGCGAGTGCAAGGTGCCAAAAGCCAATCCAGGTGTCAGCCATCAAAGACAAGGCTACCAAGGTCAGCCCAGGCAACAGCAGCAGCAACAGCAAGGAACTCCTCCAGCTCAAACTGCATCTTGTGCAAATGCTGGAACCTCATACTTTAACTGGAGTTTTCAATATGAAGATGTTCCTACCACCAATCAAGCTCTTATGGAAGATACTGCAGAGATACCACCTTAGGTATTTGAACATCTTTGCTCTCAAGCTTGTATTGATAAAGTTTTAGGTTATAGAAAGCATAACCAAAACCTTATAGATTAAAATGAAGAGTTTCATCAGATGAAATCTGAGTTCAAAAAGGTTGAAAATACTTATAAAGAAAAGATTAACTGCCTTAAGAAAGAGATTTCATTGTTAAAACACGAACAAACTAATCTTGAAACTCAGATTGATGATCTACTGGTCAAACTAAAAGCTACCAGAGCTGAACTGGCAGAACAGAAAGTTCATGTTGAAAAATATGAATTTTCCTCCAAAAAGTCACAAAGACTTTTAGATATTCAAGTCCATGAGAAGGTAAAGACTGGACTTGGGTATAACAATGATCAGTACAAATCTGTTCCTCCTCCTGCTGACTATATTGCCATTCACGAACCAAGCTTCAATGTTGCAAATCTTGACACTGCAAACCGATATCTTGATCCTTCAACGGATGAACCTTTCGTCGAAGACTGCACTACCTCATCGGAATCTGAGTCAACCTGCTCAAACCATGATGAAACCAGTGCAACCCCATCTGAAGCTGTTCTGAATAGAGCTGAAGTTCATGCTGTTATTCCAGCTATTCCAGCCCTTGTCCCATTCAAACAGATCAAGATTAGCTATCCTCCGGATGGAAGAAAGCTAAACATTGAAAAGGGAGAGACATCAGGATCCACTAACCCCAAGCCTCAGTCAAAGCCGATCACAAAGAGGAAGGTGTTTGATATATGTCATACGCCTGGAGAAAAAGTTCCATATGTTCAAAAGACCCTAGAAGAAGCCACTTTTGAACATAACAAAGCTCATCCATGGAACTTCAAGGATCTGTTCCAAAGAAAGGACTATGTCTACCTTTCAAGAGACAAACTGGCCAGATCATGCTTTGTGTGTAGCAGATATAACCACACTGCCAGCACCTGCTTTCATTACCTGGAATACCAAAGTTATTCAAAGCAGCATGTCTTTGAAAAGACTAACAGAAACAAGAAGGTATGAAGCTACGAGGCCAAAGCAACTAAGTTCAGGGAGTCTCTATCTCCCCCAAGAGTGAAGGTGTCAAGACCTTAACAAACCTGTATCATTTGTGGTGAAACCAACCACTTTGCTGTCAAATGCAGATTTAATCCCTTCAACAGATTGCAAACTGCTCATCTAGATTTACACCATCAGCAGTAAACAAAGCAGCTGCTGATCTTGAAAAGTCTGGAAAAACAAAAGTTAAGCCTTCAGCAGCAAAAATGTCTACTACGTATAAAGGGAAATCAAAGGCAAAGCCATCAGCAGCAAGAGTGTCCACTGCTGATAAGGCAAAATCCAAGGCAAAGCCTTCAGCAGCCAAAAATGCTGCCACTCCAACAAAGCCATCAGCAGCAGAATCTACTGTTGATTAGCCAGAAACATTAGTAGCAAAATCCGCTGCTGACAATGTGAGGAAAACTAGAAAATCACCAACACAGCAATGGAAAGCCAAACCATCTCCAAGCATTATCATTGGTTCCATTGAATGCAAACATACTGAAAAGGATAAACTAACAACCATCTTTTTCAAGTCTGCAGACTCTTGGGTTCCTCCCACTAATTAGATATCTATCATGTGCAGGGACAGCCAGGTCACAAGAATAACACCTGGGTGGTAGACAGTGGTTGTTCCAAGCACATGACAGGCAACAGATCCATCCTCTCCAACTTCAGACACTTCAATGGAGGATATGTTGCCTTTGGAAGTGACTCAAAGGGAGGATCCATTACTGGACAAGGAACTGTGTCCAACGAAAGAATGAGCATTGATAAGGTCAACTATGTAAAAGAATTGGACTTCAATCTCATGAGTGTTTCCCAGGTCTGTGACCAAAAGCATTGGATGCTCTTCACAGATAAAGAATGCTTTGTACTATCTCCAGGCTTATCCATACCTCCTCCAGAAAAGATTTTATTGACTACTCAGAGAAAAGAAAATCTCTATGTACTGGACATGAATAAAGTCACTCCATCTGGGAGTGTTTCCTGTTTTCTATCAAAAGCCTCAGTTGATGAATCAGCTCTCTGGCACAGGAGATTAAGTCATGTTAATATCAAAACTATTAACAAATTGGTGAAGAATAATCTTATCAGAGGGCTTCCTGACAAAGAATTCCAGCTAGAAGACCACTGCATTGCTTGCTTAAAGGGGAAGCAACACAAGAGTTCTCACAAGCCCAAGACCTTGAATACAAATGACACTCCACTACAACTGCTGCATATGGATCTCTTCGGTCCTACAAATGTCATGTCAATGGGCAAAAAGTCATACTATCTGGTGATAACTGATGACTACACCAAATTCTCTTGGGTATACTTCTTGAGAACTAAAGATGAAACTGCTGAAATTCTCAAATCCTACAGTCTGAGGGTAGAAAATCAAAGCAATCAAAAGGTGAAGATCATAAGGTGTGATCAGGGCACAGAGTTCAAAAACCACACTTTGAACTGTTTCTGTGAAAGCAAGGGGATAGAAAGACAATATAGTGCTCCAAGAACTCCTCAACAAAGAGAAGTTGTTGAAAGGAGAAACAGAACTCTAATTGAGTCATTAAGATCTATGTTGGCTGACTCAAAACTGCCTCTCACATTCTGGGCAGAAGCAGTTAGCACAGCCTGCTATGTGCAAAATAGAGTTCTCATTGTCAAACCCCTCAACAAGACACCTTATGAACTTTGGTTTCAAAGAGTTCCCTACATTGGGTTTCTAAAGCCTTTTGGGTGTCCATGCACCATTCTTATCACACATGGGGTTCTTCCTAAGTTTGGTGCCAAATCTGATGAAGGATATTTTGTGGGCTATTCCTCTCAATCAAAGGCCTACAGAGTATTCAATTCAAGAACAAGAATTGTGGAAGAATCAGCAAATGTGGAATGTAGAGAACACATTGTCTGTGAGCAGGGAAAAGGCCCAAACTGGCTCTTTGACATAGACTCCTTCTCCCAAATATTTGAGCCTCTCACTTTCTCAAATATGGAGTCTACGTCTACACAAACACATGCCTCCACTTCATCCACTGACTACAGACTGGATTTTCCCAAATTTTTTATCCGTCTGAGAAGACCATCGATTGATCCTCCATTAGTTGTGGACGCAATTGAAGCAAGTGAAGCCGGAACAAGACTCTCCAATGTCACCAGCAGCAGCCTGTCTGAAACTATAAATCTAAATGAAGACTCTTCGGTAAATGTTGTAGATGCTGCTGATACTATTGCTGAAAATATTGATGTAGATAATGCTGCTGAAGACTCTTCCACCATGAATGAAGAGACCCCTGATCAAAATCAAAGCAATCTGGAGCAAGGGATACAACTGGAGGTGGTACCAGCACAGAGGATCCACAAAAAACATCCTCATGAAAATATTATTGGCCAAGTCCACCAAGGAGTTCTCACAAGAAGCAAATCTCACGAGGCCAATATATGCTTGTTTTCTTGTTTTCTATCTCAGGTGGAACCCAAGAAGATAGATGAAGCACTCAAACACAGCAGCTGGATTGCGGCAATGCAGGGAGAATTGCTGCAATTCAAGAGGCAGGATGTCTGGAAACTTGTTGATATTCCGCCAGGTAAAATTGCTATTGGCACACGATGGGTTTTCAAGAACAAGCAAGATGAGAGAGGTATTGTAGTCAAGAACAAAGCCAGACTTGTCGCTCAAGGCTACACTCAGGAAGAAGGAATTGACTATGATGAAGTCTTTGCTCCTGTTGCCAGGCTGGAGGCCATCAGAATCTTCCTGGCATATGCTGCATCCAAGAATTTCACTGTCTATCAAATGGATGTAAAAAGTGCCTTTCTGTATGGGAAGATTGGTGAGGAAGTATACGTCAAACAGACTCCAGGCTTTGTAGATCCTGCACATCCTAACAAAGTGTTCAAACTAGACAAAGCTCTGTATGGCCTACATCAAGCACCAAGAGCCTAGTATGAAACCTTGTCAAGATATCTACTAAGCAACAACTTCAGAAGATATGCTATTGACCAGACCTTGTTTATCAAAGATGAAGGGGGAGAAATCTTACTAGTTCAAATCTATGTTGATGATATCATCTTTGGATCAACAAGGAAAAAGCTGTGCAAAGACTTTGAGATTCTGATGTACTCAAAGTTTGAAATGAGTTCAATGGGTGAACTAAATTTCTTTTTGGGTCTACAAGTCAAACAAGTCCCAAATGGAATCTTCATCAGCCAATCCAAATATGTAAAGAGCATTTTGGAAAGATGCAAGATGGCTGACTGCTCTGCTGCAAGAACCCCTATGCAAGTGCATCATCAGCTGACTCCAGACAAAGATGGCCAAGACACTGATCAACATCAGTACCGTGCAATGATAGGGTCTCTCATGTATCTCACTGTCTCAAGGCCAGATATCATGTTTGCAGTATGTCTCTGTGCACAATTTCAAGCAGCTCCAAAGATTTCACATCTTCAAGCCGTCAAGAGAATCTTTAGATACCTAAAGGGAGCCCCAAGACTTGGGCTATGGTACTCTAAAAATAACAAGTTTAATCTGTATGCATACACTGACAGTGACTATGGGGGATGCAACTTGGACAAAAAGTCCACTTCAGGGGGATGTCAGTTTCTGGGAGGGAGACTAATTTCATGGCAGTGCAAGAAGCAAACATGTGTTTCCACTTCTACAGCTGAAGCAGAATACATTGCAGCTTCAAGTTACTGTGCACAAGTCATCTGGATACAAAATCAAATGTTGGATTACGGGATGACTTTCATGGCAACTCCAATTCACATTGACAACATGAGTGCTATATCAATCACAAACAATCCGATGCAGCACTCCAAGACAAAGCACATTGACATCAGGTATCATTTCATAAGAGATCAAGCTGAGAAAAAGAGGATTATTTTAACCAAAGTTCATACAAATGAGCAATATGCTGATTTGTTTACAAAACCTTTTGACGAAGCTAGATTCAGATATTTAGTTGAATCCATTGGTATGATGAACTTTGATTAAAATTCATCTCTAAAATTCTGTTTTAAAAATGTGTTTTTGTCTTTTGTTGTAAATAAAAGTTATGAGTCAGCAGCACTTTTGTCCTTCAGCTGCTGACAGGTTTAATCTTCAGCAGCAATTGAGTTTGCTGCTGACAGACTTAACCTTTCGCAGCAACCAAGCTTGCAGCGGACAGGCTCATTCATCCACAGCAACAAAGTTTGCTGCTGATGAGTAAATTTAAGTCGAAATTAACTTTTACCCGCTGTAAAAATTAACGTCAGTCTTTACCATGACTGCCTCGGTGTATTACAGCTGTAACAGTAAAAGGTGAATAAGGTTGTACTGTGCAAGTCATTTTGCTTTTTCCCTCCTCTGCTGTTATAAGAATAAATTAAATCTCCTTATCACCTCTTCACATTCAATTTCACCCTAAACCCACATCACTTTCTCTCAAGTTCCCACCACATTCAAAGCCTTCCATTCTTAAAACATTCAAAGCCTTCCATCCTTAAAACATTCAAAGCCTTCCATATTCTTAAACCTTCTCTCCAAAATCAAACAACAATGGCAGACATCAATAACCCTGATGACAAGTTCTCCCCGTACCACAATCTTACAGCATACTTAACCAAGGGAAAGAAATCTGAAGGATTCGATGATATGATCGACTTCCTATGCCGATCAAAGATCCATTTTGCCCTCACAACCAACCCTACCATATATATCCCTCATATGGAGGATTTCTGGAATACTATCGTCTACTCTACCGAACAGGGGATTCCCCAAATTGCCAAGGTAGATGGCAAGGACATCATCATCTCTGAAGCTACCCTCTGAAAACATCTTAAGCTTCAAGATGAGGGAGCAGCTATCTCATACTCAAAGGACGAGTACATGAGGACCTTTGTATCCATAGGGTACACTGGAAATCAAAATGAGTATACAATAAAGAAGGCGCTGATGGGCCCTCCATTGAAGTATCTCTGCCACACTCTTCTCCAATGCATATCTCAGAAAAGAAGTGGATGGCATCAAGTGAGCTCCGCACTTGCCTCTGCTGTTCACGGTATGATTACTGACCAGGGATTCAACTTTGCACACCTCATCTTTGAGGGTTTGAGATATAACCTTCAAGAGGTTGCAAAGCAACAATTTTTTATGTACCCAAGATTCTTACAGGAGGTTTTCAACCAGGAACTAAAAGAACTTTCAAAACCTGCAAGAATCTACATCATGTTGGGATATAAAAATTATATTTTTCAAAGTATGAGAACTGTTTCCAAAAAGTTCTCAGGGGTCAATGTTCCATTGTTATCTGCGATGCTGAACATACAAAGTACCCCAGGTGACAGTTCAGCAATCCCAGCTGATACTGATCCCACACCCTCCACATCACATCCTGAACAACAATCTGCTTCCACCATTCGAACCCCTGTGCATACTACTAAGGATGCACAGGTATAAAAAATACTTACACCTGTTTTGGATGTTATCGTTCAACTGGAACAAAGGGCCCCAGTTGCTACGACTTACACCAGAAAAAGGAGCAAGAAGACTCCTTCTCTTCTTGTCTCAAAGGCCCAAACCCAACCTCTAAGCCCTCATTCAGAATCCCAACATTCTGGTGAGAATATCATAAGGGACAGCCACATTGTTAGAGAGACTCCTTCGGATGACTCTCTATTAGGATCATGATCACTTCCCGGATCCATAGAACAGCCCCTTGAGCCACTCCTCTCTCTTCTGAACTTAAGTGTTGAGGAACCTGATCAAGATAATGTACCTTCTCCAACTGCCACTATCTCGGAGGTACTGATTGATATTGCTTCCAACACACCCAACCCAAGTTCTACTCCCCTGAAGGTCCACTCTAGGTGTTACAGAGTGGATGTGGAAGAGGCTGTCACTACTGTTGGTCCATCAAATGACCAGGAAGACAGTGACAACATCGCTAAGACCTCAACCATGGCAACTCACAGTGAGGATGTTTCCTTGGAAACTCCCCTCATTGAGAGGAATCCCAGGCGCCAAGAAACCATGGGTGATGGGGATGGGGATGATGAGGCTAGGCCTACAGCCCCATCTGGGTCCAAGGATTCCACAAATATGGATGTGGACAGTATGCAACTTAAAAATCAGGAATTGACGGCCAGGGTGGCTATGCTTGAGGCTGAGGTGTCAAAACTACAACACCAGATCCTTCTGCATGAAGCCCATCAATGCCCCTCCATGGCTTCTCCCTCCCTTGTCTCAGTGGGCACCCAAACTGATGCTTATCTGTCCACTGATGCAACCAAAAAGGGGGAGATAGTCCCAATGGAAGAAGACTCAGACAGTCTTGACGACTGGATTCAAGAGCATGTTGCACTTCAAAGTACACTATTCAAGCCAGCTTTTGTACATGTTCATGACTTGCCAGCTTCAGATGACGAAGAAGAAGAGACTTCTGAAGACTGGAAGTTAGTCTTCAGGGCTGTTGATGAGGTGCTGACTAATGTTGAAGACAAAGAACAAACATATACATCTTTCAGCATCATCCCTGAAGCAGCAGCCATCATAAGTCAATCCACTGCCCCCCAATTTCCACTGACTTCAACACAGCTAGAGTTTGACACAATACTAGCTTGGGGGTATGATGGAAAGTCTGAGAGGTTCTGGATTGGTTGGAAGTTTAGCGGAGTAGAAGAGCTAAACTGGGACTTTCTCAACAGCATCCAAGTCCTTCACCTATACCATCTACATTGCATCAACAACTCTACGGACCTCTCAGCAGAACTTGCTATTGGCAGGTTCTATGACTTGATGGAGGATAATCTACCCAAGTTCGAAAGACAAATACAAGCAGCAAAAAGGGTAGCCTATCCTGAATCTTCAACAGTAGCAGAAGAAGACTTACTCCTAGAAGACTTGAAATAATAAGGAGCAGTCTTCTCACTGAAGAAGAAGTTCTGTGCTTAAGAAGATTTCTATACAACTCCATTGTCAAGGACTTATATGTGCTAGGTTGGGTAAGCACTAAGTCTCTTGACCACACCTTACTACTAAGCAACGACTCCTCTCTCACCATCAACAATAGGAACATCCTGCTACTACCTACAGACTTTCTTTACAAGATCTTTCAACTCAGGGCAAATATCTGCAATGTCAACTCCCTCGAAAGCCAGGCAATGATAGCTACTGTCATAGCCCATCTTGAACAAGAACGAAGGATTGCTAGGGCAGTATATGTGTAAAATTCTGACACTGATTCTGACTCAGCTTCCCCTCGAGTAGACATCTTTGCTGCAGCATATGAATCAAGATCCACTGTCCAAGAAATGCTGATAGAATTTACAAGTCCTGAGTGCAAATCAGATGAAGCTAATGACCTTCCCTTATCAACCTCTCAACTTGCCAATGAAGCTGAGGCTGAGATCCCAACAGCAACACAATCATCTGTTTTTGTGATCAGTGAAGCCGAAGCAGAGGCATCAAGTGTAAACAAAGGGAAGGGAATTATGACCAAAGAAGATGAAGAGAGGTTGCTCAGAGAGAAGAGAGAGAAGGAAGAAAGAAGAAGGAAGAGAGAAGAAGAGGAGATGGCTGACCTGAAAAAGGCTCAAGAAAGAAAAACATCCATGCTCCTCAGAGAACAACTTATCCAGTAGTATGCCAAACAGCTGGATGAGATGAAAGTCAAACTCCATGCAGTGTCTCAAGTTGACGAAGATGAAGAACTTGCTAGATAGCTGCAGGAACAACAAAAAAAGTAAGAAGAGGAGGAGGAAGAAGAAAAAACGAAGGAAAATGCTAAATTCAGAATCTCTGATTCTAAATTAGCAAAAGAAATAAGGGAGGAGTGGATTGAAGCTCTGATCTCTCAAGGTGAAGATGCTGACTACCTTGAAAAACTTTCAAACAAAGAGATCTATAGAGTCGTCATGGGTCAGCAGGGGCAATTGGCAAAGAAGAAGAGAGATGAAGAGGAAGAAAAGGCTCGTCAAAAATCCAAGAAGGCCATTGCACTTAACCAGAGAACCCATGAAGAAAGGAAGGTCATGACTGACTTCCTAAAGGCAAGGGGGGAAAGTGGAAGGAGGCTAGGTCTCATGACATTTATGAACCTACAAGCCTTGTACAGAAAAGTCAAGAAGGAAGAAGAAGAAAGACTAGGAAAGAAAGTCTTCAAGACAAGGGTCACAGAAAAGGAAGACATGAGACCAGTCAAGAAACAAAAGACTTCTGCCCCAGACACTACTTCCACTATCCAAAAACCTTCCACAAATATCCCCAAACCTTCCTCTCCTCCACCCAAAAAGTCCAAACCATCTCACCCAGCTCCCTCTCATCAACAGCCTCTCTTGAAGAAATCCAAACCCACACCTAAACCAGAAGACTCCAGAGATATAGTTGATTGGTTATACAGTTCACAAGATCAGTGGTTTGAAATCTTCAAGGGGAGAACTGAAAGAAGGAGATATGTTTACAAATCTGTTGATGAAGTTCTATAATTACCAGATTCAGATCTCAGTAGAATTCTGGAGATGGGTGAAGCTCATGAGCCTGCAAATGAGGGTGGGAAACGTCTTATGCTAGCAATCAAACACCATTTCAACCCTAGCAAAGATGTGATCATAGATATCAAACCACTTCAATCCCACTCTCCATTTGTAAGTTGGTCCTACAATGCTGATATGGATGAGTTCACCTTAACTGATGTTAAGAAGCAGCAGATGAGATGTTCAAGCAAAACAATTTTCAAAATGCCAAGTAAAGACATCAAGACTCTGTCTGAGCTTCCACTGAACAATCCCAGCAAGGATCCAAGAGGCTTTGAGGTTGCAAGGATAGTCTGCCACATGCAAAAGCTTCAGCAACAAAGAGATTAGAAGAATTTTGTTAGCATCAGTATAGGGGGAGTTTGTAGAACCAAAGACTGATTGCAACAAAATTCTTCTAAGTACAAATGCTGCTGATAGGCTTATCAGCAGCGTTCAACACTTGTTGCTGCTGATAGGCTTATCAGCAGCGTTCAACATATCAGTCTTGATGTTGATCCTCATCCTTGCTGCTGACAGCCTTGTGCCTTGAAGATAAATCGTTGCAGCTGACTATCCATGCCAAGCGTCACTGACAACTTTCTGCAAAAGCTACTGACACACTCAAAGCAGAAGGAACCTCAATGGTGCAACTAATGACGGATAACAATGCTCTTCTCCAAGCATGCAAGTAATGATGCATAAAGAAGACGCTTCAATAAAGTTAGCTAGTTTAGACTAAACTTGTATTATTAGCTTTGTACAAAAGATCAACGGTCTGTGTTAGATCTGATCCTTAGAATCAAGGGTCTGTCTTGATTCTAAGTTAGTATAAATTATGTGTAAACACTTCATTGTAAGTGTGCTTCTTGATAGAGTTTTCATTTGTAATCGTTTATTCACAAAAGCTTAATACAACAGTGTTCTTATTAGTATTCTTTCTGTTTACTCGATTATACTTGTGTAGTTGCTATTGTTTCCGCCAATTTCAACCAAGAACAGAACCATCTTGTACTTTCACGATCCTACATCTTGGTTCAATTCTGACTTTTATAAGTCAATCCATTTACATTTAAGAGTTCAAGATTAAAAGGCGTGGTTCAAGGCTCGAGGGTTCAAGTGTTTAGGTGGTTAGGGTTCAAATCATAGCGTATGGTTACGTGTATGTATTTGTATGATGTATATACGTGTATGTTTACCTATGCATGCCTAAATATATATATATAATATATATATATATAATATATGTATGCATTTGTATAGAAATTTTGAGAAAATGGTGAGACAGAATTTGAGAATTTCCATGAGTTAGAGTTCAAATTGTTTGTACGAATAACATAAAATATTGCACTAGAACGGGTTTGAACGTGTTACATAGAATTGCAAATAAATAAAATCAGAAATGTTATACCTAGGATAACCAATCTGACCAAGTCTTCCTTGTCTTTTGATTGCACCCCCAAAATTTTCCCCATCTCACATGTGGCTTCTATTTCATCCATAAGGGCGCCATCTCCCTCTTTATCCACCTGGGACCCGCCGATAGGGTCATTCGGGATGTGTGTCTCATGACCCCCGTTGTCTCCGATTCCCGCTGACGAGTTTTCTCCCATGGAGTTATTAAGATCCGAAATAGGAAGTGACTAGTAAATCGCTCCTTGTTCTCAAGTACCTTTCCCAATACCTGCGATTATGTCCACAAGGTTAAACGGATCACTATCCGAGTATTCCATCCTAGGCCTTTTCCTTGGATTAGGCCCAATAGGAATGATAATTCTTTGGGCCGTCTCATTTATATTTGGGTTGGGATTAATTTTCTGGACCACCACATTTGCGCTTTTCCCGGATTCAAAGAATTATACTTTATTACTGCCACTATTGGTTCCCGGGCCATTTAGTTTTTTTCCTTCGTGCCCCATGCACACCTCCTTGTTTTTCCCATGGAGGTAAGCCTCTTGAGATTCTCGGGACTCCAACCGAATGGACGATGATGACTCCACACCTTCCGACTCCGGCTAGCTTTCCACCTTCTCTGGTGACTTAGTTTTGTTAACCCATCCTCAGCTTGGAACCATACATTGTATTGTTTATCTTTCCATTTCAGGGTTGAGTCCGTAAGGTTTCGCCAACTTTCCCCCACCAGAATACCAATGGTGTCGGATGTGAGAACCTCATCTCGTAAGGAGCATTGAGACGGCGCCACCACCTTTCCTATTGATCCGGCTAATTTATCAAAGACTTGCGCTTCCCATAAGTGAGCCGGGACCCCATGGATTTTCACCCATACGATTCTTTTATAATCAAAGTCTTGACCCGTCCAAATATCCAGATTAGAGAAAACATCTGACCATTTTTGTTTGTCTTGAACCAAATCGTTTGCGTCGGAGTAGTTACTGAATGTTAGAAGGACGTACAGACCTCCCATGTACCTCATGTTTTTAACTTTAATCCCTCCCTTACTTAGTGAATCGTGTAAGCCACAAAGCTGAGGGAGGTCTTTTGCTTTCCCCACCACTGATTTATCATACCATTGTACCACGTCATAATATGCATCATCAAGTACCACACATTCCCGTTTTGGGAGGTTTTGGTTCCGAAGTACAACTCTAAGGTATGGTTTATCGGCATCATCTCTAACCACACCACTGCCCCAATGATGTTGATGAGTTCTGCTCACGAATGTGTGAGGTTTATACCCTTTTCTCATTCCATTGTTTGGGTTACCTTCCTTATCAAACTTGGCAAGGTTAACCGAGAGCCTTAGGTTTCCCATATTGATCTCCGACAATGATCTCTTGAGTTCCCATTTATTTTCCACCCCGGTGAATCGAACAAATCCAAAGAAGCTTCCCGGTCTATCTTTTTTTGCTGCTACGTAAACATCCACCACTCTCCCAAATTTACTAAAACAAGATTCAAGATCTAGAGGTTTTGTACCTTCCGACAAATTAGAAACATAGAAAGATGTCTGCGGCAGTCCTCCCTTCGATTTCCGAAACCCCGACTTCCCTTGGTTCGCGTTACTCCGGCTGCTATTCCCCTGCCAAACTCCCACCGGAGTGATAGGGTTAAACCAGAATTGGAGAAGAAGAAACTAAAAGATGGAAGAAAGTGAATTCAAAACCTCTGCATATCCATTCCATAGCTAAACACCTATATAAATAGTAATATAAATTACCTTAAACACCCCCCTACTATCCTTAAATAAAACATACCCCCTTAACCTAATTGACTAAATAATAAAAAAAATAATTAAAAACAAAATGTAACAATACTCTCCACTTAAAAACATTCTTGACCTCAAGAATCACAAATTAACGGAAAGCAATTGCAACATCCATGGACACTTTGGGTCGACCCGTTCCACGGTGGAGGCCATTCAGTTCGGTGGATGCCATTCGGGGTTGTGTCAATGAAACGCAACGGTGGATGCCATTCACGTCTATCGGTTTCGATTCTTCCTTTGCGAACACCGGTTTCGTCGTTACTGATGGTGCGGTTTTTGGAAATGGTACGGGTGTAATTGTTAGCCGTTGTTTCGGGTGTGGGCTTGGAGAGGTTGAAGGGGCTGCTCGCGTAGATTTTTGGGCAATTTTTGGTGCAACTTTGATGCATGTTACGGGTTGTGGAACTATTTTAGTTGTAGGCGGATCGGGATGTGGTTCGGTTTTCTTGGCTAGATTTGGTGTAGACGACACATGTAGTGTGGGTGACGCGGCTGAAGCTGGTTTCTGCTTCGATCCAGTTGGATCCAATCCTAGTGCCACCACTATCTGTTCCTGTTGTTTCATCGCCTGCTCATGTTGTTTCATGACGGCGGCTAGGGTTGCCTAGAGGTCAGAAATCGTGTTGTCGTGATCCTTGAGAGCCCTGCCTACATCTTGATTACGGGGTTCGTCATGGTAGCGGTAGCGAATCCGATTAAGATCGCCTGAAGAAAGCTCCAATACCCTTGATAGGGTTAAACCAAAATTGGAGAAGAAGAAACTAAAAGATGGAAGGAATTGAATTCAAAATCTCTGCACATCCATTCCATAGCTAAACACCTATATAAATAGCAATATAAATTACATTAAACACCCCCTACTATCCTTAAATAAAACATTGCCCCTTAACCTAATTGACTAAATAATAATAAAAATAATTAAAAATAAAACGTAACACGGAGGTCTTCTCGCGCTCATCCTCAGAGCGTTTTTTCTTCTTTGTGTGGTTTCTTATCAAACAATTTCATAACAAGAATAACAGGTAGAACATATCATAAAAGGAATGTTTGATGACGATAAGTTAGTGCCAATTGATACATGAGTTATGGTCTTGTACGAAATGCATTTAAGTCCATATTCCAAACCAAAGCCTCATTATGAAGCAAAAGCACATACACAACCAAAATTGTGTATGTGATTAATATTGGTTTGAAAATTTTCCAACATGGGTATAAAGACATAACAACACTAGAAAAATGGCTACATTTGTTATTTTCTCTTTATGAAAAGGAATTGGAATTTGGGCATAGGCCCACGTTAAGCCGTAAGTTTACAAACTTTTGGATTTTTTTTGGGTTTTCTCATATTTGGGCTTTGGCCTCATATGACTGAAGTTCGAGTTCCTATTGTTAATTTTTGGCATGTTTATGATTTTCAAGTCGAGCCAAGTTTAGGGTTAGACTATTTTGGGCCCAACCTACGACTGGGCTTGAGCTTTAGCCGATTTGTGCACATTTGATTAGGGTTAGCAAGCTTGGAACAAATTGTATTCAGGTGTTCTAATGATGGAAAAACCGTTGATAATGTCTACACATATCAAAGGAGAAGTGATGTAGCGAGCGAAACAGCTTGGCTTCAAGCCATTAAAAGAAACAATGATATATACACATGGCTTACTAATAGGTCTTGTTAAAGTGATTAAATAATGACCTAAAGGATCTTGTGTGATGTGATTCTAACATAAATTAAGAAGATATTTTAGTGAACTTATTTTGATTTTTTTTTTAAAAGAGTGTAGTTGAAAAATATATTTATCAAATATGTGTAGTTAGAAACTCATTTAATAAAAAGGCGTGTTTTCCTTAAAATGTTACTTTAACAACGTTAGCTTTTCCTAAACGTTTTTTAACACAACTCGCTTTTTTAAACGTTTTATCTAAGTTACGTTGTTCAACTCTTTTTTATTACTGTTCATTTTCCTAAACATCTCTCGACTTTTTTAAAAGTCCTTTTTAAAAACATTCGTTTTTATAACGTCCTTTTTAAAATCGTTCGGTTTTTTAATATATTTTAAAACCATTCGTTTTTTTAATATCGTTTTTTATAACCATTCGTTTTTTAAATATCCTTTTTTATAATTGTTCATTTTTTTAAAAGTTTTTTTTTTTCAAAGCGTTCATTTTTTGAATCTTTTTCTAAAACCGTCCTTTTCAGAAAGGAACGGTTTTAAAAAAGACGTTTAGGAAAAGTTAACGCTTTTAAAAAAGACGTTTAAACAAAACGAATGTTTTAAAAAATACAACTAGAAAAAACCAACGATTTTAAAACAGATGTTTAAACAAAAAAACGTTTTAAAAAGACGTTTTGAAAAGAAAATGAACGGTTTTGAAATTGACGTTTAAAAAAAGTGAACGGCTTTGGATAGAATGTTTAAAAAACTGAACGGTTTAAGAAAAACAAATGGTTTTAAAAAGGACATATAAAATGGACAAAACATTTTAAAAAAAGATAATTAAAAAAATCGAGAGATGTTTTGAAAAACGAACGCTCATAGAAAAGAGTTAAAAACGGATGTTTTATAATAATGTTTAAAGAAAGCGAATGGTATTAAAAACGTTTAGAAAAAATGAACAGTTAAAAAATGTTGAAGAAAACGAACGATTTTACATTCGTTGTTTTAAAAATACGAGTGAGCCATCAAAATGGTGGAAGATTATTATGGAAATTTTTCCAAATGACAACTAAAATTCTAAGTATTTTGATACTGAGTACATGAAGCAGAGCATAGCAGAGCATGAGAACAAATTTGGTGGGTTTTTGTAAAGATTGTGATATCAAAAATAACTTTGAATAATTGGTAATATCTCAATAGAGATGACTTTTCAAATAGCGGTTATAAGATGTTTCATCACTATCGTTGGAAATCAGTCTCAAGCACACGAACACAACATTTGACCTCAACTAAGATTGACTCTTTTATTAATAAAACTCAACTCACAATCACATTTTACAATGAATCCCTAACCATTTATTTATAATAAATCATATAATAATCATAACCCAACTCAAACTTAATTAAATAAAAATAATAATAACTCACTCATAGTGTAATACGAACTCAACAAAATAATTAATAAATTAATATTAATAATTATTCATAATTAAGATTAATCCTTCAACTATGTCATGATTGCTCATAGAATGTATTGTAGCGAAGAAAAAGATATGGCCATTCAAACCACCACATTATTTCTTAGCGACTATCATATGGCTCTCATCGACGGTTTTGTAAGTGTCATTATGAGGCCGATAGTGACTTTTACTGACCAAGTCACCTATATATGTATGCAACTACGGTTTTTATCACTACAGAAATCTTCTTTTCCTTACACGAGATTACTAAATAATCATGTTCGATAACTAAAGTGATTTTTAGTTCCTTAAATTAGGGTTGTAAATGAACCGAACGGGTTTAAAGTTCGTTTACGTTCGTTCGTTTAATAAATGAACAAACATGAAAAAGGAATTCTGTCTGATTAACTAAATGAACGAACATGGACAAATGTCTCGTTCGTTCAATTGTGTTTGTAAACGTTCGTTTATTTACGTTCGTTCATTTATGTGTATGTTCATTTGTTTATGTTATTCATTAAATATTTTTGTATATTTTTATTTTATTTTATCTAAATTTTTTATATTCTTTAAATTTTATTATATTTTTTACCCTAACAATTAACAAATTAAAGTAAGTTCGACACAAGTATATAAATTTGATATTAAAATGATCTTATTAAATGTTAATTTCGGGAGACACTAACGTTGACATCAAAAGTCCCAAACAATACTTCGTCCGTTCCGTTCATGAACCGTTTGTGAACAAGTCCATTTCCTTAACGAACGAACACGAACATGAAATTTCGTTCGGTTAGTGTTCGTGAACCGTTCATGATCAAGTTAAATTCTAAACAAACGAACACGAATAAGACTCTGTTCGGTTCGGTTCGTTTACAGCGCCCTAAAATATTTGAAAACTCAATAAGTCTCCTCATTTTATATTAGGGGCTTTGAGAATGTGTAGGGTGGCGATCGCAGAGGGCCCACGTTCTAGAGAGGGCTTAATTTTTGTTTTCTTGTTCAGGAACTACTATAGGTTGATTAACATATATAAAAAAACTTATAAACCTTTTAGTAATTATATGTTGTAGAGGGGACACAATTAGTCTAATTTTTTTTTGCCGAAAAGGTATCCTAGAGGCGCCCAATAATTCAACTTGTTCAAGATAGGTTAAAATATGTTTATTCTCTAAAAACATAAAAAAGAGATAGACTACGGGATTGGCTTATGGTGATAATCGATAAATAAAAAAACCACGATGGTCGATAACTAAAAAAAAAACCTACGCTGATTAATGATTTTTCGATACATAGAAAAAAGTCACACTGAAGTATTAAAATAACTGAAGCAAATCGACTGTTTTTATTTTAATTTTTTAATTGCATATAGAGTATTTTTTACTATTCTAGTACCGATGATATCTGTTGATTATTTTTTTTCAAAATTGAATTTGAAGTTTACTTATGATCCACAATGTCTTAAGAAATACATAATATATTGTTAATGATAGCTTTTAAGAATGGTTATTTAGAGACTATGGATTATAAAAAGTTGATCAATAACTTTTTACTTCAAAAATTGCTATAAGAGCCTCATGATTAGTTTAACTATATAAAATACATCATTTTGATACAATACTTTTATTTTGTTTATTATTATAACAATTATCATCATCGTCTTAATGAATTTTTTTCTATAAAAAAGTTTATATATTTTAGGAACTCATTTTAGTAGTCATACAGGACATCCGAAATCTCAAAAACAATCATACGGTTTATATATCACCACTTGTACAATGTTTGATAAAATATATTTTTAGTTGTTTCATTTGTTTCATTATATCTTAAGAAACAATTTAGAACTAATAACAATTGAAGAGGACTTCTACGGTACTAAATCATAATTTGTGGATTTGGGCGGTTGTTCAATTGATGACCGCCACAAGCTCCTCTCAAGTTCTCATGCATGTGAGCATATTTTAGAGTTCGTAAATTTCACTGTTGTCATCGTTATTTTTTATTATTGAATATTTTATTAATATATTTAGTTTTGAAATTATTTTGTTTTTCTCCTATAACTTTTAAAATGCGATCTTTTATAAAATTTCAAATACACCGTTGCGACATAGTTATTTGTATCTACATTTCGGTGTAAATTTCATTCGAAACGGAGTTACGCGTAACAATGTACAAGTCATCAGATCATAAACGTTAAACGTACGAGTCATCAAAGCTGCTTAAAAGTTTAAATTTTTTCATAGTTTCTCTCCACTTATAACTTTTAAAATATGATGTTTTTAAAAAAATTCAAATTTGATGTTGCGATGTGCCTACTTTTATCTACGTTTAGACACGAATTTTCGTAACATCATTTTTAAATCGATCATTTGTTTTAAACATTTTTTTAAACCGTTTGGTTTTTTAAACCATTAATTGATCTGTATGAACAGTTGCGGGGTTCCTATTTTTTTATGTACGTTATCCGCCGCGACGTGGTCCGTATTAACAGTAACTTGATTTTATTATTCTACTTTTTATTTTTAGTTAAATACAGTTTCTTTCATAAAAAGAAACAAATTGCGTCCCTGGCTCTGTATCTACATTTCGAACCTGCCGCAAAATGAGCCATTTTAATAAAAAAAATTAAATGATATACTCTTACAAATTTTAAACTATGATGTTCTAAAATTTTCAAATCGGCATTGCGACTTGCCTATTTTAATTATGTTTCCACATGAATTTTTGTAACATTATTTTTAAACCAACCGGTTGTTTTAAACCGTCTAGTGCCCATATCAAAATACACATTGCGACAATTTTTTTATCTATGTTTAAACTGACCTGCCATAATGCGCCATCGGCGTGCCTATTTTTATCTACATTTAGGTGTAAATATTTTTCGAATAACTTCACTTTCGTATACAGCGACGTAATTTTTTTTTGTTACTATCGAATATACCGCTGCAACGTGTTTTGTTTACATCACGTAGAATGTATCGTCACGATTTGCTTATTTTTATCTAAATTTCGAACCACCGCAAAACGCGGGTGGTAACCCACTAGTTACTTACAAAAGACAAACTTCAAAGATTTTATGCATACAGTACAACTTTCAATGCCTTACTTACGTGACGCCATCTCCTTATCTCCTTATATTTGTTGTCCATTGTTTTCTTTTCTATGTTCCTTATATTAATATTTTAATTAACACTTGGTCCTTTATCAGGTAAACGGTAAATAATATTTTTCTTTTATTTTATTTTTATAAAATCTAAAAATTATGATTAAATTATTATCAGTTATCTTAAAGAGAATTATCGGTGGCGTTTCTCATCGACCACTTCTTTCCACTTTTGGTCAATTGTTAAAACTCACACCAAATTTTTAGTTTGATGTTATTAAATTTTTAAAGTTCTGAACTTACCCCATGTAGTATATATAATTTGATTTTTCCTTAATAATTTTCGCGTTTGTTTGTTTATTTTTTTATAACGTCCCGGCATAATTTTTTTTTTAAACGGAGTCGTATTCAAAATAGCCTAATTTTTATCATGGGTTATATCGACTGACGGTGACGTGCTGGTACCATGAAGAATGTGACTGACTACGACTGAAAAAATCGGCGAGGTTACGAATTTATTTAACCACGTTTATTTTTGTTCTTAGCCACGTTAATGTCAGCACCTCAATCGTTTAAGGTCCACTTTCCGACGCGAAACACATGACAAAATTTCTAGTTTATTACAAAACCGAAATGATATACAAGAGATTGTTTTAAAGATAGAGATGAATGTCACTTGAACATTCAAATATTATTTTCTGTTTAAATTAACCGAGTTAAAATCCAATAGTTATTTTGATTTCAACTTATCGTACATTACGTTAAGAGTGAAGAGGGCACATATGGGTAGGGGGTTCGGGTTCACGGGTATATGTGGGTACACTGCCGTCGTTTATACGGGTAGTCTTGCGGGTTGCATTTCACGAGTACATATACCCAAGTGTAGGGCTATGCAAAGGGTCGGAACCGACCCGGACCATCTAGAACCGAATACCCTTTTATTGATGAAATTGAGAACCACGAACCGAACCTTATAGGCCTATGTGGTTCGGGTCTTTGAGGTTCCAGGTCCGGTTCATGGTTCTGAGGGTCCAGAACCACAACTTGCTCACAGCTAACTGTGCAAAGGGTTGGAACTGACCCGGCCCTCTAGAACCGAATACCCTTTTATTGATGAAATCGGGAACCACGAACCGAACCTTGTAAGCATATGTGGTTCGGGTCCTTGAGGTTTCGAGTCCGGTTCATGGTTCTGTGGGACCAGAACCACAACTTGCTCACCCCTACCCGAGTATGGTTTGTGTTTGTGGACGTTGGGTAACGGCTATAATGCCGTTTGAAAGTAAAAAAAATTAATTTAAATACCCAATACCATTTATATAAATTCACCTCTATCCAAATTGATTTTACACACAACAATATCAACCCAATAATCAAATATTTTATCTACAATGGATCTTGAATTGTTGATTCCTCCCGATTCATTCAATGACTTGTTTTGTCGACGAAAATCCAAAATTTGATGAAGGTACGTTTCGTGAAAGATTTCAGATGTTAAAAATACACATATGCGGTCAAACAACTCGCAACCGGTAATCCTTCAGACGAATACGATGTGTATTTAAGTATGTCTTGTAGGGCTTCACGTGAATTCCTAGAGTATTTTTGTAATGCCATAGTTCAACTATACAGCAAAAAGTTCTTACGTAGACCGACAACCCATGACGTTGCACTTATGTACAACGCGCATGAAGAAAAACATGGCATTCCGGGTATTGGTAGCATCGATTGTACACATTTCGTTTGGAGAATGCGTCCG
Source organism: Smallanthus sonchifolius (assembly GCA_023525975.1). Classification (NCBI taxonomy): domain Eukaryota; kingdom Viridiplantae; phylum Streptophyta; class Magnoliopsida; order Asterales; family Asteraceae; genus Smallanthus; species Smallanthus sonchifolius. Next base: position 31,697,912 of record CM042040.1, read on the forward strand.
ACCAGACTACGTGGACAATATATGAGAGGTGATCACCAATACCCGCCGATCATGCTCGAAACGGTGGCTTCTAATGATTTATGGTTTTGGTATGCATTCGGTGGTCCGCCCTGCTCAAACAACGACATCAATGTTCTCTAACAATCTCCATTATTTATCGACGAGCAACTTGGAACCATGCACAAATATCCATTTCATGTCAACGGGCGAGAATACAAACGTGGATACTATCTTACCGATGGTATATACCCTAATTGGTCTACCTTTGCGAAATCGTTCGCATATCTAACTGATCCAAAGGAAAAGAAATTTAAAAAGGTGCAAAGGTTGGCAAGAAAAGAAGTCGAGCGAGCTTTCTACGTTTTAAAAGCTAAATGGGGTATACTTAGGCGACGCTATCGTAAGCTGAAAAAGATTAGGAATGTGGTTAAGATCTCAGCTTCAGCTTCATTGAGAATCTGAGAAGCAGACAAAGTAGAAGGGACTGCTTCACTCTCTTCCTTCTCCCATTCATTCCCATATGTAGCCTTAAAAATCCTCTTTAACATTTTGAGCAGCCACTTTTCTTGACTCTACTGCTACATTCAGTGTATGCCAGTTGGTGAGGAGAGAAGGGATATGTGACAACCGTGACTTTTACGGTCAACACCAGTATTCGACGAGTTCGTATAATAATAATAATAGTATTATTATTATGTGAAATATACTTTCAAACGAAAGGAACTCGTTAGTGAACGAAAAATAATAGCAAGATTTATTTGGGTATTATAATGTCAAAAATTTGATCAAGTTCTAGTTTATACGCGCCGAGTCGAACGGTTTCGTAAATTTTAATTTGAATCCGAAATGATATATATTTACGAGACGCAATGACTCGATGGAAAATAATAAATTATAATAATTTATTTTTAGATAAAATAACGCCTCTATTTTTTATCGGGTTCGTTTAAGCGAGAAATCGGCACGCGATCGGAGACCACGAGGGATATAAATACCCCACTACACTCCCTTTTTCTCATTTGATCAATTCAGAGAAAAAGTTAGAGAGAGAGAGTGGAGAGGATTCCGGCGAAGTAGTGGTGGTCCGGCGGTGGTGCGTGGCGGCCAACGGTGGTCCGGCGCGGTGGTCGGTGGCGGCCGAAGCCCGTTTTTCACCCGAAACCATTTCTCGACGCTACGAACGCAATGGTAAGCTCAGATTTCTCTAAATATTTGCTTAAATTCGTGAAAAAGAGTTTTTAAAATATGTCCAGAAAGTTTTATGCATGCGCAGTTTTAAAGATCGGACGATCCCCGGAAATCCGATCGTTAGAAATGCATGAAATTTGGATATGATGTTGTAAACACATAGACGCAAAACTCTACAGGAGAAATTTTTTATCAGAGTTATTTAGGTATGCTTTTCATACCCTCGAATGTGACTGATCGGATTTTCGGATTTGAAAAACTGGATCTCAAAGAATCGTCGATCCCCGGAGATCCGACCGTTGGATCGTGACGATTTTTGGACAGTAGTTTCTTAGCACAAATATGAATGTTTTCACCGTAGGAAATTCCGATCAGATGGTGGTAACTATATTTTTTAATATGAACAGATTGTAACAGTTTATAGGACCGAAACAGGAAATTGATCGGGTTGCATGGCCATCCAAACGGCATTGCATGTCAATTTTGAGCATATGGAAATGCTCGGGAGATAAAAACGATCCTAATGGTGTTTTTAGTTCGTATTGCATGTGAAATACGGGAGGTTCCGCGTACGCGAACCATTTATACGAAAGGTATAAACTTTACCCGTTAAGATTTAATTTTATGTTAGAATAGTTTTATGATTCATTGGTTGGGAATTGAACCCGAAAACATTTAGCATTAAGATATTTGATATTTTGAGTGGTTATTAGGTTATAAACCCAATACCGTTTCACGTGAAACTAATATATTTATTTTTATACAACAATTGTTTTTGATGAATTTTTATAAACTTTTGATTTAGCTTCCAAATTTATTTTTAAAAAGTAGTATTTATATAAAAAATGAGATCTGGAAATATTGGTAAATAAACTATTTATAGATTATTTATTAAAATTTTCACAAGTTAATACATGGAAATTTGGGAAAAATACTTTTGAGTATTGAAAAATTCTGAAAATTGGACAGTAATTGTTATATGATGAACTAAGACTCCTGTACAAATTTTATGAAAATTGGAGTTGTTTAAGTATGTGTTTAGTATTTATAAAGTTTAAATGGATGATTTAGGGTTTGTATACTTCTGGATAAAATCAGGAGTTAAAACTTGGTATGGGATCTTATATTGACTTAAAACTAATATGGTAAAATTTTGGTGAAGTTTTAATGTGGTTAACTATTTTTTCGAATTTGTAAAGTTTTAACAATATTAAATTCATATTAAATAATCTGGATGTTGGACAAATATGAAAATTGGTCAGAAATTTTTACTTATATATATGATCAATTGGTATAAATTTCAAGTAGTAACTTTATGTCTAAGTATGGTTTTAAAATTATGGTCCATTTAAATTTTATAAAAAAATATTAATTTTGGAAATTTTTATATAAAATTGATTTTATAAAAATTATAGTGGCTTTTGGACCGAAGTATAACCCCATCTAAAACATAAAATTTGACTTTTAAATTGGGTGCTAATATCACACTAAAACCCTAATTTCGGATGAATCGGATTTTTAAACCGTAAACCGGACTTTACGCGCGTTACCGCGTTTTTGGTCAAACGAAACTGTGACTTGAGATTTTAACATATATGACATTATAACTACTGATATTCATTAATAAAATCTAAACTTAAGGTTTCAAAGTCACGAATTTATATAAAGGCTCGTTTTACAACTTTTGAGCAGTTCGTACGTGTGTGCACGGGTTTTGGGTATGCAACCGACTACATAGCCACTTTTGAGTAGTAGACTCAGTTTTATACTTTAGGCGTCCTAAATGCTATTTTTTATGTCTACTTGGTTAGTAGGACTCGGTTAGGACACCTGTTTTTGCGGTTCTTGTGGATTTAGCCGTACCTTGGTTGCACTGAGTTGCTAGCCATACTTTGCTTGCATTTGGCTGCTAACTTTTGATAGAATTTGGATGTTAACCGTACTTTGCGGTTTTTGTTGACTATGTCACACTTATCACCGACGTTGTTCAGGTGAGTTTCGCGGCCCCACTTTTCATTTTTACTGTTTTACGGGGGGAAAGTTGTTTCACTCTACACGTTGTTACTTGGGATTAGGGTTACCTAGGTTTACTTATGGATGTATTAAGTCCCCACTTTAACGCAATCAATTAGCTTGGATAGCCGGTGGGAATTATGAATAGTGCTATTTGGGTTGACACCCCCGCCCAGGGTTGGTCGCGCCAACCAGACTTGTAGGGTCATTTGGGGCGCATAATTAGCCATAGTAGGTGTTCACATTCGACACCTGGATACAGGGGCAACAACTAGTCTGACGGTTTTGATTGTGGCTCAGTGTAATTATATCTTAACACGTGTACTTGATCATCTGCGGATGGTTACTATTACATTTTGAAATTTATTTACTTACTTTTTATAGAGTCGTAAAACCTGCGTACTCACCAACTATTTTTATAGTTGACCCGTTTTCAAAAAATGCTTTTCAGGTAATCAGTTATGGGGATCACGAGCTTTAAACAACTTGCTTTTGGGAAGAATTATTATTGTGTACCTTTGGTTGTAGTCATGCATTTTAGACACTTTGTATTGATTCAGGATTTTCATGTATTCGTACATTCGTTAGAAGCATGTAGTATGGTTCAATGTAATGCACAACTTTCCTTTTAGTTTCTCTTGGACTTGTGTTCAATGCGATATACCGGTTACATCACGTACTTCCGCCTTGGTGGGGTGTGACAGGATAGGTTTGAGTCAGAATCATCCATTGCAATCCATCCCTCCTTTTCAAGAAAAGCTTTGATAATCTTGATCATTGCTTGACTTTCTAAGGAGTTGATGTTGCAGATGTGTGTTCTGAGCTCAAAGACCTTATACAGGAAATCTGGGTTGAGGAACAAGATTTCTTGAATGTTGTTAATTTTGAAGGATGATCCATCACACAAGAACTGAAAACTAGAGGACCTAGTGCTTGACCATCCTTGCACTTCCAGGCCCCTGACCACTTCAGAGCACTGGTTATAGAGAATTAGGTTTACCCGAGACTAGACCTAGACTACAACTCTAAGTTTATTGCATTGAACCGTAGGAATTATATGTGCATTGCATACTACCTCTTGCTTATCTACGACACATTGCTTCGTCATAATCATGTCGTCGTCACAGCACTACGCGTACTCTTTGATGATTCCGGTTACGTTTGCGGTAATCTATATCCGCCTCTATCTGTCTTGGTGTTACCTCGAGTTGTACCTGTACCTACACCGCACCTACATCTACTCCAGTTCTGGAGTCGACTTTCTTATTTAACATCAATTTTTTTCACTTTGTGCGGTATATACCTGCTTTGGTGATCTGCTGGATTGGATGGATAGAACTTTCTCCATGAGATATGGCAGCCATAATTGCTCGATCTAAAGGGAACCTGAGGTGGAGAAGCAGGACTAAACGGGAGAGAACTCAACGGGTTAGGAGACCCATAAACTTTTTTTTGTTTGTATTGTTGGATCATTGGATCCATTTATATGTACAAATTTGTAGCATGACTTGCTCGACTCTGATTTGGGGATCTCTGCCCTATTATTACTGCCTGACTTCCACAACACACTTTTTCTTTTATTAGAGGACGCCGGTTGTTCCCCTCTATCATTACCTCCATCCAACAACAGCCTTAGTCTGCAGATCCATGTGTATTGGTACAAATAATTAAAATTGATCAGATAAAACATCCACACTTTTACGTGAAAGTGCAACACGATGACGTGATCCAATGAACATTCCGGTTCCTTTTTTTTAGTTGAGAGCTTGGGATAGGGGAAACACTGTAGGTACCATGCAAAGTAAATTATCATTACGGGTGCACACGTAATCATAATCTGTAGTGCATGAGAACCCTAGTGAGTTTTACTGTCCGAGTTAATGTTGATGATTAATCTGTATTTCTAGTCCCGATTCCTAGTCATCCGAATATTGATCGAAACTATCGTAACCTTAGGGTTGAGCCGAATATATCGAATGATGCGATAGGCTACCTTAGGTGACATGGGAATTTATATTGTCTCTTTTATCTTTGAATCGTAATGGATCCAAAACTCATATCAAGATTTCTTTTGCATAAAAATTTAGACCGAGACACTGAAGAGATCTGTTCTCAGTTGATTTAACCTCGGTATTTGGACCGAATTTGGCAATTATTTGTTAAGTATTGCTTCACATTTGAGATCTAGCTAAATATTTTCTCATTTCAATTTTTTTATATGTTCATCAACGCAAGCGACTACTCTCGGTCTAGCGTGAATCAGACCACGACATTTCTAACTCCCCTAATGGATCAAAGTGTAACGTTCTCGTAATTCTGAAGGAATAAGAGAAATTCGAATTTCATCTAATCAACTCCTTAGTGGATCTTGAGCAACAGAGATTTTCTCTCATCTATTTTACTTGCTAAATCATATCCTTTGAGATTTTACTGGCCACGTAAATTCAGTATGGGACTTTACAACGCTCAACACTTGCAGTAAGTGTACGACTATCATCGGAGGTCTCGGTATAATCTCGTATTTTATCTTATAATCCAAACATACTCTAACATCGATGGAGAAATTCCTTAAAGAAATATAAGCTTCTTTTTCTTAGACAATATAACCTTTCTATACGATCGTTCGTATAAATCCTCATTTCGGTGTTTGTCATTCTCACTATACTTCTGATAAATATTCTTAATAATTCAATTTTAAACCTACTTGAAATTTCCATTGCAAGTGCTCTGCACTCACTATGGTAATTTGGTACACTCAATCCCGATTCTCTTAACCGCGACGCTCATATTGTGGAAACCTAACTTGAGAAACTTATTTACTTGGGAGGAGCCATATTTACGACATTCATTGTCGTGTTTATTTCTATCATTTGTAGTTCTACTATGGACACCGAGCGGCTTGTTCCCAGGATTCTTTTAGTTGGATTTACAAAAACTTTTTATTTTGGGATAACTATGGCTTAGTATGAAACTAATGCCCTTTTTTTGTGAACATTGCTACATATGTTTTGCAAATATTGATTTCTCCTGGTGCTTCGATGTCTTATTGAAAACCATTTTGATGGAGAAAATGAAACTTTATGTTGGAATGATTCTTTGTGTACCAAAAATTTTATTAGTAATCATTCAAAGTTTATTTATGGTGATTATCGCTATTTGTTACTCTATGTATACTGTCCTTATAGATCCGAATAAGATAGTCTCATATCCTTTTTGTACTTGTTCTATCTCAAATGTCATAATTTTGATTGACTTTTTGATTTCCAACTAGATAGAGACGTATACGTATCCTTTATTCTCAGCCTCCTATAATTAGAAAGCCTAAGAGCAACTACTGTTTAGAAATGACTTCTTAACACGTGCTCTAGGGAATACGAATCTAAGACATTTAAACACTCATTCCCTCAACTTTATGGCTTAAACGCTTATGCAAAGGATTTTAAGGTTATAACCAGTATGGGTGAAATAAGAAACGGCAAGTCATAATGGTACCGTTCGAAAGCCAAGAAAGTTGCAGGCATACTGTACTACCAGTTATTGGCAGATAATCTATTTGACCCCCTTCAACGCGAGATCTAAGGACAAACTCTGAAACCTTATGGTCCATTTCCACTGAATTTAATGGAAAAGCGAGGACCTAAGTTGAAATTTGAAAACATTTTCATTTGAAAGATGTGTCCTAAAATCATAGGAGGGAAATTTTGAATTTATTTATGTGTTTTACGATTCTTAACCAATTAAAGTTGTACACTACCAGGAAGAGGAACAAGGGACAAATCATAGTTGACTCTGCTCTCTTGAAGATCCGCTTGGGATTGCATTATCCTTAAGGGACCTATGAGCATGATGTCCTCACATTTGACAAATTCCTGAAGTTTTACTTGATCCTATCCTATTTTCTGATGTCTACTTTATGAGAATCAAACCTTAGGATAAATTGACAATGATATTATATCAAAGTCTACCCATTTTGTGGGTTAGCAATCTCATAATCATTTTCGAGGGACATAATTATTATGAGATTATCTCCACAACGTGACTGTTTATTTCCTCTTCTAGATGAATAGCGGATTACTTCCAAATCATTTCAATACACATCAAGAAAGATGCAGACGTCTAATGTTATCCTATCAAATTTGGCCGACTCGATGTGAGGAGTAGACCATCTTTTTGATGTGGACTTCTTGTTAAAATTTCAGAATTCCATTTCTGACCATTAACCAAATTTGATTTCTGGTGGTAGTCAATCCAATGTCTAAATATTGAACTTGCACCTAGTCTTTTAACTAATCTACTTGACTAGATCGTTCTGGATCTTTAGTCACTTTCTCTATCTAGATCTTATGGTGATTTGATTTTTAGTATAACTCATTTCTAACCTTGGGCAATATGTATACGAACCTTTAGTTGAAAATCATCAAACATGGTTATATTATATCGAGACTAACACGCGAGTTAGTACCGAATCCTAATGCTTTGTGGTTAGGTTACATAGCACCGGGTCATCCCTGACATCTATTTTACGATGATGACTTTTTTGCTATAACACTTCATAGGACTGAGTAAATTTGACTCTTAGCAAATTTATCTCGACAGAATCCTAGTATAATCTTCTATGTTTGTTAATCTTCGAATTAACGACTCGAGTTTGGTACAATCATATTGGTACTCATTATATACTTGCATTGTAAACCTTTAAGCTCGGATTACTCGTTATTAATTCACTCTTTAATGACTAATCATCACTATTCAATTCTAGTACAAGAAGTGTGAATCTCGTCCTTTTGTTATGGTGATTTTTAAAATTCCTTTGTATCTACTTATACGGTTATGTTGTATACACACCGACCATGTTGTGTCGCCTTATGACGCAACAACGTACTAACCATTATGAGTAATTACTATTACTAATAATAAGTACATACAACAACCTGAGATTCCACAAAGGGATGTGGGAATAAATTTCAATAGATTTCGTTACTAGGCCTACCTAGAACATTGAGCGGCTATGATTCATTTTGGGACATTATTAACCAATTAACGAGCTCTGCACATTTCCTACTTATCTGAGAGGATTTCTAGATAGAAAAGCTAGCTCGACTATATAGTAGTTAAATTGTAACAAGCATGGAGTGCTTGTTTCCTTTATCTTCGATAGGGATAGTCGCTTTACATCCCATTTCTGCCGGACACTATAAAAAGCTTTGAGAACGCGCAAGCACTGCTTACTATCCTCAAACTGACGGTATAAGTGATCGAACTATTCATACCTTGGAGGATATGCTTAGGGCTTGTGTGATAGAATTTGGTGGTAATTTTGATACTCTTTTACTTTTGGTCCGATTTCCTTATACTAACAGTTATCACACCAGCATTTAATGAGCGCCATTAGAAGCTCTGTTTTGACACAAATGTTGATCACCATTTTGTTGTGTTGAGGTTAGTAAAAATCGTTTGATTGGTCTTATTGTGTACTAACTGAAACTATATCTGGAGCTTAATGGTATATATACGATGCTTATCGTATATCGAGTCTCAAAAGGTGTTTAGCCGACGAATCCGTAATTATACCACTTGAGGAAGTTCGTATTGACGACAAGTTTTATTTTAATGAGGTGTTATCTCTTTGTATGCTAAGTACATGATATGATCATCCTTCATAACCTATGGTATTTGTTATCGCTATGATACATTTTTATTCCAATGAGTCGTGGTCATTCTACCGACTCTTTGGATCTTAATATCACCTCTCATAGTATAATTTTATGGTTACTATTTATAATAGTATTCCTTAATGGCACCAAGCCAAATGATACTTTTCCTTGCTCATAAAAGGATACTGAACCACCCGGATTTTGTATCATAATATCATTATGGATTTGTACCAATTTTGTATACTTGTGTATATCAATCCTATGACGGATTTCTTAATCTTCTGAATAACACCATCATTGTACTTTTTGACTGATCCGGTGAAACAATGATCTATAGACTCTTTGGAATTCGAAGGATTTTTCTCTCAAGATTATTCAATTTTCTTTTGAGCCTTTCTAAGTGTAACATACTCTCTATGATTCTTAGATCTCGATTTGTCAAATCTCCCTGCTGTATCTAAGAAACTAGATTTCCCTTGATGATCGTACATGAATTAAGTTACGAAAAAGAACTTGTCAACTATTATACCAGGTGAATTTCGGGACGAAATTCTGTTAACTGGGGGAGAATGTGACAACCGTGACTTTTACGGTCAACACCAATGTTCGACGAGTTCGTATAATAATAATAATAGTATTATTATTATGTGAAATATACTTTCAAACGAAAGGAACTCGTTAGTGAACGAAAAATAATAGCAAGATTTATTTGGGTGTTATAATGTCAAAATTTTGATCAAGTTCTAGTTTATACGCGTTAACACCCGAGTTGAACGGTTTCGTAAATTTTAATTTGAATCCGAAAGGTTATATATTTACGAGACGCAAGGAATCGAGGGAAAATAATAAATTATAATAATTTATTTTTGGATAAAATAACGCCTCTATTTTTTATCGGGTTCGTTTAAGCGAGAAACCGGCACGTGATCGGAGACCACGAGGGATATAAATACCCCACTACACTCCCTTTTTCTCATTTGATCAATTCAGAGAAAAAGTTAGAGAGAGAGAGTGGAGAGGATTCCGGCGAAGTAGTGGTGGTCCGGCGGTGGTGCGTGGCGGCCAACGGTGGTCCGACGCGGTGGTCGGTGGCGGCCGAAGCCCGTTTTTCATTCGGAACCGTTTCTCGACGCTACGAATGCAATGGTAAGCTCAGATTTCTCTAAATCTTTGCTTAAATTCGTAAAAAAGAGTTTTTAAAATCTATCCAGAAAGTTTTATGCATGCGTAGTTTTAAAGATCGGACGATCCCCGGAAATTCGACCGTTAGAAATGCATGAAATTTGGATATGATATTGCTAACACATACACGCAAAACTCTATCAGAGGAATTTTTTATCAGAGCTCTTTAGGTATGCTTTTCATACCCTCGAATTTGACTGATCGGATTTTCGGATTTGAAAAACTGGGTCTCAAATAATCGTCGATCCCCAGAGATCCGACCGTTGGATCGTGATGATTTTTGGACAGTAGTTTCTTAGCACAAATACGAATGTTTTCACCGTAGGAAATTCCGATCAGATAGTGGGAACTATATTTTTTAATATGAACAGATTGTAACAGTTTATAGGACCGAAACAGGAAATTGATCGGGTTGCATGGCCATCCAAACGGCATGGCATGTCAATTTTGAGCGTATGGAAATGCTCGAGAGATAAAAACGATCCTAATGGTGTTTTTTGTTCATATTGCATGTGAAATACGGGAGGTTCCGCTTACGCGAACCATTTATACGAAAGGTATAAACTTTACCCGTTAAGATTTAATTTTATGTTAGAATAGTTTTATGAGTCATTGGTTGGGAATTGAACCCGAAAACATTTAGTATTAAGATATTTGATATTTTGAGTGGTTATTAGGTTATAAACCCAATACCGGTTCACGTGAAACTAATATATTTATGTTTATACAACAATTGTTTTTGATGGATTTTTATAAACTTTTGATTTATCTTCCAAATTTATTTTTAAAAAGTAGTATTTATATAAAAAGTGAGATCTGGAAATATTTATTAAAATTTCCACAAGTTTAATACATGGAAATTTGGGAAAAATAATTTTGAGTATTGAAAAATTCTGGAAATTGGATAGTGATTGTTATATGATGAACTAAGACTCATGTACAAATTTTATGAAAATTGGAGTTGTTTAAGTATGTGTTTTGTATTTATAAAGTTTAAATGGATGATTTCGGGTTTGTATACTTCTGGATAAAATCAGGAGTTGAAACTTGGTATGGGATCTTATATTGACTTAAAACTAATATGGTAAAAATTTGGTGAAGTTTTAACGTGTTTAACTATTTTTCCGAATTTATAAAGATTTAACAATATTAAATTCATATTAAATAATCTGGGTATTGGACAAATATGAAAATTGGTCAGAAATTTTTATTTTTACATATGATAAATTGGTATATATTTTAAGCAGTAACTTTATGTCTATGTATGGTTTTTGAAATTATGGTCCATTCAAATTTTATAAAAAATTATTAATTTTGGAAATTTTTATATAAAATTGATTTTATAAAAATTCTAGTGGATTTTGAACAGAAGTATAACCCCATCTAAAACATAAAATTTGACTTTTAAATTGGGTGCTAATATCACACTAAAACCCTAATTTCGGATGAATCAGATTTTTAAATCGTAAACCGGACTTTACGACCGTAACTGCGTTTTTGGTCAAACGAAACTGTGACTTGACATTTTATCATATATGACATTATAACTACTGATATTCATTAATAAAAACTAAACTTAAAGTTTCAAAGTCACGAATTTATTTAAGGGCTCGTTTTACAACTTTTGAGCGGTTCGTACGTGTGTGCACGGGTTTTGGGTATGCAACCGACTACATAGCCACTTTTGAGTAGTAGACTCAGTTTTATACTTTAGGCGTCCTAAATGCTATTTTTTATGTCTACTTGGTTAGTAGGACTCGGTTAGGACACCTGTTTTTGCGGTTCTTGCGGATTTAGCCGTACCTTGGTAGCACTGAGTTGCTAGCCACACTTTGCTTGCATTTGGCTGCTGACTTTTGATAGAACTTGGATGTTAACCGTACTTTGCGGTTTTTGCTGACTATGTCACACTTATCACCGACGTTGTTCTGGTGAGTTTCGCGGCCCCACTTTTCATTTTTACTGTTTTACGGGGGAAAAGCTGTTTCACTCTACACATTGTTACTTGGGATTAGGGTTACCTGGGTTTACTTATGGATGTATTAAGTTCCCACTTTAATGCAATCAATTAGCTTGGATAGCCGGTGGGAATTATGGATAGTACTATTTGGGTTGACACCCCCGCCCAGGGTTGGTCGCGCCAACCAGACTTGTAGGGTTATTTGGGCGCATAATTAGCCATAGTAGGTGTTCACATTCGACACCTGGATACAGGGGCAACAACTAGTCTGAAGGTTTTGATTGTGGCTCAGGGTAATTATATCTTAACACGTGTACTTGATCATCTGCGGATGGTTACTATTAAATTTTGAAATTTATTTACTTACTTTTTATAGAGTCGCAAAACCTGCGTACTCACCAACTATTTTTATAGTTGAACCGTTTTCGAAACATGCTTTTCAGGTAAACAGTTATGGGGATCCCGAGCTTTAAACAGCTTGCTTTTGGGAAGAATTATTATTGTGTACCTTTGGTTGTAGTCATGCATTTTAGACACTTTGTATTGATTCAGGATTTTCATGTATTCGTACATTCGTTAGAAGCATGTAGTATGGTTCAATGTAATGCACAACTTTCCTTTTAGTTTCTCTTGTACTTGTGTTCAATGCGATATACCGGTTACATCCCGTACTTCCGCCTTGGTGGGGTGTGATAGGATAGGTCTGAGTCAGAATCATCTATTGCAATCCATCCCTCCTTTTCAAGAAAAGCTTTGATAATCTTGATCATTGCTTGACTTTCTAAGGAGTTGATGTTGCAGATGTGTGTCCTGAGATCAAAGACCTTATACAGGAAATCTGGGTTGAGGAACAAGATTTCTTGAATGTTGTTAATTTTGAAGGATGATCCATCATACAAGAACTGAAAACTAGAGGACCCAGTGCTTGACCATCCTTGCACTTCCAGGCCCCTGACCACTTCATTATAGAAAAATCTTCTGAATTGCAGTACTTGTTCTTCTGTTAAGACCCTGCTCCCTATCAAGTCAAGTCTTGGAGCTAGTCTTTGTTCTGCTGTTCTTGAAGACTATGCATTGTTTGGATAAGCCAACTTAGTTGCTTCTTGAAGAAACCATTCGAACCAGGGCATATTGTCCTCCATCAAAACACAGAATCTATCAATTGCAAGTTGAGCTGAGAGATTTGTGGATGTGTTAATGCATCTTGTTAAGTATAGATCTAGGACTTTGAGTGGATTCAGTTTATTCCAATTTAGCTCTTCTACTCCACCAAATTCCCATCCAATCCAGAATCTCTCAGATAGACTATCATACCCCCATGCTAGAATAGAGTCAAACTCTAGCTTATGTGCAGCCAGTGTGAACTGAGGGGCAATGATATGTCTTGATATGCTTACAGCAGCTGGCAGTATGCTGAATGATAGAAGTGTGTCTTTATCTTCACTTTCATTTTCCAAGACCTCATCAACAGCGCTGACCACTAACTTCCAATCCTCAGAGATTTCTTCCTCTTCATCTTCTGAGTCTGGCAAGTCATGAACTTGAACAAAAGCAGGTTTTAAGAGTGTACTTTGAAAAGCAGCCTACTCTTATATCCATTCATCAAGGATGTCAACATCTTCTTCAACAGTAACTATCTCCCCCTTTTTGGTTGCATCAGTGCATAGAGTTTCATCTGTTTGAGTTCCCACTGATACAAGGGAAGGAGTAATCACATGTGGGCATTGATGGGCTTCATGCATAGAGACTTGGTGCTTTAGTTTGGACACCTCAACCTCTAGCATAGCCACCGTGGCCGTCAATTCCATGTTTTCTAGTTTCAGTCTGTCCTCATCCATAGTTGTGGAATCCTTGGAACTAGATGGAGCCTTAGGACCAGCCTCTGCGTCCCCATCACCCTGGTTTTCTTGGCGCCTAGGATTCCTCTCAGTGAAGAGTGTTTCAAGAGAAACACCCTCACTGTGAGTTGCCGTGGTTGGGGACTTAGTGATGATATCATTGTCCTCCTGGTAAACTGATGTACCAGTAGTAGTGATAGCCCCTTCCACATTCACTCTATCATTACTTCCAGAGTGAACCTTCTCAGGTGGTGAACTTGGGCTGGGTACTTTGGCAGCCAAGTCAATCAGTACCTCCGAGATAGTGTCAGTTGGAGAAGGTACATCATCTTGACATGGTGCCTTTGTACTTAAGTTCAAATAAAAAGAAGAGTGTATAGGCTCAAAGGGTTGTTCTATGGATCCGGGATGTGCTCCTGATCCTAATAGAGGGACTTCCAAGGAAGTCTCTCTAACAATTTGGATATCCCTTTTGATATTGTCATCAGAATATTGGGATTCTGAATGAGGGCTTTTAGGTTGGGATTGGGCCTGAGAGACAAGAATAGAAGGAGTCTTCTTGCTCCTTTTTCTTTTTCTAGTATAACTTGCCTCAACTGGGGCCCTGTGTTCCAGTTGGGCTTCCAAAATAGGTGTAAGTATTTGGTGTGCATGTGCACCCTCAATAGGATGCACAGGGGTTCGAACAATGGAAACAGATTGATGTTCATGCTTTGAAGTGGAGGGTGTGGGATTAGTATCAGCTGTGATTATTGAACTATCACCCTGGGTACTTTGTATGTTCATCATTGTAGATAACAATGGAACATTGACACCTGAGAACTTTTTGGAAATAGTTCTCATGCTTTAAAAAATGTTGTTTTTATGCCCCAACATCAGGTAGATTCTTGCAGGTTTTGATAAATCTTTTAGTTCATTATTGAAAACCTCCTGCAAGAACCTTGGGTACATAAAAAATGCTTGTTTTGCACTTTCCTGAAGGTTATATCTCAAACCTTCAAATATTATATGTGCAAAATTAAATCCTTAGCCGGTAACCATACCATGGGCAGTAAAGGCGAGAGCAGAACTCACTTGATGCCATTAACTTCTCTTATGGGATATGCATTGAAGAAGAGTGTGGCATAGAAACTTCCATGGAGGACCTATCAGCGCCTTCTCAATGGTGTACTCGTCTTTATTTCCAGTGTACCCTATGGATACAAAGGTCCTCATATACTCGTCTTTGGTGTATGAGATGGCGGCTCCCTCGTCCTGAAGTTTGAGGTGTTTTCTTAGTGTGGCTTCATTGACGATGATGTCTTTTCCGTCTACCTTGGCTGTAATTTGGGGAATCCCCTGTTCGATAGAGTAGACGGCCGTGTTCCAGAAATCCTCCATATGAGGGATATAGATGGTAGGGTTGACGGTGAGTGCAAATAGATCTTTGATCGAAAAAGGAAATCAATCATATCATCAAACCCTTTTGACTTCTTTCCTTTAACCAGGTATGCGGTGGGATTGTGGTAGGTTGAAAACTTATCACCAGGATGGTTTATGTTAACCTCTGCCATGGTTGTTGGATTTGGAGGGAAGGAGGAAGTTTTGAAAGGTGGTTAAGTATGGAGAGCTTTGAATGCTAGAGAGAAAATGGTGAGAGTTAGGTCGGAATTGAATGTGAAGAGGTTAAGGAAAAATTTGATTTGTGTTATAACGGCAAATGAGGAAAAAAACAAAGTTACTTGTACAGTACAACCCATTCACTTTTCATTGTTTTACAGCTGTAATATACTGTACCAGTCATGGTAAGGACTGAAAGTACTTTTTACAGCGGGTAAAAGTTGATTTGAACTTATTTTTACCCATCAGCAGCAAACTTGGTTGTTGAATATGGTTAAACCTATCAGCTGCAAACTTGGTTGCTACGGATGGTTAAGTCTGTCAGCAGCAAACTCAATTGCTGCTGATGGATGTAATGGTCTCCATCAAAGATGTTGCTGCTGATTGCCTTAAAGTTATCCGCAGGAAACTTGTTCCCACTGATAACTTAAAGCAGCTAGTGGCAAATTTTTTGCTACTGATGATTAGACCTGTCAGCAGCAAAAATGTTTGCTGCTGACTTATAACTTTTATTTGCAACAAAAGACAAACACATTTTATTCAAAAAAAATTTAGAGACAGATTTTAGTGATTGTTCATCATACTAATGGATGCAACTAATTATCAAAATCTAGCTTCATCAAAAGGTTTTGTAAACAAGTCAGCATATTGCTTATTGGTATGAACTTTGGTTAAAATAATTCTCTTTTTCTCAGCTTGATCTCTTATGAAGTGATACTTGATGTCAATGTGCTTTGTCTTGTAGTGTTGCACCGGATTGTTTGTGATTGATATAGCACTCATGTTGTCAATGTGAATGGGAGTAGCCGTAAAAGTCATCCCATAATCTAGCATTTGGTTTGATATCCAGATGACTTGTGCATAACAAATTGAAGCTGCAATGTATTCTGATTCTGATGTAGAAGTTGATACACAAGTTTGCTTCTTGTACTTCCATGAAATCAGTCTTCCTCCCTGAAACTGACATCCCCCTGATGTGGATTTTATGTCCAAGTTGCATCCTCCATAGTCACTGTCAGTTTATGCATACAGGTTGAACTTATCATATTTAGAATACCATAGCCCAAGTCTTGGGGCTCCCTTTAGGTATCTAAAAATTCTCTTGATAGCTTGAAGATGTGTATTCTTTGGAGCTTCTTGGAATCTTTCACAAAGGCATACTGCAAACATGATATCTGGCCTTGAGGCAGTGAGATACATGAGTGATCCTATCATTGCACGGTACTGATGTTGATCAATGTCTTGACCATCTTTGTCTGGAGTCAGTTGATGGTGCACTTGCATAGGAGTTCTTGCAGCAGAGCAGTCAGCCATCTTGAATCTTTCCAAAATGCTCTTGACATATTTGGATTGGCTGAAGAAGATTCAATTTGGAACTTATTTGACTTGAAGACCCAAAAAGAAATTTAGTTTACCCATTGAACTCATTTCAAACTTTGAGTGCATCAGGACCTCAAAGTCTTTACACAACTTATTCTTTGTTGATCCAAAGACATAGATTTGTACCAGTAGGATTTCTCCCCCTTCATCTTTGATAAACAAGGTCTGGTCAATGGCACCTCTTCTGAAGTTGTTGCTTAGTAGATATCCAGACAAAGTTTCATACCAGGCTCTTGGAGCTTGATGTAAGCCATAGAGAGCTTCGTCTAGTTTGAACACTTTGTTAGGATGTGCAGGATCTACAAAGCCTAGAGGCTGTCTGACATATACTTCCTCACCAATCTTCCCATACAGAAAGGCACTCTTGACATCCATTTGATAAACTATTAAATTCTTGGACGCAGCATATGCCAGGAATATTCTGATGGCCTCCAGCCTGGCAACAGGAGCAAAGACTTCATCATAGTCAATTCCATCTTCCTGAGTCTAGCCTTGAGCTACAAGTCTGGCTTTGTTCTTCTCTACAATGCCTCTCTCATCTTGCTTGTTCCTGAATACTCATCTTGTGCCAATAGCAGTTTGAGCAGGTGGAAGATCAACAAGTTTCCAGACATCCTGTCTCTTGAATTACAGCAACTCTTCCTGCATTGCCTCAATCCAACTGCTGTGTTTCAGAGTTTCATCTATCTTCTTTGGTTCCACTTGAGATAGAAAGCAAGAATACAGACATATATCGGCCTCATGAGTTTTACTTCTTGTTTGAATTCCGTGCTGAACTTGGCCAATGATATTTTCTAGGGGATGTTCTTTATTGATTCTCTGTGCTGGTATAACATCCAACTGTATTCCTTGCTCAAGATTGCTTTGATTAAGATCAGGAAACTCTTCATGCATGGTGGAAGAGTCTTCAATATCAGCAGCAACATCAGCAGCAGTTGCAGCATATGCCTCTACATCATTTATAGATGTGTCTTGAAGTTCATTCTGATTTTCATTCTCAGAGAGGCTGCTGCTGGTGACATTTGAGAGACTGGTTCTAGCTTCACTAGTTTCAATAGCTTCCACAACAGATGGAGGATCAATAGATGGCCTTTTTAGTCTTATAGAAGGACTAGTGAATTCTAATCTGTAATCAGTGGAAGATGTGGAAGTTGGTGCTTTGAAATAGGTAGACTCCATATTTGAGAAGATGAGAGGCTCAAATATTTGGGTGAAGGAATCTATAACAAATAGCTAGTCTGGGCCTTTACCCTATTCACATGCAATGTGTTCCCTACATTCCACATTGGCTGATTCTTTCACAATTCTTGTTCTTGAGTTGAATACTCTGTTGGCCTTGCATTGAGAGGCATAGTCCACAAAGTATCATTCATCAGATTTGGCACCAAACTTAGGAAGAACCCCATGTGTGATCAGAATGGTGCATGGACATCCAAAAGGTTTTAGAAATCCAATGTAGGGAACTGTTTTGAACCAAAGTTCATAAGGTGTCTTGTTGAGAGGCTTGACAATGAGAACTCTATTCTGCACATAGCAAGCTGTGCTGACTGCTTCTGCCCAAAATATCAGAGGCAGTTTTGAATCAGCCAACATTGATCTTGCCGATTCAATTAGAGTTCTGTTTCTCCTTTCAGCAACCCCATTTTGTTGAGGAGTTCTTGTAGCACTGTACTGTCTTTCTATGCCCTTGCTCTCACAAAAACAGTTCAAGGTGTGATTTTTGAACTCTGTACCTTGATCACACCTTATAACTATCACCTTTTGATTGCTTTGATTCTAAACTCTAAGAATGTAAGATTTAAGAATCTCAACAGTTTCATCTTTTGTTATCAAGAAGTATACCCATGAAAATCTGGTATAATCATCAGTTATTACCAGACAGTATGACTTTTTGCCCATTGACATGACATTTTTAGGACCAAAGAGATCCATATGCAGCAGCTGTAATGGAGTGTCATTTGAATTCAAAGTCTTGGGCTTGTGAGAACTCTTGTGTTGCTTCCCCTTCATGCATGCAATGCAATGATCTTCAAGTTGGAATTCTTTGTCAGGAAGCCCTCTGACAAGATTTCCCTTCACCAACTTGATGATGGTTTTTACATTGACATGGCTTAATCTCCTGTGCTAGAGAGCTGATTCATCAACTGATGCCTTTGACAGAAAACAAGATACACTACTAGATGGAGTGACCTCATTCATGTCAATCACATATAGGTTATATTTTCTCTGAGCAGTCAATAGAATCTTCTCTGGAGGAGGTTTGTTCAAGTCAGGGATAACACAAAACATTCTTTATCTATGAAAAGCATCCAATGCTTTTGATCACAGATCTGAGACACATTTATAAGATTGAAGTCCAATTCTTTGACAAAATTTACTCTTTCAATACTCATTCTCTCATTGGACACAGTTCCTTTTCCAGTAATTGATCCTCCTTTTGAATCACTCCCAAAGGCAACATATCCTCCATTGAAATGTCTAAAGTTGGAGAGGATGGACCTGTTGCCGGTCATGTGCCTGAAACAACCACTGTCTACAACCCAGGTGTTATCCTTGTGACATGGTTGTCCCTGCACATGAGAGAGATCTAGTTAGAGGGAGGAACCCAAGGACTTGCAGATTTGGGTAAGTATGTCTTTGGATCAGCAGCATCGGTATGCTTGCACTCAATGGAGCCAATGATGATGCTTTGAGGGATAGAGGCTGGGGTCTTGGCTTTCCATTGTTGAGATGGTTTTCCAGATCTTTGTACTATGTCAGTAGCTGATGTTGCTTTGGCTGCTGAAGGTTTTGCTTGATCAGCAGCAGATTTTGCTACTAAGGAATTTTGCTTATCAGTGTTAGACTTGGTTGCTGCTGATGGTTTTACTTGATCAGCAGCAGACTTGGTTGCTGCTGAAGGCTTGGTTTTTGATTTCTTAGGCTTCTCATGATCAGCAGCAGTTTTGTTGGCTGCTGATTGTTCAACAACAGACGTATGCTTCTCCTTCTTTACCTTTCTATTGAAAGTGGGTTTCTCTATGGGAGTTCTTCTATAGATTGGTTTCTGCTTTGGAGTAGCTTGAGCTGGTTGAAGGAACTGGATGAAAGAATTGAATTTGCAATTTACAGCAAAATGGTCTGATTCACCACAAATGATGCAGGACTATTG
Organism: Smallanthus sonchifolius; assembly: GCA_023525975.1. NCBI lineage: Eukaryota > Viridiplantae > Streptophyta > Magnoliopsida > Asterales > Asteraceae > Smallanthus > Smallanthus sonchifolius. The sequence continues at coordinate 31,717,877 of CM042040.1, forward strand.
GGGTTTTGGGATCTGCTGCCTTGGTGGGGAGAGAGAGTTTCTGAAATGAGTTGTCTTGGCTTCATAGCTTTTTACCTTTTTGTTTTTGTTTGTCTTCTCAAAAACATGTTGCTTGAGGTTTCTTTGCTACTGAAGGTAATAGAAGCATGTGCTAGCAGTATGGTTGTATTTGCCACAGACAAAGTACACATAATCTTTTCTCTTGAACATATCTTTAAAATTCCAAGGATGAGCTTTGTTTTGCTCAAAGGTGGCTTCCTCCAATGTATTTTGAACATATGGAGCTCTCTCTCCAGGTGCACGACAGATGTCAAACACCTTCCTTGGTTTGATGGATTTAGATTGGAGATTGGTGGAGGTTGAAGACTGTCCCTTTTCAACATTTAACTTTCTTCCTTCTGGAGGATAACTAATTTTGATTTGTTTGGATGGTGGAGGTAGTGGTACTGAAGCAGCTGGTACTGGTATTGAAGGAATAAAAGGGCTTGGGCCATTTATTTAGATCACTTTACCAGATTTGGTTGTTTTAAGAAGTACTTCATTTGTGGGAAGTAATGGGGCTTCATTTGTTTAAGTGGAGTCTGAGCATGTGGACTCAGACTCAGATGAAGTGGTGCATTCTTGCACAGAGGGATCAAGATCTCGGTTTGCCATGTCAAGATTGGAGAGATTGAAGTTTGGTTCATGGATGGTTACATAATCAGCAGGTGGTGCAACAGTTTTGTACTGGCAGCTTTTTGGATGCAAATTCATATTTCCCAACATGAACTTTCTGTTCTGCCAATTCTTCTCTGGTAGCTTTTAATTTAACCAATAAATCATCAATCTGAGTTTCAAGATTTGTTTGTTCATGTTTTAATGAGGAAATATCTTTCTTTAAACAGTTAATCTTTTATTTATAACTGTTTTCAACCTTTTTGAATTCAGATTTTATTTGGTGAAACTCTTCATTTTGATCTATAAGGTTTTGATTATGCTTTCTGTAACCTAGAACCTTATTAATACAAGCTTGGGAACAAAGATGTTCATATACCTGAGGTGGTATCTCTGTATTGTCTGCCATAAGAGCTTAGTTGTTGGCATGAAGATCCTCATACTGAAAACTCCAGTCAAACTCAGCAGGAGGGGTAGCTTGTTGCTGTCTTGGCTGAGCTTGACTTGTTTGACCTTGATGAGTTTGTCTTGGCTAAGCAACAGCTGGATTTGCCTTTGGTGCCGTGCATTCTCTGGAAAAATGACCAAGTTGGTTGCAGTTGTAACATCCCAGCTTGCTTTTGTCCAAGCCAACTCTGGTGTTGAAGTTGTTGCTTGGGATGGGTCTTCAAGTTCTAGAGTAGAATCTTTTTGCTCTGAGAGAAAGCATGGCATAAGAGTGTTGTATGTCCATTTCTTCTAAGTCATTTGGATGTAAGCGTTCCAGATATTCTTTGATGGACATGTTGCTAAAGATTTCAGCGACAAAAGCAGCAAAGTTTGTTTGAGGTGGGGCTTCAAGAAGAAATGGTGAGTTGTTTGATTGTGAGGTTTGATTCTAGGGATGGGTAACAATAGGATGGTAGTAGTTGCTTGAACTAGGAACTGAGTGGTCACAGTGAAGTGCAGAGGAAGTGGTGTTGAATGATGAGGCTGTTGAGTAACTTGAGCTTCTCTCTTTGGCTTGAATCATTTCTAAATCATAAGTCTTCAGCATGTCGAACAGCTCAGTCATCTGTAGAGTCTTCAAATTTTCAGTTCTTCTGATTGACACTGTGTAAAGAGTCCAAGAGCTTGGCAGAGACCTGATAAACTTCTTGAGAATATCTTCATTTTCCAGCTTCACTTTTGAGCATTGAAGCTCCCCCATAAGATAAGTGTACCTGTTGTACAGAACAGTAAGGGACTCACCTTCCTTCCAGACAAAGTTTTCATATTGTTGCTTCAGGATGTCTCTTCTGTTTTCCTTTACTTCTTCTGACCCAGCAAACATCTTCTCAAGAGCCTCCCATAGCTCTTTTGCAGTCTTGTATTCTCTGAAGTTGTGAAAAACTTCGTTTGGCAAGCACATCTGGATGGCTCCCAAAGATTTAAAATCTACCTCCATCTTCTTGATGTCTTCCTCTGAGTACTTTGAGGGTTCTTTAGGGACTGATGGACCTCTGGAATCAGCAGAGGCCACCATGGGTACATCTAGTCCATCTTTTATGGACCTCCACATCCCATACTCTTGATAGCAGAAGAAACTTTCCATCCTGTTCTTTCACATATCATAGTCTTCTCCAGACACCAGTATTGGTGGTCTGTTGATGCTTCCAGTATTATCAAAACCATTGTTTTGAGCCATTTCAGAATAAATGATGTTTTAGCAAAGAGATAGTAGTAAATAGAACCAGAGAGTGATTAAACAAGTAGGATCGGTGATTACAAGATCGTTCTATTCTAGTTGAGATTGGCGGAAACAATCACAACTATGCAATGTAAACAGATAAACAAAGAGAGTACTGATAAATGCAAGTTGTATTGATCTTCAGTGTTTACAAGATTACAGAGAAAACTCTCAGGAAGCACACATGTACAAATGTAAGATACAATACATATAAAGGAACTTAGAATCAAGACAAACCCTTGATTCTAAGGATCAGATCAAACACAGACCTTTGATCTTGGACAGTTACAAGATATACTACTATTGGTAGACAACTAAAAGACAACCTGTAGCAAACAGTTGTATTCAGGTCAACAGTCTTCTTAGGAATCTTTGCAGGAGACTTCAGAAGTGGTTTGTCATTAATCATCTGCACCAATAACATTCCTTCTGTTGATAGATGTGTCAGTGTTGTAGTAGAGGTGTCAGTAGCAAAGTCAAAGCTGCTGATGATTTGCCTATCAGCAGCAACTCTGGACTTCAGCAGATAAGGCTATCCGCAGCATAGTTGTTCATCAGCAGGAGGACAATTTTCCGCAGCAACTAGCCTTATCCGCAACAGCTTGTTGGTCAGTGGCAAATTTGTGGAGTCCGCAGCAGTTGTACTTAGAGAATTTTGTAGTCATCAGTCTTTATCTCTACAGTATGCATGTATGTTACTCCACAATATGATCATAAAAGATGACGAAAAAACAATATCACCGGTCTCTATTAGGGATCCTCCGACCAATCCAGTTATAGACGATAATGTACTTTTGGAGTTGCACGATGGCAATGCCCATTTTAGACTACGATTTGATCTTGTGGAACATGTTGATAACACGATGCATTCAGACGAATAGTAGTTTGAGTTTATGTTATGTTATTTTATTTTATGTTATGTAATTTCATTTTTATTTTATGTAATTTTTTTTATCTTCTTGTTATTTTTATTTTATTAAATAAATAAAATTAGTTTTATTTAGTTTTAATTTAAAAAACAAAAAAAAATAGAATATTAAGGTTGTGTCTCCAACATTTTAAAATATTAGGTAGTATTTTAATAAAAATGAAGTGACATCCTCTAATAAATTAGTTTTGTTAGGGTAGTTTTGAGTAAGGGGTGTAATGAATGAAAGTTGAATAAGAGAACTCAAGACTTCCTTTAGATTTATCTGAATTTTGTCGTAGAAATTGACAATAAAGTAGGGGAAAACATGCTGGTGTGCTAGTACCTATAGTCCATCGCACTCTTCCATGTGCTTTCTTATGCTGACCATAACGCTAAGGGGACTACCTTCAAATATTTACACATTTTCACGTCAGCGTCACATCAGATTTTACAGTTTTTTCACATTCTCCATATCAGAGGGAAATGGTTCCATATTTCCATACTGTTAGTCATTTTCTTTTTCTAATTTAATTACATTTCTATAACAATTTAAATAAAAATAAAAAATAACATTAAATCTAAAAAACATTACATTTAAAAAGAAAAAAACTTTACATTTAAAATAATAAAAAACATAACATTTAAAAAACTAACATAAAAACTAATTAATCATCCGAAAGGTGTTGCCGCCTAAGTCGTGAACGGATCTTGGCTTGCAAAGCTAGGACGTCTTCGAGATGTTCATCCGAAAGGTGTTGGTTATTCAACATCAACACCTTTAGATCCTCTCGTTCATTCGCTTCCTCCCGAAGTTTGATTTTTTTTTAATTTTCAACGGCGTCGTATATGCCGGTAAAGCTCTCTATCTTCGCCAACACTTTATCCAATTTTTCATCCATAGCCGAGGATGTCGTGGCTTTCTTCTTTCCTTTTTGTTTTGCTTTATCCCTCCCGATTGAACGTGGTGGTTCATCTTCCTCATACGCTTCAGAAGCTTCATTGAGATTGATGTTACAACGTGCTTCCGATCCGCAAGTCAGTGTCCCTTCCCGACCAGTTGACTTTCTTTTTGACCCCGTCGATTGAGATGGAAGTATCTCTGACACTTTATGCCATTTTGAACAATTCCTAAGAACTTTCCAACAATGTAAAAACTTGAAAGGTTTTTTTTCTTCATCTCGATATTTTTGTAAACAAGCGTTCAAGATATCAGCGTCGTTTTGGCCACTTTTGCGGTTATTGTTTCGTTATTATGTATAGCGCAAAACTTCGCCGTTTTTGTACGTATCTCTCGTCACTTTGAAGTTACTGTGTTTATTGAGCGGTAATCTCCATGATTCATTTTAGTGAGGAACTTTTATAAAATTCATTCCCACATATAATGACCCGTTTGAGCGTTTCCGACAATTGGATCTTCAGATATATCCACCCACGCTTTAACTAACGCCTCATCCTTGTTGCGTGTCCACTTTTGAGGTCCACTAGATGCACCTACTTTTTTCTTTTTGCGAGATGATCCGGATTGGGTTTCGGGAACGACCTCGGGTTGGGTTTCGGGAACAAACTCGTGTTGGGTTTCGGCTTCGTTCTCGAATAAAGGTGTGTAATCTTGTTATGGTGATGGTGGAGGTTGTTGGAGGAGAGACTGATTATTGTAGTTGATAGTTTCAAAAACTGAATTGTGGGGAGCCGCCTTGAAAATATTGACCGGGAGGCGGTGGAGGCATCCAAAACGAATTGGTGTTCAGTTGGTTGGCATTGTTCGGTTGGTTGAGATTGTTGGGTCCATAACTTTTAAAAAGAAATGATGGTTTAAAGATAATTGTAGGTTGGTTTTTATAAATTTTTGGTTTATAATATGGATATATATAGAGTTTTTAAATTAAAAAAATAGCCGTTACCAACGGCTACTCGTTTCAAACGGCTACATTAATATAATTAGATTTTAAAATTACCTACTTTAAAACCCATGTATTAAATAAGATGAATAAAAAAGTAATAAATAATTATTAATAAATATTTAGAAAATTATAAAATTATTTAACTAGAAATAATATTTAATATGTCGAAAGAAATAAAATATAAAATAATCAATTAAAGTAAAATGTTTATAACATAAAGTATAAAATTCTTAATAACCTTAATAAATTAATAATTATAATTTAAACTTTATATCAATATTCTTTTAAAAAAATATTAATATAATTAGATTTTAAAATTAAAACTTACTTAAAATAACAAGTGGTGTAAGAATAACATGTGACAAAAATGGCCTAAAATTTAGACAAGTGACAAAAAAAAAAATATTTTTTATTAAAATAGGTGGATAAGTATTATTGTCCAATTTTTTAAGATAGAAATTTTAACATTTTTTACATAATCACATATATTTCAGATTTAATTAAATTATATTTTAAAAGTTAATATTTTAATCCACCTATTATAATAAAAGCAATATATTTTTTTTATCACTTGTAAAACTTTTAGGTCATTTTTGTCACATGTTATTCTTAGACCACTTGTTATTTTAAGTAAGTTTTAATTTTAAAATCTAATTGCTCGAAGATTACACAGCTAATGAATTTGGCAAATGATCAGTACACACCCATATATGGTAAACATTTTAGTCTTGTGTGGTTTGTAACGATGGAATTTGAACATAAATCTTGGTGTTTGAGGATATGATTTATTTATAAAACCTATGCAATTTTTATTATGTAATATCCAAATCCTTAATCCAAACCACTTGTCATATTTTGTTACACTGTTTCTTTCTGTTTCTGGCAAACTTGTTAAGCATGCTTCTTTGTTTCTTTAAGATTTCTGCTTTCTGGCGAACTTTTTAAGTTCGCTTCCTATATTGTCTTAGCCAACTTTTTAAGTTCGATTGTTTCAGTTTTCTTTGTCAGTTTCGTTTCTTTGTTTCTTATTGTCATGACTGACGCTTCAGTTTCTTCTGGTTCTGTGTCTATGGATTCTTCTTCCCCTTTTGTATCTGCACCCTTCAGATCACCCCGGGTTATTGTTGGTTTCTAATACTTTTGATGGGATTGGTTTTGGGTCTTGTAAGCGGGCTATGTCGATTACTTTGTCTGCTAAGAACAAGATCGGGTTTGTGGATGGTTCTATTTCCCGGCCACCCACCTCTCCCAATCTTGACTTGGGGAGGAGGTGTAATGATATGGTTATTTCTTGGATCCTCAACACTCTGTCAAAAGACATCAGTGAGGGTGTTCTATTGTGGAAACTGCTTCTCAACTATGGGGTGAGTTGAGTGATGGATATGGTCAAAGAAATGGGTCGAAGTACTATTAGTTTCAGAATAGTCTTTCAGACATCTCACAATTCAATGATGATATTGCTTCTTGTCACTAAACTCAAATCTATTTGGGATGAGCTTAATTCCATTAAGCCCATTCCTATGTGCACTTGTGGTAATGCCAATCTCTTGGTCAAACGCGAAGCAAATCAACGTTTGCTCCAATTTCTGATGGGTCTTAATTCTAGCTTTGACATGATTCGAGGGAATAAAATCATGATGGAGCCTCTTCCCTCCATTAATCAGGCTTATGCTTTTCTTATTCAGGATAAGAAACAGAGGGAGCTTCATTGACCTTCTCAATTTATCCCTCAGAATGATTCTATGAATGCTTCTGTGCAAGTGCCAAAGAGTTCTGGTGCTCGAAAGGGTTGTGTTTGTTCTCATTGCAAGAAGCCGGGGCATGATGTTAGAAAATGCTACGTCTTATTGGGTTTCCCAAAGATTTTAAGTTTACTAAACCTAAGGTTGCTGCTAATGGTGTTTCTGATTCTGGCATTACTGTTCTTGCTTCTAGTTCACCTAATGGAATCTCTTCAGAACAGTACAATACTTTGTTGCAACTTCTTCAACAAAATTCTAGCATCCAGGGTGGTGTTCCTAATGTCCAACCCCTAAGCTTGACAAATTTTGCAGGTATTATTGCTTGCAATTTGACTATGGTCAACATTACTTAGATAAATGATACTGGTGCAAGTAATCATATGTGTTTTGATTTCAATTTGCTTTCTAAGGTTCAATTGCTTAATTATGTAACATCTCGAAAATTCCCTAAGAAACTAAAGAGTTAGAATTGACAAATTTCAAAGTTAAAGGAGTTGATATGGAAAGAAATAGAGTCCAAGGACTAAAAACGAAATTTCTGAAAAACAAAGGGGTAGCGAACCGCTACCCAGGACCTTAGCGGTCCGCTACGTGTTTACTAAGGAAACACTCGGGAGACGACACGTGTCCAGTGACTCAGCAATTGGAATCTGACGCGTGGAATGGGTGGCTGACCGCTATGCCAGACTATAACGGTCCGCTACATGTGCGTGGAGCCAAATAGGGCGCCTCAAGGGGTGGCACACGACCACCACCTAGCGTAGCAGTCCGCTACGGGTGTGACTTTTCCCCTATAAATAGATGGTTGATTACAAGCATTTCTCACACACAAACACACCTTAATACACACACAATCTCTGGTGATCAATCCCGAGCCCCCGGTTCGTGTTTGAGAGTCCGGTTTCCAGCGTCCCGACTCCAAATTACCGTAGATAGTTTTGAGGTAAGGTTCCAACTTCCTATTAAGCTTTGGTTATACGCCATTAGTCAAGGCTTATGAAATTAAGAAATGTCATATGATATTTAGGAACTTTGTCCGTGGTGTTGATTGTATTATTCATTCATTAAGCCAAAATACTACAGAGGTGAGTTCCAAAAATGTGATGCATGAACCCAATCATGACCTCGTCTAGCATTATTGATTTATGAAAACACTTTGAGTATCTTGAAACGATTGTACCGGTTGTTTATTTATAACGTATTCTAAGCGCTTATTGTATTTCACTTGCCCGTGGAACGCCATGTTAGACAGGACCCGTGGAACGGTCTTTGGTTATATATATATTGAATGATTATTCATAGTTATGTATGAATTTAGGTGTTGAAGCCCACTGGGTGTTGAAGCCCATGAATGTAATCAAGATACTTTGGTGGGTCATTTTAATAAACTATTTTCGTTTATGAATTTACCAGCTTTGTGCTGACCCATGTTTTATGAAATGTTTTTTTACCGCATCACAGGTAGTCATTAGACAGGGCATTCTAGGACTAGACGATGAACGATCCAGATGATGGGCATGCTAGGAACTATAAGTCCAGATTGACTTGTTCCGTGTTAGGAACAGATGATGTAACTTTAATGAGAACATGATGTAAACACTATTTTAAATGTTTAAATAAAAGTTGATGGTTTTAGTCTTCCGCTGTGTGTTTTTGATATCAACGTCACAGTAACTAGAAGGCGACCTTCTGACCAATATGTAGTTATCTGACGAATGGAATATTCTGTCTAGAAAAGGGGGGTGTATAAATCTCTCCTAGAGCCGTCGCTCTTACCTGGGAACATATCTGTTGGAGGTACTACTCTGGCTAGATAACCGTCTTGTGTTACGGGCATGACAAGTTGGTATCATAACCTTAATTTAAGGAATTTGGATACTACAGGAATAGTGTCTAGACTTAAACTAGGACTCTGAGATTAGTCTCGAATGCCTCAGGATAAGTTAGGCATATACTTTCAGTATGACCTATAACGGGAAATACCTATAAATCAGATAATTAAAGGCATTTTGGCCAAGTGTTATTAATTTATGAATTTCTGGATTATGACCGGTTATACGAATTTTGATGTTATACATATGTATATAAGTACAAATGGTAGGACGAGGTAGAGGATAAGGAAGAGGTAGGGGTAGGATGCCTAACACTAGGTCTCATACCCACAACACAACAAGCACAAATACTGATCCAAACGAGAATGTGAATTCGAATACTGAACACAAGAGGAAACCCGATGAGATTTTTTATAAATTTAAACCGGGAAATATTAATTTTCCAAGAAGAGGAGGACTTAATCCCAATCATGATAGAACTACATAGGGAATAAATTGCAAGACTTGCCAGAAGTTTGGTCACTTGGCAATCCATTTAAACACAAATGTTTTAACTGTGGAGAGATAGAGCGCTATAGGACTTCGTGCCCTAAACCACTTAAACCTAGAATGAGTGGTCAGAACAAGGGAACAGGACGAGTATTCGTCTTTGGAAATGGAGATGAACAGAAAGGTAAAGCTAAGGAAGCGGCAGGTACTTTCTTAGTTAATAATATTTACGCCAAGATTTTATTTGATACAGTGGCGAATAGAATTTTTGTCTCATGTGCATTCATCCCATATTTAGGCATAAGACCGATGTCGCTTATTCATGCCTATGTCGCTGAAACGGCAAATGGCAAACATATTAGGATACTCGAATCATACCCTGATTGTGTCATCAATTTTGGTGACGATAACGTATTAGTTACACTAATGCCAATGAACTTAAATGAATTTGAGGTTATCCTAGGGATGGATTGGTTGAACCAATACCAAGCTTAAATTGATTGTGACCAGAGAACGATCAAGATTACGAAACCAGATGAAACTAGTTTGATGATTCAGGGTGATAATAAGCCTAGTAAGAATGAAATTATTTCAATATCAAAAGCTAAGAAATAATTGAATAAGGGAGACGGTATATTCGTACTCCATGCTTTAAACGTTAAAACCGAAGGATAGATTACGAATATTCCTGTAGTCTGTAATCACCCGGATGTTTTTCCGGAAGAATTACCCGGTCTTCCACCTGATCGTCAGATCGAGTCTTAGATCGAACTCATTCTCGTAGCCAAACCTATTACAAAATCCCCTTATCTTTTGGCTCCTTCCGAACTGAAAGAACTTATGAAACAAATTCAAGAACTTTTAGACAAAGGTTTCATCCGTTCTAGCAATTCACCGTGAGGAGCATCGGTACAATTCGTAAAGAAGAAAGATGGGAGAATGAGGATGTGCATTGACTATCGTGAATCGATTAAGCTGACTATAAAGAACAGATATCCATTACTTAGAATAGATGATCTGTTCGATCAACTACAAGGAGGCAAGTATTTCTCGAAAATCGATCTTAGATCAGGATATCTTCAGTTAAAGATACAAAAAGAGGACGTACCCAACACTGCTTTCAGAACCCGATATGGTCACTATGAATTCCTGGTTATGTCATTTGGTCTAACGAATGCCCCCGCAACATTTATGGACCTAATGAACAGGGTTTGTAAACCAATCCTTGATAAATTTATTATCGTTTTCATCGATGATATTCTTATCTATTCCCGAAGCCAAAAAGATCATGCTGAGCATCTCATAATCATTCTAGAAACCTTGAGAAACTAAAGATTGTACACTAAATTTTCATAATGTGAATTTTGGAAACAAGTACAATTTCTTGGACACGTTGTGAATGAGTAAGATTGATGCGGTGATAAAGTGGGAAGCCCTAAAGACTCTAACACAGATTCGAATCTTTCTTGGATAAACCAGTTATTATAGAAGATTCATTAAAGATTTCTCCAAGATCGCTACCCCTTTAACTGCTTTAACTCAGAAAGCTGCAAAATTTGAATGGGGGTACAAAACAAGAAGAAACATTCAACATTCTTAAAGATAAGCTTAGTCATGCACCGATCTTAGCATTACCTGAAGGAAATGATGACTTTGTAATCTATTGTGAGGCTTCCCGAACTGGTCTGGGTTATGTGTTGATGCAATGAGACAAGGTTATTGCCTACGCATCACGACAACTAAAAGTTAATGAGAAAAACTATACCACACATATTCATACCACAACAACCTCTAACAATTTTTTAATCAGAAAGATTTAAATATGAGGCAAAGGAGGTGGATGGAACTCATCAATGATTACGATTGTGAAATCAAATATCATCATGGGAAAGCTAATGTGGTGGCAGATGCTTTAAGGCGGAAAGAACGAAGCCAACCGATTAAAGTAAATGCACTACAGTTATATCTGAAGTTAGATTTGCTAGAACAAATTAAAGAAATCCAACTAAAAGCCTTAGAAGAAAGGAATATCAAGAAAGAACGTATGGTTGGGAAACAGAAATTGCTTTCCAAAGGAGATGATGGAATCGTGAGATTCTATCAAAGAATCTCGATTCCAAGGCTTGGAGATATTCAAGAAAAGGTGTTAGATTGAGCACATAAGTGAAGATATTCTATGCATCCTGGTGCAAATAAAATGTACAAGGACTTAATAATACATTATTGGTGGCCAAACATGAAGATATAGATAACTCATTATATAGACAAATGCTTGACTTGTCTTCATGTTAAGATTGAGCATCAGAAAACCAGTAGGGTAGTTACAACAAATAGAATTACCTGTCTCGAAATGGGATCGCATTACCATGGACTTTGTTACCAAACTTCCCAAAACTCAAAAATGGCATAATGCCATATGCGTCGTGGTCGATAGACTGACTAAGTCAGCCCATTTCATACCCATCAATGAAACATACTATATGGATAAGTTAGCCATAATTTAAATCTATGACATTGTGAGACACAATGTCATACCACTGTCTATTATTTCTAATAGAGACGGACGGTTCATATCTGGATTCTGGACAAGTTTTCAGAAAGAGTTGGGAACTCGACTTACCATGAGTACTCGGGACAGAGTGAACGAACAATTCAAACTCTGGAAGATATGCTGAGAGCCTGTGTTATAGATTTTAAAGGTAATTGGGATACTCACCTACTGTTAATCGAATTCTCCTATAACTACAGTTACCATTCAAGTATCAAGCTGCACCATTTGAAGTACTGTATATGGATGGAAGTGCAGAACTCCTGTCTGTTGGACTGAAATAGGAGACAGTCAATTATCTGGACCTAAAGTCATACAGGAAACAACAAATAAGATAGTCCAAATTAAACAATGACTGGAGGCTGCTCACGATCGTCAGAAGAGTTATGCTGACAGACGATGCTGGCCATTAGAATTCCAAGTCGGAGATTATGTAAAGCTAAAGGTTTCACCATGGAAAGGTGTGGTAAGGTTCAAAAAACGAGAAAAGTTAGGACCAAGGTATATCGAACCTTACAAGATCATTGAAAGAATCAGAGCAGAAGCCTACAAGTTGGATCTACCTGAAACTTTTCAAGGGATTCATAATACGTTTCACGTATCCTGTTTACGCAAATGTTTAGCTAATCCAACTCAAGCTATTACACTAGATGATGTGCACATAGACGACAAACTTCACTTTACTAAACAACCAATCAAGATTATAGACACCCAAGAATGGAAATTAAGAAAGAAAGTTATACTAATGGTATTGGTCCAATGGCAAGGTCGGATCGGAGCTGACGAAACTTGCTACTTAGAGGATCAGATGAGAATCAAGTATCTCCATTTATTTACCTCTTAATTTCGAGGACAAAATTTCTAAAAGGAGGGGAGATTTGTAACATCTCAAAAATTCCCTAAGAAATTAAAGAGTTAGACTTGCCAAATTTCAAAGTTAAAGGGGTTGATATGGAAAGAACGATAGTCCAATGACTAAAAATGAAATTTCTAAAAAAACAAAAGGGTAGCGGAGCGCTACCCAGGACCTTAGCATGTCCCGTGACTCAGTAATTGGAATCTGCGTGGAATGGGTCGCAAACCGCTAAGCCAAACCATAACGGTCCGATACGTGTGCAAGAAGCCAAATAGGCCGCCTCAAGGGGTGGCGGACCGCCACCACCTAGTGTAGCGGTCCGCTACGGGTGTAACTTTGCCCCTATAAATAGATAGTCGATTCCAAGCATTTCTCACACACAAACACACCATAATACACACACACACAATATCTAGTGATCCAATCTTGAGCCCCGGTTCGCGTGTGAGAGTCCGGTTTCCATCTTCCCGACTCCAATTTACCGTAGATAGTTTCGAGGTAAGGTTCCAACTTCTTATTAAGCTTTGGTTATATGCCATTATTCTGGGCTTATGAAATTAAAATATGTCATATGATATTTAGGAACTTTGTCCGTGGTGTTGATTGTATTACTGATTCATTAAGCCGAAATATAGTGAGGTGAGTTCCTAAACTGTGATGCATGAACCCAATCATGAGCTTGTCCGGCATTATTGATTTATGAAATCATTTTGAGTATCTTGAAACGATTGTACTGGTTGTTTATATATAACGTATTATAAGCGCTTATTGTATTTCACTTGCCCGTGGAACGACATGTTGGACAGGACTCGTGGAACGGTCTTTGGTTATATATGAAATGATTATTCATAGTTATCTATGAACTTGGGTGTTGAAGCCCATGAATATAACCTGCTTTGTGCTGACCCATGTTTTATCAAATGTTTTTTACCGCTTCACATGTAGTCATTAGACAGGGCATTCTAGGACTAGACGATGAACGATCAAGATAATGGGCATGCTAGGAACTATAAGTCCCGACTTACTTGTTCCGTGTTATGAACAGATGAAGTAACCTTTATGAGAACATGATGTAAACATTGTTTTAAATGTTTAAATAAAAGTTGATGGTTTTAGTCTTCCGCTGTGTGTTTTTAATATCAACGTCACAGTAACTAGAAGGCGACCTTCTCACTAGTATGTAGTTATCTGACAAACGAAATGTTCTGTCTAAGAAAGAGATGTGTATAATCTCTCCTAGAGCCATCGCTCTTATCTGGGAACATATCTGTTGGAGGTACTACTCTGGTTAGATAATTGTCTGTGTTACGAGCATGACAAATTCGCCTGTTTATGTTCTTCTTTCAAACGGACATGTCTTAACTGTTACGCAAGTCGGAACGGTTAATCTCACCAAGGATTTTTTCAATCTCCAATGTGTTTTTTCTGCCTTAGTACAAGTATAATCTTTTATCTGTTCCCACACACTGTAGGGATAAAAAGGGTCTTGTTCAGTTTTATGAAACTTCTTGTTTCTTGCAGGCCCCTTCATTTAGTAGTTTGTTGGCTTTGGGAGATATCCTCAATGGACTTTATCTTTTGCATCCTAATAAACTTTTCTCTGTTACAATAGATTCCTTTTCTAACTATAATTATGTTGTTTCTTTGAAACTTTGGCATCATCGTCTTGGTAATTTACCTTTGTAGAATGTAAGGCTCCAACCTCGGGAAATCAAGTAGTCAAACATATGGTCAAGGACCCGACCCGAACATAATCAAAGACAAAAACTAATATCCGAATATCTCATCAATTAACATAAAATATAAATGTCATTACAACCACATGCGGTAACCAAACGCCATCAAGAATCCGCCAACTCATATCTTCTCTTTACCTGAAATACATACTTAAAAACGTCAGCTACACTGAGTGAGTTCTATAGTAACTTATTAGAGATATTTAATCCCAAAACCATTATAAAATTGTTTAAGTCTCAAAAGTATTAGCTCATAGTTGGTTTATAACAAAATGGTTGTTCATATTCAATGACGCACTATTTAACCCCGCTTGCTATATCCGAGGATACCGACAAACCCAATCACCAGTTTGACTGCCGTCAGACACAATAACCGTTGACTAATGTCAACACAATATCAAGCTTGCACTTAGTTACATGTCACGTCAAACAAGTACGTGACACACTCTCATGCAATTCATGCAAACACAACTAATATTTGAACAATTATCAACCACGCAACATCACATACACATACATTTATCAACGACTCCCTACGCATGTATCTATGCCCAAAACACTAAAACAATCTAAAGGAGGGCGATAGAAACTCACCTTTTCTCGTCACACTTTGATCCCTAGAACTTGCTAACTTCTCGTGCTCGCCCTTAGTTCTCATACCTAAAACATACAACGCGAATCAATATAAGATTGGACATCATACCCTCGTTCACTCTTCTATTATAATCACGTGCATGGCTCTTCTCGTACTTGCATGTTAGCATGCAAACTCACTTGCACCCCGAATCACGACTAGCCCTATCCTCGACCACTAAGGAACCCGAATAGCCCGGCCACCTGTACGCCACCGTGAACAACCCAAACATGGTCGCTATGGTCTACGGCTGGCCTCCACCTGCTGCCATTCCCTCCGTTCGCCGCTGCCGCGCTACACAAGATCACCATCGTCGGGTGTCCGACATGCAGTTTCCTCCATTGCTGCTGTGGTGAACCTCTTGCCCCACCCACGCGTCGTTCCCGTCTTTCCGGACCACCACAACCGTGATCAGTCATCGCCGAGTGGCGCCGGGTCCTCCCCATTTTTTTCTCGACAGCCGCAAGAAGTCCGCCTTTGTGCCGTGAACTTTAGGGTGTGCCACCCACAGCCCGGGCTTCGGCCCCCGCGTGCTATCGATCCCCACCTGTGCTTGGCCCGTCTCGAGTCGTTTATAAAACTTTCCCTCAGGTCTCAATAGTTACACAATAAGCCCTTTCGAATTGTTTACAGAAACATTAACGTACTATCCCGTCAAGTCTCCTATGCCCGCGAACAATTATATACAATAATTACAAACCCGTTTTCTAAACGAGAAACCGGGATGTTACAAGTCTTCCCCCTTAAAAGAGGTTTCATCCACGAAACATGCGTCATTTGGAAACAAATGCGTATAACGTTCACGCATCTCCGCCTCGGGCTCCCATGTTGCCTTGGATCCCTTTCTATGCTTCCTTTGCACCTTAACAATCAGAATTACTTTCCTCCTCAACCCCTTCTATTTTCTATCTTGTATCGCCACTAGTTCCTCTATGTTATGGGTCAATTTTTACCTCTGTTATCCCGGATTCTCAGATAAGTATCGGAATCCCTGATTTGACTGACCATCAGTCTGAGGTGTCCGTTTTGACTAACCGTCAGTCTAAGGTGTCCGTTCTTACTAACCGTCAGTTTGTATAGCCAACGGTAAGTGGCTATCCTAAGTGTCCCCATAGCCTCATTAAATCTTTTCAAAAACTTGGACGTATACCTCGTATCCCGGTCAGATATAATAGATATTCGCACCCCGTGCCTAGCAACGATCTCATTCAGGAACACTTCTTCGATGAACATGTCTCTCTAATCGGTAGAAAATGAGCACTCTTTGTTTACCAATCCACTACTACCCATATGGTATCATGTCCTTTCACCGTCTTCGGCAACTTTGTAATGAGACCCATCGTAATGTGCTCCACTTCCACTTCGGAATCTCTAAAGGTTGGATTTTTCCATAAGGCTTTTGATGCTTGACTTTAAGTTGTAAGCATGTCAAACATTTACTCACATACTGAGTCACATCGTGTTTCATCCCTGGCCACCAGTAGTTACCCTTCATGTCCTGATACATTATTGTCGTACCTGGGTGTATCGAGTACCTTGACTTGTGCGCCTCGTCAAGTACTTGCTCCCTAAATTCTCCACACTTGGTATCAAAATACGATCATCCTTGACCCACACCCTTTGACTGTTCTCAGTCAATAACTCACGTTGCCCAAAGATCCTTTCCACCTTTAGTCTTTCATCTCGTAAGGCTTCCGCTTGCACATCCCTTGATACCATCAGGAAATCTGGCGTTACAATAAGCAGACATGTTTTAACCCTATTGGGTGTGTGTTCCTCTTTACGGCTTAATGCGTCAGCAACCACATTTGCTTTACCCATATGGTAAAGGATCTTACAGTTGTAGTCCTTGATTAGCTCTAGCTACCTCCCCTGTCTCATATTCAACTCCTGCTCAAAGAAGTACTTCAAGCTCTTATGGTCTGTTTAGATTGTGCACTTGATTCCATACAAATAATGTCTCCACATCTTGAGTGCAAATACCACGGCTGCCAATTCTAAATCATGGGTAGGGTAATTCACATAATGCGTCTTCAATTACCTCGATGCGTAAGCTATTACTTTTCCCCTTGCATTAACTTGAAACGTAAGCCTAAATTCGAGGCATCTGAATACACCACTAAATCGTCTGTCCCTTCTGGCAATGTCAATACTGGTGCCTCAGTCAATCGCTTCTTCAACTCTTGATACACATTCTCTTGATCTGCTCCCCACGCAAACTTTACTCCCTTCTGAGTCAATTTAGTTAATGGCGTTGCTAGCATGGAGAAGTACTTGATGAACTTCCAATAGTTTCCTGCCAACCCCAAGAAACTACACACCTCAGTTAGTGTCTTAGGAGCATTCCATTTTACAACTGCTTCAATTTTAGTAGAATCCACCATTATCCCTACTGGGTTTATCACATGCCCTAGAAACTGAACCTCTCAGCCAAAATACACAGTTTGAAAATTTGGCGTAGTGCTTTTATCGTCTCAACATGTCTAACACCTCACACAGATGTTCACCATGCTCCTCCTCGCTTTTATAATAGATTAAAATATTGTCGATGAATACAATCACCAATCTATCCAGCATTGGCCAGCACACGTGATTCATTAGATCTATGAATGCCGCCGGAGCATATGTCAATCCAAAGGACATCACTAGAAACTCATAGTGTCTGTAGCATGTCCGAAACGCTGTCTTCGGTAAGTCCTCCTCCCAGACCGTCAATTGATGATACCGCGACCTCACATCTATACGTGGGAACCACTTTGCACCCTGCACTTGATCGAACAGGACATCAATACACGGTAAAGGATATTTGTTCTTCCCCGTCAACTTATTAAGCTCCCGGTAATCGATTCATATACGCATGGTACCATCCTTCTTCTTCACAAACAAGACCGGTGCACCCCATGGCGAGATACTTAGCCTAATGAACCACTTGTCTAGTAAATCTTGTAGTTGCTCCATCAATTCTTTCATATTTATTGGTGCTAAGCGGTACTACGCTTTAGCAACCGGTTGAGCTCTTGGCTGTAAGTCAATCTGAAAGTCGATCTCTCTCTCTGGTGGTACTCCCGTAAAATCAGCAAGGAAAACATCTGGAGAATCCTGCATCACTAGAACCTTCGACAAGTCCATGCTCTTCGTTTAAGTATTAGTGACATAGGTGATAGCGTGTGATAAGTATATAAAAATATAAGTACATAAATGTTTTTTGGATGATTTCACAGGATCAGGTTTTAAATTTATAAAATAATAATTACGTTAACTTGAAACACACACAATAGGCAAGTGTACCTATCGCAGCGTAATATAATTAGGTAAAAACCTAGTATAGAACCAATGGACATGATCGAGTTCCAATACTAAACAATTGTTATGGTTTAGCTGGATTAATTAGTGAGTGAGTTTTGTGTGCTTGTGAAGCAGAAAAGTAAATGAAGGTAAAGTGTTGGAACCTAGTAGTCCATAGAAATCAATTAGGTTTAGAAATGTATAACTTCAGAGTTTTTGGTCGAAAACTTTAAGTTTTCGGTCGTAAACACTTTTCGATCAAAAGTTTTTTTATCAAAACCTGAATAGTATAAATAGTTTGTCTTTTGTAATTTCAAAAACAATTCTCATCTGTATCATTTTAATTCCATGTTATATTAGAGAGAATTTTCATTGTGTGTTGGTTGATTATGGTATTCACATTGCTATCAAAATGAAGATTATCATTTTGATTATGTGCCTCTCATACGTTTGATTTCATTCTTTCATGTTCGTATTTGATTCGATCTTCTCGGTGTTGTTTGATATCTTGATTGATTCCGCCATTCCAGAGAGTGTTTGAACACTTTGTTTTTGAATATCAGCAGATCAGCAGGCCCAAAAGAATCTCATGAATCAGCTGTTAAACGAATATTTTGATATCTTAAGGGTAGAGTAAATTTAGGTTTATGGTACCCTTCTGACTCTGAATTTAACTTCTTTATGGAGGTTGTAACTTGGACAGGAAGTCAACATCAGGCGGATGTTAATTTTTGGGGGAGAGACTGGTGTCTTGGTAGCGTAAGAAATAAACTAATGTATCCACATCAACTGCCTCAAGCTGTTGTTCACAAGTTATCTGGATTCAGCATCAAATGCTAGATTTTGGAGTGAATTTCCTAGAAACTCCGATTTATTGTGACAACGAGGCAGTGCTCGGAATAGTAAAAAATCCCATTTAGCATTCCAAAACAAAGCACATTGCGACCAGGTTACATTTCATTCGTGACTGTTTTGAGAATGGGTTGATTAAAGTGGTCCATGTCGATACCCTAGAGCAAAACACCGATATTTTTACAAAAGCTTTTTCAACTGATTGTTTTAACTCTTTGGTTGAGATGTTGGGGATGATTTTTTTTTTTAAAAAAATAAAAAATATATATAAAAAAGTCTGTTTTTGAACTGAAAGACTTTAGAAATCTGTTCCTCAAAAAGATTTTCTTTTAAGTGATAAAATTGTGTTGTATGCTTTATATGTGTGTTAGCTTACTACATGTTTGTGACAGATAAATTTGTTCTCATAGTGATATAAATAGTAAATAAAGTTATATCACAATTTTAGGGGGAGAATAAAAGAAAAAAAAATTAAAGCTAAATACGCTGAGTGTATTTGATCTGTGTGAATAAATCTGAAAATCTGAAAAATAATAATAAGAGTGTCTGATTGACGTATAATTAGGAAATGATAGTACAAGTGTGTGCTGAGCTTATGCATGAATTGGATATGATGGTGACAACGGTTACAATTCTTGATATGCTGGTAGGCTCTGCAAATGTAAATTAGGCGATATTTGTGTGATTAATTAAATTGAAATCTTAGTGTTATCCTCATCGAATATCGGTATTTTCATTATTCGAATGCTAAGTGAATCCATACATACCATGAGACCAGTATCTTGATGGGTTTTTAGCACAATTCGTTTACTCTATTGACTATACCCGTCAAATATACGATTTAGAGTTAAACATCTTAATACAGCTGATGGTTTTGGTGGAAATCTTGGATGGAAACCAGAAAGTGAGTCTGTCTCGCCCTTTGAATCATTCGTGATTTCAATTGACATATCTAATACTCTATGGATATCCGCATACCCGAATCAAATCTGATTCCAAAAATCATTTCATATCTCATATGAATCAATTTGATTTAGTGTTCGTTCCATCAGAAACCAAGATATATGAATCAAAAGGATTCACATAAAATCCATTTTGATTATTTTCCTGTGCTAAAAATGCTACCCTCATGCTGGTGATTGGATTATGTTTTGGTGAAACTTTGTGTTGCGTATTGGCTTAATCCATCTCGATGTTTGGATACACTTTGTATTGATAAAACTTACCTTAAATGTCACACTGTGTCTGCTGAAATATGATGTTTGAGTTTAAGTTGAAAATTATACTAGCAATCATGGTTCAACTATTTAGATCCTGATTTGATATGCAGTGTAGTTAAGACAGTATACATTTATGATCCTATGTCAGTTCAGTTCACCAAAAGAAAAATAAAAAATTAAAATAAATTGTTGAAGTAAGTTGAGGAAAAGTCAACAGGAAAATAGTGGAAATAAATATGTAACTATGTGTTTTAAATAAGTGTTTAACTGTTTTCTGTGTTTGAAAAAGAATAATAAGTCATTTTTGATAAATATATATAAAAAAAATTATTGTGCAAGTGTGTATTCTTACCTGGTTATGATTGTAATTGTGAAAATAATTACAAAAACTAAAAAATTGAAACGGGTCTTAGTTATGTTAAAATGGACTTAAATAAAAAAAATAAAAAAAATCAGAAACAAAATAAAGTTGATTTGTAATGATTTGAAATTTTTCAAAATTAAATAAGTTTGAAGTTTTCGGTCGAAATCTCTTGATCGAAAAGATATCATCTGAAAAAGTTTTCGATCGAAAAGTCTTGATTGAAGTTTTCGGTCAAGATTTTAAAAGTCTATATATTCAATTTTTTTCGATTGAAAAGGTTTTTCCCACTCGTATTTTCTCTCGACTGTATCGTTTCAAAATTCATTGTGTTTTACAAGTGTTGAGATTTCGTGCGAAAAAAGTGCTCGAGTGTGACGTCACTGTGTTCCTCAGTCGATTTCTATCATCCAGGTACGTTCTCATGATTCATAGAGGTCGATAGGTTAGATCCAAAGCCCTAGTTTAACTTTGAATATTTGAATATTTGAATGGATCGAAAACTTAGCTGAATGGGCCGAAAAGTCTCTTGAATGGGCCGAAATGTGTTTCGGATGGAAATGAAGAGTCGTCTGGTTGATCCGAAATGAGTTTTTGACCGAAAAGTGTTTTCGATCGAAAAGTCCATGCTTGAAACTTTTTGAAAAATCAGAGTTTTCGATCGAAAAAGCAGGGGTTGGTGTTGGTAGTATTAATGCAGGTTTTCTATCAAAATGTTGTAATTTGATAAAATTCTAAGTTTTTGATAAAAAAACATAACTCAGAGTTTTCGATTGAAAAAGGTGATATGTTGATTAGAGTTTTCGATCGAAAAGTTCCAAAATGTTTGTTTTTGAATCTGATCATATGTAGTAGTTTTCGATCAAAATGTTGGAAGGTTTGATAGAGTTTTCGATCGAAATCAAGGTGAGAATTTCTTTGATAGAAGTGGTTTTAAAAGTTTTTCGATCGAAAAAGTAGACCTTAAGGGAGTTTGCGGTCGAAATGTTAAAAGTTAAGGAATTTGTGAGAAATTTTCTAACTTGTTGTTTTTTTTACAGACATCAACATGTTAAAGTTTGAACCTAAGCACAACATATGTGCCTGTTTGACTACAAATACGAAGAAGGCACGAGGCTATGAGGAGATTGTTAGGTTTTTAACCAACTCAAGAATCCATACTGCAATTTCTACACAAGTACGTGTGTTTGAAAAGCACGTTAGGGAGTTTTGGGATAATGTGGAATAGAAGCATGTAAATAAAGAGATATGGATTGAAAGTTCAGTTGGAGGAAACAAGATTACATTCAATGAACAGGTGATCAGAGAAGTATTAAACTTCAGAGATGCAACTGATTTTCCTTACAAGATTAATCATATTGCAGTATCAGGAATTATAATGACAATGGGTTATGAAGGGAATTTCTTAAAAAGATAGGTTACTGAAACCATGTTTGGGAAACAATGGAGGTACCTGGTTCATGTACTAATCCACTGCTTGAGTCTCAAAACGTCTGCTTTCAATCAAATTTGTGAAGTTTTTAGCAGAGCGTTGGTTTGTTTGGCGACTCATAGAAGATTTAACTTCTCAAGGATGATTTTTGAAGCAATGATCAGCAACTTTGTGGGATAAAGGCAGATTATAAATTTCTGATGTATCCAAGATTTGTACAAATGATCTTCAACACATTGCTGCCAAATCTGGAAAATGATGGTGTTGAACTACCGTTAGAGACAATGCAAGAAGTAATTTTCAGCAGTATGAATAATGTGAGAAAGACAAGCAAGTTTAGTGGCACTGTGACACCACTATTTCCAAATATGCTTGAAGAGAATCCTGATCCAGATTTTAACCTTGAAGATGAGATGGATGATTTAATGGCTGAAGACAGTGAAGATGGAATTAATAGTGACAATGATAAAAATGACCAAGGTAATAATTATGATCAAGGGAATGATGACGATCAAGGTCTTGATGGTGGTCAAAGAAATGTGTTACCTGAAATTCAGCAAGAGGTTCTAGTTCAAGTTGAAGAACCAAGGGTTGATACACATATGGGTGAGTATGAAGCACCTGACCTGACTTTTGAAGATAACAGAGTTCCTGAGGTGAATGAAGAGCTTACAGAACCATTGATGTGCCATACAGAAGAATTTATTGCTGGAACTGAAGATATTCTGAGTGTTAATACAGAAATCTTGGAAGTTCCTGATGAATAGTTAATAGCAACAACAACAACCCCATCTAAGAAGAGAAAAGAGCCTGAAAAGTCAAAGAACGTACCTTCTAGACCTCCTCCGTCTAAGGGTATCGTGTTTACTGATCCATAGTTAAAGAAGAAAAAGAAAACAAAAACCACAACAATTGATAAAGGCAAGGGCAAGGCTAAAGAAGTACTAGAAAAGCACAAGTCTAAAAGATCAAAAGGTTATGGTTTGGTTGATGAAGAGTTTCTTAACTATGCAACTAGGGAAATAGCAGATGTTGTAAGTCAGCTAAAGACTCAAATCTCAAACTTGCAAAGTAGAGAAGCTGCTAATACTAGAGAGATCAGAGAGTTGAAAACTGAAAGCAATAAACAAAGCGTTTAATTGCACAACAACAGCAGTAGATTGATCAACTTCAAAAGCTTGTACAAGATCTGTATGCTTCATACGGGTGTTCCAATTGGTATAAATCAAGATGAAAATGTTCAAAGTTCAGCAGCTACTGAACCAATTCCTTCTACAAGTGAACAAGTTCAAACACCAATCTACGAAGCAAACATGTATGAAGACAACACTATGTTTGATGTTGATGTCTTCTAAATGATGAAGGCGAAGGATTGGAGAGAACTGATGAGAACAAAGAAGATGCAGAGAAGGAAGAAGAAGATGATGAAGAAGTTGTAATCACTGGAGAAAATAAAGATGATAATCATTCTTCAGATGATGACAATAATTGTGGTGGTGCTGGAGGTGTTGGTGGAAGTGAGAGAACAACTGAAGAAGCTAAACAAGACTCTCAAAACAATACTGAATACAAAAAGTATGAATACGAATAACAGTAGACATATGTAGAAGAAGATGGTTCAATAATAGGTAAAATGGATAAACTTGTAGATGAAAGAGAACCATTACCGTTCCAGGAGACATTGAAACATCATCTGAAAAATTAATGACTTCAAAGAATGATAAGAGTTCTTGGTGGACAATTACAGAGAAGCCATCTATTGTTGAAAGGCGTACACAGACGATCAAGAGTCCAGAACAAGCTTTTACTGTAGAAATTTTGGCTTGGATATATGATGATGTTAAGAAGATGTATGTGATTAAGAGATGTGACGGGAATATCCAGTATTTTGATAGGAGCTCAGAGTTAAATACATTGCCATACTGGGATATTAGAGTGTTAAGTCACTTGAAGATGATCAATCCATCAAATAATACATTTGCCGCTAACTTTGAAGAATATTTGAAGAAGGAGTGTGGAAAAGATAAGTTTGAGAACTTCAAAACACAAGTGCCTGAATGCAGATAGTTAAAAAGAAAGGATAAGAATGGAAAAAGAAGATTCAGGTACATTGTGAAGCCAGCAGATACAGTTTCAACTGTACATCCCAGCAAGAAAAGAGACATTCATTAAAAGCTTTAAAAAGTGGATGTATGACAGCAAAACACATGAAGCTGTGATCGTGCAGGATAATTCATCAGAACTCAGAGTCTTTGATCCAATTGATTTGTTTAGCTTTTCTGATGAAGATCTGAAGACTTTGTACAAGAATCCTGTCAGGTGTGATATGAGCACGAAGATTAAAGTCAAGGCCAAGTTTTATATGAGAGTCGTGGCTCGATGTTTGTTAAGAAGACATGAAGCTGAAGTGATCAAGAAGAGACTTGATACTCTGGATGCTAAGAAGCTGAATGTTAAAGCCAAGACCAAGCCTGCAAAAGGCAACACATGAAGAGTTGATGTTCTTTGGACTAGGGGGAGATTGTTGGAACCTAGTAGTCCGTATAAATCAATTAGGTTTAGAAATGTATAACTTCAGAGTTTTCGGTCAAAAACACTTTTCGATCAAAAGTTTTCGATTGAAACCTGAATAGTATAAATAGTTTGTCTTTTGTAATTTAAAAAAACAATTCTCATTTGTATCATTTTGATTCCAAGTTATATCAGAGAGAATTTTCATTGTGTGTTGGTTGATTATGGTATTCACATTGCTATCAAAATGAAGATTATCATTTTGATTGTGTGCATCTCATACATTTGATTTCATTCTTTCATGTTCGTATTTGATTCGATCTTCTCGGTGTTGTTTGATATCTGGATTGATTCCGCCATTCCAGAGAGTGTTTGAACACTTTGTTCTTGAATATCAACAGATCAGAGGGAATCACATAAAGTAAATAACATAAAAGTAAAAATGTTTGTGAAGTCTGTAACAGAAATGTAACTAGCATAATAGCAAATAGCAGAAAAGTAAATAAGGCGAAAATGATCAGATTACGGAATGTATTGCTTCGGGATTCGAATCAGCTTGGTATGTGATAATGTTAAGTTGACTAATTCAGTGGTATGACTACTACAAACTTGTGACCCGGGTCACCGCTAGAGCCTCGTTCTCACTATATTTGATTTGCAAATTATAATCTTTAAAAGTGGTAGTGCCTCCCGTTATGGACAACATTTACCCTCAACCCATCGAATGATCATCTCTGGGTTGGTTTAAGACATCGGACTCAAAATGCTTTATATTAAAGTTAAATAGGTGATTATATTTTGCTCACCGGGAGGCGGTGTAATAATGGGACCAAGTATAAAGACGACCGTTCCCAACATGAGTTCACCAATTCTTGGTCGCATAATAATCCCGTATAAAGACGTACGATCTTAGATGTATAGACCAAGCCTTGGCTTTTCAATCTCTGCTCGTATAAAGAGGTACGAGTTTCAAAGGAAGTTTGATTAAAAACGGTTTTACGATCTTAATCTTTAAAATTAAGACACTCACAAGTATAAAGAGGGATTTAGACAATAATAAAAGCCCATCAAAATATGCTTTTTGAGAACGAATTAGTTAAGACATAAACATACCACTTCATTAATACGTTAAACATTAACATGCACCAAACATCATCTTCACCCTAGCAATATAAAGAAGTTTTAGCCACAAATGGCCATATCGACTAGCGTAATGATGAGTTTCGTAGGCTCCCCTATTGTGGAACAAGGAGGAAGAGCCCCTCTACTCTCTACTCTAACTACGATAATGCTCTCTTCTTGAGTGTTCTTTAGGCCTGGATCGGTGTGTGGAATGAAGAACTTAAGCCTCCTATTTATAGGCCTCAAAATGTACAATGCACGGCCGTGCAATGGGTTGCACGGTCGTGCAAAGGCCTAGGGAATCAAACAGGGTATAGAGGACAATGTCCTAGTCCGTAGGGAAGAAGACAAGGCAATGCACGGCCGTGCATCCCTCTGTTTTCTCCCAGCTTTGTCTTTTAGCTTCTTGGTTGACTTTTTTTGACCAATTTTGACTTCTTGGGGGGTCAATGATCGGGAATGAACCTTCAAGAAGCTTGAATTCTTGGTGTTTTTTTATAGGATTTAGCTTGATTTGTATTTTCAACACCGAATAACCTGCAATAACAAAATATAAGTGTTTTTAACATAAATTGCAAGATTATTATTCAGCTAGTACCATAATGTGGGATTATTATGTATGTAAAATATGTATAAATGATGGCATATCAAGAGGCTAGGTACGCCCCGCACCCCAGCATCAAAGATTTCACTGCCTTGATCATAGAGAACTCTTGGTAGAGAGCTCACTCTGTCGCCATAAACTGTGACTACCGTTCCTTTTAAGTATTTCAACCTTATCATCTTCTGTCGGTAAACAATGTCCGCATCAAATGAGTCCAACCAATCCATCCCCAATACCACATCAAAACCTCCTAACGCAATAATATATAGTCTAGCAGGGAACCGGTGGCCCTCTAGATCGATATAACAGTCATCTAACGCTTCAACAACCTTGGTGGGTGAACCCACCGCAGTCCCAACACTAAATGGTGTTTCAATCCTTCTAGCCGCCCTACACAATTTCTAATAGAAAGATGGGGCCACAAAGCTCTTGCTTCCCCCGAATCGAATAAAGCCGAAGCTCGTACATTATTAATAAGAAAAGTACCTGAAACCACATCAGGGTTAGTCTTTGTCACACCCCAACTGACGGCGGAAACGTCGGGGCGGGACATGTAGAATGTTCATGAGCACAAGGTTGACTAAACTGAAATATATTAATCATTCAAATTCATTTCAAGTATTCAAGATAAAACCAAATCAAACCAAGTACATAAGATGAATTACATAATCCTTTATTTAAAATTATCTAGGTCCAAAACTTAAGTGTAGCAAGTCTTGATCAAAATCACACATTAGTACCTGAAACATGAATAAAATAAGGTCAACTAAAAAGTTGGTGAGCATACACAGGTTTGTATATAGATAGCATATAGATTATGTATAAACAAATCCTTATATAACATGATCAAATAAGGCATTTATGGAGAGCATCTATTGTGTAACCAAGTACAATCAAACATTTGTAACTAGCATGCAAAATTGTGTTGTCGGTAACAATCACCCCAATCTGGGTGGGTTTGTCGGACTCAATAGATCTATCATTGTTTACCGTCGGCTTGAATAATTAAGGATTGCACATAAATTGCACACAAAAGTTAGCACAACTAACACTCAAGCATAAAGCTCAAATTGCACACATGAATGTAAAGAGGATTTGTATTTGTGTAGCTTGTGTAAATGTAAGAAATAGTTTGTATAGTGTTCATGTTCCACCACAAAAAGCGTAAAAGAGTAAAAGGGCTATGTAATACTCACCTGTAATGAAGCTAGTGAGTTGTACGAGTAGTAAACGATAGATAGGCTTCGTGATGTTTCCTCACAATTAACCTACATAGTAAGTCTGTATTCTAGACTCAACATACGTCTAAAGGAAATGAAAATAAGAA
Organism: Smallanthus sonchifolius; assembly: GCA_023525975.1. Lineage (NCBI taxonomy): Eukaryota > Viridiplantae > Streptophyta > Magnoliopsida > Asterales > Asteraceae > Smallanthus > Smallanthus sonchifolius. Next base: position 31,745,601 of record CM042040.1, read on the forward strand.
ATTCTAAACATAGTTGAGTTTCTAAGGATTCTTGGGATTTAGGATCGATTATAGGATTTGCACGAGTTCACGAGGATTGTAATAATGATATAGATATAATTAGAATTGATTAGCATTTCTAAGTAATATAAGTATTTGTAATAATACACTAGAATTTATTTAAATAATTATTATAAAAATAATTAGTAAATAAATTTGATTTGAGAAAAGGTTTTAAATAATTGTTTTATGTCAATAACGGAATTATTTAAACTATAAAAAAAATTCTTTTACTTTAATAAAAGAGATAAATGTAAGCTTTACATGAATTTAATTGAATTTTTATAATTACTTATCTAAAACAATTTATTTGAATTCTTATAAGTTTAAGAATGTTTTAAATAATCATTCTTTGTCAAAATAAACACTTATATATTTAACATTGAAATAATAATTTTTAAACAATAAATTATAAAACATTATTATTTTATAAATAACAACATAATTAGATTTGTTTAATTAAATCATTTATATCGTTTATTTAGTAATTTATAATAGGTTTCTAATAAATTAAAATTGAGTAAAATATCATTTGACATTTTCTGTTTTATAAAAGATTCTGATTATATTTTTCAGATTTATGAAAATTAAATCAAAATTTAAAATATTGTTTTATCTTTTAAAATAACCAAATAGTTTAAAACAGAAAAAAAACGAGTAGGCGCGGGACTCGAACCCGCGACCTAAGCTGTGGAAGCATATGTGTTTAAACAAGTACTCTGGGCTAATGACATTGCAAGAGATATGAATGTTTGAGTTTTAATAAATAGTCCCAGGCACTCTTTCTTCCCCAAAATGCGTTACTTGTAAACCCTAACCCAATCCACCATGAATTCCCACTGTAACGGGATTAAAACGATAGGGCTTTCGTTCCCGAGATAAAAACGAACTTAATGGTACGAGGATTACCTGAAATAGTGGTGTAATGAGGGTGCACGACTAGTTCGCGCAGGTCCGGGTTCTTGGACTGCGAATCGAGATCTAGAGGTTGTTTGATATGAAATTGCGAGTTCAGGAAGCAAAACGGAGGTGTCGCAACGATTCTAGGTGTGTTATATGGTTCCAATTTTACACATAACGTATGAATTGATTTCGGATTTGAATTGGAACGGTTACGGGACGAACCTTGAATACTAATCATTGAATTCGTTAAATTTGACCATTACTCGCGATCATAACAGACAATTAAACGTCCAGGTATGATTAATTGGAGTTAAAACATTCGAATTCAATGGTCTTGAAACCGATTTCGGCCCTGTTGACTTTTAAGAGTCAAGGTTTGGTGGAATGGGGTTCAAACATGCTAAAGGTTTATATTGGTTGATTGGGTGGGTGGGGGGGGGGGGGTTCAAAGCTGTTGAAAGGAGTTTATGGCTCAAAATAATTATTTTAAAAAAATCATTTCAATTATTTATATAAAATATTATTTTATAAATTTTATAAAAATCTAGATATCCGTTGTTTAGTTTCAATTAGTTTATAAAATAAACTTTTATATTCACTCTTTCCTTAATATCGAAAGTGGTATAAATGATTTTATTCAATAGGATAAAATATATACATTAACTTGTAGGATAAAATAATAAAAATCTAATTACATGGTTAACACCCATATAACTTATTTAAATGTATATTTATTATAACGAAATGTCCATTTATAAATAAACACCCATGTGTTATATACAATAGTAGGATAATTCATGATTAAAGTTTTTAAGTCACTTCTTGAAATAGCGATTTAATAACATATATATATATATATATATATATATATATATAAAAGTATATAATTTCTTGATTATACTCCATAGGTTTTATTTTTGATATATCTATTAGAATAAAGTATATATACAATTCACATGTGTCATATATAATAGGAAATAATACGTAAGTTAAAGGTTGAAACTTTGAATTGTCGCACGACTAAAATAATAATTATTGTGACATATTGTGTCGGGCAAGTACGAGACTGAAGCGGTGTGTCATCATTGTATAAAATAAATAAATAAATAAAATATGGCCAGAAAATTCTGGATGTTATAGTATCCCCAAGTTAAGGTAATTTCGTCCCGAAATTCAACTGATGGAGGCTACTGAAACGGGAAAGAGATGAGGGTTTGGGTTCTCAAAGAGCTTTGATTATCGGTTTAAGGAATATAACTGATGACAAGGTTCCAGTCTGATATTCAAGGTCAGGTCATTGATTCAAGCGTGAATGGTAGTAGTGGGTTTAGTTTGTAGAGAATTAGGAGAAAAATGTCCTAGAATAATTTTGGGCTCAAATGATAGGATGCATCACTTGTAACGAGGATGATGGAAATTTTAAAATCTAACCTTGTTTAGGATATAGTCTAAGATGTTCGAGTGTTGTCCCTGGATAAGGGTTTCACAACTATTGGTCAAAGTAATAGGAAATCCTACGTGATACGGATAACGTTATTTCTTACAATGTGACAAGAGCACTTATATATAGGACATACCAGTGGTATATCCAATATGCCCTTATCATATCCCATTAGTCTCGTTACGTTATATCATCATAGGTTTTATGTCATCACACACGACAGAATTTACTATGTCTTCCACGCGTTAACTTTTATAATTACGTGTGCACCCGTAATTACTCAAATCGTCGTACGGTCCGTATAGGTCATTCTATTGTGTGTGGGTATAGGGGTGGGGGAAACACCTAAAAACATTTAGTTTATTATTGTTTTCATGCATGAGTTGCTAATAAGTAATTGTGTGTCTAGATGGTAAAGTCAATCAAGGAGTAAAGACTAACAAGGTGGCACAACTCTATACATGGGTGCCCTTAGCAGATGGCATACCTCCAGGTTACCCATAAAGTTTATAGCTCTCTTATGTTTGAACAAGAATACGTCAAACCCCGAGTAACTCAAGGTTTATGGCTCCCTCACGTTTGAACAAGATTACGTCAAACCGCGAGTAGCTCAAGTATATGGCTATCAGTTTTCATAGATAAAGTGAATGATCATGGCTCATGTATATAGTGGACAATCGATGTAAGCGGTCTAGGTTGGTATGTAATGTAGGCACCCAGGTTTCATGTACAGCGTAAGTATTGTGCATATTGTAAATAACCAAGTATCATGTATCATGTGAATGATCTAGTATCATGCATATTGCGAGTAATCAAGTTCCATCTATAATGTGGTCAATCCTAGTATCATGTATAATGCAAGAAATCAAGTTTCATATATGATGTAAGTAATCAGGTATATTGCATACAACCAAGTTTCATGTATAATCAAGTTGTGTGTATAATGTAAGCATATTATGAACATTCATCAGTAAATAATTGAACTATGTGAGTAACATAAACTATCGAATCTTATTGGTGATCGAGTGTCGCAGACAAACATGTTGTATAATGTAGGTAGTGAGTTTTAAGTTTTCAAATTTATTGATGGATGGTCAACACCTATGCGAAATGGTTCATCTTTTCGAAGTGACTAATAAGTTCATACATTTCCGAAGGTGCAGAGTGATGAGAAAATTTTACAGGTATTTAGAATAATACGCACATGAATAGTTGAATTGAGCTTTTGTTAGTAAATAACAAGTAATTGAAATTTATCCTTGTTTGTAAATTAACAAGTGAAAGTAATAGGTTAAATAACTAGGTAATTGGGTAAATAAAAACCTTTTTATTCATTTAGTTATCATAAATAGAACGTTTAAATAGAAAATAATGGCCAAATTATTTAGTAACTAAGCCAAGATTTAAATAGTAATTAGTTTAACGAAATAAAAGTCATAAGGAAATAATTAATCAAGTCATTATTGAATGAAAAGAACAAAATATTTGTTAATGTTTTTATAAAATAATTTGTACCAGATGGGTATTAAGTTTCTTTACAAGGTAAGGGGTTTGTAAATAGTTTATACTCTAGATAAAATCTATAAACCTAGAGTTTGATAAATGTTTTGTTTGAACAAAATAACTATATTAGTTAAATCGGGGAAATAACAAGATAATTAGTTTACAAAGAAACTTTAGATATCAATTATTAAGGAGAGTTAAAAATAATAACATTTATATTTGGGTACAAGATATGGGTTTCAATTTAAGTTTTTAAGAAGACGCGAAATAGGATATCCGGCTAACATCTCAGATAGCTTTCCATCATGAAGCAGATGGGTACCAAGACGAACATCGTTGTAGTTATTCGTATTACAAACCGGACGTCAGCCCTAGTTATTTCCGTATGTGCATCAGGTATTCCCTTGTCTCCACTCCTTGCCTCAGAAACTCTACGGTCCTTACATATAGGTGAGCGGTATCAGGTGGAACTCCTAAGGCACCAGTAGGTTCCTTGTCTTGTCCTAATCCTGGATCTGGATGGTATAGGTTAGGTGTTAAATAAGGGTCTCTCGAAGGTGATTCAGCTGCTCGGAGTCTCAAGTCTGCTCCTAAGCCAATCTGCTTTGCAGTTAAACATGGATCTGGCAGCTAGTCATACCGGTGACTGGTAGTTTTAGTTATGCTTCGGGGTGATTCTCAACGGAGTGAGGAGGGTTAGAGGCCATGTCTAGCACGAAATGATCGGAAGTGCAATGGTAGGTGTTAAGTACAATGGTGTTCATGAGTTTAAGATTTGACAAATCATAACACCGAGTTCTTATAATAATATATCACGGGTAATACTTGACCTATAAGTTGTGTACCCACGAAAGGATTCTCAGGAAAGAAAGGGGTCACAAGGGACACACTAAAGTACTCAGTCTTTCCTTAGCCAGAACCTTTCATGGACTTGCACCCACTCTTCCAGCCATCATGTATCATTGACATTATTATTTGAACGCATGGTTATGATGAGAATCATTAAAGATTGTGTCTTGTGGCTCAAAGGTGCTTTATCTTTTCAAGCAACTTCCTTTCCTTGATGGTAAGGTCAAACGGTTTAGATTTCTTACAAGTGATGATAAGGATAATAAAATTTTCAAGGCATAATAGGGACTTGAATAAGATTAAGTGTAAGAATCAAATAGGGAGGTTTAGGAATGTGTACCAAATTGTAGTAAACAACGAATGATGTTTAGATTGCCCTCATCTGGCATATAACCAAATGGATGCCGTGACAAATCAAAGTAACTCAAGTTCGTATACTTTCAAGAAGACATGCTTTAGCCTATAGGTGGACACTCACTTCGGGAATTCCTAGGAAAGCATACAGATCATTCGGTTGATTTGGATTTATTTGAAATGCTTTCCTAGACAGAAGACCCAAATTATAGGCATTCACCCTTCCGGATTGCACGTGTCCTCTACTAATTTTCAGAACTCAAAACTTTGACGGGACTTCAAAATTTTAATAGGTATTGGATCTAGGAGTTTGAATCTTTTCATAAGTGATTTGTGATGATGTGTAAAGATGAAGGTGTGAATGGCAAAACTTAAGACAACATTCATATCAAATATGTATTGTGCAAACAATTCAAATAGTGTAGCAAACAAGGTATCAGATGAATAGTAGTTTTTGTAAACGTGTAGGTTATCAAGTAACATAGCACATAAGATAATTCAAGTAATACACTAGATAATATGTAGGATAATTACACCAAGGTACCCTAAGGTTATAGACTGTAGACTAAGAATATGTTTCAAGTAATCCATTTAGTTTCAAATAGTTTCATGTAGTCCTTAGAATGTTGTAGTTCATGTAATTGCATCATGTAAGCAGAAGTAGATAGATGTAGGTAAGTATGTGTATAAATTAGTATAGAGTGAAGTTCCTAATAAAAGACACGAGTTAAACTCATGTTTGGGACTCCTAGGCTATAGTCTAGGTCATGTGTCTAATAACCTAATTCCCTAAAACCATGGCTCTGATACCAATCTGTCACACCCCAACCGACGGCGGAAATGTCGGGGCGGGACATGTAGACTGCTCATGAGCATAAGGTTGACTAAATTGAAATATATTAATCATTCAAATCCATTTCAAGTATTCAAGATAAAACCAAATCAAACCAAGTACATAAGATGAATTACAAATCCTTTATTTAAAATTATCTAGGTCCAAAACTTAAGTGTAGCAAGTCTTGATCAAAATCACACATTAGTACCTGAAACATGAATAAAATAAGGTCAACTAAAAAGTTGGTGAGCATACACAGGTTTGTATATAGATAGCATATAGATTATGTATTAATAAATCCTTACATAACATGATCAAATAAGGCATTTATGGAGAGCAGCTATTGTGTAACCAAGTACAATCAAACCTTTGTAACTAGCATGCAAAATTGTGATGTCGGTAACAATCACCCCAATCTGGGTGGGTTTGTCGGACTCAATAGATCTATCATTGTTTACCGTCGGCTTGAATAGTTAATGATTGCACATAAATTGCACACAAAAGTTAGCACAACTAGCACTCAGGCATAAAGCTCAAATTGCACACATGAATGTAAAGAGGATTTGTATTTGTGTAGCTTGTGTAAATGTAAGCTATAGTTTGTATAGTGTTCATGTTCCACCCCAAAAAGTGTAAAAGAGTAAAATGGGCTATGTAATACTCACCTGTAATGAAGCTAGTGAGTTGTACGAGTAGTAAACGATAGATAGGCTTCGTGATGTTTCCTCACAATTAACCTACATAGTAAGTTTGCATTCTAGACTCAACATACGTCTAAAGGAAATGAAAATAAGAAATTCTAAACATAGTTGAGTTTCTAGGGATTCTTGGGATTTAGGATTGATTATAGGATTTGCACGAGTTCACGAGGATTGTAATAATGATATAGATATAATTAGAATTGATTAGCATTTCTAAGTAATATAAGTATTCGTAATAATACACTAGAATTCATTTAAATAATTATTATAAAAATAATTAGTAAATAAATTTGATTTGGGAAAAGGTTTTAAATAATTGTTTTATGTCAATAACGGAATTATTTAAAGTATAAAAAAATTCTTTTACTTTAATAAAAGAGATAAAGGTAAGCTTTAAATGAATTTAATTGAATTTTCATAATTACTTATCTAAAACAATTTATTTGAATTCTTATAAGTTTAAGAATGTTTTAAATAATCATTCTTTGTCAAAATAAACACTTATATATTTAACATTGAAATAATAATTTTTAAACAATAAATTATAAAACATTATTATTTTAAAAATAACAACATAATTAGATTTGTTTAATTAAATCGTTTATATCGTTTATTTAGTAATTTATAATAGGTTTCTAATAAATTAAAAGTGAGTAAAATATCATTTGACATTTTCTGTTTTATAAAAGATTCTGATTATATTTTTCAGATTTATGAAAATTAAATCAAAATTTAAAATATTGTTTTATCTTTTAAAATAACCAAATAGTTTAAAACAGAAAAAAAAAATGAGTGGGCGCGGGACTCGAACCCGCGACCTAAGCTGTGGAAGCATACGTGTTTAAAAAAGTACTCTAGGCTAATGACATTGCAAGAGATATGAATGTTTGAGTTTTAATAAATAGTCCCAGACACTCTTTCTTCCCCAAAATGCGTTACTTGTAAACCCTAACTCAATCCACCACGAATTCATACTGTAACGGGATTAAAACGATAGGGCTTTTGTTCCCGAGATAAAAACGAACTTAAGGGTACGAGGATTACCTGAAATAGTGGTGTAATGAGGGTGCACTACTGGTTCGTGCAGGTCCGGGTTCTTGGACTACGAATCGAGATCCAGAGGTTGTTTGATATGAAATTGCGAGTTCAGGAAGCAAAACGGAGGTGCCGTAACGATTCTAGGTGTGTTATATGGTTCCAATTTTACACATAACGTACGAATTGATTTCGGATTTAAATTGGAACGGTTACGGGACGAACCTTGAATACTAATAATTGAATTCATTAATTTTGATCATTACTCGCGATCATAACAGACGTTTCAGGTATGATTAATTGGAGTTAAAACATTCGAATTCAATGGTCTTGAAACCGATTTCGGCCCTGTTGACTTTTAAGAGTCAAGGTTTAGTGGAATGGGCTTCAAACATGCTAAAGGTTTATATTGGTTGATTGGGTGGGGGGGTTTAAAGCTATTGAAAGGAGTTTATGGCTCAAAATAATTATTTTAAAAAAATCATTTCAATTATTTATATAAAAATTTATTTTATAAATTTTATAAAAATCTAGATATCCTTTGTTTAGTTTCAATTAGTTTATAAAATAAACTTTTATATTCACTCTTTCCTTAATATCGAAAGTGGTATAAATGATTTTATTCAATAGGATAAAATATATACATTAACTTGTAGGATAAAATAATAAAAATCTAATTACATGGTTAACACCCATATAACTTATTTAAATGTATATATATTATAACGAAATGTCCATTTATAAATAAACACCCATGTGTTATATACAATAGTAAGATAATTCATGATTAAAGTTTTTAAGTCACTTCTTGAAATAGCGATTTAATAACATATATATATATATATATATATATATATATATATAAAAGTATATAATTGCGTGATTATACTCCATTGGTTTTATTTTTGATATATCTATTAGAATAAAGTATATATACAATTCACATGTGTCATATATAATAGGAAATAATACGTAAGTGAAAGGTTGAAATATTGAATTGTCGCACGATTAAAATAATAATTATTGTGACATATTGTGTCGGGCAAGTACGAGACTGAAGCGGTGTGTCATCATTGTATAAAATAAATAAATAAATAAAATATGGCCAGAAAATTCTGGATGTTACAGTCTTGGCTTCAAAAGCAGTCATGGTGAAGGCTCTTGCCTTCGCCTTAGGCTTATCATCTTCTTTCTTCTTTGTAATTGCTCCCTTTCTTGACCCCGCACTTTGACCTGCCCTACAATCCTTTGCGATATGGCGTATGACCCCACACTGGTAACACTTAGGATCACGCGGGCAATACCTAGAATAATGCCACATCTTACCACATTTGTAACACAAAACAAAATCAGTTCTGCATTCTCCCGGGTGCACACTTACGACATGCCTCCTAACCATCGATCCTAGCCTTCTTCACAAACGAAACTTTTAGATCATTGTCGAACCTCTTGTTGGATATGGTCCATTTCTTTTCTTCCGGCTTCTTCTTTTGCACCTCTGCACCCATGACATCATCATGTAATGTCCCACTAAGCTCCACCGCATCGTCAAACTCGGAGGTTGCTAAGCCTTGAACAAATGCCTAACACGGTCCGGTACACCAACTATGTACAACTTCATCCACCGTTCATCATTACCAACTAAGTGTGGCACCAGACATGCTATCTTTATGAACTTGGACGTATACTCACGATAAGTCGATTTACTAGCCTTGAGAGTTAGAAACTCTCTCTCTCTCTCTCTCTCTCCCGTTTCTAGCTCTCCTGGAGCACAAAACTTATTCCTCCCAAAACTCTTCAGATCGTCCCAATTCATTGCCTCCAACTCCTGAGTAGTCTTTCTATCTTTCACCAAGTTCCACCAGTGCAGAGCCTCAGCAGAAAAGAGTGTGAAACAAACTTCAGGATTTGCTTTGGCTTGCACTCACTAATAGATATGGTAGACTCCATCTCAGTAAGCCAGTGGTAAGTAGCCACTGCATCCTTCAAACCATCAAATCTCGACGGATCGCACTTTTAAAAATGCCCATAGTCACAATTGCCACCACTTTCAGACGATCTCTTCTACTTCTCCACCTCCTAGAGAACCTTCTTCTCTTGCTTGTCGAACGCTGCCTTCACAATGTCAGGCAAATACTCGTGGATCATTACAACCACTCATTCTTCACTGCCTGACGAACCTCGGGTTCAAACTGGAACCCTTCATTGTGCTCAGTGTGTATAGAAGGTTCAATATGCACTGACGGTTCAATGTGAACCGACACCTCTTCATGGGTAGAATCATCACTTTGAGCGTTCCTACGACGGGCCCTAACAGTAGCATTAACAACAACTTGTCTTCTAGGTGCCATTAGTTTACTGAAATAATAACAAACAAATCAATATTTAGGTACATTTTAAAACAATCCGAGCAGTGCAATTAGTTAATGACGGTGGCCAATCTCCATTACACGTTCGCCTTTCTTTTCAGGTTTTAAACCATCCCTTTACTGCATCTTGGCATAACGCCCCTGTCCTAGCCTACAAACTGTTAAGGGTTGTTTTTCATGCAGGATCTTGAATATAGCATAATCCAGAATCCAAGATCCTAGTAATTTTAGTATCTTGAATATAATGCTCCTAACGGTAACTTGTCCTCTATTTTGAATATTATTATAGGTAACACTTATTGGTACCTGAAGACTCGCTCATTAGGACGTGGAACATGTGGGAAATGTGCACGAAGAAGTGAATAACGGTCATATAAAGAAGACTTAGTCTATCCATTATTTTCGGATAGTAAGTTATGTTATTGTAACATCCCGGAAATTCGTTGACTAGCGGGTCGGGTTGATAAGTAAACCGAGCCTCTTTCATATAGTATAAATTGTTAAGATTTTCTTGTAAAAACCTGACTAGAGAAATTAAAGGACTCGATTAGTCTCTAAGCGAACGTCAGGGATCAGTAATGTGCGAAATAGAAACCCGGGGTAGGGAATGTAAACCCTCGTGGATTTAAATACCACTTATCAAGAAACCCTAGGCCATTATCATCCTAGGTGTGTTTACGGTGGTGGGAGGGGGCAGTGTCAAGAGAGAAATTAACGCACCTGCGAGTAAGTGTTAAGATCGCTAGAAAATTACTCGAAAACAATTGGTGATGAAATCGTGCGAAAATGGGAACTCCAGCGAGAAATGCGGCCACCTTTGCGTCTCCGATAGCAGGTGGCAGCGACAGTAGGAGATTGAATGGTTTGGTGACACGGTCACGTTGATATATTATTTGTCCAATTCCGAGTTCGTTTGATAGGGATTCGAGAAGCGCGATGACGGACGCACGTATTAGGCAATTCCAGTGACTGTTTTGTTTTCCGGCGATGGATGCAGCAGTTTTTGGCGACGAAAACTGCTGGTTTTGAAATGGTTCGGTAATACGGATGTGTGGACCTATTATTCGCTTAAAATGGAGTTCATCTGGATCGGTTTGAAGCTACTCAAATATGGACGCGTGAAACCGAACATGCTGAATAACGAATCGGCATTCTGGAAGCAGCGGTAGTAGCGTCGGCCGGTACCATTATTTTTCTGAGGTCGGGTGTGTCAAGAAGAACGCGTGGATAGGTGGATTGCGTAAAACGGAGCTTGTATGTTCGAGATATAAGCAAAACAAGTTTTCTTCTCTGGTGGTGCTCAACAGTTTCATACAAAACCGGTTAGAACGGCTTGTATGCAAAGGTATGACCCCATAGAACTTTATATTCATTGTTGGGGACTATTTTGGGATGTGAGAAAATTATCGGGGATGACATTTGGGAACGCTTTTCGGTAACATTAATTTAGGGGTTTTTGTACGCGAACGAGCGAATGGGTTGTACGGTTTGGGATGATTTAGACAGAGCTTGTAGCTGCTGGTCCAGAGTAGGTGGGTTAGTGTTTTTTGTGATAAGAGGGTTGATCTAGGTAATTCGTTTCACGACATGTTTGCGTTATACTACGCGTTTGCGGGTATGCGGCTTACGGAAGGGAAGCTTCGAAACTGATGAGTTTCTAATTCCCCTTTTTAAATGTTTTACTATTTTTGGGGCTATCGTACATACTTAGAAGTCATGTTTTATCATGTTAAATATGTAACTAGCTTTAGGGTTTAACCTGATGAGTTTATGAACTTAAGTATTCAAATATGGGGCTAAGGGACTAGGTGTTGTCCATGGGATGTGTAGCTTAAAGGTGGGTATGTGCTTAGGTAACGGGACATAGCATTTGTGTGTGTGACACTATAATAGTGGTGTATTGTGTTAAGGGTTAGTCAGGGTGAGTAGGGATATAAGCTAAACGCTTATGACTACGGATAGGATATATGTATTGTTCTAATGTTATGTGTGAGGTGCATGTGTAGTTAACAAGTCATATACGTGTAGTGTGATATTACATGTTTTTAATTGAATTGTGTGTTTGCATGGCGTTGTCCTTGTGGCACACCGGGTGATGTGTTTGCGTAGTCATTTTGATGACACGGCAAACGGGATTGTGAAGGACGAGGTCCTCCGGGAAGTCACTAAAGGTGACAATGTTGAGCAAGTTAATAATGAGCTCGGGGTATGTCGAACGCCCAGACGAGGGTAACCCTTGCGAGGTTGCAGTGATGAGGCATGTGTTTGCATGCTTACATATGTGTTAATTTGCATGCAAGTGTTGAGTTATATTTACGGTGCGTGAGATATTATTATATGAAGTGTAGATAATCATAATAAGGTGAGTAGGGTTAGATTGACCGTTGGGTCGGGATTGTTATGTGGTGTCTACAAATGCCGGGTCAGTTACTTTTTAAAGCCTTGGTTAGGACTGAGTAAGTCGGTGTCTATGGACTTGTTATATTAACCAAATGTCGAGTTAACACGTGTACTAGAGTATGATTTATTAGTGTAGTATGTTAGATGGGACTGCGAGATTATTATTATTATGGGATGATTCTTGGGTGGTGGATCGTTATGGGGTATCATGAGGTCCAATATTTAAAGATTTTAGAAAGACTATCGCTGTAATATGATTAATAATAGTTATATTTAAAAGAGGATGACCCGTTATGAGAACCAACTGTAGGATACCAGGGTCAGAGTTTTATAAGTTGGTATCAGAGCCGTGGTTTAAGAGAAAATCGATGTTTTTACTAAAATAAAATACCTTAACTTAAACTGAAAATGGGACGAGGGTGAAACGAATGCCAACACGAGTAACCACGAGCCAAGAGGTATGTCTTTTAAGTTATGCATTAATTGTTAGAGCATTAGTTGTGTAGTGTAATACGACGTTGAGTTGTGTGGTATAACTAAGTGAGATTATGTGTGAGTTGGATATTGTGGAGTAATATTAATGATTTATACTTATGGGAAATAGTTTGGTGTTAGCATGGTTTAAAGAATTTGAATGTAAGCGTATGTAGTGTGCAATTGTGATTCTTGTGATAATTTGCTAGATTATTATGTGATACTATGTCAATTGTGTGGGATGCGTGTACATCCGGTGTGTGTGAACGATAGAAAGCTAGTGTGAGTATGATGGGAAAGATTGAGAATCCGAGTAGTAATATGCACCACCAAATTGCATTTGATCACCGTGATTTGGAAGCCTATGATTACTCTCATATTATGAATTTGTGTCCATAGTAATCTCTCCAACGTTCTATCTTGAGTAGGATTAGGTGGTTAAGACGAAACATACGAGATCGGTCAGGCGTGATACTCTTGCTAGGGGGAATTCAGAACGACCAATCAAGATGACAACTGATGCTGGTGAAACTGCTAGTGAGATGGGAGTAGTGTTGGTGCTTCTCGTGCCAAGTGTGACTAGAGCTTCGGTCGGCGACATACCGCGTGGAACTATGATTGGATAGATGGGATGGAAAAGGAGAGCAGTGCCAGCTATACGTGATTTTCCTTCAGGATGTGAACCTGCATGGTTGACAGATCGAGCACTTGCGTTGGTTAAGAGAGCTTTGTTTCAGGAGTAACTAGTGGAAGACACGCTAGATGCACCTGACATGGTCAAGCAGTGATTTGGCGGGCAGTGTTTGGGATGCTCGATTGCTTGATGAGTAGTTTGTGTGGTAGTTTTCATAAGAGATTTCAAGGTGATTTGACGTTATGACTGATTTGACATTTACGTGGAGTGATGCTCAATTCAAATAGTGATTATTTGATTTTGAAGATTATTGTTTGTCTTACCGCATGATGATTTGAACATAATTCATGATAATTGTTATTGTGTTTACAATAGTAGAATATGTGCAGTATAATGTGATTGTATGATTGCATTTTGAATAATGCGAGTTAGGATTTAATGTGATTTATATTGTGATAGTAGGGCATGGTGAATTAGATGGTGTGAGTAGGCTTGTACAGACATGAATTTTGAATTTGTCTGTGTCAACGGTTGTATAATGGTGTCACCTATGTGTTAATGTGTAGGTGATGATTTGAAATGTAATGGGTGCGATGCACCTTGTGTGAGTATTCAGGACAGGGTCCTGTGGGGAGTTGTGATTATACATGTTTAGTAGATGTAAATATTCAGGATGAGGTCCTGTGGGAAATTAGGATTTCTAAATATTATTTGTATGAATGTGTAGAGTGATGTATTGTGTCTAGACTGAGTAGTATGTAATCTTGAAACATTGGTACGACCCGTATGGGTACGACCGAGTAAACTCTGTATGAGTATATGATGACGTGTGGTAGGGGCTACCGTTGTAGTGAGTATGAGGTAAGGCTCAGGAGTTGGTGTGTCTATACATGATGAGGTCATATTGTATGCACGTAGATTTACTCAGATTTAGCTGGTTGTGTATGAGCACTTTGTGCGAATTGGAAGGTTGAGTTACTAGTATGTATGGAGAACATTGTGTGTTATGTAGTTATGTGTGTCGGTGTGTGTCCTTGTAGTACACAGTTAGTCGTGCATAGGATGGGTGTTTAGTGTGCCCAAGTATAGTATTTCTATCTTAACGATTTTCTCGACACAAATACGTCAAGGTGATGTGAGAAGCTTTAACGTCTATCTAGGCGACCGGTGAGGTGCTCTTATGAGATGCCCATTCTTATATCTCGGGAATTTGGAGCACGAAGCCAATGGGTGGAGCTATGAGAGTAGATGATGAAAGCGTTTACGTGGACGCTTGACCAAAAACGTTTATGATGAGATCAAGGTAATAACGCTGAAGATTTCAGCACAGAGTTAACAAGGTGACGAAGGACCTTCATGGAACACGTTCCATATGCAGGATTCAGTTGAGGTGCGACACCATATGAATAAGGGTGTTTTCTATGGACGCGCCAACGAATAGTTGAGGCTTGTGAGCAGGTGGACTTCATGTTCGTACATGATAAATGAGATGCAGTTGATAATCGCATGGTATTAGTAGAGCAACAACGAGAAAAGTGAAACCCATGAGGGGTAAGTGCAGGATTGTACGTAGGTGACTGGGAAGGTGATGCCTACGCTGGTAAATGTAAGACTAGCTCAATGTGAGCTCCTGTGGAGCATTCAAGTGAAGCATGTGTTTGGTTGTCAAGATAGACAGGACAGAGGTAAGGGAGCTTTTGAGAAACATAGAGAGCTGGTGAAGACGACCTTATTGTTGGGTGTATGTGCAAGTTTAAGGGGGCGTATTGAATGCTCGACAATGAGGTCACAAGATACTATGGTGGAGAAATTATATGGGGACTAATGTAGCTTTGTACAAGCTCCTAGAGGTCGTCAATAAAGGATAAAGACGATGCCCTTATGGGTAGGGAAATGGGATTGAGTTTGTGAAATCAACGCAAGATGGCGATTTGAGCATAAAGGAGGAGTGTGATGGACGCATGATAGTAAAGTAACCAATACTCCTGTCTTTGAGGGATAAGGACCTTGATCGTCAGAATGACGAAATCGTTTAGATTATACAAGAGATAAAGGACAATTGTGCCTGTAACTCAGGATGGAATGTGGCAAGTGAGCGGATAACCGGCTATGTTATACTATGCGGTACTAGAGGTGATATATGCAAAATAACAGATTAGTTGATTGTGCAAGCAAATGCTTGACACCGATTGGATTAGGTGCAGGAGTAAGAATGGATGGACATGTGGAGTTGGTTTATACTGACGCATGATTCGAGGACGAATTCTCTTTTAAGGGGGATAAATTTGTAACATCCCGGAATTTCATGGACTAGCGGGTCAGGTTGATAAGTGAACCGAGTCTCTTTCATATAGTATGGATTATTAAGATTTTCTTGTAAAACCCTGACTAGAGAAATTAAAGGACTCTATTAGTCTCTAAATGAACGTCACGGATCAGTAATGTGCGAAATTGAAACCCAGGGTCCGGAATGTAAACCCTCGTGAATTTAAATACCACTTATCAAGAAACCCTATGTCATTATCGTCCTAGGGGTGTTTACGGCAGGAAGGAAAAAGCCGAAAGGGGGAGGACCATCGGAGAAGGGAGATGGGAGGAGGAGGTCGATGGTGGGCGTACGGCAGGGTCAAGCGAGAAAAGAACGCACCTGCGCGTATGTGTTAAGATCGCTAGAAAATTACCTGGAGACGATTGGTGAAGAAATCGTGCGAGAATGGGAACTATGGAGTGAAATCCTACCACTGTTTGCATTTCCGGCCAAGGCAGTATGAGATGGAACGGTTTGGCGACACGGTCGCATGGATATATTACTTGTCCAATTCCAAGTTCGTTTGATAGGGATTCTAGCAGTGCCAAGACGGACACGCATATTAGGCAATTCCGACGACTGTTTCATTCTCCGGCGATGGAGGCGACGGTTTCCGACGACGGAAACTGCTGGGTTTGAAAGGGTTCGGTAATACGGACGCGTGGACCTATTATTCACCTAAAACGGAGTTCATTTGGATCGGTTTTTAGCTACTCGAATATGGACGCGTGAAACTGAACGTGCTGAATAACGAATCGAATTTCTAGCAGCAGCGTGGCGGCGACGGCTAACAGCAATATTTTTCTGAGCTCGGGTGTGTTAAGACTAACGCGTGGATAGGTGGATTGCATGAAACGGAGTTTGTATGGTCGAGATATAAGCAAAACAAGTTTTCTTCTCGTGTGGTGCTCAACAGTTTCATACAAAACCGATTAGAACGACTTGTACGCATAGGTATGACCCCATAGAACTTTATATTCATTGTTGGGGACTGTTTTGTGATGTGAGAAAATTGTCGGGGATGACATGCGGGAACGTTTTTCGGTAACGTTAATTGAGGGGTTTTTGTGCGTGAACGACCGTGTCAGTTGTACGGTTTGGGACTATATAGACCGAGCTTGTAGTTGATGGTCGATAGTAGGTGGGTTAGTGTTATTGCGGTAAGAGGGTTGATCTGGGTAATTCGTTTGACGACAGGTTCGCGTTGGACTACGCGTTTGCGTGTATTTGGCTTACAGAAGGAAAGCTTCGCAACCGGAGAGTTTCTAATTCCCTTTTTTAAAGTTTTACTTTTTTTTTGGGGCTATCGTACATACTTACAAGTCGTGTTTTATCACGTTAAATATGTAACGAGCTTTGGGGTTTAACCCGATGAGTTTATGAACTTAAGTATTTAAATATGGGGCTAAGGGACTAGGTTTTGTCCATGGGATGTGTAGCTTAAAGGTGGGTATGTGCTTACGTAATGGGACGTAGCAGTTTTGAGTGTGCCACTATAGTAGTTGTGTATTGTGTTAAGGGTTAGTCAGTGTGAGTCAGGATATAAGATAAACGCTTATGACTACGGGTAGGATATATGTATTGTTCTAATGATATGTGTGAGGTGCAGGTGTAGATAACAAGTCATATACGTGTAGTGTGATATTACATGTTTATAATTGAATTGTGTGTTTGTATGTCGTTGTCCTTGTGTCACGTTGGTGTTTGCGTAGTCATTTTGATGACACGACAAACGGGATTGTGAAGGACGAGGTCCTTCGGGAAGTCATTAAAGGTGATAATGTTGAGCAAGTTAAAAATGAGCTCGGGGTATGTCGAACGCCCTGACGAGGGTAACCCTGATCAGGGTGTAGTGATGAGGTATGTGTTTGCATGCTTACATATGTGTTAATTTGCATGCAAGTGTTGAGTTATATTTACTGTACGTGAGATATTATTATGTGATGTGTAGATAATATTAATGAGGTGAGTAGGGTTAGGACTGAGTAAGTCGGTGTCTAAGGATTTGTTATGTTAACCAAATGTCGAGTTAACACGTGTAATAGAGTATGAGTTATTAGTGTAGTAAGTTCGATGGGACTGCGAGATTATTATTATTATTATGGGATGATTCTTGGGTGGTGGATCGTTATGGGGTATCGTGTGGTCATAAGAGTTATCTATTGGTTAATAAACTACAAAACTATTTTATAAAGACCGAGGGCCCTGAGTAAAGACAAACAACTTTTGTGACGAGTTGACTTTTAATTTTAAACTATTATATCTCACTCAGCGTAGCTAACTTTGTATGTACCTTAGATTGTGCTACTCGCATTGGTGTGCAGGATTTCGTGAGGTAATTCATGACGATAATGACTTTGAACAATATTTAAAGATTTTAGAAAGACTTTCGCTGTAATATGATTAATAATAGTTATATTTAAAAGAGGATGACCCTTTATGAGAACCAACCGTAGGATACCCGGGTCAGGGTCTTACAGTTATGTTTTGTATTTATTAAGCAATAGATCGATTAGAAACACACGCACACTCTCTCTCATAATCATCTGTAACACTTACTCTCTCTCATAATCATTTGTAACACTTAGCATTCGATCTCTTATTGCTCTCGTTGTACTTTTTCTTGAGTTTTTATAAAAGATAACAAGGCAACCCGATGTTTAGTCGGCTCCCAAGGTTTTTTGCCACATACCCTGAAGGATTGAGGGCTTTCTTCATACACACTCGTGTCATTTTATTGCTTTATATATTTTTTTCATCACGAATCTTACAAGCACAATACCTCACAAACTAATTTTGGTTACAAAATTAGTTTACATAATTTTTACCTAAAACAATTTGGCGCCCACCGTGGGGCTAGTTGTGATTTTTATCTTAAAATCTTTGCTAAAATTTGTGTTTAATCACTATCTTTCCAAACTAATTACAAAAATGTCATCCGAATCCAAAATGGTTCCTACTTCAACTCCATCTTCAAGCTCTCTAGGTTGAACAACCCTCTTCCTTATCCTCCATCATTCTAGAAGAAGAGTGATACTCCACCAAAGAAGTCTGCTTCTCCCAGATTTTCAAGATCTAGGATACCCGTTAGAGGACATGTGCTCGTTTCAAATAATGATATTCTTGATCTATTCTCAGAAATGAAGCAACAGATGGAACAACAGAAGAAGAATAACCAAATGTTGTTTATGGAGCTTGAAAAGGTCAACCAATTGAAGAAACCAGTGGAAATGACATCCTCGTTGCAACCGAGGGTCTTGGATTTTAATTATCCGGGATCCTCAGGAGTCCATAAGGGAGATTTCCTTCCCATGTGGACTGGAACCAATACTGTTGGGCCAACTCCGGCTGTTAGAGTCACTACTAGTCAGGATCTTGGATTTACTCTGGGATCATCATTCAGAAATTCTGATATTGGTAACATCTTTAATCAATTTTCAAACATTAACGAACTTGTTCAGGATACATGAATCACTCCATCCATGGCCATGGAACTTAATAAGCTAAGGGAGATGATATCCAGTGTGCCAGGTGTAGTCCAACCTATACCGGAGATTTCCTCAAGCAGTCACATGATCTCAAGATTCCCTCCGACGACATGTGATGCTGAAATCCCAAAGCACTTCCAAACTCCCAACATGAAGTTGTATGACGAAACTACGGATCCTGAGGAGCATGTCACGCATTACAGGGAGAGAATGGAGATCAATCTTATTCCCTTGGATTTGATGGAAGCATGCTTATGCAAGGGTTTCGTGTAAGACCCCAACTAGGGCATCCTACAGTTGGTTCTCATAACGGGTCATCTTATTTAAAATGCATTTATTATCAACTCAATTATAGCGGAAGTCTTTCTAAATTCTTTTGTGGTTATTTAATGATATTAAATTACCTCACGAATGCCTGCACACCAATCCTAGTAACACCGCTCCCAATCCAGGATATGTCCACGCTGCTTACCTGCAAAACAATCTAACGTACGCACAAAGTCAGCTACGCTGAGTGAGTTCTAATAGTTTAATTTGCACAAAAACCATCAAGTTGTGTTCATTAGTTTATTCCATTCAGAACCCTCTCGTCCTTAATAAAATAGTTTTACGATTCATTAACTAATAGTTAACCCTCTGCTATCCCCCGCATCACATAACCGTTCATCACCCGAGACTTAGCTCGTACTACCGATAATGATAATAATCTTACCATCTCGTTGACGCAGACTTAACTTACTACACTAGTAAATCATACCCAAGAAAAGCATTAACCCGACACTAGGTTAACACCTCGAGCTCTAGACATTAACACATCTGGCCTTAAATAGGGCTCCCACAATTAATGGACACGACACTTACACACGTCACGTCATAATCCCGACACAATGGCCGACTTAACTCAACATACCACAATGACGACATCTACACGTCATACAAACATTACCACATTAATATCACACATGCATAATCAATATAACTCGGTGTTTGAATGCAATACAACACATATATAAATATCAACATAAACACATACCTCGTCACCACACCCTCGTCCGGGTTAAATATGCGTCACCCTTGGTGACTTATCGACGAACCTCAGCCTTCACAATTCCTGTTTGCTGTGCCAAAATGGCACGATGCAAACATAGACCGACGAACACACAACACAACGACATAGAAGCAATTACATGACTCGTTAACTATACTTGCACATCCCGCAAAACCCTAGAACAACATATTTCTCACACAACATATCATATGCATTTAATGTACGACGCGACTCTTTCCGTGTGACCTTTAAAACGACATGGATTAACAACCCATACCCTTAACTCACACGTTTCCATGATCCCACCATAGACCCTACGATCAATTATTTTATATTCAAGACGCATCGGGTTAGAACCCGAAATCCTTAACATATTCAATAGAGTAAACTTATTTCATAAGTATGTACGATAGCCCCAAAATGTTAAAAACATTAAAAGAGGGGAATTACAAACTCACCTAATAAAAGACAACTCAATTCCTAGCTTTTCACGTCGCTCAATCATGCTCGAAACTCAAACCTGACAAATGTAGGACCTCATGATCAGAACACGTTAAAAACTTACGTCGAATTATGCAAATATTTATATCAAAATCCCCACACCCAGCTCATCATCCCAACGCCTCTTTTTCGCCTGCATGTTGGCACATGCAGGTGCCCTACTATCCCTAGCTCCACGAACATGCGCGTGCCCTGACCGATTTCCCATGCATGTATGCATGCATGCACATCGCGCACCAACCCTACTCGCGTGAAAGCCGACCCTTCGCTCATCCCGTCCACCCTGCGTGAACCACCACCATCGTGCACCACCACCACCATGTATCGTTACCCAGAGTCACTCACCGTACACCACCGTCGAGCTCCACCGCCTCGCACCCTCCTCATCCTCCCCACCATGGCTCAAGCCGTGGTGAGAAACCCTCGCCGGTTTCCCTCCCTTTTACTGGAATGCCGTTGCCGTGGAGCACCACCACATGCGCCGTCGCACGCCACCTTCCTTCCTCCATTCGGTGGTCGATTACCCCCCAAACCAAGCACCTCCGCCATGAAGTATCACCATATCCACTTCCATAGCCACCGTCACGTGTCACCACAGCCACCAGCTCTTCCTTGCCATGCCATCACACCCGATACCACCCCTACAACAGCTGGCCCTCGCTGTATGCCGCCACCGTTGCCCGTTTCTATTACCAAAACAACCACTTCCCTTGCTCCCATTCCCGCCGTCGTCCACTGTCGAAAACACAACCATAATCGAGTATTTCATGCAACAACGGATACAAGAATCATGAACAGGTAGGTTAGAAGTGTACCTTACGTGTGGAATATTTCCCTTGCCCGCTACCACCGTAGAACCACCGTGAAACTGCCCTAGTCCGGCCTCCTCCCCCTTCGCGTCTCTGCCTTCGCCGTCAAACACACACCTAGGCCGAATGCCTAGGGTTTGTGTTTAGGTTGATATTTAAACCTCCAAGAGTTTACATTCGGATCCCCGATCTTCCTTTGTGCGCGCATTGAACCCAAACCGCTCCTTCCTTGGCTAACCGGGTTGTTTTAATTTCTCGTTAATCAAACCTTGATCAATGAAACATGCTAACAAAATCATTTACTAGGGATTCGGACTGCCCTTTAACCCGACCCATTAGCTGTTTGGTTTTAGGGATGTTACATTTCTACTCCATTTTAACAGGATCAACCTTTAAATGGCTACTTAATGTTCCACCTTATTAAATAACTTCATTTTCTCATTTGATCAACTTGTTTAATAACCAATTTTCTTGTAGCGGAACATTCGAAAGATTAACAAGTGAACTTTACAGGACAATTCAGAATCCCGAAGAATCCCTCCGAGATTATGTCAGCAAGTTCGGCCAGGATTCCCTAGATATCCCAAACCTTGATGTCGCCACTACAGTCCAGGCGTTCAAAATAGGGCTAAAGAAGGACTCCCAATTCTACGAAGACCTTGTCATGAATCCTTGTAGGAATCTTTGTGAAGCCAGGAACCGGGCACAAAGATTCATAAGGCTCGAGGATGATAAAAAGATCCAGCAAAGGATGGATGCTCCAACAAGTTACAGTCAACCCAAATGAAAGACTGAATCTGCACCCTTCAAGCCTTATAGATCCAAGCCTTTTTCTAAGTCTGACAATCACAGAGTTAATGCTGTGGAGGATGACGAGGACGAAAAAGAGTGTTGTTGAAGCACTTTTGTGTGACAAACACTCTGGATATTGTCTTAGCTTTTGTACTTGTCTTGTATGTATTAGTCTTTGTATCTTAATGTCTATATGTATTAGTTATCGAGTTGTATTTACTTTTGTATGTACTCGTTGTCTAAATTCTCTAAGTATTTTGTGCACTTAGCATGTGCGCAGGAGTAAACTTCTGCGTACTTAGCAAGTACGCAAGAACTCTCTGCGTACTTGCTAAGTACGCATGAGTATTTTGCTCTGCGCACTTGCTAAGTGCGCAGAGCCCAGGTCTAGTATATATAGCCAGTTAGTGACAGAATTATGTACGCACTCATTCTACTGTAACCGGCTGTGATTATCAATAGACGAAGTTTGAATGTATCTTATGTCTTTGTTGTCGGTTTACTTTGTGTTGCTTGATACTCCTCCTAGTCACGGGTATTCCGCACCCGGTTCGACTAGAAACACACTTGCATGTGACGATTCGAGACACCCGAGGGACCTACAAGTGGTATTAGAGAATTTGCTCTTGATTTCGATTGTTGTGAGTGTGCTAGGAACATTTTTGACCCAATCTACAGCCTTCCTACAAGGAAAAGTGATTGATTTTGGTGATTTTTGAGATAAAATAGAGGTAGCTCTTGAGTGCTATTTTAAAAGCAAAAACCCTTCAAAATCCGACCTTTTTCTTGTTTGTTTCAGTGTTTTGATTATCAAGGGTTTGTTAGAAACAAGTTTCTAACCTTTTACCTTGATCAATTTGTTCATATCTTCAAAATTTGAAGATCTGAGATATTATCGGCGATCGAAAAAAGTTGGTGAGAGCAGGTGAAAAAGTGTCATGCGTACTTACCCTTTTTGGCTAAAAGGACAGTCTTCGTGCGTACTTGACAAGTACGCAAGAACATTCTTGTGCGTAATTAACTTTGCCTCTTGCGTACTTAACATTTACTCCTGTGTACTTACTAAGTACACAAGAGGAAATATTAAGTGCGCAAGAAGAGTTTCTTAAGTGCGCAAGGCCATTCTTAAGTGTGTAAGTTGTATTGACTTCAGAATCTTGGTAACCTGCTTAACTATGATAATGAGATAGGTACTCCGCCAAAGCTGCTTAATGTTAATGATTATTCGAATTGGAAAGCACGCTTTGAGCATTATATCTCTAACACTGATTCTTCTTTGTGGATACCTATACTTGAGGGTTATAAGCATCATACTTATACATATCTTGATGAAATTGTTCCCAAGCCTATATCTAAGCTAGATGAAGAAGAAAAGAAAGTTTATGACAGAGAAAAGAAGGCACATGGATCTATCACAATGGCCCTAACAAGAGAACTCTTTCACAGCTTCAGAGGATATGATATATCGAAATATCTGTGGAAGGCATTGCAGAAAAGATTTGAGGGGAACAGTGACATCAAGAAGAGCAAAAGAGATCTCCTGAGAAAGCAGTATGAGTGCTTCAGATACCTGGAGAATGAATCTACATATGAACTTATATCTAGATTCTATCATCTGCAAACTGAGTTAAAAGCTTTTGAGCTGAAGTATCCTGATGAGGAATTAGTTGAAAAATTCTTGGATGCGTTAGCACCAAAGTTTGAGATGTATACCACTCTGCTGAGAGAGAACCCCAAGTTCTATGAGATGACGATTGAAGAAGCAATCGGTAAGGTTCAAGCACACGATATGAACTTAAAACGAAAAGAGAGCTCAGGGAGACCTTAAATACAAGACCCTTCTATGTATTTTGGGACGTCTTCCACAGCCAAGTCACCGGGGTATGGAATTGCCCTTTTCTCAGGGAACTCTCACAAGGAGGATAATTCAAAAGTTTGTGGTGATCATGCTTGCTATACAACATCTGGCTCTGATACCACTTGTAGGTCCCGGGAGCCTCGTCGCGCAGCGGAGATAACACGGACCTGTTCTGTGATTTGTGTGGGAAGTAAGAAACGAGACAGAGAAACACGAACATAAACAAAAGATAATGAAACGATACGTAATCCATAACATAGAATTCATCCCGTATTACAAACTACATACCGAAGGAGCACACATCTCTCATCTAAGCTCATAGTCCAGGGGTAGGGAGAGCTCGTCCCGACCCGGACACCTCTCAACCTAGTTCCCGAAGTTCCACCTACAAATGAGGCCATCATCTCATATTTATAGGGGAAGGAACACTACCTGCGTACTTGTCTAAATACACAGGGCATTGGTCATGCTTACTTTCTAAGTATGCAAGGCACTAAGTACGTAGGACCAACTAGTGAACAAGCTAAGTACACAGGAACACCCTCCTGTGTACTAGCCGAGTACACCGATACATAGAATTTAATCTATAATTACCAAAACATGCTTCTACACTTCGAATAAAACACAACCAAGATATCAATTCTCACAATCACAAGGCGGAAACTGGTGATTATGGTGATTCAAGAACACGAAACAATTGTAATACTAATATATTGCTCAACGAAATTACAAAGATAATTTCTAATCAAAAACCGCTAACCTCACACGGTTCTATCACCGTTCTAACTTACGTGTAACACTCTCAGAAACGTTTTTCTGGCTGCTTAACCTAATTTAGGTTACATAAACAAGTATTTATACTAAGCCTAATAACACTAAGCCCAAAATACATGTTCTCGGCCCATAGTCGGCCCAAGACCCAACTCGTGAACCCCAATTCACGGTTACAAACCCGAATACCCATCTATTCGGTAACACCAATAATTATACTTATTTGATAAGCGTCAGGCTCACAAATATAGACCCAACAAAGAGTATCCTAAGTTTTCTGAATATAGTTTTTTCTCTTGATACAACAGGTTTACTATTTGCTATGCAGGATCATGTAGAAAAGCCAGGTGGCCTCGCAAGTTTGAGAAGTGCACAGGATGGATGGACAAGTCCAAGTGGTGTGCTTTCCACGGGGACTTCGGTCATGTGATGGAAAATTGTACTGCTTTGCGAAAAGAGATAAGCTATATGTTATGCAAAGTGCACCTCAAAGAGTTTCTAGGCAAAGGAAAAGATAATGCTAAGGATTATGACAGGATTCCGCAAACTGCAACGTCTCCACCGCCAGACGCTAAGGTAATAGGTTTTATATCTGGTAGATCTGATATTTGTGAACTTCTTACTCTACTGCAAAAAGGAACACCCAAGAAGCAAAGACAGAGAAAGGGGGACAGGCCTACTAATACCTCCAGCCTGACTGAAAAGAAAGTGGTCTCTTTTAACGAAAAGGACATAAATGACGTACATGATCCCGATCACGATGGCCTAGTTATCACATTGTACATTGCAAACCACTTTATCCGTAGGATACTAATCGACGGAGCAAGTTTGGCAAACATCATTCAACATGAAGTCCTGAAGAGAATGGGGATCCCAGATTCTGAAATTATCTCAAAATCTTCAGTGCTGGTGGGATTCAGAGGAGAAGTTAAAAGCACAGTCGGAGAAATAAAACTACCGATATACATCGAAGGGGTAATTACTATACAAAGGTTTTGTGTAATAGATCCTTTGTCATGCTATATTATCATTTTAGGAAGGCATTGGATAAACGATATGAAGGTATTACCCTCAACATACCATCAGTGTGTAAAAATGCCAACCCCTTGAGGGGTAGTGAAGATCAACAACGATCAGCAAGAAGCAAAGGATTGCTACATTTCTTCGATGAAAGCCTCCGTGAAAACTAGGCAAGTATAGCAACTAAAGAAACAAGCTCGAGACGTCCTGGAGACCAAAGAGCAAGATGTTAAAGAAATATCCCTAAGTTCGGAGGATCTTGATGTTAAGGTTCTTGTAGGAACCAATATCCCCAAAGATATTGAACAAGATCTTGTAGAGTTACTGAAAAGTAGAACCTCAACCTTAGCCTGGAAACATAAAGACATGATAGGTTGTCCAGGGATCTTGAAAAGGTCAACGAATAGAAGAAACCAGTGGAAATGACAACCCCGCTGCAACCGAGGGTCTTGGATTTTAATTATTCAGGATCCTCAGGAGTCCATAACGGAGATATTCTTCCCATGCGGACTGGAACCACTACTATTGGGCCAACTCTAGCTGTTAGAGTCACTATTAGCCAGGATCTTGGATTTACTCTGGATCATCCATTCAAAAATACTGATATTGGTAACACATTTAATCAATTTTCAAACACTAAAGAACTTATGCAGGATACAAGAATCACTCCATCCATGGCCAAGGAACTGAAGAAGCTAAGGGAGATGATATCTTGTAGAATCGGTGTTTACAAGATGGTCATGTTCTAGTTGAGATTGGTAGAAACAATAACAACTATGCAATGTAAACAAGAAACAATGATAATACTTATAAACGTAAATTGTATTAATCTTCAAATTTTACAAGTTACAGAGAAAACTCTAAGGAAGCACATTTGTACAAGTAAAAAGATACAATACATATATAGGAACTTAGAATCAAGACAGACCCTTGATCCTAAAGATCAGATCAAACACAAGTTGTTAATCTTTGACAGTTACAAGTTACCCTACAGTTGGTAGACAAATAAAAGACAAGTTGCAGCAAACAGTAATGTTTAGGTCAAAAGTCTTCTTAGGAATCTTTGCAGTAGACTTCAGAAGTAGTAGCTTTGTCTTTAACCATCTGCACCAGTAACATTCCTTCTGCTGATAGATGTGTTAGTGTTGCAGCAGATGTGTCAGTAACAAAGTCAAAGTTGCTGATGATTTTCCTATCAGCAGCAACTTTGAACTTCAGCAGATAAGGTTATTCGTAGCATAGTTGTAATCAGCCGGAGAACGCAACTATCCGCAGCACTTAGCCTTATCTGCAACAACTTGTAAGTCACTTGTAAAATTGTGAGTCCGCAACAATTTTACTTAGAGAGATTTGTAGCCATCAGTCTTTATCTCTACAAACTCCCCCTAGACTGATGCTATGAAAACTCTCTTACTGCCTTTGTTGATGAAGCTTATGCATGTGAGAAAAAATCTTTGCTGTCTCATAGCCTCTTGGGTCTATGCTTGGATTGTCAAGAGGAAGGTCAGATAGAGACTTGATGTCCTTGCTTGGCATGTTGAAGATGGCCTTGTTTGAACATCTCATCTTCTGTCCTCAGACATCTATCAAAGTGTATTCATCCTGAGCAGCATTGTAAGACCAACTTACAAATGGAAAGTGGGATTGGAGAGGTTTAGCATCAATAACCACATCTTTACTAGGGTTGAAGTGATGCCTAATCACCAGCAACAGATGTCTTCCACTTTCATTTTCAGGCTCATCAGCTTTACCCAGCTCCATCATTCTTTGAAGATCAGAATCTGGAAGGATTTTAATGATGATGTGAACTCACCCATTCATGAACCTGAAGGGAATGTGGTTGATAAGAGTTCTAGTGATACTATTCTTCCTGATTCTGAGGCTACTGATTCTGATTCTTCAAGGGACTTTAGCTTAGGTCATTATGAAAGGTTGGCTAATTTTCCTTTGGCAAATGCTGGGAAAAGAGTGAAATCCAAAGCCAGAAAGCCTAGACGTAAATCTGTTAGGGATCCTCCTCCTGGTACAGTCCTTGGAAAACGAATATTGATTGATGAATCTTCTGGTTCTGACAGGGAGTTTACTCCTGTGTCCAAGACACCGAAGCTTATGGCTGCTTCTATTGCTATTGCAACTTCATCACAAGGTGTAGACGATGCTACTTTCTTTGAATCATTGATTGTTACACCTCCTCCATCTAAACATACTTCTCCTGTGATTACTCCTGCTCCAAAGGCTCCTACATCATCTCAAGATGGACCATCTAACTCTTCTGATTCTGAGAGAATAACTTACCTTGAATCTCAGGTGATTGCTTTGCAAAATATGGTTGATGTTTTGGTGAATACTGATTCTTAGAGAGCGTTAGTCATTCAAGCTCAATCAAAGCAATTAGCTGAAATGAAGCTTCTAGTTTCTAAGCTTGTAGAGCGTCTTGACGCTCAGGGGGAGTAAGGTTACATGATGCTTGCCATACTGATTCTATTCAAAGAAAAGATGGTGATTACAATGATCCTAGTGGCAACATGGAAGGTGATCATCAATACGCTGAAGTGAATCCTATTTCAAGAGTTCAGGGGAGTCATCAACATCAGCTACTATTGTAGGAAGCAAGAAAGGAACTGAAGTGAATGAAGAGATCTTATTGTTAGAATTCTTTCAAATTGATTTTGATGCTGAAGAAGAAGAAGCTGGGAAGATTAAATGCTTAGATGATCATGATGAACTATTTGATGATGTTGAAGATGATGTTGTAGATACTGAAGTTGAAGAATGTGAAATTGTTGAAATAGAGATTGAAAAAAGCAAAGTAGAGGTTACTTATGAAGGTTGTGATGGTCTAAATGTGTCGTATAACTTCATCCAAGATGACGTTATTCCTGATTTCTCCAATGAAGGAATGACTGATTCTGTGAACTCTGCTAAAGACATATCCAAGCCTGATGATTCTGCTCAATCCAACGATAATACTGAAACTGAAGCTACTCATTTCATGTCGTCTATGTCATCTGAAGAACCTGTGATGTATAGAGATACTGGTATGACAAAGGAGCAGTGGAAAGAGGTAGTGAATAGTTGGAAAAAGGAATTACCAAAGTCTCCTATACATCCTGCTCAGAAAGAAAAGTATGTAAACAAAGAGCGGTGTATTGGAAGAATCATAAGTTGGTTTTATGATGAGGAAGTAAAGTTGTTTGCTTTAAAAAGATCAGATGGTGTTCAGTATTTGAAACCAAAGATCAAGTATTTCAATACCTTACCCAGGTGTGAAATGAATGGTCATGCTACGAAGCCTCTGATAAACAGATCAAAGTTTGGATTAGCAGATGTGATTGCAAATATGATAAGAAGAGAAGGTGGATCTAGAAAGTATGAAAAGTTAAATCCTCATAAAGGTAAGAGAGTGAAGATTGTAGATTTTAAATCTGGTGTGACAGCTTGGAAATATAAGTTTAAACCAGTTAAAGTTGTGTAAAAGATTCCATTAAAGAAGATACCACAAGATTTTCTTGGAAACATGAAGTGGTGGTATGTTGATGTGGATACTGGAGAAGCAAGAGTTGAAGATAGAGATAATAAGGTGTAACATCCCAAGAATAATAAAAAACGAATAATTATAGCGTGACCGGTGATTTAGTCGGAATATTTAAAAGGGAGCGGGCTTGGGCTCGGCTTCATTGGGCCGAGGGAAGCCCAGGTAAATAAGAGGCAGGGCAGCCCTCTTCTCTGCTCATTCCCCACTCACGCAACTTCTAGAGAGAGAAAGGAGAGATCGGGTCTAGAGAGAGAAATTTGACGGATCATCCCGGAATTGAGGGAGCACGTTACTGCTAAGCTCGTGAGAAGAACCTCCAGATCAGAATCTCGATACTGGTAATGATCATGCCTAAATCTGAGTTTTTGTTCGTTTTTGGGATTTTCGGGTTTTGGCTAAAAAGGTAACGATTTTGCGGATGGAACTTGAAAATGAGCTTAGGTATAGCATCTAGAATGAAAACCAAACGTTTTGATCTAAGAAAAATTGAGATACTGACTCGATCAGACTCGCATGCAAAAACTTCAGATTTTTGGGAAGACGATTTGTGCAGGCCCATCGAAACTACTAGTTTCGATATGTGCAGGTCCATCGAAACTACTAGTTTCGATATGTGTAGACCCCATCGAAACTATATAGTTTCGATATGTGCAGACCCATCGAAACTACATAGTTTCGATATGTGTAGACCCCATCGAAACTACTACCTAGTTTCGATATGAGCAGACCCATCGAAACTATCAAGTTTCGACATAAACAACCTATCGAAACTATCAAGTTTCGATATAAGCAAATTTATTGAAACTACTAGGTTTAATCATAGGGATGTCAAGTGTCATCTAGGAGCACTACCTTACAAGTATGGCTTTATTATAACAGATCGTGAGTGACATTAGTGACGCTCCGTAGCCAGCTAAGAGTATTTCAGAAACTGCTTATCGGGTGAGTTCTAGAGCCCTCTTTTAAATGTTTTGTTAATGTTTTTGGGCTGGTGTGCATACTTACGAAATGATGTTTAACGAAATGATGTTTAATGAAATGATGTTTAACGAAATGATGTTTTAACGAAACGATGTTTACGAAAGGAAAGGTTTTGAAGTGTTTTTGCCAAAAAGGGTTACGAATGCTTTATGAACGGTCTAAATGAGGAAATGTTTAATGAGAAGAGAAAGAGGTAAAGGTTTTAAAGAAGTCATTACAAATCTAATCTGTCGAATGAATGGAATTGACGAATGAAGTCTGGGAATGAGATTCCCAGCCTTGTGGTAGATTATGGACAGCGAGCCATAGTTGCCACAAGAACAACAGGGGCAGTGTCTCTGTGGCATGTCAATGGTTATGATGTTGTACAACTGGTAAGGGAGTAACGACGGTTACTCAGGGGTTAACGTGACCCTATATAAGGTTAAATTATGATCCGACGGTGTCATGGCCGTGAGCCATGGCCGTTGATGGAAGTTGTCGATTTATGGACATGAGAGCCATAAGGGCAACTGAATGGGTATTGTCGGTCCTCGCGCAGTTAGCCTTTCGGGCAATACCAAAAGGGAATTGACGGAATGTATGGTATTGTCGGTCTTCGTGCAGTTAAGCCTTAGGGGCAATACCATACTAAATGACGGAACGAAGGGTAACACAGATTTAGATTATAATGTATGACTTAAATGAATGATAAGAGTTTTAATGAACGATCCGTTTAACGGTGTTTATGATTATAATGTTGATGATGATATGGGTACGAAACCTTTTTAAAGATGTTAGATCATTACATGCTTTTTTGAAAGGTTTTACTAAATGAATGATACGTTTTTGGCAAATGTTGATGTTAAAATTTTATGAAATGCTAGAACTCACCAGCGTAGCTGACTTTTTAGTGTGCACATTCAGGTTAAGGCAGGTATGGACGATGGACGGTGATGCTTGGCAAGCGAGAAGAGTTACCCGGTCGATCATGAAGACTGGCATCCCGTTATGAGTTGTTTATGTATTTGACAATGTACGCTTCCGCATGTATGAACAAGTTTTTAGTTATGTTGAATGAATGATTCCGCTGCATTATTTGATATTCATGTTTAAGAACTGTTTGTGAATGAGTAAATCCAACGAGTGAGGCCTCCCGGGTTTGGGGCCTTACAAGTTGGTATCATAGCAATAGTTTGAGAGATTCGGACACTCTCAGTGTCTGAACTTAAACTTTGAATGGGACCGAAAGCGGATGCCAGTACGGGTAACTCGAGCCACAGCATCAGGTATGAAAAGTAGAGTATGTGTATGTAGTATGCCTTAGAACGGGTTAGGAAAGGACTTGTGTTCTGATGGAATCACAAAGGTGGTCAAATAGAAATCGAAAGGTAGTGTAATGGTTAATTGCAGATGGCCAGTGTATATTAACATCTTACAGTACTTGTTGAATTTTATTTGTTAACTAGCGTGATGACATTGGATTTCTTGTCTTATAGAACGAAATGGTGAGGAGAGGGAACGGAAGGCATGGTGGCCGTACCGGTGGTCGTACCGGCGGTCGAAATGGTGGGCGTGGCAGGATTCCTGCGCGCCAAGAGCACAGCGAAGAAGGAAGTGTTCACACT
Organism: Smallanthus sonchifolius; assembly: GCA_023525975.1. Taxonomy (NCBI): domain Eukaryota; kingdom Viridiplantae; phylum Streptophyta; class Magnoliopsida; order Asterales; family Asteraceae; genus Smallanthus; species Smallanthus sonchifolius. The sequence continues at coordinate 31,777,856 of CM042040.1, forward strand.
GAACCGACGGTTAGTGTGCATGGAACTGAACAGACACAAGTTGCAGAACAACCTTTCACTTTTGAACCAGAAGTGAGAGCAGCCATAGCTCGAGAGTTCTCCGAGTTGATGAAGAATTCACTGCCAAGTCTGTTGGCTGAAGCATTAAAGAAAGTTAGTGGGGAAGGCGGATCTAGTGCGGCAACTGGTGCCCAGAACAACGAGACCGACAATGCACCGCCTGCTCGCGGATGCGACTATAAGTCCTTTAAGGCATGTGACCCGCCGGTCCTGACTGGGAAGAAGGATGCGGTGGCTACTTTTGATTGGGTAATACTATGGAAGTCGCCATCCGTCTGAGCGAGTGTCGAGCTAATCAAGTAGTGAAGTTTGCTGCTAACTCCTTGAGGGAGGAAGCATCCCACTGGTGGGAAGGTGTACGTCAGGCTAAGGGGGATGAGGTTGTTGACTCGATGATGTGGGCGGACTTGAAAACTTTGGTGATCAAGAATTTCTGCCCGAGGAACGAGATTGAGAAGGTAGAGAGGGAATTTCTGGGTTTGAAGGCCGGGAGCATGACGCACCGGCAGAACACAACCCGATTCAATGAACTGGCACGTCTGGTGCCACATCTTTTTACGACAGAGGAGAGAAAAATTTTGTGCTACATTCAAGGGTTGCCGGACCAGGTCTGCACCTATGTTAAGGCAAACGCCCCTACTACCTATGATTCGGTAGTAGACCTGAGTGGCGTAGTATTTGATGATCTGGCACTGAATGTCGCCGCCATCGAGGAACCAAAGAAGAGACCGAGCTTCTCAAACAAGCGAACTGGTGGGAAAATGTTTGGGGCTCGTGATAAAAGGGCTCGGGTGGATGAGCCGACTGTTTGTAAGAAGTGTGGAAAGGAGCATGTAGGTGAATGTAGACTGGGATCTAACTTGTGCTTTAAGTATGGCAAGACCGGGCACTACTCCCGTGAGTGCACACAACACTACAAGTGCTATAACTGTGGGGATGCCGGTCATCTGAGCCGGGAATGCACCAAACCAAGAATGGGTGAAGCCGGGAAAGGGAAAGGCCTGGAGAAGAGGGAAGAGAGGCCCCGAGCAAAGACTCGTGCGTACGCGCTGACGCAAGACCAGGCCAGAATGGACCCCGACGTGGCGTCAGGTACGTTCGTCCTTGACAACACTGTTGTTTCTGTGTTATTTGATTCGGGTGCCAGTAAGAGTTTTATGTCTGCGACTTTTTGTAAGAGAGTGAAGTACGCTGTCAGTATACTAGAAAGGGCCTTTAGCGTAGAAACCGCTGAAGGTAGGACTGCGAGAGTAACTGAGGTAGTTGATAACTCCACGATAAAAATAGAAGGTCATGAGTTCCCTGTCAGATTGTTTGTTATGGTTTTGGGAGGGTTCGATGTCGTGTTAGGTATGGATTGGCTAACTGCCAATGAAGCGCAAATTATATGCAAACGAAAGATAATCCGACTCAAGGCTCCGGATGGTAGCAAAGTCTAGGTTCTTGGAGATCGGGACGCCCCGATGCCAAACGTCATCTCGATGATTAAGGCAACAAATTACTTGAGGCGCGGATGCGAGGCTTATCTGGTATACGTGATTGACAAGTGTAAGGAAGTGAAGGAACTAGACGATGTACCCGTGGTACGCGAGTACCCGGAGGTGTTTCCAGAGGATTTGCCTGGGATACCACCCGACAGAGAGATTGAATTTCGAATCGACTTAGTACCAGATGCCCAGCCCGTGGCTAAGGCTCCATATCGACTAGCACCAATGGAAATGAAGGAACTTATGGTCCAAATAGAGGAGTTACTTGAGAAAGGATTTATCCAACCGAGCATCTCGCCGTGGGGTGCTCCGGTGTTGTTTTTGAGGAAGAAAGACGGTTCGATGAGAATGTGTATTGATTATCGCGAGTTGAACAAGCGTACCGTAAAGAACAAGTACCCGTTACCAAGGATCGACGACCTGTTCGATCAATTGCAAGGCGCAAGTTGGTTCTCGAAAATCGACCTTCGGTCCGGGTATCATCAGTTGAAGGTGAGGGAAGAAGACATACCGAAAACTGCATTTTGCACGTGTTATGGACATTTCGAGTTCCGAGTGATGTCTTTTGGATTGACGAACGCCCCTGCAGCGTTCATGGATTTGATGAATAGAGTTTGTCGACCAATGCTGGATCGATCGGTGATCGTGTTCATCGATGATATCCTCATCTACTCCAAGAATGAGGGTGATCACGCGTGTCACTTGAAGGAGGTATTGGAAGCTCTGAAGAAGGAAAAGTTGTATGCTAAGTTCTCCAAATGCACGTTCTGGCTTAGGGAAGTCCAATTCCTAGGTCACGTCATTAACCCAAACGGCATTATGGTTGACCCAGCAAAGATAGTAACGGTAAGGGAATGGAATGTTCCTAAGACGCCAACTGAAATCCGCAGTTTCTTGGGATTGGCAGGCTACTATCGGAGATTCATCCAAGATTTCTTGAAAATAGCTTCGCCGTTGACAAAGTTGACTTGGAAGGAGGTAAAGTACGAATGGGGTTCGACCCAGGATGAGGCGTTTAAGAAATTGAAGGAAAAGCTAACTCAAGCTCCAGTCTTTGCCCTTCCCGAGGGCAATGAAGACTTAGTGGTATACTCTGACGCTTCGGGTCTGGGATTGGGATGCGTATTGATGCAACACGGGAGAGTGATCGCGTACGCGTCACGACAGTTGAAGGTTCATGAAGCTAATTATCCGACTCATGATTTGGAACTTGCTGCTGTCATATTTGCATTGAAAATCTGTAGGCACTACCTTTACGGGGTAAAGTCTACTATTTACTCTGACCACAAAAGTTTGAAGTACTTCTTCGAACAAAGAGAGCTTAATATGAGACAGAGACAATGGTTAGAACTCCTAAAAGATTATGACTGTGAAATCATATACCACCCTGGAAAGGCAAACGTGGTGGCTGACGCTCTAAGCCGAAAGGATGTGCCTACTCCTATTAGAGTGAAAGCTTGTCAGTTGGTTGTAACATCGGATGTGATGAGAGAAATTGAAAAGGCTCAAGATGATGCGCTTAAGGAGGAAAACATGAAGAAGGAAAGGATGGTTGGCCAACAGGACAAGTTGGAATCCCTTGGTGTTAGGACACGTTTTGGACGGATATGGGTACCTATGGGTGGCGAACTTAGGACCAAAATCTTGGATGAGGCTCATAAGTCTCGTTACTCTATCCATCCCGGTACCAATAAGATGTACCAAGATCTGAGGAAGGAATACTGGTGGCCCGGAATGAAACATGAAGTGACAAAGTATGTAAGCAAGTGCTTGACTTGCTCACAAGTAAAGGCCGAGCACCAGAAACCGTATGGAAAGATTCAACCGCTTGATATACCAGAATGGAAGTGGGAACACATTACCATGGACTTCATAACCAAGCTACCTCGCACAGCTAAAGGTTATGACACCATCTAGGTAATTGTGGACTGATTAACAAAGAGTGCTCATTTCCTACCTATTCGCGAGACGTTCTTGTCGGAAAGGTTAGCGGAAGTATTTATTAACGAAGTAGTAGCACGGCATGGGATGCCTTTGACGATAGTATCCGACCGGGACACACGATTCACATCGAGGTTCTGGAAAAAATTTCACGAGGCGATGGGCACGAGACTTAATATCAGTACGGCATACCACCCGCAAACGGATGGTCAGTCCGAAAGGACCATTCAAACATTGGAGGATATGCTTCGTGCTTGTATTATCGATTCTGGCGGTAGTTGGGACAGTCATCTGCCATTAGCCGAATTCTCTTACAACAATAGTTATCACACGACGATAGGGGAGAAGATGCAGAACCCCGGTTTGTTGGGGCGAGATTGGACAGAAGGAATTAGGGAGTCTATAAGTAATAAGGGAAACGCCGGAAAGGTTTGATCAAGTCAAAGCACGAATGAAGGCCGCACAAGATCGTCAAAAATCCTACGCGGATAAACGGTGAAGGCCTATTGAGTTTGATGTTGGGGACAGAGTAATGTTGAAAGTGTCACCCTGGAAGGGAATCATGTGATTCAGGAAGAGAGGAAAGTTAAGTCCGAGGTTTGTCGGACCGTTCAGGATAACGGCACGGGTTGGTGAAGTCGCTTATCGGTTAGAGTTGCCTGATGAGTGAAGTGGAATTCATCCTACATTCCATGTATCACACTTGCGAAAGTGTTTGGCGGACGAGTCGGCTCACGTACAACTTACTGACATCGAGGTAGACAATAGCCTTAACTACATCGAAGAACCCGTGGCCATCCTAGATCGAAAGGAGAGACGTTTACGTAACAAAGTTATCCAATTGGTTAAAGTCCAATGGAAACATCGAAAGAGATCGGAAGCACCTGGGAAACGGAGACAGAAATGAGGGAGTCGTACCCTCAACAATTTGACTTAGGATAGGTTTCGGGGACGAAACCTATTGTAAGGGGGGTAGACTTGTAACATCCCAAGAATAATAAAAAACGAATAAATATAGCGTAACCGGTGATTTAGTCGGAATATTTAAAAGGGAGCGGGCTTGGGCTCGGCTTCATTTGGCCGAGGGAAGCCCAGGTAAATAAGAGGCAGGGCAGCCCTCTTCTCTGCTCATTCCCCACTCACGCAACTTCTAGAGAGAGAAAGGAGAGCTCGGGTCTAGAGAGAGAAAGTTGACGGATCATCCCAGAATTGAGGGAGCACGTTACTGCTAAGCTCGTGAGAAGAACCTCCGGATCAGAATCTCGATACAGGTAATGATCTTGCCTAAATCTGAGTTTTTGTTCATTTTTGGGATTTTCGAGTTTTGGCTAAAAAGGTAACGATTTTGCGGATGGAACTTGAGTATAGCATCTAGAATGAAAACCGAACGTTTTGATCTAAGAAAAATTGAGATACTGACTCGATCAGACTCGCATGCAAAAACTTCAGATTTTTTGGAACACGATCTGTGCAGGCCCATCGAAACTACTAGTTTCGATATGTGCAGGTCCATTGAAACTATTAGTTTCGATATGTGTAGACCACATCGAAACTACTACCTAGTTTCGATATGTGCAGACCCATCGAAACTACATAGTTTCGATATGTGTAGACCCCATCGAAACTACTACCTAGTTTCGATATGAGCAGACCCATCGAAACTATCAAGTTTCGACATAAACAACCTATCGAAACTATCAAGTTTCGATATAAGCAAATTTATTGAAACTACTAGGTTTAATCATAGGGATGTCAAGTGTCATCTAGGAGCACTACCTTACAAGTATGGCTTTATTATAACAGATCGTGAGTGACATTAGTGACGCTCTGTAGCCAGCTAAGAGTATTTCAGAAACTGCTTATCGGGTGAGTTCTAGAGCCCTCTTTTAAATGTTTTGTTAATGTTTTTGGGCTGGTGTGCATACTTACGAAATGATGTTTAATGAAATGATGTTTAACGAAATGATGTTTTAACGAAACGATGTTTACGAAAGGAAAGGTTTTGAAGTGTTTTTGCCAAAAAGGGTTACGAATGCTTTATGAACGGTCTAAATGAGGAAATGTTTAATGAGAAGAGAAAGAGGTAAAGGTTTTAAAGAAGTCATTACAAATCTAATCTGTCGAATGAATGGAATTGACGAATGAAGTCTGGGAATGAGATTCCCAGCCTTGTGGTAGATTATGGACAGCGAGCCATAGTTGCCACAAGAACAACAGGGGCAGTGTCTCTGTGGCATGTCAATGGTTATGATGTTGTACAACTGGTAAGGGAGTAACGACGGTTACTCAGGGGTTAACGTGACCCTATGTAAGGTTAAATTATGATCCGACGGTGTCATGGCCGTGAGCCATGGCCGTTGATGGAAGTTGTCGGTTTATGGACATGAGAGCCATAAGGGCAACTGAATGGGTATTGTCAGTCCTCGCGCAGTTAGCATTGGGGGAAATACCAAAAGGGAATTGACGGAATGTATGGTATTGGAGGTCTTCGTGCAGTTAAGCCTTAAGGGCAATACCATACTAAATGACGGAACGAAGGGTAACACATATTTAGATAATAATGTATGACTTAAATGAATGTTAAAAGTTTTAATGAACGATCCGTTTAACGGTGTTTATGATTATGATGTTGATGATGATATGGGTACGAAACCTTTTTAAAGATGTTAGATCATTACATGCTTTTGTGAAAGGTTTTACTAAATGAATGATACTTTTTTGGCAAATGTTGATGTTAAAGTTTTTATGAAATGCTAGAACTCACCAGCGTAGCTGACTTTTTAGTGTGCACATTCAGGTTAAGGCAGGTATGGACGATGGACGGTGATGCTTGGCAAGCGAGAAGAGTTACCCGGTCGATCATGAAGACTGGCATCCCGTTATGAGTTGTTTATGTTAAGTTTATGTATTTGACAATGTACGCTTCCGCATGTATGAACAAGTTTTTAGTTATGTTGAATGAATGATTCCGCTCCGTTATTTGATATTCATGTTTAAGAACTATTTGTGAATGAGTAAATCCAACGAATGAGGCCTCCCGGGTTTGGGGCCTTACATAAGGTCATTGTAAGATTATATGATGCAATGAATCTTATTGATTTTTCTAAGAAAGATCAAAGAACTCTAAAAAAGAATGAGATAATGTTCACAAAAGAATGGAGAGAGCAAGGAATACAGTATAAGAGAGCGTTGGAGATTTGTCACAGATATGGAGTACATGCAGGAAGCAAGCTACCAGAGAATTGGAAGAGCTCATCATAAAGACTGAAGACAGAAGATCAAGCCATTGTCAAGGGGGAGTCTGTTAGGACATAGATGTATGACAAGAGCTTGTAATAGTTTAGATCTTTATGTCTTTATGTTTTTGTAAATGTTTATTTTTGTATAAATGTTGTGTAAGTTATGCTAGAGGCGAACTTAATAAGTTCGCTTAGTCTTAGTAGAGGGAACTTACTAAGTTCGCCTATAGCAGAATCAGGTCTATAAATAGAGTTTACATGTTCAGTTTTTGTAATGCTTTTGAATGTTCATATTATAGTTCTGTAAACTCTATGATTGCATGGAATAGAAGAGAAGTTTATTTACACTGTGATTGTTACTGTTTCTATTGTCATCTTGTGTACACATTCATTGATACGGTTGGATTCCACACTCCGGGTCATTGATACCTCACGTCTTGAGTTCGATCTATAGGAGAGTCATGTGGACCTACATGAAGTTTTTAGGGGCTTGGAAGTTCATGGATGGTCAAGCATTGAGCCTTCAGGGTTCCAATTCTTCTTATGTGCTGGATCATCCTTTATCATCAACCACATTCAAGAAATCCTACTCCTCAACTCAGACTTCCTTCCTAAATTATTTGAACTCAGGTCACATATCTGCAATATCAACTCAGTAAAAAGTCAAGAGATGATCCAAATTGTCAAAAACCATCTGGAAAATGAGGGAATAACTGCAATGGATGACTCTGACTCAGAATTGTCCCTTCCCTCTTCTCCAACTGTTATCCTGAACACCGAAGAAGAATCTAGAAGAAGGGAGAAACAGAAGGTCATGGCAGATGGAAAAGAAGTAACTGGAGAGGAATGGAAATTGGGTGAAAATGAAGAAGTCCCTCCTCCTTTGATTAGTCCTCAAATTGCCAATGAAGCAGAAGCTGAGGTCTCAACAGTATCCCCCACATCTGTTGTTGAGATCAATGAAGCTGAAGTAGAGGCATTGAACAAAAACAAAGGAAATGGAATTATGACTGAGGAAGAAGAAGAGAAGAAAGAAAAGGAGAAAAGAAGAAGAGGAGCAGATGGATGAGCTTAAAAAGGCTTAAGAAAGAAAGGCTGCCATGCTCCTCCAAGAACAGCAAATCCAGTTGCATGCTAGGCAACTGGATAGATCAAAAGTCAAAGTTCCTACAACTTCACAAATAAAAGAAGATGAAGCCTTAGCTCTCCAGCTACAGGAAAAATTAAATAGAAGATAAAGAGAGAGAGAGAGAAAGGAAGAGAAGATGTTGTCACACCTAAACTGACGGCAGATTATACGTCGGGGCGGACGCGGGTGTTCAAAAGCATAAGGTTGACTAATAAAGTTTCAGTATTTCATTAATGGAATTTATAGGTTCAAACATAACAAGGAAAACATATTGTTCAACAATAATAATGAAACATAAGATTAAATTGATAGTCTTTCTAGGTCTAAGCATCCTACGTGTTCTCAAGATAAGCATCAAACTTGAGCACGTGAAACATGTTAAGTAAACTGTCAACTGAAAATAGTTGGTGAGATACAAAGGTTTTGATACCGTTCAACAAAGTCTTTAAAAGTTTTACAATCACTATGTTATTGCATCTAAGTATAAATGTGAGAACAAGCAAGTTAAACATTGTGCACTTTAAACCTCCAACCAAGTTTAGGCATAACCCGAGGGTTACCCTTAAAGTTTAAAGTTTAAATCCCAGTAAAATTCACCATGGTCTCCCCCCGAAGGGTCAATCAATCTAGATGGATTGGTCAAATGCAATAGATCTATTATTGTCACTGTAGGCTCGGCCAAAGTTAATGAACATGCTAGTATTAAGTTTAATTTAAGCATGCAAGTCTTCAAGCATATAACACATAGAAAGCATATAAGCATAGTTACGTTTGAATTGTATAAGTCTAAAAAGTTTGAACATGTTCCACCCCAAAGTTTATAAATCAAAACAAAACAAAAAGGGGTTAAGTATACTCACCTTAGGAAGGATGCAAGGGTGACCGACAAAGAATGAGTGTAGTAAAGCTTCGAGGAAAGATATCCTAGATGATAAGTTTAAAGTTTAAGGATTTGATCAAAAAAGTCTATGACATAAATTTAGGATTTCAAGAGTTTCTGGGTTTCATATGAGAGCGGGTATGATTGTGTAATAAAGTTTAGATTTATAACAAGTCTTTAGAAGCATTATTATAAAGTTTATTAAGTTTGAAAAGTAATAGTTTTTCAAGTTTTATAAAAGTAACACAAAGAATAACAAGGATAATAAATAATTATCTATAAGGATTCAATAATTATTTAAGATAAAATAATAGTTTTATCTACAAGATTCATAATTATCATTAAAGATTAAATAGTACTTATCAAATGAATAAATAATTACTAAGTATGAATAATAATTATTTAGAAATGTTGTTTTTAAAAATAAATACTTTATCTACTTAAAATGGTTAATTAAAATTATTTAAAGTGCTTTTACTTTCTAAAATATGACTAATAATTATTTAGAAGGTCTTTAAGACTTTAAATAAATTATGATTTTTTTTGTTTATAAAATGGTTTCTTGTTATTCACGATTGCATAAGTAAAAATAAGTTTATGTTTTACTTATAAGTGTCTTAAAGTTTTTTTTTCTTTTTATAAAGTTTTTAAGTTTACAAGTATTCTAATTTCTTTTTATAAATAAATAAAAATGTATTTATTTTCTTGTTTTAATTAAATAAATACTTAATCTTTAAGTTTTAAATCAATTTGAGTTCTATAAATCTTACAAGTTTGAAAGTTCCTGATTTTCAAACTTAAAAATATAAATTATAAATTTTCTGATTTTATAAAATCTACATAAGTTTTCTGTTTAATTAAAGTTTATAAAACAAATCAAAGTTTAAAGTATAATAAATTATTTATTATAGGAATTAATAAAGTTTTTTGATAAAGTTTTCTGATTTTATAAAATAATTCTAGATTATTTTATAAGTTTTATAAAAGCTTAGATTGTTTTTATAGTTTCTAGTTTTTTTAATATTACAAGTAAAAGAAGTTTTAATTAATTAAAATATATCCTGAAAATAAAAGTATAAATTTATTTCAATCTTAAGTTTATAAAAGCATGACACACTTTATAAAAATAAAAGGAATCTTTAAAACTAATTAAAAATGCATAAAAAAAATAAGTGACCAAAACTCATGCCGTCTGGATTCGAACCCGGGCCGCCTAAGTCCACACACACGCGCACAAACCACCCGGCTACGGGCCGCGCTGGTGGTTTATCTGGAAAAGAAAATTAATAAACACAATCCCAAACCAGCTCCCAATCCCGTATGAACCCTAGAATTTCAATCCCTAAATACGTATCGAAATCACCTCTGTCATTGTAAATTGACCGAGGGCTTTCGATCCTTGGGCATAAACGAGGCTTTTGGCCATAAAGATCACCTGAAACGAAGTCGAATTGAGAGAGAACGGGTTCTGGGTTCTAAGCCGGCAGTCGCGAGTTTCAAACGGCAATGCAGGTTCGATTATCATGAATTGAGAGTTTAGAGAGCTTGGGTGTGGTGTCGTCTATTAGTTCATACCCGTATTTATAATCAATTTGGTATTTAATGCTCAATCAGTTAGGGGGTTTACGGTGAATTAAATCCGAATTCGAACCCACACGTTGATACCGTTGGAATCGAGCATTGATTTACCTCGGGTGATGGTCGCAGGCGCGAAGGGATGCCCGAGGTTCGATAAATCTAGCCAGAAACGCGTTTTTGTTTAAAGAGGGACAAAAAACGGGTGTCGCGAGGGTCGAACTCGTGACTCGTTTGGGCTTCCAGTGGTTTGGGTTTATTGCATAATGGTCCCTCAAGTTCCAAGCTTTATCATTTTATGCTAATACTTCAATATTTAGTGTTAAATTAAGTTTCAAGAATGGCAGATTAGCCCCTGGACTTTATAATATGTTTTATTTTATAAAATCAAATAAGTTTAAAACCTTTCTAAGTTTGAAATAATTTATAGGTTTATTATTTTATAGTTTTAAGTATTTAAAGGTTTAATATTTATTTTATTTACACAATAATGATTATAATTTATAAAGTTTTAAGGTTTTATCCTATTTTGCAGGAAGAATATATACATATATATGTATATATATATACTAAATAATGACCCCCATTTGTCTTATATTTATTATCCTTAGGATGAGAATAATATGTGCAAAGATTTTTGAGATGATACGTTCATTGAAAATAGATAGGTTACAACTGATAACAGGAATTGGTATATCGGAAAAACCCTGGATATTAAAGTCTCCTCTACTTTAGGAAATTTCATCTCGAAATTTTAAGAGGAGGGTCCAGAAAAAAGGTGCGGATACTTGACTTTCATTTGGTCTTCACGTTCCCAAGTAAACTCGGGGCTACGTTTAGATTTCCAACGAACTTTGACGATAGGAATACGACTACGCTTAAGTTGCTTGATTTCATGATCCATGATTTCCATGGGTTTCCCTACAAAGTGCACAGTTTCATCAATGCGTACTTCATCGAGAGGTATGTGGAGGTTCTCATCAGCAAGACACTTCTTGAGGTTAGAGACGTGGAAAGTTGGATGAATATTGCTAAGATTTTCGGGTAGTTCAAATTTGTAGTTCACCTTTCCGATCCTTTCGAGAATTTTAAAAGCGCCCATGAAACGAGGTGCTAGTTTCCGTTTCTTTCCAAAACGAACTACTCCTTTCCAAGGTGATACCTTGAGAAGTACGAGATCACCGACTTGAAATTATAATGGCTTTTGTCGCTTGTCGGCGTAGTTCTTTTTTCGACTTCTAGCTGCCAGAAGATTATCACGGATACGGAGGATTTTATCAGATGTTTCTTGAATGAGTTCGGGTCCGGTGATTTGTGATTCACCAATCTCGTTCCAACAAACAGGAGAACGACACTTACGACCATAAAGAGCTTCAAAAGGTGCCATGTTTATACTAGTATGATAACTATTGTTGTACGACAACTCAATCAAGCGTAGGTGTGAATCCCAGTTACCACCGAAGTCAATAACGCATGTCCTCTAAAGTTTGAATGGTTCTCTCGGATTGACCATCGGTTTAAGGATGGTAAGCTGTGTTGAGATTCAATTGAGTACCAAGAGCGGGCTGTAAAGATTGCCAGAAACGAGAAGTGAAACGACCGCCACGATCAGAGATGATGTTGAGAGGCACTCCGTGACGACTAACTGTTTCATTTATGTAAATCCGAGCCAATTTCTCGACTTCGTAGTCCTCACGGATAGGCAAGAAATGTGCAGATTTAGTTAGTCGGTCCATGATTACCTAGATGCTATCATGTCCATGAGTAGCACGGGGTAGCTTTGTAATGAAGTCCATTGCTATACACTCCCATTTCCATACAGGAATCTCTGGTTGCTCTAGAAAGCCAGATGGACGTTGGTGCTCGGCTTTGACTTTGGAGCAAGTGAGGCACTTTGCTACGTACAAGGCAATGTCCTTTTTCATGGCGGGCCACCAATATTGGTGACGAAGATCCTTGTGCATTTTTTCTGCACCAGGATGAACCGAATAGCGAGTTTTTTGAGCTTCGTTTAAAATGACAGTACGAATATCATCACGATCAGGAATCCAGATACAGTTCAGGAAGTAGAGTAAGCCATTGGGCTTAGTCTCCAATTGGAGTTCAGCTCCGCATGCCATTTCCTTGTACATATTCCCCTCGGTGACTGAAAGGTGTAGGCTTCGAGGATGTGGATTTGGAGGTCGTTTTGAACTCATACACAATGTAACATGGTGTGTTCCTTTCAAATCAAGGCATCGACTACAACATTCGCTTTTCCAGGATGATAACGAATGTCGCAGTCGTAGTCGTTAACTAACTCTACCCAACGACGTTGCCTCATGTTGAGTTCTTTCTGATTGAAAATGTGTTGAAGGCTTTTGTGGTTTGTGAAAACCACACTTTGTGCCGTAGAGGTAGTGTCGCCAGATTTTGAGAGCAAAGACAATCGCACCCAATTCGAGATCGTGCATTGTGTAGTTCTTTTCATGAATTTTGAGTTGTCTCGACGCATAAGCGATAACCTTGCCTCATTGCATAAGAACACAACTGAGACGTTGGTTAGATGCATCACAATATACCACGAAGTAATCGTTACCCTCAGGAAGGGTCAAGATTGGAGCGTCACAAAGCTTATGTTTAAGAGTTTGAAAAACCTCTTCTTGTTTTGGTCCCCACTCGTAAGGCTTGCCTTTATGAGTTAAGGCTGTAAGGGGCACCGCAACTTTGGAGAAGTTGGAAATGAAACGTCGGTAATAACCAACTAAACCAAGGAATGAACGGACTTCTGTAGGAGTCTTTGGCGCTTTCCAGATTTTCACTGCTTCGATCTTTGTGGGATCTACATGAATTCCCTTCTCGTTGACTATATGACCTAAGAATTCGAATTCGTTTAGCCAGAATTCACACTTGGAAAATTTGGCAAATAATTTCTCCTTCTTTAAGAGGTCTAACACCAATCGTTTATGTTCCTCATGATCCATTTTAGTTTTAGAATAGATCAAGATATCATCAATAAAGACGATTACGAATTTGTCCAGGTATGGTCTACACACACGATTCATTAAGTCCATGAATACCGCGGGTGCATTAGTTAGGCCGAAAGGCATAACCATAAACTCGTAGTGATCATATCTCGTACGAAAGGTTGTCTTAGGAATATCCTCCTCGAGGACACGAAGTTGATGGTAGCCAGAACGGAGATCGATTTTGGAAAAATACGAAGAACCTTGAAGTTGAGCAAAAAGGTCGCCAATTCTTGGTAATGGATAACGGTTCTTGACGGTAAGCTTATTGAGTTCACGATAATCAATACACATGCGAAAGGATACGTCCTTCTTTTTTAAGAATAAAACGGGTGCTCCCCAAGGGGAGACGCTAGGATGAATGAAACCTTTTTTCAGAAAGCTCTTGAAGCTGGCTTGCTAATTCTTGCATCTCCGAAGGTGCAAGACGGTAAGGTGATTTTGTTGTGATTTTGCTACAGGGTTTGCTCCTGGAATGAGGTCGATTCTGAATTCAACCTGGCGTACGTGAGGAAGGCCTGGCAGATCTTTGGGAAATACCTCGGGAAAGTCACGAATGTCAGGGATGTCTTGAATACTCTTTCCCTTTTCCTTCTTTTCCATGACGTTAGCTAGGAATGCCACGTAATTCTTCAGTAGGTACTTACGAGACGTGGTACAAGACATGAGTTAGAGACTGCTAGATGATTTTTCACCATAGATTTGTAAAGTGCTTCCAGATGATAGGGGAATACGGATACATTTTTCAAAACACACAATTTCTGGGTGATGTTCGGCTAACCAATCCATGCCCACTATTACGTCGAAACTTCCAAGACGCATCGGGATAAGGTTAATTGGAAAGTTGTGATCGTTAAGGTTAAGAACGCAGTCACGAATAACAGAGTCAATAGTTACAGGATTTCCATCAGCTACTTCTACCGTAATAGATTGTTCTAATTTAGAGCGGTTTTTAGCAAGTAGTAATTCAAATTCCAAAGAGATGAAACTCTTATCGGCACCGGTATCAAATAAAACGGAAGCATATTCTTGATTTACTAGAAACGTACCGTTGACCACCTCTGCGTTGGCCTGAGCTTCGATAGCATTGATGTTAAAGGCACGTCTTTAGAAGCATTATTATAAAGTTTATTAAGTTTGAAAAGTAATAGTTTTTCAAGTTTTATAAAAGTAACACAAAGAATAACAAGGATAATAAATAATTATCTATAAGGATTCAATAATTATTTAAGATAAAATAATAGTTTTATCTACAAGATTTATAATTGTCATTAAAGATTAAATAGTACTTATCAAATGAATAAATAATTACTAAGTATGAATAATAATTATTTAGAAATATTGTTTTTAAAAATAAATACTTTATCTAGTTAAAATGATTAATTAAAATTATTTAAAGTGCTTTTAATTTCTAAAATATGACTAATAATTATTTAGAAGGTCTTTAAGACTTTAAATAAATTGTGATTTTTTTTGTTTATAAAATGGTTTCTTGTTATTCACGATTGCATAAGTAAAAATAAGTTTATGTTTTACTTACAAGTGTCTTAAAGTTTTTTATTTCTTTTTATAAAGTTTTTAAGTTTACAAGTATTCTAATTTCTTTTTATAAATAAATAAAAATGTATTTATTCTCTTGTTTTAATTAAATAAATACTTAATCTTTAAGTTTTAAATCAATTTGAGTTCTACAAATCTTACAAGTTTGAAAGTTCCTGAATTTCAAACTTAAAAATATAAATTATAAATTTTCTGATTTTATAAAATCTACATAAGTTTTCTGTTTAATTAAAGTTTGTAAAATAAATCAAAGTTTAAAGTATAATAAATTATTTATTATAGGAATTAAATAGTAAATAAAGTTTTCTGATTTTATAAAATAATTCCAGATTATTTTATAAGTTTTATAAAAGTTTAGAATATTTATATAGTTTCTAGTTTTTTAATATTACAAGTAAAAGAAGTTTTAATTAATTAAAATATATCCTGGAAATAAAAGTATAAATTTATTTCAGTCTTAAGTTTATAAAAGCATGACAGACTTTATAAAAATAAAAGGAATCTTTAAAACTAATTAAAATGCATAAAAAAAATAAAAGACCAAAACTCAGGCAGGCCGAATTCGAACCCGGGCCGCCTAAGTCCACACACACGCGCACAAATCACCCGGCTACGGGCCTCGCTCGCGGTTTATCCGGAAAAGAAAATAAACACAATCTCAAACCAGCCCCCAATAGAATTTCAATCCCTAAATACGTATCGAAATCACCTCTGTCATTGTAAATTGACAGAGGGCTTTCGATCCTTGGGCATAAACGAGGCTTTTGGCCATAAAGATCACCTGAAACGAAGTCGAATTGAGAGAGAACGGGTTCTGGGTTCTAAGCCGACAGTCGCGAGCTTCAAACGGCAATGCAGGTTCGATTATCATGAATTGAGAGTTTAGAGAGCTTGGGTGTGGTGTCGTCTATTAGTTCATACCCATATTTATAATCAATTTGGTATTTAATGCTCAATCGGTTAGGGGGTTTACGGATGAGGGAATTACTTTTCGAACTCGCGACTGGTTTAGGCTTCCAGGGGTTTGGGTTTATTGCATAATGGTCCCTCAAGTTTCAAGCTTTATCATTTTATGCTAATACTTGAGTCTTTAGTGTTAAATTAAATTTCAAGAATGGCAGATTAGCCCCTGGACTTTATAATATGTTTTATTTTATAAAATCAAATCAGTTTTATACCTTTCTAAGTTTTAAATAATTTATAGGTTTATTATTTTATAAGTTTAAGTATTTAAAGGTTTAATATTTATTTTATTTACACAATAATAATTATAATTTATAAAGTTTTAAGGTTTTATCCTATTTTGTAGGAAGAATATATACATATATATATATACTAAATGATGACCCCCATTTGTCTTATATTTATTATCCTAAGGATGAGAATAATATGTGCAAAGGTTTTTGAGATGATACGTTCATTGAAAATAGATAGGTTACAACTGATAATAGGAATTGGTACATCGAAAAAACTCTGGATATTACAGATGGCAAGTTCAGAATCACTGATTCTGAACTTGCAAAAGAAATGAGAGAGGAGTGGACTGAGGCTCTAATTTCTCAAGGTGATGATGCAGACTACCTTGAAAAATTATCAAATAAAGAAATATACAGAGCCTTCATGGGATAACAAGGTCAATTGGCAAACAAGAAAAGGGATGAGGAAGAAGAAAAAGCCAAACTAAAAGCCATAAAAGCCATTGCCTTCAACATCAGAACCCATGAAGAAAGGAAGGTCATGATGGACTTCCTAAAGGCTAGAGGTGAGAGTGGAAAGAGGCTGGGTCCCATGAGTTTCATGAACCTGCAAGCCCTCTATGTCAAAGTAAAGAAGGAAGAGGAAGAGAGACTAGGGAAGATAGGCTCAAAACGAAGGGTAGACACTCAAACAAAAGATAGAAAACCAAAGAAACCCAAGCCTACTCCCTCATTCTCTCCTCCCTCTGTCCAACAACCTTCCACTCTCCCTCCTTGACCTCCCTCCTCTCCACCCAAAGAGTCCAAATTCTCTCATCAACAGCCTCCCAAGAAGAAAACTAAACCTACTACTACACCTGAAGACTCAAAAGAAATTATAGTATGGTTCTATAGCAATCAAGACCTGTGGTTTGATGTTTTAAGGGGGAGGTCAGAAGTGAAAAGATCAGTATACAAATCTGTTGATGAGGTGATGCAGCTTCCAGATTCTGATCTTTAAAGAATATTGGAGCTGGGTGAAGCTCATGAGCCTGAGAATGAAAGTGGGAGGCATCTGTTGCTAGTGATCAAACATCACTTCAACCCTAGCAAAGATGTTGTTATTGACGCTAAACCTCTCCAATCCCATTTTCCATTCGTTAGTTGGTACAACGCTGTGAAGGATGAATACACTATGATAGATGTCAGAGGACAGAAGATGAGATGTTGAAACAAGGCCATCTTCAGCATGCCAAGCAAGGACATCAAGTCTCTATCTGAACTTCCTCTTGACAATCCAAGCAAGGACCCCAGAGGCTATGAGACAGCAAGGATTGTTGCTCACATGCAAAAGATTCAGCAACAAAGGCAGTAAGAGAGTTTTGGTAGCATCAGTCTAGGGGGAGTTTGTAGAGTTAAAGACTGATGGCTACAAAATTCTCTAAGTACATTTGCAGCGGACTCCACAATTTTGCTTTTGACTTACAAGTTGCTGCGGATAAGGCAAGTGTTGCGGATAGCTACATTCTCCTGCTGATGAACAACTATGATGCGGATAGCCTTATCTGCTGAAGTCCAAAGTTGATGTTGATATGCTTCTTAACAGCATCAAACATTTGATGCTACTGATAGGCAAATCATCAGTAGCTTTAACTTTGCTACTGACACCTCTGCTGCAACATTGACACATCTATCAGCAGAAGGAATGTTATTGGTGCAGATGATTAAAGACAAAGCTACTACTTCTGAAGTGTCCTGCAAAGATTCCTAAGAAGTCTTTTGACCTGATTATTATCGTTTGCTGCAGCTTGTCTTTTAGTTGTGTACCAATAGTAGTGTAACTGTCAAAGATCAACGGCTTGTGTTTGATCTTATCCTTAGAATCAAGGGTTTGTCTTGATTCTAAGTTCCTTTATATGTATTGTATCTTCCATTTGTGCAAGTGTGTGCTTCCTTAGAGTTTTCTCTGTAACTTGTAAACTTTGAAGATTAATACAATTTGCATTTATCAGTATTATCATTGTTTCTTGTTTACATTGCACAATTGTTATTGTTTCCACCAATCTCAACTAGAACAGAACCATCTTTTAAACACCGATCCTACACTCTGATAAAAGGAACACACTTGAGGGGGTGATGGGTTTGGTGATGACATCATGTTTGTCAACAACAGGAAGGTGGGTCTTGGGTGTGGAAAAAACTTCCACAGTGAAGGCGGAATGGGCAAACGGTTTTGTGGTTTTGGATTTTACCTCCATCTTTTGTGTAGTGTGGACATATGGAGTTACAAAAGATGTGGAAATGATAGTGTAGAGAAAGATAATATTTGGCATAAAAGTAATAACTTACAATGAGAAATATATAGGAGAAAATACAATAGGGAAATCCCAAAATACAAGGACATTATAACACTTTTACATATTTAAAAACCATCAAATTTAAGTCAATCTTTATCTCTAATACCCCCCCCCCCCCCGCAAGAGAATGGGTGGTGGCCGAACACGAAGCTGTTCTTGAAAAACTGCAAATAAAGGTTTTGAAAGCGGTTTGGTGAAGATATCCACCACCTGAAGCTTGGTAGGCACAAATTTCATGTGTAGTTTGCCTGAAGAAACTAGCTCACAAACAAAGTGATAATCAATATCAATGTGCTTAGCACGCTTATGAGCCACGGGATTATGACTAAGGAAAACCGCACTGAGATTATCACAAAGGAGAGCAGGTGTACCCATGGGAAGAACTTTGAGATCACAAAGCAAGTGTGTAATCTAAATTATCTCTAAAGCGGTATTGGCCATGGCACGATATTCCGATTCACAACTTGACCGTGAGATGGTTGGTTGTTTCTTAGCGCTCCATGAAACAAGATTACCACCAAGAAAAATTGAATAACCATCTGTGGACCGTCGTGTTTCGATACAACGAGCCCAATCTGCCTCAGAATACCCAAAGATGGAATTTGTATGCGGCCCGGTACAGATTAACCCATGCGAAAAGTACCCTTGACATACCCTAAGATCCGTTTTACCCACTGAAAATGGGTAGTAGTGGGAGCATGTAGAAATTGACTAGCTTGATTAACCGCATACGATAGATCCGGTCGAGTAATAGTTAAATATTATAGTGCATCAACTAGAGAACGGTAATAAGTTGGATCAAAAAAGGCTTCACCGGTGGAGGTGAAGATGTCGTTAGTGCTCAGCGGTGTTGCAGCGGGTTTGGAGTCAAGCAAACCAGAATGTTTGAGAACATTAGATGCGTATCTAGCTTGACTAAGAAATAACCCATTAGGAGTATACGATACTTCCAACCCGAGAAAATAGGTGAGATCTCCAAGGTCCTTTATAGCAAATTCCTTGTGAAGAGAGTCAATAAACCGACGAATAGATGGTTCGTTATTATCGGTTAGGATGATATCGTCGACATAGACTAAAAGATAAAGTAAACATGAGCCAGTTAGGAAGACAAAAAGTGATGTGTCGGCTTGACTACAAATAAACCCTTTTTTATAAGAAACGTACTCAAGCGTTGGAACCAAACAAAAGCGCCTTCTTTAGGCGACACACGTAATTGGGAAATCGAGAGTCGATGAATCCCGGCGGTTGCTCCATGAAAACTATTTCCGTGAGATTGCCATTTAGAAAGGCATTTTTTACATCAAGTTGATGTAAACGCCACTGTCTGGTAACAACAATGGAGAGGAAAACGCGGACAGTAGAGGCCTTAACAACTGGACTAAAGGTGTGAGAATAGTCAAACCCGGTAATTTGACTGAAACCTAGAGCAACAAGACAGGCTTTGAATCGATCGATTGAGACATCCTGTTTATATTTTGTCCGGAATACCCATTTGGCACCCACTACATTTGAGGAAGATGGGCGTGGGACGAGATCCCACGTGTTGTTAAGATTTAGAGCTTTTATTTCTTCAAGCATAGCGGCGACCCAACGAACATCTTTAGAGGTTGGTTTAAAACCCTGTGGTTCTGTGCTAGCTACCAAAGCTGCTTGGAAATGGGTAGCCAAAAAGATAGCCAAATCCACTTGATGCTTGGGCCTACTGTTTCCTGTTTTAGTCCTAGTTAGCATAGGATGAGAGGCGGGTATAGCCAGGTCAGCATGGGCGGGTATGGCCTGTTTAGTAGGGGATGCCATATGATCAGGAGTAGACACTGGGTCCGGAGTGAGGGTGTTCGCAGGGGCTGGAGAAATTTCAGTTGTGGGTGTGTGGGAGGAATTGGGCTGGTCAAAATGAGTTGGTGGGGAAGAATTAGCGGAGGCAGTAGGCACACACATATTGCATGGTGTTGTACGTAGTGGAAATGAGGGTGTTGGCAGTGATGGGGTGGGGTCTTTGGTAGGTAATGAATGGTTTTCTTCAATATAAGTGTTGAGAAATAATTTTGATATCTAAACAGTAGATGGATTACCCGATAAGGGAAAACAACTTTCATCAAACCGGGCATGCCGAGTGATATAAACACAAAGCATCGATATCCGTTATAAGAAGTGTTATAGCCGATAAAGATACACGACATGATGTGTGCATCTAGCTTATGATCAGAGTAATTACACAAGTAAGGAAATACCCGACAACCAAAAACTCGTAAATTTGCATATTGAGGTTTGGTATGAAAAAGAAGTTCAAATGGAGACTTGTTTTTTAGAAGTGATATGGACAAACGATTTATAACATGGGTTACAGACGCGAAAGCATTAACCCAAAGAGATGCCGGAGCATTTGCACCGAATAGCATAGATAAGCCCGTTTCAGTAATATGTCGATGTTTACGTTCAGCTCGACCATTTTGTTCCGGAATGTATGGGCACGATAGTTGATGAAATGTACCGTTTTCCATAAATAAATTTTGAACACGTCCATTTACAAATTCAGTTCCACCATCACTTTGAAACACTTTAAGTTTTGTAGAAAACTGAATTTGAACAAATAAGAGGAATGTCTTTAATTCCTCAAAGAATTCAAACTTGCTTTTGAGCGGATAAAACCATGTGATGCGGGAATAATCATCTATAAATATAGCATAGTAACGGTAGCCATCCGTTGTGGTGATAGGAGCCGGTCCCCATAAATCACAATGGACCAAATCAAGAACATTTAAGACACGTTTTTCATTTATAACAAAAGGCAAACGATGTTGCTTCACTAATTGACATGAAGAACACAAAGATGGTTTTGGTAAAATAGAAGTAACAGACAAGTAACCATGTTTATTCAAAAAAGAAATGATGTCATGGGTCACATGATGTAAGACCCCAACCGGGCATCCTACAGTTGGTTCTCATAACGGGTCGTTTTCATTAAAAAATGCATTTATTTCAAATCGAACTACAGCGGAAGTCTTTGTAAATCATTTAAAACCATTTAATGTTATTAGGTTTACCTTACGAATGCCTGCACACAGATCCGAATAACGCCGCTTCTAAGCCAAGATACGTCAATACACCGCTTACCTGCAAGCAATCTAACGTACATACAAAGTCAGCTACGCTGAGTGAGTTCTAATAATTTAATTTAAATAAAACCTTCACGTCAAGTTCTTCAGTTAAATTCACTCAGGACCCTCCGGTCCTTATAAAATATTATTACACTTTATTAACGAATGACTAATCCCATGTTGTCACACCCCCAAATTTCAACTAAGTGACGAACCAGGATCTCAGACATTAGTTACTTTGAACGAATCTACATGGGACTTAAATGAAAATATCATATCAATCAGAGTTTCAATGCGGAAGCGTAAAGAAAAGTATATGCGCAAAACACGCGCGCCCAAACCAAAAGTCTAAAAGTCCAAACGTCCAACCAAACCAAGTACAATACAAAATAATCCAAACAAACATAATAAGCAACAATCAAAATAGATGAATCCCATGCATGCCCTAATGTGCACCTGTGCCTTATCTTAGGGACCTGAGAAAACATGTAAGAAAATATGTCAACACGAGGTTGGTGAGTTCACAGGTTTCAATATATAAATAAGCGTTTACCAGATTTATGATCATTCAATATGTATCTATAGGTAGCTAACCTATGTTCATGTTTAACTCAAGCGCTCGCAACCGAAGCTGACTGTTTGTTTATTTGCCTCTTACCAGGTCTATCAACACTAGCGGTGTGAGTAGGCTAACATTTCACCCATTAGATCTCTAATCGAGTTAGCGTGATTAACGCGGGTGGGATTTGTCAAACCCAGTAGTACTACTAAATATTACCTCGCTAAGATCCATATTAATGGTCCGATATAAGATGAGGGCTTTCTGTGATAGCGTGTTACGCTTAGCTTTAACATCGATAACATACGAATTACAAAATCTCAAAATAGTTTAATCATGTTTTCTCCCCCAGGTTAAAACAGTAAAAAGGGGCCGTGAAAACTCACATGCGTTGCGTTGTAAGTAGTATCACACAAAGGATAAGTTGGAACCACGAGTGTAAGTCTCAAAAGACTTACGAATGTCCTAAAATTATAAACACATAAATTAGGGATAATAATGGGAATGTGATGACGACACGGAAAATTAGAATGTCCTAATGCATTCTAAGGATTTAGGCATAAACAAACGTGTCGACGGAGCTTTTTATATATATAAATATATACATACCTTATTATAACGATTTTAGGGAATTTGCGTCACCCGCCGAAAGTTGATAACGGATAATAATTAAATAATTATTTCCATGCGTTTGAGTTGTTTACAAAGGTTAGGGAAATAATATAATTTATATATTATTTTATTAATACTGGTCACGGGTTAAAAATAATATAATTATATTATTTTATACGAGATTACGGTTTGAAAAATACATAAATACATTATTTTTTAAAAATGGAAGAAATAATAAAATTTGTTACAAAATTCAAACCTGAGCCCACGGGTGGTTTCTCGGGCTAAAACACGTTTATATAATATTATAATAATATAGGGTTTGACTTTTATTAATTAAATATTATCAGAAAATGTTCAAAAATTAATTGTGGGAGCCCGGTCTCGAACCCGGGTCTCTCCCACACATGCACAAGTCTCTAACCGGTCCCGCTCGCTAGGGTATCGCGTTAGATACCCAGATTGAATTGGTTTTATGATACCAGTACCTGTGGTATCCCTCCCCAAATACACCCGCGATCGAAACTGTCCCAATACTCACGATTTCAACTTTGATTAAACATAGGAATATAGGGGTTTTGTTCATTGATCTACTGCGAGTCTGTGAGTGAAGTTAATAGCAAAATGGTTAAGTTTAAGATCGTTAAATTTAGGAAAAACAGGCCGAAACCCTAGATATGAATGCCAATTCGATTAGATCGATTCTGATGTTAGAAACTGCTGGATTCATGGGGATTTTGATAAAAAGATGGTTGTGAATCCAACCATGAGGTTTAATTTGATTGAGATAGCCGTTAAGATCAAAACCCCCAAATTGATTCAAGAACAAACCCTAATTACTGGATCAAGATTAATTCGATGATAGAAGCCAGAGATTTCATAGTGCTTTCGATCTACAGAAGATTACGATTCTAACGGTATAATTTAATTGGATTTAAACATGGTTTATAGTTGAATTCGATAAATTGGCTTCATATGAATCCCAGATTACGGTTCACAACAATTTCTATAATAAAACGTTGAATTAACAGAGGGTTTTCAAAGAGGATAATATTGCGAATCAAACTGTATAGTTTAATTGAATTATGTCTGAGTCTAGACTAGGGTTCGATTAAACCGGTTTGTGATGAACCCTAGAGTCGTGATCTTGATCGAATTGGTAATGTAAACCCTGATAATGATAGGGCTTTCATTCAGAGGGTAAAAACGAAGCTAAGGGTGCGATTAGTTACCAGAAACGTTGATGAATTTGTGGTGATCGACTAGAATGGACTCCGACTGTGGAAAGCTTGATCTTCGGCGCCTGTATCTACTCCTCTGGTAGAATTGAAGCGTGCAGAAGCAGCATGGGGATTCGTCTAGTGTGTGCAGATGATTAGTTCGTGAATTGGTATGCGAATTAACATGAATTTTGTGAGTAAGAGGACGAACTCGACGGTTATGGTTTAATCGTCCATTATTGAGTTTAATTCTACCACTAATGATAATTAAGGCTGTAATGTCGATCGTTAAAGACACCATCATGCAATTCAGTTACAAATTCGAACCGAAAAACAGTTATGGAGCTTGAATTGAGTCGTAGGTCGTGAATTTGACTTTCAAAAGTCAACTAAACTGACTTTGATTGAATTACATATTTAGTCCCTGAGGTTTCTGGTTTGAGATTTAGAATCTTGGCAGGAATAACCCTTGTGGTTTGAATTGAGGTTAGAACTTGGTTAGTTTGACTAGCACAAGTCAAAAGTAGTATAATTTTGACTTTGAAAAGTCAACAGAATGGTTTAAGGCTATTACACAACCAGTCCTTGGAGTTTTAATTTGGATTGTTGACAAGATTAGTCCCTGAAGTTATAGGTAGGGTTAACTAGGTTAGGATTTAACCGGGTTATGTTAACGGGGTTGCTAACGGAACTAACTGAAAAGTCTGGATTGTCACATCATTCCCTAGTTGAAAGAATTTTCGTCCCGAAAATTAAATAATAAAAATAAAAAATTAAAATTTTCCGGGATATCACATCATCCCCTAGTTGAAAGAATTTTCGTCCCGAAAATTAAATAGTACCTTAAGAATTTGACGCGGAGTGCTTGAACAAATGAGGATACTTGCGCATCGTCTGGTCCTCGCGCTCCCAAGTGAATTCTTGTCCGCATTTCGAGTCCGAACAAACTCTGACAGTATGGATTTTACTACGTTTCAGAGTTTTGATTTCCTTATCCATGACTTCTACCGGTTCTTCAACGAACCGTAGTTGTTCATCAATATGCTGCTCCTTAAGAGGAACCGTGAGTGTCTCGTCTGCCAGGCATTTCTTCAAGTTCGAGACAAGAAAGATATCGTGTACACCACTAAGTCCTTCCGGCAGGTCCAGTTGATACGTGACTGGGCCAATTCTATTTATTATCTTGAAAGGTCCAACATAACGAGGGTTTAGTTTGCCTCGCTTCCCGAAGCGAATGACACCTTTCCAAGGTGAGACTTTGAGTAAGACCATGTCACCTATTTGAAACTCTAAGGGTTTACGACGCTTGTCGGCAGAGCTCTTTTGACGATCACGAGCTGCCGCCATACGGTTTCGGATTTGAACGATCTTTTCGGAAGTTTCGAATACAAGTTCAGGACCTGTAAGTTGGCTATCCCCAACTTCAGCCCAACAGATAGGAGATCGGCATTTACGTCCATACAATGCCTCGAATGGTGCCGCCTTGATGCTAGTGTGATAACTGTTGTTGTAGGAGAACTCCACTAAAGGTAAGTGAGACTCCCAAGTGTTACCGAAATCGATCACACAAGCTCGCAGCATGTCCTCAAATGTTTGGATAGTACGTTCCGTTTGACCATCGGTTTGCGGGTGATAAGCTGTGCTCATGTCTAAACGCGTGCCTAAAGCTTTATGTAACGATTACCAGAAACGAGAGGTAAATCGTGCATCACGATTCGAAATGATATAGATTGGAACCCCATGCCGAGATACTACTTCTTTCAAATAAGTACGAGTAAGCTTGTCCAATTTGTCGGTTTCTTTGATTGCAAGGAAGTGCGCAGATTTTGTTAAGCGATCTACGATCACCCAAATGGTATCGCATCCACTGGGGGTTTTGGGTAATTTTGTTATGAAGTCCATAGAGATTTGCTCCCATTTCCACATTGGGATTTTCGGTTGTTGCAGTAGACCAGAAAGCTTTTGATATTCCACCTTGACCTTTGAGCAAGTCAGGCACTTGCTTACATAGGTGGCTATATCGGCCTTCATCTTTGGCCACCAATATAACACCTTAAGGTCGTGGTACACTTTGTCAGAACCTGGATGAATAGAGTATCGGGATTTGTGCGCCTCATCCATGACTAGTTCTCTTAAGTTCCCATACATAGGAATCCAAATTCGCTCTACGAAATAGCGAATACCGTCAGACTTGACCTCGAGTTGTGCTTCCATACCGCGTGTACCTTCCAGCGGTAGATTTTCCTCTTTCAGGGCTTCAAATTGAGCATTACGGATTTTGTCAGGTAGTCTGGGGTGAATAGTAAGCTGTAATGCTCGAACTCATTTGGGCTTGGTTTCCTTTCGACTTAGGGCATCAGCTACAACGTTAGCTTTACCCGGATGATATCGGATCGCACAGTCATAATCATTCAAAAGCTCGACCCAACGACGTTGTCGCATGTTCAGCTCTTTCTGCTCGAAGATATGCTGCAGACTCTTGTGATCGGTGTAGATGGTGCACTTGGTACCGTACAAGTAGTGTCTCCATATCTTAAGTGCGAAAACTACAGCTCCCAACTCTAGGTCATGAGTGGTGTAGTTTTTCTCGTGAATTTTTAGTTGACGCGAAGCATATGCGATCACCTTTTCTTGTTGCATTAATACACAACCCAAACCCTGAATAGATGCGTCGCAATACACCACGAAATCATCTGTACCTTCCGGAAGAGCTAGAATAGGTGCACTGCAAAGTTTCTGTTTAAGATGCTAAAATGCTGACTCTTGGTTATCGCCGCAGTTGTAGGCTTTACCCTTTTGAGTTAAGGCGGTAAGGGGTTGTGCAATTTTTTAAAATCCCTTGATGAATCGACGGTAGTATCCAGCTAATCCCAGAAATTTTCGCACCTCAGTCGGAGTTGTCGGTGCTGCCCAATTCTTGATGGCTTCTATCTTTGATGGATCGACATGTATTCCTTTCTCGTTAACCACATGTCCTAATAATTGAACTTCCCGGATCCAAAATTCACACTTGGAAAACATAGCATACAGTTGTTCCCTTTTAAGTAATTCCAGAATTAAATGTAGATGTTCCTCATGTTCTTCCTTGTTCTTGGAATAAATGAGAATGTCGTCGATGAAAACGATGACGAATTGGTCAAGATATGGCTTACACACACGGTTCATGAGGTCCATGAATACCGCGGGTGCGTTGGTTAATCCGAAAGGCATGACCATAAATTCATAGTGGTTGTACCTTGTCCTAAAAGCAGTCTTAGAGATATCCTCATCTCGGACTCTTAAATGATGGTACCCGGACCTAAGATCTATCTTGGAATAGAAACTTGATCCTTGGAGTTGATCAAATAGATCATCTATACGAGGCAAAGGATAACGATTCTTGATTGTGACTTTATTCAGTTCACAGTAGTCGATACACATACGGAAAGTCCCGTCCTTCTTCTTGACAAACAGGACTGGAGCTCCCCATGGTGATGAGCTAGGTCGGATGAAACCTTTATCCAACAAATCCTGTAACTGAGTGGACAATTCTTGTAATTCACAAGGTGCTAACCTATAAGGTGCCTGGGCGATTGGTGCTGCTCCGGGTGCTAGATCGATTTGAAATTCAACTTGACGGTGTGATGGCAGACCAGGCAGATCCTTGGGAAATACTTATAAAAATTCACGAATGACGGGAATATCATCAATCTTCTTCTCTTCTGACAACTGCTCAGCAACGAGAGCCAAAATAGTCGTATGTCCCTTTCAAAGGCATTTCTTTGCTTTCATAAAAGATATGATGCCCATGACTGCACCAACTTTTTTGCCCTGAACGGAAAGGGTTTCTCCATTCGGGAGAGGAATACGAACAATTTTCTCATGACAGATAATTTCAGCTTGGTTTTTAGATAACCAATCCATGCCGACAATTACATCAAAACTACCAAGTGTGACCGGCATAAGGTCGATATCAAGTATATGTCTAGCTAGCTCAAGCTTACATCCCTTAAGAATGTGAGTTGCTTCAATTATTTGGACATCAGCTATCTCTATTATATACTTAGCTTCTAACAGAGTTGGAGTTCCTTTTATCATATCACTAGTTTCTTAGATATAAAACTCCTATCAGCGCCAGTGTCAAAAACGACAGAAGCAAAGTAATTATTTAAGAGAAACTTATCGGTGACCACCTTATGATCATAACGAGCTTCTCCAGATCCAAGCACGAAGGCTCGTCCCTTCGCACCATTTCCTCCACCATTGCCGTTGTTACCACCTTTGTTGTTATTCTGGTTTTGTTTGTGGTTTCCATTACCCCCTTTCTTCAATTGAGGACAATTCTTCCGAATATGTCCCTCCTTTCCACACTCGAAACAACCCTTTGTAAATCCAGGCTGTTGAAAAGGCTGCTTGGCTTGTAATTCACCCCTACAATCTTTGGCAGCATAACCTATTTTGCCACACCGTTGACAACGGTTGCAAAACCCAAAGTGATGGAAGTTGCACTTGTTACACTTAGGAGATTTTCCCGTGTAACCACCCTGGTTTTTGACCTGAAGAGGTCGACTGGTTGAAGTTCTTAGCAGGCTCAAACTTACGCTGATGTTGATGCTGTGGTTGATTAAACTGGGTTGGTTGAATTGGGGTCCTTTGGAGTTGGAGTGAGTGTTGGAGTGGTGGTCAAACTTGCGTTTATGATTGTCGGTGGGTTTAGAGACTGAACCCCTCGGAGGTAGAGTCCCTTGAGTCACCGCTCGATCGGTTAACTTATGGGCAAGTCGGATAGTATGCTGGATAGTGGTAGGGTTGGATGAAGTAACCATGCTTTGTATTTGAGGCACAAGACCACCAATATATAGTTCAATTCTCTTGTAATCAGGGGTCACCATATGCGGGCACACAGTAGCAAGTTCATGTGAACGTGTGGTATAGAGTTCAATTTCAGAACCCTCCATCTTTAGGTTCCAGAACTCTCCCTCTGACTTCTGAATTTCATCGCGAGGGCAGTACTCCTCCTTCATCATTGATTTAAACTCCTCCCACGGGAGTCCATTTGCCATGGCCAGACCCAACATCTGTACCTGGGCGTTCCACCACGTGAGAGCCGGGCCCTCCAAAGTTCCAGCGGCGAACTTGACCTGATTAGCCACTGGGCAGTTGCACATGGCAATCACTTATTCTACTTTCTCGAACCAACGAAGTAGTCCGACAGCTTCTTCAGCTCCACTAAAGGCGTGGGGCTTACAGTCCATGAATGCCTTAAAGGTGCAGGCTGGTTGTGGGTTCTGCGGGCCTGGAGTTAGAAACAATATAGGATTGGGATTATAGAGTTTAGGAAGGTGTTTTAGAAGATGAATTGACATTATTAGTCAATAACTAAAGAGTTTACCTGCAGCATTATGTGCTGCTAGAGCTTCCGCCACACTATCGTTTGTTAGTGCCGCTAGCTCCGCCGCCGTCATGTTGATGGTACCTCGGCCACCAGCACGACCTCCACGTCCTCTTCCTAACATGATTCTTCATATTCACAAATACAAAACAATGAGAAATATATCGCATATTAAACATTATTTATGCACGAGTAAGGAAATACAACATCTAATATTTGAAAATTAAATAATTTGTAAGGCTACAAAATAAATAACTCAAACATTAAACTTCCCATGCTTTTATTGAATGGGAACAACCTTACCCATCTAGGTTTGAAAAGAGAAATAACATAAGCAAAACATGCATGAAAAGGAAAGATAGAATAGGAAGATCATCAAACATCTTCGTCATCGGAAGAAACATATGATTGTGCATCGTCGGTCTCCACTGGTTCCTCCTCGGGTGGCTCCTCCTCCAAGGGCTCATCCTCGAAGGGCTCCTCCTCTAAGGGCTCTTCCTCGAAGGGCTCCTCCTCGCCATCAGAAAGTGGAATCTCTTCAGGAAATAGGGCTGCTTGCAGTTGGGCTTCCAATTGAGTCACTCTCTCTTGAAGTCCTTCAGCAGTATGGTTTGCTACATGTAGCTGAGCTTCCAGAGCAGCCACTCTCTCCAGAACTCCTTCCATATCATTGTCTGAGGTGTCTACTAAAAGGTTATGGACTTGGTCCGTTACTGCTAGTTCGGCAGTCAAGAGTTCTATTCCTACCTTATTCTCCTATATTTGAGGCCCTTTCTTCATAATGCCAGGTATCTCCTCGGTAGCATCTTGCACAATGCTCAATTCCCTAGACATGTAAGATACAAAGGCTGCGAAAGCTTGTTCCATAGTGCATGGTAAGCTAGGTAATGTGGATGATGAGGATGTAGAACCAAAGTAGGGTGATAGGACATCTCCCATTTCGATCCATATTTGGATCATTTGCGGGTATACATTCCAATTGAGAGTAAAGTTCATTGCTCGCGCGCTACTCGGTTCACCCTGGTCAACTAAATAGTCACTAGAACTAGTCCGGCGCCTTTTGGGCTCCGGGGATGATAGGATAGGTGCATCATGTCTGGGTGCCTTAGGTGATGGAGGTGGAGTTGACGACATGTTCCCGTAATAATATGTATAAGTGACAAACATCCAAATGACATGTAACTAATGTGTGAGGCTATAGTCTAGTATGCAATCCTAGTTCTCTATAACCATTGGCTCTGATACCAATCTGTCACACCCCCAAATTTCAACTAACGGATCTCAGACATTAGTTACTTTGAAAGACTCTACATGGGACTCAAATGAAAATATCATATCAATCAGAGTTTCAATGCGGAAGCGTAAAGAAAAGTAAATGCGCAAAACACACGCGCCCAAACCAAAAGTCCAACCAAACCAAGTACAATACAAAATAATCCAAACAAACATAATAAGCAACAATCAAAATAGATGAATCTCATGCATGCCCTAATCTGCACATGTGCCTTATCTTAGCGACCTGAGAAAACATGTAAGAAAATATGTCAACACGAGGTTGGTGAGTTCACAGGTTTCAATATATAAATAAGCGTTTACCAGATTTATGATCATTCAATATGTATCTATAGGTAGCTAACCTATGTTCATGTTTAACTCAAGCGCTCGCAACCGAAGCTGACTGTTTGTTTATGTGCCTCCTGCCAACTCTATCAACACTGGCGGTGTGAGTAGGCGAACATTTCACCCGTTCGATCTCTAATCGAGTTAGCGTGACTAACGCGGGTGGGATTTGTCAAACCCATCGCTAAGATCCATATTAACGGTCCAATATAAGATGAGGAATTTCTGTGATAGCGTGTTAGGCTTAGCTTTAACATCGATAACATACGAATTACAAAATCTCAAAATAGTTTAATCACGTTTTCTCCCCCAGGTTAAAACAGTAAAAAGGGGCCGTGAAAACTCACACGCGTTGCTTTGTAGGTAGTATCACACAAAGGATAAGTTGGAACAACGAGTGTAAGTCTCAAAAGACTTACAAATGTCCTAAAATTATAAACACATAAATTAGGGATAATAATGGGAATTGTGACGACGACACGGAAAATTAGAATGTCCTAATGCATTCTAAGGATTTAGGCATAAACGAACGTGTCGACAGAGCTTTTTATATATATAAATATATACATACCTTATTATAACGATTTTAGGGAATTTGCCTCACGCGTCGAAAGTTGATAACGGATAATAATTAAATAATTATTTTCATGCGTTTGAGTTGTTTACAAAGGTTAGGGAAATAATATAATTTATATATTATTTTATTAATACTGGTCACGGGTTGAAAATAATATAATTATATTATTTTATACGAGATTACGGTTTGAAAAATACATAAATACATTATTTTTTAAAAGTGGAAGAAATAATAAAATTTGTTACAAAATTCAAACCCGTGCCCACGGGTTGTTTCCCGGGCTAAAACACGTTTATATAATATTATAATAATATAGGGTTTGACTTTTATTAATTAAATATTATCAGAAAATGTTCAAAAATTAATTGTGGGAGCCCGGTCTCGAACTCGGGTCTCTCCCACACACGCACAAGTCTCTAACTAGTCCCGCCCGCTAGGGTATTGCGTTAGATACCCGGATTGAATTGGTTTTATGATACCAGTACCTGTGGTATCCCTCCCCAAATACACCCGCGATCGAAACTGTCCCAATACTCACGATTTCGACATCGATTAAACATAGGAATATAGGGGTTTTGTTCATTGATCTATTGCGAGTCTATGAGTGAAGTTAATTGCAAAATGGTTAAGTTTAAGATAATTAAATTTAGGAAAAACAGGCCGAAACCCTAGATATGAATGCCAATTTCGATTAGATCGATTCTGATGTTAGAAAGTGCTGGATTCTTGGGGTTTTTGATAAAAAGATGGTTGCGAATCCAACCATGAGGTTTAATTTGATTGAGATAGCTGTTAAGATCAAAACCCCCAAATTGATTCAAGAACAAACCCTAATTACTGGATCAAGATTAAATCGATGATAGAAGCCTGAGATTTCATAGGGCTTTCGATCTACAGAAGATTACGATTCTAACGGTATAATTTAATTGGATTTAAACATGGTTTATAGTTGAATTCGATAAATTGGCTTCATATGAATCCCAGATTACGGTTCACAACAATTTCTATAATAAAACGTTGAATTAACAGAGGGTTTTCAAAGAGGATAATATTGCGAACAAACTGTATAGTTTAATTGAATTATGTCTGAGTCTAGACTAGGGTTCGATTAAACCGGTTTGTGATGAACCCTAGAGTCGTGATCTTGATCGAATTGGTAATGTAAGCCCTGATAATGATAGGGATTTTATTCATAGGATAAAAACGAAGCTAAGGGTGCGATTAGTTACCAGAAACGTTGATGAATTTGTGGTGATCGACTAGAACGGACTCCGACTGTGGAAAGCTTGATCTCCGGCGCCTGTATCTACTCCTTCGGTAGAATTGAAGCGTGCAGAAGCAGCAGGGGGATTCGTCTAGTGTGTGCAGATTATTAGTTCATGAATTGGTATGCGAATTAACATGAATTTTGTGAGTAAGAGGACGAACTCGACGGTTATGGTTTAATCGTCCATTATTGAGTTTATATCTACCACTAATGATAATTAAGGCTGTAATGTCGATCGTTAAAGACACCATCATGCAATTCAGTTACAAATTCAAACCGAAAAACAGTTATGGAGCTTGAATTGAGTCGTAGGTCTCGAATTTGACTTTCAAAAGTCAACTAAACTGACTTTGATTGAGTTACAGATTTAGTCCCTGAGGTTTCTGGTTTGAGATTTAGAATCTTGGCAGGAATAACCCTTGTGGTTTGAATTGAGGTTAGAACTTGGTTAGTTTGACTAGCACAAGTCAACAGTAGTATAATTTTGACTTTGAAAAGTCAACAGAATGGTTTAAGGCTATTACACAACTAGTCCTTGGAGTTTTAATTTTGGTTGTTGATAGGATTAGTCCCTGAAGTTATAGGTAGGGTTAACTAGGTTAGGATTTAACCGGGTTATGTTAACGGGGTTGCTAACGGAACTAACTGAAAAGTCCGGATTATCACACTTGTCATCCCACGACATCCCTTAACCGTTTATCACCCGAGATTTAACTCGTACCACCAATATAAATAACCTTACAATAACCACAGCATAGACTCAACATATTATGCTAGCAACTCATATACAAGAATACACATTAACTCGACTCTGGGGTAACACGACCTACCCTAGACATTAACATATCCGGCCTTAACTAAGGCTCTCATAATTAACCGACACGACCCTTATACACATCACAACAGAAGACCTGACTCAACGGTTAGTCTAATCTCAACATGTCACATTCAACACGTCACATTAACACAATCTCATACACAATAAATATAACTTATCACTAGCATGCAAATTAACACATATATATACGCATGCAAACACATACCTCATCACTGCACCCTCGTCAGGGTTACCCTCGTCAGGGCGTTCGACGCACCCCGAGCTCAACAATAACCTGTTAAATATATGTCACCATTGGTGACTTCCTGAAGGACCTCGTCCTCCACGATCCCATTTGTCGTGTCATGATGACAGCGATCCAAACACAATATCCGCCATGCCACAAGGAAAATGACACCAAACATACAACACAAATATAACCATATCATAACACACACCATACAAAGGACTCATTACACCTGCACCTTACACACGACCTTAACACAACATATCCCACATACAATCCTAAGTATTTTAACTTTAAGCCCGACTCTCCCGATCCAACCCTTAACATGTCGCCACATTAATATCTCGTCTCTATAACTCACACATTTCTAGGAACATGCCGTAAACCCTACGACTCTCAATTTAAGCAATTTATACTCGAAGCATATTGGTTTAGAACCCGTGACTCTTAACATGATTAATTACATTAATACCACGTGAATATATGTACGATAGCCCCAAAACAGTAAAACATTTGAAAGAGGGGGGATTAGAAACTCACTAGTTATTCCATGTCCAAATCCTAGCTCCACGCCATGCGTTTTCGCTCAAAACCCGAACCTGTCACACGTATGATCACACGATCAAGATACATATAAAACATATGCTGGGTAACAGGTAACAATATAATAAAACCCCGAGTCCTATATGTTTGCCGATCCAACCCCATGAAACTCTAGTCTCATGTCACCTCTGAACCGGATCTTTCGTGACCCGTTTAGAACTGGTATTCTCGGACTTAGGCTTCCAAGTAGGCACGTACGCAACCGTGCACCCTAGTCCCACGAATCCACATGTACCCGGATCGGGGTCCATACTCTCACGCATGCCATGCATGGCAAAACCCTATCTGTCTCCTTCCCATGGTCCTCCTCTAACCCGCGTACCACCACACCATGCCCGGTGTTGCCTTCTTCGTTGAGCTAACCCCAGACAATCTCCTTTCTCGCCATCGAGTGCCGCTAACCGAACATCACCTCTGACTTCCCCGCCACGAAGACCCTAATCGCCCACCATCACCGCTGCTACGCCGAAGGACACCACCCGAGCTCCCCTTTGCACGTCGAAACAACTCCATCACCTTCGTCCGCCGCTCGCCGTCGTAGTGCTCCGTGACTGGCGGTGTTACAGCAGCATGCCTCCTCCTTCCCATCCATCTCTATCCCTATGACCCCATCTCCGAACCGTGCTCACCACTGGGTAAGCCAACACTGCCCTTGTCTCGACCAATCTTGCTCTTTATTACGTTAGATGTGAATCCGGGTCGTCCACTAACCCGAACCACTTGCTCATGGATTTTGGGATGATTCACATGACCTAATCTAGTGTACCAAACTTCATAGGAGGCTTTAGGCGGGGATGAAATAGTAGGTGCCACATTTGCTTGTGTTTTCGAGTTCAAGATGTATAAGCCATCCTTTTGTCTTCCTTTTGCCAAAACTTTCCCTGTCAATGGATCCTTGATATGTCATCATTTATACACATTTTACATACATAATAATCCCGCATTATGGTACTACATTGAATAATAACCTTGCAATTTATGCTTAAAATACAAATATTTGATAATTGCAGGTTATTCGGTGTTAGAGATACAAATCAAGCTAAATCCTATCAAGAACACCAAGAATTCAAGCTTCTAAAAGGTTCATTCCCGGAGCATTGACCCCCAAGAAGTCAAAATTGGTCAACAATAGTCAACAAGAAACGACAAGACAAAACTGGGAAAAGAGGAGGTCGCACGGCCGTGCATTGGCCTTCTCTGCTCCCCACGGCCCAGTACCGTGTCCTCTGTACCCTGTTTGATTCCCTGGGCCTTTGCACGACCGTGCAACCCAATGCATGGTCGTGCATTGCATATTTTGAGGCCTATAAATAGGAGGCTTGGGTTTTTCATTCCACACACCAATCCAGAGAGAAATTACACTCAAGAAGAGAGCATTCTCGTAATTAGAGTAGAGAGTATATAGTAGAGAGTAGAGGGGGGCTCTTCCTCCTTGTTCCGCAATAGGGGAGCCTACGAAACTCATCATTACGCTAGTCGTTATAGCCATTTGTGGCTAAAACTTCTTTGTATTGCTAGGGTGAAGATGATGTTTGGTGCATGTTAATGTTTAACTTATTAATGAAGTGCTATGTTTATGTCTTTAATTAATTCGTCCTTAAAAACCATCTTTTGATGGGCTTTTATTATTGTCTAAATCCGTCTTTATATTTGTGAGTATCTTGATTTTAAAGAGTAAGATCATAAAACCCTTTTTATTCAAACTTCCTTTGAAACTCGTACGTCTTTGTACTAGCAGAGATTGATAAGCCAAGGCTTGGTCTATACTTCTAAGATCGTAAGTCTTTACACGAGATTATTATGCGACCACGAATTGGTGATCTCATGTTGAGAACGGTACATCTTTATACTTGGTCCCATTGTTACACCGCCTCCCGGTGAGCAAAATGTAATCACCTATTTAACTTAATATAAAGCATTTTGAGTCTGATGTCTTTATCCAACCCGGAGACGACCATTCGATGGCTTGAGGGTAAATGTTGTCCCTAACGAGAGGCACTACCACTTTTTAAAGAATATAATTTGCAAATCAAATGTCGTGAGAACAAGGCTCTAGTGTGACCCGGGTCACAAGTTTGTAGTAGTCATGCCACTGAATTAGTTAACTTACCATTATCACGTACCAAGCTGATTCGAATCCCGAAGCAATAAATCTCATAATCTAATCATTTTCGCTTTATTTACTTTTATGCTATTTACTATTCTTCTAGTTACATTTCTGTTACACACTTCATGCATATTTTTACTTTTATGTTATTTACTTTACCGTCATTTACTTTTCTGCTTCACAAGCACACAAAACCCACCTACTAATTAATCCGGCTAAACGATAAAAAAAGTTGAGTATTGAAACTCGACCGTGTCCATTGGTTCGATATTTGGTTCTTACCTAACTATATTACGCTGCGATAGGTACACTTGCCTATTGTGTGTGTTTTATGTTAACGTAATTATCATTTTACTTTATAAATTAAAAACTTGATCTCGTGAAATCAATTAATCTAAAAATATATTTATATTTTTATATATTCACACACGCACATCAAGTTTTTGGCGCCATTGTCGGGGACACGGTGATTTCAAGAAAAATTCAGGTTAACGGATTAGCCTTTTTATTTTCCTTCTGTTTTTCTTTCACGTTTTGTTGCAGGTAGTGTATGATCCAAAGTTCTACTACTGGTTTATATCAACCTTTAGAAGAACCTGAAAGATTCTTTCACCACCAGTTCGAGAAAACCGTGCTAGAAAAATGGCCGTAGAAAACCGCACTATCGCCGAATTTGCAAGACCGTTACTAGACGCGTTGGGGTCTAGTATCATAAGACCAACCGTCGACGCTAACAACTTTGATATCAAATCTCAAGTCATCCACATGATCGAGTCATCATGCACATTTAACGAATTACCCGATGTGACGTTTCGGATTTTCATTCGCGCACTTGTAATATATTTATCGTGTAATCATTCTCAATTTAAATAAAATGCAAGTGTTTTTATTTAGTTTTATACAAATAGGTATTTCTATTTTACGGATTTAAAATAATTAAAATCTTATAAGTTTTAAAACTTATATAAAATTTTATATAAAAATTTGAATTTAAAAGTTTCATATTTAATAAAATAACCTATTTAAATAAGATAACTAACTTTTATAAAAATTATTTATAATAATAATAATAATATAAGTTTATAAAATATATTTAAAATTAAAAAGAAAACTTATTAAAGTTAAGGGATTAATTTGAAACTTTTCAAACTAAAGGGTTTTAAACAAAAATAAATCACTTGAGGGACTATTTCTGTACAAATCAAACTACAAGGACTCATCCGTAATTATCTCAGGGGCCGAATTAAATCAAAACCAAACTACAAGGACCAAATCTGCCAATTTCCAAATCGACTTTCCGGTCACCATGTTCCTTGGTCCGGCGGGTAAAGCGTTTTTTCCGGCGAACACCCCGACAGGGCTGTTCCCTGCACCTCGACAGCCGCTAAAGGCAGCCCTGACCTCGTCGTTCCCACGCGAGTAAAAGCCCCCGACCGATTGGTCTCCCCATCATACGGATAGCCTGATCTTGTTGGTGGCCGAGAACCCACGCCACGAATTCGAGCCCGACAGTCAACCTCCACGCGTGCTTGATAGCTCGTTAGCTTCGTCTCGACCAGACGAATGTCTGGACATACTCAATTTCACGTTTGCTCATAAGGTTTGAGCTCGGCTATAAATAGCCATCTTCGGACCTGCTCGAGCTCGCTACCCCTCTTCCACCCACTCTCACTTCAAATTGAAGACACCATTACATTCGTCATCTCTGAGTGGAGCTGTGACCAAGGTTTTAGAGGCTAATTCCATCCAGAAGCTCGATCCCCATTCTTGACATTTTCGGATTTAAGCTTCTACCGACCAGACCCTTCGCGACCAGGTTCGAGCCTCAATTTGTTTCCGTCATCTTCTGTTATCATCTGGTAAACAATTCCAAGCGAAAACGCGACCATCGCCCTTGAGTTACCGGTCAAACCAGTGTCCTCGAACACGGTTTTCCGGTTGCAGAGGACCAGCGACCAATATCTGGCTTGTGTATATCAATTAACGGGTACACACATAACCAGAGATGGGCAGTAGCCCGGCTGGTTATGCGTGTGTGTGTTCAAGAGATAGGTCGCGGGTTCGATTCTGGTTGGCCTTCGGCCCAAACTTTTTCTTCTGTTTTTATTTTATTTATTTATTTTAACTTATTTTAATATTCTTTTTATACAATAAAAACTAAAAGGAGTCGGCTTACTCGTTCGTTTATTTTAAAAATCGA
The DNA here is from genome assembly GCA_023525975.1 of Smallanthus sonchifolius. NCBI lineage: Eukaryota > Viridiplantae > Streptophyta > Magnoliopsida > Asterales > Asteraceae > Smallanthus > Smallanthus sonchifolius. Next base: position 31,816,562 of record CM042040.1, read on the forward strand.
TTAAGCAAATTTTTATACATATTTAACCCACCCAAATTTTTATAAAATAATAAACACTATATTTTTATTGTTAAAATAGTTTTAACTTACAAAAAAATACATATAATAATGATAATATAAATAAATTTATAGAAACTTTTATAAATACATAATAACTACTTATTTAAAAATGTAATATTTTAACAATATATATTTTTATAAGTTAAAGTTTACAAAATCATTATCATTTTTCTACCATATTTTATACAAATAAATATTAAGGAAATAGTATTATAAAACCTATACACATTTAAATACGAATACGCACATACATATAAAACATACAATAATACTTATCTATCCACATAGGGTTCCATCGTGCTTAGGTTTCAACATCAGTATCACCTACCCTCGTGGATTAAAAACATCCGCTAGCCAGGTGAGTTACATAGCCCCTATTTTACATTTTTACATACTTTGGGGTGAAACATTATACATGCTACTCATCAAATTGTTTATACGTGTTATACATGTGAATTATATGCTTGTTCATCATAAATTATCTTGAGTGTACAATTGTTTATTTTAAACACAAGAAAACCAACAGTAATATTAATAGGTCTATTGTGCCTGACCAGCCCACCCGGTTAGGGTGTTTATTACTGCATACTCGGATATAGCCGCGTGTTATATTCAAACATACCGGATAAAGTGGGTAACTATATTCAAACATACCGGACTTAGCTGTTGTGCTATGTTCAAGCGCGTCAATCAAGATTTGAATTGTGATTAGATAAATGATACACCATATATACTATGTTTAACAAGATAAACAATGAGTTGCAAAACGTTTTTATCTACTACTTATCAGAACTACAAAACCTATGTACTCACCAACTTCTTAGTTGACACTTGATTTAAATAATGTTTCAGGTTTGGATATGTGATTGCTTGCCGAAGATTCCTCCACTTAAGAACTATGGACCTAGTTAAATAAATCAATGTTTTGAACTAGACTAGGTTATTTGAAGTGTATTGTATTTGGATCTTTGTTGTCTTTAAATTTAATTAATGAATTATGCAACATTTTAGTTATCATGTGCTTTTGAACAATCATTCCATTGTCCGCCTCGATGATTCCGCCATCGGTCGGGGTGTGACACCCGATGAGGATCCCCATGCCCATATCACAAATTTCCTCGAGATTTGTGATACCTTTAAACTAAACGGAGTGTCGAACGACGCTATTCGCCTCGGTATGTTCCCTTTCTCCTTAAGGGAACGAGCTAAGGCATGGTGGAATTCTCTCCCTATCGGGTCAATCACCACTTGGGACGATCTCGCCCAAAAATTCTTATCGAAGTACTTGCCACCAGCCAAGACCGCTAAATTAAGAAATGATATCACCACTTTCACTCAAGACGATGCCGAGTCACTATATGAGGCTTGGGAACGCTTCAAGGACATGCTAAGGAAATGTCCTCATCATGGGTTAGAGGTTTGGCTGTAAGTATCATCTTTCTACAACGGGTTACATAATCAAGCCCGTCAGACACTTGACGCTACCGCGGGTGGCATATCTGGGAACAAAAGGCCACACAGGAAACAATGGAAGAAGTAAATAGCTATGAACAGCTATCAATGGTACAACACACGAATTAGTAGAGGCACAAGGCAAGGATTTCACATCGTCGATGCTGTCACGTCATTATCTGCTCAAGTAGATGCCCTGACCTCAAGATTAAACCAAATTAGTAAGGGCAAGATAACACCGGAAACAATGAAAGAAGTAAAGAGCATCACAGCCGACGTCGAACAAGTTGACTTTGTCGGAACAAATCGGCCTCAAAACAACCCCTACAGCAACACCTACAACCCTGATGGAGAAATCATCCAAACTTTAGCTGGAAATATAACAACCAAGGACAATCTGGTTTTGGACAACAACAACAGTTTCAGCAAAGGCCACCTCAGAACTTTCAACCTCGTCAACAATTTCAAGGACCAAACAAAATGAGCAATGGGATAAGCCTGGAGGATGCAGTGACTAAGCTAATTTCCACTACCAAAAGTCAAGCCCTCCTAGGAGATTCTCGTCACAAGCAATACGAGGAAAGATTTAGTCTACATGAAGTTGAGTTCAAGATGAAGAAAGCTACCCTTCAATCCATTGAAACGCAATTAGGACAAATAGCAAAACTATTCCCCGAAAGGCAACCAGGATGTCTCCCGAGTAACACTGAGACTAACCCAAAGGCCAACATAAGTGCTATTACTTTAAGGAATAGAAAAGTCTACCCAGAACCACCTATGCCAGAAGAAGAAGTCCAATCAACTAGGAGAGATATATATACTGGAGTGCCACTCCGACCACAGCCCGAAAGTTCATCCACTCAGAAAGCACAACCTAGTGTAATTCAACCTCCTACGATGGACCTTCCTCCAAAAGCTCCACCAAAAAGAACGTTCACTTCCCATATACCATATCCAGGGAGGCTGGTAAAGCAGAAAACTGATGAGCAATATGACAAGTTCATAGAACTCTAGAGCCAAATCCATGTCAACATTCCCTTCTTGGATATCATACAAACTATGCCAAATATGGACGTTTCTTGAAGGATTTCCTCACAAACAAGAGAAACATGGAATAAGCGATAAAAAGAACAAATTACTGTGTCGCTCTTATCGAAAGAAATCTCCCGAAGAAACTTTCAGATCCAGGAAATTCTCTTTACCATGTTCTATAGGGCCACTACCGGTCACATATGTGCTCGCTGATCTAGGAGCAAATGTAAATGTTATGCCCTACACTATGTTTCAAAAGCTCGACATTGGGCAACCGTGACCGGTTAATGCAACCATTGAACTCGCAGATGGATCGGTCAAAACACCTGTAGGAGTCATCGAGAATTTGTTGGTGAAAGTTGGCACGTTTGTCTTCCCTGCGGACTTTATGGTTTTAGAAATGGGACAAGATTTCTCCGTACCACTAATCTTGAGTCGCCCATTCTTAGCCACCGTGTAGATGCATAATATGTCCCTAATCCCTTGTAATATGTATTTCATCTATATTTAATGTAATTATTTGATGTATTAATGAAATTACATGTTTATCCTTAATGTTTACTCATATATAACGACTGTGTATTAAACGATCTGATAAATAGCGAAAACGTTGATCAATTGTGCTAATGAAAGGCCCATTCGCACGAATGGATCATGAGAATGATCCATTCGTGCGAATAGCTCATGAGAATGATTCATTCGCTAGAATAAGTCATGAGAATGATTCATTCGTACGAATGAACCATTCTGATGATTCATTCTTAAGAATGAACCATTCTGCTGATTCATTCGCACGAATGAGTCCATTCACATGGATCATTCGTACGAATGGCCTCAGCACTATATATAGAACTTTCACTTCATGAGCACACACAACACAAAAAACACAACAGAAATACAACACATATACACACAGAACCAGACTAAGCAACAACACACAAACTCTCTGCACCTGTATTGTCGAATCTCTGTCCGTTGAGAGTTTCCAGGTCTTGTATCCAACTTCTCTACACCAAAGGGTCGATAGAAACCTTCATTTCGACATCTAATCCGCTCGTTTCTTACGACCCGATCCGTGTCATAGATTGGATTGCCAATCAAATCGGATTCCCCATGATTTGGTTCGGTTAATGTGTTGAATCATTGGATCAAGGTAGATCCCGATCCAACAAAGTGGTATCAGAGCCTGATTGTGCTCTAGATTCAACATAGAAAATCTACTCTTGCTTTTAATCTTGCTTTTTCTAGCTTCTTGAATGTTATAAAGATCACTTGATCGTTGTTTAGCCACGTTCAAAACTTGTGATTATTGCTTCTGAGTGATCTGATCGTCTCAGTTTTCAGATCTGATAAAAGGATCAATCATTGGTGCTTTTTGGTGCAAAAAAGTCAAACAGCTCTCTGTCGTACGAATGGCTACTATGATGAACTTCATTCGCACGAATGGCTCCTACCATTCGCACGAATAGATCAAGTCTCCCGCTCATTTGTTCAAACTTCCAATCGCACGAATAGAACATTCCATTCGCACGAATAGAAAATTCCATTTGCACGAATTGAAAATTCCATTCGCACGAATAGAAAATTCCATTCGCACGAATAGAAAATTCCATTTGCACGAATAGAACATTCCATTCGCACGAATAGACCCATTCGCATAAATCTCTTCTAAATTTTTTTCTTGTGTCGAAAAACTTCGTTTTTTACCATGTCGGACTTAGCCTTTGTTGCCAGTCAGAACAGTAAAATCCAAAACTTGTTATTAATCGATAATGAAGCTGGAAATGCTAACAAGGCTCCAAAACTCATGACAATGGACGAATATCATCACTGGAAAAACAGGTTTGAGATACACATTAATGGAGTTGATACAAACTTATGGATGATGATAGAGAATGGATATCAAAAAGTGTTGAGTGAGGATGGAACTCCTGTTTTGGCTTCCCTTTTAACCGAACAACAAAGAAAAGATTATGACTTAGAAAAGAAGGCATATGCTATCTTATCTCAGGCCATATCAAGAGAAATATTTCATCAATTCAGGCAGTTTACATCTTCAAAATCTCTGTGGGTTGCCTTAGAACAACGTCACGAAGGAAATGCTTCGTTGAAAGCTATAAATGCTAAGGCCATTAAGAAGGAATTTGATAATTTCATGTATATTGGGAATGAGTCCTTAGATGGTCTATTTGAGAGATTCTATCACTTGATGAGTGAATTGCATGCCCATGAGATCAAAACAACGAAAGAAGAAAAGGTTCAATGCATGGCAGATGCGCTACCACCAAAATGGGATTCATTCTTGATGGTTCTCAAACAGAACAAGACTCTTGAAACCATTGATATCAATGAATTTCTTCATAAATTGAGAGAACAAGAGGTGATGAATAAGTGGAAGTTAAAGAGAGGTGTACAAGCTCAGGATCCTTCATTGTACTATTCCACATCAACTCAACAAAATGCTCCTTTGCAGACTGCGTTTGTATCAAACATGTCAAATGTTTCAGCCAGCCAGTCTTCAACAGCTCATGCTTCAGTTTCATCAAGCTCGGTTCCACAGCAGGGAAATACTGCTAGTACTCCTACACCAAGCCCCATTAAATTGCAAACAGACAACTTCGACAAGGTTACTATCGAAGTGGCTAAGGAACACATGGCACTGTTGTCTACCGTTGTCAATTCATATGACAGTCTTGTTGCTGGACAGGTTGGAAACAGTCATCTGACAGCAGAAGACTATGCTCAGATTGATAAGGATGAAATGGATCGAATTGATATAATGTGGGCTCTTGCAAGTGCAGTCAGAAGAGCGAGAGATTATGTAAAACGGACAGGAAAAACTCTCGAAGGGAACAAAGACACTACTTATGGTTTTGATATGTCTGCTGTTGTTTGTTTTAACTGTGGTGAGAAAGGGCATTTTGCTAGGCAATGTGAAAAGCCTAAACAGACTGGAAACCGCAACCCTTTCAACAACCGTCAAAGCCAACCGAAGCCACAAAATCAAAATACATAAACAAACCTTGTTCCAGTTACTCTTGCACAAGATAAGGGCACTTCAAGTGGAACAAAAGCTATGGTTGTTCAAACAGATGAGACTGTTGATTGGTCTTTTAAATTTGGAGCTGATGGTAGTTCAGGGGATAGAGCTTACATGGCAAAGGCTGTAGAAGTCAATAAAGAATCAGATTCTGATGGTGAGAGAGAGATTGCTTCAGAAAGTTCATCAGCTGCAGACGACACATCTTCAAACAGTTCTGGATTCACAGCTGAGAATGAAGATAAATCATCTGTTGTCTCTTCAAGTCAATCGACAGCTGATGTGGATGATAACAATTCCTCTTCTGAATCTACCTGTAGCTGTGCTTTTATGGTAAAAACATCCACAGGCATTCAGGTAAATTCTGACAGTTTTGAAAGTGAGTCTGAATCTCAACCGTGTTTAATTTGTGATGAACTTGAGAAGAAAGTTGAGACACTTAAAAGTCACAACACAGACTTAATTGCTGATTTAACTAATTGTCTTGAAGCAAACCGTGTTTTAAAGGGAAACGAACTTGCCTTCAAAAACAAAATTGATCTTTTAAACAGGCAAGTTCATGAATTAGAAATCTGTGTTATCAACAAACAAAATGCCATCACTTTTTATTTAAACACGATTGATGAAACAAAGAAAAAGCTGGCGCTTGTCGAGTGTGATTATGAAACTTTAAATCAAAAGCTGAAAAGTTATTCAAATTCTGCTTACATTCTTGATTACATGATTTCACGGCGTCCAGGAAAGAAAAATGCTGGGTTTGGGTATAAAAATTGTCCTCCACCGGTGTTGAATACTATGGTAAACACACCGGATGATAACCCAATCATTGACTTTAAGGTCAAAACGCCACTTGACTATGATCCAACCGAAGACAAAATTTCTCAACCAAAGGTTAACGATAATGGTGCTTCGACCTCGGAGTCCCAATGTGTTGATGGAATGGTAGAAGAGTGGGATGAAGACGACGACGAGTGCCCTACTCGTGGTTTGAGACACAAAAACTCGTCTGCTCCACAGAATGACAGCATTGGTATTTCAAAATCTGCTTCTAAAAATGTTTTTAAAATTAAGCCAACCAATTGCAGTCCATCTTATCCCACTACTTCTGATCAGAAGAGTCAAGTAACCAAAGCCTCAATCAAAAAGGTTAATTTTGTTAAAGCTGGAGAGTCTGTTCAATCAAACAAGTCACTCTCTTCAGCTGAACAAAAAGAAGCTAAGGCTTGTGGTTCAAAAACTCACCAAAGTGAAAATCAATACAGATCTCCAAGGTTGGTTGAGCGGATATACTGTTTTGTGTGCGGTACAAAAGGACACGTTGTTGTCAACTGTCCTTATCTTCAGAAGCCAAGTAAAAGAGTTAATCATTTTCCAGAAAATAAACAAAAGTTTTTAAAGTCAAAATCTAACTCTTTTACCCAACAACAAGTGCATCAAAAGAAAGTTAAACAAAAGATGCATGACTTGTTGGTCTCTGATTCGAGTTCCACACCTGTACAAATTGTTAAGCAATCCACTGTTTACCACAAACAGTCGTTGCACAAACAACATGTGTGGAAAGCAAAATCAGATGATGCTTCTGACGACTGTACTTCAAAGTCAAATGGTTGTTCCAAAAGTCCACAAGGACAGTGGATGGATTGTACAGTTGTAGATGAGACTAGGAAACCCAAGACCGTAAAGGCTTGGGTTCCTAACCTAAACTAATTATTTTCCTTATTGTGCAGGTTGTCCTTTATAATCCTATTAGCAATAATTGGATTATTGATAGTGGGGCATCCAGGCACATGACTGGGAACTTAGCTCTCCTTTTCGACGTCAGAAATATCAAAGGGGGCTATGTTTCATTTGCAGGCGATAAAGGTGGTTTTATCTCAGCTCAGGGAACACTGTCTAATGGAGCTGTCAGCTTTGAGAAGGTCAACTTTGTCAAACAGTTGGATAACAACTTACTTTCTGTTTCTCAAATCTGTGATAAGGAGTTCAAGGTTCTTTTTGATGACAAGCATTGTTATATCTTGAAAAAGGAGTTTATGATTCCAGAAGACATGGTGGTTATGTCTGCTCCAAGAGTGAATGATCTTTATATTCTTGACATGTCACAAGCATCATCCTCAGTGTCCACAGCATCATGTTTTGTTTCAAAAGCCACTGAGAAGGATTCTATTTTATGGCACAAAAGAATGGGACATCTCAGTCTCAGAAAAATGAATCATTTGGTGCACAAAAATCTTGTTGAAGGAGTCACTGTGAAAAGTTTTCATCTTCCTGACGTGTGTGTTTCTTGTAAGAAAGGCAAACAAACCAAGAAATCTCATAAACCCAAATCTCAACATTCCATCACTATACCACTAGAGCTCTTACACATGGACTTGTTTGGTCCTATCAACCGGAAGAGTATTGCTGGAGACTTATATTGTTTGGTTGTGACGGATGAGTATTCAAGATATTCTTGGGTGATGTTCTTAAAAGAAAAATCTGAAACTTTTGAATATGTGGAGATTCTGATTACCAAATTGGAGTCTCTGTATAAGTTAAAGGTTAGGAGGATCCGTTCGGACAATGGTACTGAATTTAAAAATCACCTTATGGAAACTTTCTGTCAAAAACTTGGTATTCACCATGAATTCAGTGCGCCATATGTTCCACAAATGAACGGTGTTGCTGAGAGGAAGAATCGGACCTTGATGGAAGCTGCAAGGACTATGCTCGCTGACTCAAACTTACCCGTACAGTTCTGGAATGAAGCTATTGCTAATGCGTGTTACACGCTCAACCGGGTTCTAGTTGTCAAGCGTCACGATAAAACTTGCTTTGAATTGTTGCATCGACGGAAACCGAACTTACAGTATCTTGAACCGTTCGGCGCTCCATGTACCATGTTGAAAAAGGATGCTCATGGCAAGTTTAACGAGAAAGTAGAGGAAGGTTACTTCTTAGGGTACAGCACTCCCAATAAAAGAGTTTACAACAAAGCCTCTGGGAATGTAGAAGAATGGTACCATGTTGATGTTCAAAAGTATACCTCTCCTGCTGCTGGAAAAGGTCTTCCTTGGATGTTTGATTATGAAGAACTTTTTGCCTCGTTTAATCTTCCTCCAGAATGTTCAGATGAGGAGGTTGCTGTTCAAATGATGTATGATGCTCAAAACGCACCTGATGAACATGTTCAACCTACTCCCTCATCATCTGACATTCCTGAGTCCTCCAATAACACACAAGTCACACAGGATGATGACTCTTCTTCTTCTTCAGAGTATGAGGGTTCTTGACAAGAAATAGACCAGGTGATTGAAGATCATTCCCATGATGTTGTACAATTGAGTGATGATGTTTCACATTCTGTGGCAATTGAACAGAGTATCACAAACCTTGATCAAACTGTTGAGGTTCCTGCTCATCCTGTGGGTAGGATTGATAGAATTCATCCTCAACAGAACATTATTGGTGATCCCACATCTGGTGTTAAAACTAGGGGTCAGATCAATTCTGGATTCTACTCAGAAATCATGGAATCTGGTGTGGTCAACGATTGTGCGCATTCATGTTTCGTCTCGCAAATCGAACCAAGTCTATAACAGATGCTTTAAAAGAAGAATCTTGGGTAAATGCAATGCAGGAAGAACTACTCCAATTTCAGAAGCTCGGAGTTTGGAAGTTAGTTGATTTACCTAAAGGAGCTAAGAAGATTGGTACTCGATGGGTTCTTCGTTGCAAAAGGGATGATCAAGGAATAGTCATAAGAAATAAGGCTCGTTTGGTCGTTCAGGGATTTAGGCAAATTGAAGGTATAGATTACAATGAAGTGTTTGCACCGGTTGCTCGTCTGGAAGCAATTCGAATTTTTCTTGCTTATGCATCCTACAAAAGGTTCAAAGTCTATCAAATGGATGTAAAGAGTGCTTTCCTTCATGGAGAAATCAGTGAAGTCGTATACGTCAGTCAACCTCCCGGGTTTGAAGATCCTATGCATCGTGACCGTGTCTACAAATTGAACAAGGCACTGTACGGATTGCACCAAGCTCCTCGAGCGTGGTACGAGACACTTTCCACTCATCTTCTGAACAATGGTTTTAGAAGAGGTGTCATCGACTGCACGTTGTTTATTCGGGAAAAGGGTGGAGAACTTTTAATGGTACAGGTATACGTGGATGACATTATTTTCGGATCGACGAATGATGTTCTGTGCAAAGAATTTGAAAGAGTTATGCAGGACAAGTTCGAGATGAGTTCCATGGGAGAGATGAAGTTCTTTCTAGGGCTACAAGTAGATCAATCTGAGACAGGGATTTTCCTTCATCAAACAAATTATGTTGGAGACATACTAAGCCGATTCAGTATGACTGATGCCAAACCTGCTGGTACTCCATTGGCGATCAATCACGGGATTTCGCCTGATGACAAGGGGGAGTATATTGATGCTACTCTCTATCGAGCCATGATCGGATCTCTCATGTATCTCATGGCATCTCGACCAGACATCATGTTCGCTACGTGTCTCTGTGCCCGATATCAGTCAAAACCAAAAGTCTCCCACTTAATTACTGTCAAAAGGATTTTTCGTTATCTGAAGGGTACTCCTGATCTTGAATTATGGTACTCTAATGATGATAACTTTGAGCTTACTGCATATAGTGATTCTGATTATGGTGGTTGCAAAACAGACTTCAAGTCTACATCTGCAGGGTGTCAGTTCTTTGGAAACCGTCTTGTGACATGGCAATGCAAAAAGCAGACTTCGGTGGCTACATCTACATGTGAAGCTGAATACATCGCTGCTGCCAGTTGCTGTTCTCAGATTATCTGGATTCAACAGCAACTTCGAGACTACGGTTTGCAATTCTCTAACACTCCTATTTATGTAGATAATTCTGCTGCCATAGCTATCACTAAGAATCCGGTTCAGCATTCAAAAACCAAACACATCGGCATAAAATATCACTTCATTCGTGATTGTTTTGAAAAGAAACTGATTGATGTGGTTCAAATTAACACTGATTTCCAAAAGGCCGACCTCTATACAAAAGCCTTTAACAAACCAAGATTTTTATTCTTGTTAGAGGTAAACGGCATGAAAAAGAAGGATGACGTTGTTCCGGACCAAGAGTCGAGTCAGTAATCATTTTTATCAATTACGTTCCTGTATATATATTTTCTTTCTTGCATTTATTAAAAATCTCAAAAACTCAAAAAGATTTTTCATTTTGAAATTTTAGGGGGAGAAAATGTCAGTAAGAAAATGATCTCTCGCTGAGAAAAATGATAGTACACAGACGCTAGTTATCTGAGACTCCAAAAAGATTTTCTAAATTGTGTACAGTTATTTGTGTACAGTTTGTTTTAAAAAAAAAAAAAGATTTTCCATTTTTGTACAGTCTAAAACCCAAAAACATCTGAAAAACTCAAAAATGAGAAATCGTATCCAACCTTTGGGAAGTGATGGCACACTAACCATATGTATGAAGCACATTGCATTTAATGTCATAGTGAATAGTCACACTAAGTCGACATGTGATGCATTGATAGGCTTATCTTACTGAATCTCGACCTTTGATGATCAATCTATACCATATTAGATATTGTCTTTTGAGTCACATAATGGTGAAAGGATTGACGAAAATCAACAATAGAAACTGAAGGTGTTTCTCATTCTGTGCACACCAGTTATCATCGGTTTAATGAGATATCAGAAAGTAGTTATAAAATTAAAAATTAGATTCCGAAGTCGTATACGTGTCATATTGCCTTGTAAATACCTGGCTGAAGCCGTCCATGCGATTAAGAATAAAATAAAAGTATGAATCCGAATTCGTATATGTGCCATATTACCGGGTTGCAGCCTGGTTGAAGCCATCCATGGGATAGGATGAACACAAACACCGTTAGCTGCATACATGCCATATTGCCTTGTAAATACCTGGCTGAAGCCGTCCATGAGCTGATGGCTGTCACTGTGAATACTAAAAAAAAAAAAAAATTTGAGTGTAGTAAAGAAGTAACAGGGAATAACTGAGATCTCATGAACTTATGATGACTGGTTAAGTCAGTTGTGCTGATTTGAAACATTAACATGTTTTGAAAAGTAATTCAAGTCAATACTTAACTAGTGTGGGACACACAGATAATGGACTTAATCCTTCAAGATCATCTTGTAAGTGTTGAGAAAAGGTCTGCATAAGTTTAAGATGGACAAACATATCAATGATCGCATTTTGACTAAGTGTACTTAAAGCTCAGATAATTTGCAATGTTGCTGATTGCTATGAGTTTAGTACTGATCCTATGTTCGGATCTTTCTCACAAAAAGATGTGTAAATACCATTGTATAGTTGTATCTACAAAATTCAAAATGTCTCAGATCATTAGTCACTAAGTCTGTATGATTTCTCATAAGGATCATTCTTACTAAGACATGCGTGTATATATCTTGTTGATATTATTTTCAGCATTACATATTCAAAAATCCAAAAAGATTTTACTTTTCCTGAATTTTAGATTATCTGATAAGACTCGAACGCCTGTCTGAAAATCAAAATTTGAAAACCGCTTGACTTCCTGATTGATCAAATCGTTTCTTTACTTCATAAACTATTCCAAAACTTCATAATTGATCCCTCACTTCATAATTAAATGTAAATTACTTCATAATCAAATTGTTGTCAAGACCGATGTGGTCGGATACCCCATTTAACTTGAAAAGTTTAATTTGCATAAGGGGATTGTCCCATTCGTACGAATGGATGAGCAAAATGGCTCACTCGTACGAATGGATGAGGAGAATAGCTCATTCACACGAATGGACTGACCAGAATGGTCCACTCGTACGAATGAGTGGCAGAATGAATCAAGTCTGGGTCACTCGCACGAATGGACTGACCAGAATGATCCATTCGTACGAATGAACCAGGCCATCCTATAAAAAGGCCATTCATTCGCATTCTCAGCATCATTCGCACAAATCAGAAATCCTTATTCGCACGTCTGTTTCATCAAATTCTGATTTTGAACAAAACTTTGTCAAATCTGTAATCTAATCATTCGTTTTCATTTTACAGGTATAACCCCACAAGTATTCATCGATTGCATACCGATTCGTGGATGTTCGACTAGATTTAGGGTTCAAAACCGAAAACCAAACCTAAAAAACGTAAAAAGTGACTTAATAAACCAATTAAAATGCTAAATATTGGTTGAAAATCATAGTCGAGTGTGTTGGTGTCTTTTTCGGCAAATCTTTTCAAGTCTTGATCGAATTTTTGGACAAATTGGATCGTGACCCGTCTGTCATACGAATGGACACACTCTTCATGTTCATTCGTAAGAATGAACACTCGTTCACATGAATGAGAACTCATTCACACGAATGAGAACTCATTCACACGAATGAATACTCATTCATATGAATGAAACTCATTCGCACGAATGAATAGGCAGAATGATCCATTCGCACGAATGAACCAACTTTTTGGGTTCATTCGTACAAAGGGAAAATGGTCCAAAAGTTCATATTTCCAAAATCTTGCATGTACTTATCTGATGTGCTTCATGTTTTTGTGTTTACAGACTGATCGTTATGGCGCACAGAGCTCCAGTTGTTCTTAAGGCTTCAATAAAAAGCAACATATGTGCGTACATGATTCCTACATCAAAGAATTCACGTCCGTTTGTCGGAATGATCGAGTTTTTATCAAGATCAAGGATTGCTCATGCTATATCCCATCACCGGACTCCATATACGTCGCATCAAAGGGAGTTCTGGGCCTCTGCCGAGATTGACTGCGAGGTATCTCCACCGGTCATACGAGGGAAGATCGCAGGTCAAGATGTGGTTGTATCGGCAGCTCATATTCGCCGATTGTGTCAATTCGGTGATCATCCTGAAGATCCAGTGACACTGGATAAATATCTGGTTCGCGTATGCTTCATGAGGATAAAGTACGACGGGAATGTAGCCGAAGGAGTTTTAAACAAAGCGAACCTCTGTCCGCAGTACAAGTATCTTGGACATGTTCTTCTGCATTGCCTCGGTTCCCGTCGTGGCGGTTTCGACGACATGCGCGAAACAATTCAGAGCGCATTCGTTGCTATGGTATTGAACATTCCGTTCAACTTTTCCGAGATGGTGTTCACTCATCTTAAGGAAAACATCTATCTAAAAGGGGACAATGCGTATCTTATGTACCCCAGATTCTTACAAATGATAATAGATGACCAACTTCCTCTTCTGCCAAGGTCAGACATCGACATGATCAAGCTAGAACACATGACGGATGTCACTCTAAACAGAGTACAGACCTACAGTGGGGAAGACCAACAAAGCCACCTCACAAACGACTTATTGGACATCTGGCAAATCCAGATTATGTGGCACCAACAAACAGAAATTGGCGTCACAATAACAGTGATTCTGACATCAATTGATATTGTTGTACCTCCAGCTGACGACCAAGATGATGACGACCAAGATGGTCAGGGAGATGGTGGCAATGCTCCTAATGTTCCATCTACCGCTGCCACCACCCCCACTGTTGTTGCTATCGATTCTTCCCTTCCAACTAACCGAGAAGACGTTAACCTGGACACCGTCCTGTTTACTGATTCTGAGGACACTGAAGACGAATTTGTAATCAGTCAACAAGGGGCAAGATTGGTCGCAACAAAACAAAAAAGGGGAGCAGATCAAGGAAGCTCAAGGGTTGATGATGACGTCAGGGATGCTGACTTTGTCCCTGACTGTCCACAAGTATCTGCTGCTCCTTCTTCCCAATCTACCCCAGTCAAGAAAGGAAGAGGAAAGAGAATGGCCAAACGCCAAAAGTTTAAACTTGTTAGAAGGACGGAGAGCACCTCTGCTACTACAGCAACTGCCACCAGGTCTGAGGCTCCAATGTCAACATCTATGCCTCAGACACAAACTGTGCCTCCTCCCATCTACACGACTGCTCCTACATCACAGCCATCAACTATTCGAGCTGAATCTTCAATGTCACTGCCGACTGTCTCTCTACACGACCAGATCAGTACTTTAAACAGTTTGGTACTTCGTTTACTGGCTCAGAATGAAGAGCAATCAAAGCGTATTGACCAACAGGGCTCGCAGATCAGTCAGTTGACTCTGCAAAATACTGAACAAGCCCAATCCATCACAAGTCTTTCCACTAGGTGTAATGATCAACAAGCCCTCCTTCTCACTGCTACAAACCAGAATCAACAGTTGTCTAAAACTGTTGATGCACATGCTCAGAGGATACAAAGGCTTGAGGAGGATAATAAGAGGCTGTTGGAAGACTTAGAAAGCAGAAGAGACCCAACACCCAGAATTGAGGGTGCTCGTGATGATAGTGATGATGATGATGATGATGATGATAAAGATGACGATGATGATGATAGTGATGATGATGATGACAATAATGACAAAGATAAGGACGATGGTGCCAATGCTGGTGCTGCATCAAGTGCTTCAAAGACAGCAGAAGCAGAGGCACGCACAAAGCAAAAATCAGACAAATCAGAAGGCCCATCATCAGATACACAAAAGGGCACTGAAGGTTGATAGTTTTTGTTTTAAGTGTTTTAAGTTGTCTTATTGTAAATATTAGATTATTATGTAAATAATTTCAGTTTTATTTTGATTAAATCAATGAAATTTAAAATTCTCACATGTTTATTCTTTGTTTGTTTATGAAAATAGTTTTGGATGTGATGCCTCTCAAGCAACAACCTTCAAAGTTAACTTATGTGCTTGACATGCAAGGGATCATCCAACATTCAGTTATTTATGACAAAGAGGAAGGGGAAATCGTACACTGCTTGTCAAAAGAACGGATTGCCGAGCTATTTCAAATGAATCCCGACGAAGTCATCACTGAAGAGGCATCTGTTCCTACAACTGATTATCCCTCCTCTGACGAACTAGAAGACGTTGATGAGGTTGAAGTCGAAGACATCACTGATCAAGAATATCCAAAGTACACATCAGTAGATGGTGATGATCTTCCCTCCTTCGCAGACTTATTCACTCAGCAGTCTGACGAGGAGGTCAACCGCATTATCGACAACAAAGGAGATGAAGTCGGTCCCTCCACTATTGACATTGACGAGCTGAATGAACGTAAAAGTCAGTGGATAGAATACATGGCCGAATTAAAGAAGAACTAAAAGCCCTCTCCTCCAACCAAGTACACTAAAGTTTATCGACTCAAAGGACACAAGTCTGATGGTCGTATAATCAGTTGGGCATACTTCAACGATTTAAGCTGCTATGCTATAAAAAGAGAGAAGGCCATACAATATTTCAGGTACCCTCATGACTTCAAGACGCTGCCCGCATTTGAAGTAAATCAATTGGCGTGTCTAAAGCATCTATACAGCGAATCTTCCGGTCTATCCGAATGGTTTGAACGTCAATTACAATACGAATACCGGAAGAAGTGGGTGAACTTCAAGCCACAAATGCCTACACGTTACATTCATAAGGAAAAGGTTCATCCAATCACCAAGAAGCCCCTAATTGTCTTAAAGTGGAAACCTCCAACGATCATGAAGAAGATTCCTTTAAGAAAAATGATCCAGGACTTCTCAGATCAGTTCAAATGGTGGTACTATGATGGGCGTACTGGTGAAGCTGTTATAGTGCTTTGTAAAGAAGGGTCATGGGAGACCATCAGGGTCTTTGATCCCTTATGGCTGACCAACTTGTCTGAACAAGATGTTACAACTCTATACAAGTGTCAACCGTTTTTTGAAGTTGCAGATATAGACCATGCGTTGCTGTCACACCCCGACCGATGGCGGAATCATCGGGGCGGGACATGTGAGACTGTTCATAGCACATGGTTGACTAAATTGAAATATATTAAAGTCAAATTTGCATTACAAGAAATCCAAGTACAAGATCAAATTCAAACAAGAAACATAACAACTCATAAAATTCTTGATTTATTTTGCTAAGTCCAAATCCTATGTTGAACACGTCTTGAATCAATCTCACATATTGGGGCCTGAAACATGAATAAAATAAAGTCAACTAAAAAGTTGGTGAGTATAACACAGTTGTATATAGATAGCATATAGATGAAAACAAATCCTTTACATGACATGATAAATAAGGCGTTTATGGGGAGTAACTATTGTGTAACCAAATGTACAATCAAACCTTGTAACTAGCATGCAAAACAAATGTGTTGTCGGTTTCAATCACCGCGTACCATGGGTGGGTTTGTCAGACTCAATAGATCCATCATTGAAAACCGCCGGCTTGTATAGTTAATGATTGCACATAAGAGCATACAAAGGTTAACACACCTAGCACTCGGGCACAAAGCTCAAATTTTTGCACACATGTATGTATATAGGATTTTTGCACTTGTGTTGTTTGTGTAAATGTAAATGTGTAATGTGTAATGAGTATAGAGTTCATGTTCCACCCCAAAAGTGTAAAAGAGAAAAAGGGGTTGTGAATACTCACATGGTATGGAAGTGAAGCTAACAAGGAATATAGATAGCAATTAAGATCCTTGAAATGCACACTTTAACCTAAAGAGTAATATGTATTGAATCACATAGATGCATAAAGTTTAAGTCTAAAATGAAAGTTGGATTTGTATATAAAACCATTGGTTTGTATTTAAAAAGTGTTGGATAAGAAAAACGTATAAAGTTTGGGGTAAAATATGTTTGAAACAATTTAATTAGGTTTGAATTAAATAAGTAAGTGTATAACTATAGTTTATGAAATAATGTAAATATTAATTGTAATTAAGTATAAATAAATAAATAGTTTTTTTTTATTTAAAATGTAAATTAAATAACTAATCATTATTTATAAATTTTGTAACTTAAAATATCATTTAAGTAAAGATAATAAATATTAATTAATTTTTTTTTTTATAAACTTTTCAATAAATTCTTTTTGTGCTAAGATTAAACTTTTAATCTATTTTTAAATACAGAAAACATATTTTTATAAAATCTGTAATGTTTACTGATTAAAATATATAAAATTGAAATTCTGTTAAAAATTCTGAGTCTAGCACGACCGTGCCTCGGAAGGGCACGATCGTGCTCAAGCCACGGGCGCGACCGCGCTAGTCGGGGCGCGACCGGGTTGATCAACAGGAGCACAATCTAGACAAGTTTGACAGGCACGACCGTGCCTTGGCCCGGCACGGTCGTGTCTATGATCTTTGGACACAACAGGGACTAGCCCAGAGGGCATGACGAGGTCTGGACAGGAGGACACGACCGCGCTGATAAACGGCACGACCGCGCTAAAAGAGGCACGACCGCGCTAGATGATTAGCGCGACCGTGTCTATTCCAATTCAGACACGAATCGAGAATTTCTTGTATTTTAATTGGTGAAATTGTTAGGGCTTTTCATTTATGGGTTATTACGAGTGTTCTGAGATATTTTAATTGCATTAATAACATGATTAGGAGTGATTTCGATTAAACCATTTTTCTTATAAAAAGGATTCTGGTTCTGAATGATTCCTGTAATGAAAGCCCGAATTGACGGAGGGCTTTTGATACATGGACCGAAACGAAAGAGAGGGATGATTTAATTACCTCAAAAAGAAGGGAATTGATAGCGATCAGAAGAAAGGAGTTCCGGCGACGGCAAGATTGGCTTCCGGCGGCTTCTGCTGCGATTCCGACTGATCCAACCCTTTAGAAACCTTAGAAATGATCGGAGGATCGAGTTCCTTGAATAATTGGTAGAATTTTGATCGAAAACAGAGATTCGAGGCTTGGGAGATAATTTGGACGTTTTTCTTGAGAGAATATGCAATCGAATGGTAATGATCGTAAATTGCAAAATTATTTTCTTTGTCAATGAAAATGAAACGTATCGGTTTTGAATTTCGAACAATCGGGCGTTTTGAAACTGCATTTACGTTTCGACTGTTACGCAGGCGCGACCGTGCCAAAGCACTTGGCGCGACCGTGCTAGGATGAAGCACGACCGTGCTAACCAGGGTTTTCTTGATATTTTTCAACTTTAGTCCTTGACTTTTTCAGGTTTGATAAGTTTGTACCAAATAGTTTCTTGTATAGCGTTTAAATGTAGATAATCGAGTAAAACTTGCGAATTTGTATAGAATCATTGCATTAAATTTACGGCGAGAAAATAATGAGACATTGCACGAGTATAGAACTTGAAATTGCATTATATTGAATTGAAATAGGAACACTAAAAAAATCCGAGATGTTACAGTCTCCCCATGTTGAGAGAATTTCGTCCCGAAATTTAGCTAGAGGGAACAACCTTATTAGTAAAAAGATGGGGGTACTTGAGCTTCATTTGGTCTTCTCGTTCCCAAGTGAACTCAGGACCACGCTTAGATTCCCAACGAACTTTGACTATAGGAATACGACTTCGATTGAGTTGCTTGACTTCACGATCCATAATTTCCACCGGCTTCTCAACGAAGTGCATCGTTTCATCAATGCGCACGTCGTCAAGCGGTATATGGAGATTTTCATCAGCGAGACACTTCTTTAGATTAGATATATGAAATGTAGGATGCACATTGCCAAGAGATGGAGGTAACTCGAGCTTGTAAGACACTTTCCCAATCCTTTCAAGGATTTTGAATGGACCAACATAACGAGGTGCTAACTTGCCTTTCTTTCCAAAACGGACCACACCCTTCCAAGGAGACACCTTTAGAAGAACAAGGTCACCGACTTGGAATTCCAAGGGTTTTCGACGTTTGTCGGCATAACTCTTTTGCCGACTCCTCGCTACTCGAATATTGTCACGGATTTGAATGATCTTGTCGGATGTTTCTTGAATTAACTCGGGACCAGTGATTTGTGCTTCACCAATCTCACTCCAACAGATAGGAGAACGACACTTGCGACCATAGAGAGCTTCGAATGGAGCCATGTTGATACTTGTGTGGTAGCTATTGTTGTAAGAAAACTCAATAAGGGATAAATGTGAATCCCAATTGCCACCAAAATCGATTACACAAGCTCTAAGCATGTCTTCAAGAGTTTGGATTGTTCGCTCGGTTTGACCATCAGTTTGCGGATGGTAAGCCGTGCTCAAATCCAATCGAGTACCAAGAGCCTTTTGGAGAGATTGCCAAAATCGAGAAGTGAACCGAGCGTCTCTATCGGATATAATGTTCAAGGGAACACCATGACGGCTCACAATTTCATCAATGTAAATTCGGGCTAATTTCTCCACTTTGAAGTCTTCACGAATAGACAAGAAGTGGGCAGATTTGGTGAGTCGATCAATGATCACCCAAATACTATCATAACCACTCGAGGTGCGAGGGAGCTTGGTAATGAAATCCATAGCTAAATTCTCTCATTTCCACACGGGAATTTCTGGTTGTTTGAGTAAACCAGAAGGACGTTGATGTTCGGCTTTGACTTTAGAGCAAGTTAAGCATTTGGCCACATAAAGAGCAATGTCTTTCTTCATACCGGGCCACCAATAAAGTTGGCGAAGATCTTGGTACATTTTATCCGCACCAGGATGAATAGAATAACGAGTCTTATGAGCCTCGTTCATGAGAATTGCACGGAGATCATCGCGATCAGGAATCCAAATACGGTTCAAGTAATATAGTAAGCCATTTAGTTTTGATTCAAGAAGAAGTTCAACACCACACGTCATTTCTTCATACATATTACCCTCGGTTACCGAGACGTGTTGAGCTTCCAAGATACGGGTTTGAATATCGGATTGAATACGGGCACAATGAAGCATAACATGGTTCTTTCGACTCAAAGCATCGGCTACAACATTCGCTTTGCCGGGATGGTAACGAATCTCGCAGTCGTAGTCGTTAAGGAGTTCGACCCAACGTCGTTGCCTCATATTGAGTTCTTTTTGGTTGAAGATATGTTGAAGACTTTTGTGGTCGGTGAATACCACACATTTCGTGCCATATAGGTAATGTCTCCAAATCTTTAACGCGAATACGATTGCACCCAACTCGAGATCGTGCGTCGTATAATTCTTTTCATGAACTTTGAGTTGTCTTGATGCATAAGCGATTACTTTTCCTCGTTGCATGAGGACACAACCAAGACCTTGGTTAGAAGCATCACAATAGACAACTAGGTCATCATTTCCATCGGGAAGAGTTAAAATGGGAGCATTGCACAACTTATGCTTAAGAGTTTGGAAAGCTTCTTCTTGTTTCGGTCCCCATTCATAAGCTTTACCCTTATGGGTCAAGGCGGTAAGAGGGACAGCAATCTTTGAGAAGTTTGAGATGAAACGACGATAATAACCCGCAAGACCAAGAAATGAACGAACTTCAGTAGGAGTCTTCGGGGCATTCCAATTTTTAACCGTTTCGATCTTAGCATGATCAACATGAATACCCTTGTCGTTGACGATGTGACCAAGAAATTGAACTTCTTTTAACCAAAATTCACATTTGGAGAACTTGGCATATAGTTGTTCTTTCTTTAAAAGGTCCAAAACCAATCTAAGGTGTTCTTCATGGTCGGTTTTAGTCTTGGAATAGATTAAGATATCGTCAATAAAAATGATCATGAATTTATCAAGGTACGGTTTGCACACATGATTCATGAGGTCCATGAAAACTGCAGGTGCATTGGTTAACCCGAAAGGCATAACCATGAACTCGTAATGACCATACCTTGTTCGAAAAGCAGTCTTAGGAATGTCATCTTCTTGAACACGGAGCTGATGATAACCAGATCGAAGATCAATCTTCGAGAAGCAAGTAGAACCTTGAAGTTGATCAAAGAGATCATCGATTCTAGGCAAAGGATAACGGTTCTTGATAGTAAGCTTATTGAGTTCGCGATAGTCAATACACATGCGAAATGATCCATCCTTCTTCTTTACAAATAAGACGGGTGCACCCCACGGTGAATGACTCGGGCGAATGAACCCTTTATCGGAGAGTTCTTGAAGTTGACTTGCGAGCTCTTGCATTTCGGAAGGTGCAAGATGATAAGGAGCTCTAGCAACGGGGTTAGCTCCGGGCATGAGATCAATACGGAACTCTACTTGACGAACGGGAGGAAGACCGGATAAATCTTTAGGAAAAACTTCGGGGAAATCCCGAATGATCGGAATGTCTTGAATACTCTTCTCCTTGACATCCTTTTGAACAATATGAGCTAAGAAAGCAATGTACTTCTTTCGTAAGTACTTTTGAGCGGTAGTACAAGACATCAATTTAAGACCCTTGCAAGGCTTTTCACCAAAAACCCTTAATGTTTCTCCCGATGGTAGCGGAATTCGGATACACTTTTCAAAGCAAATGACTTCGGCATGATGATTTGATAGCCAATCCATACCTATGATAATATCAAAGCTTCCTAGTGGCATTGGAACAAGGTTGATCGGGAATGCATGATCATTAAGTTCTAAAGAGCAATCATAGATAATAGACTCAATTGTAAGGGAGTCACCATTTGCTATTTCAACGGTGAAGGTTTTCTCTAATTGGGATCGTGTCTTTGCAAGTAAAGGCTCAAAATTAAGTGACACAAAACTTTTATCGGCACCGGTATCGAACAAAATGATGGCATATTGACTATTAACAAGGAACGTACCATTAACCACGTCATTGTTGGCTTGGGCTTCGTTGGCGTTTATGTTGAACGCACGTCCACGAGCTCCACCTTGTCTAGCATTTGCAAGTCTTGGACATTGATTACGAAAATGGTTCGGGTCACCACACTCATAACAAGCACGCCCATTAGCAATGGCGGGAGCACCTTGGTTAGCCACTTGAGGTACGATTTGGTTTGGAGGGTTGACTTTGCCCGTAAGGGCTTTGGTCCTACAAACATTAACCGTATGACCATATCTCCCACAATAAGTACAAAGGCGACATGGGATGTTTTGGGGATAATGGTAGTTGCAGGTGGCACAAAGTGGGTAAATTCCACCATATGGCTTTTTGACCGGTGCTTGAACCATAGGTGCAGCTTGGTTGACGGGAACAGCAGGAGTAACCACAGCAAAATTTCTAACCTTCCTCTTTTTGTTATTGCGAGGGGGTTCAGTTGTGGTTTCTTTGTTGTGGGTAGGAGGGGTTACGGTTTCAGCAGTTTTCTTAGAACCCTTTTTAGTAAGAGTTCCAGCTTTCACATGATTATCAGTTAGGGTAGCAGACAGGCGGATGGCATCTTCCAAGGTAGCAGGATTTCTACCTAAGACAGTATCTTGGATTTGTCTTGGTAGCCCACCAATATATTTCTCAATACAACGAGACAAAGGAGTGACCATGTGGGGCACTAGAAGACTCAACTCATGGAACCGAGTTGTATATGCTAAGCTTTCCCCACTATCTTGGGCAAGATCCCAAAATTCGGCCTCTAACTTCTTCACTTCATTTCGAGGACAGAATTCCTCGGTCATAAGCCTTTTGACCTCATCCCAAGGTAAGGCCATAGCTACATCAACACCCCTATTCCTTTTCTCCCCATTCCACCAAGTAAGTGCCCGCTTTTGGAGAACACTTGTGGCATGACGGACGCGGAGGTTGTCGGGACAGTCACTATTGAGAAAGGTATTCTCAATACTTTCAAACCATTGAAGGAGTCCAGTAGCTCCTTCGGTTCCATAAAACTTTAGGGGATTGCAAAAATTGAAGTGCTTGAAGGTGCATTGAGATGGATTATTTCCACCATTTCCACCATTACCACCATTATTACCACTATTGCTTCCATTTCCACCATTGCCATTAGTGGCACCATTGGCTTGGGTGAGTTGTGTCACCAATTGGGGTAAGAATAGCAGCAATGTCGGAGTTGGCGTTGGCGGCGGGAGCACGACGAGGAGGCATTCTACAGATTTTCACAAAACAAGAAAAGATTGTAAGAACTTATGAGAATTGCCAGGATTTTAATAGAATGAGATAATCAAATAAAAAGATAGGTATTCATAGTTTGGATTGTACTCAAAAAGTGATAAAATCACTTGAATACTATGGCACATTAAGGTTAATTTAAACTCATATAATTTTCAAGGAGACATGCTTTAGCCTATAGGTAAACACTCATCTCGGGAATTCCCAGGAAAGCATACGGGTCCCTCGGTTGATTGGGATTTATGCGAAATGCTTTCCTAGACAGAAAACCCAAAATACAGGTGTCACCCTTCCAGATTGCACGTGTCCTCAAATAATTAAACAAGTTTAAAAAACTTAACGAAGAAAATAAAAATTTTAAGATCTTTGCTTCAAGAATTTTCCACATGCTTAGAAAGAATAAAGATAGAAAAGAAGGTAGAAATATCATGGGGTTTTAGGATATAGGAAAAGGTATTATTTAAGAAGATCCTAATAAGCCATAAATTTCTAACAAGTGAGGTACCAAATATAATAAACAATTTATCATGGTAAGCATGTAGCACATAGCATGTAACACATAGCACAAAATCATGAAGCATAGTATAAGTGGGTGTCCTAAAGTTATAGTCTAGGTCAAGATGTCTAATAACCTAAATCCCTATAACCAAGGCTCTGATACCAATCTGTCACACCCCGACCGATGGCGGAATCATCGGGGCGGGACATGTGAGACTGTTCATAGAACATGGTTGACTAAATTGAAATATATTAAAGTCAAATTTGCATTACAAGAAATCCAAGTACAAGATCAAATTCAAACAAGAAACATAACAACTCATAAAATTCTTGATTTATTTTGCTAAGTCCAAATCCTATGTTGAACACGTCTTGAATCAATCTCACATATTGGGGCCTGAAACATGAATAAAATAAAGTCAACTAAAAAGTTGGTGAGTATAACACAGTTGTATATAGATAGCATATAGATGAAAACAAATCCTTTACATGACATGATAAATAAGGCGTTTATGGGGAGTAACTATTGTGTAACCAAATGTACAATCAAACCTTGTAACTAGCATGCAAAACAAATGTGTTGTCGGTTTCAATCACCGCGTACCATGGGTGGGTTTGTCAGACTCAATAGATCCATCATTGAAAACCGCCGGCTTGTATAGTTAATGATTGCACATAAGAGCATACAAAGGTTAACACACCTAGCACTCGGGCACAAAGCTCAAATTTTTGCACACATGTATGTATATAGGATTTTTGCACTTGTGTTGTTTGTGTAAATGTAAATGTGTAATGTGTAATGAGTATAGAGTTCATGTTCCACCCCAAAAGTGTAAAAGAGAAAAAGGGGTTGTGAATACTCACATGGTATGGAAGTGAAGCTAACAAGGAATATAGATAGCAATTAAGATCCTTGAAATGCACACTTTAACCTAAAGAGTAATATGTATTGAATCACATAGATGCATAAAGTTTAAGTCTAAAATGAAAGTTGGATTTGTATATAAAACCATTGGTTTGTATTTAAAAAGTGTTGGATAAGAAAAACGTATAAAGTTTGGGGTAAAATATGTTTGAAACAATTTAATTAGGTTTGAATTAAATAAGTAAGTGTATAACTATAGTTTATGAAATAATGTAAATATTAATTGTAATTAAGTATAAATAAATAAATAGTTTTTTTTTATTTAAAATGTAAATTAAATAACTAATCATTATTTATAAATTTTGTAACTTAAAATATCATTTAAGTAAAGATAATAAATATTAATTAATTTTTTTTTATAAACTTTTCAATAAATTCTTTTTGTGCCAAGATTAAACTTTTAATCTATTTTTAAATACAGAAAACATATTTTTATAAAATCTGTAATGTTTACTGATTAAAATATATAAAATTGAAATTCTGTTAAAAATTCTGAGTCTAGCACGACCGTGCCTCGGAAGGGCACGATCGTGCTCAAGCCACGGGCGCGACCGCGCTAGTCGGGGCGCGACCGGGTTGATCAACAGGAGCACAATCTAGACAAGTTTGACAGGCACGACCGTGCCTTGGCCCAGCACGGTCGTGTCTATGATCTTTGGACACAACAGGGACTAGCCCAGAGGGCATGACAAGGTCTGGACAGGAGGACACGACCGCGCTGATAAACGGCACGACCGCGCTAAAAGAGGCACGACCGCGCTAGATGATTAGCGCGACCGTGTCTATTCCAATTCAGACACGAATCGAGAATTTCTTGTATTTTAATTGGTGAAATTGTTAGGGCTTTTCATTTATGGGTTATTACGAGTGTTCTGAGATATTTTAATTGCATTAATAACATGATTAGGAGTGATTTCGATTAAACCATTTTTCTTATAAAAAGGATTCTGGTTCTGAATGATTCCTGTAATGAAAGCCCGAATTGACGGAGGGCTTTTGATACATGGACCGAAACGAAAGAGAGGGATGATTTAATTACCTCAAAAAGAAGGGAATTGATAGCGATCAGAAGAAGGGCGTTCCGGCGACGGCAAGATTGGCTTCCGGCGGCTTCTGCTGCGATTCCGGCTGATCCAACCCTTTAGAAACCTTAGAAATGATCGGAGGATCGAGTTCCTTGAATAATTGGTAGAATTTTGATCGAAAACAGAGATTCGAGGCTTGGGAGATAATTTGGACGTTTTTCTTGAGAGAATATGCAATCGAATGGTAATGATCGTAAATGGCAAAATTATTTTCTTTGTCAATGAAAATGAAACGTATCGGTTTTGAATTTCGAACAATCGGGCGTTTTGAAACTGCATTTACGTTTCGACTGTTACGCAGGCGCGACCGTGCCAAAGCACTTGGCGCGACCGTGCTAGGATGAAGCACGACCGTGCTAACCAGGGTTTTCTTGATATTTTTCAACTTTAGTCCTTGACTTTTTCAGGTTTGATAAGTTTGTACCAAATAGTTTCTTGTATAGCGTTTAAATGTAGATAATCGAGTAAAACTTGCGAATTTGTATAGAATCATTGCATTAAATTTACGGCGAGAAAATAATGAGACATTGCATGAGTATAGAACTTGAAATTGCATTATATTGAATTGAAATAGGAACACTATAAAAATCCAAGATGTTACAGTTGCAGTATGTGAAAGTGATACGTATATGCTTTGCTTTTGACATACACGCCGGAGTTAACTGGAAAACTCGTATAAAAGAGATGTTGAAGACTAACTAATGTTAGTTAGGTCATTTTGAAGGGATCTAGGTCCAAGGGGGAGTATGTAGATGCATAATATGTCCCTAATCCCTTGTAATATGTATTTCATCTATGTTTAATGTAATTATTTGATGTATTAATGAAATTACATGTTTATCCTTTATGTTTACTCATATATAACGACTGTGTATTAAACGATCTGATAAATAGCGAAAACGTTGATCAATCGTGCTAATGAAAGGCCCATTCGCACGAATGGATCATGAGAATGATCCATTCGCGCGAATAGCTCATGAGAATGATTCATTCGCTAGAATAAGTCATGAGAATGATTCATTCATACGAATGAACCATTCGGATGATTCATTCTTAAGAATGAACCATTTTGCTGATTCATTCGCATGAATGAGTCCATTCACATGGATCATTCGTACGAATGGCCTCAGCACTATATATAGAACTTTCACTTCATGAGCACACACAACACAAAAAACACAACAGAAATACAACACATATACACACAGAACCAGACTAAGCAACAACACACAAACTCTCTGCACTTGTATTGTCGAATCTCTGTCCGTTGAGAGTTTCCAGGTCTTGTATCCAACTTCTCTACACCAAAGGGTCGATAGAAACCTTCGTTTCGACATCTAATCCGCTCGTTTCTTACGACCCGATCCGTGTCATAGATTGGATTGCCAATCAAATCGGATTCCGCACGATTTGGTTCGGTTAATGTGTTGAATCATTGGATCAAGGTAGATCCCGATCCAACACACCGCCAGAGCCGTCAACGACATGAATGAAGGAATTTTAATGCTCTGTATTGGTAAACAATCAGTAACCTACAATATCGGACGATATGAATCCATGTCAAGTGATCTGCTTGAAATATCTCACTTTATCGACTCCAATCTAGACAATCAACTACAGAAAGCAAGGGACTTAAAAAGAGGAAAAGCACCTGATCTTACCAAGCCAAAGGCACCAGATCCTACGACAATAGATCTCACCAAAGATCTTGACAACACTAATTGGATCGATGAGTACTTCGATAAATTACCGAAACTGAACGAAGAAGCAAGAGACACAGAGGAGGTTGTTCACTCCCACCTGAAGAAAGACTGATGCAACACGTACGGGTCGGGCTAAAGACCCATAAATAAATGTAGCGCTTCCGGGAGGCAACCCGATAATCATGAATAAATTGAGAAGTTGGTGCATACAGCTGAAAGCATGGATCTCAGGTTTGGTTTCTCTAAATTTAAGTTTCTAATTACTTCAGCCCCAGGTATGCCTTCTCGATACTAGGACCTTAGTAGCTTAACTACTACCTTTTATTTCCTTGTTCGTTTTTATGTTTTCTTTTATGTTTCAGGTAGAATAACATCACCAGACCATCTCTCTACTTTGAGGAGTTACACTCCAACTCTACGAGCCGGAAGCCGGAAGCCACATCATTTTTTTGAGAAATTTGATGAAATCTCTAAAGCAACACGTTGACAAGCAGCTGATAGGCACAGCCTGATAGCAACAATAAGCTTTGGCCTTAGGTTATACACCGAATTGATCGGGGAGTACCAGTTTCTTTTCCCTTAAAACTCCATGCATTTAAATTCTTGCATAGCATTTCATTACATGCATTTGTACATTGAGGGCAATGCACAGTTTTAAGTGTGGGGTGGGGGGTTAGAGATTCAGGATTGTTAATCTCAAAGAAGTAAAATTTAACTTGTGATTTTCTACCCATTTGACTAAAACATTACAAAAACTCACCTTTTATAAAACCCGAAAAATTTTAAAAAAAAAATAATATTTAAACCCTTTTTAAACAAAACCTCTTGGAGTTTGCACCTAATTAAATAAAATGAAGACATGACAAGTAGAAACAAATGAAAATTATGCATAACATATCACTAAACCCTATCCCATTTTTTTCCATGTGAGAATAATCTGAGCCTTTTCACGAGCATTATTATCATTATTTTTGCATGCTCTTTCGTTTGGTATATTGAGTGTTTATTCGATTGAACTTTATGCATAATTAGAACTTGTATGACTTAAACATATCGAGACCATGAACTAGTGAAGTATGAAAATAATTGAGGCACCTAGGATCGTTATCACCTTTATTATCCAAAAAATAAAAAAAATATTATCCGCCTAGATAGCCCTCTGAGCCTTAGCCTTTTCTTTTCTAAACCCATACTTATCACCCAACCAGCTTTTCGCAAACACCGGTTATTGGCTAATTGTCTTTGAAATGGGAAAATTATCTTATGTTATCATTGCAAGTTCATTGGGACAAGTTTGGAAAGAAACCTCCCTACTCAGAAGAATTGGAATATACAAATGGTGGATGCATTAGAAAAATTATCCGAACTATCTGCAGGAAAATTCAAGGAAATATTATTTCAAGGAAATTGAGAAAGGAGGGATACTGAAGAACTTATCTTGATAAAAAAAAGTTTGTCTTTCACCGGGAGACCTAAAAGAATTGGACATGCATTCTTTCGATTTCAATTTTCTTTCCTGCCTTCATTTCGCAAAGCATGAATTACCAACCGAACTCCGAGAAAAGATTTTTCAAGCAACTAGTGATGTAAGAAAATGGTGGCGCAAGCAAGAACAATTGCTACCATTTTGCGGTTTGTCAAAAAGTGCCGCTAAAAGATACGACAGATGTAGAAAGTGTTGCAACTGGAGCCACGATTGAAAGTGCAGCAAGAATCAAACTCACTCCCAAAGTGAGTATACATACCTAATGGAAGTAGGTGTTGTTAGGCGACTAGCCGCAGGATCCGTACGAAAAGGCAGTAATGTGTATTACACAATAAGGAATGAGTTGAACCTGATGTTAGATCTTGGTCTTGGCAATCTAACCATAAACGAGCCCTCAGATTAGTTATAGCCTCACGATCTGAGTACTATAGAGGGAACTTTTAGTATTTACCATTTTAAGCCATGAGGCCGTAGCTGAGTGTTTCACGATAGCTGCCGCCCTTCAAAACCCTTTAAAACCCCTAAAAATCCAAAAAGATTTTCATTTTCACGCATAGTTTTAGTTTAGCCACATTACAACCCTAAAGTCTTCTTGATTCATGCATACTACTTAGTTAGTTGGTGGAGACTTGATTTGAAAATAAACTTATGACCATTGCATAATTCAATTCGAACTCGAGTGTCCCACTTAGCTTACATTATCCATATATATAACCCTAGAGTTGAGTGAACATTGTGAGTAGTGAGGAGTTTTTGCATAATCAATGTTCTAGTAGGCTTGTTATGGATTCCATCATCTTAAAACAAGAAAAACACAAAAATAGAATAAGCAACTCAAGACTTATCATGGAGTCTCAACACTAGTTGAAATTTCATTACCCTTATAAAGTTTTTAGTTATGGGTGTGGTCATGCATGAGTTTTCTTGACGACAAGCAAAGTTTAAGTGTGAGGTGTTATGATATGTCATCATTTATACATATTTTACATACATAATAATCCTGCATTATGGTACTAAATTGAATAATAACCTTGCAATTTATGCTTAAAATACAAATATTTGATAATTGAAGGTTATTCGGTGTTAGAGATACAAATCAAGCTAAATCCTATCAAGAACACCAAGAATTCAAGCTTCTAGAAGGTTCATTCCCAGAGCATTGACCCCGAAGAAGTCAAAATTGGTCAACAATAGTCAACAAGAAGCTACAAGACAAAACTAGGGAAAAAGAGGAGGTTGCACGGCCGTGCATCCCATTGCGCAGCCGTGTATTGGGCTTCTCTGCTCCCCACGGCACGGTACCATGTCCTCTGTACCCTGTTTGATTCCTTGGGCCTTTGCACGACCGTGCAACCCAATGCACGACAGTGCATTGCACATTTTGAGGCCTATAAATAGGAGGCTTGGGTTCTTCATTCCACACACCAATCCAGAGAGAAATTACACTCAAGAAGAGAGCATTCTCATAGTTTGAGTAGAGAGTAGAGGGGGGCTCTTCCTCCTTGTTCCGCAATAGGGGAGCCTACGAAACTCATCATTATGCTAGTCGTTATGGCCATTCGTGGCTAAAACTTCTTTGTATTGCTAGGGTGAAGATGATGTTTGGTGCATGTTAATGTTTAACTTATTAATGAAGTGCTATGTTTATGTCTGTAACTAATTCGTCCTCAAAAACCATCTTTTGATGGGCTTTTATTATTGTTTAAATCCGTCTTTATATTTGTGAGTGTCTTGATTTTAAAGAGTAAGATCGTAAAACCCTTTTTAATCAAACTTCCTTTGAAACTCGTACGTCTTTATACTAGCAGAGATTGATAAGCCAAGGCTTGGTCTATACTTCTAAGATCGTAAGTCTTTATACGAGATTATTATGCGACCAAGAATTGATGAACTCATGTTGGGAACGGTACGCTTTATACTTGGTCCCATTGTTACACCGCC
Organism: Smallanthus sonchifolius; assembly: GCA_023525975.1. Taxonomy (NCBI): domain Eukaryota; kingdom Viridiplantae; phylum Streptophyta; class Magnoliopsida; order Asterales; family Asteraceae; genus Smallanthus; species Smallanthus sonchifolius. Next base: position 31,847,608 of record CM042040.1, read on the forward strand.
TCCCGGTGAGCAAAATGTAATCACCTATTTAACTTAATATAAAGCGTTTTGAGTCCGGTGTCTTTATCCAACCCGGAGATGACCATTCGATGGGTTGATGGTAATTGTTGTCCCTAACGGGAGGCACTACCACTTTTTAAAGAATATAATTTGCAAATCAAATGTTGTGAGGACGAGGCTCTAGCGGTGACCCGGGTCACAAGTTTGTAGTAGTCATACCACTGAATTAGTTAACTTAATATTATCACATACCAAGCTGATTCGAATCCCGAAGCAATACATCTCGTAATCTGATCATTTTCGCTTTATTTACTTTTCTGCTATTTACTATTCTTCTAGTTACATTCCTGTTACACACTTCACGCACATTTTTACTTTTATGTTATTTACTTTACCGTCATTTACTTTTCTGCTTCACAAGCACACAAAACCCATTAATCCGGCTAAACGATAACAAAAGTTGAGTATTGGAACTCGACCGTGTCCATTGGTTCGGTACTTGGTTCTTACCTAACTATATTACGCTGCGATAGGTACACTTGCCTATTGTGTTTGTTTTAAGTTAACGTAATTATCATTTTACTTTATAAATTTAAAACCTGATCTTGTGAAATCATATAATCTAAAAATATATTTATTTATATTCTTATATATTCACACACGCACATCAATCCTGAAGAGAAAGGTAATATCGTGAAAACAAGACATCAACGGGATAATCTCGTGTTAGCCTGCTAACCGAAAGTAAATGCTTTGACAGATTAGGAACTACAAGAACACCCTTTAGAGGAATAGTCTTAGAAATAGAGGCATTTCCAAGATGAGAAATAGATAACACATTACCATTCCCGAAGACCACCTTCTCATGACCCGTATAAGGTTGAGAAGAATCTAAAGAACCGGATGAAGGAGCCATATGGGCCGTGGCACCCGAATCTACATACCAATCAGGTGATTGGCAAGAAAAATTACATTTTGCGTGAAAAGCTTGTGCGAGATGCGCTGCATTGTAAGATGTCTTCTGAGCAAAAGAGGCGAGATTTGGACAGTCGGGAGCATAGTGACCGTCCGTCCTACATAATTGACAATGAGGAGGTCGTCTGCCCCTGCCCCTTTTTTCTAGAAAATTGACCACTGGAATATCGACCGAATCGTCCTCTTCCTCTAGACGAATAACCACAGTTTGAGGAACCTTCTTGACGGGCTATAAAAGGAATCGGAGGAGCCGAAGAGCCATGAAGAGAAGCCAAAATTAACTCATGGTTCTCGGCCTTGGACAGTAGATCACGAAAGGAAGGCATGGCTGGATTGCACGATGAGTCATGGAAAAGGTTTCGAATGCAACCCCCAAACCACATAAGAACCAATGAAATTTGTCCGTATCCTCAACCGGATGCCTGATGGCTGCCAACTGGTCACATATGGCTTTAAAGTGTTTACCAAAATCGGAAACAGAGGAATCACCTTTTTGGAGTTGACGTAAAGAGTCACGGAGATTTTGAGTGCGTTCAAGAGAATCGTGACTATAGGCCGATTCAAGGGCACACCAAAGTTCCCGAGCGGTGTTGTTTCCAAGACTTTCTACCATGGCCTCTTCTGAAAGAGACGAATTTAGAAGCATGAGAACCCTTTAGTCAGCCTCAAGCCAAGTAAGATAGGCTGGGTTAGGAGCTTCGGTTTCACCTGTAACAAGGGTCTTGGAGGGAGGCAGGAAGGAACCATCAACATATCCACGCAAGTGCTGATGAGAAAGAAGAGGGAGAACTTGATTCCTCCAAAGGAGATAATTAGAGGAGGATAACTTGATGGTCAACATGTGGAGAAGGGTTGCCATCGGAAGAGAGGTCTCTGAAAATGTCGGAGTCGACATTGTTGGGCAGAAAAGTGACGGCAAGGAATTTTAGGGTTGAAGAAGGAATCGCTTATTTGGCTGATACCATGTAGAGAAAGATAATATTTGCTATAAAAGTAATAACTTACATTGAGAAATATATAGGAGAAAATACAATAGGGAAATCCCAAAATACGAGGAGATTATAACAACTTTACATATTTAAAGACAATCAAATTTAAGTCGATCTTTATCTCTAATAGATAGGCTTATCAAGTTTTGGAACAGCTAGATCCTTTAACATTGTATGAAAATCAAAGACATATTTTGGTAGCTCGCTTTTATTCTTCGAAGTTTTGAATTTACCTTGTTCATCCCGGCTCAGTTTCTGAATTTGATGCTGCAGTTCCTTGACCTGTTGTTCCAATGATCTTTTCTCATAAGCCATTGATAACACCTTTTTCAAAATTGGATGATAAATGAATGTAGGAGTAGAGTCGAAACGGATCTCTTCGGCTCTGATACCAAATGATAGGAAATCAGAGTAGATAACGGATAGAAAATCGAATTCAAACAGAAACGGATAGAACTACGACTAGTTTCGGATACAGATTCACCACCAAAACAAACGGTAGGGTTGCGATATCGAACCGGAGATACAGATTCACCACTTCGGTTCTGAAATCGTGTCTAAGAACACCACCTAACGCGCCACAGTTGAACTAGCATATATGAATCAACCTTAACTCAAAATCCATTGAGATAAGATTAACACACAATTTTTAATCATAAACACATCTCCCCGTTTCATTAAGAAACGATTTAATACATATATGAAATCTGCACTACTCAGGTCCTAAACTAGAGGAAACCGAAAGCTAAAGTACTACCTAAGAAGCTAAAAATACAACTAGAATGAACATTAAAAATCAACTACATTAAAACATGGGAACGTGAGGACAAGGACATGGTGGTATGAGCTTCTTTCTTCTGGCACGTGCATGGGTGCATTTCTTCACCAAACCGATATACAACAACTTTAGTCATGTTTCTTCGCTACTGATGATGTATAAATTGTATATATATTTTTAGTAAAGATTTTTTTAATACAAACTGGGTTTTAAATAAAGAAATGATTATCATCTTACGACTAAACTACACACACGATATGCAAGTGAATCTATTGTATGGTAGTATGGCTTTAGGTAAGAACCGAGTATCGATCAGTGGACATGATAGCTCCTAAATGCAAAACCTTTATCACTATCTAGCCGATCCAAGAAGATGATTTGATATTTTTGTATTTTTAAACTAAATAAACATAACAAGTAAAAGATATATAGAAACCGGGGAAGATAATAACGCAATAGATTACTCATTTAGAGTTTGAATCCGCCTAGCCAAACAATAACAACATACACAAATTCATGATGAGATCATTTAATACACTTGTAATACAAAATAGAAAAGACCCCGTTAAGACTATCTAATCATATGTTTCTTCAGAGAGTTAAAACGATGTTAACATAGTAACAACCTAAAGTTATTATGTGAAGATCAAATGATGCAGTTATGTTGAACATAAAGGTGAACTAAGCTCCTACTAAAGATACTTAATCCCATAATCCTTTGGAAAGGCAATATGACAAACACACATTAACCGCCTCGAATCACATATTGAAACACAATCATGAAGTTCTTTAACTTGTGAATATCTGATAGCGTGTGTGATATATGAAAATATATATAAATATACTTGTTTAGAAATGATTTCACGAGATCAGATTTTAAATTTATAAAATGATAAATACTAAAACTTAAAACACACGCGGTAGGCAAGTGAATCTATCGCAGTGTAATATAGTTTAGGTAATAACTAAGTATCGAACCAATGGACACGGTCGAGTTCAAATGCTCAACTTTTATTATCGTTAGCCGGTTTAATTAGTGAGTAGGATTTGTGTGCTTGTGAAGCAGAAAAGTAAATGACAAAAAAGTAAATAACGGTAAAGTAAATACACAGAAAATGCAAAAATGTGCGTGAAGTGTGTAACAGACATGTAAATAGTAGAATAGTAAATAGCAGGAAAGTAAATATCTCGAGAATGATCAACTCACGTAGAGTATTTCTTTGGGCTTCGAAACTGCTTGGTATATGATAATGTTAAGTTGACTAATCCGGTGGTATGACTAATACAAATGTGTGAACGGTACACCACTAGAGCCTCATTCTCACAACATTTGTTCACGAATTATAATCTTTAATAATAAAATGGTAGGACTCCCAGCTAGTGATATCGTTACCCTCAACTCTTTCATACTATCTCCGAGTTGGTTTAAGACATCAAACTTACGTGCTTGTTTATTATTATTAAAAAGGTGATTAGACTTTGTTCACCGGGAGGCGATGTAACAATGGGAACATATATAAAGACGTATCGTTCCCAACATGAGTTCACCACTTCTTGGTCTCATAAAAAGTTTGTATAAAGACGTACGACCTTATTAGTATTAACCAAGCCTTGGCTTATCAAATTCTACTTGTATAAAGACGTACAAATATCAAGAGAAGTTTGATTAAAAAGGTTTTACAGTCTTACGCTTTAAAATCAAGAACATTCACAGGTGTAAAGACAGATTTAGATATTATTAAAAAGTAAGAGCGAATAATTAAAGATATAAACATACCACTAGATTAATACGTTAAATATTAACATAAACCAAACTTCATCTTCACCCTAGCAATACAAAGAGTTTAGCCACGAATGCCAATACTATTTAGCGTAACGTTGAGTTTCGTAGGCTCCCCTATTGTGGACAAAGAGGAGGAGTCTCTCTACTCCATACTCTCTACTCTAACTACGAAAATGCTCTCTCTGAATAGTGTTTCTCTGCTTATTGAGGTGTATGGAATGAAGAACCCAAGTCATCTATTTAAATGTGCATTGCACGGCCGTGCTTTGGGTTGCCAAATCTTGAGATGGTAATTGGTAGGTAAAAAAATGAGCGATGAATGGTATGGGATGTTTGAAGCTTTGATACCAAGATGATAGGCAGCAGCTTAACATCCAAACGTTGGAATAGGGATTGACATCAACAGTAACAACGATCAACTTCGGGATGCAGATAATCACCACCCGGAGTATACGTCGGGCACTTCGATTTGATTTACGATACAGAAAAATCACCATGTAAGTCAAATCCGGATTCCACATAACACCTCTTAACTGGCCAAAGCTAAGATAGCAGTGGGTTGCAATCTCATGAACAAGAGATAACAAATTTATAAGTAATTTCAGTATGATTCATTCTCCATGAATTTACGTTAGATATAGGAAACTATGAAGCACAACCCCACGTTGCTATATTTAGGGAAATTAAGAAAACTACTTTAAACATGGAAATAAATAAAAATAAATTAGACATCAAAATGGAGTAAACTGAATTAATAAAAAGAAAAAAACTGATGCATATGGCTATCTTCAAGTGGGAAGAAGGTCCAAAAGGATAAAGATCACCCATGTGGGGTCTGACTGGCCTGACTCACTCGTCGATCCAGCTAGAGGTGTACAAATCGGTTTTTTAACCCAAAACCGGTTCAACCTGAACCGAACCGGTTTGGTCAACGAAAAGTCAAAACCGGTTTGGTCTTAAACCGGTTCGGGTTAAACCGGTTTCGGAGGTGGAAAATGTCTAACTGGTCAAACCGGTTAGGGTTGGTTACAAACCGGTTTGCCCCGTAAACCGGTTTAAACCGGTTTTTATTAAAAAAAAAATTCAAATAAATTTTATATTTTTAATATAAAATCAAAAAAAATATAACAAATATAAAACATAAAGTTAGACGTTTATTAATATTTGAAAAGTTCGGAAATTAAAAAACATGACAAGATAAAATTATAAAATTCTAAAACATTACAAATGACAATATATATTTTTATTTTTTGGAATATTGATTGATTATTCTTGTGCGTTGTCTTCGGAACTGGAGCTTCGTAGCCTTGCATCTTCGGCTAGTTCTTCATCGGTGACTGGTTCAGATATTTCAAGATCAACCTCGTTGTTGTGTATGATTTCTTCGGCTTGAATTTCGTCTTCGAGAGAAGTTTGGTCTTGTATCATATCCATCGCATCCAAATGGTCCTTCAAGCAAATGCACATTTCCATCGCTAGGGGGGTGAATCTAGTCCTTCGTATCGATAAGACCATACACTAAAAGAAACGCAGATTCCGAAGCTACCGTGGAAGCTTGGACGGTTAGTACATCACGGGCCATGGTGAAAAGAATCGGAAACGAAGCTTCGTTTTTTTTCCACCAAGCCAAAATATCAAACTCCTCAAAAACGGTAGGAGGCATAAACGCTAAAACGTTTGTGCCAATATACATTCCGAGTTCGCTACACGGGGTGGTACCTTAAGCCCGTTTACTAAATTCATTTAACATTTCGTTATATAAATTCAAATTAACATCTCTCGAGCTACCACTTGATGATGTACCCATTGTATCATGTGGAGTCGGAGTTGTACCATATTTATGTAAATAAACATCAAATAAATCTTGTAAACATTTGTTAAAATATGTTTTTGTGACTTGTGCAAAATGGATGTCTTCACTATCCAAATTCAAAGCGTAAGTAATTCTATCAATCAAAGTTTCAACCCCGTAAACATTTATGGTAGGGTTTAACGTGGCGGCACAAGTTATAACGGGAGACATTTCTTTAAAATATTTCACTAATTTTTCTTTCATCGGTTCTATCATTTTTATAAAAAGAGGGCTTTTATTTTCAAGTTTATACAACTTGTTAGCTATTAAATATATTTGTTTTAGAGTTAATGGACTTGTTGGATAATAAACACCGGATAAAAAAGTGTTGGCGGTTTTGAAAACTTCAAGCAATTCGGTTACGTCTTTTAAAATGTCCCAACTCGTAGAAGGAAACTTTAGAATTTTACGACGAGGTTTTGAGGCAAGAATTTCATGAAATAGTTCTAAATTTTCTCTTTGTCGTAAAGCGCTATAAAACATAGTATAAGTCGAGTTCCATCTTGTCTCGACGTCCCAATTCGGACCTAAGCAAAGATTATTCGTTTCACGACAAAATCTAATATAATCATGGTATCTTTTTTTGTTACTAAAAATATCTTTAAGCATTAGTCGAAAAGTATATGTTAAGTTTGAAACCTCTTCAATTGCAAGCCCGGCTTGCACCGCCAAGTTAATGATGTGTGCGACACATCGACTATGAAAAAAACGCCATTGCAAACCGGTTTATATTTAATTTTTAGTTTTTGAACCGCATTTTGTATTATTATATGCATTATCAAAAGACATTGAAAAAAGTTTATTTTGTAATTTAAATTCGGTTATAACACCATCCAATATATAAAATAAATTTTCGCCGGTGTGTGGATATTCAAACAAGTCAAACGCGATTGTACGCTTTATCATTTGCCACGTATTGGGATCAACCCAATGCACGGTAACGCATAGGTACGAATCGGGTATACCATGTGGAGCCGACCAAACATCGGTGGTTAAGTTTACACCGGTTTTCAAATTTTTAAAACCCAAAATTAAGTCTTTTTTTGCTTTTTTCCACATTTTTATACAATTTTGTCTAAGGGTTGTGCGACTTACTTGATGATAACGTGGTTGGAGTGTCTCTTGAATCATCCTTGTCAAGCGCGGATTGTCAAAGTGGTTGAACGAAAATCCTTCTTGAATCACTAACCTCGCCATTCGATCTCGAACAATATTTGGATCAAAGTTCCAAATTCCTCCTTCGCTTGTCATCGAGGCTTGACCTTCACTTGGAATTCCCTTCAAGGACGGGCAAGATTTTTCCATATGCGTTTTCAAACTAGTGTTTGAATCTTTCCCTAAAAACGCACCACACATCTTGCACCGAGCACGTTCCTTCCCGTTTGACAACAAACATAGATCGTAATTGCACCAAATTGCCGGATTTCTCGTTGTTGCTCGAATTTCCACAACGGTAACTTCGTTTGAGGAACCACCAACACCAAAACTTGCCATGCTTTTTTTTTAGAGTTTAGATAGAGTTTAGAGAGCGTTTAGAGAGCGGTTAAAGAGCGGTTTTAGAGATTAGAGAGTGTAAAGAGATGTGTGATCAACCCTAAACACCCCCACCTATTTATAGCGTTTTAAGAGTGCAAATGGGGCCAAAAAAAGGGCTAAAATTGACCCCAACGGCTATATAGCCGTTTTCTAACGACTATTTTTTGAAGCCTAAAAACTGGTTTAAACCGGTTTATCGAATCGGTTCACACAAACCGGTCCCCAACCCGATCACCTCCAGAATGCTTCAAAACGGTTTCAAACCGGCGGTTTTAGTCTAACCCGAACCGGTTTGCTCCAAACCGGTTTATCCCAAACCGGTTTGCCGGTTAAGACCGGGTAAAAAAAACCGGTTTTTTTATGCACCTCTAGATCCAGCTGTTCCAATAACTATTAAAATTGACTCTTTAGGGTTTTGGCTATTAGATAGTGGATAGTGTTTTTATCATTACGAGTAAATTAGATTGTTGTTTTAAAAAAAGAATAAATATAGATTTGGCTGCTATTAAAAAAGATAAAAATATTTTTTGTGATACATTATAACAAGATTTATTTTATTTTATTGGTTGATTATTGTTGGTTTTGTGATTAGATGTTTATGTCAAATATTTAAAAAAGATATATTTTTTGTATTATTAATAATCAAGTAGCCCTTTCACCAAACAACATTAAGAAGGGCAAAATCTCAATCAAACATCATCTAGAATCAAGAAAATAGACAAATTAGCAAATTCAATCCGGTATTAAAGAAGGCTTTGATTTATCCCCTCCCATCCTTGTTTTTGTGTGCTCTTTTGTCCATCGATCATTAATTATATTGAATCTGAATATAAATATAATATATTTAAATACACCTAGTATAAGAAATTTTTGACAAGGTCTATTTACTTTGTGGTGTTGTCTAATCACATTGTAACAAAATTTTATTTTATAATATATTGTGAAAGTTACAATGTTTTCTTTTTATGGTTTATATTAAACTTTATATTTAATTACTTCTTGTCTCCAAAGTTATTGATACCATCAATAAGTTATTTATTTTATTTTAAATAAGGATATTTTAAATATTTATTTTGAGCTTTAATAATAGTTGTTCAAGAGTCTGCATTGATGAATTTTAGAGAGAGAAAGACACACCTTTAGAGAGAATTTTTTATTACTCTCAAAATCAGGGATAAATATAATATATACTTGTAACTAAGATTCTATTTCTCACTCACTCACTCAGGTTCAGTGCAACTTAATAAAATAAGCCCTTAAATATAAAATTATATATTAAAAAAATCATTATTTTTTTTGTTTGATTGATTGAAGCCCTATTAGATCGAGTGATTGTCGATTCTCGATTGAAGCCCCCAACGACGTCTCCTCAGATTATATTTCCTTGCTGCTAGTTTTTTTAATTAGGTTAAAAAATGTTTAATTTTTTTTAATTGGGTTATAGATGAGTTAAATGAGTTCAGATGGGCTAAAACAAAAAAAAAGATGATGGATTAGTTTTTAAAATTTTTTACCGGGTTTTAAAATGTTACTAAGTTAAAATCCCGTGTATTACATGGGTTAAATAAATAAAATGTTATATATTTAGTAATAAAATTTTTTTATTTTTAAAACCCCGTGTAATACACGGGTTGAATAAACCAATATATTACATCGGTTGAATAAAATATAATGTAATTTGTTAATAAGCACATTTGTCAAAGTTTTAAAAAAATGTAATTTGTCATGACAGTTATAAAGTCTGTTAAGTTAGTTTTAAAAAAAAAATTAATTTGTATTAATTTTTAATTTAATTGACAAATGTTAGTTCATATTAAGTTCATTTTGATTGATGATATAATAACTATTTATAATTAAATAATAAGTATTAGTAATTAGATTTATTAATATAAAGATCAATATTTAATATAAGAGAGAAATAGAAAATCTAATAGTTAATAGGAGAGAGATGTTGGAAAATAAAGATGATGAGTAACCAGAGAGTGACACGTGTCCTTAAGAGATTTTCATTTATTAGAGTAGTAAGATTGGTGTATAAACTTTATATGTTTTTGTTTTAAAATAAATTTAAATCTATATCTATACTATATAATAAATAAAAATCATTCATGCCACGTGTCGCATCCACATTTTTTCTCATCATTTTTTTCCCGCTTCTCTCTTTTATTAAACATACTTCTCTTTTTTTTAATAATAATTTATATTTAAATAAAAATAATTATTATATAAATAAAACAAATTTGTTTTAAATTATATTTTATTTTAAGAAACTTTAAAATTTAATTATGTAACTTTTGTTTTTAACTAAATAGTGAAGTAAGTCAAATTATATTAAATACAAATTAATGTATTCAAACCGTGTAATATACGAGTTTTTAAAGATATATAAACTTTTTATCACTAAGTATATATCATTACATTTTATCAAAAAAAATTATTACTAAATATATATTATTATATTTTAGCAACCCGTGTAATACACGAGATTTTAATCTAGTATGTAATATATATATATATATATATATATATATATATATAATAATAATTCCGGCCCCAAAAAACCAGCCCAGTGCAGTCGCACCTCCCGCACCCGTAAAGGGCCGGCCATGTCCTCACTGATCGCCCAACTTAACTAAACTAGTTATATACCCATGTCTTTGTGGTCTAATAATATTGATGATTATCTCCCATAAAAATAAGTGAGCGTTCAAATTCAGGTTTAATTCGTATTTATAAGTAAAAAACTTGTTGAAAAAAAAACTAATTTCGTATTTTAACCTTTAACTTTACATCTTCTACATTATGGACCTTTAACTTCATATTTTCTTGACCTTTCTTTTTACACTACCTTCAAGGTGAGTTGATAGGAACTATAACTTCCGACTTGTGTGATAGCAACATACACTATTTTGATAAATACGTGAGCTATTTGGACTTAATGTCAGAACTTTAACTTTAGAGAAAATCATGATAATATTTTTTTTTAGAATATGATATACCGCTATAACCATATAAGTAATAAATTATGCATATAGTTAAGAGTTACGGGACACAATGGTCACATATCCATTTTAACTCGTGCACCTCTCTTTATTCTATCAAACGCCTGCTTAAATTCAATTTCACACGACATGTAGTCGTGGACCACCTTTTTTTATGTATCAACAATTAAGTTTAACTAATGCATTCGTAGTGCATCTTCTATGTGACCGCTTGTTTGATTTCTCACGCATCACCCTTTTGAACATGTATAGGGGTGTTCATTGGTTCAGTTCACGGTTTATTCGGGTTTGATTCTTTTAACCATTATCCGTTAACCGAACCAAAATCTACCGAATAAACCGCTTTAAAAAATGTATCTGAATAAATCGAACGGAATTGGAAATATATCTAGCCGAATAAATCGAATTCAAAAAAGGTATGTCCGATAAACAAACCGAAAACCGAACTCGCAATTCAGATACGGTTAATAACCAAACTTAAAACTGAATTCACTACTCAGTTCGACTTTTTTTTGTTTTATGTTTTTTTTTCACACTGTAGGTATGAATAATAACATACGTTTATCTACTATACAATGTGAATTTGTTGAAAACTTTTCATTCAAAGTAATATTATTCAATAACTCATATATAGAGATTTGATGCATGTTGGGATGTTTGCTTATACAATATTCTACATGAAAGAGTATGAGGTAATATCATTTAGATCATCGGAGCAGTAGTTGCTCGTGCCTACTTCATTATGTCTAGATCAATTACTCGTGAAACTACAAGTAGGTCTCGTTTTATGATCTATCGCTCATTTGGTAGATGTGTTGCACTGGCAAATGGTCAGTGGTTGGGGGTTATTGGTGTGGAAGAAGTAGAACTTTAGGGTTATTGGCGTGGAAGAAGCATACCTTCGTTGTTTTACAGGCAACTCTATAGTTTTGAGAGATATTGCATATTATTTAAATGTACCATTCGCATACACTCTACTTGTTAGGTAGAGTGGTAATAGTTCTTAAGTTCGTTGTGACTTCACGATGTTGGAGAATTACCAATTAGTTGGGTATGATTGATAAATACTAAAGCATTGACTGATTGAAATTACTAACGATTAACAGGACTGAGACTAAATCTGGTGATTTGTCCATTTGATTGTCGACTTGCCCTTTCATTGTAAAGGGATGCAGTGACAACGTTTTTATTCTATTGTTTCTTCTTTTGAAACTCAAATTACCTGTTTTTTTTTGTTGAAAATCAGGCCCAAGAACAAGGAATTGATCTCAATAGATCGGTTTTTTCTTGTTTATTATAATTCTTGACTTACAAATAATATGGACCACAACTATCTATTTATAATAAATAAACCATATAATTATTGACTTACAAATTATATGGACCTTAACTATCTATTTATAATAAATAAAACCATACTAATCGTATGCAAATTCTATTCTCAATTATAATCTAATACTAATCCAATAAACATTCAAACTAAATAACAAACTTCCAAACACACATAAACAAAAGACTAAAACTTATCTATAGGAACTTGCGCACCATTCAAAAGACTCACTTATCTATAGGAAACTCGCACCATTCTTTAGTCCCTGAAGGGGTTTAACCCATCAAACCCCAAAACAAAACATTACGGGTGAAAGGGCACGGAGAAGACCTAATTACCATTATAACACTTGCTTCTTCCCCTTCGTAATCGCTTCCCTACGAACACCCCGCTACCCTACGACCCAAATTATTGATGTCCCAAACGAAACCATACAAAGATAGGCGATTTCCAGACAAGAATTTGTGCGAAGCCAATGGTCCAAAAGTAGAGGTAGAGCAGTGTGCCTAACATACACGAATAATGGCATAGTTAGGCTGTGATGGGAAAAGATGGAGGTAATCAGGTGAGAGATATTCCTTTCCATCTCTCAATTAGGGGTGTTCAAAAAAATCCGAATCCGAAACCGAACCCGAATTATCCGAAAATCCAAATCCGAATTATCCGAAAATTCGGATATCCGAAATTCGGATATCCGAATTTTCGGATTCGGATTCGAATAGTGATTTTCGGATATTTCGGATATCCGAATATCCGAAATATTATATTTATATATATTTTTTAATTGTTTTTATTATTTAAAAATAAGAAATTTTGAATCAAAACCCGATATATTATATTTATATATTTTCTAATGTTTTTTAAGGTTTTTGTAATTTAAAAATATTATTTTTATATATATATATATATTTTTTATATTTTCGGATATCCGTTTCACTATCCGAATCCATATCCGAAATTTCGGATTCGGATTCGGATAGTGAAATCCACTATCCGAAAATTTCGTATATCCGAAATTCGGATATCCGAATTTTCGGATATCCGACTTTGAACACCCCTACTTGTTTAACATATTACCTTTTTAAAGTAATAATCTTAAAATCATATATACTAGAAATAAATTCTTTGCTAACTATATATTTTTTTATTGACAACAATAAGAAATCTTATAAAAAAGCTAGCGGGAGATTAGCAATACTCAATTACATTCAAGCCAAACTGCATCACCAAACTAAGAAAAAATAACATAAAATTATTCAAAGAGTTGCAAACTTTGCTCGCTATATTATAAACTTTTATAACTTATGTTGTTTTTTTCTCTTTTGCAATTCATCTTCTTCATTCTTTTTGAACGACTAATTTGGATCACTGACGGACCACTAGAGTATCATCGTGCCACCAGGGGTACCTCCTAATCATATTCCACCATCAAATCTCCAATTCAGAAGGAAACCCAATTTTTTCTAGAAAACCCTCATGTGAGATTCAAACTCAGAACCTTATGGTCACTAAGCCTTATCCCACCATCAAGATGCCGCTTAACTATTATGCATTTTGCAATTGATTTTCTTCATTAAGAAGCACATTAGTACCAAACAATATTATTCTTAGCTAATAATGTTTTCATTGTACCCTCCAACTCCCACAAACAAAAACCCTTGTCCATGTCGTACACCTTCACTATCTTCAATCAATGGCTTCCCATCTCCTCCACCCATCACCAACCTTAACAATCTCCCAAAAGAAACCCAATTCCCGACCCGCAAACAACCAAATCACCCTCTCATTCCTCAAACCCAATCGAACCCATTTCACTTCAAAACCATATTTCACAACCAAACCCTCACCCCATCTCAATTTCCCCCCAAACCCTCGTCACACAACTCCAAAATCTTCACCAACCACAAGTGGGTTTCTTGAAAATCTTGAAAAAGATGAATCTTTGCCGTTGATTGGACCCTCCCCAGTGAAATTCCTCTTCTGGGTGTGTTTATGGGCCTCTGTTTCCGTAGCTTTATTTGCATTTTCTCCTGGGGATGCTAAGGCTGCTGTGCAGTCCATAAAAGCCTCGAGCTTTGGGCTGAAAGTTGCTGGTTTCTTGAGAGGGTCGGGTTGGCCCGATTGGGCTGTGGTGGTTGCGTTGGCTACACTGCCTGTGATTGAGCTCCGTGGGGCTATTCCTGTTGGGTATTGGTTGCAACTCAACCCTGTTGTTCTCACTGCTTTGTCTGTTCTTGGGTTAGTCAACTTTCTTGATTCTTGTGTTTATCATGTTGAAATTGTTGATGATTTCTTGGTTTATGTTGTGTGATTGTTTATATGCTTGTTCTTGGGTTTAGTCTTTTGGGTTTTTGGTTATGTTTCTTGAGCAAATTGGTGTGGTTATTAATCTTGATTTTGAAATTAGTTATAAGTTTTGACTTTTGTGTCAAAAGTCAAAATACATTGTTTTTATGTTAAAATTGTTGATTGATGTTATGAATGTTTATATGCTTGTTCTGGGTTTGGTCTTTTGGGTTTTTGGTTATGTTTCTTGAGCTAATTGGTGTGGTTATTATCTTGATTTTGAAATTAGTTATAAGTTTTGACTTTTGTGTCAAAAGTCAAAATAAATTGTTTTTATGTTAAAATAGTTGATGATTTCTTGATTGATGTTATGAATGTTTATATGCTTGTCCTGGGGTTTAATATTTTGGGTTTTTGGTTATGTTTCTTGAGAAAATTGGTGTGGTTATTAATCTTGATATTGAAATTAGTTATGAGTTGACTTTTGTGTCAAAAGTCAAAGGAATTTGTTTTTTGTAGGATTGAAGTAAGATGTGATGCTATGGGTTCATAGTTTAGTTTTGATTGTGTTCATTTAGGTTGTTTATTTGTGTTTACTGACGAAATTGATGTGTCAAACAATCTTGAGTTAAACTTATAAGTTGTGTAATGTTAAGTGACTAGCGCAAATATGAGACGTGAAATTTGTTTCTAGTTTTGGAATAAGGTTTTTCGCCTGACTTTAGTGTCGTTTGAAGGCGTTTTTGTATCGATAACAGTAGAGTTACCCAAAGGTTTTGAAGTTAGTTTAGTTTAAAATTCTTTTAACTTGCAATTGTGGTGTATACACACGTGGTATGACGTACTATCACTAAGGGAATAAGTTCTAAAGGTATACTTGATGCGGTTTGTCAACTTCTATATTATAGATTTGTGCACAGAATGACAGAACAGTATAGTTGTTGAAAGTTGAAACACATTAAACTCTTTTACATTTTTCTGTAATCAGTAGTCAAATATATATCATCATTGTTCATCTTCATCATTTTTTACATTTTTCTGTAATCAGTAGTCTTGACAATTGTAAATCCCATTCATTTTCATCATTTTTCATCATTTTTCATCATCAACCTATAACAACTAAAAACTGCACTTGATCTTTAAAGCGACCCATGTTGACTCAAAATTAATTTTACCCCGAACCTGTTTTGACCCATCACACAACCTGACCTGACCTGCCTGTTTTCCTGCTCATTACTCATTACCATTTTTTATCACGAACTTAGAGAAATTAAGATAAACTGAAACAAAGAACAACTACGAGCATTTGTAAACAATCAAAACCCAACAAACGTTACATTCACTTCACTCCCACTTCATGCCACTTCTCCATCCTTTTACAGCTGTTCAAGTGGCTCAACTTTTCTTGGACAGTGTTTTTAAACTCCATGGTTGTCTCAGATAGACCCTATTTTTCTGAGCACTTTCTGAAGGGAGTTCATGAGACTCCAAGGCATTCAGTTAGCCTTTTCCACTGCATACGATCCACAAAGTGATGGACGAACAGAGGTGTTGAACAGGTGCTTAGAAGCTTACCTCAGATGCATGAGATGGATGCTCCTCACCAATGGATGAAATGGTTGAGCTTAGCAGAATGGGTACAACACGTCCTGTCGTTCTACTATCAAAATGAGCCATTTTGAAGCCTTCCATGATCTTCCACATCCCGCACATATTCCTTTATCCCTAATGACACTACTGTAGCAAAAGTAGAAACCTTGCAGGGGGATAGAGAGGCTATGATCCAAAGCTTAAAGGCTGCTTTATTTGCTGCTAGAAATAGAATGAAACAACAAGCTGACTATAGCAGAACTGAACTTTTGAGGTTGGGTATTCAGTGCATTTGAAGTTAAGAACTTAGTGTGGTCTTAAAGCTGACCATAAGCTGCCGTTAACAATGACAAATGGAAAACTGGATGTTACATGCGACTTGACCAACGCGTTCAAGAACCAAGAAGGGACACTTTGGACCCAACTTAGTGTGTTTCTGTACTCTTAGTGTGGTCTGCAGTGCATTTGAGCCTTGACTGATAAGTTATGTAGCGCGCTACAGCGACCGCTATAGCGACATCTAAGTCCATAACGGCAACAACACGCACGCTAACCGGGATGTGGTGACAGGAGCTACGACTATGGTGGCATGACAATAGAAAAACAAACACTACTTAATCTATAAATATGCATAATGCATTCATGGGACAAGACGAGAAAGATAAGAAAAAAGAAGATTGTCACACAAGGTAAGGGTGAGAGAAGAAGGGCGGCGATCCCAACTGTGGTCCAACAACTACGGTGACAGAGAGGAAAAGGGGGTGGCAACAGTTGCTCGAGAGTCCGAGGTCAAAGAAACCATATAGAGTAATGAAGACCTAGTAAGGTATTGTGTATTATTGATCAACTATTTATATGAATAAAGTGAGGATGATTACAAAGGAAACCTAATCAAATCATAACTTCTAGTTATAGTAAAGATAATTATGATAAGTCTTAACACAATAAAACCTAACTAATATATTTTATCTTATACTTCAACTAATATATTATATTTTATCGTAACCAATATATTTTATCTAATAGATATAAGGTGTGTTTGCACCCTAAACCATATCAATAATTAATCTAGCAAACAAAATCATATCTCATGGTTTGGTTTGGCTTGGCTTGGCAAGACTAGGTCAGTCCATGTCTGAAAAACTCAGGCCAAAATCCTCATAATTTTTTTTGTAATTATCCATAGTAGCCAAAGGCTCAAGGTGCAAAGGGTGAGCCTTGGGCCTAGGCGTCTAAAAAACGTTGGCTTTTTAAGCAAGGTAAATAGTTTAAACAAGCCATTTTTAGGGGCTACAATTCTTACCTTTTGTTTCGAGATCGACGAAGCTTTTGTATAGGGAGTGAGGAGTTGAGGCAGGCCAAAAATGACATGGGATGCAAGGATTAGGCTAGATTTGCTAGAGTTGTACATCTCTGAAGACATGGTTCAGGATAGGAGTGCGTGGAGACGTACAATTAAAGCTAAAGACTTGTAAGGGAGGGTACAAATGGGTTTTAGATTTATCATATTGGACTCTGCATCTTTATGGTCTTATTATATGCATGACTATGTGATGCATCAGGATATTTATTTCTATGGCTACTTATCCTTTCATTCTTTCCATGCTTATTGATAGTTTTCGGTCTCTATACTTTTAGTATTTTCCGTTTGTAAGTTATCTATTTTTGGAGTCGAGGGTCTCTCTGGAAGCGTCCTCTCTGTCCCCAGGGGTAGAGGTAAGGTTTGCTACGTCTCACCCTCCCCAGACCCTACCAATAGTGATGCAGTTTCTTAAGCAACCAAGTTGGATCAAACAAACACAATGGCAAAAAGCTGGAATCGGAACTTTTTATAAAAAAAAATAATCAAGCAAGGTTCTTTGTTTCAAGCAAACAATATAAAGAAAAACTAGCCTCAAAGTTAGGCAACAAATTAAAGACATTAAACAAAACAAATCAAACTTAAATATAGATAAAGCATGTAAATAACTTAAATAAAGAAAAGATAGAAGATCCCAGCTTGAGGCTCAAGCAAGCCCATCGCCTTCTAACCCGGGCTGGACGCACCCAAATCATCTTCATGGGTCGGGTCAAACGATGGCCCCGGGTTAATTGCATCATTCTCCTCCTCTTCAAAAGGACTCGTCCTCGAGTCAAACGGGTCATCCACCTCAGGCACAAAAGGAGACAGATCAGCAACATTAAACGTAGCAGACACATTGTAATGCCCCGGAAGGTCGATCTTATATGCGTTATCAGTGATACATTCCAAAATCTTAAAAGGCCCATCTTCTCGCGGTTGTAGTTTGCCAAAACGTCCTCCTGGGAACCGGTCTTTGCTAAGGTGAATCCACACGAGATCACCCTTCTTAAAAACCACTCGCTTCCGACGCCCGTTAGCTCTCCTTTGATACACTATATTATTGTTGATAATCTTGTCACGCACCTGTTGATGAATAAGCTTTATTTGACTAGACCGCTCCTCGCCTTCAACACTAAAGTGTTCGGTCCCCGACAAAGGCGCTAGATCTAGCGGTGTGAACGGATTCCTGCCATAAACTACCAAGAAAGGACTCATGCTTGTGTACCTGTGTGTAGACCGATTATAAGCAAACTCCGCCTGGGAAGCACAAGATCCCATTGCTTCAGATTAGCTCCCACCAGACTCTGCAAAAGATTTCCCAAGCTACGATTAGTGACTTCAGTTTGATCGTCACTTTGCGGGTGGTGGGCACTGCTAAAATTAAGGCGCGAACCCAGACGCTTCCACAAGGTGCGCCAAAAATGACCCACAAACTTAACATCGCGATCAGACGTCAACGACTTAGGGACACCGTGCAGTCTCACAATTTTAGCAAAGTATAAACGAGCGATCTGACTTGCATCATACGTCTTGGAGCAAGGAACAAAATGTGCCATTTTAGAGAACCGATCAACCACCACCATGATAGAATCTTTTTTTCGTTGAGTGCGTGTAAGGCCAACGACAAAATCAAGACTGACATCCTCCCATGGGCCATCCGGAACAGGCAATGGAGTATAAAGGCCCGCGTTCGAGTGGTGTGTTTTTGCAATGTGACATGCGACAACGCTCAACGATGTGTGTGACGTCGGTACTCATCTTTGGCCAATAAAATCGTTCTTTCACCAACTTAAGAGTTTTATCTCTACCAAAATGGCCCGCCAAGGCGCCTTGGTGCCCTTCCAACATAATAGCATCCCGTAAAGAACATTTAGGAACACATAAACGAATGCCTCGAAATAAAAATCCATCCTGGAGGGAGTGCCCCTGCGACGGTGTGTCCCGACATCCCCCCCAATGTGTACAAAATTCTGGATCGTCAGGATGAAAGCTACAAAAAATTTTGAATCCCACCACGCGGACTTGTAACGACGTGAGAAGTGACCGACGCCTACTCAATGCATCGGCGACCTTGTTGGTGGCGCCGACTTTATGCCGAATCACGAACGAAAAGTCCTGCAAATACTCGACCCACTTCGCATGTTGTGGATTGAGTTTATGTTGACCCAGAATAAACCGGAGAGCTTGATGATCCGAGAATAGTACGAACTCGTTTGGCAAGAGGTAATGCCGCCAATATTCAAGGCTACGAATGAGGGCATAAAATTCTTTGTCATAAGTGCTATACTTTTGTTTTGCTTGCTTAATTTCTCGCTAAAAAATGCGATCGGGCGATCTAGATGCGTCACATTCGACTTGAAAAGCTATTTGGAAATTTGGCAAAGCGAGGACATGTGCTTGAGTAACCGGCCGTTTCAGCTCCTCAAACGCCCCCGTGGCTGCCGGAGCCCAGCTAAAATTGTTCCCTTTCAAACAGTCAGTAGTAGGAGCTACGATATAACTGAAATTGCAAATAAAGCATGCCAATCCATGAAAACTCCGAACCTCATGAACTGTAGTGGGGGTTGACCAAGTTGTAATTGCTTCAACCTTTGTTTCGTCCATCCGTATCCCATTCCCGGAAATGAGATACCCCAAAAAAAGAACCTCGCTTGACAAAAATTGACACTTACCACTGTTGGCATATAACTTTTTTTCCCTCAAAATAGAAAACACTTTCTCAGATGTTTAAGATGAAGCTGCAGATCTTGACTGAAAACAAGAATATCGTCGAAATAAACGACGGCACGCCTTCCGATAAGTGGTTTGAACACATGGTTCATTAGCCGCATGAAAGTACTAGGCGCATTCGATAGCCCGAATGGCATTACCATCCATTCATATAATCCGTCTCGGGTCTTAAAGGTTGTCTTCCATTCGTCCCCTGGCCGCATCCGGATCTGATGATGCCCACTACGTAAATCAAGTTTAGAAAAAATATAGTGTGACCAAATTGGACTAAAATATTGGCGATATTGGGCGTTTTGGTCACACTTTAAGCGTCGCCTCATGGCGCTTTAGACTAAAATATAGTAAAAAAATTCAAAATTAATTATTGGATTGTGCTTGAATGAATAAAGCCCACGCCTTGGTTGATTTGGCGTCTGACAAAAAGCCCTCGCCTAAGCTAGCCTTTGCAAAAAAAAAACCAGATCTGCGCTTTGGCCACCTCTAGGCGCTATAGCTGCGCTGGGCTTTAAATTTGCGCCTAGGCGCTCGCCTGGAGGGCTTTTGACAACACAGGTTTCAAGGAAACAATATAAAGAAAAACTAGCCTCAAAGTTAGGCAACAAAATTAAAGACATTAAACAAAACAAATCAAACCCAAATATAGATAAAGCAAGTAAATAACTTAAATAAAGAAAAGATAGAAGATCCCAGCTTGAGGCTCAAGCAAGACCATCGCCTTCTAACCCGGGCCGGACGCACCCAGATCATCTTCATGGGTCGGGTCAAACGATGGCCCCGGGTTAATTGCATCAAATAGCCTTGCTATGGTGAGATTTCACTGGGTATGATTGTTGTTTATTATTAATATTCTTATTTCAAACGAGCCAATAATCGAGTGAAGCCACGAGCCGAGTCTACCCTGGCTCGGGCTCGGCTCGTTTACAAATCGAGCCGGCTCGTTTTCAACCGAGTTTTTTTCAAATTTTTTATGAGTGAGGTGTGAGCTTTTTACACACCCTTATTCTTGTCAATTGTACGTCACCGTAAAATATTTTATTTGTCATTGATTGCTTGTTTTAAATGCTGTCAGTATTTTTTTTTAAGCAAGGCAAATAGTTTAAACAGGCCATTTTTAGGGGTTTAGGCTGGTTTCATTCCATTTTTTGATGTTTCAAACCAGTTTTAGATGTTCAAACCGGAATTTGTAGAATTTAGCCGGAATCTAGCCTGAACTTCGCCAAAGTGCCTTGATGGCCACCCACCAGGCAGTTTGGCCTTGCCTTTACTACTATGACCCATTATTATCATGTTAATAAACTAGCAAGAGGAAATAAGGTGGTTGTAATTAGTACAAACAAGATTATTATGGTTTTACACATTCCTAGAAATCTCACTTGTCAAGTTCTATGTTCATAAACATTATATAAGTTACCAAAGAAGTTGAAACGAATCGACAATTATATTCGACCCAATACTTGGAAAATTCAATAACTAGAAACTAAACATATAACATAACTTTTGATCTTAAAAACTTGTTGCAGGAACATGATACCTGTGCCATTAATCATCCTCTACTTGAAACCACTAGCAACGTTCCTAGCTGGGACCAACAAGCCAGCAGCTCGGTTCCTAGACCTATTGTTCGAGAAGGCAAAACGCAAAGCGGGTCCCATTGTAGAGTTCCAATGGCTCGGTCTAATGCTGTTTGTCGCAGTACCATTCCCAGGGACCGGTGCATGGACTGGAGCCATTATAGCTTCAATTCTTGATATCCCATTTTGGTCAGGTGTATCTGCAAACTTTTTCGGGGTTGTGTTGGCCGGGCTTTTGGTCAACATGTTGGTAAACATCGGGCTCAAGTACGCTGTTGTTGCTTGTATTGTAATGTTCGTTGCATCGGGGTTCATGTGGAGCGTACTTCGTGTTCTGAAACAGCGGTTGAGCTCTTCGTCTTAAACGTTGATTTTGAAATGTACTGATTTATAACTAAATAAACTAGATTCTAAGGGATCATTCAAGCAAACGGATCACCCTTCGGCCTGAAGAACAGAAGCGTGGTGTCCTGGTCTCACACCACCCAGTAGAAAACCAACAACTGGGAAAACCTTCTAGTTCAACCTGAAACATTTTGTCCAAAACTAGACTTGAACCATGACCTTCCATTTGGAAAGTGTTAGGGTTATCACTCAACCAAAGTAATTTTGTCCATAGTTACGAGATAATACTATAGGTGGCAATATAAGGCTAAGAGCCGGTTATACTTCACATTTCCAGACCTCAATACACTGTCGCATCTGAGCTCTATCAGATTTCACAACTTTTTCACATTTCTTCACGTTTGAGGAAAATGATTCCACGTTTTCACACTGTCACGTCACTTTTATCTTTTAATTAAGTTTAACGATTATTTCTCTTACTAATTAATATAAATGAATTCATAATTTAAAAAAGTGAATAATAAAAATAGATTAATAATTAAAGAAAATAATAAAAACACATTAAAAAATTAAAAAGTAAATAATAATAAAAATAGATTAATAACTAAAGAAAAAAAAATACACCATAATTAAAGTTCAAGTAGTTAAGCATATAATAAATAAAAGTAAACAATAAAAATGCATATAATAATTAAAAAAAATAGTAAACAATAAAAATGAATATAATAATTTTCAAATGGGAAATTACATAAAAATAATAAATATAATTATGTTATTATTAAAAACTGAAAATAAGAAACATAATAATTTTTTGAGTCAGAGATGCAAGTAGAGGACGCGTAGTTCGTTGCTCATCACTTCCACGAACATATAAATTTCCACGCTAAAGACCAATGACTGTAGTCCACGCGCAGGGGACGTGGTGTTCCACGGCTCACGTCCGCCATCTCACTTCCATGAATCCTCTCCACTAGGGTATACCCGTTAGTCTAGCGTGTAGTTGTGTTGTTTATAAAAAAAAAACTAGTGGTTTTCTTGCTTGCGCGTTGCGGCGGGAATTCCGCCACGATCCCGAATAACGTTAACGCACGGGATTTCCACTACTGTCACGAATAGTCAAGCAACTGGCATAAAGGTTTTTATAAACAAAACTAGTGTTTTCTCACTCGGGGTAGTGGCGGGAATTCCCCCACGATCCCGAATAACTTCAACGCACGGGTTTCCGCTACTGTCATGAATAAATTAGCAATTGGTATAAAGGTTTTTCCTTTTGGAATCGGTGTCAACCGATGTCAAATACGGTTTGGAATTTTGCATGTCAGCCCGTTTAGTAGTTGTTGAACCAGGCCCAAGTTTCACATCAATACACACGTAAGCTTTTGTTTAGTGCTTAACCTTCATTCATTACTTGCCACATCTATACTATATAATAAATAAAGGTTTTTGTATGCCACGTGTCACCATCATATTCAATTTCATCATTCTTTTCTCGTCTCTCTCTCTTATTAAATGCACCCATATCTTTTAATAAATTACTAATTATACTAATAAAATATAATTATTTTTAAATTATCCTTTATTATAAAAAACTTTGAAACCTAATTATGAAATTTTTATTTTCAATCCAATAGTAAATGAAAGTCAAATTACATTAAATATTAATTGACGTATTTTTGAAACCCAATTATATATTATTTTTACAAATTTTGAATTTTGTTTTCTATCCTTAATATATGTATAGTAATATATTTTTACACATGTAAAATACATAAATAAGTTTTGAGAAATTTATGTATTGATATTTTTCATCCCGTGTGTATTACACGGGGTCTAAGCTAGTACATATATATAAAGAATCTTTCAAAAGGAAAAAGTACCTACTATGTAGACATGGACAATGTTCATGTTCTTGACCAACGAACACCTAAATAAACTAAAAAATAACCGGTACGTGACCCGGTAAAAAGATCAGTGAACTAACCCGACCAACAAAATAAATTTTCTTTCACTAAGTTCACCATTCCACATGCGACATACCTTTTCTTTCCTTTCGGCCACCATTTCCCTACCCACCTGCACGACTCCACCTATCCCTCACTCGCTTGTCGACCTGCGTGATACAACCATCAAGCATCGTCAACTTCGTTATTTTATAATTTACATAATAATTGAAAAAAAGATTGTTAAAGATATCACTGTCCCGACATTATAAAATCCAAGATGAGTCAATCCTTTAATTACAACGTACAGAGGAAAGGAGGTTTGCTCTAGGGGTGTTCATCGGTTCGGTTAATGATTTGTTCGGTTTATTCGATTCGGTTTTGAGATTTTTTTTGGTCTATCTGCAAACCTAACCTAAACCTAATTGAAAATGTGTCTAACCTAACCTAATCTAACCCAAGTCAATCCGATTTGGTTATTCGAAAACAGTTAACCGAAAAAACCGAATCAAAAAAATCTGTCTAACCGTTAACCTAACCGCAAACCGAATTGGAATTCGGTTTTCGGTTAACCGAAAACCTTATTGTAAATTCGGTTCGGTTTTTTAGGATATGAATACGATTCGATTTTTGATTTTTTTGCACACCCGAATTAATGTCTTAACTATGATGTCGGTGTGCACTTTAACTGATTGCATGTTGAAGTAAGCGTATCTAACCTATCCATGGAGTAACACAATAAATAAACAATACCCAAATCAATTTATGAATAGTTAAAGAAAACCAAGATAATAAACCATAAAAGGACCATAACATGCTTACAAACTGTGCAAAGTCAGGACCGAGAAACGGACCGATATAAGAATGGGCCGGCCTGACCTTTTTTGGGTTTGGCGGGAAACAAACTGATCTTAAAGTGGTTGCCGGCTTGCTGGTGTACGAAAAAACCTCCAATCATATAACAATGGGTACCGTTGGCCATCTGGTGCAATGGTAACCCTAAAAATTCATGAAAAAAAAGGTCTGTGGCCAGGTTAGGGGGTTTACCTAGTTGGGAGGTTGCTACCCTGGATATTATAGGTGTTGCTCAGGGGAAACCCAATTATCCTAGAATATCTAAGTGTTGCTGTTAAAAAAAAATATAGCAATGGGTCATTTGCAAACAATAAGCTCCACTGAATAAATGAAACCAATTCTAATAAAACTTATAATATACATGAAACCAAATTATAAAGCGACCATAACTGTAGCCATACGCATAAAACACTAAATATAAATGAAACAAAAAAACTTCAGCAAGAAACTACATTTGAAAAATCAACAATTAAATATTAAAAAGATAATGTTTGGAAATAAGAAACAACGAGAAAATTAGCTCCGCACTCCACGGCGAGAGACGGATCTTAAACGATTGAGGCGGTGGCATTAATGTAGCTAAACACAAAAAGAAAACGTGGTTAAGTGTATAGAAGAAACGTATAAAGTTACGGCGACTCAGTTGTGGATATCGAAACATAGATAAAGGCCTTTATATAATAGTATCAATGTTTTTCAGTCGGTTTCGATCTCATTCTTCACGGTACCAACACGTTATCGTCGGTCGATATAACTCACGACACCTAAAAAGTACCCTATTTTGAATACAACTCTGTTTTTAACGAAAGTTATACCGAGACGTTAAGAAAAAAAATATAATTAACAACCGAGAGTTACTGAAAAAAAAAACATATTATATATATTACAAGGGAAAAACCCGAAACTTTAAAAATCTTAGAGGTTTAAAATGATATTTTATAAAGTTAAAGGTAATTTTTGCTAAATCACCAAAGATGGGGGAGGAGTGGTCGGTGGAATTTGCCAGTAACACTTCTCTTTAATTATTAGTTAAATACCCTATATCATTAACCCCTAAATGTTAACAAACAAAAAAATGTTATAAAATAAAAACAAAAAGAAGAAATAAACAAAGAAATTAGAAAAGGAAAAAGAAACAAAATTTGAAAATCGGCCATGAGTGGTTACAGTGGTTCGAACCTGGATCGCGGGTAGTGAGGAGAAGCGCACTACCACCATAATCGTTGTTGTGTCTTCCTTGGTTGCTACCATGAGACTATTTGGCACTATTCTTGTCTGATTTTGTTGCAGGGGTCATTGCAATCTAGCAATAAGGACTTTTTAAAACCAAAAAACTCTTTGAAAAGCTTTAGACCTTTCTGAACAGGTGAGCTTTAACCATTTTTGTAAATATGTTTTGAACTATAGGTCTAGAACTATCTGATAGTAATATATTATACTAGTTAAAAGTAAAGGTCTCTCTATTTTGTAAAATGTCACTTTGATCCCTTTAGGTTTCTAGAGTTTCGTGCTAACCCCCTTGTAGTATATATGATATGATTTTACCTCAGTAACTTTAGTTTATTTTGCGTGTACGTTTTTTTTGTATCGCCCAGCCACAAAACGCGTACGTTTCTTGTTAATCGTGCCGCTTGGTCGCAATGCGTGGGTACCATGAAAAACGAGACCGACACCGACTAAAAAACGTTTTTTAGTCTAAAGTTTTGTTGTTTGGAAACGAGTCGGGTCAAATATAATATGTTTTCATTCAACGGTATAAATTCGTGTTAGTTTACGTTTCGACGTCGCTGCAACGCACGTCGAGTAAAATTACCAGTTTAGTAGAAATAGTAAGTATAAAACGTTAGCAACCTACAACTTTATTGTGCACATATATAATTACTATTTTTTGCCCCCGCGCTTCGAGGCGGGAGTTTGGTCTTTTTTATCGTGTAAATTCATATCGTCAAAAACCATAGAAGCGCATACTGGTGCTCATTCCGATAATACCAAAACCAACATAAAAGCGACCAATACCGGCTCCGATAATACCAATACATATCGTGTAAATGCATATCGTCAACTTTAGTTTATTTTTTGCTCGTCGAAAGCATAAAAGCGACCAATATCGGCTCCGATAATACCAATACCGACAACGATATTATTCGCTCATAACCTGATGTCCACTATAGCCTATGATACAAAATAAAAACTCTATTTAACTCCGTTTAAAAAAAACCAATACCAATACCGGCTCCGATAATACCAATACCAGAAAAAAAAAAAAAAAAAAACATCCTTGAAACTATTGATATAAATAATTTGAAAGCAAGTTAATTAGCTAACTGAGTTATCCTAAATGTTACTTCTTTACCAGTCATTATAACTATTGCAGTCCAGAATACTCTCTTACATTCTCTTCTACTCCCAAAGATACTCATACTCGTAGCTTATCTCTTACCTTCTCATTGGTTTAGTACCGATTCAACTGTCATTATTACAATCATCTTAACCCTAAAGGACTTTTTATGCAAACTCATGGCAGTTATTAGAGCAAAATCAACAAATGGAAGGTAATAATTTATTTTGTGACTTCAAACAAAAGTTACACAAACAATAGAC
This sequence comes from Smallanthus sonchifolius, assembly GCA_023525975.1. Lineage (NCBI taxonomy): Eukaryota > Viridiplantae > Streptophyta > Magnoliopsida > Asterales > Asteraceae > Smallanthus > Smallanthus sonchifolius. The sequence goes on from CM042040.1 coordinate 31,875,113, forward strand.
GGAGAAGAACTGAAACATATTGAACTTTTAAATTGAAAAAAAAATAAGCAAAGCAAATATGTGAAATTATTTATTTGTAATGTAATATTTTAATAAAAAAGGTTGTCATAATAGGAGTCTAATAAGTTGGTTTATATAACCTCCAAGCCTGCAGACTAAGTGAAAATATCCAAGGATAATAATTTTAAGATCTTAAACTTCAATTAACTCAAATAATCAAATAGGATCCCCATTACTATTGTGATCTTAAATGCTTAAAATCAAATAATTAGCTTAAAAAGTGATTAACCGAAATCTGGTTGTACAAAAACGGATTTCAACAGCAGTCGCATCCAAACGGCCCTAATTGGTACTAATCGAAAAATCTTGAAACTTAAACCTAGCAGCTTAAAATTCCACAAATTCTGAAAGTTTAAAGTCCATAATATATACAAATGTAATTATAAATACAAAAGGAATAAGTGTAATTACCTTAGAAGAAGGATGAAATTGAAACGAAACATAAATCAGATTTGCTAAAAAAACCATTTTGGGATTTAAAACATCGTGAATAATGTTTTTAACCCTAATTTTGCAACGGAATAAAGGAGATTTGGGGATTGATCATCTGATAAAGTAGAATAAAAATTTGAATAAGAAGAAAAACAACAGACTAGGAGATACCTTCAATCTTCGATCCTCTGGCATCTACAATCCGTAGCCTGCTTTCGTCACTGGTAAGCTGTCACTTCAAAAACACACTGAAACATCATCGGCCTCCTCGTGATTTCTGTCTCTTTGTTTCTTTCTCTCAATTTATCTCTCTCTCTCTCTCTCCCCCCGTGTTTTGAACGCATGTGGCGTTTTTTTATGGTAGAGTAGAGTAGACCACCACCGCTTGAATCTGGCTCCATTATCTCCGATGATGGCGACGACAGTGCTACTGGTCACCATCTTCCTCTCGACCACTCGATCTCTGATGCAGGAGCATCCGATATCAAGTGGCTATCTTTTATTATTTATTTAAATTTTAATTTTCTAGTTTATTTTAATTGTTTCGTAATTAAATTATGATTCCCTAACTATAAATAGAGGATGTTAGGTTTATTGTTAGATAATTTTTGAGTTGAATAGAAAAGGAACTATGTTCTTGAACCATTTGGTTCTTTGAGACATGTGAATAATCATTAGACTTGTGAGCCATTTGATTGCTTCCGTACCCGCATCATTTGGTATAAGAGCTTTTGGTTAAAAAATGGCTGCCCGTGGAGATGATCAACGCCATACTCGCAGAAGTGCCGACCGAGGCAGCGATGGAGTCAATCCCGACCCACGAGATCTTAAGATCAAACGGCTCCGTGATGTAGTGCAAAGCACACATCTTTATTCCATAGTTTTCGTGTCGTTTTAATTCTTTGTATTATACTTTTGAGTCATTTTTGTTATGTATTGAGTTTACTTTGTGTTTATAGGTGCTCGAGGTAATAATGAGTGAAAACCCGAAGAAACCGAGCTTGAGAATAAAGTCCAAGAATTGAAAGTCAAAAATCTGAAGTTTGGTCCTCTCGCGGTACGCGATGACCAGACGGGTTCCTTTCGCGGTACCCGAAGAAGCTGAAAATCAGCCGTGACTATTTTGTTCCTCGCGGTACGCGAGGAACCAAGGCCTTTCTCTCGTGGTACACGAGAGACCCGTATTCCGTGAAAAATTGTAAAAATCGATTTAAATAGATTTTGAATCCCATTAGGTCAGGGATTTCGATTCTTTGCCGTCCAGAGAGAGTTAGAAGGCGATTTTGGGAGCTCGGAAGGTGAATCAAGGCTAAATTTGAAGACTTTGCTTCCGGGTTCGTTAGTTATAACGTTTTCGGTTTCAAGATTCGATTTTTATTTGTATTTGCTTTGTTTGAAAACATGGTTTGTGTTTATTACTTCTATTTGGATGTTTTAGGCATGATCCTAGGCTAAAACTCATACACTGCCTAGGTTAATTGATGATTACTTTGTTAAAGTTATGATTTTTATTCGGTTTGGATTCATGTGATGGTTTTATGATTTTGTAAGCGATTCTAGTTAATAATTATGATGTATAAGCATGCTTATAATTCTGGTCTTGTGATTGATTTTGATCTCTTGCGTTGATTGTAGTTGTCTGCCAGTTCGATTAGCGTATCTTGGTCATAGATCTTAGGATTTGTGATTTTGGTGGTTGCTAGACGTAGTAGCCATAGGAATTCTAATTGATTACTGATCTGAATTAAGTGTGTGTCCTAGTTCAATACCCGAGAGGTGAGAATTAGTCGTTTAGTCTTCGTCATTAGGAATCCGAGTGTCAACTGTTTGAGAGGAAGTTGGTTCAGGTGTCTAGTGATCTATTGCTATTCTGAATCATATTTGTTATTCTAGGATTACCCCGTGCATTCCTTGAATGTATTGTGGACGGTGAGACTGAGAGGTAATCCGTTCATTAGGGTACTTGATCATAGTTGAAAATACCTGAGAAGTGATCCAACAATCTGGTGAGTTTAGTACACTTTAGGTAGCTTAGTTGGTGACACCCTGAGAGTGATTAGGGATCCACTAGGTTGTCTTTATAAGTTATCCTTAGAAATCCAGATCCATCGTAGTTTCCAGAATCGGTAGAAGTTGTTCTTTGCAAGTAGGATTCTGACCTAGGTAGTATTTTTCTCATTCCTGATTTCACCTTTGTCTTACCTCTTGATAGTTGAGTCGACCTTAGTTTATTGCATTTTTTATTGATAACCCTTAGTGTAGTAAACTCCCCAACCAAATCATTCTTTAGTCCGAGTCAGAGTCTAATTTTGTTATTCGTAGTGTCTCTAGGGTTCGATATCTGGTTTACCATTAAGCTATGCTACACTCGATAGGTCCACTTGACTGTCAGTGCGGTTTAGTTCATAGGTTTTCCATTTATTACTTAGGAGTCTAGGTTAGGTTTTGTCAGTTATTTTATAGACGGTATGGACGACATCACTCCGACAACGGGTTCGAGATCTTTAAATATAACTAGAGATCAAACGGCTTCGCCAACGAGTCCGAGATCTTGAGTTACCACGGTAGACACGCGTTAAGGAAACCGAATCCGGAACCATAGTCTGAGACGATGTGAACGAGGAAGAGGAGCATCCTTTCGGCTGCCCCTACCCTTGGTTCCTCGAACTGATATATGATAATGAATCTATTCAGGAGTGATTATCGGAAGACAAACCCATATTCGATGAAGACGAGATTGATTTCGATGAAGAATAATGTTTGTTTGTGAAGACAGTTCTTAGAGGAGTTACCATCTAAGATGATGAGTCCATGTGAGAATTGGACGATAGTGATCATGAGTATGCAAAGGTTTCATTAGGTATGTTTGTTTTTTTGCAGGAAAATGAGGTTAGTAATGATGGTGTTCTGTTGATTCACGATGATGGTAATATTTTCAACGTTCTCAAGACTTGAGGACGAGTTTTTTTCAAAGACGGGGAGAAGGAGACGAGGAGAAAGGTGCATAGCAATCCAATATACGCACGTGGTACGGGTCCAGAGCGGGGCGAGACGACCTGATAAGTTGAACTGTTTAGGCGAGTCATGATGGTAATGAATAGAAACCGGGTTGATGTTCCTTTCGATCCAGGTGGCTGGTTTTGCTCCGGGTTCGTGTTTTCAAGCTTATGAAAAACTTGAGAACGAGTTTTCTTTTAACCCGGGGAGTATGATGCAGGAGCATCCGGTTTAATTGAACCCAAACCCGTACCAAACTCGTACTCGTGGAAGACCCGTTAAAGTTGGATGGAAGATAGCTATTTATTTGGAAGAGATCACTTCAATATCTTTTATTTATATGAATTTTAGTATCCTAATCTTTTATTTAGTTTCCTATTTGATTTATGATTCCCAACTATTAAATGAGATCTAGGGATTATTGTTTAGTTAATTTTGAGTTTTGATTATTGTAAAGACATCTTTGAGGTTTCTTGTACCATTCAGTTTGATTTAAACTTTTGATTTAATCATTGAATTATTTGAGCCTTTTGATTGCGTTTCTACATTATTTGGTATCAGAGCCTTAGGTTATATCAAATGGCTGCTCGTGGAAGAGACCGACTTTCTATTTGCAAAACCGTCGATTGTGGCAGCGATGGAGTCTATCCCGACCCACGAGATCTTAAGATCAAAAGGCTACAGAAACGAGTCCAAGATATTGAAACCCAACAAGAGATCAAAATACTCCGTCAACGAATTCAAGATCTCGAGTTGGAAAAATAGATCACCGAGAAGGTGTAACATCCGTGACTTTTGCGTGTAATATTATATTACATTTTGTGCATTAATAACATTTATGACAGACATTATTTCAATCTCGTTATCTCGTACGTGTACTTACATTATGTCGTTTCAATTATTATTCAAACATGTAACGACTTGTTATTTTGAGATTTTAAAACCTTATATATATATATATATATATTAGTAGGGAACCCGCACGATGTGCGGCCCCGACAAATTAACTGTGTGTTAATATTTGCTTAATCAAACGACTTTTTTTAATAAATTACACCTCATTTGTAAAAAAAGGTAGGTATTTGCTTCTGTCAACTAGTGTTCTGCTATATGCATTTTGCCACCGCACGCATCAATTAAACCTTTAATATTACATTCCTAGTATTAAAAATCATAGCATTCAAAGTAATAACACAGTTTGACTTTGTACAAAAGTCAACTGTAAGTATGTAAATTCCTTGCAATTCTACTAAATCAAAACATGATTAAACATCTAAATACTATTTCTCATTTACCAATCTTTCCAGATGTAAACTATTGGAGGACCGGTAGCAGTATATCCATGAGAACGGTAGCAGGATATGTTCTAAACACAATAACCGTTACAAAATAAATATATATTCTCTAAATACTAAATAAGTAAATAGCAAGTCTAAAGTCTTAAATCAAGTCTCAAATAAGACACAAATCACAAATGAATACAACACTTAACAGTTAATTCAAACTTGATTATAAGACACAAATGACCACAACCAGAAGATGAGAAAGTATAAAACAAAAGATGAGAAACTTAATTTAAAAAAAAAACAAACCTGGGATCGAATCGTGAATTACAAAATCAACCTTTTTTAGTCTCCACTCTTTGTAGGAAATAGAAGATGAGAAAGAGAGAAAGTAAGCGGTACCCCGACCACGAATTTAACTTTTTATGCAAATACATTAAATTAATTTTTATTACAAATACATGAAAGCTAGGTTTGTGTTGTCGTTGCTCAGTTTCAGACTGCATTCCAATAAACAAAAATACATTAAATTATTACCATAAACAAAAATACATTAAATTAATTTTTATTACAAATTGAAGTTTAAATTTAGTGGAAATAAACTTTTAGCACGGTATAACAAAAGTAATCATACCTGCAAAGTGAGTTCTGAAAACTTGCTGGTTTCTTCTGAGACAATCTTTTTATCTCACTTTTTATTTAAAAACTCAACCCAACCTTCATCTGGCACCATGTCATTACCATATGTTATCTCAGTTCCCACAGACATAATTATTATGTCCGGGGTTAACATAGGCTTCTCTTTCCTTGATTGTTTGTACACAACAAGCGACATCATTGCGAACACGAGTAGTGAATCATGGTGGTATTTAGCCTCCCATAAGGCGTTAAACCATAGTATAGAAAGATTCTCAGGATCATGATGGTCAACATGAGAATACATGTATCACATAAAGCTAAATAAGTTGTCGTTACCAATACAAGATGTGGTTAATTTGGTTGTATAGCATAGAAGCATACATATGTATATTGTGTGGATGTAGCACACTTACCATTGTGTGATCCAGATCCGAGACGATCATGAGGCGTGGAGAACTCGTTAGCCAATCCATGATTGTGTTTGTCACTAAACCCTGTAAATTTTAAGTCACCAATATCATCAAAACTGTTCAAACGTCACTCCTCCAAACTGTTGATTCCTACTCTTAGAACAATGATTTCTTTTATATGAAATGTTAGTATTCTGGTTTGAAAATCAACAACACATCTAGTAAACAGGAACAGGAACAGACCCCAATATTACGCACTCAAAACTCACGCAAACAGGAACAGATTTAGGACAATTTTCAGTGTTTATTCTCCTTACCAAAAGCAACAATTACAAGGCATTTTAAATAACAAAATAACAGAAGGAAACGTGCATAATAAAAATCCCTAGAAGTCAGGAAACAAACCCATGACTTTGACCCACTACTTGACCTAATCAAAACCCATAAAAACATGTGACTAAAATTCTGCAACCCGTTTGACCCGCCAAGCTCCAATTATCATACCCGATGACCCGGTTCAAAACCGGTCAAGATTAACCCTACAATATTACCTCTTCATAGCTTACTATCATCTCATCACTCATCTTTTACCTCCTCATCTACTCTTCTCCAAATCAAAACCATATCCATTATTACTAACTTGGAGCATATAGGACAGGAGAATCTGTAAAAAAAAAGTATTAAAATTTTTAAAATATAAATAAAAAGTATGTAAATAAACCAAAAGAATATTAGAAATACTTACTTATTACGGCTTATCATCTAGTTTCAGTCTACATCTGTTTCATGCTTAACCATGCGTACATCTGTTTCATGCTTAACCATGCTAGAAATTAGTTAAGAAATAAGCTAAAACCAAGAAATAAAAGGAGAACGATAACGAAAAGAAGATGAAGAGAGACATATGAAGAGGGTAGACATGAAAATAATAAACTTCAACATCCTATCTGCCTAACCCCAAATTATGTCGTTAAATTTGCTCTTTTGAAATGTTAAACTTTTTTAAGTTGAGATTGTTACTAGAAAACGCATACATGGATCCATCATCTGAATGCAATCATCTTCATGATTATTGATGCAGGTTTCAGATGAAGGTGATGTTTTGTATGTTTTTCCAAAAGACTATCCTTCAAACCTTGCAGCCAAATCACTACGGATAGAAACGGAACCGTATCTAGAACTAATTTTTTGAGGCCGCACATCGCGCGTGTTCCCTATTAGTGTGTGTGTGTATATATATTTATAGGGGAAAGTTACACTAAGAAGTGGGTTTTCGCTAAGAAACTCTAAGAAGTGCCGGACCAAAAACCTAAACCCCTCTCCACTCGCACCCCCAAAAACCTAAACCCCCCCACTCCAACCCCACCCCAAAAAGCCTAAAACCACCACCCCACCCACCAAAACCCTAACCCCCCCCAATAACCTAAACCACCCCCACCCACCCCTAAAAACCTAAAACCCCCACCCCACCACTCAAAAAACCTAAACCATAAAATCTAAACCTTAAAAGCTAAACCATAAGGCTAAAACCCTAAAATTCAAACGTAAAATCTAAACCTTAAAAGCTAAGATGGTAGAGTTCGACGAGACGGTTCCAACGCTGCTGAAATGAGCTCAATCGGAGTTCGTTTAATATCGTTTCTAATCGTTTTGGTCATTTCTTAGATTTTTTAGCGAAAACCTACTTTTTATTTGATCCTCCCCCTATATATATATATATATATATATATATATATATATATCCGTAATTTTTTTGTTTTCTGTTTACGTATACGTAACACTTTGGGTTACGTATACGTAACCCAATATTTAAATGATTTTTTCGTAAAAATGTATAATATTACATTGATATCCTTATAAATAAATAATAATAAAATAAAGCAAAAAATAAATATTATCATATGATTGGTTAAAATTGGTTTTTTTTAGTGATTTTCTCGGTTTTCGCCTAACTATGTGGTTTTCTTTGGAACCCTCCCCTATATATATATATATAGATATATATATATATAGTGAGGTTTCGCTAAAAAGTCAAAAAAGTGGTTTAAAACGCTCATAACCGGCTCATACGAACTCCAATTTTATTCAAAATCGGCGGCGTTGGAACTGTCTTGTCGAACTCTACGTTCTTAGTTTGTTGGGTTTAGCTTTTAGGGTTTAGATTTTAGGTTTTAGTTTTTGCCTTAGTGTTTAGCCTTAAGGGTTTAGTCTTATGGTTTAGCTTTTAGTATTTAGGCATTCGTGGGGTGGGGGTGGGGGTTTTAGGTTTTGGGGGGTGGGGTGAGGTGGGGGTTAGGTTTTTTTTTTTTTTTTTTTTGGGGGGGGGGGGGTTTGGGTTGGAGGTTTAGGCTTATGGGGGTGGTGGTGTTTTTAGACGACTTTTTCAGCATTTTAGGGTTTTTTTGTTAGGAATTAGGATTTTGGGGGTGGGGGTGGGGGGTTTTAGGTTTTTCGGGATGAGTTGGGGGTTAGATATTGGGGGGGTTGGGGTGGTGGTGGGGTTTTTAAAAGACTTTTTACACTTTTTAGCCTTCTTAGAATATCCTTTCCATATATATATATATATATATATGGGTAAGTTCACTAGAAAACTCATTTTCATGAGAAAACTAAAAAACTCCTACTGCATATGTGTAGTACACCTAAAACCCCAACCCACCCTCAAAAACCTAACTCCCCACCCCACCCCCACCCAAAAACCTAACCCCCACCCCACCCCCACCCAAAACCTAAACCCAACTCACCCACCCCCTCACTCACCCCCCAAAAACCTAAACCCCCCACCCACCCCCTAAAAACCTAAACCCCCCACCCTACCCCACCCCTTCAAAAACCTAAACTAAACCCAAAAACTAAACCAAAAAGCCTAACCCACTCCCCCAAAACCTAATCCTGCCACCCCACCCCCACCCAAAAACCTAACCCCACCCCTCAAAAGCCTAAACCCCCACCCACCCCCCCAAAAACCTACCCCTCCACCCCACCCCACCCCTCCAAAAACCTAACCTAAAACCTAAACTAAACCCAAAAAATTAAGTCAAAAGCTAAACCCATTACTTTTCGAGTTTATTTTATTTTATTTTTTTATGAATGAGGATGACGTGGGAAACAAGGGCTCCGAAACAGTTTTTTAATTTTTGATTTAGTTTTTGAGTTATGATTTTTTTTTTATTATTATTTTTACCTTAAATAAGTAGTTTTTTGGTTTTCTCATGAACATTGAGTTTTCTTATGATTCTTCCCCTATATATATATATATATTGTTTTAATTATAAACTTATAGGTTTATACAAATGAGGTTTCTTAAATAATGATATATATATATATATATATATATATATATATATATATATATATATATATATATATATAGATAGTTTAGATTTTATAAGTTTATAAAATAGATCTTTGTTTTTGATAATAAGTAGAATTTTTTCTAGAATTGGGTCATGGACCCCCCTCATAAGTGTTTGAACCCCCTTTTGAACCCCTTCTTATCTCTTGAACCCTGGACAAGGCCAAACCCAATTTTGACTCCAAAAAAGTCAAACACGTTCAAATCACCGATCAATCCCTGTAAATCCGGAGTTTTAACGCTCCCAAATCAATCATCAATCAAATTACGATCATTTGAGGCTCGAAATCATTCAAATTGATATAGTTTATTCGTTTTTTAAACCCAAATTTGGAAGTCGGTCGTGGGTTTTCAAACCCATAAATCAAGTCCCTAATCCCGCAAATCTCGTTCCATTTGCAAGCTGTTAAACGCGTTCCTAAACCTCCTATAAATACCCACGTCCATTACATTCGAAAATCACCTCAAATCCATTTTCTTTTCTTTTTCTCTCTCAGCTTGCGACTGCCACTTGAAGCCCCAACGAACTCGAGCTTTGTTTTGGCCGACTCTAGGTAAGCATTTCCCATTTTTATTCGCGTACCACCTTCCTGATTTCTTAGCAAAATCGATTTGAGTTCTAGGGTTAAAAGGACTGGTTCTGCATCTGAGGTTGGGAAGAATGAACAGCATGGTTTTCACTATTAAAAATTCTTTCTGATTTGGAATTCAAACAGGTGGCTCTGGTCTAGTGGTTGCTTCAGGGAGGTGGTAACGGGTTCGACCCTTGCAGTCCTCCCTGTGCATGCTCTTTTCTGTTTCTTTTGTTTTACTCATTCACACACACATTGTTATATGGGGAAAGTGTATATGAAGCTGTTAAGCACCTAACTTATATGCGAAACCAATCAAAACAACGTACTTTTGATTAAAAAAAATTCACCTCCCTGTTTCTCCTTAGTCATTCCTCTCGCCAAAGCATATAACCCCTCCCTCATTTATGCCGCCACCCATACTCCGTTGCCAGCACCCAAAGTAGCCGTCTCAGTTGCAACAAGACTTCCAAATTAATGTCCTCTCGAAGGTTTACATATGTCGCATATATTGATTAAGAATCACGATTACCCATGAACCCTAAGATTTTCTCTATTCTTCATTGCTATTTCACTATCAAAATTGTAAATTCGTAATTACTCATGAACCTTAAGTTTTGCTCTATTCCATTTTGCTATTTGAATACCAGAACTGTAATTACACATGTGTTTGATATAATTTCTCAATGGCAAGAACTTTGAGCATTGTGTAAATCCACCTTTAAATATGCTTAAAATTGTCAAAAAGGTAAAAAGAATCACAAGTTTGAATGCGCACAGTATATTGCTTATATGAAAAGTTGATCTTGGTTGCAACCCTGTGAGATGAGCGAATTGTTCCATATGTAGCAATTGTAGTTTATTTGATACCCTCAATTTAATGTTTTCACAAAGTAGGGAAGACAATGATTTCAAACAGATAATTCAATTACCAATTTTTTGTAGGAATTTAGGGTTGAAGCTCTAGTATTTAATTAACCATAGATGGTTACTAAGAACAAAAGCCTCCAGATTTATGATGAAACAAACGAACTCAAGCAATTAAAATTAGGGTTCCATCAACAAACATAAAAGCTAAGTTTCTAAGGGTATTAAGATATCAACAAGAATTACAAAATAAACGATGGAGATCGGGAGATGCGACGGCCGCTGGGAAAATTAAATAAGCAGATGAATGAGATTACATGGATGTGATTTATGAATGTGGTCCTGAGAGGGTGATTTTATTTAAATAAGGGATATTTAATCAAAACTACGTCGTTTTGATTGGTTTCACATACAAGTTAGGTGCTTAACAACACCATATTCACTTTCCTCTTGTTATATATATATATATTTTAATTGTGTTTTCTAAATAAATGAAAGTTAATTAACCAAGTTACCCTTTGTTTATTTTGAAATACGTATTTTCTTGTAAATAAATAAATAAGAGAATTGTATATAAAAAACAAAAGGAATATATATTTTCAATTTAAGAAAATAGATAAGTAAACTTTTACAAATAATTAAGTTAATAATATATGGTTCCATCTAAATCTTTTTTGTGTTATTAATTTAAATATAGTATTTTTCTTTTTGAGAAATTCTTATAATTTTGTCTAAATAAACTAATACGTTCTAAACTTTTACCTAAACATTTTATCTAAAAAGGACCTGATCCTAATCCTTGGGATTGGTTAGTGTGTTACATTCAAATATTATTTTAAAACGTGATTATTACTTATTAATAAATCACTTTTGATCGTTAATGGCTCTATCCTAATATTAGATAATAACACTTTAAAAGTGATGATTATTTTAATGACGTGATTTTAGTCACCGTTGACATTGTCTTTATAATATAAATATTACATTAAGATATTTAATATTTGTAACTATTGTTTATTATTGCACCTGGTTTTCTTTTATAAATAAAGTTTATATAACATCTGTTACACACTCTATTCGTATTCCCGATCACTCGTCCATTCTAAAACCCTAAAATCTCAAATCATTCTTATGTCATTCCCTCAAATTGTTCTACAATATAATAAAGTATCTTGTTTAACTTAGGACATCCTTAATTCTTGTTGTTACAAGTTCAACCCTCTATTATTCAAGGCGAGATTCATAGCCCTTTTTTTACTTTTACTTTTGGGGTGAAACATGTATACATATGTCTTGAAAAGTTAACATTTTTATCAAAACATATTTTTAAACAAGTAATTTCAATTATGTGCTCGATATTTGAACACTATAATAACGTTGCAATCATTAACTTGTTTACAAGCCTAAGGTAGCACTAGTATGACCATATAGGAGAAACCGATATAACATTTCAATGGCACAATCTTTCGGATTGTGGGTGCAATAACATTTCAACGGCACAATCTTTGGGTTTGTGGATGCAATAACATTTCAACGGCACAATCTTTGTGATTGTGGATGCATATAACATTAAGGGTTGATTGCAATAAATTTGGTGTTAATATGTTTACACAATTGTTTGAACTTGTACTGAATTTGTTTTACATATTTTATGTCAATTTATCTTTATAACTTATAAAAAACCTATGTCTCTCACCAAATTTATGTTGACCCATTTTACTTTACATGTTTAAGAAAATAAATAGTTGATGATGAAGGATCACATAGGAAGCTCTTGGACTTAGTTAATAATTTGAACAATAATTTCTCTTGATGTTTGTTTGATTTGAAACAATTGTAAACATTAATTATGAAATTTAGTAATTTTGGTGATGTCTTAGTAATTGTCTTTGTACCTTGTGCTATGAACTATATGTGTGACACATCGCGTTTCCACCTTGGCGGGGTTTAGCAGAAGGAAACTTACTCGGTAACCATCATCTTGGACGGTGAGAACGAGGAGGAGCATCCTTCATGGTATTTCCACCCCTGGTTCTATGAGCCATTTTATCCAGAGGGAGAGTTGCAAGATGAGTTTGATGAAGTTTCGATATACGATGAAGAACATAATTCGGATGACGAGTATGGGAAGGATGAAGTTTCGGTCAGGGTGCATGCTAAGGTGATTGAAGGTCCATTAGAGTGCCCTGATTCTTGTTCCGACATGCCTCCATTAACAGAGATACTGTCACCAAAAAAGTCAATGTTGACATTTAGTTCTTTTTGCACCGACGAGTCGGATGAAACGACGGGTTTGATTGGGAAGCCACTTAACCGAGTGACGACTGAATATGATAAGGTTCCTCCAATTATAAGCGACAAGTGTTTTAGGGAGTCCCCGATAGTGGTGGAAGTCTCCTGTAGTAGTGGACGGTGGTCATACGGTGGTTGAAAGCGGGGGGAATAGCTCACAAGAACTTATGGAAACCATAACAAGGTTCCTAAATTTTGGAAAGACGTCAATCGAGTCTCTGATAATTGATGAATTTTTAAAACACAATGTGGTTGCCGACGATGGTGCTACGGTGGTAACTGGTGGTACTTCGGTTGCTAGCGGTGATATGGTGGCCGGAGGTGAGGAGCTTTCAATCCCATTGCTGACATTAAGGGAAGATTGACTGCCAACTCGCAAAATTTGGGATATGCTAGGAATTTGAGTTTTAAAAAACGAAGTGAAGATTGGGTTTGCTAAAAATGTGGATGCACTTATCGATAATACTGCTAATAATTTGAATTCTTCATTAGCAGGTGATACTGCAAATAATGGAAATATTGGGGGTAATATTAAATGTGATTTGTGTGTCATGCATTATTCACGTGGAATGCATGGAAAATTGGCTAATTTGAATGTTCACAGTGGATTAGATAATGATAGGTTTTGGATGCATAAAATTTCTATTGATAAAAAAAATCAAATGTTAAGCTTTAAGTGTGTAGTCCATCAAAGGTGACATTGTGGGTTAGGCTAGATGCTAATAAAAAGGGTAGAGTGGATTGTAGTGGCCAACAACTATGACCAACAATATTACAACTGTTTTTTTTCTAATGGGTTGAATGAAACAAATGAGGCCCAAGTCTCGAAAATTAAGTCCAAAAAGATCTCATTTTGATCCTAAAATACAACTGGGTACTCTTCCTCCTGTCCATATTGGTCATACGGGTAACTCAAATTCCACAATGCTAGGTGGTACAGGTCCAGAAAGGGGCGAGATGAATCGTAAAGGTGAACCATTCAAACGGGCCGTGATGATAACGGATAAGGATCAGGTTGATGTTCCTTTTGATCCAGGTAGGTTTCATCCGAAAGCAAAACTCGAGGATGAGGTTTTCCAAAGAGGGAGAGTATGATGTAGAATCATCAGATAGCAAGACGCTATCTTTTATTATTTATTTAAATTTTAATTTCCTAGTTTATTTTAATTGTTCTTAATTAAATTATGATTCCCTAACTATAAATAGGGGATGTAAGGTTTATTATTAGATAGTTTTTGATTTGAATAGAAAAAAGAACTTTGTTCTTGAACCATTTGGTTCTTTGAAACATATAAATAATCATTGGACTTGTGAGCCTTTTGATTGCTTCAGTACCCGCATCGACCTCTCTCTTTCTCTTGCTTGCTCTTCTCTTGATGAACCTGCCTTCCTCTCCTTCTGTCATCAAAGCAAAATCGGATGCACACGTGTAGGAGGCGGAGCAACACACGTTAAAAGCAAGACGCAGTTGTAAATCTTGTTCTGGAACATGTACTTCACTATTCACGCAGTGGCTATTGTTTAGTTGTTAATTAGAAATAACTCTAGGTTTAGAAGAGAAAAAGGATTGAGAAATAATATACATAAGTAGGGTTAGGTTATAGTAAAAAGGGTTTTAAAAATAAGAAGGGTAAGAAAGATTATAAGTTTGACATGTGTCATTTTATTGTTTTTTAAAAAAGGGCATAATGGTCAATATGTAATATACCAGGTCAATGTGTAATACAAGGTCTGATATTACACAATGACCAGACCTGATATTACACAATGAACTGATATTACACAATGAGCATATTACACAATGACCTGACATATTTGAGCGAATTACACAATGAGCTGTAAACGTAAAACACAATGATGAATACATATAACACAATAATGAAAAATATTTGACAAAATGAGCATATTACACAATGATCAGATCTTACATTACATAATAACCTGACATATTTGAGCGAATTACACAATGACAAAAAAATATTTGATAAAATGAGCAAATTACACAATGAGTTGGAAAACGTAAAACACAATGATGAATACGTATAACACAATGATAAAAAAAAATATTTGACAAAATGAGCATATTACACAATGAGTAAATTCCACAATAACCAGACCTGTCATTACAGAATGACTTGATATATTTGAGCGAATTACGCAATGTTTTGGGTAAAAATTATACGAATTAACTTTGTATCCAAATTTCGAGAATGAGGTAGCATGCTTGTTAAATCTACGAATGTAAAACAATAAAAATGACACGAGTGTTTACGAGGAAAGCCCTTAATCCTTGATGATCTCTGTAACACCCTTAATTGGAAAACCAACTAATAAAATATTTAAACGCGCGAAATCATTTATCCTAAGATTTTCTTTACAACCTTCGTGTACCGCGAGTGATTAGACACCTCCCTTCGCGTACCGCGAGGGAGTACCAAAACACTTGCCCGGAAGACAAGTCTCCCGCGTACAGAAAGTTTACTCAGCTGCCCAGTTTTCAACACTTAGCCATTATTTCACCATTTTCAATCCTTCAGGACACCAAAATTTCCAACACTTGGGCATTGATTTCAAAACATTTATACATCATTAATAAACACCAAAACATAAATTCATGTACCAATTTACATAACCTTTTAAGGATTTTCCTTTAAACCCCAAAAACACCAAAATGCATACGAGAATCTTCCTTTCGCCAATTGGACTTGACTCAGACTACATCGGAGCTTTTCCTACATAACACCACATATATCAACCATTAGTAATGAAGATAAACATATCAAACAAGCAAATACAACTTGTTTTTCACCCATTCACCCATTTGACCCGTTTGCACCCAATTTGTCATTAGGCTACAATTAACTTGCATTCCACCTTACAAGTTCCCTTCTTTTCATTAGTCAATCATAATTAACATTTTGATTACACTTTTCCATTTCCATTATGGCGCATAGGCCACAACCTCATTTCCATTATGATACTTAGATCATAACCTCATATCCATTTCCATTATGGATCTTAGACCATAACCTCATTTCCATTATGGTATTTAATCCATAACCTCATTTCCATTATGATACTTAGATCATAACCTCATTTCCATTATGGTATTTAAACCATAACGTCATTTCCATTATGATACCTAGATCATAACCTCATTTACACATATCAATTATAGTATTACAACTATAACTACATTCATTCATTTACACGTATCCATTATAGTATTACAACTATAACTACATTCATTCATTTACACATACTAGTTCATTCACATTCATCTGAACAACATAGTATGCAACATAACACATATACCATCCATTATCATCATAACTAAGTAAGTGCAAAGGCGCTTACCTTTCGGGTTAGAAGATCTCGCACCACCTTCTCGATTCACAATTTGATTACCTAAACATATACACCTAGTTTAGTAATCTAATCATACATCAAAATCACATTATATTTGGGTTCACAACCCAATTTCCATTCCCAACTCAAACTGACCCGTTTGGGTTATTCCCATATCCAAACACCCTCTTTGAATCCAAACTCACCTACTTGAGTTTCCTTTTCAATTCCTTGACACTAATTTTTCATTCCATATTTTTCATTAAGTTAATTTGGTGTTCATTCAAGTGTCCAACACCATATAAACACTTAATCATCACTAATTCAACATTTTATCATCATAATCCAAACACCCCCAAATTTCTCCATATGAACCCTAACTTCTCACAATCATAAACAACGGGTTCTAGGATGTTAATCACCATTTTTTACCTTTAGATTAGCTAGATTATCATCAATCTAACACCAATTAACCACATGCATTCAAATTTTTGGATTTCTACAAAACCCACCATCTAACACATTCAAAGGTGAAATCAAAGGATGATTAACACTTACTTGATGTTAGGAAGGTGTTGTGTGAGCCAAAACCTTCACATATTCAAGCTCAAATGCAAGATTTAACTCCAAAATCGTTTTCTCCTTTTTTCTCCTCTTGAAATGAACGACTCAACAATAAAGAGAAAAACTCAATTTTGACTTTTTTTAGTCAAAATGGCAGATTTGCCATTTTACACCTTTAGCCCCTCAACTTCCATTTCACCAATTTCATTCCAAAACTAGTTAAAAACTAGTATAACCCCGTTACTAACTTGAAACCCACTTGATTCAACTTATTTCTAAAATATTATTTTCACCATAATATTTATTAAAACATTTATTTATTTTGAAAACGAAACTCGACTTCACATAAAAGGTTCGGATAATATTTGAGTATCTCTTCCTCGGTTTCCCAAGTCATTTCCGCTCCATTCTTATGTTTCCACCTCACCAAAACTTGGCTAATCTCTTTATTGCGTAAACGCTTCACCTTTCTATCCAAGATTGCCACCGGTTCCTCAACATAATTCAACCTTTCATCCAATTCAATATCATCCAATGGAAGAAAAGTAGACTCATCCGCCAAACATTTTCACAAATGGGACACATGAAACGTGTTATGAAGTCTACTTAGTCCCTCCGGTAGCTCCAAACGGTAAGCTACCGCACCCACCTTGCTATCACCTTAAACGGTCCTACAAAACGTGGACTTAACTTCCCCCGTGTCCTAAACCGTATCACCCCTTTGCAAGGAGAGACTTTCAAAAGCACAAAGTCCCCCACTTGAAACTCAATCACCCGCTTTCTATTATCCACATAAGACTTTTGGCGATCTTGAGCCGCCTTCAAGCGTGCCCTTATTTGGTCAATACTACCAATAGTTTCATTGACCATCTCTTTGCTACCAAGCGCCCGTTGACCAATTTCACCCCAACACACGGGTGTTCAACACTTCCTCCCATACAATGCCTCAAAAGGCGGCATACCAATACTAGAATGGTAGCTATTGTTGTACGAAAATTCCTGGATTTCTACAAAACCCACCATCTAACACATTCAAAGGTGAAATCAAAGGATGATTAACACTTACTTGATGTTAGGAGGTGTTGTGTGAGCCAAAACCTCACAAAATCAAGCTCAAATGTAAGATTTAGCTCCAAAATTGTTTTATCCTTTTTTTATCCTCTTGAAATGAACGACCCAACAATAAAGAGAAAAACTCAATTTTGACTTCCTTTAGTCAAAATGGCAGATTTTCCATATTACACCTTTAGCCCCTCAACTTCCATTTCACCCATTTCATTCCAAAACTAGTTAGAAACTAGTATAACCCCGTTACTAACTTGAAAACCACTTGATTCAACTTATTTCTAAAATATTATTTTCACCATAATATTTATTAAAACATTTATTTATTTTGAAAACGAAACCCGGATTTTGGTTCGTTACAATCTCCGGCATAAAACCTCGGGAGACGACGAAAGTCGGGCTGCCTTGATGACTTTTATATAACTGAAACTGTTGAGTACAAAGCGAGCAAATTAGGATCGAATGCTATGTTTTACAGAGCTTTTATGAACGTAAACAGTAATACTAAGTGTCATTGTGTGTCCCTATACGATCAGATTGCTTATTAAATATACAAGTTATCTCCAACTAACTATCCAAGATTTAAGCTTTTGAGTCTATCTTTTCATACGACAATTGCAAACCGATTCACACGTATTCCACACGTGTTCCACGTCTCTTGAGCGAGTCTTCAGGCACGTATTAGTTTGCAAATGCTTTACCTGCGATTAATAAAATAATAAACAAGTAGTCGTTAGTAATATTCAGGATACTGACCTTATTGGGATACCGGATCTTGGATCACGCATTACTCAGGATCCTGCTCTGAATTTTAACCCGTAACAATTGTCCCTAAAATTCGACAGCTGTACCTACAAGTTACAGCTGTAAAATTTTTGAATTTCAAATTATCACTTAATACGACTGCTTGATAAGACTTGGTGCGGGAAACGAGGGAGCGAAACATCGTGGACCGAGGCAGTTATTATTAGGGTTATAATTACTCTTCTCTTTCCTTATTCCGACTTCATCTTCTCCAATTTCTTTCTGGGATTCCAGGTAACGAACTCATCTTTTTCTTATTTTTTTTTCTGATTTTTGCTTTCGAAATGGCTAAAAAGAGTACTCGCTCGTCTACCTCTTCTGATAACCTTCTTAGCCAAAACTTAATTGTCAACCCTGATTATGAGAAATGTACATTTACCGACCTTGACATTCAATCGCTGAAATCCGGAGGCTTTTTTCCCGAAAATACCGATTTTAGGTGCTTCGATCCCAAAACTCGGGTTGTTTTCACGTCGGAGAGTTGGGTTTGTTTTTCATATTTCCCGTTTTCTCTTGGATTTACCTATCCGTTCCCTCCTCTCACCACTGACTTCTTAAGAAAAAGTGGCCTTTGCTATGCTCAAACCATGCCTATGGTGTGGAGAACCTTACATACTCTAGAATTTCTAATTCAGCATCACGCCATAGATTTTTCTGCTTCGGAACTAGCCCATGTTTACAACCTTAGGAGCCACGGTTCTTCCTGATTTCTGTTCCAAATCAAACCTGGTATGACCCACTTGATCTTGAAAACTACTCAGAATGACTCCAATTGGAAAAATAATTTCTTTTTTGTGAGAAGGGATTCTATCCCAGAAGGGGACAAACTGCCGGTCAAGTGGATTGTGAAGGGTAGGATTCTGTCTCGTAGGATTTCTTAGAAGTTTGGTATTTAGGATATTGACTCTTGATTTTTGTTTCAGCCCTGAAGTTTGATATCCTTGCTCCTCCTACTCCGGATACTTCTAAGAAGGTTGCTGCTTTTTTCAGCTTCGAATCCATCGAGCGGAGTTTCAAGTTTAAACATCCCCAAGTTGAGGTTAATTCTGAAGCTTCTTTCTCCGAGTCAACTATGTCTGGTGTAACATCTCGATTTTCATAGAAAATAAAATATGTTTTAAATAAACATATATAATCATTAAAATGGAATTGATGGCGGGTGAAATAGTATTTTATAAAAATACTATAATATGGTTTAATATAAAGGGAGTTAAATTGCCATGGGTAAGATGTGAATAAAAGATTTCATCTAATATTTATAAATATGTAATTACGGGGACTAATATTGACAAAACCCACAATTAGTGGTAAAAATGGGAAAGTTGGATTATATAAAAAAAAGAACGTGAATGAGAAGGGAGGGGGGTCTACAACCCTGTCTTGGCGACGATCAGGAGCAGAAATGAGATGGGGGAAGGACGATCTTCATCATGGGGCTCGAATATGACTAATTGGAGTACAATCCTACCATCCTTTCTCGATTTCTAAGGCTCTGGTATGTAATCTTCCATGTTTTGTAGTAAAATTTATGAATTAGGGTTCAAGTGGAGGTGAATCTGAAACCTACGAATTTGGGGTTTATAGTATTTGATTTTCTGTGTAAAAACTCTAATTTATATGTTGGAAAGCTTGATTTCAATTATTGAGTTTTGGATTCAATTGCATGTTATGGATTAACTATTAAGTTTGGAAAATTAGTAGGATGGGATAGAAATCTTGTGTAGTTGCTGAGTAAATCTGAATAAAATTATATAATCTAAAACAATGATGATTTTACTAAAAAACAAAGCTTAAAAGATGGTACTATTGGAGTATTATAAAGTTAGTAAACATCTTTGATGATGAAAAGGGAGTATGGGAGTTCTTATGGGTATCAAAATTGTGATTTAATGTTTATGCCCACAAGGTGTTTGATGAAATGCCTAAACCAAAATATTTAGTGGAAAACATGGATGGTTTACAAGATTTACTTGATTAGTATAATTTGTTAAAAATCAAGTTTTAAATAGTAGGCATAAGCTTAAAATAAACCTCATTGGTGAATTTGATTGTTTGTTTATCAAATGACTCATTTGAAATTATTACAACAAAGAATGGGTTAATCACCCCAACGGGTCATTTGGGTGTATGGATTTAAATGGTTCAGATTATAACCATAACTTATGTTTTGATGTTTATGGTGATTCAAAAGCATATTGCTTTGAGTAAATGGTAAAAGAAACCGTATAACGTGACTAAACTAAATTGTGTGTTAACGGGTCATTAGGGTGGAGGTGAATATAATGTATGATTTAGAACACATGTAATGAAATGGATGAATACTAGATGGTGTGAATATCCATATTATGTGTTTTAATTGTTTGAAAGATTGACCTGTTGTCAAGATAGGTGTGACGTAGCCTGGATAGCAACGGGTCAAATGGGTGATAAAGCAACAACACTCCTACGGGCAAAGGTGAGTGACTCGAATTTGGGTTCGATTAGAATAATCATAATAGTAAACTGTGATTCTTTTGATTAAGGTGGTTTGATATAAATTATTAAATATGGTTTAACTTAACAATAACGTATTGTTTTGACTGCTTTTTGGGGGTTTAAATTCATAAAGAAAGAGTGTGAATTGGTAATGGGTCGAGGGACCCAAGTGCTGAAAATTCATCATATTTCCAGAATTTAACCGGTTTTCAAATATTCATATTAAATTAACCGGATGTCCGTTTGAGGTGTATTATACATCGATGGAAATCTCTTTGAGTCCACTTTACTCATAATTTTTAATTGATGTTAAATACCTATTGTAAGTGGGTGTAAACGTTGAATTTCTACAGCCACTCAAGGCTGTTTTGAAACCAGAATTTTATTGTATTTATAAAATTGTTAGGGATTAACCGAGAACTCGTTAGGGGTGTCTTTATATGGTTGTAAACCAAAATATGTCTAAAACTCTATACATGAATTGGGGATGAGGTTTATCTTGATTTAAAAGAAACTAAATGGTGGAATTTTTGGTCAAGTTATGGGGTTTGAGGTAATCATGGCGTCACAAGTTTGTAACCCGGTTAAATATATTTTTACCATATGTGGAATTCAAGGTGAATTACAAACCAAAGGCGGGTGAATATTACAAACTTAATAAGGGTGTGGCGGGGGTAATATTAAGTTGTTAACCGGACAAGTTGTTAACCGGACAAGTTGTTAACTGGACAAGTTGTGGTGTTAAACACAATGAATGTCGGTCTATTACGTTGTTTAATTCTTATGGTGCGAATTAACCTACTAATGGTGTTTGTAGTGTTTTAAATTCATACTAACAGGGATATTAAAGGTGAAACGACCTCGTGAGAACAAAAAGTATACAACCTAGTTTTAAACCGTTGTGGAGTCGTACCTCTAGGGTGAAGCTTGACACGCTTCGAGATTATATATTTGAATTGTATTAGTATAATTATATGTGGAATGTGAGTCCTCACTTAGCTTCGAATAATTAGTTATGATGGTGGTGATGTGCAGGTATGAAGAGTCGTTTATACACGGAGGTGGTCAATATATGTGGATTAAGCGGGTCAGCTTGGATTGTATATCCATGGGGATTAATTAGAGGCATTCATGTTGGAGTAACGGGAGGATCAAAGAGGTAGATTAACCCCACTAAAAAGATAAGTGAAGAAATAAATCATTTCCAATTATTTGGTTTGGGTTATAAACACAGAGTTAGACGTATATATATATATATATATCTGTGTGTGTGTGTGTGGCCACGGGGATAATACCATAGAAATATTTGAATTGTGAGTTAACTAACCGTTGGGTGATGTCACATGACAGTTTTGGATGGTGAAAGACGTTGATGATTGATAAGTGGCCAAAGTTTCATGTATTAAAAGGTGTAATATGTTATATTTATGCAATTTGATATGTGGAATACAAAGGTTTTGTGTATTCATGCATGTGCAGGTGTTGGAAGCTTAAAATGTGATCTTAGAAGATATTACGAGAGAATCGGAAGAGACACGGAGAAAACGGGGAAAAACTGCAGGCACAGCGTAAGCTTACGCCCTCCCAGCGTAGGCCTACGCCTAAAGATTTCCTTCACAGCAGCATCAGAGGCCCGGAGTAAGCCTACGCCCTCCCAACGTAAGCCAACGCTGGGTGCGTTTCAGACGCGGGGTTTGGGCGAAACAGCCGAATTTCAAAGGTTATTTAGGTTTTTCTTCCCCAAAATTCGAATCGATCTTTTACACCACAGTTCTTGGGCGATTTTGGTCATTCGAGGAGGCTAAAGAACACGATTCTAACATGCAAGTGAAGATTGATACTCGAAATATTGAAGAATCGAAGATGCATTCCACAACCATGAGCGGCTAATCCACCGGTAATCATTCCCGGGTGGATTGTTTGTAAGTTTTTAGGGTTTTATCATGTGCTAGCTTTCAGAAACAATTCTTGTAATCGTTTGGTTTGAAATACTTGAATCTTTGTGTTTAGTATGGTTATGAACTCACGGGAGTCGATAAATTCTTGCACCATTGACCCCGTTAGATGATAATTGCTATGAACTTTTATTTATGTTGAATCTATTGATTAATCTAATTCTATATTGCATACATTTGTCTCGATTTCATTCATGAATATTGTCTTACACTATTTACCGATGATGTATGAATGTTGATGTTCTTGGTTAGATTTGGTCAATTAGGTTTGGATAACCATTCGATTGTTTGAACTCAAATGTTGGTGTGATAATTCCTAATTACTTGTGAACTTGAAACCCGGGTGTGATACCCTTTTAATTATTGTTTACAACTTAAACCGTTTTGTTTGGTACTTGATTTGTTTGTTGAGTTTATAAAGTTTTCACTTAAATCATTGATTGTGTTTGGTCAGAAAGACCCGTTGTAACTTCATAATTTGCATTGTTAAATTAACCTGCTCTTTTGAAATAGGCGCACGAAGGGCTGGTTCCAAGTTTGCTTTGGAAGATATTGACAGCATGGTTTCCAAGGGCAAGGTTATCAAGAAGGAGGTCCAGCCGAACGTTACTTCAGCAGTTAAACCGATTGCTCCCATACCTGAACCTTCCACTGCTAAGCCATCTTCCAACAAGAAATGGAAGATCTCTGATCCCGCCGAACTGTCCATCCAAGATTGCACAGACTTTGCTGATACTCACAGGATCCTACATAACCTTAGTCATTTGGTGAGTAATATTTATTATCCTAAATAATAGGATTATCCCTGCATATTAACTAATATGTTGAGTGGAACAGGCTCTGAACAAGATGGCTTTGTTCTACAATCAACTCTTAAAAGAGTCTGATGCGAACAAGCTGAAGAACCTGGAATTGCAGAAGAATGAAGCCGTCAAGGATAAGAAGCTTTCCGACATCTCCAAGGAACTTGCCTAGGTTAAAGCTGAAAATAAGGAGATGATTCTCCAATATGCCCGAGATGTTGACGAATCTAATGAGCAAGCCAAAGCTTTCGCTGCTATTTCTATCTTCCAGTCCGTGATCAAAATGGCCAAGGAAGCCGAGGACAAGGATTTTGTTAGGAGCACTTGGGATGTTGAAGAGTGGAAGAGGTTAGTAGCTGAGTTGGGAGGAGAACTGACACCAGATAAGGATCAGGTTCAAAGTTCTGTGAAGGTGGCTGAGGAGCATGAGGCAGTGGATGCAGGTAAGGTGGTTGATCAGGGCAATGAAGGTATTGATGTCTAGGCCCCAGCCCTGGTGTTTATGGTTTAAAAATGGATGTCTTTGGTTTTTTGAATTTCGAACAATTTATCTTTTCTTGTTGATGGGATCCCGGTATGGGATAGACAATTTGCTGACTTATGTCCTGGGTGGATGGATTCTGTTTTGGATGAAGCCCGGGACACTTTCTATTTTCTACATGACTAATGTTAGTATCTTTTGACTACTCTGCCATGATTATTCTTAAGCTTGAATGTGTTTGTAGAAAAATGAGATTTATTTTAGGAAACATAGATTTAAGTAGAACTTCGGGATTCAGGATCCTCAAGGATAATTTATCAGACTTAGGCTTAAAAAAAATATAGTTTAGTTTTGATAAATAGAGCAAATCATAACTTAGTCAACCTAGTTTATTATTCTACCTTTAATGGTGAATCAAGAAATATCCTTAAGTATAAAAATTGAAATAGATAGATATACATACCAGAACTGTGATGAATGTTTTAAGAAGTGTTGTAACCTCGAGTTGTCCCCTATGTATGTTTGCCAATCATGTTGTATGATCAGTGGTAGAACTTCAGAATTCGTGTAAGTCTTCGATTTGATTATGGATTTTGAATTAGCATATCGATGTTAAACATTTGCCTTAATACTTAAGTATTAAACATTTGAAAATTGTTTATAAATGTGGGCCAAGCCAGTAAAACGTGGGCCATGCCAGTAAAACGTGGGCCAAGCCAATTTACGTGGGCCAAGCCAGATTTCGTGTTAGCATGAAAATACTAAAAACCTTAGGAGTAACAAGTCTGTTACTATCGTAGGGTTCAAGTTATAGCCAACAATGATGAAATTGTCAGCCACTTTTACATGGACTGATCGCACCACTTTGAACTATACTCGAACATCGTGCGATACAGGCGGAGTGCTTAAACTAAATTCGTAGAAAGGTGAAAACCTTTAAACCTTAGAAGGTATGCAATATACCTTAACGTGGGAGAGATGGCCAATCTCTGTTTTGTGTCGGGATCCCTGGAGATACTTCCTGCAAGACAGTAACTCTTGGTAAAGGTGGATGATAGCCACGCTAACACCCCTCCGATGCTCAAGTCAGTATATTGATATAAAATAATAATACAAATAATTGAAATGGAAAGAGTACGTACCATGATAAGATAGAATTCAAATTCTAACTTTCATAAAGTAGGCTTTTAGGTGAATGGCGTTCCAAGGTCTTGGCAAAATATCTCCTTCATAGTTGCTAACCAATAAGCACCCTTGCCTGCTTCTGAATCAATCAAGTATTGGCCTTCCCACTTTGGTGCGAGCTTTCCATCATTGGGATTGGTAGTATTCTTGAATGCTTTTCTTAATACAAGATCACCCACTTGAAACCTCTTGATCCTTATGTTTCTGTTGCATGACCTTGCTATCCTTTGCTGATAGGCTTCAATGCGAACTTTGGCAAGATCTCTGAGCTCATCAATGGTGTCAAGATCATTTGCGAGAACTTCATCATTATTTTGTTGAGTCTGAAGATTGGTTCTGGATGTAGGGATAACCATTTCTGTAGGGATCATGGCTTCAGTGCCAAATACCAAAGAGAACGGGGTTTGACCTGTTGCGTTTTTTGAAGTTGTTTTTTCTGCCCAAAGTGCGAATGGTAGCTCTTCAACCCATTTTCCTTTCTTTGCTCCCAGTCTTTTCTTGAGATTGTTGATGATGATCTTGTTGCTGGATTTTGCTTGTCCATTAGCTTGAGAATGAATAGGAGTGGAAGTTATCATCTTGATTCCCCAACTGGCACAAAAGTTGGTTGTTCTTTTGCCGATGAATTGAGATCTGTTATCACATATTATTTCTGCCGAGATCCCGAATATCGTCAGGATATTGCGTTTGATGAAGGATATAACTTTCTTCTCTCTGACTTGAACAAATTCTTCAGCTTCGATCCATTTGGAGAAGTAGTCTGTCATTGCTAGCATAAATACTTTTCCTCCTGGTGCCATTGGGAGCTTGCCAACTATATCTATTCCCCACTTCATAAATTTGTAAGAAGAAATAATTGGGTATAAGGGTTCTGCTGGCTGGTGAAGGATGTTGCTATGGCTCTGGCATGCATCACACTTTTGGGAATAGTCCATGGCATCTTTCCACATGGTTGGCCAAGAGTATCCCATCCTCAGGATTTTTGAGAAAAGTGCTCTGCCCCTGGGGTGATTTCCACAATCGCCTTCGTGTATATCTTTGAGGACTTCAAGCACTTCAGGATCTTATAAACATTTCAAATAAGGACCTTCAATAGATTTTCTGTACAAAACACCATGTAATATTATAAAACGAGATATTCTCATGTGAAATGCCCTGTGATTCTTTTCATCTTTTGGGAATTCAACATCCTGTAAATATTTTATAATAGGCGGGATCCAGGATCTTTGGCTTGGCTAGAGATCCCGAGTATCTGCTTCTTTAGCTTCCATGTTGGATACTTTGTTTGTCTTTTCAATTGCTGGACTCAGGATATGTATGATTGGTATCGTGTCCCTTCCGGTATCTTAAGAGCCGAAGAGAGATTTGCTAAGGCATCCGCTTCAGCATTCTCTTCTCTTGGTACCTATGTTATATTAAATAATTCAAAATTCACAGATAATTGTTTAACTATTTCGAGATATTTGATTAGCCTTTCGCCCTTTGCTGCATATGAGCCATTGAAATGGTTAGTGATCAATAATGAATGTACATATACATGAAGATACCTGATCTTCATATCGTAAGCAAGTTGTAATCCTGCTATCAGCGCCTCGTACTCTGCCTCATTGTTAGTTGCCTGGAATTCACAACTTATTGACTGAGTTAGTATGTCCCCTTGTGGAGATTTTAGTATGATTCCTAGACCTGTTCCTCTTATATTAGATGCACCATCAGTGAATAAAGTCCACGTATCCTTGGATTCCTCTAGTTGCTGAACTTCGAGATCTGCTTCTTGCTGGATATCACTACTGAAATCGGCCACAAGTTTGCTAGTGCCTGAGACTTTATTGTTGTTCTGGGCTCATATATAAGGTCGTATGCGCTGAGTTTGACTTACCACATAGCCATTCTTTCGGACATTTCTGGCTTTCTCAAAACACACTTGACTGGATAATTAGTCTTAACATGTATAGCATGACTTTCAAAATAATGTCTAAGTTTAGTAGATGCAATTATTAAGGCTAACATCAATTTTTCTAAATGTGAATACCTGGTTTCTGCCGGAAAAAGAATTTTACTTACATAGTATACTGGATGCTGCTGACCTTCATGATCCTTAACTAGGACAACACTTACAAAGTGTTCGGATACTGCTAAGTATAAGGATAATGGCTCACCGTCCTCAGGCTTCATTAATAAAGGAGATGTGGACAAATACTGCTTTAATGATTGGAGTGCTTGTTCATGTTTCTCTTTGAATTTGAATCGTTTATTTTTTCTTTAGGATATTGTAAAATTCTTTACATCTCTCAGAGGATCTTGAGATGAATCTGTTGAGTGTTGCTACTCTACCAGTTAGCCTTTGGACATCCTTGGTATTGGCTGGGGATTTCAGGATTATTATTGCCTTGATTTGTTCTTGGTTGGCCTCTATCCCTCTCTTAGTAACCATATATCCTAGAAACTTTCCTGCCCCTACTCCAAAGTGGCATTTGGAAGGGTTAAGCTTCATGTTATAATGATCTAGGATATCCAATGCCTCTTCAAGATCCCTTGGATGATCTTCAGCTTTCTTTGATTTCACCACCATGTCATCAATATAGGCTTCCATGGTGTCCCCAAGTTTGTCTTTGAACATCATGTTTACTAGCTTTTGGTATGTAGCACCTGCATTTTTTAGACCAAAGGGCATAGCAATATAACAATAGATAATTGTCGGAGTCATGAAGGCAGTATCCTCCTCGTCAGAGGGTTTCATCTGGATCTAATGAAATCCTTACGAAGCATCCATGAAGGTTCACATTTCGTGGCCTACTATAGTATCAACCATTGAGTCTATGTATGGTAGAGGGAAGGGATCTTTCGGACATACTTTATTTAAGTCTGTGAAGTCTACACAGACTCTCCACTTCCCATTTTTCTTCTGGACCACTACGACATTAGCCCGCCATCTTGGGAATTTTGCTTCCTTTATCATTCCTGCTTTCAATAGTCTCTCGACTTCTTCTTGAATGACTGTATTTCTTTCTGGAGCGAATTTTCTTCTCTTTTGGTGTATAGGCTTGAAACTGTTATCAAGTAATAATTTATGTGTAATAACGTCTTTAGAGATACCTGTCATGTCTTCATGCTTCCAGTCAAAAGTTGAAGTTCTGCTCTTTAGTAATCTTATGAGGCTTTGCTCAATATCCTCGGTGATATTGGTTCCAATAAGTACTTTGACGTCAGGATCCTCTGGACTTAGGGATAACTCTTTAACATCCTGCTCTTTGGCTTCCAGGACGTCTCTGGCCTATTTCTTTAATTGCTATGCTTGTCTAGTCTTTGCTGAAGCTTTCATTGAAGAAGTATAACAATCTTTTGCATCTTGTTGATCGATGTTGATCTTCACTACTCCCCAGGGAGTTGGAATCTTGACACATTGGTGGTATGTCGAGGGTACCGCTTTCATGTCGTGTATCCAGGGTCTCGCTAGTATAACATTATAACAATAAAGAATCAATTATGCAAATATTTTTTATAGTGTTTACCCCTTCGTTATATATCCGAAGCTTTATCTCTCTGACTGTGTTTTTGATATCTCTGCTGAATCCTACTAGTACTGCAGATTTGGAGATGATTTCGGAATCTGGGATCCCCATCCTTTTCAAAACATCATGCTGAATTATGTTCACCGAGCTTCCTCCATCGATCAGTATCCTTTGAATGAAATGATTTGCAACATATAGGGTGATTACCATGCCAACATGATGAGGATCTTGCACGTTATCCCTGTCCTCGTCGTTGAAGGAGATTATCTTCTCTTCTGTTAAACTGGAAGTTCTGACAGGTCTGTCACCTTTCTCTGTTGAGGTCTCTTTAGCATTCCTCTTGGCTGCAGAATAAGAAGTACCACAGATGTCAGAACCACCAGAAATAAAACATATTACCTTGGCATCGGGCGGCGGGGATTTGGCTTTTTGTGGGATTTTGTCGTGATCCCTGGCTTGCTTCTTTCCTTTTCCTAGAAATTCCTTAATATATCCCTTGCTCAAGATATAGCTTATCTATTTACGTAGGGCAATGCAATCCTCAGTGTTGTGTCCGAAATCTTCATGGAAGGCACACCATTTGGATTTGTTTTTGACCCGAGTAGTCTTTTTGAATTTACGGGGCCACCTAGCTTTATCTCCAAGATCTTGCATGGTATATAACAAACTAGTTGTGTCAAGCGAAAAACAATATTCAGATAACTTAGGATATTCTTCTTCTTCATCGTCATATTCCACAGCATTGACCCTGTGACTGTCGCGTTTAAAATATGGTTTGGATCTATATGGTTTGAATGGTGCAGTCTCGGTCTTTCGATTAGGTTGACTATAACTGGTTGTAGCATCCATCCTTTGTTGAATCTTCTTATCGTCTTCAAGTCTGATGAACCTTGGTGTCCTGTTTCTGACTTCGTCAAGATTCCGGCAAGGATTCATGACAAGGTCCTCATAAAACTAAGAATCCTTCCTTAATCCCATTTTGAAGATTTTGAAGGCTTGGACTGCTGTGGCAACGTCGAGATTCGGGATATCCAGGGATTCTTTACCAAACTTGTTGACATAGTCTCGGAGGGATTCCTCGAGATTTTGAATTACCCTGTATAGGTCACTGGTCAATCTTTCAAAAGTTCTGCTGTAAGAGAATTGACTGTTAAATAGATTACTTAAATGAGAAAATGAAGTAATAGAGTATGGAGGAACATTAAGTAGTCATTTTAAGTTTGATCCTATTAAGATAGAACCAAAGCCCTTGCATAAGCAAGCCTTTTTCAA
This sequence comes from Smallanthus sonchifolius, assembly GCA_023525975.1. Lineage (NCBI taxonomy): Eukaryota > Viridiplantae > Streptophyta > Magnoliopsida > Asterales > Asteraceae > Smallanthus > Smallanthus sonchifolius. Next base: position 31,905,484 of record CM042040.1, read on the forward strand.
GTCCAAGGGAATGGGGTTGATCTCCTCTCTCTCTATATTGCGCCACATGCTCCTCAGGACCCGTTGTCCCGTCATACAGCTTCATGTTGGGAGTTTGGAAACGCTTGGGGATCTCAGCATTACAAATGGGAGGAGCGAATCTGGAAGCCCTGTGACTGGTAGCAGATATCTCGGGTATGGGTTGTACCACACCAGGCACACTAGAGATCATCTCTCTCAGCTTCTTCAATTCTTTCGCCATGGAAGGAGTGTTCCCTGTATCCTACACAGATTCGTTAACATTCGAAAAATTATTAAATTTGTTACCCATGCCGATATCTCTGAGAGATGATCCCGGGGTAAATCTAAGATACTGACTTGCAGTAACCCTGATAGATGGGGTTGGACCAATGGTCGTGACTCCAGTCCGCATGGGTAGGAAATCTCCCTAATCGACCCCCGAAGGTGCCGTATAGTCAATGTTTATATCCCTTGGTTGTAATGGAGTTGTCATTTTCACCGATTTCTTTGAGTCTTTGATTCTTTCAAGCTCTCTGAATATTGCTTGATTAGTCTTTTTCTACTGTTCCATCTGCTGCTTCACTTTGGAGAATACTTTGAGAATTTCGCCATTTGAAGCGAGCACAGGTGGGCTAGCGGATATTTCGGATCCCGAAAACCCGCAGAAACAGTCTTTCGAGGCTGACTATGTAAGACCCTAATTCCGGGTAACCTCACTTGTTGGATTTACTCATAAACAAAGTCATAAATACTGAACTTTAAATTAAAACATTCAAACACAGCGGAAGCATTCAACATTTTGAGTACATAACAACGGAAGTCTTAACATTTAAAACATAAATATTGTCTTAATCATAAAATAAAGCGGGATGTCAGTCTCATGTTGGGTAGCCTTCACGCATTTGCACGTCCTTTCTTCTTGATACCGGATCCAGAGATTCTGCCTCTCGATCCGGACTGTTTGAAGATTTCATCAGCAAATCTGTGTTCTACAGGTCTGCTCGGGACCTACAAGTGGTATCAGAGCCATGGTGGCTCATATTGCTCTCGAATCTGCTCAAAAATCAGAGAAAAACCCGCCATTGAGACGTTAAACATGAAGAAATCGATGTGTAGTAGGTTCGTGACTGCTGTTCTACATTTCCATTGTCAAAATATGAAGATGTAAGGCTCCTAAAGCAAATTTCAGACCTGGAATGGGGGGTACCGAAGTAACTGAAGGTTGAAGATGCTCAATCGAAACTAGGTGGCGGCTGAACATTTTCTAGGGGATCACAGCTTTCATTCGAGCTTTTATCTGATCGAACTTCTCTGAAGTAGCTTTGACCACTTCGAGGCTTACAAAATCTTTTTGTCAAATTTACCCCCAACAGACCGGGCTCCTGCACCTCCTTCCATACAACATCTCAAATGGCGGCATGCCAATAGTGTAGTGATAGCTGTTGTTATATGAAAATTCTTCCAACGGTAGGTGGCTGTCCCAGCTCCCACCGAAGTCAGTGATACAGGCCTGGAGCATGTCCTCCAAGGTCTGAATGGTCCTTTCAGATTGACCATCGGTTTGAGGGTGGTAAGCGGTACTGATGTTCAATCTAGTGCCCATTGCTTCATTGAATTTCTTCCAAAATCTTGATGTGAATCTAGTATCCCTGTTGGACACGATCGACAACGGCATACCATGTCTGGTCACAATTTCCTTGATAAATATTTCTGCTAGCTTTTCAAACGAAGAAGCCTCACGTATTGGTAAGAAGTGAGCGCTTTTCGTCAAGAGGTCGGCAATCACCCAGATGGTATCATTGCCTTTAGTTGTTCGCGGTAGCTTGGTAATGAAGTCCATCGTGATCTCCTCCCACTTCCATTCCAGTATTGGTAAAGGTTGCATTTTACCCTGCTCGGCCTTAACTAGTGAACATGTGACGCACTTGCTCACATATTCAGTCACATCATTCTTCATGCCAGGCCACCAGTACTCTTTCTTCAAGTCTTGATACATTTTGTTCATTCCAGGGTGGATAGAATAGCGAGACTTATGGGCCTCGTCGAGGATTTTGGCTCTAAGTTCACCAATCTTGGGTATCCACATCCGGCCAAATCGAGTTCGTACTCCGTATGCATTAGTATCCAGATTCCCTTGTTGTCCTACTATTTTTTCTCGTTTCATATTTCTTTCCAAAAGTGCTTCATCTTGTGCCTTTGTTACGTCATTCATCAAGTCTGTTGTTATAATCAGTTGGCATGCTTTGATTCGAATAGGTGCCAACTCTTCCTTTCTACTTAAGGCATCAGCCACGACGTTTGCCTTGCCTGGGTGGTACAATATCTCACAATCATAGTCCTTTAGTAGCTCTAACCATCTTCTTTGCCTCATGTTTAATTCCTTCTGTTCGAAGAACTACTTCAAGCTTTTGTGATCGGAGTAAATTGTGCATTTAACTCCATACAGATAGTGCCTCCAAATCTTTAATGCGAAAACTACTGCCGCCAACTGTAATTCGTGAATCGGGTAGTTTACTTCATGAATCTTTAACTGCCGCAAGGCATAAGCAATTAACTTTCCTCACTGCATTAGTATACAACCCAATCCCCGACCCGAAGCGTCAGAGTAGACTACCCAGTCTTCATTCCCCTCAGGTAGGGTCAAGACTAGAGCTTGAGTTAATTGTGTCTTTAGTTCCTCGAACGCGTTGCTTTGGGTTGGGCCCCATTCATACTTCACTTCCTTACGTGTTAGCATTGTCAATAGCGAGGCTATTCTTGAGAAATCCTAAATGAATCTCCGATAGTAACCTGCCAATCCTAGAAAACTTCGTATTTCCGTTGGCGTCTTCAGAATCTTCCATTCCTTTACTGTATCGATCTTTGTAGGATCTACCATAATACCGTTTAGGTTTATCACATGACCTAGGAATTGGAATTCTCTAAGCCAAATCGCGCATTTGGAGAATTTGGCATATAGTTTCTCCTGCTTTAGGACCTCCAAAACCTCCCTTAGGTGACAGTGGTGATCACCCTTGTTCTTCAAGTAGATGAAGATGTCGTCTATGAAGACTATCACTGACCGATCCAACATTGGTCAGGATACTCTATTCATTAGGTCCATAAATGTTGCAGGTGCATTGGTTAGACCAAAGGACATCACGAGGAACTCATAATGCCCATACCCTGTGCGAAATGCGGTTTTCGGTACATCTTCCTCCCTTACTTTCAACTTATGGTAACCCGATCTAAGATCTATCTTTGAGAACCAACTAGCGCCTTGTAGTTGATTAAAAAGTTCTTCTATTCGAGGTAGTGGGTATTTGTTCTTTACTGTCCTCTTGTTCAATTCACGGTAGTCGATGCATATTCGCATGCTACCGTCCTTCTCCTTTACAAATAATACGGGAGCGCCCCATGGTGAGATGCTCAGCCTGATAAATCCTTTTTCTATTAATTCCTCTAGTTGAGACATCAATTCTTTCATTTCTGTTGGAGCAAATCGGTAGGGGGCTTTGGCAACAAGCTCAACTCCTGGTAGTAACTTAATCTGAAATTTTATTTCCTGATCGGGTGGCAAGCCAGGTAGGTCCTCTAGGAAAGTTGCACACCACGGGTACATCTTTAAGCTCTTTCGTTTTCATTCTATGGTCAATAACATATGCCAGATAAGCTTCACAACCACGGCTCATGTAACTTTCGGCCTTGATCATCAAGATGATGTTTGGCATTGTACCATTCCAATCCCCGTAAACCGTAATTGGACTACCGTCAGTAACTTTGAGGTGTATCATGCTTCGTTTACATATGATTTGAGCTTCATTGGCAGCTAACCAATCCATGCCCAATACTATATCAAATCCTCCTAAGGTCAGAAGGAATAATCTGGAAGGAAACTTATGGCCCTCTATTTCTATTACGCAATCCTCGGTCACTTGAAATGCCCGCCAAATTTTTACCAAGAGCGGTTTGTACACTAAAGGCCCTCACTATGGTGTCAATAGTGCAATCTAGTTTACGACTAAAGGCATTTGATATAAAGCTTTTACTAGCACCATAATCAAATAAAATAGCAGCATGTTCATCATTAACGAGGAACATACCTGACACCACATCAGGGTTTCCTCTTGCTTCCTCCTCAGTCAGGGCGTAGGCCCGAGACCTAGCCTTTGGCTGTTCTTGTTCTTTTTTCCTTTCCAAACCAAATGGTCCGGTTTTCTGGCAATCCTTGGTCAGGTGCCCATACTTTCCACAACCTCGGCACTTGCTATCCCTTACACAATCTCGAGAGTAATCCCCTGCCTTCCCGCACCTGTAGCATATGGTTGAGCCGACTAGGCATTCACCACGGTGCAGTTTCCCGCACTTTGAGCAAGTTTCGTATCCATCAGCCTTTGGTTTCTTAGTCTCTGATGTAACATTTCCTTTTCCAGTTCCCTTAGGCGGGTTCTCCCACATTCTTTTTTGTGACTCAGGTGTCGGGTCCTCATTGGCATAATCGTCATAGTCGATTCCGCTCTGATTCACTACCGACTCGAAGGTCAAGGGTAGGTTAGCTTTCACATGGACACGGACCCTTTGCGGCAGACCGTTGACATAGTATTTGATCAGACGGTCTTCAGTTTCCACCAAGTGTGGTACCAGTTGAGCCAGTTCATTGAACCTGGAAGTGTACTGGCGGTGAGTCTTGCTGCCCGCCTTGAAGTTCAGAAATTTATTCTCCACACGATCAATCTCGTTCTGAGGGCAGAACTTTTGGATTATCAGCTTCTTCAGGTCTTCACAAGTCATCTTGCTAAGAGCGTTTGGTGACTTTGTCCTCTGAATATTCCTCCACCAACTAAGTGCCTCCACCAACTAAGTGCCTCGTTGGTGAAAGAATGAGCCACACACTTAATAGCCTCGTCAGGTCGACACTCGCTTATGTTGATTACACCGTTCATCCTCTCGATCCATTCAAACGTAGCCATCGAATCTTTGTTTCCGTCAAACTTGGGCGGGTCACTGTCCATGAATCCCTTGTAGGTACACCCACAGGTGTTAAGTCCCATTCTTACTTCATCACCATCACTGTTATAAACTTTTTCCTCATGATTATTTTCTTCCTCCTCCTTGCTCTTCTTAAGTGCCTCTGATAACAGATCAGACAGTACATCTTTCAGAGTGAGTACTACCTCACGGGCAATAGCATCCCTAACTTCGGGTTCCATTCGTAGGGACCCTTGATTTCCCTCCTCAGTTGGGGTTACGTTAGTGTTGTACACACTGTCGGTGTGTTCGTCATGCACAATTTCTTCTTCTTGTTGCCTTTGGTTCAGTGGTGGCCTACCGACTCGGCCAGTACGACCATCTCGGAGTCCAGTTCTTCCTTTCCCAGCCATAGTTTACAGTTTCCTGATTTATATAAAGGGAATACATCAATGTCATTCCTTCAGATCATAGTTTAGAACAATACGAGCTAGGTAAATTTTTAATTACAGTAACCGGTTTGTGATTACTAATGTCGATAATTACCAGATTTAGATTCGGATTGACAGAGCTCGATCAAAACCGACGTCGACCGCGACTTGGTTGGTCTCCGGCGAGTGTGGATGCCTCTCCGATCAAATTAGCGGTTGCAGAAGCTTCCGAGGGTTGTGTCAATCGTGTCCGGAGACTCAATTCATGAATTGGTATACGAAAATGATGATTTTGATGGTATTTGGCAATTAAGTCGACGATTACGGTAATCATGATCATAATTGGGTTTAATTGATTGAAACGATTATGATTAAGGCTCTAATTAGGTTAGTTAATGTCATAAATGTGGATATTGGTTACTAATCGCAACGAATCCCAGGAAGAGAGTTCGAATTTGGATCAAACGGATACAACTTTGACTTTCAAAGTCAACCGAATCAAGGTCGGGATATTGACAGATTTAGTCCCTGTGATTTATTGAATTTAGGTTTAGCAATTTGGCAGAAATAGTCCTTGAGGTTAGAGTCCCGTTAAGAATTAGTTAGTTTGAAAATCGAAAAGTCAACAGGGAAGCGATTTTTTACTTTCAAAGTCACAGGAGTGGGTTTAGAGTGATTACACTACTAGACCTTGTAGTTCTGGTTTAGATAATGACAACATTAGTCCCTAAGGTTTGAAATGAGTTAAATGGGTTAATATTTAACGGAATTTGCTAACGGTGTTAATATTGAAAAGTCGGATTGTCACACATTACATATTGACCAGACCTGATATTACACAATGACCATACCTGATATTACACAATGAACTGATATTACACAATGACCAGACCTGATATTACACAATGAACTGATATTACACATTGAGCAAACTACAGAATGACCAGACCTTACATTATACAATGACCTGACATATTTGAGCAAATTACACAATAATGAGCAAATTACACAATGACCAGACCTAACATTACACAATAACCAAACATGTTATTACACAATGACCTGATATTACATAATGAGAAGACCTGATATTACTTATATTACACAATGAATTGATATTACACAATGAACAAACCTGATATTACACAATGAACAATGTATAAATGACCAAACCTATTACACAATGAACTGACATATTGCACAATGACCCGACCTTTTACACAATGACCTGTCGTATTACACAATGACCGGACATATTACACAATGAGTTGGAAAACGTATTTTTTCGTTTTTTTATATAAAATAACTACTCATTTTAAAGACTAAAAAACGCTCGTTTTTATGGTGTAATTTTTTTTTAAATAATGTCGTATGTAAAAGTTATGAAACGTTTAAAAAGGGGGGGGGACTTGATAAAAAAAATCAACAAAAGTGGCCAAGACTAAAATACCCTTCTAACAACTTTTTCTCCTACAATTTAATCTCAACCATTAAATTTTTATATAATTTAATCTAATGGCCATAAATTCTTCTCACCCTTCTTAGATTTAGAATTCTTTTAACCTGAACATATTCTTATATAAGTATACTTGAGAATTGTAATTTTTATATACTCTACAATCATAAAACTTTATACACTTGTAAAATTTTATATCATGTTAACGTTTCCTTAATTATGTAATAATCAAAATTAAAATTTTATATTATTTTTTGTGAAAAAATATTAACATAATTTGATTTCAAAATTCAAACTTACTTAAAATAGAAAAAAATATAAGATTTTAATAAAAAAAATTAGATAATGACACTTGACATTTTTTAGAATCGTTTATTATAATAAAGATGATATCCTGAAAAAAATTTGTTTTAAAAGCTTGAATAATAATAGACGAAATGTCATTTATGTATATAAAAAATTACAGATTTCGTTCTTTATTTTTTATAATTATTGTCTTTTTCATTTCACATCTGCTGAGGATGATGTTCATATCACTAACTCATCACTCATGTTAAAATTTCAATTAAGTTAATTTTATATAAAATAACTATTAATTTTATATAAGATAACTATTTTGCACCGACATAAAAGCATGGAAGGTGTGATTTTCATCTTTTTGTTTTCTTTCATTTCATTTTCCCTTTTTTATGTTACTTTTCTTTCAAGTATTCTTTTTATCACTTTATTTTATAAATTTATCTGAAATTTTATTAATTAATAAATTTATTTTTTATAAAACTAAGCTTTTCTTTATAGTTTTTATTTTATTATCTTTTTATTTTTATTTACTCTTATTTACTTTTCTCATTCACGTTTTTTTATGTTTTAAATAAATCAAATAATCTATTGTCTATATAATTAATTTTATTTGAATTTCAAAGTTTTAATATTATGATTACTTAATGTTCAATGACAATAATTTTCTATTTAATAGTTTTGCAAGTCTTTGGGCATCAGGCATACTATCCCTAAGAGGGGCGTGAAAGGGGTGAGGAGCGTGGACACCGTTCCTAATGGGCGTGAAAGGCATGAGGGAGGAAGTGTGGGAATTCTCACGAGAGACTCAAGCAAAATGTTACTGTTTCTATCCGTTGAATGGTTAAAAAATTTAATTTTCCCCCTCAAATTTACACTATAAATATCCCACTTTTACTTTTATTTTTACACACAACATTAGAAACTATCTTGTGACAATCCGAATTTTTTTGATTTATTTCGTTAGTATTTTCAGTAAATCTTAACCCTGTTAACACAAATCACAAACCCTAGGGACTATTTCTACCTTTATTCAATCCTAAGTGCATGAAACTAGAAGGTTTGATCTTGTAATTAACTCAATTTCAATTTCTATTGACTTGCAAATTCAAAATTAAGGGGAATGCATTTCTGTTGAATTTCCAAAGTCAAACTCTCCTTGTCTTGAATTCAAATTCGCAACATAACTAAAATTCGATTGAATTCGAAGTTGTAATGGATGATATTGATGATGTCGAACGTTATTGAGCCGTTTTTAACTGTGTACCATTGCTTGTCATTACGAATTTTAATACCAAATCCGTAACCGTCGAACTCACCCCTATTCATCTCTAATTCGCGTCAATTCGATCTTTTACACTGAAATTGAACCTCTACACACACTAAACGAATCCTTGCAAACCTGTTGCACACCTCAATTCGGCCGGAGTCACAGCATGAGACACCGGAAAGCAAGAACGCGTGGTCGGACCTGAGTTTGATCGAGTACCCTCAATTCGAATCCGTTTCTGGTAATTACCTTTCTTTAGCTTCGTTTTTATTCCTAGATTGAAAGCCCTATGATAATTAGGGCTTATAGCAGCGAATTGAGGATGAACCCGAATCTAGGTTTCATGCGTTTTTGGTTTAGTCGATCTATGTTCTTGACTTAATCATAATCAAATTAAATCATATCACCAGTTTGGCAATCATGCATTCGTTGAAAGCCCTATATTAATTTTATCAATTAACATCAAATCGTTCACGATCTTTAAACTAGGGTTCGTTCAAAATAAATATGGGGCTTTTGATCTTAAACACGATCTCAATCAAATTAAACCTCAAGGTCAGGTTTGGAATCTTCTGTTTAGAGAAGCCCCATGATTCCATTGTCTATTAACATCAGATTTTATCAATTTGATTTAGTGTTCTTAACCTAGGGTTTTCGGTTCTAATTTATGTAATTAATCGATCTTAAACTTGATGATTTTCAAATTAAACTCCACCCCAGAATTGCCATGACCCGTTTTACAAAACCCATTTGCTATCTTAGCCAATCGCGACCGGGTTTGATGGTTTGGGGCTGGATTCGATCGCGTATGGGGGGAGAGCCCACTGTGGCTTATTGTTAAAACCATTTAAATCATAATTGTGTTGGGATTGCCCTAACGGGTGGACTGGTTAAGTGTGTGTGCTCGTGGGGAGGAGACCCGGGTTCGAGTCTCCCCCACCACTGTTTTGGTTATTTTTAATTTTAAACCGTTGTTTTAATATTTAATTAAATTTCTATATTATTATAATATTATATTAAAATGTTTAAACCGGAAAAACCTTCCGTAGACTCGGGTTTAGCCTCGTATCTTGTATTATTATTTAAATTGCATTTAAAAATAATATAATATTTTTAACTCGTTATCTCAATTAAAAATGATATATTTATATATTATTATCGTTTCGGTTATAAACTTCGTGTGACGTTTTAAACAAATAAATAATATAATTATTTATATTATTCACACTCGTTTTATTCTTGAGTAAAATAATAGTTTTATTATTTGACGCACAATTGTTTATTGGAATACTTTGTTAAATCTAAAAAATAATATATATATTGTTATGAAATATTAAAAGATATGGATGAACACATTTTTCAACCTAGCTTCATACCTACATGTACTCCAAATGGTTTATCTTGTTTATTGGTTTACCATGTAGTAACTTTTGTAGTATAAATATTACCTCAAAGTGAATGAGAAAGTGCACGTCTTGTATACACTTTTATAAAAGTCTATGCATTTCTCTACTTTTTATTCTTATCCCCTTTAAATTTCTTATGTTACAAACACTAATCTTGAGGTAATTCTAGTTATATTATAACACGTTATCAGCACGAGAGTTCTTATATCTTAATCAAGAAGATCATAAAAGCGCAAAGACATCCACCATAAGCAAGGTAAACACTTCATTAATAAGAGTTCATAATATACATTGAGAAGACAAGTATTATGGCAAATGAAATAAGTATATAGGACATCTTATTATGGACATTTGCTAACTATGAGACTACTAACAATCTAACACTTTATTTATGCACACTAACTTTTATTTATGCAACTAACATTTTATTTATATGTCAATCTAACTTTTATTTATGCATCTAACTTTTATTTATGTAACTAATCTTTATTTTATGTCAACTAACTTTTAATTATGTTTACTAACGTTTATTTATTCATACTGACATTTTATTCTTATGCTAACGTTTATTTATGCATACTAACATTTTTATCCTTTCTTAATTTTGTGCATACTAAATTTTATTCTTACGTCTTAATCTCATAATTCATGTCTGAATTATTTTTTTCGCTTTTACAAAAGTAATTTTCAAACACACAATGGTAACATGACCGTTTGTAAACAAATATAATTTTTTACTATAAATTGACAATCTCTTTTCTCTTACAACAAATAGATTATCTAATTTTCTCAAATTCATCCAAGACAGTTTTCAAAGATGATTCACCCAGCTTTATTATTAGCCACCATAATGCTCATTTTAGTTATTATCCCACTTTCTGAAGTCCCACCTGAAGAATTTAAACTTTTATTGTTTATATATTTGTTTATAGCTCTACCACTCTATTGTATCTCAATGCTTATTGATATATATGGATTCTAATATTTATCTTATTATTTGCTCTATTATGTTTAGCAACAAAATGTTAAACATTGCAAAAATTGAATTTCCAGCTCTTGAAATTACTAGAGAAAATTATATGCCATGGACGGCACACGTAAAAAGGCACTTAAAATCAATGGGAGTTCTTGAAACAATACAAGAAGGAAATAAATGTTCAGAGCAAGATAAAGCGAAAGCTGATGTCTTCTTCCACAAACATATTGACAAAATGTTACAATTTGAATACTCAAATTGTGATGACCCACACATGTTGTGGAAAGATTTACAAAGCAGATTTGATCATCAAAAGATTCCTACTGCTAGAGATGAATGGAACAATCTCAGGTTCCAAGATTTTAAAAAAGTAAATGAGTACACATCTGCTTTATTAAGAATATGTTCAACACTCAGATTTTGTGGGCAAAATGTTACGGAGGAAGATATGTTGGAGAAAACTTTCTCCACATTCCATGCATCGAATATAAACTTGCAACAACAATATCGATTGCAAAAGTTTAAAAGATATTCTGATCTAAACTCTTTTCTCCTCGTAGTAGAAAAAAACAATGAGCTATTAATGAAAAATCAAGAAGCTCGTCCCACGGGATCACTAGCATTTCCAGAAGCTAATGCTGTTAACAATAATGATACTAAAAATTATGGACGTAAATGGGGACGAGGTCGTGGACGTAGCCATTTAGATAAAAACCATAATAATGGTCGCAACCATTCCTTCAAATGGAACAACAATTATAATCGAGGTAATTATCGTGGTCGTGGTCGTGGCCGTATCCAAAGAGCCAACAATTACCACACTCCACAAAATGGCAATCCCAACCAACAAAATAAATTTAAAAATGAAATCGGAACGTCTCAAAATCATGGCAGTTCATGTTTTAGATGTGGAAGTTCAAACCACTGGTCAAAGGCTTGTCGCACACCTTCATATCTGTGTAAACTATACCAAGCGTCCCTTAAAGGAAAGGAGAAAGAAGTGAACCATGTGGATAATTTTAACAATGCCAACACTGAGCTTAATAACTCAGACTTCATCGGTGACTTGGGACTATGAAATAAGTGTTACTAGTGATAATTATGTATTTTCTAAACTATGTTTGACTATGTTTAATTAGTTTCCCCTTTTCATGTAACATTTTATGTATTTTCCTAATTATGTTTGACTATGTTTAATTAATTTCTATTTCATGTAATATATTATGTATTTTCCCAAAGTATGCTTAACTATGTTTAATATTTCATGCAATATATTTAACATAATAAATATATCTTATTGAAGATCTCGTAACGAATACTTTACACATTTATTATTTTTCTCTCTTAATATTTTATTCATATTTGAAGATTAAAATGAAAATCAATGGAGCGCGAAATCAAACAAAGGATGGAGATATGTGTATAGCGGATAGTGGTGCCACACACACTATTCTTAAGTCGAAGAGATATTTTTGTGAATTGAAACCAACAAAGGGAACTATTGATACAATATCAGGTACTACAGATATAATAGAAGGAGTGGGAAAAGCTAATTTAGTATTACCAAATGGTATAAAGCGTTTAATAGAGAATGTTTTATTTTCCCCAAAATCAACGAGAAATTTGTTGAGTTTCAAAAACATATATCATAATGGATACGATACACAGTCAAGGACTGTTGATAATGAAAAATATTTGCATATCATGAATGAAAATCACATCTTGGAAAAATTACCAATGCTCCATTCAGGTTTACATTATACACATATTAATGTGCCTTAAGCGCATATGGCAATTAAAGAAAAATGTTGTGATCATGGTATATTCAACTTATGGCATGACAGATTGGGCCACCCAGGGTCTACAATGATGAACAGGATAATTGAAAATACACATGGGCATCCCTTAAAGGATCAAAAGATTCCTCAAACGGATAAAATACATCAGTGCGCATCTTGCTCACTTGGAAAACTGATTACAAGGCCTTCGCCGTTAAAAGTTGAAAAGGAATCACCTATGTTTCTTGAAAGAATTCAAGGTGATATATGTGGACCAATTCACCCACCATGTGGACCATTTAGATACTTCATGGTCTTAATAGACGCATCGAGTAGATGGTCTCATGTCTCTTTATTATCAACTCGTAATGTAGCTTTTGCTAAATTCCTTGCTCAAATTCTTAAATTACGAGCACATTTTCCTGACTATACTGTTAAAAGAGTGAGACTCGATAATACTGGTGAATTTACATCACATGCTTTTAATGATTATTGTATGTCTATTGGAATTGTTGTCGAACACCCAGTTGCTCATGTACATACACAAAATGGTTTAGCTGAATCGTTAATCAAACGCCTCCAGCTAATAGCTAGACCATTAATATTCAAAACAAAACTTCCTGTGTCCATTTGGGGCCATGCAATTTTACATGCTGGATCATTGATTCATATGAGACCAAGTGCAAATCACAAATATTCTCCTCTACAACTTGTGTCTGGCTAAGAGCCAAACATTTCCCACCTTAGAACTTTTGGATGTGCAGTGTATGTTCCTATTGCACCACCACAACGCACTAAAATGGGTCCCCAAAGAAGGTTGGGAATATATGTTGGATATGAAACAGCTTCGATCATAAGATATCTTGAACCTTTAACAGGTGATGTCTTTACAACACGTTTTGCTGATTGCCACTTTAATGAGACAATTTTCCCGGCATTAGGGGGAGAAAAGAAAAATCAAGAAAATGATGTCTCATGGTGTGAACCTTCATTGTTATATCAGGATCCAAGGACAAGACAATGTGAGACAGAGGTTCAAAAGATAATGCATCTTCAAGAAATTACAAATCAATTGCCTGATGCATTTACCGATACAAAAAGGGTAACTAAATCTCATATACCAGCTGCTAATGCTCCCGCTCGAGTTGAGATTCCACATAAACAAGTTGATGATAACATGACTCATGAATCTCAGAAGCGTTTGAAACGCGGAAGGCCGATTGGTTCAAAGGATAAAAATCCTCGAAAAAGAAAAGGACTTGAAAAGGAAATTGATTCTAATGAAACGCCAAATATCAAAACCTTTTCTGAGGAAGAAGTGAATGATACCAACAAAGAGATGTCAATCAACTACGGTCATACACATATATTATGAAACCGAAATGAAATGGAAAATATTGATGAGATATTTTCTTATTCTGTGGCAAGTGAAATTATGAGCGAGGATGACAATCCTGAACCAAAATCTGTCAACGACTGTCAAAATCGACATGACTGGGATAAATGGAAAGATGCTATGCAAATTGAATTAAATTCGCTTAATAAACCGAAGGTTTTTGGACCTATTGTTATTACACCTAAGGCCGTAAAGCCTGTAGGATATAAATGGATTTTTGTGCGAAAGCGGAATGAGAAAAATGAAGTTACAAGATATAAAGCGAGACTCGTAGCTCAAGGTTTTTCCAAAAGGCCAGGTATTGACTACGAGGAAACATATTCTCCCGTTATGGACGCAATTACCTTTAGATATTTAATCAGCTTAGCTGTCTCTAAAAATTTAGAAATGTGTCTTATGGATGTCGTTACAGCTTACTTGTATGGCTCACTTGATAATGACATCTACATGAAAATTCCTGAAGGATTTAAAATCCCTAAAGCGTTAAGCTCAAAACCTAAAGAAATGTATTCAATCAAATTACAAAGATCTTTATATGGATTGAAACAATCTGGAAGGATGTGGTACAATCGTTTGAGTGATTATTTGATAAGTAAAGGCTATACAAATAATCTTATTTGCCCGTGCGTCTTTATTAAGAAGACAACATCAGGATGTGTGATCATAGCTGTATACGTTGATGATCTAAATATAATTGGCACACATAAAGAAATCCATGAAGTGATTGCCCTTTTAAAGAAAGAATTTGAAATGAAAGATCTTGGAAAAACCAAATATTGTCTTGGTTTACAAATTGAGCATACGAATAATGGAATACTTGTGCATCAATCAAATTATACTGAAAAGCTCTTAAAACGTTTCAATATGGACAAGGCAAATCCTTTAAGCACCCCAATGGTTGTTAGATCACTCAATGTCGAAAATGATCCATTTCGCCCTTGCGAAGATAGTGAGGAAATCCTTGGTCCAGAGGTACCATACCTCAGTGCAATTGGAGCTCTTATGTATCTTACTAACTGTACAAGACCTGACATTTCTTTTGGAGTTAATTTGTTAGCAAGGTTTAGTTCATCCCCCACAAAAAGACACTTGAATGGGATTAAACATATTTTTCGATACCTTCAAGGAACTATTGATTTAGGCTTATTTTATCCTAACTATTCGAAAGAAGGTTTGGTTGGTTATGCAGACGCAGGTTATTTATCGGATCCTCATAAGGCGAGATCTCAAACTGGATACGTATTTATGAACGGAGGAACTGCAATTTCATGGCGTTCTCAGAAACAAACACTTGTTGCAACATCCTCAAATCATGCTGAAGTCATTGCACTACATGAAGCTTCCAGAGAATGTGTATGGCTGAGATCTATGACACAACTAATAATGACTTCCTGTGGACTAGAGAAAGATAAAAGTCCAACTCCAATCTACGAAGATAACGCGGCTTGTGTCTCGCAAATGAAAGAAGGATATATCAAAAGTGACAGAACAAAACATATACCGCCAAGATTCTTTTCATACACTCAGGACCTAATCAAAGAGAATCAGGTTGAAATTAGATATGTCCAATCTAGCAACAATTCAACTGATCTTTTCACAAAGGCACTCCCTACAACAATTTTCAGGAAACAAGTTCATGATATTGGAATGCGACATGTACGGACTATATAGTGAGTTACAGATGACAACTTGAGGGGGAGCTATATGCTGCACTCTTTTTTCCTTGGCTAAAGTTTTTTCCCACTGGGTTTTTTTTAGCAAGGATTTTAATGAGGCAGTACTTCAAAATCTCCAAAATTGAAAAAAGTGTCATCCAAGGGGGAGTGTTATGAAATATTAAAAGATATGGATGAACACATTTTTCAACCTAGCTTCATACCTACATGTACTCCAAATAGTTTATCTTGTTTATTGGTTTACCATGTAGTAACTTTTGTAGTATAAATATCACCTCAAAGTGAATGAGAAAGTGCACCTCTTGTATACACTTTTATAAAAGTGTATGCATTTCTCTACTTCTTATTCTTATCCCCTCTAAATTTCTTATGTTACAAACACTAATCTTGAGGTAATTCTAGTTATATTATAACATATATATATATATATATATTATATTATTTTTCTTAGGCCATTATTTAATGGTGAGAGCGCTCAGATACATTTATTTTATTAATTGTCACTCGTCACAAATCGTAAATATCTTAATTAGTTAATTTAAAGATCTGTTATTATCGTGGACACGTTCGTCTACTCATGGTCATTAGAGCATTTCTTTTAGGACGTTCCTCTTTCCGTGTCGTCGTCACATATCCCATTTTATCCCTAATAATTATGTTGTAATTCTAGGGCATTCATGAGCCGTGTCGGGCTAACGCTTAAGATTTCAATCTCATACTTGTGTGATTACTTCCTACGCAATCAGGTGAGTTTTCATGACCCCTTTTACTATTTTAACTTAGGGGAGAAAATATGTCGCAAAGTATTTTTGGAATATTGTATTCATATGTTATCAATGTTAAAGCTAAGCGTAACACACTATCACTGAAAGTCCTCAACACACATCGAACCGTTAATATGGATCTTAGCGAGATAATGTTTAGTACTACTACTAGGATTGACAAATCTCACCCGCGTTAGTCGCTCTAACACGATTGGAGGTCGAACGGGTGAAATGTTAGCGTACTCACATTGCTAGAGTTGATAAACCTGGCAGGAGGCAAATAAACAAACAGTCAGCTTCGGTTGTGAGCGCTTTAGTAAAACATGAAATATAGGTTAGCTACCTATAGATGCATATTGAATGTACAATAATCTGGTAAACGTTTATTTATATTGAATCCTGTGAACTCACCAGCCTCGTGTTGACATCTCTTTTTACATGTTTTCACAGGTCGCTAAGATAAGGCACAGGTGCACTTCTAGGACATGCATAGAGTCCTATTTTGATTTCTGATTTAATATTACATTTGGACTGTTTTCATTTATGCTTTGGACTGGACTTTTGGGTGCGTTTGTTTTGCGCATTTACTTTCTTTTATTGCTTCCGCATTTACTCTGAATGTTATGATATTTTCATTTGAGTCCCAAATAGAGTCGTTCAATGTAACTAATGACTGACATCCAGGTTTGTCACTTCCCAAACGGTAAAAATCCATTAGTTGAAATTGGGGGTGTGACAGATTGGTATCAGATCCATTGGTTATAGAGAACTAGGATTGCATACTAGACTATAACCTCACACATTAGTTACATGTCATAGACGTTTGGAATTCTGGCACTTATATATTATGTTACAGGACCATGTCGTCAACCCCACCTCCATCACCTAAGGCACCGGACCATGATGCACCTATCCTACCTTCCCCGGAGCCCAAAAGGCGCCGGACCAGTTCTAGTGAAAATTCTGTTGAACAGGGTGAGCTGAGTAATGTGCGGGTGTAGAAATAAAGACTGATGGCTACAAAGTTCTCTAAGTACAAACTGCTGCGGATAACCTTATCTGCAGCGGATACTTGTTCTTCTGCTGAAGAACAAATCTGCTGCGGATAGCCTTATCTGCTGAAGACCAAAGTTGCTGCTGATAGGCAAATCATCAGCAGCTGTGGACAGTTGTGTCTTGCTGCTGATCAACAACATTGCCGCTGATAGCCATTCCCACTGAAGATCAAATGTTGCAGCTGACTGGCTTCGATAAAGCAACCATTACCACTGACAACTTTCTGCTGCAACACTGACACACTCCACGCAGAAAGAATGTTACTGGTGCAAGACAATAAAAGACAACGACGCTCTTCTTCCAAGGACTCAAGCAATGATGCCTAAGAAGACGTTTGAGTAAAGGTAACTTTTGTAGTTTTTATTGTCGTTACATGTAGAATAGCTTCAATACAAGATCAACGGATTGTGTTAGACCTGATCCTTAGAATCAAGGGTCTGTCTTGATTCTATGTTACTATATAAGTAGTACTTAGAGTCATTGTATAATAGTGTTTTTGCTTAAGAGTTTTCTCTGTAATCTTGTAATCTTTGAAGCTTAATACAAATTGCATTTATCAGTATTCTTCTTGTTTACTTGTTTACATTGCTTAGTTGTGATTGTTTCCGCCAATCTCAACTAGAATAGAACCATCTTGTATTCACTGATCCTACAAGTGGTATCAGAGCTTTGACACACAGATTAAATAAACTCACACTTATTTAATCATTCTCTGGTTCTATTCAAAAATATCTATTTACTAAAGTCACCCATTATCACAAAAAAAAAATGGCACAAAACAATGGAGTTGAAGACACTGGAATCATCAGCGGACCACCAAGACTGGTGTCTGGAGAAGACTATGATATGTGGAAGAACATAATGGAAAGCTTCTTCTGCTATGAAGAATATGGGATGTGGAAATCCATAAAAGATGGACCATACATACCCATGGTGGCCTCCGCTGATTCCGGAGGTACACTGGTTCCCAAATAATCCTCCAAATACTCTGATGAAGACATCAAGAAAATGGAGGTAGATTTCAAGGCCTTGGGAGCCATCCAGATGTGCTTACCAAATGAAGTTTTTCACAACTTCAGAGGATACAAAACTACAAAGGAGCTATGGGAGGCTCTTGAGAAGATGTTTGATGGTTCAGAGGAGGTAAAAGAAAACAGAAGAGACATCCTACAGCAGCAATATGAAAAATTCGTCTGGAAGGAAGGTGAGTCTCTAACTGTTTTATTTAACAGATATACTTATCTTGTATGTGAGCTGCAGTGCTCAAAAGTAAAGCTGGAGAATGAAGATATTCTCAAGAAGTTCATCAGGTCTCTACCCAGTTGCTGGACACTCTACACAGTGTCCATCAGAAGAAATGAGAATCTAAAGACTCTACAGATGACTGAGCTTTTTGGTATGCTAAAGACCTATGAATTAGAGATGATTCATGCCAAGGAAAGAAGCTCAAGCTACCAAACAGCCTCAACATCCACCACCACCTCTTCTGCCCTCCACTCTGACCACTCAGGTCCGAGTTCATGCAACTATTATCCTCCCATCGTCACTCATCCCCAAACTCCAACTTTCAATCAAACAACTCACCATTTCTTCTTGAAGCCCCACCTTAAACATCAACCTCTGCTGCTTTTGTCTCTGAAAACTCAAGCAAAATGTCTTTTATCAAGGAAGATCTGGAATGTTTTCATCCAGATGATCTAGAAGAAATGGATATACAACACTCCTATGCAATGCTCTCTCTAAGAGCAAAAAGGTTCTACTCAAGAACAGGAAGACCCGTTCCAATCAACAACTCTAACACCAGGGTTGGCTTGGACAAAAGCAAACTGAGGTGTTACAACTGTAACCAACTTGGTCATTTTGCTAGAGAATGCAAGGCACCAAAGGCAAACCCAGCTGTTGCTCATACCAGACAAGCTCACCAAGCTCAACCAAGACAGCAACAGACCACTCCTCATGCACAAATTGCAGCTTGTGCAGCTGTTGGAACTGCTGACTTTGACTGGAGCTTCCAGTATCAGGATATTCCTGCCAACAATCAAGCTCTCATGGCAGACACATCAGAGGTACCACCTCAGGTACTGTGTACTCAAGCTTGTATTGATAAGGTCCTTGGATACAGGAAACATAACCAGAATCTCATAGATCAAAATGAAGAATTTCACCAAATGAAATCCGAATTTAAAAAGGTTGAAAAAAGTTACAAGGAAAAGATTGATTGTTTAAAGAAAGAAACTTCATCATTAAAACATGAACAAACAAACCTTGAAATTCAAATTGATGACCTTCTGGTTAAGTTAAAAGCCACAAGGGCCGAATTAGCAGACCAAAAGGTCCATGTGGAAAAATATGAGTTTGCATCCAAAAAGCTACAAAGACTTTTGGATGCTCAAATTCATGAAAAGGTAACTGCTGGTATTGGATTCCAAGCTGAACAACCCTACAATGATGTTCCTCCACCCGCTGACTATGTAGCCATTCATGAACCAAGTTTCAATCTTTCCAACCTTGACATGGCTAACCGCAATCTTGACCCTGTTGTTCAAGAAACCCCTGTGCAAGAATGCACTACTCCATCCGAGTCTGAGTCAACATGATCAGACTCCACTGAAACCAATAAAGTTTCATCACCTCCTACCTGTGAAGCTATTAAAGCCAACAATCCAAGCCCTTTCATCCCTTCAAAAACAGTACCAGTACCTCAACCAACTAAACAAATCAGAATCAGCTATCCTCCAGAAGGAAGAAAGCTAACAGTTGAAAAGGGACAGTCTTCAACATCCACCAACTCAAACCCTCAATCCAAATCACAACAAAGTAAGGTGTTTGACATATGTCATGCGCCTGGAGAGAGGGATCCATATGTTCAAAAGACATTGGAAGAAGCCACATTTGAGCACAACAAAGCTCACCCCTGGAACTTCAAAGACTTGTTCAAAAGAAAGGACTATGTGTACTTTCAGAGGGACAAACTAGCGAAATCATGCTTTGTGTGTGGGAAATACAATCATACTACCAGCACCTGCTTTTATTACCTTCAACAACAAAGAAACCTAAAGCAACACACTTTTGAAAAAACAAACAAGCACAAAAAAGTAAGAAGCTTTGAAGCCAAAGCAACTCAGTTTAGAAACTCTCTAACCCCACCAAGAAAGCATCTGCCAAGACCTCAACAATCCTGCATCATCTATGGTGAATCAGACCACTTTGCTGCAACTTGTAAGTTTAATCCTCTCAAACAGGTTCTTCATCAAATTCCTCTTCAACAAAAGCCTATCAGTAAGATGAAGAAGGGTAGGCATGCTTCGGAAGTTAAACCATCAGCAAAGAGAGCTAGAAAACCACCAATTCAGCATTATAAAGCCAACATTCCTCCAAGAATCATCATTGGTTCCGTTGAATGCACACATGCTGATACTGATAATTCGAGAACCCTTTTTTACAAGGATGCAAGCTCTTGGATTCCTCCCACTAACTATATCTCTCTCATGTGCAGGGACAGCTAGGTCACAAGATAACACCTAGGTGGTAGAAAGTGGTTGTTCCAGGCATATGACAGGCAACAGATCCATCCTCTCTAACTTTAGACATTTCAATGGAGGATATGTTGCCTTTGAAAGTGACTCAAAAGGAGGATCTATTACTGGACAAGGAACTGTGTCAAATAAAAGAGAATTATTTTAACCAAATTTCATACCAATGAGCAATATGCTAATTTGTTTACAAAACCGTTTGATGAAGCTAGATTTAGATATTTTGTTGAATCTATTGGTATGATGAACTTTGATTAAAATCTGTCTCTAAAATTTTGTTTTGTATATGTGTTTGTCCCTTGTTGCAAATAAAAGTTATAAGTCAGCAGCAATTTCATTTTTTAGCTGCTGACAGGTTTAATCATCAGCTGCAAAGATTTGCCACTGACTACTTTAAGTTATCAGCATGAACAAGTTTCCTGCGGATAGCTTTAAGGCTGTCAACAGCAACATCCTTGCTGCAGAGTATTGCATCCATCAGCAGCAAAGAATTTGCCACTGACTGCTTTAAGTTATCAACAGGAACAAGTTTCCTGCGGAGAGCTTTAAGGCTGTCAGCAGCAACATCCTTGCTGCAAATCATTGCATCCATCAGCAGCAATTGAGTTTACTGCTGACAGACTTAACCATCCGCAGCAACCAAGCTTGCAGCGATTGACTTAAGCATTCACAGCAACCAAGTTTGCTGCTGATGGGTAAAAATTAAGTCTAAATTAACTTTTACCCGCTGTAAAAAAATTACCTTCAGTCTTTACCATGACTGCTATAGTGTATTACAGTTGTAACAGTAAAAAGTGAATGAGATTGTACTATACAAGTAAGTTTGCTTTTTCCCTCCTCTGCCGCTATAACTTAAATCAATTTCTCCATAACCTCTTCACATTTAATTTCAACCTAACCCTCATCATTTTCTCTCAAACCTCCATAAGCATTCAAAGCCTTCCATACTTAACCACCTTTTAAAACCTTCATCCTTCCCTCCAAACCCAACAAATGGCAGAGGTAGACATAAATCGTCCCGATGATAAGTTTTCTCCATACCACAACCTCACAGCATACTTAATAAAAGGGAAGAATTCCGAGGGGTTCAATGATATGATCGATTTTATTTGTCGATCAAAGATATATTTTTCCCTAACCGTCAACCCTACCATATACATCCCTCATATGGAGGATTTTTTGAACACCGCCATCTACTCTACCGAACAGGGGATTCCCCAAATCCAAGCCACGGTAGACGGCAAAGATATCATCGTCACTGAAGCTACTCTCAGAAAACACCTCAAGCTTCAAGACGAGGGGTCGCCATTTCATACTCAACAGAAGTCTATATGAGGACCTTTGTATCCATAGGGTACACTAGAAATCAGAATGAGTACACAATAGAGAAGGCACCGATGGGCCCCCCATGGAAGTATCTATGCCACACTCTTCTACAATGCATATCTCAGAAGAGAAGTGGATGGCATCAAGTGAGCTATGCACTTGCCTCTGCTGTTCACGGTATAGTTACTGGCCAAGGATTCAACTTTGCACATCTCATCTTTGAAGGTTTAAGATACAACCTTCAAGAGGGTGCAGAGCAGCAATTTTATATGCACCCAAGGTTCTTGCAGGAAGTTTTTAACAATGAATTAAAAGAGCTTTCAAAACCTGCAAAAATCTATCTTATGCTGGGTCATAAAAGTAACATTTTTCTAAGTATGAGAATTGTTTCCAAAAAGTTCTCAGGGGTCAATGTTCCATTGTTATCTACAATGATGAACATACAAAGTACCTAGGGTGACAGTTCAGCAATCCCAACTGATACTTATCCCACACCCTCTTCTTCACATCCTGAACAACAATCTGCTTCCACTGTTCGAACCCCTGTGCATACTGCTAAGGATGCACAGGCACAGAAATTACTTACACCTGTTTTGGTTGTTATCGTTCAACTGGAACAAAGGTCCCCAGTTGTAGCAAAATATACTAGAAAAATGAGCAAGAAGACTCCTTCTCTTCTTGTCTCAAAGGCCCAATCCCAACCTAAAAGCCCTCATTCAGAATCCCAAAATTCTGATGAGAATATCAAAAGGGATAGCCACATCATTAGAGAGACTTCCTTGGAAGCTTCTCTATTAGGATCAGGATCACATCCCGGATCCATAGAACAACCCACTGAGCCATTCCATTATCTTTCTTCTCTGAACTTAAGTGCAGAGGCACCTTGTCAAGATGATATACCTTTTCCAACAACCACTATCTCGGAGGTATTGATTGACTTGGCTGCTAGTGCACCTATCCCAAGTTCATTACCCAAGAAGGTTCACTCTGGGAGTACTGATAGAGTGAATGTGGAAAGGGCTGTCACTACTCCTGGTACATCAACTGACTAGGAGGACAGTGATAACATCATTAAGACCCTAACCATGGAAACTCACAGTGAAGATGTTTCCTTTGAAACACTCTTCACTGAGAGGAATCCTAGGTGCCAAGCAAACCAGGGTGATGGGGTTGCAGAGGCTAGGCCTAGGGCCCCATCTGGATCCAAGGATTCCACAACTGTGGATGAGGATAGACTAAAACTTCATAACTTGGAATTGATGGCCAGGGTGGAAATGCTAGAGGCCGAAGTGTCAAAACTAAGGCACCAAGTCTCTATGCATGAAGCCCATCAATGCCCTCCAGTGACTACTCCCTCCCTTGTCTCAGTGGGCACTCAAACTGACCAGACTCTGTGCACTGATGCAACCAAAAAGGGGGAGATAGTTGCTATGGAAGACGATGCTGGCAGCCTTGACAAATGGATACAAGAGCAGACAACATTTCAAAGTTCTCTATTCAGACCTGCTTTCATTCAAGTTCATGACTTGCTAGACTCAGTAGATGAAGAGGAGGATATCACTGAGGATTGGAAGTCAGTTGTCCGAGCTGTTGATGAGGTGTTAAAGAATGAAAGTCAAAATGAAGACACACCTTCATCATTCTGCATACTTCCCTGCAGCCATATCAAGACAGACCATTGCCCCTCAATTCACAATATCTTCAAATAAGCTAGAATTTAACTCCGTACTAGCTTGGGGGTATGATGGTTTAACTGAGAGATTCTGCATCGGATAGGAGTTCAGTGGGGTAGAAGAGCTGAACTGGAATGCACTAAATCCACTCCAAGTGCTTGAACTGTACCTATCCAGCTGCACCAACAACTCTACAGATCTCTCAACAGAACTTGCAACCGACAGGTTCTACGTCTTGATGGAGGATAATCTTCCCTGGTTTGAAAGGCTCCTAGAAGAAGCAAACAGGGTGGCCTATCCTAAACACCATGCAGAATGTTCAACAAAATCATAACAAAGACTGGCTCCAATACTTGCCTTGATCAGGAGCAGTGCTTTAACAGAAGTAGAAGTTCTATGTTGGAGGAGATTTCTCTACAACACAGTGGTCAGAGACTTGGAAGTGCTAGGATGTTCAAACACTGGGTCTTCTAACTTCACATTCTTCCTAAGTAATGGATCATCTCTCTCAATCAACATCAATGAGATCCTTCTCTTAAATGCAGACTTCCTGCACAAGGTCTTCGAGCTCAGAACACACATATGCAATGTAAATTCCTTAGAGAGTCAAGCAATGATAAAAACCATTAAAGCTAAGCTTGAAAAGGAAGGACGACTTGAATTGGATGACTCCAACTCTGACGCAGGCCTATCCTTTCTTTCCTCTCCAACTGTCAGATTAAACACAGCAGAAGAATCCAGAAGAAGAGAAAAGGAAAAGATGAAGAAAGAATGGAAAGCAGTGACAGGTCTTGAATGGGAAGAAGATGAAGAAAGTGTCCTTCCCTTGTTCATTCCACAAAATTCCAATGAAGCTGAAGCTGAGATCCCAACAGCATCTCTTACATATGCTGTTGTGGTCCATGAAGCTGAAGCAGAGGCATCCAGCAAAGACAAGGGGAAGAGACCTATGACAGAAGAAGATGAAGAAAGGTTATTGAAAGAGAAGAAGGAAAGGGAGGAAAGAAGAAGAAGAAGAAGAAGAAGAAGAAGAAGAAGAGAAGAAGAGGAGATGGCTGAATTAAGAAAAGCACAAGAAAGAAAAACTGCCATACTCCTTAGAGAACAACAGATCCAGCTTTATGCTAGGCAGCTAGATGATATGAAAGTCAAGATTCATGCAGCTTCTCAAATTCAAGAAGATGAAGCTCTAGCTCTTCAACTGCAGGAAAAAATTCAATAAAGAAGAAGAAGAAAGAGAGAAGAAGAAAAAGGAAGAGGCTAAGTTCAGAATAACTGATTCTGAACTAGCCAAAGAAATGAGATAGGAGTGGATAGAGGCTCTGATTTCTCAAGGTGAGGATGCAGAATACCTTAATAAACTATCAAATAAAGAAATCTACAGATCCTTCATGGGTCAGCATGGTCAATTGGCAATAAGAAAAGGGCTGAAGAAGAAGAAAAAGCTAAACAGAAATCCAAGAAGACCATTGCCTTTAAAAAAAGAACCCATGAAGAAAGGAAGGTCATGATTGACTTCCTAAAGGCTAGAGGAGAGAGTGGAAAAAGGCTGGGTCCCATGAGTTTCATGAACCTGCAAGCCCTTTACTTTAAAGTAAAGAAGGAAGAGGGAGAAAGACTGGGGAAGAAAGGCTCAAAGAAGAGGGAAATTAATCAAGATGATGAAAGGAAACAAAAGAAACCCAAGCCTTCTCCCTCATCCACCACTTCCTCTATTCAACAACCTTCCACTCTCAATCCTAGAACTCGCTCCTCTCAACCCACAAAGTCTAAATCCTTCCACCCAGCTCCTCCTCATCAGCAGCCTTCCAAGAAGAAAACCAAACCTACCATCACACCAGAAGACTCAAGAGAAATAATTGTCTGGTTCTATAACAGTCAAGATAAATGGTTTGAAGTTTTCAGGGGAAAGAAAGAACTGAAAAGATCAGTCTATAAATCTATTGATGAGGTACTGCAACTCTCAGACTCAGATCTAAGAAGAATGATGGAGTTGGGTGAAGCCCATAAGCCAGAGAATGAAGGTGGGAGACATATTTTGCTAGTGATCAAACATCACTTCAACCCTAGTAAAGATGTAATCATTGATGCCAAACCTCTTCAAACCCATTCTCCATTCACCAGTTGGTCCTTCAAAGCTGATACCAACGAGTTTATCCTGATTGATGTTAAAGGAAAGAAGATGATATGTTCAAGCAAGGCCATCTTCAAAATGCCAAGCAAAGAAATAAAGACTCTATTTGAGCTTCCTCTAAACAATCCCAGCTAGGACCCAAGAGGCTATGAGGTAGAAAGGATAGTCTGCAACATGGAAAAGCTTCAGCAGCAAAAGCAGTAAGAGAGTTTTGGTAGCATCAGTCTAGGGGGAGTTTGTAGAAATAAAGACTGATGTCTACAAAGTTCTCTAAGTACAAACTGTTGCGGATAAGCTTATCTGCAACGGATACTTGTTCTTTTGCTGAAGAACAAATCTGTTGCGGATAGCCTTATCTGCTGAAGACCAAAGTTGCTGTTGATAGGCAAATCATCAACAGTTGTGGACAGTTGTGTCTTGTTGCTGATCAACACCATTGCTGCTGATAGCCATTCCCACTGAAGATCAAACGTTGCAGCTGACTGGCTTCGATAAAGCAACCATTACCACTGACAACTTTCTACTGCAACACTGACACACTCCACGCAGAAAGAATGTTACTGGTAAAAGACAACGACACTCTTCATCCAAGGACTCAAGCAATGATGCCTAAGAAGACGTTTGAGTAAAGATAACTTTTGTAGTTTTTATTGTCGTTACATGTAGAATATCTTCAATACAAGATCAACGGCTTGTGTTAGACCTGATCCTTAGAATCAAGGGTATGTCTTGATTCTAAGGTACTATATAAGTAGTACTTAGAGTCATTGTATAATAGTGCTTTTGCTTAAGAGTTTTCTCTGTAATCTTGTAATCTTTGAAGCTTAATACAAATTGCATTTATCAGTATTCTTCTTGTTTACATTGCTTAGTTGTGATTGTTTCCGCCAATCTCAACTAGAATAGAACCATCTTGTATTCACCGATCCTACAGCGGGCAAAGAATGAACCGCGCAATTGGGATTCGTACCCCAAAATGATCCAAAGATGGATCGAGATGGGAAATGTTCCATAACCTTATTTTAGTTCCACTACATCATCATCTACTTTACCTAGCTTACCATGTACCATGGAGCAAGCTTTTGCGGCCTTTGTAATTTTTATGACTAAGGAATTAGGAATTATGAAGGATACTACTAGTGAGATACCCGGTATTCTGCAGTGGGAGACACAAATAGAAGAGAATAAGGAACAAATTGAGCATTTGACCGTTGAGCTAGAAGCGACGGATCAGGTCCATAACCATCTAGTGGATAGGGTTCAACATTTAGAAACGAGGGTGGACACCTCGGATGATGCTGCCGAAGGGATTTTGAGTAGAGTGGCACATCTGGAGGCCCAAATGGAGGCAGCACTTTGGCAAGGCAATGCCCCGCTTTCTAACGCAGAGGAGGAGCCATTCGAGGATGAGCCATTAGAGGAGGAGCCATTCGGGGAGGAGCCGGTCGAGATAGATGATGTTGTATCATGCATTTCCTCCGATGACGATGGTGTTTGATGATTATTCTATCTTACCCTTCCTTTTGTTTATGCTTTGTTTATGTCTTTCTATTTCAAACCTAGATGGGTAAGGTTGTTCCCATTCAATAAAAGCATGAGAAGTTTGATGTTTTGAATTATTTATCCTGTAGATTTACAACTTATTTAATTTCAAAATATTAGACGTTGTGTTTAGTTATCATTTCCTTACTTGTACATACAATGTTTGAAATGCGATATATTTCTCATTATTTTATATTTGTGAATGTGAAGAATTATGTCGGGAAGAGGACGTGAAGGTCGTGTTGGTGGTCGAGGCACCATTAACATGACAGCAGCTGAGCTGGCGACACTAATTAACGATAGTGTGGCTGAGGCTCTAGCAGCAAAGAATGCTGCACGTAAATACTATAACCATCGACTAGTGAAGTCACATGGTGTCCTCACATGGTGACCCCGGATTACAAAAGGATTGAGCTGTACATTCGAGGTTTAGTGCCTTAGATTCAGAGCATGGTCACCTCATCCAACCCTACTACCACCCAGCAGACCATCAGACTTGCCCACAAGTTAACCGATCAGGCGGTGACTCAAGGGACTCTACCCCCTTGGGGTTAGGTTTCTAAATCCACCGACAACCATAGCAGTAGCAGCATAAGTTTGAGCCTGCTAAGAACTTCAATCAGACGACCTCTTCAGGTCAAAATCAAGGTGGATATGCGGGGAAATCCCCCAAGTGCAACAAATGCAACTTCCATCATTTCAGAATTTGTAACCGTTGTTAGCAGTGTGGTAAGATAGGCCATGCTGCCAAGGATTGTAGGGGTGAGTTGCAAGCCAAGCATCCTTTTCAATAGCCAGGGTCTACAAAGGGTTGCTTTGAGTGTGGGAAAGAGGGACACTTTCGAAAGAATTGTCCTCAGTTGAAGAAGGGGGTAATGGCAATCACAACCCTAATCAAAACAACAACAATGACAATAATAATGGTAATAATGGAGGGAATGGTGCGAGAGGACGAGCCTTCATGCTAGGATCCGGAGAAGCTCGATATGATCATAATGTCATCACCAGTAAGTTCCTCTTAAACAATTACTTTGCTTTTGTCCTTTTTGACACTGGTGCTGATAGGAGTTTTATATCTAAGAAGCTTAGTGATATGATAAAAGACACTCCAACCCTGCTAGAAGCTAAGTACATAATAGAAATAGTCGATGGCCAAATAATTGAAACAACCCACATTCTTAAGGGTTGTAAGCTTGAGTTGGTTGGTCATAAACTTGATATCGACCTTATGTCGGTCACACTTGGTAGTTTCGATGTAATTGTCGGCATGGATTAGTTATCTAAAAACCAAGCCGAGATCATCTATCATGAAAAAATCGTTCGCATTCCTCTCCCGAGTGGAGAAACTCTTTCCGTTCAGGGCGAAAATGTTGGTGCAGTCATAGGCATCATATCCTTCATGAAAGCACAGAAATATCTTCGAAAAGGGCATTTTGCTATTCTGGCTCTCATCGTCGAGCAGCCATCTGGAGAGAAGAAGATTGATGATATTCTGATTATTTGCAACTATCCGGAAGTATTTCACGAGGATTTGCCCGGTCTGCCACCTCACCGTCAAGTTGAAGTCCAAATCGATCTAGCACCCGGAGCAGCGCCAATCGCTCAGGCACCTTATAGACTAGCACCTAGTGAGTTGCAAGAGCTATCCACTCAGCTGCAAGAATTGTTGGATAAAGTTTTCATCCGACCTATCTCATTGCCATGGGTAGCTACAGTCCTGATTGTCAAGAAGAAGGACGGGGCCTTCCGCATATGTATCGACTACCGTGAATTGAATAAAGTGACAATCAAGAATCGTTATCCTCTACCTCGAATAGATGATCTCTTTGATCAACTCCAAGGATCAAGTTTCTATTCCAAGATAGATCTTAGGTCTGGTTACCACCAATTGAGAGTCCGAGATGAGGATATCTCCAAGACTGCTTTAAGGACAAGGTACGGCCACTATGAGTTCATGGTCATGCCTTTCGGATTAACCAACGCACCGGTGGTGTTCATGGACCTCATGAACCATTTATGTAAGCCATACCTTGATCAATTTATCATCATTTTCATTGACGACATCCTCATTTATTCCAAGAACAAGGAGGAAAATGAGGAACATCTACATTTAATTCTGGAACTACTAAAGCAGGAGCAGCTGTATGCTAAGTTTTCCAAGTGTGAATTCTGGATCCGGGATGTTCAATTCTTAGGACATGTGGTTAATGAGAAGGGGATACATGTCGATCCATCAAAGATTGAAGCCATCAAGAATTGGGCAGCACCGACGACTCTGATAGAGGTGTGACAATTTCTAGGATTAGCTGGTTATTATCGTCGATTCATCGAAGGGTTTTCTAAGATTGCCCAACATCCCACTACCTTAACTCAAAAGGGTGAAGCCTATAACTGGGGCGACAACCAAGAGTCAGCATTTCAACTCCTTAAGCAGAAGCTTTGCAGTGCACCTATTCTAGCTCTTCCGGAAGGAACATATGATTTTGTGGAGTATTGCGATGCATCCATTCAGGGTCTGGGTTGTGTGTTAATGCAACGAGAAAAGGTGATCGCATACGCTTCACGTCAACTAAAGATTCATGAGAAAAACTACACCACTCGTGACCTAGAGTTGGGAGCCATAGTTTTCGCACTTAAGATATAGAGATATAACTTGTACGGTACCAAGTGCACTATCTACACGGATCACAAGAGTCTTTGGCATATCTTCAAGCAGAAAGAACTAAACATGCGACATCGTCGTTGGGTCGAGCTCTTGAATGATTATGACTATGCGATCATGTATCATCCGGGTAAGGCTAATGTTGTAGCTGATGCCCTAAGTCGAAAGGAAACCAAGCCTAAAAGAGTTCGAGCGTTACAACTTACTATTCACACCATATTACCTGACAAAATCCGTAGTTCTCAACTCGAAGCCCTGAAAGAGGAAAACCTACCGCTGGAAGCTACACGCGGTATGGAAGAACAACTCGAGGTTAAATCTGACGTCATTTGCTACTTCGTCAAGCGAATATGGGTTCCAATTTTGGGAAAATTAACGGAACTAGTCATGGATGAAGCTCGTCAATCTCTTTACTCCGTTCATCCTGGTTCCGACAAGATGTACCATGACCTAAAGGTGCTGTATTGGTGGCCAAAGGTGAAGGCCGATATAGCCACCTATGTTAGCAAGTGCCTGACTTGCGCAAAGGTCAAAGTAGAATATCAAAAGCCTTCCGGTATACTCCAGCAACCGGAGATCCCTATATGGAAATGGGAGCAGATATCCATGGACTTTATCACAAAATTGCCACGAACTCCTACCGGATGTGATACCATTTGGGTAATCGTTGATCGTTTAACAAAGTCCGCTCACTTCTTAGCAATCAAGGAAACCGATAAAATGGAGAAGCTTACTCGTATTTATTTGAAAGAAGTAGTCTCTCGGCACGGAGTACCCATCTTTATCATTTCGGATAGTGATGCATGATTCACCATCCGTTTCTGGCAATCATTACATAAAGCTTTAGGCACGCGTCTAGATATGAGCACAGCATAGCACCCTCAAATTGATGGCCAGACGGAGCGTACTATTCAAACTCTAGAGGATATGCTAAGATCTTGTGTGATTGATTTCGATAACACCTGGGAGTTTAACCTACCTCTGGTGGAGTTCTCCTACAACAACAGTTATCACACTAGCATCAAAGCAGCTCCATTTGAGGCATTATATGAATGGAAATGTCGTTCTCCTATTTGTTGGGCCGAGTTTAGGTGGAGAAACAAGCAACATTATATGAATGGAAATGTCGTTCAACTTACGGGTCCTGAACTTATACTTGAAACTTCTGAGAAAATTGTTCAAATTAGAAATTTGTAGGTCCCCGGGTGTCTCGGATCGTTATGTGTGGGTGTGTGACTAGTCGGACCGGGTGCATAATACCCGTGACTAAGTGGAGAAACAAGCAACACTAAGTAAACCGAAAATGAAATCACTTTCAAACTTCGTTTATTATAAAACTTGAAGGTTACAAAGAGAATACAACTGAGTGCAAATGACTGCATATATAACTTCTGTTAACCTTGCCTATTTATACTAGACTTGGATTCTGCGCACTTAGCAAATGCGCAGGGAAAATTGCTCCTGCGTACTTAGCAAGTACGCCGAGAGTTCTTGCGTACTTTCTAAGTACGCAGGAGATAACTCATGCGCACATGCTAAGTGCGCAAAACACTTAGAGAATTTAGACAACGAGTACATACAATAGTAAATACAACTCGATAACTAATACATACAGACACTAAGATACAAATACTAATACATACAATAAAAGTACAAAAGCTAAAGCAATATCCAGAGTGTTTGTCCCACGAAAGTGCTTCAACAAACTCCCCCTTGACAACAGCTCTGGATTGTCTTCGGTCTTCACAACTCCCCAGCATTAGCTTCCATCTTCTTCCTGTAATCAAGGCAGAACTTGACCACCTTGTCGTATTTAGAAGCAAGGAACTTTGTCCACTCGTCTGTGTACATGCAATACTTGTCAGCTAGCGCCTCCAGATATTTCACAGAAAAGTTTATGAAGCAGACTTCATCAAAAACTCTGATCAGTAGACCACACCTTTCCAATCACCACTGCCTCACCCGATTTAGGATCTACGTACAAGTACCATATGTTACCGAGAATATCCTGAGATAACTTGCTCAGGGGAATCCTGGTTTCACACAGCACTGGCTTGTATACCAGTTTCTTTAAGCTTTTATGAGTCACGTGATGTCTAACATTCTTGTCCCTGACTCGCTTGGGCACTTGAGGCTTAAACACCTCGAACTTCCCTGTTCTTCCCTCTCGCTGCAGAACCTGCCACAAACCCATCACTACTGCGTGATTTGAGTGACCCAGCAGCTCTCAATTTGCTAGGTTCATGAGGTCGTATCTTGGAAAGGAGTTGAAAGCTTCGCTGGTTGGTTTCAAGTATTGAACCCCCCAGCTCGCTTGATTGCAAAAAACATCTTATCCTCCTCGAACCTCATAGCTAAGATCATCCCTGTCGCTCCATGTTTGTCTATGATTGATGTCTTTTGCCAGATAGGATCCGGATCCTTCGATGAACTTGCAAACATATGTTTGTCTTTCTGTGCCTCTGGATCCACAGGTGTAGAGTTGGCAAGGGAGGCTTCAGTCGAAGCCTTAACAGTGTTATCAGGCTCGACTGAACCTATGTCAATATGAGTTTCAAAGGATGGAGCTTCGAAAATCTCTTCATCTTCAAACTCATACTTTCCTTCCCCGTAGCCCTTAGGAACTTCGATTACAACATCCTCATCTTCCTCATCCCAATCATCACCAGACTCGATCTCTCCCTCTTCCAAATTACAGAGAGCATCGATCTGTGGTTTCTTGGAATAGTCCGGCTCTAGTAGTAAGATCACATCATCCGACACGGCGTTAGATAGATCTTTCAAAACGTCAGCTACCGACTTTCCTTTATTACCACTTGAAGCATCACCTCCACCTTCACTCTGAGTGGACTCCCCCTCAACCATAGGCATGACAGAAATGGGAACAATCGCCAAAGTTGACGGTTGCTGCTCACTTCCATTCGTTCCGGCTTCAAGATCCTTGTCCTGATCATCTCCCTTAGTTAGGTCAACTAAGTGACAAGCCGCTTCACTACTAGACTTGGGTGATTGCTTCTCCAACAGATCTTTTAATTTCTACCCCTGAGCAGCAAGCGTCTTGGCCATATCACAGACCAGTTTCACCATAGTGTCATGCTCTAAACGCTACTTGTCATCAGCCGCCCGCTGCTTCTTTAGCGTGGCTACCTCATCAATCAGAGAGTTAATCTGCCCCTGTAGTTTATCAGATTCTTCCCTCGATTTTCATAGAGTTTCAAGAAGTCCAGCGACTTGAGTCTCTAGGGTAGTGATCTGGGCATCACGAGGATCAGGTCCCATAGAAGACGATGCTTCTGCTTGATTATTGGGAAGGAAAAGAATTCTCCAAAATCGAACCCCTGGTTGAAGTAAAAGTTATGAACAGTTATGAAAGGGTTCACTGAGGTGTTGGAGGGTGGTTGTAGGGATGGTAGTTGTTTGGATGGTGGTTGGGGTGCTGGTGATAGACTTAGTGAGAATAGGAGTGGTCACCGCCACCTGGACAGACTATACAGGGAGTGTCACCATCACAGGAACCTCCTTTGTGATAGTAGTAGTAGCCTCAATAGATGTTACCAATGGCCTCCTCCTCTGTCGCCTATAAAGCTGTTGTGAAGGTGAAGTAGAAGTCGATTCAGTTCCCGCAGCAATCACTGTTACTTGCCTCTAAGAACTTACTTCCACCTCACGAAGAATAGGTTGGTGTTGCCTATCCCCCAGACGCTTGTTGATACTTTCTCGTATGCGTCTCTGTATAGCAGCGTCCGAATCATATTCACTGCTACGCTCTTGTCTCTTTCTCTTGGAAGATGACTTGGGAAGGGCCACCTTCGTCAATCTCCTTGGGTGTGCCTGTGATGGTGCATTATCAGAATCAGATGAATCTGACTCGGTCGCCTCTGAGTCAGATTCTTCAGCACTCCCACTTCCTTGTTCTTCGTCTCTTCCTTCTTCAGACACTTCATCCTTAGATTCAACTTCCTACTCTTCCTGTTGTTCATCACTATGTTCACTGAGTTCATGCTCAGACTCTGCACTATACCATCTCCAATTTGCTGGTGCCACATACACTTCATTGATCAGGTGGCCAAAGAGTGGAGTATGCACAGGGGTAGGTTCTACACTGCCTGGCGTTAGAAATTGTGAGAAAACTCTCTTGGCCACTCGCTTCACTTGCAGTCTCTCCCCAACAGCTTATAGATTTGGCAACGCATCATTGATCAAGAGTTGCACAAATCTAGGGTATAACAGGAACCTAAACCTCTGTGCCGTATTGATCTGATCAATTAGGGCTTTGTAGAGGTATCTTGAGAAGTTATAGCCCCTATTGACAGACAAACCAACCATGGCGGCCGCTAGATCATGACCCATGGCATCCTTCCCCGCCTTCCTTGAAGATATGCACACGATCATAATGTGGACAAAGTACCTCCACTGATCTACCACCCACATCTTTTTGTAAGATGAATAATTTCACACACCGACGAATCCCATACGTTGTCTCCAACACCCATCCACAAAGTAATCAGGATAGGAGATTGGGTCGGTCACAAGATCTCAGAACTATAATACCTGCCTGATTGTGTCCTCGGAAATGGTAATATCATGACCTGCCATAGTAGCCCGAATGGCAATGGGGTTACTATGCAGTCATGTTCTGCCGTGTCCCAGAACTGCTCCAAGTACGGTCTTGATACGACAGGGTCTGCTGAAATAGCGTGGCTTATCCTTGAGCGGTTCAAGAAATCGATGATCTCTCGGTACTCAAGTGCAACACCCTTCCATTCCGGTTCAGTAAGTGCCAGCAGATTGAACTCACTTGTAAATGCACGAGCCATCACTGCAAAAACAAACAGTAAACACAATAAGAACGAGAAGACTCATTGGAATTGAATGCACATGACCACATATAGCACATTCTCAATGAACGGACAGTTCAGACTAAGAAAAATTTCAAGTTTGGCCTTCCTGCGCACTTGTCAAGTCGCAGGGTTTATGTCTTGCGTACTTAGCAAGTACGCATGACTTATGTCTTGCGTACTTGTTAAGTACGCATGACTTAACACTTAGGCAATTTTTTGAAAGTCCAAAATCAGTAAGTTGTGACAAATGATGATGATGTGTCACACCCCGACCGATGGCGGAATCATCGGGGCGGGACATGTAGACTGTTCATAAGCATAAGGTTGACTAAATTGAATATATTAAACGTCAAATTTCATTGCAAGTAATTCAAACACAACCAAATCCAAGATAGAACAAAATTGAAATACATAGAGTTCTTTTATTTAATTTAACTAAGTCCAAGCCTATGTGTAGCACATCTTGATCAATCTCACACATTAGAACCTGAAACATGAATAAAATAAAGTCAACTAAAAAGTTGGTGAGTATAACACAGGTTTGTATATAGATAGCATATAGTTGTAAAACAAATCCTTACATAACATGATAAATAAGGCATTTATGGGGAGCAGCTATTGTGTAACCAAGTACAATCAAACCTTTGTAACTAGCATGCAAAATTGTGTTGTCGGTATCAATCACCCCAATTTGGGTGGGTTTGTCAGACTCAATAGATCTATCATTGAAAACCGTCGGCTTGAATAGTTAATGATTGCACATAATAGCATACAAAAGTTAGCACACATAGCACTCGGGCATAAAGCTCAAATTTGTACACATGAATGTAAATAGGATTTGTACTTGTGTTGTTTGTGTAAATGTAAACATGTAATTTGTATATAGTTCATGTTTCAGCCCAAAAGTGAAAAAGAGTAAAATGGCTATGAAATACTCACTTGATTCTAAGACGTAGCTAACACGAGATACTAGATAGTAACGGGGTCCTCGTAATGCACAACGTTATCCTAGAGTGTAATATTATTGAATCAATAGTGTGCACAATAGTCTATGTCTAAGTCTAAGGTTAAATTGGATGTGTGTATAAGGAATTTGAAGTTGTAGGTGTTAGTGGTTTATACTTGAATGGTGTTGTATAAAATTTGAGTTTGGAATAACTAAATAATGAAATAATAAAATTATTATTTGTTTACTTAGTTATAAACAAATAGTTTTTGTTTAAATGTAATTTAAATAAATAATTGTAATCTTATTTATTTATTTATAAAATATGTAACTTAGTCATCTAGTTATGAAAATGTATTAAATGTTTTATATTAAATATAAATTTAATAAATAATCTTTACGCTATTTTTATAAAGATGAGTAAATAAATGGTGTAACTAATATTTATGTGTAGAGTTTAATATTAAATATAAATTTAATTTTATAGGTTATAATAAATAACTTCTATTTATTTAAAAATAAGAATTTGGATCTTTTAAATAAGGTTAATCCAAATCTTTATAAAATTAATTATTTTTATTTAAAAATTAATTTGGAATACTTATTGTTTTTGAAAATATAAAATTAAGCATTCTGACAAGATTTTCTCACACACACGACCGTGCCTGAGACAAGGAACGATCGTGCTAGGACCACGGGCGCGACCCTGCTAGTCAGGGACGCGACCGTGTTGATCAAACAGAAGATACACAAGGCTGCTCACTAGGCACGACCGTGCCTGGGCAAGGCACGACCGTGTCTAGGGTTCTGATAGCACGACCAGGTCTAGCCAAGAGGCACGACCGGGTCAGAGGATGAGGCACGACCACGCTTGGAGAGGCGCGACCGTGTCTTCATGGAGCACTACCGCGCAAGAAGACTAGCGCGACCGTGTCTGTTCAAAACAGGAACGAATTAGTCGATTCTTATGATAATAGTGTTAGGAATCATAGGGCTTTCACCCACCAGGTTATTACTAGTCTTTTTGTGTAGTTTAATTGTATTTAAAACACGTACAAGGTACGGTTCGATTAAGCCATTTTAGAACGAACTCTAGATTCGGGTTCGTGTAAATTTCGCTATTGTAAGCCCAAATTAGTTTGGGGCTTTTGACCTATAGACTAAATCGAATGTGTGGAAGATTTCAATTACCTGAAAGGAGAATGAATCGATGGTGTACGGGTAGAATGAGTCCCGACGATGACGGTTTGATCTCCGGCGTCTTCTGCTACAATCCCGACTAAACCAGCATGTCCAGAAGTCTTAGAGCGGATCGAGTGGTGTAGTTTGTTTGTTTGCTTGAGAGAGTTTGGATTGAAATGGAGGAATTTGTGGTTGCAATGAAGATGATCGATTGTTATGAGGGGGATCGATAAGATTGGGTTAATACGTCGTAAAGATGATGATTAAAACCTTAATTTGGTTTGTTAAAGTGTGAAACGGTTACGAATTCGAATGGTTTTGCGATTAAAGGCTGTATTTACGTTTTAACTGATGTGAGGCGCGACCGTGCCTATAAGAGGCGCGACCGTGCCAGACGAGGCGCGACCGTGCCAAAACGTGGCGTGACCGTGCCAGACGAGGCGCGACCGTGCCAAAATCTGGCGCGACCGTGCCTACTAGGGTTTCTGGTTATTTACAAAATCAGCCCTTGTAACTTCAACTTTGATAGAATTAGCTCGGTTAGGATTTAACAGAACACCTAACGGGATTACTAACTGGATTAACTCTAAGAGGTGTTACCACTTGATTATGAGTTCTAAATCCTTGAATTGAATACGATCGGCTAACGATTAATGAGGTGTAGGTTTGAACAAGTATATGATTCAATGTCGTGTTGTTATTTTATTAGTTAAAATATGGTCGGAAAATCAGAGATGTTACATGATGTGGGTTCCCAGTCGGTCGAAAACCATGTTTACGAACAATGTAACATAACCCAACACCAAAGATGCACTATAACTTGGTCATTTTGACCTAAGAGTCGACCCACGTAACCCCACGGTCAAACCAAGGGTCAAAACCAAGATCAAATCAAGTAATGGACAAATTTGATAAGATAAGGCTTCAAATGATGTTATTAAACTACCTTTAAGGCATAATTTCACTCAAAAACGTCCAAAATCGGTCTAAATTCCATCATCAAACCCTAGTTTCTCAAAGTCACAAATCGGTCCATAACATATGATTTAACGGATGAAATGGTCCTAGATTCTCACCAAATGTTAGTTAGATTATGTTAAAATTAAGATCGGGACGAAAAATCGTTTAGGAACACACAACTTTTTGAGTGAAAAATGATCAGGGAGTATGCAACAGTGTCTTAAGTTTGAAATGAGATGAACTCAGTAAAAAACCTAAGTCATGTATATATACCCCGCGCATTTGGGTTTTGCGTACTTAACAAGTGCGCAAGACTTAACTCTTGCGTACTTGGCAAGTGCGCAAGATTTAAGTCAAGTACGCAAGGTTTATTTCCTGCGCACTTGTTAAGTATGCAGAAACCCTTGTGTTTCACAAATTTCAACTCAAATTATGAAGAAGTCAAAGTCGGATAACGAACCTGATAGTCACATTCAATCAAGAGCATTCAAAGTGAATTCAAAAAGGTTAAACACAAATATTTTTGGCTTTTCTGATTAGAATGAACTGTACGTAAACTTCATATCTTTTTGAGCTTTTCTGAATAAAGATATACACGTATATACACACACACACTATTTTTGTTCAAAGGCACGAGCAGAGAATCATATCAGACTAAACTATAGCAATAATGATACAAGATAAATATTAAAGAATAAGGGATCATGTCATGCATTACTATTTATTCATACGTAATAAGCACATAAACAAGTAATTCAAGTTGGCAATATTATAAGATTTGAAACCATAAGCATCTTAATATCATGTTATTGTGTGTTAAGGTAATAGTTATAAATCTACAACGTGTGCCCCACAGTTATTCTATGAATTTACTTTGCACTAATCTCACGGCATCTAAGATTTTTCCAATGATTTTCTAAATTTTCAGAATGAATCTACATCAATTAGCACAGGAAAAATCAAACAGAATACATAAGGATTATCAGGAATCATAAGATTCAGAATCGAGTGATTCATTTGTCTTGGTTTCATGTGATCTCTTCAGTGAATATCGGT
Organism: Smallanthus sonchifolius; assembly: GCA_023525975.1. Lineage (NCBI taxonomy): Eukaryota > Viridiplantae > Streptophyta > Magnoliopsida > Asterales > Asteraceae > Smallanthus > Smallanthus sonchifolius. The sequence goes on from CM042040.1 coordinate 31,944,792, forward strand.
ATAATGATTCAGGATAATGAATATGGTGTTTGAGGATTTAGGTAAGGGGATCCAACATTTATCTGGATTTGATTTCAATGAATCAGGAGTGATTTAAGGGTGAATATATGCTCAACGGTTGATGTCAAGACATATCTTGATTCAATCTCTCATTACATACTTTTGAGTATGGGCAGTGAGATGAACCACATTAATTGTACTAACGACCTAACCCGAAACTTGTCTCAGAAGAAAATAATTGCCAAAATCTAACATCCTATATCTGATAGTGATCTTTTGCATTCCTTTACACACATACACACTAGCAAACATGGGTACAAATCACAGTTGTAGTATTGATTAAATTTCCACACTACTAATTATTCAAAGATGCTTACCGCCTACTGACAATTCCAATTACTTGTAAATAAGCAGATTAAAAAACACAAAAATTTAAACAATGAAGTAAGCATATCATTTCCCATATGGGCAATCTAAGACGTTTAGATCATTTTTGATGTACTATCATTTCCTCTTTTCTTAAAATGACTTTGAAATTTTCTCGGTTTTCTATTTTGTTTGTATTTTTGTAAAATATTTGAAAAATTAAAAGAACTATACATAAAACATTTAAAAGAAATTGAAAATTGAACTTCCATGAATTGAGTTGATTTAAGAAAAACAGGTTTCCACTCCGGATTGAACATTCCTATCATGTTGACAAGATGTTCAAAACGTGTTCGATCAAACGCCTTAGTGAAAAGGTAAGCAAAGTTGTCATCCGTGTGAACCTTTACAAGTTCAATGAGATGCTTTTCAACACAATCACGGATGAAATGATAGCGAATTTCAATATGTTTAGTTTTGGAATGTTTCATCGGGTTGTTTGTGATGGACATGGTGGCATTGTTGTCAATGAACAATGGAGTTGCAGTGAAGTTTACGCCGTAGTCTCTCAATTGTTGTTGAATCCACAATACCTGAGAACAACCGCTCGCTGCAGCAATGTGCTCTGCTTCACATGTTGAGACAGAAACCGTTGACTGCTTCTTGCACTGCCATGAGACCAGCCTGTCTCCCAAGAATTGACATATACAACCCCATAATCTGAATCAGTATAGGCTTTGAGATCAAATGACTGATGCTTTGAGTACCAAAGACCCAATCGGGGTTTCCCTTTCAAGTATCTGAATATCCTCTTGACAGCTATCATATGAGACTCCTATGGTTGTGACTGAAACCTTGAGCACAAGCATACAGCAAACATTATGTCGGGCCTTGAAGCTGTGAGATACATGAGAGAACCGATCATCCCACAGTACAATTTACAATCGAAATCCGTTCCATCTTTGTCTAGATGCAAATCATGATTACAGGAATAGGTATGCCATAAGTACTACTATCATTCATCTTTTATTTTGACAAGATGTCCTGCACATACTTAGTTTGATGTAGATAGATGCCATCCTCTCTTTGACTGACTTGCAAACCTAGGAAGAATGACAATTCACCCATGTTGCTCATCTCAAACTTAGACTTCATCACCTGTTCGAATTCCCTACACATCTCTTCATTTGTAGACCCAAAGATAATATCGTCGACATACACTTGTACGAGTAGAATATCACTTCCTGTTTTCCGAATGAAGAGGGTCGAGTCAATCTGTCCACGATCGAAGCCATTGGACAGTAGATGTTTTGATAATGTCTCATACCATGCCCGAGGTGCTTGATGAAGACCATAAAGTGCTTTGTCGAGCTTATACACTTTATTGATATTATGCGGATCTTCAAAGCCGGGAGGTTGAGTGACATAAACCTCTTCATGAACTTTTCCGTACAGGAAAGCACTCTTCACATCAAGTTGATAGACCTTGAAGCCGAAATAGGAGGCATACGCCAGAACAGTCGAATGGCCCCAAGTCTAGCAAGTGGGGCATATACTTCAGTATAATCCAGGCCCTCTTGTTGATAAAATCCTTCAACAACCAACCTTGAGTTATTCATCACTACGACATGACGATTATCCGTTTTACACTTAAACACCCATATGGTTCCAATTGGTTGTACGCCTCTTGGCATGTCAACTAAATCCCACACATGTAACTTTTAGAATTGGGACAGTTCATCTTGCATCGCCTCAATTCAGCAATTGTCAGCGAGAGCCTCCTTCACATTCTTCGTCTCCAACTGGGACACGAATGCAGCATGCAAACATGTTTCCATGATACCAGTGTCAAGTATCTCAGCATACAAACTAGTGTTCTCAGCAATGGTTCTATGACGAGTCTGAACACCGGCATGAGGATCACCAATAATGTTGTCAATTGGATGATTCTTATGCACTCTCGTCTCTTGTATGAGCGGTTCCTGGAGACTTGTGTGTAGATTCGTACTCAACTCCCCCATATCCTGTTATCCAGAAGAAGATGATTCAATGTTGATTGGATCAGCTGGAGCTTCATTTCCTACACGAGTGTTAGGATTAGCTGGAGCGTCATCTCCATCAACATGGACAACTTCAACGTCTTCACTATCATGAGTTCCAGATGTAGATGCAGCATTGTAATCGGGAGTTACAATAGGTACAGTGGCACGGGTTGAGAAGTTGGAGTCATCGCCGCCATTAAATAAATCGTACACATTTGCGGCATCATCGACAGATAGATCAGGAAGGTTGAAAGACTTGAATAGCACATCATAATCAAAACCCCAAGCTGGACCAGTTGGTTCTGGTGTAATGCTGTGTTTGCTGCAATCCACTTCAAACCATTCCTCGACAGTACAAGTTCCTATATTGTACACTCTCTTGCATGGTGAGTTGGCAACATATCCTAAGAAGATGCCTTCCACTGCTTTTGCATGAAATTTAGATTTTCGATCCTTGTATTGTAGCAATAAGGAACAGGGACTACCAAAAGGATCTAGGTAGTCAAGATTGGGATGTCGATTGTTGATCAACTCATAGCAAGTCTTGTTGTGCCTCTTAACAACCAGAACTCTGTTCAAGACATGACAAGCTGTGTTTACTGCTTCTGCCCAGAAAGTTACATGAAGTTTTGCATCTGATAACATTATCCTTGCAGTCTCGATCAAGGTTCTGTTCTTCCTTTCTGCAACTCCGTTTTGCTGAGGTGTGTAAGGGGCACTAAATTCGTGACGAATGCCCTTCTTGAGACAGAAAAGCTCCATCAAATTATTTTTGAATTCAGTTCCGTTATCACTCCTTATTCTTCTAACCTTCAACTTGCAAAAGGATTCCAAGCTCAGAATCAGGTATTGAAGAATGTCAGCAGTCTTGTCCTTGGTACCTAAAAAATGCACCTAAGAAAAACGTGAGAAGTCATCAGTTACAACTAGACAGTATGACTTACCTCCAATACTCCTGATACTTATGGGGCCAAACAGATCCATATGTAATAGCTCCAAAGGGGTATCGATGGAGTTTTGGAGCTTAGACTTGTGAGACTTCCATTGCTGTTTGCCCTTTTTACAAGGCATATAGTCATCTGCAATGGCAAATCGCAGCTTAGGAACCCCGGTTACCAAACCATTTCGGACAAGATGATTCATTTTTCGATAAGAAATGTGTCTGAGTTTCCTATGCCACAAGATTGAGTCTAGCTCTGTCGCTTTGGTAAGCAAACAAGTAGCAACTGATGAGGTGGTTATTGCCATGCTCATATCAATCTGATAAGTGTCGTTTGTCCTTGGTGCTCGCATCAGAATCCAGTCTTCAGGAACTTCAAAACCAGGCTTGAGAATCATGCATTCTGACTTGTCAAACATAACCGAGTACTCCTTGTCGCACATCTGAGAGACACTCAACAGGTTATGCTTCAGCTGCTCGCAGTAGTTGACGTTGTCGAAGCTAACACAACCATTCGAAACCACGCCTTCACATGTGATACTACCTCATTTCTCTCCTGCAAAGGCCACATAGCCGCCTCTGAATGGTTTGACATCTTGAAGCAGGGCCACGTTACTTGTCATGTGCCGGGAGCATCCACTATCTACATACCAACGATTAGAGATAGTACCCTTCGGATGTCCATGCGCGAGTCACAAACGAGTTAGTTAGATTTGGAGACCCAAGCCATAGTGGTCTTGGGTCGTCCGTCTTTCTCAAAATAAACTACCTCTATTAACTCACAGTCATGACTGTCAAAAATGGGTGAATCTGTAGAAGACTTGGGACCAGGAGATTGAGAACCTTTTTTTTCTTGTTCCAGGACCTCTTCTTTTTCTTAACTGGAATAGTAGGCTTAGATTCAACAGCAGTAGGTGAACTAATGGAAGCTTCACCTGATTGAGCTCCAGCCATCTGTTCCAGCTTTCTCAATCTCTTGTTCCTTCTTCTTCTCTGTGGTTTGGAGAGTTTTACCACATGTTTCTCACCGGTTGGTGCACTACCAGAGGTAGATTCATAGGGTTTAGCAGGATGTTTTTCCCTTTTTGGAACATTAGGTTTAGCCTCAGAGGTGGTCTTTGGCTTCACCAACGGTTTCACTGGTGGTTTCACCTCATTCATCTTTGGACTCTTGGTCTGTTTCACTGGTGATGACTTGGGGACAACAGCTGGTTGTGAAACAACTGGCCTTTTCCCATGGTTCTTATTTGGGCAGTTCACAATGATGTGACCGACCATACCACAATGAAAAAAGGTTCGTTTATCTTTGTAAGTCCTCCTGTAAGGCTCATCTGATTTGACATTGGATGACTCAGCATGATGAACAGGAGAAGTTGTTTGATAAACAGTAGTTTGACCCGATGGTGATTGGTTTTTGGGAATATATTACTTATGCATATTTTCTTGATAGCCAAGCCCGTAATGAGCTTAAAAGGCTTCTTTCTTAACTTGATTAATGTTTTTATATCCCCCATAAAGCATCACTTTTAATTTTTCATTTGATTCAACGATATCAGGTTCAGTCAAAATACAATTATCACAATCAGTGACAATGTTTTTCTTAATTTTCTTTTCACCGAGCAATTCCTCGGAGACTACACCATCAGGGCAGGTGTTCTCAGACCCATCATCAGAAGAAGTAAAGAACTCTTCATCAGATGCAGAGTTAGCCTTACTTGAGGAATCATCCTTGTTAGAGGAATCATCCTGACTCGAGGACACATCAAGGCAAGATAAATCAATATCAATTAAGCCGTTGACAAATTTCCCGCTTACTGGTGGCAGAATGGCATTAGTACCCAGCCCTAAGCCATTCACTTGTCTCACTACAGACTCGTAGTGTTCCACCACAAAACGAGAGTTTTTCAACTTCTCAATATTGCCTTTTTAACTGCAAGATCTCATTTTGTAGCTTGTTGATCTCATTGTTTATTTTCTCCAACCCCTTGTATGCAACATCCAAATGAAATTCTTGATCGCTGATTTTAAGTGAATAATCACGTTTTTCTTTGTTCAATGTTTCAATTGAATCTTTGTATCGTTTTTCGTTTTCTTTGTAGCTTAAAGCTGCAATAGGAAGGGGTTCGAATTTGTCTTGAAGCTTAGAATTTTCATCCTTTAAGCTTAGACATTTGGAACAAGAAATGACAGCAAAAGAATTAGAATCTACTTCAGCTGAAGAACATGATGCCTCTTCAATAGCCATGAGGGCAACTTCAGTTGTAGACTCTTCTTGGTCAGCCACAGAAGCTTCCCGTTCCTCTTCTTCCATCATCTCCATGATCTCATCCATGAGACCAACTTGCGTTTGAGCAATAAGGGCATCCTCCATATGAACACCCCAATCAAAGTTGTCATCCTGTTGTGCTACCAAAGCGTTGGACGTTCCACCTTGACCTCGATTGCGGTTGTTGTGACCGTTTCCTTGGCTAGGTCTGGTGAACCCCGAGGCCGGTGCTTTGTCCTTTGACATTCTCTTGCAAAATGCCCAAAGTTATTGCATTTGTAGCATTTGGCCTTGGATTTATCAAATCCCACCTTGGCATTTGAATGTCCACCAATAAATTTCCTGCCAGATATATTCAGGAAACGCTTCGCCCTTCTCAAGATCATGGCCATATTCCATTGAATATCCATGTCCTCCATATCATCTGGATCCACCTGATTGAAGTCTTCTTCTATGGTTTCAGGATCCGTGAGCTTACCACCAATTAAGTTCTCTTATGCAAGCATGCATGATGAGAATAAAGCCACATGATCTTCAGCTATCTTGGCTATTGCTGATTAGTTAGTTGAAGATGTGGGAGAAGGATTTCTTGAGGAATTTTGGTGGTGAGATCCAGATCCAGATACTGCATAGCAAGCATAACCACCGCAAACATTTGAGTTATCCTCCTCATGAGAGTTCCCTGAGAAAAGGGCAATTCCAGAACCCGATGACTTGGCTGTCGAAGACGTCCCATAATATATAGAAGGGTCTTGTATTTGAGGTCTCCCTGACCTCTCCTTTCTTTTCAGGTTCATATCATGTGCTTGAACCTTTCCAATTGCTTCATCAATAGTCATCTCATAGAATTTTGATTTCTCTCTCATCAAAGTGGTGTACATCTCAAATTTTGGTGGTAGGGCATCCAGAAACTTCTCAACTAACTCCTCATTCGGATAGATAAGGTCATAAGCCTTCAGCTCAGTTTGCAGATGATAGAATCTTGAGATAAGCTCATCTATAGATTCATTCTCCATATATCTGAAGCACTCATACTGCTTCCTAAGAAGATCCCTCTTACTCTTCTGCAAAGCCTTCCAGAGATCCTTGGAGTTATCATATCCTCTAAAGCTGTGAAATAACTCCCTGGTCAAGGCCATTATAATAGATCTGTGTGCCTTCTTCTCTCTATCATAAACTTTATTTTCTTCTTCATCAAGTTTGGATATAGGCTTGGGAAATTCCTCATCAAGATATGTATATGTGGGATGCTTATAACCCTCAAGAATGGGTATCCACAATGAAGAATCGATATAAGAAATATAGTGTACAAAGCGTGCTTTTCAGTTTGAGTAATCATTTACATTAAGCAGCTTTGGTGGTTTCTGTGGGGTTCCAATCTCGTTATCATAATTTAGAAGGTTACCGAGGTTCTGAAGATTTGCTATGGTGAAACACTAAGTCAAATTTCAGAAAAATCAAAGCAATGTGCGCACTTAAGTTCTAGCCTTGCGCACTTAAGAACTTGTTCTTGGGCACTTAAGATTTGCTCTTGCGTACTTAACAAGTAAGTAGGAAGGAGTTAAGTATGCAAAAAAATGGTCTTGCGTACTTGGTAAGTACGCAGGAAGCCTGTACTTGTTTCCAAAAATGGTAAGTACGCAGGTCACTTTTTCACCAACCCTCACCAACTTTTTCCGGTCACTGGAATCTCACCGGAGACAGAAAAAGTTGAAGATATGACCAAACAAAATGAGCCAAAGGGTTAGAAACTCGTTTCTAACCAACCTTTGATGCTCAAAACACTCAAACACACAACAAAAGGTAGGTTTTTGAGTGATTTTTTCCTCTAAAATAGTGCTCAAGAGCTACCCCAATTTTATCACAAAAATCAACAAAAACACACACTTTTTCTTGCAAAATCTCTGTAGATTGTGTAGAAGATGCTCCTAACACACTCACAACACTCGAAATCAAGAGCAACACTCTAATACCGCTTGTAGGTCCCCGGGTGTCTCGGATCGTTAGTCGGACTGGGTGTGGAATATCCGTGACTAGGTAGAGAAACAAGCAACACTAAGTAAACCGACAACGAAATCACTTTCAAACTTTGTCTATTATAAAACTTGAAGGTCACAGAGAGAATACAACTGAGTGCAAATGACTGCGTACATAACTTCTGTTAACCTTGCCTATTTATACTAGACCTGGATTCGGCGCACTTAGCAAGTGCGTAGGGCAAATTGCTCATGCGTACTTAGCAAGTACGTAGAGAGTTCTTGCGTACTTGCTAAGTACGCAGGAGATAACTCCTGTGCACATGCTAAGTGTGCAAAACACTTAGAGAATTTAGACAACGAGTACATACAATAGTAAATACAACTCGATAACTAATACATACAGACACTAAGATACAAAGACTAATACATACAATACAAGTACAAAAGCTAAGACAATATCCAGAGTGTTTGTCACACAAAAGTGCTTCAACAAAATTGTATGGCAGCAGATCGTCAAAAAAACTATGCCGATAAGCGTCGTAAACCGTTAGAATTTCAAGTAAGGGATATGGTCTTGTTATAAGTCTCACCTTATAAGGGTGTCATTCATTTTGGGAAACGAGGCAAACTAAATCCTCATTATGTTGGACCATTCAAGATAGTAAAGAGAATTGGCCCATTAGCGTATCAACTGGACCTACCCGAAGGACTTAGTGGTGTACACAACGTCTTTCATGTCTCGAACTTGAAGAAATGTCTAGCAGACGAGTCACTCGCGGTTCCTCTTGAGGAACTACACATCGATGAACAGTTGTGTTTCATCGAAGAACCCGTGGAAATCATGGATAGATAAGTCAAAACGCTTAAACGTAGTAAAATCCCTATTGTCAGAGTTCGTTAGAAATCGAAACGCGGACCGGATTTCACGTGGGAGCGTGAGGATTAGATGATGCGCAAGTATCCTCATCTATTCAAGCACTCCACGTCAAACTCTTAAGGTACAATTTTAATTTTCGGGACGAAAATTCTTTTAACTAGGGAATGATGTGACACCTCAAAAAAAAATATTAATTATTTTAATTTTCGGGAGGAAAATTCTTTCAACTAGGGGATGATGTGACAATCCGAAATTTTTTTGATTTATTTCGTTAGTATTTTCAGTTAAATCTTAACCCCGTTAACTCAAATCTCAAACCCTAGGGACTATTTCTGCCTTTATTCAATCCTAAGTGCATGAAACTAGAGGGTTTGATCTTGTAATTAACTCAATTTCAATTTCTATTGACTTGCAAAGTCAAAATTAAGGGAAATGCATTTCTGTTGACTTTCCAAAGTCAAATTCTCCTTGTCTTGAATTCAAATTCGCAACATAACTAAAATTCGATCGAATTCGAAGTTGTAACTGATGATATTGATGATGTCGAATGTTATTGAGCGGTTTTTAACTGTGTATCATTTCTTGTCATTACGAATTTTAATACCAAATATGTAACCGTCGAACTCACCCCTATTCATCTCTAATTCGCGTCAACTCGATCTTTTACACTGAAATTGAACGTCTACACACACTAAACGAATCCTTGCGAACCTGTTGCACACCTTAATTCGGTCAGAGTCACAGCAGGAGACACCGGAAAGCAAGAATGCGTGGTCGGACCTGAGTTTGATCGACACCCTCAATTCGAATCCGTTTCTGGTAATTAAACCCTCCTTTAGCTTCGTTTTCATTCCTAGATTGAAGGCCCTATGATAATTAGGGCTTATAGCAGCGAATTGAGGATGAACCCGAATCTAGGGTTCATGCTTTTTCGATTTAGTCGATCTATGTTCTTGACTTGATCATAATCAAATTAAATCATATCACCAGTTTCGCAATCATGCATTCGTTGAAAGCCCTATATTAATTTTATCAATTAACATCAAATCATTCACGATCTTTAAATTCAAAATAAATTTGGGGCTTTTGATCTTAAACACGATCTCAATCAAATTAAACCTCAAGGTCAGTTTCGGAATCTTCTGTTTAGCGAAAGCCCCATGATTCCATTGTCTATTAACATCAGATTTTAACAATTTGATTTAGTGTTCTTAACCTTGGGTTTTCAGTTCTAATTTCTGTAATTAATCTATCTTAAACTTGATGATTTTCAAATTAAACTCCACCCCATAATTACCATGACCTGTTTTACAAAACCCCTTTGCTACCTTGGCCAATCGCGACTGGGTTGGATGGTTTGGGGCTGGATTCTATCGCGTATGGGGGGAGAGCCCACTGTGGCTTATTGTTAAAACCATTTAAATCATAATTGTGTTGCGATTGCCCTCGCGGGTGGACTGGTTAAGTGTGTGTGCTCGTGGGGAGGAGACCCGGGTTCGAGTATCCCCCACCACTGTTTTGGTTATTTTTAGTTTTAAACCTTTGTTTTAATATTTAATTAAATCTCTATATTATTATAATACTATATTAAAATATTTAAACCGGAAAAACCTCCCGTAGACTCGGGTTTAGCCTCGTATCTTGTATTATTATTTAAATTGCATTTAAAAATAATATAATATTTTCAACCCGCTATCTCAATTAAAAATGATATATTTATATATTATTATCGTTTCGGTCATAAACTCCGTGTGACGTTTTAAACAAATAAATAATATAATTATTTATATTATTCACACTCGTTTTATTCTTGAGTAAAATAATAGTTTTATTATTTGACGAACAATTGTTTATTGGAATACTTTGTTAAATCTAAAAAATAATATATATATATATATATATATTATATTATTTTTCTTAGGCCATTATTTAATGGCGAGAGCGCTCGGATATATTTATTTTATTAATTGTCACTCGTCGCAAATCGTAAATATCTTAATTAGTTAATTTAAAGATCCGTTAATCTCGTGGACACGTTCGTCTACTCATGGTCATTAGAGCGTTTCTTTTAGGGCGTTCCTCATTCCATGTCGTCGTCACATATCCCATTGTATCCCTAATAATTATGTTGTAATTCTAGGGCATTCGTGAGCCGTGTCGGGCTAACGCTTGAGATTTCAATCTCATACTCGTGGGATTACTTCCTGCGCAATCAGGTGAGTTTTCACGGCCCCTTTTACTATTTTAACTTGGGGGAGAAAACATATCGCAAACTATTTTTGGAACATTGTATTCATATGTTATCAATGTTAAAGCTAAGCGTAACACGCAATCACTGAAAGTCCTCAACACACATTGAACCGTTAATATGGATCTTAGCGAGGTAATGTTTAGTAGTACTACTGGGTTTGACAAATCCCACCCGCGTTAGTCGCGCTAACACGATTGGAGGTCAAACGGGTGAATGTTAGCCTACTCACATCGCTAGAGTTGACAGACCTGACAGGAGGCAAATAAACAAACAGTCAGCTTCGGTTGCGAGCGCTTTAGTAAAACATGAAACGTAGGTTAGCTACCTATAGATGCATATTGAATGTACAATAATCTGGTAAACGTTTATTTATATATTGAAACCTGTGAACTCACCAACCTCGTGTTGACATCTTTTCTTACATGTTTTCTCAGGTCGCTAAGATAAGGCACAGGTGCACTTCTAGGACATGCATGGAGTCCTACTTTGTTTTCTGATTTAATATTACATTTGGATTGTTTTCATTTATGTTTTGGACTGGACTTTTGGGCGCGTTTGTTTTGCGCATTTACTTTCTTTTATTACTTCCGCATATACTCTGAATGTTATGATATTTTCATTTGAGTCCCATATAGAGTCGTTCAATGTAACTAATGACTGAGATCCTGGTTTTTCACTTCCCAAACGGTACAACTCCGTTAGATGACATTGGGGGTGTGACATATCTCTTCTCTATTTTATTCCTATACTTTTTCCTCTAACAAAATGAACCCCAACGACCCAAATAACGTTTTGAATTGGTTGCGTTACGCTCAACAACAAAACGTGTGCAACCAATTCAAGGTGTCGAGATAAACCGTAAAGCGGTTTGTAGCGATACTGATCTTTTGTGGATCGCAACAACCCGTTACCAAGGCGATCATGGCGGAGCGGCTCCCATAACGATTTGGGAAATTTTGAGGCATTCGCCGAAATGGTAAGCGTTGTCGGAAACTAGTGATGGATCTTCAAGGAAACAATCATCGACCGGGATATTAGAAAGTCTGGCCACATCCGATGGAAGAACTTTATATGCTCTAAACCATGATGCATCGGAAGACGTGGAAGAAATACCACGCTAGATTGAAGCCGACTAAGTGGTTTGTAGCGATACTGATGTTTTGCGGATCGCAACAACCCGTTACCAAGAAGATCATGGCGGAGCGACTGCAATAGCGATTTGGGAACTTTTGAGGCATTAGCCGAAATGTTAAGCGTTGTCGGATCCTAGTGGTGGAGCGCAAGGAAACAATCATTGGCCGAGATATTAGAAAGTCCTGCCACATCCGACGAAAGAACTTTATATGATCTAAACCATGATGCATCGGAAGACGTGGAAGAAATACCACGACTGATTGGAAAGAAAAAAATGAAAACAACAAGCTTCTTGCTCGGATTCCGCTACCGCTCATAACGAGATCGGCATACAAATGGTCATGAAATTAGATAATTTAACTTATAACAAAATGAGAATATCGAAATGAAGAAAAAAAAGAGTGGGAAGACTGCAAACTTTTAGCCATCGACATTTCATATGTATAAGGACCGGAGCGTGCTTCTTTGATGAAAGAAAAAACAAAGATTGGAGGTAAAATATAATATTATGGATGATTAATTAAAAGTTTAGTTTGTATTTAATTTATGGATTTGTTTTTTTTTTTAATTTAATTATGTATTTTGGGTTTTTAATATAATATTAATATTTAATTAAATTTGTATAAATAAAAATTTTAATTTTCTCACAACACTCACTTTCACACGACTATACCTCTTCCCATGTAAAAGTAGTGTGAAAATTGTTGGTGGTGAGGTGCCGGGCACGTGACGTAAATTTGTTTTCACATAGGTTTCACTCACATGGAGTATACCTCGTACCCTTATAGGGCTAAACTCCAAATATATTTCCCGTGTAAAAGAAACTTCATACATTAGTGACCAAGTTTTTTAGGTGTTCCGTTAAAATCACTAAAAAAAATTATTCCACTAAAGTCATTCTAATCTTGTATATTTTTTTATAACTGTTAAAAAAATTTAAAATTAAGTAAGACAAATGTAATATATATGAATCTTAATTACTATTTAGTTATTATGTTTTTTTTTCAAATTAACTTTAAATGGGATGTAATTGTGGAGAAAAAATTATTAAATAATAATCAAGTTTCATAATTGTTTCATTTTAGTTAAATTATAACAAAGTTATTCACTAATTATAACATAATTGTTTGGTAGCCTCTTAATGGTTCAAATCCTCTTAATCGTTAAGAGGTAAGGGGCCATTTAACTTGTGAGAACTTACCATTAAGATGCTAGCTCTTAATCATTCAGACTTAAGGCTACCTCTTAACTATTAAGAGGCTTTGAACCATTAAGAGGTAGCCTCTTAATGACCATTAAGAGGCTACCAAACAAGTTATTTAAAAAAAATAAAATTTATTAATAATTCTACAAGATTGAAACACTTGTTTAAAATTAAGTGACATTAGAGGAATAAAAAAACTTTAAGTGAGTTTAGTAAGACATTCGATAAATCTTATAAGTATTATATAAAATTATCTTTAAAAGATTGATGTGGTTTTAGTATATTTCAATGACTTCCAAGACTTGGTAGGATTTTAGTATATTTTAACATAACTAAATATCATTAGGACCGAGTTTTATTTACCACTTTACCCCACCTTAGTTGTAAATTATAACTCATATAACTCATATAACTCATAGAAGTGTAAATCAATCGAACATTCACTTAATTGTTTGTAAACCGTTTAAAGGAAAATTTATTTATGTTCAATAAACGAACGAACACAAGTTTTTGTTAGTTTAATTAAACAAATAAATATAAATGCATGCCTCGTTCATTTATTTTCATCCATTTATGTCCATTCATTTACATTTTTCGCTTGCGTTCATTTATATCTTTCATTTATGTTTGTTTTTTATATTCATTTAAGTTTATTTATTAATAACACTAGCTTAGAGAATGTTTACTACACAGGGTGAAAAAATATCAATACTTAAAGTTTTTAAATCTTTATATATTAATCTCATAGCTGAAAAAATGTATTACATATGCTAACAATAGAAAAAAATATGTAAAAATTAATATATAATTCAGTTAAAAAAATAAATTAATACACTATTCAATGCAATTTGACTTTAATTTACTATTTGATTGAAAACATAATCTAAGTAATTACATTTTAAAGTTTCTTATAATATTAGATAATTTAAAATAAAAGTGTTTTATTAGTATAATTAATAATTTATTTAAAAATATATTGTTATTGAAAATATAGAAGTGTATTTATTATGAGAGAGGCGGAAAAATATTAATAAGAATGAATATGAAAACGAACCTTTATTTATTATATAGTATAGATATAGATATATACTAGGTTAAAAGCTCATGTGTTACATGGGTTGAATAAAATACAACTTGTTATAAAACAATATTTTCTATTAAGATTTTTATGTTTGATATTATTAGTTATCTGTAAAATAAGAAATAATTGAATTTTTCTTATGATGTAGTAATTTTTAATAAAATATTAGAATATATGTTAGATATTTAATTATTTAACATAATCATTAATTAATATGAGAGAAAGACGAAAAATAAAAATCTAGATTTATCAGAAGTCAACTTGTAGCAAATATATTTATTTATTTATTATAATATAGGTTACAAAACCCTGTATAATATACAGGGTGAATAAATGCAGTGTTATATATACTTAGTAATAAAGCTCTAATATTACATATTTTTGACATTAGATAATTTGTTAATACAAATTTTAGAAACGTTATATAGTTAATTTTTAAAAATGTTTTATAAAAAGAATGAAAGAAATGTTCAAACTATAAAATGTTTTATGAACAAAGCTATTTTTTAATTAAAAATGTTTTATAAAAATAGTTATAAAAATCATTACTATTTAATAGGAGAAAGAGGCGGGAAAAAAATAATAATTTTTTTATAGAAACTTGAATCATTAAATAGGAGAGATGCGGGAAACAAATGTTAAGAATGAACATGTGAATGACATGTAGCACTAAAAAAAATTTATTTATTAGTATGTATAGAGTATAGATATATATTAATTTAAATTAATTTGATTTTCTAATTTTAAAACCTTTTGTTTAGCCCATTTGTGATACCATAGATTGATGATGGTGATTTGTGTTGGAATTATATTTCTGGTCCTGATTAATTAACGCTACTGAGCGAGTTATGGCCGGTAAGAGTTACACCGAGTGCGACGAACATAAAGTCCACTTAACGTGTTTAACTGGTAATTACGAACAAATAGTGAGACGATATATATTTATATATATATTCGTTAGACGGAATTATTATTTATACTCATTTATAAATAATAATTATGTATTGTTTTAATCTTTTATTAAAACATTAAAATGGGTTCGGGCTTTTACATCTGTTATTGACCATTGGGTCCGGAAACAATTAGTAGGGTTTAATTATTATTTAAAGTGATATAATTTTCTAACCTATCCTTTTCTAGCCGCAAAGAAAGAATACGATATATCTTGGTCACCCTTTTGGTCAATATAATCCCTACAACTAATTATGTTCCAGCCGCAAGGAAAAGAAGTCATTGACTTCTTGGTTTTTCCTGTCATTCCGGCACCCTCAAGACGCCGCCGTTGACCCGCGCCGGCCCGTTCCATGCTTTTACTTTGCGTCTAGCTTTGGCTCGTTGTACCTCGCTGTCTCAACCGGTTAATCATTAACCACTAAGGTATAATTAATCTCATTGGTAGATTAAATATTTATTTCGTGTTCGTATGTTTTGTAACCCGTATCCTGTCGGGGCTTTATTTTTGTGTTGAATCGGTTTCGTTCAGCTGCGTATTAATAATTAATAAATAATTATTATTAATCTATAATTAATTATCAAACGTTTTTTTATAACTAATCTAACTGATCACCACTGGCAAAACCTAACAGTGGTATCAGAGCCTTGGTTACAACATACGAATCGGATCCGGTCTTTTAACCGTTTATAGATCACAAACTTTAACTTGTTTAAAGTTTCTGATCTAGATTTATTTTTAAGGCAATTTTTTTATTAATCAAAGTTTTATATATTTTATTTGACCAAAAGGATTGTTCGGTTGTTTGATTCTAATCAATATGTAAATTTGGCCTGACCCTGTCTTGTGTTCGTTTTGTGTTTTTTTTTTGTTTTATGGTTTTGGCCCATTTGATGGCTCAAAGTTGTAATAGGCTATCTTTTATATTTTGGCCCACTTTGATGGCTCAAAGTTGTAATAGGTTAAGGTTTTATTTTTCTATTATTCTGTATAAATACCTGAAGACAAAACTGAAGACAACGACATGATCTTGGATTTAGTGGGAGTCACACGGAACAGCTAGACGCATGCACGAAGTCCATCCTTGTGGTTTTTTGTGTGTTGTGACCCCGTGACCTAGTTTAGTCTTGCTATTAGGCTCTAGCAAGATCAAACATTTTTTCCTTGGCCATATGATTTACATATTTTTGTGTTTGCTATTGTGGTTGCTTTTATCTTATAAATGTTATAACGTACCGACCAAATACCAAATTTTTCACAATCAAATTAATAACAAGTTCTAAACTTTTTTTTACAACTTGTGGATTTTTATATTAAAACAAAAGGTTTGTTTTTAAAATAAATGATAACCAATAAAGTTTTGCAATTTAAACTAATTTTAAATTTTCAAAACGAATAACTTAATATTTCATTTAAACTATTAACTTTTAATTGGTTAATTACACCGCGACAAACTTGGTTTTAATAGGTTATTTAAAATTAAGTGTCCTAAAAGATGAAAGGGTTCATCACGTTGTCACGATCTAATATATAGTAAAACTGGCTTTTACAACACACGTATGATTTATCATTCGTTGTGTTTGACCCTATTCGGTAAAACACAAAATTTAAATCACATATTTAAAATATTTGGTCTATGTCATCCTACTATAAAGAAGACTTGGGGCAAAACATGAAACACCAGTTTTTAGAGCCACAGCACCGCACTTGGTGCGTAACCTATCCCTCCAAGGTGCAAAGGTTTCATTGACACATCCGACCCTTCCACATGTACCTGTACTAGGGCGACTATTACTTTTCTCTCTATTACATGCCCCAGTTGTATGGAGACCAAAAGTGGCATAGATTAGGCTAAATGTATCAATGCATAGACAAGAGTTGTCTTAGCGCCTTATACTCGAGAATTGTGCATTTTTCCACAATTGACAATTATTGTCAGCCTGCCTAAATCACTTACTAATATTGCGTGCCACAGCCGCCATTACTATTGATATAAGAATTTATTACATCCAAAATACTAATTAACATTTAATTTGCTAATTTAACAGATGTCTACGGAAAAAGAATCTCACTCCTCCTTCGCTCTCAAGTCTTTGCTTGAGAATGAAAAACCGAATGACACCAACCTCATCTTGAACTCTCTCCCTAGTTCTTATGACAACTTCGTAATGAACTTAAATATGAACATATGGGAGAAGACTCTGCCCGAACTGCACGATATGCAGGAAACGGTCGAGGTGAGCATATCAAGTGAGACTAATCAAGAGTTGATCGTCAAATCTGCTGGTGGTAACAAGCCCAAAACCAAGAAAATGGGTAATACCAGCAAAGGTAAGAATCAAGTTGCTGTTGCTGCCAAGAATGCCACCAACAATAACTAGCAAGTTGCAAAAACACCCCCTCCCAAAGAGTGCCACTGTTTTGAATGCAACAAGATGGGGCACTGGAAACGTAACTGCCCTGAATATCTAGCTAAGCTGAGATCGAAGAGAGCCAATGGTGAAGGCACATCTTCACGTATTTCTATCTATGTTATTAAAATTTTCACTGTCTCTAGTGACACATGGGTATTTGATACCGGATGTGCTTATCACATCGTTAATGTATTGCACGATCCTGAAAAGTCGAAGAAGCTGAAACAAGGCGACATGGAACTCATAGTTGGTTATGGGAAGAGAGTATCGGTTATTGCAACTGGAAAATTTCACCTTTCATGTCCTTCTGGCCTTATAGTTATCTTAAATAACTGTTTGTTTGCACCTAGTTTAACCAGAAACATTATTTCAGTTTCCTTATTGTTTAAACAAGGTTGTAAGTACGTTTTCAATGGAATTTTTATTTCTACTTACTTAAATGATATTTTCTATTTTGAGGCTAAACATCGAAATGGTATTGATGAGATTGATGTTCAAACTAATAATAACATATACAATCTTTCTAAACGTATCAAATCTAGCATTAATGATACATTTCTATGGTACTACAGACTTGGTCACATAAGCAAGGCTCGCATGGAAAGGCTTCAATCCTAAGGGATCCTTGAATCCACCGGACATGACTCCTATGAAGACTGCAAGTCTTGCTTAGCTGGCAAACTCACTAAAGAATCCTTCATCGGTATTGGTGAACGAGCCAAGGATCTGCTTGTTGGAAATATATATATGTCCGGTCCCGATTATTTAACGCTACTAACTGAGTTGCGACCCGTAAGAGTTACACATTGGGCAACGAACATTAAATCCAGTTAACCCGATTAACTGGTAATTACGAACTTTTAGCGAGACGATATATTTTATATATATTCATTAGACGGGAATTATTATTTATACTAGTTTATAAATAATATTTATATATATTGTTTTAATCTTTCATTAAAACAATTAAGTGGGTCCAGGCTTTTTATCTCGTATAGAACTTTGGGTCTGAAAACAATTAATAGGGTTTATTATTATTATATATAATAATCCTATTTCTGGTTTCATACGACATTTTTGCCAGCCGCAAAAGTAAAAAACAATTTTGTTTTTCTCCTTTGGCTTTAATGCTAAACAAGAAGCAAGAACACAGGAATCGATTTTCTTCTTTGGCATTGGTATTTCTTTTGCAAGTTCCGGCCAACCCAGCGCTTCCCGTCTCTCGCGTTTGGTTCGTGATCTAGCATCGGTTCGTTGTACCTCGGTGTCTCAACCGGTTAATCATTAACCACTAAGATATAATTAATCTCATTGGTAGATTAAATATTTATTCCGTGTTTGTATGTTTTGTAACCCAGATCCTGTCGGGTTTTATTTTTGTGTTGAATCGGGTTTCGTTCCGCTGCGTTTTAATAATTACTAAATATTTATTATTAATCTATAATTATTTATCAACCGTTTTTTATAACTAATCTAACTGAACACCACTGGACGAAAACCCAACAGTGGTATCAGAGCCTTGGTTACGACATACGAATCGGATCCGGTCTTTTAACCGGTTATAGATCACAAACTTTAACTTGTTTAAAGTTTCTGATCTAGATCTTTTTTTAGGGCAAATTTTATTTATTTATTTTGGTTAAAGTTTTTATTTATTTTATTTGACCAAAAGGATTGCCCAGTTATTTGATTGTATTAAATACGTAAATCTGGACCGACCTTGTCTTGTGTTTGTTTTCTGTTTTTGGTTTTATGGTTTGGCCCATTTGATGGCTCAAAATTGTAATAGATTAGCTTTTATGTTTTGGCCCACTTTGATGGCTCAAAGTTGTACTAGTATAGGTTTTATTTTTTTTATTCTGTATAAATATTGTAAAGATAAAGACCCGAAAACAAAACAGAAGACGGAGACAGGATCTTGGATTTAGTGGGAGTCACACGGAACAGATAGACGCATTCACGAAGTCCATCCTTGTGGTTGTTTGTGTGTTGTGACCCTGTGACCAAGTTTGATCTTCAAACACTTTTTCTTTGGCCATATGATTTACATATTTTTGTGTTTGCTATTGTGGTTGCTTTTTATCTTATAAATGTTATAACGTACCAACCAAATACCAAAATTTTCAAAAATCAAATAAATAACAAGTTCTAAACTTTTTTTTACAACTTGTGGATACTTTATATTTAAACAAACAGTTTGTTTTTAAAATAAATGATAACCAATAAAGTTTTGCAATTTAAACTAATTTTAAATTATCAAAACGAATAACTTAATAGTTCATTTAAACTATTAACTTTTAATTGGTTAATTACATCGCGACAAACTAAGTTTTAATAGGTTATTTAAAATTAAGTGTCCTGAGAGATGAAAGTGTTCATCACGTTGTCACGATCTAATATATAGTAAAACTGGATTTTACAACACATGTATGATTTATCATTCGTTATGTTTGACCCTATTCAGTAAAACACTAAATATAAATCCCGTATTTAAAATCTTTAGTTTATGCCATCCTACTATAAGGAATACTAGGGGCATAACGTGAAACACCAGTGTTTAGAGCCACAGCACCGCACTTGGTGCGTAACCTATCCCTCCAAGGTGCAAGGGTTTCATTAATAAATCCGGCCCTTCCATATATACCTGTACTAGGGAGACTATTACTTTTCTCTCTAATACATGGTATGGAGACCAAAAGTGGGCATAGATGAGGTTAAATGTATCAATGCAAAGAAAAGAGTTATCTTAGCTGTCTCATACTCGAGAATTGTGCATTTTTCCACAATTGACAATTATTTTCAGTCTGCCAAAATCACTTACTAGTGTTGCGTGCCACAGCCGCCATTACTAATTGATATAACCAGATTCTCTATTCTTATTCTATTCTTGCCATGGGTCATTAATATAAGAATTTATTACATCCAAAATACTAATTAACATTTAATTTGCTTATTTAACAGATGTCTACTGAAAAAGAATCTCACTCCTCCATCTCTCTCAAGTCTTTGCTTGAGAATGAAAAACCGAATGACACCAACCTCATCTTGAACTATCTCCCTAGTTCTTATGACAACTTCGTAATGAACTTAAATATGAACACATGGGAGAAGACTATGCCCGAACTGCACGGAGTGCAGGAAACGGCCGAGATAATCATATCAAGTGAGACTAATCAAGAGTTGATGGTTAAATTTGCTGGTGTTAACAAGCTTAAAACTAAGAAAAGAGGTTATAACAGCAAAGGTAAAAAGCAAGTTGTTGCTGCCAAGCATGCCACCAACAATAACAAGCAAGTTGCAAAAACACCCCCTCCCTAGGAGCGTCAGTTTTTTGAATGCAACAAGATGGGGCACTGGAAACGTAACTGCCCTGAATATCTAGCTAAGCTGAGATCGAAGAGAGCCAATGGTGAAGGCACCTCTTCAAGTATTTCTATTTATGTTATTGAACTTTTCACTGTCTCTAGCGACACATGGGTATTTGATACCGGATGTGCTTATCACATCGTTAATGTATTGCACGAGCCTGAAAAGTGAAAGAAGCTGAAACAAGGTGACATGGAACTCATCGTTGGTGATGGGAAGAGAGTACCAGTTCTTGCAACTGGAACATTTCACCTTTCATGTCCTTCTAGCCTTGTAGTTATCTTAAATAATTGTTTGCGTGCACCTAGTTTAACCAGAAACATTATTTCAGTTTCCTTATTGTTTGAACAAGGTTTTAAGTACGTTTTCAATGGAATTTTTATTTCTGCTTACTTAAATGATATTTTCTATTTTGAGGCTAAACCTCGAAATGGTATTTATGAGGTTGATGTTCAAACTAATAATAACATATACAATCTTTCTAAACGTATCAAATCTAGCATTAATGATACATTTCTATAGCACTGTAGATTTTGTCACATAAGCAAGGCCCGTATGAAAAGGCTCCAATCCTAAGGGATCCTTGAATCCACCGGACAAGACTCCTTTGAAGACTGCAAGTCTTGCCTAGTTGGCAAATTCACTAAAGGATCCTTCATCGTTATTGGTGAACGAGCCAAGGATCTGCTAGGACTCATACACACTGATGTATGTGGCCCTTTCATAACCATGTCTAGAAATCATGAAAGATACATCGTTTCATTCATCGACGATTACAGTCGATATGTTTATGTCTATCTTATGAAACACAAGCATGAAACTTTTGAAAAGTTCAAAGAGTTTCAAAACGAAGTGGAAAACCAACTCGGTAAAACGATAAAGACACTTCGATCAAATCGAGGTGGTGAATATCTCAGCACAGAGTTCATCAATCATCTCAAGGAGCGTGGAATAGTTTCACAACCCACTCCACTTGGCACACCCCAACTTAATGGCATGAGCGAGAGGAGAAATCGAACCCTACTTAATATGGTTCGATCGATGATGTGTAGAACAAACTTGCCTCACTCCTTCTGGAGTTATGCTCTTATAATCGCCGCCCGCATTGTCAATCTGGAACCGACTAAGAAGGTAAACAAGACTCCATATGATATATGGCATGGGTCTAAACTTAATCTGTCTTACCATAAAGTATGGGAGTGTGATGTATATGTCACCAGCGATTCTGATGACAAGCTCGATCCTAGAGGCGAAAAGGTTGTTTTCGTTGGATACTATAATAGAAGCGGATATTATTTCTACCATCCTGATGCAAATGTTATTTCCATCAAAAGAAAGGGACACTTCCTCGAGAAAGAAAATCTCGAACGAGGAACTGGAGATAATATAGTGGATCTCGAAGAAATTCGAGAACCACAAACAACCGTTGATGAAGTCGGCGCGTCTGAACAACAAGAACTTTTTGCTGATGAATCAGACATAAACATAAGTATTCGTAGAAGTGTAAGGAATCGCAAAGAACCTGACAGATACCTATGGCATCTTGAGGGTACCGAAGTCCTATTAGTAGCCGAGTCTAATGATGAACCTACTAACTACAAATCTGCTATTTCAGATCCAAAATCTGCAAAATGACTGGAAGCCATGAACGCCGAGATGCAATCTATGCGTGACAATCAAGTCTGGGACTTGGTTGAGCTCCCCCCCGAATCTCGGGCAGTAGGGAGCAAATGGATTTTCAAGACAAAAACCAACATGCATGGAAATATGCACACCTATAAAGCACGGCTAGTTGCGAAAGGTGTTACTCAGACTCAATGCATTGACTATGATGAAAGCTTCTTGCCCGTTTCTATGATCAATCGATCAGGATATTGCTTACCATAGCCGCGTACTATGACTACGAGATATGGCAAATGGATGTCAAAACCACTTTCCTTAATGGGCATCTCTCTGAAGATGTCTATATGGTATAGCCTGATGGTTTTCTTTATCCAAAATATCCTAATAGGGTGTGTAAACTGAATAAGTCCTTTTATAGACTCAAACAAGCATCTCGAAGTTGGAATCTTCGTTTTGACCAAAAGATCAAAGATTTTGGTTTTGTCAAAAATGAAGATGAGCCTTGTGTTTACAGAAAGGCTAGTGGGAGCACTATATCATTCCTCATCTTGTATGTGGATGATATACTTATCATTGGAAACATCATCCCTATGCTTAACGAAGTTAAACACTGGTTGGGAACTTGTTTTGCAATGAAATATCTTGGAGAAACAGCTTACATTCTATGAATCAAGATCTACATGGATAGATCTAAGCGGTTTCTAGGGCTAAGTCAAGGCATATACATAGACAAGGTCATGGCACACTTTCATATGGAAAACTACAAGAAAGGAGGTGTTCCTATGACTAAAGGCGCCGTGCTGAACAAAGAAGCAACTCTATATGCTTCAGCGATTGGTTTCTATCATGTATGCTATGTTATGTACCAGGCCTGGCGTCTCGTATGCTTTAAGCATGACCAGTCGTTTTCAGCAAAGTCCTAGCATTGCCCATTGGACAGCAGTCAAGAACATCCTGAAGTACTTGAGAAGGACTAAAGACATGTTCTTAATATTTGGAGGAGTGGAAGAGGAGCTCACTGTAAGATGTTACACTGACGCCAGCTTCTAAACTGACCGAGATGACTCTCGCTCACAATCAGGATTCGTATTCACTCTAAACGGAGGAGCTATCTCCTGGAAGAACTCCAAGCAGAGTGTGGTGGCCGATTCAACCACCGAATCTGAGTATATAACTGCATCAGATGTTGCGAAGTACATTCTCATAAAGTTCCACTACATACGGGAAATTGTGGAACGTGGTGACATCGTGATAAGCAAATTAGACACAGATCAAAACCTAGCGGACCCATTCACTAAGTCGATCAGCACATAAATGCTATCGGTCTTAGTTTTGCTAGCGATATGTTTTGATTTAGTATTTGGATGTACAAACATTAAACAGTTGTACTTTTTGAATTTAATTTGATTTACTTGTTAAATACAACTTTGAATCTTATAATTGTGTTTAATTTTAATACGTTTAATCCATGAATCTTGTATTCTTAATATCCGTAGTCGATCAGAATCATGGGAACGACTCTGAATTAAGACTATTCTGAACTTGGACTCAAGTAGTTGACTTCCAATTTCACAGACCTCATCTTGTATGACGTTGGATGTAACCCGCTTCAAATCATCTTCATGGATTTTAATCAAAAGATGTTTTTGATATTGGTATACTCATTTAGTATCCTCTAACTTGTGATACATACTAGAACTTTCGTTTACCAAGGACTGTTATTTAATCACTGTCACCCGCTGTCGCGTAACTGCCAGTCATAAAGGCATTGGTTAGGAACAGATCTGAAGTTCAGTGGGAGCTATATATAGTCGATAAAGGATTCTATACTCTTACATGACATGTAACAGTTAGACATCGTGGCATCCTCGTGATTCAAACTGGTGAAGTGTAAGGCCTTACCCAAACTGACTTGTGTTAGATTGGACCACTGTGAATCTGGAACAAGAACAATAATGATTGAACGACATATGAGAATGAATCTAATCCATATCTCATTGATTCAATTGATGTCTTTTACATAAAGGATAAATGACGATTATTACCATAAGTTTATTATCTTGCAATAGCAAGATGTTTTGGTTAATGACTTTAAAGTGTCATACCTTGTTTGGGGCAACCATGTGTAGCTAGAACACCGCTGGTTGTCTGCGTTAAGGAATTTAATTGAAGACCGTCCAAGTGGGAGACTGTTGGAAATATATATATGTCCGGTCCCGATTATTTAACGCTACTAACTGAGTTGTGACCCGTAAGAGTTACATCTTGGGCAACGAACATTGAATCCAGTTAACCCGCTTAACTGGTAATTACGAACTTTTAGCGAGACGATATATTTTATATATATTCGTTAGACGGGAATTATTATTTATACTAGTTTATAAATAATATTTATATATATTGTTTTAATCTTTCATTAAAACAATTAAGTGAGTCCGGGCTTTTTATCTCGTATTGGGCTTTAAGTCTGGAAACAATGAATAGGGTTTATTATTATTATTATATATAATAGTCCTATTTGTGGTTTCATACGACATTTTTGTCAGTCGCATAAGTAAAGAACAATTTTGTTTTTCTCCTTTGGCTTTTTTCGGTCAATGCTAAACAAGAAGCAAGAAAACAGGGATCGATTTTCTTCTTTGGCATTGCTATTGTTTTTGCAAGTTCCGGCCAACCTAGCGCTTCCCGTCTCTCGTGTTTTGTTCATGATCTAGCATCGGTTCGTTGTACCTCGGTGTCTCAACCGGTTAATCATTAATCACTAAGATATAATTAATCTCATTGGTAGATTAAATATTTATTCCGTGTTTGTATGTTTTGTAACCCAGATCCTGTCGGGTTTTTATTTTTGTGTTGAATCGGTTTCGTTCCGCTGCGTTTTAATAATTACTAAATAATTATTATTAAGCTATAATTATTTATCAACCGTTTTTTATAACTAATCTAACTGAACACCATTGGACGAAAACCCAACACTGCTAGGACTCATACACACTGATGTATGTGGCCCTTTCAGAACCATGTCTAGAAATCATGAAAGATACTTCGTTTCATTCATCGACGATTACTGTCGATATGCTTATGTCTATCTTATGAAACACAAGCATGAAACTTTTGAAAAGTTTAAAGTGTTTCAAAACGAAGTGGAAAACCAACTCGGTAAAACGATAAAGACACTTCGATCAGATCGAGGTGGTGAATATCTCTACACAGAGTTCATCAATCATCTCAAGGAGTGTGGAATAGTTTCACAATCCACTCCACCTGGCACACCCCAACTTAATGGCGTGAGCGAGAGGAGAAATCGAACACTACTTAATATGGTTTGGTCGATGATCTGTAGAACAAACCTGCCTCACTCCTTCTGGAGTTATGCTCTTATGGCCGCCACCCGCATTGTCAATCTGGCACCCACTAAGAAGGTAAACAAGACTCCATATGAGACTAAGAAGGTAAACAAGACTCCATATGATCAGCACAGAAATGTTATCGGTCTTAGTTTTGCTAGCGATATGTTTTGATTTAGTATTTGGATGTACAAACATTAAACATTTATACTTTTTGAATTCAGCTTGATTTACTAGTAAAATGCAAATTTGAATCTTATAACTGTGTTTGATTTTAATACGTTTAATCCATGAATCTTGTATTCTTAACTATCTTTATTCGATCAGAATCGTGGGAATGAGTCTGGATTAAGACTATTCCTATCTTGGACTCAAGTAGTTGACTTCCAATTTGACAAACCTCATCTTGGATGACGTTGGATGTAACTCGCTTCAAATCATCTTCATGGATTTTAATCATAAGATGTTTTTGATATTGGTCTCATTTAGTATCCTATGACTTGAGATGTATACTAGAACTTTCGTTTACCAAGGACTGTTCTTTAATCACTGTTAACCGATGTTGCGTAACTGCCAGTCATAAAGGCATTGGTTAAGAACAGATATGAAGTTCAGTGGGAGTTGTATGTAGTCGATAAAGATTTTGTAATCTTACATGATATGTAACAGTTAGACATCGTGGCGCCCTCGTGATTCAAACTGGTGAAATGTAGGCCCTTACCCAAACCGACTGTGTGTTTGATTGGACCACTATGAATCTTGAACGAGAACAATAATGATTGAATGCTATATGTAAATAAATCTAATCCATGTCTCATTGATTCAATTGATGTCTTTTACAGAAAGAATGAATGACGATTATTACCATAAGTCTATTGTCTTGCAATAGCAAGATATTTTGGTTAATGACTTTAAAGTGTCGTACCTCGTTAGGGACAACCATGTGTAGCTAGAACAACGCTGGATGTCTACGTTAAGAAACTTAATCGAAGGACGTCCAAGTGGCAGACTGTTGGAATTATATGTCCGGTCCTGATTAATTAACGCAACTGACCGAGTTATGGCCCGTAAGAGTTACACCGAGGGCGACAAACATAAAATCCACTTAACGTGTTTAACTGGTAATTACGAACAAATAGTGAGACGATATATGTTTATATATATTCGTTAGACTGAAATTATTATTTATGCTCGTTTATAAATAATAATAATTATATATTGTTTTAATATTTTATTAAAACATTAAAACGGGTTTGGAGTTTTGCATCTTTTATTGAACTTTGGCTCTGAAAACAATTAGTAGGGTTTAGTTATTATTTAAAGTGATATAATTTTCTACCCTATCCTATTCTAGCCGCAAAGAAAGAATACGATATATATCTTGGTCACCCTTTTGGTCAATATCATCCCTACTACTAATTATGTTCCAGCCGCAAGGAAAAGAAGTCATTGACTTCTTGGTTTTTCCTGTCAAAATTCAGCCAGCGACAAAAGAAGCTAAGGCTCCGGCCTTTGATCTTTCCGGCACACTCAAGAAGCCGCCGTTGACCGGCGCCGCCCCGTTCCACGCTTTTAGTTTGTGTCTAGCTTTGGCTCGGTGTCTCAACCGGTTAATCATTAACCACTAAGGTATAATTAATCTCATTGGTAGATTAATATTTATTCCGTGTTCGTATGTTTTGTAACCCAGATCCTGTCGGGTTTTTATTTTTGTGTTGAATCGGTTTCGTTCCGCTGTGTATTAATAATTACTAAATAATTATTATTAATCTATAATTAATTATCAACCGTTTTTATAACTAATCTAACTGATCACCACTGACAAAACTCAACAATTTGAAGATGGTGTTTTAAGTTATCTATAGATATTTAGATTTTAATTCAGATATCTTTATTTATTTTTGAGTGTTGGATATAGCATTCATTAACTTCGATATTAATGTTTAGTTGTTTATTTTAATTTGGATGTTCTTCTTTACTTTTATCGGTGTTCGGTTAGGTTATTGAACCGTTCTTTTAGAATACTAACGAACAAATAAGAACACATTCATTTTCTACATGAATAAGAATATTTGTTCATTAAAGTGTTTTTGTTTGAGCATTTGTTAGGTTAAAATTAAATAAACGAACACAAACAAGCCTCATTTATATTATTTCGGTTTGTTTACATGCATAGCAACCCCTATTGAGCAAGTCTTCTACTACGATGTTAGATTTTGAAAATTTGTAAACAATTTTGAAAAAGCGAATGAAATGACTATGAAAAAGGTCTATAAAATAAGTGTCATGTACATAGATATAGATTCTTCTTTTTAGCTACGCAAAGTGCATATGTATAGTAAGACTATGTGTAATATAAGGGTGAGGAAGGGGGCGTGAGCCACGTGGAAGGGTTGAGGGGCGTCGAAGACCACGCCGCCCGGGCGTGAGAGGGGGCGTGGAGGGCAATTGTGAGGTAGCGTGAGTGTGATCACGGGCGCGAAGGGGGAGGAGGGTGCAGCTGGTGAGGTGGCCCAATGAGAAGGAGGTGGGAGCGTGGGAGCGTGGGAGGTATTACGCACATCCTAAGGCTCTTGTGCATTGAAGCAATTCGATTTTCAAGAGCATACTTCTCCTTTTTGAATGTGTACTTCCTTGATCACATATTTATCCAAGCGTCATCTCAATTGCATAATTTCTTGTTTTGTTCTTCATTCTGGTGAAGGGTATCTTGTTTTTTAGTTAATTTTTTTGTTTAATGAATGATTAACATTCACAATTAATGTAGAGAAATTATTTGATAAATGACCTATGAGATGGAAGTTATCTTATCCAATGATTTTCTTAATCAACACAAGATCTTTGGATCTTGTTATTATTGCGGAAAGATAAGTAGAAGATTACACTAATTTACACCAGACATTATCCTGGAACAAAATAGTTGATGCCGATACATTCGTTAATGAACATTGAATTGAAACAAATCGGCCAAGTGAAACTCTCACCCTTCTTGTTTGACCTCTAAGAAAAGTATTAGCCACAAAAATATGTTAGAGATTGATTTTGAGAGAGAGATTGTTGTAAGACATTAGTGGCTGATCACACGTTAATGAATTACTGTTTGTGGGGCGTGATAAATAAGGAAAGCAGGTGAGACATGCATATTCTTGCAAGTATAAGGGTGAAAGATTTTTAACGTCTACTAGTGATAATAACAAAAAAATAAAAAGTAAAAAATAAAAAAATAAAATTAAAAAACCGTAACATTTACATAACAAGGAATAAGCCGATAAATTTAAAAAAAAAATATTAAATATCCGTAAAACGTGTATAGCAAATAGACAATATATGTCACTAGTATTTGAACCTCGCGCTTCACAGTGAGAGCGCGTTCATTTTCCCCAGCATTACGTTGCAGTAGTTTGGTCGTTATTGGTTCAGTTCGTTAAGGATCAAAAGTGTTAACAACGCTACCGGTTACGATACAAAAAAATAGCGGAAACTATGATGTTCGCTCATAAGCGGTTGGGTCTGTAACGGTTACGCAACGGTAACCTCGTCTTTATAGTAAACGATCCAAAAAAAAGTTATTTGATTTTGGATAGTAGTCCGTGGAAACGTTGAAACAATATTAAAAAGAACGTTAATAAAAAGAAACATAAACTAAACTATTAAAAAAATTAAAATATACCTAAAAATAAATGCACAAAAAAAAAAGGATAAAAGGATTAAATATGTGGAGATTTGGGGGGAAAACAGGGTTCGAACCCGGTGTTTGAGATGAAAAACACAAGGGAGCTTCAACCGCTAGATCAAGGAAAATTTTTATTAATAAATTTCAATGTAATTACACATAAACATAAAAAGCAGTGTTGAATAAAAAAAACAGTAGAAGAAATAGGATTCAAACCCATTTGTTTCATATGAAACACAATGGAGCTTGAATACTGGACGAAGAAACATTTCTATTATATAAGTTCAATGTAATTAAATATAAATACAAAAGAGATTCTTGTATAGAAAAATGAAGCACCCCAAACAATACATGGCAATTAAAATTAG
This sequence comes from Smallanthus sonchifolius, assembly GCA_023525975.1. NCBI lineage: Eukaryota > Viridiplantae > Streptophyta > Magnoliopsida > Asterales > Asteraceae > Smallanthus > Smallanthus sonchifolius. The sequence continues at coordinate 31,974,675 of CM042040.1, forward strand.
ATAGGCAAAAAAAATTCAAATTAGATAGGCCAAAAAAATATATATAAATGAAGTAATGGGATTTAAATCAAGGTGTTTCTGTATAACTGAAATAACTTAATCAATAGACCAGGAACATTTTGATTAAAGAATTCATTGAAATTAAATATAAACCACAAAAGCATTGTTAAATCTAATAAACATAAATAAGCGCCGCCAAATAAATCAATTGGAAACGGTTATTGTACATCGCATTTCAAATTACATAGGGTATATAATTAACTTGACATCTAATTTATCTATTTTCACGTGTATAGTTTTTTTTTAACATGTCTTCTTGTGGATATCTATTTTATTTTTATAAAAAAAAATTGACACATAACATTAGATTACAAAAATACCCTGAAATAATTATTTTGTTTAGGAAAAAACATAATCAATCGCATTCCCATCCCTAAACACTTTACCAATTTTAATGTTCTCTTTCTGACAACCCAGCGTGGTATGCACGTGGGTGTGGGGTCCCCTATTACACGTGTCGGTTTCCAAATGAGTGGACGTAAAAATCACATCAAATGTCCCGTCAACAGCAGACCAGGTCCCAGCTCCCCACAAAACGGGACAAGCTTGAAGACGAGTAGGACCAGTAACAAGACGCCACGTGGATATTAATATCTAATCAACGGTCCTAGTGGTGGGCCACACGATAGGTACAGGTGTGGTGTGTCGTACGTTGTATCATATGGTAGGCTTGTCATTTGGAACACGTAAAGGGCAATTTGATTGTGTGGACTGCGACAATCTTGACAGACACGTGTACGGTTAATACTTTATGCAGAAGTGGCAGCACTTGCACTCGTGCCATCAAGCCAATCTACAATTACCGGACTATGAGTTCGTGTGGGCTCTAAACAATGTTTTTAAAACCAACATAATTATATTAAAAATTGAGAAAATTATCAAAATAAATATTTGATTAGTTAAACTTATCAAAATAAAAAAAACTTTTTCAACCTATTTTGATATGGTAATTTAGGCAAAAACCCGGCTGAAGTAGGCTAGTTTAACCGGCTTCAAATTCCGTGTCAAACCAACTTTTTTCATATGCTCAGCCACTAGAAACTGACACGTGGAGGTGTTGATTTTCAAGACGGCTAAAACCCACTTCCAAGCAGTCTCAGCTGGCTTGTTTTTTTACCCTGTTATATGACTTTTCTTAGCCCACTTGATTTTAGCCTGCTATATGACTTTTCTTAACAGACTATTTGTCTTTGTTTAGCCCACTTGAATACATAAAAAATATTATGACTTTGCTATATGACTTTCCTTAGCACACTTGATTTTAGCTTTGCTATATGACTTTGCTAGTGGCAGTGTACTGGTAGCTGTGGGGAGAAAGAAGGGCAAATGCACGCCCGTGCATAGGGATGCACGACCGTGCATTGCCTCCCTACTGCCCAGTTTTGTATTTTAGATGTTGGTTGACTCCTTGTTGACCAATTTTGACTTCTTAGGAGTCAAAGCTCGGGAATGATCCTTCCAAAAGCTTGAATTCTTGGTGTTTTTTATAGATTTTGTCTTGAATTATATTTTCAACGCCAAATAAGCTGGAATTACAAAATATAAACGTTTTAAGTATAAATTGCAAGGTTATTATTTAATTAGTACCATAAGATGAGGATTATTATGCATGCAAAACATGTATAAATGATGGCACATCCGTAAGCCTTATGATTTCTTAGGAAAGGAATATAAACTACTCTTTACTTCAAATTTGTTTAAAAACCAAGCTGTTAAATGGTGGAAAACCCTTGTTGCTGGCAAAGGACGAGAAAAAGCTTATGAAATGAGTTGGAACTCATTTCAAGAGCAGGGTCGGGAAGAAATTAAGCCATATTAATGAGATAGAATAGATTGAGAACAAGTTCTTGAATCTATGAATGGTGGGCACTAACCACCAAGAATATGCAAGCAAACTTTTAGGGCCCGTTTGGTTCATGAATTTAAAGGAATTGGAATTGGAATTAGAAAACTTTCCGTCAAAAATCGTGTTTGGTTGCTTTTTGATGGAATTGGAATTGGAAAATATTTCACCACATTCCATTAAATAATGGAATTTAACAATCCTTCGGTACCCCAATGGAGTGTTTAAAATCCAAAGGAATTCATCTAAATTGACTATCATACCCCAAATGAAACCCATAGCATATCGTCATCTTCTACAATTCAAAAGCAAGTTCTATGAACCTTCAGAGCATACCTCAACAAATACAGATGGAAATCCTCTAAGCAAAACCAAGAATCCAGGTCGTTGAAAACATCGAAGAAATCTAGGAGTAGAAATCGACCTAAGAATCCACGTCGACGAAGGACTTCACCTCACATCTAGTGACGCCTGCTACCACTGCATAAATCCACAGAAGCTGCCACAAAATCGATTTGCTACCACGACGATTATCAAGATCGAACAGCGGTGGTTATGAAGATCGAAGAACAACCAGATCGGTGATTATGAAGATCAATTTGGAACACGTCCATCTTTTTCTTCGTTTCGATCTATTGAAACCCAGAAAATTGATTTGGAATTTCATCTATCTTCTTCGTTTGTTTCGATCAATTGGAACCCAAGAATCAATTTTAATTAAAAAAAGAACAATTTGAATTAAAATGCCGAAAATGATGAAGTTGCAGTGTTGACCCATAATTGTCAAATTCCAAAATGGCATTTGCAGTTTTAAAGATTAAGTTGATGTTGTTATGCAATTTCGAAGATGAATCAGATGAAGATTATTAACGCGGATGTTTCAAGGAGCTGTGATGAGTTGGAAAATAATTTTTTTTAAAAGGATAATTTTGACTATTAACATTTTTTAAATTCCAATTCCTTTATTAAATTTAACAATCAAACATGTTAAAATTTTTATTGGAATTAATTCCAATTCATTTGAATTCCAATTCCTTTAAAACATCCCAATTCCTTCGTAAAAATTCCGCGAACCAAACGGCCCCTTAGAGTATACAAGGCTAGTACACATCTAGCCACACCAGAATCCAACCTAATCAAACGTTACATCTAGGGGTTGGAAATCGAAATCTGAGACATGGTTAAAGTCTCAAAATCCAAACCATGGAGGACGCCATGGAGTTGGGTGCCCGGTTAATAGACGGAATGATTAGGAACCAAGATGATAATAAGAGGAGAAAGACCTCAAATAAGAACCATAATCGATACAAGAAGCTAAGGCAAGGCTTCAATCCAAGAAACAATCAATCCTCTCCTTCTGAATGTTTGATCTTCAAACGGAGGCACTATCGAAAATGCCGATATACTACTTTTTCCAGTTACTACAAACATTCGGGTCACAACGTCGAGAATTGTTTTAAAAGAAACAATTTGTATGTTATGGTTGATAAACGATTAAAGTTCCGTGCATTAATGTGGGTAATGGAGCATCTTTGTTCAAGTTAATATATGGAATGCATAGAATTGGTGTAGTTATGCAGGTACAAGTGTTTGAAGTTAAAGTGTGATTTTGGAAGAAATTGTGCGAGACATTCAAGAGTTGGAAGGGAAAATGAAGAAAACGGGACAAAATCCGTTGTCGGGGAGTGTGCGCGCTTGGTGTTTTACTTTAGTTGACTTTTGTGATTAGTTGTTTACTTGTTTTGTTTGGTTATTCTTCGTCCATTTTTTTGTTACACGTGGTGTTTGTTTGTGTGTGCAGGTGACAGATTAGTGCATGCGTACCCGTTCATTCGGGAGGACCTCACCACTCGTTTTTGAACTAGAAATTGAGAGGATAGCAAGGCAAAACCGAACCCAACAATAAAATTTACAACCCATTTCATCGGAACCATCATCTATGGATAGCCGAAGCAATCATTCTGGAATTAGCATCAGAAACCGTGGCCCAACTCCAAACAGAGGCCCCATCCATAACCGCCCACCAACTCCACCTCACCGATCCCCAACCCCATCCATACCTATTAATAACAATCAACCCCGTGGGACGGGTCCATTTCAACAAAATTAAACCTGTTAAAATCCGTTCCAATCCGGCTTACCAAGGAAGGAGGGGACCATAACAACATCAAACCCCTCCAGGAAACATCTTTAGAGCTCAACCAAGAAACGACGATGATGACGGTTGGGAGGATGACGATGGTGAATATTTCAGGTATGATGATAGTGAAGACGTCAGGAATGGTAATGGGTTTGGAGACTATGAGTATAAAGATGGCGAGCATAGTCAATTTGGAGAATATAATGAGGGGTAAGTTTTTGCGGACGACGAAGAGGTGAATTATGTTCACCAAAGGGCCAGACAACCAATGGGTCGAACGGGTAGACCCGAGAGACCGGTTTATCCTCTTAGACAAGAAGGGATGAGATTTAACGGGGGCTACAATAATGAAAACCGAAGACAACCGGTAACCCCTATGGGTGGAGTTAATGGTCGCTTTCGACCGGCTATTTCGGAGAATGCCTCTCCAATCGTTCCACCAATTCCCGGAATGAGGCGATTCAAGTCAATGCCAAATTATATTAATGTGCTTCCACATTTTCATGGCATGGTTACCGAAGAGCCATACACACATCTAGCCGAGTTTGCCGCCATTTGTGGTACTATTGGGGATGAAAATTTTGACCAAAATGAGGTCAAACTCTGACTTTTTCAGTTTTCCCTCAAAGATCGAGCAAAGCAATGGTTCATCACATTGCCCACTAATAGAATCCACACATGGGATGAAATGAAACAAGTCTTATTGGATGAGTATTATTCGGTTGCAAAGACGGAAGACTCCTGAATTGAGATTCGGACCCTTAAACAACAAACGGGTGAGCCTTTACATGAAGCTTTTACACGTTTCAAAGAATTATTGAGGAAGTGCCCACATCATCAAATCGAGTTGTGGGAACTAGTGAAGTGTTTTGTGGATGGTTAGACTCAAGAGAAGAGGAAGTACTTGAAGTCCACAAGTTATGGGACATTGTTGTCTAATCCCGAAGAAGATGATTGGGATTTCTTAGAAAGAATGAGCCAAAATTCCAAATCCGAAGCATCGGCTAGTAGAAGAACTAAACACCCGATTTCTAAATCCGTCCAGGATTATGAAACAAAAGAAAGGTTGGCGCCCATGGAGAAAGAGTTGGCGTTGTTGATGAAAGGCGAGAAGGTGGCGGGAGTTAAAGCTCAATTTGACGTCTGTGAAGATTGTGGAGATTTAGGCCACAAAACCATAGAGTGCCCATTTCAAGAAGGGAGAGAAGAAGAAGTGAATCAAATGTATGGTGATAGGAAGCAATATGACGTGAACTCGAACAACTATCACCCGGGGTTGAGAAACCATCCTAACTTCAAGTATGGGAATGCGGAAAATCAAATGAACCCTAACTTTCAAGGTGTGAATCAAAACACCTCATCTACCTCATATCAACCGCGTCAATAAGGGAACTATAATTCAGGTGGTTATCAGAAGAGCTCGTATAACAATAACCGGAACACAAATTACCCCCCAAGGAATTTCAATCAAGATCATCAACAACAAAGTGGATCATCAGGGGGTGATGATGCGGTTAATTCAAAGTTGGATGCACTATCGGAGATGATGAAAGAATCAAAGAAGGATAATGAAGTGAGAGACAAATCTCATTTGGCAATGGAAAGACAAGTGGGGCAAATGGCCGAAGAAATAGCTTTGCTAAAGCAAGGTGGGGGGAAGCTACCGAGTAATACTACGTTAACCCGCAACATCAAGGGTCGAGTTCAACCAATGCAAATGTAAGTAAAGTTATGGTTCTTCGTAATGGAAAGATTGTCGATAATAAAGTTGAGTCTCCACCACAATTGGTTGAAGGGGTGGTGGAGGATGTTATTGAGGGTGAGGAAAGTGAAGGCAAAGTGGAATTTGCTAATGCTAAAAAACCAATTACTCAAAATTTTGAAAAAATTAAACCGGTTTTTAGAGATAAGTCACCTATTGCTAAAGGTAAGGATATGACAGGTGGTTTCGTTCCCTATCCTGAGGCATTAGTTGAAACATCTAAAGCAAAAATGGTAAATAAAAGAGGACCACAACAGAAGAAATGTGGGAGATGTTTAGACAAGTCAAAATTAACATACCCTTTTTGGATGCCATTAAACAAATTCCAGCTTATGCAAAGTACTTGAAAGAATTGTGTACACAAAAGCGGAATCATAAATTCCCAAAGAAACTCGATGTAACCGCTAATGTGAATGCTATTTTATCGGGTGCTCTTCCACCTAAACTACAAGATCCGGGGGCGCCTATTATATCTATTCAAGTAGGTGATTTCAAAATAAAATTCCTAGATCTTGGAGCTAGTGTTAGTATTCTTCCGGGTAGCCTTTATGACCAATGTGATTTTGGCCCTCTTAGGAAGGCCGACACTACTGTGGTTTTGGCCGACCTAACTCCTAAGCTCCCCCGAGGAATAGTGACCGATGTTATTGTGAAGGTGGAAGATTTTTATTTTCCAGTGGACTTTCTAGTGTTGGATTATGTCTCATCTGATATAACAAAACAACCTACGGTTATCCTTGGTCGACCATTTTTGGCAACCACAAATGCCCAAATTAATTGCCGAAGTGGAACGGTTGACATGACATTTGGGAACCGAAAGTTGAGATTAAATGTTTTTTCACATACATCTAACTCTCTGGTCAATGATGAATGTTTTATGACGGACATTGTTGACGGGTGCATTCCTCTTTGCGATTCTATTGTAAACGAGGATAGCACCACAGAGACATGCTTTTCATGTGACAGGTTACAGATTAAGACAAGCAAGGAACTTGAAGAAGAGGAAAAACGGGTTAAAGCAATGGCAATTAAGGATGGGAGACCACCATGGACTCACCAAGTGGAAAGTTTGCCTAAACATATTGACACAAAGTTGAAGCCTTCCTTAGAGCAACCCCCAAAGGTCAAGTTGAAGGAGTTACCAAAGAACCTCAAGTATGCATTTGTAGGAGAAAACAACACTCTCCCGGTGATCATTGCATCAAATTTGACAAAGGAACAAGAGGAGGCTTTGATGAAGGTGTTTGCCGCCCATAAGGTGGCACTTGGATTGAGTATTGCGGATTTGAAAGGTATTAGTCCCTCGATTGTCATGCATAACATTGTCACGGATCAAGCCGTTGCACATGATGCACAAAGGCGGTTAAATCCAAATATGCGGGAAGTTGTGAAGAAGGAAGTTTTCAAGTGGTTGGACACCGGCATCGTTTACCCAATTTCTGATAGTACATGGGTGAGTCCAACACAAACCGTGCCCAAAAAGGCGGGCATTCAAGTTGTCAAGAACGAATCAGATGAGGAAGTAGCCACTCGGCCGGTAACAAGGTGGTGGATTTGTATTGATTATAGGAAATTGAATTCAGCTACTTCCAAAGATCATTTCCCATTACCGTTCATTGATCAAATTATGGAAAAACTCGCACGTCAGAAATATTATTGTTTTCTTGATGGTTATTCGGGTTACATCCAAATTGCTATACCTCCCGAGGATCAACATAAGACAATATTTACTTGTCCATACGACACTTTTGCATTTAGGCGAATGCTGTTTGGACTATGTAATGCCCCCTCCACCTTCCAAAGGTGTATGATGAGTATCTTTTCAGATATGGTGGGGGAGTCTTTAGAGATTTTTATGGATGATTTTTCCATTTTTGTTACATCTTTTGATTCATGTTTGAACCAATTAGAAAAAGTTTTATAAAGATGTGTTGAAACAAATTTGGTTTTGAGTTGAGAAAAGAGTCATTTTATGGTCCAAGAAGGGATAGTTTTGGGTAATGTGATTTCGAGTCGTGGGATTGAGGTAGATCATGCGAAAGTTCAAGTTATATCTACTTTGCCTCATCCCACGAATGTTAAAGGCATTAGATAATTTTTGGGACATGCGGGGTTTTATAGGAGGTTTATTAAGGGTTTTAGCTCAATCACAAAACCATTATGTAACTTACTCTTAAAAGATGCACTCTTTGTTTTTGATGATGAATGTATCCATGCTTTTAACATTTTGAAACAGAAATCGGTGGAGGCCCCAATCTTACACTCACCAAATTGGGCACTCCCATTTGAAATCATGTGTGATGCTAGTGACTATGCGGTTGGGCCGTGTTGGGACAACGGGTTGAGAAGAAACCCGTTGCCATATATTATGCGAGTAAAACACTTTCGGGTGTTCAATTAAATAATACCACAATCGAAAAAGAATTACTTGCGGTAGTATATGCATTAGAGAAGTTTAGGTCCTATATATGGGGAAGCAAAATCATTATCTATTCTGATCACAGTGCTGTCAGGTACCTCATGGAGAAAAGGATGCTAAACCAAGGCTCATAAAATGGATTTTGTTGTTACAAGAATTTGATGTGGAGATCCATGATAAAAAGGGGAGTGAAAATGTGTGTAGGTCTTGAGCAGAATTGTAGACACAGATCTGCGGAGAAATTCTTCAAACAGTCCGGATCGAGAGGCGGAATCTCTGGATCCGGTATCACTCTCGAATCAGAAATGGTAGAGACGGGTGCGGGAATCACATACACGAACAGAAACATATGGAAATGAAAAGAACAGATAATTGAAAGCATAAAACGTATGATTCTTTGATTGAAATGAAAATAAACGCTCGATCATACACTAACAATTAGTCTCACCCCAGGGTGAGCTCCCCCTGGGCTGGTGATTCCCTCTACAGACACACACTCACTCCTAGGGCATAATCTGCTATATGTAGGAGGCCAAACACATGCGCCTTGTTTTCCAAGCCACCGCCCAATGAGCCTGAAAAACAGGTATCGAAACTACCTAGTTTCGATTGAACAAATGTTCAACCGAAACTAGTAGTTTCGATTGAACAAAAGTTCAACTGAAACTAGTAGTTTCGATACTGTAATTTCGATTGACAGTATCAGTCTCAAAATTATACCCAACAATCTCCCCGTAGACTGATACTATCAATTCTTGTCCGACTCTGTCTTTCGTCTTCATAGATTGACTGATGATCCAATGCCTTTCGTTGTGATTCTCCCCCTCAAGTGTAGACCCTCCTATCTTGTAGGCAAATGATAAAGGTTGAATCCCAAGTATTTAGCAGTAAATAACCATCTTTCTATAAGGATTCTTGACATTCTCGAACACTTGATCAACTTTAGCCTTCTCTCCCCCTAAAAAAAGGTCAATTTCAAGCAAAGGCTCACTTTGTCTTACATCTTCATAACTCTGCTGATAATTTGAAGTCTTTCGTGGTAATTCTCCCCCCTGAAGTGTAGACCCTCATATTTCTAGGCAAAAGATAAGGGATCGAATCACCATGTAATCAAAAACTAATGATCCAGTTTGTCACAAGTATGCTTGACTTTGTTACCCGCTGCCCAAACTTGAACTTTGATCAAAGGAATTACGGCTGAATCAGGCAGAACATCGTGTGTATTGCCGAAGAAACGAAATTTTTGAAAACCCAAAAAAGGTTGTCTCCAAGTTTTCTTCCAAAACTCCCCTCCTTCTATGCAATATCCTGTTAAAAAATTTATCCAAGAAAATTTCCAAAAACTTTTTTTTTTTTTTGGAAAGTACTTGGACAGTTCTGCCTGTAGTTTCGATAGGCTCTACTTCAGTCGAAACAAGGCTATTTTCGATAGAGGCAGTATCGAAACAAGAAGTTTCGATAGAGAGATTCTTCAATCGAAACTAGTAGTTTCGATAGGAGATTCTTCAACCGAAACTAGTAGTTTCAATACCCTCTAGTTTCGACAGCCTAGTTTCGATGTCTTCTACTTCTGATTTAGGGCAACACCAGTAGTTTCGATAGAAAATGTCCAGCCGCCACATAGTTTCGATTGACCATCTTCAACCTTCAGCTACTTCGATACCTCCAATCCAGGTCTGAAAAATGCTTCAAAAGCTTTACATCTTCAAATTTTGAAAGTGGAAATGTAGAATAGCAGTCACTAACCTGCTACACATCGATTTCTTCATGTTTAACGCCTCAATGGCGGGTTTTTCTCTGTTTTTCAAGCAGATTCGAGAGCAATAAGAGCCACCATGGCTCTGATACCACTTGTAGGTCCTGAGCAGAACTGTAGACACAGATCTGCGGAGAAATTCTTCAAACAGTCCGGATCGAGAGGCGGAATCTCTGGATCCGGTATCACTCTCAAATTAGAAATGGTAGAGACGGGTGCGGGAATCACATACACGAACAGAAACATATGAAAATGAAAAGAACAGATAATTGAAAGCATAAAACGTTTGATTCTTTGATTGAAATGAAAATAAACGCTCGATCATACACTAACAATTAGTTTCACCCCAGGGTGAGCTCCCCCTGGGGTGGTGATTCCCTCTACAGACACACACTCACTTCTAGGGCATAATCTGCTATATATAGGAGGCCAAGCACTTGCGCCTTGTTTTCCAAGCCACCGCCCAATGGGCCTGAAAAACAGGTATCGAAACTACCTAGTTTCGATACTGTAATTTCGATTGCCAGCATCAGTCTCAAAATTATACCCAACAATGTGGTAGCCGACCACTTATCAAGAATTATGGTTGATGATGAAGAGTCCACGCCAGTGATAAACGAATCATTCCCTGATGAATATATTATGTATGGTTCATATGTACCATGGTTTGCTAACACTGTAAATTTTTTGGAAACAAGTGCAATTCCAAGCCATTGGGTGAAGAAGAAGAAGACCCACTTTTTGTCCCAAGCAAAGCAATACTTTGGGACGAATCGGATTTGTTTAAAGTGGGAACAAATCAAATGATTAGAATATGTGTGCCGAATGAGGAAATTCCTAGTGTGCTAGCACATGTACACTCTTATGCATGTGGAGGCCATTTCAGTGGCCAAAAGACAGGACACAAAATTCTTTCATGTGGTCTTTTCTGGCCAACTTTGTTTAAGGATGCGTTTGAGAAACATTGCCTCAAATGTCAACAGTCAGGGAGCGTCTCCAAAAGAGACGAAATGCCCATGAAACCAATTCTTGTCTTGACATCTTTGATGTTTGGGGAATTGATTTCATGGGAACTTTCCCAAACTCTTTTGGAAATTTGTATATCTTGGTGGCGGTCGACTATGTATCTAAATGGGTCGAGGCGATAGCCACTAAGACGAACGACCATACTGTTGTGTGTAACTTTGTCCAAACAAACATTTTCTCGAGATTTGGTATCCCCCGTGTCATTATAAGTGATGGGGGATCTCATTTCAAAAATTTTAAATTTGGCAAATTACTAAAAAGGTATGGTGTGGATTATAGAATAGCAACTCCCTACCATCCCCAAACAAGCGGACAAGTGGAAGTGTCTAATAGGCAAATAAAAGATATTTTACAAAAACCGTCTGGGCGGACCGAAAGGATTGGTCAACCAAATTGACCGATGCTTTATGGGCTTACCGAACGGCTTACAAAACCCCTAATGGCATGACCTCGTACCGGTTGGTTTATGGAAAAGATTGTCACTTACCGGTAGAGCTAGCTCACCGGGCGTTTTGGGATATCAAAGAGGTTAATGTGGATTATGATGTTGAAGGAAAGGAAAGGAAGCTAAATTTAAATGAGTTGGAAGAATTGAGAAATGAGGCATATGATTGTGCATCCGCTTACAATGACAAGATGAAGGCGGTTCATGATGCCAAGCTTTGAAAGAAAGAGTTTGAAGTGGGCCAAAGTGTGTGGCTTTACAATTCAAGGTTGAAGTTCTTTCCAGGGAAATTGAAAATCAAATGGACGGTACCATTTTTGATCACACGAGTTGGAAACTATGGAGATATAGAGATTGAGGATTTTGAGGATCACTTGAGGCAAGTTGTGAATGGTCACCGATTGAAGCCATATCTCAAACTCAACGAGATCAATGGACCAACAAACCAAGTTGAAGCATTCTTATTGAGCTTTGTGAAGGACGAATATGTGTAACACCATGAAGGAGTGTCGGGCTGAGGACATTAAACTTAGCGCTAACCGGGAGGCAACCCGGCTTGTGTGATGTTTTTGTTTAAGTTATGTTTAGTTATTTTTGTAACACCCAAAATAAAAAGAAAAGAAAATTTTAGTACCGCGAGAGAGATTTTGACAAAGCCCCGCGATACGCGAAGAAGCTGCTTATACGCCAGATTTATACCTTCTCGCGGTACGCGAGAAGATTCCCAACCAAGCCTCGCGGTACGCGAGGGAATAGTACACGCGTCAGGGCCAGAAAACACGTGTCATTCACCCTTGCCACCAGCCGCCACGTGTCATGCTGACTCAGCACCGTTCGTGACACCTCATCCTCTCGCGGTCCGCGAGAGATTTCCTTGGCCAGTCTCGCGGTACGCGAGAGACCGGAATTCCAGCCTATAAAAGGCCGTCAACGGGATTGAAATCTCTACACAATTTCCAAACATTCCTTATACACAAACCCGATCTCTCAAAACTCTACGACGTTCCAAGCCGCCGTCCAACCTTCCAACGAAACCCTGCTCAAGCCGTAGTTCCGTCCAAATCCCGTGAAGTAGGTATCATTAAAACTATTCATATATATATAGTCGCAATTATATATATATTCTCTCATATATATTCTCGTTAATCGTGTCTTCCCTAGGAAGAAACGTGTCGAGGTTCTGCTCAAATTCCGAAGCCTACAACCCTACCAGCCATCAAAATCAAGGTGAACACGTTTAACGCTTTTCAAACGATAAAACCATTTTATTTACGAAAACGGCATGAAACAAATTAAATGCTTTAATCATAAGGGTAATCTACGTGATAGCATTCAGGCCATAAGCATACGTAGATTTGATCAAATGGTATACATGTGACGGGTGAAAGTCCGGTCCGTGGCTGGGTACAGATCATGTAATGGGAAATCATAAGACTAAGGATGGGTTTCCCTAGCAGATTATACGAGGGACGAGTTCCTGAGTATCATGTAAGACTAAGAACAAGGTTCTTAGCATCATCACCCTGGGAATAGGCTATCAGTCTGAGACATAGAGCTCAGCCAGTTGACCCCATGGCAGTTAACCCAGTGTATGTAGGTGGTATATACTTCAGGTGAAATAGACTGCTGAATGTGTAGATTTACCATACAAAAACGTGCTTAAAGGCTTTAATTTGGTTTATGTTAGAAATCATTTTCGTGTCAGTTAAATGTGATTCACCGGCTTTATGCTGATGTTCATTTTCAAAACGTTTTTCACAGGTAGTGAAAGAAATCATTAAATTCAGGGTGGTGCAGTAAAGACAAGATCTTTAGGCATATTTAAATCCCTGTGGCAGACTAATACAAGACCAAATGTTGGAACGGACATAGATCCTAGACATTTTAAATGGCTTGTATTATGTAAATTAATTCAGCAGATGTACATTATATAATAGACTTTTGAATGTCTATTATCATGAAATGAAAAGGGACGTGGATCCCAAGTTTTGACAAAAAGTACAGAATTAACCCTTGAGGTTATTTACATGACATTTCATTACAAAAAGGCATCAAGTAAAAACAAAGACTTCCGCTGTCCAAATTTATGGGACCTCATTCAGATACCAGCATTATCTCGCGACGCCCGGGCAGGGGTAGCCCGGGGTTGTGACAGGTTGGTATCAGAGCCACATTCAAGGGTTTTAGCAAAACTAGATACTTATATGATTGTATCTAGGCTTTAACCAATAGTTGTGCCTACTGAACAAACGATAGGAAGATGCCTTTAACATAACCAATAAATTACAGGATGTCAGATCCATACTATTACCCTCATAACTACCCAAACTTCTTTCCTGGAGAATTATCTAATCCAAGAAACGATCAAATAGTACCAAGCTATGATGATTATGTCCACTACCTGCCGACCCCGGAGAATTGGAACAGAATGGTCGCAGAACAAGTGGAGCAGACTCAAGCAAGGCTTGAACCTCTGAGAGAAGAATCAGAGTATTCAGTGGAAATGGAAGATTCAAGAGAATCTTTACGTCCTGTTATGACATCTATGCCACTACCTCAATCGTTAGACATAGTATACCCTACCGGAACAATTCAAGAACATCCACCCAGTCCAAGTGAAGAAACTTCACATTCGATTTCTGAATCCGACAAGGCTGCCGTTTGTGAAGGCAGTGGTGGAAAGTATTTCTTTGATCCTATTCCAGAACATCCCGTTTTCAAGGAACCTTTCTTCTATGTAGATCCCTCCGATGGACGTCAGTATGCAACCGACGGAAAAGTCGTGTGGTCTGTTAACTCAGCATATCACGATCTTAGGATGGGACACAGGGAACCACCTCCTTGTTATGGATACCATGATGAACTGCCAAAATCAATTGATGAACACCTCGATCGTGCTCTTAGAGAGGCTGACGATCTACGTGCTGAACTGTTCTTCACCAGACAAGTTGTAGTCCAGAATGAACAAACTATAATTGATTATGAGCTAGCTCAGGAAGACAGGAAGTACGCAGAACAATGGGTGGCAGATCAGTTGATCCAGAAGGGTGCTATGACCGAGACCCTGGGGAGATTCTATCAAGATTTGGGAGATGTGCTTCTCGATTAAAGTTAATGATAGTATTTGTATAATTAGCTAACTTTAAGTGATATAGATGCATATCTATATTTCTGTATTTGTAACAAATAGATGAAGTTTAAGCGATAATAAACTTCAAATTTTGACCCAAATTCTTGTCTTGTATTCTTAGATGTCTCAACAAAATAACAATAGCGGTCCATCTACCTACATTATCAAGGAAAAAGGAAAAGAAGTTAATAATAATCCTGAAATAGCTACTCAACAACCAGAATTGCAACAACTGGTCAAACAAAGCATTAAAGAAATGCTTCCTGCCATAATAAAGGAAGTACAAGAAAACATCAAAACTCCAAGCCACGTAACTCTTCCTTCAAAAAGAATGGAAAACCCTTCGAAAACCCACACAGAGCAAGTAGCAAGCTCTCGTAAACCTCAAACCTCGAAAAGATCCAGAACATCAAGCAATAAGTATTCTGAATCTGAAGAATCGTTAAATTTAAGCAGTGAAGACTCTGAAGAAGAAGAAAATGAAACAAAAAGGTATAAACACAAGGGTTGTTCTTACAAAACCTTTCAGGACTGTAAACCTTATGAATTTAAGGGCACCGAAGGCGGTATTGCTACTCTTCACTGGCTAGAGAAGATGGAGTCAGTAATAGCAATTAGCAAGTGTGCTAAGAAAGATCAAGTGCTGTATGCTTCAAACTCCTTCAAAAATGAAGCATTGGAATGGTGGAATTCAATCATTTCTGCCAAAGGGAGGAGAAAGACCAATGCTATGGATTGGAAAGAATTTCGGGCAAAGGTGAAAAAGAAATTTTGCCCCAAGACTGAAAAAGAACAAGCTGAAAGAAAATTTCTGGAGCACCGAATGGTGGGTACCAATGATCGAGAGTACACCACCAAATTCTTTGAATATGCTCGATTGGCACCTCACCTGGCTAAACCTGAATCAGTTCTCATAACTCGATATATTTATGGCTTAGTTCCAGAGATCCGTGATTTGGTGAAGGTTGTCTCACCAAAAACCATTGAGTCCACCGTAGAATTGACCGGTACCATGACGGCTGGACTAATCAGAAATATAGAGGAAAAGAAGAAAGTCGAATCCTCTATAAAATCAAAACCCGAGGCCAAAAGATTTAGCAAGAACTTTGGGCAAAAGGGGTTACCATTTAACAATCCATCATGCAAAACATGCGGACGCAGGCATAGTGGAAAGTGTGTTTTTGAAACTCCATTCTGTAATCATTGCAAGGTCTCAGGTCACACTACTGAGAATTGCTTCAAGAGAAAGGGAATGATTACTTGTTTCAATTGTGGAGAGCTGGGGCACATCAGCACTAATTGCCCTAAGTTTGCAAGGACCGGAAGAGCTGGAGGATCAGGAGCCAAGATCACTCCAGAAAACAAAAAGACCGTACGAGCTTTTATCATGAATGCTAACCAAGCTGAGAGAACGCCGGACGTAATTACCGGTACGTTTCTTCTTAATAATGTTTATGCTAAGGTCTTATTTGACTCAGGTGCGAACCGGAGTTTTATAGATTATAATTTCTGTAATCTATTAAACGAACCATTAAGTCCCTTAGCTGAAACATATGAAGTAGAAACAGCGAACGGTGATTTGATAAAAATATCCCAATCACTGAACAATTGTTACATTACATTGGCTGGTTTCACTATCCCAGTACAATTGTTACCAATGTCAATAACTGGCTTTGACATTGTTTTGGGGATGGATTGGTTATCCAATAACCAAGCCGAAATCCTTTGTAATCAACAAGTTGTAAAACTCGTTACACCAACAAACAAAACTCTAACTATCCAAGGTGATAAACCCACAAAACCTATCCAGATAATCTCCATACTTAAAGCAACCAAGTGCTTAAGAAAAGGATATCTGGCATGTCTGGTATCAATTACTGCCTTGGAAAAGGAGAAGAAGATAGAATCAGTACATGTAGTATCTGAATTTCCAGACGTTTTTCCTGAAGAACTGCCTGGATTACCACCAGAACGAGAGGTAGAATTTCGAATCAACCTTGTACCTGGTGCAACTCCAATTGCCAAATCCCCGTACAGACTGGCACCCACAGAAATGGCAGAACTCAAGAAACAATTGGATGAACTTCTTGAGAAAGGTTTTATCCAACCAAGTTCTTCACCCTGGGGAGCTCCAATTCTCTTTGTTAAGAAGAAAGACGGATCAATGCGCATGTGTATTGATTATCGGGAACTGAATAAAGTTACCATCAAAAACCGATACCCGCTTCCACGGATTGACGATTTATTCGATCAACTCCAAGGAGCTTGTCATTTTTCAAAGATCGATCTTCGTTCAGGTTATCATCAGTTGAAAGTGCATGATAACGATATCTCAAAAACTGCATTTCGAACACGGTATGGACATTTCGAGTTCACGGTTATGCCATTTGGACTTACAAATGCTCCTGCCGCATTCATGGACATGATGAATCGTGTCTGCAAACCTTACTTGGATAAGTTTGTCATAGTTTTTATTGATGACATACTTATTTATTCCAAAACCCAAGTTGAACACGAAACTCATCTTCGAACCATACTTGAACTTCTTTGAAAAGAGAAATTATATGCTAAGTTTTCCAAATGCGAATTTTGGTTAACGGAAGTACAATTTCTTGGTCATGTCATCAACGTGAACGGAATTCAAGTAGATCCTTCCAAAATTGAAGCTATATCCAAATGGGAAATTCCCAAGTCACCCACCGAAATTCGTAGTTTTCTGGGATTAGCGGGATATTACCGCCGGTTCATTCAAAATTTTTCTCGTATAGCAATTCCACTCACATCCCTAACTCGGAAATCTGTAAAATACGAATGGGGACCCAAACAATCTGAATCTTTTGAAACTTTGAAACAAAAACTGACAAACGCACCTATTCTATCTTTACCAGATGGTATTGAAGACTTCGTAGTTTACTGCGACGCCTCACATACTGGTTTAGGTTGCGTATTAATGCAACGCAAGAAAGTCATTGCTTATGCATCTCGTCAGTTGAAAATTCATGAGAAAAACTACTCAACCCACGATCTAGAGTTGGGCGCTATAATCTTTGCTTTGAAATTATGGCGACACTATCTCTATGGGGTTAAGTTCACAATCTACACTGATCATAAAAGTCTCAAGTACATATTTAGCCAGAAAGAGTTAAATATGAGACAAAGAAGATGGATGGAAATCCTGAATGATTATGATTGTGAAATTTGTTATCATGAAGGAAAGGCAAATGTAGTAGCAGATGCCTTGAGCCGAAAAGAAAACGTCAAGCCAAAGAGAGTACGTTCTCTCAGACTTGAACTACAAATTGATCTTGTAAGTCAGTTAAAAGAGGCACAAGAGTTAGCTTTGAAGGAAGGTAACTTTGAAAAAGAAGGAATGAAAGGAATGCTTGATTTACTGATCAAAGAAAGTTACTGGTGGATTGGTATGAAAAAGAACATTGCTATCTACATAGCAAAATGTTTGACTTGTTCCAAAGTCAAAGCCGAACACCAAAAGCCAGCTGGATTATTGCAACAGTTAGAATTACCAGTTTGGAAATGGGAATTGATAACTATGGACTTTATTACAAAACTTCCTCGAACCACTCGTGGAAATAATGCAATCTGGGTTATCATTGACCGTTTAACCAAATCAGCTCACTTTCTATCTATCAAGGACACCATGAGTATGGACAAAATGGCGCAAATTTACGTTAATGAAATTGTAACGTTACATGGTGTGCCTCTATCCATAGTGTCAGATAGAGATAGTCGCTTCACATCTCGATTCTGGCAAAGTTTTCAAACAGCTCTAGGAACTCGATTGAATCTTAGCACTGCTTATCATCCACAAACTGATGGGCAGAGCGAAAGAACCATACAAACCCTAGAAGATATGCTCCGAGCCTGTGTGATAGACTTTGGAGGTACTTGGGATGATCATTTACCTCTAATGGAATTTTCCTACAACAATAGTTATCACACAAGTATTCAAGCCGCACCATTTGAAGCATTGTACGGAAGAAAATGTCGAACGCCTGTATGTTGGTCAGATATCGGAGAAAATCAACTATCAGGACCAGAGATAGTCCAAGAAACTACCGATAAAATCTTGCAAATACGAGAACGTCTAAAAATGGCTAGAGATCGACAAAAGAGTTATGCAGATAAACGAAGAAAGCCGTTAGAATTTCAAATCGGTGACAAGGTATTATTAAAAGTTTCACCTTGGAAAGGTGTTATTCGTTTCGGAAAGAAAGGAAAGTTAAGTCCACGTTTTGTTGGACCTTTCAAAATCATTAAACAAATCGGACCTGTTGCCTATCAGCTTGAACTACCAGTAGAGATGGGTGGAGTACATGATGTATTCCATGTATCAAACCTACGTAAGTGTTTAGCTGATGAATCCTTGCTTATGCCTTTACAAGATGTGGAAGTAAATGAAAAGCTCAAATTCATTGAACGACCGTTACAAATTGAAGACCGACAAATCAAAAAGCTTAAACGGAAACAATTGGTGTTGGTCAAAATAAGATGGGATTCCAGACGTGGCCCAGAATATACCTGGGAACTTGAGTCAGAAATGCGCAAAAAGTATCCACATCTCTTTCAATGAATCTCGAGGACGAGATTATTCTAAAGGAGGGGAGGATGTAACACCCAAAATAAAAAGAAAAGAAAATTTTAGTACCGCGAGAGAGATTTTGACAAAGCCCCGCGATACGCGAAGAAGCTGCTTATACGCCAGATTTATACCTTCTCGCGGTACGCGAGAAGATTCCCAACCAAGCCTCGCGGTACGCGAGGGAATAGTACACGCGTCAGGGCCAGAAAACACGTGTCATTCACCCTTGCCACCAGCCGCCACGTGTCATGCTGACTCAGCACCGTTCGTGACACCTCATCCTCTCGCGGTCCGCGAGAGATTTCCTTGGCCAGTCTCGCGGTACGCGAGAGACCGGAATTCCAGCCTATAAAAGGCCGTCAACGGGATTGAAATCTCTACACAATTTCCAAACATTCCTTATACACAAACCCGATCTCTCAAAACTCTACGACGTTCCAAGCCGCCGTCCAACCTTCCAACGAAACCCTGCTCAAGCCGTAGTTCCGTCCAAATCCCGTGAAGTAGGTATCATTAAAACTATTCATATATATATAGTCGCAATTATATATATATTCTCTCATATATATTCTCGTTAATCGTGTCTTCCCTAGGAAGAAACGTGTCGAGGTTCTGCTCAAATTCCGAAGCCTACAACCCTACCAGCCATCAAAATCAAGGTGAACACGTTTAACGCTTTTCAAACGATAAAACCATTTTATTTACGAAAACGGCATGAAACAAATTAAATGCTTTAATCATAAGGGTAATCTACGTGATAGCATTCAGGCCATAAGCATACGTAGATTTGATCAAATGGTATACATGTGACGGGTGAAAGTCCGGTCCGTGGCTGGGTACAGATCATGTAATGGGAAATCATAAGACTAAGGATGGGTTTCCCTAGCAGATTATACGAGGGACGAGTTCCTGAGTATCATGTAAGACTAAGAACAAGGTTCTTAGCATCATCACCCTGGGAATAGGCTATCAGTCTGAGACATAGAGCTCAGCCAGTTGACCCCATGGCAGTTAACCCAGTGTATGTAGGTGGTATATACTTCAGGTGAAATAGACTGCTGAATGTGTAGATTTACCATACAAAAACGTGCTTAAAGGCTTTAATTTGGTTTATGTTAGAAATCATTTTCGTGTCAGTTAAATGTGATTCACCGGCTTTATGCTGATGTTCATTTTCAAAACGTTTTTCACAGGTAGTGAAAGAAATCATTAAATTCAGGGTGGTGCAGTAAAGACAAGATCTTTAGGCATATTTAAATCCCTGTGGCAGACTAATACAAGACCAAATGTTGGAACGGACATAGATCCTAGACATTTTAAATGGCTTGTATTATGTAAATTAATTCAGCAGATGTACATTATATAATAGACTTTTGAATGTCTATTATCATGAAATGAAAAGGGACGTGGATCCCAAGTTTTGACAAAAAGTACAGAATTAACCCTTGAGGTTATTTACATGACATTTCATTACAAAAAGGCATCAAGTAAAAACAAAGACTTCCGCTGTCCAAATTTATGGGACCTCATTCAGATACCAGCATTATCTCGCGACGCCCGGGCAGGGGTAGCCCGGGGTTGTGACAATTTTCTTTTTGTAGCTAATCTAGTTTTGTTTTTGGATGTCGGTGTTTTAGGGACGAAACACATTCAAGTAGGGAGCTGGAAAAATCTGGAAAATGCCAAAAACAGGCTCATCGTAAGCCTACGCTGACACGGCGTAAGCTTACACTGGTGTTATTTCAAGACAGAGGGAAAAACCAGACCATCATAAGCCTACGCTATCACGGCGTAAGGCTACGCTGGTTTAGCGTAAGCCAACGCTGAAAGGATTTTGAAGGCAGAAGCATCAGACACCCAGCGTAAGGCTACGCTCCCCCAGCGTAAGCCTACATTGGAACGACTTTTTGCATGGATCGGCCTCCCGACAGCAGGTAAGTAAAAAAAAAACGTTTTTATATTAATAAAATCATCTTTCTCTCTTCTTTCTTCATTACCACCTACATTCTCTTCCATCTTCTTCTCTAAAAACCTCGATTCATCTTCATCTTCTTCTTCCTTAATCCACCATCCCTCCATCAAAATCAAAAATTGGTTGAGGGTTTTTGCATAACTTTGCAAGAGAAGCAAACCCTACCTAGCGGAATTCAACGAATCGACCATAGTTGAGAGACCCGAATTTCTAGGGTTTCGAAATTTTTGGGGCTTTTGTGTGTAGTGAAAGGAACAAACGCCATTCCTCTTGATTTCATCATCTAAACCCAAAAGGTACGTTTGTATTACATTCATTGGTTACTTGAAGGTATATGTTTGAATGTGAATTGATGTTACATTGTTGTTGATAATTGAAGTAGTTGTGTTGTTGTGTACCTTGGGAGGGATGATTTAAAGTTAGAATTTGTGAGTTGAATGATGCCAATGTTCAAGCATTGGAAATAATTGCGGTATTGCTAATTGAATTAGGACATGATTAAGATTTTGGAAGAAAATTTGAAATTCTAAAATAACATGTAAACTTGTTTTGATGAAAATAGCATCCATAATTTTTGTGGAAATTTTGTTTTCAAATGATAAAAGATTAGCATGGAGTGAATTCAATTATCAATATTAATGAAGAATTGTCACAAGTTCGATTCTTGGTGAATTCTTTTATTTATGTGTGCTTGGTGTAATTTTAGGAACAATGGCAAGAACAAAAGAGTCTACCAAAGGCAAAGGAAAAGTGGGTGAGTCATCATCACGAAGTAGATCAAAGAGGGCACGAAACACTGTTTTTCTGCACGAAAAAAGTGAGCAGGAAAGTGCCCATGAATCTGAAGAGGAGCTTGGACCTACAGTGTGGAAGAAACCCATTCGATTATCATCTTTCCCATATGCACAATAGAAAGATCTTTATATGGACAAGGTAAAAAAACCCGGCTGGTGGGTTTGAATCTTTATTCGCATGTGAAAAGCAGATCCATGAGCCGGATTTCGAGAGATATGGGATTGTTAATTGCTTTCGGCGACTTGGTTGGGAAGAGAGTATTGCTTTCCATTATGATGGAATTGATGATGTTTATGGAGAAGCAATCTTGGAGTGGATGTCGACTCTCCAGCGCATAGAAGGAGACAATCCGCCTCAAACTACAATTTTGAGGGGTACAGTGAATGGGAAACAAGCAGAGTTGTCATTTTATGCTATCGACAAGATTACCCACTTTGATTCTGGAGCAAAGAATAATGAACCATATAAGTATATCTCTGATGATAAGTTGAAGGCTCAAGTGATCCGTGAAACAGTTTGGGGAAACATGATAAGAGCGCTTTTTGTGGTAGATGAAGGTTGTGATGTATTCAGGTTAGTGTTTAGGAGAGACATGTTGAAACCACTCCCCAAACTGTTGTTGGTATTTGTAAGATTGAACGTGGTCCCTAGGAAGGGGGATAAGACCAAGGTGCGTTTTTATGAAGTTATGGTTCTACATGTACTATTGGCGGGTTCCCCAATTATGTCATCTAAACAGTTAATTATGTGGAATATTTGGGAGTCACGTGAAGAGTGATAGAGGATGGTTATCCCTCATTGTCGTTTGCTGTCAAAGTTCCTTAAATGGGCAAAGGTGCTGCCACGAAGACCGACGGTGTTAAAAATCAAGCATAAACCTTACACCATTAAGTCGTTGCAGCAGGGAGGTTGGAGATATGAGTTGACAGCAAGAACTCATGTGTTGACTGACACTACAACAGCAAGGTTTTTAGAAGAATTGAGAAGTGATGTGTCAGAGGAGGAAGAGATGAATGTGGAAGATGAAGATCTTGGTGCTACAGAACCAAATATAGGGACAAGTGGTGCAGGTTATGGGTTCGGTTATGGATTTAGGTATGGTGCTGATTACACCCAATCCTACACCGAGGTGATAGAGCAAGCCCGTCCAACAAGTTACCCAAATTGGGAAAGCCCACACGTATTATGTTTGACAGGCAGACCCGGAGTTTGGAAGAAGATAGGAGGCTCAGGATGGGAATGATGTGGTCTCAGGAGGAGGAGATCAACAGGAATTTTAGGGACCATGAAGAAGTGCGCCATTACAATGACTATCATCAGGGTGTACCATACTCTTCACATCCAACTCCTACTGATTGGGAGTCTTTGACTCCTTATGACATGGGTGATGCATACCAGCGGTACCCACAGAGCCATCATGAGAGATATGACTCGATCGTTATATGAGTCAGTTTTTGGTCAACCGCTGCAGCAGGAACCATATCATGCTAGACCGGAAGCATATTGGCCCTACAAGCGGGGCAATGATGCTGCTGATGATGAAGATGATGATGATGATGAGGAGCAAAACAGTCAGGATAGCTTTTCCTTATGTTGCTGAGCGGTTCGAACAGGTCCACGTATTTCTATCTTTTTCTTGCAGTATTTGAACTATTTTATTTTTATTTCTTTTGGTGTGTTTTAGGTTGTTTTGTTAAACTATTTTGTTTTGTTTTCTTGTGAACGTGGGTGATGCTTGGGTTGGTGCATATGGTTTGAAAATTATTGAAGAATTTTGGAGGTTTGGGGTATTTAATATGTTTTTGCACCCGCAAACCACACTTTTATATTTCATAACTATTTACATTGGGACAATGTAAGGTGCAAGTGTGGGGATGTGGGAAATCAATGAAACCATAAAATTTTTTGAATAATTGTTTTAAAAAGTGATTGTCGTAGGTCTTTGGTCATGGTTGATTCACTAAGTACTTGATTAAGTCTTTCCAACAAATGATGAAAAAAAAATTTGGAAATGTTGAATTCGGGAGTAACAAAGTTGAAGGTGTTGGTTCGCATGCACATGTCGGTAACCTATTCCCACCGTTTTTGTGAGATTTTGAGCCAAATTGATATATATATATATATATATATATATATATATTCTCTTATTTGAGTGGTAGGTCACTTTGTTTCACATTTTAGAACTTGAATAGTGTTGATACATGTTGAGACCTTGAACCAATCGATTGCACAAAAATAATAAAGGCATTAGGAGAAACCTTTTTATTTTTATCCATTTTTATACCCTTACTCGTTAAAAATCCTCTACATGCCCACTCTGATCATATACCCTTTTCTTTTGACAACACCCATAACATTCGCCCATTCACCTTTTTAGCCTTTTCTTTTTTTTTAAATCCGTGAGCTGGAATTCAATTAACTTAGATTGTTACAGTTGCAAATATATATATATATATATATATATATATATATAAAGAAATGCAAAAATAGTATTGGGTCAACATTTTCTCAAGGGTTTTGAGTATTAGTTTGAGTTAAGATAAAAGATGTTATTGGGTCAGTTTAACCCAAGTTTTATTTGATAGTTTGAAGAAATAAGAACTTTATTGTTTATGGGTCATTTATACCCATAGTAGAGATTTGAAAGTTTTAGAGTTGGTTTGTAGATCATTAGTTGAATTTCTCTCACCTTTAGCCACTTTAAAAATCCTTATCCATACCCGTAACCCTAGCCTACATTACAACACTTAAAAGACCTTTTGATTTGTGCATTTTAGTTGTGTTAGTAGGTGGAGATGTGATCAATATGCAAGCTTATGATAATGTGGTTCATTGTTTGGTGTCGAGTGAAAAATACTAGCACATCATAGCTAGTCCAGATATGAAACCGAGTGGAGCGATTGATTGTGTGGGGTGTGTTGCATGCAAAAACCATAACTGGAAATGAGTTAAGCCTATTCAAATGTTTCCTTGTATTAAAAAGTCATCATTTGTTTGTTGGATTGTAAATCTATTGAGAGAGTAATTCTTTTGAATCTTGCATGACTTTGGACCGTGGCTCATGTTAGTAAAACAATTGTTTGAAAGTTTGTAATGTGGATTTGAAGCAAAAGAATGGCTTGAGGTCAAGCAAGACTCAAGTGTGGGGATAAGATAAGCGATTAAAGTTTCGTGCATTAATGTCGGTAATGGAGCATATTTGTTCAAGTTAATATATGGAATGCATAGAATTGGTGTAGATATGCAGGTACAGGTGTTTGAAGTTAAAGTGTGATTTTGGAAGAAATTGTGCAAGATATTCAAGAGTTCGAAGGGAAAATGAAGAAAACGGGACAAAATCCTGGGTACCAGCGTAAGCCTACGCCACCCAGCGTAAGCTTACGCCCCCACCCCCCAGCGTAAGCCTACGCCTGAGCATTTCATTCACAGCAAGTTTGAGGCACCCAGCGTATGCTTATGCCGCCCCAGCCTAAGCTTACGCCAGGTGCGTTTTCTGGACGCAGATTTTCAGAAAACTACCGATTTTGAGAGTCTATTTGGGGGTTTCTTCCCCAAATTCGAAATTATCTTTCTACACAGCAGTTTTGGGTATTTTGGGAGAGTCTTGGAGGCTAGGAACATATTATTGAAGATTGTTATCGATAAGTTGAATAATCGAAGATGAATTCCACAACCATGAGTAGCTAATCCACCGGTAATCATTCCCGAGTGGATTGTTTGTAAGTTTTTAGTGTTTTATCATGAGCTAGTTTTGAGAAACAATTCTTGTAATCGTTTGGTTTGGAATACTAGAATCTTTGTTTTTAATATGGTTATGAACTCACGGGAGTCGTTAAATTCTTGCACCATTGACCCCATTAGATGATAATTGCTATGAACTATGATTTGTTCTGAATCTTGTGATTAATCTAATTCTATATTGCATATATTTGTCTCGATTTCATTCGTGAATAGTCTTACACTATTTGCCGATGATGTATGAATGTTGATATTCTTGGTTAGATTTGGTCAATTTGATTTGAATAACCATTTGATTGCTTGAACTCATATGTTGGTGTGATAATCCCTAATTACTTGTGAGCTTGAAACCCGGTCGTGATTCCTTTTTAATTATTGTTACAATCTAAATCGTTTGTTTGGTACTTGATTACTATTGATCATAATTGTCACTTGATAATCCTTGTTTGTTGAGTTTGATAAGTTTCATCTAAATCATTGCTTGTGTTTGGTCAGAAAGACCCTTTGCCATTTTATAAATCACTTTGTTAATTGAAGTTAAGCACTGACCATAAACTCTTCGTGGTTCGACACCCTTCTTACCCTAACTAGTTTAAGGTGATTAGGACACACTAATTCTTTATCTTTGATCGGTCCCTTCGACACCGATCAACGGTCGTGTAGTACTCGATCACCCCATGACTAATTGCCCCAAACTGAAAACAGATGATGGGTCTGGATCCAAATCGACTGAAGGGGTAAAGAAGAACGCACGAGCGTTCGTTCTAAAATACAAGGAGGCAGCCGAGATACCAGAAGTTATTTTTGGTACGTTTCTTGTCAACGATGCTTATGCTAGGTGTCACACCCCAGATTTAGCCTACCCGGGCGTGCGACCATCACGTGGTACATGTCGCTTTATTTCATAGTATCAAAGTTTTATAAACACAACGGAATATTTTATAACTCATGATCTTTTCAAAAGACGGGGGAATTTCCTGTTTCATTTCATATAAACAGGGACAACCCCTGATATTGTACACAAACGTTTATTTTACAAAACCAAGGTTTACAAGAGCCATTTATTTCAAATAGATGTCTAGGGTGGACATTCCCTTTTTCATGACATTTATAATCCATGCATTCCATGTATATATTGGTAGCACATGTATGCATACGTGACGCTATGGTGTGAATGTTATATAGTAAATAACCTTATGCTACCAACTGTTGTATTAGTTCATTCAAGTCAGATCATAATAAAAAAATAGTTTTCGGTTTTGAAATAATTTTGTAAAAATACGAGTATTCACCTTGACAGCGTGCGAACTTAGGAATCTTCTAAAATGAGCGTCTAAGAGGGGCAGTGTCTCTACTTAACGACCTAAGCTTGGTTTCTTTGAATGAGCGTTTCCTAGCTTCTAAGTTCTCTCCGGGATGATCCGGCACCTCGGGAACTTAATCGTATGAGTGGGTATGATTTTAGGGTAGTGGAAATACAGAGAATAACTTAAATGTTCGTTTTTGTGTGATTTGGAAAGGCTGGACTCGGTTTGCTATTTATACACAATTTTGACGGCTGTAATGGACCGTTACGGGTGGTGACAGTACGTCACTGTTGGGTCGTAACAAACCGTTACCGATGGTAATGGTCTGTCACCGAATTAGGGTTGTGGAGTCACTAGACACGTGTCAATGTCTGGTTGAATTATGGCGTGGCGGACCATTACGAGGCCGTGAAGGTCCGTCATAGGGTTTCCACACGTCATAAGCCACCCATTAGTCACCGGACACGTGGCGTGTCCTCATTATTCGCGTGGCCAAGCCGTAATTTACAGTTACCACGGGTGACTGTCACACCCCGCCTAGGGCGAAAATACAAGGCGAAACGATTCATGGTGTTCATAGCCTTTGATTACTTCAAACGACTTCTAAATGCATTCATAATCAAAGGGTTAAGTCATTACAAGAAAAAAAAATAGTTTTTACGACATTACATGCAAAAGGTATTGCACTTAAACCAAAGTGTATGGCTTTTTAAACAACAAGTTTGTCGGCTATGACTAAGATGTTCCTAGTTTATAATAGGAAAACTTCAAAAGGTGGTCTACGTGCATCCATGCCCTCTGTTCTATGTTTCTAGTCACCTAAGAAAACAAGCTTAAAAAGTCAACATAAAGTTGGTGAGTTCATATGTTTAGTTGAATAGTTTTTGTTGGACCACAAGATTTCAAGTTGAGTATTGTTCACCTGAACAATTTTTGTTTTACCATTATTAATTAAAACAATATTATAAGTCTGTTATTATTACCATCATCTCCCGTAATCGGAACTCGACATTTGGTTGTGCCCCTAACCCAATGTCCTTAACGCTAAACGTTATATTGTTGATGAAAATCATGCACCCGCTTTGACCTCCGGTCCAGATTAGAGCGACTAACCACGAGTGGGGGTGTCAAACCAAATATATCTATTCACAATATCCACGTTTGTATCATAACTAACGGTTACAGAATAAGCGGGGACTTTGAACATTAAACGAGTTTACGCATGTAACAATGTAGGTACTTGTGTCCAGTTTCAAGTTTAGCAAGTTTTCTCTCCCGTATGTTTAAAAATAAATTTAAAACAAGCAAAAGGTAGTGAGTGGTGATGTAAGTAGCAAGTCTGAATAAGTTCCGACCTACCCGTGCCCTAAAATAATTAAGACACCTTAAGGTCTATGTAGTTGTCAATGCGTGGGTTAGTCACAAGACCAATATCCCGAAGTCTTGACCCTTGCCTTGCAGTAATCTACAAGGGTCCGACTCGACCGTCGTTGGTGATACAACTTTTTGTTACAATGTAATAGTTATATTTATTAAAAACTCCTTTAATAAACATTATAACATGAACTTTTATTTGTCTAATTCTTGTTTCCGGTTTGCGTCGACCCTTATGGTAAGTAAATATAATTAATATTTATTAAAATAAGATGTAAATAAGTGTCATAAAATAGTTATCATATTTTTTAATTATCCGAACTCATTTCTATTTTTCTCAACAATACATACATATAAATATACTAGCTTTTAAACTCGTGTGTTACACGTGGTTAAACGTTAAAATTATATTGACAAATATCTTAACAACTCTTTTTATACAAATTTGATATTGTATTTGTAACTTTTTTATTTTTGTTACATGTTAAGATTAAATCGATGAGAGTAATTAAAACATCAAAAAATACATGAAAATTCATTTAATAAGTTGTGCACTTTTTACAATACATTAAATTACATGTAAAATGAAACCTTACAATAATTATTTATAAATTTAAAAATATTTCATTGTATGTAACATTTGACGTGGTATTGATATTGATAATTTTTTCATGTTTATCAAAGATTAATAGCTTGAATCCATCTCTACTTTTAACTCTTGATAATGCAACATACAACTGATAATGAATAAACACTGAATCTTTCAATACAATCAACATTTGAAAGTGATTGGCCTAAACTTTATTCATGATCACTGTAAAAATACAACAATTCTATATTTTTTTTCTTTTAAGTTTTAATGAAATTCTTTTGTCTGAATATGTTAACCCATTTATAGAGATAAAATTTTGATGATCAATGTTGCTTCAAAATATAATCTCCGCTTCTATAACGCGATTAACTTGTGATTTAACCTAAAGACTTGTTACGTTACCAAAACCATTTTTTATCAATATTTATTAATAGCATAATTGGAACACCGACATTTAAAACTAATTTATGGTTTGAGAGACCTGATAAGGTAAATCCATTTAGAAAATCAGGAGATTATAAACTTTCATCAAAATCATCATCAAGATGCTCTGATTGACGGATACTATTTGTACTTGTATACGAAAAATCTCACTAAACGTTTAATACTAAATCTCTCATTAAAAAAATAACTAAAAGATACAAATAAATTTAAATTTAAACAATATATCGTCTTTTAAATTCAAAATTTAAAACTCCAAATTTTAAAAATTTCACTCCTTAATATTTCAACGCAATTAAATTTAAAATTCTAAAAATAAATATGAAAAAACTAAAACTGATAAATTAGAATTGAAACTTGTAAACATGTTTTTTTTTAAATCGTTATTTAAAAAAATTAAAGTTTAAAATATAATACACTTTTAAAAATAAATATTTGCAAGTTTCTTAAATTTATTAAAAACTAAGTATTAGAATTTAATCAAAATAAAAAAAATTGTTTATAAATATCAAATGTAGTTAAAAAAAATACTAATTAAATATTAGTAAACTTTATTCTAACACATATTTATTTAAAATACAAACGCAGTATTTTCAAAATTTATAAGAAAAATTAAAAAAATCTTGTTTTTTATAATAAAATTTTAAAAATTCATTTTTAATAACAAAACTTAAAAACTCATTTTTTTTAAAATCTCCTGTTTTTAATTTCTTGATTTTTTTAAATCTCTTGTTTTTTAACTATTGATATAATTTAAAAATAATGTGAGCCAATGGTAATAATGATGAAAATCTTTATTTATGTAATTTAAAAAAAAGGTTAAATATAGAAGTATTAAATGGGGGATATAAATGTGGTTTGGGGTTGGGGGGGTTGGGGGGAGGGAGTTGTGAGATGAAATATGGTGATGCTAAGTGGTAAAACCATTTATTTTTTTTATTAGAAGAGAGATATATAATTATTACTTTAACAAAATCAATGTTTAGGCATATGTATGTTTTAAAAAAAATAGTTTATAAAATCCCTTTTTGCATGTTAATTAATATTGCATGTCAATTTATCTTGAATTTAATATAACTATAACAAAATTATTATTAATATTTATATTATTAATAAACTAAAAAAAGCTGTTATAGTAATATATTTATGAAAATAATGATTAACCATTATAACCATAATAGTATTTACGGTTTTATATCCTACGGTTTCTAACCGTCATTTTTTATGTTAAAAAACCCGACTTTTATACATTACTTAAAATACGAACCGGGTATAACCGTATCATAATAATATCACCAACTAGCTTAGCGATAATAAAATAGGTCGAGTGTGCTCATGTAAAAAGTCGAGATAGAAGGTGGCGAACTTAACGTGAGACCCGGATTCACCGCATGACGTCCCGCAACACTTGGTTACCACCCGAGATCGCTAGAAAGTCTTGAATACTCGTGGCCTGGAGTCCACAAGCTCGAATCGAGAACCTACACAAAGGTGGTGATGCTTGGATTTGTTCTAAAAACCATAAAGATGGGAGGGGGCTTGGGGATGCCGAGAATGGAAGGGAGGTGGTGTGCGGTGGTGGAGGGTGGTCTTGGGCTGCTGCTGTGAAAGTAACTCGGGTGAGGGAGAGGGAGGGTGGTGGTGTCACCCGCCAAATCACGGATAACCTCTTTAATTCAATTACAAACCTCAGGGACCAATTCTTGAGTAGTACTGCTGGGTTTGACAAACCCCACCCACGTTAGTCGCGCTAACTCGATTGGTGGTAGAACGGGTGTAATATTGACCTAAACACGGCACCATTGTTGATAGACATGGTGGGAGGCATTCAAACACAAACAAACAATCAGTTTCGGTTGTGAGCGCTTTAGTAAACATGAACATAGGTTCGCTACTTATTGATATATATATTGAATGTACAAAATCTGACAAACGCTATTACAAACTGAAAACGGTGAACTCACCAACCTAGTGTTGACACTTTTTCTTATATGTTTTCTCAGGTCGCTAAGGCACAGGTTGCACATGTAACATCCCAAAAAAATAAAACGACAGTTATAATAACGGAATAAACGAACGAGGCATGACGGGTCGGGTCGGATGGGTCAGCGGGCTATAAATAGCCTATGCCACCCCTCTTTCTCTCATTTGCAACTTTTAGAGAGAGAAACCGTAGAGAGAGAAAGTTGGCGGATCGACTCGAGACTTCAACAAAGTGTTACTCCATAACTCGTGAGAAGAACCTCCGGATCAGAAACTCGATTCAGGTAACAATCCGACCTAAATCTGAGTTTTAGTTCGTTTTTGGGTTTTTCGGGTTTTGGGTGAAAATGTAAGGTTTGAACGGATGAAACTGAAAGAATATCATGGATTTGAGTTCCTTAATGGAAAACGAACGTTTTGAATGCAACAGGTTCGAGATCTTGACATGATCAGACCCGAATGCGAAAGTTAGGGTTTTTCGCGAAGAACAGGTCGTGCGCACTTGTTAAGTGCGCACGGAGCAGGTCCTGCGCACTTGCTAAGTGCGCAGGAGGAGGGACCTGCGTACTTGCTAAGTGCGCAGGAAGCATGGTCTGTGCACTTGCTAAGTGCGCAGGCAGCAGGGTCTGCGCACTTGCTAAGTGCGCAGACATCAGAACTGGTTAAGTAAAGTCAGTATGTTAGAATGGTTAAACCGTTAGAGTCGGGATTGGTCTGATGTGTATTTAACTAATCAATTCAGATCGGAAGTGACGTTGTTGGACCTTCGTTTAGTACAACCCATATTAGCGTATCAGGTGAGTTCTAGAGCCCTCTTTTAAATGTTTTGTTAAATGTTTTGGGCTGGTGTGCATACTTACGAAACGATGTTTTAACAAAATGATGTTTTAACGAAACGATGTTTTAACGAAATGATGTTTTAACGAAACGATGTTTACGAAAGGAAAGGTTAAGAAGTGTTTTTGCCAAAGAGGTTTACGAATGTTTATGAACGGTCTAAATGAGGAAAGGTTTAATGAAAAGGGAAAGAGGTAAAGGTTTAGATAAGTCATTACAAATCTAATCTGTTAAATGAATGGAATTGACGAATGAAGTCTGGGAATGGTAATGGGAAATTAATGACGGCGATACGTAATGGTTGATTTCCAAAGGAAAGATGCGTGTTGGGCAATGACGGCGATACGTAACGGTTGACCCCACGTATTGAATGGTAATGGGAAATCAATGACGGCGATACGTAACGGTTGATTTCCAAAGGAAAGATGCGTGTTGGGCAATGACGACGATACGTAACGGTTGACCCCACGTATTGAATGGTAATGGGAAATCAATGACGGCGATACGTAACGGTTGATTTCCAAAGGAAAGATGCGTGTTGGGCAATGACGGCGATACGTAACGGTTGACCCCACGTAGTGTATGGTTGTGGCAATGACGGCGATACGTAACGGTTGCCCACAACACCAAAGGTTCCTTCGGGGACACAAAGACGCGTAACGATACAGAATTAGATAACGATAATGTATGACTTAAATGAATGTTAAAAGTTTTAATGAACGATCCGTTTAACGGTGTTTATGATTATGATGTTGATGATGATATGGGTACGAAACCTTTTTAAAGATGTTATTATTACATTCTTTTGTGAAAGGTTTTACTAAATGAATGAATGATATGTTTTTGGCTAATATTGATGTTAAAGTTTTTATGAAATGCTAGAACTCACCAGCGTAGCTGACTTTTTAGTATGCACATTCAGGTTAAGGCAGGTATGGACGATGGACGGTGATGCTTGGCAAGCGAGAAGAGTTACCCGGTCGATCATGAAGACTGGCATCCCGTTATGAGTTGTTTATGTTAAGTTTATGTAATTGACAATGTACGCTTCCGCAAGTATGAACAAGTTTTTAGTTATGTTGAATGAATGATTCCGCTGCGTTATTTGATATTCATGTTTAAGAACTGTTTGTGAATGAGTAAATCCAACGAGTGAGGCCTCCCGGGTTGGGGCCTTACAAGTTGGTATCAGAGCAATAGTTTGAGAGATTCGGACACTCCCTGTGTCTGAACTTAAACTTTGAATGGGACCGAAAGAGAATGGCAGTACGGGTAACTCGAGCCACAGCATCAGGTATGAAAAGTAGAGTATGTGTATGTAGTATGCCTTAGGAAGGGTTAGGAAAGGACTTGTGTTCTGATGGAATCACAAAGGTGGTCAAATAGAAATCGAAAGGTAGTGTAATGGTTAATTACAGATGGCCAGTGTATATTAACATCTTACAGTACTTATTGAATTTTATTTGTTAACTAGCGTGATGACATTGGATTTTTTGTCTTATAGAACGAAATGGCGAGGAGAGGGAACGGAAGGCGTGGTGGGCGTACCGGTGGGCGTACCGGCGGTCGAAATGGTGGGCGTGGCAGGATTACTGCGCGCCAAGAGCGCAGCGAAGAAGGAAGTGCTCACACTGAACCGACGGTTAGTGTGCATGGAACTGAACAGACACAAGTTGCAGAACAACCTTTCACTTTTGAACCAGAAGTGAGAGCAGCCATAGCTCGAGAGTTCTCCGAGTTGATGAAGAATTCTCTGCCAAGTCTGTTGGCAGAAGCATTGAAGCAGGTCAATGGGGAAGGTGGGTCTAACCCGACGGTTGATACCCCGAACACTGAGGCAATCAACGCACCGCCTGCTCGCGGATGCGACTATAAGTCCTTTAAGGCATGTGACCCGCCAGTCCTGACAGGAAAGAAAGATGCGGAAGCTACGTTTGACTGGATAATCCGTATGGAGGCTGCCATCCGTCTCAGCGAATGTCGAGCGGATCAAGTTGTGAAATTTGCTGCTAACTCCTTGGGGGAGGAAGCATCCCATTGGTGGGGAAGGTGTACGTCAGGCAAAAGGGAGCGAGATTGTGGATGCGATGATGTGGGCTGACTTGAAAACTTTGGTGATCAAGAATTTCTGCCCAAGGAACGAGATTGAGAAGGTAGAGACGGAATTTCTGGGTTTGAAGGCCGGGAACATGACGCACCGGCAATATACAACCCGATTCAATGAACTGGCACGTCTGGTGCCACACCTTGTCACTACTGAAGAGAGAAAGATTGCCTGCTATATTCAAGGGTTGCCGGACCAGGTCAGCACCTATGTTAAGGCGAACGCCCCTACTACCTATGATTCAGCAGTAAAGTTAAGTGGCGTGGTATTTGACGATCTGGCACTGAATGTTGTTGCCGTTGAAGAGCAAAAGAAGAGACCGAGCTTCTCAAACAAGCGAACTGGGGGAAGGATGTTTGGGGCTCGTGATAAGAGAGCTCGGGTGAACGAGCCGACTGTTTGTAAGAAGTGTGAAAGAGAGCATGTAGGTGAATGCAGACTGGGATCTAACTTATGCTTTAAGTGTGGCAAGACCGGGCACTACTCCCGTGAATGCCCACAACACTTCAAGTGCTATAATTGTGGGGATGCCGGTCATCTGAGTAGGGAATGTCCGAAACCAAGAATGGGTGAAGCCGGGAAAGGGAAAGGCCCGGAAAGGAAGGAAGAGAGGCCCCGAGCAAAGACTCGTGCGTACGCGCTGACGCAAGACCAGGCCAGAATGGACCCCGACGTGGCGTCAGGTACGTTCGTCCTTGACAACACTCTTGTTTCTGTGTTATTTGATTCGGGTGCCAGTAAGAGTTTTATATCTGCGACTTTTTGTAAGAATGTGAAGTACGCTGTTAGTATACTAGAAAGGGCCTTTAGCGTAGAAACCGCTGAGGGTAGAACTGCGAGAGTGACCGAGGTAGTTGACAACTCTACGATAAAAATAGAAGTTCATAGGTTTCCTGTCAGATTGTTTGTTATGGTTTTGGAAGGGTTTGATGTCGTGCTGGGTATGGATTGGTTAACTGCCAATGAAGCACAAATCATATGTAAACGAAAGATAATCCGACTCAAGGCTCCGGATGGTAGCAAAGTCGAGGTTTTTGGAGATCGTGACGCACCGATGCCAAACGTCATCTCGATGATTAAGGCAACAGATTACTTAAGGCGCGGATGCGAGGCTTATCTGGTGTACGTGATTGACAAGTGTAAGGAAGTGAAGGAACTAGACGATGTACCCGTGGTACGCGAGTACCCGGAGGTGTTCCCAGAGGATTTGCCTGGGATACCACCCGACAGAGAGATTGAGTTCCGAATCGACTTAGTACCAGATGCCCAGCCCGTGGCTAAGGCTCCATATCGACTAGCACCAGTGGAAATGAAAGAACTTATAGAACAACTAGACGAGTTACTTGAGAAAGGATTTATCCAACCAAGCATCTCACCTTGGGGTGCTCCGGTGTTGTTCGTAAAGAAGAAAGACGGTTCGATGAGAATGTGTATCGATTATCGCGAGTTGAACAAACGAACGGTGAAGAACAAGTACCCTTTACAAAGGATCGATGATCTGTTTGACCAATTGCAAGGCGCAAGTTGGTTCTCGAAAATCGACCTTCGGTCCGGGTACCATCAGTTGAAGGTGAGGGAAGAAGACATACCGAAAACGGCATTTCGCACACGTTATGGACATTTTGAGTTCCGCGTAATGTCTTTCGGATTGACGAACGCCCCTGCAGCGTTCATGGATTTGATGAATAGAGTGTGTCGACCAATGCTGGATCGATCGGTGATCGTGTTCATCGATGATATCCTCATCTACTCCAAGAATGAGGGTGATCACGCGTGTCACTTGAAGGAGGTATTGGAAGCTCTGAAGAAGGAAAAGTTGTATGCTAAGTTCTCCAAATGCGCGTTCTGGCTTAGGGAAGTCCAATTCCTAGGTCACGTCATTAACCCGAACGGCATTATGGTTGACCCAGCAAAGATAGTGACGGTAAAGGAATGGAATATTCCTAAGACGCCAACTGAAATCCGCAGTTTCTTGGGATTGGCAGGCTACTATCGGAGATTCATCCAGGATTTCTCGAAAATAGCTTCGCCGTTGACAAAGTTGACTCGGAAAGAGGTTAAGTATGAATGGGGTTCGACCCAGGATGAGGCGTTTAAGGAATTGAAGGAAAAGCTAACTCAAGCTCCGGTCTTGGCCCTTCCCGAGGGCAATGAAGACTTAGTGGTATACTCTGACGCTTCGGGTCAGGGATTGGGATGCGTATTGATGCAACGCGGGAGAGTGATCGCGTACGCGTCACGGCAGTTGAAGATTCATGAAGCTAATTATCCAACCCACGATTTGGAACTTGCTGCTGTCGTATTCGCATTGAAAATCTGGAGACACTACCTTTACGGGGTGAAGTTTACTATTTACTCCGACCACAAAAGTTTGAAGTACTTCTTCGAACAAAAGGAACTTAATATGAGACAGAGGCGATGGTTGGAACTGTTGAAAGACTATGACTGTGAGATCATGTACCATCCTGGAAAGGCAAACGTGGTGGCCGACGCTCTAAGCCGAAAGGATGTACCTACTCCTATTAGAGTGAAAGCTTGCCAGTTGGTTGTAACATCGGATGTGATGAGAGAAATTGAAAAGGCTCAAGATGAGGCGCTTAAGGAGGAAAACATGAAGAAGGAAAGGATGGTTGGCCAACAGGACAAGTTGGAATATAACACCCTTGGTGTTAGGACACGTTTTGGACGGGTATGGATACCTATGGGTGGCGAGCTTAGAACCAAGATCTTGGATGATGCTCATAAGTCTCGTTACTCTATCCATCCCGGTACCAATAAAATGTACCAAGATCTGAGAAAGGAATACTGGTGGCCTGGAATGAAATGTGATGTGACGAAGTATGTAAGCAAGTGCTTGACTTGCTCGCAAGTAAAGGCCGAGCACCAGAAACCGTATGGAAAGATTCAACCACTTTATATACCGGAGTGGAAGTGGGAACACATTACCATGGACTTCATAACTAAGCTACCTCGCACAGCTAAAGGTCATGACACCATTTGGGTAATTGTGGACCGATTAACGAAGAGTGCTCATTTCCTGCCTATCCGTGAGACGTTCTCGTCAGAGAGGTTAGCGGAAGTGTTTATTAATGAAATAATAGCACGGCATGGGATGCCATTGACGATCGTATCTGACCGGGACACACGATTCACATCGAAGTTCTGGAAAAGATTTCACGAGGCGATGGGCACGAGGCTTAATATCAGCACAGCATTCCACCCGCAAGCGGATGGTCAGTCCGAAAGGACCATTCAGACATTGGAGGATATGCTCCGTGCTTGTATTATCGACTTCGGTGGCAGTTGGGACAGCCATCTGCCGTTAGCTGAATTCTCCTACAACAATAGTCATCACACGACGATAGGCATGCCGCCTTACGAAATGTTGTATGGGAGAAGATGTAGGACCCCGGTTTGTTGGGGTGAGATTGGACAGAAGGAATTAGGAAGTCTCGAAGTCGTAAGAGAGACGTCGGAAAGGTTTGATCAGATCAAAGCGCGAATGAAGGCCGTACAAGATCGTCAGAAATCCTATGCGGATAAACAACGAAGGCCTATTGAGTTTAATATTGGTGACAGAGTAATGCTGAAAGTGTCACCATGGAAGGGAATCATACGATTCAGAAAGAGAGGAAAGTTAAGTCCGAGGTTTGTCGGACCATTCAAGATAATGGCACGGGTTGGGGAAGTCGCTTATCGGTTGGAGTTGCCTGATGAGTTAAGTGGGATTCATCTTACTTTCCATGTATCACACTTGCGAAAGTGTTTGGCGGATGAATCGGCTCACGTACCACTTACTGACATCGAGGTTGACAACAACCTTAATTACATCGAAGAACCCGTGGCCATCCTTGATCGGAAGGAGAAACGTTTACGTAATAAAGTTATCCAATTGGTTAAAGTCCAATGGAAGCATCGAAAGGGATCGGAAGCCACTTGGGAAACGGAGAAGGAAATGAGGGAGTCGTACCCTCATCTATTTGACTTATGATAGGTTTCGGGGACGAAACCTATTGTAAGGGGGGTAGACTTGTAACATCCCAAAAAAATAAAACGACAGTTATAATAACGAAATAAACGAACGAGGCATGACGGGTCGGGTCGGATGGGTCAGCGGGCTATAAATAGCCTATGCCACCCCTCTTTCTCTCATTTGCAACTTTTAGAGAGAGAAACAGTAGAGAGAGAAAGTTGGCGGATCGACCCGAGACTTCAACAAAGTGTTACTCCATAACTCGTGAGAAGAACCTCCGGATCAGAAACTCGATTCAGGTAACAATCCGACCTAAATCTGAGTTTTAGTTCGTTTTTGGGTTTTTCGGGTTTTGGGTGAAAATGTAAGGTTTGAACGGATGAAACTGAAAGAATATCATGGATTTGAGTTCCTTAATGGAAAACGAACGTTTTGAATGCAACAGGTTCGAGATCTTGACATGATCAGACCCGAATGCGAAAGTTAGGGTTTTTCGCGAAGAACAGGTCGTGCGCACTTGTTAAGTGCGCACGGAGCAGGTCCTGCGCACTTGCTAAGTGCGCATGAGGAGGGACCTGCGTACTTGCTAAGTGCGCAGGAAGCATGGTCTGCGCACTTGCTAAGTGCGCAGGCAGCAGGGTCTGCGCACTTGCTAAGTGCGCAGACATCAGAACTGGTTAAGTAAAGTCAGTATGTTAGAATGGTTAAACCGTTAGAGTCGGGATTGGTCTGATGTGTATTTAACTAATCAATTCAGATCGGAAGTGACGTTGTTGGACCTTCGTTTAGGACAACCCATATTAGCGTATCAGGTGAGTTCTAGAGCCCTCTTTTAAATGTTTTGTTAAATGTTTTGGGCTGGTGTGCATATTTACGAAACGATGTTTTAACGAAATGATGTTTTAACGAAACGATGTTTTAACGAAATGATGTTTTAACGAAACGATGTTTACGAAAGGAAAGGTTGAGAAGTGTTTTTGCCAAAAAGGTTTACGAATGTTTATGAACGGTCTAAATGAGGAAAGGTTTAATGAAAAGGGAAAGAGGTAAAGGTTTAGATAAGTCATTACAAATCTAATATGTTAAATGAATGGAATTGACGAATGAAGTCTGGGAATGAGATTCCCAGCCTTGTGGTAGATTATGGACAGCGAGCCATAGTTGCCATAGGAACAACAGGGGTAGTGTCTTAGTGGCCTGCCAATGGTTTTGATGTTGTACAACTGGTAAGGGAGTAACGACGGTTACTCGGGTGATGACGATCATCCTAAGTGAATGGTAATGGGAAATTAATGACGGCGATACGTAACGGTTGATTTCCAAAGGAAAGATGCGTGTTGGGCAATGACGGCGATACGTAACGGTTGACCCCACGTATTGAATGGTAATGGGAAATCAATGACGGCGATACGTAACGGTTGATTTCCAAAGGAAAGATGCGTGTTGGGCAATGACGGCGATACGTAACGGTTGACCCCACGTAGTGTATGGTTGTGGCAATGACGGCGATACGTAACGGTTGACCACAACACCAAAGGTTCCTTCGGGGACACAAAGACGCGTAACGATACAGAATTAGATAACGATAATGTATGACTTAAATGAATGTTAAAAGTTTTAATGAACGATCCGTTTAACGGTGTTTATGATTATGATGTTGATGATGATATGGGTACGAAACCTTTTTAAAGATGTTATTATTACATGCTTTTGTGAAAGGTTTTACTAAATGAATGAATGATATGTTTTTGGCAAATATTGATGTTAAAGTTTTTATGAAATGCTAGAACTCACCAGCGTAGCTGACTTTTTAGTATGCACATTCAGGTTAAGGCAGGTATGGACGATGGACGGTGATGCTTGGCAAGCGAGAAGAGTTACCCGGTCGATCATGAAGACTGGCATCCCGTTATGAGTTGTTTATGTTAAGTTTATGTAATTGACAATGTACGCTTCCGCAAGTATGAACAAGTTTTTAGTTATGTTGAATGAATGATTCCGCTGCGTTATTTGATATTCATGTTTAAGAACTGTTTGTGAATGAGTAAATCCAACGAGTGAGGCCTCCCGGGTTTGTTTCCTTACAGCACATCTAGGGCATGCATGGAGTCCTATTATCATTTCATTCATATGCAAACATTTTAAAACAATTTACTTGTTCTTTTTCAACTTGTCTTGGGCGCGTTTGTTTTGCGCAATAATTACTTGACATAAATCGCTTCCGCATTTAACTCTGAACATTTAATGGTTTTGTTTGAACTCATATAGTGTCGTTTAACGTAACTAATGACTGAGATCCTGGTTTGTCACACGCATAGCGGTGAAACTCCGTTAGTGGATTTTGGGATGTGACAGTGGTGGTTGTTGGGTGTTGCCGAGAGAAGGAGGAGAGGGTGGGTGAGGGTGGTTACCGATTATGGTGGTGCAAGAGGGTGGTATGCGTTGAATGGTGGTGGTGTTGCTGCTGTTTGCCGAGAGCCAAAGAGGATGAAGAGGGGGTTTGGATGGGTGTAGTCGAGAGAGAGCAAGAGAGTGTGAGGTTTTGGTGTGAGTTTGGGTTATATGCTTGCATGTATTTATACTAGTCAAAGGGGGGTAATAACCCTTAGATCTTGTGTTCGAAGGGGACACACATGTCTCTTATGAGACAACTTGGTCTCATGATAGCTTACAAAGAGACACAAATGGGGAGGACCCCATAGGGGTGGCCTTCTCGGACGAGGAAGGAGAGGCGCACGGGTGGAGGAGGTAGGTGGTGTGGTGTGGTGTTGGATGTTACCCGTTAGTCCAAGTCTGTAGGATCGGTGTTTACAAGATGGTTATGTTCTAATTGAGATTGGCGGAAACAATAACAACTATGCAATGTAATCAGGATAAATGCAAATTGTATTAATCTTCAAAGTTTACAACTTACTGAGAAAGCTCTAAGGAAGCACACTTGTACAGTAAGAAGATACAATACATATAAAGGAACTTAGAATCAAGACAGACCCTTGATTCTAAGGATCAGATCAAACACAAGCCGTTGATCTTTGACAGCTAAAGTTACACTACAATTGGTAGACAACTAAAAGACAAACTGCAGTAAACAGTAATAATCAGGTCAAAAGTCTTCTTAGGAATCTTTGCAGAAGACTTCAGAAGTAGGAGCTTTGTCTTAATCATCTGCACCAATAACATTTCTTCTGCTAATAGATGTGTTAATGTTGTAGTAAAGGTGTCAGTAACAAAGTCAAAGCTGATGATGATTTGCCTATCAGCAACATAAATGTTTGATGCTGCTGAGAAGCCTATCAACAGCAACTTTGGACTTCAGCAGATAAGGCTATCCGCAACATAGTTGTTCATCAGCAGGAGAACATAACTATCCACAGTAATTAGCCTCATCCGGAGCAACTTGTAAGTTAACAGCAAAATTGTGGAGTCCACAGCAAATGTACTTAGAGAATTTTGTAGCCATCAGTCTTTATCTCTACACACTCCCCCTAGACTGATGCTACCAAAACTCTCTTACTGCCTTTGTTGCTGAAGCTTATGCATGTGTGCAACAATCCTTACTATCTCATAGCCTCTTGGGTCCTTGCTTGGATTATCAAGAGGAAGTTCAGATAGAGACTTGATGTCCTTGGCATGCTGAAGATGGCCTTGCTTGAACATCTCATCTTCTGTCCTCTGACATCTATCATAGTGTATTCATCACTTACAACATTGTATGACCAACTAACAAATGGAAAGTGGGATTGGAGAGGTTTGTCATCAATGACAACATCTTTGCTAGGTTTGAACTGATGTTTAATCACTAGCAACAAATGTCTCCCACTTTTATTCTCAGGCTCATGAGCTTCACCCAGCTCCATCATTCTTTGAAGATCAGAATCTGGAAGCTGCATCACCTCATCAACAGATTTGTATACTAATCTTTTTACTTCTGTCCTCCCCCTGAATACTTCAAACCACTGGTCTTTATTGCTATAAAACATACTATAATTTCTCTTGAGTCTTCTGGTGTGGTAGTAGGTTTGGTTTTCTTCTTGGGAGGCTGTTGATGGGGGGAGCTGGGTGAGAGGATTTGGACTCTTTGGGTGGAGAGGAGGGAGGTCTAGGAGGGAGAGAGGAAGGTCTTTGGATAGAAAGAGGAGAGGATGAGGAAGTAGGCTTGGGTTTCTTTGGTTTTCTATCTTTTGTTTGAGTGTCTACCCTTCGTTTTGAACCCAACTTCCCCAGTCTCTCCTCCTCTTCCTTCTTTACTTTAATATAGAGGGCTTGCAGGTTCATGAAACTCATGGGACCCAGCCTATTTCCACTCTCACCTCTAGCCTTTAGGAAGTCCATCATGACCTTCCTTTCTTCATGGGATCTAACATTGAAGGCAATGGCTTTTCTGGCTTTTAGTTTGGCTTTTTCTTCTTCCTCTGCCCTCTTCTTGTTTGCCAATTGACCTTGTTGTCCCATGATAGCTCTATATATTTCTTTCTTTCAAAATTTCCCAAGGTAGTCTGCATCCTCACCTTGAGAAATTAGAGCCTCTGTCCACTCCTCTCTCATTTCTTTTGCGAGTTCAGAATCAGTGATTTTAAATTTGGCTTCTTCTCTTCTCTTTCTCTCTCTCTCTCTCTTCTTCTTCTTTATTTAACTATTCCTGCAGCTGGAGAGCTAAGGCTTCATCTTCTTTTATTTGTGAAGCTGCAGGAACGTTAAATTTTGTTCTATCTAGTTGCCTAGCATGCAACTGGATTTGCTATTCTCGGAGGAGCATGGCAGCCTTTCTTTCTTGAGCCTTTTTAAGCTCAGCCATCTCCTCCTCTTCTCTTTCTCTTCTTCTTTTCTCATTTTCTTTCTTTTCTTCTTCTATCTTTTCTTCTTCTTCCTCAATCATAATTCCCTTTCCTTTGTTTTTGTTGGATGCCTCTGCTTCAACTTCATTAATCTCAACAGCAGATGTGGGGGATACTGTTGAGATCTCATCTTCAGCTTCATTGGCAATTTGAGGAGTAATCAAAGGAGGAGGGAATTTTTCATTTTCACCCAATTCCCATTCTTCTCCAGTTACTTCCTTCCAATCTTCCATGATCTTCTGTTTCTCCCTTCTTCTAGATTCTTCTTCGTTCTTAAGGATAACAGTTGGAGAAGAAGGAAGGGACAAATCGGATTCGGAGTCATCCATTGCAATTACTCCCTCATTTTCCAGATGGTTTTTGAAAATCAGGATCATTTCTTAACTTTTTACTGAGTTGATACTGCAGATATGTGACCTGAGTTCAAATACTTTATGAAGGAAGTCTGAGTTGATGATAAAGGATGATCCAGCACATAAGAAGAATTGGAACCCTAAAGGCTCAATGCTCGACAAACCATGACTTCCAAACCCCTAACAACTTCATTATATAGAAATTTTCTTAAGCATAGGACTTGTTCTTCTGTTAAGACCCTGCTTCTGGTAACTTGGCTTTGCCTTTCAAATCTTTCTTATGCTGCTTTGGAGGACTCTGCTTCTTCATCCTCAAAGTTAATGTGTGCCACTTTTGTAGCAAGCCCAATAAAGTCTTCAAATCTGTGCATGTTGTCTTCACATATGGTATTGAATATTTCAATAGCAAGCATAGCAGACATATCGTCAGATGTGCTAATGCACTCAGTCAGGTGCAGGGATAGGGTATTAAATAAATTCAAGTTTTTCCATCTAAGCTCTTGTACACCAGCAAACTCCCACCCTATCCAGAATCTTTCAGATAAACCATCATATCCCCATGAAAAGATGGAGTCAAACTCCGGGTTATGTGCAGTTTGTGGGAATTTAGGGGATATGATCTGTCTTGATATAGCAGCAGCAGTTGGAAGTATGCTGAAGGGGGAAGGTATTTCTTCATCTACATTTTCAATCTCCATCTCCTCAAGGAATACTTCATCTACATCCCTGGTGTAGATATAAAGACTGATGGCTACAAAATTCTCTAAGTACAACTGCTGCGGACTCCACAAATTTGTTGCTGACCAACAAGCTGCTGCGGATAAGATTGTTTGCTGCTGATAGTTGTTTTCCTGCTGATGAACAACTCTGCTGCGGACAACCATATCTGATGAAGACCAAAGTTGCTGCTGATAGGCTTCTCAGCATCATCAAACACTTGATGATGCTGATAGGCAAATCATTAGCAGCTTTGGATAGTTGAGTTTTGATGCGGATCATCAACTATGCTGCTGATAGCCATATCTGCTGAAGATCAATCGTTGCTGCTGATTGGCATATCAAAAGAATCACCTTTGCTACTGACAACTTTATGCTGCAACTCTGACACATCACATGCAGAAAGAAT
Organism: Smallanthus sonchifolius; assembly: GCA_023525975.1. Taxonomy (NCBI): domain Eukaryota; kingdom Viridiplantae; phylum Streptophyta; class Magnoliopsida; order Asterales; family Asteraceae; genus Smallanthus; species Smallanthus sonchifolius. The sequence continues at coordinate 32,019,286 of CM042040.1, forward strand.
GTTACTGGTACAGACAATAAAAGACAACAACGCACTCCTTCCAAGTATCCAAGCAATGATGCGTAGAAGACATTTGATTAAAGTTAACTTTAGTAGTATTTGTTCTCTTAACTTGTAGTATAGCTTCTAGTATACAAGATCAACGGCTTGTGTTTGATCTGATCCTTAGAATCAAGGGTCTGTCTTGATTCTAAGTTACTATATAAGTATTGCGTCTGTTCTTTGTACAAGTGTGCTTTTCTTAGAGTTTTCTCTGTAATCTTATAACCATTGAAGCTTAATACAAATTGCATTTATCGGTATTCTTTGTGTTTACTTGTTTACATTGCTTAGTTGTGATTGTTTCCGCCAATCTCAACTAGAATAGAACCATCTTGTATTCACCGATCCTACAAGTGGTATCAGAGCTTTGGCTCTCAGATTAAACAAACTCACACTTGTTTAATCACTATCTGGTTCTATTCACTACTATCTCTTTGCTTAAAAACCATATATAACAAATCCAAAAATGGCACAGAACAATGGTTTTGATGATACTGGAAGCATCAACAGACCACCAAGAGTGGTGTCTGGAGAAGACTATGATATGTGGAAGAAAAAGATGGAAAGTTTCTTCTGCTATCAAGAGTATGGGATGTGGAGATCCATTAAAGATGGACCATATGTACCCATGGTGGCCTCTGCTGATTCTGGAGGTCCATCAGTCCCCGAAGAACCCTTAAAGTATTCAGATGAAGACATCAAGAAGATGGAGGTAGACTTCAAAGCCTTGGGAGCCATTCAAATGTGCTTGCCAAATGAAGTATTTCACAACTTCAGAGAACACAAGACTGCCAAGGAGCTATGGGAGGCTCTTGAGAAGATGTTTGCTGGGTCAGAAGAAGTGAAAGAAAATAGAAGAGACATTCTAAAGCAACAATATGAGAACTTTGTCTGGAATGAAGGTGAGTCTCTTACTGTGTTGTACAACAGGTACACTACTACAGTGCTCAAAAGTGAAGCTGGAGAATGAAGACATTCTTAAGAAGTTCATCAGGTCTCTGCCAAGCTGTTGGACACTTTACACAATGTCAATCAGAAGAACTGAAAATTTAAAGACTCTGCAGATGACTGAGCTGTTTGGCATGCTGAAGACCTATGAATTAGAAATGATTCAAGCCAAAGAAAGAAGCTCAAGTCACTCAATAGCCTCATCATCCACCACCACTTCCTTTGCACTACACTATGACCACTCAATTTCTAGTTCAAGCAACTACTACCCTCCCATTGTCACTCATCCTCAGACTCCAACCTCACAATCAAACAACTCACTATTTCTTCTTGAAGCCCCACCTCAAACAACAACCTCTGCTGCCTTTGTCTCTGAAAACTCAAGCAATATATCCTTTATCAAGGAAGATCTGGAATGTTTTCATCCAGATGATCTAGAAGAAATAGATATACATCACTCCTATGCCATGCTCTTTCTAAGAGCAAAAAGGTTCTACTCTAGAACAGGAAGACCAATTCCAAGCAACAACTCCAACACCATAGTTAGCTTGAACAAAAGCAAACTGAGATGTTACAACTCTAACCAACTTGGTCACTTTCCCAGAGAATGCAACGCACCAAAGGCAAATCCAACTACTACCCAGCCAAGGCAAGCTCATCAAGGTCAAACAAGCCAAGCTCAACCAAGACAGCAACAAGCCACCCCTCCTACTCAAACTGCAGCGTGTGCAGCTGTTGGAACTGTTGAGTTTGACTGGAGCTTTCAGTATGAGGATCTTCCTGCAAACAATCAAGCTCTCATGGCAGACATATCAGAGATACCACCTCAGGTATATGAAAATCTGTGTACTCAAGCTTGTATTGATAAGGTTCTTGGATACAGAAAACATAACCAGAATCTCATAGATCAAAATGAAGAGTTTCACCAAATGAAATCTGAATTTAAAAAGGTTGAAAACAGTTACAAAGAAAAGATTAACTGTTTAAAGAAAGAGATTTCATCATTATAACATGAACAAACAAACAAACCTTGAAACTCAGATTGATGATCTTCTGGTTAAGTTAAAGGCTGCAAGGGCTGAATTAGCAGACCAAAAGGTTCATGTGGAAAAATATGAGTTTGCATCCAAAAAGCTGCAAAGACTTTTGGATGCTTAAATTCATGAAAAAGTAACTGCTGGACTTGGATTTCAAACTGAACAACCCTACAATGTTGTTCCTCCACCTGCTGACTATGTAGCCATTCATGAACCAAGTTTCAATCTTTCAAATCTTGATCTGGCTAACCGAAATCTTGATCCGGCTGTCCAAGAAACCTTTGGGCAAGAATGCACTACTTCATCTGAGTCTGAGTCCACATGCTCAGACTCCACTGAAACCAATAAAGCTCCAGCACCACATGCCTTTGAAGTTATTCAAACCAACAGTCCAAGCCCCTTCATCCCTTCAAAAACAATACCAATATCTCAACTCACTAAACAAATCAAAATCAGCTATCCTCTAGAAGGAAGAAAGCTAAGTGTTGAAAAGGGACAGTCTTCAACCTCCACCAACCCAAATCCTTAATCCAAATCAACCCAACCAAGGAAGGTGTTTGACATATGTCATGCGCCTGGAGAGGGAGCTCCATATGTTCAAAAGACATTGGAGGAAGCCACTTTTGAGCACAACAAAGCTCACCCCTGGAATTTCAAAAACTTGTTCAAAAGAAAAGATTATGTACACTTACAAAGGGACAAACTGGCTAAATCATGCTTTGTCTATGGCAAATACAATCACACTGCCAGCACATGCTTCTACTACCTTCAGCAACAAAGAAACCTCAAGCAACATGCTTTCGAGAAGACAAACAAGAACAAAAAGGTAAGAAGCTTTGAAGCCAAGGCAACTCATTTCAGAAACTCTCACTCCCTACCAAGGAAGCAGCTGCCAACATCTCAAAAAGCTTTCATCATCTGTGGTGAATTACGCCACTTTTCTGCAAATTGTGAATTTAATCCTTTCAACCAAATTCTTCATCAAGCTCCTCCTAACCAAAAGCCTATTAACAAAAGAACTTCTACAGAGAAACCATCTGGTAACAAGGTAAAGAAGGATAAGCATACATCTGTTGTTAAACCATCAGCAGCCAGCAAAAATGATGTTGATCAAGTAAACCCCAAGAAACCAAAGGACAAGTCTTCAGCAGCAACCAAGTCTGCTGCTCAAGTAAAACTATCAGCAGCAACAAAATCTGCTGCTGATAAGCCAAAGTCCTCAGTAGCAAAATCTGCTGCTGATCAAGAAAATCTGTCAGAAGCCAAAGCAACATCAGCTGCTGATAGAGCAAAGAAATCTGGAAAACCACCTCCTTAGCAACGGAAAGCCAAGATCCCAGCCTCTATCCCTCAAAGCATCATCATTGGCTCCATTGAATGCAAACATACTGATGCTGCTGATCTAACGACACACTTACCCAAGTTTGCAAGTTTTTGGGTTCCTCCCTCTAACTAGATCTCTCTCATGTGCAGGGACAGCCAGGTCACAAGAATAACACATGGGTTGTAGAAAATGGTTGGTGCAGGCACATGACCGGCAACAAATCCATCCTCTCCAACTTCAGACACTTCAATGGAGGATAAGTTGCCTTTGGGAGTGATTCAAAAGGAGGATCAATTACTGGAGAAGGAGCTGTGTCCAATGAAAGGATGAGTATTGAAAGAGTAAACTAGGTCAAAGAATTAGACTTCAATCTCATGAGTGTGTCCCAGGTCTGTGATCAAAAGCATTAGATGCTTTTCACAGATAAAGAATGTTTTGTACTATTCCCTAGCTTAAACAAACCTCCTCTAGAGAAGATCCTATTGACTGCTCAGAGAAAAGAAAACATATATGTGCTTGACATGAATGAGGTCACTCCATCTGGTAGTGTATCTTGTTTTCTAGCAAAGGCATCTGTTGATGAATCAGCTCTCTGGCACTAGAGATTAAGCCATGTCAATGTAAAAACCATTAACAAGTTGGTGAAGGAAAATCTTGTCAGAGGGCTTCCTGATAAAGAATTCCAACTTGAAGATCATTGCATTGCATGTTTGAAGGGGAAGCAACACAGAGTTCTCACAAGCCCAAGACATTGAATTTAAATGACACTCCATTACAGCTGCTACATATGGATCTCTTTGGTCCTACAAATGTCATGTCAATGGGCAAGAAGTCATACTGTCTGGTGATCACTGGTGACTATACCAGATTTTCGTGGGTATACTTCTTGAGAACAAAAGATGAAACTGCTAAGATTCTCAAATCTTACATTCTTCAAGTTGAGAATCAAAGCAATCAAAAGGTGAAAGTCATAAGGTGTGATCAAGGTACATAGTTCAAGAACCACACTTTGAACTGTTTCTGTGAAAGCAAGGGAATAGAAAGACAATACATTTCTCCAAGAACTCCTCAACAAAATGGGGTTGCTGAAAGGAGAAAAAGAACTCTAATTGAATCAACAAGATCAATGTTGGCTGATTCAAAACTTCCTCTCACATTCTGGGCAGAAGCAGTCAGTACAGCTTGCTATGTGCAGAATAGAGTTCTCAATGTCAAGCTTCTCAACAAGACACCTTATGAACTCTAGTTCAAAAGAGTTCCCTACATTGGATTTCTAAAACCTTTTGGATGTCCATGCACCATTCTGATCACACATGGGGTTCTTCCTAAGTTTGGTGCCAAATCTGATGAAGGATATTTTGTGGGATATTCCTCTCAATCCAAGGCCTACAGAGTATTCAACTCAAGAACAAGAATCGTGGAAGAATCAGCCAATGTGGAATATGTAGGGAACACATCGCATGTGAACAGTGAAAAGGCCAGACTGGCTCTTTGATATAGACTCCTTCACGCAAATATTTAAGCCTCTCATCTTCTCAAATATGGAGTCTACCTCTTCCAAAGCATCAGCTTCCACATCTTCCACTGACTACAGATTGGAGTTCACTAATCCCTCTATCAGACTGAAAAAGCCATCTATTGATCCTCCATATGTGGTGGAAGCTATTGTAGCCAGTGAAGTCGGAACCAGACACTCAAATATCACCAGCAGCAGCCTCTTTGAGAATGAAAATCCGAATGAAGACACATTTGTAAATGTTGTAGAGGCATCTGCTGCTGATGCTGCTGCTAATAATACTGATGCTGCTGTTGATATTGAAGACTCTTCCACTATGAATGAAGAGTTTCCTGATCAGAATCAGAGCAATCTTGAGCAAGGGATACAACTGGATGTTGTACCAGCACAGAGAATCAACATGGAACATCCCCTGGAAAATATCATTGGCCAAGTTCACCAAGGAGTTCAAACAAGAAGCAAAACTCATGAGGCCAATATATGTCTGTATTCCTGCTTTCTATCTTAGGTGGAACCAAAGAAGATAGATGAAGCTCTGAAACACAACAGTTGGACTGAGGCAATGCAGGAAGAATTGATGCAATTCAAGAGACATGATGTCTGGAAACTTGTTGATCTTCCACCTGGTCAAACTACTATTGGCACAAGATGGGTATTCAGGAACAAGCAAGATGAAAGAGGCATTGTAGTCAAGAACAAAGCCAGACTTGTAGCTCAAGGCTACACTCAGGAAGAGGGAATTGACTATGTTGAAGTCTTTGCTCCTGTTGCCAGGCTGGAGGCCATCAGAATCTTTCTGGCATATGCTGCATCCAAGAACTTCATAGTTTATAAAATGGATGTCAAGAGTGCCTTTCTGTATGGGAATATTGGTGAGGAAGTATATGTCAAACAGCCTCTAGGCTTTGTAGATCCTGCACATCCTAACAAAGTGTTCAAACTAGACAAAGCTCTATGGCTTACATCAAGCTCCAAGATCCTGGTTTGAAACTTTTTCTGGATATCTACTAAGCAAAAACTTCAGAAGAGGTGCCATTGACCAGACCTTGTTTATCAAATATGAAGGGGGAGAAATCATACTGGTACAAATCTATATTGATGGCATCATCTTTGGATCAACAAGGAAGAAGTTGTGTAAAGACTTTGAGGTCCTGATGCACTCAAATTTTGAAATGAGTTCAATGGGTGAACTAAATTTCTTTCTGGGTCTTCAAGTCAAACAAGTTCCAAATGGAATCTTTATCAGCCAATCCAAATATGTCAAGATCATTTTGGAAAGATTCAAGATGGCTGACTGCTCTGCTGCAAGAACTCCTATGCAAGTGCACCATCAACTAACTCCAGATAAAGATGGTCAAGACACTGATCAACATCAGTACCATGCAATGATAGGATCACTCATGTATCTCACTAACTCAAGGCCAGATATCATGTTTGTAGTATGCCTTTGTGCAAGATTCCAAGCAGCTCCAAAGAATACACATCTTCAAGTTGTCAACAGAATTTTTAGATACCTAAAGGGTCCCCAAGGCTTAGGCTATGGTATTCTAAAAATGATAAGTTCAACATGCATGCATACACTGACGGTGACTATGGAGGATACAACTTGGACAAAAAATCCACATAAGAGGGGTGTCCGTTTCTAGGAGGAAGACTGATTTCATGGCAGTGCAAGAAACAAACCTGTGTATCAACTTCTACAGCAGAAGCAGAATACATTGCAGCTTCAAGTTGCTGTGCACAAGTCATCTGGATACAAAACCAAATGCTGGATTATGGGATGACTTTCATGGCCACTCCCATTCACATTGACAACATGAGTATTATATATCTCACAAAAAATCCGGTGCAACACTCCAAGACAAAGCACATTGACATCAGGTATCATTTCATAAGAGATCAAGCTGAGAAAAGGAGAATTATTTTAACCAAAGTTCATACCAATGAGCAATATGCTGACTTGTTTACAAAACATTTTGATAAAGCTAGATTTAGATACTTAGTTGTTTACAAAATCTGTCTCTAAAATATTTTTTTAATATGTTTGTCTTTTGTTGTAAATAAAAGTTATAAGTCAGCAGCAACCATTTTTGCTACTGACAGGTCTAATCTTCAGCAGCTAAGAATTTGACACTGACTGCTTTAAGTTATCAGCAGGAACAAGTTTCCTGCGGATTGCTCTAAGGCAATCAGCAATAACATATTTGTTGCGGACCATTACATCCATCAGCGGCAATTGAGTTTGCTGCTGACAGACTTAACCATCCGCAGCAACCAAGTTTGCTGTTGATGGGTAAAAATAAGTCCAAATTAACTTTTACCCGCTTTAAAAAGTACTTTCAGTCATTACCAAGACTGCTATAGTGTATTACAGCTGTAACAGTGAAAAGTGAATGGTTTGTACGGTACAAATAACTTTGCTTTTTCCCTCCTCTGCCATTATAACACAAATCAAATTTCTCCTTCACCTCTTCATATTCAATTCCAACCTAACTCTCACCATTTTCTCTCAAGCATTCAAAGCACTCAAAGCTTTCCATACTTAACCACCTTTCAAAAACTTCCTCCCTCCCTCCAAATCTAACGACATTGGCAGAGGTCAACATAAACCATCCAAATGACAAGTTTTCTCCCTACAACAATCCATACCTAGTTAAAGGAAAGAAGTTCGAAGGGTTCGATGATATGATCGATTTTCTTTGTCGATCAAAGATACATTTTGCACTAACCGTTAACCCTACCATATACATCCCTCATATGGAGGATTTTTGGAACACCGTCGTCTACTCTACCGAACAGGGGATTCCCCAAATCCAAGCCACGGTAGACGATAAAGACATCATCGTCACTGAAGCTACTCTCAGAAAACACCTCAAGCTTCAAGACGAGGGGGCCGCCATTTCATACACCAGGGAAGCGTGTATGAGGACCTTTGTATCCATAGGGTACACTGGAAATCAGAACGACTATACTGTTGAAAAGGCACTGATGGGCCCTCCAAGGAAGTTTCTATGCCACACTCTTCTACAGTGCGTATCCCAGAAGAGAAGTGGATGGCATCAAGTGAGTTCTGCTCTCGCCTCTGCTGTTCACAGTATGGTCACTGGCCAAGGTTTCAACTTTGCACATCTCAATTTTGAAGGTTTGAGATATAACCTTCAAGAAGGTGCAAAGCAGGCATTCTATATGTACCCAAGTTTCTTGCAGGAAGTTTTCAACAATGAGATAAAAGACCTTTCCAAACCTGCAAGAATCTACCTTATGCTGGGACATAAAAATAATATTTTTCAAAGCATGAGAACTGTTTCCAAAAAGTTATCAGGGGTCAATGTTCCATTGTTATCTACAATGATGAACATACAAAGTACCCAGGGTGACAGTTCAGTAATCCCAGCTGATACTGATCCGACACCCTCCACTTCACAGCCTGAACATCAATCTACTTCCAGTGTTCGAACCCCTGTGCATCCTACTAAGGGTGCACAGGCACAACAACTACTTACACCTGTTTTGGATGTTATCACTGCTCAACTGGAACACAGGGCCCCAGTTGAGGCAAGCTATACCAGAAAAAGAAAAAGGAGCAAGAAGACTCCTTCTATTCTTGTCTCACAGGACCAATCCCAACTTAAAAGCCCTCATTCAGAATCCCAACATTCTGATGAGAATATCAAAAGGGATAGCCAAATGATTAGAGAGACTTCCTTGGAAGTTTCTCTATTAGGATCAGGATCACATCCCGGATCCATAGAACAACCTTCTGAGCCCTTTCATTATTTTTCTTCTCTGAACTTAAGTGCAGAGGCACCTAGTCAAGATGATATACCTTCTCCAACTACCACTATCTCGGAGGTATTGATTGACTTGGGTGCTAATGTACCCAGCCTAAGTTCATCACCTAAGAAGGTTCACTCTAGGAGTGATGATAGAGTGAATGTGGAAAGGGCTATCACTACTACTGGTACATCTATTGACCAGGAGGACAATGATAACATGATTAAGTCCCCAACTGCCACACCCCCAATTTCAACTAACAGAGTTTTACCGTTTGGGAAGTGACGAACCAGGATCTCAGACATTAGTTACTTTGAACGACTCTACATGGGACTCAAAATGAAAATATCATAATAATCAGAGTTTCAATGCGGAAGCGTAAAGAAAGTAAATGCGCAAAACACACGCGCCCAAAACCAAAGTCCAAAAGTCCAAAAGTTCAAAACGTCCAACCAAACCAAGTACAATAAAATAATCCAAACAAATATAAATAAGTCATAATCAAAGTAGTTGAATCCCATGCATGCCCTAATGTGTACCTGTGTCTTATCTTAGCGACCTGAGAAAACATGTAAGAAAATATGTCAACACGAGGTTGGTGAGTTCACAGGTTTCAATATATGTAAATAAGCGTTTACCAGAATTATGTTCATTCAATATGTATCTATAGGTAGCTTACCTATGTTCATGTTCATCTCAAGCGCTCGCAAACGAAGCTGACTGTTTGTTTATTGCCTCCTGCCAGGTCTATCAGCACTGGCGGTGTGAGTAGGCTAACATTTCACCCGTTCGATATCTAATCGAGTTAGCGTGACTAACGCGGGTGGGATTTGTCAAACCCAGTAGTACTACTAAATATTACCTCGCTAAGATCCATATTAATGGTCCGATATAAGTTGAGGACTTTCTGTGATAGCATGTTACGCTTAGTTTTAACATTGATATCATAAGAATTAGAAAATCTCAAAATCGTTTAATCATGTTTTCTCCCCCAAGTTAAAACAGTAAAAAGGGGCCGTGAAAACTCACCTGCGTTGCGTTGTAGGTAGTATCACACAAAGGATAAGTTGGAACCATGTGTGTAAGTCTCAAATGACTTACGAATGCCCTAAAATTATAAACACATAAATTAGGGATAAAAATGGGAATTGTGACAGCGATACGGAATGAGAAACGTCTTAACGAAACGCTCTAATATTCAAGAGTGGTCGAACGTGTCCACGGAGTTAGGAATTCCTTAAATAATCAAATTATAATTACTTTACGCGACGAATGACAAAAATAATAATAAATATAACCGGGTGTTTTGTCATTCACGAAAATTAAGAAAATAATAATATATATATACGAGTAAATAATATAACTAATTATATTATTTTTTAATCTCAACCAATACACGATGTTATAAAATGATTCGAAATAATATAAATATATATTATTTAATAATACGGGTCACGGTTTGAAAATAATATAAACATATTATTTTATACGAAGTTACGGTTTGAAAATAATATAAACATATTATTTTTATTTGATAATAACAATACTATTTTATTTATAAAGTGGGAATAATATAAAAATAGGTTAACAATTCAAACCCGAGCCCACGGGTTGTTTTCCGGGTTAAAACACATTTATATAATAATATAATTTATAGGGTTTGATTTTTATATTAAATTAACTCAAGAAAAAAGGCCCCAAAAATAAAATGTGGGAGCCCGGTCTCGAACCTGGGTCTCTCCCACACACACACACACTGCCTTAACCAATCCGCCCGCTAAGGTCATCGCAACAAGTCCCGATTCCATATGGTTTTAAGCAGTAGTTCCAGTGAGTCTCTCCCCCATACTCACCCACGACCGATCCCAATTCAAAACCATCAAATCCGGTCGTGGTTAGCTAGAGTATCAAATGGGTTTTGTTAGTTGGTTCATAACGAACCTGTAGTTGATTTTAATTTGGAAATCAACAAGTCTGGGATCGATTAATTATAGATTAAAAGACCGAACCCTAGATCAAGAACAGGGATTCGATTTGATTGAATTCGATGATAACATGGATTAAAATCATAGGGTTTTTACTAAACAAGGAGTTACGAATCTGATCGTGTATATTATTTGAATTTAAAACAGGTCTTGAGTAGGTTTCGATTAAATTAAAATTGTATGAACCCTAGATTACTGGATCGAGTAAAATTTGATGATGATTGAATCAATTGATATAGGGTTTTTAAAGAGTGACAGGTGGCGAAGCTAACGGTGTGGTTTAATTTGATTAAAACAATGTTACGATCAAAATCCCCAAATCGTTCTTACGAACAAACCCTAGATTCGGATTACAATGATCCTGATAATAAAACATCAAATTGACAGAGGGCTTTCAGAGCAAATGGTATTGCGAATCTGACTGTATAGTTTAATTGTATTTTTATTGGGTCTAGACTAGGGTTCGATTAAACCGGTCAGTGATGAACCCTAGATTACAGATTTCGATTGAATTGATAATGTAAGCCCCGGTAACGATAGGGCTTTCACTCTTTGGATAAAAATAACAGTTTGAGTGCAAGCAATTACCAGAAATGTTGTCGGGTTGGTGGTGATCGACTGAAACTGATGCCGACAGCGACTGAGTTGGTCTCCGGCAACTTCGGGCTTAAATCCGATTGAATTGGAATGTGCAACAGGTTCTTTGGGATTCGATTGGAGTATGCAGAGTTCTAATTCGTGAGGGTAATACATGAATTTGTTCAATTTGATGATCGAAGATGATAAGGGCGACGGTTACGGTTATAATTGGGTTTAATTCGAATTATTAACAAGGTTTAATGCTCTAATGATGAGAGTAAATGACATATTCATATAATTCAGTTAATAATTTGAATAGAAATTGGTTACGGAATTCGAATTTAGATCAAAGGTCACGAATTTGACTTTATAAAGTCAAACAAGATTAATTTGAAATGATTTTGACTTTAGGAGTCAACAATTCAAGTTTTGGAACTTGGCAGAACTAGTCCCTGCAGTTTAAGATCAGAAATTGACAGAATTAGCCCTTGGGATTAAATATCGAGTTAACTGGGTTAGGTTTTAACATGAAATTTAACGGAATTTCTAACAGAACAACTGAAAAAGTCCGAATTGTCACATTATCCCCTAGTTGAAAGAATTTTCGTCCTGGAAATTAAATAATAATAAAAAAAAAATTCCCGGGATATCACATCATCCCCTAGTTGAAAGAATTTTCGTCCCGAAAATTAAAATAGTATCTTAAGAATTTGACGCGGAGTGCTTGAACAGATTTGGATATTTGCGCATCATCTGATCCTCGCGCTCCCACGTGAAGGAAAATCTTGTCAGAGGGATTTTACTGTTCTTTAACGTTTTGACTTCCCTATCCATAATTTCCACGGGTTCTTCGATGAAACGTAACTGTTCATCAATGTGTAGTTCCTCAAGAGGAACTGCAAGTGATTCGTCTGTGAGACATTTCTTTAAATTTGAGACGTGAAAGACGTTGTGTACACCACTAAGTCCTTCAGGTAAGTCCAATTGATATGCCACTGGTCCAATTCTCTTCATTATCTTGAATGGTCCAACATAACGAGGATTCAGTTTGCCTCGTTTCCCGAAACGAATGACACCCTTCCAAGGTGAGACTTTGAGTAAGACCATGTCACCTATTTGAAACTCTAAGGGTTTACAACGCTTATCGGCATAGCTCTTTTGACGATCACGAGCTGCCTCCATACAGTTTCTAATTTGAACGATCTTTTCGGAAGTTTCAAATATAAGTTTAGGACCTGTAAGTTGACTATCCCCAACTTCGGTCCAACAAATAGGAGAACGGCATTTCCGTCCATAAAGTGCTTCGAATGGAGCTGCCTTGATGCTAGTGTGATAACTGTTGTTGTAGGAGAACTCCACCAACGGTAGGTGAGACTCCCAAGTGTTACCGAAATCGATCACACAAGCTCGTAGCATGTCCTCCGGCGTTTGAATAGTACGTTCTATTTGGCCATCCGTTTGAGGATGGTATGCTGTGCTCATATCTAGACGCGTGCCTAAAGCTTTATGTATCGACTGCCAGAAACGAGAAGTGAATCGTGCATCACGATCTGAAATGATAGAGATTGGCACCCCGTGCCGAGAGACTATTTCTTTCAAGTAAGTACGAGTAAGCTTATCCATTTTATCGGTCTCTTTGATTGCTAAGAAGTGAGCGGACTTTGTTAATCGATCAACAATTACCCAAATGGTATCACGTCCGATAGGAGTTCGTGGTAATTTGGTGATGAAGTCCATGGATATTTGTTCTCATTTCCACATGGGAATTTTTGGTTGTTGGAGAAGACCGGATGGTTTTTGATATTCAACTTTGACCTTCGCGCAAGTCAGACACTTACTAATATAGGTGGCTATATCGGCCTTCATCTTCGGCCACCAATATAGCACCTTTAGGTCATGGTACATTTTCTCAGAACCTGGATGTATCGAGTAACGAGATTTATGAGCCTCATCCATAACTAGTTCCCTTAGGTTTCCGAATACTGGAATCCATATTCGTTCGGCAAAGTAGCGAATACCGTCAGATTTGACTTCAAGTTGTGCTTCCATACCGCGTGTACCTTCCAGTGGTAGGTTTTCCTACGGATTTTGTCAGGTAATCCGGGGTGAATAGTAAACTGTAATGCTCAAACTCGTGTGGGTTTCATTTCCTTTCGACTCAGGGCATCAGCTACAACGTTAGCTTTACCCGGGTGATACCGGATCGCACAGTCATAATCGTTCAAGAGTTCGACCCAACGACGCTGTCGCATGTTCAACTCTTTCTGCTCGAAGATATGCTGAAGACTTTTGTGATCGGTATAGATGGTGCATTTGGTACCGTACAAGTATTGTCTCCATATCTTAAGTGCAAAGACTACGGCTCCCAACTCTAAGTCATGAGTGGTGTAGTTTCTCTCGTGGACCTTTAGTTGACGTGAAGCGTATGCTATCACCTTTTCGTGTTGCATTAAGACACAACCCAGACCCTGAATAGATGCATCACAATACACTACAAAATCATCGGTTCCTTCCGGAAGAGTTAGAATAGGTGCACTGCAAAGTTTCTGTTTAAGATGTTGGAATGCTGACTCTTGGTTATCGTCCCAATTATAGGCTATGCAATTTTTGAGTTAAGGCAGTGAGAGGTTGTGTAATTTTTGAAAATCCCTCAATGAATCGACGGTAATAACCAGCCAATCCCAGAAATTATCGCAACTCAGTCGGAGTCGTCGGTGCTGCCCAATTCTTGATGGCTTCTATCTTTGATGGGTCAACATGTATTCCTTTCTCTTTAACCACATGCCCTAGAAACTGAACTTCCCGAATCTAGAATTCACACTTGGAAAACTTAGCATACAGTTTCTCTCGCTTAAGTAATTCCAAAATTTGACGTAGATGTTCCTCATGTTCTTCCTTGTTCTTGGAATAAATGAGGATGTCGTCGATGAAAACGATAACGAATTGGTTAAGGTAAGGCTTACACACACGGTTCATGAGGTCCATGAATACCGCAGGTGCGTTGGTTAATCCGAAAGGCATGACCATAAACTCGTAATGGTCCTACCTTGTTCTGAATGCAGTCTTAGAGATATCTTCTTCTCGGACTCTTAACTGATGGTAGCCGGACCTAAGATCTATTTTGGAATAGAAACTTGATCCTTGGAGTTGATCAAAGAGATCATCTATGCGAGGCAAAGGGTAGCGATTCTTGATTATGACTTTATTCAGCTCCCGGTAGTCAATACACATACGGAAAGTTCCGTCCTTCTTTTTGACAAATAGTACCGGAGCTCCCCACGACGATGAACTAGGTCGGATGAAGCCTTTATCCAACAAATCTTGCAATTGAGTGGACAACTCTTGTAATTCACCGGGTGCCAGTCTGTAAGATGCCCGAGCAATCGGTGCTGCTCCAGGTGCTAGATCAATTTGGAATTCAACTTGACGGTGCGGTGGCAGACTAGGCAGATCCTCGGGAAATACTTCCAAGAATTCACGAATGATTGGAATATCTTCAATTCTCTTCTCTTCTGATGGCTGCTCAGCAACGAGAGCCAAAATAGCCGTATGCCCCTTTCGAATGCATTTTTGTGCTTTCATAAAAGATATGATGCCCATGACTGCACCAACTCTTACGCCCTGAACGGAAAGGATTTCTCCATTTGGGAGAGGAATACGAACAATCTTCTCATGACAGATAATTTCAGCTTGGTTTTTAGATAGCCAATCCATGCCGACAATTACATCAAAACTACCAAGTGTAACCAGCATAAGATCGATATCAAATGTATGTCTAGCTAGCTCAAGCTTACATCCCTTAATAATGTGTTTTGCTTCAATTATTTGGCCATCAGCTATCTCTATTATATACTTAGCTTCTAACAAGATTGGAGTTCCTTTTATCATATCACTAAGTTTCTTAGATATAAAAATCCTATCAGCACCGGTGTCAAAAAGGACAGATGCAAAGTAATTATTTAAGAGAAACTTACCGGTGACCACAATCGTAACGGGCTTCTCCAGATCCTAGTACGAAAGCTCGTCCCTTCGCACCATTTCCTCTACCATTGCCATTGTTACCACCATTGCCATTGTTATTCTGGTTAGGGTTGTGGTTTCCATTACCCCCTTTCTTCAATTGAGGACAATTCTTCCGAATATGTCCTTCCTTTCCGCACTCAAAACAACCCCATGTGGATCCAGATTGTTGAAAAGGTTGTTTAGCTTGTAACTCACCCCTACAATCCTTGGCAGCATGACCTATTTTGCCACACCTCTGGCAATGATTGTAAAACCCTAGGTGGTGGAAGTTGCACTTGTTACACTTCGGAGACTTCCCCGCGTAACCACCCTGTTTTGACCTGAATAGGTCGACTGGTTGAAGTTCTTAGTAGGCTCAAACCTACGCTGCTGCTGCTGCGGTTGATTAAACAGGGGTTGGTTGGGCTGGGGTCCTTTGGAGTGAGAGTTGGAGTGGTTGTGGGTGTTGGAATGGTAATCAAACTTGCGTTTGTGATTTTCGGTGGGTTTAGAGACCGAACCTCTCAGAGGTAGAGTCCCTTGAGTCACCACCTGCTCGGTTAACTTATGGGCAAGTCGGATAGTTTGTTGGATAGTGGTAGGATTGGATGAAGTAACCATGCTTTGTATTTGAGGCACTAGACCTCCAATGTAAAGTTCAATTCTCTTGTAATCAGGGGTCACCATATGCGGGCACATAGTAGCAAGTTCATGTCAACGTGTGGTGTATAGTTCAATTCTCTTGTAATCAGGGGTCACCATATGCGGACAGTATTCCTCCTTCATCATTGATTTAAATTCCTCCCACGGGAGTCCATTCGCCATGGCCAGACCCAATATTTGGACCTGGGCGTTCCACCATGTGAGTGTCGGGCCCTCTAAAGTTTCGGCGGCAAACTTTACCTAATTAGCCACGGGGCAGTTGCACATGCCAATCACTTATTCAACCTTCTCCAACCAACAAAGTAGTCCAACGGCTCCTTCAGCTCCACTAAAGGCGTGGGGCTTACAATCCATGAATGCCTTGAAAGTGCAGGCTAGTTGCTGATTCTGCTGGTTTTGCTGGCCTAGATTTAGAAACAAAATAGGATTGGGATTATAGGGTTTAGGAAGACATTTTTAGAAGATGGATTGACATTATTAGTCAATAGTTAAAGCATTTACCTGCAGCATTCTGTGCTGCTAGAGCCTCCGCCACACTATCGTTTATCAGTGCTGCTAGCCCTGCTGCCGTCATGTTAATGGTACCTCGACCACCGGCACAACCTTCGCGTCCTCTCCCGGACATGATTCTTCACAATCACAAATGAAAAACAATGAGAAATATATCGCATATTAAGCATTATTCAGGTATGAGTAAGAAGATACAACATCTAATAATTTGAAAATTAAATAAATTGTAAGGCTACAAAATAAATAACTCAATCATTAAACTTCTCATGCTTTTATTGAATGCGAAAAACCTTACCCATCTAGGTTTGAAAAGAGAAATAACATAAGCAAAAACATGCATGAAAAGGAAGATAGATAGGAAGATCATCAAGCATCTTCGTCATCGGAAGAAACATACGATTGTGCATCGTCTATCTCCACCGGTTCCTCTTCGGGTGGCTCCTCCTCCAATGGCTCCTCCTCGAAGGGCTCTTCCTCAAAGGGCTCCTCCTCAATTGGCTCCTCCTCTCCATCAGAAAGTGGAATCTCCTCAGGAAATAGAGCGTCTTGCAGTTGGGCTTCCAAATGAGTCACCCTCTCTTGAAGACCTTCAGCAGTGTGGTTTGCTACATGTAGCTGAGCTTCCAGAGCAGCCACTCTCTCCAGAACTCCTTCCATTTCATTGTCTGAGGTGTCCACCCTCGTCTCCAAGTGTGTCACACGATCCACCAAAAGGTTATGGACCTGGTCAGTTACTGCTAGTTCATCAGTCAAAAGTTCTATCCCTACCTTATTCTCCTCTATTTGAGGCTCTCTCTTCAGAATATTCGGTATCTCATCAGTAGCATCTTTCACAATGCTCAACTCTCTTGACATATAAAACACAAAAGCCGCAAAAGCTTGTTCCATAGTACATGGCAAGCTAGGCAAGGTAGATGATGAGGAAGTAGAACCGAAGTAAGGTGATGGGACATTTCCCATTTCGATCCATCTTTGGATCATTTGTGGGTATGAGTTCCAATTTCGAGCAGGATTCATTGCTTATGCGCTGCTCGTTTCCCCCTGGTCAACTGAATAATCACTGGAACTAGTCCGGCGCCTTTTGGGCTCCGGGGATGATAGGATAAGTGCCTTATGCTCTGGTGCCTTGGGTGATGGAGGTGGGGTTGACGACATGTTCCTGTAACAATACATATAAGTGCCAAACATCCAAATGACATGTAACTAATGTGTGAGGCTATAGTCTAGTATGCAATCCTAGTTCTCTATAACCAATGGCTCTGATACCAATGTGTCACACCCCCAATTTCAACTAACGGAGTTTTACCGTTTGGGAAGTGACGAACCAGGATCTCAAACATTAGTTACTTTGAACGACTCTACATGGGACTCAAAATGAAAATATCATAATAATCAGAGTTTCAATGCGAAAGCGTAAAGAAAGTAAATGCGCAAAACATACGTGCCCAAAACCAAAGTCCAAAAGTCCAAAAGTTCAAAACGTCCAATCAAACCAAGTACAATAAAATAATCCAAACAAATATAAATAAGTCATAATCAATGTAGTTGAATCCCATGCATGCCCTAATGTGCACCTGTGTCTTATCTTAGCGACCTGAGAAAACATGTAAGAAAATATATCAACACGAGGTTGGTGAGTTCACAGGTTTCAATATATGTAAATAAGCGTTTACCAGATTTATGTTCATTCAGTATGTATCTATAGGTAGCTAACCTATGTTCATGTTCAACTCAAGCGCTCGCAACCGAAGCTGACTGTTTTTTTATTACCTCCTGCCAGGTCTATCAACACTGGCGGTGTGAGTAGGCTAACATTTCACCCGTTCGATATCTAATCGAGTTAGCGCGACTAACGCGGGTGGGATTTGTCAAACCTAGTAGTACTACTAAATATTACCTCGCTAAGATCCATATTAACGGTCCGATATAAGTTAAGGACTTTCTATGATAGCGTGTTACGCTTAGTTTTAACATTGATATCATAAGAATTACAAAATCTCAAAAATCGTTTAATCGTGTTTTCTCCCCCAAGTTAAAACAGTCAAAGGGGCCGTGAAAACTCACCTGCGTTGCGTTGTAGGTAGTATCACACAAAGGATAAGTTGAAACCACGTGTGTAAGTCTCAAACGACTTACGAATGCCCTAAAATTATAAACACATAAATTAGGGATAAAAATGAGAATTGTGACAGCGATACGGAATGAGAAACGTCTTAACGAAACGCTCTAATATTCAAGAGTGGACGAACGTGTCCACGGAGTTAGGAATTCCTTAAATAATAAAATTATAATTACTTTACGCGACGAATGACAAAAATAATAATAAATATAACTGGGTGTTTTGTCATTCACAAAAATTAAGAAAATAATATATATATATATATATACACATATATATATATATACGAGTAAATAATATAACTAATTATAATATTTTTTAATCTCAACCGATACACGGTGTTATAAAATGATTCGAAATAATATAAATATATATTATTTAATAATACGGGTCACGGTTTGAAAATAATATAAACATATTATTTTATACGAAGTTACGGTTTGAAAATAATATAAACATATTATTTTTATTTGATAATAACAATACTATTTTATTTATAAAGTGGGAATAATATAAAAATAGGTTAACAATTCAAACCCGAGCCCACGGGTTGTTTTCCGAGCTAAAACACATTTATATAATAATATAATTTATAGGGTTTGATTTTTATATTAAATAAATTCAAGAAAAAGGCCCCAAAAAGAAAAAATGTGGGAGCCCGGTCTTCAACCCGGGTCTCTCCCACACACACACACTGTCTTAGGTTCATCGCAACAAGTCCCGATTCCATATGGTTTTAATCAGTAATTCTAGTGAGTTTCTCCCCCATACTCACCCACGATCGATCCCAATTCAAAACCATCAAATCCGGTCGTGGTTAGCTAGAGTATCAAATGGGTTTTGTTAGTTGGTTCATAACGAACATGTAGTTGATTTTAATTTGGAAATCAACAAGTCTGGGATCGATTAATTATAGATTAAAACACCGAACCCTAGATCAAGAACAGGGATTCGATTTGGTTGCATTCGATGATAACATGGATTAAAATCATAGGGTTTTTACTAAACAAGGAGTTGTGAATCTGATCGTGTATATTAATTGAATTTAAAACAGGTCTTGAGTAGGTTTCGATTAAATTGAAATTGTATAAACCCTAGATTACTGGATCGAGTAAAATTCGATGATGATTGAATCAATTGATATAGGTTTTTAAAGAGTGGCAGGTTGCGAAGCTAACGGTATGGTTTAATTTGATTAAAACAATGTTTACGATCAAAATCCCCAAATCGTTCTTACGAACAAACCCTAGATTCGGATTACAATGATCCTGATAATAAAACATCAAATTGACAGAGGGCTTTCAGAGAAAATGGTATTGCGAATCTGACTGTATAGTTTAATTGTATTTTTATTGGGTCTAGACTAGGGTTAGATTAAACCGGTCAGTGATGAACCCTAGATTACAGATTTTGATTGAATTGATAATGTAAGCCCCGGTAACGATAGGGTTTTCACTCTATGGATAAAAATGACAGTGTGAGTGCAAGCAATTACCAGAAATGTTGTCGGATTGGTGGTGATCGACTGAAACTGATGCCGACAGCGACTGAGTTGGTCTCCGGCAACTTCGGGCTTGAATCCGGTTGAATTGGAAAGTGCAACAGGTTCTTTGGGATTCGATTGGAGTATGCAGAGTTCTAATTCGTGAGGGTAATACATGAATTTGTTCAATTTGATGATCGAAGATGATAGGGGCGACGGTTACGGGTTTAATGGTTATAATTGGGTTTAATTCGAATTATTAGCAAGGTTTAATGCTCTAATGATGAGAGTAAATGACATATTCATATAACTCAGTTAATAATTTGAATAGAAATTGGTTATGGAATTCGAATTTAGATCAAAGGTCATGAATTTGACTTTATAAAGTCAAACAGGATTAATTTGAATTGATTTTGACTTTGGGAGTCAACAATTCAAGTTTTGGGACTTGGCAGAACTAGTCCCTGCAATTTAAAATCAGAAATTGGCATAATTAGCCCTTGGGATTAAATATCGAGTTAACTAGGTTAGGTTTTAACAGGAAATTTAACCGAATTTCTAACAGAACTAACTGAAAAAGTCCGGATTGTCACGCCAACCACGGCAACTCACAGTGAGGATGTTTCTTTTGAAACACTCTTCACTGAGGGGAATCCCATGTGCCAAGAAAACAGGGTGATAGGGATGCATAGGCTAGGCCTAAGGCCTCATCTAGTTCTAAGGATTCCACAACTGTGGATGAGGTCAGACTGAAACTTAAAAACATGGAATTGACGGCCAGGGTGGCAATGCTAGAGGCTGAAGTATCCAAACTACAGCACCAAGTGTCTATGTATGAAGCTCATCAATGCCCTCCAGTGACTACTCCTTCCCTTGTATCAGTGGGCACTCAAACAGATGAAACTCTATGCATTGATGCAACCAAAAAGGGGGAGATAGTTACTGCTGAAGATGATGCTGACAGCCTTGATGAATGGATACAAGAGCAGGCTGCCTTTCAAAGTACTCTCTTCAAACCTGCTTTTGTTCAAATCCATGACTTTCCAGACTCAGTAGATGAAGAGGAAGATATCTCTAAGGATTGGAAGTTAGTTATCAAAGATGTTGATGAGGTGTTGGAGAATGAAAGTCAAGATAAAGACACACCTTTATCATTCAGCATACTTCCAGCTGCTGCAAATATATCAAAACAGACCATTGCCCCTCAATTCACACTGACTGCACATAAACTAGAGATTGACTCTATTCTAGCTTGGGGGTATGATGGTCTACTGAGAGATTCTGGATTGGACAGGAATTTGGTGGAATAGAAGAGCTTAATTGGAATACACTGAATCCACTTCAGGTTCTTGAATTGTACTTATCAAGCTGCATCAACACTTCCACAGATCTCTCAGCAGAACTTGCAATTGATAGGTTATATGTCTTGATGGAGGAAAATCTGCCCTGGTTTGAATGGTTTCTAAAAGAAGAAAACATGGTGGCCTATCCTAAACACATTGCAGAGTCTTCAAGAACATCAGAACAAAGACTGGCTCCAAGACTTGATTTGATAAGGAGCAGTGCTTTAACAGAAGAACAAGTTCTATGTTGGAGAAGATTCTTCTACAATGAAATGGCCAGGGGCTGGAAGTGCAAGGATGGTCAAGCACTGGGTCCTCTGGCTTTCAGTTCTTCTTGTGTGATGGATCATCTTTCACAATCAACAACATTCAAGAAATCCTACTCCTCAATCCAGATTTCATGCATAAGGTTTTTGAGCTCAGGACACACATCTGCAACATCAACTCCTTAGAAATTCAAGCAATGATCAAGATTATCAAAACTTTTCTTGAAAAGGAGGGATGGCTTGTAATAGATGACTCTGACTCAGATCTATCCCTTCCCTCCTCACCAACTGTCATACTGAGTGCAGCAGTAGAGTCAAGAAAATTGGCTGCTCAGAATGTCAAAGAGGCCTTTAAAGCTATACATGGGAGTAAATGGGAAAAGGAAGAGAGTGAAGCAGTCCCTTCCTTTGTGTCTGTTCCTCATATTGCCAATGAAGTTGAAGCTGAGATCCCAACAACATCTCTTACATCTGTTGTTGTGATCCATGAAGCTGAAGCATAGGCATCCAACAAAGACAAGGGGAAGGGCGTCATGATAGAAGAAGAAGAAAGAATAAAGAAAGAGAAGAGAGAAAAAGAGAAGAGAATGAGAGAAAGAGAAGAGGAGGAGATGGCTAAGATTAGAAAGATTCAAGAAAGAAAAGCTGTCATTCTCCTCAGGGAACGACAGATCCAGTTGCATGCTAGGCAACTGGATGCTTTGAAAGTTAAAGTTCATGTAGCTACACAATTACAAGAAGATGAAGCTCTAGCTCTTCAGCTGCAGGAACAACTCAATAAAGAAGAAGAAGAAAGAGAAAAGAAAAGAAAAGAAGAGGCTAAGTTCAGGATAACTGACTCTGAACTAGCCAAAGAAATGAGAGAGGAGTGGACAGAAGCTCTGATTTCTCAAGGTGAGGATGCAGACTACCTTGTGAAATTATCAAATAAAGAAATCTACAGAGCTTTCATGGGTCAGCGAGGTTAGAGGTTTTTAGGTCCCATGAGAAAACCAAGAAGATCATTGCATTTAACATAAGGACCCATGAAGAAAGAAAGGTCATGATAGACTTCCTGAAGGCTAGAAGAGAGAGTGGTAAGAGGCTAGGTCCCATGAGCTTCATGAACCTGCAAGCCTTATATGTCAAAGTCAAGAAGGAAGAAGAAGAAAGATTGGGGAAGACAGGCTCAAAGAAAAGGGGAAACACTCAAACTGATGATAGAAAACAAAAGAAACCCAAGCCTACTCCCTCATCCAATCCTTCCTCTACCCAACAACCTTCCACTCTCCCTCCTAGACCTCCCTCCTCTCCACCCAAAGAGTCCAAATCCTCATACCCAACTCCTCCTCATCAACAGCCTCCCAAGAAGAAAACCAAACCTACTACCACACCATAAGATTCAAGTGAAATTGTTATCTGGTTCTACAACAATCAAGATCAATGGTTTGAGGTTTTTAAGGGAAGGGCAGAGGTAAAAAGATCAATCTACAAATCTGTTGATGAGGTGATGCAGCTCCCAGATTCTAATCTTAGAATAATGATGGAGCTGGATGAAGCTCATGAGCTTGAGAATGAAGGTGGAAGACTTCTGTTACTAGTGATCAAACATCACTTCAACCCTAGCAAAGATGTAGTCATTGATGCTAAACCTCTCTAATCCCACTTTCCATTCACTAGTTGGTCCTACAATGCTGAGAAGGATGAATTCACTATAACAGCTATCAGAAATCAACAGATGAGATGTTCTAGCAAGGCCATTTTTAAGATGCCAAGCAAGGACATCAAGTCTCTGTCTAAGCTTGCTCTTGACAATCCCAGCAAGGACCCTAGAGGCTATGAGGTAGCAAGGATAGTTGCTAACATGCAAAAGCTTCAGCAACAACAATAGTAAGAGAGTTTTGGTAGCATCAGTCTAGGGGGAGTTTGTAGATATAAAGATTAATGGCTACAAAATTCTCTAAGTACAACTGTTGCGGACTCCACAATTTTGCTGCTGACCAACAAGTTGTTGCAGATAAGCTTGTTTGCTGTTGATATTTGTTTTCCTGCTGATGATCTGCTGCGGACAGCCTTATCAGCTGAAGACCAGAGTTGCTGTTGATAGGCTTCTTAGCATCATCAAACACTTGATGCTGCTGATAGGCAAATCATCAACAGCTTTGGATAGTTGAGTTTTGCTGCGGATCATCAACTATGCTGTTGATAGCCATATCTGTTGAAGATCAATCGTTGCTGCTGATTGGCATATCAAAAGCATCACCTTTACTATTGACAACTTTCTACTGCAACTCTGACACATCACATGTAGAAAGAATGTTACTGGTACAGACAATAAAAGACAACAACGCTCTCCTTCCAAGTATCCAAGCAATGATGCCTAAGAAGACGTTTGATTAAAGTTAACTTTTGTAGTATTTGTTGTCTTAACTTGTAGTATAGCTTCTAGTATACAAGATCAACGGCTTGTGTTTGATCTGATCCTTAGAATCAAGGGTCTGTCTTGATTCTAATTTACTATATAAGTATTGCATCTGTTCTTTGTACAAGTGTGTTTTTCTTAGAGTTTTCTCTGTAATATTGTAACCATTAAAGCTTAATACAAATTGCATTTATCAGTATTCTTTGTGTTTACTTGTTTACATTGCTTAGTTGTGATTGTTTCCGCCAATCTCAACTAGAATAGAACCATCTTGTATTCACTGATCATAAACCTGGCAACTAGCTTCCATTCCTCAGATATCTCTTCATCTTCATCTTCTGAGACTGGCAAGTCATGGATTTGAACAAAAGCATGCTGGAATAGTGTTCTTTGAAAGGCTGCTTGCTCTTGTATCCATTCATCCAAGTTGTCTTTATCATCTTCAATAGTAACTATCTCCACCTTTTTGGTTGCATCAGTGAATAGATTAGGGTCTATTTGGGTTCCTACTGATACAAGGGAAAGAGAAGTTACAGTTGGGCATCGATGGGATTCATCCACAGAGACTTGGTGCCTTAATTTGGACACTTCAGCCTCTAGCATAGCTACCCTGGCCGTCAATTCCATGTTATGAAGTTTCAGTCTGTCCTCATCCACAGTTTTGGAATCCTTGTAACTAGAAGGGGCCTTAGGCCTAGCCTCTTCATCCCCATCACCCTGGTTTTCTTGGCGCATGGGATTCCTCTCAGTGAAGAGTGTTTCAAAAGAAACATCCTCACTGTGAGTTTCCGTGGTGGGGGACTTAATGATGTTATCACAGTCCTCCTGGTCAATTGATGGACCAGTAGTAGTGATAGCCTCTTCCACATTCACTCTATCATCACTCCCAGAGTTAACCTTCTTAGGTGATGAACTTGGGCTGGGTACTTTGGCAGCCAAGTCAATCAATACCTTCGATATGGTGGCAATTGGAAATGGTATATCATCTTGATTAGGTGCCTCTGTACTTAAGTTCAATGAAGAAAGAAAGTGTGTTGGCTCAAATGGGTGTTCTATGGATCTGGGATGTGATCCTGATCCCACGCTTGCCTAAACCGGGGGCCCTGTGTTCTTGCTCCTTTTTCTTTTGCGGCTATAGCTTGCCTAAACCGGGGCCCTGTGTTCCAGTTGGGCTTGTAGAACAGGGGTAAGTATTTGTTGTGCCTGTGCACCCTCAATAGGTTTCACATGGGTTCGATCAAGGGTAGCAGATGTTGTATGTTCAGGCTGTGAGGTGGAGGGTGTGGGATCAGTATCAGCTGGGACTGCTGAACTGTCACCCTAGGTACTTTGTATGTTCATCATTATAGATAACAATGGAACATTGAACCCTGAGAACTTTGTTGAAACAGTTCTCATACTTTGAACAATATTATTTTTATGTCCCAAAATCAAGTAGATTCTTGCAGGTTTTGAAAGTTTTTTAGTTCATGGTTAAAAACTTCCTGCAAGAACCTTGGGTATATAAAGAAGGCTTGTCTTGCTCCTCCCTGAAGGTTATATCTCAAACCTTCAAATATCAAGTGGGAGAAATTGAAACCTTGTCCAGTTACCATACCATGAAAAGCAGAGGCAAGGGCGGAGTTCAACTGATTCCATCCACTCCTCTTCTGAGATATGCATTGTAGAAGAGTGTGGCCCAAGAACTTCAATGGAGGACCCATCAGTACCTTCTCGATTGTGTAATCATCTTGATTTCCAGTGTATCCTATGGATACAAAGGTCCTCGTGTACTCACTCTTGGTGTATGAGTTGGCGGCACCCTCGTCTTGAAGCTTGAGATGTTTTCTGAGTGTAGCTTCAGTGATGGTGATGTCTTTGCCGTCTACCGTGGCTTTGATTTGGGGAGTCCCCTGTTCGGTAGAGAAGACGGCAGAGTTCCAGAAATTCTCCATGTGAGGTATGTAGATTGTGGGGTTGACAGTTAGTGCAAAGTATATTTTCTACTGACATAGGAAATCGATCATGTCGTCGAACCCTTCAGATTTCTTCCCTTTGACAAGATATGCAGTTAGATTATGGTAGTTTGAGAACTTGTCATTGGGATTGTTGATATCAACGTCTGCCATTGTGGTTAGGTTTGGAGGGAAGGAGGAAGCTTTTGAAAGTTGGTTAAGTATGGGAAAGCTTTAAATGCTCGAGAGAAAAGATGAGGGTTAGGTCATAATTGAATGTGAAGTGGTGAAGGAAGAAATTTCATTTTTGTTATAACGGCAAGAAATTTTGACTTTTTGTTATAACGCCAAGGAAATGCTCATGCGCGTAGGCTGCGGTTCACCTAGGTCTAGCTGCTTATATAGAGAATAGGGCATCAGGTTGATGCTAGCACCTAAGTCGGCCAACGCGTGGTGCAAGGGTAGACTACCTAGGAGAAATGGGATCGTGAAACAACCCGAATCTCCCAATTTCTCGGGCAGTTTGTTCTGCACCACCGTAGAGCATTGCTCACTAAGTGAGACTTTAGAGACATCCTCGAGTTTCTTCCTATTGAAAAGAAGATCTTTAAGGAACTTGCCATATTTTGGCATACGTTGGAGGGTCTCTATGAGTGGAAGATTGACATTTAGTTGTTTAAACATGTCAAGGAAGTAACTGTATTCCCTAGCTTGCTTAAATGGAAGCAAACGTACTGGGTAGGGAACACGAGTCAGGTCAATCTCGGGGGTCTTCATCTCTACCCCCTTCTTCTTCTCCTCTGCCTTCTCGGCATGCACCTCAACTACCACCTCTTTGTTCACCTGCTCCTCGGCTATCTTGGCATCGATCTCAGCAAATCGTACTCTCCAGGCTATCTTCTTGACCTCTTCAGCTGACTGAAATATTTTACACACTGGAGTGGGAGTCATCCTCTACAACCACTTTCTCCTCCATACTCCTAATCGACACGACCATCACTGAAGCGTGGGAGCCTGAAGATTGTCATCCCTGTCGATCCTTCAGACTCTTAGCGATGTCCTCTACCGTGCGTTTCAGATCATGGAATGCCGACTGTTGATTCTTCAGTAGAGTGTCGTGGCTTTCTAATCTCTGCCTAGCATCCCTGTCCTGCTGGAATAAGTGGGTGAGTAGCTGTGTCTGAGTCTCAAGCATCTCTTCTATCTTCTTTGTGTCGACACTGCTTCCAATGCTAGCTCCTGTATCTCCTCCTCCTTGCTGTGCTGGCGTACATTAAACCCAGGCGGGTTATTTCCAGATCTCCATCCCGAGCCAAATGAGTTGTAGTTGTTGTACCCTCGGTTCTGGTATTGGTTTCCAGCGTAGCTCACCTGCCCTTGATTATTCACTAGGCAGTCACGGGTGTCGTGTCATCCCCTACACACCTGACACCACTGAGCACTGAGCTTCAGCTCCTTTATCTCGTTAGCTATTGAGGAGAGTGCAGCAGCCACGTTAGAATCTGGAATGACCTGATGCACACCTCTTGAGGCTGAGGTGGATGATCTAGCACTAGGAATGGAAATCCTAGTAGATGGATAATGTTGTTCGGCTTGAGCGAAGCTCTCGAACATTTCTTCGCACTCAGATGGCTCGAGTCTCTCCATGATATGGCCTCCCGCAGCTGTATTGAACATCTTCTGCTTCTCAAAGGTGAGGCCATTATAGAACTTCTCCTTTATCGCCCAGTCTGACAGACCATGTTGTTGAGCCGCTCCCAGGCCATAAGATAAGGCTCGTCGGGATCCATTCGGAAGGAGTGGATTTGATCCCTTAGGCGAGCGGCCCTGGAAGGTGGGTAGTACTTCTTGTAGAACTTAGCTTGAAGATCCTCCCATGTGGTAATGGAATTATCTGGGAGGGTGTCAAGCTAAGTAGATGCATGCCTAGAGAGGGAGAATGGGAAGAGACGCAAGTATATTGCGTCCTTAGATACACCTGAGATATTAAAGGTATCACATACACGAACAAAACGGGACAGGTGTCCGGGTGCGTCCTCATCCTCAAGGCCATGAAACTGACTAGCATGAGTGATTGTGGTCATGACATGTGATGGGATCTGCCAAGAATTTATATTAGGGATGTCAGGACGTGTGATCGAAGACCTCGCCCCGGTGACCCCATCACTGGCCCTCTGGTGTACAGTACGCCTCGCTGGTGGATCAGCGTCGCCATAGTTGGAAATGAAATTGGGCTAATAGGACGTACCTGAGATTTACACAACTCTTTCAAAATCTCCCGAAAGTCTCGGGTGCGCTCGTGAAGCTCTCGCTTGGGCTCTAAGAAAGCTGAATAAGGTGGTGATCCCTGTGTGCGAGTATGGTGCATAAACAAAAAGACTCTAAGATGGAAAGAACAAAAAACACAAAACAAAAGGACTCGATCCTATATTAGACACACACATATGACACACAAGTAGCACGTAGGACAAGCACACAAAACAGACTCAAAGAAAACAAATAAACCAAAAATCACTAAAAGAAGTAGTCAAAGCTAATATTGTTATTGCCAAGTGTCCCCGGCAACGGCGCCAAAAACTTGATGTCGTCTAGACGGTCTATATAAAACTAACAAAACCTAACCTAGACTCCTAAGTAATAAGATGGAAAACCTATGAACTAAACCACACTGACAGGCAAGTGTACCTATCGAGTGTAGCACAGCTTAATGGTAAACCGAGTTATCGAACCCTAGAGACACTACGAATAACAAAACAGACTCTGGCTCGGACTTAAGATTTGATTGATCGGGGGGTTTAATACACTACTGATTATCACTAAGAATGCAAAAAACTAAGGACGATTCAAACTATCAAGACAGGAACTGAGGAAATATCAAGATATGGGACGAGTACCACCTAGGTCGGAATCCTACTTGCAAAGCACAACTTCTACCGGTTCTGGAATTATGATGGATCTGGGTTTCTAACGAAATAGCTCTAGACAAACTAGTGGATCCCTAATCACTCTCATCGTGTCACCAACTAAGGAACCTACAGATGTAATAACTCATCGGATTGTTGGATCACCTCTCGGGTATTTACAACTATGACAAAGTACCCTAATGGACAGATTACCTCTCAGTCTCACTATCCACGATACGATACATTTAAGGAATGCACGGGGTAATACTAGGACAACAACTATGATTTTACTAACAGCAATCACTGCACACCTAACACTAACGCCCTCTCAGACTGTTAATACTCGGATTCCCAATGACGAAGACTAGACAACTAATTCTCACCTCTCGGGTATTGAACAAGGACACACATCCAATTCTAATCAGCAATCAATTACAATTCCTATAGCAACTACGTCTAGCAAACCACCATAATCACAAACCCTAAGATCTATGACCTAGATATGCTAATTGAACTGGCAGACAACCACAATCAACGCATGGAATCAATAATCAAACACAAATCAGAAGTAAACACGCATATATCATCACAATTGTCAACTAAGATCATTTACAAAGTCATTAAACAAACATTGAATCCAAAACCAATAAAAATCAATACTTTAACAAAGTAATCATCAATTGACCTAGGCAGTATTAATGTTTTAGCCTAAAATCATGTTAATAACAACTTAGAACAGAATCAAAAGACAGAAACATGGTTTCAAACATTCAAATCAACGACAAAAATCAAATCTTGCATACCGAACAAGTTAAGCTACAAACCTGGGATCCAAAGATTTAAGCTTTTCTCTTCAATTAGCCTTCTCACTCCCAAAATCGCCCTCTGGACCTCTCTAGACGGCAATACAATCGAACTTCTGACCTAATTGAATTCATATTCTATTTAATTCAATTTTTAGGCTTTTTGCGGATTTTTAACTCTCTCGCGTACCGCGAGAAATGTTGGTCGGCCCCTCGCGTACCGCGAGGGCCAAATTAGTCAGGCGGACATTTAGGATTCCTCATGTACCACGAGGAACTGATCTCTGTTTCTCACGTACCGCGAGAGACTGAAAATCACCCTTTTTTCTTTTAACTTTGGGCTCTCTTTCTCGTGCTTGGTTTCTCCGGGCTTTCATTCATTATTCTCACGAGCACCTGTAAACACAACATAGACTCAATACATAACAAAAATGACTCAAAACGAACACAAAACTAATTAAAACACATTAAAACCCTAGGAGGCTTTGCACTACATCAGCTATGCTTTCATGGTCGAGCTACTCTAACTGACCTACCTTTCGTTGTCCCATTCTCAGCTTAAATTCATACATTATAACAAACATATGAATCTCTCAAACTATAGCTCTGATACCAACTTGAAACGCCCCAAACAGGATACATCGTATAGTTGGCATAAAACATGAAATGCGTAGTTCTTAAACCAGAAAACTCATATTCAATACAGCGGAAGTCTTTGTTTAAACTCACAAACTACACAACGAATTAAAACTTTTTAATTTCATTATTCATGGTCTATCAAATATTAAGGAATGGCAGTCTTCAACACCAATAACCCTTCATTCTAAAAGTTAGTTATACTGATTGAGTTCTATATTTACTTTATTATATATAAACTATGTCTGTCATTTAATATAACTCAATTATTAAAATAAATAAGCTTTATCTGTGTTACATTTTAACAAAACATTCTATGTACTTTAAACTCGATAGTTTCATAATTTAAGAAATCTTTTTAATTACTATCATTTGTTAAAACTATGTTTTTGTGAAGCAAGCTATAGTGTCCCACTCTGTCTCTTTCATTCTTTCTTTCTCTGTATTATAAACAAGTGAACTTGCACTGGTATGAATTTTATCATAAACATAACTGAACCACTGTCTAGAGACAAGGTCCCTTTATTTCTTACACAAGGCAAGACTCCTTTGTTTTGCTTGCACAAGGCAAGACACCTCTATTCTACTATGTTGCTTATTACAAAAACACGACTCCTATTTTGCTTGTAACAAGACTCCTCGGTACTTTCTATACTATTGCATCACTATTCATTTACTCTGTCTATCACATAAACATTCACATTATCACATAATATAAAAAAATTAGCACACAATATCACATAAGTAAATAACATGGGATCTGTCACTACCATCCAGTACCGAGCAACTGCTATCTCTGTTCATTTACTTTGTCTTTGTACAACATTGCTTTCTTTAAAACATTTATTTTAAAGACTACATATGTTTACTCTGTATATGTTTCTTTTTACTTTTATAAAAGATATATTTTATAAAATGTAACTCTGTCTTTCTAAATTTTTCATTTACTTCACATTCTCTGTTAAATATGCACACTAGCTTAAAAACATAAGAAAATGGGCAATAGAAACTCTCCTGATTTGCTATTACTACTCCGACAACGACGCTTTCAAGCTAGGCGGAGTGCTTTACGATCTGTATGAAGTCAACATGTGACATTTATCAACTTTCGGCTAATGTCGGCTATAGTGTCTCCACCACTAGTTTCGCCTGGACAGTAGTGTCGTGAGACACTTAGTGTCGTTGGACAATGTCGCTGGTTAGAGTGTCGTTGGACTTATTGTCGTCTCTCTTAGTGTCGCCAATCATTAGTGTTGCCACCATGAGTGTCGCCACCTCTCCTAGGGTCCCCGACTAGTGTTGCCCCGAGAACTAGTGTTGCCACATGAACTTTAAGCGATCCAGTCGTTGTTTTGATATAAATCATAACTTTTTATGTCCAATTTGTTTATCTAGCTTCTATGAAGCTGGATCTATACTTTTTAAGCCTTTTACACGTTAAAATCTCACATTTGAAGATGAAACCCTAGTTTTCCCATTAAAAAGTCACTTTAACAAAACAGGGTTATCAAGCTCGATTCTCACCTGGAAAAGCTCTGAATCTTCGTGTTATTCCTTCACAAACGATCTACAACGAGATTAGAAGCAAGATGTAGTCTAGATGATGACCCTTCTCTCTCTCTCTCTAAACACTCTCCTTTCTCTTTCTTGGGCGTTGGAGGTTGAAGATGATGAATGAGGGGGAGAGGGGTGGCGGGCAGGGTTAAGGCCTCCCCCCCCCCCTTCCCGTCTCTCGCATTTGCCTCGTTTGGTCCTTGATCTTTGTTTCTTTATTCCCGAACCACGAAACAAAAGGTCGGTTTTCGGGATGTTAGAATATAAAGTTTAGAATACGTTGGTTTTTTTCGCAGTTAAACGCGTAGTCATGCGCAACTTAACACCCCGCACCGTGCAGGTTTTAACACGTGCCGCAACACGTGTGGCTCAATACTATGTTGCATATATAAAGTGTGGCATCCTATTTTATTGTTTATGACGATTTATTTAATTATGATACAACAAATTTATTAAAATTCAAAGGAGTTGTTTGTGTTAAATTAAACAGAAACAAAAAAAAAACTGAGACAATATGTAACTATTATAAAAAGTAGAGATTATAAAACAAAATTTACCACGGGTTGTGAGCCTTCAAAGTTTTGTTTGGTTTGTTCATTTGCTAACATGTTCCCTAACATACAAGAGTAACTAGATCGAGCATTAACAAGTAGCAAGGAGGAACTAAGGTTGTGCGATCAGCCTTTTTGATCCGTTAATCATCAAGTTTCAATGGGCTTAATAACCTATTAAGAAAAAAAAAGGTTCTTTTACCACAATTAATGATACAAACAGAAAAACAAGTTTTAGAAAAAAGAACTATTTTTTATTGGCGTCAATCTCTAAATACATGCAAAAGATCCTACACAAAGATTAACCAATGGCTAGAAGTTTCATGGAATTTTCGTCACAAGTAGAGAGAGACCCTTTAATGAAACAACCAAAAGATTGCCTTTGAATAGGGTACTCCAAACTCCAAAGAACCTCAATTCCAAATCTTGATCATAATCTTTCACCCAAAGCCACTTTGAGGCACAAACCAAAAGGGTTGATCTACAATAGGTTACCCACATAACCCTCAATTTGAAATCTTGATCAAACACCCTTCACTAATAGATAAGTCTATGGCCAAAGCCAGAAGAGTTGATCCTCAATAGGGTACCCTAAAGAACCCTCATTCGCATCGATATACGACTCATATTCAACCTTCGGACACCTAAGAATTGTTAAATTGTCTTCTTCATCTTGAGAAAAATCAGACTGATTTTCAAACACGTTAGATGAATCACAAGGCTCTAGAAATGAAGAATGGTTCCTGTCCGGGCTGTATGAATCGATTATGTCGCTTTTTGTTGACACCGAATTCGCATATTCTTGCTTGCATATTACCATTTTTGGCTCATTGGTCCAATTTTCAATTGAAATTGGAATTTGATTTGGTTCTTCATCATTTGAATCCAATTCTTTTGAGGGCAATTCATTTGGTATTGAATCTTTTTCCCCTTTCTCCCTTTGATTCAATTTTTCCTTGAGCATTTGAACCTATTTTTGCAACAATAAAACACAACCCACATTAGATTTATGATTTTGAAACCAACAAACACAATAATTATGAACTCACATGTTCAAAAACCGTTGAAACAGACTGAACCATCTAAACTAAAGCAAGTCTGTCGGTTTTAAAACCGGAGACTTAAGACTAAGATCAGATAAAACACAACCCACATTAGAATTATGATTTTGAAACCAACAAACATATGAACTCACATGTTAAAAACCGTTGAAACTGACCGAACTGACTAAACTGAACAAAGTATGCCGGTTTTAAAACCGGAGACTTAGACTTAGTTCAGATAAAACACATAGAAACCGACTGAACCATCTAAACCGAAGCAAGTGATTCGTTGTTTCTCAAAACCCTACCTACAGGGCGGAACCAAGGAAGGGTCAAGAAGGTCCATTGACCCTCCGGTCACTACTAGAATTTGTCTAATGAATTTTTTTTTATCGAAAAAGCTAAATTGAACCCTTTAGTTGCAAAGATAAACTTATGATGATCCTCCAACTAATATATTTATGAACATGTAAAAGCAAATATTACAATATTACCATCATACCTCTTGTTTCAACATGTCATTATCTTTTTGGAGGCAATCAAACTCCGATTTGAGTTTATCATAGCTAGAATTCAAAATCTCATAATCTTTTTCAAGCTGTTTAGTCTTGCATCTTGCTCTACGATTTTGAAACCAGATTGCAACTTGTCTTGGCTGCAAATTAAGCTCCTTTGCAAGCTGAACTTTCCTCTCCGGTTCAAGCTTATTCTCCTCCTCAAAACTCTTCTCAAGAAACTGAACTTGGTCAACGGTTAACCGTCTTTTCTTCTCCGGATGCCGGAGACAATTTTCATAGTCCTCATCGGAGTTCTCCTCCTTTTCCGGCTGCCCGGAAACCAACTTCTTTCCATCTGTTTGCTCTCCTGTAAAGGGTTATCAAACATGAACCAAGTTAGCAACTTTATCAAGATTTAAAGATTTTGACCAAGATTTCAAGATTTTGACCTTGAAATGAATTGGGATCCCATGATGAATCAAACCCATCTGAAGAAAAGCCAAAGTTTTGATTTTGGAGCAAAGATTCAAACACAATTCCACCTTTCATTGCTTGATTACTGTTTTGACTAACTATTTTGACTTTTATTTAATGGGTCAAAGTTAGATGATGATTGAGAGATGGGGCTTGTGTCTAAAAAAGCAAGTAATTAGAATTACAGTCATGTGATGGTGGAGAAAGATCACACCCATGAATCAGAGTTTGATTTGGGATGTGAAAAATTGAACACCATGCAAGTGTGTGTTTTAGACAGAGAAAAGAATGTGTTTGAGGGAGAGAGAGAGAGGGGTGAGTGTGTGTGAGAGTATTGTTTGATGGAGAAGAGCTTGATGGGTTTATAAGAACATCCAAGAAATGGTGAGAAAAATGGGGAAGATGTTTGTTTTTATCAACAATTTTTCTTTTATATTATATATGGTAGGTTAAAACTGTTGTATTAAACCTATTACTATTAAATAAACAAAACTAGTAATTTTGCCCGTCACGTGTTACGGTGGCGTCAAACGTAGACTAACTAAAATTTATGCTAGCGGGGTAAGGCAATGAAGGATTGAATGAAGCCACGTAAGTTCAAACCCGAGCCAACCCGGGTTTTAGTCCGGGGTGCGTTACACTAGCGGGTCTTGGCCCGTGTAGCGGCGCAACTGCTGTCAAGGGGCAGCAGGCTCCATGGTTTTCCGAGGAACGCCTAACCCCTTGCTCCGAAACCGCGGGCCCGGTTCAGACAACGTAGTGGTCAGGTATTGAGGGGCGATGGGACTCTGACTTGTCGGAGATGCGACTGTCACTCAAAAATGAAAGTCGTCGTTCAAAAAAAAACTAAAATTTATGCGGCCAACCGGTACGATTAAAAAACGTACGTGCGTTGCGGCGGGGCGGTACAATCTAAAGAAACGTACACGCAAAATAAACTAAAGTTATTGAGGAAAAAACAAATTATATATACTACAAGGGTAAACGCGAAAATTTAGAAAATTGAGGGGTCAAAGCGACAATTTGTAAAGTAGAAGGGTTAGTTATGCAATTTAGCAAAAGCATAGGGAGGAGAGTGTTGACATAAAGCCACCGACATTAGGCTCGCGTTCCACAGCGGGAGACGTACGTTAAACGATTGAGGCAGTATCATTAACGTGGTGAAGCGCAAAAGAAATGTATAAAATTACGTTGCTACGTCAGCAACATAAAAGACGTTATTTTTGTCGTTTGCGGTCTTAGTTTTCACGGTACACGCACGTTACGGCCGAGGGGGACGATTAAAAGAAATGTACACGCGTTGCTTCAAGGCGGTACGATTAAAATAAACATACGCGTGTTACGCCGGGCCGGTACGATTAAAAGAAACTTATGAAAATATGTATAGAAATAATTATCCTTAGTAGAAAAATTATTAATCAAATAAAATAAGAGGAAAAAAAACAATCGTCACAAACAAAGAGGGTTCGAACATATGACGTGCAACGTGTAGACAAATTGAACAAACCAACTCATCTAACCCTTCTTTGATTTGTTAAAGAGAAACAATTGTATTTAACATGAAAAAAAAGATATCGTGATATCTATAATATCTTTATTGGAAAAAAATAAGCGGGAAAATGTATCTCGGCTCACAAAATTATGATACGTGACGTAATCAGTTACTTATTTATTAGATATATAATACACACGCGCACACGATATATCAAGAGTAACCTCATCTTATTGGAAAAACCCAAACATTCAATATGATCCATTTATTTTATTTTCTTCTTTTTTATGAATTATTTTTTTACTTAGCGGGCATTTATGTCATTTTATCTTTTTATCTCTTTAAATCTACACTCTATTTTCTCTCTGTCATTTTCTGTTTCATTTCTATCTCTAAAACCACTACCCTTCTCTCTCTCCAAACACACAGATCTAAAACACACGGATCTAGAACCCCAATCTAAAACCCAAGTTGTTATGGCACTACCACCAAAATCGTTTAACAATCTCAATTTCTCGTTACACCAATCACAATCCTACCTCATTTTCATCTCTGGTGCATGTAAATCCACAAAAGAAGCTTTAGAGGCTATGTTGGGTCTATTAAGATAGTTGTATGCCAATTCGTTAAGATTTCGATAATTTGGCAAAGATTTTGAAGCCGACCACACTTCGGCGACATCAGACGACACTTCTGGTGTCGCCCGGGAGCATGGCGACACTCATGCTAGTGTCGTCGGGGAAATCCGCGACACTTAAGTTTTGCCTATAAATAGTTCTTCATTTTCTTGTAATTTAATATTTTTGTCGATTTTTTCACCTTTAAGTGTGTTTTCTAGCTGAGATTAGGTTTTCATTGTTAGCATAGTCAAGAGCTTAATCATTGTAATATTTTGGGTCGTTTATTCAAATTCTTATTTTTAATGCCTGTGTTCTTCATTATTCTTCATATTTTTCTATCATTTGATCTACAAATCATCACGTCCATTGATGATTTGGGGATCTGAGTATTATCATAATTCATTA
This sequence comes from Smallanthus sonchifolius, assembly GCA_023525975.1. NCBI lineage: Eukaryota > Viridiplantae > Streptophyta > Magnoliopsida > Asterales > Asteraceae > Smallanthus > Smallanthus sonchifolius. The sequence continues at coordinate 32,056,190 of CM042040.1, forward strand.
GCATCTAGTTCTATCTAAATCGGACCTACAATATGGTATCAGAGCCTTTGTGCTCATGATTTCTTGAGTTTTTGGGTTTTTTCTATTGTTCTTTCATTTCTTCAAAATCTGGACTGTTTGTAAATGGATTCAAGTGTTTATTGATTGGTTTCTATCTAGTTTTTGTGGAGGAAACTTTCTTTTGGTTCAGACTTCCTTTTCAATGGATTTCTTGGGTGATTGGAGTGATTTTTGGAAGAAACTTGGAGAAGGTGTTTGTTGCAGGTTCATAGGCGCGACACTATTTTTCAGGCGACATTCAAATGGCGACACTTGTTCTTGTTATTTATGTTTTGATCTTCTGTGTTGTTTTAGATCTTGTGTTTGGCGACACTCTGCCTTGGCGACAGTTGAGTTTTGCGACCTTTGTGTTTTGGCGACAGTTGAGTTTTGCAACCTTTGAGTTTTTGCGACACTTGTTCTTCAGCGACTTTATTTGAGTCAACACAAGTTGGCAACTTTGTCTATTCAGGTTACTTTCGTCTAGCGACATTGCTAGTTATTCAGACGACACTTGCCTTCGCGGCTTTGCTTTTTAACCAGCGACACTTGTCTATTATCATGCGACACTCTTGGCGACATTTGCTAACTTTTTTTGTTTTGTCTAAACTCTCTGCTTTGATTGTGTAATGGTGTTACCCGGCGAGAGAGAATCTGGCATCCATTTATGAATTCTTATTAATGTTTAATGTTGTCGAATAAAGTTTTAGTTTGTTGACAATTTAGTACAATGTAATTACGATTATTCCGTTGCATTAATAGTATGTTAGGTTTAATAAATTGTTTGGGATTGAGTAAATTAACACATTAGGCATCACGGGTTTGAGGCCTTACATGTTCCAATCCTATGTAACATTTTTATAAATGTTTAATTTTTTTAAAAGTGAATGATAATAAATGAAACATATATGAATCTTGTTTACTGTTTAGCAATTATTTTTTCCAATTTAACTTAAATATAACAATTTTAAAAACTTGTTTATTATCTAGTGAATTTTTTATTCACTATTACCTCCTATTTTAAGTTAATTAGAATAAAATTTTAACTTATTGGTAACTAATATTCATTTACATTTCATTTGTCTCGTTCAATTTAAAAAAAAAATAAACATTTATAAAAAAAACTACATAAGATTTGAACACTTAGTAAAATTTGAATTACTTTTAAGGCGATAAAATATTTAAATGATTTAAAGAAAACACTTGATAAACTTGATTAGTAAGTTTCCCCTAATAAAATGGTGCACTGACATACGAATTTTATATTAATCAATATATTTTATAGTTAATTGTTTACAATTTTTAAATCTTCAATTTTATATTTTAGTATTTTACAAAATATTTAAATCATGTATTTAAATATGATATAATTATAAATCTATACTATATAATAAAGGAAAACAATAGGGGACACGTGTCACTCTCTGGTTACTCCTCATCTTTATTTTTCCGTATCTCTTTCCTATTAAATATTAGTTTTTTCTGTTTCTCTCTCATGTTAAATAATAATATCAAATAATAATCTTTATATTAATAAATAAAAATTTATAGACACATGTCACTTTCTGGTTTATTTATATCATTTTTTCTCACATCTCTCTCTCATATTGAATAATGATATTAAAAGAATTTATTTTTTAAAATTTTAGTATAAATCTAATTACGGATACTTATTATTTAATTATAAATAGTTCAACCGATTTAATATATACGGTTTATTCAACCCGTGTATTACACGGGTTTTTAAAAATATAAAATTTTTATTACTAAATATATACATTTTATTTATTCAACACGTGTAATACACGAGATTTTAACATAGTTATTAAATAAAGTTAGTGCCGCCTGATATCTGCAGATTATTATATGTACAAATGTATCACATTAGTTTATAAATATAAAAAAAATATTAATCACGTTCTTATATGCTATTGTAGTTATTAAAATCATACAATTTTATTACCTTGAAAGTGGAAAATTGCAAAAAGAAATTATCTACATTCAATCTCTCCATCACAATGTTCATACTTTTCGATATAATCATGTGCCATAAAATAAAATGCTGTACTAACATACGGATTTTTGTGTGATTTTCGATATAATCATGTGCCATACGGATTTTTGTGTGATTTCGATATATTTATTATATTTTATTTTATTTCTAAAGGATAATATGAAGTTGGGTTGTAACAGGGAACTAAATTAAAAGAAGGAAGGTATGGGCATGAAAATATCTTGTAAGCGTAAAGCTTGACTTGTGTGGTCCTAGAATTAAGACAATAAAAGATTGAAAATGAAAGTTTTTTTTTATAAAGAAAAGGTTTCTGAAAAACATTAAAAAAGATAAATAAATCTCCTTTTTATAATGGGGTAGTTTTTTATCTTCTAAAATTTATTATATTTTTTCATTTTCAAATTGGTAGATAAAAGTAGAGAATTACATATGAGAAATTGAGAATCATTACCAACCTTTCTAACAGATAATGTTTTAAAGATTATTATAAATTTTTAATTCAAGTTAATGATAATAATAGGAGGAACCCTCTAAACTTATAAAATTACATATTTTCTTAAAACACAATTTTTCAATGCATAATATACAATGTTCTTAAAGCATAATTTAAGAAAATATGCAATTTTATAAGTTTAAAAAGAAATATACGCAATTGCCCCATAATAATAAGAGTAAATATATTGATGGTCCATATATTAAGGTTTGTGTTAATGACTACATGACTTTGTTTTCCTGTTTTCTACTAGAGCTAAAAATCCCTAAATTGAAACAAACTGATCGTCCATGTATTAAGGTTTGTGTTAATGACTACATGACTTTGTTTTCCTGTTTTCTACTAGAGATAAAAATCCCTAACTTCAATCATTTTGACGTCTCATTAAACAACATGAACTGTTATGTTATTTGTTATAGCTTAGTGAGTGCGATCAAAAAGTGATCCTGATTAGATGTAACGTAAACAATGTATGTGATCACACAAACATTTGTTATGAGTTAGTGAGTGAAAAAAAATAGTAAGATGTAATTATATGATTGGTGGATAAAATTTAAAAAGAAAAAAAAATCTTACCTGCGTCCCGTGATGCCTTACGTGTTGCTTCACTCACGGACCCATAACACATATCATTATATTTTTGAACTCTCAAATCAAAACCTAAGGGGTTATTTTTTGATGTTAAGACAACACCATTCGGGCCATATCTTTCTGGTCTAGTAATATTGGTGTTTGTTCTTTAAAAAATAATGTGAGTTTAAATACAAATTTAGATAGTATTTTTTTTTAATTCCAAAGTATTTAGATAGTATTTAGAACATAAAATTTGTTGTTAAAAAAGAAAAGACAAGACCATCCGTTTAGTTTATTCCAAAAACTATTACCTCAAAGTCTCAAACTACGAAATCTGGTTTCCATTTAATTGAATTTGAAGTTAAAACTTATATAAGTAAATACTAAATAGTAATTAAATGCTTTTTTAAAATAACAATTCTTCATTAAAATATACTATTTAGATAATAGGAGGAATAAAAAACAAAAAAGTCAAATCAATCTTTTCAGAAAAAGAGGACGAGTCACCATCTTTATAGATTATTCGGTTTCTCTGTTTTGAAGCCAACCCATCCTCATAATTTCTTTTACGTGTTTTCTTCTTTCTAAAATCTTTTATAATAAATTGTCTATTTTAAAAAACTTTCTTATAATTTTTTAAAATTAATCTTAACTGATTTTATATAAATTTTTTAGTTAACTAGATTGTTTACTTACTTAACAATAGATCACTGCTCATTCTTTCCTCAACGTCACATCATTCTTCAGTTTATATCACTAAATCATGTATACTCTTCACTCTATCACTTTAAACTCTACCATTTTTTATTTTTTTAAATATAATACTATTATACTTTTAAACAAAATAAATATAAATAACAATAAGATTAATATACTTAAAAAAGATTATAATATTAATAAAAACTAAAATAGTACATTACATTAAAAAAACAAACGTAAAAAATCAAAAAGTTAAATATCAACCTTTGGTAATCAAAATACGTAAATATATTATACCAAAGTTATCGATCCAAATACATGTCAAAACTGCTTATGAGACCAAAAAAATACTTTGTTTTGAAACCAACTCTATATTTAATAAAATTTGATTTTTATATCGGCATATTCATAAAAGAAAGAGTAAATTACATTTTACGTTCTATAACTATTTACCAAATTTTAGTTTACATCTTTTAACTAACAACTATAAATTTTATCCTTTATGTTTAGAAAAGTTGCACGTTTTATCTTTGTACTAACGTCCATCAATTTCGGAAGTTAAATGTGGTCACGTGCCCCTCACATGAGAGCAAAATCGTTCTTTTTCTTTAATAAAAGAATAAATTACACTTTCGTTTTTTATGTTTATATCAAATTTCAGATTTCGTTGTTATACTAAAGTAATAACATAAATTGTTGTTTGTGTTTAAACTTGTTTGAACGTTTTGTTTTTTAACTAACGTCCGTCTACTAAGGCGTTAAATGAAACCACGTGCCCTGATACGCACCTAACCATAGCCAAACCCACTTCAAGGCTATTGTCCATGTTTCCTTTATTTTAGCTAGGGGTGAGCAATAACCGAACCGTTAATCAAAACCGAACAGAAATTAACCGAAAACCGAATTAACCGAAAACCGATTAAATAAAAACCGAATTAACCCAAGATCGGTTATCAGTTATTTTTTGTACCCTCGATTAACCGAAATTAACCGAACCGAACCATCCATATTTTCATATATTTCTAGCTTTTACACCTCCATTTCATTATTTCATGTTTTATACTTTCATTTCATGTATTTATACATCTATTTCGTGTATTTATATATCCATTTCATGTATTTATACCTCAGTTTCATGTATTTATACTTCCATGTCATGTATTTATACCTCCATTTCATGCAAGATGGATTATGGTGTGGGGATGTGATGAGTGGTTGATAAACCCGTGCTATTTGTATATAATCATGTATTTTTAACCCTAATCATGTGAGAAACAGTTTACTTTGCATTGTTTTTATATTTTATAGTTATTTATATATAATGATTTAAAAACATTAAGATTCATATAATACATATAATTAAGAAAATAGTTGATAATAGTTAAAGTAAAGTTAATTAAACTTTGATTCATGTTTGATTGCAAATGGCAGGAGACTCACGTGAAACATGTTGGACGATTTAAAGGAAGAGCAGGAGCCCATCATATTACTTGTGTAATTTGCAATTTTAGATAATTGGGCTTAATACTAAACTTTCGTGAGATGAGGTGAATCAAACTAGTTGGACCAACAATTATGTATTAGGCCATGGAGCCCACGAGGACAAATGCACACAAGGAAAACAGAAGAAGAGAAACTTGGGGGTTTAGGGGTTCTGGAAGGAATCTTTTGGCGGCTGGAGTTTTATGCACGAATTGGGAGTGGAGGAGCAAATCCGCCTATTGCTTACCACGAAACACAAAGGGAGTTTCTAGTTAGTTGATATGTTTTTAATGATCAATTTGGTAGTGACAACATCTGGGTTCGTTGTTATTATGTTTGGCTAAACCACTTGTCGCTTCCTCTAGACGGATGGTTCGTATAGGTTTTTATGTTTGATTCAGTTTGTGTATGTTTGGATCTTGTTAGTTTTTGACACAAACCTGATGGATTAATGTATTAGTTATTATAAACAATTTATGTGATGCTTTGAGTTTCTCGTTTACAATCTTGTTCGGTTGATAACAAAACCTAGTAGCAGGGTTGGGTAACTAAAGGGGGTAACTTGGTATTCTTAAATTGGGTAGTTAAATTGTACTGGTTTGTGACGAAACTGGTCGTATAGGTTGCTGACAACAATCTATCTTCAGTTACTGTCCTAACTAATTTTCCAACACTATGTCTATGTGGTGTCCATTGAACAACTAAATTTTATGTGAAACCTGAAACCTGAAGTTTGGAGGAGTTACATCTTTATTTCATCTGTGTGTTTTTATTCTAATTTACTAATCTAAGCAATTGAACTTTCCATTGATTCCATGTGGATTCGACAACCCTACTTCTTTGTCTACAGTTCAAGGTAGATAAGTAGTAGTTTTTATAAGTGTTTTTGATTGACCTTGACAACGCGGTCAAAATGGCGCCGTTGCCGGGGAATCGGTGCGCTTAGTTTTGTTGCTTTACTTTAGTGTTCTTTAGTTGATTTTTATTTTATTTTTTGTTTAACAAAAACCCAAAATGATTTTTCATATTTTTGCTTTTATTTTTATTTTGTTAATTTTTTTCGTTCAGAACTACTTGGGTGTGTTAGTTGTGCAGGTCGGCATGGACATGAATTATATTGATGATCAATACTACTATGAGCCGTGCAGTAATTATGGCATTACTGGGCACAAGATTGCCCAAGATACAATCAACATGGTGGTGGTCCTGAGTATCCAAGCTATCAGGAAGATTACAATCAAGACTACCACCGGAGCAGGCCACCTGAACAAGACAATTATCAATCTGAACTGGATGCAATCCGGTCAGATATGACGGAGCTGGCCAAGGTGGTCCATGAAGTGGTGCAACCACAGGAGAGCCAGGCAAAGTATCATCAAATCTTGCTAGATCAAGTTGTCCACCTAGCTGAGGTAGTTGCATCACTCATCAAAGGAGTAGGTAAGCCTTGCAGTGTACATCAATCCTTAAGTTCCCAAACCACAAATAGTGCACACTTCCATGCTGTAAGTCTTAATTCCTCAGTTGAATTTCCTGCTTTTGAACAGACTCCACCACTAGTTGTAAAGAGAAAGGTGGAGCACAGTGAGTCTGAATCTGACCATAATCAGGATTTAATTTTACAAAATAATCTGAATAATAAAAATGTGAATAAATCTCTAAAAATTCCATTCCCTTCGGCTTTGTTCCAACCAGTTTTAAGTGAACGAGACCCAACACAAGATGAAAGATGGGAAAATTTTGAAAAGCGTTAAATCAATTTACCATTTTTAAATACGCTTAAAAAATATCTTGAGAATGTTGAGTGTCTAAAAGGTTTAAGTACCCAAAAACGACGGCACAAATGTCTTGAACAAGTCAAGATAAGTGCTAGTGTGAATGTCGTGTTTATGGGTACCCTTCCCCCGAAACTCCAAGATCCAGGGGCACCTTTTATTTCAATACAAATAGGTGAAATTACACTGGATAGAGCATTGTTGGATTTTGGAGCATCTGTGAGCATAATTCCAGGGTGTCTGTATGATCAGCATGAGTTTGGTTCATTACAGAGAGTTAACACCACTGTGGTGTTGGCTGATCAGACTCCTGCACATCCTCGGGGGATTGTAAAGGATGTGATTGTGAAGGTAAAAGAGTTTTACTACCCAGTGGATTTCTTGGTGTTGGATTGTGTGAAGAACACATAACCAACTATCATTTTGGGTAGACCGTTCTTGGCCCCTACTCAGGCAAATATTAACTGTGCTGAGGGAACGGTAAGGATGAGGTTTGGGGCTCAGAAAATGAGTCTTAAAATATTTTCAAACTTTCCAAACCCAAAAGATAACAAGTGTGGATCACCCGAAAAGGTGAATCACACAGTTGAGAATGCTTGTTTTGTAAATGACGGGTTAGCTGAGCAGAAGGATGGTGAAACGCCAGATAGTGGAAGAACTAAACAGGTCAGAAAAAGAAGGCGGAAAGGGAAGAAACCGCGAGTTCATGATGTAGATCAAGAACTCTTTTCTTTGTTTTTGAAGGCTTGGAGAAAATTTGATGATGAGAGGAACTTGAGTGCGGGGAAGGAGGACTGCAAGCACCCCACCCGACCACCATGATGTAATTGAGGTACACCGCATCTGGCTGAAGACATTAAACTTAGCACTCTTAGGAGGTAGCCTAAGGTATGTTTTAATTTCTTTTCTAGTTAAATGAACTTTGCGGGTGTGTTCAATAGAAACCCTCACGAGACTAAACTCGTCCACTCGGGCTACCGAGGGGTTTAAATGGCTTGATGCATGTGCTAAATGCATCCGTGATTCCTACGAAAGTGAGTTAGGATTTTTTTTTCATTTGTGTGTGTTTTTGTGCGTGAACCGGCCAAGTTTGGGGAAGTCACGTAGGCTTTCAAGTGAATCTGGTACAATTGAATATGTTTGGTTTTTATCGAGTCGGTTTTATGTTGTTGGTTATATATATCGAGTCAGTTTGATGGTCTTAGGTTTGTTCAAGTTTAACTTTACAGGTTTAGATTGGTCCTCCCATACTCAATCTACATTCGGGTGGTGATGTTCGAGCTTCGTATTCATGTAAAAGGCAACCCAATAGCAGATTTTGAATACGATCGCGAAGGAAATGCTATACGATCATGTGAGGTTAGATTGAAGACAGTTACAGTTCGAAACCAACTAAGTCCTTTCCAATTCTCTGTATAGTTTTGCTTATTTATTTTATTTTTTTATATATTTGCATAATCTCGCATCCTACATTGAGGACAATGTAGTGTTTAGGTGTGGGGAGGGGAGACTGAGTCTGTATTTTGAGTCATAAAACTGAGTCTGTATTTTGAGTCATAAAAAATAATATCCATACAAACTAAAAAATTTCAAAAATGTCTTTGAATTAGAATTTTTGCAAATAAATAGAAAATGATAGGTAGAATTGGAAACTGCTTGTGAATTGAAATAAAAAAATAAAGAATAGAAAGTGCGTCTGATTTGTAATATTTTGGTAGGCTCAACCGACTTAAGAGCTTAAACATCCTGATAGTGTATCTAGGGTTAAATGAATAATTAATTCAGAATATCTTGTGGGTTCTCATCTTAGGGGTGTCGGTAAGGTCGAAACGGTCAACATAGGGTGATAGGTACCTTTATAAACAAAAATTAATAAGTTTTTTAAAATTATTTGGCACACCGCTTTATTTTTATGAAATTAAATCCGAAAGTTGGTGGCGCCCGCATTCCATAATCCATCTTGCATGAGCTTAATTAAATCAATTGAAAGCTTGAGTTTCGCCTACGTGTTTCCTTTCGGGATGGTGACTTGGAGGATACACCCACGGGCGGGACTTAGGTGATCAATAAGTTTAGATGACTAAGTTAGGTTTATGTGTTTCCCTTCGGGATGGAGACTTGAAGGATACACCCCTATTTTGAAGCTTATGAATTTCATTGCTTAAGAACTGCAGCCTACGTGTCATATATCGTGTTCCAGCGTGATTGAAACATCACTGGGTTAGGTTCATTCATAAAATAATAATAAAAGATAAAAACATGCACCCATCGATCCATAATTCCATAATTTTTAAAAACATATAAATTGGTGTTTATAATGGTGGGAAATCTATATGGTTTAACTCGGTCCTAAACATGACCTTAAGATGAAATTAGGATAAGTCGTAGCTTTCTGAGTATAAGACCCATAGATAGACTGTTGGCTTGGTAATAGATAGAATAATAGATCACATAATCGGGTGCTCGAGGGTCGGTGGTTGGATTTAGTCGGATAGAAATATCAATTGTACAGTTAGTGCGTGATTATATTTGAAATTATTAAATGAATGAGAGTGTGAAAAGCAGGTTCCCAATTATGATTCCATTGCAAATATTTTTTGGGACGAAAAAAAGATAAGTGTGGGGATGTGATGAGTGGTTGATAAACACGTGCTATTTGTATATAATCATGTATTTTTAACCCTAATCATGTGAGAAACAGTTTACTTTGCATTGTTTTTATATTTTATAGTTTTTTATATATAATGATTTAAAAACATTAAGATTCATATAAGACATATAATTAAGAAAATAGTTGATAATAGTTAAAGTAAAGTTAATTGAACTTTGATTCATGTTTGATTGCAAATGACAGGAGACTCACGTGAAACATGTTGGACGATTTAAAGGAAGAGAAGGAGCCCATCATATTACTTGTGTAATTTGCAATTTTAGATAATTGGGCTTAATACTAAACTTTCGTGGGATGAGGTGAATCAAACTAGTTGGACCAACAATTATGTATTAGGCCATGGAGCCCAAGAGGAGAAATGCACACAAGGAAAACAAAAGAGAAACTTGGGGGTTTAGGGGTTTTGGAAGGAATCTTTTGGTGGCTGGAGTTTTATGCACGAATTGGGAGTGGAGGAGCAAATCCGCTTATTGCTTGCCACGAAACACAACGGGAGTTTTTAATTAGTTGATATGTTTTTAATGATAAATTTGATAGTGACAACATCTGGGTTCGTTGTTATTATGTTTGGCTAAACCACTTATGGCTTCCTCCAGACGGATGGTTCGTATAGGTTTTTATGTTTGATTCAGTTTGTGTATGTTTGGATCTTGTTAGTTTTTGACACAAACTTGATGGAATGATGTATTAGTTATTATAAACAATTTATGTGATGCTTTGAGTTTCTCGTTTACAATCTTGTTCGGTTGATGACAAAACCTAGTAGCAGGGTTGGGTGACTAAAGAGGGTAACTTGGTATTCTTAAATTGGGTAGTTGAATTGTACTTGTTTGTGACGAAACTGGTCGTATAGGTTGCTGACAACAATTTGTCTTCAATTACTGTCCTAACTAATTTTTCCAACACTATGTCTATGTGGTGTCCATTGAACAACTAAATTTTATGTGAAACCTGAAGTTTGGAAGGAGTTACATCTTTATTTGATCTATGTGTTTTTATTCTAATTTACTAATTTAAGCAATTGAACTTTCCATTGATTTCCTGTGTATTCGACAACCATACTTCCCTGTCTACAGTTCAAGGTAGATAAGTAGCAGTTTTTATAAGTGTTTTTGATTGACCTTGACAACGCGATCATTAGTTCTTTCATATTCTTTATCCTTTGTCAAGTTCTCTAGTTTGCGAAGGGTGTTTTCATTTGTCACAAAACATGGATCCATGGTTTATTTACTCATTATACTCAAGAATAACAAATAATCTAAACAATGACAGATTCAACCGAATATACAGAGTTGAAACTGAATACAACCATGAATTAGAATCTTTACACCATACCAGATCATTAACACAATGATCTGAGACACTTGCTTACTAAACAGAGAATAAGAACGCAGGGAATCACTCGGTGTGGAAACCCTAATTTGAGAGAGACGAATGGATAACTGCAGAAAGACCTCACTCGTAACCCTAGATGCATACACACTTCACATATATAACAGCAGATATGTGAAGGCCTTTAAGCTTAGATATGCGAATGTGCTGGTTAGTACCTGAGTCAACAACCCAACCGTAACCCTAGATGCATACACACTTCACATCTAAAGGATTATTAAGACCTCTGTCAGACATGACCATGTGCTGGTTAGTACCTGAGTCAACAACCCAACCGGTTTGTTTACTACCAGAGTTACTAGAGAAACCAAAGACACGTTTATTGAAATAACTAGAAAAAGATGAACAGGATATACCTCTAACATTGGAGTTGTATGGCCCTTCCCGAGGTTTCTCGCTCAGCAAACTCATAAGTTTAGTTATTTGATCAGTAGTAAGAGAAGGAGTGATAACAGACCCACTAGATTGAGAACCACTGCTATTTTTAGTTACTCCAGAGTTATTTGACACCACAGACTTGGATCCTTGATTGCTAGACTGACCAGATCTTACTCTATAACCAGGAGGATATCCAACAAGATCAAAACACTTTTCTGTCAAATGTCCCAATTTGTTGCAATGAGTGGACTTCAGATTTGGATTATGACCCCTATTAAACTTCTTTTTATTATCAAAAAATTGATTTAATTTGGAAATAAACCCCATACTTTGATTTTTTAAAGACGTGTTAGAATTTCTGTGATATTCTTCCCGGGATACTATTGAGAAAGCATTTTTAATTGTAGGTAGGGGGTCTTGAGTTAATAAAGTAGTCCTTACAGGTTGATATACATCATCAAGCCCCATAAGGAACTGCATTAGCTTTATTAGGTGACTGAAATCATTAACTTCTTTGGAAGCATTACAGGTATAGGAAGGTAGCTACACTATTGCATCAAATTGTTTCCACATTGTGTTCAATTTATGATAGTACTCAGAAACAGAAGTACCATTTTGACTTAAGGAATTAATTTTCTGATAAAGACTAAACACAATAGAACCATCAACTTTGTCATAGGTTTCTTTAAGATCCACCCAAACTTCAAAAGAAGACTTAGAATAGACTTGACCAACATATAGTTCATCACTCACAGAATTTGGGATCTAAGATAAGACAACTGAATTGCACATTTCCCATTGCATGGCTAAAATTTTATTATCAATTGATTTTTTTTTGCAAGAACCATCTATAAAATCTACCTTATTTTTAGCTTGTAAAACTAGTTTTATAGTATTAGACCAAACAGTATAGTTGTCAGTACCTTTTAATTTCACACTCACAACATTCAGACAGCTAGAATCACTAGCATGAAGATACAGAGGATCAATTGCATCTAATTTACTAACCAAAGTTTCACAAGCAGGTCCAGACTCATCACTCATTTCTTACACAACAACAAATACCAGAGTTAAGTATGAGATTCACACAAGCACACGCAGACAGAAAAATCTAGACAAGGCCAGAGCCAGGTATTCACACCCACTTATAGTGGTAGATCAAGGAATAGCCAAGTAGGTAACGCAGTATCACTCACAAATTTCACACAGTAATGCACAAAGAAACACAAATAGAATTTTAAAAAGATTATCTTTATCTAAAAAAAAGAGAATAAAGAAGCAAAGAAACAAATGCAACAGTCAAACAGGGTATGTCTCTCCCTGTGAACAAAGAACAATTGCTGGTCCTCCTAACCCAGCCCAAGAATGCCTAAGCATACAAATCGTGTAACAAGAAGTTAAAAAAACAGAAGATGGAACGAACTCACCCAGATGCGCCCAAGTTAGGGTACTCCTTCCTATTGTTCAAGACTCGTAACCTTCGCTTAAGGTTACAAAGTCAAGAACAGAAAAAGAATATATGCAACAAGATCCAGATCCAGGCACTCAGCTCTTACCGCTAGGGTTTTAGATTTAGAAACCCTAACTCAACCTTGACCCTCAGCACACAGACCCTTTAGGTCTGAAATATTACAGCCCAAATAAGAAGTCAAACTTGAAGATTCAAGTGATGAGGAGCACTAGATCCAGCGACAGCAGAATACCAAGCGGAAACAACACCAGAATACTGATCGAGAGGTAAACCAAAGCCCTAATAACTCTGATACCATGTCACAAAACATGGATCCATGGTTTATTTACTCAATATACTCAAGAATAACAAAGAATCTAAACAATAACAGATTCAACCGAATATACAGAGTTGAAACTGAATACAACCATGAATTAGAATCTATACACCATACCAGATCATTAACGCAATGATCTGAGACACTTGCTTAATAAACAGAGAACAAGAACGCATGGAATCACTCGGTGTGAATAAACCCTAATTTGAGAGAGACAAATGAATAACTGCAGAAAGACCTCACTCGTAACCCTAGATGCATACACACTTCACATATATAACAGCAGATATGTGAAGGCCTTTAAGCCCATATATGAGAATGTCTTTAAGCCAAAATATGTGAATGTCTTTAAGCCCAGCTCCAGGATATATGGTAACCCAGCTCCAAGCCCAACACGCTGAGCCCAAATAACACTCGGATGAATTTTATGCACAAGAAAATAAAATTGATTAGAAAAAAATAACATTTATTTTTAACATCATTCAAGTTGCAGATATTTATTAAAAGTCTATATCATGAACCTTGTTTGTGTCTTGGATTTATTCTAATTTGCACCAAATTATGAAAATAGTTTTAATTTATCATAAAAAAATTTATATGTAAAACCTTCAAAAAAAATTATATAAAAATAAGTTTTTCACCTTTAAAATTGAGTTTTTTTATTAGTTTTCACATGTTAAACGTTTGATTTTCCGTATTTTGGGTCCCCAAATAACCCCCTCATATATATAATGTAAATTAATAAACACTATAAGTATTTACGGTTAAAACTCAACATCTTTAAACACTTGTAAAAACCCTCAAATCACCTTCACCTAAATATCATCATGCAAGGTGTAGTATTTGTGGTCTAAATCTACAGAAAATCAAACGTAATTTACTAACCTTGAAGCCCCAATCGAAAATCAAACACAATTTTTAAACAAACCTTGGATTACATCTTGAATCGTGAAATAACTATCAGATAAACCATTTGAGTGTTTATCGGATTAGAAAAGTACTTTAACTTAGAAATTTGAGATTTTATGTTGTCTTTGTGATGGATTTCTCTTCAATCGCCACAAAAGTCAAAAACTTCTGTAACCGTGCGTATCTCTTCCAAGAAGGAGAAAATCCCTTACATTATTATCTGATCGATTTTAATTAAAGGAAATGGGGCTAAAATCAAAATTGGCTAATTCACAAATCAATGAGCCCATTTAGCCTTCAATATCAAGACCATTTAATTACTTAAATGGAGAGCTCAACAAATTAATAAGAAACCCAGTTAACTCATAATATCAAATAACATTCGGATTAATTTGAGTCCGCACTCTCGCGTCATCTAACTCGAGTAATCTCTAACGTTATTTCCTCGATCGACAAGTTAATCCAATAACACTAAAATTATCGAGATTCCTTCCCCAATTTTAGTGATATCCATGATTAACTTAATTATCCTCACAAAAACACAAACATATGTATAGGTGAAAATATCTTGTGGATTGAATTTTCACTTTGTATATTACTCGATACAAATATTAGAATAACAGGGTGTCACAATAAATTGAACCCATGTTATCCATTTAAATACATGTAGGTAATACACACATATGTTTACAAATCCAAATTCCACTTGACACAATGTTTTATTAGCATGTGTCCTAATCCTTTAAAAAATATATCAAAGCTTAAGTCCAAAGCTTCTTGAAGCGGCTAAACTTCATATTCTTATAGTTAGTTCATTATTCTTGCACCTGCACTGCAGTTTATCAATGAACTATTAAGGAATTAAACTCTAACCTCCTTTATCTTGTAGTCCGAACACATACCTTGGGATGAATATGTTAATGTGTTCCAATATCTTTATGACAAGCTTGCCACATTGAATTCAACATCCAACATTGTATTAGATGGGAATTGGGTGTCTTGACATAAGATATTAAAATGGACTTTAAACCCTTCCTGTAGCTGACTTGTTCACGAGGTCTCTTCCTAACCCTTTGGTTAAACGACCAGCTAAATAAAACTCAAATCTTACAACTTCAAAAGATATCACACCGTTCGTGATTAATTCTCTAATCATATTATGTCGAACACCTAAGTGTTTAGACTTTCCATTGTACACTTAACTATGTGCATTAGCCAATGTAAATGCACTATCACATCTAATAGAGATCTGTGATATCGGTTTCGCCCCAAATGGAATCTCATAGATTAATTTCCTTTACCATTCAGCTTCATTACCAGCTGCAGCTAAAGCCACAAACTCATATTCCACAATCGAATTAGTAATGAAAACCTGCTTCTTTGAAGCCCAGGAGATAGCACCTCCACCAAGTAAAAGAACCCACACACTTGTGTTCTTATCCAGGTAATACAAAACCCATAGTTGTTTCATGTATACCTCTTCATACAATTTCTTTCTCTTAGGCTCAGTAAGACTTACAACAGCCCTACAACCCACACTTTCAAACAGTTCAAATTAGAGAATTCCTTTTTATTAGGAATCATGTATAATATACAACATACAGTTAGCATAGCTTCTCCATAGAACCCAACACTCTAACCAGAGTAAGATAACAAAGAATTGGCCATTTCCTTCATGGTTCTATTCTTCCAGTTGATTGAATATACACTAGATCATGATAATCCACTCCTCGAACGTTCAGATAGTTTTAATAAAGTCACCATGAAGCAATCCAACTTCTTGTTTACAAACCTTAAGTTTATCGAGTGCTTTCATCTTTTGTGTGAACAAGAAATACATAGCAAAATCTAGTTTCATCATCGATATATGTTACTACATATTCATTATTACCTATAGAAGGTGTCTTAACGAAAATCACATAAATCAGAACAATCAATTCTAATACCTTAGAATCAATGTTTTCTGAACCGGACCGGACATCGAACCGGTCGTCTTAGAGGTTCATTGGTCAGACCGGTCGGATCGGTCAGACCGGATTTAAGAACCGGATGACGTAATAAATTATATAAAAATTTAATAGATATAATTTAAAATAAAATATGAAAATATTATGTTTTGTTGTCAATTTACAATATTGATTTGTATTTCTTTTATTTTTGGTTCATAATGTTAAAGTGAAAGAACATTAGGGGTCTTTATGAAACCATCTTTAAAACCCTATATTTTGAATGTCATTCTTCTTCTTCCGGCCGTCATCTTCTTCTACATCCTCACACTACTCTCTCTCTCTAATATTCCATTTCTTGATAAAATCCTTTCAACGCAACTGTCAAATAATACTCTGGCCAACAAGCTTTCAAGGCGCGTTCAAGGAAACAGTCAAGGCCTTGTTTCTTCCCCTAGCGCTATCCTTTGATCAGATCTGAAGCACCGGTTCCTTGATCATCTCCGGTTCTTTAGGCTTCGACTAAGCTTGGCTCCCTTCGTTCCTTCCAGATCTGACCAACCGGTCCATCCGGGTTTCTGGTCCGACCACCGGTTTTCTGGTCTGACCGTCGGGTCGCTGCAGGACCGTTTCAACATACAGAACCGGACCACCTAGACCACCGGTTTGACCGGTCCGGGTTTCAAAACACTGCTTAGAATCCATTTTAGCATCTTTAAATGGTTTTCTAGTGATTTTAGTCAATTTACAGGTATGACATTTATTACAGTTTTGCATGTCAACAGTGGGAATTTTACTAATTTTAGACATATCTTTCATCATGTAATAATTAACATGACCTAATCTAGTATGCCAAAAACTAGAATCAGGCTCAACTTTGCTAGAAGACATAGATGCCATACAAACAGATTCAACATCAAACGGGACATTTAAAATTAATTTTAAACATGCCATTACATAAATATCCAAATCCAACAAAGGTTCCATGTAGAGACAAGATAAACTTATCCAACTCGATGACCTATTTAAAACCATAGTTATATAACATAATCCCAAATAAGAGGTTCTTTCGAATCCCAGTACAAACAACGATTATTTAATAATAAATGTTTTCCAGATCTAACCATAAGTCTAACACTTCTAGTTCCTTTAATAGGCTCGGTTGCCACATTTCTCATCCTTAGCACAGATCCATCTTTAACTTGTTCAAATACCTCAAACCACTTCAGATACGTGACTCGTAGCACCCGAGTCTACCCACCATGCAAGCATGGCACGCTGTACATAAAAGGATTCAGAAATAAATGACACATAATTCTCGTCCGAATTATCGTTAAAGACCATTGAACTTCTTGAGTCCAAAACCAAACCTGAAGATCGGGTTTCATTCATTTCACAACCCAAAGGGTTTTTCGGACTTGTAAACATCCAACGAGATTATCAATTAAACTATGTTTCTTTGAATTAAAAATCAGGTTTAATATTTGTACGTAATTAACATGTCCTGAATGAACCATTGAATCACTACAAAACTCATAGATTTTGTCAAAATTAAATTAGAATTAATAAGCGTACCTGGTGGAGCCTTTGGGTCGTTCGACCCGCCACATGAGATGTATTTCCATCCGCAATCTTCACTCGACAATATCTCTTGAGATGTCCCGGTTTACCATATCTCCAACATAACAGCTTCGACTTCTTTTTGGAATAATTGTTATCTGCATTAAACTTCCTTTTGTCACCCTTGGAGTTGTTGAAGTTTCCGAGATTCTTATCATGTTCAACCACATTAACCAAAGATAATCTTGAGTTTTTTCTTTCTTTTTTCCAAGATTTTGAAATCTAAGAGATTCCTCAATCCGGATGTCACACCCCGACCGGCAGCGGATTATACGTCGGGGCTGACGCGGTTGTTCATAAGCACATGATCATCTATTAACAAGTGATAATATTATTTCATCATAATTAAAGTATCAGTTACAAATAGAAATGTAAAACAAAGAGTTCAAACATGACATAAGTTGAATTTAATATTTAATAATGCTAGGTCTAAAGTCCTAAGTGATCAAGTAGTGTCCTCAAACTCTGAAACATGTGAGTAAATGTCAACTACAAGTAGTTGGTGAGTAACATAGGTTTTGACACTAAACAAAAGTTAAGTAAAGGTTTACAATTCAATATGTTCAAAGCGTGTCTAGAGCATAAATGTGAAAACATACAAGGTTCCAAGCGTACAATCAAGCCATGTTATATGTATGCACAATCCCCCAGATTGCATGGAGTTCTAAATGTAAACACTAACCCGCCAAGGTTCGTGTTAAGTAATATATCGGATTCCCGTATAAATGATCATAAAAGGTACTACCTTAGGCTTACCACACAAGTTAATGATTGTACTAACATGAACACACGTTTTGGTCACCAAGCAGTTTAAAACATAAAGCATAAAGACCAAGGCATAAGAACACAGGGTATTGAATTGTGTAAGTAATGTAATTATAAACATGTTTCACCCCAAAAGTATAAAAATGTAAAAAAAAGGCTACGTAAACTCACCTTGCAATGAGTAGCTTGGATGTCACACAAGTATATTGTATGTTGCACAAATGTTCTAGCTAACCACAAGGTTAACCTATGTTTGATGGAATATATGTATCAATGATTTGTGCAACTGAAATAGAGAATCCTAATGTGCGAGGAGATTGATGTGGGTGTCCTCATTTTAATAATAAAATAATTATTTTAGTTGCAAATAATATTTTATGTAAATCTTTGATAAATATTTGTATTGTAATAAGTGAAAGAATAAATAAAGATTTTGTTTGTTTGTAATAGTTATATAAACGTATGAATAAATAATTAGATTTATTTTGTTTGTAAATAAATACACAAATAAATAAATGACTAGCTTTCTTTTATTTGTAATCGCATAAAATAATAGATGGATAGATGAATAAATAAATGAGTAATAATTAGTTGAGTAATTAATAATTTACTACATAAATAAATGAATAAAACCTTTCATTTGATTTATGAAAAATAAGTGTTAAAAATAATGATTTAATTAGTTGGTAATTAAACTAAAATTTAAAGTATAACAATGTTCTAATTAATTAATAATTAAACCATAACTTAATTATTAATTAAAGTATAGAATTGTGTTTTAAATATTCTCATATAATAAAAATTAATTATATAAAAGTTTGTATAAATATTTGTAAAGAAATAAGTTTAGTTGAAGGTGGTTGTTATACACTAGAATGATTATCATTGCAGAGTAGTACCTCCAACAGAAAAGTTCCCAGGAAAGAGTTGGTCGGATCAGAACCCCGTCTTTTCCTAGCCATAACTTTAATGTTTGCAAGATAACTACATACCGGTTTGAAATTTACTCTATTTGCATACTTAACCAAGATTAGATTGTGTTTGTAAAGTATATGAGCTAAAGTGAAAAATATGAGTTTAGTAAAGATAGAAATTATTAAATAATCTAATTTAAAAATAAAGATTTCTAGTAAAAACATGATTTTTGAAATTGAAAGGAGTAAGAAAGATCAAACCAAGCTTTTAAATAAAAGTTTGAACAAGTTTAATTAAAATAGGGCCTTTGATCTTGGATAGGTCTATGATTATAACATAAACATGTTAGGGATCATAGATCTATCTAGTTATGATGGATTCTTGAAAGGAAAAGTATGAACAAGCAAGAACATAAGAAGAGCTTACTTAGAATGGAAGGATTTAAGCTATAATCTTCCAAAAGATGAGAAGAACGACCTTTAGTAGCTAGAGAACCCTAGAGGATTGTTGATGTGCGAATAATACATGAGAAATAAGGGCTCTATTTATAGGGTAGTATCAGGGACTTATTCACAAAATTTAATTTGTTATAGGGACTAAGATTGCAAAATATGAAGAATAGTTTTTAATTTCATAATATTTTTTAACTTAAGTGCTCATTAATTTTATGTTTATGACTTCATTTCATCATATCATATTTAAAATGTTTATAAATGTAAATACTTATTTGTTTTATTTACCTTTGGTAATTTAAAAATACTAGCAATGTTAATTAACAATGTTATATTTTCATAATAAATTGTTAAAATGGTTTATTTATCATGTGTATATATATATAGTCACATATATATTTATAAGTACACACATAAAGGATATCAATTTATAATCAAAGCTTGTAAGCTTAGATTTGATTATTATAACAAAGTGTATATATTTATTTCATAACAATCATATAAGTATGTATGCACACTCATGAATTATAATGAATAAATAGGATACCTTCATTAATGCGAATCATAAAGTAATGAAATTACAATTTTCTGGAATAGTTAAAATAAATGTCGGAATTTCCGGAGAATTACACCGGATGTTACTACCCAATTCAACCAAAGGCATATATTCCTTCTTATGCTTAAGAGTGTGTTTAAAGTCCTTCCAAGATGGTGGAAATTTATCAATGATACTAGAAATAGATATGGACTCATCCATCTTCATGTTATGTTGTGTGAATTTACCCAAGATATGCAATAGCTCATTGTATTGCTCCATTACTGGCGTAGAATCTAACATTATGTAATTCATAAAATTACTAACAATGAATTTCTTACTTGAAGAATCCTCCGCCATGTACTTAGATTCTAGAGAGTCCCAGACAGCTTATCAGATTCATCATTTTGATGAATATCAAACAAAGCATTCGACATGCCATTCAAGATGTGTCCCCGGCAAATATAGTCATCATTTTCCCACTTTAGACGCCTCCTAGACTGTTCTAGTTTTTTATTTTCCACCATCTTAGGACACGGAGTAGACAATACATAAGCCACTTTCAAGGTAGTCAATAGGAAATGCATTTTTTTCTTCCACCTTCTAAAGTCTTGACCCTCAATTTTTTTCATCTTAGCAAACTTGCTAGACATATACCGAACTGATTTACCACTAGTCATTCTTGATTATGAACTTAGACCAATCATCTAATCTTAGGTTCCCAAATATAAAATCCGAACCACATAATAGCTTCGTGAATTCCAAACTTATATTATGAATTGGAATTTTAAATCAAAACTATATAATAAATAAAGGTTTTATATGACATGTGTCGTCGCCATACTCCTCTCTCTCTTATTAGATACAAATTTATTTTTTTAATAATAATATATTTTTAAAGAAAAAAATATTAATTATACTAATAAAACACATTTATTTTAAATTATCCCTTATTATAAGAAATTTTGAAATCTAATTATGTAACTTTTATTTTCAATCAAATAGTAAAATGAAAATCAAATTACATTAAATACTAATTAACGTATTTTCGAAAATCAATTATATATTAATTTTTACATATTTTAAATTTTATTTTCTATCATTAGTATATGTAATACATTTTTACAACTATAAAATACATAAAGATTTAAGAATTTTATGTATTGATATTTTCCACCCGTGTGTAGACACGGTTTTTAATCTAGTATCGGAATAAAAAATGCAAATTTAAACTTTTAAACTAAAAGAGTTATTTTGGTCAAATCACAGAAACTAAAACTGTATTTAACTCTAATAATAAACTGAATAAGCATATTTATGGAACATGTTTCGAATAAATGCAAAGAAATTATATGGAAGATGATAAAAGATTAGTTCTCCATATTCATAATATCTTTAAATTTTATTGCATAATCTGAAATAAAAATAAAAGATTTAAAAATATTCTCTTCTGCATCTCTCTTATAATAAAAAGCTAAATGCTTTTGACAAGTG
Organism: Smallanthus sonchifolius; assembly: GCA_023525975.1. Classification (NCBI taxonomy): domain Eukaryota; kingdom Viridiplantae; phylum Streptophyta; class Magnoliopsida; order Asterales; family Asteraceae; genus Smallanthus; species Smallanthus sonchifolius. The sequence continues at coordinate 32,078,129 of CM042040.1, forward strand.
TCATCACCACAATCCACATTATAAATTTTTCCTCTCAAAATCATATTTACATACATTATTAATTGTTTCCATTTTTAGCTCAATTTTTTTTAGAAAATTACATAAATAAACATTGAACCAAATCAATTCATCATTATTACCATTGATTGAAATTATTTTTTTTAAATATCATCAAAAGTGAATATTTTAAAAAATCAAGTATTAAAAAATAAAAGATTTAAAAAAACAATTTTTAAAGTTTTATTACTAAAAAAATGAGTTTTTTAAAAATTTATTATTAAAAAACAAGTTTTTTTATTTTATATATAAAATTTGAAAAATAATACTTTTGTATTTTAAATAAATATCAGTGGGTGTTAAGCATGAAAAAGTTACCAATACCACGTCAAATATCGTATACAATTAAGTATTTTTCAAATTTGTAAATTATCATTGTAAGGTTTCATTTGACATGTAATTTAATGTATTGCAAAAAGTACACCACTTATGAAATGTATTTTCAAATATTTTTTTTTATGTTTTGATTACTCTAATACATATAATATTAACATTTAACAAAATAAAAAAGTTACCAATACAATCTCAACGTTTCACGGTTTCACCCCATGTAACACATGGGGTTAAAGCTAGTTTCTTTTATAAACACTATTTCATAAACTCTTTTTATTCATATTGAACAAAAGAAGGTGACAAGCTGTTAATGGCGAACCCGAACCGGTATTTCATATTTTCATATATTATCTTTTTAGAACTATTAAAAAACAAATTTGTTTCTTATTTCTCATCTACCAAATATTTTCGAAGTTTGATCGTTTTCTTTTCATCAAACGCGTAATTAAAAAAAATCAAACGAGTCAAATGAACGAAATCAAACATAATATTGAACAACATTTAAATTTACAGTTTTAAAATGTATATAGAAACTAGGTTACTAAAGAGGTAGTCATTAAGTTAATCTTTAGAGTAAACTACGGTTTTAGTCCTTATGGTTTGGTCTAATTATCGCTTTTAGTCCACTAATTCTAATTTCACTTTTTTAATCACTATGGTTTTATTTTTATTTTCAATTAGAGCCAGATAACTAACGTCGTCAAAATTTTCTGTTAAGACTGAGGGGACTGGGTCCGTGAACCCAGCGTGGAAGGTGAGGTGGCGGCGTGGGTGGCGTAGAACACCACGCCCGCCTGGCGTGGTTTCGGCTCGTGGGTCTTCACCATGGAGAAAAGCACGCTCGTGGTCTTCAAATCTAGCCGTTGGGTAGCCGTTGCCCAACGTTTAAAACACTTAATATTTTTTTTTTCAAATTTGATCACCTTTATATATATACAATTCTCTCCAAACCATTCCAACCAAACTCTCAAATGGATTCCCTCAATTCACCCTCTTCCGAATCCGAAGGTGTCGCTCCACTTTTTTTCCAAACGGTTGCCGCTACTCTCGTTGAAATAATTAGAGACGATGCTGAAAGTTCAAACGCACATACGTTCACACGAAGGGCCACTATTAACCGAGACCGTGAAGCCGCTCACTAGCGTTTAATAAAGGATTACTTTTGTGACGAGCCGGTTTATAACGCGTAGACTTTCCAAAGTCGTTTTCGTATGCGTAAAAATCTATTTTTACGCATTGTTAACGGTTTGAAACGAAAGATGGATTATTTCAAATTAAAGTGGGATGCAAGAGGTCGAAGAGGGTTATATTATATTTTATTCAACACATGTAATACACGGATTTATTCAACCCGTGTATTACACGTGTTTTAAAAACATAAACTTTTTATTACTATGTATTTAATATTACATTTATTTAACCCGTGTAATACACAAGATTCTAACATAGTTTAAATTTATAAAGAAGAATATATGACAATTAACATCGTATTTATAAAACGTTACAACACAACTTAACACAATATTTATAAAAAATAAACATATAAAGGATGGTTTGATATTGGTTTGGTTATTTATACAAATATAATCATAACGAAACATAAATGTCAGTTATCAAAAAATATAACCAAACACTCGTTTAATCAGTTAGGTTTGTCTAGTTTCACAATTATTTCGATTATGGTTAGTTTTCGTAGCTTCTAATGTCAAGCTTTGATTTATGTGATTATGGTTTGCTTATTATTAAAAACCAGAAGACATAACTCGCACATTGTAATGGGAGCGTTGGTGATTTTTAAAACTTTATAAAAAAGAAACTGTAACATAAACCCGCGCTGTGCGGCGAGTGCGTTGATAATATTTGGAAATATATGTAATCGGAAGAAATGAATTTGGGGAAAAGTTGTTATTCTCATTACTCAACTGAGTATATATGCTAATTACAAATAACGAAAAACTAACCAATCTAACACCGTTAGCTAAACACTAACAGAATTCTAACTAGTTGTACAAAATAAAATAAATAGGTTAACACTCCCCCTCAAGTTAGAGGGTATGAAAGCCCCCAACTTGGAAAGAAGATCACTATGTTTATGGCAAAATATCATCAACATACACAGCAATGTGAACAACAGAAGGACCCATGGTCTTTGAAAATAAAGAATGATCATTTGCAGACCTGAGGTAACCTCTGGATTTTAAAGCATCAGACAATTTACCATACCATTGTTGGGAAGCCTGTTTAAGACCACATAAAGATTTCTGAAGCTTAAGGACCTGATTAGAATCTGCAAGAACCATGCCAGGTGGAGGTAACATGTAGATTTACTCATCTAGATCACCATGTAAAAAGGCATTATTTACATCCAGTTGATGTAAAGACCAATTCATTTTAGTGGCAGTAGCAACAAGAGACCGAATGGTGGTTATTTTGACCACTGGAGAAAAAGTCTCATGATAATCTATACTAGCTTGTTATGTGTCACATCTAACCACCAATCTAGCTTTACATCTTTTGACTGTCCCATCAGCCTTGTATTTAACCTTGTATACCCATTTGCACTTAATAGGCTTCTTGCCAGGAGGCAGAGAAATAATAGCCCAAGTATTATTGGCCTCTAAAGCATCAAGTTCTAACTGCATAGCAGATTGCCATGCATGAGAAAGAATAGCTTGCTTGTAAGAAGTAGGCTCAACTTCATTATGAAGATTATGAAATAGGGTTGTGTTGGAAGGTGAAATATCAGAGGCAGTAACATGATTAACAATAGAAATGGAAGTAAGAGTATGGGGACAAAAAACTGAATTACAATGATAATCAGCCAAATGAGAAGGTGGGCAAGTTTGCCTAGAAGACCTTCTGAGAGGTACAGAAGAAGAAGGAATAGAGGAGGTTGTAGAAGGAGAGGCTGAGGGTGGAGAAACAATAGGATCAAAGAAAGCAGGGGACAACTCAAAAGTGGGAAACAAAATAGAAGAGTTGTCATGTGGAATGGAAGGAAATAGGTTTTGAAAAAATATGACATCTCTGCAGACAAACAAATGATGAGAATTCAGATCATAAAGCTTATAACCCTCTTTACCACTAGGATATCCAAGAAACAAACAAGGGGAAGCTAGAGGACTGAATTTATCCCTGCCATGTTGAAGGGTTGAGGCATAGTAGATGCAACCAAAGGTTTTTAAATGTGTATATGAAGGAAGCTTGCCATATAAAACTTCATAAGGAGTTTTATTTTGTAGCAAAAGAGTGGGAAACAAATTGATCAAATAAGTTGTCATTAAAACACATTCTCCCCAGAATCTAATGGGTAATTTGGACTGAAAAAGCAGAGCCCTAGAAGTCTCCAATAAGTGTTTATGTTTTCCTTCCACCACACCATTCTGTTGTGGGGTGGCAACACAACTTGTTTGATGAAGAATTCCCTTAGAAAACATAAATTAACAACAGAAATGGAAGTAAGAGTGTGGGGACAAACAACTGAATTACAATGATAATCAGCCAAATGAGATGGTGGGCAAGTTTGCCTTGAAGACCTTCTGAGAGGAACATAAGAAGAAGGAATAGAGGAGGTTGTAGAAGGAGAGGCTGAGGGTGGAGAAACAATAGGATCAAAGAAAGCAGGGGACAAATCAAAAGTGGGAAACAAAACAGAAGAGTTGTCATGTGGAATGGAAGGAAATAGGTTTTCAAAAAATATGACATCTCTGGAGACAAACAAATGATGAGAATTCAGATCATAAAGCTTATAACCCTTTTTACCAATAGGATATCCAAGAAACAAATAAGGGGAAACTACAGGACTGAATTTATCCCTGCCATGTTGAAGGGTTGAGGCATAGCAGAGGCAACCAAGGGTTTTTAAATGTGTATAAGAAGGAAGCTTGCCATATAAAACTTCATAAGGAGTTTTATTTTGTAGCAAAAGAGTGGGAAACAAATTGATGAAATAAGTTGCTGTTAAAACACATTCTCCCTAGAATTTAATGGGTAATTTGTACTGAAAAAGCAGAGCCCTAGAAGTCTACAATAGGTGTTTATGTTTTCTTTCCACCACACCATTCTGTTGTGGTGTGGCAACACAACTTGTTTGATGAAGAATTCCCTTAGACAATAGAAATTAACAGCAGAAATGGAAGTAAGAGTGTGGGGACAAACTGCTGAATTACAATGATAATCAGCCAAATGAGAAGGTGGGCAAGTTTGCCTAGAAGACCTTCTGAGAGGAACAGAAGAAGAAGGAATAGAGGAGGTTGTAGAAGGAGAGGCTGAGGGTGGAGAAACAATAGGATCAAAGAAAGCAGGAGACAAATCAAAAATGGGAAACAAAACAAAAGAGTTGTCATGTGGAATGGAAGGAAATAGGTTTTCAAAAAATATGACATCTCTGGAGACAAACAAATGATGAGAATTCAGATCATAAAGCTTATAACCCTTTTTACCAATAGGATATCCAAGAAACAAACGAGGGGAAGCTACAGGACTGAATTTATCCCTGCCATGTTGAAGGGTTGAGGCATAGCAGAGGCAACCAAGGGTTTTTAAATGTGTATAAGAAGGAAGCTTGCCATATAAAACTTCATAAGGAGTTTTATTTTGTAGCAAAAGAGTGGGAAACAAATTGATCAAATAAGTTGTCGTTAAAACACATTCTCCCCAGAATCTAATGGGTAATTTGGACTAAAAAAGCAGAGCCCTAGAAGTCTCCAATATGTGTTTATGTTTTCTTTCCACCACACCATTCTGTTGTGGGGTGGCAACACAACTTGTTTGATGAAGAATTCCCTTAGAAAACATAAATTAACAGCAGAAATGGAAGTAATAGTGTGGGGACAAACAACTGAATTACAATGACAATCAGCCAAATGAGAAGGTGGGCAAGTTTGCCTAGAAGACCTTCTGAGAGGAACATAAGAAGAAGGAATAGAGGAGGTTGTAGAAGGAGAGGCTGAGGGTGGAGAAACAATAGGATCAAAGAAAGCAGGGGACAAATCAAAAGTGGGAAACAAAACAGAAGAGTTGTCATGTGGAATGGAAGGAAATAGGTTTTCAAAAAATATGACATCTCTGGGGACAAACAAATGATGAGAATTCAGATCATAAAGCTTATAACCCTTTTTACCAATAGGATATCCAAGAAACAAACAAAGGGAAGCTAGAGGACTGAATTTATCCCTCCTATGTTGAAGGGTTGAGGCATAGCAGAGGCAACCAAAGGTTTTTAATTGTGTATAAGAAGGAAGCTTGCCATATAAAACTTCATAACGAGTTTTATTTTGTAGCAAAAGAGTGGGAAACAAATTGATCAAATAAGTTACCGTTAAAACACATTCTCCCCAGAATCTAATGGGTAATTTGGACTGAAAAAGCAGAGCCCTAGAAGTCTCCAATAAGTGTTTATGTTTTCTTTCCACCACACCATTCTGTTGTGGTGTGGCAACACAACTTGTTTGATGAAGAATTCCCTTAGACAACAGAAATTGAGCATGAATGGTTGTTGTTCCCAACTCAAAAGCATTATCAGACCTTATGCATTTAATTGTGGTATGAAATTGAGTTTCAACCATTTGAATGAAGTTTTGTAATACTGAAAAAGCATTAATCTTGGTGGAAAGGAGGTGAGTCCATGTAAATCTACTAAAGTAATCCAATATGGTTAAAAAATATCTAAAACGATTATGAGTAGGAACATTATAGGGCCCCCAAACATCCACATGAACAAGATCAAAAATATGCTTTGTGTCTCTGGAACTATGAGGAAAATGTAACCTATGTTGTCTTGCTTGAGGACAAATGCTACAACACTCAATTTGATCATTATGATCAGAAGAAAATACAGGTAATTGTTTTAGCTTGTACAAAGGCAAATGACCTAGTCTATTGTGCCGGATACTACCAGTTACAACAACATTACAACTAGAGTGTTTATTATGAAAAACAGGGAAACTAGTATCAGAATATACTAGCTGGTTGTTCTTGAGAAGATATAGCCCATCAATCAGCTTACCAAGTACCCGTGGCCTCTTCAGAGAAGGGGCTTGTAGGACACAAGCTTTTTTAGAAAAAAGAGACAAGTCCATCTGTTTTGAAACATAGTCTGGCTACAGAAAGAAGATTGTGCTTAAACCATGGCACTAGCAGGACATGTTTCAAAGATAAATCAGGCAACAAACTGATGGTACCAGATTTAGTAGCCTTAATAACATTTCCATTAGGAAGAAAGATAGAAACATATTTGTCAAGGGATTCTAACTTTGAAAACATCTTTTCATCAAAACACATGTGACTATTAGCACCTGTATCAATAATCCATGTGGAATGCAAATTAGAGGAGGAAGAACATTCCATGTACCTTTGAAATTGGCATGTTTGAGTTCAGTTGTGGCGGTTTCACCAGCATTAGTTTGAGAAGAATTAACAGATGCAACATGTTGTAAAAACTGTATCAGTTGTTGACATTGTTCTGTTGTGAGACTTGTTCTAGAGCTCATCACATGTGAATTCATTGACTCTTCAGATGAACAAGCATTAGCAGCATACTTTGGTTTAGTGAACTTAAAATCTTTTGGGAAACCAATCAGTCTATAACACTTGTTTGTTGTATGTCTAGGTTTCTTGCAATGGTTACAAATGATTTTCTTTGAATCTCCTTGAATTTTGGATTGAACATGCATTGCAGAAACATCCAAAAATGATTGAATAACTGGATGAATTTCTCTTTGTTTTTCATCCTGAATTAGCAAAGAATAAGCCTTGCTAATTGATGGCAAAGGTTGCATCATCAAAATATTTCCCCTAACATTATCATAGGCAGAGTTTAAGCCCATCAGAAATTGAACAAGCCTTTGTTCTTCTTCTCTTTTTGCAATTTCTATAGAAGTACCACAAGAACAAACATAAATGGTGGACAAAGAACCTAGTTCATCCCAAATACTTTTGATCTTTGTGAAATAAGTAGCAATATTACTGCTTCCTTGTGACATTTCACATAAACTCTTTTGTAATTGATAGTATTTAGCACCAATAATTTGTCCATATCTGTCATTCAACTCTTTCCAAAGTTGAGCAGCAGTTTGAACATAAAGAACACTTTCACTAATATCTCTAGACAAAGTGTTAATAAGCCACAAGATTACCATGTCATTGCAGCGATTCCACAAAGCAGAATGTGCAGAACTCGAAGAACTTGTGATAGTACCATCCACAAATCCAAATTTGTTCTTCGCAGAGAGCGCAATTGACATCGCTCTTTTCCAAGAACCAAAACTAGTTCCATCAAACTGTTTAGAAACTAAAATCATTCCTGGATGATCCGAAGGATGAAGATATAAAGGATCTGACACCTCGATTGGATGAGTCGGTTCTGGAACAGCAGCATCCGGCATGTTGAAATCAAAGGAAAAAAAACGGTGATTAGCTGAATTGAAATGAGAATGAAAAAAAGAAATCGATCGATCAAGAGCAGGATCGGTGAGATTTCTTTGATACCATGCAATCGGAAGAAATGAATTTGGGGAAAAGTTGTTATTCGCATTACTCAACTGAGTATATATACTAATTACAAATAACGAAAAACTAACTAACCTAACACCGTTAGCTAAACACTAACAGAATTCTAACTAGTTGTACAAAATAAAATAAATATGCTAACAGTATATACTAAAAAAACGAAACTGTGAAAAGTCATGTTGGAACGTTGATGAAAAGACAAGTTATCAAAACGTAGATAGAAATAAACACGTCGCAAAGGTATTTTCAGAATTAAAAAAAAATCATGTTTTTTTTGGAAAAAAAAATAAAAAATATATATTATATTTGAACCGGTTGGTATTTTAGTCATTTCATACAAACTTAACAGCCAAAGTTAACAAAGATCCAATTTGGGGGCCAATGGTATTACAAAGTCGAAAGTTACAAATCAACCATGTAATTTCTTAAATTAGGGGCCAAAAACGCAACCATGACATATCAGAACGGTCATCCGAGTAATTTACTCTAATGATAATACCAAATGAGGCAGTTCCTAATTTCCTAATTTATGACTTTTATACTATTAATTTAGAATCATGCAAGGCCCTATTTTCGGGTAACCTCACTTGTTGGATTTACTCATAAACATAGTCATCAATACTGAATTATAATTTAAAAACGTTCAAACACAGCGGAAGCATTCAACAATCAAATACATAACATAGCGTCGGAAGTCTTACCAATTAAACATAAACATTGTGTTAACATAAATAAAGGGGGATGTCAGTCATATGCCGGGTAACCATCACGCCTTCGCACGACCCTTCCTTCTTTTACCTGAAATGTATACTAAAAGTCTGCTAACGCTGGTGAGTTCTAATTTAAGACAATTAGGTAAAAACATCGTTTCTTTGTAAGTATATAAATGTATAAGTATATATATAAATACACATTATCATAGTCTCAATAACGTTCATATGTGAATACATAAATACGCGTTCACCTTTACTTTTCTTTAACATTTATTGGTCATACACATAAGGGTGATCAGCCCAACATTCATTTGCGAAAGTCACAAAGACAGACTCCCGTCCTACCATCGTAGTCCGTCCCCCACAACATCCGGAAAACCTTCGGCCATCTGTGTAGGTCCACATGACTCATCTATAGATCGATCTCGTGACGTATAGAAGACGCGGAGTGCGGAATCCAACCGTATCAACGTATGTATACACAAGATGACAATAGAAACGATAACAATCATCAAGTAAATAATCTTCTCGTTGTATTCCTCTAACACAGAGTTTACAGAGCATTCAAAGACTTCGTTGTAAAACTGAAACTGCAAACTCCTATTTGTAGACACAGTATCTGCTATAGGCGAACTTAATAAGTTCGCCTGTAATGAGACTAGGCGAACTTGATAAGTTCGCCTCTCATGAGACTAGGCGAACTAGTTATGTTCGCCTCTAGCAGAACTTATACAAGACTTAGACAAAACATTAACAAAACATAAAGACAATAAGATCTAAACTATTACAAGCTTTTGTCATACATTTATGTCCTAACAGACTCCCCCTTGACAATAGCTTGATCTTCTGTCTTCAGTCTCTATGATGAGCTCTTCCAGTTTTCTGGTAGTCCGCTGCCTGCATGCACTCCATACCTATGACATATCTCCAACACCCGTTTATACTGCAATCCTTGTTCTCTCCATTCATCAGTAAACATGATCTCATTTTTTCTTAGAGTTCTTTGATCTTTCTTAGAAAAATTTATAAGATTCATTGCATCATAGAATCTTACAATGATCTTATTCTCTTTATCTTCCACTCTTGCTTCACCAGTATTTACATCCACATACCACCATTTCATATATTCCTATAAAATCTTGTGGTATTTGTAACATCCCAAAAATAAAACGACAGATATAATAACGGAATAAGAGAATGAGGCATGACGGGCCGGGCCGGATGGGCCGGTGGGTTTAAAGGGGAGCCCCCTATAAATAGCCAAGGTCACCACCCATTTCTCTCATTTGCAACATCTAGAGAGAGAAACCGTAGAGAGAGAAAGTTGGCGGATCGACCCGAGATTAAAGAAGTGTGTAGCTCCAGAGCTTGGGAGAAGAACCTCCGGATCAGAAGCTTGACACAGGTAACGATCTAGCCTAGATATGAGTTTTTGTTCGTTTTTCGGGTTTTGGATGAAAATGTGACCTTTTTACGGATTAAACTGGAAGAAAAACATAGTTTTGAGTTCCTTAATGAAAATCAACGTTTTGAATGTAAACAAGTTCGGGATCTTGACGTGATCAGACCCGAAGGCTAAATTCAGGGTTTTTGTGGGGAAGCAGATCCTACGTACTTATCAGGTACGCAGGAAGAGGGTCCTGCGTACTTATCAAGTACGCAGGAAGAGGGTCCTGCGTACTTATCAAGTACGCAGGAAAAGGATCATGCGTACTTATCAAGTACTCATGAAGCGAGGTTTGCGCACTTATTAAGTACGCAAGAGCAAGGCCCTGTTCACTTGCTAAGTGCGCAGGCATCATGTTGTTTAGGTAAAGTCAATATGTTTAGATGGTTAAACCGTTAGAGTCGAGGGTTGGTCTGATGTGTAATTAACTAATCAATTCAGATCGGAAGTGACGTTGTGGGACCTATGTTTCGGACAACCCAGATTAGCTTATCATGTGAGTTCTAGAAGCCCTCTTTTAAATGTTTTATATAATGTTTTCGGGCTGGTGTGCATACATACGAAATGATGTTTTACGAAATGATGTTTATGAAAATATGTTTACGAAATGAAATGATTTGGAATGAACGGTTTATGGAAAGAAAGTTTTGTGAATGGAATGTTTATGAACGAAATGTTTATAAAGAAATGGTTTAAAATGAAGGTAAAGGGTTTTGAAAATGAATGAAATGTTTTATAAAAAGAAAAGGAAAGGGCAAAGGTTTTAAAGAAGTCATTACAAATCCAATCTGTCGAATGAAGGGAATTGACGAATGAAGTCTGGGAATGTAATTCCCAGCCTTGTGGTAGATTATGGACAACGAGCCATAGTTGCCATAAGAACAACAAGGGCAATGTCTTTGTGGCATGTCAATGGTTATGATGTTGTACAACTGGTATGGGAGTAACGACGGTTACTCAGGGGTTAACGTGACCCTATTGAGGATAAATTATGATCCGACGGTGTTATGGCCATGAGCCGTAGCATCGATGGAGGTTGTCGGTTTATGGACATGAAAGCCATAGGGGCAACTAAAGGGGTATTATCGGTCCTCGTGCAGTTAAGCCTTGGGGGTAATACAAAAGGGAATTGACGAAATGTATTGTATTGTCAGTCTTCGTGCAGTTAAGCCTTAGGGGTAATACAATACTAAATGATGGAACGAATGGTAACACAGATTTAGATAGTAATGTATGACTTAAATGAATGTTAAATGTTTTAATCGAACGATCCGTTCAACGGTGTTCATGATGATGATAAATGCTTTGATGATGATAAATGTTTGAATGTTTTTAATGATGAACAAAAGGCCCTGTTTTCTTATACAAGATGTTAAACCCTAATGACCTATCGAATGATGACCCATTTTATAAATTGAATGAAAAACTGGAACTCACCAGCGTAGCTGACTTTTTAGTATGCACATTCAGGTTAAGGTAGGTATGGATGATGGTCGGTGATGCTCGACAAGCTAAAAGAGTTACCCGGTGGATCATGAAGACTGGCATCCCGTTGTGATTAGTTTATGTTATGTTTATGTATTAGACTATGTTACGCTTCCGCATGTTGAACGATGTTATGAGTATGTTTTAATGAAATTTTCCACTACGTTAATTGATATTCAAGTTTAATAACTGTTTGTGAATGAGTAAATCCAACAAGTGAGGCCTCCCGGGTTTGGGGCCTTACAAGTTGGTATCAGAGCAATAGTTTGAGAGATTTAGACACTCCAAGTGTCCAAACTTAAACTGTGAATGGGACCGAAAGCGGATGCCAGTACGGGTAACTCGAGCCACAGCATCAGGTATGAAGGTAGTATATATTTACATGTATAGTTTGCCTTAGGAAGGGTTAGGTAAGGACTTGTGTTCTGATGGAATCACAAAGGTGGTCAAATAGAAATCGAAAGGTAGTGTAATGGTTAATTGCAGATGGCCAGTGTATATTAACATCTTACAGTGCTTGTTGAATTTTATTTTTAACTAGCGTGATGACATTGGATTCTTGTCCTATAGATCGAAATGGCAAGAAGAGGAAACGAAAGGCGTGGTGGGGGCCGTATCGGTGGTCGCACCGGTGGTCGTAACGGTGGGCGCGGCAGGACCCGTGCACGCCAAGAGTATAGTGAAGAAGGAAGTGTTCACACTGAACCAGCGGTTGGTGTGCATGGAACCGAGCAGACACAGGTTGAAGAACAACCTTTCACTTTTGAACCATAAGTGAGAGCAGCTATAGCTCGAGAGTTCACAGAGTTGATGAAAGTTTCTTTGCTAGGACTGTTGGTAGAAGCATTAAAGAAGGTTAATGAGACGGGTGGGTCTAACACGATGGTTGATACTCCGAACACTGAGGCGATCAACGCACCACTTAACCGTGTTTGCGACTATAAGTCCTTTAAGGCATGTGACCCGCCGATCTTGGCTGGGATGAAAGACGCGGTAGCTACGTTTGATTGGGTGATTCGTATGGAGGCTGCCATTCGTCTGAGTGAATGTTGAACGGATCAAGTTGTGAAATTTGCTGCTAACTCCTTGAGAGAGGAAGCATCCCATTGGTGGGAAGGTGTACGTCAAGCAAAAGGTAGCGAGGTTGTGGATGCGATGATGTGGGCTGACTTGAAAACTTTGGTGATCAAGAATTTCTACCCAAGGAACGAGATTGAGAAGGTAGAGAGGGAATTTCTGGGTTTGAAGGCCGGGAGCATGACGCACCGGCAGTACACAACCCGATTCAATGAACTGGCACGTCTGTTGTCACACCTTATCGTGACTAAGGAAAGAAAGATTTCCTGTTAAATTCAAGGGCTGCCGGACCAGGTCCACACCTATGTTAAGGCAAACACCCCTACGACCTATGATTCGGTAGTAGAACTGAGCGGCGTGGTATTCGATGATCTGGCGTTGAATGTTGTTGCCATCGAAGAGCCTAAGAAGAAGCCGAGTTTCCCCGCTAAGTGATCGGCTGGGAAGTTGTTTGGGGCTCAAGACAAACAGGCCAGGGTAGGCGAGACGGCAGTCTGTGGAAGATGTGGGGTAAGACATGCGGGTGAATGTCGGTTAGGGTCAAATCTATGCTTTAAATGCGGCAAAATCGGACATTACGCACGTGAATGTCCTGAGCTATTCAAATGCTACAACTGTGGGGAGAGTGGCATATGAGCCGGGAATGCACCAAGCCCAGAATGGGTGAAGCCGGGAAAGGGAAAGGCCCGGAAAGGAAAGAAGAGAAGCCCCGAGCAAAGACTCGTGTGTACGCGCTAACGCAAGACCAAGCCAGGGCGGACCCCGATGTGGCGTCAGGTACGTTCATCCTTGACAACACTTTTGTTTCTGTGTTATTTGATTCGGGTGCAAGTAAGAGTTTTATATCTGCGACTTTTTGTAAACGAGTGAAGTACACTGTCAGTAAGCTAGAAAGAGCCTTTAGCGTAGAAATCGCTGAGGGTAGAACTGCGAGAGTGATGTAGTTGACAACTCCACGATAAAGATAGAAGGTCATAGGTTCCCTGTCAGATTGTTTGTTATGGTTTTGGGACGGTTTGATGTCGTGTTAGGTATGGATTGGTTAACTGCCAACGAAGCACAAATCATATGTACACGAAAGATAATCCGACTCAAGGCTCCGGATGGTAGCAAAGTCGAGGTTTTTGGAGATCGTGACGCCCCGATGCCAAACGTCATCTCGATGATTAAGGCAACAAATTACTTGAGGCGCGGATGCGAGGCTTACCTGGTGTATGTAATTGACAAGTGTAAGGAAGTGAAGGAACTAGACGATGTACCCGTGGTACGCGAGTACCCGGAGGTGTTTCCAGAGGATTTGCCTGGGATACCACCCGACAGAGAGATTGAATTTTGAATCGACTTAGTATCAGATGCCCAGCTCGTGGCTAAGGCTCCATATCGACTAGCACCAGTGGAGATGAAAGAGTTAATGGCACAACTAGACGAGTTACTTGAGAAAGGATTTATCTAACCGAGCATCTCGCCGTGGGGTGCTCCGGTGTTGTTTGTGAAGAAGAAAGACGGTTCGATGAGAATGTGTATTGATTATCGCGAGTTGAATAAACGCACGGTGAAGAAAAAGTACCCTTTACCAAGGATCGACGACCTGTTCGATCAATTGCAAGGCGTAAGTTGGTTCTCAAAAATCGACCTTCGGTCCGGGTACCATCAGTTGAAGGTGAGGGAAGAAGACATACCGAAAACTGCATTTCGCACGCGTTATGGACATTTCGAGTTCCGTGTAATGTCTTTCGGATTGACGAACGCACCCGCAGCGTTCATGGATTTGATGAATAGGGTGTGTCGACCGATGCTGGACCGATCGGTAATCGTGTTCATCGATGATATCCTCATCTACTCCAAGAATGAGGGTGATCACGCATGTCACTTAAAGGAGGTGTTGGAGGCTTTGAAAAAGGAAAAGTTGTATGCTAAGTTCTCCAAATGCGCGTTCTGGCTTAGGGAAGTCCAATTCCTAGGTCACGTAATTAACTCGAACGACATTATGGTTGACCCAGCAAAGATAGTGACGGTAAGGGAATGGAATATTCCTAAGACGCCAACTGAAATCCACAGTTTCTTGGGATTGGCAGGCTACTATCGGCGATTCATCCAGAATTTCTCAAAAATAGCTTCGCCATTGACAAAGTTGACTCAGAAGGAGGTAAAGTACGAATGGGGTTCGACCCAGGACGGGGCGTTTAAGGAGTTGAAGGAGAAGCTAACCAAAGCCCCAGTCTTGGCCCTTCCCGAGGGCAATGAAGACTTAGTGGTATACTCTGACGCTTCAGGTCAGGGATTGGGATGCGTGTTAATGCAACGCGGGAGAGTGATCGGGTATGCATCACGGCAGTTGAAGATTCACGAAGCTAATTATCCGACTGACGATTTGGAACTTGCTGCTGTCGTATTCGCATTGAAAATCTGGAGGCACTACCTGTACGGGGTGAATTTACTATTTACTCCGACCATGAAAGTTTGAAGTACTTCTTCGAACAAAAGGAACTTAATATGAGGCAGAGGCGATGGCTGGAACTATTGAAAGACTATGACTGTGAAATATATATCATCCTGGAAAGGCAAACGTGGTGGCTGACGCTCTAAGCCGAAAGGATGTGCCTACTCCTATTAGAGTGAAAGCTTGCCAGTTGGTGGTAACATCAGATGTGATGAGAGAAATTGAAAAGGCTCAAGATGAGGCACTTAAAGAAGAAAATATAAAGAAGGAAAAGATGATTGGCCAACATGACAAGTTGGAATATAACACCCTTGGTGTTAGGACACGTTTTGGACGGGTATGGATACCTAAGGGTGGCGAGCTTAGAACCAAAATCTTGGATGAGGCTCATAAGTCTCGGTACTCTATCCATCCTGGTACCAATAAAATGTACCAAGATCTAAGGAAGGAATAATGGTGGCCTGGAATGAAGCATGAAGTGCCAAAGTACGTAAGCAAGTGCTTGACGTGCTCGCAAGTAAAGGCCGAACACAGAAACTGTATGGAAAGATTCAACCACTTGATATACTGGAATGGAAGTGGGAACACATTACCATGTACTTCATAACCAAGCTACCTCGCACAGCTAAAGGTCATGATACCATTTGGGTAATTGTGGACCGTTTAACGAAGAGTGCTCATTTCTGTCACACCCCCAGATTTATTTACTTAATAAATAAATACATGTTGCAACGATTGGTTCATTACACGATAGCGGAAGCTGTAATGGTGATTTCTAAGACTTGATTACATATATGATTACTAAAACTAAATAAATACAATGATCTAAGTCCTGCTAGTTCAATGGTCGACTTGAGACTTGATAATCTATGCCCGTCCGGTTACTAGGACTTGTTCCAACATAGCTAGCCTATTCCAGCCTTGCCATGGCTAAAGGTTACCTGAGAAACATACTTGAAAGTGTCAACACAAAGGTTAGTGAGTTCACAGAATTTGTTCATTTAGTATAGTTAGTTTTCCTCGAAAACGTATACATGACTTAATCGTCATAAAATAAGTAGTTTTCCTTTGAAAACATGCCCATGACTTTACTGTCATAAAATAAGTAGTTTTCCTTTGAAAACATGCCCATGACTTTACCGTCATAAAATAAGTAGTTTTCCTTTGAAAACATGCCCATGACTTTACCGTCATAAAATAAGTAGTTTTCCTTTGAAAACATGCCCATAACTTTACCGTCATGAAATAAGTAGTTTTCCTTTGAAAACATGTCCATGACTTAACCGTCATAAAATATGTAGTTTTCCTTTAAAAACATGTCCATGACTTAACCGTCATAAAATATGTAGTTTTCCTTCGAAAACATGTCTATGACTCAACCGTCATCAAATAAGTAGTTTTCCTTTGAAAACATGTCCATGACTTAACCGTCATAAAATATGTAGTTTTCTTTTGAAAACATATACATTGTTTAAACCTGATTATTTACCAATCAAAACACTTTGTATGTATTACCAATGAATCCGAATACTAATCCGATCAATTGACCCCATTTGTAAACTTGCAAGGAATACAAAGCAGTATGTAATGTACGAGACCGTAACCAAACCCCAACTTTATGTGCCTCCCCTCGCCTTTCTGCGAGTTAAGACAATATGCGGTCATTCGACCATTTGGACCCCTGATTAGCGCGACTAATCATGACCGGAGGCGTCACCCCCAATAGTACTATCCATAAAATCCCGGGCTAAGTCCATAGCTAATGGTTACTAATTTATTCCGAGGACTTTAAGCGCTTTATTTTTCCCTCAATACACACATACGGTCAGATCATTAGTTCATTCATTTACATACGAAAATTCTTTACAAGTATGTTTCCACCCCAAAATATTTCAATAACTTAGAAAAAGGGGGGTCAGTGAAACTCACAAAGAGTTAAACCAAAATGTTCATATTGTCAAACGTATAAGCAATTGTATTTCATTTTTTCAAAACATAACCAGTAAGTATGTTTCTCCCCCGCAGTTTACAAAACATTAAAAAGCGAAAGGGGGCCGTGAACTCACCTCGACACGAGTAAATGCTAGAAAATATTTCAATTAATAGCAATCCCGCCTATCTGTATCCTATTTACATAAGGATACTAAACACGTTAAGACTACCCGTCTTAAACGCAAGTTGTTCACCCGACTTAACTATTCCTGTTAAGTACGTCTTTGTTTATTTAAAATAATGTTTTCTCTTGACGACTCGTTGGTGATTATTATTCCAGTCTAGACGCTTTACTTATTTTCCAAGAAAATATTATATTTCTATATTGGTGACTTGTTACGTTTGTCAAAAATAAATATTATTTTTGCCTTTCTTTATAATATATCTAGATTATAGTCCACTTATAAACCTATAATTATTCCTTGAAAATAATTATATAGAATCCTAAATATCGTTCAAGTATAATCATGCATGTTTATTATCCTACGTGCGTATCAACCAAGTTAACACATCCATATGCAAGTATTTATGTTCCGAACGACATTTATCAACTTGTGTAGATTCATCATGCATTCATATTTTTACCAACACATGCATACAAGTATCTCGACAATCTACATACATTTAATTATGCTCCATGATAACATATGAACATTTATCTTGTTAACCGAAACATCTTTAATTTCATGCACATAAGTTTTGTTTATGATTTTCATCACAATATATGCATATATGACCTTTATATTACTAAATGTCCTAGACATTATATCATACCAAATTTCATGTCAAACACATAACTACAACTTACAAGTTCCCATATCCTTAACTATGTAACATTTTTCGTGATATATTTTTAGGACATAAACATATTTATTATTCCATGTTTATATAACTTTGATCATGCAACTACGCAAATATATACGTTCGTCCCGATTTTCATATGCATATAAATACCTCTACCACTTAATCTTATGATCATGTATATTTTTCTATCAATATTACAAGACATGTTTTAGACTACTAACTATACATCATCTTGCAATTTTCGACCAAGCATGCATATATATAAACAAGTCTTAGTTTTTATATCTCTAATGTTTACTTTGTGATACACTAATCATGCTCTTTATTTTAAATCTCACATTTTATCATCAAATAATCAAAACACAAAATGTATATGTAAACCTACACATTTTCGGCCCATATATATATATATATATATATATATATATATATGTATATATTTATGCAAAAATCTTAGTGTCTAACTTGATAAACTTAAATTTTATAAAAACTCTTTAAGTATTTAAATCTTTTTATTGTTATGGTGAACAACGAGCTTTGAACTAAAATATAAACGAAATATAGTGTAGTGTCGGTTTCTTACTGCTAGACAAGCTAGGTGAAGAACAATGTTTAGAAGGATGGTAGAGACTCTTGATGCTACCAAAACCCGACTTCTATACTCCAAGACTCCCTAGACTCTTTAAGCTCCTAGCTAAACCCCTAGAGAATTGGTTCTTGGATTTTGAAAGTGTAAAGTGTGGGTGTGTATCTATATATCGATTATATAGAGAGAAGAGATGGAGATGGAGTGTTGGTTCCATCTTCATCATCACAAGGTATGTGAGGTTGATGGATTTGACCCTTTACTTGTCTTGCACTTGAAAGAGTATGGAGTATATGACGCAAGGGATGGGGGAGCAAATGGAGAAGTCAAGAAGGTGGGTCCACCCCTCTAGACCCATTTCGGCCGAGAATAGGGTGTGGGTGGGGGGTTGGGTCTCGTTCCACTTTCTAGTTGGTTTCTAAGTGTTTAGTTAGGTGGATTTTAAGTTGCGTATACTCGTTAATCGATTCCGTGATCTAATACTTGGTGTAAAACTTTTAGCGATCACATAACTTATATGTTTTTGTGTTGTTTGACTAGTCACCATAATTTACTAATTAACCCTACATGGCTATCACTTTAACTACATTATACATGTATACACATTAAATAATATTGAGCAATGTAAGAATTATTTATAAGTCAACTTTTTATAAAAGTTTAGTCACCAATATTTATGTTTTTATGTTAAAGCGTCTCCCTAGACTTTTACTAGAATAAAATTCTTGTTAATCACCAACGACCGTACGTTGCGGGTTATCACTATTTATTTTCCTAGTAATTCTTAAAAATTACTATTTTGATATAATTTCCTTTGCTACACTCTTTGGCTTTACTTAGTTAAAATAAAACTTCAGGAAATATATATTATGAACGTGTATTTATGAAATATAGATATTGACCTGAAATGCTGGGTGTCACATTCTCCCCATGTTACAGAGAATTTCGTCCCGAAATTTAGTTCTTGTCATTCTGACTTGGAGTGTTTGTAAACAAGGACGGGTACTTGGATTTTATTTTATCTTCCCGCTCCCACGTCGGGGCCGCACTTTGAGTTCCAACGTACCTTGACCAGCTTAACACGGCTGCGCCTTGTTCTCTGAACCTTCCAATCTGTGACTTCAATGGGTTCCTCAACGAAGTGCAACTTGTCGTCTATGTGAATCTCATCAGGCGGTATAATTAACGTCTCGTCTGATAAACACTTCTTGAGATTTGATACAGGAAACGTACTGTGGACATTGCTTAGCTCTTGTGGCAACTTGAGCTTGTAAGCTACAGGGCTAACCCTAGCCGATATTTCAAATGGTCCTACGTACCTAGGGTTAAGCTTGCCACGGTTGCCAAATCTAGCAACTCCTTTCTAAGGTGAGACCTTCAACATGACGCGGTCCCCAACTTGGAATTCTAATGGTCTTCGTCTGTTATCCGCGTAACTCTTTTGTCTGTCACGAGCGGCCTTCAGACGATCCTTGATCTTGAAGATCTTGTCAGTAGTCTCCTGAATAATCTTAGAACCGGTTAAATGCATGTCGCCAACTTCCGCCCAACATAGCGGTGAACGACATTTTTTTTGACCGTACAAAGCCTTAAACGGAGCGGCTTTGATGCTGGTGTGGTAACTGTTATTGTATGAAAACTCAGCCAACGGCGGTGAGTATCCCTATTTCCTCTGAAATCGATTACACACGCACGGAGCACATCTTTTAAAGTTTGGATGGTCCTTTTACCTTGACCATTCATCTGAGGATGATACGCAGCGCTCATGTCAAGGCGTGTGCCCAAGGCTTCTTGTACAGACCGCCAGATTCTTGACATGAATCAACTGTCCCTATTAGAGAAAATGGAAACTGGCATACCATGCCTAGCCTCAATTTCCTTAATATTTAGCCTTGCACGCTTCCTACTTTTATTTGTCTCCTTGATTGGTAGGGAGTGAGCGGATTTCGTCAAATGACTGATGATTACCCATATAGTATCATAGTCGCTAGATGTTCTGGGTAGATTTGTAATGAAATCTATGGAATTCTCCTCCCATTTCCATTAAGGAATCTGCGGTTTTTGTGTTCACTCAGGTGATTCCTAACATTCTGCTTTCACTGTCGGGTATCTCCCAACATAGATAGTAGTTTCTCCTTTCATGTTTTGCCACATAATGGAGTTCCTCGGGATCCTTATACGTTTTATTTGATTCTGGATGAACGGAGTTCTTGGGAATATGGACTTCATCCATAACCTCCCACATAAGCTACCGATACCTAGTACCCAAATTCTATTTGTATCATCCAACTTAGGCTTCAATCGTTTGATTCCATTTACTTGGTAGTCGGTATTCGCAAGCAAAGCGAATACTTCTCCGACTAACGATATTAAACGTGCAAGAACCCCTTTATTTGATTACCCTCAATATGGTAGGGTTATATGATGCTCATTCCTGGTAATGAAAGGAATGGTGCCTGTGAATCTTGAGCGTATGTTGACACATACCCTCTATTCGTCTATGCACTTTGTCAAAAAAAAAAAACAGATCTCTATAGATCTTAGGAAAGAATTACTTGACGAGGTGTCTAGGTTTTAGTTGAATATTGGGTAGTAATGACACAGTACGGAATTGAAACTTTATGTTTGTCCCTCTTATGCTTTTCGAAAGCATTTTCTCGGACTAAGACTTTATTCTTAATTCAGGTTTCGTGTTATCTATGATCTTCCATTAAAATGGGTCATAATTGATTTAATATTTCAAGATTCCTTGTGTGCCCTCATTAGCAAAGTTCGAGTCTAATAACCACTTTACCCTTTGCTTGTACCACGTTTCTGAGGCAGACCATCCTTTGGGTTGTAACGTCCTGATATGCAAATTCATGGCTTGATGACCATACTCTCGAAGTATGTACGTCATACAAAGTTCTATGTTTGTTTGGAATATTCACATTTCGTCTAGGTGAGGAAATGAACAGTGATACTGTGAGTATGGTCTCATCGAATTAGCGCTTCGCCAAAATGGGCTATGGGTTTGTCAACCCATTAAGTTGGCAGTAAGGGTTGATAGCTAACTATTAGTCATACAGTGTGTATGCACTTCCTTAGTGTTTGGATGGTGCTTTGGTGAATTACCATTACGTATTCCACTCATATAGGTTATAGTCTCAAAATCCTTAGTACAAGGATAAAAGTGAGGTAATTAGTGTTAAACATCGAAAACTTTATACTCTTAGTGAGCCTGTGTTAAGAGGTTATTTCTTAACAATAGATGAACTAGAACTTCCTAATTATAGAAAATTAGGAGTGAAAGATGTGATCACGCTTTTGCTCTAGGCTGAAATATGGGATCCATTCAACAAGATGATCTTTGGGAAAGTGCGGGTACAAAAGGTATCAAACTATCCTTCTTGAATCCTTATGGACAGTGGTCTGTAGTGAACAACTCATGCTTAAGTCCCTTATGCATATCATGAGCTAATGAGATTAGCAAGAAATTCCGCATTTGGGACTCCTTTAAGAGTTTTGTACGTCGTCCTTCTGTTATTGCAACAATAGTCGTTAGTTCATACCTAGGTTTCTTTGGCATTCGCTTGAGAATAAATTACGGCTTATTTATCACTGAAAGAATAGTCAGACTTAAAGGTGAACTGAATGTCAAAGGTTGTAAGAACAACCCTGTTTGTCCAATATCCCGAAATGTCAGATTACCTACTTGTCTCATGCCGAGCTTCCACAATATCCATAGGCGCCATGTGTATGCGGGTCAGAATAATATTCTGCCCCATTACTGAAGTTAGTGCATAGCACTCCTGGAGTAACTTTCAAGCAATTGTGAGACTGAACTGTATGATGGAACCTGAGATTACGTTATAATCTCCCACCATAATTGTGCAATTATTGTAAGTGTTAGTTGTGGTAACGCTCAATTTGAAGCATTCCTAACAAGTAGAATCTCAAAGAATGAATGTGCGAATTCCTTCGTCGTTCAGGATTCACTAAGGATTGGTTGGGTTCAATTTGAATTTCTCTCGTTCCTCTAAAACTAGGAGAATGATTTGTGAACCTCTAATTTGAGAAGTCCGATTTGTTAAGATCCAATCCTTAATCAATTGACTGAGGACATGGGTTGATCATTAGCTTGGATAGCAAGACTCACTAAAGTTCCTATGCACTGCAAATTATGATTACGTGTGCACCCGTAATGATAATTTACTTTGCATGATCCCTGTAGTGTTCCCTCTATCCCAAGCTTCTTAGTAAAAAAGGATTTGAAATGATCATTAGATCGTGTTTGCACATTTGTGAAGGAGTGCGTATTGTTCTACCGGATTACCCTTAATTTATTTGTACCGATACTCGTGAATCTGCCGAATATGGCTGTTGCCGGATGGGGTCAATGGTAGAGAGGCACTACCAGCGTCACTCAAGAATAAAATGTGTATGGAAGCCAGGCACTATGTGTAGGGCAGAGATCCTCAAATTAGTGTCAAGCAACTCATGCTCCAAGTCTGTTTGTACGTATGGATCCACATGATCCTGATGAATGTATGGGTCTCCTGACCCATGGAGTTCTCTCCCATTTAGTCCTGCTTATCCACCTTGGATTCCCTTCTGTCCGGGCAATCCTGTCTGCCATATCTCATGGCGAAAGTCTAGTCATTCGATCCAGCAACTCATGAATTAGAGTATTTATACCGCACATACGTCAGAAAGAAAGCTGCCTCCCTGGCTGGAGTAGTTGTAGGTGTGGTGCAGGTATAGGTACAGGTTCTGGTACGGATTCAGCATGTTGTGATACCAAGATCGGTAGCTGGCTATTACTACCGTCTTCGCCCAAGTTTAGCTCATAACTCGATCTTCTAGGGTTATAGTGTGCTGAGTACCCGTCATTCTTGATTCGTAATCCGAACATTGACATGTTGTAAGTGTTTATTATTTCCACATTGTTGTATGTGTTTAAGTGTTAATTACATGTGCCATGTAAATTGTATTAGTGTAGCTAATGATACCCTAGTGTAACTCCATACACTAACATTCTACACAAATTGTTCGGCAACGGTTGGAATTCCTATACTCAAGTCTTGGGTGTTTTTAGTGTGGGGCAAGTCTTAGAAATCTTGGTCCCTAAATGAGTCCGGTTAGAGCCTAGGTGTCACTAAGGAAACCTAATTCGCTAAAACCATTGCTCTGATACCAATCTGTCACACCCCTAGATTTATTTACTTAATAAATAAATGCAGGTTGCAACGATTGGTTCATTACACGATAGCGGAAGCTGTAATGGTGATTTCTAAGACTTGATTACATATATGATTACTAAAACTAAATAAATACAATGATCTAAGTCCTGCTAGTTCAATGGTCGACTTGAGACTTGATAATCTATGCCCGTCCGGTTACTAGGACTTGTTCCAACATAGCTAGCCTATTCCAACCGCGCCATGGCTAAAGGTTACCTGAGAAACATACTTGAAAGTGTCAACACAAAGGTTGGTGAGTTCATAGAGTTTGTTCATTTAGTATAGTTAGTTTTCCTCGAAAACGTATACATGACTTAACCGTCATAAAATAAGTAGTTTTCCTTTGAAAACATGCCCAAGACTTTACCGTCATAAAATAAGTAGTTTTCCTTTGAAAACATGCCCATGACTTTACCGTCATAAAATAAGTAGTTTTCCTTTAAAAACATGCCCAAGACTTTACCGTCATAAAATAAGTAGTTTTCCTTTGAAAACATGCCCATGACTTTACCGTCATGAAATAAGTAGTTTTCCTTTGAAAACATGTCCATGACTTAACCGTCATAAAATATGTAGTTTTCCTTTAAAAACATGTCCATGACTTAACCGTCATAAAATATGTAGTTTTCCTTCGAAAACATGTCCATGACTCAACCGTCATCAAATAAGTAGTTTTCCTTTGAAAACATGTCCATGACTTAACCGTCATAAAATATGTAGTTTTCCTTTGAAAACATATACATTGTTTAAACCTGATCATTTACCGATCAAAACACTTTGTATGTATTACCAATGAATCCGAATACTAATCCGATCAATTGACCCCATTTGTAAACTTGTAAGGAATACAAAACAGTATGTAATGTACGAGACCGTAACCAAACCCCAACTTTATGTGCCTCCCCTCGCCTTTCTGCGAGTTAAGACAATATGCGGTCATTCGGCCATTTGGACCCCTGATAAGCGCGACTAATCATGACCGGAGGCGTCACCCCCAATAGTACTATCTATAAAATCCCGAGCTAAGTCCATAGCTAATGGTTACTAATTTATTCCGAGGACTTTAAGCGCTTATTTTTCCCTCAATACACACATACGGTCAGATCATTAGTTCATTCATTTACATACAAAAATTCTTTACAAGTATGTTTCCACCCCAAAATATTTCAATAACTTAGAAAAAGGGAGGTTAGTGAAACCCACAAAGAGTTAAACCAAAATGTTCATATTGTCAAACGTATAAGCAATTGTATTTCATGTTTTCAAAACATAACCAGTAAGTATGTTTCTCCCCCGCAGTTTACAAAACATTAAAAAGCGAAAGGGGGCCGGGAACTCACCTCGACACGAGTAAATGCTAGCAAATATTTCAATTAATAGCAGTCCCGCCTATCCGTATCCTATTTACATAAGGATACTAAACACGTTAAGACTACCCGTCTTAAACGCAAGTTGTTCACCCGACTTAACTATTCCTGTTAAGTACGTCTTTGTTTATTTAAAACAATGTTTTCTCATGACGACTCGTTGGTGATTATTATTCCAGTCTAGACGCTTTACTTATTTTCCAAGAAAATATTATATTTCTATATTGGTGACTTGTTACGTTTGTCAAAAATAAATATTATTTTTGTCTTTCTTTATAATATATCTAGATTATAGTCCACGTATAAACCTATAATTATTCCTCGAAAATAATTATATAGAATCCTAAATATCGTTCAAGTATAATCATGCATGTTTATTATCCTACGTGCGTGTCAACCAAGTTAACACGTCCATATGCAAGTATTTATGTTCCGAACGACATTTTTCAACTTGTGTAGATTCATCATGCATTCATATTTTTACCAACACATGCATACAAGTATCTCGACAATCTACATACATTTAATTATGCTCCATGATAACATATGAACATTTATCTTTTTAACCGAAACATCTTTAAGTTCATGCACATAAGTTTTGTTTCTGATTTTCATCATAATATATGCATATATGACCTTTATATTACTAAATGTCCTAGACATTATATCATACCAAATTTCATGTCAAACACATAACTACAACTTACAAGTTCCGATATCCTTAAGTATGTAACATTTTTCGTGAGATATTTTTTGGACATAAACATATTTATTATTCCATGTTTATATAACTTTGATCATGCAACTACGCAAATATATACGTTTGTTCCGATTTTCATATGCATATAAATACCTCTACCACTTAATCTTATGATCATGTATATTTTTCTATCAATATTACAAGACATGTTTTAGACTACTAACTATACATCATCTTGCAATTTTCGACCAAGCATGCATATATATAAACAAGTCTTAGTTTTTATATCTCTAATGTTTACTTTGTGATACACTAATCATGCTCTTTATTTTAAATCTCACATTTTATCATCAAATAATCAAAACACAAAATGTATATGTAAACCTACACATTTTCGGCCCATATATATATATATATATATATATATATATATATATATATATGTATATATTTATGCAAAAATCTTAGTGTCTAACTTGATAAACTTAAATTTTATAAAAACTCTTTAAGTCTTTAAATCTTTTTATTGTTATGGTGAACAACGAGCTTTGAACTAAAATATAAATGAAAATAAAGTGTAGCGTCGGTTTCTTACTGCTAGACAAGCTAGGTGAAGAACAACGTTTAGAAGGATGGTAGAGAGTCTTGATGCTACCAAAACCCGACTTCTATACTCCAAGACTCCCTTGACTCTTTAAGCTCCTAGCTAAACCCCTAGAGATTTGGTTCTTGGATTTTAAAAGTGTAAAGTGTGGGTGTGTATGTATATATCGATTATATAGAGAGAAGAGATGGAGATGGAGTGTTGGTTCCATCTTCATCATCACAAGGTAAGGGAGGTTGATGGATTTGAGCCTTTACTTGTCTTGCACTATGGAGTATATGACGCAAGGGATGGGGGAGCAAATGGAGAAGTCAAGAAGGTGGGTCCACCCTCTAGACCCATTTCGGCCGAGAATAGGGTGTGGGTGGGGGGTTGGGTCTCGTTCCACTTTCTAGTTGGTTTCTAAGTGTTTAGTTAGGTGGATTTTAAGTTGCGTATACTCGTTAATCGATTCCGTGATCTAATACTTGGTGTAAAACTTTTAACGATCACATAACTTATATGTTTTTGTGTTGTTTGACTAGTCTCCATAATTTACTAATTAACCCTACATGGCTATCACTTTAACTACATTATACATGAATACACATTAAATAATATTGAGCAATGTAAGAATTATTTATAAGTCAACTTTTTATAAAAGTTTAGTAACCAATATTTATGTTTTTATGTTAAAGCGTCTACCTAGACTTTTACTAGAATAAAATTCTTGTTAATCACCAACGACCGTACGTTGCGGGTTATCACTATTTATTTTTCTAGTAATTCTTAAAAATTACTATTTTGATATAATTTCCTTTGCCAGACTTTTTGACTTTACTTAGTCAAAGTAAAACTTCAGGAAATATATATTATGGACGTGTATTTATGAAATATAGATATTGATCTGAAATGCTGGGTGTCACAATTTCCTACCTATTCACGAGAGGTTCTCGTCAGAAAGGTTAGCGGAAGTATTTATTAAAGAAGTAGTAGCACGACATGGGATGCCTTTGACGATCGTATATGACCGGGACACACGATTCACATCGAGGTTTTGGAAAAGATTTGATGAGGCGATGGGCACGAGACTCAATGTTAGCACGGCATACCACCCGCAAACGGATGGTCAGTCCGAAAGGACCATTCAGACATTGGAGGATATGCTTCGTGCTTGTATTATCGATTTTGGCGACAGTTGGGACAGACATCTGCCGTTAGCCGAATTTTCCTACAACAATAGTTATCACACGATGATAGGCATGCCGCCTTACGAAATGTTGTATGGGAGAAGGTGCAGGACCCCGGTTTGTTGGGGTGAGATTGGGCAAAAGGAATTAGGAAGCCTTGAAGTCGTAAGAGAAACGTCGGAAAGGTTTGATCAAATCAAAGCAAGAATGAAGGCCGCACAAGATCGTCAGAAATCCTATGCGGATAAACGACGAAGGCCTATTGAGTTTGATGTTGGGGCCTTGGAAGGGGATCAAATGATTCAGGAAGAGAGGGAAGTTAAGCCCGAGGTTTGTCGGACCATTCAGGATAATGGCGCGGGTTGGTGAAGTCGCTTATCGGTTAGAGTTGCCTGATGAGTTAAGTGGAATTCATCCTACCTTCCATGTATCACACTTGCGAAAGTGTTTGGCGGATGAATCGGCTCACGTACCACTTACTGACATTGAGGTCGACAGCAGCCTTAACTACATCTAAGAGCCCATGGCCATCCTAGATCGGAAGGAGAAACGTTTACGTAATAAAGTAATCCAATTGATTAAAGTACAATGGAAACATCAAACGGGGTCGGAAGCCACTTGGGAAACGAAGACGGAAATGAGGGAGTCGTACCCTCAACTATTTGACTTATGATAGGTTTCGGGGACGAAACCTATTGTAAGGGGGGTAGACTTGTAACATCTCAAAAATAAAACGACAGATATAATAACGGAATAAGCGAACGAGGCATGACGGGCCGGGTCGGATGGGCCGGTGGGTTTAAAGGGGAGCCCCCTATAAATAGCCAAGGTCACCACCCATTTCTCTCATTTGCAACATCTAGAGAGAGAAACCATAGAGAGAGAAAGTTGGCGGTTCGACCCGAGATTGAATAAGTGTGTAGCTCCAGAGCTTGGGAGAAGAACCTCAGGATCAGAAGCTCAATACAGGTAACGATCTAGCCTAGATATGAGTTTTTGTTCGTTTTTCGGGTTTTGGACGAAAATGTGACGTTTTTACGGATTAAACTGGAAGAAAAACATAGTTTTGAGTTCCTTAATGAAAAGCAAATGTTTTGAATGTAAACAAGTTCGGGATCTTGACGTGATCAGACCCGAAGGCGAAAGTCAGGGTTTTTGCGGGGAAGCAGATCCTGCGTACTTATCAGGTACGCAGGAAGAGGGTCCTGCGTACTTATCAAGTCGCAGGAAGAGGGTCCTGCGTACTTATCAAGTACGCAGGAAAAGGATCATGCGTAGGTTTGCGCACTTATTACGTACGCATGAAGCGAGGTTTGCGCACTTATTACGTACGCAAGAGCAAGGCCCTGCGCACTTGCTAAGTGCGCAGGCATCAGGTTGTTAAGGTAAAGTCAGTATGTTTAGAAGGTTAAACCTTTAGAGTCAGGGGTTGGTCTGATGTGTAATTAACTAATCAATTCAGATCGGAAGTGACGTTGTGGGACCTTTATTTAGGACAACCCAGATTAGCTTATCAGGTGAGTTCTAGAATCCCTCTTTTAAATGTTTTATATAATGTTTTCGGGCTGGTGTGCATACATACGAAATGATGTTTTACGAAATTATGTTTATGAAACTATGTTTACAAAATGAAATGATTTGGAATGAACGGTTTATGGAAAGAAAGTTTTATGAATGGAATGTTTACGTACGAAATGTTTATAAAGAAATGGTTTAAAATGAAGGTAAAGGGTTTTGAAAATGAATGAAATGTTTTATGAAAAGAAAAGGAAATGGCAAAGGTTTTAAAGAAGTCATTACAAATCCAATCTGTCGAATGAAGGGAATTGACGAATGAAGTCTGGGAATGTAATTCCCAGCCTTGTGGTAGATTATGTTCAACGAGCCATAGTTGCCATAAGAACAACATGGGCAGTGTCTTTGTGGCATGTCAATGGTTATGATGTTGTACAACTGGTATGGGAGTCATGACGGTTACTCAGGGGTTAACGTGACCCTATTGAGGTTAAATTATGATCCGACGGTGTTATGGCCGTGAGCCGTAGCCGTCGATGGAGGTTGTCGGTTTATGGACATGAAAGCCATAGGGGAAACTAAAGGGGTATTGTCGGTCCTCGTGCAGTTAAGCCTTGGGGGTAATACAAAAGGGAATTGACGGAATGTATTGTATTGTCAGTCTTCGTGCAGTTAAGCCTTAGGGGTAATACAATACTAAATGATGGAACGAATGGTAACACAGATTTAGATAGTAATGTATGACTTAAATGAATGTTAAATGTTTTAATCGAACGATCCGTTCAATGGTGTTCATGATGATGATAAATGCTTTGATGATGATAAATGTTTTAATGTTTTTAATGATGAACGAAAGGCCCTGTTTTCTTATACAAGATGTTAAACCCTAATGAATTATCGAATGATGAACCATTTTATAAATTGAATGAAAAACTGGAACTCACCAGCGTAGCTGACTTTTTAGTATGCACATTCAGGTTAAGGCAGGTATGGATGATGGTCGGTGATGCTCGGAAAGCGAGAAGAGTTACCCGGTGGATCATGAAGACTGGCATCCCGTTGTGATTAGTTTATGTTATGTTTATGTATTAGACTATGTTACGCTTTCGCATGTTGAACGATGTTATGAGTATGTTTTAATGAAATTTTCCGCTGCGTTAATTGATATTCCAGTTTAATTACTGTTTGTGAATGAGTAAATCCAACAAGTGAGGCCTCCCGGGTGTGGGGCCTTACAATATTTTCTTCAATGGAATCTTTTTCAAAGCTCTTACTGGCTTGAACTTATACTTTCAAGTAACTACACCAGTATTTTTATCAACAATCTTCACTCTCTTTCCCTTCTGTGGTTCCAGCTTCTCATACTTTCCCGATCCACCTTCTTTACTAATCAGTTTAGCTATAAAATCAGCTAGCCCAAACTTTGATCTTTTTATCAATGGTTTAGTAGCAAGACCATTCATTTCACACCTCGGTAAGGTATTGAAATACTTGATCCTTGGCTTTAAGTACTGAACACCA
Source organism: Smallanthus sonchifolius (assembly GCA_023525975.1). Classification (NCBI taxonomy): domain Eukaryota; kingdom Viridiplantae; phylum Streptophyta; class Magnoliopsida; order Asterales; family Asteraceae; genus Smallanthus; species Smallanthus sonchifolius. Next base: position 32,108,670 of record CM042040.1, read on the forward strand.
TCAGATCTCTTGAGAGCAAACAATTTAATTTCGTCGTCATAGAACTAACTAATGATTCTTCTAATACAACGCTCTTTATTTACTTATCCTTTCTTTTGAGCTGGTTGTATAGGAGACTCATGTAGCACTTTCTTCCGGCTGTTTACTACTTCCTTCCACTGTTCTCTAGTCATACCTGTATTTCTGTACATCACAGGTTATTCAGTAGTCTTAGGAGACACAGGATGAGTAGTATCAGCTTCAGTATCCATTTTGGATTGAGTAGTATCATCGGGTTTTGTAATGTCTTCATCAGAGTCCATAGAATCTGTCACTCCTTCATTTGAAAACTCAGGAATAACATCATGTCGGATGAAGTTATAAGGCACATTCAAACCGTCACAACCTTCATAAGTAACTCCAACTTTACTCTTCTCTATTTCAATCTCCACAATTTCTCCTTCTTCAACTTCCTCATCAATCATATCATCTTCAACATCATTAAACAGTTCATCAATATCATCTAGACATTCAATCTTTTCAGCTTCTTCTTCTTCTTCAACATCATAATCAGTTTGAAAGAATTCGAGTAACAGAATCTCTTCATTAACTTCAGAATCATTCTTGGTTCCTTCAATATTGCCTGTAGTAGATGACTCCCCCTGAACTCTTGATATTGGATTCCCGTCAGCGTATTGACGATCACTCTCAATATTGCCACTAGGATCATTGTCATCACCATCCTTTCTTTGTATTGACTCAGTATGGAAAGTATCATGGATCCTTAACTCCCCCTGAGCGTCAAGACGCTCAACAAGTTTGGATACCAATAACTTCATTTCATCAATCTGTTTTGCTTGAGTCTGAAGGACCAACTTCCTCTGAGCATCAGTATTCATAAGAACATCTACATGATTTTGCAATACAAGCACCTGTGATTCAAGATAAGTAATCCTTGCAGAATCAGATGTCTGTGAAGTACCAGCAGCAGATGATAGAGTAGCTTTAGGAGTAGGAGTAATCACGGGAGAAGGACGTTTTGATGAAGGAGGTGTAACCAGTAAGGATTCCACAAAAGTAGCATCCTCTACACTCTGAGATGAGTGAGCATCAGCAATTGAAGCAGGCATAAGCTTCTGTGCTTTTGGAACTGGAGTAAACTATCTAGCAGAGTCAGAACTCTCATCAATCAATGTTCACTTGCCAAGTACTGAACCAGAAGGAGGATCCCAAACAGACTTACGCCTTGGCTTTCTGGCTCTAGATTTAACACGTTTCCCTGCATTTGTCAATGGCAAATTAGCCAGCCTCTCATAGTGATCTGAGCTAAAATCTCTAGACGAATCTGAGTCAGTAGCTTCAGAATCAGGAAGGATTGTATCACTAGAACTTGTATCCACCACATTCCCTTCAGCTTCATGAATGGGTGAGTTCATAGCATCATCATTAAAATCATCCATATTAAGACCGAAGTCTTGTTCATCTTCATTTGCAACAGCCTCAATTTTAACTGGTTCATTAACATGAATATTAACTGGAATTTGAACCTGTTCCTGGTGAATAGGAACTTGTTCTTGTGCTTGAGCTTGTGGTTGTTGTTGATCTTGATTCTGATCCTGTCCTTGAACTAACTCATTAGGATGAAACCAATTATCATTAGGAGGCTCAACATAATCAGGATTGATTATGTGACCAAATAGAGGAGTCGGAACTGGAATCAAAGCTATATTCTGTTGTTTAACCTTGGTACAATCAGTAAAGATCCTTTTTGACATTGGAGTCAAGGTCAAACGTAGTGGATGCTACGGGAAATTTGGAATAAGATGGTTCAGAATCATTTGTAAGAACCTAGGGTACATAAGAAACCCTTAACCTTCAGGAGGATTAATTTGCATGACCAACTCACGGTATATATACAAAGCAAAGTTGAACCGTCTGTTCAGGGTCAATGCAACCATTGCAGCTTGTAGAGCATTCTTCAGTCCATCAGTTCCAGCCTTTCGTGGAGATAAGCACTGGATGATGACGTGCATAAAGTACCTCCATTCACCAACCAAACCACCTTTTCTGGCTTGAGTGTCATTAGGTTTTCCTCGGTATCCCATCCTCTGAAAACAACCCACGATCAGTGTTCCAGGATAAGATATAGGGTCATAATTTGCACCTCCCAATGCTAAAGCAGCACGAATAGTATCAACTGATAATGCCACCTCTGTATTATTAACCGTAGCCCGAAGCACATGAGGGTCAACATCAGTGTCTTGATGTACTGTATCCTAGAATTATTGGATATATGGCAGACTTATGTACGGATCTTCTGATAAGGCCACATGTACTCTTGAACGATTCAGGAAATTAATGATTCCTTGATAATTTATGGCCTCGGACATATGCCGATCTAACAATGCCACTTGATTATGTTTGTACTTAACACGGCGAGCCATTTGTAAATGTATTGGACAGATAACAAACAATAGTAATATAACAAACACACATAGGATAGACACATGATATACACACACAAACACAGAAACAAACAACAAAAACTCCAACACAAAAAAAAATTTCACAAGTCCAAACTTCACTGAAAATCTAGGCGAACTTAATAAGTTCGCTTAGTGTTGCAAGAGGCGAACATAATAAGTTCGTCTAAACAAGTTCGCCTATCGATACATATTCATCACAGATTTCCAACTTGTTCAAATCAATGAATTTAGGCAAAACAAACACACCACAAGCATCAACACATAACAACGAACCACTGTAGACCATCAATTTCAACTGTGAAACACATATTAACCCTATTTAATCAGAGACCGAATGAACTGTCACGGCACGATGAATATAGGTATACAAACTCAAATTCCGGATGATTTAACGGATAAAACTTTATGAAATTACCTTAGAATGACTCGCAAATCAAAACCGATTAAGTGTTTATCACGAAAAAGTTCAATCCAAACACACTAGAATTCGACAAAAAAACAAGTTCGCTATTACTGTGAATATGTTCGCTCAAACAAAGATGAATGATAATGAAATATGTTCGCCGGAAAAGATATTTATTCTCACAATTAAGTTCGCTTAGTTAGGCGAACTTGTTAAGTTCGCTTAGCAAGCTTAAGGCGAACATAATAAGTTCGCTTCAATCCTTCGCCTTGAACAATTTGGAATTTAAAATTCAAACAAACCTCAACCGTCAACATGTCACATACTTGTGATCTTCCATATGTAGCATGTATCCGATCCAATCCCGAATCATTTTAACAAAATTAAAAGAAAGAATTTTCATGGAAGACGGAAACAAATTCTTTTTGGATTTTATCTATAAAAACGGAATCACATATTTTTTGTTTTTATCTGAACAAACTGAAACACATATATTTGGTTTTTATCTGAACAAACTAAAACACATATTTTTGGTTTTTATCTGAACAAACTAAAACACATATTTTTGGTAGAACATCATGAGTAAGAAGATCATATCAATATATGAGCAATTCATCACACGTTCTATCACAACTATGGGTAAACTATGATACGCACTAAATGATGACATTCATGTGAAATAAATTCACTTATACATTTAAAGATGATATGAAACGATCAAACTCATTCTTATGCAACTCATATTCTTTTCAAACTATTCAATCAATTTGAATTTTACTTGAAATGATACGCGATAAATTTCAAAGTAAACAAGACCGGATCATAAAATGCTCAATTATTCATACCGAATTTGCAATACAAAGCATGAATTCTTAAATTGCCTATATTATAAAATTTGAAACCACAAGCGTTTTTCTCCCAAATTCATGTGAGTTAGTACCATTTAGGAAAAAAAACATCGTGTACCCCACATATATGCCTAACAAAATTTAAAATTGCACTATCTTCAAGACATACACGATTTATTACAAGATTAGATCAATCTCGATGAAATTATCTCTATTAGCACAAGTATAGAATAGCAGATCCCAAAGGATATATGAATCAAGATGATTCAGAGTTAAAAGATTCTAATGAATTGGCTTTAGAATGAGAATCAATAGAATTAGGTAGGAGGATCCAACTGTTATCTGGATAATCTTCAATGGAATCAGTATAGATAATGTTTCTAAATGATCCAAGGGTGAATATATGTTCCAACATATGTTGTTAGAAAGCATATCTTAGTTCAGCAACACATTACATGTTTTTCGGGGCATGGGCAGTGAAGTGAACTGAAAGAGTTTGTGCTAAAGATATAATTCGATATTAGTCTCATGAAATTGTTAAAACCATATGTTCTTTATCTGATAATGATCTTTTACACACACACCCAGGCATATAATGGATTCAAATCACAGATGTAATCATATCATATTTAATTTTCACACTACTATTGGTTCAGAAACGCTTCTAGTCTATCGACAATTCAAGTTTCAAACTTATATTCAAATTAAAACAGATTATCAAGAGTAGAGCATTTATAGCACTATCATTTCTTATTTATGCAGACTTTGAAATTTAGATCAAATCAATATACTTTAAACAATCATAAATCAACATATCAAAAGTCTACTATGGTCATGTGTGATGAACTATTCACTGATGTACTATCATTTATTCTCTAACTTCAAATGATGTTAATTTATATTTTTTATTTTGTTTTGAATTTTTATAAATAACAATTTTTGACTGAAATTTAAAATGCAGAAATGTAATAAAGCAATAAAAAAATTTTAAAACAAATCTCCTATGAAAAATTGTTTTTGAAAATTTTTATTCGGGATTGATCATACCGATCATTTTGATCAGAAATTCAAACCTGGTACGATCAAATGCCTTGGTAAAGAGATCAGCAAAATTATCATCTGTATGTACCTTAACCAGCTCAATCAACTTTTTATCTGCACAATCACGAATAAAATGATATCTGATTTCAATGTGCTTTGTTTTACTGTGCTTAACAAGATTATTCGTGATAGACATTGTAGCAGTATTATCAATAAATATGGGGGTCCTGTAAAATTCAAACTGTACTCTTAATTGCTGTTGGATCCACAAGATCTGTGAACAACAACTTGCAGCAGCAATGTAATCTGCTTCACATGTTGAAATGGAGACCATAGTTTGCTTTTTGCACTACCAGGAAACTAGACGATTACCCAAGAACTGGCAACCACCTGTTGTAGATTACTGTCCAAACAACAACCACCAAAATCAGAATCAGTATATGCGTTGAATTCAAAGTTAGAACCATGTGGAAACCATAGTCCCAATCTTTGTTTTCCTTTCAGATAATGAAAGATTCTCTTTACTGCAATCAAATGAGACTCTTTTTGGCTTTGCTTGGAATCTGGAACAAATACACACATCAACATTATGTCTGGCCTTGAAGCGGTTAAGTACATGAGAGATCCAATCATTGTACGATAGAGTCGGCAATCAATTTCTTTTCCGTCCGGGTCAGAATTCAACTTATGATTGACCGGAATTGGAGTATCGTATGGGGTACAGTCCTCCATCTTGAACCGGCTCAAGATGTCTTTGACATACTTGGACTGATGAATAAAGAAACCATCTTCCTTCTGATTAACTTGAATTCCTAGGAAAAATGATAACTCTCCCATAGCTGACATTTCAAACTTCGATTTCATAACACTCTCAAACTCTTTGCACAACCCTTCATTTGTAGAGCCAAAAATAATATCATCTACATATATATGAACCAGTAGGTATTCTCCCCCTGCTTTCTTTATGAATAAGGTTGAATCAATTTGGCCACGTACAAAATCATTGTCCATAAGATGTTTAGACAATGTTTCGTACTAAGCTCGGGGACCTTGATGTAGACCATAGAGAGCCTTATCAAGCTTGAAAACTTTAGACGAATGAACTGGATCTTCAAACCCCAGTGGCTGACACACATAAACCTCTTCCTTGACCTTACCATATAAGAAAGCACTCTTCACATCTAATTGAAACACCTTAAACCCTTTGTAGGAAGCAAAAGCAAGAAACAACCGTATAGCTTCAAGCCTAGCAACATGAGCATAAACCTAGGTGTAATCAATTCCCTTTTGCTGATTGAAACCATGTACGACTAATCTTGCCTTATTTCTCACCACAACACCACGATCGTCTTTCTTGCATTTAAACACCCACTTAGCACCAATTGGATACACACCCTTTGGAAGATCTACAAGATTCAAGACTTTGAGTTTATCAAACTGAGCAAGCTCTTCCTACATGGCCTCTATCCAATTGTTATCACGCAAAGCCATTTCGACATTCTTTGGTTCTACCTGAGAAATAAAACATGAATATGAGCAAACATCAAGAACACCAGTATCCTTAATACATGTATACAAACAAGTGTTTTCAATAATAGAACGCGTCTGCACTCCATCTCTCAAATTCCTAATTATATTTGTCACCGGATGATTTTTGAGTTCCTTGATTGATGCAACTTCAGGAACCGGCAACACATCAACTTGAGTCGTTACAGATTGAGAAGACAAGTCCTGATTAACTGGTATTTCCGAATCCAGATTTGTAGGAATCTCCCCCTTGTGTCGAAGTAGAAGGTTCATCAACTAATAAAGGATCAGCAGAAGAATCTTGAAAAATAACATCTTCTTCCTCACTATCAGAATTTTGTGGTCCCGAGCAAGAAGCAACATTAGGATCTCGAGCAGATGTAGATGGAACAGATGAAAGTTGAACCACAGTCGGTATAAAACCACCATTATGGGCATCCTGACAAGACTCATATAACACAGCAACCTCTTCAGGAGAAATATCATAAGGTAAATGAAAAGACTTGAATAAGCTGTCATAATCAAAAGCCTAGTCTGGTCCAATCGCCATTTGAGGTAAAGACCGATTTGAACAGTCAATATGAAACCATTCCTCAACCTGACGAGTTTCTTTGTTATAAACCCTTTTGGTAGTATAATTTGTAACATACCCTAGAAAGATCCCTTCAATAGCCTTAGCACTGAACTTGGTTGGGACATCTCTAACCTTCAACAGGGTACATGGATTGCCAAAAGGTAGTAAATATTCCAGATTTGGCTTCTGATTATTAAGCAACTCATAGCAGGTCTTGTTGTGTCGCTTCACGGTCAAAACTCAGTTCAAAACGTGACACGCAGTATTCACAGCTTCAGCCCAAAAAGTAACTGGAAGCTTAGAATCTGCAAGAATCGTACGTGCCATTTCAACCAAAGTTATGTTCTTTCGTTCAGCAACACCATTTTGTTGAGCTACATATGGCGCACTGAATTCATGATGAATTCCCTTTTGTAGATAGCATAAACCCATCTTGCTATTCTTGAATTCGCTGCCATTGTCACTCCTAATTCTTCTGATATTCTGTTTGCACAAGTTCTCTAAACCCAAGATTAAGAATTGCACCATCTCTGTGGTTTCAGCTTTAGAAGCAAGAAACTTAACCTATGAAAATCTAGAGAAATCATCTGTTACTACCAAACAGTAAGATTTACCGCCAATGCTCCTGATACTAATCGGTCCAAACAAATCCATATGTAGCAGCTCCAATAGAGTCACAACTGAATTCTTTGTCTTAGATTTGTTGGACTTCTTGTGTTGTTTCCCTTCTTGCAAGGAATACAGTCATCAGGAACGGAGAATTTCATTTTTGAAACACCAATAACCAGATCATTCTTCACTAGATAATTCATTTTCCGGTAATTGATGTGAGAAAGCTTCCTGTGCCACAAAATAGAGTCCGATTCAAACGCCTTAGAGAGTAAACATGTAGGAATAGAATCCGTTGTCGTAGCAACACTCATGTCTAAGACATATGTGTCATTTCTCCTCGGAGCCTTCATTAGAATCCATTTGTCAGGAATAACAAATCTCGGTTTCTAGATATAACATTCAGTATCATTGAAATGGAATGAGAACTTCTTGTCACACACTTGTGAAACACTCAAAAGATTGTGTTCAAGTTGCTCCACATAATTCACTTTCTCAAACTTGACTTTGTCATTCTTCAAAGTACCCTGACCAGTTATGTACCCGCCTTTATTCCCAGCAAAAGCAACATAACCGTGATCAATTTTAATAACATCTTCAAGCAAACGAATATTCCCTGTCATATGTTGAGAACAACCACTATCCACATACCACGTATTGTTGATAGTCCTCCTTGGTTGCCCCTACATAAACAAAGAAAATCAGTTAGAAATGGGAACCCAAGCCATTGTGGTCTTGGGTCGTCCAAAAGGATCAAAATAAACAACTTCAATTAGTTCACAATCTACGTTGTCATCAACCTGTGGGACATAAAAATCACAATCAGACCTTCTCGATGGATACATACTATGATTAATTGGAAAAATATTATTAGATTTATGATTATCAGATTCAGATGTTTCCAAAAGTTTCTTCAATTTTCTATTACGTCTCCTCCTTTGTGGTTGAGAAAGTTTGACCTCAGGTTTAGAATCTTTTGTGATTCCAACACGTGGATTCTTAGAATGATTTTGACAAGCAGCAACATGTCTCACACCAGTATGACCAACTGCTGGTTTAGAAAAATGTTTATCATTTTGCTTAAATCCCGAAGATTTAGCAAATGATTGAGTAGGCACAGATTGCCTCAAAATAACTTTCTTCACAACACCAGAAGTAGGCTTTCCCACATTAGGTCGTTTCAGAATCGTCACCACTTTTTTTTGTGGGGGCACACTCTTGGATTTACCTGTTTTTGAAATCATAGTCTTCTTTTCTTGATTCTTATAAGGACAGTGAATCAGAATATGACCCGCTTCATTACAATGAAAGCAAACTCTTCTATCTTGATGATTTCTAATATAGGGACTTTTTCTTGAATTTGATGAACAACCCGATGAACAAGCTTCAGAATATTTTACTGAACTGTCAAGCGGCTTCTTTTGAACATAAACTTGTTTAGTCACCTTTGATGATATCTTCTTCTGATGACCAGCAGCAACAAAACCACTTGTTTGTAACACTTTGAAAAGCTTAGGTTGAATCACTTCATTAGGTTCTGTCAAAATGCACCTATCACGGGTAACTTGTTTCACCACCTATGGTTCATCAGTTTTCACCTCCTTAGGAATGCCTTCAACTTTTTTATCATCAAACACTTCATCTTCAGTATCAGAATCATATACCATGTGTTCACCAGTTACATGATTAACCTTCAACACTGTCTTTGGATCAAGTTCCTCCTCATGAATAACTTCTGGTTCAACCACATAATTCCCATTGAATGGTGGAGGAACAAACCTAACTCCAGCAACTCTCTTTGTAGGATCAGCTTTGTCATTAAAATAATCCAACACCACAGATGAATTTCCAAAACTCTCCAGCTTTCGATGTAATTTGATCACTTCAGATTCCTTGTTAGAAATCTCTTTGTTTTTCTGAGCGACAATTTCATTTCGCTTTTCAATTTCAGCATAAGCCATATCCAGATGATAAGCTTGTTCCTTATATTTCAACCCCAAAGAATTTAAATCTCTTTTCAAAGATTTAATTTTATCCATACACAGTTTATCATTATCTTTCAACTTTTGATTTACCACGTGCATAGATTTCATATCAGAAATTAAATTTGTGTTATCATCCATAACCTTTTGCATTTTATCCTTCACACAGATGAAATTAGAGCAGTAAATATTACAGATAGAATCTTTTACCTTGGAAGAATCTGACATATCTGCCATGAAGACTTTAGCAATTGGAATATCTTCAAATTCAGCATCATCAAAAGATCTTTTAGTCAACACTATATCATCCTCAGATACACCAGAGGCAGAAGTAATATCAGAATCAACATGTTGTACTTTATCATTCTCTTCATCATCACTGTGCAAACTCTCACCATCACTTGAACTATCATCATCAGTCGACTCTTCAGGATTTTCAGAGTGTATTTCGGCTACAAAAGCTTGACTCACAGCACAAACCAGATCTTCAAGATGAATACCCCAATCATAATTTTCATCATTCTGAGCAACAAATGCAGATGATGTGGATGCATGATTAGAATTCCCAGATCCAGAGGAACCATGTGACTGAGTACGATTGTTCTGAAAAGTATTAGGCTTATTCTGAGAATCAAATTCTACTTTCGGCTTCACACATTCTTTGGCAAAATGACCATATTCTTAACAATTATAGCATCGAACTTTTGTTTTGTCAAACCCCATTCGTGATCGACTGGTAGAACCAATATACTTCCTTCCAGTCTTCTTCAAAAAGTCCTTTGCCTGTGGCATAAGCATAGCCATGTTCCATTGAATGTTCATTTCTTCCAGATCAATATGATCAATTTATCTGAAATCCTCTTCAATAACATCTGGATCATGAATCTTACCGCCAATAAAATTCTCATAAGATGCCATAAAGGAAGAAAACTTTGCTAAATAATCATCATCAACTCTTTGATTCATATGATGTGGTCCAGATGATGAAGGAGTTGTGTTTGCAGAAAATCCAGTTTGACTTGGAACTCCAGAACCATGTTCAGTTGAATTATCTTGATTATCACCAGTAAAGAAAGTAACACATATACAAGTTTTGCCAGAAGACTTAGCAAAATACATTGAAGGATCTTGAATATGCTCCATATTGGTTTCCTTCTTCTTCATATTCAAATCATGTGATTGAATCTTGCCAAGAACATCTTCAAGAGACATAGTTTTATACTTGACATTCTCCTTTATCAAAACTGAATACACATCAAATTTTGATGGTAAAGACTCCAAGAACTTATCATTTATCTCTTCAGTTTCATACACAACCGAAGCACCGGATAATTCACTCAGCAAATGATAGAATCTCGTTGCAAGATCATCCAAAGATTCATTTTGAAAATGTTTGAATACTAAGAACTGCTTCTTCAATAATTCTTTTCTGCTTTTCTTAACATCCAGACTACCCTCACACCTCTTTTGTAACGCATCCCACAATTGTTTAGAAGATTTGAATTGTTTAAAACTATGACAAATTTCCTTAGGAAAAGACATTGAAATACTAGCCATCGCTTTCTTCTCTCTATCAAACAATTGTTTCTCTTTTGTAGTCAAAGCAGAATCTGGTTAGGAACATCATCTTTTCCCATCCAAGAATATGTCGATGTGTATAGCCTTCCAAAATTGGATTCCATAAGCTTGTGTCAGTAAAGGACATAAACTGATCAAATCGATCCAATTCGGATAATCTGCAAGACTTAACAACTTTGGTAGCTTTTGAGATGTACCAATCTCATTATCATAATTAAACATATTTGTCACTTGCACCATATTTGCCATTTTCAGAAAAATTACTAAGTCTTGAACAAGAGCACACCTAGGCGAAGATAATAAGTTCGCTTCAAGCCTATTAAGCGAACTTGACCCCAAGCGAACTTGTTAAGTTTGCTTAATCAAGTAAATCAGTTAAGTTCGCCTACTAAGTTTGCCTGTAACAGATTTCCAGCACTAAGTTCGCTTGCACAGCTGTAACAACTCAGGAGGATGAGTCTTCAACCCAAACACGAACCAACAGTTCCGAAAATCATCATTTCTCACTGATTTGATGGAATTTGAAGAAACTGAACCGTAGGTTTTAGTATTTCGTGATTTAGAACACTTCTATCGGATTAATTTCACCAAAATCAACTTCAAATCCACGAATCCAGCCTCAAAATCAACTTCAAGAACTTGAAAACTCCATGAAAATGAAAACTTGCAAAAATGATCAATTTCTTGTCAATTTGTACACAAATCATCACAAATCAATCACGAATCACACACAAATCACGAGCATAAGCCCGGATACCCCTTGTAGGTCCACATGACTCATCTACAGATCGATCTCGTGACGTGACGTATAGAAGACACGGAGTGCGGAATCCAACCGTATCAACGTATGTATACACAAGATGACAATAGAAACCATAACAATCAGAAAGTAAATAATCTTCTCGTTGTATTCCTCAAACACAGAGTTTACAGAGCATTCAAAGACTTCGTTGTAAAACTGAAACTGCAAACTCCTATTTATAGACACAGTATCTGCTATAAGTTCGCCTCTAATGAGACTAGGCGAACTTGATAAGTTCGCCTCTCATGAGACTAGGCGAACTAGTTAAGTTCGCCTCTAGCAGAACTTATACAAGACTTAGACAAAACATTAACAAAACATAAAGACAATAAGATCTAAACTATTACAAGATTTTGTCATACATTTATGTCTTAACAATCTGTCATGCTATACCGTCCGGCAAACCTTCGGCCGTCCGTCTTACCGTCCTACCGTCGTATGCCGTCATTCGCCCGTTTACCCGAAGGTATCCGTTTCCCATATGAACTATTATTTATGCAACCGTTCTACTTATAAAAAGGCATTTGCTTCGACCGTCCATTAATGCCCCCATACGTCCTAGCTGATGAAGGAACGTATTTGTCCCGGTTGCAAAATAGTCACGTGGTCGTCCGTCTACCGAATTAGCCGTTGTCATCAAAGCATCCATAACATTTACATACATTCATAACATACAATATATATATATAATATAAAGCAAGATTTCATTCATTTACATTACGACATTCTTTCATTCATTCTTTTTAAACATACGTTTCATTCATTGTACATAATTCATTTACATGTATATAAATATATATTTATATATCACATATGATCACATTGGCATTCATAGCATTTATTCATTTAGTGTATACACTTCAGCCCCAAAACATTTAAAATGATTTTCACATAACATAGAAGGGGGCACATAGAACTCACTTGACGGGTGATCTCTGAATACATGTAGCTGGATTAGGAGCGCCAGTTAAGGTCACACACAATCTGTAGTCAAGTCTTACAATATAAGCTAATGAACCTAACCGGCACTTAACATTTCTATTCTTAGAGTTAGGTGAACTACACACATTAGTATCAAGTTTTTTTCGAATTCTCTATGCCCGAAAACCATATTTCGATTGAAAACTAGATACCTGGAAAGATTCTTTATTCCCGTCTTTTGATCAAAAACTCCTTGTCCAGAAACACTCTTCGGCCGAAATGTAGTGATCGAAATCTTTGAGTGTTAGAAATACTTTTCGACCAAAATGTAGTGATCGAATTCTTTGGGTGTTAGAAATACTTTTCGACTGAAATGTAGTGATCGAATTCTTTGGGTGTTACGAATACTTTTTGACCGAAATGTAGTGATCGAATTCTTTGGGTGTTAGGAATACTTTTCGACCGAAATGTAGTGATCGAATTCTTTGGGTGTTAGGAATACTTTTCTACCGAAATGTAGTGATCGAATTCTTTGGGTGTTAGAAATACTTTTCGACCGAAATGTAGTGATCGAATTCTTTGGGTGTTAGAAATACTTTTCGACCTAAATGTAGTGATCAAATTCTTTGGGTGTTTGAAATACTTTTCGACCAAAAACCCCTTTTTCGGCCCATTCATCCGACTTTTCGGGCGATGCATCTGATTTTCATCATCTTCATCGTTTTTTATTCAAGTTTCGATCTTTTTGCATTTAGAACTTGTATCTAGCTTCCATGAAGCTAGATACATACTTTTTATGCGATTCCGTACGTAAAAATACCATCTTTTGATTCAAAACCCATTTCTTAACTAAAAACTCAGATTCGAGCATGAATGTTACCTGTTTTTGTTTCATCTTTGTTGCTAATCGTTCCTGAGATGTGGAGTAATGATTCCCGAGACTTTGAGCTTGATTCCCGAGCTTTCTCTTTCTAGACCCGAGCTCTACTTTCTCTCTCTAAGTTTGCAAATGGTGGAGTTGAGCGAGAGTGAGGCTGCCTTGATCCTTATATACATGGGCTTCCCTCGGCCCGTTGGAGCCGAGCCCAAGCCCATCCATTTTCCTTTCATTCATTTCGTCTTTCGTTTTCGACGATTCAATCTTGCTCGTGTTATTATTTATTTATTTACTATTTTTCGGATGTTACAAGTCTACCCTCCTTAAAGAGGTTTCGTCCTCGAAACCAATTATACGTTAAACAGCTGAGGGTATAGTCCCCTCGTTTCGTCTTCTTTCTCCCATGTAGCTTCGGACCCTTTTCTGTGCTTTCATTGCACTTTGACTAAAGGAATCGACTTATTGCGTAGTCGTTTCTCAGCTCGGTCAAGAATTGTTGTTGGTTCGTCTACATAATTTAGACTGTTATCTACCTCAATCTCGTCATAGGGTATGTGAGCCGTAACATCAACAAGGCACTTGCGTAAGTGTGATACGTAGAATGTAGGGTGAATTCCACTAAGCGCATCGGGTAGGTCGAGTTTGTAGGCGACTTGGCCAACTCTTGCTAAAATTTTGAATGGTCCGACAAACCTTGGACTTAGTTTGCCATGTTTTCTGAATCGGATGATCCCTTTCCATGACGATACTTTTAATAGTACCATGTCTCCTACTTGAAATTCGAGATATCTTCTTCTCTTATCCACGTACGATTTTTGTCGGTCTTTAGTGTCTTTCATTCGAGCTTTTATCTGGTCGAACTTTTCTGGAGTAGCTTTGACCACTTAGAGACTTGCAAAATCTTTTTGTCCAATTTCCCCCCAACAGACCGGGGTTCTACATCGCCTTCCATACAACATCTCAAATGGCGGCATTCCAATGGTTGAGTGATAGTTGTTGTTATACGAAAACTCAGCCAGAGGAAGGTGGCTATCCCAGCTCACACCGAAATCAATGATACAGGCCCAGAGCATGTCCTCCAAGGTCTGAATGGTCCTTTCCAATTGACCATCGGTTTGAGGATGGTAAGCGGTGCTGATGTTTAATCTTGTGCCCATTGATTCATTGAATCTCTTCCAAAACCTTGACTTGAATCTGGTATCCCTGTCGGAGACAACTGACAGTGGCATACCGTGCCTACTCACAATTTCATTGATAAATATCTCTGCTAGCCTTTCCGACGAAGAAGCTCCTCGTATTGGCAAGAAGTGAGCACTTTTCGTCAAGCGGTCGACGATCACCCAGATGGTATCATTGCCTTTAGTTGTTCGTGGTAGATTGGTAATGAAGTCCATCGTGATCTCCTCCCACTTCCATTCTGGTATCGACAAAGGTTGCATTTTACCGCATGGTTTCTGGTGCTCGGCCTTAACTAGTGAACATGTGAGGCACTTGCTCACGTATTCAGTCACATCATTCTTCATGCCAGGCCACCAGTACTCTTTCTTCAAGTCTTGATACATTTTGTTCGTCCCGGGGTGGATAGAATAGCGATACTTATGGGCCTCATAGAGGATTTTGGCTCTAAGTTCAGCAATCTTGGGTATCCACATCCGGCCAAACCGAGTTCGTACTCCTTATGAATTAGTATCCAGATTCCCTTGTTGTCCCACTATTCTTTCCCGTTTCACATTCCTCTCCAACAATGCTTCATCTTGTACCTTTGCTATTTCATTCATCAGGTCTGGTGGTATAATCAGTTGGCATGCTTTGATCCGGATAGGTGTCGACTCTTCCTTTCTACTTAAGGCGTCAGCCACGACGTTTGCCTTACCTGGATGGTACAATATTTCGCAATCATAGTCCTTCAGTAGCTCTAACCGTCTTCTTTGCCTCATGTTTAATTCCTTCTGCTCGAAGAAGTACTTCAGGCTTTTGTGATCAGAGTAAATGGTGCATTTAACTCCAAATCTTTAATGCGAAAATGACTGTCGCTAACTGTAAATCGTGAGCCGGGTAGTTTACTTCGTGAATCTTTAACTAGCGCGATGCATAAGCAATTACTTTTCCTCGTTTCATAAGTACACAACCCAATCCCTGACCTGAAGCATCAGAGTATACCACCAAGTCTTCATTTCCCTCAAGTAAGGTTAAGACTGGGGCCTGAGTTAATCGTGTCTTAAGTTCCTCAAACGCGTTGTTTTGGGATGGACCCCATTCATATTTTACTTCCTTCTGTGTCAGTTTTGTTAGTGGCGAGGCTATTCTCTAGAAATCCTGAATGAATCTCCGATAGTAACCTGCCAATCCTAGAAAACTTCGTATTTTCGTTGGCTTGTTCGGAACCTTCCATTCCTTTACTGTTTCGATCTTTGTAGGATCTACCATAATATCGTTTGAGTTTATCACGTGACCTAGAAATTGGACTTCTCTAAGCCAGAACGCGTATTTGGAGAATTTGGCATACAGTTTCTCCTGCTTTAAGACCTCCATAACCTCCCTTAAGTGACAGTGGTGATCACCCTCGTTCTTTGAGTAGATGAGGATGTCGTCTATGAAGACTATCACCGATCAATCCAACATTGGTTGACATACTCTATTCATTAAGTCCATGAATGTTGCAGGTGCGTTGGTTAAACCGAAGGACATTATGAGGAACTCATAATGCCCATACCATGTGTGAAACGCGGTTTTCGGTACATCTTCCTCCCTTACTTTCACTTGATGGTAACCCGATCTAAGGTTGATCTTTGAGAACCAACTCGCTCCTTGTAGTTGATCAAAAAGGTCGTCTATTCGGGGTAGTGGGTATTTGTTCTTTACTGTTCTCTTGTTCAATTCACGGTAGTCGATGCACATTCGCATGCTACTGTCCTTCTTCTTTACAAATAATACCATAGCGCCCCATGGTGAGATGCTCGGCCTGATAAATCTGTTAACTCCTCTAGTTGAGACATCAATTCTTTCATTTTTTGACGGAGAAAATAGGTAGGGGGCTTTGGCAACGGGCTCAGCTCCTGGCAGTAAGTCAATCTGAAATTCTATTTCCTGATCGGGTGGCAAGCTATGTAGGTCCTCTGGGAACACTTCTAGAAAGTTGCACACCACGGGTTCATCTTTAAGCTCTTTCGTTTTCATTCTATCGTCAATAACATATGCCAGATAAGCTTCGCAACCGCGCCTCGTGTAACTTTCGGCATTGATCATCGAGATGACGTTTGGCATTGTACCATTACAATCCCCGTAAACCGTAATTGGACTGCCGTCAGTAGCTTTGAGGTGTATCATCTTTCGTTTACATATGATTTGAGCTTCGTTGGAAGCTAACCAATCCATGCCCAATACTATATCAAATCCTCCTAAGGTTAGAAGGAATAATTTGGAAGGAAACATATGGCCCTCTATTTCTATTATGCAATCTTCGGTCACTTGAAATACCACCGATTTTTTACCAACCGCGGTTTGTACACTAAAGGCCCTTGGTGTTGATAGTGCAATCGAGTTTACGACTATAAGCATTTGATATAAAACTTTTACTAGCACTAGAATCAAATAAAATAGCAGCATGTTCATCATTAACGAGGAACGTACCTGACACCACATCAGGGTTTCCTCTTGCTTCCTCCTCAATCAGGGCGTAGGCCCGAGTCCTAGCCTTTGGTTGTGCCTGTTCCTTCTCTTTCCCTGAACCAGATTGTCTGGTTTTTCTGCAATCCTTAGCCTCGTGCCCAAACCAACCACAGTTCTGACATTTAATGCCCTTCGTAGAATCTCTTGAGTAGTGCCCAGATTTTTCACATTTAAAACACATGGTTGAGCCAGCCAGACATTCACCATGGTGTTGTTTCCCGCACTTAGAGCAAGTTTCGTATTCATCAGCCCTTGGTTTCTTAGTCTCAGCTGTAACATTTCCTTTTCCAGTTCCCTTAGACGGGTTCTCCCACTTTCTTTTCTGTTTCTCAGGTGCCGGGTCCTCATTGGCATAATCGTCGTAGACGATTCGAGACAGGATTACCGCTGACTAGAAGGTCGAGGGCAGATTTTCTTTCACATGAACACGGACCCTTTGAGGCAGGCCATTGATATAGTACTTGATTAATCGTTCTTCAGTTTCTACCAGATGAGGTACGAATTGAGCCAGCTCATTAAATCTTGAAGTGTACTGGCGATGAGTCTTGTTGCCAGCCTTGAAGTTTAGGAACTCGTTCTCCACACTATCAATCTCGTTCCGAGGGCAGAACTTTTGGATTATGAGCTTCTTCATGTCTTCCCAAGTCATCTTGTGGAGAGCGTTCGACGACTTTGTCCTTTGAATGTTCCTGCACCAACTCAGTGCCTCGTTGGAGAAAGAGTGAGCCACATACTTAACAGCCTGGTCAGGTCGACACTCGCTTATGTTGATTACCCCGTTCATCCTCTCAATCCATTCAAACGTAGCCACCGAATCATTGTTGCCATCAAACTTGGGCGGGTCACCGTCCTTAAAACCCTTGTAGGTACACACACGGGTGTTTAGTCCCACTCTTACTTCATCACCATCACTGTCATAAACTCTTTCCTCATGATTATTCTCTTCCTCCTCCTTGCTCTTCTTAAGTGCCTCTGATAACAATTCAGGCAGTACATCTTTCAGAGTGAGTACTACCTCACGGGCAATGGCATCTCTAACTTCGGGTTCGAGTCATAGGGACCTTTGATTGTCCTCCCCGGGTGGGGTCACATTAGTTTCGTGTACACTTTCAGTGTGTTCCTCATGCACACTCTCTTCTTCCTCATGCCTTTGATTCAATGGATGCCTACCGACTATGCCGGTACGACCGCCTCGGCGTCAGTTCTTCCTCTACCAACCATAGTTTCTAGTTTCTTGATAGTTGTAAAGGGAATACATCAATGTCGTTCCTTCATATCATAGTTTAGAACAGTACGAGCAAGGTAAATTTTTAATTACAGTGACCGATTTGTGATTAATAATTTACATTGTTTTTCGGGTTCAAAACTCTTCAAATCAGTCGTGACATTGACATTTATATGTTCTAAGTTAAGGTATCTAGTCCTATCTACAGGCATTAAATTTAGTACTTACTTACCGTGCTGGAGTTGGCGTTGGCTACCCATACTGAAATCCTTACGTTGGTCCCATTATCGGCTTGAGTTCAGACATTTAGGGATGTTTGAATCTCTCAAACTATTGCTCTGATACCAACTTGTAAGGCCCTATTTCCGGGTAACCTTACTTGTTGGATTTACTCA
This sequence comes from Smallanthus sonchifolius, assembly GCA_023525975.1. NCBI lineage: Eukaryota > Viridiplantae > Streptophyta > Magnoliopsida > Asterales > Asteraceae > Smallanthus > Smallanthus sonchifolius. The sequence continues at coordinate 32,127,586 of CM042040.1, forward strand.
TAAACATAGTCATCAATACTTAATTATAATTTAAAAACGTTCAAACACAGCGGAAGCATTCAACAATCAAATACATAACATAGCAGCGGAAGTCTTAACCATTAAACATAAACATTGTCTTAACATAAATAAAAGGGGATGTCAGTTATATGCCGGGTAACCATCACCCCTTTGCACGACCCTTCCTTCTTTTACCTGAAACGTATACTAAAAGTCAGCTAACGCTGGTGAGTTCTAGTTTAAGACAATTAGGTAAAAACATTGTTTTTTTATAAGTATATAAATATATAAGTATATATAAAAATACAAATTATCATAGTCTCAATAACGTTCATATGTGAATACATAAATACGCGTTCACCTTTACTTTCCTTTAACATTCATTGGTAATACACATAAGGGTGATCAGCCCAACATTCATTTGCGTAAGTCACAAAGACAGACGCCCGCCCTACCGTCGTAGTCCGTCCTCCACAACATCCGGCAAACCTTCGGCCATCTGTCATGCTATACCGTCCGGCAAACCTTCGGCCGTCCGTCTTACCGTCCTACCATCGTAGGCCGTCATTCGACCGCTTACCCGAAGGTATCCGTTCCCACATGAACTATTACTTATGCAACCATTCTACTTATAAAAAGGCATTTGCTTCGACCGTCCATTAATGCCCCCATACGTCCTAGCTGATGAAGGAACATATTTGTCCCGGTTGTAAAATAGTCACGTGGTCGTCCGTCTATCGAAGTAGCCATTGTCATCGAAGCGTCCATAACGTTTACATACATTCATAACATGCAATACATATATAATATAAAGCAAGATTTCATTCATTTACGTTACGTCATTCTTTCATTCATTCTTTGTAAACATACGTTTCATTCATTGTTCATAATTCATTTACATGTATATACATATATATATATATATTTATATATCACGTATGATCACATTGTCATTCATAGCATTTATTCATTTAGTGTATACACTTCAGCCCCAAAACATTTAAAATGATTTGCACATAACATAGAAGGGGGCACATAGAACTCACCTGACGGGTGATCTCTGAATACACGTAGCTGAATTAGGAGCGTCAGTTAAGCTCACACACAATCTGTATAATCAAGTCATACAAGATAAGCTAATGAATCTAACTGACACTTAACATTTCTATTCTTAGAGTTAGGTGAACTAGACACATTAGTATCAAGTTTTGTCTGAAATCTCTATGCCCGAAAACCATATTTCGATCGAAAACTAGTTACTTGGAAAGATTCTTTATTCCCGTCTTTTGATCGAAAACTCCTTGTCCAGAAACACTTTTCGGCCGAAATATAGTGATCAAAATCTTTGAGTGTTAGAAATACTTTTCTACCGAAATGTAGTGATCGAATTCTTTGGGTGTTAGAAATAGTTTTCGACCGAAATGTAGTGATCGAATTATTTGGGTGTTATGAATATTTTTCGACCGAAATGTAGTGAACGAATTCTTTGGGTGTTAGGAATACTTTTCGACCGAAATATAGTGATCGAATTCTAGGAATACTTTTCGACCGAAATGTAGTGATCGAATTCTTTGGGTGTTAGTAATACTTTTCGACCTAAATGTAGTGATCGAATTCTTTGGGTGTTAGGAATACTTTTCTACCGAAATGTAGTGATCGAATTCTTTGGGTGTTAGGAATATTTTTCGACCGAAATGTAGTGATCGAATTCTTTGGGTGTTAGAAATACTTTTCGACCCAAAACCCCTTTTTCGGCCCATTCATTCGACTTTTCGGGCGATGCATATGATTTTCATCATCTTCATCGTTTTTTATTCAAGTTTCGATCTTTTTACGTTCAGAACTTGTATCAAGCTTCCATGAAGCTAGATACATACTTTTTATACGATTCCATATGTAAAAATACCAACTTTTGATTCAAACCCCATTAGAACCCTAAAACCCATTTCTTAACTAAAAACTCATATTTGAGCATGAATGATACATGTTTTTGTTTCCTCTTTGTTACTAATCGTTCCTGAGAAGTGGAGTAATGATTCCCGAGACTTTGAGCTTGATTCCCGAGCTTTCTCTCTCTAGACCCGAGCTCTACTTTCTCTCTCTAAGTTTGCAAATGGTGGAGTTGAGGGAGAGTGAGTCTGCCTTGATCCTTATATACATGGGCTTCCCTCAGCCCGTTGGAGCCGAGCCAAAGCCCATCCATTTTCCTTTCATTCATTTCGTCTTTTGTTTTCGACGAATCAATCCCGCTCGCGTTATTATTTATTTATTTACTATTTTTGGGATGTTACAAATCAGTAAAAATGAAATTAGTTTCTGCGACATACAAATGAGGTCTAGCTTAGGCTGATGCACCTGGGTTTTACTCACGCCGATCCAGGGTTCGAGCCTCGGCTCTCCCTCAAGCCCGGAAGGGGCCGTATTGGGTGGGAATTTTCCTTGCATGCTCTCCAACTCTGACGCCAAATGGGCCCGGTTAAGACAACATATTGGCCGGAGTTGGACGAGGCTCTTCCATATGACGGGGGGTGTGACGTCACATCATTTAATGTTCGCCGTTCAAAAAAAATGATAACTTTGGAAATGTGTATAGAGTGACATTTATTCACGTAATAGAAATAAATGAACAATGCATGTCACATTGGCTTATTTTTAGTTGCCGTAATAATCACAAGAACTCTATAATTTTTCACATACGTTAGTGGGTTGTATTCTTTCCATTTATAGCTTCGTTTTAACAAAATTACAAATATTTAGGAGAAAAAAAAGAAAACGATGCTAAAAGTGTTGGAATCTATAGGAGCTAAGAGAGCCATCGTATTATTGATAGATATAACATTTAGAGCAAATGTACTATTCCTGTAAACCTTTATTCGTATAAATAAATTACAAAAATAGTGTTTTATATGTAAAATCTCTAACATACCCTCATTTACATGGTACCTGACCAAACTTAACAGTAAAATTTAACGGTCGTTAGGCTAAATAACGTAACGTGCAATGTTTTTTAAATATAAAGGACGTTTTCTGTAATTTTCTTAGTTAAAGGACGTATACTAAAACTTAGGTAATACTTAAAGGACGTAATTTGTAATTTGCTCTAACATTTATCTCTCATTTCAACTAATATTATGCGTTTTGTCCACAAATAATTTATAGATTTGTTTTTGGTTTCTTGAACGGAGATTTCCCAAGAGGTCACTCATCCCGAGATTTCTTCCACATAGGATGGCAACGAAACGAATATCAATAATCCAAATCTCATACTAGATTGTAAAACTATGGCCCATACCTGACCCAACACCTCTTTAGGTATCAGGTATACCCGTGCGTAACGGGTATACCTTTAGCTTGTTAACAAAATACATGTAGGAATTTCCAAGTATTTTTTTTCTTACAATTTTATTTTTTTATATAATTTTATGTTTATAACAACCACAACAATTAAAATATGATAAATTACATACGTTTCAACATCATAAAATGCGTAAATTTCATGATGATATAAATCCAAAAATATAATTTTATATTTTATATCATACAAATTATAAATAATATCATCAAATATATATCTAAAAAAAGTTAATTTCTCCGATGGCGGACCCAATTTTTTTTCATGGGGATCAAAAATTTTTAGGCCCGGTTGACTAACAATATATAATGAGTATATAACACTACAATTGTTTCATAGGGGCGATTGGGATGTTAATGTGTATATAACACTAAAAAAAATTTCATATAGCGTGGCTGACCCCCATTCCTTATACATAGGTCCGCCTATGAATTTCTTACATAATGAAATTACTAGAATGAAGCCTTACAAGACAAGAGCCAAAAGAAAATAAAATTAAAAATTAAAAAAGTTTGAGTATATGGTTCAGGTAAACATGTATATGGTTTTGGGTAATCATCTAATCTCATAACCGTACCATATCTGCAAATTTTTTTAAAACTAATCACATCCATTCTAGTTGGTTCGGGTACTCCCTTCGGATTTTGGTTTTTTTTATCATTTCTATCCTTCCAACCAATCACGCTTAACTTTGCAGTTCTCTTATCTACACAAATTCGCTCAAATACGTTAGTGGTATTTAAAGCGAAACATTTCTTATGATGCAACTGATATGCGATTTGTCTAGGGCGCTAAACTAAACCCCATTACCCACTTCTCTATATTTTACATTACCAGAAATCAAAATTCTATATGTGGAAATCGAATTTTTGGTTTGAATCGCAAAGGGTATAACTGTATAACTTATAAGTATACCATGGTCCTTGGGTAGTTGGATGACATTAACGACCCAAGTTTGTTTAAAATTATTCCAAGTGGGCTTTTGACCAAAATACTTGTGGGCTAAATAAAAAAAACAAGGAATCCAGCAGCTGCTGGTATTCACCCCAACATGCAGGTGGCCTAGCACACGGCCCAATAGTAGACGGTATAAATTTAAGATTTTGATTTTAAAACTCGTTTGTTACACAACCAATTACCTAAATAGCAAAAACGACATGAATGGTTCAAAAGGGTATTTCAAAAGATTTTGGTGTCAGCCAAAAAGCTTCAAAACAAAGAGCAGACATGTCGAGAAAATGGAAAACGATGTCAAAAGTCTAGGCCGAGTCTTGTCTTTCTATAGGTCCAGGTACCAGTCGACCTTAATGGAGACCGGAATTTCTTATGAAAAGTCCGGCGAAAATCACTGTAAGAAAAAATGCCTATGACAGACGGATGTTGACTTGATGGGTTGAATTTGAACCGGTAAAATATTAATATAATATTATTTTGTTTTATTTTTCACAAATCCTTTTAACTATTTTTTTTATTCATTTTCATTTACTTGGATTTCACAAATTTTTAATAATTAGCCTAAACCTAGCCAAAAGCTTTTATTTTTAGTTATTTATGCTAAAGTTTTTGTGGTTATAATAATAACTATAAATTGTACATGCGCTTCACGGCGTGAACCGAACCTTAAACAATTGAGACGGTGATATTAACATGGCTAAACATAAAAAGAAAGGTGGTTAAATAAATTTTGCTCCGCGCTCATCGGCGGGAGACCGACTTTAAACGGTTGAGGCGGTCACATTAACGTGACAAAGCATAAAAAAGAAACGTATGAGATAACGACGACTCGGTTGTGGAGGTGGAAACATAGATAAAAGACAGTTAGATAACGTTACCGATGCTTTTCAGTTGGTCTCGGTCTCATTTTTTACGGTTGTCAGTAGATATAAACCACGATAGCTAAAAATATTCTATTTTGAATACGACACCATTTTTAACAAAATTTACACCGAGACATAAAAAAACAAACGTGAAAGTTATTGAGAAAAAATCAAATTATATATACTAAGGGGTAAACTCGAAACTTAAAAAACTTGAGAGGTCGAAGTTAAACTTTACAAAATTAAAGGGGGGAAGCGAAACCGCCAAGTTTCGCTGAGTTGAAAAGAGGCGAAATTGGCATAGTTTCACAAAGCCAAAGGAAGCGAAGCTGCCTAGTTTCGTTGGAATCCCAGAAAGGGAAGTCAACCTAGTTTCACTGAGTTAGTAGATGGAATAGATTTAACGTTTTATTAATCATCAATTCAGATTGTGAGTGACGTATCTTGGACCAGTGACGGTACGTAGAGAATAGCTGATCAAATAAGTTTCTAGAAGCCCACTTTTAAACGTTTTCCTATATATTGGGCTAGTGTTCATACCGTATGACATGAAAGTTTATGAAATGATATTTCATGAGTGTATGTTTCATCAAATGTTTTGACAATAGGCTATGAAGTTATTTAATGAATGTACTAGCGCTTTAATTAAAGTTTAAAGCAAGAAGTAAATGTTTTAGAGAGTTAAGATATGAACGAATTTGCCATGATTTTCTTTACATAGTCGACCTGCTGGAAGATGGAATTGACGGTATATGAAATTAACAGCTACGATAAGGCGCATATTCGACATATTCGTTAATACGTACTTTGATTGTGTGTTATAAAGATGTTTTAAATATGTTTACTTACAACTTTATTAATGAAGTCAAATGATTGTGCTTTATAAAAGGGTTTAGAAGCTAACGTTTTATGTGAAACTACAACTCACTCAACAAAGCTGTCTTTTAGTATGCACGTCCAGGTTAAGCGTAGGGACGGAGGATGCGCGGATGCTTGGCTAGCGATGTGGATTTACCCGGTCGTCGAAGGAAATTGGTATCCTATTATGTTTTGTTTTATGGATATGGTTATGTAATGACAATGTTTTAATTGACTCGATTGATAGTACTATGTAATGGTTTATGTTTCCGCTACGTGAATGGAATTTTAAATTTAAGAACTGTTTATAAATAAGTAAATCTACTGCATGAGATATCTCAAGTTTGAGGCCTTACAGGTATTTTGTCAAGTCTATTCATATAACATAAAGTTATTTGATTGAAGCTAAAAGTAACAGTTTATCGAATTAAAATCATCAAAAACATTTAACATAACAACTAACAAAAATAAAATATTAAGTTCCAAGGACCATAAATGGGCTGGTCTGTCCGCTTTGACAGAGAGAGGCTGCGAAGACGCTATAAAAATAACTCAAGTATTGATTGCAACTAGTAACTTGATTCCACGTATTGCGGCGGGTATTAGACGTGTTTAAATATGTAAAGAGAAAAGATGACTTGACGGTATATTTAATTTTTTTTCAATTAAGCCCGCACAATGGTAACCTACGAAATTAAAGTAAAAACAAAAAAAAAATAAGAAAAACTAATTTTTATAAACGAATATAAAAAAAAGTAAAAGAAAACAAGAAAAGAAATTTAAGGGGTAAAGTTGAAAGTTTAGAAATTTGAGAAGTAGACTTGAAAATTTTGTCTAGGGATAAATTTTAAACGGTTGAGGCGGTTACATTAACGTGGCTAAACACAAAAAGAAAGATATAACATTAACGTTGCGACGTAAACATGGCTTAACATTGATACGACAAATCGGTTAAAAAAATTAGTAACAAAGACAATTATAGAACGGTACCGATGTTATTCAGTTGCTGTCAGTCTCATTCTGCTTGGTACCAACATGTTACCAACAGTCGATATAACTAACGAATTCTAAAATATATATTTAACGATTTAAAAGAAAAAAAGTTAACGAACCAAAGTTGTTGAAGAAAATAAAATTTAGCAATAATCATATCTTATATATAGTCCAGGGGCTAAAGTAAAAATTTTAAAACATTAAAGATTTAATTAGTATAATAGCAAAGTTTGTGGTTTATTTAAATGTGGTCGGTCGGTGCAAATTAAGAGTATTAGAAATTTTATAAATTAATTATCGCACAGTATGTATAACAAACCATTATCTAAATAACAATTATTAAAATTGGTGGTACCTCAGTGACTTTTAAATTGGAGGTCGTCCGTTCGAATACGAGCCACAGGAAAAAAATGGTCTGTGATCAGGTCAGGTGGTTTACCTAGTTGGGGGTTACTCCTAAGGTGGCATGTCTTGGATGTTTTGGGTGTTGCCCAGAGTAAACTCAATTATCCTAAAATATGTAAGTGTTGCGGTTAAAAAATCTAAATAACAAATATGAGGGGAATTGATGATCGTCATTATATAAGAGCATTTACATCAGTTTCTCCATCCTCATCCCTACAATTTAACTAAAAAGTAGCATTTCTTAAATTTACATATCACTTTTCAAAAAACTTCTATATCAGACTTCCCATTTATATACCTTATTTCAGTTAAATAATATTAATTTATGTATTTATTATTATTTTTTCTCTTTCTTTAACTCGTACACACTTACAAAAAATATAAAATAATGTATAGAGTATGAAGATGGGATGAAATGATTACCCCCTAAATATAAAAAGTGGTTATACTTTTCTTTAAAGATATAGAGGATGAAGATGGAGATAGAGATGGGGATGGTTATGTAAACATAAAATTATATAATTTTTTATGTCTACTTGTATAATTTAGAGATAATGGTACAGAAGGGAAGTTGATGTGAGAGCATCCGGTATACCGCTGTGTTTCTTGGCGTGATCTCATGTGGCAAGAAAACCACGGCGTCATTTTTTGGGTACACCGCCCCTTGCCGTGTGATCAAATGGCGTGAAGGGTGTACAAAATTTTTATTACGGTGAGAGGAAGGCTTGAAAAGATCACTCGCTGTTGTCAGCCCATATATAGTAACATTCAAATGGACAAATCTCATCTTGTTTCCTTCAAATTTCACAAATTTCAGGTCTGGATTAAGTCACCTCTGTTCAATTTGCTGTTTGTATAAGAAAAAAAGAGTGTACACTAACTGTTTGTTTAAATGTCTGAAAGAACGGTTTGTTAAATATTATCACAAATTTTGGGTCTAGGTTAAGTCACCTTTGTTCAATCTGAAATCGAAGTTAGATGCGAAACATCAGAGCAAATCATCACAACATATAATTTTGGTTTAATTTTATCATGTTTTATTTTATTTAAATGAAAATTAAAAAAAAATAATTATCACACCATTACAATCACTTGGGTATACCCTTTGCCAAGTGATGAATGATGTGATAATAAAAATAGTGACGTGATGTCACGTGACATATATTTTATTATCACATCACACCACAATTACATGAGTATACCATTTATTCTCAATGCTCTATCTCTTGAAGTCGTGTGAACGAACAACATACAAATGCGAGGCCAACTTTAAATTCTGTGCTCACCGTCTTACCTGCCTCAAAATAAGACTGATGGTTGTGGTAAGTGATTTGGGGCGCTAAGGGGTGGGCGCGAGCCACCGTGGTGGCGAACACCGCAAGGGTGTCAAGCTAGCGAGGGGCTTTATTGAGGGGCGTGGGTGGGCTAGCGGGCGTGGAAAGGTATTTGTGTTTGAGGGTGATTGGGTTAAAATTAAATTAAAACTATAAAAAAATTAGTAATATTAGTTTTTCAAATCAGAAAAAAAAAATTCAGTTTTATGAAAAACAAAAGTCCGGTAGCGATATATGAAAAACAAAAGGAGCGTATTCGAAAGGAAATGGAACAAAATTAAAACCCTATGGAATAATTTAGTATTTTATTTTCTATGTATTTCTTTTTTTTTATCTTTTATTATTATTTTCTATTTATTTTAATATTTCTATTTATATTATGTAATATTAGTTTTTAAATTTGAAATGAATAAATAATTAAACAAAAAATTAATTTGATAAAGCCCCCGCTCACCTGCACCACAACACCCTCAAGTGCTTCAGCAGGGGCTTTATCCATTGCTTAGTCAGCATCCAGTCAGCACCACATGACGTGATATTAAAGGATGAATCCACTCTTAATAAAGCTCCACAACCATCAGCCTAACCAAATATGACTTCAGGACACAAGGTGATAGGACACCCCTAGTGTTTGTTGTCAGTATATGCTTTGGGAGTGGTGGAATGGAGGATTACAAGTTTGTCTCTTTCCATCACATTTTATTTTTCCTTTTTTGGCTTTTTACATTTTAAAAATTCCAACTCTGAATTATATTTTTTGTATTTTTAAGTTTAAATTATATTTGTTTGCTATTTAGATTGAAATGTTTGAACCTGTGTTTATAAAAATAAACTATTATATATATTTTTTAAGTTAGATAATTTTTTTTAAAATTTTCAAGTTTGAATTATGTTTGTTTGATACTTGAATTGTGATGTGTATTTTAATATTTTTTAAGACGTCGTCCGGTTCGTAATCCGTTGCGACCGTTCCAACCAATGGACCGGTAAGGCATCTGCTAATTGTCCACTCCAATTTTTAAAATATTGGCTTCTACCGATAGAGTGGCTGGAAGACGCTGTAAAATAAGTTAGATGTTAATTGCAATTCAAAAATATAATTAATTTAATTCACACAATATGTACAACAAAATCACTATTTATTATTTGAATTAAATAACAATTATTAGGGGAATCAACGAGCGTCATTATATAACTCCTGAAGTCATCTGAACGAACACCATACAAACGCGAGGCCAACTTAGAATTCGGTGCTCACCCGCCTTAAAATAATCCAATTTGACTTCAATATCAATAACTGAAGGTGATATACTATTTGTTTGTCGGTATATGCTTTGGAAGTGGTGGAATGGTGGATTACAAGTTCGTCTCTTTCCCACCACATTTTTTATTAATAAAAAATCAAAATATTCAAGTCCTTGATATAAACCAAACAATACAACTAAAATACGTATTATTTAAAAAATATAATTGATTGTCTTACCACCGATATCTTTATAACAAGATTATAAATCTTCGTTATCGTATTAAATGAATATATATTATGGGGTTACATTAGAAAGTAACAAAATCATAAAAATTTAGAAAGAAATTTGGGTCATTAAATCATTGAGATTTGTGATGAAAATTAACACGGTTATATTTTGATAAATACTTGGAACTTAGAAACCTTCGGGAGGGGTAGTGATAGAAGCCATTGACTAATCTCCTTCTAACTCTAAAGATAAATAAGAATGTAAATGACAATTGCTGCAAATTTTCTTCTTCCATTTCATAATTCAAAGACTGAATTAAATACATAAAATGCAATAAGGAAAGCAATAAGAAAACGTGGGACTAGATATGTGGAAATAAAGGTAATTAAACAAGGAGAAAATGTAAACGTGCTTAACTAATATATAATGCAGAAATTAGAAACGTTTATGCAGTACTATAAACATGGATAACTTGATTTGGTGTTGACCAGGTCACGGTGGATGGTCCGTATCAGGTAGAATAGGAAGTTCGAACCTAAAAGTTTGCACATGCAAGTCACATGCCATTTCCCTCATTTTTTAAACGTCCATAAATTTTTATACGTCATTATTTTTTTAAAACTTCACCATAAAATCGAGCGTTTTCAACTATGTGTTTTTCAATATAAAGTTTTTCTGGTCATGATGTTTTACATCTGAGGGTGATTTTCAACAAGACGTTTTAGTTTTTTTGATCATGGTGTTTTTAACATTACGATTAGTTTTTTTAATTATATTTATACATTATTTAAATCGTTTTTATTAAATAACATTAAAGTGAGTTTTGTTTTTCAAAATGATGTTTTAGATCTATGGTGTTTTTCAACATGAAGTTTTTCGATGGTGTTTTTCAACATGGATTTTTTCTGGTAATGGTGTTTTACAACTGGGGACCAATTTCAACATGACATTTTAGCTTTTTTTAGTCATGCTGTTTTCACAGTGACAAATTTCAACATGATGTTTTTGGTTATGGTGTTTTCAACCTGGCTTTTTAGTTTGTCATTGTGTTTTACAATTGTGGTGTTTAATTTATGTCGAACTAGACGTTAAAAAAAAGATAAAAACACAATGGCAAATTAAATGCCAAATTTCAATATGGTTTTTTTGGTCATGGTGGTTTCACATGGAGTTTTAGTTTGTCATTGTTTTTTACAATTGTGGTGTTGGTTCAGTTCCTGTGAATGAAGCTATAATTCTCTAGCACAACTAGAGGTAGATTCGCTGAGACTAGTTAGAGCGAAACTAGTTAGTTTCGCTATCGCATGTCAAGCGAATCTATATGAATAGTTTCGCAAGGACAAACTCATGTGCAACTATAAATAGGTGTTTGTCCTTTCATTTGTAGTTAAGTACGAAGTACAGAAAACTAGAGCTAGTTGAGTGCTTAGTTATAGTGTGAGTCACCGACCCTAGGTAGGGCTCACCTAGGGTTGGACATGAGCTTAAACGAGATATATGTGAACTCGTTCGGTATTTGTTGGAACCTAGTAGTCCATATAAATCAATTATAGGATGAAATTGTACAACTATGAAGTTTTTGGTCGAAAACTATGAAGTTTTCGGTCGAAAATTTTCGATCGAAAAATGTTTTCAGAGTTTTTAACCGAAATCCTCTTAGTATATATATATAATATTATATATATATATATATATATATATATATATGTTTGTCTTTTGAACTTTGATGTTAGATTTCTCATTTGTAACTTTTGTCATATCTTTCAAGTGAAATCAAAGTTGTTGTCTTGGTTGTTCATTCTAAGTTGTAATTGCATGAGTTCATCAATGAAGATTACTTGTTTGATTGTGCATTTCATATTTGTGGCGTTTCTCATAATCGGTTATGTTTGATTCAATCTATTCAAGTATTGTTGTATTCTGGATTGATTCCGCCTTTCCAGAGGTTGTTTGAAGATCATAGACTTGGATATCATCAGATCAGAGGGGATTACAAGTGGTATCAGAGCTGTTGGTTAAAGCTCTTGGTATTCAAGTAGTTTTTCAACAAATTTGATCGAATCAGAGTGATAATTCGTGTCATTGTTGTATTTTCAAAGCTAAAAGTGATGGAGATGAAGTTTACAATCGATTTGGAGGCTTGATTTTGGATCCGGATTGTTGCGGAAAGTTTTTGGTCGATTGAAGTGTTCTTGGGAAGAATTGACCGAAAAGTCTGTTGAAGGAGTCTAAATCTCTTTTCGACCGAAAAGTCAATAGTTTTCGATCGAAAAAGTGTTGTCCAAAAGTCCAAAATTTCAAGTGCTCGAAATCTCAACTTTTTGATCGAGTGGTAGTTTTCGACCGAAAAAGTCTGTGCATGGTTTTCGATTGAAAAAAGTTTTCGATCGAAATCTCTGTACTTGGAAGTTTTTCAGAAATATGTTCTAGTGTTCGAGATTTATTGTTTCAATGGCTGGGAAGGTTTATGATACTGAGCGTGTTATGGGTAAGTCACCACCTATGTTGAGGTCAATTGCAGAATTCTCAAACTGGAAAATCATGATGAAAGCGTATTTCAAGTTCACTGAACATACACTATGGGAGTCAATAGTCAAAGATCCCCATATTCGCAAAACTGCAAATGCTGATGGTTTGGTTTCTATTGCTGATCCAGACTTGTATTTTGAGGAAGACAAGAAGCTAATTGGGAAAGATAATCGAGCTTTGGGATCAATTATCTTAGCTCTTCTGACTGAACTATATCTCAGTTTTGAGCAGCACGAGACAGCTCAAGGATTGTGGAATGCCTTATGTCTAAGGTTTGAAGGAAATGCATCACTACAAGAGAGTCAAACTGATCTTTTATTGAAGCAATATAACATGTTCAGCTACAAAAAGAATGAAACCATGAGTGAACAAGTCACAAGATTTACCACAATGATTAATAGATTGAGGAAATGGGTGTCAAGTTTGTGGAATATGACTTGGGAAAGAAGCTACTGGATTCACTACCTGATTGCTGGAGCATACCTTGTATGCTGATAAAAAATACTACTCCAGATTTGAAGAACAAATTACTCGATGATATAATCTGTTTGCTTGAATCATATGAGCTGGACGTAAAGAAAAGAGAGTTGAACAATCAAGACAAGCCAAATATTTCAAGTTCAGCTAATGCAACTTTATTTTTTGGAAATAGTGATGGAAGTAGTGGTTCTAAGTCTGATAAGGGTAAAGGTTGTTGTGAACATTCTTCTGGAGAGAAGGTTAAGGCAACTGGTCAGATTTATGAGGATCAAATTGGTTTATTTGGAGCATTTATGATTAGCTATGATGCCTTGGTAACTGGTAAACCTCAACCAGCTGTGCATGATGTTGAGGACCTTGTACAGATAAATCCAGATGATTTTGAATACATGGATTTACCGTGGCAAATGGCCATGATTGCTGTTAGAGCCAAGAAGTATCTTTAAAAGGTCGGAAAAGACAAGCTTCAGTTTGGAAAGAAAGTTGGTTTTGACAAAGCAAAGCTCAGATGTTATAACTGCCAACAACTTGGACACTTTGCTCGTGAGTGCACAAAGGATAAGAAAAAGAAAGTTGAAGGTAGTGGAGTGAAGCTTGTAGAGATGATTGAGGAGAATGAAAAGTCCAAGAAAGCCCCAATTGCTCTAATTTCAAAACAACTGAGCAACTATGAGTGGGATGAGGAGATTGAAGATGTTGAAGGTGAGTTTGATGAGGCTCTGATGGTAGAAATAGAATTTTCAAAGAAAGCAGCTGATCTTGCCAATGATTGTGCACTCAAAAGCTGATGACAAAGGAAAAGGCAAAGCTGTTGATTCTGAAGATACTTCTTCTGACAATGAGGTATTTTCTGAAAATGAGTTTTCTAGTTGCTCTTTTGATTGTGTTGACAAAATGCAGAATTATCATGCAACAAATACTTTCCTAATTGCTGAGAATGATAAACTGGAGAGGGTGAATAAAGAATTGAAACAAAATGAAGTTAATCACACCAGAAAAATCAAAGCACTTTTAAAAGATAATGTCACTTTTAAAGAATATCTTGATAAAAAGGATGTTTTAATAAAAGATCTTTTTGACAAACTAATTGCATCTGAAATTGTTCTAATCAAAGAATGGGTAATAGTTGCTAAGTGGAAAATGCAACGAAATGTGTTTGATGATTGTGTTAGTAAACAAAGAACAGTTTACATCAGATATGGTTTGGGTTATAACAAGGTACCTCATCCTGATAATTTTGTGCCATTTCCTCAACCGTATGAATCAAATGAGTTGATAAATGCAAGTGATTCTAATTTTCATGATATGTATGTTAGTGCAGATGTGAACACATGTTGTGTTGAGGATGAGAGTGATCTTGATGGAGTTAAGAGTTTTTCTGCGTTTAATAAACAATGTACTAGAGAATTCATAAGAGATTGCAAGCAATATCTTGATGTTGATTGTGATCTTAATAGATTTGTTAAAGTTTGTGATGTAAACAGTTTTTCAAATTCAGATAATTCATATGTTTATGCTTGTTTTACTAATGACGTTTGTGATGATTCTGATTGTGTGTTGGAGGTGTCAACAACATCCACTTTCTTTGATAAAGTGGTACACATAGCTAGAGACTATGTACCGCTCCACAAAGTCTCAAGTCTAGCTGATGATGTTGTACTAGATGAGTTTGGGAATCCATTGATTCAGGAATATGATGTGTCAAATGAAAGGCCTAAGAAAAATGAGTTAATAGCGCTAGAGAATCATATACTTACAAATGAACAAGAGAGTAAGAAGTGTGCTAAAGTAAAAATCAGTGCACCGATAAAGATTCAAAGTGAGTTGAGTAAAGTTTGTGTTAAAGGAAAATAAGAAGATGTCAAAGACAAGTCCATTGATGTCCAAGATAAGTCCGCTCATAGCAAAGGAATCTTAAGAAAAGGTCTTTGTTGGCCAAAAAACGACAAAGCAAAGTCTGTGTTTGAAGTAGGTGAGTGTTTAAAGTCAAAGTCAAATTTAAAGACTAAAAGCTACAATTGTTTTGTCTGTGGTCAAGTTGGACATTTTGCGAGAAATTGCAAACACAATTCAAATGAGTCAAAGTTCAAAAGGAACTAAGAGAGAGCTAAAAGCAATATTACAAAGCATTTCAAGAAAGCGTCTGAGAATGACAGTTTGTCTGAGTCCGGAGTGAAACAATGTTACAGTCATGGTTACTTGCTTTCTAGAGATTGTTATGTTTTATATTCAAATGCTTGTTGTGATTATGTGTTACCAAAATTTGTGGACAAAAAGATCCAAAATAGTCCAATATATGTGAAGAAAAATAACCAACCAATCTATTTTGCTAAAGAAAAATTCACTAAGAAATATGGGAAAAATGTTGGTTGTTTTTAGAAAATTAAAAATGAACAATCTTCACATATGGCTGGAACAAAGAATGATGTAAACTTGAAGGAACAAGTCTTTATGACTAAGACTGTAAAAAGTAAAGTTAGCCCGGGTCAAAGATGATTTTGGTACCTGTTTCTCATTAAGTTTTGTCTTGAATGTGCATCAAGTTCTTCAGAGCATTTGGTTGTTCATGTACTCTTTTAAACACAAGATTCGTTGCCAAAGTTTGCTGCTGTTGGAGATGAATGTTATTTTCTAGGATACTCTTCATATCAAAAGGCATACAGAGTCTTTAACAAGAGAAAAAAAATTGTTCAAGAGTCTTATTATATGGAGTGACAAGAGATGAATATTTCTCTAGAGCAAAATGGGTCTGATTGGTTCTTTGATGCGGATGTTACTTTCAAAACTTTTGATCAACAACTTTTAACTGATTTTGATGGTGCAAGTTCTTCAAATACAGTGGTTGAGTCTCTTACTAGACCTCAAAATGAAGATTCTGAAGCTGTTACTTCCTCCACTCGAACACAAGAAGAACATCTTGATAATTCAGTTACAAATGATGATTCTGAAGTACAAGTTCCAAATACTAATGATGGACCATGTCACACCCCAACCGACGGCGGAATACGTCGAGGTGGGACATGTAGACTGTTCATGAGCACATGGTTGACTAAGTTGTAGTATATTAAAGCACCACATTTCAGTTTATAATTCCAACAAACCAAATTCAACAATACAAGAATTTTTGAAATACATAATAAGTTCATTTTATTCAATTAACTAGGTCCACAACCTAAGTGAAACAAACTTGATCAACTCAAACATTTGCACCTGAAACATGATAAAAACGAGGTCAACTAAAAAGTTGGTGAGCATACATAGGTTTTGACTCTAAATAGTATCATTGTGTTGTGTGTATACAATCCATACATATCATGGTTAATAAGGCAATTATGGAGAGTTACTATTGTGAAACCAAGTTGTACAATCAAACCTTTATAACTAGCATGCAAATAACCAAATTGTGTTGTCGGCAACAATAGACCCAATAGATCTATCATTGTTAACCGTCGGCTTGTGTAGTTAATGATTGCACATGTAAATTGCACATAAATTGTAGTTTGCACACCTAGTACTCAAGCATAAGGCTCAAATTGCACACATGAATGAAGGGTGGAATTGTATTATGTATTTTGTAAACATTGTGTAATTGTACTCATGTTCCACCCCAAATATATGTAAATAGTGTAAAAGGGGATATGTAAACTCACCTTGCAAATGAGTAGTTAAATATCGCACACTATGATGTTGTTGTTGCACAAAGGATATGCCTAATCTCAAATTAACCTATGATGTAATAGTATAAGTGCATCAATAATGTGCTCAAATGACTGGAGTTGGTCCTAATGTACAAGGGATTTGGGGGTGGATGTATTTGGTCAAAATAAGGGAATACTTGTTTGAGTCTTAAATAGTATTTATGAAATGTTTTTTGATAAAATGTATAAGTGCATGAATAACGACTTCATTTGTTGTGACAACTCGTGTAATTGTAATAAGCGAATAGTTAGGGTTCTCTTGGGAATATTTGTTTTCGTAAATAAATAGTCTTCTATTTGTTGGTATACGCTATATAATAAATAAAAATATGAGGAAATAAATAAACAGTTTCATTTAGTTTGATTTTATGCAAAAATAGATGTTAAGAATACTTCTTTAATTTGTTAAAGAAAATTAAACCACATTGTTGCGATATAATGATACATAAATAAATAAATTATGTCGTAATTAATTATTAAACTAAAGGATGAAATATGTTTTAATAGATTATTATAAGAGGGTTAAATCTTTACAAGGTAAAACCATAAAATTTATGAACTAATTATATTTATGAACTTAGAGTCTTTAAATGTTATAAAGAATGACTTAAATAATTTAGCAATTAAACCAAAATTAATTGTTAAATTTATAGTGTAAACACATGTTTTAAATGTAATCATAATAATTTGCTTAAGATAAATATATTAATTTACATAAAATTTATTAGGTTTTACTCCTAATAATAATAAACAAATTGTTTTCCCCAAAAGTTTAACAAATTAAATTTGTAAATGAGCATTCAAAAGTTTATAAAAGGATTTAATGTTGAAAAATGATTTTTTTTAAATAAAAACGGGTCATGGGACTAGAACCCATGACCATTGCTGAGGGAGGCAAGAGTGAATGAAAAAGAAACGTTTCTGCTGCTTGCTTCTGATCGCGACGAGAGAAATAAAGGAGACGTTTTGAGGTGGTTTTTTCTCGGGAACGAATTAGGTAGATATATATGATTCTAGAAACGCATTTTCAGTCGTTAATTGAAAGCGATTAGCGGGATTCGGAGTTGAATCATGGGTTTTAGTTTTGGTTTTGGTTTCAAGTCGTATTCCCAAAATGGTTTCAAAAGAAAATCGTGAATTTATAAGCATTTAGTATAATTTTGAGTTTCCATATAATTTGAAACGGTTTAGAAATTGATTGGAATGATTTGAATCCCGTAATTACAGGGATTGAAGAGATTGGAATTGATTTTGACTTTCTAGAGTTCAAATATGGTTATAAAGATGTCCACGGTTCAAAGAGTTGAAAAAGGGGTTCAAAGGTGGAGGGTTTATAGGGTTTGAGGGGGTTCAAACTATAGGAGGGGGTTCATTTGTCATAGAAAGGGTTTAAAGCTCAAAGTAATTTAAGTTAGACTCGTTTGTTTAATTTTTTTTTTAAATCTCATCATCATTTGTTTAATTTTGAATATTTATAAAGGAATATATTTCATAAGGATTACAGTTTGTGTGAACGGTTTAAAAATATATATTTGTTTACATTTTTATTTATAAATATATAATTTTATGTATATATACACACACACATACAAAAGATGTAAATACATGATTTAACTCATAAGGTTTATTTTTTTATCATTATAGTGTGTGTGTATATATATATACATCCATATGTTATAAAGTAGGAGGTAGTAAAAAAAATGAAAGATTGAAAATTTGAATTCATTCACGTTAAAATAACAATTAATGTGACATATTGTGTTGAACCAGTACGAAATTGAAATGGATTGTGAAATGAAATAAAAATTTAGGCCGAAAAAGTCATGGATGTTACAGACCAGCAGTTACTAAAGTTTAGTTAGATACATCAAATGATCAAACTAAGGATGTTAATTAGACAAGTTCTTCAAGTGTTAATGATTCAAGTGATCAATCACCGGATTTAAATGATACAAGTATGTCAGGTTCAATACAAGTTGATAACATTCCAAATCTCAGAATTCATTATGATCATCCAGTTGAAAATATTAATAGATTTCTCGAAGAAGGAGTTAAAACAAGAAGTCAAGTTGGAAACATAAATGTTTGTCTATACTCCTGTTTCTTATCACAAGAAGAACCCAAGAATGTCACAATAGCATTACAAGATCCATTGGATTGAAGCCATGCAAGAAGAACTTCTTTAGTTCAAAAAGCTTAACGTTTGGCATCTTGTGGATTTGCTTGAAGGGAAATATCCAATTGGAACAAAGTGGGTGTTTCGGAACAAGATAGATGATCGTGGAATTATGGTTCGTAAAAAGGCCCGTCTTGTTGTACAAGGATTTTACCAAGAAGAAGGGTTGGATTGTGATGATGTTTTTGCTCCTGTTGCCGGAATTGAAGCTATTCATATATTCTTGGCCTATGCTTCATTTATGAAGTTTAAGGTGTATCAAATGGATGTTAAGATAGCTTTCATTTATGGGGATGTAATGGAAGAGGTATATGTCAATCAGCCACCTGGTTTTGAAGATCCTGATCATCCATTCCAGGTGTACAAGCTCGATAAAGCATCGTATGGTTTACATCAAGCGTCTCGTGCGTGGTATGAGACCTTGTCGACACACATCACATCAAATGGCTTCGTTCGTGGTACTATTGACAAGGCATTATTCTTAAAGAAGTTTGGTTCTGATTTGTTGATTGTTCAAGTTTATGTTAATGACATCATCTATGGATCAACAAATGAATCTCTTTATAAAGATTTTGAAGCTGTCATGAAACTCAAATTCGAAGTGAGCTTAATGGGACAAATGCAATTCTTTCTGGGTTTGCAAGTGGAACAGTCTGATTCTGGAATTCTTATTCATCAGGAAAAGTATGTCAACGATATTCTAACAAAGTTCAACATGAGTGATTGCAAATCTGCCTCCACTCCCATTGCTCCTCATGAACCTCTCACAGTGGATTTATCCGGAATTGATGTTCATCAAAAGCTATATCGTTCAATGATTGGCTCATTGATGTATTTGACTGCAAGTAGACCTGATATTATGTTCGCAGTTTGCTCGTGTGCTAGATATCAGGCAGCTCCAAAGGAATCCCATGAATCTGCTATCAAAAGAATCTTCAGATATCTTAAAGGCCGAGTTAATCTTGGTTTGTGGTATCCTTTTGATTCTGATTTCAAATTGTATGCTTATACTGATAGCGATTATGGTGGATGTAATTTGGATAGGAAATCTACATCAGGTGGTTGCTAATTCTTGGGGGAGCGATTAGTTTCATGGCAGTGCAAGAAACAAACAAATGTATCCACATCAACTGCTGAGGCAGAGTACACAACTGCTTCGAGCTATTTTTCACAAGTCATTTGGATACAACATTAATTGATGGATTTTGGAATCAACTTCTTAGAGACCCCAATCTAATGTGACAATGAGGCGGTGCTTGGTATTGTAAAGAATCCAATTCAGCACTCGAAAACAAAGCATATCGCCATCAGGTTACATTTTATTTGTGATTCCTTTGAGAATGGTTTGATTAAGGTGATCCACGTTGATACCTTAGAGCAAAAATCCGACATTTTTACTAAAGCATTTTTCACATATCGGTTTAACTCTCTTGTAGAATTGTTGGGGATGATATCTTTTTAAGTGTTTTCAATATAAAAAAAAACAAAAAAAGAAAAAACAAAACAAGTTTTCAATATAATAAAGTCTGTGTTTTTGTTTGAAAGACCATAAAATGTTCCTCAAAAATAATTTCTTTTAGTGTTAAAATTTTGTTGAATTTGTGCGTTATGTTCTAAAGTGATTATGTTTGTTCTATATGTGTGAGTATTATCTGTTTCTTCTGTGTTTAGAATAAATAAATTGCATCACAATTTTAGGAGGAGAATAAAAGAAAAAAAAGAATTATCAAATGTGAATGTACGTAGTTAGTTAAAGTTGAAATATATTTTGTGCTGAAAATATAAAAAAGTATGATTGATTGACATGTAAATAGGAAATGATAGTACATTTGTGTGCTGAGCTTACGCATGAATTGGATATGATGGTGACATCGGTTACAAGTTTTTGATATGTCGGTAGGCTCTGCATGTATAAATTAGGCGGTATTTGTGTGATTAACTAAATTTCAATCTTAGTGTTACCCACATTGAATATCGGTACTTTCATCTTTCGAATACAAAGTGAATCCAATCATTCCATAAGAGCAGGATCTTGATGAGTTTTTAGCACAACTCGTTTGCTCTATTGACTATACCTGTCAAATATATGATTTAGAGTACATCTTTATACAACTGATGATTCTAGTGAAAGTCTAGGATGGAAACCAGGAAGTCGGTCTGTTTTAGCCCTTTGAATTAATGGTGCACGTTTGTGTGACAGACACTCTGGATGTTGTCTTATGCTTTTGTATCTTTACTTTCTGTATTTGTACTTGTATTTAGTACTCGTATGTATTTGTTTATCGAGTTGTAAACATGTATGTAGGTACTTGTGCTTAGTTGTCTTTGTTAAGTGTTGTGCTCACTTAGTAACTGCGCAGGTATTATAACTTGCGTACTTAACAAGTACGCAAGAACAATTGTCTGCGTACTTGTTAAGTACGCAGGAACAAAGTCCTACGCACTTGCTAAGTACGCAGGCATCAAGTCTAATATATATAGCTGGTAGTGACAGAAGTTATGTACGCACTCATTTCAACTCTATAACCGGCTGTGATTATCAATAGACGAAGTTTAAAGTATTTCGTGTTTGTTGTCAGTTTACTTTGTGTTGTCTGATACTCCAACTAGTCACGAGCATTCCTGTGACATTTCGGATTTTTCGTTCTCGCACTTGTTTTATATTTATCATGTAATCATTTGCTATTAAATGAAATGCGAGTGTTTTTATTTAATCTTGTACAAAATATATATATATATATATATATATTTTATTTTATGGATTTAAAATAATTAAAATTTTATAAGATTTAAACTTATATAAAATTTTATATAAAAATTTGGATTTAAAAAGTTGCATAACCTATTTAAATAATACAAATAATCTTTTTATAGAAGATATTTAAAATAATAATAATAAAATAAATTTATAAAATATAAATAGATTTAAAAGAAATTAAATTTATTTATTTAATAAAAAAAAAACTTTAGGGGTTGTTTTGTAATTAATCAAACTAGAAGGTTTTAAAACTGAAATCGGTTGAGGGACTGTTTCTGGACAATTTAAACTACAAGGACCCATCCGTATTTATTTCAAGGGTTAATTTAAAAACAAAATCAAACTACAGGGACCGAAACTACCAAAGTCCAATTCGCATTTCCGGTCACCCCTTTCCCTTTGTCCGGCGGTCCGAGACTTTCTCCGGCGACTCCCCGACAGGGCTGTCCCCTACACCTCAACAACCGAAAGTGGTCTCCCTGGACTCGTCTCTCCCACGCGAACAAAAGGCCCCGACCAATTGGTCTCCCCAACATACGGATCGTCTGATCCGGTTGGTGGACGAAAACCCACGCCGCGATTTCGAGCCGACAGTCAACCTCCACGCGTGCTTGATAGCTCGTTAGCTTCGTCTCGTCCAGACGAATGACCAGACACCCTCAATTGCATATTTCATTATAAGGATTGGGCTCGGCTTTATAATGGCCATTCACGAACCTACTCGAGCTCGCCACCCCTCTCTGTTTACTCTCTCTTTAAATTGAAGATACCATTGTGTTCGTGGCATCCAGACGAAGCTCCCCAGCCCCCTTTGAAGTTCCAATTTGGACCAGAACCCGAGTTCAGTTGTGCGTTTTTTTTTTTCGAGTTTTTGTTCCAAATTCTCGGACCACTTCGAGTCAGGTATTATCACCACGTCTTGTTCCTTTACCTTCGTTTGACTAATGGCTAACTAATGCATATCAATTTTCGAACAAATTTTGGCAATTTCCGAGCAAACCAAAGTTCTCGGTAACTTGGTCTGCGAATTGCCAAGAACCAACGACCAATTCGTATAAAGGTTATGTATTAAACAACACACACATAACCAGCGATGGGCGATAGCCCGGCTGGTTATGCGTGTGTGTGCTTATGCTATAGGTCGCGGGTTCGAGCCCGGTTGGCCTTCGGCCCAGACTTTTTGTTCTGTTTTTCATTTTATTTATTTATTTTAACTTGTTTTAATATTCTTTTTATACAATAAAGACTAAAACAAATCGGTTTACTCGTTCGTTTATTCCGGGAACTATTAAAATCCTTTTAAACATAATTAACCTACCCAAATTTTTATAAAATAATAGAAACTATATTTTTGTTAAAAATAGTTTTAACTTACAAATAATAATGATGAAATAATAATAATAATAATAAATAAATAAATAGAAACTTTTATAAATACCTAATAAAAATATAATATTTTAACAATATATATATATATATATATTTTTAAGTTAAAGTTTTACAAAACCATTATCATATTCCTACTATATTTTATACAAATAAATATTAAGGAATATTATCATAAAACCTATATACATTTAAATACGAATACGCACATACAAACGTACAATAATACTTTTATAAATACCTAATAAAAATGTAAAATTTTAACAATATAAATATATATATTTTTAAGTTAAAGTTTTATAAAACCATTATCATATTCCTACTATATTTTATACAAATAAATATTAAGGAATATTATTATAAAACCTATATACATTTAAATACGAATACGCACATACAATAATACTTATCTATCTACATAGGATTTCATCGTGCTTAGTCTTCAACGTCCTTACCACCCGCACTCGTGGATTATCGTATCCGCTAGCCAGGTGAGTTACATAGCCCCTATTTTACATTTTTATAAGTTTTGGGGTGAAACATTATACATGCTACTCACATTGTTTATACGTGTTATACATGAGACTATATGCTTATTCTTTGGATGTACATACATTTATACACAAGACAACCAACTGTAATATTGATAGATCTATTGTGCCTGACCAGCCCACCCGGTTAGGGTGTTTATTACTGCATACTCGGATATGACCGCGTGTTATATTCAAACATACCGGATATAGTGGGTAACTATATTCAAACATACCGGACTTAGCTGTTGTGCTCTGTTCAAGCGTGTCAAACTCGGTTTGGATTGTGATTAAATAAATGATACATCATACGTACTATGTTTAAAAATATAAACAATGAGTTGCAAAACGATCTACAACTATTATTTACAGGAAATACTAAACCTATGTACTCACCAACTTTTTAGTTGACACTTGATTTAAATAATGTTTCAGGTTTGGATATGTGACTACTTGCCGAAGATTCTCCACTTAAGAACTATGGACCTAGTTAAATAAATCAATGTTTTGAACTAGACTAGGTTATTTGGAATGTATTGTATTTGGATCTTGTTGTCTTTAAACTTAATTAATGAATTATGCAACCATTAGCTATCATGTGCTTTTGAACAATCATTCTATTGTCCGCCTTGATGATTCCGCCATCGGTCGGGGTGTGACAGATTGGTATCAGAGCCATGGTTATAGGGTATTAGGTTATTAGACACGATGACCTAGACTATAACCCTAGGACTCCCTTTTATGTGTTATGTGCTAAATGATTAATTGCTATGTGAATTATTTGTAGTTAGGTATTATTTGAAGTTTCCCAAGTTTGGTACATGAGACTTATACACATACATACAAGGCTTAAATACATGATACATACTTTACATGCACATTTGACAAACAAACTTATGCGAACAAATACACTACTCATTCTTGTCCATATTCTTTCCTAATCCATATTAATTGCAACATTCCCACACATTTTATACTCATAGACTCTCAAGTCTATTAAAATCTTGAAAATCTCGTCAACGACTTAATTTCTTGAAACTAGTAAAGGACACGTGCAATCTGGAAGGGTGACACCTGTACATTGGGTTTTCTGTCTAGGAAAGCATTTCGTATAAATCCAAATAAACGGACCCGTATGCTTTCCTGGGAATTCCCGAAGTGAGTGTTTACCTATAGGCTAAAGCATGTCTCCTTGAAGGTTTTGAGGAATTATTTAACGTTGATAAGTCAATGTATTCGCAAGGATACGATCCAAACAAAAACTCAAAATTTGGGGACATTATGGCAAGATAGGAAGAACTAGACGAACATGCAAAGCAAATCATTATTGCGGGTGCACACGTAATAACGATTTGTAGTGCATGAAAGTCCCGGCAATTCCTATTACGTAAATAATGATCTATAACATCATATCCAGAATAGATGGCTTAGCTTTCCCCCCCATCAACTTTGAATAAATACACATGCACTGGCACACGTCATGATGAATCCCGTTTTTCTGCTTACATTATTTCTCACTATAACTCATATTTATCCGTCTTATCTAAAATATCATTGTCTTTTCTTATGGTGTTAGAATGCCTCCTCGACGTGCAAATTCTAGCACTTCCAACCCGGATCTTGCTACTCTCCTTGCCCAGCTAGTAGGGCAAATGACCCAAGCAAATAACAACAGTGACGGGTCTCACAACATCCAAGGAAACGGTGGTACCAACCCGCCCCATTGCACGTTTAAGCACTTTAACTCGTGCAATCCTACTAAATTCTTCGGGACTGAAGGTGCTACCGGCCTACTTCAATGGTTTGAAAGCATGGAAAGCACATTCCTAAACAACGACTGTCCCGATAATCTTCGGGTTCGTTATGCCACAAGTGTACTTCAAAAGAGAGCCCTCACCTGGTGGAACGGTGAGAAACGCACTCGTGGTGCTGAGGTTGCTACATACTTATCATGGGATGATCTGAAGAAGGCTATGACTGATGAATTCTGTCCTCGGAATGAAATGACGAAGCTCGAGGCTAAATTTTGGGATCTTGCCCAAGACAGCGGGGATAATCTGGCTTACACCACCCGGTTTCAAGAGCTAAGTCTGCTGGTGCCTCATATGATCACTCCCCTTGCTCGGGGAATTGAAAAATACATAGGCGGCCTGCCTATGCAAATTCAAGATGCTGTGCTAGGAAGCAATCCTCCTACTCTTGAAGCTGCTATCCGTCTATCAGCTACACTATCCGACAACCATGTCAAAGCCGGAACCTTAACAAGAAAGGGTTCCAAGAAGGTTGTCTCCACTCTTGCAGCCGTCAAAGATGTAAAACCCGAGTCTTCTAACCGCAACAAGAAACGAAAGGGTCGAAACTTCGCAGCCGTAACTCCCGCTGTACCTGCTATTCAAGTGGCCCCTTTGGGTCAAAACCCGAAACCTTATTTGGGTCCAAATCCCCAATGTCAGACCTGCAAGTACCATCATCCTGCCAACTTACCATGCCGATTGTGTTCAAGCTGCGGACGATATGGACACGTGGTCACTACCTGCCGTACCCGTCCTCCTGTCCACCAAGCTGCTCCAGCCAACCGTCCAAGCTATCCGGCACTTCTCAATGGTCGGGCATGTTACGAGTGTGGAGACCCAAACCATTTCCGTGACCGATGCCCAAAACTTCATCACCAAGGTGGTCCCCAAGGACGAGCGTTTAATATAAACGCTAATGAGGCACAAGCAAACAACGACGTGATAAACGGTACATTTCTCGTAAACAATCATTATGCATCCATTTTATTTGATACCGGTGCCGATAGGAGTTTTGTATCTCTTACCTTTGAATCTCGACTTGCTAAGCAAAGAACGAAACTTGACAATTCTTATTCCGTGGAGATAGCAAACGGGAAATCTATTGCCATAAATTCCGTTATCCGCAACTGCAATCTCGATCTTAATAATCATGAATTCTCTGTTGATCTCCTTCCAATGCAATTGGGAAGCTTTGATATTATAATTGGCATGGACTGGTTATCCAAGTACCATGCCGAGGTTATTTGCTACGAAAAGTGCATTCGTATACCTCTCCCTTCGGGCGACACGTTAGTTATTTTCGGTGAAAAACCGTGTCGTGGTCTTCAAATCATGTCTTGCACATTGGCACAAAAGTACTTGCGGAAAAAGTACGTTGCATTCTTGGCCCACATAGTTGACACAAAAGACAAGGGTAAGAAATTGCAAGACATTCCAATCATCCGAGATTTTCCCGAGGTATTTCCCGAGGATTTACCTGGTCTTCCTCCCACTAGACAAGTGGAGTTCCGTATCGACCTTGTGCCCGGGGTAACTCCCGTGGCAAAAGCCCCCTATCGTCTTGCGCCTTCCGAGATGCAAGAGCTTGCAAGTCAATTATAAGAACTCTCATCCAAAGGATTCATCCTCCCGAGCCATTCACCTTGGGGTGCTCCCGTGCTGTTTGTGAAGAAAAAGGATGGATCATTTCGAATGTGCATTGATTATCGTGAACTCAACAAACTTACAATTAAGAACCGATACCCTTTACCCCGTATCGACGATCTTTTCGATCAGCTTCAAGGTTCAACATGTTTCTCCAAGATTGACCTTCGTTCAGGGTACCATCAACTTCGTGTTCTCGATGAAGACATTCCGAAGACTGCCTTTCGGACTAAGTACGGTCACTACGAATTCATGGTCATGCCTTTCGGTTTGACTAATGCACCTGCGGTCTTCATGGACCTCATGAACCGTGTGTGCAAACCTTATTTGGACAAGTTCGTGATCGTTTTCATTGACGACATTCTCATCTATTCTAAAACGAAAGCGGAAAATGAACAACATCTTCGTTTGATTTTAGAACTCTTGAAAAAAGAACAACTATACGCCAAGTTCTCCAAGTGTGAATTCTGGCTAAAAGTTGTTCAATTTTTGGGTCACATAGTCAACAATAAGGGGATTCATGTGGACCCAGCAAAGATCGAGGTGGTAAAGAATTGGAGTACTCCTAAGACTCCTACCGAGATTCGTTCCTTCCTTGGACTAGCAGGTTACTATCGTCGCTTCATCTCAAATTTCTCCAAGATTGCGGTTCCACTCACTGCCTTGACTCATAAAGGTAAATCTTACGAGTGGGGACCCAAGCAAGAGGAAGCTTTTCAAACTCTCAAGCACAAGCTCTGTAATGCTCCTATTCTAACTCTTCCTAGTGGTAATGACGACTTTGTCGTTTATTGTGATGCATCCAACCAAGGTCTTGGTTGTGTTCTAATGCAACGTGGCCAAGTAATTGCATACGCATCACGTCAGCTCAAAATCCATGAGAAGAACTATACGACCCATGATCTCGAGCTTGGTGCTGTCGTTTTCGCCTTGAAAATTTGGAGACATTATCTTTATGGCACCAAATGCGTGGTTTTCACCGACCACAAAAGTCTCCAACATATTTTCAATCAAAAAGAGCTTAATATGAGGCAACGACGATGGGTTGAACTTCTAAACGACTACGACTGCGAGATCCGCTACCACCTCGGCAAAGCAAACGTTGTAGCCGACGCCCTGAGTCGTAAAGAACGTATCATGCTTCATAGTGTTTATATTCATAACGATATCCAAGCCCGTATTCTCAAAGCACAACACACCTCGGTTACCGAGGGAAACATGTATCAAGAAATGGCATGTGGTGTAGAACTCTTGTTAGAAACCAAAGCCAACGGCCTAATGTATTACTTGGACCGTATCTGGGTTCCCGATCGCGACAATATTCGTATATTTTTGATGAACGAGTCCCACAAAACTCGATATTCGGTACATCCCGGAGCTGATAAGATGTACATGGGTCTCCGTCAGCAATATTGGTGGCCCGGCATGAAAAAGGATGTTGCCCTCTTTGTGGAAAAATGCCTAACTTGTTCTAAAGTGAAGGCCGAACACCAGAAGCCTTCCGGTCTCCTCGAACAACCTGAAATTCCCGTGTGGAAGTGGGAGAACCTTGCTATGGATTTTATCACCAAACTACCACGCACTTCTAGTGGGCACGATAGTATCTGGGTTATTATCGACCGACTTACAAAGTCATGTCATTTCTTGCCTATTCGTGAGGACTATCGAGTCAAGAAATTGGCTCGGATCTACATTGATGAGATCGTAAGTCGTCACGGAATCCCTTTGAACATCATCTCCGATCGTGATTCGCGTTTTACTTCCCGATTTTGGCAATCATTGCAATCAGCACTTGGTACTCGTTTGGATTTAAGTACGGCTTACCATCCTCAAACTGATGGACAAACCGAACGAACAATCCAAACTCTCGAGGATATGCTTAGAGCTTGTGTTATTGACTTTGGTGGCAATTGGAATTCTCACCTACCACTGATCGAATTTTCCTACAACAACAGCTACCACACAAGTATTAACATGGCATCGTTTGAAGCTCTTTATGGACGAAAATGTCGTTCACCGATTTGTTGGAACGAAATTGGTGAAGCACAAATCACCGGTCCCGAGCTTATCCAAGAGACCACCGATAAAGTCTCTCTTATCCGTGACAACATTCGAGTGGCAAGGAGTCGGCAAAAGAGCTATGCCGATAAAAGACGAAAACCCTTGGAATTTCAAGTTGGGGATATGGTTCTCCTAAAGGTATCACCTTGGAAGGGCGTAGTCCGATTTGGAAAGAAAGGAAAACTTGTACCTCGATATGTGGGTCCATTCAAGATACTCGAAAGGATAGGAAAAGTGGCCTACAAACTTGACCTTCCTTCAGAGCTCAGCAACGTACACCCGACTTTTCACGTATCTAATTTGAAAAAGTGCCTAGCCGACGAGAATCTCCACATCCCTCTTGATGAAGTGCGTATTGACGAGAGAATGCACTTTGTTGAGAAACCCACGGAAATCATGGACCGTGAAGTCAAGAAACTCAAGCGTAGCCGCATCCCCATTGTCAAAGTTCGTTGGGAATCTAAACGTGGACTCGAGTTCACTTGGGAACGTGAAGACCAAATGAAGACCAAATATCCGCAGCTCTTTTCATAGCCTCCACTGGTTGAATTTCGAGGCGAAATTCCTTTAACATGGGGAGACTGTGACATTTCGGATTTTTCGTTCTCGCACTTGTATTATATTTATCATGTAATCATTTGCTATTAAATGAAATGCGAGTGTTTTTATTTAATTTTGTACAAAATATATATATATATATTTTATTTTATGGATTTAAAATAATTAAAATTTTATAAGATTTAAACTTATATAAAATTTTATATAAAAATTTGGATTTAAAAAGTTGCATAACCTATTTAAATAATACAAATAATCTTTTTATAGAAGATATTTAAAATAATAATAATAAAATAAATTTATAAAATATATATAGATTTAAAAGAAATTAAATTTATTTATTTAATAAAAAAAAAACTTTAGGGGTTGTTTTGTAATTAATCAAACTAGAAGGTTTTAAAACTGAAATCGGTTGAGGGACTGTTTCTGGACAATTTAAACTACAAGGACCCATCCGTATTTATTTCAAGGGTTAATTTAAAAACAAAATCAAACTACAGGGACCGAAACTACCAAAGTCCAATTCGCATTTCCGGTCACCCCTTTCCCTTTGTCTGGCGGTCCGAGACTTTCTCCGGCGACTCCCCGACAGGGCTGTCCCCTACACCTCAACACCCGAAAGTGGTCTCCCTGGACTCGTCTCTCCCACGCGAACAAAAGGCCCCGACCAATTGGTCTCCCCAACATACGGATCGTCTGATCCGGTTGGTGGACGAAAACCCACGCCGCGATTTCGAGCCGACAGTCAACCTCCACGCGTGCTTGATAGCTCGTTAGCTTCGTCTCGTCCAGACGAATGACCAGACACCCTCAATTGCATATTTCATTATAAGGATTGGGCTCGGCTTTATAATGGCCATTCACGAACCTACTCGAGCTCGCCACCCCTCTCTGTCTACTCTCTCTTTAAATTGAAGATACCACTGTGTTCGTGGCATCCAGACGAAGCTCCCCAGCCCCCTTTGAAGTTCCAATTTGGACCAGAACCCGAGTTCAGTTGTGCGTTTTTTTTTCGAGTTTTTGTTCCAACTTCTCGGACCACTTCGAGTCAGGTATTATCACCACGTCTTGTTCCTTTACCTTCGTTTGACTAATGGCTAACTAATGCATATCAATTTTCGAACAAATTTTGGCAATTTCCGAGCAAACCAAAGTTCTCGGTAACTTGGTCTGCGAATTGCCGAGAACCAACGACCAATTCGTATAAAGGTTATGTATTAAACAACACACACATAACCAGCGATGGGCGATAGCCCGGATGGTTATGCGTGTGTGTGCTTATGCTATAGGTCGCGGGTTCGAGCCCGGTTGGCCTTCGGCCCAGACTTTTTGTTCTGTTTTTCATTTTATTTATTTTATTTATTTATTTTAACTTGTTTTAATATTCTTTTTATACAATAAAGACTAAAACAAATCGGTTTACTCGTTCGTTTATTCCGGGAACTATTAAAATCCTTTTAAACATATTTAACCTACCCAAATTTTTATAAAATAATAGAAACTATATTTTTGTTAAAAATAGTTTTAACTTACAAATAATAATGATGAAATAATAATAATAATAATAAATAAATAAATAGAAACTTTTATAAATACCTAATAAAAATATAATATTTTAACAATATATATATATATATATTTTTAAGTTAAAGTTTTACAAAACCATTATCATATTCCTACTATATTTTATACAAATAAATATTAAGGAATATTATCATAAAACCTATATACATTTAAATACGAATACGCACATACAAACGTACAATAATACTTTTATAAATACCTAATAAAAATGTAAAATTTTAACAATATAAATATATATATTTTTAAGTTAAAGTTTTACAAAACCATTATCATATTCCTACTATATTTTATACAAATAAATATTAAGGAATATTATTATAAAACCTATATACATTTAAATACGAATACGCACATACAATAATACTTATCTATCTACATAGGATTTCATCGTGCTTAGTCTTCAACGTCCTTACCACCCGCACTCGTGGATTATCGTATCCGCTAGCCAGTTGAGTTACATAGCCCCTATTTTACATTTTTATAAGTTTTGGGGTGAAACATTATACATGCTACTCACATTGTTTATACGTGTTATACATGAGACTATATGCTTATTCTTTGGATGTACATACATTTATACATAAGACAACCAACTGTAATATTGATAGATCTATTGTGCCTGACCAGCCCACCCGGTTAGGGTGTTTATTTCTGCATACTCGAATATGACCGCGTGTTATATTCAAACATACCGGATATAGTGGGTAACTATATTCAAACATACCGGACTTAGCTGTTGTGCTCTGTTCAAGCGTGTCAAACTCGGTTTGGATTGTGATTAAATAAATGATACATCATACGTACTATGTTTAACAATATAAACAATGAGTTGCAAAACGATCTACAACTATTATTTACAGGAAATACTAAACCTATGTACTCACCAACTTTTTAGTTGACACTTGATTTAAATAATGTTTCAGGTTTGGATATGTGACTACTTGCCGAAGATTCTCCACTTAAGAACTATGGACCTAGTTAAATAAATCAATGTTTTGAACTAGACTAGGTTATTTGGAATGTATTGTATTTGGATCTTGTTGTCTTTAAACTTAATTAATGAATTATGCAACCATTAGCTATCATGTGCTTTTGAACAATCATTCTATTGTCTGCCTCGATGATTCCGCCATCGGTCGGGGTGTGACAATTCCCCACCCGGTCTGACTTGTCACACCCTCGCACATAACGATCTAAGACACCCGGGGACCTACAAGTGGTATCAGAGCTTTGGCTCTTGATTTCGAGTGTTGTGAGAGCGTTAGGAGCATTTTCGACACAATCTACAACCTTTATACAAGAAAAAGTGACCGATTTTGGTGATTTTTGTGATAAAATAAAGGTAGCTCTTGAGTGCTATTTTAGAAGCAAAAATCCTTCAAAATCCAACCTTTTTGTTGTTTGTTTGAGTGTTTTGTTCATCAAGGGTTTGTTAGAAACAAGTTTCTAACCTTTTGGGTTGATCAGTTTATTCAAAACTTCAATTTTTGAAGATTTGAGCATTTTCCAGCGACCGAAAAAAGTTGGTGGAGCAGGTGGATAAAGTGAAATGCGTACTTACCTTTTTTGGCAAAAAGGACAGTCTTGCTACGTACTTGCTAAGTACGCAAGACCATTCTTGTGCGTACTTGTCTATTACTCCTGCGTACTTAGCAATTGTTCCTGCGTACTTACTAAGTACGCAATAGCAACTATCAAGTGCGCAAGACTAAATTGCTAAGTGCATAAGGCCAGATTCCAAGTGCGCAAGTTGTGTTGGTTTTCTGATTTTTGTCTAAGTGTTACACCATGGCAAACCTTTAGAACCTCGGTAGCCTGTTTAATTATGACAACGAGATTGGGACTCCTTAGAAACCACCAAAGCTGCTTAATGTAAATGATTATTCGAACTGGAAAGCACGCTTTGAGGAATACATCTTATACACTGATTCCTCCTTGTGGATACCTATCCTTGAGGGATATAAACATCTAACATATGTAAATTGACTGTACCCTTTTCATCAGAAAAGAAGGGGGAGATATATTACTTGTTCAAATCTATGTTGATGACATAATCTTTGGATCGACGAATGTCGATATGTGTAAAGACTTTGAAAGAGTGATGAAGTTGAAATTCGAGATGAGCAACATGGGAGAATTATCGTTCTTTTTGGGTTTTCAAGCTGATCAAAAGGAAGATGGTTTTTACATTCATCAAACGAAATATGTTGCTGATATTCTCAAGAAGTTTGATATGGCAAATGCTTCAACTTTCAATACTCAATTCTTGTTAATCACAAGCTAGAGTCTGACCTGAAAGGGAAAGAAGTGGATTGTCGATTATACAGAGGAATGATCGGGTCTTTAATGTATCTGACAGCGTCACGTCCGGATATTATGTTTGCAGTATGCTTGTACTCAAGGTTTCAGTCTAAACCGAAGGAATCTCATATGATCGCTGTAAAGCGTATTTTTCGATACTTCAAGGGTAAACCAAGGTTGGGATTATGGTATCCTATTAATCCTGACTTTGATTTTAAAACTTTTACAGATTCAGATTATAGAGGTTGTGGTCTGGACAGAAAATCGACGTCTGGTGGTTGTCAGTTCTTAGGGAACAGGCTTGTGTCCTGGCAATGCAAGAAGCAAACCTCAGTTGCAATCTCAACCTGTGAGGCAGAATACATTGCAGCAGCCAGTTGTTGTTCTCAAATCCATTGGATTCAACAGCAGTTGAGGGATTGTGGTTTGAACTTCACAGGGACACCAATGATGATTGATAACATAACCACCATGTCGATCACAACAAATCCTGTGAAACATTCAAAGACAAAGCACATCGAGATTCAACATCATTTCATTCGTGACTGTGTAGAGAAAAGTTGATTGACTTGGTGAAAGTCCACATGGATGACAACTTTTCTGATTTATTTACCAAAGCATTCGATCGTACATGATTTGAATTTCTTACTCAGATGATTGGTATGCTTAATCCAACGTGACAAAAATTTTCAAAAAGGTTTTTATTAGAAGTTTTTCTTTTAGTTTTTTTAGATTATTTAAAGTAAATAGTTTTATACTTTATCTTTCATTAGTTTACTTGCTTTCTGAAAAACCCAAACAAATTTGAAAAAGATAAAATCGGCACTGCTTGAAGTTAGAGAAGAAATGATAGTACATCAGTAGGTGATCACATACACATGACCTTAGAATGACTACCTGGTTTTTGTATTTATGTTTGTGCTTATATGATTTGATCTAAACTTCTAAAGTCTGCATAAATAGGAAATGATAGCTTCATGACTGCCTGACATTTTATATATAATCATTTTAATTTGGATATTTGCATGTAATTTGAATTGTCAATAGGCTAGAAGCGTTTTTAGTTAATTAGTAGTGTGAAAACATAATGGTCTATGTCACAATCGTGATTTGAACCCATGGTATGCCGGGTGTGTGTGTCTCAGATAAAGAATATGAGACTTCAAGTATTTCATGAGACCAGTATCGAACTATATTGATTAGCACAAATTTTCAATTCACTTCACTGCCCATGCCCCGAAAAACATGC
The DNA here is from genome assembly GCA_023525975.1 of Smallanthus sonchifolius. Classification (NCBI taxonomy): domain Eukaryota; kingdom Viridiplantae; phylum Streptophyta; class Magnoliopsida; order Asterales; family Asteraceae; genus Smallanthus; species Smallanthus sonchifolius. The sequence goes on from CM042040.1 coordinate 32,162,567, forward strand.
AATGTGAAGTTGGACTAAGATATGTATTTGACACAACTTCTCAGAGCATATACTCACCATTGGATCAAATATCTTGAGTCCATTGAACATATACAGATAACAGTTGGATCACGTTACCCTATGTCATTGAATTAATCGATTCATTGATCAATCTTGTTGTTGAAGAATTCCATCGGTACAGTCTCACTGTTACTTTGAATCGTGATATTTCATCCAAAGCCAAGCAATATGAATCTTTCGATTCTGAATCATTCTGATTCCATACATCCTTCAGGATCTGCTTCTTTTACTGTGCTAATTGAGATAGTTTCATCATGGAAATTGATCTAAGCTTGGCATAAGTCTCATATCTCTTGAAGATAGTGCAATTTAAATTTCTGTTGGCATATTTGTGGGGTACACATTGTTTTCATATAAATGTTACTAACTCACAAGAACGTGGTATAAAAACGCTTGTAGTTTCAAATCTTATAATGCTGACAAATTTGAATTGACATGTAGTATATTGCAAATTCGGTATGAATAAGTTAGCATGTCATGATCTGATCCTGTTTACTTTGAAGTTTATCGCGTATCATTTCATGTAATTCTAAATGATGTGATCAAAATGAAAAGATATGAGAAAGATAATGGCAGAAAAGATCATGAAAAAGAAAGTTGTGATATCATTGAGATAGCAGTTGAATGGAAATTTTAAAAGAATTGATAGTTTATGAAATTATGAAGTGTTAGTTCTGAGAGATTATTTGCTGAGATGTTATAAAGTGTTGCACAAAGTGCTTGTTTGCTGAGCCAAAAATCTGTGAATATGCAGAATGTCATAGGTCAACCCTTAGATTTGCTAGAGAATTTTATATACAGAATGTGTGTGTGATATATCAAAGATACTGATATGATCTTCTTACTCGCAGTATTCGACCAAAAATATGTGATTTTGTATGTACAGATAAAAAACAAAAAGATTTTAGTGTGTTTTAGCATAAATTTTTGAAAAATCCAAAAATATGTTTCTTTACTTGTTCATTTAGCTTTATAAGAAAAATCCAAAAAGATTTTATTATTATTTTTCATGAAAAATTCTTAATTATTTGGATTGAGTTGCTGTACATGTTGCAAAGAGTTTGGATCGAGAAAAGGAATTGAATGAAAATTTTCAAATTTTGGCTAAGTGTTGGTTAGGCGAACTTGTCTTGTTCGCTTAACATGTTCGCCTGGCGTGGCGAACTTGTTAAGTTCTCTTGAATTTTGTGAACTTAACGTGCTGAGTATATAAAGGAACCATGCGAACTTGACCATTTTCTATTCTTGTTGACTCTTGCGATCTTGACAGGCGACTTTGTTCCTTAGCATATTTTTGTGTCTGGTTTCGATTGAGAGAGTGAGAAAGTGATTAATTGTTTTTATTATCTGTTCATTATCAGCTTGTGAGACAAAAGAAGGTATTATTACATCATTTCATCCATTGAATCATTCAAAATCATTGAGTTTTTCATTGGGTATCATCACGACTGTCACCTTCAAGTGTTCATCATTGTGTTGTGGTTGAAATCTAAAATTGATTGTTTCTATGCCCTAATCGAGTGTTGACGAGTTGGGTGTTGTGCTTAATTGTGGTTTATAACATCAAATTCTTGCTTTTTGAATTCTATGACATTTTGTCAGTTTGAGCGAACTTGCTCAGGCGAACTTAACAAGTCCGCCTCTTGTAACTATAAGCGAACTTGTTAAGTTCGCCTAGGCGGACCAGTGTTGAAAGACTTAGCAATTTTTCAAATTTGTGATTTTTTTTCTATGTTTTATTTTTATTTTTTTGTTATTGTTTTTATATTTTGTGTTTGAAAAATTGTCAATGTCTAATCATTTGTTCTAAGCAGGTCATGGCTCGTCGAATTGAGTATAAACACAATCAGGTGGCGTTGCTTGATCCGGAGTTAGCAGAAGCAGCAAATTATCAAGAAATCATTACATTTCTGAAATGGTCAAGAATCAATGTTGCTCTCTCAGCTAATCCACATATCAGCATACAGTATATTCAACAATTCGGGGAAACGGCACAACAAGACACCAATGTTGAATCTCATGTGATTTGAGCTACAATTAATAATCAAGACATTGCAATCTCTGCTCAAGACATACGCACAACTTTAGCTTTAGGTGGAGAGAATGCTGATCCTATTGGTTTGCCAAATACCTTGATTATGGGATGTTTTCGGAGAATGGGTTATAGGGGTAGACCAAAGGATTCACAAGCTAGGAAGGGTGGTATTGTCGGTCAATGGAGGTATTTCATGCATGTAATCATTCAATGTTTATCACCAAGGAAAGCTGGTACAGATGTAAGGTCCCAAAACCGGGAACCCGACACGTTTGCATACACATAAGCACAGTAGTAAATGACCTCCAATAAACTCAATTAAATGCAGCGGAAAATCAATAGTCAAACAAATGGCCAACAACTCGACCCGACATAATCCAAACTAAGTACTAATATTCAAATGTCTTAACAACGAATAGCAAATAAATGTCATCATAAACACGCACGGTAACCAATCGCCATCCAGAAGCCGCCAGCTCATTCTTTCTCCTTACCTGAAATACATGCTAAAAAGTCAGCTACGCTAAGGTAGTTCTATTGTAATCTGTTCGGGGATATTAAATCCCGAACCTTTATTAAAAACGATTTACTTCACAGAGGTTTTATCACTTCTTTACCGATTAATCAACTATTTATTTTTTTCGACATACACGAAATCACGTCGACTGGTCTAATGACTCGTATGCTCATGACTCGTTGACTGATCATTGTCAGTTATAACCACACACAGACCAACACCGACTTACTATCACGCTTAAGCACCCTGTCACACCCCGCCAAGGCGAAAGTACGAGATGTAACCGATAAATCGCATTGAACACAAGTACAAGAGAAACTAAAAGGAAAATTGTGCATTCCATTGAACCATACTACATGCTTCTAACAAAAGCACAAAAACAAAAATCCCAAATCGGTACAATGTATCTAAAATGCCTAGCTAAACCAAGTACATATTCAAAACTAAAAACAATAATTCTAATCCAAAAGCGAGCCCCCATAAAAATCTCTTCTTCAATTCTATTTACCTGAAAGCATGTTTCGAAAATGGGTCAACTATATAAATAGTTGGTGAGTTCGCAGGTTTGCGACACAACAAAAAAGTTTATGATAAAATTCTAAAAGTTAAGTCCACATGTATTAGATAGCATATTATCATGAGCCGCAATCAAAGCCTCGACAAGTGACCCCATACGGAAGTCTAGTGCAAACAACCGCCTAAAAATTGGCTAACTTTGCGCCGAAGTGACTCTACAAGTCCGGTTGGCGCGACCAAATCATGAGCGGGGGTGTCAACCCAAGTAGTACTACTCAAAATTCCCAACGGCTACGCTCAGCTAATTGATTGCCCAAAATTGGGGACTTTAAGGCATTAAATATAAAATAACTCATGTATCAATGTATCCTATAACATGTGACTAAATAAAAATGAAACAACTTTCCCCCAAAAACAGTAAAACAGTAAGTAAAAAGGGGCCGCGAAAACTCACCTAGACCATGCGGGCAAGTGATGCGACACATTCGACAAAAAACTATAAAATCCGAGTCCTAACAGGGTCCTACTAGTCAACTGGACACAAAAAATGCATTTAGGACTCCTAAAGTTTGTGACCAAGACAACAACAAAACGTGCCTATGTAATCGGTTGCATACCCAAAAATCTGTGCATACGCGTGTTTAAACAGTTTATTAAGAAAACCCGTTATATCTTTTCATGAATTTAAAGTTTAAAGTTTTCATAATTTATTCAAAGTTTATAATTCAGTATACATAAGTGTTTAAATACTTTCCCAAGTCACGAGTTTATTCGTCCAAAAAGTCATTTCGCACGTATATGCGGTTACGGATATAAACATACATTTTAAAAATAACTTTTTGTGTGAGATTAGCTTCCACTTTATCAATCTATCAAAACATCAAAATATTTATAAAATATTCAGCTCCGAAACATGTTTATTTATATAAATAAATTTTTATACCTAAAACCAATGAAAATCACATTTTTATAAACTTATATAACATCAAAAACACAAAAACATATCAAAACGTTTTGTTAATGGCCAATTCTTTAAGTATAAATTATTTTATATAAGAAATAATTTATGGAAATTTTTCATAATTTTCCCAACTCCAGATTATTTTCTATAGTTATTTTACTACTAAACATCATTAAAAAAATACACTTCTATCACTTCAAATAAGGCAAAAATTAAAGAAACATACTTCTACAAATTATAAATGCTCAAAACTTTGAATCCAAGCTTATATATATGAAATACAATTTCTGACCAAGATTCATATTTTTCTCATATACAGAATATTTACTATAGTTATTTTATTACATAATACATATAAATTCGGGAAAAATAGTAAAACAATTCAAAAATTAATGAAAGTTTCAGAAACATAGTTTTTCATCAACATAAAGCTACTGTGTAATTTTTAAATCCAGATAACATACAAAAATATTTTTTCTTATTTTCATGCCTTTAAACATAAATAAAATTTTATAAATAGCTAAACCATTTAATAAAACATGAATTTTCTATAGAAATTCTTTTATATCAGAGAACATCTTTTCTGAGTTTTTAAATATATTTTTAACATCAGTAGGTATATTTCCCTAATTTTGACCATTAAACACAATATATCTTGCAAAATTCTAATAAATCAACCATTTTGAGTTAAGAGCTCAAATTTTCCAGATCTTAATCTTATAATTTACTCTTCAAAATAAAAATATCAAATGCAACTAACACACAATAAAAAAATTATGTTAAAAAATTTGTTGTCTAAACTAAAATTTTTTACATATATATATCAGTTTCATTATTTTTTTCATGTGTACCGGGGTTGGGTTTATAATCAATAACCACTACAAATACCAAATATCCCAATAATAAATATCTTTATGGTCAATTCCTAACCAATGACTAATAAAACTATTTTATAAATAAACTAAAGCTTAACGGGTAATTTTATACCTTCCGTATAAATGGTTCGTGTACGCGGAACCTCCCGTATTTCACATGCATTACGAACCAAAACCACCATTAGGATCGTTTTTATCTCCCGAGCATTTTCACATGCTCAAAATCGACATGCAATGCCGTTTGGATGGCCATGCAAGCCGATCAATTTCCTGTTTTCGATCATGGAAACTGTTACAATCTGTTCGATTCAAAAATATAATTTCCAACATCTGATCCGAATTTCCTTCAGCGAAAACATTCATAGATGTGGTAAACAACTACTGTCTAAAAATCGTCACGATCCAACGGTCGGATCTCCGGGGATCGACGATTCCTTGAGACCCAGTTTTCGAATCCGAAATCCGACCAGTCGCATTCGAGGGTACAAAAAGTATACCTACAGAGCTCGGATAAAAAATCTCTCTAGTAGGGTTTTGAGTCTATGAGTTTTCAATATTATGTCCAAAATTCATGCATTTCTAACGGTCGGATTTCCGGGGATCGTCCGATCTTTGAGACTGTGCATGCAACAACGTTCTGGACAGATTCATATTTTACCTTTTTAATGAATTTAAGCAGGGATTTAGACAAATCTGAGCTTACCATTGCGTTCGTAGAGTCGAGAAATGGTTCCAGGTGAGAAACGGGCTTCGGCCGCCACCGACCACCGCGCCGGACCACCGTTGACCGCAACGCACCACCGCCGGACCACCACTACTTCGTCGGAAACGTCTCCGGCCCACTCCACTCTCTCTCTCTCTAAAATTTCTCTGAATTTTTGAAAAATGAGATAGTGGATAAAGATGGGGTATTTATAGCCCCCGTGGTCTCCGATCGTAAATATATATCCTTTCAGATATAAAGATGACGGTTTTTCGCTTAAACAAACCCGATAAAAATAGTGGCGTTATTTTACCCAAAAATAACTCGTTAAAATTTAATATTCTCCCTCGAGTCCTTGCGTCTCGTAAATATATATCCTATCGGATTTAAATTAAATTTTACGAAACTGCTCGACTCGGGTGTTAACACGTATAGACCTGAACTTGATCAACTTTTTGACATTATAACACCAAAATAAATCTTGCTATTATCTTCCGTTCACTAACGAGTTCCTTTCGTATGAAAGTATATTTCAACATAATAATACTATTATTATACGAACTCGTCGAACACAGGTGTTGACCGTAAAAGTCACAGTTGTCACATTCTCCCCCAGTTAACAAAATTTCGTCCCGAAATTCAAATTCAACTGGTATAATAGTTGACAAGTTCTTTTTCGTAACTTGATTCATGTATGATCATCAAAGGAAATATAGTTTCCTAGATATTGCATGGAGATTTGACAAATCGAGATCTAAGAATAACCGAGAGTAGGTTACATCTAGTTAGGCCCAAAAGCAAATTGAATAATAATGAGAGAAAAATCCTTCGAATTCCAAAGAATCTATAGATCATTGTTTTACTGAATCAGTCAAACGATACACTGTTGATGTTATTCGAAAGATTAAGAAATCCGCCAAAGGATTGATCTACACAGGTATACAAAGTTGGTACAAATGTATAACGATATTACGATACAAAATCCCGGTGATTCAGTATCCTTTTATGAGAAAGGAAAAGTATCATTCAGCTTGTTGCCATTAAGAAATACTATTATAAATAGCAACCATAAAATTATAGTATGAGAGTTGCTATTAAGATCCAAAGAGTTGGTAGAATCACCACGACTCACTAGAATAAAAATGGGTCACAACGATAACAAACACCATAGGTTATGAAGGATGATCATGTCATGTATTTAGAATACATAGAGATAACACCTTGTTAAAATGAAACTTGTCATCAATACGAACTTCCTCAGGTGGTATAATTACGGATTCGTTGGATAAACACTTTTTGAGACTCGATATACGATAAGCATTGTATATACCATTAAGCTACCGAGGTAGTTTCAGTTTGTACACAACAAGACCAATCAAATGATTACTACCAACCTCAACACAACAAAATGGTGATCAATATTTGTGTTAAAACAGAGCTTCCAGTGGCGCTTATCTAATGCTAGTGTGATAACTGTTAGTACAAGGAAATTCGACCAATGGTAAAAGAGTATCCAAATTACCTCCAAGTTCTATCACACAAGCCCTGAGTATATCCTCCAAGGTCTGAATAGTTCGTTCACTTAGACCGTCAGTTTGGGGATAGTAAGCGGAGCTCGTATCTAAGCGCGTTCTCAAAGTTTTCTGTATAAAAAAAATGGGATGTAAAGCGACTATCCCTATTGGAGATAAAGGAAATAGGCACTCCATGCCTTGCTAAAATTTCACTACCATACTGTTGAGCTAGCTTTACTATCTAGAAATCCTGTCGGATAAGTAGGAAACGTGAAGAGTTCGTTAATTGGTTAATAATATCCCAAAATGAATCATAGCCGCCCAATGTTCTAGGTAAGCCTAGTAATGAAATCTATTGAATTTGTTCCCACATCTCTTTGTGGAATCTCGAGTTGTTGGATCCACTTATTTATAGTAATAGTAATTACTCATAAAGGTCAGTACATTGTTGTGTCATAATGCGACACAACATGGTTGGTGTGTATACAACATAACCGTAAAAGTAGAAACAAGGAAATTTTGAAAATCAACAAAACAAAAGGACGAGATTCACACTTCATGTACAAGAATTGAAGAGTGGCGATTAGTCATTAGAGAATGAATTAATAAAGAGTAATCCAAGCTTAAAGCTTTAAAAAGAAAGTATATAATGAGTACCAAACTCGAGTCGTGAAACTGAAGATTAACAAACATAGGAGATTATACTAAGATTCTGACGAGAAAAATTTGCTAAGAGTCAAAGTTGCTCAATCCTATCAATGGTACAGTAAATGAGTCATCATAAAATAGATGTCACCAATAACCCGGTCCTATATAACCTCATCACAAGGAATTGGGAATTGTACTAGCTCGTTTGTTAGCCTCGATATAACATAACCATGATTGGTGATTTTCAACTAAAGTTTCATATACCTATTACCGAAGTTAGAAATGAGTTATATGATAATCAAGTCACCACAAGATCTAGATAGAGAAAGTGACTAGAAATTCAGAATGATCTAATCAAGTAGATTAGTTAAAAGATGCAAGTTCAATATTTGGACATTGAATTGACTACCACCAGAAATCGAATTTGATTAACGGTTAGAAAAGGAATTCTGAAATTTTAACAAGAAGTCAATATAAAAAAAATGGTCTACTCCACAAATCGAGTCGTCCAAATTTGATAGGATAACATTAGATGTCTACATCTTTCTTGATGTGTATTGAAATGATTCGAAAGTAATCCGCTATTCATCTAGATGAGGAAATAAGCAGTCACGTTGTGGAGATAATCTCATAATAATTATGTCCCTCGAAAATGGTTATGAGATTGCTAACCCACAAAATGGATAGACTTTGATGTAATATCATTGTCAATTTAGCCCGGGGTTTGATTCTCATAAGGTAGACGTCAGAAAATAGGAGAGACGATCAAGTAAACTTTAAGAATTTTCCAAATGCGAGGACGTCATGCTTATAGGTCTCTTAAAGATAATGCAATCCCAAGCGGATCTTCAAGAGAGAAAAGTCAACTATGATTCGTCACGTGTTCCTCTTCCTGGTAGCGTACAGCTTTAATAGGTTAAGAATCATAAAACACATAAATAAATTCAAAATTGCCCTCCTTTGATTTTAGGACACATCTTTCAAATGATAAGGTTTTCAAATTTCAACATAGGTCTTAGCTTTCCATTAAAATCGATGAAAATGGACCATAAGGTTTAAGAGTTTGTCCTTAGATATCGCGTTGAAGAAGGTCGAATTGATTATCTACCAATAACTGGTAGTATAGTATGCATGCAACTTCCTTGGCTTTTGAATTTATGACTTACTATTTCGTATTTCACCCATATTAGTTATAGCCTTAAAATCCCTTGCATAAGGGTTTACGCCATAAAGTTGATGGAATGAGTGTTTGAGTGTCATAGATTCGTATTCCCTAAGGGCATGTGTTAAGAAGTCGTTTGTAAACAGTAATTGCTCTAAGGCTTTCTAATTATAGGAGATTGAGAATAAGGGATGCGTATACGTCTCTACGTAGTTGAAGATCAGAAAGTCAATCAACAAAATGACCTTTGAGATAGAGTAATTACAAAAAGGATATGAGACTATCCTATTCGGAACTATAAGGAAAGTATACGAAGATTAACAAATAGGGATAATCACCATAAATAAACTTTAAATGATGTCTAAAACTTTTTTCGCTACACAAAGAATCATTCCAACATAAAGTTTCATTTTCTCCATCAAAATGGTTTTCAATAAGAAATCGAAGCACAAGGAGAAATCAAGATTTGCAAAACATACGTGGCGATGTTTACCAAAAAGGGCATTAGTTTCATACTAAGCCAAAGATATTCCAAACACGAAAGGAAAAAAAATTGTAAATACAACCAAAAGTAACTTGAGCACAAGTTGCTCAGTGACCACAGTATAAATTCAAGATGATAGAAATAAACATGACAATGAACGTCGTAAAGATGGTTCCTCCCAAGTAAACAAGTTTATCAAGTTAGGTTTCCATAATATGAGAGTCGCGGTTAAGAGAATCAGGATTGAGTGTACCAAATTTCCATAGTGAGCGCAGAGCAATCGCAATGGGAATTTCAAGTAGGTAGGAAACTAAATTACTAAGAATATATATATATATATATATATATATATATCATGAGTATAGTGAGAATGACAAACACCGAAATGAGGATTTATACGAATGATCGTATAGAAAGGTTGTATTGCAAGAAGCTTAAATAGCTTTAAGGAATTTCTCCATCCTATTGTTATTCCATCGATGTTAGAGTGCGCTTGGATTATAAGATAGAATCCAAGATTATGTCGGGATCTCCGATGATAGTTGTACACTTACTCCAAGTGTCAAGCATTGTAAAGACCCATATTGAATTCACATGGCGAGTAAAATCTCAAAGGATGTGATTTAGCAAGTAAAAAAAATGGATGAGATATAATCATGGTTGCTCAAGGTTCACTAAGGAATCGATTAGATCAAATTCGAATTTCTCTTGTTCCTTCAAAACTGCAAGAACGGTACACAAAGATCCATTATTGGAGTCAGAAACGTCGAGGTCTGATTCACGCTAGACCAAGAGTCGGTCACATGCGTCGATAGACAAGTAACGAAATCGAAAACATAAAATTCTTCTGCAGGATCTCCAAGGTGAAGCAATACTTAACAAATAATTGCCAAATCCGGTCCAAATACTGAGGTTAAATCAATTGAGAACAGATTTCTTTAGTGTCTCGGTCTAAATTGTCATGCAAAAGAAATCTTGATAAGAGTTTGGATCCATAACGATTTAAAGATAAAAGAGACAATATAAATTCCCATGTCACATGAGGTATGTCTTTGGCTCAACCCTAAGGTGATGCTAGTTTTGATCAACATTCGAATGACTGGGGATCAGGGTTAGAAATATAGATTAATCATGGGCATTAACTCGGACAGTAAGGCTCACCAGAGTTCTCATGCAGTACAAATTATAATTACGTGTGCACCCATAATGATAATTTACTTTGCATGATCGCTATAGTGTTTCTTCTATCTCAAGCTCTCAGTTAAAAGGGATCTGAAATGTTCATTAGATTGTGTCATCTTGTTCACTTTTGCGTAAAAGTGTGAATGTTCTATCTGATCACTTTTAATTATTTGCATCAATACCTATGGATGTGCCGACTAAGGCTTTTGCTGGATGGAGGCAATGGTAGAGGGGCACAACCAGCATCCTCTAATAAAAGAAAAAATGTGTGGTGGAAGTCAGGTAGTAATAATAGGGCAGAGATATCCAAATCAGAGTTGAGCAAGTCATGCTACAAATTTGTACATATACGTGGATCTAATGATCCAACAAAACAAAAAAATTCAATGGGTCTCCTAACCCGTAGAGTTCTCTCCTATTTAGTCCTGCTTCTCCACCTCGGGTTCACTTTAGATCGAGCAATTTTGTATACCATATCTCATCGCGAAAGTTCTTGCCATCTAATCCAGCAGATCACGAAAGGAAGTATATACCGCACAAAGTGAAACACAATAGAGGTTAACAAGAAAGCGAACTCCACAGTTGAAGTAGATGCAGGTGTGGTGAAGGTACAGGTACAACCCTTGGTAACACCAAGACAGATAGAGGCGTATATAGATTACCGTAAACATAACCAGAATCATAAAAAAGTACGCTTAGTGTTGTACAACGATATTATTATGACGAAGCAATGTGTAGAAGATAAGCAAAAGGTAGTATGCAATGCACACATAATTCCTTAGGTTCAATGCAATAAACTTAAGAGTTATAGTCTAGGTCTAGTCTCGGGTAAACCTAATTCTCTATAACCAGTGCGCTGATACCAAGTCTGTCACACCCCACCAAGGCGGAAGTACGAGATGTAACCGGTATATCGCATTGAACACAAGTACAAGAGAAACTAAAAGGAAAATTGTACATTCCATTGAACCATACTACATGCTTCTAACAAAAGTACAAAAACAAAAATCCCAAATCGGTACAATGTATCTTAAATGCCTGGCTCTGATAAAAAAACCATCCTGTAGGGTTTTGCGTCTATGAGTTGTCAACATTATGTCTAAAATTTATGCATTTCTAACGGTCGGATTTCCGGGGATCGTCCGATCTTTGAGACTGTGCATGCAACAACATTCTGGATAGATTCATAATTTAACCTTTTTAACGAACTTAAGCAAGGATTTAGACAAATCTGAGCTTACCATTGCGTTCGTAGCGTTGATAAATGGTTCCAGGTGAAAAAGGGCTTCGGCCGCCACCGACCACCGCGCCGGACCACCGTTGACCGCCACGCACCCCCGTCGGACCACCACTACTTCGCCGAAAACCTCTCCAGCCCTCTCCACTCTCTCTCTAAAATTTCTCTGAAGTTTTAAAAAATGAGATAGTGGATAAAGATGGGGTATTTATAGCCCTCGTGGTCTCCGATCGCGTGACGGTTTTTCGCTTAAACAAACCCGATAAAAATAGTGGCGTTATTTTACCCAAAAATAACTCGTTAAAATTTAATATTTTCCCTCGAGTCCTTACGTCTCGTAAATATATATACTTTCGGATTTAAATTAAATTTTACGAAACTGCTCGACTCGGGTGCTAACACGTATAGACCTGAACTTGATCAACCTTTTGACATTATAACACCAAAATAAATCTTGCTATTATCTTCCGTTCACTAACGAGTTCCTTTCGTATGAAAGTATATTTCAACATAATAATAATACTATTATTATACGAACTCGTCGAACATAGGTGTTGACCGTAAAAGTCACGGTTTTCTCACAACCCTTTCCATCCGAATAAGGTCAGACTCAATTCCCGTCGACTAGAGTCGACCCGATAACGATTAATCTCATAATATCAAAGCACCACATTAAATAAATAGACACCAAATCCTACGCATACAATTTCATTATCATTTCACACACATATATCAACGTCAAAACCCTTATCATTTCATGCCCGTACTATAAGGCACGTTGCATGTATTCGAGCCCAAAACTATAAAACATTTAAACGTGGCCGATAGAAACTCACCTTTGCTTGATACACCTCGATCTCTAGAACCCGCTAATGTCTCGTTCTCGCTCTTCGATCTCGCACCTATATTACACATAATTCACAAGTCAATACACGACTCGTCATTAAACCCTTCTCTACGCTAGTACCCCTACGTTACGTGCAATCGCATGCACGTGCATGGCACCATGCATCACGTGGTCACCCATGCACGTCCCTGCGACTCCGACATGCACATACCTTCTTTCCAACCGTCGAGCTTATACACCATAGATGTCGGGTGTCGTGGTCTTAAGCCGAAGCCGTGGTCACCCGGAACCACCTCAGCTCGCCATCGTCCCATAAACAGTTCGTGGGCTCCCCCCGCCACTGCCACAGTCGGCCAACGTTGCTTCCGCCCTTCATGCATCGATCCGAGTTCTCCCGCAGCCGCGGTGGTCGCCTCCGGCTGCTGCTGCTGTCGAAACGGTCGTGACAGCCCCTTCGGGTCTTCACCGTCGCGCTACGGTGGCGTCCCAGCCCCTCGCCGGCCTTGTCTTTCTCCCCACCGGTTCCCACAACTCGTCGGCCACCCTAATGGGTTCGACCGAACACCACTTAGTCCTAATCATGCCTATAATCAAAAACCGGGATTACAAGTAGTCAAGTTTTAAGATTATACCTTTATTCCGAGTGACTCGTGCGGATCGAATCACCAAGATCTTGCCTCTCTCCTTCACGCGACCACCACGAAACCCTAGAGTCATAAAACCGATTACCACGATTATCCTAGGCATAAAACACGCATACAATGGCTAGAGGCTCGTGATATTACCTTGATCTTGATGAGAACTCACCGAACGGCTTCGTCCTCTCCTTCTCTCTTTCTCAGTAACCGCAACTCACAATGGGGGGTCTCCCCATTGCCGTAACACCCTAAAGGGTGTGAGGTTGGACAGGGCTCGGCCCTTGCTCGTTACCGGACTCCCTAACCGGGCTTGACCCATCTTGAAACTTTTACAAAATCTCCCTTTAGGTCTTGGCATTTACGCCCTAAACTCCGACTAATTATTTATAAAGACAATAACGTACTGTTCCCGTTAAGTTTCGTGTACCCGAGAACCTGTATTTACAAAATGTACCTACCCGTTTTCTACATTGTTGGAACCTAGTAGTCTATAGAAATCAATTAGGTTTATAAATGTATAACTTCAGAGTTTTCAGTTGAAAACTTTAAGTTTTCGGTCGAAAACACTTTTCGATCAAAAGTTTTCGATCGAAACCTGAATATTATAAATAGTTTGTCTTTTGTAATTTCAAAATAGAATTCTCATTTTGTATCATTTTGATTCCAAGTTATATCAGAAAGAATTTTCATTGTGTGTTGGTTGATTCTGGTATTCACATTGCTATCAAAATGAAGATTATCATTTTGATTGTGTGCATCTAATACGTTTGATTTCATTCTTTCATGTTCGTATTTGATTCGATCTTCTCGGTGTTGTTTGATATCTGGATTGATTCCGCCATTCCAGAGAGTGTTTGAACACTTTGTTCTTGAATATCAGCAGATCAGAGGGAATCACAAGTGGTATCAGAGCTGTTGGTATTCAAGAAGATTTTTAGTCAAAATTGATCGAATTGGAGTAAATTGGGTGCCATTGTTGTTGATTCCAAGCTTTTATTGCTGGAGATGAAGTTTGCATCAAGTTTGGAGGTTTGATTTTTGATTTGGATCATCATAGAAAGTTTTTGGTTAATTCAAGTGTTTTCTGTTGAATTGCCCGAAAAGTCTTGTTGAAGAAGTCGAATTCATTTTTCGACCGAAAAGCCTATATTTTTTGATCAAAAAGTAGTGCCAAAAAGTCAGGATAAATTTCATCTGTGTTCGAAATATTCAGAATTTTCGACCGAAAAGTCTAGTTCGAAAAGATTTTCGACCAGTCAAGTTTTTGACTGAAAAGTTGGGAAGTTTTTCTGATTTCGACCAAGTTTCAAATTACAAGTATAGAATGGATGGAAAGGTTTACGATACTGAGAGGGTTAGTGGTTAATCACCACCGATGCTGAAATCAAAATCAGAATTTTCCAATTGGAAAATAATGATGAAGGCGTATTTCAAGTTTACTGAACACACTTTGGGAATCAATTGTGAAGGGTCCTCATATTCCAAAGACTGCAAATGCTGATGGGTTAGTCCCGATTGTAGATCCTGACCTTTATTCGGAGGAAGATAAGAAGTTGCTCGAGAGAGATAACAGAGCATCGGGTTCTATTATTCTAGCACTTCCGACCGAGTTGTATCTGAATTTTGAGTAACATGACACAGCTCAGGGTTTGTGGAATGCTTTGTGCTTAAGATTTCAAGGAAATTCAGCTCTTTAGGAAAGCAAAACTGATCTTCTACTGAAGCAATACAACATGTTTAGCTATAAGAAGAATGAGACTCTTAGTGAGCAGGTGACTAGGTTCACAACCATGATCAACAGGTTGAGAAAAATGGGAGTGAAATTTGAAGAGTATGATCTAGGAAAGAAGTTGTTTGATTCATTGCCAGATTGCTGGAGCAGACCTTGTATGCTAATCAAGAACACTACTCCAGATCTGAAGAATAAAACTCTTGATGATATTATCTATCTGCTCAAGTCTTATGAATTGGATGCAAAGAAGAGAGAGATGAACAACCAGGATAAACAAAATAGTTCACGTTCAACAAATGCAACACTGTTTTCTGAAAGCAGTGAAGGAAGTTGTGGAACAAAATCTGAGAAAAGCAAAGGTTGTTGTGAACACTCCTCTGGTGAGAAAGTCAAGTCATCTGGACAAATCCTTGAAGATCAGATTGCTCTATTCAAGTCATGAGCAGCTATGATGCATTGGTGATAGGAAAACTACAACCTAAAGTGCATGATGTAGAGGATCTTGTTCAGATCAATCCTGATGACTTGGAATATATGGATTTGCAATGGCAGATGGCCATGATAGTTGTAAGGTTAAAAAGTATCAGTAGAAGGTTGGAAAGGATAAGCTTCAGTTTGGTAAAAAGGTTGGTTTTGACAAAGCAAAACTCCGGTGCTACAATTGTCAACAACTTGGTCACTTCGCTTGAGAGTGTACCAAGGACAAGAAAAAGAAGATTGAGGGAAGCGGAGTTAAGCTAGTAGAGATGATTGATGAAACTGATAAGTCAAAGAAAGCTCTAACTGCACTCATGTCCAAACAACTCAGCAATTGTGAATGGGATGTTGATCGAGGATGCTGAAGATGAACTGGATGAAGCCTTGATGGCTAAAATTGAAGTTTCAAAGAAACCAGCTGAGACTGCCAGTGCTTGTGCACTCAAAACCGATGCTAAAGAAAAGGGCAAAGTTGTTGATTCTGATGAAACTTCATCTGAGAGTGAGGTAAAATCTGATAGTGAATCTGACATATGTTCCTCTTTGTGTGTAGAACAAATGAAGAATTATCATGCAACAAACATGTTTTTATTTGCTGAAAATGATAAGCTAAAAAGAGTAAAGAAAGAACTGAAACAAAATGAAGTAAATTTTACAAGGAAAATTAAAGCATTGTTGAAAGATAATGTAACATTTAAAGAATATTTGGATAAAAAGGACGTTTTAATAAAAGATCTTTAAGAAAAACTTGTCACATCTGAAACTGAGTTAATAAAAGAAAGGGTGATAGTTGCAAAGTGGAAGATGCAACAAAATGTCTTTGATGAATGTGTGAGTAAACAAAGAACTATTTACATCAAAGACGCGTTGGGTTACAATAAAGTTCCACATCCTGATAACTTTGTACCATTTCCTGAACCTCATGAATCAAACGAGTTGATGAATAAGGGTAACTCTAACTTTTATGATATGTATATTAGTGCAGATATAAACTCAGGGTGTGTGGATGATGATTGTGAACTTGATGTGGTGAAAAGTTTTTCTGCTTTCAATAAACAGTGCACTAGGGAGTTTATAAGGGATTACAAATAGTACCTAGATGTTTACTGTAATCTAAATAGATTTGTTTCAGTTTCTAGTGTTAATGTTGATGTAAACAATGTTCATGTTTCTGATTCTGATGCTTTGGCATGTTCTACTAATGTTTGTGATGATTTTGATTGTGTGTCTGAAGTATCATCGACATCCACTTTCTTTAATAAAGTAGTGCATACAGCTAGAGATTATGTCCCACTTCATAAAGTCTCAAGTCTAGCTGGTGATGTGGTCTTAGATGAGTTTGGAAATCCTTTGATTCAAGAGTATGATTTGTCAAGTGAGAGACCAAAGAAAAATGATGTCATAGCACCAGCGAATCATATTCTTACAAGTGAGACAGAGAGCAATAAAGTTGTCAAAGTCAAAGTTAGTGTACCAACAACTGTCCAAAGAAAGTCTTGGTGTGTCAAAGGCAAATCCATTGATGTCAAAGACCAGTTCATTGATGTCAAAGATAAGCCTGTTCAAATCAAAGGACAATTAAAAAATAAAGTTTGTGGCCTAAAGAGTGAAGTAGGCGAGTGTTCAAAGTCAAGGTCAAAGTCAAAGCCTAAAAGCTACAACTGTTTTGTATGTGGTCAAGTTGGACACTTTGTGAGAAATTGCAAACACAAATCTAGTGAGTCAAGGTTCACAAAGAACAAAAAGAGAGTTTAGAGCAAAGTTACACAACATTTCAGGAAAGCGTCTGAGAACGATAGTGTGTCAGAGTCTGAAGTGAAACAACGATACAGTCATGATTACTTGCTTTCTAGGAATTGTCATGATTTTTATTCAAATGCTTGTCGTGCTTATGTGCTACCAAATTTTGTAGACCCACGTGTCCCAAAAGTTTCAAAATATGTGAAGAAACTTAACCAACCAATCTATTTTGCTAAAGAAAAAATAACTAAAAATATGAGAAAAATGTTGGTTATGTTTGGAAAGTTAAAAATGAACAGTCTTCACATATGGTTGGAACAGAGAAAAATATAATCTTGAAGGAACAAGTCGTTGTGACTAAGACTGTAAAAAGTCAAAGTTAGCCCGTTTCAAAAATGATATGGGTACCTGTTTCTCATTAAGTTTGTCTTGAATGTGTAGAGTTTAACCAGGAGAACTATTAATAATGCTTGGCATGTTGATAGCGGTTGGTAAAGGCATATGATTGGACAAAGAGAAATTCGGAAAAAATTTTGAGCTTTTGATGGTGGTTTTGTTGCTTTTGTTGGAGACAAAAAGGGAGGAAAAATAACTGGTCAAGGAACAGTGTCAAACGACCTAATCACATTAGAGAAAGTAAATTTTGTGTATCAATTGGAATTCAATTTACTCAGTGTTTCTCAAGTATGTGATAAAGACATACCAGTCCATTTTACTGCAAAGGAGTGCTTATTCTTAAAGCCCGGACTGGTTATTCTAGAAGAAATGATTTTGATGCGTGCTCCAAGAAAGTTCAACACACATGTGGTTGATATGAATGATCATACTACACCAGTTAATGTCTCATGCTTGTTATCAAAAGCGACTGGTTCAGAATCTTATTTGTGGCATCGAAGAATAGGTCATGTAAATTTGAAGAACATGAATACTTGGTGCATAAAGATTTGGTGCAAGGATTGCCAAAGAAAGAGTTCATAATTGAAGAAAGTTGCATGTCATGTGCAAAGGGAAAATAACACAAGAAGTCCCATCCAAGAAAAACCATAAAAACTTTTACTAGACCTTTATTTCTCATACATATGGATTTGTTTGGTCCAGTTCGAGTTAAAAGCATTGCGAAAAAGTCATATTGTCTTGTTATCACAGATGACTTTTCAAGATTTTCCTCGGTGTTTTTTCTTGCAACAAAGGATGAGACACCTGAAACGATAATTGAATTTGTCAAAAGAATAGAAAACATCTGTGATAGCAAAGTATCAATCATTCGCAGTGACAATGGAACAGAATTTAAAAATCAACTGATACATTCGTTTTGTGCAGAAAAAGGAACAACACATCAGTATAGTGCTGCAAGAACACCACAACAGAATGGAGTGGCTGAAAGGAAGAACAAAACTTTGATAGAAGCTGCTCGAACAATGCTTGTCGATTCCAAGTTGCCTATTATTTTCGGGGCTGAAGCAGTAAACACGGCATGTTATGTTCTAAACAGAGTTCTTATGGTGAAGCAACTTACAAAGACTTCCTATGAACTATTCTTTAAACGAAAGCCGTACATTAAGTTCTTCAGAGCATTTGGTTGTTCTTGTACATTGTTGAATAAACAAGATTCATTACCAAAATTCGCAGTTGTTGGTGATGAATGCTACTTCTTGGGTTACTCTTCGTATCAGAAAGCGTATAGAATATACAACAAGAGAACAAAAATTGTTCAAGAATCTTACTATGTGGAGTGGCAAGAATTAAATACTCCTCAAGATCAGAATAGAACTGACTGGTTCTTTGATGCTGAAGTAATCTTCAAGACTTTTGATAAGCAATTTCAAATGGATTCGAATGAAGCAAGTACTCCGGGTACTGTAAATGAGTCTTCTACAAGCAGTGATCTATCTGTTGGAAAGTTTTGGTTGGACCACAGAATGTGATGGTTCAAAATGAGTTGTCTGAGAATGTTATTACATCAACTCAAACACAAGAAGATCTTGTTGACAATTCTGTCATTAATGTTGATTCTGAAGTACAAGAAGTTCCAAGTACTGATGATGAACCAACAATTAATGTTGGATCCTGTAAATGATCAAAATGTGGATGTAATCCAAACAAATTCTTCAAGTGTTGAAGATTCAAGTGATCAAGTACCAGATTTGAATGATTCAAATATGCTAGAGTCTGTGGAAGTGGAACCTATTCCAAATAACCGAATTCATTCCGCTCATCCAGTTGGATTGAAGTCAAGCTAGAAATATAAATGTTTGTTTGTACTCCTGCTTTTTATCTCAAGAAGAACCAAAAATGTTACTGTTGCACTACAAGATCCAAGTTGGATTGAAGCTATGCAAGAAGAACTCCTTCAGTTTAAGAAATTAAATGTGTGACCTATTGTGGACTTACCTGAGGGAAAATATCTAATTGGAACAAAGTGGGTCTTCAGAAACAAAAGATATGATCCTGGGATTGTAGTTCGTAACAAAGCATGTCTGGTTGTGCAAGGTTTTTATCAAGAGGTGGAACTGGATTATGATGACGTCTTTGCTCCTGTTGCACGAATTGAAGCTATCCGTATCTTTTTGGCTTATTCATCGTACAAGAAGTTTACCGTATATCAAATGGACGTGAAAACAACATTTCTCTATGGGGTGGTAAAGGAAGAAGTTTATGTAAATCAACCACCGGGTTTTGAATATCCAGATCATCCATTTCAAGTGTATAAGCTTGATAAATCACTATACGGGTTACATAAAGCGCCTCGTGCGTGGTATGAAACCTTGTTAACACATCTTACATCGAATGGCTTCGTTCATGGAACAATTGACAAGACTCTATTTATGAAGAAATTTGGTGCTGATCTGTTAATTATATAAGTTTATGTCGATGACATTATCTACGGGTCAACGAATGAAGCTCTTTATAAGGAATTTGAAGAAATCATGAAATTGAAATTTGAAGTGAGCTTGATGGGAAAGATGCAGTTCTTTCTGGGGCTACAAGTTGAACAGTCTGAAGCTGGGATTCTTATCCATCAGGCTAAATATGTGAAAGATATTTTAACAAAATTCAAGATGAATGATTGTAAATCAGCTTCAACACCCATTTCTCCCCATGAACCTCTCATTGTGGACTTGTCTGGAGTTGAAGTTAATCAGAAGATGTATCGGTCAATGATTGGCTCATTAATGTATCTGACTGCACGCCGACCGGATATCATGTTTGTTTTTTGCTCCTCTGCCAGATATCAGGAAGCCCCAAAAGAATCTCATGAATCAGCTGTTAAACGAATATTTCGATATCTTAAGGGTAGAGTAAATTTAGGTTTATGGTACCCTTCTAACTCTGAATTTAACTTCTTTGCTTATACTGACAGCGATTATGGAGGTTGTAACTTGGACAAGAAGTCAACATCAAGCGGATGTCAATTTTTGGGGGACGTACTGGTGTCTTGGCAGTGTAAGAAACAAACTAATGTATCCACATCAACTGCTGAAGCTGAGTATACTGTTGCCTCAAGCTGTTGTTCACAAGTTATCTGGATTCAGCATCAAATGCTAG
The DNA here is from genome assembly GCA_023525975.1 of Smallanthus sonchifolius. Classification (NCBI taxonomy): domain Eukaryota; kingdom Viridiplantae; phylum Streptophyta; class Magnoliopsida; order Asterales; family Asteraceae; genus Smallanthus; species Smallanthus sonchifolius. The sequence continues at coordinate 32,183,441 of CM042040.1, forward strand.
ATTTTGGAGTGAATTTCCTGGAAACTTCGATTTATTGTGACAACGAGGCAGTGCTAGGAATAGTCAAAAATCCCATTCAACATTCCAAAACAAAGCACGTTGCGATCAGGTTACATTTCATTCGTGACTGTTTTGAGAATGGGCTGATTAAAGTCGTTCATGTCGATACCCTAGAGCAAAAAGCCGATATTTTTACAAAAGCTTTTTCAATTGATCGGTTTATCTCTTTGGTTGAGATGTTGGGGATGATTTCTTTTTAAAATAAATAAAAAAAATAAAAAAAGTCCATTTTTAAACTGAAAGACTTTAGAAATCTGTTCCTCAAAAAGATTTTCTTTTAAGTGATAAAATTGTGTTGTGTATGCTTTATATGTGTGTTAGCTTACTACATGTTTGTGACAGATAAGTTTGTTCTCATAGTGATATAAATAGTAAATAAAGTTACATCATAATTTTAGGGGGAGAATAAAATAAAAAATAATAATAAAAGATAAATATCAATAAGAGTGTCTGGTTGACGTATAATTAGGAAATGATAGTAAAAGTGTGTGCTGAGCTTATGCATGAATTGGATAATTAGGAAATGATAGTACAAGTGTGTGTTGAGCTTATGCATGAATTGGATATGATGGTGACATCGGTTACAATTCTTGATATGCTAGTAGGCTCTGCATATGTAAATTAGGCGATATTTGTGTGATTAATTAAATTGCAATCTTAGTGTTATCCTCATAGAATATCGGTACTTTCATTCTTCGAATGCTAAGTGAATCCATACATACCATGAGACCAGTATCTTGATGGGTTTTTAGCACAATTCGTTTACTCTATTGACTATACCCATCAAATATACGATTTAGAGTTAAACATCTTAATACAGCTGAAGGTTCTAGTGAAAATCTCGGATGGAAACCAAAAAGTCAGCCTGTGTCGCCCTTTGAATCATTTGTGATTTCAATTGATATATCCAATACTCTATGGATATCCGCATACCCGAATCAAATCTGATTCCAAAAATCATTTCATATCTCATATGAATCAATTTGATTCAGTGTTCGTTCCATCAGAAACCAAGATATATGAATCAAAAGGATTCACATAAAATCCATTTGGATTACTTTCCTATGCTAAAAACGCTACCCTCATGCTGGTGATTGGATTATGTGTTGGTGAAACTTTGTGTTGCGTATTGGCTTAATCCATCTCGATGTTTGGATACACTTTGTATTGATAAAAGTTACCTTAAATGTCACATAGTGTCTGCTGAAATATGATGTTTGAGTTTAACCTGAAAATTACTGATAATCATGGTTGAACTGTTTAGATCCTGATTTGATATGCAGTGTAGCTAAGACAATATGCATTTATGATCCTATATCAGTTCAGTTCAGTTCAGCAAAAGAAAAATAAAAAAAATTAAAATAAATTGTTGAAGTAAGTTAAGGAAAAGTCAACACGAAAATAGTGGAAATAAATATGTAACTATGTGTTTTAAATAAGTGATTAACTGTTTTCTGTGTTTAAAAAAGAATAATAAGTCAATTTTGATATATATATAAAAAAATTAATTAGTGTGCAAGTGTGTATTCTTACCTAGTTATGATTGTGATTGGGAAAATTTAAAAAAAAACTGGAACAGGTCTTACTGATGTCAAAATAGTCTTAAATAAAAAATATAATAAATAAAAAATAAATAAAATAAAGTTGATTTGAAATGGTTTGAAAATTTTCAAAATATAATAAGTTTGGAGTTTTCGATCGAAAAGTCACAACCAAAGTTTTAGGTCAGAATTGAAAAGTCTATATATTTAAAAATTTTCGATTGAAAAGCTTTTCCCACTACTGTGTTCTCTTGACTGCCGTTTCAAAATGCATCGTGTTTTACAAGTGTTGATATTTCGTGTGAAAAAGTGTTCGAGTGTGACGTCACTGTTTTCCTCAGTCGATTTCTATCATCCAGGTATGTTCTTGTGATTCGTAGAGCTCGATAGGTTAGATCCAAAGCCTTTGTTTAACTTTGAATATTTGAATGGACCGAAAACTTAGTTGAATGGACCGAAAAGTCTCTTGAATGGTCCGAAAAGTGTTTCAGATGGAAATGAAGAGTCGTCAGATTCATCCGAAATGAGTTTTCGATTGAAAAGTCCATGCTTGAAACTTTTTGAAAAATCGGAGTTGATAAAATTGTAAGTTTTTGATCAAAAACATAACTCAGAGTTTTCGATTGAAAAAGGTGATATGTTTATTAGTGTTTTCGATCGAAAAGTTCCAAAATGTTTGTTTTTGAATCTCATCATATGTAAGAGTTTTCGATCGAAAGGTTGAAATGTTGATAGAGTTTTAGATCGAAAAGTTCAAAGTTGTGAGGATTTCAACTTGTCTGATAAAAAGGGGTTTTAAAGGTTTTCGATCGAAAAAGCTGTACATAAGGGAGTTTTCGATCGAAATATTAAAAGTTAAGGAATTTTTTAGAAATTTTCTAACTTGTGTTCTTTTTCTTTTCATATATGAATAGGTTAAAGTTTGAACCTAAGCACAACATTTGTGCCTGTTTAACTACAAACACAAAGAAGGCACGTGGTTATGAGGAGATTGTGCGGTTCCTAACAAATTCAAGAATACATACTATAATATCTACATAAGTGCGTGTGTTTGAAAAAGATGTTAGGAATTTTGGGACAACGTGGAATATAAACATGTTTATAAAGAGATCTGGATAGAGAGCACTGTTGGAGAAAATAAGATTAAAGTTACTGAACAAGTGATTAGAGAAGTGTTAAAATTCAGAGATGGAGCTGATTTTCCTTACAAAATCAATCATATTACAGTCTCAGGGATTATTATGACTATGGGTTATGAAGGAACCTTTCTGAGAAGACAAGTCACTAAAACTATGTTTGGGAAAAAATGGAGATATCTGGTTCATGTTCTAATACATTGCATGAGTCCCAGAACGTCTGCTTTGATCAAATAGGTGAAGTATTCAGCAGAGCGTTGGTTTGTCTGGCCACTCATAGAAGATTTAATTTTTCAAGGATGATATTTGAAGCAATGATTAGCAACTTTGTGGGACCAAGGCATAATTATAAGTTTCTAATGTACCCAAGATTTGTACAAATGATCATCAACACTTTGCTGCCAAATCTTGAGAATGATGGTGTTGAATTACCGTTAGATTCAATGCAAGAAGTTACATTCAACAGCATGAACAATGTGAGGAAGACAAGTAGGTTTAGTGGTACTGTGACACCATTATTTCCTAACATGCTTGAAGAGAATCATGATCCAGACTTCAATCTTGAAGATGAAATAGGTGATCTAATGGCTGAAGATATAGAAGATGGAGTTGATAGTGACAATGATGAAAATGACCAAGGTAATAATGATGATCAAGGGAACGTTGACGATCAAGGTCACGATGGTGGTCAAAGAAATGTGTTACCTGAAACTCAGCAAGAGGTTCGAGTTCAAGTTGAAGAACCAAGGGTTGATACATATATGGGTGAGTATGAAGCACCTGACATGACTTTGAAGATAACAGAGTTCCTGAGGTGAATGAAGAGCTTACAGAACCATTGATGTGCCATACAGTAGAATTTATTGCTGAAACTAAAGATATTCTGAGTGTTAATACATAAATCTTGGAAGTTCCTAATGAACAGTTAATAGCAACAGCAACAACCCTATCTAAGAAGAGAAAAGAGCCTGAAAAGTCAAAGAACGTACCTTCTAGACCTCCTCTGTCACACCCCGACTGATGGCGGAATCATCGGGGCGGGACATGTAGACTGTTCATAAGCATAAGGTTGACTAAATTGAAATATATTAAACTTCAAATTCCATTACAATCATTCAAACAAAACCAATTCCAAGACAGAAACAATATTTCAAAACATAGACTTCTTTATTTAAATTAGCTAAGTCCAAAGCCTAAGTGTAGCACATCTTGATCAAACTCACACATTAGTATCTGAAACATGAATAAAATAAAGTCAACTAAAAAGTTTGTGAGTATAACACAGGTTTGTATATAGTTAGCATATAGTTTGAAAAACAAATCCATACATAACATGATAAATAAGGCATTTATGGGGAGCAACTATTGTGTAACCAAGTACAATCAAACCTTTGTAACTAGCATGCAAAATTGTGTTGTCGGTATCAATCACTTCAATCTAGGTGGGTTTGTCAGACTCAATAGATCTATCATTGAAAACCGTCGGCTTGAATAGTTAATGACTGCACATAAGTGTTCACAAAAGTTAGCACACATAGCACTCGGGCATAAAGCTCAAATTGTACACATGAATGAAATTAGGATTTGTACTTGTGTTGTTTGTGTAAATGTAAACATGTAATTTGATAGAGTTCATGTTTCACCCCAAAAGTGTAAAAGAGTAAAAGGGGCTATGAAATACTCACTTGGTTTGAAGGCGTAGCTAACAAAGATACTAGATAGAATAATGATCCTTGAAATGCACAAGTTAACCTAGTGTGTAATGCGTATTGTATCAATAGTGTGCACAAAAGTTTAAGTTTAAAGTTGAATTTGAATTTGTGTATAAGGCCATTGATTTGTACTTAAAAGTATTGAATAAAATATAAGGTTTTGAAATAAACATTTTTGAAGCATTTTGTTTAAGGTTTAAGTTTGAATAATTAATTAAGTAAATTAAATAATTATCGTTTGTGAAAATATTGTAAGTGTTAAATGTAATTAAGTGTAAATAAATAAATGTCTTTGTTTAAATATAAAGTAAATAAATAATCATTATTTTATTTATTAAGGCTATTGACCATGCTAGTCAGGGCGCGACCGTGTTGATCAAACATAGGGCTTAACTAACTAAATCATTAGGCACGACCGTGCCTTGGCCAGGCATGATTGTGTCTACGATTCTAAGACACGACTGAGATTAGCCAAAGGGCATGACTGGGTCTGGACAGGAGGACACGACCGCGCTGGTAGTTGGCACGACCGCGTCTCATGAGGCACGACCGCGCTAGATGATTAGCGCGACCGTGTCTCTTCCAAATCAGACACGAATTGACTGATTCTTATATTGTTAGTGATGTAAATCATATGGCTTTTATTTATAGTATTATTACGCGTATGATGGGATGTTTTAATTGTATTAACAACATGTTCAGGGTCGAAATCGATTAAACCGTTTTGAATAAAACATAGATTCTGATTCGGGATGATTTCTATAATGGAAGCCCAAATTAATATGGGGCTTTTGATCTATGGACTGAAACGAACGAGGAAAAGGTTTCAATTACCTGGAAGAGTAGCAAATTGATAGAGAATGGTAGAAAGGAGTTCCGGCGTCGGTGAGCTTGGCTTCCGACGTCTTCTGCTACGATTCCGACTACTTCAAATGGTTCAGTAGCTTCTGGGAGAATCGTGTGGCGTTTGGTTGGGGGAAATTCACTCCAGAATAGGAGGATCGATGTTCAAAGGAGATGATTTTCAAATGAGGAGTTTTGTTTTTCTTGAATCGGTTTTCTGATGTTAATTGTTACGTATGATAATATTATTGTCTTTGATAACGAAAGTGAAACGTATAACGGTTACAACAATCAACGATCTCAAGTTTAAACTGATTTTACGTTTCAACTGGTACTAGGCGCGACCGTGCCCAAACGAGGCGCGACCGTGCCAAAGCACTTGGCGCGACCGTGCCTATTAGGGTTTCTTTCTATTTTTCAACATCAGACCTTGTAACTTTAGTCTTTTACCATATTTGTATAATTAGATACTTATGTATTGTTTTAATAGGATATAACCGAGTAAAATTTGCGGATTTGCATTGAAATATAGTATTAAATTGATGGAACGAAAAGAAACAAAACAGTGCACTAGAATTGAGTTTGAAATGCATTACATTGAATTGAAAATACGGGTACTAAAAATCAGAAATGTTACAGTCTCCCCATGTTGAGGGAATTTCGTCCCAAAATTTAGCTAGAGGAAGCTACGGCATCAGTAAAAAGATGGGGGTACTTGAGCTTCATTTGGTCCTCTCATTCCCAAGTGAATTCAGGACCACGCTTAGACTCCCAACGAACTTTGACAATAGGAATACGACCTCGCTTGAGTTGCTTGATTTCACGATCCATGATTTCTACCGGTTTCTCAACGAAGTGCATCGTTTCATCAATGCGCATGTCATCAAGTGGTATATGAAGATTCTGATCAGCGAGACATTTCTTCAGATTAGATACATGAAATGTAGGATGCACATTGCCAAGAAATGGAGGTAACTCGAGTTTGTAAGCCACTTTCCCAATCCTTTCAAGGATTTTGAATGGGCCAACATAGCGAGGTGCTAACTTGCCTTTTTTTTCCAAAGCGGATCACACCTTTCCACGGAGACACCTTAAGAAGAACAAGGTCACCGACTTGGAATTCCAAGGGTTTTCGTCGTTTATCGGCATAACTCTTTTGCCGACTTCTCGATGTTCGGATGTTGTCACGGATTTGAATAATCTTGTCGGATGTTTCTTGAATTAGCTCAGGACCGGTGATTTGTGCTTCACCAATATCGTTCCAACAGATAGGAGAACGACACTTGCGACCATAGAGAGCTTCAAATGGAGCCATGTTGATACTCGTGTGATAGCTATTGTTGTAAGAGAACTCAATTAGGGGTAAATGTGAATCCCAATTGCCACCAAAATCAATTACACAAGCTCTAAGCATGTCTTCAAGAGTTTGGATTGTCCGCTCGGTTTGACCATCAGTTTGGGGATGGTAAGCCGTGCTCAAATCCAATCGTGTGCCAAGAGCAGATTGAAGAGATTGCCAAAAACGAGAAGTGAACCGGGCATCTCGATCGGATATTATGTTCAAGGGAACACCATGACGGCTCACAATTTCGTCGATGTAAATTCTGGCTAGTTTCTCAACCCGATAGTCTTCACGGATAGGCAAGAAATGAGCAGATTTGGTGAGACGATCAATTATCACCCAAATGCTATCATAACCACTCGAGGTACGAGGGAGTTTGGTAATAAAATCCATGGCTAAGTTCTCCCATTTCCACACGGGAATTTCCGGTTGTTCAAGTAATCCGGAAGGACGTTGGTGTTCGGCTTTGACTTTGGAACACGTTAGACATTTGGCAACATAGTGAGCAATGTCCTTTTTCATACCGGGCCACCAATATTGTTGGCGAAGATCTTGGTACATTTTATCTGCACCAGGATGAATAGAATAACGAGTCTTGTGAGCCTCGTTCATAAGGAATGCACGGAGATCATCGCGATCGGGAATCCAAAATACGGTTCAAATAATAAAGTAAGCCATTGGGTTTTGATTCAAGAAGAAGTTCAACACCACACGACATTTCTTCGTACATGTTACCTTCGGTGACTGAGACGTGTTGAGCTTCTAAGATGCGGTATTGAATGTCGGTTTGAATTCGAACACATTGAAGCATGACATGATCCTTTCGACTCAAAGCGTCGGCTACACCATTCGCTTTGCCGGGATGGTAACGAATCTCGCAGTCATAGTCGTTAAGGAGTTCAACCCAACGTCGTTGCCTCATGTTAAGTTCTTTTTGGTTGAAGATGTGTTGGAGACTTTTGTGGTCGGTGAACACCACGCATTTCGTGCCATAGAGATAATGTCTCCAAATCTTCAATGCGAATACGACCGCACCCAACTCGAGATCGTGCGTTGTATAATTCTTCTCATGAATCTTAAGTTGCCTTGATGCATAAGCGATTACTTTGCCTCATTGCATGAGGACACAACCGAGACCTTGGTTAGAAGCATCACAGTAGACAACTAGGTCATCATTCCCATCAGGGAGAGTCAAAATGGGAGTATTGCACAACTTTTGCTTGAGGGTTTGAAAAGCTTCTTCTTGTTTTGGTCCCTATTCATAAGTCTTACCCTTGTGGGTCAAAGCGGTAAGGGGGACAGCAATCTTAGAGAAATTTGAGATGAAGCGACGGTAATATCCCGCCAGACCAAGAAATGAACGAACTTTAATGGGAGTCTTCGGGGCATTCCAATTCTTAACCGTTTCGATCTTAGCAGGGTCAACATGAATACCCTTGTCGTTGACGATATAACCAAGAAATTGAACTTCTTTTAACCAAAATTCACATTTGGAGAATTTGGCATATAGTTGTTCTTTCTTCAAGAGATCCAAAACCAATCTAAGATGTTGCTCATGATAGGCTTTAGTCTTGGAATAGATTAAGATGTCATCGATGAAAACGATCACGAACTTATCAAGGTACGGTTTGCACACACGATTCATGAGGTCCATGAAAACTGCAGGTGCATTGGTTAGTCCAAAAGGCATAACCATGAACTCGTAATGACCATTCCTTGTTCGGAAGGCAGTCTTTGGAATATCGTCTTCTTGCACACGGAGTTGGTGATAACCGGATCGAAGGTCAATCTTCGAGAAGCAAGTAGAACCTTGAAGTTGATCAAAGAGGTCATCAATTCTAGGCAAAGGATAATGGTTTTTGATAGTAAGCTTGTTGAGTTCGCGGTAGTCAATACACATGCGAAATGATCCATCCTTCTTTTTGACGAATAAGACGGGTGCACCCCACGGTGAATGACTTGGACGAATGAATCCCTTGTCGGAGTGCTCTTGAAGTTGACTTGCAAGTTCTTGCATTTCAGAAGGTGCAAGACGGTATGGAGCTCTAGCCACGGGGTTAGCTCCAGGCACAAGATCAATGTGAAATTCTACTTGTCGAACAGGTGGAAGACCGGATAGATCTTCGGGAAATACTTCGGGAAAATCTCGAATGATAGGAATGTCTTGTATAGTCTTCTCTTTGACATCCTTTTGAACAATATGAGCTAAGAAAGCGATGTACTTCTTTCGTAAGTACTTTTGAGCAGTAGTGCACGACATTAACTTAAGTCCTTTGCAAGGCTTTTCACCAAAGACTCTTAACGTTTCTCCCGATGGTAGAGGTATTCGGATGCACTTCTCGAAACAGATGACTTCGGCATGATGATTTGATAGCCAATCCATGCCTATGATGATATGAAAACTTCCTAATGGCATTGGTACAAGATTGATTGGGAATGTATGTTCATTAAGTTCTAGAGAGCAGTCATAGATAACAGACTCAATTGTAAGTGAATCACCATTTGCTACTTCGACAATGAAGGTTTTCTCTAATTGGGATCGTGTCTTTGCAAGTAAGGGTTCAAAATTTAGTGACACAAAACTTTTATCGGCACCGGTATCAAATAAAATGGAGGCATATTGACTATTTACAAGGAACGTACCATTGACCACATCATTGTTGGCTTGAGCTTCATTGGCGTTTATGTTGAAAGCACGCCCACGAGCTCCACCTTGTCTAGCATTGAGCAACCTTAGGCATTGATCACGGAAATGGTTCGGGTTGCCACATTCATAACACGCACATTTGCAATAGCGGGAGCACCTTGATTAGTCACTTGGGTGTTGGCTTGGTTTGGTGGGTTGACTTGGCCCGCAAGAGCTTTGGCCCTACAAACATTGACTGTGTGGCCATATCTCCCACAATGAGTACAAAGGCGACATGGGATGCTTTGGGGATGATGGTAGTTGCAGGTGGCACAAAGTGGGTAGATTCTAACATATGGCTTTTTGGCCAGTGCTTGAACCATAGGTGCAACTTGGTTAACAGGAATAGCAGGAGTAACCATAGCAAAATTTCTAGCCTTTCTCTTCTGATTGTGTCGGGAGGGCTCAGTTGTGGCTTCTTTGTTGTGGGTAGGAGGAGTTGCGGCGTCGGAAACTTTCTTGGTGCCCTTTTTAGTAAGGGTCCCCGCTTTCACATGGTTATCGGTTAAGGTGGCGGATAAGCGGATAGCATCCTCAAGTGTTGCGGGATTCCTTCCTAGGACAGTATCTTGAATTTGCCTTGGTAGTCCCCCAATATACTTTTCAATGCAGCGGGACAAAGGAGTGACCATGTGGGGCACAAGAAGACTCAACTCATGGAACCGAGTTGTATATGCCAAGTTTTCACCACTATCTTGGGCAAGATCCCAAAATTCGGCTTCAAGTTTCTTTACTTCATTTCGAGGACAGAATTCCTCGGTCATTAGCCTTTTAACCTCATCCCAAGGTAAGGCCATTGCCACATCCACACATCTATTTCTCTTCTCCCCATTCCACCACGTGAGTGCCCGTTTTTGTAGGACACTTGTGGCATGACGAACACGAAGGATGTCAGGGCAGTCACTATTGAGAAAGGTATTCTCAATGCTTTCGAACCATTGAAGGAGTCCGGTAGCTCCTTCGGTACCATAGAACTTGAGGGGATTGCATGAGTTGAAGTGTTTGAAGGTGCATTGAGATGGGTTGGCACCTCCATTTCCACCATTACCACCATGGTTACCATTGGCGGCACCATTAGCTTGAGTGAGTTGAGTTACGAGTTGTGTAAGGATGGTAGCAATGTCGGTGTTGGTGTTGGCCACGGGAGCACGACGAGGAGGCATTCTACAGATTTGCACAACACAAGAAAATATGTAAGAACTTATGAGATTTGTTTGGATTTAATAGAATAAGATAACAAAATAAATAGATAATCATAGTTTGGATTGTAATCAAATAGTGATAAAATCACTCGAATACTATGACACATTAAGGTTAATTAAACTTATATAATTTTCAAGGAGACATGCTTTAGCCTATAAGTAAACACTCATCTCGGGAATTTCCAGGAAAGCATACGGGTCCCTCGGTTGATTGGGATTTATACGAAATGCTTTCCTAGACAGAAAACCCAAAATGCAGGTGTCACTCTTCCAGATTGCACGTGTCCTCAAATAGTTAACAAAGTTTAAAAACCTTAACGAGGAAATAAAGAAAATTTTATGGATTTAGCTTCATGAAGATTCCACATGCTAAGAAAGATATAGATACAGAAGGGGATAAGAGTATTACGAGGTTTTAGGATATAGGAAGGGATACTATTTATTTAATTATTATTTAAGGATATCTTAATAAGTCATGAATTTTTTTAATAAGTAAGGCATCAAAAATAAAGTAACAAATAATCATAAAGAACATGTAACACATAGCATGTAACACATAACATGTAGCACATAAACATATAAACATGAAGCATGGCATAAGTGGGTGTCCTAAAGTTATAGTCTAGGTCAAGGTGTCTAATAACCTAATTCCCTATAACCAAGGCTCTGATACCAATCTGTCACACCCCGACCGATGGCGGAATCATCGGGGCAGGACATGTAGACTGTTCATAAGCACAAGGTTGACTAAATTGAAATATATTAAACTTCAAATTCCATTACAATCATTCAAACAAAACCAAATCCAAGACAAAAACAATATTTCAAAACATAGACTTCTTTATTTAAATTAGCTAAGTCCAAAGCCTAAGTGTAGCACATCTTGATCAAACTCACACATTAGTACCTGAAACATGAATAAAATTAAGTCAACTAAAAAGTTGGTGAGTATAACACAGGTTTGTATATAGATAGCATATAGTTTATAGTTTGAAAAACAAATCCATACATAACATGATAAATAAGGCATTTATGGGGAGCAGCTATTGTGTAACCAAGTACAATCAAACCTTTGTAACTAGCATGCAAAATTGTGTTGTCGGTATCAATCACCCCAATCTGGGTGGGTTTGTCAGACTCAATAGATCTATCATTGAAAACCGTCGTCTTGAATAGTTAATGATTACACATAAGTGTTCACAAAAGTTAGCACACATAGCACTCGGGCATAAAGCTCAAATTGTACACATGAATGAAATTAGGATTTGTACTTGTGTTGTTTGTGTAAATTTAAACATGTAATTTGATAGAGTTCATGTTTCACCCCAAAAGTGTAAAAGAGTAAAAGGGGCTATGAAATACTCACTTGGTTTGAAGGCGTAGCTAACAAAGATACTAGATAGAATAAGCATTCTTGAAATGCACAAGTTAACCTAGTGTGTAATGCGTATTGTATCAATAGTGTGCACAAAAGTTTAAGTTTAAAGTTGAATTTGAATTTGTGTATAAGGCCATTGATTTGTACTTAAAAGTATTGAATAAAATATAAGGTTTTGAAATAAACATTTTTGAAGCATTTTGTTTAAGGTTTGAGTTTGAATAATTAATTAAGTAAATTAAATAATTATCGTTTGTGAAAATATTGTAAGTGTTAAATGTAATTAAGTGTAAATAAATAAATGTCTTTGTTTAAATATAAAGTAAATAAATAATCATTATTTTATTTATTTATAAAATCTAACTTATCAATTTAAATACTTTTTAAATGAAAGGTTTAGCAATAATTGTAAATTTAATTTTTTTTTAATTTTTTTTAAACTTTAAATAAATAATTTTCTATTTATTCCAAGATTAATTATTTGATCTTTCTAAATAGAATTAAATGCATTTTTATAAAAATCTTCTATTTTTATTCAGAAATATTTATTGTTTGAAAAATATATAAAATTATAATTCTGCCAAAAATTTAACTCACACACGACCGTGCCTGGGAAGGGCACGATCGTGCTCAAACCATGGGCGCGACCATGCTAGTCAGGGCGCGACCGTGTTGATCAAACATAGGGCTTAACTAACTAAATCATTAGGCACGACCGTGCCTTGGCCAGGCATGATTGTGTCTACGATTCTAAGACACGACTGAGATTAGCCAAAGGGCATGACTGGGTCTGGACAGGAGGACACGACCGCGCTGGTAGTTGGCACGACCGCGTCTCATGAGGCACGACCGCGCTAGATGATTAGCGCGACCGTGTCTCTTCCAAATCAGACACGAATTGACTGATTCTTATATTGTTAGTGATGTAAATCATATGGCTTTTATTTATAGTATTATTACGCGTATGATGGGATGTTTTAATTGTATTAACAACATGTTCAGGGTCGAAATCGATTAAACCATTTTGAATAAAACATAGATTCTGATTCGGGATGATTTCTATAATGGAAGCCCAAATTAATATGGGGCTTTTGATCTATGGACTGAAACGAACGAGGAAAAGGTTTCAATTACCTGGAAGAGTAGCAAATTGATAGAGAATGGTAGAAAGGAGTTCCGGCGTCGGTGAGCTTGGCTTCCGACGTCTTCTGCTACGATTCCGACTACTTCAAATGGTTCAGTAGCTTCTGGGAGAATCGTGTGGCGTTTGGTTGGGGGAAATTCACTCCAGAATAGGAGGATCGATGTTCAAAGGAGATGATTTTCAAATGAGGAGTTTTGTTTTTCTTGAATCGGTTTTCTGATGTTAATTGTTACGTATGATAATATTATTGTCTTTGATAACGAAAGTGAAACGTATAACGGTTACAACAATCAACGATCTCGCGTTTAAAACTGATTTTACGTTTCAACTGGTACTAGGCGCGACCGTGCCCAAACGAGGCGCGACCGTGCCAAAGCACTTGGCGCGACCGTGCCTATTAGGGTTTCTTTCTATTTTTCAACATCAGACCTTGTAACTTTAGTCTTTTGCCATATTTGTATAGTTAGATACTTATGTATTGTTTTAATAGGATATAACCGAGTAAAATTTGCGGATTTGCATTGAAATATAGTATTAAATTGATGGAAAGAAAAGAAACAAAACAGTGCACTAGAATTGAGTTTGAAATGCATTACATTGAATTGAAAATACGTGTACTAAAAATCAGAAATGTTACATCCTCCGTTGTTGGAACTATTTTTAGGCCATCGCATATAAAACAGGTTGAAGATGAAAGAATTCTTTGAAGTTAAAAGATTTCGACCGAAATCTGTTTTGATCGAAATCGTTTTCGGACAAAATACATTTCAACCGAAATGTATTTTAGACGAAGTCATTGTTTGTTTTCTTAGTATAAATACTTGTACGTTTGACTTTTGTATGGGGGACTTCATTTTGACATATCAATACAATTTGGATAGTTACACCTTTAACTATTTGTTTTTTATTTTATCATCGGTTCTTGATTGTTCTACTCATTTCTTGATCATCCATATAGAATGCTTGATTTGCTGCGAATAACCGGTTTTTACAATTTTGGCAAAGTTACAAGACCGTGAATCATCATTTCCACTTGAACTCCTCCAAGTACAATCACTGGCATCTCCAAAACTACAAGAATGGTGTAAACAAAACACGAGACGTTCAGATTTTATAGAGGCAATCCCTAAGTCACCTATTGATCTTGTGGATAAGTGCTTAACAGTGAACCCGCAGTCAAGGATTAGTGCAGAAGAAGCTCTAAGGCATGAGTTTTTTGTGCCATGCTTCAATGACTTAGAGAAGCAGAGGCTAATTAGGCAAAGGCTTGCTCATTCAAATCTACAATTTGTCAGTTGTCAAAGCGCTTCCATGAAAAACCTTTGTTGAATTTCATGTTTACTTGTTTAACAAGGAACTTTAACATGTTGCTTTCCTATTTGGAGTGTAGTAATAGAAAGGGAGGGAATATATCTACTACATTTGTAAAAATTGAAAGACACAAAAAAAATTGTTGAAACCTAGTAGTCCATAGAAATCAATTAGTTTTAGAATTGTATAACTTTAGAGTTTTCGGTCGAAAAGTATTTTCAACCGAAAATAATTTTTGATCAGAAGATTTTGATCGAAACTTCTTTAGTATAAATAGTCACGTCTTTTGTATTTTCAAGGAAGGATTCTCATTTTGTATTGTTTGATTCAAAATCTATCAGGGAGAATTTTAGTGTGTATTGTTGAGTATTCTGTGATTTACTTTGCTGTGATAATGAAGATCATCAACATGTTTGTGTGCATCTTGTGATTGATTCTATCCTTCTTGTTCATATTTGTTTCGATCATTACAGTGCGATTTTGAATTCTGGATTGATTCCACCAATTTAGAGAGTGATTGAAAACTTTATCCTTGAAAATCAGTAGATCAGAAGGGACCACAAATGGTATTAGAGCTTTCGGTGCTCGGTTTTGGGAGATTCAAGCAAGTTTCAAGAAAAGGTTGTTAATGTCTTTAATAATTTGAAGACATTTTGGACATGATGCAAAGTGTATGGGGGAGCTTGGCAGAATTCTTGTGTTTTGATATGCAATGGCCTAAGGGGAGATTGTTGGAACTATTTTTAGGCCATCGCATATAAAACAGTCTGAAGATGGAAGAATTCTTTGAAGTTAAAAGATTTCGACCGAAATCTTATTGTTTTTGGATGAAATACATTTCGACCGAAATGTATTTCAGACAAACTCATTCTTTGTCTTGTTAGTATAAATACTTGTTTAGTTTGATTTTTGTAAGTGGTACTTCATTTGATATATCTGTACAATAGAGAGAGTTACACCTTTAAAAAAATAAAAATAAAAATTGTTGGAACTATTTTTAGGCCATCGCATATAAAATAGTTTGAAGACAGAAGAATTCTTCGAAGTTAAAAGATTTCGACCGAAATTTGTTTCGATCGAAATCGTTTTCGGACGAAATACATTTCGACCGAAATGTATTTCAGACGAAGTCGTTCTTTGTCTTCTTAGTATAAATACTTGTACATTTGTATTTTGTATGGGGGACTTCATTTTGACATATCAATACAATTTGGATAGTTACACCTTTAACTATGTGTTTTTTATTTGATCATCGGTTCTTGATTGTTCTACTCATTTCTCGATCATCCATATAGACTGCTTGATTTGCTGTGAATAACCAGTTTTTACAAGTGGTATCAGAGATTTCGGTGCTCGGTTTTGGGAGCTTCAAGCAGATTCAAGCAAGTTTCAAGTTTTATAAAAGTTTTCAACTTTTCAAGATTCAAAAGTCATTGAATTAGATCATTTTCAATGCCATTTTTTAGTATTTAGCATGCAAAACAGTGAAGATGAAGTTTGGGATGATTTTCGGGGTTTAATTTGAAGTTCAGGAGTTGCATGTCGGAATTTCTCGAGTTTCAGTTGCATCGTCTGAAATCTCTGTTGAAGGGGTCGAAATCTTGACTTTTCGTGTCGAAAAGTCCACCCAAAAACTCTTTTGATCGAAAAGTCTGCCCAAAATCTCTTTTGTTCAAAAAGTCCGCCCAAAATCTCTTTTGATCGAAAAGTGTGCCCAAAAACTCCTTTGATCGAAAAGTGTGCCCAAAAACTCCTTTGATCGAAAAGTCCGCCCAAAAAATCCTTTGATCGAAATGTCCGCCCAAAAACTCCTTTGATCGAAAAGTCTGCCGAAAAACTCTTTTGATCGAAAAGTGTGCCCAAAAACTCATTTGATTGAAAAGTCTGTCGAAAAACTCTTTTGATCAAAAAGTGTGCCCAAAAACTTTTGCCTTAGAAAAAATTTCACCTCTAAAAAAAAAATTGGAGGATGTTTACACTTACGTTATGGGCTGATTATGAAAAATTGAGATAGTTAAAAAAAGGGATTCTCAATGGCTGACGAAGGGTGTGTGCATAAGTTTTTATAAATGGATTGGGTATGTTTATCCTGATATTTATAAGGAAGATGTGAAGGGAAAAGCAAGACAAGACACATTGAAGAAAAGATATCAAGTCTTCACAAGCACCGAAGGAGAATCTTTGACTGACCAGTATCATAGATATGTGCAATTGATAAATGATTTAAAGGATGTTGATATTGAATACGAAAAATCAGAAGTCATGGATAAATTTCTCAACGCTCAACCACAGGAATGAGAGATTTATAAACTTAATATCAGAAATAAAAGATTAAAGTTTAACTCGTTAGAGGATTTGTGTGCAAAGCTATAGATATATGCGCTTAAAGCGGACCAGAACAGAATAGTGATCAAAGGTGGATATGGTTATGATTTTCAAGAAAATTGTAAACGTATAGAATCCGATTTGGTTGCTGAAGCAGTGAAAGAGTCACAGGAACTTAAAGCTTATTCTAAACTGCTTAATGAAAATATGTGTTATGAGGAGTGTTTTGAGAAAATTGCTGATTACAAGAATCGAAATCAACTTCTGACGGATGCATTGAAACATGCACATACTGTAAAAAAAACTCTAAAAGATCGTGAGAAAGAGTAGAAAAGAAAGATTGATGACTGTGTCAGAGAAAATTCTTATGTGAAGCTTCAGTTAAAGAGAAAGAATTATGAAATTCAACTGTTGATTGCAAAAAGAGAAACAAAAAATAAATTGTTGACCGAGAAGATGGAAAAGGTAGCAAACACAACAATTAAAGTTGATAAAATAAACATTTCTGGGAAAGTGGCTAGTGGAATTATTGAAGCTCAAATAAATGATAAAGTAACTTCTGGGCTTGGATACAAAGTTACTAGTGAAATGTAGATATAAAGACTGATGACTACAAAATTCTCTAAGTACAACTGCTACGGACTTCACAGTTTTGGTGCTAACCAACAAGTTGCAGCGGATAAGCTTGTTTGTTGCAGATAGTTGTTCTCCTGCTGATGGACAACTCTGCTGCGGACAGCCTTATCTGCTGAAGACCAGAGTTGCAACTGATAGGCTTCTCAGCAGCATCAAACACTTGATGCTGCTGATAGGCAAATCATCAACAGCTTTGGACAGTTGAGTCTTGATGCAGATCAACAACTTTGCTGCTGATAGCCATATCTGTCGAAGATCAATCATTGCTGCTGATTGGCAAAGCAAAAGCCACTTTACTACTGACAACTTTCTGCTGCAACTCTGACACATCTCATGCAGAAAGAATGTTACCAGTGCAGGCAATAAAAGACAACAATGCTCTCCTTCCAAGTATCTAAACAATGATGCCTAAGAAGACGTTTGAGTAAAGTTATCCTTTGTAGTATTTGTTGTCTTAACGTGTAGTATAGCTTCTAGTATACAAGATCAACGGCTTATGTTTGATCTGATCCTTAGAATCAAGGGTCTGTCTTGATTCTAAGTTACTATATAAGTAGTGTATCATTTCATTGTACAAGTGTGTTTTCTTAGAGTTTTCTCTGTAATCTTGTAACCATTGAAGCTTAATACAAATTGCATTCATCTGTATTCTTTGTGTTTACTTGTTTACATTGCTTAGTTGTGATTGTTTCCGCCAATCTCAACTAGAATAGAACCATCTTGTATTCACCGATCCTACGTGAAAGCAATGAGGCTAAAGTTAATGATAAGGTGAATAGCGAGATGGGATACAAGAGTGTTTCTCCTCCATTTACTACAAATGGATTTTATTCACATATGCCTCAACCATACATTCCAGAGCCATTTGTACCAAATGTTTATCCTTCTTTAAAGACAAAGGGAAATTCCAAAGCAAATAAAGTTGAATTGAAGATTCCAAGTGATTTTACTTCTAATGATGATTGTGTCACTGACAAATCTGAAGAATTCTTTGAATATGTGGATTATTTTGACAATAAGGGTGGCTTAGGGTTCAATAAAGAGAGTCCACTTAATGCTAATGACATCCCGTTCATTTCGAATAAATTTGCTCCGCTCATGTTTGTTAAGGAAGGAGTAGAAGCGTAAAAAATTGTAGAATAGAAGTCTAAAGACAAGTCAGAATCTCGAAAGGGGCCTGATAAAAGATTATGTCCTGCTTTGAAGAAATGTTTCAGCTGTTGAAATCAGGGTCATTTATCAAGAGATTGTTGTATCAAGAAACACAACTCTACCAAACAGAAGGTCGTTTATCAACCTCAAAGAAAGTTTCAAGACATGGTTGTTAAAGTATTTAATAGCTTGAAGACGTTTTGGACATTCAACTTGTCGAAACGGAAACAAGATTGGAAAGACAAAGTTAAACCAATACAAGTTTGGAGAGTAAAAGATTCGAGTCCAAGATCCAGCTTTGATGATGCAAAGTGTATGGGGGAGCTTGGCAAAATTCTTGTGTTTTGATATGCAATGGCCTAGGGGGAGATTGTTGGAACTATTTTTAGGCCATCGCATATAAAACAGTTTGAAGACGGAAGAATTCTTTGAAGTTAAAAGATTTAGACCGAAATCTGTTTCGATCGAAATCGTTTTCGGACGAAATACATTTCGACCGAAATGTATTTCAGATGAAGTCATTGTTTGTCTTCTTAGTATAAATACTTGTACATTTGAATTTTGTATGGGGGACTTCATTTTGACATATCAATACAATTTGGATAGTTACACCTTTAACTATGTGTTTTTTATTTGATCATCGGTTCTTGATTGTTCTACTCGTTTCTCGATCATCCATATAAACTGCTTGATTTGCTGCGAATAACCGGTTTTTACATCCGTCTAAGGGTATCGTTTTTACTGATCCAGAGTTAAAGAAGAAAAAGAAAACAACAACAACAACAATTGATAAAGGCAAGGGCAAGACTAAAGAAGTACCAGAAAAGCACAAGTCTAAAAGATCAAAAGGTTATGGTTTGGTTGATGAAGAGTTTCTTAACTATGCAACTAGGGAAACATCAGATGTTGTAAGTCAGTTGAAGACTCAAATCTCAAACTTGCAAAGTAGAGAAACTGCTAATACTAGAGAGATCAGAGAGTTGAAAACTGAAAGAAATAAACAGAAAGGTTTAATTGCATAACAACAGCAGCAGATTAATTAACTTCAAAAGCTTGAACAAGATCTAATAGCTCATACGGGTGTTCCAATTGGTATAAATCAAGATGAAAATGTTGAAAATGTTCAAAGTCCAGCAGCTACTGAACCAATTCTTTCTACAAGTGAACAAGTTCAAACACCAATCTATGAAGCAAACATGTATGAAGATAACACTATGTTTGATGTTGATATGCTCCTAAATGATGAAGGTGAAGGATTGGAGAGAACTGATGAGAACAAAGAAGATACAGGGAAGGAAGAAGAAGATGATGAAGAAGTTGTAATCAATGGAGACAAGAAATATGACAATCATTCTTCAGATGATGACAATAATAGTGGTGGTGCTAGAGGTGTTGGTGGAAGTGAGAGAACAACTGAAGATGCTGAATAAGACTCTCAGACCAATACTGAATACAAAAAGTATGAATACGAACAACAGACATATGTAGAAGAAGATGGTTCAGTGATAGGTAAAATGGATAAACTTGTAGATGAAAGAGAACCATTTATTGTTCCTGAAGACATTGAAACATCATCTGAAAAATCAAAGACTTCAAAGAATGATAAGAGTTCGTGGTGGACAATTATAGAGAAGCCATCTATTGTTGAAAGGCTTACACAGACGATCAAGAGTCCAGAACAAGCTTTGACTGGAGAAATTTTGGCTTGGATGTATGATGATGTTAAGAAGATGTATGTGATTAAGAGAGGTGACGGGAATATCCAGTATTTTGATAGGAGCTCAAAGTTAAATACGTTGCCATAATGGGATATTAGAGAGCTAAGTCACTTGAAGATGATCAATCCATCAAATAATACATTTGCTACTAACTTTGAAGAATATTTGAAGAAGGAGTGTGGAAAAGATAAGTTTGAGAACTTCAAACCACAAGTGCCTGAATGCAGACAGTTAAAAAGAAAGGACAAGAATGGAAAAAGAAGATTCAGGTACATTGTGAAGCCAGCATATACAGTTTCAACTGTATACATCCCAGCAAGAAAAGAGACGTTCATTAAAAAGCTTCAAAAAATGGATGTATGACAGCAAAACACATGAAGCTGTGATCGTGCAGGATAAGTCATCAGAATTCAGAGTCTTTGATCCAGTTGATTTGTTTAGCTTTTCTGACGAAGATCTGAAGACTTTGTACAAGAATCCTATCAGGTGTGATATGAGCACGAAGATTAAAGCTGAGGCCAACTTGTATATGAGAGTCGTGGCTCGATGTTTGTCAAGAAGACATGAAGCTGAAGTGATCAAGAAGAGACTTGCTACTATGGATGCTAAGAAGCTGAATGTTAAAGCCAAGACCAAGCCTACAAAAGACAACACGTAAAGAATTGATGTTCTGTGGACTAGGGGAGATTGTTGGAACCTAGCAGTCCATAGAAATCAATTAGGTTTAGAAATGTATAACTTCAGAGTTTTCGGTCGAAAAGTGTTTTCAGTCGAAAATACTTTTCAATCGAAACCTGAATAGTATAAATAGTTTGTCTTTTGTAATTTCAAAATAGAATTCTCATTTTGTATCATTTTGATTCCAAGTTATATCAGAGAGAATTTTCATTGTGTGTTGGTTGATTATGGTATTCACATTGCTATCAAAATGAAGATTATCATTTTGATTGTGTGCATCTAATACGTTTGATTTCATTCTTTCATGTTCGTATTTGATTCGATCTTCTCGGTGTTGTTTCATATCTGGATTGATTCCGCCATTCTAGAGAGTGTTTGAACACTTTGTTCTTGAATATCAGCAGATCAGAGGGAATTACATACGTAAAAACCAGGATGTTACAAGTCTTCCCCCCTTAAAGAGGTTTTGTCCTTGAAACCTGCGTCATCTGGAAACAAATGCGGATAATGTTCACACATATTTGCTTCCGGCTCCCACGTGGCCTCAGATCCCTTACGATGCTTCCATTGCACATTAACAATAGGGATCACTGACCTTCGCAATCTCTTTTCCTTTTTTTCCAGTATAGCCACTGGTTCCTCCACATAATTTAGCTTGTCTTCCACCACAATGTCGTCTAACGGTACGTGTTCTGCAGCATCTGCCAAACTCTTCCGTAGATGGGACACATGAAACGTTGGGTGTATCCCTGCCAATGCATCTAGCAACTGCAGTCTGTAAGCGATGCTACCAACACGCTCCTCTATCATAAATGGTCCAATATATCTTGGACTAAGTTTCCCCGTATTTGGAAACGAATAATACCCTTCCAGGGCGACACCTTAAGCATCACATAATCTCCTGCTTTAAACATTATAGGTCGCTGTTTCTTGTCGGCGTAAGACTTCTGCCAATCCTGAGCGGCTTTCATCCTTTGCTTCAACAATTCAAACTTCTCGGAGGTTGCTTTCACAACATCTAAGCTTCCTAATTCCTTCTGTCCGACCTCTCCCCAGCATACTAGGGTTCTACACCTTCGCCCGTAGAGCATCTCGTATGGCGGCATTCCAATAGTCGCATGATAACTATTGTTATAAGAGAACTCCGCCAACGGTAAGTGACCGTCCCATGCACCTCCGAAGTCAATCACACATGCACGTAACATGTCCTCCAATGTTTGTATCGTCCGCTCCGACCGTCCATCAGTCTGAGGGTGATACGCAGTGCTAATGTGCAATCTCGTCCCCATGGATTCATTGAGCCTTTTTCAAAACTTGGATGTGAATCTCATATCCTGGTCGGATACAATAGAAATCGGCACTCCATGCCTAGCAATGATCTTAATAATAAACACTTCGGATAACCTTTCTAATGAGAAAGTTTCCTTAATCGGTAGAAAATGAGCGATTTTCGTCAACCTATCCACTACTACCCAAAGTCGTGCCCCTTACCCGTCTTAGGTAATTTCGTAATAAAATCCATGGTAATATGCTCCCACTTCCACTTCGGAATCTCTAAAGGTTGGATTTTCCCATAAGGCTTCTAATGTTCTGCTTAACTTGCAAACACGTCAAACACTTGCTCACATACCGGATCACATCATGCTTCATTCCGGGCCACCAATAGTTGCCTTTCATATCCTGATACATCTTTTTCGTTCCCGGATGTATCGAGTACCTTGACTTGATTTTTCGTCAAGTACCTGCTCTAAAAATCCACCAAACCTTGGTATCCAAATACGGTCATCCTTGACCCACACCCCTTGACTGTTCTCAGTTAACAGATCACGTTGTCCAAAAATCCTCTCTTCTTTTAGCCTTTCATCTCTCAAGGCTTCCGTCTGCACGTTCTTTAGTAAGGTCAGAAAATCTGACGTCACTACTAGTTGACACGCTTTAACTCTAATTGGCATGTGTTCTTCCTTACAACTTAACGCGTCAGCAACTACATTTGCCTTTCCTGGCTGGTAAAGGATCTCACAGTCGTAGTCCTTGATCAGCTCCAACCACCTCCTCTGCCTCATGTTCAACTCTTTTTGCTCGAAGAAATACTTCAAGCTCTTATGATCCGTGTAGATCGTACACTTGATTCCATACAAGTAGTATCTCCACAACTTGAGTGCAAACACCACCGCCGCTAATTCCAAATCATGGGTAGGGTAATTCACTTCATGCGTTTTCAATTGCCTTGACGCATACGCCATCACTTTCCCTCGTTGCATTAACACGCAACCTAACCCCAAATAAGACGCATCCGATTACACCACTAAGTCGTCCGTACTTTCCGGTAACGTTAACACTGGTGCTTCAGTCAATCGCTTCTTTAACTTTTGAAATGCACCTTCTTGATCTGGTCCTCAAGCAAACTTCACTCCCTTCCGAGTCAACTTAGTTAATGGTGTTGCCAGCTTAGAGATGTCCTTGATGAACTTCCTGTAATAACCGGCTAACCCTAAGAAGCTATGCACCTCCGTTGGAGTCTTAGGAGCGTTCCACTTCACCATTGCTTCAATCTTTGCAGGATCCACCATGATTCCATCTGGGTTAATAACATGTCTCAGAAACTGTACTTCCCATAGCCAAAACATACACTTTGAGAATTTAGCGTAAAGCTTTTCTCGTCTTAACCTCTCTAACACTTCTCGTAGATGATCCCCGTGCTCCTCCTCACTTTTTGAGTAAATTAGAATATCATCTATAAACACAATCATTGATCTATCCAGCATTGGATGGCACACGCGGTTCATCAAGTCCATGAATACTGCCGGAGCATTCGTCAATCCAAAGGACATAACCAAGAACTCGTAATGCCCATAGCGTGTCCTAAATGTCGTCTTCGGAATATCTTATTCTCTAACCTTTAGCTGATGATATCCTGACCTCAGAACTATACGTGAAAACCACTTTGCTCCTTGCAATTGATCGAACAAGTCATCGATATGCGGTAATGGATACTTGTTCTTAACCGTCAACTTATTGAGCTCCCGATAGTTGATGCACATTCGCATGCTACCATCCTTATTCTTCACAAACAAGACTGGTGTACCCCACGGTGATATACTTGGTCTTATGAATGTTTTGTTATCCAAGTCTTGAAGTTGCTCCATGAGCTCCTTCATCTATGTCGGTGCCAATCGATACGAAGCTTTAGCAACCGGCTGAGCTCCTGGCTGTAGATCGATCTGGAATTCGATCTCTCGTTCGCATGGTACTCCCATCAAATCATCAGGGAAAACGTTCACAAATTCCTGCACCACTGGAACCTCTGATAAATCCACACTCTTTGCTTCTATATTGGTGACATAAGCTAATTATGCCCCGCACCGATGCTGCAATGACTTCACCACCTTCATCATAGAGATAACTCTCGGTGGGGAGCTCACCCTATCGCCATACACCGTCACCACCGTCCCTTCTAAGGACTTTGACCTTATCAGTTTCCTTCGGCAAACAATGTCCGCATCGAACGCAGCCAACTAATCCATCCCCAACACAACATCAAACCCTCCTAGAGCAATAATAAATAATCTAACAGGGAATCTATGACCCTCTAGATCAATAAAACAGTCATCTAACGCTTCAACAACTCTAGTGGGTGATCCCACCGCGGTCTCCACACTAAACTGATTTTCAATCATCCTAGATGTCCCACACAAACTCTTGCAAAAAGATGGGGCTACAAAGCTCTTGCTTGCCCCTGAATCAAATAAAACCAAAGCTGGTACGTTATTAATAAGAAAAGTACCTGAAACAACATCAGGGTCAGTCTTGGCTTTAGTTGCAGTCATAGTGAAAGCCCTAGCTTTAGCCTTAAACTGTTCATCTTCTTTCTTCACTGGGACCGCTTCCCTGCTTTGTCCCTTACCCTGTCCTACCTTACACTCCCTCGCCAGATGGCCTAGACCCCCCACACTGGTAACAATTAGGACTGAGCGGGCAGTCTTTAGCAAAGTGTCCCGTCTTCCTGTAGGCCCTAATTCGGTGCGTGACGGATCTCTAGACTCGCGGTACGACCCGGTGATAACGTGTGGAATCCATGATCAACGTGCTCGTGTAACTCAATCAACAACAATGGTGTAAATAAACGCTTTGTATTCCACCACAATATTAGGTTACAAGATTCACAGAATTCTCACTAGTCTCTCTCAAGTCTACTCTGATATCTAATTCTTGTCTCTTAAACTGACTATGTAAACTCTATTTATAGACATCTGATCTGCTATAGGCGAACTTAACAAGTTCGCCTCAAAGATGCTTTCTAATAGGCTAGGCGAACTTAACAAGTTCGCTCCTAAAGACACTTAGGCGAACTTGTTAAGTTCGCCTCTCTGTGAACTTGTACAGAATTTTATCAACAGTTACAAAACATGTCCTAACAGACTCCCCTTTAACTGTTGCTAACAATTCTATCAATTACAAGTCAAAGACTCTAAGACTAAGACATCATATCTTCAAGCTCGTTGTCACCAGAATATGCTCCAACAGACTCCCCCTTGACAACAACTTTAGAAGATTGTCATCCGTCTTCATATATCATCAAACACATTGTAGTCTTCGTCTTGTTCATCTGCACATTCTCTTTATATCTAGAAGAAAACTTGGGAGAAGGACCCCTTGTCAACTTCTGTCTTCAATATTCAGTTTTTGTAAAGGAGAACAACCAAGAATAACCAACAATTAAGATTTCCATGGAAGCTGGAAAAATAAAATCTTTTTGATTTTTCAAACATAAAAAAGACAAAATCTTTTTGGTTTTTCAAACATAAGAAACACAAAATCATTTTGGTTTTTCTCTATATAAACTGAAAAGTAAAATACAAAATCACATCTTTTTGGTCGAACATCACGAGTAAGAAGATCATATCAGTATATATGAGATATCAATCACACATCTTGGATATAAAATCCATATAATATCAAATGGTATTCTATGTCATTCTTTCAAGCCTTGACCAATCAAACCAATATCTTTCAAGATTATCACACTCTATCTTTTCAAGACTTTTATATTGTATGTTATGATACGCGATAAACATTCAAAGAAAATAGGATCAGACAATGACACACAAATTCAAATTGTCAATATTATAAGATTTGAAACTAAAGCATCTCATTCCTACTTTCTTGTGAGTTAAAGTACCATTTAAGTATGAAATACAACATGTACCCCACTAGTATGCCAACAGAAAGTAAATGCACTATCTTCAAGACATATGAGATTTTACTAAAGATTATCCAAATTTCCAGAAACTGATATCATAGGAAAATCTTTATTAAAAGCTAATATTCTTTATCTGATAGTGATCTTTTAACACACACACCCAGGCATAAAATGGGTTCAAATCACAGTTGTAACATATGCAATTATGTTTTCACACTATTAATGGTTCAGTGACGCTTTTAGTCTACTGACAATTCAAATTGTATGCATACACAACACTATCATTTCCTATTTGTGCAGTCTCTGAAGTTTAGATCAAAACATATAATTCAGATATATTAACATAAAGCACCAACCAGTCAATCTAAGGTCACGTGTGAAAGAACATCTACTGATGTACTATCATCTCTTCTTTAACTTCAAGTAATGTCGATTTTATCTTTTTCAATTTGTTTGGCTTTTTCAAAATCTTTTTCAAAGAAAGTAAAACAAAAGAAAATAAAATCTTCCATGAAAACATTAAAAAAAACAATTTACTTGGTTACTCAGGATTAAGCAAATCAATCAATTAAAAACTCAAACCGATGTAATCCTGTAATTGAATGCCTTTGCCTTTGTCACCTTTGTCACCAACACAAATCTGTACTCCCCTGTCCTGTAGACTCCCTCTCAACTAGTTAAATGGTTGCATCAATGACTTTATGCTCACCATTGTCATCCTAAGTTTCAGGTTATCATTTAGACTTTGTAAAACTCTTTCCAAAACATTGTGTGTGACATATTCTCCCCCTTGAGCATCAAGTCATTGAATAAAATATATTCGCAGTTATCAACAACTCTTTACTCATGCAGATGTCATTCCCTGTCATGTGCTAAGAACCACCACTATCAACAACCAAAATGTTATTAATAGTCCCTCTTGGTAAATCCTGCACATCTAACAAGAAACATTAATTTGAAATTGGGACCCAAGCCATGGTAGTCATGGGTCGTCCATTTGTATCAAAATAATAAATCTCACTCCATTCACAATCGAATCTCTCATCAATTTTCGGAGATTGCTCCGACGAGTCAGAAACAGAAACTTTAGATTTCCAAACATACTTCTGTTCATTAAGTTCTTTTTGCTTAAAATGTGAAGTGTTTGAACAATCTTGTTCATTTGAAAAATGTTTAGATTGTGAAAACTCTTGTTGTTCTAAAAGTTTTCTCAATCTTCTGTTTCTCCTCCGTCTTTGAGGTCTAGAAAGCCTAACCTCAGATTTTGAATTACCCTTTGGTATAGCATGAGGTTTAACCACATTTGGGTTAACATAAGGCTTACAATGAGTTCTTACCTTTTATGGAGTAACATGTCGGTTACCTTTGGCTTTGTGAGGACAAGCAATCCGAATATGACCCACAAGACCACAGTAAAAGCAAGATCTCTTCTCACTATATTCTCTCATATAAGGAATATTCACACGATAAGATATACTTGAGGAAGATTCTCCTAAATGAACTTCTTTTCGAGTTTGAGACGGAATAAACTTTTTCTCAACAGGTTTTGATTCAGGCTTCACCTTCTCAGGAACTACATGCTTCTTCCCTTTATTTTTGTAAGGACAGTTCACCACAATGTGTCCTATCTCATTACAATGAAAACATGTAATTATGTCTTTAAAATCTCTGACATATGAAACTCTCCTTGAATTTGAATAACTTCCAAATGTATAATTTCTAGATGAATTAGAATCAACCTTTGAGTATTCTTTCTTAATCTCTTTCGGTATCCCCTCTACCTTAGCTTCATCAAAATATTCATCATCACTCTCATCAGAATACACCATATCTTCACATGTGACTGGATTCACCTTCAACACAGTCTTAGGATCTAAATCCTCATCATTTATAATCTTAGGTGTCACATAATAATTTCTGTTGAATGGTGGAGGAACATAACCAATAGCACTAGTTCCCTTCCCCTTTTCAATATTCTCATGATAATATCCTAATAAGAATGATGAATTTCCAAAGCTTTCTAACTTTCTATGCATTCTGATCACCTCTGCTTTAGATTCAGCTAGTTCCTTATCTTTCGCAACAAGATCATTATTTCGTTTCTCAATTTCTGCAAAGGACATATCCAGGTGATATGCCTGCTCTTTGATCTTCAAAGTCAGAGAATTTATATTCCTCTTTAGTGATTCTATTCTTTCAATACACACATTCTCATTATCCTTTAATTTCTGATTTACTGTGTGCATGGATTTCATATCACAAATGAGGTTTACGTTGTCATCCATAACCCTCATCATTTTATCCTTAACTGAAACACAGTTAGAACAAAACGTTTCAGAGTTAGAAAATACCTCAGGTTTTACTTCTGAAGAAGATGCACCAGGAGCCATGAATATGTCATCATCAGCTTCACCCTTTTGATCAACAATGACAGGCTCAACATCAGTGTCTGATACACTCAGATCATCTTTAACTATCTGGAAGCTTAATTCAGTCTCTACATCACTCTTGGTAGACTGAGTACTTTCACCAGATCTAATACTCTCACTATCACTTAACTCAGTAGAAGAATCACTTTCAGAAACACTCTGCTTTACTACTTCTTCTTTGATCAAGACACCAAACGCTTGAGCAGTAGCTTCACCCTTTTTCTTCAAAGCTTCCCATAGTTCTCTTGAAGTTGGACACTTCCCTAGACTATGAATGATTTCTTTTGGTAAAGACAACGTTAGAGTTTCACGCGTCTTCATCTCTCGATCAAACTTCTGCTTTTCTAGTTTACTAAGAGCTGTCACTGGTTTAGGAACATCATAATATCCCATATAGTCATAAGTAGGATGCACATATCCTTCAAATATGGATGTCCAAAAGTTTTCATCAGTTTGTGATACGAACTGTTCAAACCGGACTTTTCAGCTACAGTAATCTGATATGCACAAAAGTCTTGGTGGCATAGTTCCAATCTTATTATCATCATAAGAAATTGACATTTTGAAATTTTTGCGAAAATATCCGAAAAAAATTTCCCGCCAAAATACTCTTTTTTAAAAATTTTGAAAATTCAAAATTTCAAAAATGATTCAAAACAAGCATATAAACTTTCCCTCAAAAATTTGAACAAGAAGAATTTTCCCGCCAAAATACTCTTTTTTTAATATCAACCGAACTTAATAAGTTCGTCTGACAAAATTCATCTGAAATTGACCCGAGCGAACTTGACCCCAAGCGAACTTGACCCGAGCGAACTTGACCCCAAGCGAACTTGTTAAGTTCGCCTAATCTGCACCAAGCGAACTTATTAATTTCACCTGCAACAGAATTGCTAAGTTCGCCTGCATCAGCTGTTCAACCAAACACGAACCAAAAATTCCGAAAATCATCATATCTTGCTGAATTGATGGAATGTGAATAAATTGAACCGTAGGAATGTGTAGGAACTGATTAGGAACACTTCTATCGGATCAATTTCATCAAAAGAATCCAAAATCAATCCAAAATGATCAAAAATTCTCCATTTTTATCAAGAACACAAAAAAGATGAAAAATCTTCAAAATCTCTGAAATTTGATGTTGATTGGACACGAAAACACCACGAATCTTCTACTAATCAAGAGCAAAAGCTCTGATACTACTTGTAGGTCCCTAATTCGGTGCGTGACGAATCTCTAGACTCGCGGTACGACACGGTGATAACGTGCGGAATCCATGATCAACGTGCTCGTGTAACTCAATCAACAACAACGGTGTAAATAAACGCTTTGTATTTCCACCACAATATCAAGTTACAAGATTCATAGAATTCTCACTAGTCTCTCTCAAGTCTACTCTGATATCTAATTCTTGTCTCTTAAACTAACTCTGTAAACTCTATTTATAGACATCGGATCTGCCATAGGCGAACTTAACAAGTTCGCCTCAAAGATGCTTAGGCGAACTTATTAAGTTCGCCTCTAATAGGCTAGGCGAACTTAACAAGTTCGCTCCTAAAGACACTTAGGCGAACTTGTTAAGTTCGCCTCTCTGTGAACTTGTATAGAATTTTATCAACAGTTACAAAACATGTCCTAACACTTACCGCACCTATAACAAGAACCCACATCAGCCCTGCACTCCCACGAGTGCATCTTACCACACTTGCAGTACGAATCAGGTCCGTCGGTCCTAGCCTTCTTCACAAACAGAACCTTCAAATCTTTACTGAACCTTTTGTGGGGTACGGTCCACTTTTTATCCTCTGGTTTCTTCTCTTGCACCTCGGCTCCCATGACATCAGCATACAAAGTCCGACTAAGCTCCACCACATCGTCAAAACTCGAAGGCTGATTAGCTTTGACTAAATGCCTAACACGATCTGGTAGACCGGCTACATACAACTTCATCCACCGCTCATCATTTCCAGCTAAATGTGGCACCAGACGTGCCATCTCTATGAACTTCGACGTGTACTCACGATGAGTCAATTTACCTGCCCTGAGAGTCAGAAACTCTCTCTCTACTCTCTCCAGCTCTCCTGGATCACAAAACTTCTTCCTGACCAAACCCTTCAGATCCTCCCAATTCATAGCTTCCAACTCCTGAGCTGTCTTCCTCAGCAGAGAAAGAATGAGAAACGAACTTCACTATCTGCTCCAGCTTGCACTCACTGATAGAGATGGTGAACTCCATATCAGTAAGCCAGTGATACGTAGCCACTGCATCCTTCAAACCATCGAACCTCGACGGATCGCTCTTCTTAAAGTGCCCGTAGTCACAGTTGCCGCCAGTTCCAGTCGATTTCTTCTTCTTTTCCACCTCCACTAGCACTGTCGTCTCTAGCTCCTCGAATGCTACCTTCACTATATCCGGTAGATACTCATGGATCATCTCAGCTACTTCCTTCTTAACTACTTCGTGAACCTCAAGTTCGAACTGGAATCCTTCATTGTGCTCGGAATGCACCGAAGGTTCAGCACGCACTTACGGTTCAGTATGAACCGACACCTTTTCATGATTAGCATTGTCGTCCTGAGTGTTCTCACGACGCCCCCTACTAGTAGCATTACCCGCAGTCTGTCTCTTAGGTGCCATCAGTTACTAAAATTAATAACAAACAGAGCAATACTTGGTATCATTTAAAACAATCCGAGCAGTGCAATTAGTTAATGACGGTGGTCAATCATCTTTATCCACTTGCCTTGCCTTTCATGTTTTAAACCATCCCTATGCTACATCTTGGCATAACGCCCTTGTCTTATCCTACTAACACACACACACACACATTTACACTGATTCATACCTGATGCTTCTGGCTTTTAGTTACACGTGGCGACATTCCTTACACATTGGTCCCATTCTCAGTAAAAGTCTAGGCGTCAAGGATGCCCAGATTATTTAAACCACCGCTCTGATACCAACTTGTAAGGCCCCAAAACCGGGAACCCGACTCGTTGGCATACACGTAAGTACAGTAGTAAATGACTTCCAATAAACTCAATTAAATGCAGCGGAAAATCAATAGTCAAACAAATGGTCAACAACTCGACCCGACATAATCCAAACTAAGTACTAATATTCAAATGTCTTAACAACGAATAGCAAATAAATGTCATCATAAGCACACACGGTAACCAATCGCCATCCAAAAGCCGTCAGCTCTTTCTTTCTCCTTACCTGAAATACATGCTAAAAAGTCAGCTACGCTGAGTGAGTTCTATAGTAATCCGTTCGGGGATATTAAATCCCGAACCTTTATTAAAAATTATTTACTTCACAAAGGTTTTATCACTTCTTTACCGATTAATCAACCATATATTTTATCGACATACACGAAATCACGTCGACCGGTCTAATGACCCGTACGCTCATGACTCGTTGACTGATCATTGTCAGTTATAACCACACACCGACCAACACCGACTTACTATCACGCTTAAGCAACCCTTTCCATCCGAATAAGGTAGACTCAATTCCCGTCGACTAGAGTCGACCCGATAATAATTAATCTCATAATATCAAAGCACCGCATTAAATAAATCGACACAAAATCCTACGCATACAATTACATTATCATTTTACACACATATATCGACGTCAAAAACCTTATCATTTTGTGCCTGTACTATAAGGCACGTTGCATGTATTCGAGCCCAAATCTACAAAACATTTAAACGTGGGCGATAGAAACTCACCTTTGCTTGATACGCCTCGATCTCTAGAACCCGTTAACGACTTGTTCTTCGATCTCGCACCTATATTACACACAATTCATGACTCAATACACGACTCGTCATTAAACCCTTCTCTACGCTAGTACCCCTACGCTACGAGCAATCGCATGCACGTGCATGGCACCATGCATGGCTTCCATGAATCACGTTATCACCCATGCACGTCCCGGAGAATCCGACACTCACACACCTTCTTTCCAACCGTCGAGCTTATACACCGTAGATGTCAGGTGTCCTAGTCTTCCCACTCGGCTCCGGCTTCGCACCACCGCTGTCCGGTTCCTTGAGCCGAAGCCGTGGTCACCCCGAAACCACCTCATCCCGCCATCGTCCCATGAATAGTCTGAGAGCTTCCCCCGCCATTGCCACAGTCGACTAACGGTGCTTCCGCCGTTCATGCATCGATCCGAGTCCTCCCGCAGCCGCGGTGGTCGCCTCCGGCCGCTGCCACAGTCCAAACGGCCGTGACTGCCCCTTAGGGTCTTCACCGTCACGCTACGGTGGCGTCCCAGCCCCTCGCCGACCTTGTCGTTCTCCCCACCGGTTCCCACAACTCTTTGGCCACCCTAATGGGTTCGGCCAAACACCATGTAGTCCCAATCATGACTATAATCGAAAACCGGGATTACAACTAGTCAAGTACTAAGATTATACCTTTATTCCGAGTGACTCGTGAGGATTGAATTACCAAGATCTTGCCCCTCTCCTTCACGTGACCCCCATGAAACCCTAGAGTCATAAAACTGATTACCACGATTATCCTAGGCATAAAACACGCATACAATAGCTAGAGGCTCATGATATTACCTTGATCTCGATGAGAACTTGACGAACGACTTCGTCCTCTCCTTCTCTCTTTCTCGGCAGCCGCAACTCACAATGGGGGATCTCCCCATTGCCGTAACACCCTAAAGGGTGTGGGGTTGGACCGGGCTCGGCCCTTTTTCTCTACCAGACCCCCTGACCGGGCTTGACCCATCTTGAAACTTTTACAAACTTCCCCTTTAGGTCTTGGCATTTACACCCTAAACCCCGACTAAATATTTATAAAAACAATAACGTACTGTTCTCGTCAAGTTTCCTGTACCCGAGAACCTGTATTTACAAAACGTACCTACCCGTTTTCTACATAAAAACCGGGATGTTACAACAGATGGTTTGAAGACATCACTACAAGCAGCTATGGTAGCTTTGATTTTGAACAGGCCGTTCAACTTTGCCTTATACATCTACCAGGAACTAGTTATGCAAATTACACCACCTGAGGGTCAGGGTTTCTTAATGTACCCTAGATTCTTGCAGGTTATTCTCAACCATCTGATTCCCAATCTACCGGCGGTGAACCCAAGACTGACTTTGACTCCTATGACAAAGAGGATTTCACAGATTGCTTGAATATTAAGCCGCAGAATTCTGCTTTGATTCCTATGGCTACTCCGTTGTTTGGGCATATAATCAATCCTGCTTATGTTGCACCGCCAAACAACAACTGGATACATGATGATCCAGCCTTGGAATTACCTCCGGTTGATGATCAAGAGGAAGAGGAAGATAATGAGGCTGGTGATGATGAGAATGAAGGTGATGGGACTGATAGAGAGTCTGATGATGATGAAGTTGATGGTGATGCTAGCAATGAGGATGATGGTGATGATCACAATGATGTTGATGATAATGATAATGATGATGATGGTGGAAATGATGGAGGTGATGTTAATATGAATGCTGATGTGAATGAACCTCAGGGTGAACATGTAGAGGTTGTAGAGACTAGCACTAGTTCATCTAGATATAGCGAAGCTAAAGATGATGATGAGAGTTCCTAGGATTTTGGTCCTGAGCACTCTGCTCAGTTGGCTAAAGTTCCTAGGGTTACAAGGAATGATTATGAGAAACGACAAAAGTCTCTTGGTAAGAAGAAAGTGAAAGTACCAAGACGCAAGCCTGTAAGGGGTCCTCCTCCCAATGCAGTACTTGGAAAAAGAAAATTACAAGATGAAACATCTAGTTCTGAGGAAGATGAGGCTCGTGCGGCTAAAGGACCTAAATTGATGGCTTCGGCTATTCATGCTGCAGAATCTGCACAAGATAGAGAGTTTGTACATTCTTTGAAAATAACTACTATTCCTTCTCAATCCAATACTCCTCAAGCTACTCCTACTGTGATGACAGAATACTCGCCTTGGAAACACAGGTTTTAGGGCTACAATCAACTGTAGTTGCATTGATTGTTGGTGAAGCCCAGCGTGCTCTGAATATAAATGAACAAAACAAGGTGATTGCAGAGATGCAGATCCTTGTCATTTAGTTGATAGAGTATCTGGACGCTCAGGGGGGGAAGGTACAAGCTGATAAATCTACATGTGTGACACCCAACATTTCAGGTCAATATCCATATTACATAAATGCACGTTCATAAAATATATTTCCTGAACTTTTATTTTGACTAAGTAAAGTCAAGGAGTCTAGCAAAGGAACTTATATCATAATAGTTATTTTTAAGAATTACTAGGAAAATAAACAGTGATAACCCGCAAGGTACGGTCGTTGGTGATTAACAAGAATTTTATTCTAGTAAAAGTCTACGGAGACGCTTTAACATAAAAACATAAATATTGGTGACTAAACTTTTATAAAAAGTTGACATATAAATAATTGTTACATGGCTCTATGTAATTTAATGTGTATACATGTATTATATAGTTAAAGTGATAACAATGTCGGGTTAACTAGTAAATTATGGAGACTAGTCAAACCATACAAAAACATATAAGTAATGGACCGTTTAAAAGTTTTACATCGAGTATTAGATCACGGTATCACCTACCGGGTATATACTACCGAAAAAACACCCAACTAAACACTTAGAATGCAACTAGAACAAGGAACAAGACCCAACGCCCCACCCTACTACCCCTCTTAGCCGAGAAAGAGGGCCCACCCACACAACATCACCTTCACCACAAAATCTTCCATGTCCATGTTATGTTTCATAAAACCCATGCCCTTTCATCCTCTTTGACAAGCAATAGTCATGTTCATCAAGTCCACCATTCCTCGCAATGATGTTAGTGTATTCAACACTCCAACACCCTCTCCATCTATGTATATACACGACACACACACACATATACACACACCTTGCATCTTTTTCAATCAAAGAACAAATTTTCTAGATGTTTATAGGGGCTTGAAGATTCAAGGAGGTCTTGGAGTCTAAGAGTCAGGTTTTGTAGCATCACGAGCCTCTACCATCTTTCTACTCGTTGTCTTCACATAGCTTGTCTAGTGGTATGAACTCGACACCACATCTTGTTCTTGTCTTTAATTTTAGTTTTAAGTTCGTTGTTAATCCTAATAATCAAAGAGATTTGAAAAGCTAAAGAGTTTTATAAGTTTAACTTTATTATGTTTAAAAACTAGATTTTATATAAAAAGATGTATGTGGTTCGAAAATAATAGGCTTATATGCAAAGATTATTGCCTTGAAATATTTTTGAGATATTTGTTATTTTAATTTCATGATACTAAGTTATGAGTTGCTAAACTAAAAGAATCGTGTAAAGATATAAAAAGGATTGAATTTGTAGAAACACATGTGTATGCATATTATTGATTCTAGTAACTTGAAATGGTAATAATACTTGGATAAGTGAAATATATGTGTATATGTATATATATGTGATCGTATGAAACATGTAAATATATATTTATGTGTGTTTGAAGTTTGGAAACTTGGAAGATTGTTAAGCATGAGATTATGTGTTCATATAAAGAGATGAAAAATGGGTATGAATATGCATGATTATAGTTGTTAAATGGGAAAATGATTAAGTGTATGTATGCATGTTAAGAAACCGAAACATTTATATATATATATATATATGTGTGTGTGTGTGTGTGTATATAATCATAAGTTGTAGAACTTGGAAAGTTGTTAAGTATATGCATGTAAATATATATATATATATATATATATATGAGTGATGGAAAAAATGTTAACATGGAATGAGTTATGAAATTTGAAATCATATATATGTGTGTATAACTTGTTTATAGTTTATAGCATGGAACGTCGACTTGATTAATGAAATCTAAAGACGTTCAGTTTAAAATAAATGATCGTATGTATTCACGAAACATATTTAAGTGTATGTTGAAATGTGGTTATACTTGTGTGTATATATTTGTAAGAAAATATATATACATGACAAGTTAATAAATGTCGTTCGAAGCAAGTAATTGTATGTGAACGTGTTAACATGGATTATGTGCATATAAGAATAGACATAAGTAGAACATACTTGAACGATATCTGTGATTTATATAATTATTGGTAAAGAATAATTATATGGTTATACATGGAACACAATAAGAATATATTATAAGATGTTGCAAAAATAATATTTATTTTTGATAAACGTAACTAGTCACTAATATGAAAATATAATATTTTCTCGGAAAATAAGTAAAGCGTCAAGACTGGAATAATAATCACCAACGAGTCGTCATGAGAAAACATTGTTTTAAATAAACAAAGACGTACTTAACAGGAATAGTTAAGTCGGGTGAACAACTTGCATTTAAGACGTGTAGTCTTAACGTGTATAGTATCCCGTGTAATTAGGATACAGATAGGCGGGTCTGCTTTTATTCAAATATTTTCTAGCATATACTTCTGTCAAGGTGAGTTTCACTATCCCCTTTTTTCTAGGTTTTTGAAATGTTTTGGGGTGCAAACATACTTGTAACGAATTTTCGTATGTAAATGAATGAACAAATGATTAGATCGTATGTGTGCAATGAGGGAACAATATAGCGCTTAAAGTCCCCGGAATAATAACTTAGTAACCATTAGCTATGGACATAGACCGAGATTGTATGGATAGTACTATTGGGAGTGACGGCCCCGGTCATGATTAGTCGCGCTAACCAGTGGTCCAAATCTCCGAATAACCGCATAATGTCTTACTCGTAGAAAGGCGAGGAGGGGCATTAAATTGTTGGGGTTTGGTTACGGTCTCATGCATTACGTATTATTTTGTAATCCTTGCAAGCTTACAAATGGGGTCAATTGGTCAGGGTAATGTTCAAATTCATTGGTTATACATATAAACTGTTTGATCGAAAAATGATCATGTTTAAATGTTTGAAACGTTGGAATTATAAGAACTCTTGATAAAGAACGTGTGAACTCACCAACCTCGTGTTGACACTTTTTAAGTATGTTTTCAGGAATTTGAATGTGGTCCTTAGGTTAGCAATGTAGGTTACATGCATGCATGTGGATACAACTTTTGGAGGATTTCTCTCGTTTAACTCATGGTCTTGAGTCATATTTGCGAAATCTTAAACTTTTGTAAACTCAAGTTGATATTTTGTGATGTAAATACTTTAAACTTAATTATGTATCGAATTATCATGTATGTGTTTGCGCTAATCATATGCTTTGTAAACCATGAATGTTACGCCTCGCGCTTCCGCCTTGGCGGGGTGTGACAGATTGGTATGAGAGCCATTGATTATAGCGAACTAGGAGTCAAAAACTGAACCTAGTCTATAATTTAAATGACTCATTAAAACGTTTTCATTGCATAAGCATTGCATAGCTATTCATTTCTTCATATGGATATTGTAGTCACACCATGTCACGCACTAACCCCATTCCGACTTTAGACCACTACACCAGGACGACAGAGCACCGTTTATATTCCATAGTTAGGAAGTGATCCACGAAGATGGCTGAGTCTACAAATGAGCCCATGCCCTGAGGACCTAGGGTGAGTACATCGGATTGGGATTGGCTATATGAAGCGATCCAAATATGGAGGGAGGAGGAGGACATTCCTAAGAGTTGCGACCCCAGCGGGTTATCATGCGTATCTCGACCCGTACCACTCACGGGAGAGTGCGCGGAGTGCACCATCCCCATACTAGTGACCCGTAACAACAATCAGGAGGTAAAGATCCGTTACCTGGAGTCTGACGTAGGATACATCAAAGTGGATTTGTCGACTCTACAAACCCTGAAGGAGAACTGATGTCGTCCAGACGATGTATAAAAAAAACTAACTGTAAAACCTAACCTAGACTCCTAAGTAATAAATGGAATACCCTCTAACAAAACCGCACGGACAGGCAAGTGAACCTATCCAGTGTAGCACAACCTAATGGTAAACCAAGTTATCGAACCCTAGAGACACTATGTAACAATACTAGACTCTGACTCGGACTTAAGATTTATTTGGTTTTAGGGGGGTTTACTACACTACTGGATTATAACTAAGAATGCAATAAACTAAGATCGACTCAACTATCAAGATAAAGAGCAGAGGCGATATCAAGAAGGGGAAGAATACCACCTAGGATGGAATCCTACTTGCAAAGCACAACTTCTACCTGTTCTGGAACTATGATGGATGTGGGTTTCTAAAGATGACAACTAAAGACTACCTAGTGGATCCCTAATCACTCTCAGGGTGTCACCAACTAAGGAACCTAAAGCATACTAAACACACCAGATGATTGGATCACTTCTCAGGTATTTCCAACTATGATCAAGTACCCTAATGAACGGATTACCTCTCAGTCTCACCGTCACCCATACACTCAAAGAATGCATGGGGTAATCTCAGGATAACAAATATGATTCAACTAGCAACTATCACTAGACACCTTATACTAATGCCCTCTCAGACCGTTAACACTCGGATTCCTAATGATGAAGACTAACCGACTAATTCTCACCTCTCGGGTATTGAACTAGGATACACACTTAATTCTAATCAGCGGTCAATTAACAACTCCTATGGTCACTACGTCTAGCAAACCACCGAAATCACAAACCCTAAGATCGATGACCTAGATACGCTAATCAAACTAGCAGACAACCACAATCAACATAAGGAATCAATAATCAATCACAAACTCAGATTTAAGTTTGCATACACATCACAATTATCATACCGAGATTATTTACAAAATCATTAATCCAACATTAAATCCAAAACCCGATAAAAATCACAACTTTAACAAGTAATCATCATTAACCTAGGCAGTATCAATGAGTTTAGCCAAGATATATGTTCAAAACATCAAAGCAGAAGTAATTAAACACAAACATGGTTTCAAAGCAGAACAATTAAAGATAAAAATCGAATCTTGGTATCGAAAACGCTATTACTGACGAACCCGGATTCAAAAGTTCCAATCTTTCACTTCAATTGCTTCCTTTTCTCCCAAAATCGCATCTGGACTCTCCCAAGACGACAAAGAATCAAACTCCTTGAACAATGGTAGTCAAATTCTATTTAATTAAAGTTTAGGGTTTTTCACAGGATTTGGGGCCCTCGCTTACCGCGAGACAATGTAGCCAGTCCCTCGCGTACCATGAGGGACAAAATAGTAGCTCCATGTAATTCATTCTCTCGCGTATCGTGAGAATTTGACTTCTGATCTTCGCATAACGCGAAAAGAAAAGTTTTTAGATTTTTAACTTTTAATTCTTCGGGCTTCATTCTCTTGCTTGGTTTCTTTGGGTTTTCACTTGTTATTACCACGAGCAACTATAAACATACCAAAGACTCAATTGTATACAAAAACGACTTAAAACGAACATAAAACTATATAAAAACGACACGAAACATAGTGTAAATACATGTGTGCTTTGCAACACATCAAGAACGTTTCAGGAGAGATTTATGATCAAGAGATGATTGACCAGTCCTTTCAGCACGTAGCTAACCGATTGGTGGAGTTCGAGAGGAGACTAGCAGCGATGGATCTGAGGACCACCGTTACTGAGAGGAGGGCAGAGGCAGCCGAGCAGAGGGCGATCGAGGCTAAGATGTGGAAACTACATATGATCAGAGATGATGTGGTTGGGTACACCGACCGTTTCAATGAGGTTGAAATTCTGGTACCGCACATGGTCACGCCAGGACATAAGCGTGTGTATAGGTATTTGTGTGGCCTTGCGCCTCAACTTTGCAGCATGGTAACTTCAACGAATCCGATGGATGCAAAGAATTCTATAACTCTAGCATTCAAGTTAAGGGATGATGTTGTGCGTAATGGATTGTTTAGGAAGAAGGAGAATGAGGAAAGTAAATATGGGGAGAAAAGGAAATGGATGGGAAATCTGAGTAACAAATTTGGAAAGCAAGGATTTAAGAAATAGGAAACGGTGCAGGCTTTTGTGGCCAATACAATAGAGAGATAGGAATATGATGGGACACTGCCGAGGTGTAACAAGTGTGGATACACCATGGGGTTGATTTATTAAATGTGGGAAATGTGGTAGGTTTGGACATACCACACAAAACTGTCGAGTCAACACCAACCCCCCGGGTAAAGCTAAACAGGGATGTTTCAAGTGTGGCGATCTGAAGCAATTCAAGAAAGACTGTCCTAAGTGGAACAACGTTCAGGCACAAGGAAGGGCATTTGTGATGGGTACAGGTGTAACAATCCGACTTTTCAAGTTAACCCCGTTACCAATTTCGTTAAATATTCTGTTAAATCATAACAAAGTTAACTCAATTCTAAAACCAAGGCATCAATTATGTCAAAGCTGAAGTTGCAATGGCTGATTTTGTAATTTATCAGAAACCCTGGTAGGCACGGTCGTGCCATGTTTTGGCACGGTCGCGCCATGTTTTGGCACGGTCGCGCCAAGTGCCTTGGCACGATCGCATCTCTTATTGGCACGGTCGCACCTCATGCAGTTACGATGCGAATTAAAGCAATAATTCCTCTAATCAATCGACCCTGACAGAAACGTGCGACAATGATGAGTTTAATCATCATTTAATCAATTCAATTCGTCTTTAATAACCCTTATTGCGAATTAAGAACCATAAACCCTCTGCACACTTCAATCGTACCCCTCAGAAGCTATCCCCACACCTATTTGACCGGAATCGTAGCAGAAGTCGCCGGAGATCAACCCCGTCACAGTCGAC
This sequence comes from Smallanthus sonchifolius, assembly GCA_023525975.1. Lineage (NCBI taxonomy): Eukaryota > Viridiplantae > Streptophyta > Magnoliopsida > Asterales > Asteraceae > Smallanthus > Smallanthus sonchifolius. Next base: position 32,224,674 of record CM042040.1, read on the forward strand.
GTCTGTTTTAGTCGTACTCCTACAATTTGATATTCATTCTGGTAATCTCTTACTCTAGTAGCTTCATTTTTATCTATAGAGTAAAATCCCTAACCTTTAGGGGCTTACAACAATGAATTTGTCAAGATCTGTAATCTAGGGTTTTGGTTTTTCAATCGAGCAATTAACGACCAGAACTTGTTGTTTTTGAAATTTAAACTACCCACAGACTCGAAATGAACTGGTTAGCAAAAACCCCATGTCCTTTTGGTCAATTGCGATCAAAACCAAACAAAATTGGATTTATTGGGTTATTTTGTTAAACACTGTGTCTGTATATCCAGGAGACACGGTCGTGCCAAGTTTTAGCACGGTCGTGCCTCACACTCTGACCCGGTCGTGTCTCTTGGCTAGACATGGTCGTGCCTCAGAACCCTAGACACGGTCATGCCTGGCTCAGACACGATCGTGCCTAGTGATCAGCTTTGTTGTGTCTTCTGTTTGATCAACACAGTCGCGCCCCTGACCAGCACGGTCGCGCCCGTGACCTTAACCCGGTCGTGCCTTGCCTTAGGCGCAGTCGTGTGTGTGTAAACTTTTTGTCAGGATGTTTTGATTAATATTTATATTTTCAAAACAATAATTATTATATTATATTAATATGTTTTAAAACCGGAAAACCCCCCGTAAACTCGGGTTTAGTCTTGTAACTCGTATTCGTTATATAAAGCTCATTTATAAAATAATACCACCCTTTCCAATCCTCGAACTCAATTAAAAACGATATATATTTTTATATTATTATTATTTGTCACTAGTCACAAATCGTAGTTTTTCTTAAATAAATAATTTAAGAATCCTGTATTCTCGTGGACACGTTCGTCTACACGTTGATCTTTAGAGAGTTTTCCTTTTGGACGTTCCTCATTCCGTGTTTTCGTCACAATTCCCATTTGGAGTCCTAATAATTATGTTGTAATTCTAGGGCATTCGTGAGCCGTGTTGGGCTAACGCTTGAGATTCAAATCTCATACTTGTGTGATATTACCTACAACGCAACGTAGGTGAGTTTCACAGCCCCTTTTTACTTGTTTTCCCATTGGGGGAGAAACATGCATATACACAAAACATCATTTTATTTGTTTTCCCGTTGGGGAGAAACATGCATACGAACAGACATCCGTTTACTTGTCTTCTCGCCGAGGAGAGACATACACATGAACGGACATGGATCACATAGTATTTCATTACCACTTGTTTACCTAAGTGTAAACATAACATGCAAAGTCCTTACACACTCGGACCATTAATATATGGTGTATAGCGAGGGAATTTGAGTAGTACTACTGGGTTTGACAAACCCCACTCGGGTTAGTCGCGCTAACTTGATTGGAGGTCGAACGGGTGTAAATTGTCCTAAACACTTGCCATTGTTGATGTTAGCAATATTGGAAGGCATCTCAAACATAAACAATCAGCTTCGGTTGCGAACGCTTAGAGTAACTTGTACATTGTCTAGCTAGCAATAGGTGTGACTTACGTATGTGGATCCTGCAAACACTCAAACAGTTTATTTACTTGTAAACTTGTGAACTCACCAACCTTGTGTTGACACTTTTTCTTACATGTTTCTCAGGTCGCTAAGGCACATGTTGCACACTTAGGACATGCATGGAGTCCTACTATCATTTCATCCTCATGCAAACATTTAAAACAAATTACTTGTTTTCTTAAACTAAACTTGGGCGCGCTTGTTTTGCGTATTTATTTTCTTATTTAAACGCTTCCGCATTAACTCTGAACTTTTATGATATTTCATTTATGTCCCATATAGTGTCGTTTGATGTAACTAATGATTGAGATCCTGGTTTGTCACACACCAAACGGTAAAACTCCGTTAGTGGAATTTGGGGGTGTGACAGCAGGGGACGCACGCCAGGACCCGAATATTGTCACTGGTACGTTCTTGATATATAATCACTATGCCTCTATACCCTTTTACTCGGGTGCTGATATGAACTTCGTGTCGAATGATTTTAAATCTTTACTCGGTATTAAGGCCAGCAAACTAGATCAAAGTTATACAATCGAATTAGCAAATGGGAAATTAATTAAAACCGGAGAGGCCATTAAGGGTTGCACTTTATGTCTAGGAAACCATACTTTTAGTATAGACCTTCTACATGTCGATCTGGGGAGTTTTGATATTGTTATTGGCATGGATTGGTTGTCAAAGAATCATGCCGAGATCGTATGCTTCAAAAAGATTGTACGTGTCCTACTACCAAGAGGAGAAATTCTTTCAATTCAAGGCGAAAGGAGTGGAACGATGTTGAAAATGATAAACTGCATGAAGGTTTATAAGTATCTATGCAAGGGTTATTGCGCATTCCTCGCTCACGTCGTCGAGAAGAAACCCGAGGAACGTCGACTCGAGGACATACCGATCGTTAGGGATTATCCTGAGGTATTTCCAGAAGACTTGCATGGTTTGCCGCCACCCAGACAAGTCGAGTTCCGAATCGACTTAGTACCAGGAGCCGCTCCAGTTGCGCGATCACCGTATCGTCTAGCACCTTTTGAAATGCAGGAGTTGTCAAGTCAACTGTTGGAGTTACTTGATAAAGGTTTCATAAGACCGAGTTTCTCACCCTGGGGAGCTCCGGTCTTGTTTGTGAAGAAGAAGGATTGAACCTTTAGAATGTGTATTGATTATCGGGAACTGAACAAACTTACAATTAAAAACCGGTATCCTCTTCTCCGGATAGACGATCTATTCGATCAACTTCAAGGTTCTAATTTCTATTTGAAGATTGATCTACGATCAGAGTACCATTAACTGAGAATCCAGGAGGAAGATATACCAAAGACGGCTTTTAGGACTCATTATGGTCATTACGAGTTTCTGGTCATGCCGTTTGGTTTGACTAATGCACCGGCAGTTTTCATGGATCTCATGAATCACGTGTGCAAGCCATACTTGGATAAATTGGTAATTGTGTTTATTGATGACATATTGATATATTCACGAACCAAGGAAGAACATGAACATCACCTGAATCTAATCTTACTTAGAAATGAGAAGTTATATGCAAAATTCTCTAAGTGTGAGTTTTGGATTCGAGAGGTTCACTTTCTCGGACACGTCATCAATAAGAAGGGTATTCATGTGGACCCATCCAAGATTGAAACTATCAAAAACTGGGAAGCACCAAGAACTCCTAATGAGGTGCGTCAATTTCTGGGTTTGGCGGGCTACTATAGGGATTCATCAAGATTTTATCAAAAATAGCCCTGCCTTTGACCAAGTTGACCTAGAAAGATAAAAAGTTTGATTGGACCAATAATTAAGAATCAGCTTCTCAATTGTTAAAGCAGAAGATTTGCAGTACACCAATCCTATCACTTCCTGAGGGAATCGACAATTTCATCATGTACTGCAACGCGTCACACCAAGGTCTGGGATATGTGTTGATGCAGAGAGAAAAAGTTATAACATATGCATCCAGACATCTAAAGGTCCATGAGAAAAATTATATGACTCACGACTTGGAATTGGGTGCTGTCATGTTTGCGCTCAAGATTTGGAGACATTACCTCTATGGAACAAAATGTACTATCTTACAGATCACAAGGGCCTCCGGCACATCTTTAATCAGAAAGAACTCAACATGAGGCAACGCCGTTGGGTAGAACTACTAAATGATTATGACTGTGAGATCAAGTATCACCCTGGGAAGGCGAATGTCGTAGCAGACGCCTTGAGTCATAAGGAGCGAGTTAAAACTCTTCATGTTCGTGCCATGGGATTGACAATTCATACGAGTCTCACGAATCAAATCCGGATGGCATAACAAGAGGCAATCAAAGAAGAGAATGTTGAGGGTGAGGCATTACGAGGAATGATAAGGCAGTTGGAGCCAAAGTCAGATTTATACTTCATGAATAGAATTTGGGTGCCATGTTTTGGTAACTTACGGGAGTTGGTTATGGACGAATCCCACAAGTCCAGGTACTCCATTCACCCAGGTTCGGATAAGATGTATAAGGATTTGAAAGAACACTACTAGTGGCCAAACATGAAGGGAGAGATTGCTATCTATGTTGGTAAGTGTCTGACGTGTTCAAGGGTAAAAGCAGAACATCATAAATCGTCTGGATTATTACAACAACCCGAGATCCCTCTATGGAAATGGGAACAAATCTCCATGGATTTCATTACAAATTTACCCAAGACATCGAGCGGGTATGACACCATGTGGGTAATCTTCGACTGTTTAACGAAATCAACTCATTTCCTACCTATCAATGAGACGGATAAAACTGAGAAACTTGCAAGGCTTTATATCAAAGAAATTGTGGCTAGGCATGGAGTGCCAATATCTATTATCTATGATATATATAGCAGATTTGTGTCCATAATATGGCAATCATTACAAGAAGCTTTGGGCACACGTCTTGACATGAGCACGACATATTACCCACAAACAGATGGTCAAAGTGAAAGGGCCATTCAAACCTTAGAGGATATGCTCCGTGCGTGTGCAATCGATTTTGGAGGGAATTGGGATACTCATCTACCACTGGCTGGATTTTCATATAATAACAGTTACCATGCCAGTATTAAAGCCGCTCCGTTCGAGGCTTTGTATGGTCGTAAATGTCGTTCACCGCTATGTTGGGCGGAGGTTGGTGACAAGCACTTAACTGGCCCTGAGGTCGTTCAGGAGACCACCGACAAGAATTTTAAAATCAAAGATCGTCTAAAGGCCGCCCGAGATAGACAATGAGTTACGCGGATAAAAGGCCCTATAGCTTAACCCTAGGTACATCGGACCATTTGAAATACTGGCTAGGGTTGGCCCTATAGCTTATAAACTCAAGTTGCCACAGGAACTAAGTAATGTACATGATACGTTTCATGTATCAAATCTCAAGAAGTGCTTATCAGACGAGACGTTGATTATACTGCCTGATGAGATTCACCTAGACGATAAGTTGCACTTCATTGAGGAACTTATTGAAGTCACGGATTAAAAGGTTCAGAAAACAAGGCGAAGCCGTGTTAAGCTGGTCAAGGTACGTTGGAATTCAAAGTGTGGCCCCGAGTATACGTGGGAACGGGAAGATCAAATGAAAGCCGAGTACCCGTCCTTATTCACGAACACTCCAAGTCAAGATAACATCAAATGAATTTCAGGACGAAATTCTCTTTAACATGGGGAGAATGTGACACCCAGCGTTTCAGGTCAATATCCATATTACATAAATGCATGTTCATAAAATATATTTCCTGAAGTTTTAGTTTGACTAAGAAAGTCAAGGAGTCTAGCAAAGAAACTTATATCATAATAGTAATTTTTAAGAAGTACTAGGAATATAAACAGTGATACCTCGCAAGGTACGATCGTTGGTGATTAACAAGAATTTTATTCAAGTAAAAGTCTAGGGAGACGCTTTAACATAAAAAAATAAATATTGGTGACTAAACTTTTATGAAAAGTTGACATATAAATAATTGTTACATGGCTCTATGTTATTTAATGTGTATACATGTATTGTATAGTTAAAGTGATAACCATGTCGGGTTAACTAGTAAATTATGGAGACTAGTCAAACCACACAAAAACATGTAAGTAATGGATCGTTTAAAAGTTTTACATCGAGTACTAGATCACGGGATCACCTACCGGGTATATACTACCGAAAAGACACACAACTAAACACTTAGAATGTAACTAGAACAGGGAACAATACCTAACCCCCCACCCTACTACCCCTCTCGGCCAAGAAAGGGGGCCCACCCACACACCATCACCTTTACCACAAAATCTTCCATGTCCATGTTGTGTATCATTAAACCCATGCCCTTTCATCCTCTTTGACAAGCGAGAGTCATGTCCATCAAGTCCACCATTCCTAGCAATGATGTTAGTGTATTCAACACTCCAACACCCTCTCCATCTATGTATATACACGACACACACACATATACACACACCTTGCATCTTTTTAAATCCAAGAACAAATTCTCTATAGGGTTAGCTAGGGGCTTGAAGATTCAAGGAGGTCTTGGAGTCTAAGAGTCGGGTTTTGTAGCATCACGAGCCTCTACCATCTTTCTACTCGTTGTCTTCACCTAGCTTGTCTAGTGGTATGAACTCGACACCATATCTTGTTCTTGTCTTTATTTTTAGTTTTAAGCTCGTTGTTTATCCTAATAATCAAAGAGATTTGAAAAGCTAAAGAGTTTTATAAGTGTAGCTTTATTATGTTTAAAAACTAGATTTTATATTAAAAGATGTATGTGGTTCAAAAATAATAGGCATATATGCATAGATTATTGCCTTGAAATATTTATGAGATATTTGTTATTATGATTTCATGATACTAAGTTATGAGTTGTTAAACTAAAAGATTCTTGTAAATGTATAAAAAGGATCGAATTTGTAGAAACACATGTATATGCATATTATTGATTCTAGTAACTTGAAATGGTAATAATACTTGGATAAGTGAAATATATGTGTATATGTATGTATATGTGATCGTATGAAACATGTAAATATATATTTATGTGTGTTTAAAGTTTGGAAACTTGGAAAATTGTTAATCATGAAATTATGTGTTCATATAAAGAGATGAAAAATGGGTACGAATATGCATGATTATAGTTGTTAAATGGCAAAATGATTAAGTGTATGTATGCATGTTTAGAAACCGAAACATATATATATATATATATATATGTGTGTGTGTGTGTGTGTGTGTGCGTGCGTGTGTGTGTGTGTGTATAATCATAAGTTGTAGAACTTGGAAAGTTGTTAAGTATATGCATGTAAATATATATATATATAAGTCATAATATATATACACACACACACACACACACACACATATATATATATATATATATATATATATATATATATATATGAGTGATGGAAAAATAGTTAACATGGAATGAGTTATGAAATTTGAAATCATATATATATGTGTATAACTTGTTTATAGTTTATAGCATGGAACATGGACTTGATTAATGAAATCTAAACACGTTCGATTTAAAATAAATAATCGTATGTATTCACGAAATATATTTAAGTGTATGTTGAAATGTGGTTATACATGTGTGTATATATTTGTAAGAAAATATAGATACATGAAAAGTTAATAAATGTCGTTCGGAACAAGTAATTGTATGTGAACGTGTTAACATGGATTATGTGCACGTAGGAATAGACATACGTAGAACATACTTGAACGATATCTATGATTTATAAAATTATTGGTAAAGAATAATTATATGTTTATACGTGGAACACAATAAGAATATATTATAAGATGTTGTAAAAATAATATTTATTTTTGATAAACGTAACAAGTCACCAATATGGAAATATAATATTTTCTGGGAAAATAATTAAAGCGTCTAGACTGGAATAATAATCACCAACGAGTCGTCATGAGAAAACATCGTTTTAAATAAACAAAGACGTACTTAATAGGAATAGTTAAGTCGGGTGAACAACTTGCGTTTAAGACGGGTAGTCTTAACGTATATAGTATCCTGTGTAATTAGGATACGGATAGACGGGTCTGCTTTTATTCAAATATTTGCTAGCATATACTTCTGTCGAGGTGAGTTTCACTATCCCCTTTTTTCTAAATTTTTGAAATGTTTTGGGGTGGAAACATACTTGTAACGAATTTTCGTATGTAAATGAATGAACAAATGAACAGACCGTGTGTGTGCATTGAGGGAACAATATAGCGCTTAAAGTCCCCGGAATAAAAACTTAGTAACCATTAGCTATGGACATAGACCGGGATTCTATGGATAGTACTATTGGGGGTGACGGCGCCGGTCATGGTTAGTCGCGCTAACCAGGTGTCGAATTGGCCGAATGACCGCATATTGTCTTACTCGTAGAAAGGCGAGGAGGGGCATTAAATTGTTGGGGTTTGGTTACGGTCTTTTGCATTACATATTATTTTGTATTCCTTGCAAGCTTACAATTGGGGTCAATTGGTCAGGGTAATGTTCAAATTCATTGGTTATACATATAAACTGTTTGATCGGAAAATGATCAGGTTTAAACGTTTGAAATTTTGGAATTATAAGAACTCTTGATAAATAACTTGTGAATTCACCAACCTCGTGTTGACACTTTTTAAGTATGTTTTCAGGAAATTGAATGCGGTCTTCGGGTTAGCAATGTAGGTTACATGCATGCATGTGGATACGACTTTTGGAGGATTTCTCTCGTAGAACTCATGGTCTTGAGTCGTATTTGCGAAATCTTAAAATTTTTGTAAACTCAAGTTGATATTTTGTGATGTAAGTATTTTAAACTTAATTATGTATCCAATTATCATGTATGTGTTTGCTGTAATCATATGCTTTGGAAACCATGAATGTTACAACTCGCGCTTCCGCCTTGGCGGAGTGTGACAACATGTCATAGTATTGGTATTCAAAAGAATTTAGATGATGATGACGAACCAGATGCTGGTGATGGTTCTCGTCATTAACTCAGGGGGAGTTAGAGATTTTTATTGAAGCCAATATGATGACTAGTGGTGATAATAAAGAACCTGCTGAGGTTGATGCTGATATGTTGGATAATTCACTTTTTGAAGATTCTGACATAGATGAAGCAGATAAGATTGAGTGTCTGTTGGATCTAGATGATATGTTAGATGATGGGGATACATGTGAGGAGGAGTTAGAAGAAGGAGAGATTGTAGAATTGGAAGTAGAGAGAGACAAACAAAAGGTTGTATATGAAGGGTGTGATGGTTTGATTGATGCAGATGTCTTTGAGGATAATGTAATTCCTGAAGATTTTTCAGAGGGTGTTGCAGAATCTGAAAAGTCTGATCCTAATCTAGAAAAACAAAACCCTGATACTGTTGAGAGTTTGCCTGAAGATACAGTGATGTATAAGAATACATGAATGACAAAGGTACAGTGGGCTGAGATGGTGAAGAGTTGGAGAACTAAGCTTCCAGTCTTTCCAGTTGCACCAGTTCAGAAACAGAGATACGTGAATAAAGAGAGATGTTGTGGAAGGATTATTAGCTGGTTCTATGAAGCTGAGTTCAAGCTGTTTGCTTTAAAAAGGTCGGATGGGGTTCGGTATCTGAAACCAAGGCTGAAGTACTTTAATTCCACACCGAGATGTGAAGTCAGTTGGTTATCAACAAATGATGGCATAGCTGACTCGATAACTAAACTTATAAGAACTGAAGGTGGATCGGGTAAATATGTGAAGCTGAAACCTCAACCAGGCAAAAGAATCAAAGAAGTTGATCCAGTTACTCAAAAGGTGATTTGAAGATATAAGTTCAATCTTGTGAGATCAGTACCAAAGATTCCATTGAAGTTAATCTCCTATGATTGTCTGAATGATCTCAAATGTTGGTATGTCGATGTCTATACGGGCGAAGCAGTGGTAGAAGATATGAGTGGCAAGGTTATAGTGAACTTCTTTGATGCTATGAACCTTGTTAACTTCTCAAGGTCTGATAAGAAGATACTAAAATGTAGAGAGATCATGTACACAGATGAGAGTAGAGAGCAGGCTTTGCAGTACAAGAAGGTGTTGTATGTTTGTTTGAAACACAAAATTTGTGCAGGGAGCTCATTTTCGAAGAATTGGAAGAACAAGACTTGAAGATAAAGACCAATTTGTTGTCAAGGGAGAGTTTTTTGGAGCATTTGATGTGACAACAAGCCTTTGTAATAGATTAGTCTTTATGTTTATGTTTTGTATGTTTTAGGCTTGTAATTAATTAAGTTTGCACAAGCGAACTTAACATGTTCGCATGATATAGTTGAGGCAAACATAACAAGTTCGCCTAAATTAATGTTGGCGAACATGATAAGTTCGCCCATACCAGTAGTATTGCCTATAAATAGAGCAGTAGTTGTTATCATTTGTAATGATCTGTAATTCTGGAACTACTACGTGTGTACTGTTTACAGAGTGAATACAAGAAGCTTTTTATAACATCTTTTCTTTCGTGTGATTGTATCGTTTGTGTGAGTATTCGAGACAATACGTATACGTTAGGATTCCACACTTCGTGTACATATTGCGGGTTTTACATCAGAGATCGATCCGTAGACCCTACCGGGACCTACAAGGGCTACTGTAGCAGGTCATGATATTTCTATTTCTGAGGACACAATTAGACGAGTACTGCAGTTCAGGGACTTACCAACTGATCAGGTAACGTATCCTGACTACTTCGTTGATGGATGCTGGAGACAGAAAATGGGCTATGTGGGTGCAAGAGATTATGCTTCTTACAAGAAGATGTGGGTACTTGACGAGTGGCGTTACTTTACACACGTCATGATTATGTGCATCTCTTCTAGGAAGGCAGGCAAGGATGCCATGGGTCACGAATTGGCGGCTACAATGGTTGGGTTGTCTCTCAACAAGGGCTACAACTTCTCCAAGTATATCTACAAGGCTATCATCGATCAGATCAATACGACGGAAAAGTTTAGATTCCTATTGTACCCAAGATTTGTTCAGTTGCTGATCAATGATGCCTTGCCAAATTTACCTGCAATTGGTGAGCGACTACAAGTCAAGAGGGTGACCAAGAGAGTGTTTTCACAATTCTTTATGCCACGCAGTGTAGAACCTACCCCTGCTCACACTCCACTCTTTGGCCACCTAACTAATGAAGCATACGTGGCCCCAGATGGTATAGTGCTGAGTCTGAGCCTGGACTGAGTGAACACTCTGACAAACAAGTAGAGGAGGAAGAGGAAGAAGATGAAGGTTCTGAGAGTGACGAATCTAGAGAGGGCGGTGATGAAGAACAAGAAGGAGGAGATGGTGCTGAAGAGTCGGATTCTGAAGCAACTGAATCTGATTCATCTGACTCTGATGATGCACCAGATCAATCACATCCCAGGAGGACCACAAAGGTTTCCCTTCCCGAGTCAACCTCGAAAAGACAACGACAAGACAAGACCGACAGTGAGTATGACCCAGAGTTGGATACTGGTGTACAAAGATAGAGGTGAGAGAGAAGAGTAAAGCAGAAGGGGGATAGGCCATTTGCAGCTATCCTTAGAGAAGTTGAAGCTCATGCTTCACGGCAACCAATCACTGAGGCCGTGAGCACTGCTTCAACCTCTACCCCGACCTCAACCCAGCTGTATCGAAGGAGGCGGCAGCCACAGGTTACTGCTGAAGTGGCTGCCACTACTGTCACAAAGGAGGTTCCTGTGATAGTATCCCTGCCGTTTCAATATGTCCAACAGGTGAGGGTGTCGATTCCAATTCAAACGGAGTCGATTACTATCACCCCAACCACAATTGAAACCACCACAATTGAAACCACCACAATCCCAACCACCATTCCCACAACCACCCTTCAACCCATCAGCGAACCCTTCACATATGGGGATTTCACCCACAGGTTCAACTTTGATGAGATCTTCACCTTTCCCACTCTTACAGCCGAAGCATCTACGTCTAGGGATCTTGATCCACGTGATGCCAGGATTGCTACCCTGGAGAATCAGGTGACTGGTTTACTTGAGATGGTCCAAAAATCAAGGGAAGAATCAGCGACTCAACAAGCTCAGATAAATTCCTTGGTTGATGAAGTAGCTGTGTTAAAGAGCCAGAGGACCGGTGATGAGACGCAGCGAAAAGAGCATGAAATGATGGTTAAGTTGGTCTGTGACATGACCAAAACTCTTGCTGCCCAGGGGGAGAAGATTCAAGAGTTATTGAAGGAGAAGGAGAAGACAACAAAGCCAAGTACTGATAAGGCTTGTCACCTAGTCGACTTGACTAAGGATGATGACACAGATAAGGATCTTGAAGTCGGTCCTAGTGGAAGTGAGCAACAAGTGTTAGCTATTGAGGGGGAGTCTGCTTAGCATGAAGGTGAAGGTGATGCTTCTAGTAGTGGAGGTGATAAAGGAAAGTCTGTGGCTGATGTTCTTCATGACCTATCTGATGAGGTTATTCTAATGATTGAGCCAGACTATTCCAAAGAAGCTCAGATCGTTGCTATTTTTAATCTAGAAGAAGGAGAGATCGAGTTTGATGATTAATGGGATGTGGAGGATGAAGACGTTGTGGTGGAGTTTCCCAAGGGGGACGGTGAAGGAGTATACGAACTTGAGGATGGAGAGATTTTTTAGGCTACTATCAACACAGGTTCAGTCGACCCTGAAACTGTTGCTGAGGCTAGTTGTGCAGCAACCTCGACTGATGCTTTTCCCACCTATCCTGAACCTGTTGATCCTGAAGCATGGAAGATTAAATATCCTTGGGGATGGTTTACTGAGGATCAAGATCCAGTATGGCAAAAGACATCTATCATAGACAAAAACGAAGCCACATGTATGATCTTGTCTGTCAAGTTCGACGCAGACTAGAAATTGTTTGCCATCAAACGAGCTGGTGGGGTTTAATATCTAAAACCGACTAGTGAGGCGTTCAGCTCCCTGCCGAAGTACGATCTGGTGAACCATGCAAATCGTGAGCTGCTGGGTGACACAAGTCACGCAGTAGCAAAGGGTTTGTGGGGAACACTACAGAGAGAAGGAAGATCGGGAAACTTCGGGGTTTTAAAGCCTCAAATGCCCAAGAGAGTCCGGGATAAGAGTTTCAAACATCTCGTGACAAACTGTAGCATAAAGAAGCTGGTTTACAAGCCAGTGATTTGTGAAACCAGGATTCCCCTGAGCAAGTTATCTCAGGATATCCTTGGTAAAATATGGTACTGGTACGTGGATCCAAAGACGGGCGAGGTGGTGGTGATTGGAAGAGTTAGGTCTGCAAGTGGAAGCTTGGAACCTAAGGAACTGATAAGGGTCTTTGATGAAATCACTTTCATCAATTTATCTATGAAAGATATGACGGTTCTCAACGAGAAATACTGCATCTACACGGACGAGTGGACGAAGCTTCAAGCATCAAGATACGACAAGCTAGTCAAGTTTTGTATTGACTACAAGCTGAAGATGGGAAGCTAGAGCTGGAGGAGGTTGAAGACCGAACACAATCCAGAGCTGTTGTCAAGGGGGAGTTTGTTGGAGCATACGGACGGCCGAAGGTTTGCCGGACGGTATAGCATAACAGATGGCCGAAGGTTTGCCGGATGTTATGGAGGACGGACTACGACGGTAGGACGGGCGTCTGTCTTCGTGACTTTCGAAGAATCATTAGGTTAGGTGTCCCTAACGGGAGTCTAGTCTATATCCATGTTTCATGTGTACTAATGACCTCACCATAGTTATATTGGTTTTCATTGCGTTTGTGTGACAGACACTCTGGATGTTGTCTTATGCTTTTGTATCTTTACTTTCTATATTTGTACTTGTATTTAGTACCTGTATGTATTTGTTTATCGAGTTGTAAACATGTATGTAGGTACTTGTACTTAGTTGTCTTTGTTAAGTGTTGTGCGCACTTAATAAGTGCGCATGTATTATAACATGCGTACTTAACAAGTACGCAAGAACAATTGTTTGCATACTTGTTAAGTACGCAGGAACAAAGTCCTTCGCACTTGCTAAGTATGCAAGCATCAGGGCTACTATATATAGCTGGTAGTGACAGAAGTTATGTACGCACTCATTTCAACTCTCTAACCGGTTGTGATTATCAATAAAAAGTATTTCGTGTTTGTTGTCGGTTTACTTTGTGTTGTCTGATACTCCAACTAGTCAAGGGCATTCCGCACCCGGTCCGACTAGTCACACACTCGCACGTAACGAGTCGAGACACTCAGGGACCTACATGAATCATACGTGATTTCAATTGACATATCCAATATTCTATGTATATCCGCATACCAAATCAAATTTGATTCCAAATATCTCAAAAACCAAGATAACAGAATCAAATGATTCAGAATAAAAAAGATTCAAATCAAATCCACTTGGATTATTTTTTCTATGCTAAGAACGCTACCCACATGCTGATGATTGGATCATGATTTGGTGAAATTTTGTGTTAAGTCTTAGTTCAATCCATCTTGATGTTTCGGTACACTCTGTATTGATTAATATTACCTTAAATGTCACACAGTATTTGCTGAAATATGAAGCTGAAAAATATACTGGCAATCAAGGTTGAACTGTTTAGATCCTATTTTGATATGCAGTGTGATTAAGACAGTATACATTTATGATCCTATGTCATTTAAGTTCACCAAAAGAAAATAAGAAAGAAGCTCATAGTAAATAAATATATGTGCATATAGTGTGTTGAAGTTTATAGTGTGTGTTAATCATTATCTTAGTGCATTGGATCTGTTTCATAAAATAAGAAGGTACTTTGATATCAAGTGTTTGTGAATAAAATAGCTGTTATGAATTAAATTTTGTGTTGATATTTGTGTGGGTTCGTTTATGTGAAAAATATGTGATAAAAAAATTGGAACAGATCTTGATGATATCAAAGTGGACATTAAAAAAGAAAAATTAAAAAATAATTAAAAAATAATAAATAAATAATAATAACAAAATTGTTGTTCAAATTTTATTAAGTTCAAAGTTTTTGGTCGAAATATCTTTGTCCCAAAAGGTTTGTCCCAAAAGTGTTTTCGGTCGAAAAGTCCAAGCCGAAATGTTTTCGGTCGAAATCTCAAAATATATAAATATCGGAATTTTCGATCGAAAATGTTTTTCCCACCTTGTTTTCGACAGCCGTATTCTCTGGTTGTGAATTTTAGCAAGTGTCGTGTGAAAATTCGTTGGTTGTGACGTCATCAATTTCTCATAGTTTTCCGATCATCGAGGTATGTTTTTGTGACTCGTAAAGGTGCATAGGGTAGATTCAAAGCCTTAGATTAAACTTGAATATTTTAATTTTTGATGTGACATCCGGCTAATTAGGGTTAAGCCCGTTAGAAAATTCTGTTAAGTCTTAACCTAATTATCTCAAATCCAAACCCCAAGGACTGATTCTGTTAATATCTAAATTCAAACTGCAAGGACTAAACCTGTAATTAATCCAAATTCAATATGTTGACTATGCAATGTCAAAGTTGAGTGTAATTAGTTCTCTGTTGACTTTTTGAAAGTCAAATTCGCAAACTTTAATTCAAATTCAAGCTTCTCAATCGATTTCAGTTTTGATACTGTAACTGAAATGCACGTTCATGACATAAACGACCATCAGTAGATCCATTACACCATAATCATTTTGAATTCAAACCCAATTATGATCTTTAAACCGAAACCTTCAAGTTTAATGCACGAACTCATCAAATTCGTCCACCAATGTGCGAATTATCTCTACGCATACTCAAATCGCACCCCTATTGTTGTTCTGCGCATTCCAATTCTATCGAATTCAAGACCGAAGTCGTCGGAGATCGAAGCCGTCGAAGTTGGAACTCCATTTACTCGATCATCATCAATTCGTGCATCATTTTGGTAATTGTTTACATCCTTAGTTTCATTTTCATCTATAGAACAAAAGCCCTAACCTTTTAGAGGCTTATATCATCGAATTAATCATGAACCCGATTCTAGGGTTCATATGAAACCGTTTTGATTGAACCCTAACCTAAACGCTATTTAAATTCAATTAATTTACATAATTAGATTCGCAATTTGATACTCATCGAAAGCCCTATGTTAATTTTAACAAACAACATCGAATTTGTCAAGATCTGTAATCAAGGGTTTGTTCTTAAAACATTTTAGGGGTTTTGATCTTAACGCCGATCTCAATGAAATTAAATTATATGGGTAGATTTGAAATCATTCACTTATTAAAAGCCCCATGTTTTCAACAGATTCCAATATCGAATTTACTCAATTTAATTTTGTGTCCATACCTAGGGTTTCGGCCTTTGAATCCGAAATTAAACGATCTTAGACCTAATGATTTACAAATTAAAACCTCATAAAGATTCGCAAACTCCCGAGTATCAAAACCCCTATGTTTTTTGGTTCAATCGATATCCAAATCGATGAATTTAGGATGGTGGCTTGGTTCGGCTCGACAAAAGGAAAGAACACAAAGGTGTTTATGATTAAAACCATTCCAGATCCAGCTTGTATGCAATTTCCCTAGCGAGCTGTGATGGTTAAGACACTTGGCTGTGGAGGAGGAGACTCGGTTCGAGTCCATCCACCCCCATTTCTTTTTAAGATAATTTTCTATTATTATTTAATATAAAATCAATACCCTATATTATTATATTAATATATTAAAATGTTTTAACCCGAAAAATCACCCATAGGCTCGGGTTTAGATTTTTAACACATTTATAATATTATTTTACACTTTTATAATATTATATTATATTATTATCCAACCTATAACTCCGAATAAAATAATATATTTATATTATTTTCAACCCGTAATTCCAATTAAAATAATATATTTATATATTATTCTCGTCACGTTTATAAACGTTTTGTAACACTTCGAACTTAAAAATAATATAATTATTTATATTATTACCCACGTTTTATCCTCGAATAAAAATAATATATTTATTATTTTTGACACATAAATGATTATCGTATTAATTCTACGAGTTTAAAAATAATATAATAATTTATATTATTTTCCTAGACCTTTATTTAATGGCGAAAACACACGAATATATTTAGTTATTAATATTATTCGTAACTAGAAACATTCGACACAAAATGTATTAATCTTAATAATTATATTTAGAATTCCTTATCCCCGTGGACAAGTTCGTCTACTCTTTGATCATTAGAGCGTATTAGAACGTTCAACCTTCCGTGTCGTCGTCACAAATCACATTGTATCACTAATTGTTATGTGTATAATTCTAGGGCATGCGTAAGCCATTGCAGGCTAACACTTGTGGTTCCAATCTCATTCTTGTGTAAATCTACCTGCTACGCAACTTAGGTGAGTTTTCACGGCCCATTTTTACTGTTTTTATTTGGGGGAGAAAACATGACACAACTATTTTAGATTATTGAATTCATATGTTATCACTGTTGAGGCTAAGTGTAACACACTATCATTGAAAGTCCTCACACATATCGAACCGTTAATATGGATCTTAGCGAGGTAATGTTTAGTAGTACTACTGGGTTTGACAAACCCAACCCGCGTTAGTCGCGCTAACTCGATTGGAGGTCAAACGGGTGAAATGTTAGCCTAATCACATTTGTCAGAGATGATAGACCTGGAAGGAGGCATACAAACACAAATAGTCATCTTCGGTTGCGAGCGCTTTAGTAAGACATGAACATAGGTTAGCTACCTATAGATACACATAATGAATGTACATAATCTGGTAAACGCTTTATTACAATATTGAAACCTGTGAACTCACCAACCTAGCGTTGACACATTTTTCTTACATGTTTTCTCAGGACGTTTAGAAGGTGCACGCTAGGGCATTCATGGTGTCCATTTGATATATTTAATAATTGTCAAACTATTGAACATTTATTTTGTTTCCGTTATTTTTAGAATTGGGCGCGTTGTTTTGCACATTTACTTCTTGTTTAAATGCTTCCGCATTAACTCTGAACTTTTATATTTTTTCAATTTAAGTCCTATATAGGGTCATTCAATGTAACTAATGATTGAGATCCTGGTTTGTCACGCACCAAACAATAAATCTCCATTAGTTGAATTTGGGGGTGTGACATTTGAATTGCCCGAAAAGTGTTAAGAATTGCCCGAAAAGTCACTTGAATGGATCGAAATCTCTTTTCGGATGGAAATGAAGAGTCTCCAGTGATTCGTCCGAAATGGGTTTTCGACCGAAAAGTGTTTTCGATCGAAAAGTTGAAGTTTGTAAAATTTTTGAAAATCAGAGTTTTCGATCGAAAAATATAAGGTTCAGGGGTTTTCGGTTGAAATGTTTAATGTTGAATGTTTTGTGATAATCAGAGTTTTTCGATCAAAAAGATTAGAAGGGATCATAAGTTTTTTGATCGAAAAGATCAATGTTGTAGAGTTGTAAAATTATGAGTTTTTGATAAAAAAAAAAAAAGGTTAAGGAGAGTTTTCGATCGAAAAAGTGATTGGTAAGGGGTTTTTCGGCCGAAATGTTCAGAGTTATACATTTTTTTAGAAATTTTTCAAAAAGTTTCTAACTTTAAATTGTTGTTCATTTGAGATATGAATCGTTTAAAATTTGAACCGAGGCACAATATTTGTGCATGTCTAACTACAGCTACAAAGAAATCCAGAGGTTATGAAGAGATTGTTCGGTTCTTGATAAATTCAAGGATTCATACTTCAATATCTACACAAGTTCGAGTGTTTGAGAATCAAGTCAGAGAATTTTAAGACAATGTTGAGTACCGACATGTGAATAAGGACATTTGGATTGAAAGCACAATTGGTGGGAAGAGTTTAAAGATCACTGAACAAGTAATCAGAGAAGTTCTAAATTTCAGAGACTCACCAGAATTTCCTTACAAAATTAGTCACACAGCTGTATCTGGAATCATTTTGAATATGGGATATGAAGCAAACTTTCTGAGAAGAGAAGTTACAATGACTATGTTCGGGAAACAGTGGAGGCATCTTGGTCACGTATTGATTCATTGTATGAGTCCTAGAACAACAGCGTTTGATCAGATTGGAGAAGTATTAGCAGAGCATTGGTGTGTCTTGAAACTCATAGAAGATTCAACTTCTCAAGAATGATTTTTGAGGCCATGATTAGTAACTTTGTAGGGCCGAGGCAGAATTACAAGTTTTTGATGTATCCGAGCTTCATCCATATGTTTATCAATACTTTATTGCCAAATATTCCAAATAATGGCATCAAACTTCCTCTGGAACCAACGCAAGAAGTGATCTTCAGCAGTATGAATAACGTGAGAAAGACAAGCAGGTTTAGTGGTACAGTGACACCGTTATTCCCTAATATGTTATCTAAAAATCCTGATCCAAAGTTCAACATTGACGATGAAGTAGATGATCTAATGGATAGTGACATTGAGCATGATACTGATGGAGATGATAGTGATGATGATAATGAAGGCAATGATGGTGGTGATGGAAATTCTGAACCAGTTGTTCAAAACTAGGAAAACGTTTAACAAGATGATGTAAATGTTGAAGAGAATGTTATTCCTGAGTTGAATGTTACAGAAATCATAACTGAGACAATCTTGAGTCACACTGAAGAACTTATAGTTGGAGAAGATGATGTTCTAAGTATAAACACCGAAGTTATTGCGATTTCTGAAGGTCAAGCAACTGCAACAACACCATCAAAGAAGAGGAAAGAGCCTGAAGTGACTAAAACCGTGCCTTCTTGACCTCCTCCGTATAAGGATATCGTGTTTACAGATCCAGAACAAAAGAAGCAAAAGACAACAACAACAAAGATTAATAAAAGCAAAGGCAAGGGAAAGGCCAAAAGACAACAAAAAATATTGATAAAGGCAAGGGAAAGGCTAAAGAGATTCCGGAAAAGCAAAAGTCTAAGACGTCAAAGAAATATAATCTTGCTGATGAGGACTTCTTGAATTATGCTACAGTTGAGACAACAAATGTAGCGAGTCAGATGAAAACTCAGATTTCAAACTTACAAAGCAGAGAAGCTGCTAATTCAAGAGAAATCAGGGAGTTAAGAGCTGAAAGCAGTAGACAACAAGGTGTTATCAGTTAACAACAATAACAGATTGATCAACTTCAGAGAAAGGTACAAGATCTGATTGCTCATGTTGGTGCTCCGATCAACAATCAAAATGTTAATCAAGAAGCAAACATAGAGCATCAAGAGAGTCAAGCTACTGAACCCATTCCTTCTCTAGTGATTGAAGCTACAATGTATAAATCACAAGATATGTTTGATATAGATATGTTATTGAATAATGAAGGAATGGAGGTGATTAGTGAAAATGATGAAGAGACAGAGAAAGAGGAAGAATATGAGGATGATGTGGTGATAACCGGTGACAAGAAAGACGAAGATAAACCTTCTGATGATGATAGTGACAGTGGTGGAGCTGGTGGTGTTGGTGAAACTGGTAAAGAGGCTGAAGAGTCTGATAAAGAAGCTGAAACCAACACAGAATATCAAAATTATGAATATGAATAAAAACAAACTTATGTTAAAGAGGATGGATCAGTAATTGGGAAGATGGATGTTGAAAAGAGTTCGTGGTGGAAAGTAATTGAGAAGCCATCCATTATTGAAAGAATTACACAGAAGATAAGTAGTCCAAAACAAGCTTTACATGGAGAAATTCTAAGCTGGATGTATGATGCTGACAAGAAGATGTATGTGATTAAAAGAGGTGAAGGAAATATCCAGTATTTTGACAAAAGCTCAAAGTTAAAAACTCTACCATAGTGGGATATTCGGGAGCTGAGCCACCTGAAGTTGATTAATCCGTCAAAGAATACATTTGTTGAGAATTTTCAGCAATATATAAAAAAAGAATATGCAAAAGATAAATTTGAAATTTTCATACCACAAGTGCTTGAATGTGTAAAGTTAAAGAAGAAAGATAAAGATGGGAAAAGGAGGTTTAGGTACATAGTGCAGCCTGCTGATACAGTATCAACCGTCTACATCCCAGCAAGAAAAGAAGTATTTATCAAACTTTTTAAAAGATGGGAGTACGACAACAAAATTAGCAAAGATATAATCACTCAGCACAGTTTTCTAGAGGTCGGAGTCTTTGATCCTGTAGATCTCTTTAATTTTTCTGTTGAAGATCTAAAGATTCTGTACCACAATCCAATTCAATGTGATATGAGCATGAATATAAAGGTTGAAGCGAAGTTATATATGAAAGTTGTAGCTCGGTGCTTATCAAGACGATATGAAGCAAATGTGATCAAGAAAAGACTTGCTGAGATGGAATCAAAAAAAGTGAAAGTTAAAGCCAAGCCTGGAAAAGACAACAAGTGAAGAATTGATGTTCTGTAGACTAGGGGGAGATTGTTGGAACCTAGTAGTCCATAGAAATCAATTATAGGCTGAAATTGTACAACTATGAAGTTTTCGGTCTAAAACTATGTTTTTGTTAAAACACTTTTCGATCGAAATCCTCTAGTATATATATGTTTGTCTTTTGAACTTTGTTGTTAGATTTCTCATTTGTAACTTTTGTCATATCTTTCAAGTGAAATCATATCTTTCAAGTGAAATCAAAGTTGTTGTTTTGGTTGTTCATTCTAAGATGTAATTGCAAGAATTCATCAATGAAGATTACTTGTTTGTTTGTGCATTTCATATTTGTGGCGTTTCTGATAATCAATTATGTTTGATTCGATCTACTCAAGTATTTTTGTATTATGGATTGATTCCGCCTTTCCAGAGGTTGTTTGAAGATCATAGAATTGGATATCATCAGATCAGAGGGGATCAGAGTATTGTACTCGTATGATGGGATGACTGGTTTGCAATGAATAACAATATCATTTCTGTTTTAATCTTATCTATGTTTATGCTTTCGTTTCTTATGTTTGTTTTGATTGACTCAACACATGCTTCTGTCTCAACACTATGAATCAAGAATGATTGTTATCGATCCGAGCTTAGTAGATGCTCATGCTCCAATGCTATGAATCAAGTATGAGCGTCTACTCAGCTTGGTTCAATAACAATCACTCTTAATTCATAGTGTAGAGATGGAATCAAGTGTTGAGTCGATCAAAACAACCATGAAACAAAAGAAAAAACATAGAAGATGAAAATAGAAACGATATTGTTATTCATTACAAATCAGACATCCTGTCATACGAGTACAATACTGAAGGAGTTCTCATATATCTCGTTTAAGCTCATGTCCAACCCTCGGTGAGCTCTACCTAGGGTCGGTGACTCACACCATAACTAAGCCTCATCTAGCTGTAGTTTTCTATACTTTTTGCTTAACTACAAATTAAATGACAAACACCTATTTTAGTTGCACGTGTGTCTATCCTAGTGAAACTATTCATATAGATTCGCTTGACATGCTAAATCGAAACTAACCAGATTCGCTCTAACTAGTCTCAACGAATCTACTTGTAGTTTCACTAGAGAATTATATCTTCATTCACATGAACTGCACCAACAAACTCCCCCTTGAATGATGATATCTATTCTAATAATCATTGATAAATCATCAGCCACAAATCTTCTGGTATCACACTGTAATCTTAACCTGTAGCACTTTAGTCTTGTAAAATCTAATAATAAGACTCCCCCTCAACGGATGCACGATCAATCTGTTGTAGATCAATTTTGTATGTCCTCTTCATGAAATCTGAAGAATCCAACACTTTTCATTGTAGTCCATCCTCTCAACCATAATCACCTCCTAATTGATTCAAAGGTCTAACCCAGACGGTATCTTCCTCACAAGATAACACCATTCAATTCAGACATCTTTAAATCAACCGGCATAAGACATAGAGTTTGAATTTCTAACAATCAACATCGAACTAATCACTCCCCATAAAGACAAGAACTTCAATTTCGAGTAGAAATTGAACTTCATATATTGAGTGCAACAACCATAATCTTTTCTTGATCATCATCTTCAAACTAGATGTGTTAGACTTTGTCTCGTACCTTCATAACTCAACTGAAATCCTGAAGTCTTTCATAACAAATCTCCCCCTCAATTCAAGGTCGTCCAGATTAAATCAGAAACAAAAGGATTTTTCCTATTTAATCGGCATATAATAAAGGTTCAATCCGCCACTAATCGACAACGAAAAACCAACTTTATC
Source organism: Smallanthus sonchifolius (assembly GCA_023525975.1). Lineage (NCBI taxonomy): Eukaryota > Viridiplantae > Streptophyta > Magnoliopsida > Asterales > Asteraceae > Smallanthus > Smallanthus sonchifolius. The sequence goes on from CM042040.1 coordinate 32,247,344, forward strand.
ACGAATATACTTAATAAAAGTCACGAAGAAAAACTCTAAAATGATCCTTATGTATCAAACAATCTTCAATTCGATCTTCATTCCTGATTAACTTCTCCTACTAGGTGTTTATTTAACAACTCACAACAGGTTGTCTATTCATCAAACTCGGATTCCAAATGAGAAATCAAATCACAACCGAGTCATGTCAGATTTTAACCAAATCTAGATCACTTGAGCAATTTTCACTTTTTACAAAGATACATATTTATGAAATTTTTATCTCCCCCTTTTCTTCACAAAAACGAACAATTCTCAACCTTTTCTCGTTAAGCCCATACGAAAAGTATGGTTCTCGGGTAAGCCATAATCCCACATAGTGAACTTTTCAAAAATGGTCCGAAACATAATGAAAATCATCCTCCAAAAAAATTTGTCCTAGAAAATGTTCCCAAAATACTTATTTTTTTTTTAATTTTGAGTATTAGTGCACAAATAGTATCACATGAAGGACAAAAAAAAACTGTGAACAGTGCTAGTTTCGCTTGTAGCAAAAGTACCAATATCGCCTGAACTAGTTTTGGTGGAACAGTAGATCCACCTGGTAACAAAATAACATAAACTAGTTTCGCCTGCACTGAAATTTCCACAACAGTTTCGCGTGCAACTGAAAATGAAAGATTTCGGTGGGAAATCTTCAACTTCAGCGCTAGAAACTCGAACCAAAACATCTAAAAATCGTCGTAACTCTCCGAGATGTTCAAATTTGAAGAAAGATAACATCTCTATGTCAATATGAGGAATAGATCACCAAAATCAAGAGTAAAAGTGAATCACATGGCGGTTAGTCCATGTGATTCATTGACAATGACAATGATACCACATGTAGGAGCATGAGCGTCTACTCAACTCGGATTGATAACAATCGCTCTTGATTCATAGTGTAGGGACGGAAGCATGTGTCGAGTCAATTAAAACAAGCATAGGAAACAAAAGCATAAGCATAGATAAGATGAATACAGAAACGATGTTGTTATTCATAGCAAATCAGTCATCCCGTCATACGAGTACAATACCGAAGGAGTTTACACCTATCTCGTTTAAGCTAATGTCCAACCCTAGGTGAGCTCTACCTAGGGTCGGTGACTCACACCATAACTAAGCTCTCAACTAGCTCTAGTTTTTTGTACTTTGTGCTTAACTACAAATGAAATGACGAACACCTATTTATAGTTGCACGTGAGTCTGTCCTAGCGAAATTATTCATATAGATTCGCTTGACATGCTTTAGCGAAACTAACTAGTCTTAGCGAATCTACTTCTAGTTTCGCTAGAGAATTATAGCTTTATTCACAGGAACTGCACTATCAAACTCCCCCTTGAATGATGTTATCAATTCTTACAATCATTGATAAATCATCAGTCACGAATCTTCACCAACATGTGGTGTTTAATTTATATTGAATTGGACGTTTAAAAAAAAGAGGTATAAACACAAACCTAGCAAAACACCATGTATATGGAAAAAACACAATGAAAAACTAATCGTTGATTGAGACTTTACATCAAAAGAGTAAAACACTAAGACAAAACGAAAACCCCATAAAGATAAGGCAAATTGGTTTTCAATAATCCAAGCTATGAATCATTGGCTGATAATATTCTAAACTAACAGTTTGGCTGGTGATAGTCTCTACTTCCAGTAACATAATCATCATAGATTTACACTTATTTTCACTCTAAATGATGATTTTAAATGAAATGGAGAAACGTGCAAGCGGAATCGAGTGTAAGTATATGATTATGCTCCGGAGACTGTCATTGGACACGTGTCACAATGTGGTGGTTTCCTACACTTTGTAGGGTTTGCTCCATTTTCTAGTCTAACCCTCCTCTATTAATATATACATATACAGGTCTTTATTGTACATTTATCAACCTTGCCACATCATTATTAAGTGTAGTTTCTAATTTTTTTTAGTAAATTACACTTTTCGTCCTTTAAATATATATCAAATTTCATATATCATCCTTAACTAATGAAATAACATAAATCATCCTTTACGTTCATAGTTTGTAACAGTTTACGTCATTTCCACTAACAGACGTTAGATTTTGGAGTTAATTTCAGTAATGTGCAACTCATATGAGGACACTTTTGTCATTATACCCTATCAGGGACCATTTGTGTATTTAACTTTAAGATTTGGGTCCCAACTTTTTACAAAATAATTAAAACAAATCCCCCATACTTAATATATACATATATATATGGGAGGATTTTAGAGAAAACTACATAGTTAGGCTAACCGAAAACCACTAAAAAACCAATTTTAACCAATGATATAATAATATTTATTTAAATATAGGAGTATCAATGTAATTACACATTTTTACAAAAAAATCATTTAAGTATTGGCTTACGTATACAAAAAAAAAATTATACGTAAACAAAATATAAAAAAATTGCTAAAATTGTGAGAAGTATAGGAAGGATTTTAAAAACTCCACCACCACCCCATAAAGCCTAAAATCTCCACCCCACTCCAAAAAACCTAAAACCCCACATCCCCAAAAACCTAATCCTAACAAAAAAAAACCCCTAAAAATCCAAAAAAGTAATATAAAAACACCACCACCACCCCTAAAAGCCTAAAGCCCAACCCCACCCCCCCCCCCCCCAAAAAAAAAAGAACCTAACCCCCACACCATTACACCCCCAAAAACCTAAAACCCCCACACCCCCACCCCATAAGCCTAAATCCCTAAATCTAAACCGTAAGACTAAACCTTAAGGCTAAATCCTAAGGCAAAAACTAAACCCTAAAAGCTAATATTGTAGAGTTCGACGAGACGGTTACAACGCCGTCGAAATGAGTAATATCGGAGTTCGTATTAGCCGATTATAAGCGTTTTAAAAATCATTCTTACACTTTTCACAGTTTTAGGCATTCTTAGCGGATCCCTATACTATATATATATATATATATATATATATATATATATCTACGTTCATTTTAATTTTTAAAAGTTCGACACTAGTTTTTTTCCGAGATGTTAAATTTTCCAAAAGGTTAATACCAGTGTACAAGCTTTCTAACTTAAGTTCGACATTAGTTTTTTCCAACATTAGTTTTTTCCGGCTTGTGGGCCTTCCTTCGCTGCTGTCACAACCGGCCAGCACCACCTTCGTCGCGTCTAGCCACCACCGAGTTGTGCCGCGTCTCTTGCTTCCCCTTCCCGGCTATGCAACACACCATGACACCACTGTGTCGTCGTCGTCCCCACCAAGCTGTCACAACCCTATCGGCTTCATCTGACCCCCCTCCGTCTCGTGATCACCACCAAGTCCATAACCGGTCCTTACCCGAGCTCGCTATACATGACGGCCACCTACCATGGGTTCAGCCGAACAACCCTTAGCCAGCAACACCCATAAAACGAAAATATGACTAACACGCTAGATTTACAAGATTATACCTCTAATCCGGGTGACTCGTGTGGATCGAATCACCAACGAACTCCTCCTTCTCGACCTAGGTCCTTGCGTGAAAACCCTAACACCGTAAACGCGTTAGCAATGGTTCCACAAATGATTATGCTAAACGAGGGATGAAAGATTGAGATTTTTAACCTTTTAATCGCCTTGAAAGCTCGAAACCCTCGCCTTGAAAGCTCGAAACCCTCGCCCATCTCTCTCTCGATCACGGCAACCGCAAAACACCCCAATGTGGGTATCCTCCCTTGTGTAACACCGTAATGGTTTTTGGTGCCGGACCGGGCTTGACTATCTCGTGCTACCGGCTAAACCTCGGGCTCGGCCCGTCTTGAAATATTTTACAAAACTCTCCCTCAAGTCCCGATATTTACACCCTATACTCGTCTAATTGTTTATAAAAACAATATCGCACTAATCCCGTTAAGTTTCCTATTCTCATGAACAATTATTTAAAATAATTACAAACCCGTTTTCTAAACAAAAAACCGGGATGTTACAAGTCTTCCCCCCTTAAGGATGTTTCATCCTTGAAACCTGCGTCATCTGAAAACAAGTATGGATAACGTTCACGCATATTTGCTTCCGGCTCCCAAGTTACCTCGGGTCCCTTGTGATCACCTTCTTTCGCAACCTCTTTTCCTTTCAATCTGGTATAGCTACTGGTTCCTCTATATAATTTAGCTTATAATCGACCACAATGTCGTCTAACGGTACGTCATTTGTAGCATCCGCCAAACACTTCCGTAAATGGGACACATGAAAGGTTGGGTGTATCCCTGCCAGTTCCTCTGGTAATAACAGTTGATAGGCAACACTACCAACACGCTCGTCTTTCATAAATGGTCCAATATACCTCGGACTAAGCTTTGCCCGCTTTTGTAACGAATAATGCCCTTCCAGGGCGACACCTTAAGCCTTACATAATCCCCTGCATTGAACTCTATGGGTGGCCATCTCTTGTCGGCGTATGACTTCTGCCGATCCTAAGTGTCTTTCATCCTTTGCTTCACTAATTTTTAACTTCTCGAAAGTTGCTTTTACAACGTCAAAACTCCTGAACTCTTACTGTCCGATCTCTCCCCAGCACACCGGGGTCCTACACCTTCTCCCATAAAGCATCTCGTACGACGGCATCCCAATAGTCGCATGATAACTATTGTTATAAGAGAACTCAGCCAACGGTAGGTGACCATCCCTTGCACCTTCGAAATCAATCACACATGCACGTAACATGTCCACTACTACCCAAATCGTATCATGCCACTTTGCCGTCTTGGGCAATTTGGTAATAAAATCCATGGTAATATGCTCTCACTTCCACTTCGGAATCTCTAAAGGTTGTATTTTGCCATACGGCTTCTGATGCTCTGCCTTAACTTGCAAGCATGTCAAACACTTACTCACATATTAGGTCACATCATGCTTCATTCCCGGCCACTAGTAATTACCCCTCATATCCTGGTACATCTTCATCGTTCCCGAATGTATCGAGTACCTTGAATTGTGCGCCTCGTCAAGTACTTGCTCTCTAAATCCCCCACACCTCGGTATCCAGATACTGTCATCCTTGACCCACACCCCTTGACTGTTCTCAGTCAACATATCACATTGTCCAAAAATCCTCTCTTCTTTTAGTCTTTCTTCTTGCAAGGCTTTCGTTTGCACGTCCTTTAATAACATCAGGAAATCTGGCGTTACTACTAGTTGACACTCTTTAACTCTGATTGGCGTGTGTTCCTCTTTACGGCTTAACGCGTCGGTAACTACATTTTCCTTACCTAGATGGTAAAGGATCTCACAGTCGTAAACCTTGATTAGTTCTAACCACCTCCTCTGCCTCATGTTTAACTCCTTTTGCTCAAAGAAGTACTTCAAGCTCTTATGATCCGTGTAGATTGTGCACTTGATCCCATACAAGTAGTGCCTCCACAACTTGAGTGCAAATACCACGGCCGCTAACTCCAAATCATGGGTAGGGTAATTCACCTAATGCGTCTTCAATTGCCTTGAGGCGTACGCTATTACTTTTCCTCGTTGCATTAACACACACCCTAAACCCAAATAATATGCATTCGAGGACACCACTAAGTCGTCTGTCCCTTCCGGTAATGTTAACACTGGCGCTTTAGTCAATCGTTTCTTTAGTTCCTTGAGCGCACGCTCCTCCTCCGCTCCCTAAGCAAACTTCACTCCTTTCGAATCAATTTTGTTAATGGTGTTGCTAGTTTGGAGAAGTCCTTGATGAACTTCCTATAATAACCAGCTAACCCCAAGAAGCTACACACCTCTGTTAGAGTCTTAGGAGCGTTCCATTTCACCACTGCTTCAATCTTTGCGGGCTCCACCATAATCCCTTCTAGGTTAATAACATGCCCCAGAAATTGCACTTCCCATAGCCAAAACACACACTTCGAGAATTTAGCGTAAAGCCTCAACGTCTCTAACACTTCTCGCAGATGGTCTCCATGCTCCTCCTCGCTCTTAGAGTAGATTAGAATATTATCAATAAACACGATTACCGATCTATCCAGCATCGGCCGGTACACACGGTTCATTAAGTCCATGAATGTTGTCGGAGCATTCGTCAATCCAAAGGACATAACCAACAATTCATAATGCCCATAACGTGTCTGAAATGCAGTCTTCGAAACATCCTCTTCCCTAACCTTCAGTTGGTGGTACCCTGGCCTCAGATCTATACGTGAAAACCACTTTTCCCCTTGTAACTGGTCGAACAGGTTGTTGATGCGCGGTAACAGATACTTGTTCTTAACCGTCAACTTATTAAGCTCCCGGTAGTCGATGCACAAACGCATGCTACCATCCTTCTTCTTCACTAACAAGATAGGTTGATGTCGTCCAGACGGTCTATAAAATAAAATACTAAACCTATCCTAGACTCCTAAGTAATAAATGGAAAACCTATGAACTAAACCGCACTGACAGGCAAGTGGACCTATCGAGTGTAGCACAGCTTAATGGTAACCCGAGTTTCGAATCCTAGAGACACTATGTAACAATACTAGACTCTGACTCAGACTAAAGATGATTTGGTTTTGGGGTTTACTACACTACTGACTATCACTACGAATGCAATAAACTAAGATTGACTCTAACTATCAAGACACATGATAAAGATAAAATCAAGAGATAGGAAGAATACTACCTAGGTCGGAATCCTACTTGTAAAGCTCAACTTCTACCGGTTCTAGAACTATGATGGATCTAGGATTCTAAGGATAACTGCTAAAGACAACCTAGTGGATCGCTAATAACTCTCAGGGTGTCACTAACTAATCTACCTAAAGTGTACAAAACTCACCAGATTGTTGAATCACTTCTCAGTTATTTCCAATTATGACCAAGTACCCTAATGGACAGATTACCTCTCAGTCTCACTATCCACCATACATTCAAGGAATGCACGGGGTAATCCTAGAATAACAACTATGATTCAGAATAGCAACAATCACTAGACACCTAAACCAACTTCCTCTCAGACAGTTGACACTCGGATTCCTAATGACGAAGACTAACCGACTAATTCTCACCTCGTGGGTATTGAACTAGGACACACGCTTAACTCTAATCAGCAATCAATCACAACTCCTATGGCTACTACGTCTAGCAAACCACCGAAATCACAAACCCTAAGATCTATGACCTAGATACGCTAATCAAACTTGCAGACAACCACAATCAACGCAAGAAATCAATTATTAATCACAACACCAGAATTAACCATGCACATACATCACAATTATCATACTAGGATCGTTTACAAAATCATTAAGTCATCATACGAATCCAAACCGATAAAAACTGAAACTTTAACAAGCATTCATCGTTAACCTAGGCAGTATTAATGTTTTAGCCTAGGATCATGCTTAAACAACCAAAACAGAAGTAAATAACATTCACCATGGTTTCAAACACAGAAATCAAACACACAGATTCAAGCTTTAAAACCGAATAAACTAAACTACACAAACCCGGAATCAAAAGCTTTGATCTTGCAATCAAATAGCCTTCCTTTTTCCCAAAAAGGCCCCTTTTCTCTCTCAAGACGGCTGGAATACGAACTACTTCGATAATGGGATTACAAAACTATTAACTACTTCTGATCTTCGCGTACCGCGAACACTATATTTTTCCTATTTTTGACTTTTGAACTTCGAGCTTCATTATCGAGCTCTGTTTCTTCCGGTTTTCACTTGTAATTATCATGAGCACCTGAGAACATGACTAAGACTCAATACAAACCAAAAACGACTAAAAAAGAATACAAAACTAACTAAAACGACTCAAAAACGATGGAATAAAGATGTGTGCTTTGCACTACATCAAACATCCCCGCACTTAACCTTTTTTCTTCCTCGAAAAAGTCTGCAATGTAATCATAACTGAGATCTAACTTTACAAACATCAATTACCAATTAGTTAAACATACTCACGCGTTAAAAAGCAACAATCAGTATTTCTGTTCGATTAAGCCCAACCACAAACTATCTAGCCCTCCGTGATGTGTTCTAATTCCTGTTTATACAACAATCAATCCATCTATGTGACTCACACTTAAAAGCTACAACTCTACCTAATCCCGTCTCACGGTCATGTTTAGGCACGGGTTAAACCATATAGATTTGCCCAACACGTTAAACTAAGATATACAGATTTTTAGAAATCAATGAATTATGGATCGAATGGATGGAAATGAGCGTTAATTAAAGCATAAGAACTTTCGTCTAGAGGCGTCTCAACCAAGTCACTATCCCGGAAGCTAACACATAGACTAGATTCTCCAAGTCACCATCCCAGAGGGAAATACATAAGCAAGACTCAGTTTTCAAATTAATTAAGCTCATATTTATGGAAATTATGGTTTTATTATTCTAAAAAAAAAGAGAGTGGTGTGCCAAGAAAATTTTCAAAAACCTCTAAATTTTAACTTAACGTGGTACCTATCACCCTATGTTGACAGTTTCAGTATTACCGACACCCTGAGATGAGTACCCAGAAGATTTCATGATTTATTACGTGATTAATCCTAAGTAACAATCACATGCTATTTAAGCTATTCAAGCACGCTGGGTCTACCAAATCATCACTAATTTGATGTGTTTTCTATTATTTATATCATTTAAACAAAAAAGTAGATCCAATTGTACTATCATTTTCCATTCATTATGCAAAAACTTATATTTTCAAATGACATTTTTTTTCCAAATTTTTCAATTTTTTTTGTGTTTTTGTATTTTTATAAAAGAAACAAACTTGACAAACTAAACACTCACATCCCCACACTTGAAACACACATTGTCCTGAATGTGAAGCAAGACACAACTAAAATTAAAAATTCAAAAATAAAAAACAGGAAGCGACTTAGCTGATAATGTAGATGTAAACAAATGTATCCATCTTCGTTCTTCCTCGTGTGCACCGTATAGAATTTTGGTTGCGGTTGCACACACTATTGGGTTGCTTTTATAAAGTGATAGAAGCATTCGTCCCGCCCGAATGGAGATTGAGTACGGACAGGACGAAGAATACCTGCAAAATAAACCTCACAACAAACCCGCAGCATTAAACTGACTCAAGTTAAAAGATTAAAGATTCAAACTGACTCAACTGACTCTAGATAGATTGCAAGGACACATACCCGAAGTGTGACAAACACATAGACATGAATGCCACAGCAAGGTGGATCATCAGTTACGAACGGGTCCCTAGTTCCCATGGTCGGTGGTCAATGTATTAGATGATGTGGATGATGGAATATGAAGGATGGATGATGGAAGATGAGGATATGAATGGTGATGATGTGGACAATGAATGGTAGGAAATGTGATGGTGGATGATAGGGAGTGGTGGTGGAAACATGTGCGGAAAACGGGTGTGGGAAACCATGGGAAAACAAGGGAATAAAAGATGAAGAGGGCCCCCTCGCGTACCGCGAGAAAGAAAATCTCATCCCTAGCGTACCACGATAGACTAAACTACAAGCCGGCAGAGACCTTTGTCTCTCCCGTATCGCGAGAGACTCGGCTACCTTCTTCGCGTACCGCGAGGGACTCTTGTTCAATGAAAGTTAAGAAAAAAAAATTAGTTTTACACTTGGAATATTTTTTACCACTGAAATTTTTTCTTCACCCATTTTTTTCAAAACCCATTCCAATGATAAAAACCAATGTAAAACATACCTGGAACTTCGTTCCCAACGATTTCCCATGCCAAATCAAGCGCAAATCCCTGCAAGACATGACACAAAAAAAACACTGTACCGAAAAACACAGAAAATGACACTGAAACGGACCACGTAATGCATACAAACTCTACATCCCGGACACTTGCCCGAGAATCAAACAAGCCTATCAGAAGGCTTCTCCTTGATCCTAACCGGAACCACCTTCATCCTCCGTGGTCTCTCGGTCCTCCACAACTTCATTAACGATCTCCTACTCATATCAAATCTCAAATGTATATCATATGCAACAATTCGGTCTTTCCACCACAACTTAAAACTACCTGGTCCAAAAATAATGTGCAACTAATAGCCAAGTAAATTGTCACCCCTCGACGTCCCCACACTTGGGGTTTGCACTCTATCTAGGTTACCAAAATCGATTAACTCTCGGGTTTTCTCAAGTGGTGGCCTAGACCTAGGGTGGTCGGAACTTGGGGTTGACTCAACACTCACCCTCTCAGAATGGACAATTGTGACTGGTAGAGGCTCAGATAAGGGTGGTTCTACAAGTGTGGACTCTAATATTTCAACCCTTGGCGTCTCACATATTATCATCTCTACTTGTGCTAATATGTCATTTAAACTGAACTCATCATCTCTAGCACTCAGGAATGAGGACCCTACTAATTTCTTCTCAAACTCTTCTAACCAGTCCGGGGGCTCCTCCTTCATCCTTTCTACATCTCCATCAACAACAGCCACTATTGGATTGGAGTCCCAATAATCGTCTATGGAGTCATCAAGCATGCACACGGAGTGGCTATGCTTGCCAACATCCTTCACGGACATAGTGGCATCGAATATAACTGACTCATCTCCCACACGAAGTGTGTTTTTTCCGTCAAAGACATCAATCACTGCCTTGGCGGTGCGCAAGAATGGGCGCCTGAGGATGAGTGGGACTCAATCGTCTATTTTCATATCTAGAATGACGAAATCCACGGGGAAGAAAAATTTGCCAACTTTCACTAACAGATTCTCCACAATTCCCCTTGGATACTTGACTGAATGGTCAGCCAAGGAAATGCTCATGGTTCGCCTAGGTCTAGCTGCTTATGAAAGGAATAGGGCATCAGATTGATGCTAGCACCCAGATCGTCTTACGCATGGTGCATAGGCAAACTGCCAAGGTGACATGGGATCGTGAAATGACCCGAATCTCCTAGTTTCTCTCGCAGCTTGTTCTGCACCACCGCAGATCATTGCTCACTAAGTGATACTTTAGAGACCTCCTTGAGCTTCTTCTTGTTGGAAAGAAGATCTTTCAGGAATTTGCCATATTTTGGCATGCGCTCCCTGGCTTGCCTGAATGGCAGCAAACGTGCTGGGTAGGGAACACGAGTCGGGTCAATCTTGGGGGTCTGCATCTCCGCTGCCTCCTCGGCAGGAACCTCTACTGCTATCTCCTCGTCTACCTACTCCTCGGTCATCCTGGCATCGATCTTCGCGAATCTAGCCCTCCAGTCAATCTTCTTGACCTCTTAAGGTGATGGAATGTTGTACTTGCTGGAGTGGGAGTCATCCTCTGCAACCTCTTTCTCCTCCACACTCCCAAACGACACGGCCATCACTGAAGCGTTGGAGCTTGAGGATGGGCCTCCCTGCCGATCCTTCAAGCTCTTAGTGATCTCCTCAACCATGCGTTACAGATCGTGGAATGCCGATTGATGATTCTTCAGTAAAGTGTCGTGGCTAATCTCTGCCCAGCATCCCTGTCCTTCTTGACTAGGTGGGAAAGCAGATGTGTCTGAGTCTCAAGAATCTCTTTGGTCGAAGTCGTGTTGACACTGCTTCCCATGCTAGGTCCTATCTCTCCTCCTCCATTCTGTTGAAACTGTTGACGACCATTAAACCCCGGTGGGTTATGTCCAGATCTCTATCCCGAGCCAAATGAATTCTGATTGTTGTACCCTCGGTTCTGGTAATGGTTGCCAGCATAGCTCACCTGCTCTTGATTATTCACTGGGCAATCACGGGTGTCGTGGACTCCCCTTCACACTTGACACCGCTGAGCACTGAGCTTCAGCTCCTTTATCTTGTTGGCCATAGAGGCGAGTGCGGCAGCCATGATAGAATCAGGGTTGACCTGATGCACACCTCTCGAGGCTGAGGTGGATGTTCTAGCACTAGGAATGGAAGTCCTAGTAGATGGATACTGCTATTCGGCCTGAGCGAAGCTCTCGAACATTTCTTCGCACTCAGATGGCTCGAGCTTCTCCTTGATATCGCCTCCCGCAGCTGTGTTGAACATTTGCTGCTTCTCGAAGGTGAGACTATTGTAGAATTTCTCCACTATTGCCCAGTCTGATAGACCATGCTGAGACATCGGCTCAACAGCGTGTTGAACCGCTCCCAGGCTAAATGATAAGGCTCGTCGAGATCAATTCGGAAAGAGTGGATTTGATCCCTGAGGCGAGCGGCCTTGGAAGGTGGATAATACTTCTTGTAGAACTTGGCCTGAAGATCCTCCAAGGTGGTGATAGAATTGTCAGGAAGGGTTTCAAGCCAAGCAGATGCACGCCCAGAGAGCGAGAATGGAAATAAACGCAAGTAGATAGCGTCTTCAGATACACCCGTGATATTAAAGGTATCACATATACGAACAAAGCGGGATAGGTGTCCGGGTGCATCCTCATCCTCAAGGCCATGGAACTGAGTAGCATGAGTGATCGTACTCATGATATGTGATGGGATCTGCCAGGAATTTGCATTTGGAATGGCGGGAAGGGTGATCGGAGATCTCGCTCCAGTGACTCCATCACTGGCCCTCTGGTGTACTGTATGCCTCGCTGGTGGATCAGCGTCGCCCATAGTAGGAAATGGAATAGGGCTAATAGGACGTACCTCGTTTTCGCACAACTGTTTCAAACGCTCCCGAAAGTCACGGGTGTGCTCGTGAAGCTCTCGTTCGGGCTCAAAGAAAGCAGAATATGGTGGTGATCCCTGCGAACGAGTATTGTGCATAAACAAAAAGACTCGATAGGAAAAGAAACAGAGACGTAAAAAATAGAAAGACTCGATTCTAAGTTAGACACACAGATAGACAATGATAACAAGCACGTAAGCATAGAAGATAAGCACATAGAACAGACTCGAAGAAAAACAAACACCAAAAACCAAACAAAGAACTAGTCAAAGCTAATATTGCTATTGCCAAGTGTCCCCGGCAATGGCGCCAAAAACTTGATGTCGTCCGGACGGTCTATAAAATAAACTACTAAACCTAACCTAGACTCCTAAGTAATAAATGGAAAACCTATGAACTAAACCCCACTGACAGGCAAGTGGACCTATCGAGTGTAGCACAGCTTAATGGTAAATCGAGTATCGAGAGACACTATGTAACAATACTATACTGACTCGGACTAAAGATGATATGGTTTGGGGGTTTACTACACTACTAACGACGCAAAACGAATACAAAACTAACTAAAACGACTCGAAAATGCTGGAATAAAGATGTGTGCTTTGCACTACATCACCGGTGCACCCCTTGTTAAACAAATCTAGAAGTTGCTCCATGAGCTCCTCCATCTATGTCGGTGCTAATCGATACAGAGCTTTAGCAACCGGTTGAGCACCTGGCTGTAGATCAATCTAGAATTCGATCGCCCTCTCCGGTGGTACTCCCGTCAAGTCATTAGGGAAGACATCCGGAAACTCCTGCACCACAAGAACCTCCGACAAGTCCATGCTTTTTTGCTTCAGTATTAGTGACGTAAACTAAGTACGCCCCGCACCCCCGCCTTAAAGACTTCACTCCTTTCATCACCAAGATGACTCTCGATAGAGAGCTCACTCTGTCGCCATACACCGTCACTATCGTTCCTTCTAAGGACCTCAACCTTATCATTTTTTGTCGAAAAACAATGTCTGCATCAAACACGGTCAACCAATCCATTCCCTACACAATATCAAAACCCCCTAGAGTAATCGTAAACAATTTAGCAGGGAACCTATGACCCTTTAAATCAATAAAACAGTCATCTAACGCCTCAACGACCCTGGTAGGCGATCCCACCGCGGTCTCCACACTAAACGGCTTTTCAATCATCCTAGCCGTCCCTCACAAGTTGTTGCAGAAAGATGGGGCTACAAATATCCTACTTTCCCCCGAATCAAATAAAACAGAAGCCGGTACATTATTAATAAGAAAAGTACCTGAAACTACATCAGGGTCAGTCTTTGCTTCGGCTGCAGTCATGGTGAAGGCTCTTGCCTTCGCCTTAGGCTTTTTGTCTTTTTTCTTCACTGGCACTGCTTCTTTGCTTGATCACACCCCCTGTGTCCTACCTTACATTCTTTTGCCAGATGGCCAAAACCCCCCCCCCCCACACTGGTAACACTTAGGACTGTGCGGGCAGTCTCTAGCGAAATGTCCAGCTTTACCGCATCTATAACAGGAACCTGCACTGCACTCACCCGAGTGCACCTTACCACAATTGCGACACGAATCCGGACCATTGTTCCAAGCCTTCTTCACAAACGGAACCTTTAGATCTTTGTCGAACCTCTTGAGGGTACATTCCACTTCTTTTCCTCTGGCTTCTTTTCATGCACCTCAACCCCTATGACATCATCATACACAGTCCCACTAAGCTCCACCGCGTCGTCTAAACTCAAAGATTGCTGAGCTTTGACTAAATGCCTAACACGATCCGGTAGACCAGCTACATACAGCTTCATCCATCGCTCATGGTTTCCTGCCAAGTATGGCACCAGACGTGCCATCTCTATGAACTTCGACGTATACTCACGATGAGTCGATTTACCCTCCTTGAGAGTCTGAAACGCTCTCTACTCTCGCGAGCTCTCCTGGAGCACAAAACTTCTTCCTAACGAAACGCTTCAGATCATCCCAAGTCATAGCTTCCAACTCATGAGCAGTCTTTTTTTCCTTCACCGAGTTCCACCAGTGCAAAGCCTCAGCAGAGAAAGAGTGAGAAACGAACTTCACAATCTGCTCCGGCTTGCACTCACTGATAGAGATGGAGGACTCCATCTCAGTAAGCCAGTGGTACGTGGCCACTACATCCTTCAAACCATCGAACCTAGGTGAATCGTACTTCTTAAAGTGTATGTAGTCACAGTTACCACCAGTTCCAGTCGTCTTCTTCTTTTTCTGCACCTCCACTAGCACTCTCATCTCTAGCTCCTGAAACGCTGCCTTCACGATATTAGGCAAGTATTCATGAATCATCTCAACCACTTCCTTCTTAACTACCTCGCGAACTTCTAGTTTGAATTGGAACCCTTCATTGTGCTCAGAATGCAACGAAGGTTCAACACGCACTGACGGCTCGGTATAAACTGACACCTCATCATGGTTAGCATTTTCACCCTGAGCGTTCTCACGACGCCCCCTAGCACTAGCATTAGCAGCAATTTTTCTCCTAGGTGCCATCAGTAACTGAATATAATAACGACCATAGCAATATTTAGGTATCATTTAAAACAATCCTAAAAGTGCAATTAGTTAATGACGGTGGCCAATCGCCATTACCCTTTCTCCTTGCCTTTCAGGTTTTAAACCATCCCTATACTGCATCTTGGCATAACGCCCATGTCTTAGCCTACTAACACACACATATATACTAACTCATACCTGGCGCTTCTGGCTTTTGGTTACGCGTGATGACATTTCCTACACATTGGTCCCATTCTCAGTCTAAGTCTAGGCATCGAGGATGCCGAGATTATTTAAACCTGGCTCTGATACCAACTTGTAATGCCCCCAAACCCGGACACCCGACTCGTTGGCATACACATAAGCACAGTAGTCAATGATGTCAAATAAACTCAATTTAATGCAGCGGAAAAACAAATAGTCAACAAAGGTCAATGACCCAAACCCCAAACATAATCTAATAAAGTACTAATATTTAATAATTCAATGACACAACGGAAAATAAATGTCATCACGAATGATCACGGTAACCAATCGCCATTCAGAAACCGCCAGCTCACACTTTCTCTTTACCTGAAATACATGCTAAAAGTCAGCTACGCTGAGTGAGTTCTATAGTAGTTCATTCTGAAGTATTAAGTCCCGAAAACGTATTAAAAATGATTTACGCCACAAAGGTTTTCTCATACAGTTCATCGTTTATTCAAATAATATATTTTATCGACGTACACGAGATCATTTTGTCTAGTCCAAGGACACATACGATCATTACTTGCTGACTGATCACCATCAATCATAACAACTCACCGACTAACACCGACTTAATATCGAGCTTAAGCAACCCTTTTCGTCCGGCTAATGTCAGACTAATTTCCCGTCACTAGCGTCAACACAATATCAAATTACTCTTAATATACAATTAATCCATTTAAATATGTGACACCAAACACACGCATGCAAACATGTGTATTATTTCATAAAAAATACAATAATGTCAATACCCTTTCTATACGTGCATTCGCTATATCGTACGTTGCATGTATTCATGCCCAAAACAACAAAACATTTAAAAGTGGGCGATAGAAACTCACCTTTAATTGACACGCCTCGATCCCTATAACCCGCTAACTTCCCGTGCTTCTCTTTCGACCTTGTACCTAACAAATACACAATCCACGTATCAATATACGCCTCGACGTTAAACCTTCTCCTACCCAACTATCCCTACGTCACGCATGGGCGTACGTGTATGCATGGTCTCCATGCAATATGTGAACCCCCGTTCACGTCCCCGAAGCTCTATTCCAACCCGGTCTCTCCCCGGGACTTCAACTCGCCAAACACCACCACATATTACTCCGGTCTTCGCTTCATGTCGTGGCACCCGAAACCACCACCACCACCCTGAGCTGATGTAGCCCCGTGGCCGGCTTGTAGGCCTTCCATCTGTTGGAGCATATTCTGGTGACAACGAGCTTGAAGATATTATGTCTTAGTCTTAGATTCTTTGACATGTAATTGATAGAATTGTTAGCAACAGTTAAAGGGGAGTCTGTTAGGACATGTTTTGTAACTGTTGATAAAATTCTATGTAAGTTCTGCTAGAGGCGAACTTGTGTATCAGAGGCGAACTTAGTATATCAGAGGCGAACTTATTAAGTTCGCTTAGCCAATAAGTTCGCCTCAGCATCTTTGAGGCGAACTTATTAAGTTCGCCTACTTCAGAACTGGTGCTTATATATACAGTTACAGAGTCTGTGAAACAGAGTGTGTGACAGAATAGACGATATCAAAGTAGACTTGATTAGAGACAGAATCTTGTAACCTGATATTGTGGTGGAAATACAAAGCGTTTATTTACACCGTTGTTGTTGATTGAGTTACACGAGCACGTTGATCATGGATTCCGCACGTTATCACCGTGTCGTACCGCGAGTCTAGAGATCCGTCACGAAACGAATTAGGGACCTACACCTTCGTTGCTGTCACGACCGGCCAGCACCACCTTCGCCGCGTCCGGCCACCACCGAGTGGCGCCGCGTCTCTTGCTTCCCCTTTTGGGCTACGCAACACCCCATGGACCTCTACGCCATGGCTCCCCATGACACCACCGTGCCGTCGTCATCCCCATCGAGCTGTCACAGCCCTATCGGCTTCATCCGGCCCTCCTCTGTCTCATGATCACCACCTCGGCCATTGCCGGTCCTTACCCGAGCTCGCTATACATGCCGGCCACCCGCCATGGGTTCGGCCGAACACCCCTTAGCCCGCAACACCCACAAAATGAAAATATTACTAACGTGTTAGATTTACAAGATTATACCTCTAATCCGGGTGACTCGTGTGAATCGAATCACCAACGAACTCCTCCTTCTCGAACTAGGTCCTTGCGTGAAAACCCTAACACCGTAAACGCGTTAACAATGGTTCCACGAATGATTATGCAAAAGGAGGGATGAAAGATTGAGACTTTTTACCTTGGAATCACCTTGAAAGCTCGAAACCCTCGCCCCCCTTTCTCTCGATCACGGCAGCCACAAAACACCCCAATGTGGGTCTCCTCCTTGTGTAACACCCCAATGGTTGTTGGTGCCGGACCGGACTTGACTCTTGCGCGCTACCGGCCAAACCTCGGGCTCGGCCCGTCTTGAAATCTTTTACAAAACTCTCCATCAAGTCCTGATATTTACACCCTATACCCGTCTAATTGTTTACAAAAACAATATCGCACTAATCCCGCCAAGTCTCCTATTCTCATAAACAATTATTTACAATAATTACAAACCCGTTTTCTAAACGAAAAACCAGGATGTTACATTACGAATGCTTTTCCCTACAATGTTTTTAAACATTTTTACATTAGCTTACGCTAAGTAAGTACACTGCTTTTCTCTATTTTTATGGAACCTTTTTAGTTCCTTGTCCTTTAGTGTTCACAGGCATACATGCCCCCGTAACCATCATCGGACGTGCCTCAAGTTACGTTATTCGTTGATTTTAATTATTATTTTCCCATGCATACATGCCCCTCGTGAACCTCTTTGGACGTATCCAGGTCACGGTCTTTTAATCAGTTTTGTAGGCACTTATGTCCCCCGTGACCATCTTAGGCGATACCTTACACCCGTCAGTGATGCCATTTGCATTTGCCATGAAGGCTTATTCCTTTACAAGGCCCTTTAGGCTGGGCTCTTTTTTGACGCAAACATTCATTATGCAAGCTGACCTACAAAGTTCTTTAGAAAGCTGGTTTGAGAACCATAAGGAGGTCGAGAAACCTCATAACAAAGAAAATGTAGTTCCGAAGGTTGAAGCTAAATTAAATCGATGCACGTACAAAGATTTTATGACATACAAACCGATATAGTTTAAGGGAGCAGTTAATCCCTTAGAAAGCCAGAGGTGGATTTCAACAATGGAAACGATCATTGATACATGTCATTGCAAGAAAGACGATGAGGTAACATTCGCCACCAACCAACTAAAGGATAGAGCAGAAGATTGGTGAGGTGTTGTAAAGCTAGAGAAAGGGAGAGACAAGATAAAAGAGATGAAATGGGAACAATTCAAGGAAATCTTCCTGGAGAATTATAGGCCGCAAGTGGAAATAGATAGGATTATAGAGGAATTCCATTAACTCCGTCAAACCAAACAATCTGTAGATGAGATTACTGGCATTTTCTTTAATAAAGCCAGATTCTGTCATGCTCTGTTGACAAATCCTGATATGTGGATGACATGATACCATCGCGTTCTAAAAACGAAAATTGGGGAATTTTCTCATTCTTCTAAGTGTGCAAGCTTAGAGGAGATGATTGATTGGGCTCGAGAACAAGAGTCAGAACTCAAGAGACAGGAAGAGAGAGAGAGAGAGATCGAAAGTGGAAAGGAGAAAATTTTCCATCTTCTATGCCTCTCATGAAGTTTAATTTTATAAAACCAGGGAGTAATCCCTCTCAAAGGAAGGAAATGATGGAATGTAGGATTTGTGGGTAGAGTTATCCAGGAGATTGTCAGTTCAGACCTACAAAGTAGGAATTTCAGTTCACAACGTAGGAATTTAAAGAGTTCCCTGACGTCGTATAAGGTACCTTCTGTTAGGAAATCGTGCACCGGTTTGAACAATTAAAATGAAACTTTATAAAATCAGATTTACAATAGCGAAAGCATTTACAAAAGCACAGAATAATAAAGATCCAATCTTTTCCGGCAGTGATCCGATTACGCAACGTTTAGACAATAATAATAATAATTAAATAAAACAGATCCATAGGGTGTTTAGGGTTTATACCTTTTACGAATAACCGAATTGTAACACCTGGGTATAAATAACATCACGCTAGATGACAACTAACGAACTCGTCACACGAACACCTAGTCTCAAAACCGGTTTCACTCAATCCAAATCGCAAAACCCGGTTTGCGGTCTTAGCTCTGGTTCGGCTCGCGGAGAGAAGGCGAAGACACGGCGGTGGCACGTAGCGGTCTACGGTGGCGGTGGTCACGGCGGTGAAGGTGGTGGCCGGTGGTTGCGTCGGACAGAAAAACCCGACGGGAGGGGGGTTCAGTCGACGATCGTAAGAGGGGAGAGGGAGGAGGCCAAAAAACTCTAACTAGGGTTTTAACTTAAGCATGCTTATATGTCACACCCCAACCGGGCGGCGGAACACGTCGGAGTATGACCCGAATTGTGACCAGATTGCTCGTAGCACTTGGAACTATTAAAATTTCATAATTTTATTCAATAATATTAAAAGTGCCTCAAAGGCTACAAATAGTTCAAATAAACAAGACAAAACATAGTTCCAAACAAGATAAAATCAGATTTCAAATTTCTAAGTCCAAGCCTAAGTGTTGAACATAAATCAAGCGTTGCTTGAACTTGGTGCACCTGAAACATGTTTAAAATAAGAGTTATCAACAAAATGAATTGTTGGTGAGCAATCATGGTAGATATAGATATAGTAGTTTAGATAAAGTACAAATTCCATGCTAAGACAAGTAATACATTATAGTCTTATTGTATATACACACAGTCCAAATTAAACCTTCCTTTTAAGATTTATCCAATTCAGATTGTCCAACATATAGTTAACAGTTTTTCAGTTTCAGAATTCATTACATGCATCCTAGATCAAAGAAATGCATGGGGTAGCTAACCCACATGGTACCACTAATTCCATTCATAGGCTGTCGAAACAGTTAATAATATGAACTAGTGTAATCAACAAATAAGCCACATAATGCAATTAAACAAGTCTAACATAAGGGAATTTGTTTCAAGTTGTGAGATTTGTCAATAGTGTAAGTGTAATTATATAGGAACATGTTTCACCCCAAAAGTGATAAAATGTATAAAGAGGGGCATGAAAACTCACATGGTTTGTAAGTAGTTTCCGAGCTAAGTTTGATCCAAAGATATAATCCAAAGTAGGTCACAATTAACCTATTATAGTTGTAGTTTAGTCATTTAGTTTAAAGGAATAAGCTAAGGTTTGTTCGTGTCATTTAAAATGGTTAGGAAGATAATATAATTTAATATATCTTTTTTTTAAGTTCTCTAGATAAATAAATAACCATTTACGTCAAAAATAATAAATATATTATTTTTAGTCAAAATAATAACGAGAGTAAATAATATAACTATTTATATCATTTAATAGTTTTAAAACGTCACACGTGGTACAAAAATGATACGAAATAATATATAAACATATATTATCTAATTATAAAAGTCACGGGTTAAAAATAATAAAACATATTATTTTTATCCAAAGTTACAGTTTCGAAAATAATATAAATATATTATTTTTATTTGATAATAACATAAATATATTATTTATAAAAGTGGGTATATTAATAAAAATAAGTTAATAAATTCATACCCGAGTCTACGGGTCGTTTCCCGGGTTAAAACACATTTATATATAATAATAATAATTAATAAAACAATTTTTATTAATTAAATTAACCAGAAAAAATCCAAAAAAATATATATGCAGGAGCCCGGTCTCGAACCCGGGTCTCCCCTGCACACACACACCGGTTTAACCATCACGCCCGCTAGGGTATCGCACAAATGATCCGGTTTCAATTGGTATTAACACGGATGGCACCAGTGTTCTCCCCCCCCCCCCCCTTAACAGACCGAATCAAAACCAGTCCCAATACTCCCGATTTAGACTTCCATCGAATCTGGGGGCATAGGGGTTTTGTTAATCGGGTGCCTGCGATTTCGAGGGTGAGTTTAATTGCAAAAACGTTAGGTTTAGAATGGTTTAATTACTCGATGAAAGGCCGAAACCCTAGATATGAGCATCAAATCAATTTGATCAATTTCGATAGTGAAACTCGTTGGAATCATAGGGCTTTCATTGCTTAGGTTATTGCGAATCTATTCGTATGATTTAATTTCATTTTAATCGTGTCTAGGATCAAAAACCCCAAAATGGATTATGAACAAACCCTAGGTTACTGGTTATGATCAATTCGATAATAACAGTTTAAATTGATAAAGGGCTTTTAAGGAGTGATTGATTTCGAAGCTAATGGTATAATTTAATTGGATTTAAAAAGGGTCTAAAGTGGTGTTCGATTAAACCGGTTTCATAAGAACCCTAGAATTGGGTTCATGATCGATTCGATGATATCAGCCCCAAAAAGGTTAGGGCTTCTGTTCTACAGATGAGAACGAAGGTGATAGGAGTTTCAATTACCTGAAATGATATCGGAAATGCGGGGATCGACTAAATGTCAGTCGCGGCTTCAACGGTTACTCCCCGACGTTTACGGCTGCGTCTCCGACCAAATCGAGTGGTGCAACAGGTTCGGGGAAGTTCGAATAAGGTGTGCAGGTGTTGAATTGTGAGCTTAAAGATCGAAACGAATCAATTTGATGGTCTCATGATTAGGAGTCGACGGTTATGGTTTAAAGGATTGTAAATGGATTTAATTCGAATCAATGACGGGGTTTAATGACCTGATAATGGTCGTTAATGTCTGAGACGTGCATATCGGTTACAAAATCGGACGAATTCGAGGTTATACGATTCGAATTTGGATCAAAGGCTCGAATGTGTTGACTTTCAAAAGTCAACAGAAATCAAGAATGGGTTAAATACACTACTAGTCCCTCTAGTTTCTTGTTCTTAAGTTTGGATTTAGGCAGAAAAGGTCCTTAGGGTTTAGAATTTGTTAGTTAGGTTAAGTAGGGTTTTTAGTTAATTAATTTGATATATTTAAATGTATAAATTATAAAAGAATTGTTTATTTCTATAAAAATGATATAAAATGACATATTTTTATAAAACTTTATTTTAAAAAAAAATATATATATTTATTTAATTAAACTTTATTTATTTGATTTATTTAGAAATAAATCTTATTATTTCTTAAAAATTCATAAAAATTTATAAAAGTCATTTTAATTTATATAATTTGTGTTTTAATTTAAATAAAACACATTAGGATTTTTTTTTTTCAAATTAAATAAGTATAATTTTTTTTTTACACTTAGATAATTTATGAGATTTATTTTATATAGTTTAGGGACTTTATTCAAATACCATGAATATTAGCCCTAAAACATAGTTTGAGTATGGTTTTTAGCCACATAGTTTAAGCAATTCATTTAAGAATTTTCACATATTATTAAATATGGATAATTAGGGTTTACAATAAATGCCAAATGGCCGGAAATTGTAAACAGAAAAGTACAGATATTACATTATATAATGAACTAATTTACTTGTCAAACCTTTGTGTAATTAGCATTTAATTACTAACTGATTAACCTTTAATCAGTTCCAGTCCCTCCAGTTTATAATTACTTTAATTAATAAACATTTCTTGCGTAAAAACCCAACACTTTATATTTAACTATTAAATATAAAGACATGTTTATATATATTACACTAATATATATATATATATACATATATATATATACATAACTTCGTTTCCTCTATCGTTAGTTTAATTATTCAAAATAATTAAATACGACATAACTAATAAATATCTCTTTAGATATTTAATGCACCGAATTATAAATCTTGTTTCGTGTAAAAACGATTAACAATTAAACGATAAAATTTATTCTTTGCCCAAAGTGTTACTCTTCGGATCGTACCTCGATAGCAATGTTGATATTAATAATGATGGGATATCTAATATCCAACAATCTCCCATGGGTCAACGTAGATAGTGGTGGACGTCTAACTGCATCTCACTGCCCCTAAAAAGGTATGACGTGTTTACAATCATCAACTAATTTCTCGTGTTCAAGTAACCTTTACTTGACCAAGTACAATATCCATGATAAACATATCTATGTGTCATTTCTGTTTAGGTCACCTGTAGAACATGAGACATGAATACAAGTCACTTCTCATATGTGGTTCAACTATTCTTGTTCTCGTTCTCTAATTCAAAATTGGTCTAAAGAAACTACTCTTTAGTTCGTGCATGTGTAAGTCCCAATATTTATATGGATCGTCGAATAACACACACACACAATATCACCTCTCACAATCACTAGGCGGAAACTAATGATTGTGGTTATTCAAGAACACACAACTCAGTGTAAAATTATCTTATATTGATCAAGACAATTACATAGAAAAGTAACCAAAACCGCTAACACAATAGATGGTTTTTGCCACTCGTCTAACTCTCTCTAGACTGCTATCAATCTGTCTAACTCACGTGTTCTCACAGCCAACCTAAATTAGGTTATACAAACATGTATTTATACTAAGCCTAAACAAACTAAGCCCATAATACATGTTCTCGGCCCATACCCGATCCAAAACCCAACTCGTGAACTTATGGTTCACGGTTACAAAACCCGAATACTCATCTATTCGGTAACACCAATAGTTATACTTATTGTATAAGCGTCAGCCTCACATACTCATACCCAACAACATGGCCACGCGATTTATACCAGTTTGAATCAACCAAGGCGCCACAATGTCCAGATCTAAATCAAAGGATAACAGAATTTATTTGGCCACGTACAACTCCCACTTAACTTCAGATTACTCCTGATCATATCCTTATTATTGCCTTTTAAGGTACAACGTCAGACAAGATCAAGGAAAAAACATTAGTCAGAGTTACTTCTAGTGCGTGCCTCAGGTTGAAGGATCAATAGATCTTACCATATTCAAAACTTTTCAAGACCTTGATCCATGAAGATAGTTTTGAAGCGAGTTACATTCAATAATAATTCTCTAATGATTATCTGTGAATATGACGTCCAACCGTTTGGACTTTCATTCCTAATGAACCAATCATCCAATGCACAATAGTCTTTCGTTCAGATTGATTCCCATGAATCTGATTGACTACAAACATTTAGAATATAATATAATATTCAAGGATTTCTAAAACGTACAAAATATAGAACCATAGAAACATCTATTTATAATGCAGTTGATCGTTAAGTCAATTTAAAACACTAATGTTTCTTCATGTTCGAAAGCACCCAATACTATCAAATCAACTCAAGTCTAGCATGTCTAACACCTATCAACATGCTCCTCATATACAGATTGAGGTATAGGTTTAGCGAATAGGTCAGCTAGATATTGATTTGTGTGAATTTTGTTTTATCGTGATGTCTCCCAGTTTCATGATCCCATTAATGAAACTTAACGATGGAAAACCATTTTTGGAACTTCTTTCCAAACTATTAGAAGTTATCTGAACTCCTTTCAAAGTACTATCTTCTAATGTTTCCAGGTCACAACATATCATGTTTGTTCAATTGTTATTGATGGAACCTTTCTATCAGATAACACTGATGTATCATGTAATTATTATCAGATAATGTTGATGTATCATGTAATCATTCTTAATGATCATCTCATGGTGTTTGTATCTTGACCTTTTATGATTGTTGTGTTTGACTGACAAGTTTTCATAATTAATTATGATCTTGTTCCAAGAACCCTTCTTGATAGTCAAAGTTGGTACTCTTAGCATCTCATCCAATAAGACAGAATTGTCTCATAATATCACTTTATGAGCACCATTATATGATATTCAAGCAATATCCTTTTCTTCTGTCATAACTATATTTCAAAGTTCTTTCATCGTATGAAAAATATTGACAACGCTTATTATCCTTTTAGATTTAACTATATGAACCATTTAATTTTCATCTTAACCCAATCATTATGGGTTATAGACAATGTTAGCAGAAGTGTTAACGGTATGTCTTTATTGATTTGTCATACAAAGCATTTAAGAAAACTTTACCAGTGTTAATAGATTGATGCGATTCTTACTGTAGAATCTTTCGCTTTTATATATCACATATATACGAATGCAGTCAATGTAAGCTTTGAAATCAATCCTTTAAAGATACTTTATCTTTCAATGATATGTTTTAAAATATAACTCGTAATTTTAGCAATGTCACTATACATTCTACGATAACACTTATCATCCCTATTTGTAGTGTTCTGTGTATCACTATCACTACTAGAAAATGAGGCTAATGCAACCTTTTTAATTGTGTTGCATTTGACTCTAATGCAATTTCGTGCAACATAAAAGTTGCATTAAAACATCTAATGCAACCTTTTTCGTAAAAAGTTGCAAAATTTTTATTGAAAATGCAACCTTTTTATATAAAAGTTGCGAATTTTACTAAAAGCTGTAACTTTTTTTAAAAAAGGTTGCAAATGTTATTGAAATTTTCAACTTTCGTTAGTAAGGTTGCAAATTTCAATAAAACGCATGCTATACGTATAGAAAATACCAAAAGCAACTCCTATTGAAACTAAAAACCATAAAAATGAATACCGGTACCGTGTTGTTCGGGCTCATTATGTGTATTACAATTAATAAAAAAAGAGATCATTTTAACACAAATATATCTATCAAGCTGCATGTATTTTTTGCTTAAAAAATAAGATCAGCTAGAAAAGAGCCATTATCAATTATGGCAGGGTCATGAGAAATTACTTTCATAAATAAGTCAAACTTAACCATCTCTTTATATCGTAGGATCCCACATGTTAAAAAGAAACAAAGAAAGAGTGAAATTAAAAAAAAAACAATAAGACAGATTCGAACCTGGGATGTGAGGATTAATGGATAGAATACTAACCACCATGCCATGTACTGATTGGCCTACATGAAAGAGCACTATAATTTCTCAAAACAGATTTTGACTTTTTACATGCAGACTTTGACTTTTTGATATCAGGGTCAAATACTGCATTTTTCTGTTTTTTTTTGTTAACATGTTAGTATTAGTGCAGGGTTCAAATGTGAAAAAAAAATGAAAAAGGTGAAATTACCTTTCAATTCTCATTTATTTAATTTATTTACAGGAGATGTTAATAGTCCAGGATGTTCACGTGTAAACAAATCAAAGAACATTTTCATACATCATTTTGTGCTTTTTGACTTTTTAGGTTCACATTTGCACCTCCACCAATTTTCACATGAGTAGACTTAATCACATGTGAATTAACATGTCAATTAAACTTAGAGCTGTTTTTTTAATCCTATTTTTTCATATTTTTTTCCGAATATGTGGGTCAACCCAACCCAACCCAAACCCATTTGACCCGTTACGATTTTCACCGAAACCCATGTTGAAACGAACCCATTTGACCCTAACACATTTGTATCAACTGATTTTTTTTGTTGTTTTTTAATTTTTTTCTATTTGACCCGTTACCATTTGATCCGAACACATATGACCCTAACACATTTGTATATTTTTTTAAGTTTTTTTCTGTTTTTTTTTTGCATGAATATTGGGGTCAACCCAACCCGAACCCATTTGACCCGTTTCCCTTTTCACACAAACCCATGTTGACTTGAACCCATTTGACTTGTTACCAACCCATTTTTCTATTTTTGTATCTGTATTTTATTTGATGTTTTTTCTATTCTTTTTTGTGTATGAATGTTGTATGAATATGTGGGTCAACCCAATCCGAACCCATTTGACCAATTACCATTTTCACCTAAACCATGTTGACCGAATCCATTTGACCCATTACCAACCCATTTGACTCGGTTATTTTATTGATCAAGATATAAATCTCTTAATATTCTAACATTGAGCTTCAAATGCACAAATAAAATCCTAACCTGAAACGACCACAAATTACCATATATGGGCGTCAATAAGTATAAGTGACCATGATAACCCTATATGAACAACAATGTCGGTAATTGACCATCAATCACCCTAATATGTTGTTAATGACCCTAAGCAACGACCGTTAAACTTAATGACCATAGATAACCCTATATGAACAATAATGACAGTAATTGGTCATTAATTGTTGTTCTAAAGTAAATTATGGTCCACTAAGGTTAATGGTCGTCGATTAGGATCGGTAATGATCATTTAGGGTTAATTGGTTAAATTTAACTCTAGTATTCCATTGATGACCAAAGTAACCGTACATGATCATTACTGATCCTAAACTACTATTAGTGACCCTAATCGTAACGTTATTAACCTTAATGGACCATCATTTACCTTGGAACAACAATTAATGAACATGATTGATCCTAATTGATCAAAATTAACTCTAGTAGTCCACATATGACTAAATTAACCCTAAACGATCATTACTAATCATAATTGACTGTTAATGGCCCTAATCGACCGCCATTAACCTTACTGGACCATCATTTACCTTAGAACAACAATTAATGACCATGATTGATCGTAATTGATCATTACTGGTCCTAAATTCACCGTTAATGATCCTAACCGGCCGCCATTAACCTTAATTTACCATCATTTGCCCTAAACGAACAATTAAGTAATGACCATGATTGATCCTAATTGATCAGATTTTACCCTAGTAGTCCACATATGAGCAAATTAACCCTAAATGATCATTACTGGTCCTAATTGACTATTAATCGACCGCCATTAACCTTAATTGACAATCGATGACCTTGATTAACCCGAATTGACAAAATAATTGATGTACATATAGTTCAATTTTTTATGATCTTGAAAAAACTAATTAAATAGAACGCATTACATTTTCTATAAATTTTTAATCTATCTAAAAAAATTATATATTTAATTTCTAATTACTCCTTCCCCCCAATTCTATATAAAAAAATTTTGAATTCCCCCCCAATTTCCGTTTTCCCAAAATTTTTCTCAATGTTCCCCCCCTAATTAAAAATTTTGCCCGACCTTCAATACCTAAAAAATTTCGATCTTGATTAATACCTTCCCAGTTCAAGAATTTTCAAAGTGTGCAGGTCATCACTCATCAATAATGTAAGTTCAATTCATTCTTCTCAATCCTTCGTTCAGTTCGTTGTTTTCAAGTTGAAAGTTTCAATTGTCGTGCCACGAGTGTGTAGGTCAGCAAATTGCTAATTCGCTATTGGACAATCGTAATTGATCTTCGCTTCCTCTCTTAGTCAAATCTTCAGAGGACATCAAAATTACAATTTCAGATCTTCGTCTCCGCCGTCTCCGTTGATCTCGGTGCCATTCAAGAATAGCAACAGCAGCGGTTGAGACGGTAGGGTTTGGGTGCGGTGGTGGTGGTGTTTCAGGCGTGTTGTTGGTGGCAGTGGGTGCGATGATGTTAATGGAGGTGAGCAGTGGTGATGGTGATGGCAGATTCATTTCAATCTTCCACAATTATGTCATAGGGTTTCTGGTACGATTTCGTTTCTCTCCAATCACATGTTAAATTAAACGATTCAATCGTGTTGTTCGATTACAAGGAAGAGACGATAATTTATTTGTTTGAATAACTCGATATACGATTGATTCTCAACTGACATTTTTGAAATTTGCCTTTTGTGTTTACATTCAATGTAGTAATCATCAATTCCATTGCATCTATTTGATTTTGTTTGAGTTAGATTAACTATGAATACGTGAGCTTCATGAGCCAAAATCACTATATTTAATGACCGGGTATTTTAGTCTTATGTTTAGTTAGGTTATACACATGCTTGGTTTAACACAATTACACAAACATATGTTGAGTTTCTAGTCCTAGCAAAAATGCATAATATTCGAATTGTTTGTTTTAGAACAGTAGTTGGGACAAAATATAGAATTCAAAGCAGCGTTTGATGTTGCAGTAGCTAGAGCTGTTCAGAACTAAGAATATTATATCTACATACAACTTCATAGACAATCCACAAAATTTTCATTTGGTTCAATGATCTGATTATTATGCCTCTGTTTAAACTTTTTTTTTATTATTCTAAACCAGCTTGGTGCTATCTTTCCCTTGTTCCTGGTGGTGGCTTGTTTGTTGCATCAGAAGGTCATTCTCTTGAGGTACCATGGGTTAACTAATCTCCAAAGTGTAAAGAGAGGTATTGAATAAAAAAGGGGGAACAAGGGGATGATTGCTTCTTGTTGATGAGGATGATGACGAGGAGGATTGAATGTTTGAAGGTATTATTTTGTTGAGCTTAAAAAATATTTAATCAAAACCTTTTTTATATTAATTTACTCATATGCTTTTACAAGTTAATGAATTAGATATGAAACACTATGGTTTGAAAAATGATGATGTTATGAGATCTCAAGGTATGTATTTTTAGTGATTTAAGTATATCTTAATTTGTTTATTATTTCAATATTTTTATTGTTGATATTTATTGATGTTAATTTATTTCATATGACAAGAAGAGGATGATCAAAACAAAGAGTTTGAAGACATGGAAAATATGACAATTGCAAATAAAGAAAACGATATACAAGTGAATGACAACGGGATTTGGAAAACGAGGATGATGTTGATAAGCTCGAATTTGAACAACTACAACGGCCGGAATTAGAAAAAGCTATATATATATATATATGAATATAATTTGAAATGTATACCAGAGTACAAGAATTTGTAAAACAAATAAAAGAGGACCAATAATGTTGCATGATGTGCACATGCGGAAGGTTGACGAGCGCAAGGTCATTATATGTAATGAATTTGGATAACCCGTTGGACCAGTAAGAGAGGGGAATGATGTAGTAGGAAAATTCTCTCGATTTTTAGTACCATATCTCGTAATCATAGTTATGCATCATTGATCCATAGTTCATGGCAGAAGGTGTTATCTAACGAAAATATATGGGAGTATGTATTGGTAAGGTTTTTAGTAGTTGTATTTCATTTATTTGTTACATTTTCATTTATAACTAAATACTAACTTTTTTAAAGGAAAAATACGATGTGCCTGATGTTGCTAAGGCATGCGTAAAGAGTTTAAAGAGAATATTGAAAGAAAAGAAACGAAGCTTGAAGCTATGAAGAAAGATATTGACAGCCAGTGAAAAAATTTGGAAGCTATGATGTGAAATATTATGAAACAACTACTACTTGATGATCAAGATTAATAGAATGTTTTCATTTCCCTTAATTGTTATTGTAATTGACTCTTTGTGCTACTATATTATTATCTGAGTTTGGACAAACATGTTAAAGTACACCATTTGAATTCATATTAATTGATTGAAATTAAATTTTTTGTTACAAAGTTGCATTTGAGTGTAAAAATGGTTGCATTAACTATTACTAAAATTGGTAAAAATGTTGCATATACTTTAACAAAAGGTTGCATTTTTTCTAGAAAAAAGTTGCATTTTTGTAACTAAACTATAATAAAGGTTGCATTTAAGTATAGAAAAAGTTGCTTTTGATTGTAGAAAAGGTTGCATCCTTGTAACTAAACTAATATAATGGTTGCATTTGAGTATAAAAAAAGTTGCATTTAAAAGTAAAAAAAGTTGCATAAGAATATAAAAAGGTTGCATAGTAAATATGTTGCATTTGTATAGTAAATGCAACACTATAAAAAAAGGTTGCATTAGGCCTTTAAAAAGTTGCATTAGGGCTAATGCAACTGTTTCTAATGCAGCCCCCGATAAAAGGTTGCATTAGGTCTAATGCAACATTTTTAAGGCCTAATGCAACATTTTAGCAGGGTTGTAATAGCTTCATTTTCTTGTAGTGTATACACTCTATAATAACACTTATCATCCCTATCTATGGTCTTCTATGTATCACTATACACTCATCTTAATAATGTGTCTCTTACATATTCTTATTGTTGTAGGTATTCACTCCCACTAGCCTTTGCATCTATCTTATTGAATCTTATTTGAACTGGTCGAATCAATATCAATGATTCAATGGTCTCAGACATATCTAGAATTTAATACTTTCCTTGAAGCTAATTTATTACAAGAACATCCTACTATTCATAATATATGTTTGTTTTGATTAGTTTATTCAACTTTTCAAAATCTTGTAATCGGTTTCCTCTTAAGGAAACTTGGAATCCAATTCCTATTTTATCAAACTTTGATAATCTGTTAGGCTTCTAGTATTAACAATCCATATTTGTTGTTTCTAGAAACAACCTTTATATCTTAATGAATCTCATTCATGTGCAGATTTGATCAAATCTTTATTTGTCATAATATGGATCGCTTGTCCGGATCATCATCAAATGATTTAACTAAAGAATATCATTCTTTCTTCATATGATCCCTAGTGTCTGTTGTAAAAGATCACATCTTTACTTTCATATACTTATCAATTGTAAAATATCATATCTTTTGTTTATGATAAACATTCATATATTTATCAAATGTAAAAGATCAGATCTTTTGTTTATGATAAACATTTATATATTTGTTGAAGCACTTTTGTGTGACAAACACTCTGGATAGTGTCTTAGTTTATTGTACTTGTCTTGTATGTCTTGTCTTTGTATGCTAGTGTCTGTATGTATTAGTTATCGAGTTGTAATTTCTAATGCATGTTATTGTTGTATTATTTCTCTAAGTGTTTTGCGCACTTAGCATGTACGCAGGAATTACTTCCTGCGTACTTAGTAAGTACGCAAGAATACTCTGCGTACTTGCTAAGTACGCATGAACAATTTTCCCTGCGCACTAGTTAAGTGCGCAGAGATCAGGTCTAGTATAAATAGAATAGGTTGACAGAAGATATGTACGCAGACATTTTGCACTCAGTATTTTCCCTCTGCAACCGTTCAAGTTTATAATAGACGGAGTTTTAAAATGATTTCGTTGTCGGTTTACTTTGTGTTGTTTGATTCTCCACCTAGTCACGGGCATTCCGCACCCGGTCCGATTAGTCACACACCCACACGTAACGATCCGAGACACCCGGGGACCTACAAGTGGTATCAGAGCTTAGCTCTTGATTTCGAGTGTTGTGAGTGTGTTAGGAGCATCTTCTACACATCCTATAGAGTTTTTGCAAGCAAAAGTGGGTGTTTTTGTTGATTTTTGTGATAAAATAGAGGTAGCTCTTGAGCACTATTTTAGAAGCAAGAATCACTCAAAACCAACTTTTGTTGTGTATTTGAGTGTTTTGAGCATCAAAGGTTGGTTAGAAACGAGTTTCTGACCATTTGGCTCATTTTGTTTGGTCATATTTTCGATTTCTGCTGTCTCCGGTGAGATTCCAGTGACCGAAAAAAGTTGGTGAGAGTTGGTGAAAAAGTGACCTGCTTACTTACCTTATTTGGCAACAAGTACAGTCTTGCTGCGTACTTATCAAGTACGCAAGACCATATTTGTTGCGTACTTAATTCATCTCCTACGTACTTATCATTTTCTCCTGCGTACTTGTTAAGTACGCAAGAGCAAATTCTAAGTACGCAAGACCAGATTTTTTAAGTGCGCAAGGCCAGAGACAAGTGCGCAATTGACTTTTATGAAATTTGACTAAGTGTTACACTATGGCAAATCTTCAGAACCTCGGTAACCTACTTAATTATGACAATGAAATTGGAACCCCACAGAAACCACCAAAGCTGCTTAATGTAAATGATTATTCAAATTGGAAAGCACACTTTGAGCACTATATCTCATATACTGATTCTTCACTTTGGATACCCATTCTAGAGGGTTATAAGCATCCCACATATACATATCTTGATGAGGAAGTTCCCAAGCCTATCTCCAAACTTGATGAAGAAGAAAAGAAAGTTTATAACAGAGAGAAGAAGGCACACGGATCTATTACTATGGCCTTGACCAGGGAGTTATTCCACAACTTTAGAGGATATGATAACTCCAAGGATCTCTGGAAGGCTTTGCAAAAGAGATTCGAGGGAAACGACGACATCAAGAAGAGTAAGAGGGATCTTCTTAGGAAGCAGTATGAGTGCTTCAGATATTTGGAGAATTAATCTATAGATGAGCTTATCTCTAGATTCTATCATCTGCAAACTGAGCTGAAAGCTTATGACCTGATTTATCCGAATGAGGAGTTAGTTGAGAAATTTCTTGATGCCCTACCACCAAAGTTTGAGACGTACACCACTTTGATGAGAGAGAACTCAAAGTTTTATGAGATGGCTATTGATGAAGCAATTGGAAAGGTGCAAGCACATGATATGAACCTAAAACAAAAAGAGAGCTCATGGAGACCTCAAATACAAGACACTTCTATGTATTTTGGGACGTCTTCCACAGCCAAGTCATTGGGTTCTGGAATTGCCCTTTTCTCAGGGAACTCTCATGAAGAGGATAACTCAAATGTCTGTGGTGGTCATGCTTGCTATGCAGCATCTGGATCTGGTTCTGGATCTCATCACCAGAATCCCTCAAGAAACCCTTCTCCCACATCTTCAGCTAACCAATCAGCAATAGCCAAGATAGCTGAAGATCATGTGGCTTTATTCTCATCATGCATGCTTGCCTATGAGAACTTCATTAGCGGTAAGCTCACAGATCCTGAAACCATAGAAGAAGACTTCAATCAGGTGGACCCGGATGATATGGATATTCAATGGAATATGGCCATGATCTTGAGGAGGGCGATGTAACACCCAAAATAAAAAGAAAAGAAAATTTTAAAATTTCACTCCCTCGCGGTACGCGAGGGAGATTTTGACAAAGCCCCGCGATACGCGAAGAAGCTGCTTATACGCCAGATTTATACCTTCTCGCGGTACGCGAGAAGATTCCCAACCAAGCCTCGCGGTACGCGAGGGAATAGTACACGCGTCAGGGCCAGAAAACACGTGTCATTCACCCTTGCCACCAGCCGACACGTGTCGTGCTGACTCAGCACCGTTCGTGACACCTCATCCTCTCGCGGTACGCGAGAGATTTTCTTGGACAGTCTCGCGGTACGCGAGAGACTGGAAAATCAGCCTATAAAAGGCCTTCAACGGGATTGAAATTCTGTACAGTTTCCAAACATTCCTTATACACAAACCCGATCTCTCAAAACTCTACGACGTCCCGAAGCGCTGTTCAAGAATCCAACGAAACCCTGCTCAAGCCGTAGTTCCGTCCAAATCCCGCAAAGTAGGTATCGTTAAAACTATTCATATATATATAACCGCAATTATATATATATATTCTCTCATATATATTCTCGTTAATCGTGTCTTCCCTAGGAAGAAACGTATCGAGGTTCTGCTCAAATTCCGAAGCCTACAACCCTACCAGCCATCAAAATCAAGGTGAACACGTTTAACGCTTTTCAAACGATAAAACCATTTTATTTACGAAAACGGCATGAAACAAATTAAATACTTTAATCATAAGGGTAATCTACGTGATAGCATTCAGGCCATAAGCATACGTAGATTTGATCAAATGGTATACATGTGACGGGTGAAAGTCCGGTCCGTGGCTGGGTACAGATCATGAAAGGGGGTATCATAAGACTGAGGATATGGTTCCTTAACAGATTATACGAGGGACGAGTTCCTGAGTATCATATAAGACTAAGAACAAGGTTCTTAGCATCACGACCCTGGGAATAGGCTATCAGTCTGAGACATAGAGCTCAGCCAGTTGACCCCATGGCAGTTAACCCAGTGTATGTAGGTGGTATATATTTCAGGTGAAAAAGACTGCTGAATGTGTAGATTTACCATACAGAAACGTGCTTAAAGGCTTTAATTTGGTTTATGTTAGAAATCATTTTCGTGTCAGTTAAATGTGATTCACCGGCTTTATGCTGATGTTCATTTTCAAAACGTTTTTCACAGGTAGTGAAAGAAATCATTAAATTCAGGGTGGTGCAGTAAAGACAAGATCTTTAGGCATATTTAAATCCCTGTGGCAGACTAATACAAGACCAAATGTTGGAACGGACGTAGATCCTAGACATTTTAAATGGCTTGTATTATGTAAATTAATTCAGCAGATGTACATTATATAATAGACTTTTGAATGTCTATTATCATGAAATGAAAAGGGACGTGGATCCCAAGTTTTGACAAAAAGTACAGAATTAACCCTTGAGGTTATTTACATGACATTTCATTACAAAAAGGGCATCAAGTAAAAACAAAGACTTCCGCTGTCCAATTATATGGGACCTCATTCAGATACCAGCATTGTCTCGCGACGCCCGGGCAGGGGTAGCCCGGGGTTGTGACAGGTTGGTATCAGAGCCACATTCAAGGGTTTTAGCAAAATTAGATACTTGTATGATAGTATCTTAGCTTTAACCAATAGTTGTGCCTACTGAACGAACGGTAGGAAGATGCCTTTAACATAACCAATAAATTTCAGGATGACAGATCCATACTATTACCCTCATAACTACCCAAACTTCTTCCCTGGAGAATCATCTAATCAAGTAGTACCAAGCTATGATGATTATGTCCACTATCTACCGACCCCGGAGAATTGGAACAGAATGGTCGCAGAACAAGTGGAGCAGACTCAAGCAAGGCTTGAACCTCTGAGGGAAGAATCAGAGTATTCAGTGGAAATGGAAGATTCAAGAGAATCTTTACGTCCTGTTATGACATCTATGCCACTACCTCAATCATTAGACGTGGTAGATCATACCGGAACAATTCAAGAACATCCACCCAGTCCAAGTGAAGAAACTCTACATTCGATTTCTGAATCCGACAAGGCTGCCGTTTGTGAAGGCAGTGGTGGAAAGTATTTCTTTGATCCTATTCCAGAACATCCCGTTTTCAAGGAACCTTTCTTCTATGTAGATCCCTCCGATGGACGTCAGTATGCAACCGACGGAAAAGTCGTGTGGTCTGTTAACTCAGCATATCACGATCTTAGGATGGGACACAGGGAACCACCTCCTTGTTATGGATACCATGATGAACTGCCAAACTTAATTGATGAACACCTTGATCGTGCTCTTAGGGAAGCTGACGATCTACGTGCTGAGCTGTTCTTCACCAGACAAGTCGTAGTTAAAAACGAACAAACTATATTTGACTACGAACTAGCCCAGGAAGACAGGAAGTACGCAGAACAATGGGTGGCAGATCAGTTGATCCAGAAAGGTGCTATGACCGAGACCCTGGGGAGATTCTATCAAGATTTGGGAGATGTGCTTCTCGATTAAAGTTAATGATAGTATTTGTATAATTAGCTAACTTTAAGTGATATAGATGCATATCTATATTTCTGTATTTGTAACAAATAGATGAAGTTTAAGCGATAATAAACTTCAAATTTTGACTCAAATTCTTGTCTTGTATTCTTAGATGTCTCAACAAAATAACAATAGCGGTCCAGCTACCTACATTACCAAGGAAAAAGGAAAAGAAATTAATAATAATCCTGAAATAGCTACTCAACAACCAGAATTGCAACAACTGGTCAAACAAAGCATTAAAGAAATGCTTCCTGCCATAATAAAGGAAATACAAGAAAACATCAAAACTCCAAGCTATGTAACCTCTCATTCAAAAAGAACAGAAAACCCTCCGAAAACCAACACAGAGCAAGTAGCAAGCTCTCGTAGAACTCAAACCTCGAAAAGATCCAGAACATCAAGCAATAAGTATTCTGAATCTGAAGAATCGTTAAATCTAAGCAGTGAGAGCTCAGAAGAAGAGAATGAAACAAAAAGGTATAGACACAAAAGGGTGTTCTTATAAAACCTTTCAGGACTGTAAACCTTATGAATTTAAGGGCACCGAAGGCGGTATTGCTACTCTTCACTGGCTAGAGAAGATGGAGTCAGTAATAGCAATTAGCAAGTGTGCTAAGAAAGATCAAGTACTGTATGCTTCAAACTCCTTCAAAAATGAAGCGTTGGAATGGTGGAATTCAATCATTTCTGCCAAAGGGAGGAGAAAGACAAATGCCATGGATTGGAAAGAATTTCGGGCAAAGGTGAAAAAGAAATTTTGCCCCAAGACTGAAAAAGAACAAGCTGAAAGAAAATTTCTGGAGCACCGAATGGTGGGTACCAATGATCGAGAGTATACTACCAAATTCTTTGAATATGCTCGATTGGCACCTCACCTGGCTAAACCTGAATCGGTTCTCATAACTCGATATATTTATGGCTTAGTTCCAGAGATCCGTGATTTGGTGAAGGTTGTCTCACCAAAAACCATTGAGTCCACCGTAGAATTGACCGGTACCATGACGGCTGGACTAATCAGAAATATAGAGGAAAAGAAGAAAGTCGAATCCTCTACAAAAACAAAACCCGAAGCCAAAAGATTTAGCAAAAGCTTTGAGCAAAAAGGATTTCCATTTAACAATCCACCATGCAAAACGTGCGGACGCAGGCATAGTGGAAAGTGTGTTTTTGAAACTCCATTCTGTAATCATTGCAAGGTCTCAGGTCACACTACTGAGAATTGCTTCAAGAGAAAGGGAATGATTACTTGTTTCAATTGTGGAGAGCTGGGGCACATCAGCACTAATTGCCCTAAGTTTGCAAGGACCGGAAGAGCTGGAGGATCAGGAGCCAAGATCACTCCAGAAAACAAAAAGACCGTACGAGCATTTGTCATGAATGCTAATCAAGCTGAGAGAACGCCGGACGTAATTACCGGTACGTTTCATCTTAATAATGTTTATGCTAAGGTCTTATTTGACTCAGGTGCGAACCGGAGTTTTATAGATTATAATTTCTGTAATCTATTAAACGAACCATTAAGTCCCTTAGCTGAAACATATGAAGTAGAAACAGCGAACGGTGATTTGATAAAAATATCCCAATCACTGAACAATTGTTACATTACATTGGCTGGTTTCACTATCCCAGTACAATTGTTACCAATGTCAATAACTGGCTTTGACATTGTTTTGGGGATGGATTGGTTATCCAATAACCAAGCCGAAATCCTTTGTAATCAACAAGTTGTAAAACTCGTTACACCAACAAACAAAACTCTAACTATCCAAGGTGATAAACCCACAAAACCTATCCAGATAATCTCCATACTTAAAGCAATCAAGTGCTTAAGAAAAGGATATCTGGCATGTTTGGTATCAATTACTGCCTTGGAAAAGGAGAAGAAGATAGAATCAGTACATGTAGTATCTGAATTTCCAGACGTTTTTCCTGAAGAACTGCCTGGATTACCACCAGAACGAGAGGTAGAATTTCGAATCAACCTTGTACCTGGTGCAACTCCAATTGCCAAATCCCCGTACAGACTGGCACCCACAGAAATGGCAGAACTCAAGAAACAATTGGATGAACTTCTTGAGAAAGGTTTTATCCAACCAAGTTCTTCACCCTGGGGAGCTCCAATTCTCTTTGTTAAGAAGAAAGACGGATCAATGCGCATGTGTATTGATTATCGGGAACTGAATAAAGTTACCATCAAAAACCGATACCCGCTTCCACTGATTGACGATTTATTCGATCAACTCCAAGGAGCTTGTCATTTTTCAAAGATCGATCTTCGTTCAGGTTATCATCAGTTGAAAGTACATGATAACGATATCTCGAAAACTGCATTTCGAACACGGTATGGACATTTCGAGTTCACGGTTATGCCATTTGGACTTACAAATGCTCCTGCCGCATTCATGGATATGATGAATCGTGTCTGCAAACCTTACTTGGATAAGTTTGTCATAGTTTTTATTGATGACATACTTATTTATTCCAAAACCCAAGTTGAACACGAAACTCATCTTCGAACCATACTTGAACTTCTTCGAAAAGAGAAATTATATGCTAAGTTTTCCAAATGCGAATTTTGGTTAACGGAAGTACAATTTCTTGGTCATGTCATCAACGTGAACGGAATTCAAGTAGATCCTTCCAAAATTGAAGCTATATCCAAATGGGAAATTCCCAAGTCACCCACCGAAATTCGTAGTTTTCTGGGATTAGCGGGATATTACCGCCGGTTCATTCAAAATTTTTCTCGTATAGCAATCCCACTCACATCCTTAACTCAGAAATCTGTAAAATACGAATGGGGACCCAAACAATCTGAATCTTTTGAAACTTTGAAACAAAAACTGACAAACGCACCTATTCTATCTTTACCAGATGGTATTGAAGATTTCGTAGTTTACTGCGACGCCTCACATACTGGTTTAGGTTGCGTATTAATGCAACGCAAGAAAGTCATTGCTTATGCATCTCGTCAGTTGAAAATTCATGAGAAAAACTACTCAACCCACGATCTAGAATTGGGCGCTGTAATCTTTGCTTTGAAATTATGGCGACACTATCTCTATGGGGTTAAGTTCACAATCTACACTGATCATAAAAGTCTCAAGTACATATTTAGCCAGAAGGAGCTAAATATGAGACAAAGAAGATGGATGGAAATCCTGAATGATTATGATTGTGAAATTTGTTATCATGAAGGAAAGGCAAATGTAGTAGCAGATGCCTTGAGCCGAAAAGAAAACGTCAAGCCAAAGAGAGTACGTTCTCTCAGACTTGAACTACAAATTGATCTTGTAAGTCAGTTAAAAGAGGCACAAGAGTTAGCTTTGAAGGAAGGTAACTTTGAAAAAGAAGGAATGAAAGGAATGCTTGATTTACTGATCAAAGGAGAAGATAATATCCTTCGCATGAATAAACGTATTTGGGTACCAGTTACAGGTGATCTTCGAGAGCGAATCCTCGAAGAAGCACACAAGTCCAAATACACCATGCACCCAGGAAGTGATAAAATGTACAAGAACCTCAAAGAAAGTTACTGGTGGATTGGTATGAAAAAGAACATTGCTATCTACGTAGCAAAATGTTTGACTTGTTCCAAAGTCAAAGCCGAACACCAAAAGCCAGCTGGATTATTGCAACAGTTAGAATTACCAGTTTGGAAATGGGAATTGATAACTATGGACTTTATTACCAAACTTCCTCGAACCACTCGTGGAAATAATGCAATCTGGGTTATCATTGACCGTTTAACCAAATCAGCTCACTTTCTACCTATTAAAGACACCATGAGTATGGACAAAATGGCACAAATTTACGTTAATGAAATTGTAACATTACATGGTGTGCCTCTATCCATAGTGTCAGATAGAGATAGTCGCTTCACATCTCGATTCTGGCAAAGTTTTCAAACAGCTCTAGGAACTCGATTGAACCTTAGTACTGCTTACCATCCACAAACTGATGGGCAGAGCGAAAGAACCATACAAACCCTAGAAGATATGCTCCGAGCCTGTGTGATAGACTTTGGAGGTAATTGGGATGATCATTTACCTCTAATGGAATTCTCATACAACAATAGTTATCACACAAGTATTCAGGCCGCACCATTTGAAGCATTATACGGACGAAAATGTCGAACGCCTGTATGTTGGTCAGATATCGGAGAAAATCAGTTATCAGGACCAGAGATAGTCCAAGAAACCACTGATAAAGTATTACAAATACGTGAACGTTTAAAAGCGGCTCGAGATCGACAAAAAAGTTATGCAGATAAACGAAGAAAGCCGTTAGAATTCCAAATCGGTGACAAGGTGTTATTAAAAGTTTCACCTTGGAAAGGTGTTATTCGTTTCGGAAAGAAAGGAAAGTTAAGTCCACGTTTTGTTGGACCTTTCAAAATCATTAAACAAATCGGACCTGTTGCCTATAAGCTTGAACTACCAGTAGAGATGGGTGGAGTACACGATGTATTCCATGTATCAAACCTACGTAAGTGTTTAGCTGATGAATCCTTGCTTATGCCTTTACAAGATGTGGAAGTAAATGAAAAGCTCAAATTCATCGAACGCCCGTTACAAATTGAAGACCGACAAATCAAAAAGCTTAAACGAAAGCAATTGGCGTTAGTCAAAATAAGATGGGATTCCAGGCGTGGCCCAGAATATACTTGGGAACTTGAGTCAGAAATGCGCAAAAAGTATCCACATCTCTTTCAATGAATCTCGAGGACGAGATTATTCTAAAGGAGGGGAGGATGTAACACCCAAAATAAAAAGAAAAGAAAATTTTAAAATTTCACTCCCTCGCGGTACGCGAGGGAGATTTTGACAAAGCCCCGCGATACGCGAAGAAGCTGCTTATACGCCAGATTTATACCTTCTCGCGGTACGCGAGAAGATTCCCAACCAAGCCTCGCGGTACGCGAGGGAATAGTACACGCGTCAGGGCCAGAAAACACGTGTCATTCACCCTTGCCACCAGCCGACACGTGTCGTGCTGACTCAGCACCGTTCGTGACACCTCATCCTCTCACGGTACGCGAGAGATTTTCTTGGACAGTCTCGCGGTACGCGAGAGACTGGAAAATCAGCCTATAAAAGGCCTTCAACGGGATTGAAATTCTGTACAGTTTCCAAACATTCCTTATACACAAACCCGATCTCTCAAAACTCTACGACGTCCCGAAGCGCTGTTCAAGAATCCAACGAAACCCTGCTCAAGCCGTAGTTCCGTCCAAATCCCGCAAAGTAGGTATCGTTAAAACTATTCATATATATATAACCGCAATTATATATATATATTCTCTCATATATATTCTCGTTAATCGTGTCTTCCCTAGGAAGAAACGTATCGAGGTTCTGCTCAAATTCCGAAGCCTACAACCCTACCAGCCATCAAAATCAAGGTGAACACGTTTAACGCTTTTCAAACGATAAAACCATTTTATTTACGAAAACGGCATGAAACAAATTAAATACTTTAATCATAAGGGTAATCTACGTGATAGCATTCAGGCCATAAGCATACGTAGATTTGATCAAATGGTATACATGTGACGGGTGAAAGTCCGGTCCGTGGCTGGGTACAGATCATGAAAGGGGGTATCATAAGACTGAGGATATGGTTCCTTAGCAGATTATACGAGGGACGAGTTCCTGAGTATCATATAAGACTAAGAACAAGGTTCTTAGCATCACGACCCTGGGAATAGGCTATCAGTCTGAGACATAGAGCTCAGCCAGTTGACCCCATGGCAGTTAACCCAGTGTATGTAGGTGGTATATATTTCAGGTGAAAAAGACTGCTGAATGTGTAGATTTACCATACAGAAACGTGCTTAAAGGCTTTAATTTGGTTTATGTTAGAAATCATTTTCGTGTCAGTTAAATGTGATTCACCGGCTTTATGCTGATGTTCATTTTCAAAACGTTTTTCACAGGTAGTGAAAGAAATCATTAAATTCAGGGTGGTGCAGTAAAGACAAGATCTTTAGGCATATTTAAATCCCTGTGGCAGACTAATACAAGACCAAATGTTGGAACGGACGTAGATCCTAGACATTTTAAATGGCTTGTATTATGTAAATTAATTCAGCAGATGTACATTATATAATAGACTTTTGAATGTCTATTATCATGAAATGAAAAGGGACGTGGATCCCAAGTTTTGACAAAAAGTACAGAATTAACCCTTGAGGTTATTTACATGACATTTCATTACAAAAAGGGCATCAAGTAAAAACAAAGACTTCCGCTGTCCAATTATATGGGACCTCATTCAGATACCAGCATTGTCTCGCGACGCCCGGGCAGGGGTAGCCCGGGGTTGTGACAGGCGAATAGTTTCCTGAACAGAACTGGCCAAAAGTTTATTGGTGGGCATTCAAATGCCAAGGTTGGTTTTGAAAAATCCAAGGCCAAGTGCTACAAGTGTCTGAACTTTGGATACTTTGCTCGTGAATGTCAGAACGACAAAGCACCTGCCTCTGGATTCATAAGACCAAGCCAGGGAAACAATCAAGGGTACAACTCTAACAACCACAATCAAAGTCAAGGTGGAACGTCCAATGCATTGGTGGCTCAATAGGACGAAAGCTTTGATTGGGGTGTTCATTTGGAGGATGCCCTTATTGCACAAACACAGGTTGGTCTCATGGCTGAGATTATGGAGATGATTGAATCAGAGGAACGGGAAGCTTCTGTGGCTGATCAAGTAGAGTCTACAACTGTAGTTTCCCTCATGGCTATTGGAGAGGCATCATGTTCATCGAATGAGGTAGATTCTAATCCTTTTGCTGTCATTTCTTGTTCCAAATGTCTAAGCATAAAGGTTAAAAATTCTAAGCTTCAAGACAAAGTCTAACCCCTTCGTATTGCAGCGTTAAGCTACAAGGAAAATGAAAAATGTTACAAAGATTCAATTGAAACTTTAAAGAAAGAAAAACGTGATTATTCACTTAAAATCAGCGATCAACAGTTTCATTTAGATGTTACGTACAAGGGGTTAGAGAAAAGGAACAATGAGATCAACAAGCTGCAAAATGAGATCTTGCAGTTGAAAGGTAATATTGAGAAGTTGAAAAATTCTCGTTTTATGGTGAAACACTACGAGTCTGTAGTGAGACAAGTGAATGACTTAGGGCTGGGTACTAATGCCATTCCTCCACCAGTTAGCGGGAAGTTTGTCAATGGCTTAATTGACATTGATTTGTCTTTCCTTGATGAGTCCTCGAGCCAGGATGATTCCTCTAACAAGGATGATTCCTCAAGTAAGGCTAACTCTGCATCTGATGAAGAGTTCCTTACTACTTCTAATGATGGGTCTGAGAACACCTGCCCTGAAGGAGTAGTCTTTGAGGAGTTGCTCGGTGAACAGAAAGTTAAGAAAAACATTATCACTGATTTGATAATTGTATTTTGACTAAACTCGATATCATTGAATCAAATGAAAAATTAAAAGTGATGCTTTATGGGGGATATAAAAACATTAATCAAGTTAAGAAAGAAGCTTTTTTAGCTCATTATGGGCTTGGTTATCAAGAAAATTTGCAAAAATATTATATTCCCAAAAACAATTCTTCATCAGGTCAAACTCATGTTCACCA
Organism: Smallanthus sonchifolius; assembly: GCA_023525975.1. Classification (NCBI taxonomy): domain Eukaryota; kingdom Viridiplantae; phylum Streptophyta; class Magnoliopsida; order Asterales; family Asteraceae; genus Smallanthus; species Smallanthus sonchifolius. The sequence continues at coordinate 32,291,462 of CM042040.1, forward strand.
AACAACTTCTCCTACTCATCATGCTGAGTCATCTAATGTCAGATCTAATGAGCCTTACAGGAGGACTTACAAAGAAAAGAGAACTTGCTTTCACTGTGGTATGGTTGGTCACATTCTTGGGAAGTGTCCTGCTAAGAACCAATGAAAACGGCCAATTGTTTCACAACCGGCTGTTATCCCTAAGTCACCACTAGTGAAGCATTCCAAAAGTCCAAAAGCAAATGTGGTGAAACCACCAATAAAACCTATGGTAAAGCCAAAGATCACATCTGAGGCTAAACCATCTGTTTCAAAAAGGGAAAAGCTACCTGCTAAACCTAGTGCATCTACCTCTGGTAGTGCATCAACTGGTGAGAAACCCGTGGTGAAACTCTCCAAGCCATAGAGGAGAAGAAGGAACAAGAGATTGAGAAAGCTGGAACAGCTGGCTGGAATTCAATCAGGTGAAGCTTCCACTACTTCACCTGCTGCTGTTGAATCTAAGTCTACTGTTCCAGTTAAGAAAAAGAAGAGGTCCCGGAATGACAAACCTAAAAGTTCTCAATCTCCTGGTCCCAAATCTTCTAAAGATTCATCCATTTTTGACAGTCACGACTGTGAGTTAATTGAGGTTGTTTATTTTAAGAAAGACGGACGACCCAAGACCACTATGGCTTGGGTCTCCAAATCTAATTAATTTTTGTGACTCATGTAGGGACATCCGAAGGGTACTATCTTTAATCGTTGGTATGTAGATAGTGGATGCTCCCGGCACGTGACAGGTAACATGGCCCTGCTTCAAGATGTGAAACCATTCAGAGGTAGCTATGTGACCTTTGCTGGAGAGAAAGGCGGTAGTATCATGTGTCAAGGAGTGGTTTCAAATGGTTGTGTCAGCTTCGACAACGTCAACTACTGCGAGCAGCTGAAGCATAACCTGTTGAGTGTCTCCCAGATGTGCGACAAGGAGTACTCGGTGATGTTTGACAAGATTGAATGCTTGATTCTCAAACCTGGTTTTGAGGTTCCTGAAGACTGGATTCTGATGCGAGCGCCAAGGACAAACGACACCTATCAGATTGATATGAGCATGGCAACAACCACCTCATCAGTTGCTACTTGTTTGCTTACCAAAGCGACAGAGCTTGACTCTATCTTATGGCATAGGAAACTCGGACACATTTCTTATTGAAAAATGAATCATCTTGTCCGAAACGGTTTGGTAACCGGTGTTCCTAAGCTGAGATTTACCGTTTCAGATGTCTGTATGCCTTGTAAAAAGGGCAAACAGCAACGGAAGTCTCACAAGCCCAAACTCCAAAACTCCATCGATACCCCTTTGGATCTATTACATATGGATCTGTTTGGCCTCATAAGTATTAGGAGTATTGGAGGTAAGTCATTCTGTCTGGTTGTAACTGATGATTTCTCACATTTTTGTTTGGTGCATTTTTTAGGTACAAAGGATGAAACTGCTGACATTCTTCAATACCTGATCCTGAGCTTGGAATCTCTTTGCAACTTGAAGGTTAGAAGAATAAGGAGTGACAACGGAACTGAATTCAAGAATAATTTGATGGAACTTTTCTGTCTCAAGAAGGGGATCCGTCACAAATTTAGTGCCCCGTACACACCTCAGCAGAATGGAGCCGCAGAACGGAAGAACAGAACCTTGATTGAGACTGCAAGGACAATGCTGTCAAATGCAAAGCTTCCTGTCACTTTCTGGGCAGAAGCAGTTAATACAGCTTGTCACGTCTTGAACAGAGTTCTGGTTGTGAAGAGGCACAACAAGACTTGCTATGATTTGATCAACAATCGACCTCCCAATCTTGACTATCTAGTTCCTTTTGGTAGTCCCTGTTCCTTATTGCTACAATACAAAGACCTAAAGTCTAAGTTTCATGCAAAAGCGGTGGAAGACATCTTCTTTGGATATGTTGCCAACTCGCCTTGCAAGAGAGTGTACAATATAGGAACTCGTACGGTCGAGGAATGGTTTGAAGTGGATTATAGTAAACACAGCATTCCACCAGAACCAACTGGTTTAACTTGGGGTTTTGATTATGATGCGCTATTCAAATCGTTCAATCTTCCTGATTTTTCTGCAGATGATGCCACAAATGTGTATGAATTATTTGGTGGCGGTGATGACTCCAGTTTCTCAACACGTGCTATTGTACCGATTGTAACTCTTGATTCCTATGCTGCATCCTGATTCCTATGCTGCATCTGCATCTGGAACTCATGACAGTGATAACATTGAAGATGTTCATGTTGATGAAAATGACGCTCAAGCTAATACTAACACTCGTATAGGAAATGAAGCTCCGGCTGATCTAATCAACATTGAATCTTCTTCTTTTGGAACCCAGGACATGGGGGAGTTAAGCACGAACCTCGATTCAGAAATTTAGGAACCGAATGTACCAGAGATGAGAGTGCGTAAGAACCATTGCTGAGAACACTAGTCTTTACTCTGAGATACTTGGCACTGGTGTCATTGAAACATGTCTGCATGCTGCATTCGTGTCCCAGTTAGAGCCGAAGAATGTGAAGGAGGCTCTCGCTGACAATTGTTGAATTGAGGCAATGCAAGAAGAATTGTCTCAATTCCTAAAGTTGCATGTGTGGGATTTGGTTGACTTGCCAAGAGGCTTACAACCAATTGGATCCAGATGGGTGTTCAAATGCAAGACGGATGATCGTCATGTTGTAGTGAAGAACAAATCAAGGTTGGTTGTTCAGAGTTTTTATCAACAAGAGGGCTTGGATTACACAGAAGTATATGCCCCAGTTGCTAGACTTGAGGTCATTCGACTGTTTCTGGCTTATGCCTCCTATGTTGGCTTCAAGGTCTATCAACTTGATGTGAAGAGTGCTTTCCGGTATGGAAAAGTTCATGAAGAGGTCTATGTCACTCAACCTCCCGGCTTTGAAGATCCGCATAATATCAATAAAGTGTATAAGCTCGACAAAGAACTTTATGGTCTTCATCAAGCACCTAGGGCATGGTATAAGACATTATCAAAACATCTACTGTCAAATGGTTTCGACCGTGGATAGATTGATTCGACCCTCTTCATACGGAAAGTAGGTGGTGATATTCTTCTTGTACAAGTGTATGTCGATGACATTATCTTTGGGTCTACAAAGAAGATATGTGTAGGGAATTCGAACAGGTGATGAAGTCCAAGTTTGAGATGAGTAACATGGGTGAATTGTTGTTCTTCCTGGGTCTGCAAGTCAGTCAAAGAGAGGATGGCATTTATCTACATCAAACCAAGTATGTGCAGGACATCTTGTCAAAATACAAGATGAATGATAGTAGTACTTATGGCACACCTATCCCCGTCAATCATGGTCTGCATCCTGACAAAGATGGAAAGGATGTGGATTGCAAATTGTACCGTAGGATGATCGGATCTCTTATGTATCTCACAGCTTCAAGGCCCGACAAAATGTTTGCTGTATGCTTATGTTCAAGGTTTCAGTCACAACCGAAGGAGTCTCATATGATAGCTGTCAAGAGGATTTTCAGATACTTGAAAGGGAAACCCCGATTGGGTCTTTGGTACTCTAAGCAACAGTCATTTGAATTCAAAGCCTACACTGATTCAGATTATGGCGGTTGTAACCTAGATAGAAAGTCAACTTCTGGTGGATGTCAATTCTTGGGAGACAGACTGGTTTCCTGGCAGTGTAAGAAGTAGTCAACGGTTTCTTTCTCAACATGTGAAGCAGAATACATTGCTGCAGCTAGCGGTTGTTCTCAGATATTGTGGATTCAACAGCAATTGAGAGACTACGGCTTGAACTTCACTGGAACTCCACTGCTCATTGACAACAATGCCACCATGTCCATCACAAACAACCTGGTGAAACATTCTAAAACTAAACATATTGAAATTCACCATCATTTCATTCGTGATTGTGCTGAAAAGCATCTCATTGAACTTATAAAGGTTCACACGGATGACAACTTTGATGACCTTTTCACTAAGGCGTATGATCCAACCCGTTTTGAGCATCTTGTCAACTTGATAGGAATGTTCAATCCAGAGTGAAAACTTCTTTTTCTTAAATCAATTCAATTCATGAAAGTTAAATTTTATATCTTTTAAGTTTTCTGTATAGTTCTTTTAATTTTCAAATATTTTAAAAAAAATCAAACAAAATAGAAAATGGATAAAATTTCAAAGTTATCTTGAGAAAAGAGGAAATGATAGTACATCAGTAATGATCTAAACACCATAGACTGCTCATATGGGAAATGATTGCGTCATGATTACTTGATTGTTTAAATTGTTATGTTTTTAATCTTCTTATTTATAAGTAATTTGAATTGTCAGTAGGCTGTAGGCGTCTATGAATCATTAGTAGTGTGGAAACTAAATCTAGACTACAACTGTGATTGTGTGCGTGCGTAAAAGAATACAAAAAGATCATTATCAGATAAAGGATGTAAGATTTTAACAAATATTTTCTTAAGAGCCCAGTTTCGGGTTATGTCTTTAGCACAATTTATCGGTTCATTTCACTGCCCATACTCACAAGTATGCAATGGGAAATTGGGCCAAAATATGTCTTAACATCAACCGTTAAGCCTATATTCACCCTTGAATCATACCTGATTCATTGAAATCAAATCCAGATAAAAGTTGGATCACCTTACCTAAATCCCCAGACTCCATATTTATTAACCTGAATCATCACATGATATTCATAGAAGAAAATCCAATCTAACCAAGACATCTGAATCACTCGATTCTGAATCTTATGATTCTTGATAATCCTTATGGATTCTGGTTGATTTTTTCTATGCTAAACGATGTAACTTCAATCTGGAGACTTGAAAATCTTTGTGAAAAATCTTAGATGCCTTGAGATAGTGTAAGTTACATTTCTGTAGCATATCAGTGGGGTACACGTTGTATATCTTAAAATTAATACCTTAACTCACAAGAACGTGATACAAAGATGCTTATGGTTTCAAATATCATAGTATTGCCAATTTGAATTACTTGTTTATGTGCTTATTACGTATGAATAAATTGTAATTCATGACATGATCCCATATTCTTTAATGTTTATCTTGTATCGTTTTTGCTATAGTTTAGCCTGATATGATCCTCTGCTCGTGTCTTTGAACAAAAGTAGTGTGTTTGTATATACTTGTATATTTCTATCTAGAAAAGATCAAAAAGATTCTAAGTTTGTGTACAGTTCAATTTTAATCAGAAAAGCCAAAAATATTTGTGTTTAACCTTCTTGAATTGACTTTGAATCCTCTTGACTGAATGTGCTTAGCTTGTTCGTTAATTGACTTGAAATCTTCATAATTTGAGTTGAAAGTTTGAGTACACAAGGGTCTCTGCGTACTTAGTAAGTGCGCATGAGGTAAACCCTGCGTACTTAACAAGTACGCAAGACTTAAGTCATGCGTACTTAGTAAGTACGCAGGAGTTAAGTCCTGCGCACTTAACAAGTACGCACGACCATTTTGTGTTGGGTATATATACAGGAGTTAGAATTTTTCTTAAGTTTCACCTCATTTCAAACATTTCACGACTGTTGAATAACTCGACTCATTTTTACTCAAAATGTTTTAGTGTGTTCCTAATCGATTTTCCATCACGATTCTTGTTTCATCTTCACCTTAATCATCTTTGGTGAGAATCTCAGTGAACTTCATCCGTAAAATCTCCGTTTATTGACTGATTCGTTTAAGGGTTTGATAGTGAGGTTTTAACCGATTTTGGATGTTCTTAATGAAAATGAAGACCTAAATCTAGTTTTAAGTCACTAATCGAAGCTCCTAGACTCCTAATTTGTCTTTAAGAGGGATTGATTTTGACCGTAGATTACCGTTGGACAAAGGCTAGGTCAAATTTGACTAGTTTAGCGGCTCATTGATGTTGATAGTGGTTCCATAGGTCATCATCATGAATTTCGACCTTGTGGTGACCATAATCCACAGCAATGATTCTCCTCTGATGAATTTTGGATTTTTGAAATTTGGCTAAGTGCAAATTCTTGCGCACTTAACAAGTACGCAAAAAGTAATTCATGCGTACTTGCTAAGTACGCAAGAACTAATTCATGCGTACTTGCTAAGTATGCAAGAAGAACACTTGTGAAAAATTTCTAAGTCTGAAATTCAGTTCATTGTGTAGCTGCTATATCCTGTCATGTCTGATCCATTCCAATAATGCTTCTTGTTCTTATTGTGTTTATTGTTTGTTCTTGCAGTGATGGCTCGTGCATTCACCAGCGAATTCAATCTACTGGCACTAATACAACCCGAGTGGAAGGGTGCTGCACTTCAGTATAGGGAGATAATCGACTTCCTGAACCGATCAAAGCTCAACTATGCCATATCTGCTGATCCTGTTGTCTCAAGACTGTATCTGGAGCAATTTTGGGAATCTGCTGATCACGACTGTACAGTAACCCCAAACGTCATTATGGCTATTGTAGCAGGTCATGACATTGCTATTTATGAAGATACCATCAGACGCGTGCTAAAGTTTAGGGACTTATCCACTGATCCAGTGAGTTACCCTGACTACTTCATTGATGGATGCTGGAGATAAAGGATGGGGTATGTCGGTACCATGGACTATTCCTCATACAAGAAGATGTGGGTACTTGATCAGTGGCGTTACTTCGCACACGTCATGATCATGTGCCTGTCTGCTAGAAAGGCTGGAAAGGATGCCATGGGGCATGAATTGGCGGCTGCAATGGTTGACTTCTCTCTCAACAAGGGTTATTATATCTCGAAGTATATCTACAAGTCTATCACCGATCAAATCAATGCTGCTGATAGGTTTAGATTTCGATTATACCCTAGGTTCGTGCAGCTGTTGATTAATGATGCTGTACCGAATCTACCGGCGATTGGAGAGAGACTACAAGTCAAACGGGTGGACAAGAGAGTGTTTGCACAATTTCTAAAGTCAGGCAGTGTAGAACCTACCCCTGAGCACACTCCTCTCTTTGGCCACCTGATCAATGAAGCATATGTGGCCCCTGCTGACTTAAGATGGTATAGTGCCGAGTCTAAGCCAGAACTCAGTCAGCACAGTGATGAACAACAAGAAGAAGAGGAAGTTGGATCTGAAGATGATATGTCTGAAGATGAAGGGGACGAGGAACAAGTAGTTGGAGGTGCTGAAGAGTCCGACTCAGAATCGACTGAGTCAGATTCATCTGATTCTGATGATGCACCGTCCTAGGCACACCCAAGAAGACTGACGAAGGTGACCCTTCCCGAGTCATCTTCTAAGAGAAAGCGACAATCGACTAGCAGTGAATACGAGCCCGATTCTGATTCGGATGCTGCTATACAAAGACGTAGGAGAGAAAGTATTAATAAGCAACGGGGGGATAGGCCGCAACAAGCTATCCTTCGTGAGGTAGAGGTCAGTGCTCAGAGGCAAGCACATGTAACATCTGCGAGTACTGATTCCGCTTCTACCTCACCTTAACAACAGCTTTACAGGCGACAGCGGAGGAGGCCACAGGTAACACCTCATGTGGCTGTCACTGCTATTACAGAGAAGGTTCCTGTGATAGTGTCCCTCCCTGTACCATCTGTCCAAGTGGCGGTGACAACTCCTATTCTTACCGAGTCAGTCACCATCACCCCTTCCACGACTCCTATAACCACCATCCAATCCACAATCCCTACCACCATTGAACCTATCAGTCAACCCTTCAAATTTGGAGACTTTTCCCAGGGTTTTGACTTTGATACGATCTTCTCATCTCCCCTCCATAATGCTGAAGCCTCTACATCCAGGAATCCTGATCCAAATGATGCAAGGATAGATACTTTGGAAACACAAGTTGCTGGTCTACTTGAAACTGTTCGGAAATCAAGGGAAGAATCTGGGGCTCAACAGGCTCAGATAAATTCATTGGTGGACGAAGTTACTATTCTGAGAAGCCAGAGGACTGGGACTGAAGAGAGACTTGCAAATGTGATGGCCTAGAATGAACTACTGATCAAACCGAACAATATGATTCTGGGACACAGAACGTCTTTAGAGGTACGGTTTGACGTGCAGAGGAAAGAACATGAAATGATGGTCAAGTTAGTAGCTGACCTGACCAAGAAGCTTGCTGCTCAGGCGGAGAGAGAAAAAGAGAAGGAGAAGGCATCAAAATCTACCGGTGATGAGGCTTGTCATCCGGTTGATCTAACAAAGGACGATGACAAAGACAAGGATCCTGAAGTTGGTTCTAGCGGAAGTGAGCAACAAACTTTGGCGATAGTGCCCATTTCTGCTGTTCCAATGGCTGAGGGGGAGTCGACTCACCAGGAAGGTGGTGATGCTTCACGTGGATATAAAGGAAAGTCGGTGGCTGACGTTTTGAAAGATCTATCTGACGACGTGTCGGATAATGCGATCTTATTCTTAGAGCCAGACTATTCCAAAGAAGCACAGATCGAGGCTCTCTGCAATCTTGAAGAAGGAGAGACCGACTCTGGTGACGATTGGGATGAGGAAGATGATGATTTGGTGATCGAAGTTTCCAAGGGCGACGGGGAAGGAGAGTATGAGTTTGAAGATGGAGAGATCTTCGAAGTTCCATCCTTTGGATCTCATCTTGACACAGGTTCAGTCGAGCCTGCTAGTACTATTGAGGCGTCGACTGAAGCCTCCCCTGCCGACCCTACACCTGTGGATCCAGAGGCAAAGAAAGACAAACATATGCGTGCAAGTTCATCGAAGGATCTAGCTCCTGTATGGAAAAAGACTTTAATCATAGACAAACACGGAGCGACAGGGATGATCTTAGCTGTGAGGTTTGACGAGAATAAGAAGTTGTTTGCAATCAAGCGAGCTGGGGGGGTTCAATACTTGAAACCAACCAGCGACGCTTTCAACTCCTTGCCAAGATACGACCTCGTGAACCTAGCAAACCGAGAGCTGCTGGGTCACTCAAATAACGCAGTAGCAATGGGTTTGTGGCAGGTTCTACAGCGAGAGGTAAGATCTAGGAAATTCGAAATGTTTAAGCCTCAGGTGCCCAAGCTAGTCAGGGACAAGAACGCTAGCCATCCTATGACTAAGAAAAGCTTAAAGAAACTGGTATACAAGCCAGTGCTGTGTGAAACCAAGATTCCCCTGAGCAAGTTATCTCAGGATATCCTCGGTAACATATGGTACTGGTACGTAGATCCTAAATCGGGCGAGGCAGTGGTGATTGGAAAGGTGTGGTCCAATAGTGGAAGCTTAGTGACAAGGGAACTGATCAGAGTGTTTGATGAAGTCTGCTTCATAAACTTCTCTGTGAAAGATCTGGAGGCACTAGCTAACAAGTACTGCATGTACACAGACGAGTGGACAAAGTTCCTTGCTTCTAAATACGACAAGGTGATCAAGTTCTGCCTTGAGTACAAGAAGAAGATGGAAGCTAAAGCTGGGGAGCAATGAAAACCGAAGATAATCCAGAGCTGTTGTCAAGGGGGAGTTTGTTGAAGCACTTTTGTGTGACAAACACTCTCGATATTGTCTTAGTTTATTGTACTTGTCTTGTATGTCTTGTCTTTGTATGTTAGTGTCTGTATGTATTAGTTATCGAGTTGTAATTTCTAATGCATGTTATTGTTGTATTATTTCTCTAAGTGTTTTGCGCACTTAGCATGTGTGCAGGAATTACTTCTTGCGTACTTAGCAAGTACGCAAGAATACTCTGCGTACTTGCTAAGTACGCATGAACAATTTACCCTGCACACTTGTTAAGTGCGCAGAGATCAGGTCTAGTATAAATAGAATAGGTTGACAAAAGATATGTACGTAGACATTTTGCACTCAGAATTTTCCCTCTGTAACCGTTCAAGTTTATAATAGACGGATTTTAAAGTGATTTCGTTGTCGGTTTACTTTGTGTTGTTTGATTCTCCACCTAGTCACGAGCATTCCGCACCTGGTCCGACTAGTCACACACCCGCATGTAACGATCCGAGACACCCGGGGACCTACAATATTTCAAGGATCTAAACCTTGCCTGTATATAAAATTTTTTTATGTCCATGCATTTGAATAATACTATTTATTCATAACTTTAAACAACACTTGCTTCTTGTTCAAGAATCAGATATATCACGGTTATGAACAATTTCAATCTTATTTATAAGTTTGAAATATTTATTAAGGCAGTAGACGAAACTATTTCGTATAGGGGTTCATAACATCCTATCCTTATTTGTTCATAGGATTCTTTTATATTCATATCCCATATGAATCTTTACACCTGTTCTAGATGAACCTTACGGTTCAAGGCTAGTGATTTGGATTTTATGTAGCTGTTTTATATGACTAACTACTTAGTCTCAGAGTAGTGATAACTCTTATCGCTCTTTTATATCTTATCTCATAAGATTGTTTCTAGAGGAATTTTATTGAAACTATTCAATCAAAAAGTCATATGTAAACATTATATCCCATATATATCTTTTTCATGACTTAATATGTTCCATGATATCTATTAGATCCGATCTAATGGACTACAATAACATGTCTCACATGTCTTTAATATTTCATGTCAAATAGATGGTAATGAATTCTCAATTCATAATCAGGCAACAAACATAACGCATGAAAGATTTAAATAAGTCATACTTAAAATAATCAAGCAATATTCAAAACAAATTAAATCTGGAATTTAAATATCCTCTAAACAAAAATAAAATAACATCATCAAATGGTGTAATCAACAACTCGAAGTAATATTCAAGCTGTGCCTGTCTTCCTTTTCTTCTTCCTTTCCTTGTTTTCTTTAGTCTCAAAAAGGAAGTTTGCATATGTTAAAAGACTAGCTTTAAAACTATAAAGAATCAATGAAAAAGTTGCCTAGATACCAGCAATATATGCATACAAACATCCACTAGTTTCAGCAGCTTCGAGCATCTCTCTAACACGACATCTGGGTTTAGTGATATTTTATTTAGTCTCACCAACAACTATGCCCTTATCCCCGGTTTTGAAGTCTTTACCGGTACCCTTTTACTTGTGAAACACAAGTGAAGTTCATCATCAATCATTGCTTTTAAGATGTTGTTGGGATAAATTCCTATTTTTTCAAGCTGATCAATGAAGCATGACATCTTTAAAGCATCATCGGGCACCCACTTGGCATACCGAGAAATTAAATCCCTAACATAGTCATAACGACTATTAGCATGCCCTTCCCATTTACAGTCGTCAAATGCGTTGTCAATAGTAATGTCTATGATCAAGTGATCATCTAGAGTGAGAAGGATCTATGTTGTAATCTTGATGACATTTCTCCTTCAAGTTACAGATCATATCATAAGTAGACAACCTCCGTAGTGATTCTCTAATCTCTGAGTCAACATATGCTAGCATAAGGTTTGATACAACATGGGTATCATCCTTAATTTTGCTTCATGCATTTAGGACAAACTCACCAGCATCCTCATATTGCTGTGCAGGATCGTAAGATTACAAGATGGTTCTGTTCTTAGTTGAGATTGACGGAAACAATAACAACTACACAATTACAATGGAGTAGATAGAAAGAATACTGAAAAGAACACTGTTGTATTAAGCTTTGTGAATAAACGATTACAAATGAAAACTCTAATTCGAAAGCACAAAAAGCACACTTACAATGAAGTGTTTACACAGTATTTATACTAACTTAGAATCAAGACAGACTCTTGATTCTAAGGATCAGATCGAACACAGACCGTTGATCTTTTATACAAAAGCTAATAATACACGTTAAAGCTAAACTAGCTAACTTTATTGAAGCGTTTACTTTATTCATCATTGTTTGCATGCTCGGGGAAGAGCATTGTCGTCCATCATTGGTTGCACCATTGAGGTTCCTTCTGCTTTGAGTGTGTCAGTTGCTTTTGTAGAAAGTTGTCAGTGACGCTTGGCATAGATAGTCAGCTGCAACGATTTGTCTTCAAGGAACATAGCTATCAGCAGCAAGAATGAGAATAATGCTGCTAATAAGCCTATCAGTAGCAACTTGTGTTGAACGCTGCTGATAAACCTATCAGCAGCAACAAGTGTTGAATGTTGCTGATAAGCCTATCAGCAGCAACATGTGCTGAATGTTGCTGATAAGCCTATCAGCAGCCATATGTGTTGAATGCTGCTGATAAGCCTATCTGCAGCATTTGTACTTAGAATAATTTGGTAGCAATCAGTCTTTGGTTCTACAAACTCCCCCTAGACTGATGCAACCAAAATTCTTCTAATCACTTTGCTGCTGAAGCTTTTGCATATGGCTGACTATCCTTTCAACCTCATAGCCTCTTGGATCCTTGCTGGGATTGTTCAGTGGAAGTGCAGACAGAGTCTTGATGTCTTTATTTGGCAATTTGTAGATTGTTTTGCTTGAACATCTCATCTTCTGCTTCCTTACATCAGTTAAAGTGAACTCATCCAAATCAGCATTATAGGACCAACTTACAAATGGAGAGTGGGACTTGAGTGGTTTGTGTCAGCAGCATCAAATGTTGATGCTGCTGAGAAGCTTATCCGCAGCAACTTTGGTCTTCAGCAGATAAGGCTATCCGCAGCAGATAAGCTTGTCCGCAGCAGATTGTTGGTCAGCAGCAAACTCTGAGATCAGCAGTATTTGTACTTAGAGAATTTTGTAGCCGTCAGTCTTTGATTCTACAAACTCCCCCTAGACTGATGCGACCAAAATTCTCTTATTGCCTTTGTTGCTGAAGCTTTTGCACGTTTCTGACTATCCTTTCAACCAAAGGAAAAAGCTTCGAAAACAGTCATCTTGTACTTTGAAATACAGCCTGCAGTCGTCAAAGTTGTCTGAGTCTTTCTCCACTGGGACCATCTCCCCCTTTTTGGTTGCATCAGTGGACAAATGTGCATCAGTTTGGGTGCCCACTGATACAAAGGAGGGAGTAAGAAAGGTTGGGCATTGATGTGCCTCTATTATTGGGACCATCTCCCTCTTTGATTTTTACAACAAAGGATAGACGCATTCAACTGAACCGATGATGATGCTTGGTGGTTTCTTTTCCTTCCATTGTTGAGTTGGTGATTTTCCAGCTCTCTTTGCCTTTTTAGCAGTGGAAGCTGCATCTGAGGGCTTTGACTGATCAGAAGCAGATTTTGTTGCTTCTGATGGTTTTACTTGAGCAGCTCCAGACTTTGCTGTTGAAGGCCTTGCCTTGGATTTTGCCTTAACAGCAGTGGACACTTTTGCTGCTGATAGCTTTGCCTTATCAGCAGCAGATTTTGCAGCGGAGGATTTTAGCTTATCAGCAGCAGACTTGGTTGCTGCTGAAAGCTTCTGCTTTGTTTTCTTGGGCTTAACTGGACTAACAACCGATGTATGCTGATCCTTCTTTACCCTTTGTCTTTGAGGAGCTTGATGAAGGATCTGGTCGAAAGGGTTAAACTTACAGTTTGCAGCAAAGTGGTTTGATTCACCACAAATGATGCAAGTTTGTTGAGATTTAGGCAGCTTCAATCTTGGGGGTGATAAAGACTCCCTGAACTTAGTTGCTTTGACATCGTAGCTTCTTACCTTCTTGTTTTTGTTAGTATTTTCAAAGGCATGCTGCTTTGAATTTCTTTGATATTTCAGGTAATGAAAGCAGGTGCTGGCAGTATGGTTATATCTGCCATACACAAAGCATGATTTTGCCAGTTTGTCTCTTGAAAGGCAGACATAGTCCTTTCTTTGAAACAGATCCTTGAAGTTCCATGGATGAGCTTTGTTATGTTCAAAGGTGGCTTCTTCTAGGGTCCTTTGAACATGTGGAACTTTTTCTTCAGGCTTACAGCATACATCAGATACCTTTCTCTTTGTGATTGGCATGAACTGAGGCTTGGAGTTTGTGGGTTCTGATGTCTGTGCCTTTTCTAGCTTTCTTCCATCTAGAGGATAGCTGATCTTGATCTGTTTGAATGGCACAAGGGGCTATAACAACTGGAAGAACAGCAGGAACTGCAACTCTATTCAGAACAGCTTCAGATGGGACTGCACTGGTTTCATCATGGTCTGAGTGAGTTGACTCAGATTCCGATGAGGTAGTGCAGTCTTTGATGAGAGGTTCATCCGTTGAAGGATCAAGGTTTCGGTTTGCAGTGTCAAGATTTTCAACATTGAAGCTTGGTTCGTATATGGCAATATAGTCAGCGGGAGGAGGAACAGATTTGTACTGATCATTGTTATACCCAAGTCCAGTCTTTACTTTCTCATGGACTTGAATATCTAAAAGTCTTTGTAGCTTTTTGGAGGAAAATTCATATTTTTCAACATGAACTTTCTGTTCTGCCAGTTCAGCTCTGGTAGCTTTCAGTTTGACCAGTAGATCATCAATCTGAGTTTCCAGATTAGTTTGTTCGTGTTTTAGTGATGAAATCTCTTTCTTAAGGCAGTTAACCTTTTCTTTATAGGTATTTTCAACCTTTTTGAACTCAGATTTCATCTGATGAAACTCTTCATTTTGATCTATGAGGTTTTGGTTGTGCTTTCTATAACCTAAAACTTTATCACTGCAAGCTTGAGAGCAAAGATGTTCAAATACCTGAGGTGCTATCTCTGTAGTGTCTGCCATTAAAGCTTGATTGTTGACGGGCAGTTCTTCATATTGAACGCTCCAGTCGAACTCTCCAGAATGGGTGATGATGGGAGGATAGTAGTTACTTGAACTAGGACCCGAGTGCTCAGAATGGAGGGCAGAGGAGGTGGTGGTGGATGTTGAGGCTGTTTGGTAGCTTGAGCTTCTTTCTTTTGCCTGAATCATCTCTAGCTCATAGGTTTTTAGCATACCGAAGAGCTCAGTCATTTGGAGAGTCTTCAGATTCTCAGTTCTTCTAATGGATACCGTGTAGAGTGTCCAGCAGCTAGGTAAAGACCTGATGAACTTTTTGAGAATATCTTCATTCTCTAGCTTCACCTTTGAGCACTGCAGCTCCCGTACAAGATGGGTAAATCTGTTGTATGAAACAGTTAGAGACTCACCTTCCTTCCGGACGAAGTTTTCATACTGCTGCTTCAGGATGTCTTCAAGCCCGTTGCTTTGTGCCATTTTTGTTCTTGGTGACTTTTTGAAGGAGAGAGAGTTTAGAATAGAACCAGAAGTGATTAAACAAGTGTAAGTTTGTTTAATCTGAGCCAAAGCTCTGATACCACTTGTAGGATCGTAAGATTACAAGATGGTTCTGTTCTTGGTTGAGATTGACGGAAACAATAACAACTACACAATTACAATGGAGTAGATAGAAAGAATACTGAAAAGAGCACTGTTGTATTAAGCTTTGTGAATAAACGATTACAAATGAAAACTCTAATTCGAAAGCACAAAAAGCACACTTACAATGAAGTGTTTACACAGTATTTATACAAACTTAGAATCAAGACAGACTCTTGATTCTAAGGATCAGATCGAACACAGACCGTTGATCTTTTATACAAAAGCTAATAATACACGTTAAAGCTAAACTAGCTAACTTTATTGAAGCGTTTACTTTATTCATCATTGTTTGCATGCTCGGGGAAGAGCATTGTCGTCCATCATTGGTTGCACCATTGAGGTTCCTTCTGCTTTGAGTGTATCAGTTGCTTTTACAGAAAGTTGTCAGTGACTCTTGGCTTGGATAGTCAGCTGCAACGATTTGTCTTCAAGGAACATAGCTATCAGCAACAAGAATGAGAATAATGCTGCTGATAAGCCTATCAGCAGCAACTTGTGTTGAACGCTGCTGATAAACCTATCAGCAGCAACAAGTGTTGAATGTTGCTGATAAGCCTATCAGCAGCAACATGTGCTGAATGCTGCTGATAAGCCTTTCAGCAGCCATATGTGTTGAATGCTGCTGATAAGCCTATCAGCAGCATTTGTACTTAGAATAATTTGGTAGCAATCAATCTTTGGTTCTACATGCTGCTTAGGGAGGGGGAATTGAAGAATATGCATCTTCTTGTTATATCTAAAGACTTTTTTTAGATTGTAGTACCATTCCAAAAAGTTTGTTCCAACGAGTTTGATTTTAAGGATATCGTTAAGATGTTCTAGGATAACATCATCAGCAGATGAAGCCAACTACAAAATTCAATAAAATTATAGTATTTTCAAGCTTTGAATATCTTAATTATAATAATGACTCAAAGACAAAAATATTTATAATTAAGAATGAGATCCCGGTTCACTATGTTTCAGTGAATAGCTAAGCACTTTTCACTGGCATTGCTAGATAGGTAGGTATGAAAATATCAATTGTGTTGACTACACAATTCTCGGTTTGAGGGGTGTGATAAGCAAGGTCAAGCTTCGGATACGTATCCCTCAACTATGCCAGCTTAAACGACTTAAGTGATATTTGTCCTTCAATTGTGACTGTAGTCCCAGCCTAAGTGACTTAGGAATCGCGATCCTACCTTTAACCAAAACTGTGGCATCGGATGTAGGGTAATTCACTAACATCGACGTTTCGGCTTAGTTGAAGTGCCATTATTAAGGGTGGCGCTGAATTATCGATTTTAATTGGGATTTCTTTAAGGGTCAAAAACATTTTGGACGACGGGTAACATGAATCAAGTCGTGCAAATTTTAGTAAACCAGTTTTACTATATAAGCTCCTGAAACACTTTCAACACTCGACACGGTTCAATTTCAAATACCATATTTTTAAACTAAATAGGTCGTTAGTCGTGAACATAATTTTAAACTAATTAAACTTTAATTAATTTAAATATGTTTTTAAATAAAACAATTAAATTTAAAAACTCGTTTTACTTTTAAATAAAAACTACTTTTATTTAATTACCTTTCCGAGAAATTTTAAACCTTTCAATATTCTCGTCGTTTTATAGGATTGTGTTAAATGTTTTATAAAAATATTGCAGTTTTAAATTATTATCCTAAATAATTTTAATAACCACAATACATATAAAACAACCATCGGGCCACTAGTAAGTTTGTTCGGTTTCGTTCGAACCATCAAACGAGTAACCGAACCGGTCTAAGGGACAACAAATAAATTTAAACTTGTCGCCTCCCACTTAGTCCAAGATCTCTATCTTCAAGTTCCCATCTTTGTCAATCTTCTATCTTGAATTCTTCATCTTGTTAGTTTTACAACTTTTATACTTTTACATTAAAAATAAATAAATAAAAGAAACCTAACTGTTACATCCGGGTTCCAAATAACCCAAAAATAAAAATATAAATACAAAGAAAATAAAAACTACCATGACAAACAAAAACCAAAGGTCACTAGGGCTCGATGTATTAAACACAATCACAACAAAAACGATAAAAGGCTTGATCTTTTGTTAACCAAAAGTTTTAACAAATAAAACGGAGATTGAAAAATAAATAATTATGTCTAAACTCGCGTAAACCTGACTCTGATGCCACTGTTGGGAAATCGTGCACCGGTTTTAACATTTAAAACAAAAATTTAGAAAATCAGATTTACAATAGCGGAAGCGTTTACAAAAGCACGCGATAATAAAGATCCGATCTTTTCCGATAGTGATCCGATTACACAGCGTTTAGACAATAATAATTAAATAAAACACATCCATGGGGTGTTTAGGGTTTATACCTTTGACGAATAACCGGATTGTAACACTCGGGTACAAAGAACGTCACGCTAGATGACAAGTAACGAACTCATCACACGAATACACCTAGTCTCAAAACCGGTTACACTCAATCCCAGTCGCAAACCCGGTTTGCAGGCTTGGCTCCGGTTCGGCTCGCGGAGAGAAGACGGCGAGGAAACAGCTGTGGCGTGTAGCGGCCTACGGTGGCAGTGGTCACGACGGCGAAGGCGGTGGCCAGTGGTTGCGTCGGACGGAAAAACCCGAGGAGGGGGGTTCGGTCGACGATCGCATGAGGGGAGAGGGAGGAGGTGAAAAAACTCTAACTAGGGTTTTGACTGAAGCATGGTTATATAATAAACTAATTACAAGTCAATCCTTTGTGTAATTAATATTTAATTACTAACTGATTAACCTTTAATCAGTTCCAGTCCCTCCAGTTTATAATTACTTTAATTAATAAACATTTCTTGCGTAACTTCATTCCGTCCATCGTTCCGTTTATATATTTAACTATTAAATATAAAGACCTATTAATATATATTACACTAATATATATACATAACTTCATTCCATCTATCGTTAGTTTAATTATTGAAAATAGTTAAATACGACATAACTAATAAATATCTCTTTAGATATTTAAGCCACTGAATTCTAAATTCTTGTTTCGTGTAATAACGTTTAACAATGAAAAGATATAATTTGTTCTTTGCTCAAAGTGTAACTTTTTTGATCGTATCTCGGTAGCAATGTTGATATTAATGATGATCGAACATCTAATATCCAACACCTTCCTCTTAAACTCTATGCCTGATGGTGTTTTATTCGATACGAGAGCTAGTAGATCCTTTATTGCTTTAAAGTTTGCAAACTCCGAGGCCTTTGTTAGAAGCAAGTTGGGTAATATAGCTCGAATATGAAAAAGATAGGAACCGCGTGCTAAAATATGCTGAAATTGACAACTACTTATCGAAGGGAAGAAATATCTTGTCGACCTAATTACGATGGCGATGCAAGAAGTCGACGTGATCATCGGAATGGATTGGCTATCATTATATTCTGCATTGAGCATCTGCAATAAAAGGATTGTGCAATTCACAACACTTGCGAGAAAGGAATTAGAATCATTGGTGAACGAAGGAAAAAGATCACACTATGTACCATGGCTAAGATAAAAAGTTACATGAGACAAGGTCATCAAGCATTCCTAGCATATGTGACTGATGCAAAAAATTAAAGGAAAAGAACTAAATCAAGTTCCGACAGTAAAGGAATTTCCTGATGTATTTCGTAACGATTTCTTAGGTGCTCGACCTAAGAGAGAGATAGAATTCAAAATCGACTTAATTCCTGAAGCTAAACCGGTGGCTAAGGCTCCGTACCATTTATAACCAACTTAAATGAAGGAACTACTGTCACAACTATAAGAGTTGTTAGACAAAGGATTCATACGTCCGCGTGCATCCCCTTGGGGTGCACCAATTTTGTTTGTAATGAAAAGGACTATATTATGAGAATGTTTATAGACTACCATGAATCGAACAAAATGACTATCAAGAATAGGTATCCCTTACCTAGAATTAATGATATGTTCGATCAATTACAAGATCTAGTTGGTTTTTCAAGATCGCCTTGAGATCCGGATATCACAAATTCAAAGTACGAGAAGATGATGTACCTAAGACGACATTTTGAACCCGGTATGGTGATTATGCATTTCTGGCAATGCCTTTTAGATTGACAAATGCAGATTTCATGGACCTCATGAATAGAGTATGCCGGCCAATGTTAGACAAGTTTTGACAAATGCAGATTATTATCATTACTGAAAAATTCATTTTTTTAAAAAGGATAAAAGAACACGTACAACATCTTCGTGAAGTTCTTTCTACTTTACGAAAGGAAACGTTCTACGCAAATTTATCAAAATATGCGTTTTGGTTAAGAGAAGTTCAGTTCTTGGGGCACGTTGTAAATACCGAAGGCATCACATTGGATCCAGATAAGGTAGTTGCTGTAATGAAATGATCTCCACCAAAAAAATCCATTATAAGTTAGAAGTTTCTTGGGATTAGCAGACTCTTATAGAAGATTCATCCATTACTTCTCCGAAATAGCCACCCCATTAACTAAACTGACTAGAAAGAATTCAAAGTATGAATGGAATGCAGATCAAGAGAAGGCATTCCAAACACTAAGAAAGAGACTAACACAAGCTTCGATAATGGCACTGCTAGAAGGAGTAGAATATTTTATGGCGTATTCTGAAGCCTCGAAGCTCAGGTTAGGATGTGTCCTAATACAAAAAAGGAATGCCTCACGATAATTAAAGACACACAAAATGAATTATCCAACCCCTGATATAGAATTAGTTGCAGTAGTTTTCGCGCTAAAAATCTTGAGGCATTATCTGTATATAGGATGAAGTATATGATTTATATAGACGACAAGAGTCTTAAGTATTTCTTTGAATAAAAAGATTTGAATATGATACAATGAAGATGTTTGGAACTGGTCAAGGATTCCAACAATGAGATTCTATATCACCCATGTAGTACCCGATGCTCTAAGCCTTAAGAAAGGGCATCATCCTATTCGGGTGAAAACATATAAATTAGTGATAACTTCTGATTTCATGAGCAAACTTCGAGACGCCTAAATCAAAGCATTAAAATATGAGAAGGTCAAGAAAGAAAGAATGGCTGGTCATGAGAGATTTCTAGAGGAAAACGAATATAATGTCAAGACTCGATTTCGTCGTATGTGAATACCACAATCAGGTGAGTTTAGACTTAAAATTCTCGACGAAGCACATAAATCAAGATATTCTATTTATCTGGGTACTACAAAGATGTACCAAGATCTACACAAAGATTATTAGTGGCCCGAAATGAAATTCGCTATCATGAAATATGTGGCTAAATGTTTAACTTGTTTACAAGTTAAAGCAGAACATCAGAAGCCGTATTAAAGATTACAACCACTAAAAATCCCAGAATAAGTATGGGAACACCTCATTATGGACTTCATAATCAAACTACCTGAAACAACTAAAGGTTATGATACCATATGGGTATTGGTAGATCGACTAACTAAGAGTGCCCACTTCTTGCCAAACGTGAGATACACTCATCAGAAAAGTTAGCCTACTTATTCATCAAAGAAATTGTCTTGTGGCATGGGGTGCCGGTTTCAATTGTCTCTGATAGAGGTACTCATTTTACGTCACGTTTCTGGAAGAAGTTCCATGAAGAGATGTGAAGTAGAATATTAACCAGCACGACATATCATCCTCAAACCGATGGTTAGAGCGAGAGGAAGATTCAAACTCTCGAAGATATGTTGCGTGCTTGTATAAATGATTTCGGTGAAAGTTGGGATAATCATCCGTCATTAGTAGAATTCTTAAACAACATCTGCCATTCAAGCATCGGTATGCCACCATACGAGATGCTATATGGCAGAAGATGTAGGACCCCTGTATGTTGGGAAGAAGTCGGCCAAAAAGAGGTGGGAAGCAAAGAAATTGTTCAGGCTACAACTGAAAAACCTAACTTCATCAAAGCCCGTTTAAAAGCTTCAGAAGATAGAAAAAAGTTCAATGCATACAAAAGACGCAGACCAATAGAATTCCAAGTAGGAGATTACATTTTACTTAAAGTATGTCCTTGGAAATGTCTGATTCGATTCAAGAAACGTGGCAAGCTAAGCCAACGATTTATTGGTTTTTTTAATATCATCAAGCAAGTAGGAAAGGTGGCTTGCCAGTTAGATGAACATGAAGAATTGAATAGGATACACAACACATTTCACGTTTCTTATTTACGGAAGTGTCTAGCCTACGAGACTGCTCATATCTCTCTGGAGAAAATAAAGGTTGACGAGAAATTAACTTATGTCAAAGAACATGTAAGCATTCTAGACACAAAAGATAAGCAGTTACGTCACAAGACAATTAAATAAGTGCTGGTTCAATGGAAGCACAAATAAGGGTCAGAGATGATGTGGGAGAGTGAAGAAGAAATGAGAAACACTTTGTGACACCCGACTATTTCGGGTTAACCCCGTTAACCCAAATAGTAACTCCAAGGACTAGTTCGGTCAAAATCTCAAACTTATACACATAAAACACAACAACCAATGCTGTAATTACCCCAAACTCAATTTGTTGACTTTTGAAAGTCAAAATCGGACTCCTTTGATCCAAATTCACAATCATAATTTCAAATCTGTTCGAATTTGTAACCAATACTCGTAGCATTGATGATCTCGAACACATCCTTTCGGTTTCCAAACGTTTTGACTGTTAATGATTAAGAATTAAGCGTAATAATGCTCATTAAAGCCGAAACCGTCGAGCCATCACTACAACCATCGAATTCGATCATTTGGCCTATCATTCTTGTAAGCAAAAGCACTGAACATATTATTCGCACCTTTGTTAAGCATTTGCACACACCAATATGGTCGGAGAAGAAGCCGGAGTCACCGGGGACCAAGCCGTTTGAAGTCACAAACCCATTTAGTCGATCCATATCAATTCGGTATCAATTAAGGTAACCAAATACATCCTCAGTTACATTTTCATTTCTAGAATGAAAGCCCTAACCTAATTGGGGCTTATAACATCGAATTGATCATGAACCAATTCTAGGGTTCATCTCGTTACGGGTTTAATCGAACCCTAACCTAGACTTAATCTCAATCCAATTAATTTACAAGGTTAGATTCGCAATCTCATACCCAGTGAAAGCCCCATGAATCCAACTATTAATCTTATAGAATTTGATCAATTGGATTCGTGGTTAGAACCTAGGGTTTTCAAAATTTTTCAAAACAGAAATTAACACTCTTAAACTTCATGATTTTGCAATTAAACACCCCCACAGATTCGCATAACACCGATTAAAAAACCCCTAAACATTTATGGCCAATCGCGATCGAATTCAATGAGATTGAGACTGGTTCTTGGTTTGGATCGCGATGGGGGGGGGGGGGGGGGATAACTCGAAGGCTTCGAGTGCTAAAACAAAACAGAACCATTCTCTAATGCTATACTCTAGAGGGCGGAGTTGGTTAAGGCATTGGGCTTGCACACAGGAGACCCGGGTTCGAATCCGGTCTCATGTAGTATTTTTTTCAGGGCATTTTTCTTGGTTTCCTTTTTATATAACTAATTCCTATATTATTATAATAGTATGTTCACACGAATTTTTACCAGAAAACACCCGTGTACCCGAGATTGAATTTATAATTTATTTTAAGTGTTATATTCATTTTAAAAATAATATAATTATTTATACTATCACCTAAACTATTATTTCATTCACAAAAACACACGAATATTTATTTAATATTATTATATCATGTTTAGTGATGTTTCATACGTACCACATCCATACTAAATATGAAACTAGGGACATTCTAATCCTGATGACAGGATTTCTATTCGTTATTCAAAAGCGTATTTAGGACATTCGATCTTTCCGTATGGTCGTCACATATTCCTATGTATCCCTAACAATCATAAATCATATTCTAGGACAAACATAGACTGTCCACTTACACTCTACACACTCATGTGGGTTTCACGGCCTCTTTACTATTCTCAAACTAGGGGGAGAAAACATGACGCAAACATTGATGATTTTGTGATCTGATTAGAGGCCTCGTGCCATTAAATGGTATCGGAGTTGTTTTCGATTAAGGGTTGTGACAAGGAAAAAAGGAAGTGGGTCGTAGGTTCTTTTTTAGAGGCATTATTGTAATTCTTATATATCACTTGCTAGACTAAGCGTAACAGTGACACTCTATGAAGAAAGTCTTACACATTAAACCGTTTAATATCAACTTAGCGAGGTAATCTTGAGTAGTACTACTAGGTTTGACAAACCCCACCCGCTTTAGTTGCGCTAACTCGACTGGAGGTCAAACGGGTGTAATATTAAGCTAACACATCACCACAATTGATAGACATGGTGGAAGGCATCAAACAAAAAACAGTCAGCTTCGGTTGCGAGTTCTTTAGTAAACTTGAACGTAGGTTAGCTACCTGTTGATATATAATGAATCTACATAATCTGGCAAACATTATTGTGAACTGAAACCTGTGAACTCACCAACCTAGCGTTGACACATTTTCTTAACATGTTTTCTCAGATCGCTAAGGCACAGGTGCACGATTAGGACATGCATCGGAGTCCTTTTATCAATTCAAACATATTCAAACATTTAAACAATTTATCTATTTTTTTAATAAACTTGACTTTTGGGAGCGGTTGTTTTGCGCATTAAATACTTAATTTATTCCGCAATTACTCTGAACACTTAATGGTTTTTAAGAAACTCATATAGTGTCGTTTGATATGATTAATGAATGAGATCCTGATTTGTCACACGCCTTGCGGTAAAACTCTGTTGGATTTTGGGGGTGTGACACACTTACCCTCAACTGTTCAAGGATTGACGTGTTTCGAGGAGGAAACTTCATTGGGGGGGGGTAGAATTGTAACATCCCAAAAGCAAAAGAGAAATAATGCTCAAGAAGCAAGAACGACGAATAACCCAAAGTTTAGGGTTAAAAGTGAAAATATGGGAAATTTGTCTGTAACGGACCGTCATGGACCGTAACGTGGGATAACTGTCCGTTACGGGCTGAGCAAGGATTACACTGAAGAATGATACGTGTCCAGTGACACTTGATTGTGATATGACACATGGAAACCCTATGATGGACCGTCACGATTGGTAACAATCCGTTACAGATCATGACAGACCGTCATGGAAGATAACAGTCCGTTATGTGGTCGTGGAGTACTTAGCCGCCAAGCAAAGGACCGTAACCAACGGTAACGGTCCGTTACGGACCCTAGAATCAGCCTATAAATTGATGCAACGAGTCATTCAATTAGAGGCATCACAAACACTTATACACACACATTTAAGAACGCACAAGAGGAGCTGGTGTGGCGCGTTAAAGTGCGAGTGCGTTTCAAGTACGAAGAAATATTTAAGCTAGGAATGAGTGTAGGAAACAACCCAAAACTTTAGTGTAAGTACACTAGACCCGTACCTAGTCAAATTTTTATGTGTTTATGTGATTATGTATAAAACTAAGGTATGGGGGAATGGTTAATTAGTCTAAACGCTAAACCTGAATAATGGAATATCCACGAGATAAAAAAAAGGTTGGTGGGTACGCCACTGTTACACCCTATATATAAATCTCTTTGATACCTCGGGGGGAAACCAATACAGAGGTTTAGGGTAGAGGCTAAGGATAAACAGTATAACGAGAATGCATGCTAAGTAAATATAAACATGTGGTGAATATGTGCTGGAAGTATAATTCTAAATAAAGGAGTATTCATGAGACGTTAAAGGGGTGGTGGGTACGCCACTGGTTCACCGTATATATAAACCTCTTTAATTTAACATAGAGAAACCTTTACGAGGAATTAGAGTAGTGATTGTGTGAAAGCATCATAAGAGATCATGTTATGCATGATAAGAAATCATGCCTTATGTGAATGTGAATGTGTGAATGTATGATAACTCATGCTATATGTGTTAAATATAAATGTGTGATGGGAACGAATCTACACCCTCAAATGTAGTAACAGAGTATTCACGAAGTGTTAAAGGGGTTGTGGGTACGCTACTGGTACACCCTAAATCTCTTTAATGCATCGGGCAGAAACTGTTATAATGTTTTAAGGTGAGGATTGGTTATGGATAAAATCAAGCATAAGCATGCATGATAAAAGTGAAGATGGCATGAACTGTTTGATTGACAAAGTTCTAACAATTTACAGAAGTATAAGTGGCATGAAATGTGTCATTTTGGATGTCATGTTATTATTCTCTTTTGCAATTTTGTATATCTTTTGTGACAGATGAAAATGAATCTCCATAATCGTGTGCTTTCATGAATTCTGGAATTTGATGCTCTTTGCACCTAATGGACCCTGTTTAACGAGAATTCTGCATCAAGTTTTCAGACCATTTGCTGCAAAGAAACAGATCCTTACATGTTCTTTTTGATTTCTTTTAAGCCATTTCTTTTACACATTTCAAAACCGTATCTGATTCATATTTCTCGATGAATCATGTAGCATCTTTTGTTGTGTTTTTGTAGAATCTCAACTAAGGGTATCATTCATGTCGGTAGACAGATGAATGGTTTAACCTAAACAAAACCAATACATGTATTTGTCTATTTGAGTTGGCTCAGTTTGTAAACGAGTAGAGTTCAAGCCAAGGGTGGATCGCTCGCTAGCACCGACCCAAATGAACTCCGATTGAACTCATTCCAGCGGCGTTAGAACCGGCTCGTCAAACTCGATCAAAAGATTAACGCTAAACCCTAAAGCTAAACCCTAAAAGCTAAACCCCACCCCTAAAAACCTAAAACCCCCTACCCGACCCCCCAAAAACCTAAACCCCCACTCTACCCACAAAAACCTAAACATCAAGCCGGTTTTAGCGTCGTCAAAATGAGTTCATGCGGAGTTTGTTTGGGTCGGTTTTCGCGAGTTTTCTCACAAACAAATAGTTTTCTCATGATTATTCCCCTATATGGGTATATATATAACATATGTATATATTATAGAATTTAGTATGTGCATTTTAGCAATCAGCCCTAAAATCGCTAATTCTCAATCACCGCTCCTACTTCCCTAATTTCCATCTCCTCGCAATTTCGCAGCCATCGCATACCACACCCAGTCAACCACCGGTCCACCCCATCTTTGTTCTTGTTGAAGGTGAATATATGACGGTTCAGATTTTCGGATGCTAATGAACATATTTTAATCTGATTTAACTTGAGTTTACCTTTTTATATTTTATATTGAACTTGTATTTGGCTGAACTTGTTATGAATTATGTTAAACATGTTTGTATATGTTTTTTGAACTAAATGATAACTTAAACTATTAAAATGTTATTAAATTATCTTTGTAAATATGAGTCGAGCCGAGCAAACTCGGTTTAAAAGCTGGCTGAGATCAAACTTAAATTTTTAGCTTGGCTTCAAATCTGAGTCGAGTTGAGCCAACATGGTTTAAAATCAAGGCGCCCTGAGCTCGCCGTGGCTCGGCTCGTGGTCAATAGCCATGAACTCATACACACTTAAAAACATGTAACCTGCACACGACTCGTTTAACCCTTTTATCTAAATGAGTCAAACGAGTTGGCAATGCTAAAAACGGGCTATATATGAAACCCAAAGTTTGATTATTTAATGTCGCGTTCTAGATTTGTCACATCAAATCCCAACTTAACTTTAGAAAATGGGCGAATGTTTAATCCGATTGTATTAAGGTCAAACTATTAAACAACTTTAGAAAATACTCTTAGTAATAGAAAGGGAAGAAAATACCCTCCGGAGAGCGAACACTTGATTTGTGAAACTTCAAATAGGTGTTTTGTGGGTAGAATATGCTATCTTTTGATTAATTTTTGAAGGCATGAGGTACTTAAGGGCTAAGAAATTGAAGTGGCATCTTTTTCACTTAAAAGGGGACATCAGTTAATCTAGCATATTAGTGGCATAATTAGGTTGATGTTCACTGATTTAGGATTCGGAAAAGGCTGTGGAATGCTTTCTTAAACTTTTTGACTACACCTTCCACAAATCTTTAAACTTAGTGACCAATTTTGCATCATGATGAAGACTTTTGGTCATGTTGGAGTTTGGGACCAATGGACCAAACCAAAAGCCAAAAAGCGTGATCCTTCTCAAGGAATGATTCACCTAACCAGGGTTGGTGAAGATGCTTGTCCAATTTTAGCATTGAATTCAACCGCCATATGATCTTGAATCCTAACTCAAATGACAAATCACAGGTTTAGGAGCTCAAACAATAATATATACAGACATACAAATATATATATATATATATATGGGAAAGTTCTACTAAAAATTGGTTTTTCGCAAAGAAACGCTAAGAAGTGGGTCAAACGAACTCCGATTGAGACGGTTCCAGCGGCGTTGGAACCGTCTTATCGAACTCTAATCCGGACACAAAAACTTAAACTCCGCTCCACCCGCACCCTCAAAAACCTATTCCCCCCCTCCAACCCCAACCCAAAAAGCCTAAAACACTACCCCCAACCCCCAAAAACCTAAACCCCCACCCCACCCCCCCCACCCCAAAAAACCTAAACTCACTCCCACCCACCCCCAAAAATCCTAAACCATAAAATCTAAACCCTAAAAGCTAAACCCTAAGGCTAAACCGTAAGGCTAAAACCCTAAAATTCAAACGTAAAATCTAAACCTTAAAAGTTAAACCCTAAAAGCTAAGATGGTAGAGTTCGACGAGACGGTTCCAACGCTGCTAAAATGAGCTCAATCGGAGTTCGTTTGATATCGTTTCTAAGCGTTTTGATCCATTCTTAGAGTTTTTAGCGAAAACATAATTCTTATTTGATCCTCCCCCTATATATATATATATATATATATATATATATATATATGTATATATATATAGGGGCCGGTTATAGTCCAAAGTGTTTTTGTGACATCCGGCAATTTCATGTTAACTCCGTTAACTCAAACCTCGTTAGTCCAAACATTATTCGTTACAAACTCAGTTATCTCAGTTAGTCAAGCGTACATTGCATTTAATTAGGTTAATTAAATGTGTCTGTCAGTTCACACACAGCGGATCGCACTCGAGTCTAACCCGAAACGTTGGTGATTAATCGAAATTAACATTACGAACATTTAATAATTTATATTTAATATAAATTATGAGTTTTATATGATTTATATGGGATTACGTGAATTGTGTGAATGTTACTATTTTCGTACGTGTTTATCGTGTGTAAAGCGTAATTAGTATTTTTATAAAAGGTAGTATTTTTGAAAAATAAAAATCGAGAGTTTTAATGGTTAATTAAATGTTATTTAGTTAATTATAGTTACGGGCCTTAATTAAACCTGAAGCCCAACTTAAAAACTCATAAACACAATTAAGGATATATATAAACTTAAAAAAAAAAAATTATAACCCTAACCCCATCATAGTTGCCGTCGACTTCAACCTCCCCACCCCTAGGTTCGACCGAAACCTTCAAGCAACCCAAACACACCTCAATCGAGCCCCGATCGTGAATCCGGAAGTAGATACGAGCTAGTCTAGGCGTTTCTAACGTCTCTACGTAAGTCGTTTCATCTGATTCCGTCGCTTTTTCATTATTATTTTTGAGATCAAAACCCTAGATTATCCAAACATGATTATTTTGAAATATGATAATAGATTAGTTAATTGTTTGATATTGCTGTATCGTATTGATGATTTTATAAACGTATATGAAACCCTAGTTGTCATACGATGTGAAAATTGAATATTGTTGATTATGTGATGTATAGGAATCGCATGCTAGACGTGGATTATGATTAATATAGTTGTAGTTTTATTAGTTGAAAGATTTGGGATTGATTAGACGTGTTAATTGTGTGAATAAAGCGTGTAATGGACAATTTAGTAAAAGAGGAAACTTTTTATGATTTCTATCTTGCATGCTAGACATGATTAGGATGATGTGATGATGGTTATGTGTTACTTGATGCATGTTTACATGAATTGTGAAATCAGATTTTGAATACATAACCCGGTTTTACCAACTTTCCAAATAAGGAAACTTTAATTGTTAAAAGTGGTTATAAATGCATGATATGGTTTGATGATAGCTCTATGTTAGCTAGGACACAATAACTCGTTGTAACTTATTAGGTGTTTGAAATCACGCATGCTAGTCATAGGTTACTAAAGATAGCAACTTTGTCTTGAATTATGATTTGCATGTTTAGGTTCTAGACAATTGTTATGTGATGTGATGTGCTAGAACATGTTAGAGTGATCCTATGAATATATCAATGATGATAGTTTCCAGGAAACATGAGTCCAGAACAAACCTGCTATTTTTGGAAACTTTCTATTTATAGAAACCTGCTATTTTTGGAAACTTTCTATTTATAGAAACCTGCTATTTTTGGAAACTTTCTATTTATAGAAACCTGCTATTTTTGGAAACTTGCTATCTTGTTAGAACAAATAGGATTTGTTGCTAAGTGCTACAACATGATCATTGTGTATAATATAGAAGTGTTATACTGAACAAACATTCAATCACTAAACGGGTCACCAACAGGTCACCAACGGGTCGTCGGGTCAAACTTAGTCAAACTTGGTCAAACTTAGTCAAACTTGGTCAAACTTAGTCAAACTTGCAAACCTTTTCTAAACACTTAAACAATAGTATTGTTTGGATACTAAGGGTTCCTATCATCTTGCACAAACACACACTTATAAACCGGTGTTTATAGGTGGCAGTTAGTCGTCAAACATTCTAAGTTCGCTTTCTTTCGCACATACTCTAAGGTGAGTTTCACGACCCCTTTTCTTATGGTTTAAACTTGAGGGAGAAAACATGGGTACGAACATTTAGATCTTACATTTCTTTTATATCACTTGTGTACTAAGCGCAAACATATCATGAAAGTCCTTACTTGTCGAACCGTTAGTATATGGGTTAGCGAGGTAATCTTGAGTAGTACTACTGGGCATTGACAAGCCCCACCCGCGTTAGTCGCTCTAACACGACGGGAAGTCGAACGGGTGTAACATTGACATAAACATTCACCATTGATGATGATAGTCATGGTGGGAGGCAGTACAAACATAAACAGTCAGCTTCGGTGTTGAAACGCTTTAGTAACATGTACTAGGTTAGCTACTTATGATATAAATTGTAAATGGTATTATCTAGTAAACTTTACAAACATTGAAACCTGTGAACTCACCAACCTAGTGTTGACACATTTTAGCATGTTTTCTCAGGTCATTAAGGTACAAGCACAAGCTAAGGCATGCATACATTCGAAGTCCATCATTTTCAAACTCAAGAACTATTCATTTTATTTATTGTTGAATTATTTATTTTTGGCGCGATTGTTTTGGCGCATGCTTTTCATTTAACTTTTCGCTTCCGCAGTCTTACATTAAATCAGTGTTTTCATTACTAGTGTTGCATCGTGACTATGAGCAATACTAGTGGTTTTCTTAAACTCATATAGAGTCGTTCAAAGTAACTAATGACTGAGATCCTGGTATGTCACGCTCCTAACGGTAAAAATCCGTTAGTGGATTTTGGGGGTGTGACAGATTGGTATCAGAGCCAGGTTATAGAGAACTAGGAAATGCATACTAGACTATAACCACGTACATGCATTAGTTACACAGCACTTACACTCATACATGGCACTCACTCATCCCGTTACAGGAAATGTCGACCCCACCTAATTCACCCGCATCCCTAGTCGTTCAGGAGCACGATGTTCCTACCGTACCCTTGCCAGAGCCAAGGAGACGTCGACTCAACCCAATCAATACCACTGTAGGGTATGACGAGCCTATTCATGTGCGTGTCAGAGGCAACACACAGGACTGGGATTGGTATCCCGATAGGATCAGGAACTGGATCCGCGAGGAGGAAGTCCACCTCCACTCACTACTGACATTGCTTCTTCTTCTTCATCATCTTCTGTACGAGCTTTGCCACCATTGCAGTACCCCTATGAGCAGGTGATAGTTGCCTTTGTGGCTAGGATGGACCGGGAGATCCGGAACATGAGGGACGCAGCGGGAGAGATTACTAGCATACTTCAGCGAGAGATGTTGATGAATCAGAGGATCACCAAACTGATTGCAGATTTAGCAGCAACTGATACAGCTCATGAGAATTTGGCAAATAGATGTGTGGATATGGAGGACCGGCTGAACACTGTAGAGTGGAACCTAGATATGCTCCACACCAGGATTGAGCAAGTGGAGGCACGACTTGCAGCTGCTGAAGCAGCAAGAGTTGCACCAGAGGATGCACCTGCAGGAGACCAGGATGAGGATGATGATGCAGCATCCGATGTTACATCAGTTGGCAGTGACATTTGATCATCTATCTTCATTACTTATTTACGTCTTTTCTTTTGAACCTAGATGGGCAGGGTTGTTCCCATCCAACAGATGTTTCTAGAATTTTGATGTTTGGGTGAATTTAGTTGTAATCGTTACAATTTATTTTATCAAGTATTACTATTATTGAAATGTTAGATGTTGTGGTTTGAATTTATTTGCTTACTGGTACTTGTATGATGATAAAATGCGATGTATTTTTCTCATTATTGTATGTTGTGAATGTAAAGATAATGTCTGGAAGAGGAAATGGACGTGGTGGACGCGCCGGAGGACGCGAAAACATTAACATGACTGCAGCCGAGCTCACGACACTCATAAATGAGCGTGTGGCTGAAGCAGTAGCAGCTACTCACGCCGCTATTAATGCTGGAGGTAAAGCAACATATTATCGACTCTAGTGAGTCATCATTCATCCTAAACTCAAATTCGAATATGGTATTCTTAAAGTGCATTCTTGTTTACAATTCAGGTCAACATAACCACCAGCAGGTTTGTACTTTCAAGGCGTACATGGATTGCAAGCCTCACTCATTCAGTGGAGCCGAATGGGCTGTTGGCTTACTCCGCTGGATGGAGAAATCTGAATCCGCATTCGCGATGTGCAATTGTCCACCGAATAATCAGGTGAAATATGCATCTGGCACACTTGAGGGTCCGACCCTCACTTGGTGGAACTCCCAGGTGCAAATGCTAACTCTTGAGATGGAAAATGCATTACCATGGGATGAATTTAAGACTATGCTGTGGGAGGAGTATTGTCCCTGTGATGAAGTGCAGAAACTTGAGGGCGAGTTCTGGAACCTCAAGATGGAGGGATCTGAAATTGAAGCCTACACTACTCGTTCGCATGAACTGGCGAACTTGTGTCCGCAAATGGTAACACCTCCCTATAAAAGGATCGAGAAATTCATTGATGGTTTGGTCCCGCAAATTCAGAGCATGGTGACATCTTCTAATCCTACTACAATCCAGCAAGCAATCAGGTTGGCTCACAGGCTAACCTATCAGGCAGTTGCTCAGGGCACTCTACCCTCTAGAGGTGCGTTATCAAAGACAACTGACAACAAGCGGAAGTTTGACAGTTCATTCCCCAAAACCTTCCAGTCAAACCCACCTTCTCAACAGCAACAATAGCAACATCGTAAGCTTGAACCTTCAAAGAACAACAATCAGTCTAACTCTTCTCAGCAGAATCAGGGTTCTTATATTGGCAAGTACCCGAAGTGCAACAAATGTAACTTCCACCATCATGGAGCGTGTGACCGGTACCGTTGCCACCAGTGTGGAAAGATGGGTCATTTGGCCAAAGACTGTAGAGTAGATCTGCAGAACAAACTGACACCACCTGGAGACGCACCCAAAGGCTGTTTTGAGTGTGGTAAAGAAGGGCATTTCAAGAAAAATTGCCCGCAGTTGAGGAGAAACGAAAACGGGAATGGAAATGGCAACAATCATCAGGGCGGTAATGGAAATGGTAATAACCACCAGGGTGGAAATGGTAACAACAACGGAAATGGTGCAAAGGGCCGAGCATTTGTGATTGGATCAGGAGAAGCTCGGAATGATCGGAACGTGGTGAACGGTATGTTTCTCTTAAACGATCATTATGCTTCTGTACTTTTTGATACTGGCGCCGATAGAAGTTTTATATCTAGAGACCTTAGTAGTCAGTTAGAAATAAACCCAACTTTATTAGAACACCATTATACCGTAGAGATAGCAGACAGTAAAGTAATCGAGGCAACCCACATTCTCAAGGGATGTCAGTTAGAACTATCTGGTCACAAGATCTCATGCCAGTTACACTTGGCAGTTTTGACATAATTGTGGGCATGGATTGGTTGTCTAAAAACCAAGCCGAGATCATCTGTAGTGAGAAGATCGTTCGTATACCCCTTCCTAGTGGAAAAATCCTATCCGTTCAGGGCGAAAGAAGTGGTGCAGTGATGGGCATCATATCTTTCATGAAGGCGCAGAAGTGTTTGCGTAAGGGTCATACCGCAATTCTAGCCCTTGTCGCTGACAAGTCCACCGAGGAGAAAAAGTTAGAAGATATCCCAATCGTCCGTGAATTCTCAGAAGTATTTCCTGAAGACCTACCTAGTCTTCCACCTCATTGTCAAGTCGAATTCCAGATCGACCTAACACCCGGAGCAGCGCCTATTGCTCGAGCACCCTATAGACTGGTACCAAGCGAGTTGCAGGAGCTATTCACACAACTGCAAGAGTTGTTAGATAAAGGTTTTATCCGACCTAGCTCATCGCCTTGGGGAGCCCCAGTCCTATTTGTCAAAAAGAAAGATGGGACTTTCCGCATGTGCATTGATTACCGAGAGTTAAACAAAGTAACAGTCAAGAACCGCTACCCACTACCCCGCATTGACGATTTATTCGACCAACTTCAAGTGTCAAGTTTCTACTCAAAAATCGATTTAAGGTCTAGATATCATCAGCTGAGAGTTCGAGATGAGGATATATCCAAGACTGCATTCAGAACCCGGTACGGCCATTTCGAGTTTTTGGTCATGCCATTTGGATTAACTAACGCACCCGCCGTGTTCATAGACCTCATGAACCGTGTGTGTAAACCTTATCTGGATCAATTTGTCATTGTTTTTATTGACGATATCCTCATATACTCTAAGAGTCAGGAAGAGCATGAGGAGCATCTGCGTTTGATCCTTGAACTACTGAAGCAGGAACAATTGTATGCAAAGTTTTCCAAATGCGATTTTTGGATTCGCGAGGTTCAATTTTTAGGACATGTGATAAATGAGAAGGGAATACATGTCGATCCAGCCAAAGTGGAAGCTATTAAGAATTGGGCAGCACCATCAACTCCGACCGAAGTTCGGTAATTCCTAGGATTGGCCGGATACTACCGTCGTTTTATCGAAGGATTTTCAAAGATTGCCCAACCCCTCACCGCCTTAACCCAAAAAGATAAACCCTATAATTGGAGCGAGGCTCAAGAATCGGCATTCCAACTACTGAAACAGAAACTATGTAATGCACCTATCCTGTCTCTACCAGAGGGAACAGATGACTTCGTGGTGTATTGCGATGCCTCCATCCAAGGTCTCGGTTGTGTGTTGATGCAACGCGACAAGGTTATTGCTTACGCTTCTCGACAGTTAAAAATCCATGAAAAGAACTGCACGACTCATGATTTGGAGTTAGGTGCCATGGTGTTTGCACTCAAGATATGGAGACATTACTTGTACGGTACCAAGTGCACCATCTACACCGATCACAAGAGTCTTCAACATATTTTTGAGCAGAAAGAGTTGAATATGCGTCAATGTCGTTGGATCGAGTTACTAAACGATTATGATTGTGCAATCAAGTACTATCCGGGCAAAGCTAATGTGGTGGCCGATGCCCTAAGCAGAAAAGAACCAAACCCCGACGGGTTAGAGCATTACAACTCACTATTCATACAGGACTACCCGAACAAATCCGTAATACCCAACTCGAAGCCTTAAAAGAGGAGAACTTATCATTGGAATCCACTCGTGGTATGGAGAAACAACTTGAGGTTAAAGCAGATGGTATTCCTACTTCGCGGAACGAATATGGATACCAGTATATGGAAACTTAAGAGATCTAGTTATGTTGAAGCTCACAAATCCTGATACTCTATCCATCCAGGATCCGACAAGATGTATCACGATCTCAAGGTTTTGTATTGGTGGCCGAACATGAAAGCCGACATAGCCACCTACGTGAGCAAGTGCCTGACTTGTTCAAAAGTCAAGGTGGAGTACCAAAAGCCATCCGGATTACTTCAACAACCGAAAATACCAATGTGGAAATGGGAGCAGATTTCCATGGATTTCATAACCAAATTACCCCGAACCCGTACTGGATGTGACACAATCTGGGTGATAGTGGATCGCCTAACAAAATCTGCTCATTTCCTTACTATCAAAGAGACCGATAAAATGGAAAAGTTAACTCGTCTCTACCTCAAAGAAGTAGTATCTCGACATGGAGTGCCAATCTCCATCATTTCCGATAGAGACGCCCGATTCACCTCACGTTTCTGGCAATCATTACAGAAAGCTCTAGGTACGCGCCTGGATACGAGCACAGCGTACCATCCTCAAACGGATGGACAGAGTGAGCGTACCATTCAAACCCTAGAAGACACGTTAAGGGCTTGTTTGATTGATTTTAGTAACAGTTGGGAGACTCACTTGCCATTAGTGGAATTCTCTTACAATAATAGCTATCAAACTAGTATCAAAGCAGCACCGTTTGAGGCTCTGTACGGGAGAAAGTGTCGATCACCACTTTATTGGGCTGAAGTTGGAGATAGCCAACTTACGGGTCCTGAACTTGTGCATGAAACCTCAGAGAAAATCGTGCAAATCAGAAACCGTATGGCGGCAGCTCGTGACCGTCAAAAGAGTTATGCAGACAAGCGCAGAAAACCGCTAGAATTCCAAGTGGGCGACAAAGTGTTATTAAAGGTTTCACTGTGGAAAGGTGTGATTCGTTTTGGAAAACAAGGAAAGTTAAACCCGCGTTACGTTGGACCATTCGAGATAGTGAAAAGGATCGGTCCAGTAGCATACCAACTGAACCTGCCGGATACACTCAATGGAGTGCATAATGTCTTTCATGTCTCAAACCTAAAGAAGTGCCTATCAGATGAGACACTTGTAGTTCCACTCAAGGAGTTGGAAATTGATGAACAGTTACGTTTTATTGAGGAACCAGTTGAGATCATGGACAGAGAGGTCAAAACCCTCAAGCGCAGTAAAATACCTATTGTCATAGTTCGCTGGAACTCTAAGCGTGGACCGGAGTTCACATGGGAACGCGAGGATCAGATGATGAAAAAGTATCCTCATCTTTTTAAACAGTCAACGACAAACACAGAAGGTACTAACTAAATTTCAAGACGAAATTTATTTCAACAAGGGGATGATGTGACAAACCTAAACTTTTGTTTCAGACGTTACGGACTTCGTTTAATTTTCGGGACGAAAATTCTTTCAACAAGGGGATGATGTGACATCCGGCAATTTCAGGTTAACTCCGTTAACTCAAACCTCGTTAGTCCAAACATTATTCGTTACAAACTCAGTTATCTCAGTTAGTCAAGCGTACATTGCATTTAATTAGGTTAATTAAATGTGTCTGTCAGTTCACACACAGCGGATCGCACTCGAGTCTAACCCGGAACGTTGGTGATTAATCGAAATTAACATTACGAACATTTAATAATTTATATTTAATATAAATTATGAGTTTTATATGATTTATATGGGATTACGTGAATTGTGTGAATGTTAGTGTTTTCGTACGTGTTTATCGTGTGTAAAGCGTAATTAGTATTTTTATAAAAGGTAGTGTTTTTATAAAAATAAAAATCGAGAGTTTTAATGGTTAATTAAATGTTATTTAGTTAATTATAGTTATGGTCCTTAATTAAACCTGAAGCCCAACTTAAAAACCCATAAACACAATTAAGGATATATATAAACTTTAAAAAAAAACATTTATAACCCTAACCCCATCATAGTTGCCGTCGACTTCAACCTCCCCACCCCTAGGTTCGACCGAAACCTTCAAGCAACCCAAACACACCTCAATCGAGCCCCGATCGTGAATCCGGAAGTAGATACGAGCTAGTCTAGGCGTTTCTAACGTCTCTACGTAAGTCGTTTCATCTGATTCCGTCGCTTTTT
Organism: Smallanthus sonchifolius; assembly: GCA_023525975.1. NCBI lineage: Eukaryota > Viridiplantae > Streptophyta > Magnoliopsida > Asterales > Asteraceae > Smallanthus > Smallanthus sonchifolius. Next base: position 32,328,708 of record CM042040.1, read on the forward strand.
CATTATTATTTTTGAGATCAAAACCCTAGATTATCCAAACATGATTATTTTGAAATATGATAATAAATTAGTTAATTGTTTGATATTGTTTTATCGTATTGATGATTTTATAAACGTATATGAAACCCTAGTTGTCATACGATGTGAAAATTGAATATTGTTGATTATGTGATGTATAGGAATCGCATGCTAGACATGGATTATGATTAATATAGTTGTAGTTATATTAGTTGTAAGATTTGGGATTGATTAGACGTGCTAATTATGTGAATAAAGCGTGTAATGGACAATTTAGTAAAAGAGGAAACTTTTTATGATTTGTATCTTGCATGCTAGACATGATTAGGATGATGTGATGATGGTTATGTGTTACTTGATGCATGTTTACATGAATTGTGAAATCAGATTTTGAATACATAACCCGGTTTTACCAACTTTCCAAATAAGGAAACTTTAATTGTTAAAAGTGGTTATAACTTGCTATTTAGACATGCATGATATGGTTTGATGATAGCTCTATGTTAACTAGGACACAATAACTCGTTGTAACTTATTAGGTGTTTGAAATCACGCATGCTAGTCATAGGTTACTAAAGATAGCAACTTTGTCTTGAATTATGATTTGCATGTTTAGGTTCTAGACAATTGTTATGTGATGTGATGTGCTAGAACATGTTAGAGTGATCCTATGAATATATCAATGATGATAGTTTCCAGGAAACATGAGTCCCGAACAAACCTGCTATTTTTGGAAACTTTCTATTTATAGAAACATGCTATTTTTGGAAACTTTCTATTTATAGGAACCTTCTATTTTTGGAAACTTGCTATCTTGTTAGAACAAATAGGATTTGTTGCTAAGTGCTACAGCATGATCATTGTGTATAATATAGAAGTGTTATACTGAACAAACATTCAATCACTAAACGGGTCACCAGCGGGTCGTCAGGTCAAACTTAGTCAAACTTGGTCAAACTTAGTCAAACTTGGTCAAACTTGCAAACCTTTTCTAAACACTTAAACAATAGTATTGTTTGGATACTAAGGGTTCCTATCATCTTGCACAAACACACACTTATAAACCGGTGTTTATAGGTGGCAGTTAGTCGTCAAGCATTCTAAGTTCGCTTTCTTTCGCACATACTCTAAGGTGAGTTTCACGGCCCCTTTTCTTATGGTTTAAACTTGGGGGAGAAAACATGGGTACGAACATTTAGATCTTACATTTCTTTTATATCACTTGTGTACTAAGCGCAAACATATCATGAGAGTCCTTACTTATCGAACCGTTAGTATATGGGTTAGCGAGGTAATCTTGAGTAGTACTACTGGGCATTGACAAGCCCCACCCGCGTTAGTCGCGCTAACACGACGGGAAGTCGAACGGGTGTAACATTGACCTAAACATTCACCATTGATGATGATAGTCATGGTGGGAGGCAGTACAAACATAAACAGTCAGCTTCGGTGTCGAACCGCTTTAGTAACATGTACTAGGTTAGCTACCTATGATATAAATTGTAAATGGTATTATCTAGTAAACTTTACAAACATTGAAACCTGTGAACTTAGCAACCTAGTGTTGACACGTTTTAGCATGTTTTCTCAGGTCATTAAGGTAAAAGCACAAGCTAAGGCATGCATACATTCGAAGTCCATCATTTTCAAACTCAAGAACTATTTATTTTATTTATTGTTGAATTATTTATTTTTGGCGCGATTGTTTTGGCGCATGCTTTTCATTTAACTTTTCGCTTCCGCAGTCTTACATTAAATCAGTGTTTTCATTACTAGTGTTGCATCGTGACTATGAGCAATACTAGTGGTTTTCTTAAACTCATATAGAGTCGTTCAAAGTAACTAATGACTGAGATCCTGGTATGTCACGCTCCTAACGGTAAATCTCCGTTAGTGGATTTTGGGGGTGTGACAGTTTTAACGTATAAAGCGTACGAAGTCACCAGCATGCGACACGTGTTCTGTGGGCGAGGGGTAAATGCGTCCGCGCTATAATCACCCATGATATATAATAACGTATGACCATAATCACGTAATAACTCTCAGCACATCAAAACAGTTGTATAATCACGTAATCACGCATGTTGAGTTATAACACATTTTCATAAATTAATCACATAATCGCATAATCACGTAATCACGCAATCACGTAATCACTCTCAGCACATCAACATTTCAAAAAAAAGTCAATATTGTTTTTAAAAAAGTATAGCAAAAGTGTACTCAAATTAAAGAAAATAAAATGCTCGATTTAATGGCGTAATTTAAAAAAAAAATAATGTCGTATAAAAAAGTTATGCTTGTTTTAAAAAAAATGGGAGAACTTGTAAAAAGTTAACAGAGGTAGGCTATTCCAATTTTACCATTTTCAAAATTTTTTCACGCTTAAAACAAACATCTTTGATCTTAACCATTGATTACTCTAGATCAACGCTTCAAAATACTTCGTACGCTTTGCGTGCTATCATCACTTTGTATTTAATACTATATATATATAGAGAGAGAGAGAGAGGGAGGGAGGGAGGGTGGGTGGTAGGGAGAGGGGGGTTAAGGTTCCATCGTTAACCTACTGTTATTGTGTTAACCCAATTAACTCCGTCAAAATCAAACCAAATCATTATTTTTTGGATTGAATAACATTATTACACCAATACAATGTCATGTTATTTTTTGTGTATATTATTTTGTTTTGTTTACTTTTAACAACCACCATCATACAAATGAATTGTATATATAGGGGAAGTGTAAAATAAAACCCACTCCAGTTGAAGAAACCTTGAAACCCAAACACTTGGCCTACAATGTGGCACATGTCCACCTTCCTCCTTTACTCTTAAGGGCATTAGTGTCATTTACTCTAACCATCACCAGTACTTTTTACTTTTCAAAATTTTCAAATACATCTTGTTGGAACTATTTTTAGGCCATCGCATATAAAACAGTTTGAAGACGGAAGAATTCTTTGAAGTTAAAAGATTTCGACCGAAATCTTATAGTTTTCGGACGAAATACACTTCGACCGAAATATATTTTGAACAAACTCATTCTTTGTCTTTTTAGTATAAATACATGTTTAGTTTGATTTTTGTAAGTGGGACTTCATTTGATATATCTATACAATAGAGATAGTTACATCTTTAAAAAAATAAAAAAATAAAAAATTGTTAGAACTATTTTTAGGCCATCAATAAAACAGTTTGAAGACGGAAGAATTCTTTGAAGTTAAATGATTTTGACCGAAGTCTGTTTCGATCGAAATCGTTTTCGGACGAAATACATTTCGACCGAAATGTATTTCAGACGAAGTCATTGTTTGTCTTCTTAATATAAATACTTGTACATTTGACTTTTGTATGGGGGACTTCATTTTGACATATCAATACAATTTGGATAGTTACACCTTTAACTATGTGTTTTTTATTTGATCATCGGTTCTTGATTGTTCTACTCGTTTCTCGATCATCCATATAGACTGCTTGATTTGCTGCGAATAACCGGTTTTTACAAGTGGTATCAGAGCTATTGGTTAAAACACTTGGTATTCAAGCAAAATTTTAGTCAAAAGTGATCGAATTGGAGTAAATTGGGTGCGATTTTTGTTGATTTGAAGCTTTTATTGATGGATATGAAGTTTGCATCAAGTTTGGAGGCTTAATTTTTTATTCAGATCATCACAGAAAGTTTTTGGTCAATTCAAGTGTTCTTCAGTTGAATTGCCCGAAAAGTCTTGTTGAAGAAGCCGAACTCATTTTTTTTTTACCGAAAAGCTTATATTTTCCGATCGAAAAGTAGTGCCAAAAGTCTAAGGATAATTTTCATCTGTGTTCGAAATATTCAGACTTTTCGACCAAAAAGTCTTGTCCGAAAATAGTTTTCGACTAGTCAAGTTTTTCGAACTAAAAGTTCTAAGTTTTCGACTAGTCAAGTTTTCGACCAAAAAGTCTTCTGATTTCGACCAAGTTTCAAATTACAAGTATAGAATGGCAGGAAAGGTTTACGATACTGAGAGGCTTATTGGGAAATCACCACCGATGCTGAAATCAATATCAGAATTTTCTAATCGGAAAATAATGATGAAGGCGTATTTCAAATTTACTGAACACACACTTTGGGAAACAATTGTGAAGGGTCCTCATATTCCCAAGACTTCAAATGCTGATGGGTTAGTCCCGATTGCAGATCCTGATCTATATTTAGAGGAAGATAAGAAGCTGATTGAGAGAGATAATAGAGCTTTGGGATCTATTATTCTAGCACTTCTGACTGAATTGTATCTGAATTTTGAGTAACATGAGACAACTCAGGGTTTGTGGAATGCATTGTGCTTAAGATTTGAAGGAAATGCAGCTTTTCAGGAAAGCATAACCGATCTTCTATTGAAGCAATACAACATGTTTAGCTATAAGAATAATGAGACTCTTAGTAAGCAGGTGACCAGGTTCACAACTATGATCAATAGATTAAGAAAAATGGGAGTGAAATTTGAAGAGTATGATCTAGGAAAGAAGTTGTTAGATTCATTGCCAGATTACTGGAGCATACCTTGTATGCTAATCAAGAACACTACTCCAGATCTGAAGAGTAAAACTCTTGATGATATTATCTGTCTGCTCGAGTCTTATGAATTGGATGCAAAGAAGAGAGAGCTGAACAACCACGATAAACAAAACAGTTCAGGTTCAACAAATGCTTCACTTTTTTTTTTTCTGAAAGCAGTGAAGGAAGTAGTGGAACAAAATCTGAGAAAAGCAAAGGTTGTTGTGAACACTCCTCTGGTGAGAAAGTCAAGTCATCTGGACAAATCCCTGAAAATCATATTGCTCTATTCGGAGCTTTCATGAGCAGCTATGATGCATTAGTAACAGGAAAACTACAACATGCAGTGCATGATGTAGTGGATCTTGTTCTGATCAATCCTGATGACTTGGAATATATGGATTTGCAATGGCGGATGGCCATGATAGCTGTAAGGGCTAAAAAGTATCTGCAGATGGTTGGAAAGGATAAGCTTCAGTTTGGTAAAAAGGTTGGTTTTGACAAAGCAAAACTCCGGTGCTACAACTGTCAACAACTTGGTCACTTCGCTCGAGAGTGTACCAAGGACAAGAAAAAGAAGATTGAGGGAAGCGGAGTTAAGCTAGTAGAGATGATTGATGAGACTTACAAATCAAAGAAAGCTCCAACTGCACCCATGTCCAAAAAAGCTAAGCAATTGTGAATGGGATGATGAGATCGAGGATGCTGAAGATGAACTGGATGAAGCCTTGATGGCTGAAATTGAAGTTTCAAGGAAACCAAATGAGACTGCCAGTGCTTGTGCGCTCAAAACCGATGTTAAAGAAAAGGCAAAGTTGTTGATTCTGATGAAACTTCATCAGAGGGTGAGGTAAAATCTGATAGTGAATATGACATATGTTAAAGATAATGTAACATTTAAAGAATATTTGGATAAAAAGGACGTTTTAATCATAGATCTTTCAGAAAACCTTGTCAAATCTGAAACTGAGTTAATAAAAGAAAGGGTGATTGTTACAAAGTTGAAGATGCAACAAAATGTCTTTGATGAATGTGTGAGTAAACAGAGAACTGTTTACATCAAAGACGGGTTGGGTTACAACAAAGTTCCACATCCTGATAACTTTGTACCATTTCCTGAACCGCATGAATCAAATGAGTTGATGAATGTGGGTAACTCTAACTTTCATGATATGTGTATAAGTCCAGATAAAAACTCAAGGCGTGTGGATGATGATAGTGAACTTGATGGAGTGAAAATTTTTTCTACTTTCAATAAACAATGCATTAGGGAGTTTATAAGGGATTCCAAACAGTATCTAGATGTTGACTGTAATCTAAATAGATTTGTTTCAGTTTCTAGTGTTAATGTTGATGTAAACAATGTTCATGTTTCTGATTCTGATTATGATGCTTCTTATGTTTCGGCATGTTATACTAATGTTTGTGATGATTTTGATTGCGTGTCTGAAATGTCATCAACATCCACTTTCTTTGATAAAGTGGTGCATACAGCTAGAGATTATGTCCACTTCATAAAGCCTCAAGTCTAGCTGGTGATGTTGTCTTAGATGAGTTTGGAAATCCTTTGATTCAAGAGAATGATTTGTCTAGTGAAAGAGCAAAGAAAAATGATTTCATAGCACCAGAGAATCATTTTCTTACCAGTGAGACAGAGTGCAGTAAAGTTGTCAAAGTTAAAGTTAGTGTACCAACAACTGTCCAAAGAAAGTCTTGGTGTGTCAAAGGCAAATCCATTGATGTCAAAGACCTGTTCATTGATGTCATAGATAAGCCTATTCAAAGCAAAGGACATTTAACAAAGAAAGTGTTTGGCCTAAAGAGTGAAGTAGGCGAGTGTTCAAAGTCAAAGTCTAAAAGCTACAATTGCTTTATGTGTGGTCAAGTTGGACACTTTGCAAGAAAGTGCAAACACAACTCTAGTGAGTCAAGGTTCACATAGAACAACGAGAGAGTTAAGAGCAACGTTACACATCATTTCAGGAGAGCGTCGGAGAACGACAGTGTGTCAGAGTCCGGAGTGAAACAACAATACAGTCGTGATTACTTACTTTCTAGGAAGTGTCATGATTTTTATTCAAATGCTTGTCGTGCTTATGTGCTACCAAATTTTGTGGACCCACGTTTCCCAAAAGTTTCAAAATATGTGAAGAAATCTAACCAACCAATCTATTTTGGTAAAGAAAAAATTATTAAGAAATATGAGAAAAATGTTCGTTATGTTTGGAAAATTAAAAATGAACAGTCTTCACATATGGTTGGAACAAAGAAGAATATAAACTTGAAGGAACAAGTCGTTGTGACTAAGACTGAAAAAAGTCAAAGTCTGCCCGGGTCAAAGATGATCTGGGTACCTGTTTCTCATTAAGTTTGTCTTGAATGTGCAGAGTTTAACCGGGATGACTATTAATAATTCTTGGCATGTTGATAGCGGTTGCTCAAGGCATATGACTGTACAAAGAAAAATTCTGGAAAACTTTTGAGCTTTTGATGGTGGTTTTGTTGCATTTGCTGGTAATAAAAAGGGAGAAAAAAGTACTGGTCAAGTAATAGTGTCAAAAGACCTGATCACATTAGAGAAAGTCAATTTTGTGTCTCAATTGGAATTCAATTTGCTTAGTGTTTCTCAAGTATGTGATAAAGACATACAAATTCATTTTAGTGCAAATGAGTGCTTATTCTTAAAGCCTGGACTTGTTATTCCAGAAGAAATGATTCTGATGCGTGCTCCAAGGAAGTTCAACACATATGTGGTTGATATGAATGATCATACTACACCAGTTAATGTCTCATGCTTGTTATCAAAAGCGACTTGTTCAGAATCTTATTTGTGCCATTGAAGAATGGGTCATGTAAATTTGAAGAACATGAATAACTTGGTGCATAAAGATTTGGTGCGAGGATTGCCAAAAAAAAGAGTTCATAATTGAAGAAAGTTGTATGTCATGTGCAAAGGGAAAACAACACAAGAAATCCCATCTAAGAAAAACCATAACAACTTTTACTAGACCTTTATTTCTCATACATATGGACTTGTTTGGTCCAGTTCGAGTTAAAAGCATTGCGAAAAAGTCATATTGTCTTGTTATCACATATGACTTTTCAAGGTTTTCCTGGTGTTTTTCCTTGCAACAAAGGATGAGACACTTGAAATGATAATTGATTTTGTCAAAAGAATAGAAAACATCTGTGATAGCAAAGTATCAATCATTCACAGTGACAATGGAACATAATTTAAAAATCAACTGATACATTCGTTTTGTGCAGAAAAAGGAATAACACATCAATATAGTGCTGCAAGAACACCACAACAGAATGGAGTGGCTGAAAGGAAGAATAGAACTTTGATAGAAGCTGCTCGAACAATGCTTGTCGATTCCAAGTTGCCTATTATTTTCTGGGCTGAAGTAGTAAACACAGCATGTTATGTTCTAAACAGAGTTCTTACGGTGAAGCAACTTACAAAGACTTCCTGTGAATTATTCTTTAAAAGAAAGCCATACATTAAGTTCTTCAGAGCATTTGGTTGTTCTTGTATATTGTTAAATACACAAGATTCATTACCAAAATTCACAGTTGTTGGTGATGAATGCTATTTCTTGCGTTACTCTTCGCATCAGAAAGCTTATAGAGTATATAACAAGAGAACCAAAATTCTTCAAGAATCTTACTATGTGGAGTGACAAGAATTAAGTGCTCCTCCAGATCAAAATGGACCTGAATGGTTCTTTGATGCTGACGTAATCTTCAAGACTTTTGATCAGCAATTTCAAATGGATTCGAATGAAGCAAGTACTTCAGGTACTGTAAATGAGTGTTCTACAAGCAGTGATCTATCTGTTGGAAAGTTTTTAGTTAGACCACAGAATGTGATGGTTCAAAATGAGATGTTTGAGAATGTTACTACATCAACTCAAACACAAGAAGGTCTTGTTGACAATTCTGTCATTAGTGTTGATTCTGAAGTACAAGAAGTTCCAAGTACAGATGATGAACCAACAATTAATGAATCTCAATTGGATCCTGTAAATGATCAAAATCTGGATGTAATCCAAACAAGTTCTTCAAGTGTTGAAGATTCAAGTGATCAAGTATCAGATTTGAATGATTCAAATATGCCAGAGTCTGTGGAAGTGGAAACTATTCCAAATCACCGAATTCATTCCGCTCATCCAGTTGAGAATATTATTGGATCTCTTGAGGATGGAGTTAAGACAAGAAGTCAAGCTGGAAATATAAATGTATGTTTGTACTCCTGCTTCTTATCTCAAGAAGAACCAAAGAATGTTACTGTTGCACCACAAGATTCAAGTTGGATTGAAGCTATGCAAGAAGAACTCCTTCAGTTTAAGAAATTAAATGTGTGGCATCTTGTGAACTTATCTGAAGGAAAATATCCAATTGGAACGAAGTGAGTCTTCAGAAACAAAAGGTATGATCGTGGGATTGTAGTCCATAACATAGCACGTCTGGTTGTGCAAGGTTTTTATCAATAGGAGGGACTGGATTATGATGACGTCTTTGCTCTTGTTGCACGAATTGAAGCTATCCGTATCTTTTTGGCTTATGCATCATACAAGAAATTTACCGTATATCAAATGGATTTGAAAACAGCATTTCTCTATGGGGTGGTAAAGGAAGAAGTTTACGTAAATCAACCACCGGGTTTTGAAGATCCAGATCATCCATTTCAAGTGTATAAGCTTGATAAAGCACTGTACGTGTTACATCAAGCGCCTCGTGCGTGGTATGAAACCTTGTCAACACATATTACATCGAATGGCTTCATTCGTGGAACAATTTACAAAACTTTATTTCTGAAGAAATTTGGTGCTGATCTGTTAATTGTACAAGTTTATGTCGACGACATTATCTACGGGTCAACGAATGAAGCTCTTTACAAGGAATTTGAAGAAATCATGAAATTGAAATTTGAAGTGAGCTTGATGGGAAAGATGTAGTTTTTTCCGGGGTTACAAGTTGAACAGTCTGAATCTGGGATTCTTATCCATCAGGCAAAATATGTGAAAGATATCCTAACTAAGTTTAAGATGAACGACTTCAAATCAGCTTCAACGCCAATTGCTCCCCATGAACCTCTCACTATGGACTTGTCTGGAGTTGAAGTTAATCAGAAGATGTATCGGTCAATGATTGGCTCAATAATGTATCTGACTACAAGTCGACCAGATATCATGTTTGTTGTTTGCTCCTGTGCTAGATATCAGGCAGCTCCAAAAGAATCTCATGAATCAGCTGTTAAACGAATATTTCGATATCTTAAGGGTAGAATAAATTTAGGTTTATGGTACCCTTCTGACTCTGAATTTAACTTCTTTGCTTATACTGATAGCGATTGTGGAGGTTGTAACTTGGACAGGAAGTCAACATCAGGTGGATGTCATATTTTGGGGGAGAGACTGGTGTCTTGGCAGTGTAAGAAACAAACTAATGTATCCACATCAACTGCTGAAGCTGAGTATACTGCTGCCTCAAGCTGTTGTTCACAAGTTATTTGGATTTAGCATCAAATGCTAGATTTTGGAGTGAATTTCTTGGAAACTACGATTTATAGTGACAACGAGGCAGTGCTCAAAATAGTCAAAAAGCCCATTCAACATTCCAAAACAAAGTACATTGGGATCAGGTTACATTTCATTCGTGACTGTTTTGAGAATGGGCTGATTAAAGTGGCCCATGTCGATACCCTAGAGCAAAAAGCCGATAGTTTTACAAAATCTTTTTCAACTGATCGGTTTAACTCTTTGGTTGAGATGTTGGGGATGATTTCTTTTTAATAAAAAAAAATTTTAAAAATAAAATAAAAGAAGGGGTTTTTCAAAATAAAAAAAAATCCGTTTTTGAACTGAAAGACTTTAGAAATCTGTTTCTCAAAAAGATTTTCTTTTAAATAATAAAATTATGTTGTGTATGCTTTGTATGTGTGTTAGTTTACTACATGTTTGTGTCAGATATGTTTGTTCTCATAGTGATAAAAAAAAATCTGAAAAATAAAAACTGAATAAGCTTAGTGTATTTGATCTGTGTGAAAATCTAAAAAATAATAATAAGTGTGTCTGATTGACGTATAAATAGGAAATAATAATAAGTGTGTCTGATTGATGTATAAATGGGAAATGATAGTACAAGTGTGTGCTGAGCTTATGCATGAATTGGATATGATGGTAACATCGATTACAATTCTTGATATGCTGGTAGGCTCTGCATATGTAAATTAAGTGATATTTGTGTGATTAATTAAATTGCAATCTTAGGGTTATCCTCATCGAATATCCGTACTTTCATTCTTCGAATGATAAGTGAATCCATACATACCATGAGACCAGTATCTTAATGGGTTTTTAGCACAATTCGTTTACTCTATTGATTATACCCGTCAAATATACGATTTAGAGTTAAACATCTTAATACAACTGATGGTTCTGGTGGAAATATCGGATGGAAACCAGAAAGTCAGTATGTCTCGCCCTTTGAATCATTCGTCATTTCAATTAACATATCTAATACTCTATGGATATCCGCATACCCAAATCAAATCTGATTCCAAAAATCCATCACTACATGCCATATCTCATATGAATCAATATGATTCAGTGTTTGTTCCATCAGAAACCAAGATATATGAATCAAAAGAATTCACATAAAATCCATTTGGATTATTTTCCTGTGCTAAAAATGCTACCCTCATGCTGGTGATTGGATTATGTTTTGGTGAAACTTTGTGTTGCGTATTAGCTTAATCCATCTCGATGTTTGGATACACTTTGTATTGATAAATCTTACCATAAATGTCACACAGTGTCTACTGAAATATGATGTTTAAGTTTAAGCTGAAAATTATACTAGCATTCATGATTGAACTGTTTATATCCTGATTTGATATGCAGTGTAGTTAAGACATTATACATTTATGATCCTATGTCAGTTCAGTTCACCAAAAGAAAAATAAAAAAATTAAAATAAAATAAATTGTTGAAGTAAGTTGAGGAAAAGTCAACAGGAAAATAGTAAAAATAAACGTGTAACTATGTGTTCTAAATAACTGATTAACTGTTTTCTGTGTTTGAAAAATTAGTGTGTAAGTGTGTGTTCTTACCTGGTGATGAGTGTAATTGTGAAAATTATTAAATATTGGAACATGTCTTAATAATGTCAAAATGGACTTATATAAAAAAAATCAAAAACAAAATAAAGTTGGTTTGTAATGATTTGAAAATTTTCAAAATTAAACAAGTTTGAAGTTTTCGGTCGAAATCCCTTGATCGAAACAAAATCATCTGAAAAAGTATTCGATCGAAAAGTCAAGATAAAAGTTTATAAATACAAGAATTTTCGATTGAAAACCTTTTCCCACTTGGTTTCTTTCTTTCGACCGAGCCGTTCAAATTCAAACGAGTTTATACAAGTTTGAAGAATTCATGCGAAAAAGGGTTGGATTGTGATGTCATCGTGATTCTCAGTAGTTTTCGATCATCCAGGTATGTTCTCGTGATTCGTAGAGGTCGATAGGTTAGATCCAAAGCCTTAGTTTAATGTTGAATATTTGAATATTTGAATGGATCGAAAACTTAGTTGAATGGACCGAAAAGTCTCTTGAATGGTCCGAAAAGTGTTTCGGATGGAAATGAAGAGTCTTCTGATTCATCCAAAATGAGTTTTCTACCGAAAAGTGTTTTCGATCGAAAAGTCCATGCTTGAAACTTTTTAAAAAAATCAGAGTTTTCGATCGAAAAACCAGGGGTTGGTTGTTGGTAGTATTAATGCAGGTTTTCGATCAAAATGTTGTAAGTTGATAAAATTCTAAGTTTTTGATAAAAAAAAACACAACTCGGAGTTTTCGATTGAAAAATGTGATATTTTGATTAGAGTTTTCGATCAAAAAGTTCCAAAATGTTTGTTTTTAAATCTTTGATCATGTGTAAGAGTTTTCGATCGAAATGTTGGAATGTTGATAGAGTTTTATATTGAAAAGTTCAAAGTTGTGAGGATTTCAACTTGTCTGACAAAAAGGGGTTTTAAAGGGTTTCGATCGAAAAAGCTGTACATAAGGGAGTTTTTGATCAAAATGTCAAAAGTTAAGATTTTTTTCAGAAATTTTCTAACTTGTTTTTTTTTTCTTTTCAGATATGAATAGGTTAAAGTTTGAACCTAAGCACAACATCTGTGCCTGTTTAACTATAAACACAAAGAAGACACGTGGTTATGAGGAGATTGTGCAGTTCTTAACAAATTCAAGAATTCATACTGCAATACCTACACAAGTGCGTGTGTTTGAAAAACATGTTAGGGAATTTTGAGACAACGTGGAATACAAACATGTTAATAAAGAGATCTGGATAGAGAGCACAGTTGGAGGAAACAAGATTAAAGTTACTGAACAAGTGATTAGAGAAGTGTTAAATTTCAGAGATGCATCTGATTTTCTTTACAAAATCAATCATATTGCAGTCTTAGGGATTATTATGACAATGGGTTATGAAGGAACCTTTCTGAGAAGACAAGTCACTAAAACCATGTTTGGAAAACAATGGAGGTACCTGGTTCATGTACTAATCCACCGCATGAGTCCCAAAACGTTTCCTTTTAATCAAATTGGTGAAGTTTTTAGCAGAGCGTTGGTTTGTTTGGCGACTCATAGAAGATTTAACTTCTCAAGGATGATTTTTGATGCAATGGTTAGCAACTTTGTGAGACCAAGGCAGAATTATAAGTTTATGATGTATCCAAGATTTGTACAAATGATCATCAATACATTGCTTCCAAATCCGGAAAATGCTGGTGTTGAACTACCTTTAGAGACAATGCAAGAAGTAATTTTCAGCAGTATGAATAATGTTAGAAATACAAGCAAGTTTAGTGGCACTGTGACACTACTATTTCCAAATATGCTTGAAGAGAATCCTGATCCAGATTTTAACCTTGAAGATGAGATAGATGATTTAATGGCTGAGGACATTGAAGATGTAATTAATAGTGACAATGATGAAAATGATCAAGGTAATAATAATGATGAAGGAAATGATGACGATCAAGGTCATGATGGTGGTCAAAGAAATGTGTTACCTGAAATTCAGCAAGAGGTTCAAGTTCAAGTTAAAGAATCGAGGGTTGATACACATATGGGCTAGTATGAAGCATCTAATCTGAATTTTGAAGATAACAGGGTTCTTGAGGTGAATGAAGAGCTTACAGATCCATTGTTAAGTCACACAGGAGAATTCATAGCTGAAACTAAAGATATCTTAAGTGTAAATACTGAAGTGTTGAAAGTTCCAGATGAACAATTAACAGCAACAATAACAACTCCATCTAAGAAGAAGAAAGAGCCTGAAAAGAGGAAGTGCAAAATAAAAACCCACTCCAGTTGAAGAAACCTTGCAAACCCAAACACTTGGCCTACAATGTGCCATATGTCCACATTCCTCCTTTTCTCTCAAGGGCATTAGTGTCATTTACTCTAACCATCACCATCACCACTACTTTTTACTTTTCAAGATTTTCAAATACATCTAATATTCAAATGATTTTTGTTCCATCTCTCTCACCTAGCACAAACCCTAGCACCACACATCTTCTATAGAGAAGGGGTTTACGAGAGATAAAGAAGCCCGAATGTGGAAGGTGTCGGCCAACCTCCGGCGACCCTCCAAGACGTCCTACGCCGACGACAAAAGCAGAAGACGGTGGTAGGCGGCAGAGGCGTAGGTTGCTCAGAAGCAGAAGACGATGGTAGGCGTCGCTCGCCCTCGACAGCTCAATAAACAAATGTGGCTTCAACGTCGTAAACGTCATTGTCTTCTTCTCCATGGCAGCTCCGTTCGTCTCGATGCTGTTGGTTCCTTCCGTCGCCATTTCCGATGAAGGTAAGTTTGTTAGCCTAATCTACTTGAACTCGAAGCTCCGATCAAGATTTGCGGTATCTCTGAATCTATTTCCATTGATGTTTTTTTTTGTAAATCAATTTTAATTTGGGGATTTTGATGTTTTGACTTTGCTGTAGGTGATTGTTTGTTAATTTGTGATTGTAGGTTTTAATATTTTTGGTGATTTGTTTGTTAATCTGTGATTGTATGGTTTAATTTTTTTTAAGTTATAAGAAGAGGGTTAGGTTGTTTTAATTTTTTACATATGTAATTTGTTTGTAAATATAAATATTTATTTGTCTTCCTTATAAAACAGTCAATTTTTTACATATGTAAATTGATTTCACATATGTAACATTTTGATTCTTACATATGTAACATTTGATTTTACATATGTAAAAAGTTGCAAGTTACATATATAAGTTTGTATAAACATATGTAACAACACGTACGCTGGATTATTATAAGTTGCTAGTTACATATGTAAGTTTGTATAAACATATGTAACAACACGTACGCTGGATTATTATAAGTTGCTAGTTACATATGTAAGTTTGTATAAACATATTTAGGTTTTAAGTTTTTTGTTAGCTTATTATAGTTTCTCTATCATTTTTAAATATTTAAGCTTGTATGAAATAACTTGTTACGTTTTTAATGTTGATTGTAATGAATTTTTTAGGTTTAAGTTTGTATTAACATATGTAACAACACGTATGTTGGATTATTATAGTTTTTTGAATGATTTTTAAAATTTTAAGTTTGTTTTAAAATATGTAAAATAGTAGTTTTTTTAAATAAAAGTAGTAGTTTTTTATTTTTAATTTCTAGTTTTATAATTAAAAAAAATTAAATAATATAATTTAAAAAGTAAGAGAGAGAATATATAATTTAATAAATTATGAGAGATATGATATGATGGTTTTAGCCAAAATACCAAATTACCCCTCTCGTACCTTTTTAAAGTTAAAATATTACTTTGAAAGTACAACTTTCCAAGATTAAATATGGACATTGATTATCACAAATGAAGGGTTGAAATGTGGTTTGCAAGTTTTCTTCAACTCAAGGGGGTTTTTTGTTATAACCATCCACTATATATATATATATATATAGAGGAAAGATCATAACAAAACTCAATGTTCATGAGAAACCAAAAACTACTAATTTAAGGTAAAAAAAAATAATAAAAAAATCATAACTCAAAAAACAAATCAAATATTAAAAAACTGCTTCGGAGCCCTTGTTTCTCACGTCATCCTCGTTCATAAAAAAAAGTAGTAGGTTTAGCTTTTGAACTTAGTTTTTTGGGTTTAGTTTAACTTTTAGGTTAGGTTTTTGGAGGGGTGGGGCGGGGTGGAAGGTTTAAGTTTTTGGGGGGTGGGTGGGGGGTTTAGGTTTTTTTTTTAGGGGGGGGGGGTGGGTGGGGGGTTTAGGTTTTTGGGTGGGGGGTGGGTGAGGGGGTAGGTGGGGTGGGGTTAGGTTTTAGGGTGGGGGTGGGGTGATAGGATTAGGTTATTGGTGGTGAGTTAGGCTTTTTGGTTTAGTTTAGGTTTTTGGGGGGTGGGTGGGGGGGTTTAGGTGTGGGTGAGGTGGGTTTAGGTTTTTGGGTGGGGGTGGAGTGGGGGGGGGGGTTGGTTTTTGAGGGTGGGTTGGGGTTTTGGGTGTACTACACATATGCAGTAGGAGTTTTTTGGTTTTCTCATGAAAATAAGTTTTCTAGTGAACTCACCCTTATATATATATATATATATATATATATATATGTGTGTGTGTGTGTGTGTGTATGTGTGTGTGTGTGTATAACTTTATATTTTAGGGACCCATTTTTCTACTCGCATAGAGCACTCCAAATCTCAAGGACGACTCTCCATTATACCACCATGTAAGAAGTATAAACAAATTTTAACTAATAATTGAGAGTAACAAGAAAAGTAGCCTCGCGCTCCACGACGGCGGAACTTAAAAATTTGAGGCAGTGACATTAATGTGGCTTAATACGAAAGAAACGTGGTTAAGAACATAGAAAAAATGTACAAAGTTATGGCAATTCGGTTGTGGAATTCGAAAAATAGATAAAAGATAGTTATATAATAATACTAATGTTTTTCAGTCGATGAAGGTTTCATTCTTCACGGTACGAACACAATATCGTCAGTCGGTATAACCCACGTCACCTAAAAATATACTGTTTTGGATACAAATCCGTTTTTAACGATACCGGGACATCAAGAAAAAATAAACTAATGGCCGAGAGTTATCGAGGAAAAATCAGATTATATATACTATAGGGGGTAAAATCAAAACCTTAAATCTAACGAGAGTTAAAATGATATTTTATAAATTTGATGGTAACTTTTGGTAATTCACAAAACTTGAGGGGGGTGAAGTGGGTTGGTGACATTTGGCACCGACACTTCTAATTATAATTGAGAATAGTAGGCAAATAAAGTGATCCTATAATCTTGTAGTAGTTTTTCAAACGACATTTCATAGAATCTAAAATATATAAAGGATTAAATTACAATTTTCGTTCTTTCATAATATATATCAAATTTCAGATATTGTTGGTAAACTAAAAAAATAATAAAAATCATCCTTTATTTTTGAATTTTGTAATAGTTTACGTCCTTTGGTTGAACAGGGGTTAAATTTTTTGGTTAAGTTATGTCATGTGCAAAACATAGGAGGGCAGTGTAGCTTTTGTTTTTCGTTTTGAAGACAGTTTAATCCAAATAACGTAAACTATAATAAAATTTAAGTTAAGTATAAAAATAGTCCGTGAAAGGTTATAATGACTAAACTACCCTTATTTTTCCTTGCACATGACATATTTTAACCCCAAAATGTAATCCCATGACGATGTTTGTTATTTTTTTAGTTTAAAGATAATATATGAAGTTTGATATATACTTAAAGGTCAAAAAAATATATATAATGTGGCTTAACACGAAAAGAACTGTGGTTAAGAACATAGAAAAAAAGTATAAATTTATGGCGAGTCGGTTGTGGAGATTAAAAGATAGATAAAATATAGTTATATAACGATACCAACGTTTTTCAGTCGATGAAGGTTTCATTCTTCATGGTACGAACACAATATCGTCAGACGATATAACCCACATCTCCTAAAAAGTACACTATTTTGAATACAACTCCGTTTTCAACGAAAGCTATAACGGGATGTTAAGAAAAAAAAAACTAACGACCGAGATTTATCGAGGAAAAATCAGATTATATTTACTATAGGGGGTTAAGTCGAAAGTTTAAATCTAACGGGAGTTAAAGTGATATTTTATAAAGTTGAGGGTAAGTTTTGCTAGTTCACCAAAGTTAAGAGGGGAGAAGTGGTCGGTGACATTTGGCACCGACACTTCTGATTATAATTGAGATGATTATAATTGAGAATAGTAGGCAAAGAAAGTGATTCTATAATCTTGTAGTAGTTTTTCAAACGACATTCCATAGGATCTAAAATACATAAAAGATTAAATTACACCTTTCGTTCTATCAGTAATTGATGTGTTGCAAAACACATGCTTTTATCGGTGTATTTTGTACAGTCTTTAGTTCGTTTTGTATTATTTTTATATTGTTTTTAGTACATACTGAGTCGGAGTCGTGTTTACATGTGTTCGCATATAAAAGAAGTAGAAATTGAGGTTGAATCAAGAGGGAATTGTGCACACGAGGAAAAGCGTGAAAAAGGAATTTAAAAATCTGGAATTTTACATCTTCGCGCCACGCGAAGATGGTGGAGTGGAAGTTCGCGCCACGCGAAGATCAGAGAGCGCCATGCGAGAAACCCCATTCCATTGTTCGCTGCACGCGAAAACATTAAAAATCCGTAAAAACCCTAATTTTGATTATTAATAGAATTGTAATGCCATATCTTAGGGAGTTCGACTTTTAGCCGTTTGAGAGGAGTTTTCTAGGCGATTTTAGGAGTAGAGAAGCTATTGGAAGATAATGTTTGGATCTTTTATCATCATATTGACTAGACATTAATCGTTCGGTATTCGTTATTGATGATTTTGTCTTTGATTGGTTCGATTGCTACTATGTTCTTGTTCTTTGCTACTGATTTACTGTGTTGGACCATGTTTCTTGGCTAAACACTTAGTTGCTACCCAGGTTTTGATGATTGATTGTTAAAGATTGGATTTTTATTGGTTTTTGGTAATTAATGATGGTTTGACGCTATTGTAACTGTCTTGGTTCAATTGATCTGATGTATATGAATGCTTAGTATTGATTTATCATTGATTCGTATTCCTCATGTGTCTTGTGAATGTCTTTCCGTTTTAGATGCATGTTTAGGTCGCTTACTTTGTGTTTGTGACTGTTTATGGTGTTGCTAGACGTAGTAGTCCATAGGAATACTAATTGATGGTTAGTTAAAGCTGAGTGTTCGTCCTATCTCGATAGCCGAGAGGTGAGTGGTAGTCGGTTAGTCACTGGTGTTAGGTTTCAAGGTCTTTCGACTTTGAAAGAAGGTTTCCACTAGGTTCTTAATATCCTTGCTAATACGTGTCTTAGCGATTGTTTTGAGATTACCCCTTACATTCTTTGAATGTATTGTGATAGTGAGACTGAAAGGTGATATATCTGCAGGGTAATTTAGTGTCGTTGGAGAAACTAAAAGGTGATCCGACTAGCAGATGAGCGTTGTACATTCCTTAGAGTTTCCTATTAGGTCACCTTAGAGAGTGATCATGGATCCTTTAGGTATTCTGAGAGTGTCATACTTAGAACCCCAGTCCCGTCATAGTAACCATAACCGAGAGAAGTTTGAGATTTACATTTAGGATTCATACCTAGGTCATGCTGTTTAGATTCCTGATTTCACCCGATTCTCCTTTCAGATAGTTAGTTGTTGTTAGAGAGTTCTTAATACTTTTGATTTCATAGTTTAGTCCTAGTTCATAGAAATCCCCCAATATATTTCAGTTCAGTTAGTTGAGTCAGAGTCTAGGTCGTTGTCACTAGTGTCTCGTGGGTTCGATATCCTGACTTTCATTAAACTTTACTACATTGATCGGTACACTTGCCGGTTGTGTGGTCTAGTATTTGGTTGAGTCTAGATTTATAAATTCAAATCTAGAGTGTCTAGGTTAGGTTTGTAGTTAGTTTTTATAGACCGTCCAGCACAAATCAGTAATATATCAAATTTCATATATTGTTGTTCAACTAAGAAAATAATAAAAATCATCCTTTATGTTTGAATTTTGTAACAATTTACGTCTCTTGGTTGAACAGCGGTTAAAGTTTTTTGTTAAGTTCTGTCATATGCAAAACATATGAGGACAGTGTAGCCTTTTTTTTTTTCGTTTTGAAGACAGTTTTTATGAAAAGAGTGGATCCAAAATTTTAAGTTAACTACAAAATTAGTCCCTGAGTGGTTATAATTACTAAATTACCCTAATGTTCCTTGCATATGACATATCTTAACCCTAAAATATAACATCTGATAGACCAAATGACTTAAACTATTACAAATTTTAAACATAAATGATAATTTTTATTATTTTCTTAGTTTAAAGATAATATCTTAATATACGAAAGCTGTAATTTATTTTATATAAAAATACATACCTATATATAGAGTTATTTTTTATTTTAAAAAAGTTAGTAATATGTGGGAATGTGTTCTCGGCTTTGCACTCCCGATACAGTCGTGACCTCTCCCTTTAGGACAAGGTAGATGACAAGCTCCACTCAATTTAACTTGGGCTCATTTCTATATTCATACTTTGTATACTATATTTGGATTGATTAAAATAGTATGTTCGTTTTAAAAGTATGCATCTTTGACATTTTCTATGGCTAATAGTAATTGTTTAAGAATTCTGTTATTATAGATAGCTTTGCAAGTACCGAGTCAATTTGCATGCCATGATGTTCTAGATAATTCTCTAGGTCCACTTGTATGAAGAAAATATTTATATTGTTTTTTGTGCGCAAATTTGTTGATAGTATTCAGATAAAGATAAAAGAAAATTCAGAACACTTGTTGATAACAATTTAAATTCTTGAAAATGCTACTTTTAAGATATTTTGGGTTTGAAAAATATTATTTTAATCTTTCATTGTTGGTATCATATTAATACAAACGTATCCACGTATTCCGACGAACGTAAGTGGCGACGGGTCGATTCTGAATAACATAAATAAAAATAACCGGGTTGAAATAGATTTAGAACTTAAAAAACATACTACTTTTAAAGTGTCTAAAAGTAAAAATAAATATTTAAATTATTGAGAAAAATGATTTTAGAAGTTATAGAATAAAAATTTTTGTTTATAACATCAGCCAGAAGGACATCCTGATGTTAGTGAACAAGAAACCGGGGTGTAAGGTGTCAAACCCGGAATGCTTCACATGTTAGATTTGCTCATTCACAAATATTTTTTAAACGGGAAAGTCATTCACGCACTGGAAATAATTGTTATTACATCGTACTCAAAATACCAACTAATTGAAGCATTTTTTGGTACATAACATTCTACTAAATTAAAGTCCATGAATGCTAGAAATCGGTTGCCAGGTAACTCTTCGGGAACAACCAAGCACGCATCCACGCCCAGTCCTTCTATAATTAACCTATCATGCATACTAAAAGTCAGCTAACGTTGATAAGTTGAAATCTTTCATTCAATTAGGAAATGGTTTCATCAATCAGTCAACCATTAAGGTTTTAAAACATTTATAAGAAACATAGGGCACATCATTCAATATTTAATAATTTTCAAAACATCGTTTAACGGACATTCATTTAAACCGTACGTCAAGTCATACATTAATATCCAAATATGTGAGTAACCGACCATTTTCATCGATTTGGCACATCGGCCATAATACCATTGGATCATAATTTAACCCATTCATCGATAGTTATGGCACACCGACCACAATACTGTCGGATCATCCTATAACCCATGGGTCACAATGTATCGTGTGATAAGTATAAAAATATAATAAGTATATTTTTAAGATGGTTTCTCGAGATTAGATTTTAAATTTATAAAATAATAATTACTTTAACTTAAAACACATACAAAAGTCAAGTGTACCTATCACAGCGTAGTATAGTTTAGGTAAGAACAAAGTATCGAAACAATGGACACGGTCGAGTTCCAATACTCGACTTTTGTTATCGTTTAGCCGAATTAGATAGTGAGTGAGTTTTGTGTGCTTGTGAAGCAGAATAGTAAATGACAGAAAAGTAAATGACGGTAAAGTAAATAGCCTAAAAGTAAAAACGTGCGTGATGTGTGTAACAGAAATGTAACGAACATAATAGTAAATAACAGGAAAGTAAATATCTCAAAAATGATCAGGTCACGAAGAGTATTCCTTCGGGGTTCGAATCAGCTTGGTACGTAATAATGTTAAGTTGACTAATTCAGTGGTATGACTACTACAAACTTGTGACTCGGGTCAACGCTAGAGCCTCGTCCTTACGACATTTGATTCACGAATTAAAATCTTTAAATTAAAATAGTAGTGCCTCCCATTAGGGACAACAGTTACCTCAACCTTTTGAATGTTATCTCCAGGTTGGTTTATGTCGTCGAACTTAAATGCTTTATATCATAGTTAAATAGGTGATTATATTTTGCTCACCGTGAGGCGGTGTAACAACGGGACCGAGTATAATGACGCACCATTCCCAACTTGATTTAACCATTTCTTGGTCGCATAATAAGTTCGTATAAAGACGTACAACCTTAATTGTGTAGACCAAGCCTTGGCTTATCAATCTCAGCTTGTATAAAGATGTACAAGCTTCAAAGGAAGTTCGATTAAAAAGGTTTTACGATTTTACGCTTTAAAATCAAGACACTCACAAATATAAAGACGAGATTAGAGAATAATAAAAGTCCACCAAATGATGGTTTTAAGTGCGGATAGTTAAAGTCATAAACATACCACTAAATTAATACGTCAAACATTAATATTCACTAAACATCATCTTCACCCTAGCAATACAAAGAAGTTTAGCCACGAATGGCCATACTAGCTAGCGTAACGCTGAGTTTCGTAGGCTCCCTTATTGCGGAACAAAGAGGAGGTGCCTCTCTACTCTACACTAACTACGAAGTTCTCTCGCTCTGGATAGTGTATTTTTTGCTTAAAAGGTGTGTGGAATGAAGAACCCAAACCTCCTATGTATAGGCCTCAGACTGAACAATGCACGACCGTGCATTAGAAGAGGACGTGACTACCCTACAAGAGGACCCCGGCTGCACGTGACCCCGAGGACCGAGAGACTGGGGAGGAGCCGCCGCGACAGCGACATTGCTATCACCCTACCACTAGTTGGATCTCCCGTACTCTTTCACGCTGGAGAGAGATGGAAGGCATCCCTTCCACCTTTGAGCTCGATGAGTCTTCAAACACCCCATCACAGGTACCCCACACTGGGAGGAATGGAGCTTAAAGTTCCTACTTTGATAGCCTGTGTACACATACACGACGAGCGTCTTGATGACCTCTTAGATGATATTTGGGCACATCGGGATGCATCTACTCAGCTGCAACAAGGGCTCGGATCCCGAGTGGAGACACTAGAGGATAACACTAGAGCTCTGCAGGGTACCACCGATTACTTGGATGTAAGACCCCAACCTGTGCATCCTACAGTCGGTTCTCATATGATGTAGTGCAAAGCACACATCTTTATTCCTAGGTTTAGTGTCGTTTTAATTAGTTTTCTATTTGTTTTGAGTTGTTTTTGGTTTGTATTGAGTCTACTATGTGTTTACAGGTGCTCGTGATAATTACAAAGTCAAAACCTGAAGAAACCGAGCACGAGAATGAAGCCCGAGGATCAAAAGTGAAAAAATGTGGAAATTTAACCCTTCGTGGTACGCGAAGATCAGAGAAAGATTCCTCACGGTACGCGAAGAAATCCAGAAAGCAACCCGTCTATTTTGGCCCTCGCGGTATGTGAGGGGCTTAACAATTTCTTTCGCGGTACGCGAGAGACATAAAATCCGAGAAAAGTTGTAAATATCGAATTAAATAGAATTTGAAGCCAATAAGGTCAAGAGTTAGATTTGTAGCCGTCTAGAGAAGAAGAATTGAAGCTAAAGATTGAAGCTTTGGACTCCGGGTTTGTTAGATTAACTTGTTCGGTTTTCCAAGTTTAAATCTTTGTGTTTGTTTTCTGAGATTGAGCCCATGATTATGTTTTTACTTTTGTGTTTGAATGTTTTAAGCATGATCCTAGGCTAAACTCTTATATTTCCTAGGTCACATGATGAATGCTTGTTAAAGTTTCAGTTTTATCGGTTTTTGGATTGAATGATGGTTTTATGATTTTGTAAGCAGTCCTAGTTAATTATTATGATGAATATGAATGTTTAAATTTGATTGTGTGATTGATTTTAATTCCATGCGTTGTTTGTGGTTGTCTGCCAGTTCGATTAGCGTATATAGGTTATAGATCTTAGGGTTTGTGATTTTGGTGGTTTGCAAGACGTAGTAGCCATAGGAGTTGTTATTGATTATTGATTAGAGTTGAGTGTGTGTCCTAGTTCAATACCCGAGAGGTGAGAATTAGTCGTTTAGTCTTCGTCATTAGGAATCCAAGTGTCAGCTGTCTGAGAGGAAGTTGGTGTAAGGTGTCTAGTGATATTTTGCTATTCTAAATCATAGTTGTTGTCGTAGGATTACCCCGTGCATTCCTTGAGTGTATTGTGAACGGTGTGACTGAGAGGTAATCTGTTCATTAGGGTATAATATCATAGTTGGAAATATCTGTGAAGTGATCCAACAATCTGGTGAGTTAGTACAACTTTAGGTAGTCTAGTTGGTGACACCCTGAGAGTGATTAGGGATCCACTAGGTAATCTATAGATTTCATCCTTAGAAACCCAGACCCATCTTAGTTTCCAGAACCGGTAGAAGTTGTGCTTTGCAAGTAGGATTCCGACTTAGGTAGTATTCTTCCCATTCCTGATATCTTCCTTAGTTCTTGTCTTGATAGCTTGATTCGATCTCTTTTATTGCATTATTTAGTGATAATCTTTAGTGTAGTAAACCCCCCATCAATCAAATCTTTAGTCCGAGTCAGAGTGTGTTTTGTTATTCGTAGTGTCTCTAGGGTTCGATAATCCGGTTTACCGTTAAGCTGTGCTAAACTCGATAGGTCCACTTGCCTGTCACTGCGGTTTAGTTCATAGGTTTTCCTTTTATTACTTAGGAGTCTAGATTAGGTTTAGTAGTTTATTTTATAGATCGTTTGGACAGGAAATCATCGGGAACGAAGTTCCAGGTATATTTACATATGTTTTTATGCTTAGGACAGGGTTTTAAAGGTTTTGGGGAAAAATATTTTTAAAGGGTCAAAATTTTTCTAAGTATAAAATTGAAATTTTTTACTTAACTGTGTTTAACCCTCCCTCGCGGTATGCGAGAAAGAGAAGGAAATCCCTCGCGGTACGCAAGGGACAAGAATCTTGGCCGGCCCATTATCCACTCTCTCGCGGTACGCAAGAAGTGGGCAAGTTTTCTTCGCGGTACGCGAGGACCGCCTGTTTTGCCCTTTTGTCCTTTGTTTTCCCATGGTTATCCACAACCGTCACCACCATCGTACACCACCTATTATTGACTACAACATACCACTATCATCCACCATTCATATCATCATTATCTCTCATCATTCACCATCATCCATATCATATCATTCATCGACTACCATCGACCATGGGAAACGAGAAACCTTTCGTCATCGATGACCCACCTCACCGGGGCATTCATGTCTATATGTTTGCCACACATCGGGTACGTGTCCTTGCATATCTATCCAGAGTCTTAGTGAGTCAGTTGAGTCTTTTGTTAGTGTCAGTTTAATGCTGCGGGTTTGTTGTGAGGTTTATTTTGCAGCTATTGTTCATCTTGCCCGTCCTCAATCTCCATTTGGGCGGGACCGATGCTTCTATCACTGTGTAAAGACAAGACAACATATATGTGCAACCGTGACCAAAATGCTATACGGTGCGCACAAGGAAGAACGAAGCTGGATACATTTGTTTGCATCTACATTACCAGCTAAGTCGATTCCTATTTTTATTTTTGCATTTTTATTTTCATTGTGTCTTTCTTCACATTGAGGAAAATGTGTCTTTCCAGTAATTCTTCCTACTTGTTCAAGTTTGGCTCTGACAGTAGCTATCATTGCCTGGCTTTCAAGTGAGTTGACATTGCAGATATTTTCCCTGAATTGAAAGATCTTATAGAGAAAGTCTGTAGGAAGTGACAAGATGTTCCTGGTGTTGATGGTGAGAGAGGAGCCCTTGCTTAGTAAGAAGGTGTGGTCAAGAGACTTAGTGCTTGTCCATCCCAGCACATCTAAGTCTTTGACAATGAAGGAGTACATAAATCTTCTTAAGTAGCAAATTTCTTCTTTAGTGAGAAGACTGCTCCTTATAATGTCAAGTCTTCTAGGAGTCAGTCTTCTTTCTGCTGCCGCCGAAGATTCAGGATAAGCTACCCGTTTTGCTGTTTGTATTAGTCTGTCGAAGTGGGGTATATTATCCTCCATCACGTCATGGAACCTGCCAATGGCAAGTTCTGCTGAGAGATCTGATGAAGTGTTGATGCAGTCAGTTAAATACAGTTGTAGGACTTGGAGGGCATTGAGAGAGTTCCAGTTTAGCTCTTCTACTCCACTAAACTCCCATCCAATCCAAAATCTCTCAGCTGATCTATCATACCCCCAAGCTAGAATGGAGTCAAATTCTAGCTTCTGTGTAGTTTAAAACAGTTGGGGGGTAATGGATTGACTTATGATGGCTGCTGCTTCAGGAAGGATGCTGAATGATGTATTTGTTTGTTCTGTGTCTTCAGCATCATTCAGCATTTCATCTACAGCCCTGGCGATCAACTTCCGGTCTTCAGATGTCACTTCTTCTTCGTTATCTGAGACTGGCAAGTCATGAATTTGTACAAAAGCTGGCTTGAATAGTGAGCTTTGAATTACAACCTGCTCTTGAATCAAGTCGTCAAGACTGTTTGTGTCTTCCTCCATTGAGACCATCTCCCCCTTTTTGGTTGCATCAGTAGACATGTAAGCATCAGTTTGGGTTCCTAATGATACAAGAGAGGGAGTGGTAGAAGTTGGGCATTGATGGGCTTCATGCATAGAGACTTGGTGTCTCAGTTTGGACACTTCAGCCTCTAGCATAGCCACCCTGGCCGTGAATTCCAAGTTATGAAGTTTCAGTCTATCCTCATCCACAGTTGTGGAATCCTTGGACCCAGATGGGGCCTTAGGCCTTGCCTCTTCATCCCCATCACCCATGGTTTCTTGGCACCTGGGATTCCTCTCAGTGAAGGGAGTTTCCAAGGAAACATCCTCACTGTGAGTTGCCGTGGTTGAGGTCTTAACAATGTTGTCACTGTCCTCCTGGTCATTTGATGGACCAGCAGTAGTGACAGCCTCTTCCACATCCACTCTTTCATAACTCCTAGAGTGGACCTTCAGGGTAGATGAACTTGGGTTGGGTGTGTTGGAAGCTAGATCAATCAGTACCTCCGAGATAGTGGTAGTTGGAGAAGGTACATCATCTTGATCAGGTTCCTCAACACTTAAGTTCAGAAGAGAAAGGAAGGGCTCAGGGGGCTGTTCTACGGATCCGGGTAGTGATCCTGATCCTAATGGAGAGGCATCCGAAGGAGTCTCCCTAATGATGTGGCTTTCCCTTGTGATATTCTCACCAGAATGTTGTGATTCTGAGTGAGGGCTGTTAGGTTGTGTTTGGGCCTTGGAGGCACGAGAAGAAGTAGTTCTCTTGCCCATTTTTCTAGTATATGTTGTTGCAACCGGGGCCCTGTGTTCCGGTTGAACAATAACATCAAAAAGAGGTGTAAGTAATTTTTTGCCTGTACATCCTCAGTAGTATGCACAGGGGTTCGAATGGTGGATGCAGACTGTTGTTCAGGATTTGAGGTGGAGGGTGTGGGATCAGTATCAGCTGGGATTGCTGAACTGTCACCTGGGGTACTTTGTACGTTCAACATTGTAGATAACAATGGAACGTTGACCCCTGAGAACTTTTTGGAAATAGTCCTCGTGCTTTGAAAAATGTTATTTTTATGACCCAACATGATGTAGATTCTTGCAAGTTTTGAAAGTTCTTTTAGTTCTTGATTGAAAACTTCCTGCAAGAATCTTGGGTACATGAAAAATTGCTGCTTTGCACCCTCTTGATGGTTATATCGCAAACCCTCAAAAATGAGATGTGCAAAGTTGAAGCCTTGGTTAGTGACCATACCATGGAAGGCGGAGGCCAGTGCAGAGCTCACCTGATGCCAACCACTCCTCTTCTGAGATATACATTGGATAAGAGTGTGGCAGAGATACTTCCATGGAGGGCCCATTAGCGCCTTCTCTATCGTATACTCGGTTTGATTTCCATTGTATCCAATGGAGACAAAGGTCCTCATGTATTCGTCCTTCGAGTATGAGATGGCTGCTCCCTCATCTTGAAGCTTAAGATGTTTTTTGAGTGTAGCTTCCAAGATGGTGATATTCTTGCCGTCTACTTTGGCTTTGATTTGGGGAATCCCCTGTTCGATTGTGTAGACGGCGGTTCTCCAGAAATCCTCCATATGAGGGATATAGATGGTAGGGTTGGTGGTGAGGGCAAAGTAGATCTTTGATCGACATAAGAAATCGATCATATCGTCAAAACCATCGGATTTCTTTCCTTTAGTAAGGTATGCTGTTAGGTTATGGTATGTGGAAAACTTGTCATCTGGGTTGTCGATATCTGCCATAGCCGTTTGATTCTGGAGGGATGATTTGAATATGGTTTGAGTATGGTGCAGACTTGAGAGTATGGAGAATATGGAGAGCTTTGAATGTGGTGGGGACTTAGGGTGAAAGTGATAGTTGGTTGGGATTGAATTGAATGTGAAGAGGTGGTAAAGAAAATTTGATTTGTTCTTATAGCGGCAGATGAGAGAAAAAGCAAAATGACTTGTACAGTATAACCTTATTTACTTTTCATTGTTACAGCTGTAATACACCGAGACAGTCATGGTAAAGACTGACGTTAATTTCTTTTACAACGGGTAAAAGTTAATTTGAACTTAAGTTTACCCATCAGCAGCAAACTTGGTTGCTGTGGATGAATAAGCCTGTCCGCTGCAACTGTAATTGCTGCTAATAGAAGCAATGATCTGCAGCAGGGATGTTGCTGCTGATGGCCTTAAAGCTATCCGCAAGAACTTTGTTCCTGCTGATAACTTAAGGCAGTCAGTGGCAAATACTTTGCTGCAGAGGATCAGGCCTCTCGGCAGCCAAAAAGGATGCAGCTTACTTATGACTTTTATTTACAACATAAGACAGACATATTTACAACAAAGGATAGACGCACTCAACTGAACCGATGATGATGCTTGGTGGTTTCTTTACCTTCCATTGTTGAGTTGGTGGTTTTTCGGCTCTCTTTGTCTTTTAAACAGCAGACGTTGTATATGAGGATTTAGGCTTATCAGCAGCAGATTTTGTTGCTACTCATGGTTTTACTTGAGCAACTGCAGACTTTGTTGAAGCTGAAGGCTTTCCTTTTGGTTGCTTGGGCTGAACTCGATCAGCAGCAGTTATTTTGGCTGCTGATGGCTTAGAAACAGCTGTATGCTTATCCTTCTTCACCTTATTGATAGGCTTTTGTATAACTGGGGTTGGAAGAAGAATCTGATTGAAAGGATTAGACTTACAATTTCCAGCAAGGTGGTCTGATTTTTCACAGATGATGCAAGATAGTTGAGGTTTTGACAACTGTTCCCTTGGTGGAGAAAGAGATTTTCTGAATTGAGTTGTCTTAGCTTCAAAACTTCTTACCTGTTTGTTCTTCTTTGTCTTCTCAAAGGCATGTTGCTTGAGATTTCTTTGCTGCTGAAGGTAGTAGAAGAAGGTGCTGGCAGTGTGGTTATATTTCCCACAGACAAAACATGATTTTGCCAGTTTATCCCTTGAAAGATGCACATAATCCTTTCTTTTGAAAAGGTCTTTGAAATTCCAAGGGTGAGCTTTGTTGTGCTCAAAAGTAGCTTCTTCCAATGTTTTTTGAACTTATGGAACCCTTTCTCCAGGCGCATGACATATGTCAAACACCTTCCTTGGCTGGACTGAAGATGAGGACTAGCCTTTTTCAGTATTTAGCTTCCTACCTTCTGGAGGATAGCTAATTTTGATTTGTTTGAATGGTGTAGGAACTGGTACTGAAATGGCTGGTATTTGTGCTGAATGGACTTCATCTTTAGTCAGAGTGACTTGAGGGGCAGGAGGAGATGAAGCTTCACTTGTTTTAGTGGAGTCTGAGTAAGTTGAATCAGACTCTGATGAGGTAGTGCATTCTTGTACCAATGGTTCATCCTTAGAAGGATCAAGATTTCTGTTGGCCATATCAAGATTTGCCAGATTGAAGCTTGTTTCATGAATGGTCACGTAGTCAGCAGGAGGTGCAACGGCTTGATATTGTTCAGCATGATACCCCACACCAGTTTTTACCTTATCCTGAATTTGAGCATCCAAAAGTCTTTGTAGTTTTTTGGATGCAAATTCATATTTGTCGACATAAACCTTTTGTTCTGCCAATTCTGCTCTGGTAGCTTTTAATCTGGCCAGTAGATCATCAATCTGAGTTTCAAGATTAGTTTGTTCATGTTTTAATGATGAAATCTCTTTCTTTAGGCAGTTAATTTTTTCTTTGTAACTGTCTTCGACCTTTTTGAATTCAGATTTCATTTGATGAAACTCTTCATTTTGATTTATTAGGTTTTGATTATGCTTTATGTAGCCTAAGACCTTATCAATACAGGCTTGGGAACATAGATGTTCATATACCTGAGGCGGTATCTCAGTTGTGTCTGCCATAAGAGCTTGGTTGTTAGTAGGCAGATCTTCATACTGGAAGCTCCAGTCAAAGTCAGATGTTCCAACAGCTGCACAAGCTACAGTTTGAGCTGGAGGAGTAGCTTGTTGCTGTTGATGTCTTGGTTGGGCTTGGTGAGCTGTTGGGTTTGTCCTATGTGCCTTGAATTCTCTAGCAAAATGACCCAGTTGGTTACAGTTGTAACATTTCAATTTGCGTTTATCCAAACCAACTCTAGTGTTTGAGCTGTTGCTTGGAATGAGTCTTCCAGTTCTAGATTAGAACCTTTTTGCTCATATGGAGAGCATGGCATACGAGTGCTGTATATCCATTTCTTCTAGATCATTTGGATGGAAACACTCAAGATCCTCCTTGATAAAGTACATGTTGCTTGAGTTTTCAGAAACAAAAGCAGCAGTGGGTGAGGCTTGAGAAGTAGCTTCAAGTAGTTGTTGGTACTGGGGCCTGAGTGCTCAGAGTGAAAAGCAGAAGAGGTGGTGGTGGATGTTGAAGATGTTTGGTAGCTTGAGCTCCGTTCTTTTGCCTGAATCATCTCTAGCTCATAAGTCTTCAGCATACCGAAGAGCTCAGTCATTTGGAGAGTCTTCAGATTCTCAGTTCTTCTAATAGACACCGTGTTGAGTGTCCAGCAGCTAGGTAAAGACCTGATGAACCTTTTGAGAATATCCTCATTCTCCAGTTTCACCTTTGAGCAGTGCAGCTCACCTACAAGATAAGTAAATCTATTATATAAAACAGTTAGGGACTCACCTTCCTTCCATACGAAGTTTTCGTACTGCTGCTTCAGGATGTCCCTTCTGTTTTCTTTGACTTCTTCTGAGCCAGCAAACATCTTCTCAAGAGCCTCCCAGAGCTCTTTGGCGGTTTTGTGACTTCTGAAGTTATGAAAAACTTCATTTGGAAGGCACATTTGGATAGCTCCTAGTGCCTTGAAGTCCACCTCCATCTTTTTTATATCTTCATCCGAGTACTTGGAGGGATCCTTTGGAACTGATGGTCCTCCAGAGTCAGCAGATGCCACCATGGGAATGTAGGGTCCATCCCTGATGGATTTCCACATTCCGTACTCCTAATAGCAGAAATAACTTTCCATGCGATTTTTCCACATGTCGTAGTCTTCTCCCGACACCAATCTTGGTGGTCGGTTGATGCTTCCGATGTCTTCAAAACCATTGCTTTGTGCCATTTTTGTTTCGTGGTTTTGGGTGACTTGATAAAACAAAAGAGTTTAGAATAGAACCAGAAGTGATTAAACAAGTGTTAGTTTGTTTAATCTGAGCCAAAGCTCTGATACCACTTGTAGGATCGTGAAATTACAAGATGGTTGTATTCTGAGTTGAAATTGGCGGAAACAATAACAACTACACAAATGTAATTGAACAGACAGAAAGAATACTAGTAAGATCACTGTTGTATTAAGCTTTGTGAATAAACGATTACAAATGAAAACTCTGTGAAGAAGCACACTTACAATGAAGTGTTTACACAGTATTTATACTAACTTAGAATCAAGACAGACCCTTGATTCTAAGGATTAGATCGAACACAGACCGTTGATCTTTTATACAAAAGCTAATTTTACACGTTAAAGCTAAATTAGCTGACTTTATTGAAGCGTCTTCTTTATGCATCATTTCTTGCATGTCTAGAGAAGAGCATTGCCGTCCGTCATTGGTTGCACCATTGAGGTTCCTTCTGCTTTGAGTGTGTCAGTTGCTTTTGCAGAAAGTTGTCAGTGACGCTTGGCATGGATAGTCAGCTACAACGATTTGTCTTCAAGGAACATAGCTATCAGCAGCAAGGATGAGAATGATGCTGCTGATAAGCCTATCAGTAGCAACAAGTGCTGAATGCTGTTTGTAGGCCTATCAGCAGCAACATGTGTTGAATGCTGCTGATAAGCCTATCAGCAGCATTTGTACTTAGAATAATTTAGAAGCCATCAGTCTTTGGTTCTACATGTAGACTGTTCAGAAGCTCATGGTTTACTAAAGTTTTGATAATTAAACAATAAATTTCATTTCATAGCTCAAATAATCAATTACAACATTTACAACGGTCATAAATACATGAATATCTTTATTAATTTTAAAACTAGGTCCTCAATCCTAAGTGAAGCAAATTGAATCTTAACTCAAACATCCGTACCTGAAACATGATAAAATAAGAGGGTCAACTATAAATAGTTGGTGAGCATACATAGGTTTTTGACACCACCAGTAAAGTTCAAATGTTTTGTGTACAATTCATATGATACATGGTTTTATAAAGCGTTTATGGAGAATCTATGTTAAGCTAGTTGCACAGATCAAACCTTGTAACTGAAGGGCATAACAACACACATTATCCTAATGTAAGGCATAACAACACATGTTATCCTGATGTAAATGTAGGGTGTAACATCCCAGAATTTGTGGACTAACGGGTCGGGTCAAGGATTTAGCGGAGTCTCTTTTAAATGGATGGGATTGTAAGTACTTTCACATAAAAACCATGTTATGGAAATTAAGAGGACCCGATTAGCAACTATGAGAGCGATTGGGATCGAAAGTGTGAATAGGAAAGATCAGGGACTAGAATGTAAACCTTAACCATTTAAAAACAAGTTAAACCCAAACCCTAGGCCATTCGGCCTAGGTGTGTACTCGGCGGCAGGAAGGAGAGTTGGAGGTGGAGGGAGCCAAGACGAAGACGACCTCAAGAGGAAGAATCTCATCGCGTGAAAGGTAAGACTCGTTTGTTTTGTTTGATACACTTTATATCGATTCTTGTTTGAGGGTCCTGATTAAGGGTTGGAGTTAGTTGGTCTAGGTCGCCGGTAGCCATGGAATGGAAAGGATGGCCGGCTGTGGAGGAGAGGTTCACAGGTGTAGCGAAGTCCTTTTGGCGGTGAGAGGACAATGCGGCGGCGCTCGGCAACTGCTGTAATAGTGGAGGTGGTGGTACGCTGCTCGGGCTATGAAAAGCGAGTGCGGCCAGAGCAATGGTAGTGTAGTGGCGGCGAAGGGAGGCGAACGACGGCGAGTTCGGTGTAACCGGTTGCTGTGAGGGGGTGGCGCATGATGGTTCTCGATGGCCACGTCGGGGCTGTGGTAACCAATTATGATTGCTGTCCAACAGCCGGGAATGAAAGAAGGAAGGCTACGATGTGCAGCAAGGGAGGAGCAATGGTGTCATTTGGCGGTCGGAACCTACTTTGGTGGTGTTCTACGACGGCGAGCAGCTGACAACAACATTAGTGTGATTCCGGCTTGTATGGGGGCTTGGTGGAGAAGATGAGGGTGGCGGGTGTGGTGGTGTACGAGGAACAAGAGGAGAATGGCAAGGTGACATGTACGATTAACACCCGAGTAGTTGTGAGACTTGGATTTGTGCATGCCAACGGTTGCATGCATGCATAGGAAGGGAACAATTCATGTTCGCGTGTTCTCGTGGGTTAGGGTTTGCATCGTCACGCGTGTTCATGCATGAGACCCGGCTCGGGTACTTGGCTTCCAAACGGGTCAAGGATGGACCGATGTGTTAGCTATGGAGATAAGGGTTCGATAAACCATAAGGGCGAGTAGTAAATACTGGATATTAGAGTTTATTCTTTATACGTTATGTAGCGTATGTTTAGAACGTGTTTTGATCGCGTGATCATGCGTTTGTCAGGATTTAGATTCGAGCGTGGACAGACGAGTTGCAGAGCAAGTGTTTGGGATGCCTTGGAACCTGTGAGTTTCTATCCCCCTCTTTTAAATGTTTTAACGTTTTGGGGCTATCGTACATACTTATGAAATGAGTTACTCTATTAATGGTGTTAAGGATTTCGGGTTCTAACCCAATGCGTTTTGAATATAAAATAACTGTCAAGCGATTGTAGGGCCTATGGTGGGATAATAGGAATGTGTGATTTAAGGGTATGGGTTACTAATGCGTGTCGTGTTAAAGGCCGCACTAAAAGAGTCGTGTCGTACATTAACTGCTTATGATACATTGTGTGAGACATATGTTGTTTTAGGGTTATGTGTGAGATGCAAGTATAGTTAACATGTCATGTAATTGCTAGTATGTTGTTTGTGTTGTGTGTTCGTCCTGGTATGTTTGCATCGTGTCTTCATGGCACAGCAAATGGGATTCTTGAAGGATAAGGTCCTTCGGGAAGTCACCAAAGGTGACAGTTAGTTGACAAGTTAATGATGAGCTCGGGGTGTGTTGATCGCCCTGACGAGGGTAACATTGACAAGGGTAACCCTGACGAGGGTATAGCAATGAAGTATGTGTTTGCATGCATGTATATATAAGTGTTAATGTGCATGCTAATGAATAACTGTATTTATTGTGTATAAAATAGCGTCATGTGATGTGTTGAGTTGTGACGTGTATAGTTAGACTGACCGTTGAGTCAGGACTTGTGACATGATGAGTATAAGAGTCATGTCAGTTATTTATGAGAGCCTTGGTTAAGGTCGGATGGGTTAATGTTCTAGGGTAGGTCGTGTTAACCCAGAGTCGAGTCAATGTGTACTCTTGGATACGAGTTGTTAGCATAGTATGTTGAGTCTATGATGTTGTGATAGTAAGGTTGTTGTTATGTATGTAGGTAGTATGGGTTGAGTCTTGGGTGATAAACGGTTACGGGGTGTCATGGGGTGACACGGGATCAGTCATTTGTTAATAAAGTATAAAAATACTTTATAAGGACCGGAAGGTCCTGGGTAAGTTAAACTGAACAACTTGGTGCGGTGGTTTTTCTTAAAATTAAACTATTAGAACTCACTCAGCGTAGTTGACTTTGTGTGTACGTTAGATTGTTTTGCAGGTAAGCGTTGCGTTGGCGTATCCTGGCTTGGGAGCGGCGTTAATCGGATCGGTGTGCGGGCATTCGTAAGGTAAACCTAAGGACAATAAATGGTCATAAATGTTTTAGAAAGACTTCCACAGTTTTAATTACAATAAATGATTTTTTAATGATTACGACCCGTTATGAGAACCAACTGTAGGATGCCCGGGTTGGGGTCTTTCATAGGGCATAACAACAAATGTTATCCTGATGTAGATGTAGGGCATAATAACACATGTTATCCTAATGTAGGGCAGAACAACAAATGTTATCCTGATGTAATGTGTTAATGATTGCACTAGTATGTCATGTATATGTAGCCTTAACAAATAGCATTCAAGCACAAAGCACAAATAAACACATATGATCATATTGTAAAATTGTACATATGTAATTGTAAATAGTGTGTTATTGAGTAATCATGTTTCACCCAAAAAATATACAAATAGGAAAAGGGGATATGTAAACTCACCTTGATAAGTAGAGGGTTGGACTTGTAACTTGTAGCAACACGAAATTAAGTATGTCCTAAGTTAAATAAAATAGGTCATTATAATGTAAAGGCGGTTTAAGAACAACGACAATGGAATGATTTGGGATTTAGGGTTTTCGAAAGGACGAGTGTCCGAGGATAGCAATAGAGTTTGCAAATAAAGTTTTTATAAAGTTTGTTTATAAAAGGGGAATATGTGTCAATAATAAGTATTATTTGTAATTATATATTAATATACTAAATATCAATATTTATATTATTATAACGAAGTCAAAAGTGATTAAATTAGGTTATTAGAATGACCATCATTTCGAAATATCATGGTATAACAATATTTGTAAAGATATAATTTAAAATAGATAAATTAGTCATGTGATTTGTAATATTATTATTTATGAAAATCAATTTACTAAAAAAATATCATAACTACTAATACCATATTATTTGTGGAATTAATAATATGATAAAAAAAATTATCAAAATCCTTGATATTAGAAACACTAATAAGATCGCATTGTTTATATTATGGATCGTGTCGTTTAAGAGGTTTTAGGAAAAATATATATACACATAACCCTTTCGTGTACATAAATTTCATGACGTTAAACACACGATCATTTTATAATTTTTAAACATTATTTATAAAATAATAGGGTCTAAATACAATAGCGTTTGTCAAGTTTTTGAAATAGTGGTAACGAAGTATATATAATAATAATCGAAGCATTTTTTTGTAAACAATAAAACATGTATAAATACTTTTCGTTTTTATTTATAAATGATATTATTTATAAACTCTTGAAATACCATAAAAGAATTTGTTTATTAATCATTTCTTTAAAATAATATATAAATGGGTGTGTGTGTAAATTTAATCAAAGGAAAAGAAAGGAAAAACGTGACCTTGTTTGTAAGGGTGAAGCTGTTTAACCACTGGACCTGTTGTGTCAGCCTGTTAATGAATCAAATTTTTTTTTAAAAGAAACATGTCTCTGCTTCTGATTCATCACTTACAGCCATCGCTACCAGCCCTACATAAACCCTAAATCTCAATGTCGTTGTACAGTTTAATGGCTTTACTGAAGTCGAAAATCGATAATTATGTGATTCCTGAAATATGACCTTGATCCCGAAGTAAGAATGATTGAATCACTGGGCTGCAGAAACGTACGCACATGAGGGAGAGAAAAAGAAACAATGAGAAATTCGGATTTGAGGTGCTTTCGAGTTGTGAACGAGCTAGATATTTAAAGGGTTTGATTTGGACGCGTTTACAGCAGTTAATTGAGGGAAATTGCGGGGTCTCACCATCAATTTGAAAGCTTTCCATCCCAAAATCGTGACATACCAAACGGGTTTTCAATCACACTAAATCGACTCTATTTTTTCAAATTGAGGCTTGATATGCGTTCAATAAACGGTTGTAAACGTTTAGGATTTAACAAGGAATGGTTTTGATCGCGGATTTGATGGAAATAGAAGAGGATTTACGGGTGTTGACTTTTACATGTCAAACTTCCTGTTTGGTTTTTTGGCCAAGGTTCAACATAAGGGGGGGGGGGGGTTATAATGGAGGTCTAAGCGGGGTTCAAAAGTCAATTAGAGGGTTCTTTGGTTTGAGAGGGTTCAGTTGGTTTAGTTTATTCCTTTCTCTCAAATTTAAAGTTATAACATTTTTATAACAATTTGTACATCTTATTTTCTTTTGTAAAATAGAATCTCATTTTTATTTGTTTTAAATTCATTTTTTTATTTATAAAATTTATAAAAATATAATTGTTATTATAAATATTTATAAAGGAGATAAATTTCATTTTAATAGAATTACAAATTGTATAAAGGTTTCATTTACTATAATCGAACGTATATGTATTTACATATTTATTCATAATTAAACACACACACACACACACACACATATATATATATATATAGTAGAAAATAATATGTAATCGCGAGGTTGAAATATTAAATGGATATATGTTTGGAATAATATTTAATGTGACATATTGCGTTGAACGAGTACAGGATTGAAATGAAAAATGTCATTTTTGCAAAACTAAAATAATGCTAGAAAAAAATCATGGATATTACAGTATCCACATATTTAGTGAATTTCGTCCCGAAATTCAACTGGTTGAGGCTACTGAATCAGGAAGGAGGTGAGGGTTTTGGATTTTCAATGAGTTTTGACTGTCGGTTTTGAGGGGTATAGATTTTGACAAGACACGTATTTTGATATTCAAGGTCCAATATGAATGATGATAATGAATTTAGTTTTGAAATGAATTTAAAGAGTAAAACTGTCGAATAATAATTTGGATTCTAAAGGTGAAATGCATTACTTGGGATGGATTTGATGGGAATTTGATGATCAGAGTTTGTTTAAGATGTAGTCTAATATGCTCAACAATTGTCAGTGGATAAGAGGTTTCACAACATTGGCCCCGTCAAAACACATAAAACTTTACGTGACACGAATAACGTTACTTCTGATAATACGACATGAACACTTATATATAGGAAGTACCAACTGCGTATCCACCATGCCCTTGTCACTCCCATTAGTTTCGTTATTATATATCATGTTAGGTTTCATGTCATAACACACGATAAAATTTACTATGTTTTTCATGCGCTGATTTTTATAATTACGTGTGCACCCGTAATTATACAAATCATCGTATTGTCCGTATAGTTCATCCCATTGCGTCTGTGGGTTAAGGGGGGTAACACAATATCACTTAATTCGTAACTATTGTTTCCACGTATGTGTTGCTAATAACTATGTCCATAGATAGTAGAGTCAACCAGGTACTAAAGAGTAATAACGTGACATAATTTAGGGTTCCATATTTTTCTCGTGTTTGAACAAGAATACGTCAAACCCTAAGTAGCTTTCACGGATAAAGTGAATAATCATGCCTTGTATATGATGTACTTAATCAATTGCAACAATGTAAACAATCTAATTCCTTGTATAATGTAAGCACTCAAGTTTCCATGTGTGATCTAGTGTTACGTACATTGTAAGTAAATAGGTTTCATGTATGCTGTGAATAGTTTAGTATCATCTATATAGTGAACAAATGATTTTTATGTATAAGGTGAACAATTTAGTATTTATGTATCTTGCACACGACAAGCTTCATGTATAATGCAAACAATGTAATATCATGTATATAGGCTGAACAATATAGTATTTATGTATCTTGTACATGAACAAGATTCATGTATAATGCAAAACTATCATGTATATTGTATAGGGCGAACAATTTAGTATTATATATTCCGTAAGTTCCAGGTAGTAATGTTGCATCATGTATAATGTGAACAATTTAGTATCATGTATTTTGTAAACAAATAAGTTTAATGTATTATGTGATTAGTGTATATTGCAAACAACTAAGTTTCATGTATTTTGTGATCGCGTACAATATGCTCAATCATGTATCAAACAAACAAGTTTCATGTATCATGTGGTTAACCTAGTATCATGCATATTCATGTATCATGTGAATGTTCATATGTAAGTTTATTGGGTCTCATGAGTGATGTAAACTATCAGATTTTACAGGTAGTCGAGTGTTGAAGACAAGCGTGTCGTTTGGCATTCATGCATAACGTGGTTAATTGAAATTTAATTTTTAAATCTTGTTGAGGTTTATATGGATGGCTAATGCCTACGTGAAATAATTCATCTCATTGCAGTGCCTAGTACAATCATGCATTTCTAAGGTAGTAAGATACTGAGAAGGTTGTGTAGATATTTAAAGCAGTGTGTTTACGAATAACTAATTTTTGCTCTTTGTATGCAAATAAACAAGTAGTTGTAATTTATTCTTGTTTGTAAATAAAATGGTGAAAAATAGTTGAATAATTAAATATATGGATAATTAAATGAAAACCTTTTTTTATTTAATTTTTAAGTTATTATAAGTAGGCTATTTTATAAGAGAAATTAATGGCTAGATTATTTAAAAATTAAGCCAAGGTTTAATAATAATTAGTTTAACGAGAAAAGTCATAATTAATTCTCAATTAAAAATAATGTTTTTATAAAATAAGTTGTATTAAGTTTCCTTACAAGGAGAAAATATTTATAGAAAATTTATATTTCAGATACTATCTAAAGGCTTGATAAACGTTTTGTTTGAACAAAATAACGATATTGTTTACTTCAGATAATAAAATGATTAGTTACAAGGAAGGCTTAGGTACGTGTATTAAATTGTAATAAACAAAACGATGGTGTTTAGATTGTACTCATCTGATAATAAAATCAAATGGATACTTTGACAAGTCAAAGTGATTTAAATTCTTATACTTTCAAGAAGACATGCTTTAGCCTATAGGTGAACACTCACTTCGGGAATTCCCAAGAAAGCATACGGATCCTTCGGTTGATTTGGATTTATATAAAATGCTTTCCTAGACAGAAAACCCAAAGTACAAACATTCACCCTTCCGGATTGCACATGTTTTTTACTAATTTTCAAAACTCAAAACTTTGACGGGATTTTAAAATCTTAATAAGGCTTTAGGACTAAAAGTTTAAACTTTTGTTCACAAATGATGATGGTGACATGTGTGCAAGAAATGAGGGTGCATAAATGATTAGGTGTGAAGAAATGTGTTATAAGACTTAGGATAACACTTGATGAAATCAAATAGGTAGCATGTAGATAGCAATGATTATAAGCACAAGAGTTTTCAAGTAGTGTAGTACATAGGCTATCAGGTATTGTATCATGCGATTTAACACTTAGAATAACATTTAAAATACAAAGTAGTAATCATGTAGCATTTAGTAATGTGACTAATGTCATGTACGTAGAGCATGGCATAATATGGGTGTCCTAAAAGGTTATAGTCTAGGTCAAGAGTGTCTAATAACCTAATTCCCTACAACCAATGCTCTGATAACAATTTGACACACCCCAACCGACGACGAAAACATCAGGACGGGACGTGTAGACTGTTCATAAGCTCATGGTTTACTAAATTTGTGATAATTAAATAATAAATTTCATTTCATAGCTCAAATGATCAATTACAACATTTACAAGGGTCATAAATACATGAATATCTTTATTAAGTTTAAAACTATGTCCTCAATCCCAAGTGAAGCAACTTGAATCTTAACTCAAACATCCGTACCTGAAACATGATAAAATGAGAGGGTCAACTATAAATAGTTGGTGAGCATACATAGGTTTTTGACACCACAAGTAAAGTTCAAATGTTTTGTGTACAATTCATATGACACATGGTTTATAAAGCGTTTATGGAGAATCTATGTTAAGCTAGTTGCACAAATCAAACCTTGTAACTGAAGGGCATAACAACACATGTTATCCTAATGTAGGCCATAACAACACATGCTATCCTGATGTAAATGTAGGGTATAACAACACATGTTATCCTGATGTAGGGCATAACAACAAACGTTATCCTTATGTAATGTGTTAATGATTGCACGAGTATGTCATGTATATGTAGCCTTAACAAATAGCATTCAAGCACAATGAACAAATAAACACATATGATCATATTGTAGAATTATACGTATGTAATTGTAAATAGTGGGTTATTGAGTAATCATGTTTCACACCAAAAATGTACAAAAAGAAAAACGGGATATGTAAACTCACCTTAATAAGTAGAGGGTTGGACTTGTACCTTGTAGCAACACGAAATTAAGTATGTCCTAATTTAAATAAGATAGGTCATTATAATGTAAAGACGGTTTAAGAACAAAAACAATGGAATGATTTGGGATTTAGGGTTTTGAAATGCACGAGTGATCGAGGATACGAATAGAGTTTGCAAATGAATTTTTATAAAGTTTGTTTATAAAAGAGTAATATGTGTCAATAATAACTATTATTTGTATTCATATATTAATATACTAAATATCAATATTTACATTATTATAATGAAGTCAAAAGTGATTAAATTAGGTTATTAAAATGACCATCATTTCGAAATATTATGGTATAACAATATTTATAAAGATACAATTTAAATTAGATAAATTAGTCATATGATTTGTAATATTATTATTTATGAAAATCAATTTACTAAAAAAATATCATAACTACTAATACCATATTATTTGTGGAATTAATAATATGATAAAAACAATTATCAAAATTCATGATATTAGAAACACTAATAAGATCGCATTGTTTATATTATGGATCGTGTCGTTTTAGAGGTTTTAGGCAAAATATATATACACATAACCCTTCCGTTTACATAAATTTCATGACATTAAAACACACGATCATTTTATAATTTTTAAACGTTCATTATAAAAAAAATAGGGTCTAAATACAATAGGATTTGTCAAGTTTTTGAAATAGTGGTAACGAAGTATGTATAATAATAATCAAAACATTTTTTTTGTAAACAATAAAACATGTATAAATACTTTTCGTTTTTATTTATAAATGATATTAATTATAAACTCTTGAAGTATCATAAAAGAATTTGTTTATTAATCATTGCTTTACAATAACATATAAAAGGGTGTGTGTAAATTGAATCAAAGGAAAAGAAAGGAAAAGGGAAAGTTGGTCACGGGTTAGAACCGGTGACCTTGTTTGTAAGTGTGAAGTTGTTTAACCAATGGACCTGTTGTCTCGGCCTATTAGTGAATCAGAAAATAAAATTTAAAAGCAACATGTCTATGCTTCTGAATCATCCCTTACAGCCATTGCTACCAGCCCTCCATAAACCCTAAATCTCAATGTCGTCGTTGTACAGTTTAATGGCTTTACTGAAGACGAAAATCGATAATTAAGTGATACCTGAAATATGACGTTGATCCCGAAGCAAGAATGATCGAACCACTGGGCTGCAGAAACGTGCACACCTGAGGGAGGGAAAAAGAAATAATGAGAAATTCGGATTTGAGGTGCTTTCGAGTTTTGAACGAGCTAGATATTTAAAGGGTTTGATTTGGACACGTTTACAGCGTTTAATTGACGGAAATTGCGGGGTCTCACCATCAATTTGACAGCTTTCCATCCCAAAATCGTGACATACCAAACGGGTTTTCAATCCCACTAAATCGGCTCAATTTTTTCAAATTGAGGCTTGATATGCATTCAATAAACGGTTGTAAACGCTTAGGATTTAACAAGGAATGATTTTGATTGCGGATTTGATGGAATTAGAAGAGGATTTACGGGTGTTGAGTTTTACAAGTCAAACTTCCTGTTTGATTTCTTGGCCAAGGTTCAACACGGGGGGGGGGGGGGTGTCATAATGGTGGTCTAAGCGGGGTTCAAAGTCAATTAGAGGGTTCTTTGGTTTGAGAGGGTTCAATTGGTTTAGTTTATTCCTTTCTCTCAAATTTAAATAGTTATAACATTTTTATAACAATTTATACATCTTATTTTCTTTTCTAAAATAGAATCTCATTTTTATTTGTTTTAAATTCATTGTTTTTTATTTCTAAAATTTATAAAAATCTAATTGTTATTATAAATATTTATAAAGTAGATAAATTTCATTTTAATAGAATTACAAATTGTATAAAGGTTTCATTTACTATAATCAAACGTATATGTATTTACATATTTATATATAATTAAACACACACACACACACACACACATATATATATATATATATTAGAAAATAATATGTAAACGCGAGGTTGAAATATTAAATGGACACATGTTTGGAATAATATTTAATGTGACATATTGCGTTGAACGAGTACGGGATTGAAATTAAAAATGTCATTTTTGCAAAACTAAAATAATGTCAGGAAAAAAACCATGGATGTTACAGTAGCTTCTTGGGATTAGCTGGTTATTATAGGAAGTTCATCAAATACTTCTCCAAGCTAGCAACACGATTAACTAAATTGACTCGAAAAGGGGTGAAGTTTGCTTGGGGAGCGTTTCAAGAGCGTGCGTTTCAAGAGCTAAAGAAACGATTGACTTAAGCGCCAGTGTTAAAATTACCGGAAGGGACAGAAGACTTAGTGGTGTATTCGAACGCGTCTTATTTGGGGCTTGGTTGCGTGTTAATGCAACGCGGGAAAGTAATAGCGTATACATCAAGACAATTGAAGACACATGAGGTGAATTACCCTACCTATGATTTAGAGTTAGCGGCCGTGGTATTTGCACTCAAGTTTTGGAGACACTATCTGTACGAAATCAAGTGTACAATCTACACGGATCACAAGAGGTTGAAGTACTTCTTTGAGCAAAAGGAGTTGAACATGAGGCAGAGGAGGTGGTTAAAGCTAATTAAGGACTACGACTGTGAGATCCTCTACCATCCAGGTAAGGCAAATGTAGTTGCCGACGCGTTAAGCAGTAAAGAGGAACACAAGCCAATTAGAGTTAAAGCGTGTAAACTAGTGGTAACACCAGATTTCCTGACGTTATTAAAGGACGTGCAAACGGAATCCTTGTGAGATGAAAGGCTAAAAGAAGAAAGGATTTTTGGACAGCGTGATCTGTTGACTGAGAACAGTCAAGGGGTGTGGGTCAAGGATGACCGTAACATCTGGGAACGACAAGGAGGTATCAGGACATGAAGGGAAACTATTGGTGGCCGGGGATGAAGCATGATGTGATGCAGTATGTAAGTAAGAGTTTGACATGCTTGTAAGTTAAAGTAGAGCATCGAAATCCTTATGGAAAGATCCAACCTTTAGAGATTCCGAAGTGGAAGTGGGAGCATATTACAATTGATTTTACTACAAAATTTCCCAAGAAGATAAACGGGCATGATACAATTTGGTAGTAGTGGACCAATTTGTAGGTCCTGAGCAGACCTGAAATAACAGATCTGCGGAGAAATCTTCAAACAGTCCGGATCGAGAGGCGGAATCTCTGGATCCGGTATCACTCTCGAATCAGAAATGGTAGAGACGGGTGCGGGAATCACATACACGAACAGAAACATATGAAAATGAAAAGAACAGATAATTGAAAGCATAAAACGTATGATTCTTTGATTGATATGAAAATTAAAAGCTCGATCATACACTAACAATTAGTCTCACCCCAGGGTGAGCTCCCCCTGGGGTGGTGATTCCCTCTACAGACACACACTCACTCCTAGGGCATAATCTGCTATATATAGGAGGCCAAGCAATGCGCCTTGTTTTCCAAG
Organism: Smallanthus sonchifolius; assembly: GCA_023525975.1. Lineage (NCBI taxonomy): Eukaryota > Viridiplantae > Streptophyta > Magnoliopsida > Asterales > Asteraceae > Smallanthus > Smallanthus sonchifolius. The sequence continues at coordinate 32,373,523 of CM042040.1, forward strand.
CCACCGCCCAATGGGCCTGAAAAACAGGTATCGAAACTACCTAGTTTCGATTGAACAAAAGTTCAACCGAAACTAGTAGTTTCGATACTGTAATTTCGATTGACAGTATCAGTCTCAAAATTATACCCAACACAATTGACGAAAAGCGCTCATTTTCCACCGATTAAAGAAACGTTCTCGTCAGAGTGGTTGTTAGAAGTGTTTGTTAATGAGATTGTTGCCAGGCACAGAGTGTCGATTTCTATCGTATCCGTCCAGGATACGAGATTCACGTCAGAGTTTTGGAAGAGGTTCAATGAGGGTATGGGGACGAAGTTGCATATTAGCACCGTGTATCACCCTCAGACTGATGGGCAGTCGCAGCGGACGATATAGACATTGTAGGATATGTTACGTGCATGTGTGATTGATTACGGAGGTGCATGGGATAGTCACCTACCATTGGTGGAGTTATGTTATAACAATAGTTTTCATGCAACTATTAGGATGCCGCTGTACGAGATCCTTTATGGAAGAAGGTGTACGACCCCAATGTGCTGGGGAGAGATTGGACAAAAAGAGTTAGGGAGTTTAGACGCCGTAAAAGCAACTTCCGAGAAGTTTGAACTGGTGAAGCAAAGGATGAAAGCCGCTCAGGATCTACAGAAGTATTACGTCGATAAGAGACGACGACCTATAGAGTTCAATGCTGGGCATAATTCGTTTCTAGAAGCGGGGAAAGCTTAGTCCAAGGTATGTTGGTAGTGTCGCCTATCGACTGTTATTACCAGAGGAGCTGGCAGAGATACACCTAATGTTCCATGTGTCCCATTTACGGAAGGGTTTGGCAGATGCTACGGAACACATACCGTTAGACGACATTGTCGTGGATGACAAGATAAATTATGTAGAGGAACCAGTGGCTATACTAGATAGAAATGAAAAGAGATTACGAAAAAAGGTGATCCCAATTGGTAAAGTGCAATGGAAGCATCGCAAGGGATCCGAAACTACTTGGGAACCGGAAGCAGATATGTGTGAACGTTACCCGCATTTGTTTCCAGATGACGCAGGTTTCGAGGACGAAACGTCTTTTCGGGGGAAGACTTGTAACATCCCGGTTTTTTGTTTAAAAAACGGGTTTGTAATTATTGTAAATATCCATTCGCGAGGTTAGGAGACTTGACGGGATTTGTGAGTTATTGTTTTAATAAACAATTAGATGGGGTTCAGGGTGTAAATATCGAGACCTAAGGAGGGAGCTTAGTAAAAGTTTCGAGATGGGTCAAGCCCGAGCGAGGGTCCGGTAGCGCTGTAGGGCCTAGTCTGGTTCAACGCAAACACCCATTAGGGTGTTACGCAAAGGGGAGACCCCCCCTGTTGGAACTTTTAGAGTGACAACTAGCCTTTGTAAAAGATTAGTCTTTATGCTTTGTTTTGTATTACTTAGTCTTGTAATTTGTTAAGTTTGTAACTGGCGAACTTAACATGTTCGCCTGATCTAGTTGAGGAAGTTCGCCTGAACTAATGTTGGCGAACATGCTAAGTTCGCCTATATCAGATGTATTGTCAATAAATATTGCAGGAGTTGTATCATTTGTAAGAATCTAAAATTCTGGAACTACAACGTGTATGCACTGTTTATCGAGATAATACAAGGAACTTTATGATATCTTTTCTTGTGTATGATATTATCGTGTGTGTGTGTATTCGAGACGTACGTATACGTTAGGATTACGCACTTCGTGTATGTATTACGTGTTTTACAACTAAGATTGATCCGTAGACCCTATCGGGACCTACAAGTGGTATCAAAGCCTTATGCTCTTGATTAGGTATTGTTGTTTAACACCATTTCGATTGATTTCACACAAAAATATGAAGATTTTTTAAGGTTCTTGAAGTATATAGCGATTTTTGAAGTGAATTTTGATTGATTTTCTCATTTTTGGTGTTGTTTTACCAAAATTGATTCGATAGAAGCATTCTAAATCATCATTCAAAGATTCCTACAGAAAGAATTTCCTTATTTCCTTCAAAATCGAGAGGTGAAGATTTTCAGTTCAGTTCGTGTGTTTGAGTGATAGAACTCTTTCTCCTTGTTCTTCAGCTGAAGCAGGCGAACTTGTCTGATCAGTTATGGGCGAAATTATTGAGCGAACTTGTTAAGTTCGCTTCATCCAGCTTAGGCGAACTTGTTATGTTCGCTAGTTAAGTTCACTGTAGGCAGATTTTGTTAAAAATTTTCTAAGTGTTGAAAGTTTTCAAACATCTCTAAGATGTCTACTCCTACTCATGTGAGTGTGAACAACATGACACATCTGTTAAATCATGATAATGAAATTGGTACTCCAACCAAGCCACCGAGGCTTATGAATCTCAAAGACTCAAAGACTATTCCAATTGGAAGAGTCTTGTCGAAAACTATGTTAATATCAATGATACTAGTCTATGGATTCCAATCAGTGAGAGGGCTATGAGCATCCTGTTCATCATCATATGGGTGTATCAGATACTCCTAAACCAGTCTCAGCCCTTAGTGATGAAGAAAATGTTGGAACCTAGTAGTCCATATAAATCAATTCATTTTAGAATTGTATAACTTTAGAGTTTTCGGTCGAAAAGTATTTTCAACCGAAAATACTTTTCGATCAGAAGATTTCGATCGAAACTTCTTTAGTATAAATAGTCTTGTCTCAAGTAACCATTCTCATTTGTATTGATTGATTCAAAATCTACCAGAGAGAATTTCAGTGTGTTTTGTTGTTATTCTGTGATTGACTTTGCTGTTATAATGAAGTTTATCAACATGGTTCTGTGCATCTTGTGTGATTGATTTTATCCTTCTTGTTCATTTTTGATTCGATCATTACAGTGCAACTTTGATTTCTGGATTTATTTCGCCAATTCAGAGAGTGATTGAAGACTTTATCCTTGAATATCAGCAGATCAGAGGCGATCACAAGTGGTATCAGAGCCAGGTTAAAGCTATTGGTATTCAAGAAGAATTTTAGCAAAATTGATCGAATTGGAGTAATTTTGGTGCCATTGTTGCAGATTTGAAGCTAATATTGATGGAAATGAAGTTTGCATCAAGTTTGGAGGCTTGATTTTTTATTCAGATCATTATAGAAAGTTTTTGGTCAATTCAAGTGTTCTTCTGTTGAATTTCCTGAAAAGTCTTGTTGAAGAAGTCGAATTCATTTTTCGACCGAAAAGCTTATATTTTTCTATCGAAAAGTAGTCCCAAAAGTCTATGGATAAATTTCTTCTGTGTTCGAAATATTCAGACTTTTCGACCGAAAAGAGTTTTCGACCGGTCAAGTTTTCGACCGAAAAGTTCTAAGTTGGGAAGTGTTTCTGATTTCGACCAAGTTCAAATTACAAGTATAGAATGGCTGGAAAGGTTTATGATACTGAGAGGGTTATCACCACCGATGCTGAAATCAATATCAGAATTTTCCAACTGGAAAATAATGATGAAGTCGTATTTCAAGTTTACTGAACACACACTATGGGAATCAATTGTGAAGGGTCCTCATATTCCAAAGACTACAATTGATGATGGGTTAGTCCCGATTGCAGATCCTGACCTTTATTCTGAGGAAGATAAGAAGTTGATCCATAGAGATAACAGAGCATTGGGTTCTATTATTCTAGCACTTCCGATCGAGTTGTATCTGAATTTTGAGCAACATGAAACAACTCAGGGTTTGTGGAATGCTTTGTGCTTAAGATTTGAAGGAAATGCAGCTCTTCAGGAAAGCAGAACTGATCTTCTACTGAAGCAATACAACATGTTTAGCTATAAGAAGAATGAGACTCTTAGTGAGCAGGTGACTAGGTTCATAACCATGATCAACAGATTGAGAAAAATGGGAGTGAAATTTGAAGAGTATGATCTAGGAAAGAAGCTGTTAGATTCATTCCCAGATTGCTGGAGCATACCTTGTATGCTAATCAAGAACACTACTCCAGATCTGAAGAGTAAAACTCTTGATGATATTATATGTCTGCTCGAGTCTTATGAATTGGATGCAAAGAAGAGAGAGCTGAACAACCAGGATAAACAAAATAGTTTAGGTTCAACAAATGCAACACTATTTTCTAGAAGCAGTGAAGGACTTAGTGGAACAAAATCAGAGAAAAGCAAAGTTTGTTGTGAACACTCCTTTGGTGAGAAAGTCAAGTCATCTAGACAAATCCCAGAAGATCATATTGCTCTATTCTGAGCTTTCATGAGCAGCTATGATGCATTGGTGACAGGAAAGCTACAACCCGCCGTGCATGATGTAGAGGATCTTGTTCAGATCAATCCTGATGACTTGGAATATATGGATTTGCAATGGTAGATGTCTATGATCGTTGTAAGGGCTAAAAAGTATCTGCAGATGGTTGGAAAGGATAAGTTACAGTTTGGTAAAAGGTTGGTTTTGACAAAGCAAAACTTCGGTGCTACAACTGTCAACAACTTGGTCACTTCGCTCGAGAGTGTACCAAGGACAAGAAAAAGAAGATTGAGGGAAGCGGAGTTAAGCTAGTAGAAATGGTTGATGAGACTGACAAATCAAAGAAGGCTCTAACTGCACTCATGTCCAAACAGCTCATCAACTGTGAATGGGATAATGAGATCGAGGATGCTGAAGATGAACTGGATGAAGCCTTGATGGTTGAAATTGAAGTTTTAAAGAAACAAGCTGAGACTGCCAGTGCTTGTGCGCTCAAAACCGATGCTAAAGAAAAGGGCAAAGCTGTTGATTCTGATGAAATTTCATCTGAGCTTGAGGTAAAATCTGAAAGTGAATCTGACATATGTTCCTCTTTGTGTGTAGAACGAATGCTGAATTATCATGCAGCAAACACATTTCTACTTGCTGAAAATGATAAACTAAAAAGGGTAAACAAAGAATTGAAACAAAATGAAGTAAATTTTACAAGGAAAATTAAAGCACTGTTGAAAGACAATTTAACATTTAAAGAATACTTGGATAAAAAAATGTTTTAATCAAAGATCTTTCAGAAAAACTTGTCAAATCTGAAACTGAGTTAATAAAAGAAAGGGTGATTGTTGCAAAGTGGAAGATGCAACAAAATGTCTTTGATGAGTGTGTGAGTAAACAGAGAACTGTTTGCATCAAAGAGGGGTTGGGTTACAACAAAGTTCCACATCCTGATAACTTTGTACCATTATGTATATAAGTGTAGATATAAACTCAGGGTGTGGATGATGATATTGAACTTGATGGAGTGAAAAGTTTTGACTGTAATCTAAATAGATTTGTTTCAGTTTCTAGTGTTAATGTTGATGTAAACAATGTTAATGTTTCTCATTATGATTCGGATGCTTCTTATGTTTCGGCATGTTCTACTAATGTTTGTGATGATTTTGATTGCGTGTCTGAAGTGTCATCAACATCCACTTTCTTTGATAAAGTGGTGCATACAGCTAGAGATTATGTCCCACTTCATAAAGCCTCAAGTCTAGCTGGTGATGTTGTCTTAGATGAATTTGGAAATCCTTTGATTCAAAAGTTCGATTTGTCAAGTGAAAGACCAAAGAAAAATGATGTCATAGTACCAGAGAATCATATTCTTACCAGTGAGACAAAGAGCAATAAAGTTGTGAAAGTTAATGTCAGTGTAACAACAACTGTCCAAAGAAAGTCTTGGTGTGTCAAAGGAAAATCCTTTGATGTTAAAGACCAGTTCATTAATGTCATAGATAAGCCTATTCAAAGCAAAGGACATTTAAGAAAGAAAGTGTTTAGCCTAAAGAGTGAAGTAGGCGAGTGTCCAAAGTCAAAGTCAAAGCCAAAGCCTAAAGGCTACAATTGCTTTGTGTGTGGTCAAGTTGGACACTTTGCGAGAAAGTGCAAACACAACTCTATTGAGTCAAGGTTCACAAAGAACAAAGAGAGAGTTAAGAGCAACATTACACAACTTTTCAGGAGAGCGTCAGAGAACGACAGTGTTTCAGAGTCCGGAGTGAAACAACAATACAGTCGTGATTACTTGCTTTATAGGAATTGTCATGACTTTGATTCAGATGCTTGTCGTGCTTATGTGCTACCAAATTTTGTGGACCCACGTGTCCCAAAAGTTTCAAAATATGTGAAGAAACCCAACCAACCAATCTATTTTGCTAAAGAAAAAATGATTAAGAAATATGAGAAAAATGTTGGTTATGTTTGGAAAATTAAAAATGAACAGTCTTCACAAATGGTTGGGACAAAGAAGAATATAAACTTGAAGGAACAAGTCGTTGTGACTAAGACTGTAAAAAGTCAAAGTCAGCCCAGTCAAAGATGATCTGGGTACCTGTTTCTCATTAAGTTTGTCTTCAATATGCAGAGTTTAACCTGGATGACTATTAATAATTCTTGGCATGTTGATAACGGTTGCTCAAGGCATATGACTGGACAAAGAGAAATTCTGGAAAACTTTTGAGCTTTTGATGGTGGTTTTGTTGCGTTTGCTGGTGATAAAAAGGGATGAAAAATTACTGGTTAAGGAACAGTGTTAAATGACCTGATCACATTAGAGAAAGTCCATTTTGTATCTCAATTGGAATTCAATTTGCTCAGTGTTTCTCAAGTATGTGATAAAGACATACCAGTCCATTTTACTGCAAAGAAGTGCTTATTCTGAAAGCCCGGACTGGTTATTCTAGAAAAAATGATTCTGATGCGTGCTCCAAGGAAGTTCAACACATATGTGGTTGATATGAATGATCATACTACACAAGTTAATGTCTCACGCTTGTTATCAAAAGTGACTGGTTCAGAATCTTATTTGTGCCATCGAAGAATGGGTCATGTAAATTTGAAGAACATGAATAACCTGGTGCATAAAGATTTGGTGCGAGGATTGCCAAAGAAAGAGTTCATAATTGAATAAAGTTGCATGTCATATGCATAGGGAAAACATCATAAGAAATCTCATCCAAGAAAAACCATAACAACTTTTACTAGACCTTTATTTCTCATACATATGGACTTGTTCGGTCCAGTTCGAGTTAAAAGCCTTGCGAAAAAGTCATATTGTCTTGTTATCACAAATGACTTTTCAAGATTTTCCTTGGTGCTTTTCCTTGCAACAAAGGATGAGACACCTGAAACGATAATTGAATTTGTCAAAAGACTAGAAAACATCTGTGATAGCAAAGTATCAATCATTTGCAGTGACAATGGAGCAGAATTTAAAAATCAACTAATACATTCGTTTTGTGCATCAGTATAGTGCTGCAAGAACACCACAACAGAATGGAGTTGCTGAAAGGAAGAACAAAACTTTGATAGAAGTTTCTCGAACAATGCTTGTCGATTCCAAGCTGCCTATTATTTTCTGGGCTGAAGCAATAAACACGACATGTTATGTTCTAAACATAGTTCTTATGGTGAAGCAACTTACAAAGACTTCCTATGAAATATTCTATAAACGAAAGTCATACATTATGTTCTTCAGAGCATTTGGTTGTTCTTGTACATTGTTGAATACACAAGATTCATTACCAAAATTCGCAGATGTTGGTGATGAATACTACTTCTTGGGTTACTCTTCGTATCAGAAAGCTTATAGAGTATACAACAAGAGAACCAAAATTGTTCAAGAAATCTTACTATGTGGAGTGGCAAGAATTAAATACTCCTCTAGATCAAAATGGACCTGACTGGTTCTTTGATGCTGAAGTAATCTTCAAGAGTTTTGATCAACAAGTTCAAATGGATTCGAATGAAGTGATCAAGTATGCCAGAGTCTGTGGAAGTCTATGGAAGTGGAACCTATTCCACATTTGGTACTTGATCACTTCAAGACTTTGGTACCAAATTTGAATGATTCAAATTTGCTGAAGATCGACAAATTTACTCTTCAAGTGATCAAGTATCAAATTTGAATGATTCAAATATGTCAGAGTCTGTGGAAGTGGAACCTATTCCAAATCACCGAATTCATTCCGCTCATCCAGTTGAGAATATTATTGGATCTCTTGAGGATGGAGTGTAGAAATAAAGACTGATGGCTACAAAATTCTCTAAGTACAACTGCTGTGGACCTCAGAGTTTGCTGCAGATCGACAAACTGATGCGGATAAGCTTATCTGCAGCGGATACTTGTTCTTCTGCTGAAGAACAAATCTGCTGCGGATAGCCTTATCTGCTGAAGACCAAAGTTGCTGCTGATAGGCAAATCATCAGCAGCTGTGGACAGTTGTGTGTTGCTGCTGATCAACAACATTGCTGCTGATAGCCATTCCCTCTGAAGATCAAACGTTGTAGCTGAATGGCTTCGATAAAGCAACCATTACCACTGACAACTTTCTGCTGCAACACTGACACACTCCACGTAGAAAGAATGTTACCGGTGCAAGACAATAAAAGACAACGACGCTCTTCTTCCAAGGACTCAAGCAATGATGCCTAAGAAGACGTTTGAGTAAAGATAACTTTTGTAGTATTTATTGTCGTTACATGTAGAATAGCTTCAATACAAGATCAATGGCTTGTGTTAGATCTGATCCTTAGAATCAAGGGTCTGTCTTGATTCTAAGTTACTATATAAGTAGTACTTAGAGTCATTGTATACGTGTGCTTTTTCTTAAGAGTTTTCTCTATAATCTTGTAATCTTTGAAGCTTATTACAAATTGCGTTTATCAATATTCTTCTTGTTTACTTGTTTACATTGCTTAGTTGTGATTGTTTCCGCCAATCTCAACTAGAATAGAACCTTATTGTATTCACCGATCCTACAAGTGGTATAAGAGCTTTGCCTCACAGATTAAACAAACTCACACTTGTTTAATCATTCTCCGGTTCTATTCAAAACTATCCCTTTGCTAAAGTCACCCATTATCACAAATAAAAAATGGCACAAAACAATGGATTTGAAGACATTGGAAGCATCAGCAAACCACCAAGACTGGTGTCTGGAGAAGACTATGATATGTGGAAGAACAGAATGGAAAGCTTCTTCTGCTATCAAGAATATGGGATGTGGAAATCCATTAAAGATGGACCATACATACCCATGGTGGCCTCCGCTGATTCCGGAGGTACACTGGTTCCCAAAGAATCCTCCAAATACTCTGATGAAGACATCAAGAAAATGGAGGTAGATTTCAAGGCCTTGGGAGCCATCCATATGTGCTTACCAAATGAAGTTTTTCACAACTTCAGAGGATACAAAACTTCAAAGGAACTATGGGAGGCTCTTGAGAAGATGTTTGCTGGTTCAGAGGAAGTAAAAGAAAACAGAAGAGACATCCTGAAGCAGCAATATGAAAACTTCGTCTGGAAGGAAGGTGAGTCTCTAACTGTTTTTTTTAACAGATATACTTATCTTGTAGGTGAGCTGCAGTGCTCAAAAGTGAAGCTGGAGAATGAAGATATTCTCAAGAAGTTCATCAGGTCTCTACCCAGTTGCTGGACACTCTACACAGTGTCCATCAGAAGAACTGAGAATCTAAAGACTCTACAGATCACTGAGCTTTTAGGCATGCTAAAGACCTATGAATTAGAGATGATTCAGGCCAAGCAAAGAATCTCAAGCTACCAAACAGCCTCAACATCCACCACCACCTCTTCTGCCCTCCACTCTGACCACTCAGGTTCTAGTTCAAGCAACTATTATCCTCCCATCGTCACTCATCCCCAAACTCCAACCTCTCAATCAAACAACTCACCATTTCTTCTTGAAGCCCCACCTCAAACATCAACCTCTGCTGCTTTTGTCTCTAAAAACTCAAGCAATATGTCCTTTATCAAGGAAGATCTGGAATGTTTTCATCCAGATGATCTAGAAGAAATGGATATACATCACTCCTATGCCATGCTCTCTCTAAGAGCAAAAATGTTCTACTCAAGAACAGGAAGACCCGTTCCAAGCAACAACTCTAACACCAGGGTTGGTTTGGACAAAAGCAAATTAAGGTGTTACAACTGTAACCAACTTGGTCATTTTGCTAGAGAATGCAAGGCACCAAAGGCAAACCCAGCTGCTCCAAGCTCAGCCAAGACAGCAACAACAGCAACAGGCCACTCCTCCTGCACAAACTGCAGCTTGTGCGGCTATTGGAACTGCTAACTTTGACTGGAGCTTCTAGTATGAGGATATTCCTGCTAACTTTGACTGGAGCTTCCTGCTGTTGGAACTGCTAACTTTGACTGGAGCTTCTCATGGCAGACACATCAGAGGTACCACCTCAGGTATATGAAAATATTTGTACTCAAGCTTGTATTGATAAGGTCCTTGGATACAGGAAACATAACCAGAATCTCATAGATCAAAATGAAGAATTTCACCAAATAAAATATGAATTTAAAAAGATTGAAAACAGTTACAAGGAAAAGATTGATTTTTTAAAGAAAGAAATTTCATCATTAAAACATGAACAAACAAACTTTGAAACTCAAATTGATGATCTTCTGGTTAAGTTAAAAGCTACAAGGGCCGAATTAGCAGACCAAAAGGTCGATGTGGAAAAATATGAGTTGCATCCAAAAAGCTACAAAGACTTTTGGATGCTCAAATTCATGAAAAGGTAACTGCTGGTCTTGGATTCCAAGCTGAACAACCCTACAATGTTGTTCCTCCACCCGCTGACTATGTAGCCATTCATAAACCAAGTTTTAATCTTTCCAACCTTGACATGGCCAACCGAAATCTTGACCCTGTTGTCCAAGAAACCCCTGTGCAAGAATGCACTACTTCATCCGAGTCTGAGTCAACATGCTCAGACTCCACTGAAACCAATAAAGTTTCATTACCAACCACCTGTGAAGTTATTAAAGCCAATAATCCAAGCCCTTTCATCCCTTCAAAAATAGTACCAGTATCTCAACCAACCAAACAAATCAGAATCAGCTATCCTCCAGAAGGAAGAAAGCTAACTATTGAAAAGGGACAGTCTTCAACCTCCACCAACTCAAAGCCTCAATCCAAATCAATCCAACAAAGGAAGGTGTTTGACATAAGTCATGCGCCTAGAGAGAGAGCTCCATATGTTCAAAAGACATTGGAAGAAGCCACCTTTGAGCACAACAAAGCTCACCCCTGGAACTTTAAAGACTTGTTCAAAAGAAAGGACTATGTGTACTTTTAAAGGGACAAACTGGCTAAATCATGCTTTTTGTGTAGGAAATACAATCATACTGCCAACTCTGCTTCTATTACCTTCAAAAACAAAGAAACCTAAAGCAACACGCTTTTGAGAAAACAAACAAGAACACAAAGGTAAGAAGCTTTGAAGCGAAAGCAACTCAGTTCAGAAACTCTCTATCCCCACCAAGAAAGCATCTGCCAAAACCTCAACAATCTTGCATCATCTGTGGTGAATCAGACCACTTTGATACAAATTGTAAGTTTAATACTCTCAACCAGGTTCTTCATCAAATTCCTCTTCAACAAAAGCCTATCAGTAAGATGAAGAAGGGTACGCATACTTTGGAGATTAAACCATCAGCAACAAACAAAACTGCTGTTGATCAAGTAAGACTCAAGCAACCAAAGGAAAAGCCTTCATCAGCAACCAAGATTGCTGCGGTCCAAGTTAAACCATCAACAGCCAACAAAAATGTTGTTGATCAATTAAAGCCCAAGCGACCCAAAGGCAAGTATTCAGCAGCAACCAAGATTGCTGATGCTCAAGTAAAACCTTCACAATCAACAAAATCTGCTACTGATAAGCCAAAGTTCTCAGCTGCAACATCTGCTGCTGACAAAGCAAAGAGGGCTGGAAAACCACCAATTCAGCTTTGGAAAGCCAAAATTCCTCCAAGAATCATCATTGGTTCCGTTGAATGCACACATGCTGATACTGATAATCCGAGAACCCTTTTTTACAAGGATGCATGCTCTTGGATTCCTCCCACTAACTAGATCTCTCTGATGTGCAGGGACAGCCAGGTCACAAGAATAACACATGTGTGGTACACAGTGGTTGTTGCAGGCAAATGACAGGCAACAAATCCATCCTCTCCAACTTCAGAAACTTCAATGGAGGATATGTTGCCTTTGGAAGTGACTCAAAAAGAGGATCTATTACCAGACAAGGAACTGTGTCCAATGAAATAATGAGTATTGAAAAGGTAAACTATGTCAAAGAATTGGACTTCAATCTCATGAGTGTTTTCCAGGTCTATGATCAAAAGCATTGGATGCTCTTCACAGATAAAGAATGCTTTGTATTATCTCCTGGCTTATCCAAACCTCATCCAGAAAAGATTTTATTAACTGCTCAGAGAAAAGAAAATCTTTATGTGCTTGACATGACTGAGGTCACTCCATCTGGCAGTGTATCCTGTTTTCTGTCAAAAGCTTAAGTTGATGAATCAGCTCTCTAGCACAGGAGATTAAGCCATGTTAACATCAAAACCATCAACAAATTGGTGAAGGATAATCTTGTCAGAGGGCTTCCTGACAAATAATTTCAGCTAGAAGATCATTGCATTTCTTGTTTGAAGGGGAAGCAACACAAGATTTCTCACAAACCCAAGACTTTGAATACTAATGACACTCCACTATAGCTGCTGCATATGGATCTCTTTGGTCCTACAAATATTCTGTCAATGGGTAAGAAGTCATACTGTTTGGTGATAACTGATGACTACACCAAATTCTCATGGGTATACTTCTTGAGAACTAAAGACGAAACTGTTGAGATTCTCCAATCTTACATTCTTAGGATAGAGAATCAAAGCAATCAGAAGGTAAAGATCATAAGGTGTGATCAGGGCATAGAGTTCAAGAACCACACCTTGAACTGTTTCTTTGAAAGCAAGGGAATAGAAAGACAATACAGTGCTCCAAGAACTCCTCAAAAAAAATGGAGTTGCTGAAAGAAGAAACAAAACTCTAATTGAGTCAGCAAGATCTATGTTGGCTGACTCAAAACTGCCTCTCACATTCTGGGCAGAAGCAGTAAGCACAGCCTGCTATGTGCAAAATATAGTTCTCATAGTCAAGCCTCTCAACAAGACACCTTATGAACTATGGTTCGAAAGAGTTCCCTACATTGGATTTCTATAACCTTTTGGATGTCCATGCACAATTTTGATCACACATGGGGTTCTTCCTAAGTTTGGTGCCAAATCTGATGAAGGATATTTTGTGGGCTATTCCTCTCAATCCAAGGCCTACAGAGTATTCAACTCAAGAACAAGAATTGTGGAAGAATCAGCCAATGTGGAATGTAGAGAACACATTGCCTGTGAACAGGGAAAAGGCCCAAACTGGCTCTTTGACATAGACTCCTTCACCCAAATATTTGAGCCTCTCATCTTCTCAAATATGGAATCTACCTCTTCACAAGCACCAACTTCCTCTTTCTCCTCTGACTACAGACTGGATTTTCCTAAATCTTCAATCAGTCTTAAAAGACTATCCATTGATCCTCCATCTGTTATGGAAGCCATTGAAGCAAGTGAAGCCGAAAACAGACTCTCCAATGTCACCAGCAGCAGCCTGCCTGAAAATGAAAATTTGAATGAAGACTCTTTGGTAAATGTTGTAGATGTTGCAAATACTATTGCTGATAATACTGATGTAGCTGTTGATATTGAAGACTTTTCCACCATGAATGAAGAAATCCCTGATCAAAATCAAAGCAATCTTGAGCAAGGGATACAGCTGGAGGTGGTACCAGCACAGAGGATCAACAAGGAACATCCTCTAGAAAATATTATTGGCCAAGTTCACCAAGGAGTTCTAACAAGAAGCAAATCTCATGAGGCCAATATATGTTTGTTTTCATTTGTTTCTATCTCAGGTGGAACCCAGGAAGATAGATGAAGCTCTGAAACACAGCAGTTGGATTGAGGCAATGCAGGAAGAGTTGTTGCATTTCAAGAGACAGGATGTCTGGAAACATGTTGATCTTCCACCTGGTCAATCTACCATTGGCACAAGCTGGGTATTCAGGAACAAGCTAGATGAGAGAGGCATTGTAGTCAAGAAGAAAGTCAGACTTGTAGCTCAAGGCTACACTCAGGAAGAGGGAATTGACTATGATGAAGTCTTTGCTCCTGTTGTCAGTCTAGAGGACATCAGAATCTTCCTGGCATATGTTGCATCAAAGAATTTCATGGTCTATCAAATGGATGTTAAGAGTGCCTTTCTGTATAGGAAGATTGGTGAAGAAGTATATGTCAAACAACCTCCAGGCTTTGTAGATCCCGCACATCCTATCCAAGTGTTCAAACTAGACAAAGCTTTGTATGGCTTACATCAAGCCCCAAGAGCCTGGAATGAAACTTTTTCTGGATATCTACTAAGCAACAACTTCAGAAGAGGTGCCATTGACCAGACCTTGTTTATCAAAGATGAAGGGGGAAAAATCTTACTGGTACAAATCTACGTTGATGATATCATCTTTTGATCAAAAAGGAAGAAGTTGTATAAAGACTTTGAGATCCTGATGCACTCAAAGTTTGAAATGAGTTCAATGCGTGAACTAAATTTCTTTCTAGGTCTTCAAGTCAAACAAGTTCCAAATGGAATCTTTATCAGCCAATCCAAATATGTCAAGAGCATTTTGGAAAGATTCAAGATGGCTGACTGCTCTGCTGCAAGAACCCCTATGCAAGTGCACCATCAGCTGACTCCAGACAAAGATGGCCAAGACACTGATCAACATCAGTACCGTGCAATGATAGGGTCTCTCATGTATCTCACTGCCTCAAGGACAGATATCATGTTTGCAGTATGTCTCTGTGCAAGATTCCAAGCAGCTCCAAAGAATTCACATCTTCAAGCTGTCAAGAGAATTTTTAGATACCTAAAGGGAGCCCCAAGACTTGGGCTATGGTACTCTAAAAATGATAAGTTCAATCTGTATGCATACACTGACAGTGATTATGGGGGATGCAACTTGGACAAAAAGTCCACATCAGGGGGATGTCAGTTTCTGGGAGGGAGACTAATTTCATGGTAGTGCAAGAAGCAAATATGTGTCTTAACTTCTACAGCAGAAACATAATACATTGCAACTTAAAGTTGTTGTGCACAAGTCATCTGGATACAAAACCAAATGATGGATTATGGGATGACTTTCATGGAAACTCCCATTCACATTGACAACATGAGTGCTATATCAATCACAAACAATCCGGTGCAGCACTCCAAGACAAAGCACATTGACATCAGGTATCACTTCATAAGAGATCAAGCTGAGAAAAAGAGAATTATTTTAACCAAAGTTCATACCAATGAGCAATATGCTGATTTGTTTACAAAACCTTTTGATGAAGCTAGATTTAGATACTTAGTTGAATCTATTGGTATGATGAACTTTGATTAAAATATGTCTCTAAAATTTTGTTTTGTAAATGTGTTTGTCCTTTGTTGAAAATAAAAGTTATAAGTTAGCAGCAACTTTTTTCACTGCTGACAGTTTTAATCATCAGCAGCAAAGAATTTGCCACTGACTGCTTTAAGTTATCAACAGGAACAAGTTTCCCGTGGATAGCTTTAAGGCTGTCAGCAGCAACATCCTCGCTGCGGATTATTGCATCCATCAGCAGCAATTGAGTTTGCTGCTGACTGACTTAACCATCCACAGCAACCAAACTTGCAGCGGATATGCTTAACCATCCGCAACAACCAAGTTTGATGCTGATGGGTAAATCTAAGTCCAAATTAACCTTTACCCTCTGTAAAAATTTTCAGTCCTTACCATGAAAGCTTTAGTGTATTACAGCTGTAACAGTAAAAAGTGAACAAGGTTGTACTGTACACGTATTTTTGCTTTTTCTCTCCTCTGCCGTTATAACACAAATCAAATTTCTTCACCACCTCTTCACAATCAATTTCACCCTAACCTATTCAAATCACTTTCTCTCAAGCCTCCACAACATTCAAAGCTTTCCATCCTTAACAACCCTTCAAAAACCTTCCTCTTTCCCTCCAAACCCAACAAAAAGGCAGAGGTAGACATAAACCATCCCGATGATAAGTTCTCTCCATATCACAACCTCATGGCATACTTAATCAAAGGAAAGAAGTCCGAGGGATTCAATAACAAGATCGACTTTCTCTGTCGATCAAAGATACACCATGCACTCACTGTAAACCCAACCATTTACATCCCTCACATAGAGGAATTCTTGAACTCTGCCGTATACTCTACCGAACAGGGGATACCCCAAATCCAAGCCAAGGTAGATGGCAAAGACATCACCATCGCTGAAGCTATTCTACGAAAACATCTAAAGCTTCAAGATGAGGGGGCCGCCATTTCATACTCGAAGGAAGAATACATGAGGACCTTTGTATCCATAGGGTACACTGGAAATCAGAAAGTGTACACAATCAAAAGGCACTGATGGGCCCTCCATGGAAGTTTCTATGCCACACTCTTCTACAATGCATATCCCAGAAGAGAAGTGGATGGCATCAAGTGAGCTCTACACTTGCCTCTGTTGTTCATGGTATGATTTCTGGACAGGGTTTCAACTTTGCACATCTCATCTTTGAAGGTTTGAGATATAACCTTCAAGAAGTTTCAAAGCAATCATTTTTATGTACCCAAGATTCTTGTAGGAGGTTTTCAATAACGAATTAAAAGATCTTTCAAAATCTGCAAAAATCTATCTTATGCTGGGACATAAAAATAACATTTTTCAAATTATGAGAACTGTTTCCAAAAAGTTCTCAGGGGTCAATGTTCCATTGTTATCTACAATGATGAACATACAAAGCACCCAGAGCAATCCCAGCTGATACTGATCCCCCACCCTCCTCTTCACATCCTGAACAACAATCTGCTTCCAGTTCAAACCCCTGTGCATACTACTAAGGATGCACAGGCACAGAAATTACTTACACCTGTTTTAGATGTTATCATTCAACTGGAACAAAGGGCCCCAGTTGCGGTAAAATATACTAGAAAAAGGAGCAAGAAGACTCCTTCTCTTCTTGTCTCAAAGGCCCAATCCCAACCTAAAAGCCCTCATTCAAAATCCTAAAATTCCGATGAGAATATCAAAAGGGATAGCCACATCATTAGAGAGACTTCCTTGGAAGCTTCTCTATTAGGATAAGGATCACATCCCGGATCCATAGAACAACCCAATGAGCCATTCCATTATGTTTCTTCTCTGAACGTAAGTGTAGAGGCACCTTGTCAAGATGATACACCTTCTCAAAAAACCACTATCTCGGAGGTATTGATTGACTTGACTGCTAGTGCACCTAACCCAAGTTCATCACCCAAGAAGGTTCACTCTGGGAGCACTGATAGAGTGAATGTGGAAAGGGCTATCACTACTCCTGGTACATCAACTAACCAGGAGGACAGTGATAACATCACTAAGACCCTAGCCACGACAACTCACAGTGAGGATGTTTCCTTTGAAACACTCTTCATTGAGAGGAATCCCAGGTGCCAAGAAAACTAGTGTGATGGGGATGCAGAGGCTAGGCCTAAGACCCCATCCAGCTCTAAGGATTCCACAACTTTGGATGAGGACAGTTTGAAACTCAAAAATACGGAATTGATGGTCATGGTGGCTATGCTAGAGGCTGAAGTGTCCAAACTAAGGCACCAAGTCTCTATGCATGAAGCCCATCAATGCCCAACTGTGCCTACTCCTTCCCTTGTATCAGTGGGAACTCAAACAGATGCAATCCTTTACACTGATGCAACCAAAAAAGGGGAGATAGTCGCAGTAGAAGATGATGTTGACAGCCTTGAGGACTAGATACATGAGCAGGCTGCATTTCAATGGTCCTTATTCAAACCTGCCTTTGTTCAAGTTCATGACTTACAGACTTAGTAGATGAAGAGGAAGAAATCACTGAGGATTGGAAGTTGGTTGTTCGATCCTGTGATGAGGTGTTGACAAATATAAGTCACCATGAAGACACACCTCCATCAGTCAGCATTCTTCCTGAAGCAGCGGCCATAATAAGTCTAACCACTGCCCCCAAATTCACACTGACTGCAGACAAGCTAGATTTTGACTCCATACTAGCTTGGGGGTATGATGGTCAATCTGAGAGATTCTGGATTGGGAAAGAGTAAGCGGAGTAGAAGAGCTGAACTGGGATGCACTAAATCCTCTTCAAGTGCTTGAACTGTATTTATCCATCTACATCAACACCTCTTCAGATCTCTCAGCAAAACTTGCAATATGCATGTTCCAAGACTTAATGGAGGAAAATCTGCCCTGGTTTGAAGCACTATTAGAAGAAGCAAACATGGTGGCATATCCTAAAGACCGCGCATAATCTTCTACAGTAGCATCACAAAGACTGGCTCTAAGTAGACTTGACCTGATCAGGAGCAGTACTTTAACTGACGAAGAAACTGTTTGCTGGAGAAGCTTCATACACAATGAGATGGTCAGGGGACTGGCAGTGCTAGGATGGTCGTGCACTGGGCCCTCTGGCTTCACCTTCTTTCTGTGTGATGGATCATCTTTCTTCTTCAACCAGATCAATGAGATCCTACTCCTCAACTCAGACTTCCTATACAACATTTTTGAGCTCAGAACACATATCTGCAATGTCAACTCCTTAGAGAGCCAAGCAATGATCAAGACTATCAAAGCTCGTCTTGAAAAGGAGGGACACCTTGTTGAAGATGCCTCCTCTGACTCAGATTTCTCTTTTCTCTCCTCACCAACCGCCACTCTGAACACTACAACAGAATCTAGAAGAACAGTGTTGGAGGATGTAAGGAAAAGTTGGAAGGAAGTAACTGGGTGTGAATGGGAAGAAGATGAAGCAAGAAACCTTCCCCCATCCACTCGCCAAACTGCCAATGAAGTTGAAGCAGAGATCCCAACAATATCTAAAACATCTGCTGTTGTGATCCTTGTAGCTGAAGCAGAGGCATCAACCAAAGCCAAGGGGAATGGAATAATGACTGAAGAGGTGGAATAGAGACCGATGAAAGAGAAAAGGGAAAGGGAGGAAAGAAGAAGAAGAAGAAGATAAGAAGAGAAGTTGGCAGATCTAAGAAAAATTCAAGAAAGAAAAGCTGTCATACTCTTCAGAGAACAACAAATCCAGTTGTATGCTAAACAGCTGGATGATCTCAAAGCCAGATTTCCTACAGCTTCTCAATTACAAGAAAATGAAGCCCTAGCTCTTCAGCTGCAGGAACAATTTAATAAAGATGAAGAAGAAAGGGAAAAGAAGAAAAGGGAAGAGGCTAAGTTTAGAATAACTGATTTTGAACTAGCCAAAGAAATGAGAGAAGAATGGATAGCGGCTCTGATTTCTCATGGTGAGGATGCAGACTACCTTGAGAAACTATGAAATAAAGAAATCTACAGAGCCTTCATGGGTCAGCAAGGTCAATTGGCAAATAAGAAAAGGGATGAAGAAGAAGAAGAAGAAGAAAAAGCCAAGCAAAAATCTAAGAAGACCATTGCATTCAACATAAGGACCCATGAAGAAAGGAAGGTCATGACTGACTTCTTGAAGGCCAGAGAAGAATGTGTAAAAAGGCTAAGCCCCATGAGTTTCATGAACTTGCAAGCCTTGTACTCCAAAATCAAGAAGGAAGAGGAAGAAAGATTGGGGAAGACAGGCTCCAAGAAAAGGGTGATAACTCAAACTGCTAAACATAAATCAAAGAAACCCAAGCCTTCTCCCTCATCCACTACTTCCTCTTCCCACCATACTTCCACTCTCCAGCCTAGACCTTATTCCTCTCTTCTCACAAAGTCCAAATCCCTCCACCCAGCTCCTCCTCATCAGCAGCCTTCCAAGAAGAAAAACACCACTTCAACCCTAGTAAAGATGAAATCATTGATGCCAAACTTCTTCAATCCCATTCTCCATTCACCAGTTGGTCCTTCAAGGTTGATACCAACGAGTTTATCTTGATTGATGTTAAAGGAAAGAAGCTGATATGTTCAAGCAAGGCCATCTTCAAAATGGCAAGCAAAGACATAAAGACTCTATATGAGCTTCCTCTAAACAATCCCAGCCAGGACCCAAGAGGCTATGAGGTAGAAAGGATAGTCTGCAACATGAAAAAGCTTCGGCAACAAAAGTAGTAAGAGAGTTTTGGTAGCATCAGTCTAGGGGGAGTTTGTAGAAATAAAGACTGATGGCTACAAAATTCTCTAAGTACAACTGCTGTGGACCTCAGAGTTTGCTGCATATCAAATAACTGCTGCGGATAAGCTTATCTTCAGCGGATACTTGTTCTTCTGCTGAAGAACAAATCTACTGCAGATAGCCTTATCTGGTGAAGACCAAAGTTGCTGCTGATAGGCAAATAATCAGCAGCTGTGGACAGTCGTGTCTTACTGCTGATCAACAACATTGCTGCTGATAGCCATTCCCTCTGAAGATCAAACGTTGCAGCTGACTGGCTTCGATAAAGCAACCATTACCACTGACAACTTTCTGCTGCAACACTGACACACTCCGCGCAGAAAGAATGTTACTGGTGCAAGACAAAAAAAGACAATGGCACTCTTCTTCCAAGGACTCAAGCAATGATGCCTAAGAAGACGTTTAAGTAAAGATAACTTTTGTAGTATTTATTGTCGTTACATGTAGAATAACTTCAATACAAAATCAACGGCTTGTGTTAGATCTGATCCTTAGAATCAAGGGTTTATCTTTATTCTATGTTAGTATATAAGTAGTACTTAGAGTCATTGTATACGTGTGATTTTTCTTAAGAGTTTTCTATGTAATCTTGTAATATGTGAAGCTTAATACAAACTGCGTTTATTAGTATTCTTTTTATTTACTTGCTTACATTGCTTAGTTGTGATTGTTTCCTCTAATCTCAACTAGAATAGAACCATCTTGTATTCACCAATCCTACATGGAGTTAAGACAAGAAGTCAAGCTGGAAATATAAATGTTTGTTTGTACTCTTGCTTCTTATCTCAAGAAGAACCAAAGAATGTTACTGTTGCACTACAAGATCCAAGTTGGATTGAAGCTATGCAAGAAGAACACCTTCAGTTTAAGAAATTAAACGTGTGTCATCTTGTGGACTTAGCTGAGGGAAAATATCCAATTGGAACGAAGTGGGTCTTCAGAAATAAAAGGGATGATCGTGGGATTGTAGTTCGTAACAAAGCACGTCTGGTTGTGCAAGGTTTTTATCAAGAGGAGGGACTGGATTATGATGACGTCTTTGGTCCTGTTGCACGAATTGAAGCTATCCGTATCTTTTTGTCTTATGCATCGTACAAGAAGTTTACCATATATCAAATGGATGTGTAAACAACATTTCTCTATTGGGTGGTAGAGGAAGAAGTTTACGTAAATCAACCACCGGGTTTTGAAGATCCAGATAATCCAATTCAAGTGTATAATCTTGATAAAGCACTGTACGGGTTACATCAAGCGCCTCGTGCATGGTATGAAACTTTGTCAACACATCTTACATCGAATGTCTTCGTTCGTGGAACAATTGACACGGCTTTATTTCTAAAGAAATTTGGTGCTAATCTGTTAATTGTACAAGCTTATGTCGATGACATTATCTATAGGTCAACGAATGAAGCTCTTTATAAGGAATTTGAAGAAATTATGAAATTGAAATTTGAAGTGAGCTTGATGGGAAAGATGCAGTTCTGTCTAGGGTTACAAGTTGAATAGTCTGAATCTGGGATTCTTATCCATCAGGCTAAATATGTAAAGATATCCTAACTAAGTTTAAGATGAATGACTGCAAATCAGCTTCAACACCAATTGCTCCCCACGAACCTCTCACTGTGGACTTGTCTAGAGTTGAAGTTAATCAGAAGATGTATCGGTTAATGATTAGCTCATTAATGTATCTGACTGCAAGCCGACCAGATATCATGTTTTCTGTTTTCTCCTGTGCCAGATATCAGGCAGCCCCAAAAGAATCTCATGAATCAGCTGTTAAACGAATATTTCGATATCTTAAGGGTAGAGTAAATTTAGGTTTGACTCTGAATTTAACTTCTTTGCTTATACTGACAGCGGTTATGGAGGTTGTAACTTGGACAGGAAGTCAACATCAGGTGGATGTCATATTTTGGGGGTGAGACTGGTGTATTTGCGATGTAAGAAACAAACTAATGTATCCACATCAACTGCTGAAGCTGAGTATACTGTTGCCTCAAGCTGTTGTTCACAAGTTATCTGGATTCAACATCAAATGCTAGATTTTGGAGTGAATTTCCTAGAAACTCTGATTTATTGTGACAACGAGGCAGTACTCGGAATAGTCTAAATCCCATTCAGCATTCCAAAACAAAGCACATTGCGATCATGTTACATTTCATTCGTGACTGTTTTGAGAATGGGGTGATTAAAGTGGTCTATGTCGATACCCTAGAGCAAAAAGATGATATTTTTACAAAAGCTTTTTCAACTGATCGGTTTAACTCTTTGGTTGAGATGTTGGGGATGATTTCTTTTAAAAAAAAAAAGAAGGGGTTTTTCAGAATAATATAAAAAAGTCCGTTTTTGAACTGAAAGACTTTAGAAATCTGTTCCTCAAAAAGATTTTGTTTTAAGTAATAAAATTGTGTTGTGTATGCTTTATATGTGTGTTAGCTTACTACATGTTTGTGACAGATAAGTTTGTTCTCATAGTGATATAACTAGAAAATAAAGTTACATCACTATTTTAGGGGGAGAATAAAAGAAAAAGAAAAATAAAAATAAAAGCTGAGTATGCTGAGTGTATTTGATTTGTGTTAAAATCTGAAAAATATTAATAAGTGTGTCTGATTGACGTATAAATAGGAAATGATAGTACAAATGTGTGCTGAGCTTATGCATGAATTGGATATGATGGTGACATCGGTTACAATTCTTGATATGCTGGTAGGCTCTGCATATGTAAATTAGGCGATATTTGTGTGTGATTAATTAAATTACAATCTTAGTGTTATCCTCATCGAATATCGGTACTTTCATTCTTCGAATGCTAAGTGAATCCATACATACCATGAGACCAGTATCTTGATGAGTTTTTAGCACAATTCGTTTACTCTATTGACTATACCCATCAAATATACGATTTAGAGTTAAACATCTTAATACAGCTGATGGTTCTGGTGGAAATCTCGGATGGAAACCAAAAAGTCAGTATGTCTCGCCCTTTGAATCATTCGTGATTTCAATTGACATATTCAATACTCTATGGATATCCGCATACCCGAATCAAATCTGATTCCCAAAATCCATCACTACATGTCATATCTCATATGAATCAATTTGATTCAGTGTTTGTTCCATCAGAAACCAAGATATATGAATCAAAAGGATTCATATAAAAATCCATTTGGATTATTTTCCTATGCTAAAAACGCTACACTCATGCTGGTGATTGGATTATGTTTTGGTGAAACTTTGTGTTGCGTATTGGCTTAATCCATCTCGATGTTTGGATACACTTTGTATTGATAAAACTTACCATAAATGTCACACAGTGTCTGCTGAAATATGATGTTTGAGTTTAAGCTAAAAATTATACTGGCATTCATGATTGAACTGTTTAGATCCTGATTTGATATGCAGTGTAGTTAAGACAGTATACATTTATGATTCTATGTCAGTTCAGTTCACCAAAAGAAGAATAAAAAAGATAAAATAAATTGTTGAAGTATGTTGAGAAAATTCAACAGGAAAATAGTAGAAATAAATGTGTAACTATGTGTTTTAAATAAGTGATTAATTGTTTTATGTGTTTGAAAAATTAGTGTGCAAGTGTGTATTCTTACCTGGTGATGAGTGTAATTGTGAAAATAAATAAAAAATTATATTGGAACAGGTCTTAATGATGTCAAAATGGACTTAAATAAAAAAATAATAAAAAAAAGCAGAAACAAAATAAAGTTGATTTATAATGATTTGAAAATTTTTAAAATTAAATAAGTTTGAAGTTTTTGGCCGAAATCCCTTGACTGAAACGATATCACCTGAAAAAGTATTCGATCGAAAAGTCAAGATAAAAGTCTATATATATTCAAATGTTTCGATTGAATATCTTTTTCCCAATTTAAGTTTCTCTCGATCGTACATTTTCAAAATTCATCGTGTTTTACAAGTGTTGATTTTTCGTGTGAAATAGTGGTCGATCATGACGTCATTGTGTTCCTCAGTTGATTTTGATCATCCAGGTTTGTTTTCGTGACTCGTAGAGGTTGATAGGTTAGATCCAAAGCCGTAGTTTAACGTTGAATAAATGATTTTTTGAATGGATCGAAAAGTCTCATAAATGGTCTGGAAATTGTTTCGGATGGAAATGAAGAGTCAAGTCTGATTCATCCGAAATAAGTTTTCGACCGAAAAGTGTTTTCGATCGAAAAGTCCGTGCTTGAATTTTTTTTGAAAAATCAGAGTTTTCGATCGGAAAAATCAGGGTTTGGTTATTTGTAGGGTTAATCAATGATTTCGATCGAAATGTTATAAGTTGATAAAATTCAATTTTTTATCAAAAAGAATATTCAAAGTTTTGGATCAAAAAAGGTGATATGTGGAGTAGAGTTTTCGATCGAAAAAGTTCCAAAATGGTTTGAATCTGATCATATGTAGTAGTTTTCGATCGAAATATTGGAATGTTTGATAGAAGTTTTCGATCGAAATGTTCAAGGGTGTGAGAATTTCTGACAAAAGTGGTTTTAAAAGGTTTTTCGATCGAAAAAAAGGTAGTACTTTAGGGAGTTTTCGGTCGAAATGTCAAAAGTTAAGAATTTTTTTAGAAATTTTCTAACTTGTTGTTTTTTCTTTACAGACATGAAGATGTTAAAGTTTGAGCCTAAACACAACATATGTGCTTGTTTGACTATAAATACGAAAAAGGCACGAGAATATGAGGAGATTGTTAGGTTTTTAACCAATACAAGAATCCATACTGCAATTTCTACACAAGTACGTGTGTTTGAAAAGCACATTAGGGAGTTTTGGGATAATGTAGAATACAAGCATGTAAATAAAGAGATATGGATTGAAAGTTCAGTTGGAGGAAACAAGATTAAAGTCAATGAACAGTTGATCAAAGAAGTATTAAACTTCAGAGATGCAGTTGATTTTCCGTACAAAATTAATCATATTGCAGTCTCAGGAATTATAATGATAATGGATTATGAAGGGACTTTCTTAAGAAGACAGGTTACTAAAACAATGGAGGTACCTGGTTCATGTACTAATCCACTACATGAGTCCCAGAACGTCTGCTTTTGATCAAATTGGTGAAGTTTTTAGCTAAGCGTTGGTTTGTTTGGCGACTCATAGAAGATTTAACTTCTCAAGGATGATTTTTGAAGCAATGGTCAGCAACTTTGTGGGACCAAGGCAGAATTATAAGTTTCTGATGATTCCAAGATTGGTACAAATGATCATGAACACATTGCTGCCAAATCTGAAAAATGATGGTGTTGAACTACCGTTAGAGACAATGCAAGAAGTAATTTTTAGCAGTATGAATAATGTGAGAAAGACAAGCATGTTTAGTGGCACTGTGACACCACTATTTCCAAATATGCTTGAAGAGAATCCTGATCCAGATTTTAACCTTGAAGATGAGATAGATGATTTAATGGCTGAAGACATTGAAGATGGAATTAATAGTGACAATGGTGAAAATGATCAAGGTAATAATGATGATCAAGGAAATGATGACGATCAAGGTCATGTTGGTGGTCAAATAAATGTCTTACCTGAAATTCAGCAAGAGGTTCAAGTTCAAGTTGAAGAACCGAGGGCTGATACACATATGGGTGAGTATGAAGCATCTGATCTGATTTTTGAAGATAACAGGGTTCCTGAGGTGAATGAAGAGCTTACAGAGCCATTGTTAAACCACATAGAAGAATTCATAGCTGAAACTGAAGATATCTTACGTGTAAATACTGAAGTGTTGAAAGTTCCTGATGAATAATTAACAGCAACAACAACTCCATCTAAGAAGAGGAAAGAGCCTGAAAAGTCAAAGATCGTACATTCTAGACCTCCTTCGTCTAAGGGTATCGTGTTTACAAATCCAGAACAAAGAAAGAAGAAGAAAACAACAACCACTGCACTTGATAAAGGCAAAGGCAAGGCAAAGGAAGTTCCAGAGAAGCAAATGTAACATCCCAAAAATAATAAAACGAATAAATATAGCGAGACCGGTGATTTAGTCGGAATATTTAAACAAAAAGGGAGCGGGCTTGGGCTCGGCTTCAATGGGCCGAGGGAAGCCCAGGTATATAATAGGCAGGGCAGCCCTCTTCTCTGCTCATTCCCCCACTCACGCAGCTTCTAGAGAGAGAAAGGAGAGCTCGGGTCCAGAGAGAGAAAGGAGACGGATCGTCCCGGAATTGAGGGAACACGTTACTGCTAAGCTCGTGAGAAGAACCTCCGGATCAGAATCTCGATACAGGTAATGATCTTGCCTAAATCTGAGTTTTTGTTCGTTTTTGGGATTTTCGGGTTTTGGCTAAAAAGGTAACGATTTTGCGGATGGAACTTGAAAATGAGCTTAGGTATAGCATCTAGAATGAAAACCGAACGTTTTGATCAAAGAAAAATTGAGGTACTGACTCGATCAGACTCGAATGCAAAAACTTCAGATTTTTGGGAAGACGATCTATGCAGGCCCATCGAAACTACCTGGTTTCGATATGTGCAGACCCATCGAAACTACCTGGTTTCGATATGTGCAGACCCATCGAAACTACCTGGTTTCGATATGTGCAGACCCATCGAAACTACCATAGTTTCGATATGAGCCCACGATCCGAAGTTAAGATTACACCTAAGTTACTTATTGAAACTACCAAGTTTCGACATACACAACCTATCGAAACTATCAAGTTTCGATATAAGAAAATCCATCTAAACTACTAGGTTTAAGCATAGGGATGTCTAGTGTCATCTAGGAGCACTACCTTACACGTATGGCTTTATTATAACAGATCGTGAGTGACATTAGTGACGCACAGTAGCCAGCTAAGAGTATTTCAGAAACTACTTATCCGGTGAGTTATAGAAGCCCTCTTTTAAATGTTTTAATAATGTTTTTGGGCTGGTGTGCATACGTAACGATGGAACGATTTTATAAAACGATGTTTATGAAGGTTGTATGTAACGTTTTATAAAATGAAGTTTATGAGTGATGTTATAGAAGGAAAGGTTATGAAGGAAGTGTTTATGAAATATTTTGCCAAAAGAAGTTTATGAAGTGTGTTAATGAATGAATGAATGTTTTTAATAAAACGTACGAATGCTTTAACTGAAGTTTTTGAAGTAAAAGAAGCGAAGGTTTATGAAAGTCACAAATGTAACATCCCAAAAATAATAAAACGAATAAATATAGCGAGACCGGTGATTTAGTCGGAATATTTAAACAAAAAGGGAGCGGGCTTGGGCTCGGCTTCAATGGGCCGAGGGAAGCCCAGGTATATAAGAGGAAGGGCAGCTCTCTTCTTTGCTCACTCCCCCACTCACGCAGCTTCTAGATAGAGAAAGGAGAGCTCGGGTCCAGAGAGAGAAAGGAGACGGATCGTCCCGGAATTGAGGCAACACGTTACTGCTAAGCTCGTGAGAAGAACCTCCGGATCAGAATCTCGATACAGGTAATGATCTTGCCTAAATCTGAGTTTTTGTTCGTTTTTGGGATTTTCGGGTTTTGGCTAAAAGGTAACGATTTTGCGGATGGAACTTGAAAATGAGCTTAGGTATAGCATCTAGAATGAAAACCGAACGTTTTGATCTAAGAAAAATTGAGGTACTGACTCGATCAGACTCGCATACAAAAACTTCAGATTTTTGGGAAGACGATCTGTGCAGGCCCATCGAAACTACTAGTTTCGATATGTGCAGTCCCATCGAAACTACTAGTTTCGATATGTGCAGGCCCATCGAAACTACCTGGTTTCGATATGTGCAGGCCCATCGAAACTACCTGGTTTCGATATGTGCAGGCCCATCGAAACTACCTGGTTTCGATATGTGCAGACCCAACGAAACTACCTGGTTTCGATATGTGCAGACCCATCGAAACTACCATAGTTTCGATATGAGCCCACGATCCGAAGTTAAGATTACACCTAAGTTACTTATTGAAACTACCAAGTTTCGACATACACAACCTATCGAAACTATCAAGTTTCGATATAAGCAAATCCATCGAAACTACTAGGTTTAAGCATAGGGATGTCTAGTGTCATCTAGGAGCACTACCTTACACGTATGGCTTTATTATAACAGATCGTGAGTGACATTAGTGACGCACAGTAGCCGGCTAAGAGTATTTCAGAAACTACTTATCCGGTGAATTCTAGAAGCCCTCTTTTAAATGTTTTAATAATGTTTTTGGGCTGGTGTGCATACGTAACGATGGAACGATTTTATAAAACGATGTTTATGAAGGTTGTATGTAACGTTTTATAAAATGAAGTTTATGAGTGATGTTTTAGAAGGAAAGGTTATGAAGGAAGTGTTTATGAAATATTTTGCCAAAAGAAGTTTATGAAGTGTGTTAATGAATGAATGAATGTTTTTAATAAAACGTACGAATGCTTTAACTGAAGTTTTTGAAGTAAAAGAAGCGAAGGTTTATGAAAGTCACAAATGAACGAATCTGCCAATATTCCTTAGGGAATGAAGGTTAAGAGATGGGAAGTATGTTATGGGCCTTTACCTTTTAGGGGCCTTTGTGGCTGGCCAACTGTTGTACAACTGGGGCGATGACGGTCGTCAAGGGGATTATCGTGATCCTTGAAGTTTGGTACGATTTACCTTACGGGGAAGTCGTGCTTGAAGTTTGGTACTTGCGCCCTACGGGGTGCAGTGCTTGAAGTTTGGTACGCGCTATCCTTTGGGACGCTGTGCTTGAAGGGTTGGATGACCTAAGTATCGGGCCCTAGTAGTTCCTCACCCGAAGGACAGTATGGTGATGATGGGCCTAGTGGTGATGATCCTTAGTTCATTCAACAAGTATGTAACGTATGGATTTGACGGTTACGAGAAGCCACAGATTCGATATGTTCGTTGACTTATGTTTATGAAGTGTTATGTTTTGTTATTGCATTACTTTACGTACGCTATTTATTAAATGAAGTATGAAGTTATGTTTTTGGCAAATTATTCGAAGTTAAAGTTTTATGTTAAAACTAGAACTCACCAGCGTAGCTGACTTTTTAGTATGCACATTCAGGTTAAGGCAGGTTATGAGGATGGACGGTGATGCTGGGCTAGCGAGAGGAGTTACTCGACTGACTATGAAGACTGGCATCTCGTTATGTTTAGTTATGATGTATTTATGTTTTAAACAATGTTTAAGCTTCCGCATGTATGAACAATGATGACGTTATGTTTGAATGAAATTTTTCGCTGCGTTATTTAATATTCATGTTTAAGAACTGTTTGTGAATGAGTAAATCCAACAAGTGAGGCCTCCCGGGTTTGGGGCCCTTTCAAGTTGGTATCAGAGCAATAGTTTGAGAGATTTGGACACTCCCAGTGTCTGAACTTAAACTGTGAATGGGACCGAAAGCGGATGCCAGTACGGGTAACTCGAGGCACAGCATCAGGTATGAAGGTAGTATATATTTACATATATAGTATGCCTTAGAAAGGGTTAGGTAAGGACTTGTGTTCTGATGGAATCACAAAGGTGGTCAAATAGAAATCGAAGGGTAGTGTAATGGTTAATTGCAGATGTCCAGTGTATATTAACATCTTACAGTACTTATTGAATTTTATTTGTTAACTAGCGTGATAACATTGGATTCTTGTCTTATAGAACAAAATGGCAAGAAGAGGAAACGGAAGGCGTGGTGGCCGTACCGGTGGTCGTACCGGCGGTCGAAATGGTGGGCGTGGCATGATCCTTGCGCGCCAAGAGAATAGTGAAGAAGGAAGTGTTCACACTGAACCGGCGGTTAGTGTGCATGGAACTGAGCAGACACTAGTTGAAGAACAACCTCACTTTTGAACCAGAAGTGAGAGCAGCTATAGCTCGAGAGTTCACAGAATTGATGAAGACTTCTCTGTCAGGTCTGTTGGCAGAAGCATTGAAGCAGGTTAATGGGGTGGGTGGGTCTAGTGCGGCAATAGGTGCTCAGAACAATGAGACCGACAATGCACCGCCTGCTCGCGGATGCGACTACAAGTCATTTAAAGCATGTGACCCACCGGTCCTCACTGGAAAGAAAGACGCGGTGGCTACGTTTGATTGGGTGATCCGTATGGAAGCTGCCATTCGTCTGAGCGAGTGTCGAACGGATCAAGTTGTAAAATTTGCTGCTAACTCCTTGAGGGAAGAAGCATCCCATTGGTGGGAAGGTGTACGTCAGGCAAAAGGGAGTGAGATTGTGGATGCGATGATGTGGGCTGACTTGAAAACTTTAGTTATTAAGAATTTTTTCCCAAGGAACGAGATTGAGAAGGTGGAGAGAGAATTTATGGGTTTGAAGGCCGGGAACATGACGCACCGGCAATACACAACCCGATTCAATGAACTAGCACGTCTGGTGCCACATCTTGTCACTACTGAAGAGAGAGATTGCCTGCTATATTCAAGGGTTGCCGGACCAAGTCCGCACCTTTGTTAAGGCAAACGCCCCTACTACCTATGATTCGGTAGTAGAACTGAGCGGCGTGGTATTTGATGATCTGGCGCTGAATGTCATTCCATTGAAGAGCCTAAGAAAAAGTTGAGTTTTCCCGCTAAACGATCGGGTGGGAAGTTGCTTGGGGCTCGGGACAAGCAGGCCAGGGTAGGCGGGACGACAGTCTGTGGGAAATGTGGGGTAAGACATGCGGGTGAATGCCAGTTAGGATCGAATCTGTGCTTTAAATGCGGCAAGACCGGACATTACTCCCGTGAATGCCCGCAAGGCTACAAGTGCTACAATTGTGGGGAAAATGGTCATATGAGTCTGGAATGCACCAAGCCTAGGATGAGTGAAGCCGGGAAAGGGAAAGGCCCGGAGAAGAAAGAAGAGAGGCCCCGAGCAAAGACTCATATGCAAGGCGCATAAATATAACGAGTCTTTGCTCGGGGCCTCTCTTCTTTCTTCTCGAGAGTTCACAGAATTGATAAAGGCAAAGGCAAGGCAAAGGAAGTTCTAGAGAAGCAAATGTAACATCCCAAAAATAATAAAACGAATAAATATAGCGAGACCGGTGATTTAGTCAGAATATTTAAACAAAAAGGGAGCGGGCTTGGGCTCGGCTTCAATGGGCCGAGGGAAGCCTAGGTATATAAGAGGCAGGGCAGCCCTCTTCTCTGCTCATTCCCCCACTCACGCAACTTCTAGAGAGAGAAAGGAGAGCTCGGGTCTAGAGAGAAAAAGTTGACGGATCATCCCGGAATTGAGGGAACACGTTACTGCTATGCTCGTGAGAAGAACCTCCGGATCAGAATCTCGATACAGGTCATCTTGCCTAAATCTGAGTTTTTGTTCGTTTTTGGGATTTTCGGGTTTTGGCTAAAAAGGTAACGATTTTGCGGATGGAACTTGAAAATGAGCTTAGGTATAGCATCTAGAATGAAAACCGAACGTTTTGATCTAAGAAAAATTGAGGTACTGACTCGATCAGACTCGCATGCAAAAACTTTAGATTTTTGGGAAGACGGTCTGTGCAGGCCCATCGAAACTACTAGTTTCGATATGTGCAGGCCCAACGAAACTACCTTGTTTCGATATGTGCAGACCCATCGAAACTACCTAGTTTCGATATGTGCAGACCCATCGAAACTACCTAGTTTCGATATGTGCAGACCCATCGAAACTACCATAGTTTCGTTATGAGCCCACGATCTGAAGTTAAGATTACACCTAAGTTACTTATCGAAACTACCAAGTTTCGACGTACACAACATATCGAAACTATCAAGTTTCGATATAAGCAAATCCATCGAAACTACTAGGTTTAAGCATAGGGATGTCTAGTGTCATCTAGGAGCACTACCTTACACGTATGGCTTTATTATAACAGATCTTGAGTGACATTAGTGACGCGCAGTAGCCAGCTAAGAGTATTTCAGAAACTACTTATCCGGTGAGTTCTAGAAGCCCTCTTTTAAATGTTTTTATAATGTTTTTGGGCTGGTGTGCATACGTAACGATGTAACGATTTTATAAAATGATGTTTATGAAGGTTGTATGTAACGTTTTATAAAATGATGTTTATGAGTGATGTTTTAGAAGGAAAGGTTATGAAGGAAGTGTTTATGAAATATTTTGCCAAAAGAAGTTTATGAAGTGTGTTAATGAATGAATGAATGTTTTTAATAAAACGTACGAATGCTTTAACTGAAGTTTTTGAAGTAAAAGAAGCGAAGATTTATGAAAGTCACAAATGAACGAATCTGCCAATATTCCTTAGGGAATGAAGGTTACGGGATGGGAAGTATGTTATGGGCCTTTACCTTTTAGGGGCCTTTGTGGCTGGCCAACTGTTGTACAACTGGGGCGATGATGGTCGTCAAGGGGATTATCGTGATCCTTGATGTTTGGTACGATTTACCTTACGGGGTAGTCGTGCTTGAAGTTTGGTACTTGCGCCCTACGGGGTGCAGTGCTTGAAGTTTGGTACGCGCTATCCTTTGGGACGCCGTGCTTGAAGGGTTGGATGACCTAAGTATCGGGCCCTAGGAGTTCCTCACCCGAAGGAAAGTACGGTGATGATGGGCCTAGTGGTGGTGATCCTTAGTTCATTCAACCAGTATGTAACGTATGGATTTGACGGTTACGAGAAGGCGCAGATTCGATATGTTCGTTGACTTATGTTTATGAAGTGTTATGTTTTATTATTGCATTACTTTACGTACGCTTTTTATTAAATGAAGTATGGAGTTATGTTTTTGGCAAATTATTCGAAGTTAAAGTTTTATGTTAAAACTAGAACTCACCAGCGTAGCTGACTTTTTAGTATGCACATTCAGGTTAAGGCGGGTTATGAGGATGGACGGTGATGCTGGGCTAGCGAGAGGAGTTACCCGACTGACTATGAAGTCTGGCATCCCGTTATGTTTAGTTATGATGTATTTATGTTTTAAACAATGTTTACGCTTCCGCATGTATGAACAATGATGACGTTATGTTTGAATGAAATTTCCCGCTGCGTTATTTGATATTCATGTTTAAGAACTGTTTGTGAATGAGTAAATCCAACAAGTGAGGCCTCCCGGGTTTGGGGCCCTCATAGAAAAAGTCTAAGAAATCAAAGAATTATGGTTAGGTTGACGAAGAGTTTTTGAATTATGCTACAAGAGAAACTGCAGATGTAGTTAGTCAGATGAAAACTCAAATCTCCAATCTACAAAGTAGAGAAGCTGCAAATACAAGAGAGATAAGAGAATTGAAAACAGAAAGCAACAAACAGAAGGGTTTACATGTAAAGCAACATCAGCAAATTGATCAACTTCAGGGGATTATTCAAGATTTGGTAGCTCAGATTGGTGCTCCAATCGTCACTAATCAAGAAGAGAATATTGAAGATGTACAGAGTCCGGAAGCCACTGAACCACTTCCTTCTACAAGTGGACAAGTTCAAACTACAGTCTTTGAAGCAAATAAATATGAAGACAACACTTTATTTGATGTTGATATGCTTCTTAATGACGAAGGTGAAGGTTTGGAAAGAACTGATGAAAATCAAGAAGAAACAGAAAAGGAAGAAGAAGAAGATAATGAAGAAGTGGTGATCACTGGTGAAAGGAGAGATGATAATGATTCTTCAGATGGAGATAACAACAGTGGTGGTGCTGGAGGTGTTGGTGGTAATGACATAACGACTAAAGATATTGAATAAGATAATCAAACCAACATTGAATATAAGAAGTATGAATATGAACAACAGCAAACCCATGTAGAAGAAGATGGTTCGGTAACTGGGAAGATGGATAAGCTGGTTGATGAACGAGAACCATTTACAGTTCCTGAAGACGTTGAACCACAAGTTGAAAAGTCAAAGGCTACAAAGATAGACAAGAGCTCTTGGTGGACAGTGACTGAAAAGCCATCGTTTGTTGAAAGGCTTACACAAACAATCAAGAGTCCAGAACAAGCATTGACTGGAGAAATTATGGCTTGGATGTATGATGATAATAAGAAGATATATGTGGTTAAGAGAGGAGAAAGAAATATCCAGTATTTTGATCGAAGCTCAAAGATGAAATTTTTGTCATACTGGGATATTAGAGAGCCGAGTCACTTGAATATGATCAATCCTTCAAACAATACGTTTGCTGCTAATTTTGAAGAGTACTTGAAAAAAGAATGTAATAAAGACAAGTTTGAGAACTTCAATCCACAAGTACCTGAATGCCGACAGTTGAAGAGAAAATACAAGAATGGTAAAAGAAGATTCAGGTATATAGTGAAGCCAGCAGATATAGTTTCTATTGTATACGTCCCAGCAAGAAAAGAAACATTCATCAAAAGCTTCAAAAAGTGTACGTATGATAACAAAACTCATGAAGCTGTGACCGTGCAGGATAAGTCACAAGAATTTATTTTATCTAACAAAGATCTGAAGGTGTTGTACAAGAATCCAATCAAGTGTGATATGAGCACGAAGATTAAAGCTGAGGCTAAGTTGTACATGAGAGTCGTGGCTCGATGTTTGTTAAGAAGACAAGAAGATGAAGTAATCATGAAGAGACTTGTTGCTCTAGATGCCAATAAACTAAAAGTAAAAGCCAAGACCAAGCTTTCAAAACACAACACATGAAGAATTGATGTTCTGTGGACTAGGGGGAGATTGTTGGAACCTGGTAGTCCGTAGAAATCAATTAGTTTTAGAATTGTATAACTTTAGAGTTTTTGATCGAAAACTTTAAGTTTTCGGTCGAAAAGTATTTTCAACCGAAAATACTTTTCGATCAGAAGATTATGATTGAAACTTCTTTAGTATAAATAGTCTTGTATTTTGTATTTTCAAGTAACCATTCTTATTTGTATTGTTTGATTCAAAATCTATCAGAGAGAATTTCAGTGTGTTTTGTTGTTATTCTGTGATTGACTTTGCTGTTATAATGAAGATTATCAACATAGTTCTGTGCATCTTGTGTGATTGATTTTATCCTTCTTGTTCATATTTGATTCGATCATTACAATGCGACTTTGATTTATGGATTGATTTCGCCAATTCAGATAGTGATTGAAGACTTTATCCTTAAATATCAGCAGATCAGAGCGGATCACAGAGAAGAAATTGTATGATCGTGAAAACAAAGCTCTTGCAGCATTATCCATGGGTTTACCACTTCACATCTACCATACTTTCAAGAAGTTTAAGACTTCTCGTGAACTTTGGGAAGGCTTAGCTAAGAGATTTGAGGGTAGCACTGATATTTAGAAGAGCAGAAGAAAGCTGCTAAAGAAACAATTTAGTGTCTTCAAACACTTCGATGGTGAATATGTGGATGAACTAATGTCAAGATATTATCATCTCTTAAGTGAAATGGTAAAAAATGACATCACTTACAAAAACAAGAAGATTCTTGAGAAGTTTCTAGATGCATTACCTGCACATTTTAAAATGTATAATATTTTTATCAAGGAAGAAATTGGATTTGATGATTTGAGTCTTGAGGACTTAATGGTTAAGATTCAATCTTATGATCTGAACAAGCAAAAGAAAGACACAGTCTATCAAGATCCAAACATTTAATTCGGAAAAGGGACATCTGTGTAGAAATCTAGTGGTGTTGCGTTATTTTTGGTAGAATCATCTAAAAATTCTAAAGACAGTTCTTTCCAAGATGGTGCCTGATTTGTTGCTTCCAATTCTGTATGTTCGAAGAATAGTAAGAATGAAGGTCATTCATGTTCTCCAAAGGTGTCTTCTTCAGCAGCTGATGATATGATGGCTTTGATTGCAACATTCTTAATATCATATGAAAACTTTATTGGTGGAAAAATCACCAATCTAGACATGATTGAAGAGGATTTTAAAAAGTTGGATAAAGATGCTTTAGAAGAAATGAATATTCAGTGGAATATTGCGTATGAGACAAGGTAAAGATCATTTGAAGAGAACTGGAAAGAAGTTTATTGGAGCATCAAGCAAGACCAAGATGGGCCTGGATAAATCAAAAGTCAAGTGTTACAATTGTCAGGAGTTTGGTAATGTTGCTAGAGAATGCACAAAACCAAGATCTCAGAATCAAAGTTCCTCAAACAATCAAGGCAATCAGAATAAGCAAAATACTTCCACAGCCTTAATGTCTCAACAAGATGAAAATTATGACTGGGGTATTCATTTGGAAGATATTGTTGCTCATGTTAGTTAATCGTTTCTGGCTGAAGTCCATACTGAAGATGGAAATGAAAGCAATTCTTCTGATGGTGACTCTACAGATTCTGGGAATATAACCGAAAGTGAAGAGTTTGTTCCTCTGAAAAGTGATCCGAAGATTTCCAATGAAGATTTGCTCAGTGATGGAGCTGCTGGAAAGGTTATAGAAAAGATTGCTGAGATGCTGGCCGAGGGAAATGCATGCATGGCAGATGCTAAGCAGGTACAACAGGTTAATTCTTGTCTAAAATGTATTGATTCTGAATTTAAGATTACAAGATTGTGTGATGACAACACGAATCTCATCTGTAACATGAAAGCGATATGCACATCGAACCAAACTTTAAAGGAAAACGAAACAATTTTGAAAGCTAAAATTGAATCTTTAAAGGATGACATTAAAGTTTTGCAAATCTAAGTTAATGAACAAGCATTTCATCTCGATGTGTCATACTCAGAGTATGAAAAGAAATCAATGAACTCGCCTTATCACAGACAGAAGTAACAAAGTTGTTACGAAAGCTTGAGGGTTATACGAATTCCAAATTTTTGTTGGAATATGATAATGAGAAAACTTCAGGTGAAAAGGTTGTTGGAGGTGTCGGTTCTTATCCTTCTTTTGATGACACGGACATTGGGGGAGGTGTTGGATATTGTCCACCTTTCAATGGGAACTATACTCCATGTCTGACTGAGGATGTTTCAGATGAAGATTTGGAACCACAAACTTTGTTGAATATCCATCCTGTTACTAGTGAGGATATTATATATGATGATTCAACTAATGATGAAGTTTTTGATCCAAACAAATCTGAAGGCATTGTGAGAGAGTGTAAGTATGTTGAACCAGTAGTGGTGAAAAAGGTGACCAGAGATAATGTATCCTGACTGAACCGGATGAGAAAGTTGAACAACCAAAACCTAAAACTACTTCTAAACCAGTTAAACCTTTTGTAAGTGGTGGTTTTGATTCTCAAGAAAACAATAAGATTGAGAAAGTCTCAACTCTTGAATTTTATCAAAAGAAAGTTGCAGAAGAAAATCAAAAGGTTGTTCAAATTTCGAACACTACTTCTCATTGTTCATCATCCTGCACAAACAAGGTTCAGAGTGAGAAGTATGTTAGATTATACAAAGAAAGATGTGATTGCTTTCATTGTGGTATTGTTGGTTATATTATGAAAAATTGTCCACATAAGAATTTGAGGAAGTGTCTAGAGAACCCAGAGTTGGCAAGACCGTTTGTGAATCCACCAGTGAGGACAGTTGTAAAATCTGTTGATGTAAATCATAATGTGGATAGAGGAGTTAAGAAGCCATTAATCAAGGTTGCTTCTAATTCAGTGAAGATAGTTGAGAAGGTTGGTTCTTCTGGTGAACTTACACAACCAAAGGTGAAATTGTCAAGACCACAAAGACGACGAAGAAATAGAAGGTTGAGAAAGCTTTTGGAACAACCTGTGGTCAAAGACAATGTTGAAACCTTGGAGTCATCAAAGGAGAGTGAAATGGTTCAGGTTCAATCAAAATGGAAACCAAAGTCCCAAGTTTTCGTTTCTGAGAAACAATCTCCTAAAATTAAGGAGAGATTTGATTGTGTTTTGAAAAAAACTGTTTATTTAGATGAATCAGGCCGACCCAAGACCACAATGGCTTGGGTCTCTATTACTAACTACTCATTCTTGTTTATGTGCAGGGAAATCCAAGGAGGACTGTCGGCAACCAATGGTATGTTGATAGTGGATGCTCTCGACACATGACGGGAAATATTAAATTATTTGAAAATGTTAAAGAAATCCAAGGAGGTTATGTAGCTTTTGCAGGAAAGAAAGGAGGAAATATTTCAGGTCAAGGCACTGTATCAAATGGTAGATTGAGCTTTAAGAAAGTCAACTATGTGGAGCAGCTCGAAGATAATCTGTTATCTGTTTCGCAAGTTTGTGACAAAGATTTCTCATTTCACTTTAATAAGTCAGAATGTTTGGTCTTGAAACCTCGTTTTAAGATACCTGAAGATTGGATACTCATGAGAGCTCCTCGAAAGAATGATACTTACATGCTCGACATGAGCATAGTGACGACAACTTTATCAGTTCCTACTTGCCTTCTTTCGAATGCTTCTGAATCCAAATAAACTTTATGGCACCAGAAAATGGCTAATATCAATTTTGGAAAGATTAATTATTTGGTCAAGCATGGGTTAGTTTATGGTGTCCCTGCCATGAGATTTCATGTGAATGAATATTGTATTCCATGCAAGAAA
Source organism: Smallanthus sonchifolius (assembly GCA_023525975.1). Taxonomy (NCBI): domain Eukaryota; kingdom Viridiplantae; phylum Streptophyta; class Magnoliopsida; order Asterales; family Asteraceae; genus Smallanthus; species Smallanthus sonchifolius. The sequence continues at coordinate 32,411,958 of CM042040.1, forward strand.
GGAAAGCAGCACAGAAAATATCATAAATCAAAGTTGATAAATTCTATTGTGACTCCTTTAGAGTTGTTGCATATGGATTTGTTCGGACCTATTAGTGTCAAAAGTGAAGGCGGAAAATCTTATTGTTTGGTAGTGACCGATGATTATTCAAGATTTTCTTGGGTAAAATTTCTTGCTTCAAAGGATGAAACAACTGAAATTCTTAAGTTCCTGATTGTGGGGCTTGAGACACTATTCAAATTAAAAGTCAGGAGGATTCGAAGTGATAATGGCACAGAGTTCAAGAATGGAAATATGGGTTTGTTTTGTTTACAAAAGGGAATCCATCATAAATTCTGTGCTCCTTATGTTACTCAGCAAACTGGTGTTGCCGAACGGAAGAATCGAACTCTTATTGAGACTGCTCGTACTATGTTATCCGACTATAGCTTGTCATGTTTTCAGTAGGGTTTTGACCGTGAAGAAACACAACAAGACTTGTTATGAATTGCTGAGTAATCGTAAACTTAATTTGGAGTATTTTTTGCCCTTTAGGAATCCATGTACCTTGTTGAAGACTCGCGATGTTCCTACTAAATTCAGATCTAAGGCAATTGAGAGAATTTTCTGGGGATATGTTGCCAATTCTCATAACAAAAGAGTCTTTAATAAAGAATCACGACAAATTGAAGAGTGGTTTCTTGTTGATTGTGATAGCCGTTCTGTTCGACAGGATTCAAAAGGTACTTCTTGGGCGTTTGATTATGATGCATTATTCAAGTCTTTCAATGTTCCTCCTGCAGTTTCTCCAGCCGAAGCAGAAATGTTTAATCAGTCCTACTACATTGATGATTCAACTGTCGATCCACGTTCGGTTATTCCGATTGCGGATACTCCTCCAGTTGACCCGACTGTAGCTTCAACTTCGGGTACAACACAAGATGGTGACAGTGAAGATGATGTGGCTGTGTTTCAGGAATCGTCTAACGATATACAGAACATAGTTAATGATTCATCAACATCGGCATCAGTTGAGGGGGAGTTGCCTTCAAATCTTGATTCTGTTATTCATGCTTAAGATATTCCTCAATCCCGTGTGCATAAGAACCATCCTACTGACAATATTATTGGTGATTTGAATGCAGGTGTTTAAACAAGACATCGTACACTTGCTGAAAATTCATGTTTGTATGCATAAATTGTTGAAACATGTATCTTGGAGACGTGTTTGCATGTTTTCTTTATCACTCAAACAGAACCTAAGAACGTGGTTGAAGCTTTAGATGATGATTATTGGATTAAGGCCACGCAGAAGAATTGGCTCAATTTGATAAGTTGCATGTCTGTGATTTGGTTAACTTACCTTAAGGCTCAAGATCTATTGGCACCAAGTGTGTTTTCAAATACAAGCGTGATGATCATTAGTGTTGTGGTCCGCAATAAGGCGAGACTTGTTGTCTAGGGATTTAATCAGCAAGAAGGGATTGATTACACGGAAGTTATGCTCCAGTTATGAGGTTTGAAGTGATTAGGTGGTTTCTTGCCTTTGCGTCTTTCAAAGGTTTCAATGTCTTCCAGTTGGATGTAAAAAGTGCTTTTCTGCATGGAAAGGTAAAGGAAGAGGTGTATCTGAAGCAACCGCTTGGTTTTGAAGATCCCAAGTCTCATGAGAAGGTGTTTAAACTTGATAAAGCTTTATATGGTCTTCATCAAGCTCCTCGTGCATGGTACGAAACATTGTCAGTGCACTTACTCGAGAATGGATTTGAACGTGGCCAAATTGATTCAACTCTTTTCATCAGAAAAGCAGGGGGAGATATTTTACTAGTTCAAGTCTATGTGGATGACATAATCTTTGGGTCAACGAATGTTGATATGTGTAAAGACTTTGAAAGAGTGATGAACTTGAAGTTTGAAATGAGCAGCATGGGGGAGTTATCATTCTTTTTGGGTCTTCAAGTTGATCAGAATGAAGATGGCTTCTACATTCATCAAACTAAATATGTGGCTGATATTCTCAAGAAATTTGATATGGCAAATGCTTTATCTTTCAATACTACAATTCCTGTTAATCACAAGCTAGATTCTGACCTGAAAGGGAAAGTGGTGGATTGTCGGTTATACAGAGAAATGATCGGGTCTTTAATGTATCTGACAGCATCCCTTCCTGATATTATGTTTGCTGTATGTCTGTGTTCAAGGTTTCAGTCTAAGCCGAAGGAATCTCATATGATTGTTGTAAAGCGAATCTTTCAATACTTAAAGGGTAAACCAAGGTTGGGATTGTGGTATCCTATTAATTCTAACTTTGATTTTAAAGCTTTTACAAATTCAAATTATATAGGTTGCGGTCTGGACAGAAAATCAACGTCTGGTGGTTGTCAGTTCTTAGGGAACATGCTTGTGTCCTTGCACTGCAAGAAACAAACCTCAGTTGCAATTTCAACTTACGAGGCAGAATACATTGCAGCAGCTAATTGTTGTTCTCAAATCCTATGGATTCAACAGCAGATGAGATACTATGGTTTGAACTTCACAAGGACACCAATGATGATTGATAACACATCCACCATGTCGATCACAGCAAATCCTGTGAAACACTCAAAGACAAAGCACATCGAGATTCGACACCATTTCATTCGTGACTATGCAGAGAAAAAGTTGATTGAGTTGGTGAAAGTCCACATGGATGACAACTTTGCTAATTTGTTTACAAAAGCATTTGATAGTACACAGTTTGAATTTCTTGCTAAAATGATTGGCATGTTTAATCTAACGTGACAAAGGTTTTTTAAAAAGGTTTCTCATGGAAGTTTTTCTTTTAGTTTTTGAGATTATTTAAAGTAGTTATATTTATGCTTTATTTATTTCTAGTTTACTTGCTTTCTGTAAATCAAACAAATTTGAAAAATATAAAATCAACACTGCTTGAAGTTAGAGAAGAAATGATAGTACATCGGTTGATTATCACATACACATGACCATAGATTGACTACCTGATTTCTGTATTTATGTTTGTGCTTAAATGATTTGATCTAAACTTCTTAGTCTGCATAAACAAGAAATGATAGCTTCATGACTGCTTGACATCACACGTAAATAATTTTTTAATTTGGATATTTGCATGTAATTTGAATTGTCAGTAGGCTAGAAGTGTATTTAGTCCATTAGTAATGTGAAAACATAATGATCTATGTCACAATTGTGATTTAAACCCATGGTATGCCGGGTATGTGTGTTTAAAGGATCATTATCAGATATAGAATATGAGGCTTCAAGTATTTCATGCGACCAGTATCGGACTGTATTGATTACCATAATTTTTCAGTTCACTTCATTTCCCATGTCCCGAAAAACATACAATGTGATGTTGAACTAAGATATGTTTCTGACAACATCTGTTAGAACATATACTAGCCCTTGGATCAATTATCTTGATTCCATTGAACATATCCAGATAACAGTTGGATCACATTACCATATGTCATTGAATCAATCGATTCCTTGATCAGTCTTCTGTTACTATGAATCATGATATTTCATTCAAACTAAGCAACATGAATCATTCTGATTGCATACATCCTTTGGGATCTGCTTAATTTCCTGTGCTAATTGAGATAGTTTCATCCTGGAGATTGATATCATCTTTGTATAAGTCTCATATGTCTTGAAGATAATGCAATTTCAGTTTTTGTTGGCATATATGTGGGGTACACATTGTTTTCATATAAATGGTACTAACTCATAAGAATGTGGGATAAAAACGCTTGTAGTTTCAAATCTTATAATGCTGACAACTTGAATTGACATGTAGTATATTGCAAATTCGGTATGAATAAGTTAGCATGTCATGATCTGATCTTGTTTACTTTAAAGTTTATCGCGTATCATTTCATAAATTTCTGAGAAATTGTTTGCTGTGATATCATAACATGTAGCACAATTTGCTTGTTTGCTGAGTCAAAATTTTTTAATATGCAGAATGCCATAGGTCAACCCTTAGATCTGCTAGGGAATTTTATATTTAGAATGTGTGTGTGATAAATCAAAGATACTGATATGATATTCTTACTCCCAGTGTTCAACCAAAAATATGTGATTCTGTATGTACAGAGAAAAACCAAAAAGATTTTGATTTTAGATGTTTCTAGATTTACTTATTTAATTCATTAGAAAAAGTACAAAAAGATTTTAGTGTGTTTTAGTGTAAATTTAGAAAAATCCAAAAATATGTTTTTACTTGTTCATTTAGTTCTATAAGAAAAATCCAAAAAGATTTTGTTTCCATCTTCTATGAAAAATTCTTAATATTTTGAATTAAATTGATGTACAGGTTATGAGGTGATTGGATTAACGGAAAATTTGGAAAATGATAAATTTCAAAATTTTAGCTAAGTGTTGGATTAGTCGAACTTGCTATGTTTGCTTAATATGTTCGCCTGGGGTGGCGAACTTGTTAAGTTCTCTTGATTTAGCGAACATAACTTGTTGGATATATATTCCAGCGAACATGACCATCTCACTTGTTCTTTGACTTGAGCGAACATATTAGACGATCTTGTTCATTTCTCGCTACTTTGTCAGATTTCAATTTCTAAGATAACGAGAGCGGTTAATTGTTCCATTTTTCGATTCAATGTCAGATTGCGAGTTCAAAGAAGGTAACCTTACATCATTTCATCCATCGATTCATTCGGAATCATGATTTTGATATCGGAGTTATCATCGTGACTGTCATCCTTAGTGTTCATCATCAATATGAGATTAATAACTGAAATTGAGTGACTATCTCTATTAATCGAGTGTTGGCAAGTTGGTTTGTGTACTTGAATCGTGAAATTAACATCAATTTCTTGAAAAGTGAAATTTGTGACTGTTCAAGTGTTCTAGCGAACATGATCAGACGAACTTAACAAGTTAGCCTCTTGTAACTCTAAGCGAACTTGTTAAGTTCGCCTAGGGAACCGGTGTTGAAAGAGTTGGCAAATTTTAAGCGTTGTGCGTTTTTTTTAATTTTTTTATATACTCTTTTTTGTGTTTGAAAATTGCCATTGTCTAATCTTATGTTCTGAACTGGTCATGGACCGTCGGGTTGAATATAAACATAATCAGGTGGTACTACTTGATCTAGAGTTAGTAGAGGTGGAAAATTATCAAGAAATAATCAAATTCCTGAACCGGTCAAGATTGAGTGTTGCACTCTCGGCTAATCCTCATATTAGCTTGCAGTACATTCAACAGTTCTAGGAGACCGCACAGCAAGATACCAATGTTGAACCACATGTTATTCGGGCTACAGTGAATAATCAAGAAATTGATATTTCTGCCCAGGATATCCGAACAGCTCTTGCTCTTTGTGGAGAGAATAATGAACCATCAGCTTGCTGAATACCCTAAATATGGGTTGTTTTCAAAGAATGGGGTATAGAGGCAGACCGAATGATTCTAAAGCAAGGAAGGGTGGTCTGGTAGGGAGTGGAGATATTTTATGCATGTTATCATTCAATGCTTATCACCGAGGAAAGCTGGTACTAACGGGTTGAAGACGTCTTTACAAGCAGCCATGGTGGCTTTAACTCTGAATAGGTCGTTCAACTTTGCATTATACATCTACAGGGAGCTTGTGATGCAAATTACACCACCTGAGGGTCAGGGTTTCTTAATGTACCCTAGATTCTTGCAAGTCATTCTGAATCATCTAATTCCCGATCTACCACCGGTGAATCCTAGATTGACCCTTACACCGATGACAAAGAGAATCTTTACTGATTGTCTTAATGTGAAGCAGCAGAATCTGACACTTATTCCTGTGGCTACTCCAATGTTTGGGCACATAATCAATCCTAGTTATGTTGCTCCGCCAAACAACAATTGGATTCATGATGATCCAACCTTGGAATTGCCTCCTGTTGATGATCAGGATGAAGAGAAAGCTGAGGGTGAAGGTGATGATGAAGAAGATGATGGTGATGATAGTGAGAGTGATGCTGAAGGAAATGATGATGAGAATGCTGATGATAATGATGATAATAATGATGATGATAATGGTGGAAATGATGGTGGTGATAATCAAATGAATGTTGATGTTAATGAACCTCATGTTGAACAAGTGGAGGTTGAAGATACAAGCACTAGTTCTTCTGAATCTAGTGAAGCTGAAGAAGGTGATGAGAGTTCCCAGGATTTTGGTCCTGAGCATTATGCTTAGTTGGCTAAAGTTCCTAGGGTTACTAGGAATGTCTATGATAGACGTCAAAAGTCTCTTGGTAAGAAGAAGGTGAAAGTACCAAGACACAAGTCTATAAGGGGTCATCCTCCCAATACAGTACATGGAAAAAGGAAGTTACAAGATGAAAGTTCTAGTTCTGAGGAAGATGACGCTCCTGCAGCTAAAGGTCCTAAATTGATGGCTTCGGCTATTCAAGCTGCCAAATCTATTGCATAAGAGGATAGAGAGTTTGTAGATTCACTGATTATAACTCCTATTCCTTCCCAATCTAATACTCCTCAGGCTACTCATACTGTATCGAAAGTAGTTGATGAAGCTGGTCCATCTAGACGAGATCCTCGTGATGAAAGAATCCATGCCTTGGAAACACAGGTTTCAGGGTTACATACTCAAGTAGATGTGTTGATTGACAGCGATGCTCAGCGTACTCTAGCTTTGAATGAACAGAACAAGGTGATTGCAGAAATGCAGATCCTCATCAGTCAGCTAGTAGAGCGTACTGATGCTCAGGGGGAGAAAGCTGTGATGGTTGAGAAAGCTTCATGTCATAGCATTGGTACTCAAAAGGATGATGATGACGAACCAGATGTTGATGATGGTTTGGGTGAGCATCAACACGCTCATACTAACCCTACATCATTAGCTCAGGGGAGTCAGAGATTATTGTCTAAGCCAATATGATGACTAGTGTTGATTATAAAGAACCTGCTGAGGTTGATGCTGATATGTTAGATAATTCAAATTTTGAAGACTCTGACATAGATGAAGCAGATAAGATTGAGTGTTTCTTAGATCTGGATGAGTTATCAGATTATGAACATACTAGTGAGGAGGAGTTAGACGAAGGAGAGATTGTAGAGGTGGAAGTAGAGAGTGATAAACAGAAGGTTGTTTATGAAGGGTGTGACAGATTGATTAATACGGATGTCTTTGAAGATATTGTACTTCCTGATGATATGTCAGAAGGCGTTGCAGAATCTGAAGAGTCTGATCCTAATCTGGATAAGCAAAACCCTGATAATGCGTAGAGCGTTCCTGAAAATATGTCTGAAGATTCAGAGATGTACAAGAAGTCAGGAATGACTAAGGCACAATGGGATGAGATGGTGAAAAGCTGGAGAACTAAGTTGTCAGTTTCTCCAGTGGCACCAGTTCAAAAGCAAAGATATGTAAACAAAGAAAAATGCTCTGGCAGGATTATCAACTGGTTTTATGAAGCTAAGTTCAAGCTATTTGCTTTGAAAAGGTCGGATGGAGTTGAGTATCTGAAGCCAAGGCTGAAGTACTTTAACTCCTTGTTGAGATGTGAAGTCAATGGGTTATCAACAAAACCCTTGATTAACATATCAGGAAACGGCATAGTTGGCTCAATAGCTAAGCTTATAAGAATTGAAAGTGGATCTGGGAAATATGAAAAGTTGAAACCTCAACAAGGCAAGAGAATCAACGAGGTTGATCCAGTTATGCAAAAGGTGATTTGGAGATACAAGTTCAAGCATGTGAGATCGGTACTGAAGATTCCACTGAAGCTTATACCTTATGACTGCTTAACAGATTTTAGATGGTTGTACGTTGATGTTTATACGGGTGAAGCAGTAATAGAAGATATGAGGGGCAAGGTTATTGTAAAGTTCTTTGATATTTTGAACCTTGTCAATTTCTCAAGATCTGATCAGAAGATGTTGAAACATAGAGAAATCATGTACACAGACGAGTGTAGAGAGCAAGCGTTGCAGTACAAGAAAGTGTTGTATGTATGTTTGAAGCATAGAATTTGTGTAGGGAGCTCATTACCGAAGAATTGGAAGAACAAGACTTGAAGATAAAGACCAAGCTGTTGTCAAGGGGGAGTCTGTTGGAACTTTTAGAGTGACAACTAGCCTTTGTAATAGATTAGTCTTTATGTTCTATTTTGTATTATTTAGTCTTGTAATTTGTTACGTTTGTAACAGACGAACTTAAGATGTTCGCCTGATCTAGTTGAGGCGAACTTAACAAGTTCGCCTGAACTAATGTTGGCGAACATGCTAAGTTCGCCTATATCAGATGTATTGTCTATAAATAGTGCTGGAGTTGTTTCATTTGTAAGAATCTAAAATTCTGGAAACTACAACGTTTATGCATTGTTTACCGAGATAATACAAGGAACTTTATGATATCTTGTCTTGTGTATGATATTATCGTGTGTGTGTGTATTCGAGACCTACATATACATTAGGATGCCGCACTTCGTGTACGTATTGCGTGTTTTACAGCTGAGATTGATCCGTAGACCGTACCGGGACCTACACCCCCCATTTGCGAGTTGCGGCTGTCGAGAAAGAGAAGGGAATAGGAGGAAGCTATCCATCGAGTTCTTTTCGAGATCAGGGTATAATCGTGAGCCTCTAACCATTGTATGCATGTTCTAAGCTTCGGTTAATCATGATGTGACAATCCGGACTTTTAGGATTAACCCCATTAGCAAATCCAGTTAAGTCTTAACTCAGTTAATTTAAATTCAAACTCCAGGGATAATTTATGGCATTTTCTAAACATCCCCTATTCTGTTGACTTTTAAAAGTCAACAAACCATGTACTTAACTCGTTTTTAACTTCAAGGACCAATCCTGCCTAAACTCAAACTTCAATACAAAAATTTCAAGGTGTAACTATGTAATTAACCTAAACTCGGTTATTTTGACTTTCCAAAGTCAAAATTCGCTAATCCTTGAATCCAAACTCAATCTGTAACCGAAATTCGTTTGAAACGGTAATGGAAATTCACTTTAATGCTATTTACGCCCATTATGGGATCATTACTGAGCAATAATCGTGCGAGTTAAACCTAATTATGGGTGTTTATGTCGAAACCGTTGACCCCTCGGTCCATTATCAAACAAATCCGACCAATTCGGTTATCACTCCCCCAATTGATCATCTACGCACTCTAAACGAACGCCTCTAAAGCTGTTTCTTACGGCAATTCAATCTGAGAAGCAACAGAGAACACCGGAGACCAAAACAGTCATCGTCGGCATCGGTTCTACTCGAACACCCTCAATTTGTCATCTATTCTGGTAACCACTTGCACCCGTAGGTTCGTTTTTATCAATTGAATGAAAGCCCTATGTTAATTGGGGCTCATAACATCAAATCGATCGAAACCCAGATTCTAGGGTTTGTAAGAAAACATTTTAGTTAAACCTAACAATTTGATATCAAATAATGAAATTGAACACATCCTTAGAGTCGTCTCTACGTCTGGATTGAAATCCCTATGAAATCCATGGCTCATGTCATCGAATTGATCATGATCCGTAATCTAGGGTTTGTTCTTAGTTGATTTGGGGCTTTTGATCTTAGAGTCAGCGTAAATGAAAATAAACCACATAAACGTATTCGAAATGTCCTGATTAACAAAAGCCCTATGGTTTTGAACTTTTATATCATCTAATTTGACGAATTTAAATCGGTTTTCATAAACCTATGGCTCGGAATTTAAGCGAGCAGTTTGAGACCTTAAACTTGTTGTTTTTGCGATTAACTTTCACCTCAGATTCGTAATCAATCGATTTGCAAAACCCATATGCCACCTCGTGAAATCGCGATCAGATTCGTGGGTTTTGGACTGGGACCGATAACGATCGGGTATAGGGGAAGGGCTCTCGGGTGTTCTTGATTAAAATTGTTTCTGTCCGAATCTGTATGCGAATCCCTAGTGGGCGGACTAGGTTAATACTCATGACTCGCACACAGGAGATCCGGGTTCGAATCCGGTTTCGTGTGATAATTTTTTTAAGGACTTGTTCCTTGTTTATTCTTTGCAAAACAAATTCCTATGGTAATATAATAACATATTAAAACGTTTTTAATCGGGAAAAACTTTCGTAGTGTCAAGATTTATTTCATGATTCGTTTTAGAGTATTATAATTATATTAGAAATAATATTAACTTATTACTATTATCAAAATTATTATTTAAAAACACGCAAACAATTGTGTACATATTTATGTTCCGGTTTAGTTTTGTAACTGTTTTAATATTATTTTCCACTATTAAAAATAATAATATATTTATATATTATTTTCGTCACTTTAACGAACGTTGCGTAATACTTCGAATTTATAAATAATATAATTAGTTATATTATTTCCCTCGTTTATTTAATATCCATAAAAATAATATAATTATTATTTTTGTCAGATAAATGATTACCGGATTAATTCTACGAGTTTAAAAATAATATAATAATATTATTTTCTAGATCACTATTTAATGACGAAGACGCTTGAATATATTCATTATATATATATATATATATATATATATATATATATATGTATATTGTTGTTTTGTCATTCGTCGTGTAACATGTCTATAATATTTATTAATTAAGGATTCTCATTTCCGTGGACACGTTTCGTCTACTCTTAATCATTAGAGCGTTTCCTTGGGACGTTCAATCTTCCGTGTCGTCGTCACAATTCACATATTTATCCATAATAATTATGTTGTAATTCTAGGCATCCGTAAGCCGTGTCAGGCTAACACTCGTGGTTTCAACCTCGTACTTGTGTGATTACTACCTACGCCGTTCAGGTGAGTTTTCACGGCCCCTTTTACTGTTTTTATCTTGGGAGAGAAAACACGTCGCAAACTATTTTTGGAATATTGTATTCATATGTTGTCAATGTTAAAGCTAAGCGTAACACGCTATCACTGAAAGTCCTCAACACACATCGAACCGTTAATATGGATCTTAGCGAGGTAATGTTTAGTAGTACTACTGGGTTTGACAAATCTCTCCCTCGTTAGTCGCGCTAACTCAATTGGAGATCGAACGGGTGAAATGTTAGCCTACTCACATCGTCGGGGTTGATAGACCTGGCAGAAGGCAAAGAAACAAACAGTCAGCTTCGGTTGCGAGCGCTTAAGTAAAACATGAACATAGGTTAGATACCTATAGATACATATTGAATGATCAATAATCTGGTAAACGTTTATTTATATACTGAAACCTGTGAACTCACCAATCTCGTGTTGACATCTTTTCTTGCATGTTTTCTCAGGTCGCTAATATAAGGCACAGGTGCACATATAGGACATGCATGGGATTCTCCTTTTGATTGATGTTTTATTAAATTGTTTGGACTTTCTTTGAATTATATTTGGTTTGGACTATTTGGGCGCGCGTGTTTTACGCATTTACTTTATTTACGCTTTCGTATTAAAACTCTGATTAATATGATATTTTCATTTGAGTCCATGTAGAGACGTTCAATGTAACTAATGACTGAGATCCTGGTTTGTCACTTCCCAAACGGTAAAACTTCGTAAGTTGGAATTGGGGGTGTGACAGATTGGTATCAGAGCCATTGGTTATAGAGAACTAGGATTGCATACCAGACTATAACCCCACACATTAGTTACATGTCATAAACATTTGGATGTTTGGAACTTATGTATTACGTTACAGTATCATGTCGTCAACTCCACCACCATCACCTAAGGCATCTATCTTATCATCCCCGGAGCCCAAAAGGCGCCGGATTAGTTCTAGTGACAACTCGGTGGAACAGGGTGAACCAAGTAGTGCACGAGCAAAGAACACCACACTTAATTGGAGTGCATATCCAAAGATGATCCAAAGGTGGATCGAGATGGGAAATGTTCCATCACCTTAATTTGGTTCCATTTCCTCATCCGCTACTTTTCCTAGCTTGCCATGCCCCATGGAGCTTTTGCAGCTTTTGTGTTCATCATAACTAAGGAGTTAAAGGAGATGAAGGAGTCCACTTATGAGATGCCCGGCATTCTAGAATGAGAGCCACAAATGGAAGAAAACAAGGAGCAAATAGAGCATCTGACCACTGAACTATCAGCAACGGATCAGGTCCATATCCTTTTGGTGGATCGAGTTACACATTTGGAGACGAGGGTGGATACCTCGGACCAGGATGTAGGAGGGACTCTGGAGAGAGTGACTCATCTGGAAGCCCAACTACAAGTAGCAAACCATGCTGCTGAAGGACTTCGGGAGAGAGTGACCCACTTAGAAGCCCAACTACAAGCAGACCTATTTCCTGAGGACATTCCACTTTCGGACGAAGAAGAGGAGCCCTTCGAGGATGAGCCCTTAGAGGAGGAGCCACCCGAGGAGGAACCAGTGGAGATCGACGATGCGCAATCATACGTTTCTTCCGATGACGAGGATGCTTGATGATCTTTCTATCCTATGTTTCCTTTTTCATTCATGCTTCATTTATGTTATTTCTCTTTTCAAACCTAGATGGGTAAGGTTGTTCCCATTCAATAAAAGCATGAGAAGTTTAATGTTTGAGTTATTTATTTTGTGGCCTTACAATTTATTTAATTTTCAAAATGTTAGATGTTGTATTTCCTTACTTGTACATAAATAATGTTTAATATGCGATATATTTCTCATTGTTTTGTATTTGTGAATGTGAAGAATCATGCCGGGAAGAGGACGTGGAGGTCGCGCTAGTGGCTGAGGTACCATTAACATGACAGCAGCTGAGCTGGCGGCACTAATCAACGATGGTGTGGCAGAGGCTCTCGCAACACATAATGTTGCAGGTAAATGCCTTAACTATTGACTAGTGAGGTCAATTCATCTCTTAAAGCGACATTCCTAAACTCTATAATCCCAATACGATATTATGCTTCTAAATCCAGCTCAACAGAATCAGCAGCCAGCATGCACCTTCAAAACATTTATGGACAGTAAGCCCCACACCTTTAGTGGAGCTGAAGGAGCTGTCGGACTGCTCCGTTGGTTTGAAAAAGTAGAATCGATATTTGCCAGGTGCAACTGCCCATTGGCCAATCAGGTCAAGTTCGCTTCTGGAACTTTGGAGGGCCCGACTCTCACTTGGTGGAATGCATAGGTCCGGATGTTGGGTTTGGCTATGGCCAATGCACTGCCATGAGAGGAGTTTAAGACAATAATGAAGGAGGAGTACTGTCCTCGGGATGAAATTCAAAAGTTGGAAGGAGAATTCTGGAACCTAAAGATGGAAGGTTCAGAAATTGAGCTTTACACCACTCGTTCCCATGAGCTTGCTACCATGTGCCCACACATGGTGACTTCAGACTACAAGAGGATATAACTGTACATTGTAGGCTTAGTGCCTCAGATTCATAGTATGGTCACCTCATCCAACCATGCCACCATCCAACACACGATCAGACAAGCCCACGGGCTAACCGATCAGGCGGTGACTTAAGGAACTCTACCTCCGAGGGGTTCAGTCTCTAAATCCACCGATAATCATAAGCGCAAGTTTGATCACAACTCCAACACTCACTCCAACTCCAAGGGATCCCAGGTTAATCAACCTCAGCAACAGCAGCAGCATCGTAGGTTTGAGCCTACTAAGAACTTCAACCATACGACCTCTTCAAGTCAAAATTATGCGGGAAAATCTCCTAAGTGTAACAAGTGCAACTTACATCACTTCAGGGTTTGCAACCGTTGTCAGCGGTGTGGCAAAATAGGTCATGCTCCCAAAGATTGTAGGGGTGAGTTGCAAGCCAAGCAGCCTTTTCAACAGCCTGTGTCTACAAAGGGTTGTTTCGAGTGTGGGAAGGAAGGACATTTTCAGAAGAATTGTCCTCAGTTAAAGAAGGGAGGTAATGGAAACTACAACCCTAATCAGAATAACAACAATGACAACAACAACGGCAATAACAGAGGGAATGGTGCAAAGGGAAGAGCCTTCGTGCTAGGATCTGGAGAAGCTCGTTATGATCATAATGTGGTCACCGGTAAGTTTCTCTTAAACAATTACTTTGCTTCTGTCCTTTTTGACACTAGTGGTGATAGGAGTTCTATATCTAAGAAACTTAGTGATATGATAAAAGGAACTCCAGCTCTGTTAGAAGCTAAGTATGTAATAGAGATAGCTGATGGTCAAATAAATGAAGCAACCCACATTCTTAAGGGATGTAAGCTTGGACTAGCTAGTCATATACTTGATATCGACCTTATGCCGGTCACACTTGGTAGTTTCGATGTCATTGTCGGCATGGATTGGTTATCTAAAAACCAAGCTGAAATCATCTGTCGTGAGAAAATTGTTCGCATTCCTCTCCCGGGTGGAGAAACCCTTTCCGTTCAGGGAGAAAGGGTTGGTGCAGTCATGGGCATCATATCCTTTATGAAAGCACAGAAATGCCTTCGAAAAGGGCATACTGTAATTTTGGCTCTCGTTGCTAAGAAACCATCAGAAGAGAAGAAAATTGATGATATTCCCAACGTTCGTGAATTTCTGGAAGTATTTCCCACGGATTTGTCTGGTCTGCTACCACACCGTCAAGTTGAATTTCAAGTCGATCTAGCACCCGGAGCGGCACTGATCGCTCGGGCACCTTACAGACTAGCACCTAGTGAATTGAAAGAGCTGTCCACATAGTTACATGAATTGTTGGATAAAGGTTTCATCCAACCTACCTCATCGCCATGGGGAGCTCCGGTCCTGTTTTTCAAGAAGAAGGACGGGACATTCCGTATGTGTATCGACTACCATGAACTAAATAAAGCCACAATCAAGAATCGTGATCCTTTGCCTCGTATAGATGATCTCTTTGATCAACTCCAAGGATCAAGTTTCTATTCCAATATAGATCTTAGGTCCGGTTACCATCAATTGAGAGTCCGAGATGAGGATATCTCTAAGACTGCTTTTAGGACAAGGTACGGCCACTAAGAATTTATGGTCATGCCTTTTGGATTAACCAACGCACATGCGGTATTCATGGATCTCATGAACCGTGTGTGTAAACCATACCTTGATCAATTTGTCTTCGTTTTCATCGACGACATTCTCATTTATTCGAAGAACAAGGAGGAGCATGAAGAACATCTACGCCTAATTCTGGAACTACTTAAGCAGGAGCAACTATATGCTAAGTTTTCCAAGTGTGAATTTTGGATCCGGGAAGTTAAATTCTTAGGATATGTGGTTAACGAGAAAGGAATACAAGTCTATCCATCAAGAATTGGGCATCACCGACAACTCCGACTGAGGTGTGACAATTTCTGGGATTGGCTGGATATTACCGTCTATTTATCAAGGAATTCCCTAAGATTGCACAACCTCTCAATGCCTTAACCCAAAAGGGTAATGCCTATAACTGGGGCGATAACCAGGAGTCAGCGTTTCAGCTCCTTAAACAGAAACTTTGTAGTGCACCCATTCTAGCTCTTCCAGAAGGAACGGATGATTTTGTGATGTATTGTGAAGCATCCATTCAGGGTCTGGGTTGTGTCCTAATGCAACGAGAAAAGGTAATTGCATATGCTTCACGTCAACTAAAGATTCACGAGAAAAACTACACCACTCATGATCTAGAGTTGGGAGCTGTAGTTTTCGCACTTAAGATATGGAGACACTACTTGTATGGTACCAAGTGCACTATCTACACCGATCACAAGAGTCTTGAGCATATATTCGAGCAAAAAGAGCTAAATATGAGACAGCGTCGTTGGGTCGAGCTTCTGAATGATTATGACTGTGCGATCCGGTATCATCCGGGTAAGGTTAATGTTGTAGTTGATGCCCTAAGTCAAAAGGAAACCAAGCCCAAACAAGCTCGAGCACTACAGCTTACTATTCACCCCGGTTTACGTGACAAAATCCGTAGTGCTCAACTCAAATCCTTGAAAGAGGAAAACCTACCTATGGAAGCCACACGCGGTATGGAAGCACAACTCGAGGTCAAATCTGATGGTATTCGCTACTTCGCCGAGCGAATATGGGTTCCAGTATTCGGGAACTTAATAGAACTAGACATGGACGAAGCTCATAAATCTCGTTACTCTATTCATCCAGGTTCCGACAAGATGTATCATGACCTAAAGTTGCTGTATTGGTGGCCAAAGATGAAGGCCGATATAGCCACCTATGTGAGCAAGTGCCTGACTTGCGCGAAGGTCAAAGTTGAATATCAAAAGCCTTCTGGTCTTCTCCAACAACCAGAGATTCCCACGTGGAAATGGGAGCAGATATCCATGGACTTTATCACAAAATTGCCACGAACTCCTACCGGATGTGATACCATTTGGGTAATAGTCGATCGTTTAACAAAGTCCGCTCACTTCTTAGCAATCAAAGAAACCGACAAAATGAATAAGCTTACTCGTATTTACTTGAAAGAAGTAGTCTCTCAGCATGGGGTGCCAATCTCTATCATTTTGAATCGCGATGCACGATTCACCTCTCGTTTCTGGCAATCGTTACATAAAGCTTTAGGCACGCGTCTATATATGAGCACAACATACCATCCTCAAACCGATGGCCAGATGGAGCGTACAATTCAAACTCTGGAGGACATGCTACGAGCTTGTGTGATTGACTTCGGTAACACTTGGGAGTCTCACCTACCGTTGATGGAGTTCTCATACAACAACAGTTATCACACTAATATCAAGGCAGCTTCATTTGAAGCACTATATTGACGGAAATGCCGTTCTCCTATTTGTTGGGCCGAGGTTGGGGATAGTCAACTTACAGGTCCGGAACTCGTACTTGAAACTTCTGAGAAAATCATTCAAATTAGAAATCGTATGGCAGCAGCTCATGATCGTCAAAAGAGCTATGTCGGTAAGCGTCGTAAATCTTTAGAATTCCATGTAGGGGATACGGTCTTGTTAAAAGTCTCACCTTCGAAGGGTGTCATTCGTTTTGGGAAACGAGGCAGGCTGAATCCTCGTTATGTTGGACCATTCAAGATAGTGAAGACAATCGGGCCAGTAGCGTATCAATTGGACCTACCTGAAGGACTTAGTGGTGTACACAATGTCTTTCACGTCTCAAACTTGAAGAAATGTCTGGCAGACGAGTCACTCGGGGTTCCTCTTGAGGAACTACACATTGATGAACAGTTGCGTTTAATCGAAGAACCTGTCAAAATTATGGATAGGGAGGTCAAAACGCTTAAGCGTAGTAAAATCCCTGTTGTCAGAGTTCGTTGAAACTCGAAACGCGGACCGAAATTCATGTGGGAGCGCGAGGATCAGATGATGCGCAAATATCCTAATCTGTTCAAGCACTCCACTTCAAATTCTTAAGGTACTATTTTAATTTATCTAATTTTCGGGACGAAAATTCGTTCAACTAGGGGATGATGTGACAATCCGGACTTTTAGGATTAACCCCGTTAGCAAATCCAGTTAAGTCTTAACTCAGTTAATTTAAATTCAAACTCCAAGGATCATTTATGGAATTTTCTAAACATTCCCTATTCTGTTGACTTTTAAAAGTCAACTAACCATGTACTTAACTCGTTTTTAACTTCAAGGACCAATCCTGCCTAAACTCAAACTTCAATACAGAAATTTCAAGGTCTAACTATGTAATTAACCTAAACTCGATTATTTTGACTTTCCAAAGTCAAAATTCGCTAATCCTTAAATCCAAACTCAATCTATAACCGAAATTCATTTGAAATGGTAACGGAAATTCACTTTAATGCTATTATCGCCCATTACGGGATCATTACTGAGCAATAATCGTGCAAGTTAAACCCAAGTATGGGTGTTTATGTCGAAACCGTCGACCCCTCGGTCCATTGCCAACAAAATCCGACCAATTCGGTTATCACTCCCTCAGTTGATCATCTACGCACTCTAAACGACCGCCTCTGAAGATGTTTCTTACGGCAATTCAACATGAGAAGCAAACAGAGAACACCGGAGACCAAAATAGTCATCGTCGGCATCGGTTCTACTCGAACACCCTCAATTTGTCATCTATTCTGGTAACCACGTGCACCTGTAGCTTCGTTTTTATCCATTGAATGAATGCCCTATGTTAATTGGGGCTCATAACATCAAATCGATCGAAACCCAGATTATAGGGTTTGTAAGAAAACGTTTTAGTCGAACCCTAACAATTCGATATCAAATAATGAAATTGAACACATCCTTAGAGTCGTCTCTACCTCTGGATTGAAAGCCCTATGAAATCCAGGGCTCATGTCATCGAATTGATCATGATCCGTAATCTAGGGTTTGTTCTTAGTTGATTTGGGGCTTTTGATCTTAGACTCAGCGTAAATGAAATTATACCACATAAACATATTCAAAATGTCCTGATTAACAAAAGCCCTATAGTTTTGATCTTTTATACCATCTAATTTGACGAATTTAAATCGGTGTTCATTAAACTAGGGCTCGGATTTTAAGCGAGCAATTTGAGACCTTAAACCTATTGTTTTTGCGAATAACATTCACCTCAGATTCGTAATCACTCTATTTGCAAAACCCATATGCCACCTCGTTAAGTCGCAATCAGATTCGTGGGTTTTGGACTGGGACCGATCGCGATCGGGTATAGGGGAAAGGGCTCTCGGGTGTTCTTGATTAAAATTGTTTCTGTCCGAATCTGTATGCGAATCCCTAGTGGGCGGACTAGGTTAATACTCATGACTCGCACACAGGAGATCCGGGTTCGAATCCGGTTTCCTGTGATAATTTTTTTAAGGACTTGTTCCTTGTTTATTCTTTGCAAAACAAATTCCTATGGTAATATAATAACATATTAAAACGTTTTTAATCGGGAAAAACTTTCGTAGTGTCAAGATTTATTTCATGATTCGTTTTAGAGTATTATAATTATATTAGAAATAATATTAACTTATTACTATTATCAAAATTATTATTTAAAAACACGCAAACAATTGTGTACATATTTATGTTCCGGTTTAGTTTTGTAACTGTTTTAATATTATTTTCCACTATTAAAAATAATAATATATTTATATATTATTTTCGTCACTTTAACGAACGTTGCGTAATACTTCGAATTTATAAATAATATAATTAGTTATATTATTTCCCTCGTTTATTTAATCTCCATAAAAATAATATAATTATTATTTTTGTCAGATAAATGATTACCGGATTAATTCTACGAGTTTAAAAATAATATAATAATATTATTTTCTAGATCACTATTTAATGACGAAGACGCTTGAATATATTCATTATATATATATATATATATATATATATATATATATATATATATATATATATTGTTGTTTTGTCATTCGTCGTGTAACATGTCTATAATATTTATTAATTAAGGATTCTCATTTCCGTGGACACGTTTCGTCTACTCTTAATCATTAGAGCGTTTCCTTGGGACGTACAATCTTCCGTGTCGTCGTCACAATTCACATATTTATCCATAATAATTATGTTTTAATTCTAGGCATCCGTAAGCCGTGTCAGGCTAACACTCGTGGTTTCAACCTCGTACTTGTGTGATTACTACCTACGCCGTTCAGGTGAGTTTTCACGGCCCCTTTTACTGTTTTTATCTTGGGGGAGAAAACACGTCGCAAACTATTTTTGGAATATTGTATTCATATGTTGTCAATGTTAAAGCTAAGCGTAACACGCTATCACTGAAAGTCCTCAACACACATCGAACTGTTAATATGGATCTTAGCGAGGTAATGTTTAGTAGTACTACTGGGTTTGACAAATCTCACCCGCGTTAGTCGCGCTAACTCAATTGGAGATCGAACGGGTGAAATGTTAGCCTACTCACATCGTCGGGGTTGATAGACCTGGCAGAAGGCAAAGAAACAAACAGTCAGCTTCGGTTGCGAGCGCTTAAGTAAAACATGAACATAGGTTAGATACCTATAGATACATATTGAATGATCAATAATCTGGTAAACGTTTATTTATATACTGAAACTTGTGAACTCACCAATCTCGTGTTGACATCTTTTCTTGCATGTTTTCTCAGGTCGCTAATATAAGGCACAGGTGCACATATAGGACATGCATGGGATTCTACTTTTGATTGATGTTTTATTAAATTGTTTGGACTTTCTTTGAATTATGTTTGGTTTGGACTTTTTGGAATTTTGGGCGCGTGTGTTTTGCGCATTTACTTTTTTTACGCTTCGCATTAATACTCTGATTAATATGATATTTTCATTTGAGTCCCATGTAGAGTCGTTCAATGTAACTAATGACTGAGATCCTGGTTTGTCACTTCCCAAACGGTAAAACTCCGTAAGTTGGAATTGGGGGTGTGACACATGATAATCATTTTTATGGATGTAGGGTTTCGGAGAAGACGAGTAAAGGAAGGGGACGAGTTCTCTAGTGATTCGATTAGCACAAGTCACTTGGATCGAAGGTATAACTCTAATCAAGACTCGTTATGATTATGGTTTCTGTTTTATAACATTTTGTGAGGTGTCGGGTGTTCGGAGTAACCCTTAAAGGTGGTCGGTAACTCATTGATGGCCGGAGGGCAAAGGGGGTGACCCGCATCGTTAGTCCGATGGTTGGGGTGGTTCCGGGTGACCACGGCAGCAGCTAGGAGGGACCGGACCAGCGCTAGTCCGCTCGGCAGGGAAGACGTGAGCAGGTGGGGATTGATCGATTAAGGCGTGGGGCGGCTAACGGCTAGGCGGGAGCAAATCGGAGCACACGCCGAAGGTTGTGGTGGCTGGGAAAGTTCACGGTGGAGGTGGGAAAGGCGGTAGGCGATGGTGCAAGGCTGTCCGAGAGTTGTGGGTGCGCAGAAGTGGTCCAGTATTGGAAGCAGGGTGACATGTTGGGTTCGGTTCGGGTGTGCATGTGTTGCATGCAACACCATGCATGGGGACGTGCACACACGGATGGTCACGTACATAATTTGGCAACGCGAGTGAGCGAGAGGACGAACGTCTAGTCGTGTATTGACCCATGTATTGTGTAATTATTAGGTACGAGGTCGAAAGACGAGCACCGGAAGTTAGCGGGTTCTAAGGATCGAGACGTGTCAAGCAAAGGTGAGTTTCTATCGCCCACTTTTAAATGTTTGGTTGTTTTGGGCATGAATACATGCAACATGCGATGTAACGAACGCACGCATAGAAAGGGTTTTGACGTTAATGTACGTGTTATAAAATAGTAGTCAGGTTTGCATGCGTATAATTTGGTGTCACATATTTAAATATCGTGACTCTAGATTAAGGGTAATTAGATATTGTGTTGACACTAGTTGACGGGAAATTAGTCTGACATTAGCCAAACGAAATGGGTTGCTTAAGCTCGATAGTAAGTCAGTGAATTGTTATGATTGACAGTGATCAGTCAACGTGTCATGATCATATATGTTCTTGGATTGATCAACGTGATTTCGTGTACGTCGATAAAATAATAAACGATGAACTGAATGAGAAAACCTTTGTGACGTAAATGGTTTTAATACACGTTCGGGACTTAATACTTCCGAATGAATTACAATAGAACTCACTCAGCGTAGGTGACTTTTAGATCGCGATTGGTTACCATGATCGTCCGTGCTTAAATTTATTTTCCGTTATGATGTTGAACTATTTAAATATTACTACTTGATTAGATTATGTTTAGGATTTGGGTCATCGACCATGGTTGACTGTTTGTTTTCTGCTGCATTAAATTGTGTTTATTTGACGTCTTTGACTATTGTGCTTACGTGTATGCCAACGAGTCGGATCTTCGGAATCGGGGACTTACAATGTAAGCCCTAGTTCGTTGTGAGCCAGCACCTGAGCTCCCCATGCACCACCACCGTAGACACATGCCGCCGCCACGGCCACCATCTTAGCCCGTCGTAGCCTCCATTGGTTTCCATCTTCCTCGATGGTCACCACCACGAACACCCGTCACCATTAACAAAGATTATTACCAAACCAACCTCTTACTTTCCTCCTATCCCACGACGACGCCAACGCAAACGTCGAATGCCGCCGGCTATCTGTTGCACGCCCACAGCCGTCTCTGCCTTACGTCGCCATAGACCACCCCGTCACAACAGCCTCATCAACGTCCTCGTCGGCCATCACCTACAATGTCAAGCACCGCCTTAGTCCATCCACCGCTCTTTCTCTCATTCGGCAGTCGTCCACTCCTCCACCATGTCACCACCGTGATCATGCGTGCCGCGGTTAACACCACACATCTCCACCTAGCCACTACCGCCATATGCTACAACCCGTAACTCTTATGTCATCGTCCTCGTCTCTTTTCTGCTTTCCACGATCAAGTACCCAAAACCTTAATCGTGAAGATGAGTGAACCGGTTTAACGATGCCCTAAATAATAAGATGTGTAATTTAATATATGTGAACGATTAAAAGGAATAAATACGAAACGATTGGGACTAGAGGACTTTGAAATGGTTGGGGAAACGAATGGAGTTTTATCAAAATGATGTTTTATTAAAAGATAGTAGATGTTAACAATAAGTATTTAGTTGTAATTTAATATAAAAAAATGTCTTATTAAGACAATTATAATATAATAATATTTATAAAGATATTATTTGAAATAAATAAATTAGTTATGTGAGTTCAAATATTTTCATTTATGAAAATCCAATTTAGTGAAATTAATTACTTAATGATTGAATAATACCATATTATTGATGAAAGTAATAATAATATTATGATAAATACACTAATAAAACGATTATTAAACATTAATGAAATCGTATAATATATTATAGATTAAGTTGTCCAAAAGATTTAGGTTACTAGCATATTTATAGCCTCTAGTTGTTTAACGAAACTTATGACGTTAACGAAACACTTTTAAAGTTATATACATAAATTAATAACGTTTGTCATGTTTTGATATGCATAGTGGTAACCAAAAGAAATACTTTTTTAAACATGATCTAAATGTTTTTAGTAACCAAATAAACATGTAAATACCCCTTTTTTTCTTATATATATAAACAATAATTATAACAACTCTTGAAGAACAAAAAGAAAGTTTGTTTACTCACCATAACATATTAATTATAGGTTATAATTATATAAGCTTATGTGTGTGTGAGTTGGTTTAAAATCAAACAGGAAAAGGAAAAGGAAAAGAAAGGCAAAAAAAAAAGAAAGAGGTTCTGCATGGTTAGAACCTGCGAACTGACTTTTTTGTGCAAGTGTCTTACCATTAGACAAAAGCCGAAATCGGATTAGTAATACAGAAAGTAAAAATTTAACCCACACGTTCAGTCATCTTCCTTACATATCCTAATCCCGAATTGAAGTTAGATCAGTAACGAAAGCGAAGGAAAAGTGGGTACCTGGAGTAAACGGTTTGGATCAGAATGAAAGGAACTCATATTTTCGTTGATGTTGCCGGACCCAAGCCCTTCGTCAAGCGCCGATTGGAACCGAACAAGGAATACGTTTTTTTTTGTGATTTCGACTGTGAAGCGATGTGGGGATTTATATTGTATTAGAAACGCGTTTAACAGCTGGACTGAAGAGATTTCACGGATTAGGGGGCTTGATTTTTTTGTGATTAAGCAATCTCATATCATTTACGTGACCTACCAAATTGGTTTCCAATCCTCACGATTTCGGTCCTAATTTCTCGAATTGAAGCATTTGTTGTGATTGCGGATTTAACGGATTTAGAAGAGTGAAAATGGGTTTTGACTTTATAGAAGACAAAATTGAGCCTTGGGTTTTCAGGGCTCAAAAATAAAGAAAAAAAACAGTTTTCACAAAGGCTTAAAGGGGTTCAAATGAAATAAAAAGGTTCATGTGATTAAGGTGGGGGGTTTAAATGTAAAAAGATATGGGTTCAAAGTTTATATTTCTTTTATATAATTTAAATAGATATAAGACTTTATATAACATTATTTATTTTTTTGTTATTTCTGTTTGAAAAAAAAGAAACCTTATCATTTTTTTATTTATAAAACTTAAAAAGTTTATAATTAATTAATTTAATATAATAAAATATATATATTTACATTTATATTTGTAAATAAATATGTGTATATATTTTAAAGATATATAAGCATGGTTTAAAACTCACATGTTTTATTTTGGTTATAACAAAATGTTTACTTATATATATTTATACATGAACTATGTATAATAAGGAAATATTATGTAAATGCAAGGTTATGAAGTTTGAATTGATGTGTGTTAAAATAATTATTACTGTGACATATTATGCTTGAACAAATATGAGACTTCAAGTGTTTATTATTGTACCTAAAAAAAAAAGAAAAACTATGGTTTGAAAATCATGGATATTACATGGTATCTCGTATTGACATAACTCTTCATATGGAACGTATTCCATGGAGACTCTTTCGCCACTTCGTTCACTTCGTGCTAAAGTCCTTAGGGTAATCATATCGATCACCTCGTAGCTATTCCCGATCAAGCGCCCGTGTAACGCTTTCATCATCACCACTTACAACTCTACTTGTTGGCTTCGTGCTCTGCATTCCCGAGATGGAAGTATAGGTATCTCATAAGAGCACCTCGTCGATCATCTCGAATTACGTCAAAACTACTCGTATCACCTCCACGTATCAACATTGAGAAACCATCAGAGTAGAAAGTTTATACCTAAGCATCTCTGCCACCCGTTCTATGCACGACTAAGCGTGTACTACATGGACTCGTAACGTCAGGTCATAATGATAAAACTTATCATGTTCAAAGTATATATAAGTATAGCACCTCAACTCTCTATCTCGCACAAAGCACACACATAAGTAGCTAGAACTGAGCAATTCTATGTGTTATACAATATGACCTTGTCATTTATAGACACACAAACTCTTGAACTCTACCTTCTATTCATTATAAAGGTAGCCCCTGCCTGAAGGTCCCCGGGTGTCTCGGATCGTTACGTGTGGGTGTGTGACTAGTCCAACCGGGTGCGGAATGCCCGTGACTATGTGGAGAATCAAGTAGCACAAAGTAAACCAACAACGAAAGCACTTTCAAACTTCGTCTATTATAAAACTTGAAGGTTACAGAAATGTTACAATTGAGGGCGTACATAATTTCTATCAACACATTCTATTTATACTAGACCTGATCTTTGTGCACTTAACAAGTGCGCATGATAAACTGTTCTTGCGTACTTAACAAGTACGCAGAGTGTTCTTACGTACTTGCTAAGTACGCAGGAAGTAATTCCTGCGCACATGTTAAGTGCACAAAAACACTTAGAGTAAACAGACGACTAGTACATACATTAGTGAATACAACTCGATACCTAATACATACAAACACTAACATACAAAGACTAATACATACAAGACAAGTAAAAAAAGCTAAGACAGTATCCAGAGTGTTTGTCTCACAAAAGTGCTTCAACAAACTCCCCATTGACAACATCTCTGGATTCTCTTCGGTCTTCACTGCTCCCCAGCTTTAGCTTCCATCTTCTTTTTGTAGTCAAGATAAAACCTGACCACTTTGTCGTATTTAGAAGCAAGGAACTTTGTCCACTCGTCCGTGTACATGCAGTACTTGTCAGCTAGCGCCTCCAGATCTTTCACAGAGAAGTTGATGAAACAGATTTCATCAAACACTCTGATCAGTTCTCTTGGCACTAAGCTTCCACTCCCGGACCACACCTTTCCAATCACTACCGCCTCACCCATTATAGGATCAACGTACCAGTACCATATGTTACTGAGGATATCCTGAGATAACTTGCTCAGGTGAATCTGTTGAATCATATTCTGGTGACAACGAACTTGAAGATACTATGTCTTAGTCTTAGAGTCTTTGACTTGTAATTGATAGAATTGTTTGCAACAGTTAAGGGGGAGTCTGTTAGAGCATGAATTTGTAACTGTAGCAAACAATATTGTTTAATTTCATTGAGAGGCGAACTTATCAAGTTCGCCTAAGCATCTTTAGGAGCGAACTTGTTAAGTTCGCCTAAAGTGTTGTGTGTTCCTATAAATAGGTGTTTGCAAGTCTTAGTGAAAAAAAGACTTGGAAAACATCAGAGAGAGATCAGACCTGAGAATATGAGAGAGATTGTAATCAGTGTCTAATAAGGAAATACAACGAGAATATTATTTACATTGTTATCGTTTCTGTCATCTTGTAAAGGCTGGCACTGATGAACTGAAGAGTGCTCTACAAGCTGTAATGGTTGCATTGACCCTGAATAAACGTTTTAACTTTTCTTTGTATATATACCGTGAGTTGGTCATGCAAATTAATTCTCTTGAAGGTCAAGGGTTTCTTATGTACCCTAGGTTCTTGCAAATAATTCTGAACCATCTAATTCCAAATTTACCACAGCATCTAATACGTTTGACCTTGACTCTTATGTCCAAACGAATCTTTACTGATTGTTCCAAGGTTAAACAACAGAATATTGCTTTGATTCCAGTTCAGACTCCTTTGTTTGGTCACATAATCAATCCTGATTATGTTGAGCCTTCTAATGATAATTGGTTTCATCCTGAGGAGTTAGTTCAAGGACAGGATCAGAATCAAGCTCTACAACACCAACAACAACAAGTTCAAGCTTAAGCTCATGCTCAAGTACAAGCACAAGCACAAGTTCCTATTCAACAAGAACATCTTAATATTCCTGTTAATGAAGCAGTTCAATTTGCTGCTGTTGCACATGAAGACGAACAAGATTTCGGTCTTAATATGGTTGATTTTATTGACGAAGCTATGAACTCACCCATTCATGAAGCTAAAGGGAATGTGGTGGATACAAGTTCAAGTGAAACAATTCTTCCTGATTCTGAAGCTACTGACTCTTATTCGTCTAGAGATTTTAGCTCCGATCACTATGAGAGGCTGGCTACTTTGCCATTGGCAAATGTAGGGAAGGGTATTAAATCTACAGCCAGAAATCCAAGGCGTAAGTCTGTTCGGGATCCTCCTTCCGGTTCAGTACTTGGCAAGAGAACATTGATTGGTGAGAGTTCTGACTCTGATAGAGAAGTTAATCCAATTCCAAAAGCTCAGAAGCTTATGTCTGCTTCAATTGCTGCTGTTCATTCATCTCCATGTGTTGAGGATGCTACCGTTGTTGAATCCTTACTGATTACACCTCCTTCATCCAAACGACTGTCTCCTGTGATTACTCATGTTCCTAAAGCTACTAACTCATCTGATGCTGGCACTTCACAACCTTCTGATTCTGAAAGGATTACCTACCTTGAATCACAAGTGGTTGCACTGCAGACTCATGTAGATATTCTTGTGACTACTGATGCTCAGAGAAAGTTGGTCCTTCAGACTCAAGCTAAACAGATTGATGACATGAAGTTATTGGTATCCAAACTTGTTGAGCGTCTTAACGCTCAGGGGAAGTTAAGGATCCATGATACTTGCCATACTGAGTCAATTCAAAGAAAGGATGGTGATGGCAATGATCCTAGTGGCAATATTAAGGGTGATCGTCAATACGCTGACGTGAATCCAATATCAAAAGTTCAGGGGGAGTCATCTACTTTAGGTAATATTGAAGGAACTAAGAAGGATTCTGAAGTGAATGAAGAGATTCTGTTACTCGAATTCTTTCAAACTGATTATGATGCTGAAGAAGAAGAAGCTGAGAAGTTAGAGTGTCTAGATGATATTAATGAATTGTTTAATGATGTTGAAGATGTTATGAGTGATAATGAGGTTGAAGAAGGAGAAATTATGGAGATTGAAATAGAAAAGAGTAAAGTTGAAGTTACTTATGAAGGCTGTGATGGTCTGAATGTTCCTTATAACATCATCCAAGATGATGTTATTCCTGAGTTCTCAAATGAAGGAGTGATAGATTCTATGGACTTTGTTGAAGATGTTACTAAGCTTGATGATACTGCTCAATCAAAAATGGATACTGATGCTGATACTACTCGTCCTGTGTCTCCTAAGACTACTGAAGAACCTGTGATGTACAGAAATACAGGTATGACTAGAGAATAGTGAAGAGAAGTAGTTAACAGCTCGAAGAAAGTGTTACCCAAGTCTCTTATACAACCAACTCAAAAGGAAAGATATGTAAATAAAGAGCGTTGTATTGGAAGAATCATAAGTTGGTTCTATGATGACGAAAGTAAATTGTTTGCTCTCAGGAGATCTGATGGTGTTCAGTACTTAAAGCCAAGGATCAAGTATTTCAATACCTTGCCAAGGTGGGAAATGAATGGTCTAGCTACGAAACCATTGATAAATAGATCCAAGTTTGGATTAGCTGATGTAATTGCAAATTTGATCAGAAGAGAAGGTGGATCGGGAAAGTATGAGAAGCTCAAACCTCAACGAGGAAAGAGAGTGAAGATAGTTGATTCAAGTACTGGTATTGTAACATGGAAGTATAAATTCAAACCATTAAGAGTTGTGCAAAAGATTCCATTGAAGAAGATACCACAAGACTTTCTAGTTAATATGAATTGGTGGTATATTGATGTGAATACTGGTGAAGCTAGAGTTGAAGATCGAGATAATAAGGTCATTGTAAGTTTCTATGATGCAATAAATCTTATTAATTTCTCTAAGAAAGATCAGAGAACTCTAAGAAAGAATGAGATCATGTTTACTGATGAATGGAGAGAACAAGGATTGCAGTATAAACGGGTGTTGGAGATATGTCATAGATATGGAGTACATACAGGCAGCAGACTACCAGAGAACTGGAAGAGCTCATCATAGAGACTGAAGACAGAAGATCAAGCTATTATCAAGGGGGCGTCTGTTAGTACATAAATGTATTGTAATAGTTTAGATCTTATTGACTTTATGTTTTGTGTTAATGTTTGTCTAAGTTTTGTTACAAATTCTGCTAGAGGCGAGCTTAACTAGTTCGCCTAGTCTCATGAGAGGCAAAGTTAACAAGTTCGCCTAGTCTCATTAGAGGCGAACTTATTAATTTCTCCTATAACAGGTACTGTGTTTATAAATAGATGTTTACAGTTTTCGTTTGGTAATGAAGTTTTTAAACTTTGTAAACTATGTGATTGATTTAATACAACGAGAAGATTATTTACTTGCTGATTGTTATCGTTTCTATTGTCATTTTGTGTATACATACTTTGATACGGTTGGATTCCACACGATGTATAAAGGAGTCATGTGGACCTTTAGAATCCTGGTTTCACACAACACTGGCTTGTATACTAGTTTCTTTAAGCTTTTATGAGTCAGGGGATGTCTAACATTCTTTTCCCTGACTCTCTTGGGCACTTGAGGCTTAAAAACTTCGAACTTCTCAAATCTTCCCTCTCCCTGCAGAACCTGCCACACACCCATCGCTACTGCGTGATTTGAGTGACCCAGCAACTCTCGGTTTGCTAGGTTCACGCGGTCGTACTTTTGCAAGGAGCTGAAAGCTTCACTGGTTGGTTTCAAGTATTGAACCCCC
Organism: Smallanthus sonchifolius; assembly: GCA_023525975.1. Classification (NCBI taxonomy): domain Eukaryota; kingdom Viridiplantae; phylum Streptophyta; class Magnoliopsida; order Asterales; family Asteraceae; genus Smallanthus; species Smallanthus sonchifolius. The sequence goes on from CM042040.1 coordinate 32,441,316, forward strand.
AGCTCGCTTGATTGCAAACAGCTTCTTGTGATCCTCGAACCTCACAGCTAAAATCATACCCGTCGCTCCATGTTTGTGTATGATTGATGTCTTCTGCCAGACAGGAGCTGGATCCTTTGATAAACTTGCAGGCGTATGTTTGTTTTCTGCGCCTCTGGATCCACAGGTGTAGGGTCGGTAGGAGAGGCTTCAGTCGACGCCTCAGCAGTACCTACAGGCATGATTGAACCTGTATCAAGATTAGTTTCAAAGGATGGAACTTCAAAGATCTCTCCATCCTCAAACTCATATTCTCCTTCCCCGTCACCCTTGGGAAATTCAATCACCACATCCTCATCCTCCTTATCCCAGTCATCACCAGACTCGATCTCTCCCTCTTCCAGATTGCATAGAGCATCGATCTGTGCTTCCTTGGAATAGTTTGGCTCTAATCGTAAGATCACATCGTCCAACACGTCGTCAGATAGGTCTTTCAGTACGTCAGCCACAGAGTTTCCTTTTTCACCACGTGAAGCATCACCTCTACCTTCACTCCGAGAAGACTCCCCCTCAGCCATAGGCACGACAGAAATGGGAACAATCGCCAAAGTTGACAATTGCTGCTCACTTCCACTCGGTCCAGCTTCAGGATCCTTGTCCTGGTCATCACTCTTAGTTAGAACAACTAAGTGACAAGCCTCTTCACTGCTAGGCTTAGGCGGTTGCTTCTCCAACAATTCCTTCAATCTCTCCCCCTGAGCAGCAAGCGTCTTGGCCTATCACAGACCAATTTCACCATAGTGTAATGCTCCTTACGTTGCTTCTCATCAGTCGCCCGCTATTTCTTCAAAGCGGCCACTTCATCAATCAACGAGTTTATTTGTCCCTATTGCTTGTCACATTCTTCACGTGATTTCCGTACCGTTTCAAGTAATCCAGCGACTTGAGTCTCTAGGGTAGTGATCCTTGCATCACGAGGATCAGGACCCCTAAACGAAGATGCTTCGGCTGTATGAGTGGGGAAGGTAAAGATTTCATCAAAATCAAATCCTTGATGAAAGTAAAACTTAGGAAATGGTTCACTGATGTGTTGGAGAGTGGTTGTGGGGATTGAGGTAGGGATGGTGGTTGTTTGGATGGTGGTTGGGGTGACGGTGATAGACTCAGTCAGAATTGGAGTCGTCACCGCCACCTGGACAGATTGTACAGGGATGGTCACTATCATAGGAACCTCCTCTGTGATAGAAGTTGTAGCCACAACAGGTGTTACATGTAGCCTCCTCCTCTGTCGCCTATAAAGCTGTTGTGAAGGTGAAGTAGAATTGAATCAGTACTCGCAGCCGTCATAGTTGCATGCCTCTGAGCACTGACTTCTACCTCACGAAGGATAGTGATGTCATCCAGACGGTCTATAAAAACTATCAAATAAAACCTAATCTAGACTCTCTAGCTTTAAATTTATAAAACCTAGACTCGACCTAATACTAGACCACACAACCGGCAAGTGTACCGATCAATGCAATATAGCCTAACGAAGTCCGGATATCGAACCCAAAAGACACTGAATAACTAAATTAGACTCTAACTAGGACTTAATATGATTAATTGATTGGGGGGTTTACTACACTAAAGATTAAATAAAAATGCAATAAACTAAGGACAATTCAAGCTATCAAGAGTAAACTAAAGATGAAATCAAGAATGGAGAGGTCACTACCTAGGTCGGAATCCTATGTGTAAAGCTCAACTTCTATCGGTTTTGGAACTAGGTTGGATCTGGGTTTCTAAAGATATAACACCTAAAAGATATCTAGTGGATTCCCGATCACTCTCGGTCTCGGGATGTGACCAGAAGACAACTTAAGGATATTAACTCACCAGATGATCGGATCACTTCTCAGGTATTTCCTACTATGACAAGTACCCTAATAAACGGATTACCTCTCAGTCTCACCGCTTACCATACACTCAAGGAATGCATGGGGTAGTTCTAGAATGGATACTATGATTCGGATAGCAACTATCACTAGACACCTAATACCAACTTCCTCTCAGACAGCTGACACTCGGATTCCTAATGACGAAGACTAAACGACTAATTCTCACCTCTCGGGTATTGAACTAGGACACACATTCACTTCTAATCAGTAATTAACTAGGTTTTCTATGGCTACTACGTCTAGACACCACTCTAACTCACAAACCCTAAAGTCTATGAACCAGAAACGAAGATCAAACTGGCAGACAACCACAATCAACGCAGAAAAGCATAATCAACCACATAATCAGAATTAAACATGCACTAACATCACACATAAACAAACTCAAACCTTTACTAAATCATAAATCCAACATTCAAATCCAAAAACCGAATAAAAATCGAAACTTTAACACATAATCATCATATTGACCTAGGTAGATCAAGGATCTAGCCTAGAATCATACTAAGAACATCTACACAGAAGCAAATAGCAAAATCCATAGGTTCAAAACATAAAATCAAAGATAAAAATCAAGTCTTTAAAACCTAGAACGTATAACTACGAACCCGGAATCCAAAGCTTTAATCTTTAAGCTTCAATCTTCTTCCAAACTCCCAAAATCGCCTCTTTTCTTCCCTGGAACGGCTTAGAATCGAACTCCCTCATAATGGCCGTTTAAATCTTTTTAATTTAGAAAATTAGGGTTTTGCGGAAAACGGCCCTCTCGCGTACCGCGAGAGAATGTTGACTGGATCCTCGCGTACCGCGAGGACCAAAATAGTCGGGCGGATTCCTGGAGTTTCCCGCGTAACGCGAGAATTATTACACTCGTCTTTCGCGTACCGCGAGAGACCTAAATTTCAGAAAATTGTCTTTTTATCTTTGGACTTTTCCGGGCTTCGTTTCTTCGCTCGTTTTCTTCACGTATTCTTCATTAATATTCCCGAGCTCCTACAAATAAGACCAACGACTCAAATGTACATAAAATTGACTCAAAACTAATATAAAACTACTTAGAACACATTAAAACAAAGGAATAAAGACGTGTGCTTTCGCACCCTATCAGATAGCTTGGTGTTGCCTATCCCCCTGACGCTTATTTATACTTTCTCTTCTGCGTCTCTGTATAGCAGCATCCAAATCAGAATCGGGCTCGTACTCACTGCTAGTACTATGTTGTCTTTTTCTCTTAGAAGACGACTTAGGAAGGGTTACCTGTGTCTGTCTCCTTGGGTGTGATGGTGATGGTGCTTCATCATAATCAAATGAATTAGACTTTGTTACCTTAGAGTCGGATTATTCAACACCACCACTTCCCGTTTCTTCGCGTCCTCCTTCTTCAGAAACTTCATCCTCACTTACAACTTCCTCCTCTCCTTGCAGCTCATCAGAATGTTCACTGAGTTCTGGATCAGACTCGGCACTAAACCATCTCCAATCTGCAGGCGCCACATAAGCTTCATTGATCAGGAGGCCAAAGAGTGGAGTATGCTCAGGGGTAGGTTCTACTCTGCCTGGCGTTAGAAATTGTTAGAAAACTCTATTTGCCACCCGCTTCACTTGCAGTCTCTCCCCAACAGCTGGTAGATTTGGCAACGCATCATTGATCAAGAGTTGCATAAATCTAGGATATAACAGGAACCTAAACCTCTCTGCCATATTGATCTGATCAGTTAGGGCTTTGTAGACGTATCTTGAGAAGTTATAGCCCCTGTTGAGAGACAAACCAACCATGGCAGCTGCTAGATCATGTCTCATGGCATCCTTCCCTGCCTTCCTAGAAGAAATGCACATGATCATTATGTGGGCAAAGTACCTCCACTGATCTAGCACCCACATCTTCTTGTATGATGAATAATCCCGCACACCGACGTATCCCATATGTTGCCTCCAACACCCATCCACAAAGTAATCAGGATAGGAAATTGGGTCGGTTGGAAGATCTCAAAACTGTAAGACCCTTCGGATTGTGTCGTCAGAAATAGCAATGTCATGACCCGTCACAGTAGCCAGAATGACATTAGGGTTATCGTGCAGTCATGATCCGATGTGTCCGAGAACTGCTCCAGGTACGGTCTTGATACTACAGGATCTGCTTATCTTTGAGCAGTTCAAGAAATCAATGATCTCCCGATACTCAAGTGCAGCACCCTTCCATTCCGGTTGTGTAAGTGCTAGCAGATTATATTCGCTTGTAAACACACGAGCCATCACTGCAAAAAAAAACAATAAACACAATAAGAACAAGAAGACTCATTGGAATTGAATACACATGACCAAGTATAGTACATTCACAAAGAACTGAAAATCCAGACTTATAAAATTTTCAAGAATTTCCTTCCTACGTACTTGTTATATACGAAGGGTTTAGGTCTTGCGTACTTAGCAAGTACGCATGACTTATGTCTTGCGTACTTGTTAAGTACGCATAACTTAACACTTAGGTACATTTTTGAAATTCCAAAATCAGAAACTTGTGAATATTGATGATAATGTTGGTGACCACAGAGTCGAAAACCGTGGTTACGACCATAGGAACCAAAACCAACACCAAACCTGTGCTATTACTCGGTCATTTTAACCTATATGTCGACTGATGCGAACCTACGGTCTCACAAGAGGTCAAAGTCAAAATCCAAGATAGTTAAGGACGATTAAGTGATAATCAAGCTTTGAATAATGATTTTAAACAAGTTTAGGGTCATAATGTGTGTCAAAAACAACCAAAATTTGTCAAGAATCAAAGTTCAAAACCCTAGTTTTTTTTTAATTTCATTAATCGGTCCAAAACTCGAGATCAAATGAATGAAATGGTCCTAGATTCTTAACAAATGTTAATTAGATGATGTTGAAACTAGAATCGGGATGAAAAACTGCTTAGGAACACACGAGATTTTGAGTGAAGAAGGATCAGTGGTATATAACAGTGGCAAAGAAATTTGAATGAGATGAACTCAGAAAAAGTTCTAAGTCCTGTATATATACCCAACACATCTAGGTAAAAGGGAGATCTTCTATAGGGGAAAAGGCTTGCAAAGAATCTCCTGATTCAAGTGCCCTCGATTTCATCGGGGAAATACCCACTCCCTCGAGGGGAAAATGTTTCATTTTAGTAGCAACATAGTTGTTCACCAAATGGGCAGAAGCAGTTTCACTACGCCGAGACAACTCTCCTTCAAGTTAAGCCAATGCACTTGTAGCTTTCTCGAGCATTGCTGAAGTCTGGGCGTACTCCTTGAGATGATGGACATATGGGTCTTGCGTACTTAACAAGTGCGCAAGGCTTAACTCTTGCGTACTTAATAAGTATGCATGACTTAAGTCTTGCGTACTTACAAGTACGCACAAACCCTTGTGTTTCTCGAATTTCAACTCAAATTATGAAGAAGTCAAAGTCAAATAATGAACAGGATAAGCACATTCAATCAAGAGGATTCAAAGTCAATTCAAGAAGGTTAAACAAAAATATTTTTGTCATTTTTTATTAGAATTGAACTATACACAAACTTAAAATCTTTTTGATCTTTTCTGAATAGAGATATACAAGTATATACACACACTATTTTTGTTCAAAGACACGAGCAGAGGATCATATCAGGCTAACCTCTAGCAATAATGATACAACATAAACATCAAATAATATGGGATCATGTCATTGATTACTATTTATTCATACGTAATAAGTACATAAACAAGTAATTCAAGATAACAATATTATAAGATGTGATCCATAAGCATTTTAGTATCACGTTCTTGTGTGTTAAGGTAATAATTATGAATATACAACGTGTACTCCACATTTATGCTATTTGAATTTAACTTTACACTAACTCAAGGCATCTAAGATTTTAACAATGATTTTTTAGATTTCCAGAATGAAGTTACATCAATTAGCACAGGAAAATCAAACAGAATCCATAAGGATTATCAGGAATCATAAGATTCAAAATTGAGTGATTCATTTGTCTTGGTTTCATGTGATTTCTTTTGTGAATATCGGTATGATGATTCAGGATAATGAATATGGTGTTTGAGGAATTAGGTAAGAGGATCTAACTTTTATCTGGATTTGAATTCAATGAATCAGGAGTGATTCAAGGGTAAATATATGCTCATACGGTTGATGTCGAGACATATATTGATTCAATCTCTCATTGCATACTTGTGTGTATGGGCAGTGAGATGAACCGCATTAATTGTGCTAATGACCCAACCCGAAACTGGTCTCAAGAGAAAATAATTTCCAAAATCTAACATCCTATATCTGATAGTGATCTGATGCATTCTTTTACGCACACACACTAGCAAACATGGGTTCAAATCACAGTTGTAGTATTGATTTAGTATCCACATTACTAATGATTCAAAGATGCTTACAGCCTACTGACAATTCAAATTACTTGTAAACACACAGATTAAAAGCACAATCAATTTAAACAGTCAACTAAGCATGACACAATCATTTCCCGCATGTGCAATCTAAGACGTTTAGATCATTTCTGATGTACTATCATTTCCTCTTTTCTCAAGAAAACATTGAAATTTTTCTAGTTTTCTATTTTGTTTGGATTTTTGTAAAATATTTGAAAATTAAAAGAACCATACAGAAAATATTTAAAAGAAATAAAATTTAACTTCCATGAATTGAATTGATTTAAGAAAACAACTTTTCACTCAGGATTGAACATTCCTATCATGTTGACAAGATGCTCAAAACGTGTTCGATCAAATGCCTTAGTGAAAAGGTTAGTAAAGTTGTCATCTGTGTGAACCTTTACAAGTTCAATGAGATGCTTTTCAGCACAATCACGGATGAAATGATGGCGAATTTCAATATGTTTACTTTTGGAATGTTTCACCGAGTTGTTTGTGATGGACATGGTGGCATTATTGTCAATGAATAGTGGAGTTCCAGTGAAATTCAAGCCATAGTCTCTCAATTGCTGCTGAATCCACAATATCTGAGAACAACCGCTCACTGCAGCAATGTACTCTGCTTCATATGTTGAGACTGAAACCGTTAACTGCTTCTTGTACTGCCAGGAAACTAGCCTGTCTCCCAAGAATTGACATCCACCTGAGGTTGATTTTCTATCAATGTTACAACCGCCATAGTCTGAATCAGTATAGGCTTTGAGGTCAAATGACTGCTGCTTTGAGTACCAAAGCCCCAATCGAGGTTTCCCTTTCAGGTATCTGAAGATCCTCTTGAAAACTATCATATGAGACTCCTTCGGTTGTGAATGAAACCTTGAGCACAAGCATACAACAAACATTATGTCGGGCCTTGAAGCTATGAGATACATGAGAGAACCGATCATCCAACGATACAATTTACAATCCACATCCTTTCCATCTTGGTCTGGATGCAAAACGTGATTGACTGGGATAGGTGTGCCATAAGTACTGCTGTCATTCATCTTGTACTTCGACAAGATGTCCTGCATATACTTAGTTTGATGTAGATAGATGCCATCCTCTCTTTGACTGACTTGCAGACCTAGGAAGAATGATAATTCACCCATGTTGCTCATCTTAAACTTAGACTTCATCACCTGTTCTAATTCCCTACACATCTCTTCATTTGTAAACCCAAAGATAATGTCGTTGACATACACTTGTACGACTAGAATATCACCTTCTGCTTTCCGAATGAAGAGGGTTGAGTCAATCTATCCACGATCGAAAACGTTGGACAATAGATGTTTTGATAATGTCTCATACCATGCCCGAGGTGCTTGATGAAGACCATAAAGTGCTTTGTCGAGCTTATACACTTTATTGATATTATGAGGATCTTCAAAGTCGGGAGGTTGAGTGACATAGACCTCTTCAGGAACTTTTCCATATAGGAAAGCACTCTTCACATCAAGTTGATAGACCTTGAAGCCGACATAAGAGGCATAAGCCATAAACAGTCGAACTGCCTCAAGTCTAGCAACTGGGGCATATACTTATGTGTAATCCAAGCCCTCTTGTTGATAAAATCCTTGAACAACCAACCTTGCTTTATTCTTCACTACGACTTGTCGATCATCCGTTTTGCACTTGAACAACCATCTGTTTCCAATTTGTTGTACGCCACTTGGCAAGTAAACTAAATCCCACACATGCAACTTTTGGAATTAAGACAGTTCATCTTGCATTGCCTCAATCCAGCAGTTGTCAGCGAGAGCCTCCTTCACATTCTTCGGCTCCAACTTGGACGCGAATGTAGCATGCAAACATGTTTCATGATACCAGTGCCAAGTATCTCAGCGTACAAGCTCGTGTTCTTAGCAATGGTTCTTTGACGAGTCTGAACACCGGCATGAGGATCACCAATAATGTTATCAATTGGATGATTCTTATGCACTCTCATCTCTAGTACGTGCGGTTTCTGGGGATTTGTTTCTAGATTCGTGCTCAACTCCCCCATATCCTGTGTTCCAGAAGAAGACGATTCAATGTTGATTGGATTAGCTGGAGCTTCATTTCCTACACGAGTGTTAGGATTAGCTGGAGCGTCATCTCCATCAACATGGACAACTTCAACGTCCTCACTATCATGAGTTCTAGATGCGGATGCAACAATGGAATCGAGAGTTACAATAGGTACGGTGGCACAGGTTGAGAAGTTGGAGTCATCGCCGCCATTAAAGAAATCGTACACATTTGCGGCATCATCAGCAGATAGATCAGGAAGGTTGGAATACTTGAATAGTGCATCATAATCAAAACCCCAAGTTGGACCAGTTGGTTCTGGTGGAATGTTGTGTTTGCTGCAATCCACTTCGAACCATTCCTCGACAGTACGAGTTCCTATATTGCACACTCTCTTGCATGGTGAATTGGCAACATATCCTAAGAAGATGCCTTCCACTGCTTTTGCATGAAATTTAGATTTTCGATCCTTGTATTATAGCAATAAGGAACAAGGACTACCAAAAGGAACTAGGTACTCAAGGTTGGGAGGTCGATTGTTGATCAACTCATAGCAAGTCTTATTGTGCCTCTTAACAACTAGAACTCTGTTCAAGACGTGACGAGCTGTATTTACTGCTTCTGCCCAAAAAGTGAAAGGAAGCTTTGCATCTGACAGCATTATCCTTGCAGTCTTGATCAAGGTTCTATTCTTCCTTTCTGCAACTCCGTTCTACTGAGGTGTGTACGGGGCACTAAATTCGTGACGGATACCCTTCTTGAGACAGAAAAGCTCCATTAAATTATTCTTGAACTCAGTTCCGTTATCACTCCTTATTCTTCTAACCTTTAACTTGCAAATGGATTCTAAGCTCAGGATCAGGTATTGAAGAATGTCAGCAGTCTCGTCCTTTGTACCTAAGAAATGCACCCAAGAAAAACGTTAGAAATCATCAGTTACAACCAAACAGTATGACTTACCTCCAATACTCCTGATACTTATGGGGCCAAACACATCCATATGTAAGAGCTCCAAAGGGGTATCAATGGAGTTTTGGAGCTTGGGCTTGTGAGACTTGCATTGTTGTTTGACCTTTTTACAAGGCATATAGTCATCTGCAATGACAAATCACAGCTTAGGAACCCCGGTAACTAAACCGTTTCGGACAAAATGATTCATTTTTCGATAAGAAATGTGTCCAAGTTTCCTATGCCACAAGATTGAGTCAAGCTCTGTCGCTTTGGTAAGTAAACAAGTAGCAACTGATGAGGTGGTTTTTGCAACGCTCATATCAATCTGATAAGTGTCGTTTGTCCTTGGTGCTCGAATCAGAATCCAGTCTTCAGGAACATCAAAACCAGGTTTGAGAATCATGCATTCTGTCTTGTCAAACACAACTGAGTATTCCTTGTCACACATCTGGGAGACACTCAACAGGTTATGCTTCAGCAGCTCGCAGTAGTTGACGTTGTCGAAGCTAACACAACCATTCGAAACCACACCCTGACACGTGATACTACCGCCCTTCTCTCCTGCAAAGGCCACATAGCCATGTTGCCTGTCATGTGCCGGGAGCATCCACTATCTACATACCAACGAATAGAGATAGTACCCTTCGGATGTCCCTGCACGAGTCACAAACAGATCAGTTAGATTTGGAGACCCAAGCCATAGTGGTTTTGGGTCGTCCGTCTTTTTCAAAATAAACTACCTCGATCTACTCACAGTCGTGACTGTAAAAAATGTGTGAATATGTAGAAGTCTTGGGATCAGGAGATTGAGAACTTTTCTTTTTCTTAACTGGAACGGTAGGCTTGTATTCAACAACAGCAGGTGAACTAGTGGAGGCTTCACCTGATTGAATTCCAGCTAGTTGTTCCAGCTTTCTCAATCTCTTGTTCCTTCTTCTCCTCTGTGGTTTGGAGAGTTTGACCACAGGTTTCTCACCAGTTGGTGCACTACCAGAGGTAGATGCACAATGTTTACCCAGAAGCTTTTCCCCTTTTGGAACTATTGGTCTAGTCTCAGATGTGGTCTTCTGCTACACCAACGGTTTCACTGGTGGTTTCACCTCATTATTCTTTGGACTCTTGGAATGTTTCACTTGTGGTGAGTTAGGGATAACAGCTGGTTGTGACACAATTTGCCGTTTCCCTTGGTTCTTATTAGGGCAGTTCACCAGGATGTGACCGACCATACCACAGTGAAAAGAGGTTCTCTTTCTTTGTAAGTCCTCCTATAAGACTCATTAGATTTGGAATTAGATGACTCAACATGATGAGCAGGAGGAGTTGTTTGATGAACAGGAGCATTTGTTTGACCCGATGATGATTGAGATTCAGTATTATAACATTTTTGCAAGTTTTCTTTATAGCCAAGCCCGTAATGAGCTGCAAAGGCTTCTTTCTTTACTTGGTTAATATTTTTATAACCCCCATAAAGCATCGCTTTTAATTTGTCATTTGTTTAAACAATGTCAGGTTCGGTTAAAACGCAATTATCATGACCAGTGACAACGCTTTTCTTAACCTTCTGTTCATCGAGTAACTCCTCTGAAAGTACACCATCAGGGCAGGTCTTCTCAGAGCCTTCATCAGTAAAGAACTATTCATTAGAGGCAGAGCCAGCCTTAATTGAGGAATCATAAAAGCAAGATAGAACAATGTCAATTAATCCGTTGACAAATTTCCCGCTTACGGGTGGAGGAATGGTATTAGTACCCAGCCCTAAGCCATTCATTTGTCTCACTATGGATTCGTAGTGTTCCACCACAAACCGAAAATTTTTCAACTTCTCAATATTGCCTTTCAACTGCAAGATCTCATTTTGCAGCTTGGTGATCTCATTGTTTCTCTTTTCCAACCCCTTGTACGCAACATCCAAATGAAACTGTTGATCACTGAATTTAAGTGAATAATCACGTTTTTGTTTCTTCAAAGTTTTAATTGAATCTTTGTATCTTTTTTCGTTTTCTTTATAGCTTAAAGTTGCAGTACGAAGGGGTTCGTCCTTGTCTTGAAGCTTAGAATTTTCATCCTGCAAGCTTAGACATTTAGAACAAGAAATGACAGCAAAAGAGTTAGAATCTACCTCAGTTGATGAACATGTTGCCTCTCCAATAGCCATGAGGGCAACTGCAGTTGTAGACTCCTCTTGGTCAGCCACAAAAGCTTCTTGTTTTCTGTTTCCATCATCTCAACGATCTCAGCCATCAGACCAACCTGTGTTTGAGCAATAATGGCATCCTCCAAATGAACACCCTAATCAAATCAATCGTCTTGTTGTGCTACCAAAGCATTGGATGTTCCACCTTGACTTTGATTGCGGTTGTTGGAATTGTTATACCCTTGACCGTTTCCTTGGCTAGGTCCGGTGAAACCCGAAGCAGGTGATTTGTCCTTCTGACATTCACGAGCAAAGTGTACAAAGTTCTGACACTTATAGCACTTGGCTTCGGATTTATCAAAACCAACCTTGGCATTTGAATGCCCACCAATGAACTTTCTTCCAGTTCAGTTCAAGAAACGTTTGGCTCATCTCAAGATCATGGCCATATTCCACTGGATATCCATGTCCTCCATATCATCTGGATCCACCTGATTAAAGTCTTCTTCTATGGTTTCAGGATCCGTTAGCTTGCCACCAATGAAGTTTTCATAGGCAAGCATACATGATGAAAACAAAGCCACAAGATCTTCAGCTATTTTGGCTATTGCAGATTGGTTAGCTGAAGATGTGGGAGAAGGATTTCTTGAGGAATTCTGGTGGTGAGATCCAAATCCAGATCCAGATGCTGCATAGCATGCATGACCACCACAAACATTTGAATTATCCTCCTCATGAGAGTGCGTGCTTTACAATTTGAGTAATCATTAACGTTAAGCAGCTTTGGTGGTTTATGTGGGGTTCCAATCTCATTGTCATAATTAAGAAGGTTAGCGAGGTTCTGAAGATTTTCCATAGTGAAACACTTAGTCAAATTTCAGAAAAGTCAAAGCAACTTGCGCACTTGAAACTGGCCTTGCGCGCTTAAGGAACTGGTCTTGCGCACTTAGGATTTGCTCTTGCGTACTTAACAAGTACACAGGAGTAAAGACAAGTAAGCAGGAATAGACTTAAGTACGCAGCAAGAACGGTCTTGCGTACTTAGTAAGTACGTAACAAGACTGTACTTGTTTCCAAATGTGGTAAGTACGCATGTCACTTTTTCGCCAACTCTCACCAAATTTTTCCGGTCACTGGAAACTCACCAGAATCTCCAAAAATTGAAGAGATAACCAACTAGATCAAGCCAAAGGGTTAGAAACTTGTTTCTAACCAACCTTTGATGCTCAAAACACTCAAACAAGAAACAAAAGGTCGGTTTTTGAGTGATTTTTCCCTCTAAAATAGTGCTCAAGAGCTACCCTATTTTAACAAAAAAATCACCAAAAGACACTCACTTTTGCTTGTAAAAAGTCTGTAGGTTGTGTAGAAGATGCTCCTAACAGACTCACAACACTCGAAATCAAGAGCTTGTCTCTGATACCACTTGAAGGTCCCCGGGTGTCTCGGATCGTTACGTGTGGGTGTGTGACTAGTCCAACCGGGTGCGGAATGCCCGTGACTAGGTGGAGAATCAAGTAACACAAAGTAAACCAACAACAAAAACACTTTCAAACTTCGTCTATTATAAAACTTGAAGGTTACAGAAATGTTATAACTGAGTGCGTACATAATTTATGTCAACACATTCTATTTATACTAGACCTGATCTCTACGCACTTAACAAGTGCGTAGGACAAATTGTTCTTGTGTACTTAGGAAGTACGCAGAGTGTTCTTGCGTACTTGCTAAGTGCGCAGGAAATAATTCCTGCGCACATGTTAAGTGCGCAAAACACTTAGAGTAAACAGACGACTAGTACATACATTAGTGAATACAACTCGATACCTAATACATACAAACACTAATATACAAAGACTAATACATATAAGACAAGTACAAAAAAGCTAAGACAGTATCCAGAGTGTTTGTCTCACAAAAGTGCCTCAACACTGCCACATGTCCTGACATACTCACAAAGAGTTTACCCAGTCGTACCCCATACTGGCCATACCAATTTTTCAAGACGACATACTACGCAGTCTAGACACAAGACATCACTCTACACATTCATACACATAATATGTATAATCCTAAATTCCCACGGGACCTCGTTCTGAACATTTACACCTACTAAAGATGTATAATCATAACTCCCCACAGGCCCTGCCCTGAATACTAACACAAGGTGCAACGCACCCATTACACTTCAAACCAATACCTAGGCATTAACACCTAGGTGACACTATCATACAAACGTTGACACTGACAAATTCAAAGTTCATGTCTATACAAGTCTACTCACACCATCTAATCAACCATGCTCTAGTATCACAACAAAAATCACATTATTCAGAATGAAATCACACAATCACATTATACCGCACATATTCCACTATAGTAAAGACAATCATACGCCGTCGCAAACACAATTATCATTAATTATGTTCAAATTGTCATGCGGGAAGACTCACAATAATTGTCAAATCAAATAATCACTATATGAATCGAGCATCACTTCACGTAAATCTCTAATCAGTCAAAACATCAAATCACCTTGAAATCTCTTATGACAACTACCACACAAACTATTCATCAAGCAATCGAGCATCCCAAACACTACCCGCTAAATCACTGCTTGACCAAGTCAGGTGCATCTGGCGTGTCCTCCTCTGGTTCCTCCAGAAATAGGGCTATCCTAACCGTGTAGGTCCACATCCTAGAGGAAAATTATGTACAGCTGGCACTACTCTCCTTTTATACCCCTTCTTCCCAATCATAACTCCGCATAGCACGTCACCGACTGAATCTCTAGTCAGACTTGGCACAAGAAACGCCATCGCCACTCCCATCCCACGGTCAGATCCGGCTACGACAGTCATCAACTTGACCTGTCGATCTGCATTCCTCTTAGTAAGAGTTACACGCTTGCTCAATCTCGCATGCTTTGTCTTAGCCACCTAATCCTACTCAAGATAGAATGTTGTAGTGATTACTATGAGCACAAATCCAGAATATGAGAGTAATCATAGACTGCCAAATCAAGTGATCAATTGCAATTTGGTGGTCCACATCACTGCTCGGATTCTAAACCTTTCCAATCATACTCACACTAACTTTCTACCTTCACGCACACCAGACGCACATGCATCCCTCACAACTCACATAGAACCTCATAATAATCTATCAAGTTCTCATAATAATCATAGTTGCCCACCACATATGGTTACATACAAATTCATTAAACCATGCTAACAAACACATAACTACAATTAAAGCAACTCCACAATACCCAACTCATAAAACATAACCCCACCTAATCATACCACATACCTCCACGTAGTGTTACTCTACTCATTTAATACTCTAGCAATTAATATATAACTCAAAAGACGTACCTCTTGTCTCGCGGTTACTCGTGGTGGCATTCGTTTCACCCTCGTCCCATTTTCAGTTTAAGTTAAGGTATTTTATTTTAGTAAAAACACCGATATTCTCTTAAACCACGGTTATAATACGAGTTTATAAGACCCCGACTCGGGCATCTTATAGTTGGTTCTCATAACAGTTTATTCCCTTGATAATACTCATTTTAGATATATTAAACTACAATGAAAGTCTTTCTAAAAACTTTAATTACTATTTAATATATTTAAGTTACCTCACGAATGCTTGCACACCAATCCGAGTAGCACCGCTCCCAAGATACGTCAACGCAACGCTTACATGCAAAACATTCTATCGCACACACAAAGTCAGCTACGTTGAGTGAATTTTAATAGTTTAATTTAATCAAAAGCCAACTCGTCACAAAAGTTATTTGAACTTTACCGAGGACCCACGGTCCTTATAAAATTTTTTCATAATTCAATTACAAATAGATAACCCCTGTTATCACACGATATCCCCTAATAGTTCCTTACCCAAGACTCATCCCCTAATATTAATAATCCCGTTGTCTCATCAACATAGGTCGAACCTACTACAATAATAACTCATACTCTAGTACACGTATTAACTTGACACTTGGTTAACATAACAAATTCCTAGACATCGACTTACTCAGCCTTGACCAAGGCTCTTACAACTCAATTGCCATAAAAGTTGTAAACACCACATCACAATCCTAACACAACGGTCAATTTAACTCTACTCACCTCATTAATACTATTTCATGCATAATAAATATAACTCAATGCTTGTAAGCAATTTAACTCAAATATGACATACCTCATAAATGTACCCTCGTTAGGGCATTCGTCATACCCCGAGCTCATCACTGTCCTGTTGGTCATCGTCACCTTTGGTGACCTCCCGAAGGACCTCATCCTTCACAATTCCCATTTGCAGTGTGATAAAGATGACGATGCAAACACAACACACGTCGTGCCACAAGAACAACGACACAAAACAAGCAACACTAATAGTGACATAAAATATCACACTATATTTATATGACTCGTTAACTATACCTGCACCTTACACATAGCACTAAAAAAATACATATATCCCACATAAAATCATAAGTATTTAGCTTAAGGCCCGACTTTCCTCGATCAACCCTTAACACGTGACACATCAATAACCATTATCTCTCACTCACCTAGTCAATTTAAACACCCTGAAACCCTTTATCTTATTAATGAATAGTGTAGCTCATAAACACATTTATTTCAATATTTAAACATCTCTTACTTTAATGTACAATAGCCCCAAAAGTAATAAAAATGTTTAAAATAAGTGAAGGATTAGAAACTCATCGGTTGAGAGGCAGATCCAAATCCTTGCTCTGCAACCCGCACGTTCACGCCCAAAACACCAACCTATCAAGCGTATGATTCCCGATCAAAATACGTTCAATCCGTACATCGAGTAACATATACATAAAATAAAGTCCCGGCATCTGTCTTCCCAGCGCGTCCTTCTTCTCCGAAAAACCCTAGTCTCACGGTTTACGTATTACACTAATCTCGACCTCTTAGGACTCGTGTGCCCAAACCCAAGATTCCATGCACGCACGTACACGTGCGCATGCAAGCCCTAGTTCATTGTGAGCCAGCACCTGAGCTCACCCATGCACCACCGCACACATGCCGCCGCCACGACCACCATCTTGGCCCACCGCACACATGCCGTCACCACTACGAACACCCGTCACCATTAACATAGATTATTTCCATCTTGGCCTGCCATAGCCTTCATTGGTTTGCTACACCCGGTAAGCACCGTGATCATGCGTGCCGCAGGTTAACACCACAAATCTCCGCCTAGCCACTACCGCCATATGCTACAACCTGTAACTCATTGTCCTCGTCTCTTTTCTACTTTCCACAGTCAAGAACCCAAAACCCTAATCAGGTTTTCTAACTAAAAGTTAACATCACACGTAAAAAAAACATAATCGAGGATTACCTTGGTTGTATGAGGAGTCTCTCGCTCGAAACCATCATTGAACCACATGTCGCAACCCTTCAGACCCCCCGGTATCTCCCTCTCCCTTTCTTGCTTCCGCCGCGCACAACATTGTCGAATGGGCTAGGGTTGGTGTGTAAGGTGGCCATTAAATGGACCCATATTTCATATATACATATCTTGATGAGGAAGTTCCAACATATACATATCTTGATGAGGAACTTCCTAAGCCCATCTCCAAACTTGATGAAGAAGAAAAGAAAGTTTATGATAGAGAGAAGAATGCACACGGATCTATTACAATGGCCTTGACAAGGGAGTTATTTCACAGCTTTAGAGGATACGATAACTCCAAGAATCTCTGGAAGGCTTTGCAGAAGAGATTCGAGGGAAACAGCGACATCAAGAAGAATAAGAGTGATCTTCTTAGGAAGCAGTATGAGTGCTTCAGATATCTAGAGAATGAGTCTATAGATGAGCTTATCTCTAGATTCTATCATCTGCAAACTGAGCTGAAAGCTTATGACCTGATCTATCCAAATGAGCTGTTAGTTGAGAAGTTTCTGGATGCCCTACCACCAAAATTTGAGATGTACACCACTCTGATGAGAGAGAACTCAAAATTCTATGAGATGACTATTGATGAAGCAATTAGAAAGGTTCAAGCACATGATATGAAACTGAAAAGAAAGGAGAGGTCAGGGAGACCTCAAATACAAGACCCTTCTATGTATTATGGGACGTCTTCCACAGACAAGTCGGGTTATAGAATTGCCCTTTTCTTAAGGAACTCTCATGAGGAGGATAACTCAAATTTCTGTGGTGGTCATGCTTGCTATGCAGCATCTGGATCAGGATCTGGATCTCACCACCAAAATTCCTCAACAAATTCTTATCCCAGATCTTCAACTAACCAATCAGCAATAGCCAAGATAGCTGAAAATCATGTGGCTTTATTCTCATCATGCATGCTTGCCTATGAGAACTTCATTGGCGGTAAGCTCACAGATCCTGAAACCATAGAAAAAGACTTCAATCAGGTGGATCCGGATGATATGGAGGACATGGATATTCAACGGAATATGGCCATGGTCTTGAGAAGGGCGAAGCATTTCCTGAATAGAACTGGCAGGATATTTATTGGTGGATATTCAAATGCCAAGGTGGGATTTGATAAATCCAAGGCCAAGTGCTACAAATGCAATAAATTTAGGCATTTTGCAAGAGAATGTCAAAAGGACAAAGCACCGGCCTCGGGGTTCACAAGACCTAGCCAAGGAAATGGTCAAGGGTACAACAACTCCAACAACCGCAATCAAGGTCAAGATGGAACGTCCAACGCTTTGGTAGCACAACATGACGACAGCTTTGATTGGGGTGTTCATCTGGAGGATGCCCTTATTGCTCAAACACAAGTTGGTCTCATGGCTAAGATCGTTGAAATGATGGAAGGAGAAGAACGGGAAGCTTCTATAGCTGACAAAAAGGAGTCTACAACTGCAGTTGCCCTCATGGCTACTGGAGAGGCATTATGTTCATCAGCTGAGGTAGATTTTAACTGTTTTGCTGTCATTTCTTATTCTAAATGTCTAAGCTTGCAGGATGAAAATTATAAGCTTCAAGACAAGGTCGAACCCCTTCGTACAGCTTTAAGCTACAAAGAAAATGAAAAATGATACAAAGATTCAATTAAAACTTTGAAGAAAGAAAAACGTGATTATTCACTTAAAATCAGTGATCAACAGTTTCATTTGGATGTTGCATACAAGGGGTTGGAAAAGAGAAACAATGAGATCACCAAGCTGCAAAATGAGATCTTGCAGTTGAAAGGCAATATTGAGAAGTTGAAAAATTCTTGGTTTGTGGTGGAATACTACGAATCCGTAGTGAGACAAATGAATGGCTTAGGGCTGGGTACTAATGCCATTCCTCCACCAGTAAGGGGGAAATTTGTCAACGGTTTAATTGACATTGATCTGTCTTGCCTTGATGAGTCCTCGAGTCAGGATGATTCCTCTAACAAGGATGATTCCTTAAGTAAGGCTGACTCTGCATCTGATGAAGAGTTCTTTACTGCTTCTGATGATGGGTCTAAGAACACCTTCCCTGAAGGTGTAGTCTCCGAGGAGTTGCTCGGTGAACAGAAAGTGAAGAAAAACACTGTCACTGATCGTGATAATTGTATTTTGACTGAACCCGATATCATTGAATCAAATGAAAAATTAAAAGTGATGCTTTATGGGGGATATAAAACATTAATCAAGTTAAAAAATAAGCCTTTTCAGCTCATTAGAGGCTTGGCTACCAAGAAAATATTCAAAAGTATTATATTCCCAAAAACCAATCACCATCGGGTCATACTACTATTCACCAAACAGCTTCTCCTGTTCATCATGTTGAGTCATCCAACTTCAAATCAAATGAGCCTTACAGGAGGACTTACAAAGATCGGAGAACATGTATTCACTGTGGTACAGTCAATCACATTATTGTGAACTGCCCAAATAAGAACCAAGGGAAACAGCCAGTTGTTTCACAAGCAGCTGTTAACCCCAAGTCACCACTAGTGAAACAGCCTAAAAGTCCAAAGAAGAATGAGGTGAAACCACCAGTGAAACCGTTGGTGAAGCCAAAGACCACCTCTGAGGCAAAATCTACTGTTCCAAAAAGGGAAAAAGCATCCTGCTAAACCTTGTGCATCTACCTCTGGTAGTGCACCAACTGGTGAGAAACCTGTGGTAAAATTCTCCAAACCACAGAGAAGAAGAAGGAACAAGAGATTGAGAAAGCTGGAACAGCTGGCTGGAGTTCAATAAGGTGAAGCTTCCATCAGTTCACCTGCTGCTGTTGAATCTAAGCCTATTGTTCCAGTTAAGAAAAAGAAGAGGTCCTGGAACAAGAAAACAAAAGGTTCTCAATCTCCTGGTCCCAAGTCCTCTACAGATTCACCCATTTTGACAGTCACGACTGAGTTAATAGAGGTAGTTTATTTTGAGAAAGACGGATGACCCAAGACCACTCTGGCTTGGGTCTCCAAATCTAACTAACTCGTTTGTGAATTGTGCAGGGACATCCGAAGGGTACTATCTCTGATCGTTGCTATGTAGATAGTGGATGCTTTCGGCACATGACAGGCAACATGGCTCTGATTCAAGATGTCAAACCATTCAGAGGCGGCTATGTGGCCTTCGCAGGAGAGAAAGACGGTAGTATCACGTGTCGTGTCAAGGGGTGGTTTCGAATGGTTGTGTTAGCTTCGACAATGTCAACTACTGCGAGCAGCTAAAGCATAACCTGTTGAGTATCTCTCAAATGTGCAACAAGGAGTACTCGGTTATGTTTGACAAGTCAGAATGCTTGATTCTCAAGCATGGTTTTGAAGTTCCTGAAGACTGGATTCTGATGTGAGCACCAAGGACAAACGACACTTATCAGATTGATATGAGCGTGGCAACAACCACCTTATCAGTTGCTACTTGTTTGCTTATCAATGCGACAGAGCTTGACTCAATCTTGTGGCATAGGAAACTCGGACACATTTCCTTTCAAAAAATGAATCATCTTGTCCGAAACGGTTTTGTAATCGGGGTTCCTAAGCTGAGGTTTGCCGTTGCAGATGACTGCATGCCTTGTAAAAAGGACAAACATCAACGGAAGTCTCACAAGCCCAAGCTCCAAAACTCCATCGATACCCCTTTGGAGCTATTACATATGGATCTGTTAGCGAATAAGTATCAGGAGTATTGGAGATAAGTCATACTGTCTGGTTGTAACTAATGATTTCTCACATTTTTCTTGGGTGCATTTCTTAGGTACAAATGACGAGATTGCTGACATTCTTCAATACCTGATCCTGAGCTTGAAATCCCCTTGCAAGTTAAAGGTTAGAAGAATAAGGAGTGATAACGAAACTGAGTTCAAGAATAATTTGATGGAGCTTTTCTGTCTCAAGAAAGGCATTCGTCACGAATTTAGTACCCCGTACACACCTCAGTAGAATGGAGTTACAGAAAGGAAGAAAAGAACCTTGATCGAGACTGCAAGGACAATGCTGTCAAATACAAAGCTTCTTGTCTGTGACATTTAAAAAATTTTCGTTGTGGAATTTATCGTATAAATATTAACATTTTATTTCAAAACATATACACGTATATTTAATCAAATTTATACAAATTGATGTATTGGCAAAGGCAATCTATGTATTTTCAATTTTTAAAAATATTTGAAGGTTATAAACTATATAAATTATGTTATTAAATTGAATAATTTATATATGGTTTTCAATTTTATTAACCATTCAATGAGATTGATTTTAAATAAAAACATAAGTTTTATAAAATTTTATATGCTTAAGTTTTATTTGGTTTAAAAGAATTTAAGTAAAATAAACTTATTAATTTAATAAATAATTTAATGTATTATTTCAATAAGATAATTATTTAAAAATAATTAGTTTTTTTAAAGAAAATGGATTTATAAAATGTATAAATATAATCTGAATTAATTAAGGTTTAAAAAGAAACTAAATTTTGTAATTAAATTAAAGTCAGAGGGCTGTTTGGAATTAAACAGAACTGTAGGGGCTTGCTTTGAAATTCTTCAAGGGCCTGTTTTAAACGTTTTCAAACCCCAGGGACCTAAATTGCCAAGTTGCATTTCGTTTCCCCGGTCGCCCTGTCCCTTGGTCCGGCGGGTACACCGCTTTTCCGGCGAGCCCGACAGCCCTGTCCCTCTACCCTTCAACACCTAAAACCTGCGCCATTGTACTCGCCGTCCTCACGGGACCATGTTCCCCCGACCAATTTACTTTTTCATCATCAGAATTCCCGCGGCACCATTTATCTCCGAAGTCAACCCATGAAATTCGACCGACACACAATACCTCCACGACTAAAAGCGGTCTCGTTAGTTTCGTATGACCTGTCCGAACCCAATTGCGGAGACAATTTCTGGTTCCATCAAACGGATTTCCTTCGGGTATAAATGACCATACCCGGTCCTTCTCGAGCTCGATTCTCCCTCATATCGCCCTCTCTCTCTAAATCGGCAACACCCTCAGACTCGTACCCTCATTCCGAAGCCCCACCTCCAAATTGGAGTTCCAATTCGACCCCAAGGTCTGGTTCCAGTTCTGGGTACTCTTGGCTTCGTTCTCGACTTCGCAGACCCCTTCGGTTAAGGTATTATCACCACATTTCGTTCCTTAACCTTCGTTTATCTTAGTGCTAACAATTCCAATCGTCATCTTGACCGTAGCCCACTGATTCCCGGCCAAACCAGGTTGCCCGGACACGAGTCCTGGTCGTTGCCGAGAACCAGTGGACAATACTCTAATTAGTTATAATTTAATTAACGTATACCTGACCAGCGATGGGCTATAGCCCGGCTGGTTAGTGTCTTGTGCGGTGAATGAAGTGTCCTGGGTTCGAGACTTGTGGCCTCCGGCCCACCCCCCCTTTTTCTCAGTTTAAGCCCTCTGGACCCGTTTCCCTTTTCTGAACCCGGATTCGGGTCTGGGCCGACCCGGTCCGACCCATTTGACTATTTAATCTTATTTTATCTATTATATATATATTAAAATAATTAATTTAAAACCCACTTATTATTACTTATTTAAATTAATTGTTTTAAAATACATTTAATTATTTCTAAATATTTTAACTCACTAAAAATTATTTCGAGCCCATTAACTCGACCCGTTTATTTTTAACCCAACTTTTGAACATATTCAAACCCGTTAGATTTTATAAAATAATAAAACCGATATTTTTCCTAAGTTATTTAATTATTTAAGCCCTCGGAAAATAATAAAATAACATTTTTATAAATAAATAAAAATACGCGTTATTTAAAATATAATGTTTTCACGAAATTTAAAATAGGTAATTTAGGATTTATAAAATGCAAGTGTTATTAAAAATTTTTTTTTTTTTTGAGAAGTTTAAATATTTAATTTGGAATTTTATAAAAGTACAAAGTCTTCCAAAAATTAATTTGTACAATGATTTTAAAACATATAATTTTTCACAAAGGCTATTCCATTTACAAATCCACATATATTTAAACAAATATACGCGTGCGCAAATATATAATTGATACATATTCGTTTACATAGGATTTCATCGTGTATAACAACAATACAAATATCACCAACGCGCGTGAAGTAAAACCCTTGCTACAAGGTGAGTTACATACCCCCTATTTACATTTTTATACATTTTGGGGTGAGACGTAATCTGTGCATACTTACATACAATTCAACTTGTGTTTACATACGTAGATTATTGTGCTTTTGTGCATGGTCACATGTTATGCTATGGATACTTTTAGGGTGGTTTTAAACTGTGTGTGACCCACATAGTCTTGATTCCATGCCTATCACGTTAAACCTTTGTGCTTATACATACTTGCATGCTTTGGATAATTTTAGGGTGGTTTTAAACTGTGTGTGACCCACATAGTCTTGATTCCATGCCTATCACGTTAAACTTGTATGCTTATACTTACATGCTTACAATTGGTATACACATAGTGAATTCTCCACATTATGCCGTATCTTGACATGTCAAACCAAGAATTGTATAAACGTTTTTAATTAAACTTGTATTCAAACATATGTAAACTCACCAACTCTCGTAGTTGACACTTGTTTTGGATTACGTTTCAGGTGAAGATATGTGATTGTGTGACTATGTGTTGAAGGTGCTACACATAAGGCTTTTGGACCTAGTAAAATAATTATGTGTAATATTTTAGAATAGGGTGTTGTAACTTGAATTGTATTTGGAAATTTGGTATTTAAATCTTATTAATGAATTATGCAACCTTAGTAGATCATGTGCTTATGAACAATCATTCCATTGTCCGCCTCGATGATTCCGCCATCGGTCGGGGTGTGACATTGTCACTTTCTTGGCAGAAGCAGTCAACACAGCTTGTCACGTCTTGAATAGAGTTCTGATTGTTAAAAGGCACAACAAGACTTGCTATGATTTGATCAACAATCAGCCTCCCAACCTTGACTACCTAGTTCCTTTTGGTAGTCCTTGTTCCTTATTGCTACAATACAAGGATTGGAAATCTAAATTTCATGCAAAAGCAGTGGAAGGCATCTTCTTAGGATACGTTGCCAATTTACCATGCAAGAGAGTGTACAATATAGGAACTCGTACTGTCGAGGAATGGTTCGAAGTGGATTTCAGCAACCACAGCATTCCACCAGAACCAACTGGCCCAGCTTGGGGTTTTGATTATGATGCGCTATTCAAGTCTTTTAACCTTCCTGATCTATCTGCCGATGATGTCGCAAATGTGTACGATTTCTTTAATGGCGACGATCACTCCAACTTTTCAACCCGTGCCACTGTACCTATTGTAACTCCCGATTCCAATGTTGCATCTGCATCTGGAACTCATGATAGTGAAGATGTTGAAGTTGTTCATGTTGATGGAAATGACGCTCCAGCTGATCCTAACACTCGTGTAGGAAATGAAGCTCCAGCTGATCCAATCAACATTGAATCATCTTCTTCTGGAACACTGGATATGGGGGAGTTGAGCACGAATCTAGACACAAATCTCTAGGAATCGAACGTACCAGAGACGAGAGTGCATAAGAATGATCCAATTGACAACATCATTGGTGATCCTCATGCCGGTGTTCAGACTCGTCATAGAACCATTGCTGAGAACACCAGTTTGTATGCTGAGATACTTGACACTGGTATCATGGAAGTTAAATCAATTCAATTCATGGAAGTTAAAATTTTTATTTCTTTTAAATGTTTTCTATATAGTTCTTTTAATTTTCAAATATTTTACAAAAATACAAACAAAATAGAACACCGAGAAAATTTCAAAGTCATTTTGAGAAAAGAGAAATGATAGTACATCAGAAATGATCTAAACGTCTTAGATTGCACATATGGGAAATGATTGCGTCATGCTTACTTGATTGTTTAAATTGTTGTGTTTTTAATCTGCTTATTTACAAGTAATTTGAATTGTCAGTAGGTTATAAGCGTCTTTGAATCATTAGTAGTGTGGAAATTTAATCAATACTACAACTATGATTTGAACACATGTTTGCTAGTGTGTGTGCGTAAAAGAATGCAAAAGATCACTATCAGATATAGGATGTTAGATTTTGGTAATTATTTTCTTTCATAGACCAGTTTCGGGTTAGGTCGTTAGCACAATTAATGCGGTTCATCTCACTGCCCATACTCACAAGTATTCAATAATAGATTGAATCAAGATATGTCTTAACATCAACCGTTGAGCATATATTCACCCCTGAATCAATCCTGATTCATTGAAATCAAATCCAGATAAAAGTTGGATCCCCTTACCTAAATCCTCAAACACCATATTCATTATCCTGAATCATCATACCGGTATTCACTGAAGAAATCACATGAAACCAAGAAAAATGAATCACTCGATTCTGAATTTTAAGATTCCTGATAATCCTTATGGATTCTGTTTGATTTTTCTTGTGCTAATTGATGTAGCCCTATTCTGGAAATTTAGAAAATCATTGGGAAAATCTTAGATGCCTTGAGATTAGTGCAAAATTAAATTTATAGCATAACCGTGGGGCACACATTGTTGATTTATAACTATTACCTTAACACACAAGAACATGATACTAAGATGCTTATGGTTTCAAATCTTATAATATTTCCAACTTGAATTACTTGTTTATGTGCTTATTACGTATGAATAAATTGTAGTCCATGTCATGATCCCATAATCTTTAATGTTTATCTTGTATAATTTTTGCTATAGTTTAGCCTGATATGATCCTCTGCTCGTGTCGTTGAACAAAAATAGATTGTGTGTGAATATGTGTATATCGTTATTCAGAAAAGATCTAAAAGATTTTAAGTTTGTGTAAAGTTCAAATTCCAATCAGAAAAACCAAAAATATTTGTGGTTAAACTTCGTGAATTGACTTTGAATCCTCTTGATTGAATGTGCTTATCATGTTCGTTATTTGACTTTGACTTCTTCATAATTTGAGTTGGAAAATTGACTTCACATAAGTCTCTGCGTACTTAACAAGTGCGCAAGGGTTAAACCCTGCGTACTTATCAAGTACGCAAGACTTAAGTCATGCGTACTTAGTAAGTACGCAGGAGTTAAGCCCTGCGCACTTAACAAGTACGCATGACTGTTGTAGACCGGGTATATAAACAAGTGTTAGAACTTTTCTCGGTTCATCTCATTCAATCGAACTTAACACTGTTGTATACTCCCTGTTCGATTTTCACTCAAAAATTTGTGTGTTCCTAAATGATTTTTCTTCCCGGTCTTAGTTTCAACATCATCTAACTAACTTTTGGTGAGAATCTAGGACCATTTCATCCGTTAAATCATGTGTTATGGACCGATTTGTGACTTTGAAAAACAAGGGCTTTGAAACTTGATTTCTGACAATTTTGTTTTGTTTTTGCAACACATTATGGCCTAAAACATGTTTAAGATCGTCATTTGAAGCTTGATCATCACTTAATCGTCCATTTAGACCTTTGATTTTCTTTTTAACCTAGTTAGTGACCGTAGGTTCAGGCCTGGGGACACTTAGGTCAAAATGACCAGGTTGTAGCACAACTTTGATGTTGGTTTTGGTTCCCATGGTCACTAACATGCTTTTCGACTCATTTGTGACCAACAACATCCAAGTGTTAAACCTGTGTATTTAACTAGTACGCAAAACATAAGTCATGCGTACACGCAGGAAAGCCAAACTTGAAATTTTTCTATGTCTGAATTGTTCATTCGTTGTGAATGTGCTATACTTGGTCATGTGTATTCAATTCCAATGAGTCTTCTTGTTCTTATTGTGTTTACTGTTTGTGTTTACAGTGATGGCTCGTGCATTTACAAGTGAGTTCAATCTACTGGCACTTACTGAACCGGAATGGAAGGGTGCTGCACTTGAGTACCAGGAGATCATCGATTTTTTGAACCGCTCAAAGATAAGCTACGCTATTTCAGCAGACCCTGTCGTATCAAGACCGTACTTGGACCAGTTCTGGGATACGGTAGAACATGAGTGCAAAGTAACCCCCATTGTCATTCGGGCTACTGTGGCAGGTCATGACATTGCCATTTCTGAGGACATTATCAGGAGAGTCTTACAGTTCCGGGATCGTGCAACTGACCAAATTTCCTATCTTGATTATTTTGTGGATGAGTGTTGGAGACAACGTATGGGATACGTCGGTGTGCGAGATTATTCATCTTATAAGAAGATGTGGGTGCTAGATCTGTGGAGCTACATTGCCCACATAATGATCGTATGCATGTCTTCCAGGAAGGCCGGGAAGGATGCCATGGGTCATGATCTAGCAGCTGCTATGGTTGGACTGTATCTCAACAAGGGCTACAACTTCTCCAGCTACATCTACAAGGCTATCAATGATCAGATTTACATAGCGGAGAGGTTTAGGTTCTAGTTATACCCCAAATTTGTGTAACTCTTGATAAATGATGCGTTGCCTAATCTACCTACTATTAGGGAGAGATTGCACGTTAAGCGGCTAGCCAAGAGAGTTTTCTCACAGTTCTTAACGCCAGGGAGTGTAGAACCTACCCCTGCTGATCAATGAAGCGTATGTGGCACCAGCAAATTGGAGATGGTATTGTGCAGAGTCTGAGCCTGAACTCAGTGAACACAGTGATGAACATCAGGAAGATGAGGAAGTTGAATCTGAGGATGAAGTGTGTAAAGAAGGAGGAGATGAAGAAGTGGGAAGTGGGGGTGCTGAAGAATCCGACTCAGAAGCGACCGAGTCAGATTCATCTGATTCTGATGATGCACCATCACAGGCACACCAAAGGAGATTGACGAAGGTGACCCTCCCCGAGTCATATTCCAAGAAAAAGAGACAAGTGAGTAGCAGTGAATATGAGCCCGATTCTGATTCGGAAGTTGCTATACAGAGACGCATACGGGAAAGTATCAACAAGCGTCTGGGGAATAGGCAACCCCAACCTATTCTTTGTGAGGTGGAAGTAGGTGCTCAGAGGCAAGTAACAGTGACAACTGCGAGCACTGAATCGACTTCTACCACACCTTCATAGCAACTTTATCGACGACAAAGGAGGAGGCCATTGGTAATATCTATTGAGGCTACTACTATCACAGAGGAGGTTCATGTGATAGTGACCCTCCCTGTACAGTATGTCTAGGTGGCGATGACGACTCCTATTCTCACTGAGTCTATCACCATCACCCCAACCACCATCCAAACAACAACCATCCCTACCTCAATCCCTACAACCACCCTCCAACACATTAGTGAACCCTTTCCTGACTTTGACTTCACCCAGGGGTTCGATTTTGGATAATTCTTTTCCTTCCCGGCCAATAAAGCCGTAGCATCGTCTTCTAGGGGACTTGATCCTCGTGATACCCGGATCACTACCCTAGAAACTCAAGTCACTGGACTTCGTGAAATTCTACGGAAATTAAGAGAAGAATCTGACAAACAACAGGAGCAGATTAACTCTCTGATTAATGAGGTAGCCGTGCAAAAGAAACAACGGGCGGCTAATGACAAGCAGCGTTTAGAGCATGACACTATGGTGAAACTGGTCTGCGATATGGCCAAGACGCTTGCTGCTCAGGGGGAGAGATTGAAGGAATTTTTGGAGAAACAACCACCTAAGCCTAGCAGTGAAGAGGCTTGTCACTTAGTTGATCTAACTAAGTGTGATGACCAGGACAAGGATCCTGAAGCCGGACCGAGTAGAAGTGAGTAGCAATCATCGGCTTTGGGGATTGTTCCCATTTCT
This sequence comes from Smallanthus sonchifolius, assembly GCA_023525975.1. NCBI lineage: Eukaryota > Viridiplantae > Streptophyta > Magnoliopsida > Asterales > Asteraceae > Smallanthus > Smallanthus sonchifolius. The sequence continues at coordinate 32,469,981 of CM042040.1, forward strand.
GCCGTGCCTATGGCTGAGGGGGAGTCCACTCAGAGTGAAGGTGGAGGTGATGCTTCAGGTGGTAATAAAGGAAAGTCAGTGGCTGGCATTTTGAAATTTCTATCTAACAACGTGTCGGATGATGTGATCTTACTACTAGAGCCGGACTATTCCAAGGAAGCACAAATCGATGCTCTCTGTAATTTGGAAGAGGGAGAGATCGAGTCTGGTGATGATTGGGATGAGGATGTTCTAATCGAAGTTCACAAGGGCGACAGGGAAGGGGAGTATGAGTTTTAAGATGGAGAGATTTTCGAAGCTCCATCCTTTGAAACTCATCTTGACACAGGTTCAGTCGAGCCTGCTAGTACTGTTGAGGCGTTGACTGAAGCCTCCCCTGCCGACCCTACACCTGTGGATCCAGAGGCACAGAAAGACAAACATATGCCTTCAAGTTCATCGAAGGATCCGGCTCCTATCTGGCAAAACACATCAATCATAGACAAACATGTAGTGACAAGGATGATCTTAGCTATGAGGTTCGAGAAGGACAAGAAGTTGTTTGCAATCAAGCGAGCTGTGGTGGTTCAATACTTGAAACAAACCAGCAAAGCTTTTAACTCCTTTCCAAGATACAACCCCGTGAACCTAGCAAACCGAGAGCTGCTGGATCACTCAAATCACGCAGTAGCGATGGATTTGTTGCAGGTTCTGCAGCGAGAGGGAAGATCAGGGAAGTTTGAGGTGTTTAAGCCTCAAGTTCCCAAGCGAGTTAGGGACAAGAATGTTAGACATCCCGTGACTCATAAAAGTTTAAAGAAACTGGTGTATAAGCCAGTGCTGTGTGAAACCATGATTCCCCTGAGCAAGTTATCTCAGGATATCCTCAGTAACATATGGTACTGGTACGTAGATCCTAAATCGGGCGAGGAAGTGGTGATTGGAAAGGTGTGGTCCGAGAGTGGAAGCTTAGTGCCTAGAGAACTGATCAGAGTTTTTGATGAAGTCTGCTTCATAAACTTTTTCTATGAAAGATTTGGAGGCGCTAGCTGACAAGTACTACATATATACGGACGAGTGGACAAAGTTCATTGCTTCTAAATACGACAAGGTGGTCAAGTACTGCCTTGACTACAAGAAGAAGATGGAAGCTAAAGCTGGGGAGCTGTGAAGACCGAAGACAATCCAGAGCTGTTGTCAAGGGGGAGTTTGTTGAAGCTCTTTTTGGTGACAAACACTCTGGATATTGTCTTAGCTTTTGTACTTGTCTTGTATGTATTAGTCTTTGTATCTTAGTGTCTGTATGTATTAGTTATCGAGTTTTATTTACTATTTTATATAGTCGTTGTCTAAATTCAGTAATTGTTTTGCGCACTTAGCTTGTGCGCAGGAGTTATCTCCTGTGTACTTAGCAAGTACGCAAGAACTCTCTGCGTATTTGCTAAGTACGCATGCGCATTTTGCCCTGCGCACCTGCTAAGTATTCTCTCTGTAAAGAACTTATGTACGCATTCATATGCACTTAGTTGTATTCTCTCTGTAACCTTCAAGTTTATAATAGACGGAGTTTGAAAGTGATTTTGTTGTCGGTTTACTTTGTGTTGCTTGTTTCTCCACCTAGTAACGGGTATTCTGCACCCGGTCGACTAGTCACACACCCACACGTAACGATCCGAGACACCCGGGGACCTACATCATTGAACCACCTTTCACCAGCCTTCAGACCCCCGATATCTCCATCTTCCTTGCTTGCTACCGCCGCTCACAACATGGCTGAATGGGCTAGGGTTGGTGTGTAAGGTGGCCTTTAAATGGCCCCATATTTCCCCCGGCGTCCCTGCGTCTCCATCTCATTCATTCCGATCCTATTTGAACGTAATACGGCCCGCCGCCTCTGTTAAAATCCCTTGAATTACAATCTACCCGCCCAACTTTGCTACAGATCAAGTGTATATGGATTAAGGTTGTTTTCTGACCCGAACCATTAGCTTTTGAATTTTTGAGATGTTATATTGGAGATAAGGGTCGATATGGATTGGCTTTTGACTACTACGGTTCGAGACTTTATGGAGGCACTGGAGGAGAGGATTTTGGCCGCAGAGTTTGTAGCTAGAGCTAGTGCTGTCATGGCTGGACTTGCCATGATGATTGGGTTGTACTCCCACTTCTTACATGAGACTTACCGTAACACATTATACTATGTACGTTTTAACTATGTATGTGGTATATATTGTGATGGTGGTTGTTTTGCCTTTGTTGTTGTTATATCCTTTATGTCATGCTATATTATTATTATTATATAATGTTGTTTCTCTTTAAATTATATGTTAGAAAGAATACCATGGCACCTAAGCGAAGGATGCCTCGTGACACCACTGGCGAGAACATAACGACGATTTCCACTTACGTAGAGCAACTCATATAACACCGTGTAGCTTCCTCCATGGAGCAATACGAAGCCAATCGAAATAATGGCAGAAGAAATGGTAGTGGTATCGGTGGAGGAGGTGCAGGAGATAGTGGCACAGTCGGAGGTTCTGGAGGTAATAGAATGAATAAACACATATGTGACACATAGTCATGATCTAATTTAATGACGTTATTAAAAAAATGACTTGTGACCCTACATATGCTTTGAGCAGGAAGTTCACCTATAAGGCCTTCCTATCCCGCAACCCTCACAACTTCAATGGCACCGAGGGTGCGGTAGGCCTAATGAGGTGGATTGAAAAAATGGAATCGGTGATTGATATTAGTGAGTGCACCGCTGATTGCATGGTGAAGTATTCCATTGGCACGCTCACTGATAAGGCATTGCCCTGGTGGAATTTTTAAGTAAAGACTTTGGGGAGGCAAACATCATATCAATTATCATGGGAAGACTTAGAAAGCATGATGATAGAGGAATAATGTCCTCGAAGTGAGTTACAAAAGATTGAGGCTGAGATGTGGAATCTACAAATGATAGGAAATGACGTGGTTGGTTACACCAACTATTTTCATGATCTGGCAATCCTAGTAATGCACATGGTCACATCAGAACATAAGCATGTCTAGCGGTATTTGTGGGGCCTTGGGGCTCAAATTCGTAGAATGCAACTTCATCAAATCCTATGGATTCCAAGAGTACTATAACTTTAGCATTCAAGTTAAGAGATGATGTTGTGCACAATGGGTTGTTTGGGAAGAAGGAGAGTGAAGTATGTAAATATGGTGAGAAGAGGTAATGGATGGGAAATCTGATTGACAAATCTGAAAAGCAGGAATTTAGGAAGCAGGAAACCGTGAAAGCTTTTGCATCCAACACTGTGGAAAGAAAGGAATACAATGGGATGCTATGGAGGTGTACGAAGTATGGATATCACCATGGGGGTGCATGCATCAATTGTGGGAAGTGTGGAAGGTTTGAACATACCACACAAAGTTGCCGAGTCAACACCAACCCCACGGTTAAAGCCAAACAAGGATGTTTTAAATTTGGTGATTTGAAGCACTTCAAGAAAGACTATCCCAAGTGGAAGAATCATAACAATGCTCAGGCACCAGGGAGAGCATTTGTGCCAGGGACGTACGCCAGGACCCGAATATTGTCATCGGTAGGTTCCCGATAAATAATCACCATGCCTCTGTACCCTTTTATTCTAGTGCTGATATTAACTTTGTGTAAAATTATCTTAAATATTTACTCGGTATTAAGGCCGGCAAACTAGAGGTCATTATGGGTTGTACTTTATGTCTACAAAACCATACATTAAGTATAGACCTTATACTTGTTGATTTGAGCAGTTTTGAGATCGTCATTGGCAATATTAGTTATCGAAAAATCATGCCGAGATTGTATGTTTCGAAAAGATTGTACGTGTCACACCTCCAAAATTCACTAACAGAGTTTTACCGCGAGGCGTGTGACAAACCAATATCTCAGTCATTAGTTACATTGAATGACTCGATATGTGTTTTAAAAATACCATTAAATATTGAAGTAAATGCAGAAGCGTAAACGTGAATATTAAATCCTAAAGTAATTACACACAAAAAATCTGTAGGTCCACATGGCTCTTCTACGAATCGTTCTCGTGATAAGACGTATTGTTAACGCGGAGTGCGGAATCCAACCGAATCAACAATCGTATAAACAAAAGACAATAGAAACAATCACGTAAAAAGCATTCAAGCTTGTATTCCAACAATCATAGAGTTTACAGACTCAATCAGACAATTCGTTCACTTCTGTTTGATACTACTCTGTCTCTGCTCAAACTGACTCTGTAACCTCTATATATATAGACATCTGATCTGTATTAGGTGAACATAACAAGTTCGCCTTTAATAGACTAAGCGAACTTAACAAGTTTGCCTCAGATAGACTAATCGAACTTAACAGGTTCGCCTCTGTTAGACTAGGCAAACTTGACAAGTTCGCCTCTAGCATAACTTGTATAAAATACTTAGAACATTACATTCAAAAACATAAAGACATTAGATCTAAACTATTACAAAGCTTTTGTCATTACAAACTATGTCCTAACAGACTCCCCTATGACAATAGCTTGATCTTCAGTCTTCAGTCTTTATGATGAGCTTTTCCAATTATCCGAAAATCTGCTACCTGCATGCACTCCATATCTTCTACAAATCTCCAATACTCTCTTGTACTGCAATCCTTGTTCTTTCCATTCATCAGTGAACATGATTTCATTCTTTCTCAATGTTCTCTGATCTTTCTTTGAAAAATTGATAAGATTCATTGCATCATAGAAACATACAATGACCTTATGATCTTTGTCTTCAATCCTTGCTTCACCAGTATTAACATCAAAATACCACCATTTCATATTCCCAAGAAAATCTTGAGGAATCTTCTTCAACGGTATGTTGTGTACAGCACGTACTGGTTTGAACTTGTACTTCCAGGTCACTTTCCTAGTCTTTTGATCTATTATCTTCACTCTCTTTCCTTTCTGAGGTTTTAGTTTTTCATACTTTCCCGAACCACCTTCTCTCTTGATCAGATTAGCAATCACATCCGCTAAACCAAACTTAGATCTATTAATAAGTGGTTTTGAAGCTAGACCATTCATTTCACACCTTGGCAAGGTATTGAAATATTTGATCCTCGGCTTTAAGTAATGAACAACATCAGATCTTTTAATAGCAAACAATTTTATGTCGTTATCATAAAACCAACTTATGATTCTTCCAACACACCTCTCTTTATTCACATAATTTTCTTTCTGAGCAGGTTATGCTTGAGACTTGGGTATCACCTTCATCCATCTATTTACAACTTCTCTCCACTGTTCTCTAGTCATCCCTGTATTTCTGTACATCACAGGTTCTTCATTTACCTTAGGAGACACAGTGTGAGTAGTATCAGCTTCAGCATCTATATTGGATTGAACATTCTCATCATCAGTATCCATCTTGGATTCAGCAGTATCTTCAGGCATAGTGATATCTTCAATAGAGTCCATAGAATCTGTTACTCCTTCATAAGTAAACTCAGGAATAACATTATCTTGGATGAAGTTATAAGGAACATTAAGACCATCACTGCCTTCATAAGTAAGAGTATCTTTGTTTTTCTCTATCTCTATCTCCACTGTCTCTCCTTCTTCCACATCATCTTCAATGTCATTGAATAATTCATCAATGTCATCCAGACATTCTATCTTCTCAGCTTCTTCCTCTTCAGAATCCGCAAAGAATTCCAATAACAAAACTTCTTCATTAACTCCAGAAGCATCCTTGTTTCCTTCAATTGTTTGAGATGTCGACCCCCCCTGAACTGTAGATATAGGATTAAAGTCAGCGTATTGACGATCACCCTCAGCATTTCCAGTAGGATCATTGTCTTCATCATCCTTTCTTTGAATGGAAACAGTGTGACACGTATCATGGACCCTTAACTCCCCCTGAGCGTCAAGACGCTCAACAAGTTTAGATACCAATGTTTGCATGTCAGCAATCTGCTTGGCTTGAGTCTGAATCACCAACTGTCTTTGAGAATCAGTAGATACAAGAGTATCCACCTGAGTTTGTAAAGCAAGCACTTGAGATTCAAGGAAAGTAATCCTCTCAGAATCAGAAGGCTTTGAAGGACCAGTTGAAGATTAAGGAACTGAAGGACTTAGAGTAATCACTGGAGGAACAGGAGTTATAACAGGAGATGAATCTTTAGACCTTGGAGGTGTAACTATTAAGGAAGCAACAAAATTAGCATCCTCTACACCCTGTGAAGAATGAGTAGCAGCAATTGAAGCAGACATAAGCTTCTGAGCTTTAGGATCCGGAATGAAATCACTATCAGTATCAGAACTTTCATCCACCGATGTTCTTTTTCCAAGTACTGACCCGGAAGGAGGATCCCGAACAAACTTTCGTCTTAGTCTTCTGGCCTGAGATTTAATACGTTTGCCAGCATTTGCCAATGGTATTTCAGCAAACCTCTCATAATGATCTGAGCAAAAATCTCTAGACGCAACAGATTCAGTTTCTTCAGACACACGCAAAATTGTTTCATTTGAACTAGAACTAGAATCATTCTCTGTCACCACATTCCCTTCAGCTTCATGAACGGGTGAGTTGATATCATCATCAACAAAATCATCCATATTCATCCCTAGGTCTTGTTCATGTTCTTGAACGACCTCTTCTTGAATAGGTTCATTAACAGGTATGTTGAATAGGAACTTGTTCTGGAATAGGAATTGGTTGTTGTACCGGAACTTGTTGTTGTTGAGGTTGTTGTTGAGGTTATTGTGGTCGTTGTACATTCTGACCATGTCCTTGAGCCAACTCTTCAGGATGAATCCAGTTGTCATTTGGTGGTTCAACATAATAAGGATTGATTAAGTGAACAAATAATGGAGTTTGAACAGGAATCAACGCTGCATTCTATTATTTTATCTTAGTGCAATCTGTAAAAATTCTCTTTGACATCGGAGTCAATGTTAAACGAATAGGATGCTGTGGGAGATCAGGAATAAGATGATTCAGAATCAGTTGGATGAACCGAGGATATATAAGAAATACTTGACCTTCAGCAGGAGTTATTTGCATAACCAATTCCCAGTAAATGTAAAGAGAAAAATTGAATCGCTTGTTCAATGTCAAAGCCACCATAGCAGCTTGTAAAGCACTCTTTAACCCATCTGTACCAGCTTTACGAGGAGATAAGCATTGGATAATCACGTGGATGAAATACCTCCATTCACCAACCAAAGCACCCTTACGAGCTTGTGTATCATTAGGTCTTCCACGGTAACCCATCCTCTGAAATCATCCCATTATCAAAGTTCCCGGATATGACATAGGATCATCAGCAGCAGCACCTAGAGCAAGAGCAGCACGAATAGTCTCTGACTATATTGCAATCTCCGTATTGTTCACAGTAGCACGAAGAACATGAGGTTCTACGTCTGTATCTTGATGTACCGTGTCCCAAAATTGTTGAATATACACCAAGATGATGTATGGATCTGTAGATAAGGCTACACGGAGACGTGAACGATTTAAGAACCCAATAATTCCTTGAAAATTAACGGCCTCCGACATGTTAGGATCTAACAGTGCCACCTGGTTATGTTTGTATTCTACACGACGAGCCATCTGAAAAATATTTGGACAACAGACACATTAGACAAATAAGAAACACATACAACAAAAAAAATTTAAAAAAATTTCAAAACACAAAAAAAATTTCAAACACAAAAAAAAAATTCACAAGTCCAAAATCCCTCAGAGCCCCTAGGCGAACTTACTAAGTTCGCTTAGTGTTACAAGAGGTGAACTTAATAAGTTCGCTTAAACAAGTTCGTCTGAACCTGTCTGCTGTTTCAAATTCTCACACAGAAATCAAATTTTGTCAAATCGATGTTGTAACCAGAAATTAACCATAGAAGTGACTTCGACTAGTACTCACGAAACAAATACAAGACTCAATTTTTAGAATTTAATACAGATATAGCATCAATTAGGTCAAAATAGCCTCGGTTAAAATTTTTTATGAAAACCGTAAAGAAAAATCCTAATATCTCACGATTCAACGGATGAAAAACTATAAAACTACCTTAGAATGATCGCAATTCAAATCCGAACAAGAAGGTACCCGTTAAACAATCCAACAACACACTGAGTGTAGGTCCCTCGGGTGTGGCAGATCGTCACATGCAAGTGGGTTTACTTGTCGGACCGGGTGCACAATGCCCGTGACTAGGCGGAGAGTCTAGCTAAACAAAGTAAACCGACAAGAGAAAATACTTTAAACGTTCTTTGTATTATAAACACTTGAAGGTTACAGAGAAAAGCACTGAGATAACAATCTGCGTATTTGCACTAAAGCCTGCGTACTTAACTTCTGTCAACCTAACCTATTTATACAAAACCTGATGCCTGCGCACTTAGCAAGTGCGCAGGGCAAAATGCTCTTGCGTACTTAGCAAGTACGCAGAGTTGTTCTTGCGTACTTTCTAAGTACGCAGGAGCTTACTCCTGCGCACTTATAAGTGCGCAAAACACTTAGAGAATTTTGCAACATTCAATATGTAAAAGTAAATACAACTCGATAAACTAATACATAAAGACTCTTACATACAAAGATAATTACAAACAAGACAAAACAACCTAAGACTAAGACTCTATCTATCCAGAGTATTTGTCACAGGAAAGTGCTTCAACAAACTCCCCTTTGACAACAGCTCTGGATAATCTTTAGTCTTCGGTCTTCATAGCACTTGATCTTCAGCTTTCATATTCTTCTTGTAATCAAGGCAGAACTTAATCACCTTGTCATATTTAGAAGCAAGGAGCTTTGTCCACTCATCCGTGTAGACGCAGTAGTGTTCTTCTAGTACCTCCAGATCTTTCACAGAAAAGTTGATGAAGCAGACTTCATCAAATATTCTGATCAGCTCCTTTGGCACTAGGTTCCCACTCTCTGAACGTCTTTTACCCATGATCACAGCCTCGCCTGTTTTTGGATCTACGTACCAGTACCACATGTCACCAAAAATATCCTGAGATAACTTGCTCAGGGAAATCTTAGTTTCACATCGCACTGGCTTGTATACCAATTTCTTTAAGTGCTTCTTAGTCATAGGATGTACAGCGTGCTTATCCTTGACTCTCTTGGGCACTTGAGGCTTGAACATCTCGAACTTCCCTGATCTTGCTTCTCGCTGCAGAACCACCGACAAACCCATCACCACTGTGTGATTGGAATGACCCAGCAGCTCTCGGTTTGCTAGGTTCACAAGGTCGTATTTGGGCAAGGAGCTGAATGCTTCACTGGTGGGTAAAAAGTATTGAACCCCGCCAGATCTTTTGATAGCGAACAGCTGCTTGTCCTCCTCGAACCTTACAGCCAAGATCATCACTGTTGCTCCGTGTTTGTCTATAATAGATGTCTTTTGCCCCACAGGAGCTGGACCCTTTGATGAAGTAGAAGGCATGTCTGTTTCTTTCGGTGCCTCTGGGTCCACAGGTTCAGGGTCAACTGGGGAGGCTTCAGTCGAGGCTTCTACATTACTATCCTGCTCGACTGAACCTGTGTCGAGCGGAGCGTCGAAGGATGGAAATTCAAAGATCTCTCCATCTTCTAGCTCGTACTCTCCTTCCCCGTCACCCTTGGGAATTTCGATCACAACGTCTTCATCATCATCATCCCAATCGTCACCAGAGTCGATCTCTCCTTCTTCTAGATTGAAGAGAGCATCGATCTGTGCTTCATTGGAATAGTCAGGCTCTAGATATAGGATCTCATCATCAGATAAGTCCTTAAGTACTTCAGCTACTGACTTTCCTTTCTCACCACCATCACCACCAGAGGTATCACCACCCTCTTGATGAGTCGACTCCCCCTGAGCCATTAGAACAGCAGAGATGGGCACGATTGCTAAAGCTTGGTGCTCACCTCCACTAGGACCGCCTTCGGGATCCTTGTCCTTGTCATCATCCTTAGTCAAGTCGACCGGATGACACGCCTCATCACCAGTAGTCCTCTTTTCCTTCTCTTTCTCTTTCTCCCCTTGAGCATCAAGCTTCTTGGTCAAATCAGCAATCAACTTGACCATCAGCTCATGCTCCTTCCTTTGAGCGTCAAACCTGAGCTCCATGGACGACCCATGACCCTGAAGCATTTCATTTGTCTTTATTAGGAGTTCATTCTGGGCCAGGACGTTTTTCAGTCGTTCCTCAGTCCCCGTTCTCTGGCTACGAAGGATTCTGACTTCATCTACCAAAGAATTGATCTGTACTTGTTGAGCGTCAGACTCATCCTTTGATTTTCGAACAGTCTCCAGTAGTTCAGCAACTTGGGTTTCCAGAATATCTATCCTTGCATCATTCGGATCAGGATGTCTGGATGAGGAAGCCTCGGCATTATGAGTAGGGGAAGAGAATATGGTATCAAAGTCAAACCCTTGTGTAAAGTCTCCATAGTTAAAGGGTTGACTCAAAGGCTCAGTTGTGGTGGTTGGGATGGAAGATGTGATGAGTGTTGTAGGGGTTATGGTAGGGGTGATGGTGACGGACTCCGTGAGAATTGGAGTAGTCACCACCACCTGAGTTGTTGTGGTAGGGAGGGTCACTATCACAGGAATCACTTCTGTGATTGTAGTGACGGCCACTTCACTTTGTACCTGTGGCCTCCTCCTCCTTCGGTAAAGCTGCTGTGAAGGTGGGGTGGAGGCTGAATCCGGACTAGCAGTTGATACTTGTACTTGCTGCTGAGCCTCCACCACACTAGGGATAGCGGGTTGTTGCCTATCGCCCCTGGTCTTGTTAACGCTTTCCCTTCTTTGTCTTTGTACAGCAGCGTCAGAGTCAGAGCCTGGCTCGTATTCGCTGCTAGAGAACTGTCGCTTTCTCTTGGAGGACGACTCAGGTAGGGTTACCTTATCCGTTCTCCTCGGGTGTACCTGTGACGGTGCATCATCGGAATCAGAAGAATCTGACTCAGTCGCTTCCGAGTCGGATCCCTCAGCACCATCATGTCCTCCTTCATCTTCTCCGCCATCAGACGATCCATCATCACTTTCCATTTCCTCTTCTTGTTGTTCCTGTTGTTCGTCAGAGTGTTCACTTTGTTCAGGCTCAGAGTTGTGGCTATACCAGTTCCAGTCATCAGGTGCCACATATGCTTCATTGCTTAGGTGGCCAAAGAGTTCAGTATGCACAGGGGTAGGTTCTACGCTTCCTGGCTTTAAGAATTGAGCGAATACTCTCTTGTCCACCCTCTTGACTTGCAGTCTCTCCCCTATAGCAGGAAGGTTTGGCAACGCGTCATATATCAAGAGTTGCACAAACCTAGGGTACAATAAGAATCTAAACTTCTCTGCTGTGTTGATCTGGTCATTGATGGCCTTGAAAATGTAGCGAGAGAAGTTGTAGCCTCTATTAAGAGACAAGCCCACCATGGCTGCTGCAAGGTCATGACCCATGGCATCTTTACCAGCTTTCCTTGACGAAATGCACACGATCCTGACGTGGGCGAAATACCGCCATTGGTCTAGTACCCACATATTTTTGTATGAAGCATAGTCCCTCGTGTCGACGTATCCCATTCTTTGCCTCCAACACCCATCCACATAGTAGTCTGGATAGGCTGTCGGGTCGGTAGCAAGGTCTCTAACTACAGGACCCTTATTATGGTGTCTTCAGAAAAAGCGATAGCCTGACCAGCAACGGTAGCCCTTATAACATTGGGGGATACCATGCAGTCGTGTTCCGCCATCTCCCAAAATTGTTCCAAGTAAGGTCTTGACACGGTCGGGTCAGCCAAGATCGCATAGCTGATTCTTGAGCGGTTCAAGAAGTCAACTATCTCCCTATATTGCAATGTTGCAGCTTTCCATCCGGGTTGAGTGTTAGCTAACAGGTTGAATTCGTTAGTAAATGCTCGAGCCATAATCTGCAAAAACACACAGAAAATATAATCAGAACAACACGTATCATTGGAAATGAACAAACATGACTTAGTATAGTTGTTACTCTTTGAACAGAATTTTCAGACTTAGAATTTTTCCCAAGTGTTGGTCCTGTGCACTTGCTAAGTGCACAGTCTTTTCCTCTTGCGTACTTAACAAGTACGCAAGAAGTACTTCTTGCGTACTTGCTAAGTGCGCAAGAACACCACTTGAAAAAAATTCCAGAATATTGAAAAATTGACTGATCGTTCAAAAAGCGGGTCGAATAGGTCGTCACTAGGTCGGAATCAATGATTCTAACCTATGGGACCAGTATCAACACCACAAACTACTTACACATGTCCAATTTTGACCTAAAAAGTCGCCCGACCCACTGTCGATTCATATTCAACCGACGGATCAAAATCGAGGACCAAAAGGGATGAATGGGAGTCGATTAAGTTTTCTAATCCGGTATTAGTGATAAGAAATTACCCAAACAACCCCAATTTTACCCAAAAATTCAAGAATAAACCTAATTTTTTTTAAGTCGAGAATCAGTCCAAATTTCACGAAATTACGGATGGAATTAGCCTAAATTCTCACCAAATCGATGTAATCAGATGATGAAACTAGAGACGGGACGAAAAGATGGTTTAGGAACACTCGGTTTTGAGTAAAAATTTGCAGAGGGAAACTATCGGTTTGAATGTGATGAAACTGAGAAAATTTTCTAAGTCCCACTTTTATACCCTTCACTAATCAGTCGTGCATACTTGTTAAGTGCGCACGAGTTAACTCATGCGCATTTACAAGTGCACAAGCTTTAACTCTTGCGTACTTGTTAAGTACGTAAGGCTTACTTCGTGCGAACTTGACAAGTACGCACAACCCTTAAGTGCGCAAATTTTAAACTCAGAATTTATGAAGTATTTCAAGTCAAATAACGAACAAGATAAAAATATTCAATCAGGAGGATTCAAATACAATTCAGGAAGGTTAAACACAAATATTTTTGGCTTTTCTGAATAAAATTGAACTATGCATAAACTTAAAATCTTTTTGATCTTTTCTAATAAAATATACAAGAATTCACACAAACTATTTTTGATCAAAGACACGAGCAGAGGATCATATCAGGCTATATTTTAGCAAAAATGATACAATATAAACATCAAAGAATATGGGATCATGTCATGGATTACTATTTATTCATACGTAATAAGCACATAAACAAGTAATTCAAGTTGACAATATTATAAGATTTGAAACTATAAGCATCTTTGTATCACATTCTTGTGTATTAAGGTATTATTTATAAGATATACAACGTGTACCCCACTGATATGCTATACTAATGTAAATTGCATTATCTCAAGGCATCTAAGATTTTCCCAATGATTTTCTAAATTTTCAGAATTAAGTTACATCAATTAGCACAGGAAAAGTCAAGCAGAATCCATAAGGATTATCAGGAATCATAAGATTTAGAATTGATTGATTCAATTGTCTTGGTTTCATTTGATTTTCGTCATTGAATATCGGTATGATGATTCAGGATAATATATATGGTGTTTGAGTTTTAAGGTAAGGGGATCCAACTTTTATCTGGATTTGATTTCAATGAATCAGGAGTGATTCAAGGGTGAATACATGCTCAACGGTTAATGTAGAGACATGTCTTGATTCAATCTCTCCTTGCATACTTGTGAGTATGGGAAGTGAGATGAACCGCATTAATTGGGCTAACGACATAACCCGATACTGACCTCAAAAGAAAATTATTGCCAAAATCTAACATCCTATATCAGATAATGATCTTTTCTATTCTTTTACGCACACACACTTGCAAACATGGGTTCAAATCACAGTTGTAATTTAGATTTAGTTTCCACACTACTAGTGATTCAAAGACGCATACAGCCTACTGACAATTTAAATTACTTGTAAATAAGCAGATTAAAAACATAATAATTTAAATAACTAAGTAAGCATGACGCAATCATTTCCCATATGAGCAGTCTGTGACGTTTAGATCATTTCTGGTGTACTATCATTTCCTCTTTCCTCAAGTTAACTTTGAAATTTTCTCCATTTTCTATTTTGTTTTTGTTTTTGTAAAATATTTTGAAAATTAAAAGAACTATACAGGAAATTTAAAAGAAATAAAATTTAACCTCCATGAATTGAATTGATTTAAGAAAAATTAATTTTCACTAAGGATTGAACATTCCTATCAAGTTGACAAGATGCTCAAAACGGGATCGATCAAATGCCTTTGTGAAAAGGTCAGCAAGATTGTCATCCGTGTAAACTTTTACAAGTTCAGTTAAATGCTTTTCAGCACAATCACGGATGAAATGATGGCGAATCTCTATATGTTTAGTTTTGGAATGTTTCACCGGGTTATTTGTGATGGACATGGTGGCGTTGTTGTCAATGAATAATGGAGTTCCAGTGAAGTTTAAGCCATAGTCTCTCAACTGCTGCTGAATCCACAGTATCTGAGAACAACCGCTCGCTGCAGCAATGTATTCTGCTTCACAAGTTGAGACAGAAACCGTTGACTGCTTCTTACACTGCTAGGAGACCAGTCTGTCTCCTAAGAATTGACATCCACCAGAAGTTGACTTTCTGTCAAGGTTACAACCGCCATAATCTGAATCAGTGTAGGCTTTGAAGTCGAATGACTGCTGCTTAGAGTACCAAAGACCTAATCGGGGTTTCCCTTTCAGGTATCTGAAAATTCTCTTCACGGCTATCATATGTGACTCCTTCGGTTGAGACTGAAACTTTGAGCACAAGCACACAACAAAAATTATATCGGGTCTTGAAGCTGTGAGATACATAAGTGATCCGATCCTCCCACGGTACAATCTGCTATCTACATCCTTTCCATCTTTGTCAGGATGCAGACCATGATTGACTGGAATAGGTGTGCCATAAGTACTGCTATCATTCATCTTGTATTTTGACAAGATGTCCTACACACACTTAGTTTGATATAGATAAATGCCATCCTCTCTTTGACTGACTTGCAGACCTAGGAAGAATGACAATTCACCCATATTACTCATTTCAAACTTAGACTTCATCACCTGCTCGAATTCCCTACACATCCCTTCATTGGTAGATCCAAAGATAATGTCGTCGATGTATACTTGTACAAGAAGAATGTCACCTCCTGCTTTCCTAATGAAGAGAGTCGAGTCAATCTATCCACGGTCGAAACCATTAGAAAGTAAATGCTTATATAATGTCTCATACCATGCCCGCGGTGCTTGATGAAGACCATAAAGTGCTTTGTCGAGCTTATACACTTTATTGATATTATGCGGATCTTCAAAACCGAGAGGTTGAGTGACATAGACCTCTTCATGAACTTTACCATAAAGGAAAGCACTCTTCACATCAAGTTGATAGACCTTGAAGCCGACATATGTGGCATAAGCCAAGAACAGTCGAACGGCCTCAATTCTAGCAACTGGGGCATATACTTCCGTGTAATCCAAGCCCTCTTGCTGATAAAAACCCTGAACAACCAATCTTGCTTTATTCTTCACAACAACATGACGATCATCCGTCTTGCATTTGAACACCCATCTGGTTCCAATTGGCTGAAAGCCTTTTGGCAAGTCAACCAAATCCCACACGTGCAACTTTTAGAATTGAGATAATTCATCTTGCATCGCCTCAATCCAGAAGTTGTCAGTGAGAGCCTCCTTCACATTCTTCGGCTCTAACTGGGACACGAATGCAACATGCAGACATGTTTCCATGACACCAGTGTTAAGTATCTTTGTGTAAAGACTGGTGTTCTCAGTGATGGTTCGATGACGAGTCTGAACACCGGCATAAGGATCACCAATAATGTTGTCGATTGGATGATTCCTATGCACCCTCATCTCTGGTACAATCGGTTCCTGAATTTCTGGATCAAGATTCGTGCTTAACTCCCCTATTTCCTGTGTTCCAGAGGAAGAAGATTCAATGTTAATTGGATCAGCTAGAGCTTCATTTCCTACAGTTGTGTTAGGATTAGCTTGAGCGTCATCTCCAACAATAAGAACATCTTCACTGTTATCACTGTCATGAGTTCCAGATGCAGATGCAGCATTGGAATCAGGAGTTACAATCGGTACAGTAGCACGAGTAGAGAAGCTGGAGTCATTGTCGCCACCCAATAATTCATAAACATTTGCGGCGTCAACTGCAGATAGATCAGGAAGATTGAATGACTTGAATAGCGCATCATAATCAAAACCCCAAGCTGGACCTGTTGGTTCGGGTGGAATGTTGTGTTTACTACAGTCCACTTCAAACCATTCCTCGACAGTACGGGTTCCAATGTTGTACACTCTCTTGCAAGGCGAGTTGGCAACGTATCCTAAGAAGATGCCTTCCACCGCTTTTGCATGAAACTTAGAGTGGCGGTCTTTGTACTGTAGCAACAAGGAACAAGGACTACCAAAAGGAACTAGGTAATCAAGATTGGGAAGTCGATTGTTAATCAACTCGTAACAAGTCTTGTTATGTCTCTTCACAACCAGAACTATGTTTAAGACGTGACAAGATGTATTAACAGCTTCTGCCCAGAAGGTGACAGGAAGCTTTGCATCCGACAGCATAGTCCTTGCAGTCTCAATCAGTGTTCTGTTCTTCCATTCAGCAACTCCATTCTGTTGAGGCGTGTACGGCGCGCTGAATTCGTGACGGATCCCTTTCTTGAGACAGAAAAGTTCCATCAAATTATTCTTGAACTCAGTTTCGTTGTCGCTTCTTATCCTTCTAACTTTCAGCTTGCAAAGAGATTCCAAGCTCAGGAACAAGTATTGAAGAATATCAGCAGTCTCGTCTTTAGTACCTAAAAAATGCACCCAAGAAAAACGTGAGAAATCATCAGTTACAACCAGACAGAACGACTTACCTCCAATACTCCTGATACTTATGGGGCCAAACAGATCCATGTGTAATAGCTCCAAAGGGGTATCAATAGAGTTTTGGAGCTTGGGCTTGTGAGACTTCCATTGCTGTTTGCCCTTTTTACAAGGCATACAGTCATCTGCAACGGTAAACCTTAGCTTAGGAACCCCGGTTACCAAACCATTTCGGACAAGATGATTCATTTTACGATACGAAATATGTCTGAGTTTCCTATGCCACAAGATGGAGTCGAGCTCTGTCGCTTTAGTAAGCAAACTGTAGGTCCAGATTTCTCTTGAAATCACTGATTTGATCGATTACACACACACACAGGCGGAAACTGTGTGTATGGTGGTGAAACAGATAATAGAAACAGTGTTGGTGAAAATAACAGGCTAACCACAGTTTAAATCAACACGCAAATGGTATGAAAGTGTAAGAACACAGTGAATAAACAACTGCAAATTGTATTGATTCAGGAAAAAAATGTGAAAGAGAAGGTTCAGGGTTACAGCCGCAACTCACCCCCTAAACATTCTCAAACTAGGCTATTTATAGTAGTGACAGTATCGAAACTATGTTCAATCGAAACTACTAGTTTCGATTGACCATTTACAAGTGACACAAAACTGTCGAAACTACCATCTATCGAAACTACTAGTTTCGATTGAACAGACTCAATCGAAACTAAGTAGTTTCGATGGCCCAGACTTAGAAATAAAAAACCGTAAATTACATAAAACTGAAATTACATTTAATGAAATGACAGAAAGTAAACTAGTCTAAAAACTTTTTAAACAAACAATAAATGACAACAGCTTATATCTCAGATATGACTCTACAATCTCCCCCTAAGCTGTTGCATTACCGTCTTCAGCTCTTCATCAAGCAGCTGGTCCTTCAGTTGTCCTCGGTATAAAAGGTTTAACATGGAAAGATACAACCCGTTGGTAGGCTTTAGCATCAGCTTCATCTTCATCACTGTATGCCTGAATGTGATTCTGAAAAAGGATTTCCAGATCTTCAGGCTGAAACTTCAACAGCTCCATGGGCTCAAAGATGGTGATGTCTTCCTTGCCCTCACACTCGATCACTACACTGCCAATAATTGGGTCTTAGTACCATTTTCTGAAAGTTTGTAGCTGGACAGGTACAGATTTTGGAATGGTGATGGTCTTGTGTGTTTGGGTAGGCTTGTATCTTAAGAACACATATGGCTTGTTAGTCTTAGGATGAAACCTAGTCTTTGAGATCTTCTTTTGAGTTTTCCTAGGCTTCATTCCTTTGAAATCATTATTGACTTGAGAATGCAGAAATTTCTCAAAGTCATAAGCCATCATGACCTTCCCAGGGTTTTGAAGTGGAAGTTTGGCTAAATCCCTGAGGTCATGGAAAGGAAGGGTTTGGAAGTCAGTCATATTTTTAAAGTGCTGAACTCCCCCTCTATATCTTCTTATGATAAAGAGCTTCCTTTCAGCATCATACTTCCAGCCAATTGGAGGTCTTTTTAGTTCTTGATGCTCTGCTATCCATTCATATGTCTTAGGGGTTTCCTCCTGAATTATTTTCTTAAACCAAGGATTTCTTGAAATTGGAGGTTCAGGAGCAACCGAGGGTGAATCTTGTGCTGGACCGGATTCGAAGACTGTAGTGGTTGGTTCAGGAGTGACTGTTTTGATAAGATTAATCTGAACATCATCTTCACCCTCTTCTTCGTCAGATAAGGTTTGAATTTCATCTCCGTCTTCCGTAAAGTATCTAGTTCGCTCAGTCTCCTTTTCTTAAGTGGTCAGGATTTCTGGATAAAGATCATTATACCCAAAGTTTTCGATGTCTTCTAAAAGGGCATTCAGCTCATCATCGGATGGGATGTCTTCTTCATCAAGAATCACGGTATCTATTTCAGTGGAAGTCCCTTTCCCTCTCTTCCTTGCTTCTCGTCTCTCACTAGCTGAGGGAAGGTTTAGTTCTGTACCTTCAACTTTGACTTCAACTGTCTCTTTTGTCTTTTCAATATGCCCAGCAAATATAGTTAGTGCAGATTCTGGATTAGTTACAAGGTCAGGAGATGAGGGTTCAACCACAGATGTGGTCTCCCCCTGAGCTGTTGAAGTAGTTGGTTGTTTTTGCATAGGTTTAACCATTGAGGCTTTGAGCTGCTCCACTGCTTCAGCCAAAGCCTTGAATTCTTCATTTTGCTTTGATATTAGTTTCTGCTGTGTTTCAAGTTGAGTTTGTTGGACCTCAATTTGGGTATGTAAACCCCCAACTTCTAACTTCAGGTCTTTAACCTCTTCCTGGACATTATGCAAATTATTTTTTAAGCCTTCAATTTCTTCATCTTTCTTTTGAATTGTATCCTGCATTTTCTTAAGTTCAAGGCTTAGAGTCTTAACTCTTGGTACATGAGAGGCTGAATCATGAGTTGGTGATGTGGGAGTAGTATGGATGGGTGATTGTTGTGGAGATGGTTGTGGAGTGGGTTGTGGAATAGGTTGTGGAGATGGTTGTAGAGATGGTTGTGGAGATGGTTGTGGAGTGGCTAATAGAGAATCTGATGAGGACGACAAGTCTTCAAATCCTGTTTTGATTTTCTTTGCCTTAGGCTATTCTTCCTCAAAATCAGAACCTGACTCAACCTGTCGTTTAGAGGAAGATGCAGGATGCATTGTTCTATCATCTGAATCAGACTTGTAGTAGTCAGATCCATAAATCCCTGCATCCAGAGTTCCGCTTGATTCTGCGACTTCCTCCTCAACTCCATGCATGCCAGCTTCAACATTAACTGCTGGCTCTTGAACTATCTGAATTTGTTCAACAAAAGGAGCCTCTATCACAGGCTCAATGATGAGTTGTTCTTGTTCTTGAACATCAGGGACGTTTATCTCAATCTCAGCTTCATCAATAGGTGTATTACCTTGATCTTGCTCAATTTCCATTTCTTCTTCTTCAGATGATGAGTTCTCTTCTTCAAGATCAGGGTCAATGTCAGGGATAAATTCGTCTTCTTCACCAATAATATGACCAAACAGGGGAACGTCAGCTATTGCCCTGTTGGTTCTCTTGTTAGTACTTCTCATATAGCTGAGAGTCTTGGCAATCATGTGATCGAACACAAAGGTGTTCCCACCTTGTTGCAGCTCAGGATGAATATGATTGATGATAATTTGTAGAAATCTAGGATATGCCAAGAATTTCTCCTTCACGGCTCCAGTTAGATTGTCTTTTATCTGTCTGAATATGAAGGCAGAAAAGTTGTAATCTCTTCCCTTGATTATCCCCAAAATAGCTGAGCCCAGAGTGCTGTTTGCTGAATCAAACCCTCCTTTTCTTATTGATAGGCAGTGAATAAACACGTGCACTATATATCTCCAGTGACTTGGTAAGGAGTTCTTGATTATCTGGCCACTCTTGAATTCATCTGGATCACCCAACCGTCTGAAGCATTCTTTAACATAGAAAATTGGGAATTCAATAGGTGCATTTGGATTATCATTAAACTGAATCACCTCTCTAATTGTAGCTTCAGAGAGTAAGACTTCTTGGCCACGCACAGTTGCTCTAATGTGCTCTATATTCTCAATGGTGATGATTTCTGCAGTCTCCCGGAATTCTCTTATAGTTGTCTCAAACACCGGCAGATTATTGCTAATGGCAAAGCTAATGTTGGAGTTTGCCAGGAAATTTAGTACAGGAATGAACTCTGCAGTCTTAGGATCATTGGCATTGAGGAATGCACAGACATTGTGTCTTTTCACAAATAAGAGATCCATACCTGTAAAGTTTATCAATTTTGCACAATAAGTAAGATTTCTGAAAATACTGAATCGAAACAAGATATATCAACACTTAGAAAAAATTTGAAGTCCTAACTATCGAAACAACTAGTTTCGATTGAGATCAACACAGTCGAAACAACTAGTTTCGATGGAGATCAACACTGTCGAAACAACTAGTTTCGATGGAGATCAAAACTGTCGAAACAACTAGTTTCGATGGAGATCAAAACTATCGAAACAACTAGTTTCGATGGAGATGAACTTATCGAAACTATCTAGTTTCGATCAGAGATACTAGGGCAAGTTTGGGTTTAAAATTTTTTTTTTTTTTTTTTGAAAGATAATTTTGAAAGTGTTGAACCCCTTTATCGAAACTACTTGGTTTTGAAACCCAAACCCCTCTGATTCGTTATACTCAGACTTAATATAAACAAGATAAAAGAAAGGTTTAGAGTAGCCTGTAAGTGACGAAACTTCATCTTACCGAATGTGAGACGTTATCTGCAGGAATACACAATAATCGTGAGTTCTAAGATGATTAAAATGTATGCAAACACAAAGAAGCACACAAACGACTGTTATTATGAAGATTTAGTCGAACAAATTTTAAATTTTGAAACCCTGGGTCTGCCGTTTTGCAAAAAACCATCAAAAAGGTAGTGAGACGTTACCTGATGATGGAGACGATAGAGACATCGGGGAAAATCAGTTGATATCTTGCAACCCAGACCGATGATTGGAGAGATTGTGTGAATGACGGAGAAGGCGAAAAGGTTTTGAAAAATACGAGTAAGAATCAGTATGACGGGAGGGATTGCTTATGAAGACTTTTAATTCTCGTGAGACAAAAGACAAAATTGCCCCTGTCGAAACAACTAGTTTCGATAGGACAAACTAGTTTCGATATGTACAAAGTAGTTTCGATAGGTCAAAGTAGTTTCGATAGGTCAAAGTAGTTTCGATAGGACAAACTAGTTTCGATATGTTCAAAGTAGTTTCGATAGTTCAAAGTAGTTTCGATATACACAAAGTAGTTTCGATAGTTCAAATTAGTTTTGATATGTACAACTAGTTTCGATAGTTCAAAGTAGTTTCGATATGTCAAAGTAGTTTCTATAGTTCAAAGTAGTTTTGATATGTACAACTAGTTTCGATAGTTCAAAGTAGTTTCGATATGTACAACTAGTTTCGATAGTTCAAAGTAGTTTCGATATGTACAACTAGTTTCGATATATAAATAAAATTATACACAAGATATTTACACTTTTCTTCTTGAAAAAGATCCAACATGAGATCAGATCTGGTCAGTCTCTTGAAACACTTCCTTTTGCAATTCACTACTGTGAGTCCCTGAAGATAGCTGATATTTGTGCAAAGTAAACCCGAACATTTGTTTGTACAAAGATTTCATGTGATTAGAAGGTACCATTTAAGCAACATACAAGGTGTACCCCACCTATTAAAATAAAATGATTTTGAAAAACCTATCAATCCTTAAGAAGTACCCATCTTCATCCTATCATCTCTTTCTGATTAACCAAGCTACCGTCTTAGTAATGTCAAAGTACCACCAAAATAAAATAAGATATCCAAGTGGATTTAGAAAATTTAAAATAAAAAAATATCCAAGTAGATATTAAAAAGGTACGAGCATTCTAGATCTTTGCGTAAGCAAAACAGAAGAAGTCTTAAAATTATCCAAGCGGATAGAAAAATGTTGAACACCCGAGATCTTTGCGTAAGCAAAACAGACGGGGTCAAATCATCCAAGTGGATGGGAAAATGATGAGCACCCAAGATCTTTGCGTAAGCAAAACATACGGGGTCCTCGGTGGTAAATATCGTTATATTGACGGTCACTTGGCGTATGAATAGGAATCCAATACGTAAGCCTGTATCTGATTGAATCGGTTTTCTTAGATATAAAAATGGGTTAGATGTTTCAATAATGGATTCAAACACACAAGTATGAGATATATATTAGGTTTTCACACTACTTACAAGTTTTAACCATATGTCGGGCCTACCAGCTATACCTCAGTAAA
Source organism: Smallanthus sonchifolius (assembly GCA_023525975.1). Classification (NCBI taxonomy): domain Eukaryota; kingdom Viridiplantae; phylum Streptophyta; class Magnoliopsida; order Asterales; family Asteraceae; genus Smallanthus; species Smallanthus sonchifolius. Next base: position 32,492,613 of record CM042040.1, read on the forward strand.
CACCATCGCTGTTGGTCTATTCCATGTCCAAGAGATGAGATCAGACACTATCATTTCTCAAAAGTCAGATTCAATTTATTTATTTTTTTTTTTTTTGCAACTTGTAAGATTATATACACAGCAATTCTTTTCAATATTAAAATATTATATTTCTCCCCCAAAAGATTTGCATTGATATTGTTAAAAAAAATATAAAATCTTTTTAGAATTTTCTTAGACAGTTTAAACAGAGTTAATAATAATAAAAATAAAAAAATAAAAATAAAAAAATTATTTACACAATTTACTGAAAGTTGATCATTCCTAGCATTTCTACCAGTTGGGCAAATCTGGTAGAGTCAAAAGCCTTTGTGAAGATGTCTGCGGTTTGTTTATTAGTTTTGACTTCAACAATTCTAATATGCTTCTTTTCAACACAGTCACGAATAAAATGATGTTTAATTTCAATGTGTTTGGTTTTGGAATGCTGAACGGGGTTTTTGGTGATATGGGGAACGACAGTGTTGTCACACAGAATGGGTGTCTCATGGAATGTGATCCCATAGTCAAGCATCTGATGGTGTATCCATCTGACTTGGGAACAACAGAGGGCTGCGGCAATGTATTCGGCTTCTGCGGTGGATTGGGAAACGGTGGATTGTTTCTTACATTGCCATGAGACAAGGCGGTTGCCAAGGAATTGACAACCTCCAGAAGTGGATTTTCGGTCTAAGTTGCAACCCCCGTAGTCTGAATCTGAATAAGCCACAAGATCAAACAAGTCAGTTTTAGGATACCACAGACCCAATTTTGGCTTATACCTTAAGTATCTTAAAATACGTTTAACAGCAGTTAAATGAGAGAGTTTAGGATTAGCCTGAAAACGTGCACACAAGCACACTGCAAACATGATGTCGGGTCTGCTGGCCGTGAGATAAATGAGAGATCCTATCATGGAGCGATATAGATGCGGATCAACGCTTTCCCCATCCATATCAGGAGTCAAACAATGTCGAACTTCCACATGAGTTTTTACTTGATGGGAATCAGCCATTTTGAACTTGGTCAAGATTTCTTTGACGTATTTTTCTTGATGGATAAGGATTCCGGACTCAGACTGATCAACTTGTAGTCCCAAAAAGAACTTCATTTCCCCCATGGAGCTCATCTCAAACTTAGATCGCATCACTTCTTCAAATTCTTTGCAGAGACGGGGATTTGTAGATCCAAAAATGATATCATCCACATAAATTTGCACCATGATTGTAGCCTTTTCTTCCTTCCGTTTGAACAAGGTTTGGTCAATTGCTCCTCGTTTGAAACCATTCTCAAGCAGATGCTTTGATAAAGTTTCATATCACGCACGAGGTGCTTTGTGAAGACCGTACAATGCTTTGTCTAACTTGTAAACATGGTCTGGAAAATTAGGATCAATGAAACCCGACGGCTGCTTGACATATACTTCTTCTTGAACTTTGCCATACAAAAATGCGCTTTTGACATCCATTTGATGGACGGTGAAGTCCATGTAGGCTGCATAGGTGAGAAACATTTTGATGGCTTCCAAACGAGCCACTGGTGCAAAGACTTCCTCATAGTCAATCCCTTCTTCTTGATAGAAACCTTGAACCACCAGACGAGCTTTATTTTGAATCACAGTGCCGCCTTCATCCTTTTTGTTGCGAAAGACCCAACGAGTACCGATTGGAACTTTGGGTAGATCCACCAAATTCCACACATGTAGCTTTGAGAATTGCTGTAGCTCTTCCTGCATTGCTTCCACCCAGCTATTTTCTAGTAGAGCTGCTTTATTGTTCTTTGGTTTAGTTTGAGAGATGAAGCAAGAAAACATGCTGTTTTCAAATGCTTCACAGGCACTTCGGGTACTAACACCCACATTGAGTGGTCCAATGATGTTATTGGTGGGATGAATCTTGTGAATTCGCAGTTGAGGAATTTCATCTTCTTCCACGACTTCTTCCAAATTGGTAAGATTTTCAGCAGGGGGATCGGAAATATCATTAATAGGATCTTCAGCAGGAGATTGTGGTGCAACATCTACTATTGGAATGGAGTTGTCTTCAACAGTTTCACTTGTTGCACCAGAACCAGAAGACTCCATATTAGATTCAGCATTAGCAACCACAGGAATTTCAACCTGAGCAGATGAAGAAGAGCCTTGATCATTTATGTTCCCTAGATTGTTCACAGAGAAGTAAGGATTAGAATGAGTTGATTCAATAGTGAAATCAGGAAGATTAAATGACTTAAAAACTGAATCGACGTCAAAGAGCCAATTGGGACCGTCTCCTGCGTCCGTATGATTGTTTTCATGCCAATTGATATCAATGGACTCCATCACTATCCTTTTCTTCTTATGCTAGACACGAAAAGCACGTTGATTGGATGAGTAACCAACAAAATAGCATTCATCAGCTTTGGCTTCAAACTTGTTGAGCTGATCCGAAGTGTTCAACATTGTACACACACACCCAAATTTCCTGAAGAAATCAATAACTGCCTTGCGCTTGTACATGATCTCATAAGGTGTCTTGTTGCAACTTTTAGTGATAAGAACCCGATTTTGCACAAAACATGCAGTGTTGACCGCCTCAGCCCAGAAAGTCACGGGAAGCTTAGAGTCAACAATCATAGTTCGTGCAGCTTCAATTAAAGTGCGGTTTCTTCTTTCAGCTACACCGTTTTGTTGAGGAGTACGAGGTGCACTGAATTGTCGAGAAATTCCTTTGCTTTCACAGAAGGAATCAAGAGTTGCATTTTTGAATTGTGTTCCGTGATCACTGCGGATAGTCTTCACACTTAGATTGAAGAGATTCTCAATTTGAAGCAGATAGGTTTTTAAAATCCCTGGCGTCTCATCTTTTGTGGCTAAGAAAAACACCCAAGTGAATCGAGAAAAATCATCTGTTACCACCAGACAGTATGACTTTCGTCCAAGACTCATGACACTCACTGGACCAAAAAGATCCATGTGAAGCAATTGGAGAGGAGAGTCAATAGAATTGGTGGTTTTAGGCTTATGTGAAGATTTGTGCTGTTTTCCTTTGGAACATGAGATACAGTGTTCCATAGGAGTAAAATCTTTGAGAGGTAATCCAGTGACTAGTTTGCCTCGAACCAGTCGATTCATTGTTTTGAAATTTACATGTCCCAACCTCTTATGCCACAGGAAAGATTCATCTTCAGAAGCCTTTGAGAGAAAACACGATTCAATGCCCGATGGGTTGTTCATATCCAAGCTATATGTGTTGTATCTTCTGGGAGCACGCATGAGAATAAGTTCTTCTGGAATCACCACTCCTAGTTTCAAGATAAGACATTCCTTTGAATTAAATAAGGCACAAAAGTCCTTGTCACAAATCTGTGAAACACTCATCAGATTGTATTTCAACTGAGGAACAAAGTTGACAAATTCCAGACTATTTACTCAATTTGATACTGTTCCTTGTCCTTCAATCTTTCCTCCTCTTGGGTTTCCAGCAAAAGCAACATACTCTCCATCAATTTGATGATAATCATGCAGCAAGTTAAATTGCCCAGTCATATGTCTTGAACATCCACTATCTACATGCCAGATGTTATCACCGGTTCTTCTTGATTGACCCTATACACAACGTACCATTTATACGTTTTGACCAACATTGTTTCAATCAAGAGATCTTAGTGTCAGGATATGACATCTCATTGGAATCAAAATTACAACCATCCTTTGATGAAACACGGTCATCAAATAGAACATTATTTTTAATTTTCCACGTTCGTTTTAAATGATTTTTAGCATTTTTAATTCTTTTACGCCTAGATTTTCTACTGTGAAAAGACTTATGCAACATGTATGAATTTGATGAACTTTCGGAAGGCAATTTTTTCATTAGAATTTGTGGTTGTCAATTTACAACTTTTTGAAACATGATTTGAGGCACCACAACTAAAACAGACGTTTTCACAAGATATCTTAGCTTGATAATAGTCATCACAAGATGAAGATGATTGCGATGTTGAGGAATCTGAACATGAGACGGTTCTCTCATCGATGTGCTTCCTTTAATCTGAAAAATTACATGTTGCTCCTGGTTTCACGTGGTACATCATTCACAATAATTTCTGCACTTTTAAATTTTGTAACACATGGCATAACATTCAAAGATTTAGGAACAAAAGGCAAGGCATTTTTAAATTTAGAAACATCACATCCCAAACCCGTATGCTCAGCAGGCATAGAATCAAAATACAAGTTTTTAACGTGTTCACAAATATTTGGTTTTGACACGGACATATTATTACATTCATCCGACTCAAGTTCTTTTAAAATAGTTCTATCATTAGCACTCTTATCACAATCATCTTCGGAATTTACACAATTTGACTCTGCACAAGAAGCAAAACTGTCAGAATCAGAGGATGTAATATAATCATCAGGAGATAATGTGCAAACAAAAGGTGTGGAAACATGTGGAATAGGCATATCAGCAAATCTCCCTGATTTAGAATAAGGAGGTGGATGAGAGTTATACCCAAGACCTTCTGTGCCTTTTCTATTAAATTGTTTATCAATTATTCCAAACAGAAATTTCTGATCCATATCCATGTGATCAACCTGTAATTTGGCTTTTTCTGCCTTTTGGACTCTTTCTGTTAAAATTGTATTATTAATGGTTTGAGTATTGAGTTGCACAATTAAAGAACGATTTTCACCAGAAATATCATGAATTTTCTTTAAGTAAAGTTTCTCATTTTTGGCCACAGAGTCATACATTACCTTAATGTGATTTCGTTCATCAATCACGGCCTGATTGATGAATCTGTATTTTTGAATTTCATTCAAGCAAGATCTAGAATTACACAGTTTAGAAATAACCTCAGCAGGCACAGCAGTGAGATCTTCAGCAGGTTCAATCATGACACACTTGCCCATGTCCTCCACATCAGCCATCAAGGCTTTATCAGCAGCTTCCTCATCTTGATCTCCCCAATGATAATGTCCATCAGCCTGACACACAAGAGCTGTGGAGCTTGAAGATGTGTTTGTCTTTGAAGGATTGGCAGCTTGTTTTCCAGAGGAGATCTTCTTCTCTTGCTGATCCTTGGAGGACGGTTCCTTGCAGTTTCTGGCAAAGTGACCCAGCTGATCACAATTGTAGCATCTCACCTTCTTGATATCAAACCCAAGTGTCTTTCCCTGCTTGAATCTGTCTATGCCAGTTCTTTTGATGAATCTTTTGGCTCTAAAGGTCAACATGGCCATGCACCAGTCAATGTCCATTTTATCCAAATCATCAGGATTAATCTGCTCCAAGTCATCAGGTTGAAAGCTAACTGGTGTTAGATTTCCAGAGATCAGTGCATCATAGCATGACATGAAAGCAGTCATGATTGGGACATATTCATCAGGAATCATGGTGATAGTCTTTTGAGGGGCAGAGGAGCTGGTAGAATTAATTACAGCAGCAAAAGGAGGGACATCAGTCTGAAAGTATGGGCTACCGGATGAGCTTGATCCAACAATGAGAGCTGTGTTTCCAGACTGATTTGATGGGGTGACTGCTCCCTTCTTAATTTCAATTTCATAAGATTCAAGAATGCTATAGACTTCCTGTTGAGACAGAGCACTCAGATTCTCAGTCTTTTTGATCATTATTCGATACATATTCCATTCCTTAGGAAGAGAATCTAGGAGTTTCTTGTTTAGATCAAGAGTAGGGTACTCAACTCCCATTACCTTCAACCTTGATACAATGCTTGAGAAACGGTTGATAAAATCAGATATTGATTCTCCCCTTAGACTGCTGAACATCGCATATTGTTTCTTGATCAGATCTCTTTTGCTTTCCCTGACATCCTCACTTCCCTCATATCTTGTGCACAGTGCAGCCCATAAGTCTTTGGCAGTTGTGTACTCAGCAAAGATGTTGAAAATATCCATAGGAAGAGCCATGGCAATAGTCCCGTAGGCCTTGTTGTCTCGGGCAATCAAGGCAAGATCTTTCTCATCATACTCAGATACTAACTTAGGACGTTGAACATCAGCAGTGGTAGTTACGGGCTTGTGGGGACCATCGGTGATAGAACTCAACAGTGTATAATCGTGAAATTGAAAGAAAAGCTTCATCTTTTTAGTCCAGTCATCAAAATCTCTTGTGGACAAAAGAACAGGTGGTCTATTTCCCCCAGAATGTTCTGTTGAACTTGAAGTGGCCATAATATTTTGAATCGAAACTAAAACAGTAACTAGTTTCGATAGGTCAGCTTCTATCGAAACAACTAGTTTCGATAGAACAACTTTTATCGAAACAACTAGTTTCGATACTGAAAATTTTCGAGGCAAGTTTCAATAACCACGGTTTCGATAGAGATAAGACAAAATATAGTTTCGATAGTACCTTCTCCCGACAAAATGTAGACAAGAAGTTTCGATGATCAACGAAAATCAGAAACTGTCCCCAGTAGTTTCGATGCCTTCTTCTCCAAGCTCAGAAATACTCCATTGATGATAAGCTCTAGAAATCAATAGTGCAGAAATAACAAACCAATCCGGCGAAAACCTTCGACTAACCCTCTTGATCACTAATCCAACTTCCGATTCCGAAAATACGAGCAAAAACCCTTGGAAATCGATGAAACAGTACTTCCGAGAATAGATGTGCAAAATCCCGAAATAAGCTCAAAATACCTCACAAATCACCTAGAATCGATCACAAAACCTGATAACACCCAAAAACACTAGAGCATAAAGCTCTGATACCAATTGTAGGTCCAGATTTCTCTTGATCACTGATTTGATCGATTACACACACACACAGGCGGAAACTGTGTGTATGGTTGTGAAACAGATAATAGAAACAGTGTTGGTGAAAATAACAGGCTAACAACAGTTTGAATCAACACGCAAATGGTATGAAAGTGTAAGAACACAGTGAATAAACAACTGCAAATTGTATTGATTCAGGAAAAAAATGTGAAAGAGAAGGTTCAGGGTTACAGCCGCTACTGACCCCCTAAACATTCTCAAACTAGGCTATTTATAGTAGTGACAGTATCGAAACTATGTTCAATCGAAACTACTAGTTTCGATTGACCATTTACAAGTGACACAAAACTGTCGAAACTACCATCTATCGAAACTACTAGTTTCGATTGAACAGACTCAATCGAAACTAAGTAGTTTCTATGGCCCAGACTTAGAAATAAAAAACCGTAAATTACATTTAATGAAATGACAGAAAGTAAACTAGTCTAAAAACTGTTTAAACAAAAAATAAATGACAACAGCTTATATCTCAGATATGACTCTACACAAACAGGTAGGAACTGATGAGGTGGTTGTTGCCACGCTCATATAGATCTGATAAGTGTTGTTTGTTCTTGGCGCTCTCATCAGGATCCAATCTTCGGGAAATTCAAAACCGGGTTTGAGAATCAGACATTCTGACTTGTCAAACATCACCGAGTACTCCTTATCACACATTTGGGAGACACTCAGCATGTTATGCTTCAGCTGCTCACAGAAGTTGACATTGTCAAAGCTGACACAACCGTTCGAAACCACGCCTTGACACGTGATGCCGCCGCCTTTTTCTCCGGCAAAGGCCACATAGCCGCCTCTGAATGGTTTAACGTCTTGAAGCAAGGCCATGTTTCCTGTCATGTGCCGGGAGCATCCACTATCTACATACCAGCGGTTAGAGATAATACCCTCGGACGTCCCTGCACGAGTCACAAAAGAATTAGTTAGATTTGGAGACCCAAGCCATTGTGGTCTTGGGCCGTCCATCCTTTTCAAAATAAACTACTTCCTTTAACTCACAGTCATGATAACTGTTCAAAATTGATGAATCTTTAGAAGAAATAGAACTAGGAGATCGAGAAGTTTTGGATTTTGTAGTCCAGGATCTCTTCTGTTTCTTAACTGGAATAGGAGACTTTGGTTCAACTACAGCAGGTGAAATTGTGGAAGTTTCACCTGATTGAACTGAAGTCAGTTGTTCAAGCTTTCTCAACCTCTTGTTTCTTCTTCTTCTTTGTGGCTTAGAAAGTCTCGCCACAGATTTCTCACCAGTGCGTGTACTACCGGAGGTAGATACACAAGGTACAGCGGGTTGTGTTACCTTTCTTGAAACAGATGGTTTCACCACATTTTGCTTTGGATGTTTGGGAGATGGTTTCACTGGTGGCGACCTGGGGATAACAGCTGGTTGTGAAACAACAGGCCGTTTCCCTTCGTTCTTCGAAGGACAGTTCACAAAAATGTTACCAACCAAGCCACAGTGAAAACAGTTCCTCTTGTCTACATAAGTTCTCTTGTAAGGCTCATTAGATCTGGCCTTAGATAACTCAGCATTCTGAGAAGGAGGAGTTGGTTTATGAACATTAGTCTGAACCTTAACAGTTTGGTTTTTGGGAGTATAGTATTTTTCCAAATTTTCTTTATACCCAAGCCCATAATGAGCTGAAAAAGCCTCTTTCTTTGCTTGGTTAAGACTTTTATAACCCCCATAAAGCATTACCTTTAGATTATCATTTGTTTCAATGATATCGGGTTCAGTTAAAATGCAATTATCACCATTAGTGATAACGTTTTTCTTTACCTTTTGTTCAGATACTACTCCTTCAGGGCAAGAGTTAACCGACCCGTCTTCAGAAGCAGTAACAAACTCCTCACTAGATGTGGAGTTAGCCTTACATGAGGATTCATCCTTTTTAGGGGAATCATCCTTATTAGAGGACTCATATAGACAAGTTAGATCAATGTCTATTAAGCTATTGACAAACTTCCCGCTCACTGGTGGAGGAATGGCATTAGTACCCAAACCTAACCCATTCAGTTGTCTCACCACAGACTCGTAGTGTTCCACCACAAAGAAAGAGTTTTTCAACTTCTCATTAGTGCATTTTAACTTCAAGATCTCATTTTGCAGTTTGTTGATTTCATTGTTCCGTTTTTCTAACCCCCTGTATGCAACATCTAAGTGAAGGTGTTGATCACTTATTTTTAAAGAATATTCACACTTTTTCTTTTTTAACGTTTCAATAGAATCTTTAAAACGTTTTTCATTTTCTTTATAGTTTAGAGCTGCCAAACTTAGGGGTTCGATTTTGTCTTGGAGCCTAGAATTTTCAAGTTTTAGCCCTAGACATTTAGAACAAGAAATAACAGAGAAAGGGTTAGAATCTACCTCAGACGATGAACTTGTTGCTTCTCCAATGGCCATGAGAGCAACAGCAGTGGTTGATTCCTCTTCATCAGCTACAGAAGCTTCCTTTTCTTCAGCTTCCTTCACCTTCTCTGTAGCAGCAGTTGTAGATTCTTCTAGGTCAGCCATAGAAGCTTCCCTTTTCTCTGCTTCCATCATCTCCATGATCTCAGCCATGAGACCAACCTGGGTTTGTGCGATGATGGCATCCTCAAGATGAACACCCCAATCAAAGCTGTCGTCCTGTTGGGCTACCAGTGCATTGGACGTTCCACCTTAGCTTTGATTATGGTGGTTTGGATTGTTTTGGCTATGGTTGTTTCCTTGGCTGGGTCGGGTGAAACCAGAGGCAGGTGCTCTGTCTTTCTGACACTCACGAGCAAAGTGTCCAAAGTTCAGACACTTGTAGCATTTGGCCTTAGATTTGTCAAACCCAACCTTGGCATTAGGATGCCCGCCAATAAACTTTCTTCCTGTTCTGTTTAGGAAACGCTTGGCTCTCCTCAATAGCATGGCCATATTCCATTGAATATCCATGTCCTCCATGTCATCAGGATCCACTTAATTAAAATCTTCTTCAATCGTCTCTGGATCAGTAAGCTTGCCACCAATGAAATTCTCATACGCAAGCATACAAGATGAGAATAGTGCTACATGATCTTCAGCTATTCTTGCTATAGCTGAGTGGTTAGATGAAGACGTAGCAGGAGGATTTCTTGAGGTATTTTGATGATGAGACCCTAACCCTGATCCTGAAGCATAGCAAGCATGACCACCACACCCAGTTGAGTGATCTTCTTCAGTAGGATTTCCAGTGAAGAGGGCAATTCCAGAGCCCGATGACTTGGATTTAGAAGTCGTCCCATGATACATAGAAGGGTCTTGTATCTGGGGTCTTCCAGAGCTCTCCTTTCTTCTTAGGTTCATGTCATGAGCTTAAACCTTTCCTATTGCCTCCTCAACTGTCAACTCATAGAACTTAGGATTTTCCCTCATCAGGGTTGTGTACATCTCAAATTTGGGTGATAAAGCATCCAAAAACTTTTCCACCATCTCTTCATCTGGATACTTGAGTTCAAAAGCCTTCAACTCAGTCTGTAAAATGAAAGAATCTAGAGATGAGGTCATCTAAAGATTCGTTCTCTAAAAATCTGAAGCACTCATACTGCTTCCTGAGAAGATCCCGCTTACTCTTCTTGATGTCACTATTTCCTTTCAATCTCTTGTGTAAAGCTTTCCAGATATCCTTAGAATTGTCATACCCTCGGAAACTGTGGAACAATTCCCGAGTTAATGCCATAGTGATCGAACCAAGTGCCTTCTTTTCTCGATCATAAGCTTTCTTTTCTTCGTCAGAAAGCTTAGAGATAGGTTTGGGCATGGTTTCATCAAGATAGATGTGTGTGGAATGCTTATATCCCTCAAGGATTGGTATCCATAGTGATGAGTCGGTATAAGAAATGTAGTGCTCGAAACGTGCTTTCCAATTAGAATAATCGTTCACGTTCAGCAACTTTGGTGGTTTCTGTGGTGTACCGATCTCATTATCGTAATTCAACAGGTTTCCAAGATTCTGAAGATTCGACATAGTGAACACTTAGTCAAATTTCAGAAAAGTCAGACACAGTTGCGCACTTGAGAAATGGTCTTGCGTATTTATATTTCCTCTTGCGTACTTGTAAGTACGCAGGATTAAATGTAAGTACGCAGGATATAACTTAAGTTCGCACAAGTTCAGTCTTGCGCACTTATAAGTACGCAGAAGATAAGTCTTGCGTATTTAGTAAGTACGCACAAAACTGTACTTTTTGCCATAAATGATAAGTACGCAGGATACCTTTTCAGCAACTTTCACCAAACTTTTCCGGTCACCTGAAACTCGCCGGAGATGGTAAAAATTTGTCTGATGATCAATGCAAATGAGCCAAAGGGTCAGAAACTTGTTTCTAACCAACCTTTGATGCTCAAAACACTCAAATACACAACAAAAATCAGTTTTTGAGTGAATTTTGTTTCTAAAATAGTGCTCAAGAGCTACCCCTATTTTATCACAAAAATCAACAAAAATACCTCTTATTGCTTGTAAAAACTCTCCAAACTCACTCACAACACTCGAAATCAGGAGCAATGCTCTGATACCACTTGTAGGTCCCTCGGGTGTGGCGGATCGTCACATGCTAGGGGGTCTACTAGTCGGACCGGGTGCGGAATGCCCGTGACTAGGCGGAGAGTCTAGCTAAACAAAGTAAACCGACAAGAGAAAATACTTTAAACGTTCTTTGTATTATAAACACTTGAAGGTTACAGAGAAAAGCACTGAGATTACAATCTGCGTATTTGCACTAAAGCCTGCGTACTTAACTTCTGTCAACCTATCCTATTTATACAAAACCTGATGCCTGCGCACTTAGCAAGTGCGTAGGGCAAAATGCTCTTGCGTACTTAGCAAGTACGTAGAGTTGTTCTTGCGTACTTGCTAAGTACGCAGGAGCTTTCTCCTGCGCACTTATAAGTGCGCAAAACACTTAGCAACATTCAATATGTAAAAGTAAATATAACTCGATAAACTAATACATAAAGACTCTTACATACAAAGACAATTACAAACAAGACAAAACAACCTAAGACTAAGACTCTATCTATCCAAAGTGTTTGTCACAGGAAAGTGCTTCAACACTGAGTTTGAAAATTTTTAAATTCGCTCAACACAGATAAGTTCTCCTAACTTTTCTGAGAAGACAAAGTGAGTAAGTTCGCCTGGACAAAAATCCATATACACATTAAGTTCGCTTAATTAGGCGAACTTGTTAAGTTCGCTTAACAAGCCCTAGGCGAACATATTAAGTTCGCTTCACCTCAACCAAGCGAACATATTAAGTTCCCCTCAACCTTGCGAACATATTAAGTTCCCCTCAACCTTTTTCCTTGAAAATTTTTTCCAACTTTCAACACGTCATTTCTTTCACTTCCGTCAGCAGCAGGTATCCGATCCAATCCCAAACATTTTAATAAAAGCTTAGAATTTTCATGGAAAATAAAAAGTAAAATCTTTTTGAATTTTATCTATACAAACGGAATCACATATTTTTGGATTTTTATCTGAATAAGCTGAAATCACATATTTTTTAATGAACATCATGAGTAAGAAGATCATATCAGTATCCGAGTAGTTCATCACACATTTTAGCAATAACCAAGGGTAACCTATGATATGAAACTATCCAACTCATTACATACTTTTTTTCAATCAATTTGAATAATATTTGAAATGATACGCGATAAATTTCAAAGTAAATAAGATCATGTTATGAAATGCTCAATTATTCATACCGAATTTGTAATATAAAGCATGAATTCTTAAATTGGTCAATATTATATGATTTGAAACTATAAGCGTTTATTCTCCAAATTCATGTGATTTAGTACTATTTAGATGAAAAACATCGTGTACCCCACATATATGCCAAACAGAAATATAAATTGCACTATCTTCAAGATATATACAGTTTATTTTAAGATTAGATCAATTTCCAAGATGAAATTATCTCTTTTAGCACAAGTATAGAAAAGCAGATCCCAAAGGATATAAGAATCACGATGATTCAGAATTAAAAGATTCTAATGAATTGGCTGTATAATGAAAATCAACAGATTCAGGTATGAGGATCCAACTATTATCTGGATAAGTTTCAATGGAGTCAGACTAGATGATGTATCTAACTGATCCAAGGGCGAATATATGTTTCAACAGATGTTGTTTGAAAGCATATCTTAGTTCAACAACACATTGCATGTTTTTCGGGGCATGGGCAGTGAAGTGAACTGAAATAGATTTGTGCTAAAGATATAAATCGATATTGGTCTCATGAAATTATTTAAAACCATATATTCTTTATCTGATAATGATCTTTTACACACACACCCAGGCATATAATGGATTCAAATCACAGATGTAATCATATCATATTTAATTTTCACACTACTATTAGTTTCAAAACGCTTCTAGTCTATTGACAATTCAAGTTTCAAAACTCATACACAATTTTTAAAAACATATTATCAAGATTAGAGCATTCAAAACACTATCATTTCTTATTTATGCAGACTTTGAAATTTAGATCAAATCAAATTACTTTACACAATCATATATCAAAGGTCTACTAGGGTCTTGTGAAATGAACTAATCATTGATGTACTATCATTTCTTCTATAACTTCAAATGATGTCAAATTTTATATTTTTCACTTTGTTTTGACTTTTTATAAATTAATAACTTTTTGACTGAAAATTTAAAATGCAGAAATGTAATAAAGCAATAAAAGAAATTAAAAACAAAATTTTCATGAAAATCTGATTTTGCAAAACTTTTATTCGGGATTTTTCATACCTATCATTTTGATTAGAAATTCAAACCTAGTACGATCAAATGCCTTGGTAAACAGATCAGCAAAGCTATCATCAGTGTGAACCTTTACCAGCTCAATCAACATTTTCTCTGCACAATCACGAATAAAATGATATCTAATCTCAATGTGCTTTGTTTTACTGTGCTTAACAGGATTATTAGTTATAGACATTGTAACATTATTATCAATAAAGATAGGGGTTCCTGTAAAATTCAAACCGTAATCTCTTAATTGATGTTGTATCCACAATATCTGTGAACAACAACTTGCAGCAGCGATGTATTCTGCTTCGCATGTAGAAATTGAGACTGTGGTTTGCTTTTTGCATTGCCAGGAAACAAGTCAATAACCCAAGAACTGGCAACCACCTGTTGTAGATTTCTTGTCCAAACAACAACCACCAAAATCATAATCAGTATAAGCATTGAAATCAAAGTTAAAACCATGTGGATACCATAGTCCCAATCTTTGTTTTCCTTACAAATAACGAAAGATTCTTTTTACAACTATCAAGTGAGATTCTTTTGGTTTTGCCTGGAATCTGGAACAAATACACACAACGAACATTATATCTGGCCTTGAAGCGGTTAAGTACATGAGAGATCCAATCATTGCCCTGTAAAGTCGACAATCAACATCTTTTCCATCCGGGTCAGAATTCAACTTATGATTGATCGGAATCAGAGTATCATATGGAGTACAGTCCTCCATCTTTAACTGCTCAAGATGTCTTTGACATACTTGGACTGGTGAATAAAGAAACCATCTTCCTTTTGATTTACTTGTAAACCTAGGAAAAATGATAACTCTCCCATAGCTGACATTTCAAACTTCGACTTCATAACACTCTCAAAATCTTTGCACAGCCCTTCATTCGTAGAGCCAAAAATAATATCGTCCACATATATCTGCACCAGTTGGTAATCTCCCCAGATTTCCTTATGAATAAGGTCGAGTCAATCTTGCCACGAACAAAATTATTTGCCAAAAGATGTGTAGACAACGTTTCATACCACGCACGAGGAGCCTGATGAAGACCATAGAGGGCCTTATCAAGTTTGAAAACCATATTCGGATTAAGTGGATCTTCAAACCCCGGCGACTAACAAACATAAACTTCCTCTTTGACCTTTCCATATAAAAAAGCACTTTTCACGTCCAATTGAAACACCTTAAACCCTTTATAAGAAGCAAAATCCAGAAATTGGCTTATAGCTTCAAGCCTCGCAACAGGAGCATAAACCTCGGTGTAATCAATTCCCTCTTGTTGATTGAAACCCTGGACAACTAACCTTGCCTTATTTCGTACCACGACACCTCGATCGTCTTTCTTACATTTAAACACACATTTTGTACCAATTGGATATGTCCCCTTCGGAAGATCTACAAGATTTCAAACCTTGAGTTTGTCAAACTGAGCAATTTCTTCATGCATGGCCTTTATCCAATTGTTATCATTTAAAGCCATTTCAACATTCTTTGGTTTGACCTGAGAAATAAAACATGAATGTGAGCAATCATCAAGAACACCAGAATCTTTAATTCATGTATACAAACAAGTATTGTCAACAATAGAACGTGTTTTCACTCCATCACGCAAATTTCCTATTATATTCATCACCGGATGATCTTTGAGTTCCTTGATTGATGCAACCTTAGGAACCGGCAACACTTCAACTTGAGTTGTATCAGTTTGATAAGAAAAATCTTGATTAATTGGAATTTCTGAGTCTAAATTTGTAGGAATCTCCCTCTGAGCTTGCGTCGAAGGTAATGGATCATCACCCAACAAAGGATCAACAGAAGAATCTTCAAAAATAGCATTGTCTTCCTCACTCGCAGAATCTTGTGGTCCTGAACAAGAAGCAACATTAGGATCGGAAGCAGAAGTAGATGGAACCGATGAATTTTGAACTGCATTTGGTAGAAAACCAATGTGTTGTACATCCTGACATGAATCATAGAGAACAGCAGCTTCTTCAGGAGAAATATCAAAAGGTAAATGAAAAAACTTGAATAAATTTTCATAATCAAATGTCCAATCTGGTCCAATCGCCAATTGAGGTAAAGACCGATTTGAACAGTCAATATGAAACCATTCTTCAACTTGGCGCGTCTCCTTATTATAAACCCTATTGGTAGTAGAAATTTCAACATACCCCAGAAAAATCCCTTCAATAGCCTTAGCACTGAACTTGGTTGGGACATCTCTAACTTTTAATAGGGTGCATGGATTACCAAAAGGTAGTAAATATTCCAGATTCAGCTTTCGATTATTAAGCAACTCATAGCATGTCTTGTTGTGTCGTTTGACGGTCAAGACCCTGTTCAAAACGTGACACGCAGTATTCACAACCTCAGCCCAAACAGTAACTGGAAGCTTAGAATCTGCAAGAATCGTACGTGCCGTTTCAACCAATGTCCTGTTCTTTCGTTCAGCAACACCATTTTGTTGAGGAACATATGGCGCACTGAATTCATGATGAATTCCCTTTTGTAAACAGAATAAGCCCATCTTGCTATTCTTAAACTCGCTTCCATTGTCACTCCTAATTCTTTTGACCTTCAGATTGAACAAATTCTCCAAACCCAGGATTAAGTATTGGACCAACTCAGTGGTTTCAACTTTAGAAGAAAGAAACTTAACCCATGAAAATCTAGAGAAGTCATCCGTTACTACCAAACAATACGATTTTCCACCAATGCTCCTGATACTAATCGGACCGAACAAATCCATATGCAGCAGCTCCAAAGGAGTTACGATAGAATTCTTTGATTTAGATTTGTGTGATTTCTTTCGTTGTTTCCCTTTCTTGCAAGGAATACAACCATCGGGAACAGAGAATTTCATCTTCGGAATACCAAGAACCAGATCATTCTTAACAATATAGTTTATCTTCCGATAGTTGATGTGAGCTAGCTTCCTGTGCCACAAAATAGAATCTGATTCCGACGCCTTGGAGAGTAAACAAGTAGGAATTGAATCCGTTGTAGTAGCGACACTCATGTCAAGGACATACGTGTCATTTCTCCTCGGAGCCTTCATGAGAATCCATTCGTCAGGAATAACGAAGCCCGGTTTCAAGATATAACACTCAGCATCATTGAAATTGTAGGTCCAGGTAACTCAACTACTGATCGAACTCGTGATATGACGTTGCTATAACACGAAGTTGTGGAATCCTTCGTGTTAATGTTTGTATACTAATTGACAATTCAAACAACACGCGTAAATAAAGTTCTCGTTATATTCCAAATCACTGTGGTTACAGACTCAATCAGACAAGTTTTTCTCCTTTTTGGATCAGTCACTTCTAATGACTCTGTAACACATATATATAGAAACACACCTGCTATAAGCGAACTTATTAAGTTCGCCTCCAACAGACCAAGCGAACTTAACAAGTTCGCCTCAGTTAGACATAAGCGAACTTATTAAGTTCGCCTCTGATAGATCAGGCGAACTTAACAAGTTCGCCTCTAGGCTCACTAGTAAAAACACTTAGCAACTTTAAACAATTACATATCAAAAACACAAAGACATAAAATCTAACTATTACAAGCTTTTGTCATTACAAATCTATGTCCTAACAGACTCCCCCTTGACAATAGCTTGATCTTCTGTCTTCTGTCTTTATCTTGAACTCTTCTAGTTGTCCGGTAGTCTGCTGCCAGCATGCACACCGTATCTTCTGCATATCTCCAAAACTCTTTTATACTGTAGACCTTGTTCTCTCCATTCATCAGTATACATGATCTCATTCTTTCACAGTGTTCTCTGATCTTTCTTTGAAAAATTAATAAGATTCATTGCGTCATAGAAACACACAATGACCTTATTATCTTTATCTTCAACCCTTGCTTCACCAGTATTAACATCAACATACCACCATTTCATATTCCCAAGAAAGTCTTGAGGAATCTTCTTTAATGGTATCTTGTGAATAGCACGCACTGGTCTATACTTGTATCTCAGGTTACTTTCCCAGTCTTAGGATCTGTAATCTTCACTCTTTTTCCCTTCTGTGGTTTCAGCCGTTCATACTTACCCGAACTACCTTCTTTCTTTATCAGGTTTGCTATCACATCAGCCAAACCATTCTTCGATCTATTTATGAGTGGCTTTGAAGCTAGACCATTTATTTCACACCTCGGCAAGGTGTTGAAATATTTGATCCTTGGCTTTAAGTATTGAACACCGTCTGAATGTTTGATTACAAACAATTTTGATTCACCATCATAGAACCAACTAATGATCCTTCCTACACACTGCTCTTTATTCACATATTTCTCTTTCTGAGCAGGTTGTACTGGAGACTTGGGTAGCACCTTCATCCAACTGTTTACTACTTCTCTCCACTGTTCTCGTGTCATTCCTGTATCTCTGAACATCACAGGTTCTTCATTAATCTTTGGAGACTCAGTGTGAGTAGTTTCAGTTTCAGCACCCTTATTGAATTGAAGATTCTCATCATCAGTATCCATCTTTGACTCGGCTGTATCATCAGGCAATGTGACGTCTTCAATAGAGTCCATAGAGTCAGTTATTCCATCATAAGAGAACTCAGGAACAACATCCTATTGGATGAAGTTATAAGGCACCTTAAGACCGTCACAGCCTTCATATGTAACACTGTCTTTATCTTTCTCTATTTCAATCTCCACTATTTCTCCTTCTTCTATGTCAGTGTCTGACATATCATCTTCCATGTCATTGAATAAATCGTCAATGTCATCAAGACATTCAATCTTTTCAGCTTCCTCTTCTTCTGAATCTTGAAAGCATTCTAATAACAGAATTTCTTCTTCATTAGTACCATAAGTATCTTTGTCTTTGTTTCCTTCAAGAGATTGTGATGTCGACTCCCGCTGAACTCTAGATATAGGATTAGCGTCAGCGTATTGACGATCACCCTCAATATTTCCAGCAGGATCATTGTCTTCATCATCACGTCTTTGAATTGACTCTGTGTGACAAATATCAGGTATCCTCAACTCCCCCTGAGCGTCAAGACGTTGAACGAGTTTGGACACTAATGCTTGCATATCAGCAATCTGTTGAGCTTGAGTCTGAATCACCAGATGTCGTTGAGAATCAATAGACACAAGAGAGTTAACTTGTGTTTGTAGAGATAGCACTTGAGATTCAAGGAAAGTTATCCTGTCAGAATCAGAAGGCTTAGATGGACCAGCTGAGGATTGTGGAATAGAAGGACTCGAAGTAGTAGGAATCTCTGGAGGAACAGGAGATGGAACTGGAGATGGATCTTTAGATCTTGGAGGAGTAATGATCAGAGAAGCAACAAAATTAGCATCTTCAACTCCTTGAGAAGATCTTGCAGCAGCAATTGACGCAGACATTAACTTTTGACGTGAAGGATCTGGATTAAAGTCACTGTCAGTTTCAGAACTCTCATCTACCAACGATCTTTTTCCAAGTACTGATCCGGAAGGAGGATGCCGAACATACTTGCGTCGTGGTCGTCTGGCTTGAGATTTAATGCGTTTTCCAGCATTAGCCAGTGGAATAGCAGCCAACCGTTCATAATGACCTGGAGAAAAATCCCTAGATTCATCAGAATCAGTGCTGTCGTCATCATATGATGTTGTATCACTTGAACTGGAACTA
Organism: Smallanthus sonchifolius; assembly: GCA_023525975.1. NCBI lineage: Eukaryota > Viridiplantae > Streptophyta > Magnoliopsida > Asterales > Asteraceae > Smallanthus > Smallanthus sonchifolius. Next base: position 32,511,839 of record CM042040.1, read on the forward strand.
GACTCAGCGTCTGTCACCACATTCCCTTCTTGTTCATGAATGGGCGAGTTCACAGCTTCATCAACAAAATCATCCATGTTCATAACTAGATCTTGATTAGGATCATGAACGACCTCTTCTTGAACTGGTTCCTGAATCGGAATATTAACTGCAGCCTGTGGAATAGGAACTTGTTCAGGAATAGGAATTTGAGGTTGTACAGGAACTTGTATTTGTGGTTGTTGAACTTGAATTTGTGGAACTGGTATCTGTTGTTGTTGGGTAGGTTGTTGTTGTGCTGGAACATTAACTCCTTGAGCTTGAATAAGTTCATTAGGATGAAACCAATTATCATTAGGTGGTGCAACATAATCAGGATTGATTAAGTGCCCAAACAGTGGTGTATTAACTGGAATCAACACAGCATTTTGTTGTTTCACCTTTGTACAATCTATAAAAATACATTTTGACATCGGAATCAAAGTCAATCTTATAGCATGTTGTGGAAGATCCGGAATAAGATGATTGAGTATTAGTTGAATAAATCGGGGATACATCAAGAAACCTTGACCTTCAGCTGGATTGATCTGCATTACCATCTCCCGATAGAAATAAAGCGGAAAATTGAATCTTTTATTCAAAGTTAAGGCCATCATTGCTGTTTGAAGAGCCATCGGTACCAGCTTTTCATGGATAAATGCATTGTATAATCACATGCATAAAGTACCTCCATTCTCCCACTAATCCACCTTTCCTAGCTTGTGTATCATTTTGTTTTCCACGATATCCCATCCTTTGAAAACAACCCATAATGAGTGTGTTAGGATAAGATATTGGATCTTCAGCATTTCCACCCAAATCTAGAGCAGCACGAATTGTGTCTTCTGAAATTGCAATCTCTGTATTATTGACTGTTGCACGAAGGACATGTGGTTCCACACCGATATCTTGATATACAGTATCCCAGAATTGTTGGATGTACACCAAGCTAATATAAGGATATGCAGATAATGCAACATGTAGTCTTGATCTATTCAGAAAATTGATAATGCCCTGAAAATGAACTGCTTCTGGCAAATTAGGATCTAATAACGCCACTTGATTATGTTTATATTCGACACGTCGAGCCATCTGTGAAAAATTTCGGACAACACAACAAACATTAGTAGACTAACACATATATGAAACAACAAACAAACAAAACAAAAAAAAATCAAACAAAACAAAAAAATCTTTAAAAAAATTTCAAACAAAAACAAAATTTAAAAAAAAAATCACAACTCCTTTTTCACTTCAGACCCCTAGGCGAACTTAATAAGTTCGCTTAGTAGTGCAAGAGGCGAACTTATTAAGTTCCCCTGACAAGTTCGCTTCGAACAAGTTCGCTTGAACCTGAGACGTTTCAAATTCAAACACTGAATTTTAAATTTCCGGAAAATCGATATCAAATCATGAAATAACCATTTACTAGCAATCGAATAACACATGACAATAAAAAATGAGGATCAATTTTAAATTTGGGTCAAAAATTAGGTCAAACTCGTCCTTGTAACAGTCCGATGAAAACCGAGACCAAAACCTTCGAATACACTCAATTTAGCGGATGAAATCCAATGAAAATACCTTTGTTAGATTCGCACTTCAATTTCGGTCAAGATGCAACCAGAAATTAACACTCACAACACCGTTTTAAAATTTTGATAAATTTGGGCAAGTTCGCCTGTTCTGAGGAAGACGACGATGAGACAAGTTCGCCTGATTCAACACTTATTCAGGTTAAGTTCGCTTGATTAAGCGAACTTGTTAAGTTCGCTTAACAAGCTTTCGGCGAACAAGATAACTTCGCTTCACTTCACTCTTAAGTTCGCTTCACCCTAGACTGAAAATTAAGTTCGCTTCACCGATTTAAGCGAACTTATTAAGTTCGCTTCACTGTACACAGGCGAACTTAATTACTTTTCCAACCTTTTTGCCTTGAACACAAATTTTACCAACTTCAACCTTTCAAATCTTGAACTTCCGTCACCAACACATATTTGATCCAATCCCGAACAATTTTAATAAAAGTTTAGAATTTTCATGGAAAGTAAAAATTAAAATCTTTTTGAATTTTATCTATACAGACGGAAACACATATTTTTGATTTTTCTCTGTACAAACTGAATCACATATTTTTGGTTTTTCTCTATACAAACAGAATCACATATTTTTGGTTTTTCTCTATACAAACAGAATCACATATTTTTGGTTTTTCTCTGAATAAACTGAAATGACATATTTTTGGTTTGAACATCATGAGCAAGAAGATCATATCAGTATTCAATTAATTCATCACACATATTATCAATAACAAAGGGTAACCTATAGTAAGAGACCATTCAACTCATTTTTGTGCATTTTGCATCTTTTTCATTTTGAAACTCATTCAATTTGAATAATATTTGAAATGATACGCGATAAATTTCAAAGTAAATAAGATCAGGTTATAAAATGCTATTTTATTTATACCGAATTTGAAATATAAAGCCTGAATTCTTAAAATTGTCAATATTATATTATTTGAAACTATAAGCGTTTATTCTCCAAATTCATGTGACTTAGTACCATTTAGATGATAAACATCGTGTACCCCACATATATGCCAAATAGAAAATAAATGCACTATCTTCAAGACACATATAAGATTTTACTAAAGATTTTCCGAATATTCAGAATGAGGAGTGTAGAACCAAAGACTGATTGCTACCAAATTATTCTAAGTACAAATGCTGCTGATAGGCTTATCAGCAGCATTCAACACATGTTGCTGCTGATAGGCTTATCAGCAGCATTCAACACTTGTTGCTGCTGATAGGCTTATCAGCAGCATTCAACACTTGTTGCTGCTGATAGGTTTATCAGCAGCGTTCAACACAAGTTGCTGCTAATAGGCTTATCAGCAGCATTATTCTCATCTCTGCTGCTGATAGCTTTATACTCTGAAGACCAAACGTTGCAGCTGACTATCCATGCAAAGCGCGTCTGACACCTTTCTGCAAAAGCAACTGCCACTCTGCTGCTAATAGCTGTATTCTCTGAAGACCAAACGTTGCAGCTGACTATCCATGCAAAGCGCCTATGACACCTTTCTGCAAAAGCAACTGCCACACTTCAAGCAGAAGGAACCTCAATGGTGCAACCAATAAAGGACAATAACGCGCTTCTCCAAGCATGCAAACAATGATGCCTAAGAAGACGTTTCAGTAAAGTTAACTAGATTAGCCTTTGCGTGTAATTTAGATTAATAAACAAGATCAACGGCTTGTGTTAGATCTGATCCTTAGAATCAAGGGTCTGTCTTGATTCTAAGTTACTATATATATCTTGTAAACACTTCAAACAAAGTGTGATTGCTAGTGCTTGATGTGCCTTGATAGTGCTTCACGATAGTATTTTACTTGTAAACTTGTAATCTCAGAAGTCTAATACAACAGTGCATTTATCAGTATTCTTGCTGTTTACTTGTTTACTTTGTTGGTTGCTATTGTTTCCGCCAATATCAACTAGAACAGAATGACCTTGTAATCTTACGATCCTACAAGTGGTATCAGAGCTTTGGCTCAAGATTAAACAAACTAACATTTGTTTAATCACCTTCTGATTCTATTCAAAACCCTATTCTTGATCAAGTCACACAAAACAAAATGGCCTAAAGCAACGAGCTTGAAGACATCCTGAAGCAGCAATACGAAAACTTTGTCTGCAATGAAGGTGAGTCACTAACCAGTGTGTATAACAGGTACACTTACTTGGTAGGAGAGCTGCAGTGCTCTAAGGTGAAACTGGAGAATGAAGACATTCTCAAAAGGTTCATCAGATCTCTTCCTAGTTGCTGGACACTTTACACAGTGTTAATAAGAAGAACTGAGAATCTAAAGACTTTGCAGATGACCGAGCTCTTTTGTATGCTAAAAGCCTATGAATTAGAAATAATTCAAGCAAAAGAAAGAAGCTCAAGCCATCAATCAGCCTCTTCCACCACCTCTCCCGCGCTTCACTCTGACCACTCAGGTCCTAGTTCAAGCGACTACTATCCTACCAGACAAGCACACCAAGCTCAGCTAAGACACCAACAACAGCAACATGTCAATCCTCCAGCACAAACTGCAGCTTGTGCAAATGTTGGAACTACTGACTTTGACTGGAGCTTCCAGTCTGAGGATCTTTCTGCCAACAATCAAGCTCTCATGGCAGACACATTAGAAGTATCCTCTCTAACTTCAGACACATCAGAGGTACCACCAAAGGTATATGAAAATCTATGTACTCAAGACTGCATTGATAAGGTCCTTGGATATAGGAAACATAACCAGAAGCTCATAGATCAAAATGAAGAATTTCACCAAATGAAATCTGAATTTAAAAAGGTTGAAAATAGTTACAAGGAAAAGAATGATTGTTTAAAGAAAGAAATTTCATCATTAAAACATGAACAAACAAACCTTGAAACTCAAATTGATGATATTCTGGTTAAGTTGAAAGCTGCAAGGGATGAATTGGCAGACCAAAAGGTCCATGTGGAAAAATATGAATTTGCATCCAAAAAGCTGCAAAGACTTTTGGATGTTCAAATCCATGAAAATGTAAAAACTGGGTTGGGATATCATACTGACCAGTGTAAAACCGTCGCACCTCCTACTGATTACGTTGCCATCCATGAACCAAGCTTCAATCTAGCAAATCTTGACATGGCCAACCGAAATCTTGACCCTGCTGTCAAAGAAACCCCTGTGCAAGAATGCACTAATTCATCAGAGACTGAGTCAAATTGCTCAGACTCCATTGAAACAAGTAATGTCTCATCTCCTCCTGCCCCTCAAGTGATAGTGACTAAAGATGAAGTTCATTCAGCACAAGTACCAGCCATTTCAGTACCAGCTCCCATCCCATTCAAACAAATAAAAATAAGCTATCCTCGAGAAGGTAGGAAGCTAAATACTGAAAAGGGCCAGTCCTCATCTTCAGTCCAGCCAAGGAAGGTGTTTGACACATGTCATGCGCCTGAAGAAAGGTTTCCATATGTTCAAAAAACATTGGAAGAAGCTACATTTGAGCACAACAAAGCTCACCCTTGGAATTTCAAAGACTTCTTCAAAAGAAAGGATTATGTGCATCTTTCAAAGGATAAACTGGCAAAATCATGTTTTGTCTGTGGGAAATATAACCACACTGCCAGCACCTGCTTCAACTACCTACAACAGCAAAGAAACCTCAAACAACATGCTTTTGAGAAGACAAAGAAGAACAAACAGGTAAGAAGCTTTAAAGCTAAGACAACTCAGTTCAGAAAATCTCTCTCTCCACCAAGGGAGCAGTTGTCAAAGCCTCAAAAAGCTTGAATCATCTGTGGAGAATCAAACCACTTTGCTGCAAACTGTAAGTTTAACCCTTTCAACCAGATTCTTCATCAAGCCCCTCAAAGACAAAGGGTAAAGAAGAATCAACATACATCGGTTGTTAGTCCAGTTAAGCCCAAGAAAACGGAGCAGAAGCCTACAGCAGCAACCAAATCTGCTGCTGATAAGCTAACAAAGTCCGCAGCAAAAGTGTCCACTGCTGATAAGGCAAGATCCAAGGGAAAGCCTTCAGCAGCAACAAAGTCTGCTGCTGCTCAAGCAAAGCCTTCAGCAGCAACACAGTCTGTTGCTGCTCAATCAAAACCATCAGCAGCAACACCAGCTGCTGCAGCTATGCCAAAGTCATCAGCATTCACGCCAGCTGCTCATAGGTCAAAGAAAACTGGAAAACCTATACCTCAGCAATGGAAGGTGAAGATACCACCAAGCATCATCATTGGTTCCGTTGAATGTGTACATGCTGACACTAATAATCCAAGAACCCTTTTCTGCAAGGACGCAAGCTCTTGGATTTCTCCCACTACTGCTGACAGGTTTAATATTCAGCAGCAGAGGATTTGCCACTGACTGCCTTAAGTTATCAGTAGGAACAAGTTCTCCTGCGGATAGCTTTAAGGCAATCAGCAGTAAAATCCCTGCTGCAGACCATTGCATCTATCAGCAGCAATTAAGTTTGCTGCTGACAGACTTAACCATCAACAGCCTCCCTTGAAGAAATCCAAATCCTCATCTGAACCTGAAGACTCAAGAAACATAGTTGAATGGGTCTACAATCCACAGGATCAAAGGTTTGAGATCTTCAGGGGGAGAACTGAAAGAAGAAGATCTACATACAGGTCTGTTGATGAGGTTCTGCAACTACCAGATTCAGACCTAAGAAGAACTTTGGAGCTGGGTGAAGATCATGAGCCTGCAAATGAGAGAGGGAAACATCTTATGCTAGCAATCAGACATTACTTCAACCCTAGCAAAGATGTGGTCATGGATATCAAACCACTCAAGTCCCACTCTCCATTTGTATCTTGGTCCTACAATGCTGATTTGGATGAGTTCACTCTGATTGATGTAAAGAAGCAGCAGATGAGATGTTCAAGCAAAGCAATCTACAAAATGCCACACAAAGACATCAAGACTCTGTCTGAACTTCCACTGAACAATCCCAGCAAGGATCCAAGAGGCTATGAGGTTGAAAGGATAGTCAACCACATGCAAAAGCTTCAGCAGCAAAGTGATTAGAAGAATTTTGGTTGCATCAGTCTAGGGGGAGTTTGTAGAACCAAAGACTGATTGCTACCAAATTATTCTAAGTACAAATGCTGCTGATAGGCTTATCAGCAGCATTCAACACATGTTGCTACTGATAGGCTTATCAGCATCATTCAACACTTGTTGCTGCTGATAGGCTTATCAGCAGCATTCAACACTTGTTGCTGCTAATAGGTTTATCAGCAGCGTTCAACACAAGTTGCTGCTGATAGGCTTATCAGCAGCATTATTCTCATCTCTGCTGCTGATAGCTTTATTCTCTGAAGACCAAACGTTGCAGCTGACTATCCATGCAAAGCGCCTCTGACACCTTTCTGCAAAAGCAACTGCCATTCTGCTGCTGATAGCTTTATTCTCTGAAGACCAAACGTTGCAGCTGACTATCAATGCAAAGCGCCTCTAACACCTGTCTGCAAAAGCAACTGCCACACTCCAAGCAGAAGGAACCTCAATGGTGCAACCAATAAAGGACAATAACGCGCTTCTCCAAGCATGCAAACAATGATGCCTAAGAAGACGTTTCAGTAAAGTTAACTAGATTAGCCTTTGCGTGTAATTTAGATTAATAAACAAGATCAACGGCTTGTGTTAGATCTGATCCTTAGAATCAAGGGTCTGTCTTGATTCTAAGTTACTATATATATCTTGTAAACACTTCAAACAAATTGTGCTTGCTAGTGCTTGATGTGCCTTGATAGTGCTTCACGATAGTGTTTTACTTGTAAAATTGTAATCTCAGAAGTCTAATACAACAGTGCATTTATCAGTATTCTTGCTGTTTACTTGTTTACTTTGTTGGTTGCTATTGTTTCCGCCAATATCAACTAGAACAGAATCACCTTGTAATCTTACGATCCTACAAGGAGACATCATTTAGCACATGAATAGCAGAATCCAAATTGGATTGTATAGGAATCATTGAGATTCAGAATCGAATGATTCAATGTTTTGGCTTATATTTGTGTGTAGAACCAAAGACTGATTGCTACCAAATTATTCTAAGTACAATTGCTGCTGATAGGCTTATCAGCAGCAGTCAACACTTGTTGCTGCTGATAGGCTTATCAGCAGCATTCAACACTTGTTGCTGCTGATAGGCTTATCAGCAGCACTCAACACTTGTTGCTGCTGATAGGCTTATCAGCAGCCTTCAACACAAGTTGCTGCTGATGGGCTTATCAGCAGCAGTATTCTCAACTTTGCTGCTGATAGCTTTATTCACTGAAGACCAAACGTTGCAGCTGACTATCCATGCCAAGCGTCTCTGACAACTTTCTGCAAAAGCAACTGCCACACTCCAAGCAGAAGGAACCTCAGTGGTGCAACCAATAAAGGACCTTGTTGCGCGTCTCCAAGCATGCAAACAATGATGCCTAAGAAGACGCTTCAATAAAGTTATCTAGATTAGCCTTTGCGTATAATTTAGATTAATAAACAAGATCAACGGTCTGTGTTCGATCTGATCCTCAGAATCAAGGGTTTGTCTTGATTCTGAGTTACTATAAATACTGTGTAAACACTTCATAGTAAGTGTGCTTGAGTGTGCTTGAATGTGCTTTTTAGTTTGCTTTCAAAGTGCCTTGAAAGAGTTTTTGCTTGTAATCCTGTAATCACAGCAGATCAATACAACAGTGCATTTATCAGTATTCTTGCTGTTTTACTTGTTTACTTTGTTAGTTGCTATTGTTTCCGCCAATATCAACTAGAATAGAATCACCTTGTAATCTCGCGATCCTACAAGTGGTATCAGAGCTTTGGCTCAAGATTAAACAATTTAACACTTGTTTAATCACTTTCTGATTCTATTCTAAAACTCTATTCTTAATCAAGTCACACAAAACAGAAATGGCACAAAGTAATGGATTTGAAGACATCGGCAGTATCAACCGACCACCGAGGTTGGTGTCTGGGGAGGACTATGATATGTGGAAAAACCGTATGGAAAGCTTCTTCTGCTACCAAGAATACGGAATGTGGAAATCCATAAGGGATGGACCTTATATCCCCATGGTGGCCTCGGCTGACTCTGGAGGACCACTAGTCCCGAAGGAACCCTCCAAGTATTCTGAAGAAGACATCAAGAAAATGGAGGTGGACTTCAAGGCATTAGGAGCTATCCAAATGTGCCTTCCAAATGAAGTTTTTCACAACTTCAGGGCTTACAAAACCGCAAAGGAGTTATGGGAAGCCCTGGAGAAGATGTTTGCTGGATCTGAGGAGGTCAAAGAAAACAGACGTGACATCCTCAAGCAACAGTATGAGAACTTCGCCTGGAAGGAAGGTGAGTCACTAACAGTTTTATATAACAGGTACACGTATCTGGTAGGAGAACTGCAGTGCTCCAAGGTGACCCTGGAAAATGAAGACATTCTGAAGAAGTTCATAAGATCTCTTCCCACCTGTTGGACACTATACACTGTGTCCATCAGAAGAACGGAGAATCTAAAGACTCTCCAGATGACTGAGCTCTTTGGCATGCTTAAAACCTATGAATTAGAAATGATTCAGGCTAAAGAAAGGAGCTCCAGTTATCAATCAGCCACCACTTCCTCCACCAACACCTCAGCACTTCACTCTGATCATTCTGGTCCTAGTGCAAGCAACTACCATCCTCCCATTGTCACTCATCCTCAAACACCAACTGTTTCACAATCCAACTCATCTCCATTTCTTCTAGAAGCGCCTCCTCAACAGTCAACCTCTACTGCCTTTGTCTCTGACAGCTTAAGCAGCATGTACTTCATTAAGGAGGATTTGGAATGCTTTCATCCAGATGATCTGGAAGAAATGGATATTCAGCACTCTTATGCAATGCTCTCCCTCAGAGCAAAAAGGTTCTACTCTAGAACCGGAAGATCTGTTCCAAACAACAACTCAAACACCAGAGTTGGTTTGGATAAAAGCAAGATCCGGTGTTACAACTGTAACCAAATGGGTCACTTTGCCAGGGAGTGCAAGGCACCAAAAGCCAATCAGGGTGCCAGCCATCAAAAACAAGCCTATCAGCAGCAAGCCTATCAAGGACAGCCCAGGCAGCAGCAGCAGCAGCAAGGAACTCCTCCAGCACAAACTGCAGCATGTTCAAATGTTGGAACTACAGACTTTGACTGGAGTTTTCAATATGAAGATGTTTCTGCCTCCAACCAAGCACTTATGGCAGACAATGCAGAGATACCACCTCAGGTATTTGAACATCTTTGCTCTCAAGCTTGCATTGACAAAGTTTTAGGTTATAGAAAGCATAACCAAAATCTGATAGATCAAAATGAAGAGTTTCATCAAATGAAGTCTGAATTCAAAAAGGTCGAAGATACTTACAAAGAAAAAATTAACTGCCTTAAGAAAGAGATTTCTTCATTAAAACACGAACAAACTAATCTAGAAACTCAGATTGATGATCTATTAGTAAAACTTAAAGCTACCAGAGCTGAACTGGCTGAACAGAAAGTTCATGTTGAAAAATATGAATTTTCATCTAAAAAACTACAAAGATTGTTAGATATTCAAGTCCATGAAAGAGTAAGAACTGGACTTGGATATCATAGTGACGAGTACCAGACAGTTCCTCCTCCTGCTGATTATGTTGCCATTCACCAACCAAGCTTCAATACTGCAAACCTTGACATGGCAAACCAAACCCTTGATCCTTTAATGGATGCATGTGTTGTGGAAAACTGCTCCACCTCTTCAGAATCTGAGTCAACCTGCTCAGACAATTGTGAAACTAGTGCAGTCCCATCTGCTCCTATCTCTGAAGCTGTTCTAAACAAAGCTGAATTTCCTGTTGTTACTCCAGCTATTCCAGCACCAATCCCATTCAAACAAATCAAGATTAGCTATCCTCCAGGTGGAAGAAAGCTAAACATTGAAAAGGGAGAGACATCAGGTTTCACCAACCCAAAGTCTCAGTCAAAGCCAATCACAAAGAGAAGGGTGTTTGATATCTTTCATGCACCTGGAGAAAAGGTTCCTTATGTTCAAAAGACACTAGAAGAAGCCACTTTTGAACATAACAAAGCTCATCCCTGGAACTTCAAAGATTTGTTTCAAAGAAAGGACTATGTGCACTTTCACAGGGACAAGATAGCACTATCTTGCTTTGTGTGTGGCAAATACAATCACACAGCCAGCACCTGCTTTCACTACCTTGATCACCAAAGAAACTCAAAGCAGCATGCCTTTGAGAAAACAAACAGAAACAAACAGGTAAGAAGCTATGATGCAAAGGTAACAAAGTTCAGGAAGTCTCTATCCCCTCAAAGAGTGAAGATGCAGAAACCTCAACAAACTTGCATCATATGTGGGGAATCAAACCACTTTGCTGCAACATGCAAGTTCAACCCTTTTAATCAAGTTGCAAATCGTCCATCTGTGTTCAGCCCATCAGCAGCAAACAAAATCGCTGCTGATAAAGTAAAGTCCAGGAAACCAAAAGCAAAGCCTTCAGCAGCAAAAGTCTCTGCTGCTGACAAAGGAAAATCAAAAACAACTGCATCAGCAGCAACAAAATCGGATGCAAATAAGCCAAAATTGTTAGCAACAAAATCTTCTGCCGACAATGTAAAGAAAGCTAGAAGACCACCAGCACAGCAATGGAGGGTCAAACAATCTCCAAGCATAACAAGTGATTCCATTGACTGCAAGCTTGCTGACAATGGCAAATTAGCAACGATTATCTACAATGCTGCAAGCTACAATGTTCCTCCCACTAATTAGATATTTCCCATGTGCAGGGACAGCTAGGCAACAAACACAACACTTGGGTGGTAGATAGCGGCTGTTCCAGGCACATGACAGGCAACAGGTCCATCCTCTCTAACTTCAGACTTTTCAATGGAGGATATGTTGCCTTTGGGAGTGACTCAAAGGGTGGATCTATCACTGGACAAGGAACTGTGTCAAATGAAAGAATGAGTATTGAAAGAGTCAACTATGTTAAAGAACTTGACTTCAATCTCATGAGTGTTTCCCAAGTATGTGATCAAAAGCATTGGATGCTCTTCACTGACAAAGAGTGTTTCGTGTTATCCCCTGGCCTATCTAAACCCCCTGCAGAGAAGATTCTCCTAACTGCTAATAGAAAGGACAACTTATATGTGCTTGACATGAATGAAGTCACTCCTTCTGGTAGTGTTTCATGTTTTCTGTCAAAGGCATCAGTTGATGAATCCGCTCTCTGGCACAGGAGGTTAAGCCATGTTAACATCAAAACAATTAATAAATTAGTGAAGGACAATCTTGTCAGAGGACTTCCTGACAAAGAATTCCAGCTAGATGATCACTGCATTGCCTGCTTGAAGGGAAAACAACACAAGAGTTCCCACAAGCCCAAGACATTAAACACAAATGACACCCCTCTCCGGCTACTGCATATGGATCTCTTCGGTCCTACGAATGTCATGTCAATGGGCAAAAAGTCATATTGTCTGGTGATAACTGATGACTTCTCCAGATTCTCATGGGTATTCTTCCTAAGAACAAAGGATGAAACTGCTGAGATTCTCAAAACCTATATTCTCAGGGTAGAGAATCAAAGCAATCTGAAGGTAAAGATCATAAGGTGTGATCAGGGAACAGAGTTCAAAAATCACACTCTGAACAGTTTCTGTGAGAGCAAGGGAATTGAAAGGCAATACAGTGCTCCAAGAACCCCTCAACAAAATGGGGTTGCTGAAAGAAGAAATAGGACTCTAATTGAATCAGCAAGATCTATGCTGGCTGACTCAAAGCTGCCCCTTACTTTCTGGGCGGAAGCAGTAAGCACAGCTTGTTATGTGCAGAATAGAGTCCTTATTGTTAAGCCTCTCCAGAAAACACCCTACGAACTATGGCTCAAAAGAGTTCCCTACATTGGCTTCCTAAAGCCTTTTGGATGTCCATGTACCATCCTCATCACAAATGGGGTTCTTCCTAAATTCGGTGCAAAGTCTGATGAAGGTTACTTTGTGGGTTACTCCTCTCAATCAAAGGCCTACCGAGTATTCAATTCTAGGACTCGGATTGTGGAAGAATCTGCCAATGTGGAATGCAGGGAACATGTTGTCTGTGAACAAGGCAAAGGTCCTAACTGGCTCTTTGATATAGACTCCTTCACCCAGATATTTGAGCCCCTCATTTTCTCAAATATGGAGTTTTCTTCTTCAAAATCAACATCTTCTGCCTCAACCTCTTCTTCTGACTACAGACTGGATTTTCCCAGTCCCTACATCAGGATGAAAAGGCCATCCATTGATCCTCCATCAGTGGCAGAAGCTATTGAAGCCAGTACAGGTGAAGCCGGCACTTCCAACACCACAAGAAGCAATCTCTCTAACCAAGAAATCTATAATGAAGCCTCCTCAATTCATACTGAAGAGGCCTCTGATGCTACTACTGCTGACCATGTGGAACACAATAACCAGAACCTCCAGGCTCCTCTCCTCACAACTGAAGACAATCCTGATCTAAACCAAAGTAATCTTGAAGAGGGAATACGGCTGGATGTGATACCAGCACAGAAAATAAACAAAGAGCATCCTCTGGAAAACATCATTGGCCAAATCCACACAGGTATCCAGACAAGAAGTAAGTCTCATGAAGCCAACATTTGTTTGTTCTCTTGTTTTCTATCTCAGGTAGAACCCAAAAGGATTGATGAAGCTCTCAAACACAACAGCTGGATTGAAGCAATGCAGGAAGAATTGCTGCAATTCAAAAGACAAGATGTTTGGAAGCTTGTTGATCTTCCACCTGGTCAAACAGTCATTGGAACAAGATGGGTCTTCAGAAACAAACAAGATGAAAGGGGCATCGTGGTCAAAAACAAAGCCAGACTGGTAGCTCAAGGTTACACTCAAGAAGAAGGCATTGACTATGATGAAGTTTTTGCTCCTGTTGCCCGTCTGGAAGCCATCAGAATCTTTCTGGCATATGCAGCATCCAAAAGCTTTATGGTCTATCAAATGGATGTGAAGAGTGCCTTTTTGTATGGCAAGATTGGTGAAGAGGTCTATGTCAAACAGCCTCCAGGCTTTGTAGATCCTGCACATCCAAATAAGGTCTTAAAACTGGACAAAGCTCTCTATGGCTTACACCAAGCCCCAAGAGCCTGGTATGAAACTTTATCTGGATATCTACTTAGCAACAACTTCAGAAGAGGGGCCATTGATCAGACATTATTCATCAAAGATGAAGGGGGAGAAATTTTGTTGGTCCAGATTTATGTTGATGACATTATCTTTGGATCTACAAGAAAGAAGCTCTGCAAAGACTTTGAAGTTCTGATGCATTCCAAATTTGAAATGAGTTCAATGGGTGAACTAAATTTCTTTTTAGGACTTCAAGTCAAACAGGTACCAAATGGAATCTTCATAAGTCAATCCAAGTATGTCAAAAGCATCTTGGAGAGGTTCAAAATGGCTGACTGCTCTGCTGCAAGAACTCCTATGCAAGTGCACCATCAATTATCTCCGGACAAAGAAGGACAGGACACTGATCAACATCAGTACCGAGCAATGATAGGGTCTCTTATGTATCTCACTGCCTCACGACCAGATATCATGTTTGCAGTTTGTCTCTGTGCAAGATTTCAAGCAGCTCCAAAAGTGTCTCATCTTCAAGCTGTCAAAAGGATCTTTAGATACCTAAAGGGAGCTCCAAAACTTGGGCTATGGTATCCAAAGAATGGAAATGTCAATCTCTATGCCTACACTGACAGTGACTATGGGGGTTGTAACCTGGACAAAAAGTCCACATCTGGGGGATGTCAATTTCTTGGAGGAAGGCTCATCTCATGGCAATGCAAAAAGCAAACATGTGTCTCTACTTCAACAGCTGAAGCAGAATACATTGCAGCTTCAAGCTGCTGTGCACAGGTCATCTGGATCCAAAATCAAATGCTTGACTATGGAATGACCTTCATGCAGACTCCAATTCACATTGACAACATGAGTGCTATCTCCATCACGAATAATCCAGTCCAGCATTCCAAGACTAAGCACATCGACATCAGGTATCACTTTATCAGGGATCAAGCTGAGAAAAAGAGAATTGTCCTATCCAAGGTTCACACAAATGAGCAATATGCTGATTTGTTCACTAAACCTTTTGATGAAGCAAGATTTCGATATCTAGTTGAATCAATTGGCATGATGAACTTTGAATAAGACATGTCTCTAATTTTTATCTTTCCTTGTAAATATGTCTATGTCTTTGTTCTTAATAAAATGTTAATATCAGCAGCACTTTTTCACTGCTGACAGGTTTACTCTTCAGCAGCAAAGCCTTGCCACTGATCTCTTTAAGTTATCAGCAGGAACAAGTTTCCTGCGGATAGTTTTAAGGCGGTCAGCAGCAACATCTTTGCTGCGGATGAATACATCCATCAGCAGCTACCAAATCTGCTGCTGAAAGACTTAACTATCCGCAGCAACCAAGTTTGCAGCGGATAGCTCACCATCAGCAGCAACCAAGTTTGCTGCTGATGGGTAAAACAAGTCTACATTAACTTTTACCCACGGTAAAAACTACTCTCAGTCTTTACCATGACTGCTCGAGTGTTTTACAGCTGTAACAGTGAAAAGTAAAAAGGGTTGTACTGTACAAGAAAATTTGCTTTTTCCCTCGTCTGCCGTTATATCAAAATCCCAAACGTCCCCACAACCTCTTCATATTCAATTTCAAACCTAACTTCCATCACTTTCTCTCCCGTCCCCACAGCATTCCAAGCCCTCCATACTTAACCACCATTCAAACACCCTTCCCTCTTCCCTCCAAATCCATAACAATGGCAGGCGCGGACATAAACAACCCCAACGACAAGTTTTCCCCATATCACAACCTAACTGCATACCTAATCAAGGGCAAGAAATCCGAAGGATTCGATGATATGATCGACTTCCTTTGTCGGTCCAAAATCCGCCATGCCCTAACAGTCAACCCAACCATCTACACTTCCCACATGGAAAATTTTTGGAGCTCAGCCGTGTATTCCACTGAACAGGGCACTCCTCAAATCAAAGGCACAGTAGACGGCAAGGAGATAATCATCACTGAAGCCAAGCTCCGCCAACACCTCAAGCTTCAGGATGAAGGGGACGCCATCTCTTACCCAAGAGACGTATACATGAGGACCTTTGTATCCATAGGGTACACTGGAAATCAAACAGAGTATACAATAGAGAAGGCACTCATGGGTCCCAAATGGAAGTATCTCTGCCACACTCTTCTCCAATGCATATCCCAGAAGAGGAGTGGCTGGAACCAACTTAGCTCCGGACTTGCGTCGGCAGTTCACGGTATGATAACAGGGGCAGGTTTCAATTTTTCCCACCTCATTCTTGAAGGTTTGAGATACAACCTTCAAGAAGGGGTGAAAGCACAGTTCTTCATGTACCCAAGATTCTTGCAGGAAGTGTTCAATATTGAGCACCAAGATCTTTCAAAAACTGCAAGAATCTACTCAATACTGGGACATAAGAACAACATTTTTCAGAGCATGAGAACAGTTTCATCAAAGTTCTCAGGGGCCGATGTTCCATTGTTATCTACAATGTTGAACACGCAAAGTGCCCAGGGTGACAGTTCAGCAAACCCAGCTGATACTGATCCCACACCCTCCTCCTCACTGCCACAAATTCAAACTACTGTTTCCCTTGATCGAACCCCTGTGCATTCTACTGAGGATGCACAGGCACATACATCACTCTCCCACAGTTTGATTGCTCAACTGGAACACAGGGCCCCAGTTGCAGCCAAGTATACAAGAAAGAGGGGCAAGAGAACTCCTTCTTCTCTTGCCTCCAAGGCCCAAACCCAAGCCAACATCCCTCACTCAGAATCACAACATTCTAGTGAGAATATCATAAGGGAATGCCACATTGTTAGAGAGACTCCTTCGGAAGTCTCTCTATTAGGATTAGGATCACTTCCCGGATCCATAGATCAGCCCTTTGAGCCATTCCTATCTTCCTTGAACTTAAGTGTTGAGGAACCTGACCAAAGTGATGTACCTTCTCCAACTACCACTATTCAGGAGGTACTGATTGGTCTTGCTTCCAAAACACCCAACCCAAGTTCTTCACCCTTGGAGGTCCACTCTGGGAGTATTGAAAGAGTGGATGTGGACGAGGCTGTCACTACTGCTGGTCCATCAACTGACCAGGAGGACAGTGACAACATCATTAAGACCTCAACCACGGCAACTCATGGTGAGGGTGTTTCCTTGGAAACTCCCTTCACTGAGAGGAATCCCAGGCGCCAAGAAACCATGGGTGATGGGGATGCTGAGGCTAGGCCTACGGCCCCATCTAGGTCCAAGGATTCCACAACTGTGGATGAGGACAGACTGAAACTTCATAACTTGGAATTGACGGCCAGGGTGGCTATGCTAGAGGCTGAAATGTCCAAACTAAGACACCAAGTCGCTATGCATGCAGCCCATAAATGCCCAACTCTAGCCACTCCCTCTCTTGTATCAGTAGGCACCCAAACGGATGCTTACCTGTCTGCTGATGCAACCAAAAAGGGGGAGATGGTTTCTATGGAAGAAGATACAGACAGTCTGGACGACTGGATTCAAGAGCAGTTTGTTCTTCAAAGCTCACAATACAAGCCAGCTTTTGTCCAAGTTCATGACTTGCCAGCCCCAGATAACGAAGACGAAGAGATATCTGAAGACTGGCAGTTGGTCGTCAGGGCTGTCGATGAAATGCTGAATGATGCTGAAGACACAGAACAAACAAATGCATCATTCAGCATCCTTCCACAAGCAGCAGCCATCATAAGTCATACATCTGCCCCCCACTTCCCACTGACATCCACACAGCTAGAGTTTGATATTATACTAGCTTGGGGGTACGATGGGAAAACTGAGAGGTTTTGGATAGGTCGGGAGTTTAGCGGAGTAGAAGAGCTAGACTGGGATTTAATTCATCCATTTGAAATCCTTGACCTATATGATCTCATCTGCATCAACAACTCATCAGACCTCTCAGCAGACCTTTCCATTGACTTGTTCTATGACTTGATGGAGGACAACCTACCCAACTTCATAAGACTAATCAAAGAACTAAAACGGGTAGAGTCTCCTGAGTCATCTCAGGCTGCAGAAAGAAGACTGTCTCCCAACAATCTTCAAATCACAAGGAGCAGTCTTCTCAATGAAGAAGAAGTTCTGAGCCTGAAAAGACTCCTGTACAAGACAATGGTCAAGGACTTAGATGTGGTTGGATGGTCTAGCAATAAGTCCTTTGACCATAATCTTCTTCTAAGCAACAGCACCTCTCTCACCATCAACACCAGGGACATTCTTCAGCTACCCTCAGACTTTCTACTAAAGATCTACCAACTAAGATTCAACATCTGCAACATCAATTCATCAGAGAGTCAGGGAATGATGCAAACTGTCAGAGCCCATCTTGTAAATGAAGGTTGGATTGAGGGGTATGAGTCTGTGTCAAACTCTGACACTGACTCCAACTCATCTTCTCCCAGAGTTGACATTAATTCTGCAGCCTATGGGTTAAGATCATCAATTAAGGATCAACTAAGAGAGATAACAGATCATGAGTCCCAAACCAACCAACCAAATGTGCTTTCCTTGTCAATCTCCGAAGATGCCGATGAAGCCGAGGCTGAGATTCCAACAGTTCCACAATCAACTGTTGCTGTGATCAGTGAAGCCAGAGCAGAGGCATCCAATTTTGATAAAGGAAAGGGCACTATGACTAAAGAGGATGAAGAGAGATTGCTAAAAGAAAAGAAGGAGAAAGAAGAAAGGAGAAGAAAGAGAGAAGAAGAAGAGATGGCTGAAGAGATGGCTTATCAAACGAAGCATCAAGAAAGAAAGACAGCCTTACTCCTAAGACAACAAACAATCCAGCTGTATGCCAAACAGCTGGATGAGATGAAAGTTAAAATCCATGCAGGGTCTCAAGTTGAGGAAGATGAAAAACTTGCCAGACAGCTGCAGGAAAAGTTTGCCAAGGAAGAAGAAGAAGAGAATGAAAAGAAGAAGAAGGAAGATGCTAAGTTTAGAATCACTGATTCTAAATTAGCAAAAGAATTAAGGGAAGAGTGGACTGAAGCTCTGATCTCTCAAGGTGAGGATGCAGACTACCTTGAGAAACTTTCAAACAAAGAGATTTACAGAGCCTTCATGGGTCAGCAGGGTCAATTGGCTAGCAAGAAAAAGGCTGAAGAAGAAGAAAAAGCCAAGCTACAGTCCAAGAAGACCATTGCACTGAATAAAAGAACCCATGAAGAAAGGAAGGTCATGATTGACTTCCTTAAGGCTAGAAGAGACAGTGGAAGGAGGCTAGGTCCAATGAATTTCATGAACCTGCAAGCCCTCTACTTCAAGGTTAAAAAGGATGAGGAAGAAAGACTAGGGAAGAAAGGCTCCAAGAAAAGGGTACTTATCAAAGAAGAAGAAAAACCAAAGACAAAGAAACCCAAGCCTTCTCCCTCACCTACCTCTTCCTCAGTCCATCATCCTTCCACTCTCCTCCCCAAACCTTCCACTCCTCCACCCAACAAGTCCAAATCATCCCACCCAGCTCCCACTCATCAACAGCCTCCCTTGAAGAAATCAAAATCCTCATCTAAACCTGAAGACTCAAGAGACATTGTTGAATGGGTCTACAATCCACAGGGTCAAAGGTTTGAGATCTTCAGGGGGAGAACTGAAAGAAGAAGATCTACATACAGGTCTGTTGATGAGGTTCTGCAACTACCAGATTCAGACCTAAGAAGAATTTTGGAGCTGGGTGAAGCTCATGAGCCTGCAAATGAGAGAGGGAAACATCTTATGCTAGCAATCAGACATTACTTCAACCCTAGCAAAGATGTGGTCATGGATATCAAACCACTCAAGTCCCACTCTCCATTTGTATCTTGGTCCTACAATGCTGACTTGGATGAG
The DNA here is from genome assembly GCA_023525975.1 of Smallanthus sonchifolius. Taxonomy (NCBI): domain Eukaryota; kingdom Viridiplantae; phylum Streptophyta; class Magnoliopsida; order Asterales; family Asteraceae; genus Smallanthus; species Smallanthus sonchifolius. The sequence continues at coordinate 32,531,381 of CM042040.1, forward strand.
TTCACACTAACTGATGCCAAGAAGCAGCAGATGAGATGTTCAAGCAAAGCAATCTTCAAAATGCAACCCAAAGACATCAAGACTCTGTCTGAACTTCCACTGAACAATCCCAGCAAGGATCCAAGAGGCTATGAGGTTGAAAGGATAGTCAGACACATGCAAAAGCTTCAGCAGCAAAGTGATTAGAAGAATTTTGGTTGCATCAGTCTAGGGGGAGTTTGTAGAACCAAAGACTGATTGCTACCAAATTATTCTAAGTACAATTGCTGCTGATAGGCTTATCAGCAGCAGTCAACACTTGTTGCTGCTGATAGGCTTATCAGCAGCATTCAACACTTGTTGCTGCTGATAGGCTTATCAGCAGCACTCAACACTTGTTGCTGCTGATAGGCTTATCAGCAGCCTTCAACACAAGTTGCTGCTGATGGGCTTATCAGCAGCAGTATTCTCAACTTTGCTGCTGATAGCTTTATTCACTGAAGACCAAACGTTGCAGCTGACTATCCATGCCAAGCGTCTCTGACAACTTTCTGCAAAAGCAACTGCCACACTCCAAGCAGAAGGAACCTCAGTGGTGCAACCAATAAAGGACCTTGTTGCGCGTCTCCAAGCATGCAAACAATGATGCCTAAGAAGACGCTTCAATAAAGTTATCTAGATTAGCCTTTGCGTATAATTTAGATTAATAAACAAGATCAACGGTCTGTGTTCGATCTGATCCTCAGAATCAAGGGTTTGTCTTGATTCTGAGTTACTATAAATACTGTGTAAACACTTCATAGTAAGTGTGCTTGAGTGTGCTTGAATGTGCTTTTTAGTTTGCTTTCAAAGTGCCTTGAAAGAGTTTTTGCTTGTAATCCTGTAATCACAGCAGATCAATACAACAGTGCATTTATCAGTATTCTTGCTGTTTTACTTGTTTACTTTGTTAGTTGCTATTGTTTCCGCCAATATCAACTAGAATAGAATCACCTTGTAATCTCGCGATCCTACATTGTGGAATCATAAGATTCAGGTATGTGGATCCAACTATTATCTGGATTATAAATTCAATGGAATCAATAAAGATGATATATCAATATGATCCAAGGGCTAGTATATGTTTGACAGATGTTGTCAAGTACATATCTTGATTATACTTCAAATTGCATGCTTTTCGAGACATGGGCACTGAAGCAGATCGAATGAATAGTGCTAAGGACATAACCCAAAACTGATCTCATAGGAAAATCCTTATTAAATGCTAATATTCTTTATCTGATAGTGATCTTTTAACACACACACCCAGGCATAAAATGGGTTTAAATCACAGATGTAATCATATTATATTTAATTTTCACACTACTATTAGTTTCAAAACGCTTTTAGCCTATTGAAAATTCAAGTTTCAAATTTTATACACAAATTATAAAACAAATTATCAAGAATAGAACATTCATAACACTATCATTTCTTATTTATGCAGACTTTGAAATTTAGATCAGATCAACTTATTTTAATCATTCATATATCAAGGTCTACTAAGGTCGTGTGAAATGAACTAATCACTGATGTACTATCATTTCTTCTATAACCTCAAATGATGTCAAATTTTATATTTTTCAATTTGTTTTGACTTTTTATAATTTAGACTTTTTGACTGAAAATGTAACTGCAGAAATGTAATAAAGCAATAAAAGAACTTAAAAGAAAAATTTTCATGAAATTCTGATTTTGAAAAAATTTTATTTGGGATTGATCATAACAATCATTTTAATTAGGAATTCAAACCTGGTACGATCAAATGCCTTAGTAAACAAATCAGCAAAATTATCTTCAGTATGTACCTTGACCAGCTCAATCAACCTTTTCTCTGCACAATCACGTAGAAAATGATATCGAATTTTGATGTGCTTAGTTTTACTATGTTTAACAGGATTATTCGTTATGGACATAGTAGCATTATTATCAATAAACATAGGGGTTCCTGTGAAATTCAAACCGTAATCTCTCAATTGTTGTTGTTTCCACAGGATCTGCGAACAGCAACTTGCAGCAGCGATGTATTCTGCTTCGCATGTTGAAATCGAGACTGTGGTTTGCTTTTTGCATTGCCAGGATACAAGTCGATTACCTAAGAACTGGCAACCACCTGTTGTAGATTTCTTGTCCAGACAACAACCACCAAAATCAGAATCAGTATAAGCATTGAAATCAAAGTTAGAACCATGAGGATACCATAGCCCTAAACGTTGTTTTCCTTTTAAATACCGAAAGATTCTTTTCACAGCAATTAAGTGAGATTTTTTTGGCTTTGCCTGAAATCTGGAACAGATACACACGGCGAACATTATATCCACCCTTGAAGCGGTTAAGTACATGAGGGATCCAATCATAGCTCTGTAAAGTCGACAGTCCACATCTTTTCCTTCCGGGTCAGAATTTAACTTATGATTGACCGGAATTGGAGTATCGTATGAAGTACAGTCCTCCATCTTGAACCGACTCAAGATGTCTTTGACATACTTGGACTGATGAATAAAGAAACCATCTTCCTTTTGATTTACTTGTAAACCTAAGAAAAACGATAACTCTCCCATAGCAGACATTTCAAATTTCGACTTCATAACACCCTCAAATTCTTTGCACAACCCTTCATTTGTCGAGCCAAATATAATATCATCCACATAAATCTGTACCAGTAGGTAATCTCCCCCTGATTTCTTTATGAATAAGGTCGAGTCTATCTTTCCACGAACAAAGTCATTCGCCAAAAGATGTGTAGATAAAGTCTCATACCACGCACGAGGAGCCTGATGAAGACCATAGAGGGCCTTATCTAGCTTGAAAACCATGTTCGGATTCAGTGGATCTTCAAACCCCGGCGGCTGACACACATAGACTTCCTCCTTGACCTTTCCATATAAAAATGCACTCTTGACGTCTAATTGAAACACCTTAAAACCTTTGAAAGAAGCAAAAGCTAGAAACAGCCTTATAGCTTCAAGCCTCGCAACCGGCGCATAAACTTCGGTGTAATCAATTCCTTCTTGTTGATTGAAGCCCTGGACAACTAATCTTGCCTTATTGCGTACCACTACACCTCGATCGTCCTTTTTACATTTAAACACCCATTTTGTTCCTATCAGATACGCACCATTCGGTAAATCAACAAGATTCCAAACCTTCAGTTTGTCAAATTGAGCAAGTTCTTCCTGCATAGCTTCTATCCAGTTATTGTCATTTAAAGCCATCTCTACATTCTTGGGTTCAACCTATGAAATAAAGCAAGAATGTGAGCAATCATCAAGAACACCAGAATCTTTAATGCAAGTATACAAACAAGTATTTTCAACAAGAGAGCGAGTTTTCACTCCATCGTGTAAATTTCCAATTATATTTGTTACTGGATGATCTTTGTGTTCGTTGATGGATGCGACCTCAGGAACCGGCAACACATCAACTAGAGTAGAGTCAGATTGATAAGAATAATCTTGAGGAATTGGAATTTCCGAGTCTAAATTTGTTGGAATCTCCCCCTGATTCTGTGTTGAAGGTAATGGATCATCACTCAACAACGGATCAGCAGAAGAATCTTGAAAAATAGCATTATCCTCCTCACTCTCTGAATCTTGCGGACCGGAACAAGAAGCAACATTAGGATCGGGAGCAGAAGTAGATGGAATCGATGAATTGGGAACTGCATTTGGTAGAAATCCATTGTGCTGTGCATCTTGACAAGAATCATAAAGAACAGCAGCATCTTCATCAGAAATATCAGACGGTAAATGAAAAGACTTGAATAAGTTTTCATAATCAAATGTCCAATCCGGACCAATCGCCATTTGTGGTAAAGACCGATTTGAACAGTCAATATTGAACCATTCTTCAACTTGGCGTGTCTCTTTATTATAAACCCTCTTGGTTGTTGAATTTACCACATACCCTAGAAAAATCCCTTCAATAGCCTTTGCACTGAATTTTGTTGGGACATCTCGAAACTTCAGTAGGGTACACGGATTACCAAAAGGTAGTAAGTATTCCAGATTCGGCTTTCGATTGTTTAACAATTCATAGCAAGTCTTGTTATGTCGCTTGACGGTCAAGACCCTGTTCAAAACGTGACACGCAGTATTCACAGCTTCAGCCCAAAAGGTGACTGGAAGCTTAGAATCTGCAAGCATCGTGCGAGCTGTTTCGACCAACGTCCTGTTCTTTCGTTCAGCGACACCGTTTTGTTGAGGAACATATGGCGCACTGAATTCATGATGAATTCCATTTTGTAGACAGAATAAGCCCATTTTGCTATTCTTAAATTCGCTGCCATTGCCACTCCTGATTCTTCTGACTTTCAGATTTAATAAATTTTCCAAACCCAGGATTAAGTATTGTACCAACTCAGTGGTTTCAGCTTTAGATGAAAGAAACTTAACCCATGAAAATCTGGAGTAATCATCAGTTACGACCAAGCAGTACGATTTTTCACCAATGCTCCTAATACTGATAGGACCGAACAAATCCATATGCAGCAACTCCAAGGGAGTTACGATAGAATTCGTCGACTTCGATTTGTGAGATTTCTTTCTTTGCTTCCCCTTCTTGCACGGAATACAATCATAAGGAACTGAGAATTTCATTTTCGGAATACCAAGCACAAGATCATTCCTAACAATGTAGTTCATCTTCCTGTAGTTTATGTGAGCTAGCTTCCTGTGCCACAATATTGAATCAGATTCCGACGCCTTGGAGAGTAAACATGTTGGAATTGAATCCGTTGTAGTGGCGACACTCATGTCAAGGAAATACGTGTCATTTCTCCTTGGAGCCTTCATGAGAATCCATTCATCAGGAATCACAAAACCTTGTTTCAGAATATAACATTCATGATCGTTGAAATGGAACGAAAACTTCTTGTCACAGACTTGTGATACGCTTAAAAGATTGTGTTCCAGCTGCTCAACATAATTCACCTTTTCAAATTTTACTTTGTCATTCTTTAACGTTCCATGGCCTGTTATGTACCCGCCTTTATTACCCGCAAAAGCGACATAACCACCATCAATTTTAATCACATCCTCAAGCAATTTCACATTCACTGTCATATGTCGAGAGCAACCACTATCCACATACCATGTATTGTTGATAGTCCTCCTTGGTTGTCCCTACATAAACAACGAGAATCAGTTAGAAAGTGGAACCCAAGCCATCGTGGTCTTGGGTCGTCCGGATTGATCAAAATAAACAACTTCTTGTAATTTACAATCAATTTTATCATTCACTGTTGGAACAAAAGTTTGACAATCAGACCTTTTCAAAGAAGAACCAATTGTATTATTTTTAGAAACATTATTTGAAATATTATTGTCAGATTCAGATGTTTCCAAAATTTTCTTTAATTTTCTGTTTCTCCTTCTTCTTTGAGGTCTAGACAATTTAACCTCCTGAAAAGTATCTTTTGAAATCCCAACTTTTGGAATCTCAAGATTTTCTCTGCATACAAAAGATTTAGCATGCAATGTATTCTGTTGTTTAATTCCAGGGGAATTAACAAAAGATCATCCAGTCATATCTTTATCCAAACTAGAGGACGATTTTCCCTCATCTTTCCTTTTCAGAATCTTCACCATTTTCGGTTGTGAAGGAACAGTCTTCATTTTACCCTTGTTCTTGTATGGACAATTAATCAAAATATGACCAGGCTCATTGCAATGAAAACACACTCGTCTTTCTTGATAACTTCTGAAATAAGATGTTTTCTTTGAATTTGAAGAACCATCAGAAGAACAAGCTTCAGAGGAATGCCCTGAACAATTTATCGGCTTCTTAGGAACATAAATCTGTTTTGGCACCTTTGAAGAATTTACCTTTTGAAAACCAGCCACCACAAACCCGCTTGACTGTAAGATTGGAGAAAGTTTAGTTTGAACCACTTTCACCTCTTCAGGTTCAGTCAAAATGCACCTATCCCGAGTAACATTCTTTACAACCTTTGGTTCCTCAATTTTCACTTCTCTCGGAATGCCTTCAACCTTTGAATCATCAAACACTTCATCTTCTGTATCAGAATCATACACCATGTCTTCACCCGTCACTGGATTCACTTTTAATACTTTCTTGGGATCAATTTCCTCTTCATTAATAATTTCAGGCTCAACTACATAATTTGCATTGAACGGAGGAGGAACAAACCCAATACCAGCAACCCTTTTTGTGGGATCAGCATTAGCATTAAAATAATCCAAAACTATAGATGAATTCTCAAACTGTTCCAGCTTTCTATGTAACTTTATCACCTCAGATTCTTTTTCAGAAATCTCCTTGTTCTTTTGGGTAACTACTTCATTTCGTTTTTCAATTTCTGCATAAGCCATATCTAGATGATAACCCTGTTCTTTGTATTTTAACCCAAGAGAATTTAAGTCTCTTTTCAAAGACTTAATTCTATCAATGCACAGTTTATCATTATCTTTCAGTTTCTGATTAACTGAATGCATTGATTTCTTGTCACAAATAAAATTTGTGTTATCATCCATGACTTTTTGTAGTTTATCTTTAACAGAAATGCAATTAGAACAAAATATATGACAAACAGAGTCTTTTACCTTAGTCGGGTCAGACATGTCTGCCATGAATACTTTGGCAATTGGAATGTTTTCTGAATCTTCACCAACTGAAACATTTTCTGTAAGAACAATTTCTTCCTCAGCAACCCCAGTCACAGCATCAGAATCAATACTTTGCTCTCTTTCTTCCTCATCATCAACACTTGGAACACTATCACCATCACATGAATCATCACTAGAACTTTCATCATCAGTAGACTCTTCTGGTTTTTCTGAATGAATTTCTGCAACAAAAGCCTGACTCACAGCACCCACCAAATCTTCCAGATGAATGCCCCAATCATAATTTTCATCGTTTTGAGCAACTAGAGCTGATGATGCAGATGCATGATTTGTATTACCAGAAGGACCATGATTTTGATTACCAGATGAACCATGTGGCTGATTCCTATTATGCTGAAAGTTAGATTGTTTCTTTTGAGAATCAAATTCTACCTTTGGTTTCAAACACTCCTTAGCAAAATGACCATACTCTTGGCAGTTGTAACATCTAACTTTGCTCTTATCAAAACCCATACGCGATCGACTATTTGAACCAATAAATTTTCTCCCAGTTCTCTTCAAGAAATCTTTAGCTTGTCTCATTCACATGGCCATATTCCATTGGATATTCATTTCTTCCAGATCAACAGGGTCAATCTGTCTGAAATCTTCTTCTATTACCTCAGGATCATGTATTTTTCCTCCAATGAAATTCTCATATGATGCCATGAATGAAGAAAACATAGCCAAATAATCATCAGCAACTTTCTGATTCACATGAGATCCAGATGATGTTGAAGCAGTAGTGGCAGAAAATCCAGAATGGCTTGTATGACCAGAATAAATTAGAACTCCAGAACACTGATCATTTGAAGATTCTTGAGCATCACCAGAAAAGAATGCCACTCCAGTACCAGATTTACCAACAGATTTGGCAAAATACATCGAGGGATCCTGGATATGCTCCAAATTAGTCTCTTTCTTTTTCAAATTCATGTCATGTGACTGAATCTTCCCTAGGACTTCTTCAAGGGACATGGTTTTGTACTTAACATTTTCTTTGATCAAAACCGTATACACATCAAACTTTGATGGTAAAGCCTCCAAGAATTTATCATTGATTTCCTCAGTCTCATATACCACAGATGCACTAGCCAGTTCACTAAGAACATGATAGAATCTTGTAGCAAGAGCATCCAAAGATTCATTCTGAAAATGTTTAAAAACTAGGAACTGCTTCTTTAGTAACTCTTTTCTACTTTTCTTCACATCTAAACTCCCTTCACACCTTTTCTGTAGTGCTTCCCACGGTTGTTGAGAAGACTTGAACTGTTTAAAACTGTGATAAATTTCCTTTGGTAGAGACATCGAAATGCTAGCCATTGCTTTCTTTTCTCGATCAAATAACAGCTTCTTTTCCGTAGTTAAAGCTGACACTGGTTTTGGAACATCATCTTTTCCCATCCATGAATAAGTAGGATGCGTATATCCTTCCAAAATCGGAATCCACAAACTAGTATCGATAAAAGATACAAAATGGTCAAACCGATCTTTCCAATTTGAATAATCAGCTAGATTCAGCAACTTCGGGGGTTTTTGAGATGTACCAATCTCATTATCATAATTGAACATGTTTGTGACTTGAACCATATTTGCCATGTTAAAAAAAATTTTTGAAAAATTTCTAAGTCTTGAGCTGTTTTACCCTCAGGCGAACTTAATAAGTTCGCTTTAGTGAGTACTAAGCGAACTTGAGATCAGGCGAACAAGACAAGTTCGCTTAAGGAGGAAATCCGGTAAGTTCGCTTGAAATGTGAGAAGCGAACTTAATAAGTTCGCTTGCTAAGTTTGCCTGCACAGGAACTCAGCAAGTTCGCTTAAACTGCTGTAACAGATTCAAAAGATTCTTCACCCAAACACGAACCGAAAACTTCAAAATTTATGATTTCTCAGAGAATTGATGGAATTTAAGGAAATTGAACCGTAGGATTATGAATTTTATCAAATAGAACAGTTCTATCGGACTAATTTCGTCAAAAACCCTTCCAAAATCATGAATTCAGTAAAGAAACGATCTTCAAGAACTTGAAAAACTCCATTGTTGCAGAAACTTCAAAAATGTTGAATTTCTTGTCGAATTGTACACAAAAACCGTCACTAATCACCGAGAATCGTACTTAATTCACGAGCATAAGCTCTGATACCACTTGTAGGTCCAGGTAACTCAACTACTGATCGAACTCGTAATATGACGTTGCTATAACACGAAGTGCGGAATCCTTCGTGTTAACGTTTGTATACTAATTGACAATTCAAACAACACGCGTAAATAAACTTCTCGTTATATTCCAAATCACTGTGGTTACAGACTCAATCAGACAAGTTTTTCTCCTTTTTGGATCAGTCACTTCTAATGACTCTGTAACACATATATATAGAAACACACCTGCTGTAAGCGAACTTGTTAAGTTCGCCTCCAACAGACCAAGCGAACTTAACAAGTTCGCCTCAGTTAGACCTAAGCGAACTTATTAAGTTCGCCTCTGATAGATCAGGCGAACTTAACAAGTTCGCATCTAGGCTCACTAGTTAAAACACTTAGCAACTTTAAACAATTACATATCAAAAACACAAAGACTTAAAATCTAACTATTACAAGCTTTTGTCATTACAAATCTATGTCCTAACAGAAATGGAACGAAAACTTCTTGTCACAAACTTGTGATACACTCAAAAGATTGTGTTCAAGCTGCTCCACATAATTCTCCTTCTTAAATTTGACTTTGTCATTCTTTAAAGTACCTTGACCAGTTATGTACCCGCCTATATTACCCGCAAAAGCGACATAACCTCCATCAATATTTTTGACATCCTCAAGCAACCGAAGATTCCCTGTCATATGTCGAGAGCAACCACTATCCACATACCATGTATTGTTGATAGTCCTCCTTGGTTGTCCCTACATAAACAAAGAAAATCAGTTAGAAATTGGAACCCAAGCCATTGTGGTCTTGGGTCGTCGAGATTGATCAAAATAAACATCTTCAAGCAATTCACAATCAATGTTATCATTAACTTTTGGAACAGAAGTTTCACACTTAGACTTTTTCAAAGAAGACACATTATGCTTAATTGGAAAAACATTGTTTGATATATTATTATCAGATTCAGAAGTTTTCAAAAGTTTCTTCAATTTTCTGTTTCGTCTTCTCCTTTGTGGTCTAGACAGTTTAACTTCAGGTGGAGAATCTTTTGAAATTCCAACATGTGGAATCTCAAATTTCTCTTGACAAACAAATGATTTAGAATTCAATTTATCCTGCTGTTTAAATCCAGAAAATTTAACAAAAGATCGACAATGCATATTTTTCTCCACATTAGAAGTCGACTTTCCCTCATCTATTCTTTTCAGAATTTGCACCACTTTTGATTGTGAAGGAGCAGTCTTCAATTTGCCCTGGTTCTTATAAGGACAATTTATCAGAATATGACTAGCTTCATTGCAGTGAAAACAAACTCTTCTCTCTTGATGAGTTCTAAAATAAGGGGTTTTTCTTGAGTTTGAGGAACCATCAGATGAGTAAGCTTCAGAAGATTGTACAGAACACTTTACTGGCTTCTTTGGAACATAAACCTGTGTAGGTACCTTTGATGAAAGCATCTTTTGATGACCGGCAGCAACAAACTCACTTGACTGTAAAATTGGGGAAAGCTTAGGTGTGATAACTTTCACCTCGTCAGGTTCAGTCAGAATGCATCTATCACGAGTAATAGTTTTTCACAACTGTTGGTTCATCAAGTTTCACCTCTTTTGGAATACCTTCAACCTTGTTCTCATCAAATACCTCATCCTCAGAATCAGACTCATAAACCATATCCTTACCAGTTACCGGATTAACTTTCAACACTGTCTTTGGATCTATTTCATCTTCATGAATAATTTCAGGTTCAACCACATAGTTTGCATTGAATGGAGGAGGAACAAATCCAATCCCAGCAACTCACTTAGTAGGATCAGCATTAGTATTAAAATAATCCAATATTACAGAAGAATTTTCAAAATTTTCCAGCTTTCGATGAAGTTTGATCACTTCAGATTCTTTGTCAGAAATATCTTTGTTCTTTTGAGCAACAACTTCATTTCGCTTTTCTATTTCAGCATAAGCCATATCCAGATGATAAGCTTGTTCTTTATATTTCAACCCCAAAGAATTTAAGTCTCTTTTCAAAGACTCAATTCTATCGATGCACAATTTATCATTATCTTTCAGTTTCTGATTAACTGAATTCATCGATTTCATATCACAAATCAAGTTTGTGTTATCATCCATGACCTTTTGCAATTTATCTTTTACAGAAATACAGTTAGAACAGTAAATATGACAAACAGAGTCTTTTACCTTTGACGGATCAGAAATGTCTGCCATGAAAACTTTGGCAATGGGAATACTCTCTGAATCAACACCATCTGAAGCATTTTGTGTTAGAACAATATCATCTTCAGCAACACCTGATGCAATATCAGAATCAATATTATGCACTTGTTCTATCTCTTCATCAACGCTCGGCACACTTTCACCATCACACGAACCATCACTAGAACTATCATCATCAGTCGACTCTTTTGGTTTTTCAGAATGAACTTCTACAACAAAGGCTTGACTTACAGCACCCACCAAATCTTCGAGATGAATACCCAATCATAATTTTCATCGTTCTGAGCAACCAACGCCGATGATGCAGATGCATGATTCGAATTTCTAGATGAACCATGTGACTGATTACGATTATTCTAAAAATTATTCTGCTTCTTCTGAGAATCAAACTCAACCTTTGGCTTCACACACTCTTTAGCAAATTGACCATACTCTTGACAGTTATAGCAACGCACTTTGGTTTTATCAAATCCCATGCGTGATCGACTATTAGAGCCAATATACTTTCTGCCAGTCATTTTCAAGAAATCCTTTGCTTGACGCATCAACATAGCCATATTCCATTGGATGTTCATTTCTTCCAGTTCAACAAGATCAATCTGTCTGAAATCTTCTTCAATAACCTCAGGATCATGAATTTTCCCTCCAATAAAATTTTCATATGAAGCCATGAATGAGGAAAACATAGCCAAATAATCATCAGCAACCTTTTGATTCATATGAAATCCAGACGATGTAGATGTTGTAGTTGTAGAGAATCCTGAATGACTAGAATGACCAGAATGAATAGGAACTCCAGAACACTGATCATTAGAAGTATCTTGAGCATCACAAGAATAAAATGCAACTCTTGTACCAGTTTTACTAGAAGTCTTGGCAAAATACATTGAAGGATCTTGTATGTGTTCCATGTTAGTCTCCTTGTTCTTCATATTCAGGTCATGCGATTGAATTTTCCCAAGAACCTCTTCAAGAGACATGGTTTTATACTTGATATTCTCTTTTATCAAAACCGTATACACATCAAATTTTGATGGTAACGCCTCCAAAAACTTATCGTTAATCTCTTCAGTCTCATACACCACAGAAGCACTCGACAATTCACTCAGCAGATGATAGAATCTTGTAGCAAGATCATCCAAGGATTCATTTTGAAAGTGCTTGAAAACCAAGAATTGCTTCTTCAGTAGCTCTTTTCTACTCTTCTTTACATCCAAACTACCTTCACATCTTTTCTGTAATGCTTCCCACAGTTGTTGAGAAGACTTGAATTGTTTAAAACTGTGATATATTTCCTTCGGAAGAGACATCGAAATACTCGCCATCGCTTTCTTTTCCCGATCAAACAACAACTTTTCTTCTGTGGTTAACGCAGACACCGGCTTTGGAACATCATCCTTTCCCATCCACGAGTAAGTCGGTTGCGTATAACCTTCTAAGATTGGAATCCATAGACTGGTATCGGTAAAGGACACGGACTGATCAATCCGATCTTTCCAATTAGAATAATCAGCAAGATTTAACAACTTCGGCGATTTCTGAGATGTACCAATCTCATTATCATAATTGAACATATTAGTTACTTAAACCATATTTGCCATTTTCAAAAAAAATTTCCAAGGATTGAACGCACACTACCCTTAGGCGAAGATAGTAAGTTCGTTCCAGATACACCCAAGCGAATTTAATATGAAGCGAACTTAATAAGTTCGCTTAAACTAGAATCCAGAAATCTGATTAAGTTAGCCTAAAAATTAAGTTCGCCTAATTTGAGAGAAGCGAACTTGACAAGTTCGCCTGATAAGTTCGCCTGCAGACCAATTCAGCAAGTTCGCTTGCTTCAGCAGAATCAAAAATCAAGAACAGCTTCAACCCAAAAACACGAACCCAATTTCACCATAAATCTTCATAATTCACTTATTTGAAGGAATTAGACCAAATTAAACCGTAGGATTGTGTATTTTCTTAATTAAAACCTTTCTATCAGATCAATTTCTTCAAAATCCACTTCAAAAACACCAAATCAGAAGCAAAATAAGCTTGAAAACTCCATGGAAATGAAAATTTCAAAGATGATGAATTTCTTGTCAATTTGCATACAAAACCTTCTAAAATCACCAAGAATCATGAGCATAAGCTCTGATACCACTTGTAGGTCCACATGGCTCTTCTACGGATCGTTCTCGTGATAAGACGTATTGTTAACGCGGAGTGCAGAATCCAACTGAATCAACAATTGTATACACAAAAGACAATAGAAACAATCACGTAAATAACATTCAAGCTTCTATTCCAACAATCATAGAGTTTACAGACTCAATCAGACAATTCATTCACTTCTGTTTGATACTACTCTGTCTCTGCTCAAACTGACTCTGTAACCTCTATATATATAGACATCTGATCTGTATTAGGCGAACTTAACAAGTTCGCCTCTAACAGACTAAGCGAACTTAACAAGTTCACCTCAGATAGACTAAGCGAACTTAACAAGTTCGCCTCAGTTAGACTTGGTGAACTTGATAAGTTCGCCTCTAGCATAACTTGTATAAAATACTTAGAACATTACATTCAAAAACATAAAGACATTTGATCTAAACTATTACAAAGCTTTTGTCATTACAAACTATGTCCTAACAAAATCGTCAATTAATGTAAATGATAAATAATGAACATTATTCCTTTATTGATAAAACCAATGAGACTCCATGATGCATCCTAGTCCTGCTGTGTACCATAATGACCTGAGAAAACATGCTTAAAGTGTCAACACAAGGTTGATGAGTTCACAATTTTGTAAGTAAATAAACAGTTTGAGTGTTTGCAGGATCCCCATAAATAAGTCACACCTATTGTTAGCAAGACAATGTACGAGTTACTATAAGCGCTCGCAACCGAAGCTGACTGTTTGTGTTTGAATGCCTTCCGCCATTGCTAACATCAACAATGGCAAATGTTTAGGACAATTTACACCCGTTCGACTTCCAATCGAACTAGCGCGACTAGCCGGGGTGGGGTGTGTCGAACCCAGTAGTACTACTCAAATTTCCTCGTTATACATCTTATACTAATGGTTCGAGAATGTAAGGACTTAGTATGTTATGTTTGTGTTTAAGTAAACAAGTGGTAATGAAATATTATGTTATCTGTGTTTGTTTATGTGCATGTTTCTCCCTCAACAGGAAATCAAGTAAAAGGATGTTTGTTTGTGTGCATGTTTCTCCCCCAACATGAAAACAAGTAAAAAAGGGCCGTGAAATTCACCTGAGTGTGTAGAATGTAGTAATTAGCACCACACATGGATGCAACAAAAATTACAAATGGATTTGCACGTGAACAGTCTACGAATGCTCTAGAATATGTACACGATTGTTAGGGATACGTAAGAGTATATGACGACGATATGGATAGAATGGATATCCTAAATATGCGTATGGTAAACGAATAGACATCTGGTCATCAGGATTAGATAATCTCTAGTTTGGTATCTAGTACGAATGTGATTTATGCGAAAACACAACTAGACACGAGATAAAATAATAAATAATAATCTGTGTGATTTTGTGAACGAAATAATTGTTTAAGCGAGAATAATAAATATATTATTTTTAAGTAAAAATAATACTTAGAACTAATTATAAAATTAATCTATCTTTTATGTTCAAAAACTCCCTTTCAACTGAAAGACCAAAGGAACACACGACCGTGCCTAGTGTAGGATCGGAAAATACAAGACGGTTCTATTCTAGTTGAGATTGTGAGAAACAATCACAACTAAGCACTGTAAACAAGTAAACACGAAAAATACTCATAAATACAATTTGTATTAAGCTTCAATGGTTACAAGATTACAGAGAAAACTCTTTGAAAAGCACACTTGTATAATGAAACGATACACTACTTATATAGTAACTTAGAATCAAAACAGACCCTTGATTCTAAGGATCAGATTGAACACAAGCCGTTGATCTTGTATAATAGAAGCTATACTACACGTTAAGACAATAAATACTACAAAGGATAACTTTACTCAAACGTCTTCTTAGGCATCATTCCTTGGATACTTGGAAGGAGAACGTTTTTGTCTTTTATTGTCTGCATAAGTAACATTCTTTCTGCATGAGATGTGTCAGAGTTGCAGTAGAAAGTTTTCTGTGGTAAAGTTTCTTTTGCTTTGCCAATCAGCAGCAATGATTGATCGTCGGCATATATGGCTATCAGCAGCAAAATTGTTGATCCGCATCAAGACTCAACTATCCAAAGTTGCTGATGATTTGCCTATCAGCAACATCAAGTGTTTGATGCTGCTGAGAAGCCTATCAGCAGCAACTCTGGTCTTCAGCAGATAAGGCTGTCCGCAGCAGAGTTGTCCACCGGTAGGAGAACAACTATCCACAGCAAACAAGCTTATCTGCAATAGCAAAACTGTGGAGTCCGCAGCAGTTGTACTTAGAGAATTTTGTAGCCATCAGTATTTATATCTACAAACTCCCCCTAGACTGATGCTACCAAAACTCTCTTACTGCTTTTGTTTTTGAAGCTTTTGCATGTTGGAAACTATCCTTGCAACCTCATAGCCTCTAGGTTCCTTACTGGGATTGTCAAGAGGAAGCTCGGACAGAGTCTTGATGTCTTTGCTTGGCATACTGAAAAATGGCCTTGCTTGAACATCTCATCTTCTGTCCTCTGACATCTATCAAAGTATACTCATGCTGAGCAGCATTATAGGATCAACTGATGAATGGAGAGTGGGATTGGAGAGGTTTAGCATCAAAGATTACATCTTTGCTAGGAATGAAGTGATGTTTGATCACTAGCAACAGATCCCTCCTACCTTCATTCTCAGGCTCATGAGCTTCACCCAGCTCCATCATTATTCTATGATTAGAATCTGGGAGCTGCATTACCTTATCAACAGATTTGTGGATTGATCTTTTTACCTATGTCCTTCCCTGAAAACCTCAAACCATTGATCTTGATTGCTGTAGAACAAGACGACAATTTCTCTTGAATCTTCTGGTGTGGGAGTAGGTTTGGTTTTCTTCTTGGGAGGCTGTTGATGAGGAAGAGTTGGGTGTGAGGATTTGGATTCTTTGGGTGGAGAGGAGGGAGGTCTAGGAGGGAGAGTGGAAGGTTGTTGGATAGAGGAAGGAGTGGATGAGGGAGTAGGCTTGGGTTTCTTTGTTTTCTATCTTCTATTTGAGTGTTTACCCTTTTCTTTGAGCCTGTCTTCCCCAATCTTTCTTCCTCTTCCTTCTTGACTTTAACATATAAGGCTTGTAGGTTCATGAAGCTCATGGGGCCTAGCCTCTTTCCACTTTCTCCTCTAGCCTTCAGGAAGTCCATCATGACCTTCCTTTCTTCATGGGTCCTAATGTTAAAAGCAATGGTCTTCTTGGTTTTCTGTTTGGCTTTTTCTTCTTCTTCAGTCCTTTTCTTGTTTGCCAGTTGACCATGCTTACCCATGAAAGCTCTGTAGATTTCTTTTTTTGATAATTTCTCAAGGTAGACTTCATCATCACCATGAGAAATCAGAGCTTCTATCCATTCCTCTCTCATTTATTTGGCTAGTTCAGAGTCAGTTATCCTGAACTTAGCCTCTTCTTTTCTTTTCTTTTCTCTTTCTTCCTCTTCTTTATTGAGTTGTTCCTGCAGCTGAAGAGCTAGAGCTTCATCTTCTTGTAATTGAGTAGCTGCATGAATTTTAACTTTCATAGTATCCTGTTGCCTAGCAAGCAACTGGATCTGTTGTTCCCTGAGGAGAATGGCAGCTTTTCTTTCTTGAATATTTCTAAACTCTGCTATCTCCTCTTCTTCTCTTTCCCTCCTTCTCTTCTCTCTCTCTTTTTTCTTTCTTTAATCTCTCTTCTTCTTCTTCTTCTGTCATGATGCCCTTCCCCTTGTCTTTTTTGGATGCCTCTGCTTCAGCTTCATTGGCAAGTTGAGGAGTAGACATAGAGGAAGGGACTGCTTCACCCTCTTCCTTTTCCCATTAATTCCCATATATAGCTTTAAAGGCCTATTTGACATTCTGAGCAGCCACTTTTCTTGACCCTTATATTGCATTCAGTATGACAGTTGGTGAAGAGGGAAGGGATAGTTTTGATTCAGAGTCATTCATTGCAGGCGATTCCTCCTTGTCAAGAGAAGCTTTGATAAGATTGATCATTTGTTGACTTTCTAAGGAGTTGATGTTGAATATGTGTGTTCTGAGCCCAAAGACCTTGTGTAGGAAGTCTAGATTGAGGAGTAGGATCTCTTGGATGTTGTTTATTGTGAATGATGATCCATTAGTTAAGAAGAATTTAAAGCTAAAGGACCTAGTGCTTGACCATCCTTGCACTTCCAAGCCCCTGACCACTTCATTGTAGAAAAATCTTCTCCAACATAGAACTTCTTCTTCTATTAAAGCACTGCTCCTGATCAAGTCAAGTCTTGGAGCCAGTCTTTGTTCTGATGTTGTTGAAGATTCTGCATGGTGTTTAGGATAGGCCACCCTGTTTGCTTCTTCTAGTAGCCTTTCAAACCAGGGTAGATTATCCTCCATCAAGACGTAGAACATGTCGATTGCAAGTTCTGCTGAGAGATCTGTGGAAGTGTTGATGCAGTTTGATAGATACATTTCAAGAACCTGAAGTGGATTCAGTGTATTCCAATTCAGCTCTTCTATTCCACCAAACTCCCATCCAATCCAGAATCTCTCAGATAGACCATTATACCCCCATGCTATAATGGATTCAAATTCTAACTTATTTGCAGTTGGAGTGAATTGAGGGGCAATGGTGTGTCTTGATATGGCTGCAGCAGTAGGAAGTATGCTGAGTGATGAAGGTGTGTCTTCATTTTGACTTTCATTCTTTAACACCTCATCAACAGCTCGGACAACTAACTTCCAATCCTCATTGATATCTTCCTCTTCATATATTAAGTCTGGCAAGTCATGGATTTGAACAAAAGCAGGTTTGAAGAGAGAACTTTGAAAAGCAGCCTGCTCTTGTATCCATTCTTCGAGGCTGTCAGCATCATCTTCCGCAGTAACTATCTCCCCCTTTTTGGTTGCATCAGTGTATAGAGTGTCATCTGTTTGAGTGCCCACTGATACAAGGGAGGGAGTAGTCACTGGAGGGCATTAATGGGCTTCATGCATAGAGACTTGGTGCCGTAGTTTGGACACTTCTGCCTCTAGCATTGCCACCCTGGCCGTCAATTCCAAATTATGAAGTTTCAGTCTGTCCTCATCCAAAGATGGGGCATTAGGCCTATCCTCTGCATCCCCATCACCCTGGTTTTCTTGGAACCTAGGATTCCTCTCAGTGAAGAGTGTTTCAAGAGAAACGTCCTCACTGTGAGTTGCCATGGTTAGGGTCTTAGTGATGTTATCGTTGTGCTCCTGGTCAATTGATGTACCAGAAGTAGTGATAGCCCTTTCCACATTCACTCTATCGTCACTCCCAGAGTGAACCTTCTTAGGTGATGAACTTGGGCGGGGTACATGAGCAGCCAACTCAATCAATACCTTTGAGATAATGGTAGTTGGAGAAGGTATATCATCTTGACTAGGTGCCTCTACACTTAAGTTCAGAGAAGAAAAATAATGAAATGGCTCAGCAGGTTGTTCTATGGATCCGAGATGTGATCCTGATCCTAATAGAGAAACTTCCAAGGAAGTCTTTCTAATGGTTTGGCTATCCCTTTTGATATTCTCATCAGAATGTTAGGATTCTGAATGAGGGATTTTAGGTTGGGATTGGGCTTGTGAGTGTTGGAGCATATTCTGGTGACAACGAGCTTGAAGATATTATGTCTTAGTCTTAAAGTCTTTGACTTGTAATTGATAGAATTGTTAGCAACAGTTAAAGGGGAGTCTGTTAGGACATGTTTTGAAAACTCTATGATTGTTGGAATACAAGCTTGAATGTTATTTACGTGATTGTTTCTATTGTCTTTTGTGTATACAATTGTTGATTCGGTTGGATTCCGCACTCCGCGGTAACAATACGTCTTATCACGAAAATGATCCGTAGAAGAGCCATGTGGACCTACAAGTGGTATCAGAGCCTATGCTCGTGATTCTTGGTGATTTGAGACGGTTTTGTATGCAAATTGACAAGAAATTGATCATCTTTAAAATTTTTCATTTACATGGAGTTTTCAAGTTCTTGAAGATTGTTTTGCTGCTGATTTGGTGATTTTGAAGTGGATTTTGATAAAATTCATCCGATAGAAATGTTCCAATTGATAAAATACGTAATCCTATGGTCCAATTTTGTCTAATTCCTTCAAATCTGTGAGATATGATGATTTTTGGTGAATTTTTGTCCGTGTTTTTGGATTGAGTTCTTCCTGAGTTTGATTGATTCTTCTGAAGCAAGCGAACTTGCTGAAATTGTGTGCAGGCGAACTTAGATTACCGTAGCTGGAAAGTCCGGTTCGAACAGTTCGTAACAGAAACTGATGAAAATTTTTGGAGACCAATAACAGAAGGATATGTGCATCCTACTTTTGACTTTCTGTAATTTCGTGATGTTCCTAAACCAGTGACAACTCTTACTAAAGTAGAAAAGAAGAAGTTTGATCGTGAGATGAAAACGTGTGAAACTTTAACGATGTCTTTACCAAAAGAAACCATTCATAGTCTCGGGAAGTGTCCTACTTCAAGAGATCTATGGGAAGCATTGAAGAGAAAGGGTGAAGCAACTTCTCAAGCGTTTGTGGTCTTGATCAAAGAAGTATTGGAGAAGCAGGGTGATTCTCAAAGTGATTCTTCTGCAGATTTAACTGATAGTGAGAGTATTCGTTCTGGTGAAAGTACTCAATCTACTGAGACTGATGTGATGACTGAAGAAAGCTTTCAGACAGTTAAAGATGATTTGAGTGTATCAGAAACTGATGCAGAGCCTGTCATTGTTGATCAAAAGAGTGAAGCAGATGATAACGTTTTCATGGCTCCTGGTGCATCTTCAGAAGTAAAACCTTAGGTAGTTTCTAACTCTGAAAAGTTTTGTTCTAACTGTTTTTCAGTGAAGGATAAAATGATGATGGTTATGGATGACAACGTAAAACTCATTTGTGATATGAAATCCATGCACACGGTAAACAAAAAATTAAAGGATAATGAGAATGTGTGTATTGAGAGAATAGAGTCATTGAAGAGGGATATAAGTTCTCTGACTTTGAAGATCAAAGAACAAGCATATCACCTGGATATGTCCTTTGCAGAAATTGAGAAAAAAATAATGATCTTGTTGAGAAATATAAGGAACTAGCTAAATCTAAAGCAGAGGTGATCAGATTGTATAGAAAGTTAGAAAGCTTTCGAAATTCATCATTCTTATTAGGACATTATCATGATAATGCTAAAGAGGGGAAGGGAACTAGTGGTATTGGTTATGTTCCTCCACCATTCAACGGGAATTATTCTGTTACACCTGAGATTATAAAAGATGAGGATTTAGATCATAAGACTGTGTTGATGGTGAATCCAGTCACAGGTGAAGATATGATGTATTCTGATGAGAGTGATGATGAATATTTTGATGAAGCTAAGGTAGAGGGGATACTGAAAGAGGTTAAGAAAGAAGACTCAAAGGTTGATTCTAATTCATCTCGAAATTATACATTTGAAAGTTCTTCAAATTCAATGAGAGTTCCATATGTCAGAGATTATAAAGATAGGCGTACATGCTTTCATTGTAATGAGATGGGACACATTGTCGGGAACTGTCCTTATAAAAATAAAGGAAAGAAGCATGTAGTTCCTGAGAAGATGAAGCATGAATCAAAACTTGTTAAGAAAAAGTTTGTTCAGTCTCAAACTATAAAAAAAGTTCATGTAGGAGAATCTTCTTCCAGTGCATCTTATCGTGTGAAGACTCCTTATATGAGAGAATATCGTGAGACGAGATCTTGCTTTTCTTGTGGTCTTGTGGGTCACATTCGGATTGCTTGTCCTCACAACGCCAACGGTAACAAACATGTTACTCCAGAAATGGTAAGAACTCATGGTAAGCCTTATGTTAACCCAAATGTGGTTAAACCTCATGATACACCAAAGGGTAATTCAAAATCTGAGGTTAGGCTTTCTAGACCTCAAAGACGAAGGAGAAACAGAAGATTGAGAAAACTTTTAGAACAAGAGCTTTCACAATCTACACATTTTTTCAAATGAACAAGAATGTTCAAACACTTCACATTTTAAGAAAAAAGAACTTAATGAACAAAAGTATGTTTGGAAATCTAAAGTTTCTGTTTCTGACTCGTCGGATCAATCTCCAAAAATCGATAAGATATTCGATTATGAATGGAGTGAGGTTTATTATTTTGATACAGATGGACGACCCATGACTACCATGGCTTGGGTCCCAATTTCAAATTAATGTTTCTTGTTAGTTATGCAGGATTTACCAAGAGGGACTATTAATACCATTTTGGTTTGTTGATAGTGGTGGTTCTAAGCACATGACAGCGAATGACATCTACAAGAGTAACGAGTTGTTGATAACTGAGAATCTATTTGATTCAATGACTTGATGCTCAAGGGGGAGAATATGTCACACACAAGGTTTTGGAAAGAGTTTTACAAAGTCCAGATGATAACCTGAAACTTAGGATGACGATGGTGAGCATAAAGTCGTTGATGCAACCATTTGACTAGTTGAGAAGGAGTCTACAGGACAGGGGGAGTACAGAACTGTGTTGGTGACAGAGGCAATGACATTAAATTACATTACATCGGTTTGAGTTTTTAATTGATTGACTTTCTTAATCATGAGTAACCAAGTAAAATGTTTTTCTTAAAATGTTTTCATGGAAGATTTTATTTTCGTTTGTTTTACTTTCTTTCATAAAGATTTTGAAAAGCCAAACAAATTGAAAAAGTTAAAATCGACATTACTTGAAGTTAAAGAAGAGATGATAGTACATCAGTAGATGTTCTTTCACACATGACCTTAGATTGACTGGTTGGTGCTTTATGTTAATATATCTGAATTATATATTTTGATCTAAATTTCAGAGACTGCACAAATAGGAAATGATAGTGTTGTGTATGCATATAATTTGAATTGTCAGTAGACTAAAAGCGTCACTAAACCATTAGTAGTGTGAAAACATAATTGCATATGTTACAACTGTGTTTTGAACCCATTTTATGCATGGGTGTGTGTGTTAAAAGATCACTATCAGATAAAGAATAATAGCTTTTAATAAAGATTGTCCTATGAGATCAGTTTCGGGTTATGTCCTTAGCACTATTCATTCGATTTGCTTTAGTGCCCATGTCCCGAAAAGCATGTAATTTGAAGTATAATCAAGATATGTACTTGACAACATCTGTCAAACATATACTAGCCCTTGGATCATATTGATAAATCATGTTTACTGATTCCATTGAATTCATAATCCAGATAACAGTTGAATCCACGTACCTAAATCTTATGATTCCACATATATAAGCCAAAACATTGAATCATTCGATTCTGAATCTCATCGATTCCTATACAATCCAATTTGGATTCTACTATTCATGTGCTAAGTGATGTCTCCTCATTTTTGAAATTTGGATAATCTTTACTAAAATCTCATATGTCTTGAAGATAGTGCATTTACTTTCTGTTGGCATACTAGTGGGGTACACGTTGTATTTCATACTTAAATGGCACCTTAACTCACAAGAAAGTGGGAATGAGATGCTTTAGTTTCAAATCTTATAATATTGACAATTTGAATTTGTGTGTCATAGCCTGATCCTATTTTCTTTGAATGTTTATCGCGTATCATAACATGCAATATGAAAGTCTTGAAAAGATAGAGTGTGATAATCTTGAAAGATATTGGTTTGATTGGTCAAGGCTGGAAAGAATGACATAGGATACCTTTTGATATTATACGGATTTTATATCTAAGATGTGTGATTGATATATCATATATATTGATATGATCTTTTTACTCGTGATGTTCGACCAAAAATATGTGATTTTGTATTTTACATTTTACTTTGTACAAAGAAAAACCAAAAAGATTTTGTGTTTCTTATGTTTGAAAAACCAAATAGATTTTGTGTTTCTTATGTTTGAAAAACCAAAAAGATTTTATTTTTCCAGCTTCCATGGAAATCTTAATTGTTGGTTATTCTTGGTTGTTCTCCTTTGCCAAAACTAAATATTACAGCCAGAAGTTGACAAAGGGTCCTTCTCCAGAGTTTTCTTCTAGATAGAAAGAGAAAGTGCAGATGAACAAGACGAAGACTACAGTGTGTTTGATGATATATGAAGACGGATGACAATCTTCTAAAGCTGTTGTCAAGGGGGAGTTTGATGATATTTGACTTGTAATTGATAGAATTGTTAGCAACAGTTAAAGGGGAGTCTGTTAGGACATGTTTTGTAACTGTTGATAAAATTCCGTGTAAGTTCATAGAGAGGCGAACTTAACAAGTTCGCCTAAGAATATTTAGGAGCGAACTTGTTAAGTTCGCCTAGCCTATGAGAGGCGAACTTAATAAGTTCGCCTTAGCATATTTGAGGTGAACTTGTTAAGTTCGCCTATAGCAGGTTTCTGTCTATATATAGGGGTTTACAGTTTTAGTGTAGAAAATGAGTAGCAGCAGTAGGGACTTGAACGAGTGTAATCCTGAGAATTCTGTAAACTTTATGATTGTTGGAATACAAGCTTGAATGTTATTTACGTGACTGTTTTTATTGTCTTTTGTGTATACAATTGTTGATTCGGTAGGATTCCGCACTCCGCGTTAACAATACGTCTTATCACGAGAACGATCCGTAGAAGAGCCATGTGGACCTACAAGTCTGTTAGGACATGTTTTGTAACTGTTGATAAACATATGTGTAAGTTCATAGAGAGGCGAACTTAAGTTCGCCTAAGAATCTTTAGGAGCAAACTTGTTAAGTTCGCCTAGCCTATGAGAGACGAACTTAATAAGTTCGCCTAAGCATCTTTGAGGCGAACTTGTTAAGTTCGCCTATAGCAGGTTTCTGTCTATATATAGGAGTTTACAGTTTCAGTGTAGAAAACGAGTAGCAACAGTAGAGACTTGAACGAGTGCAATTCTGAGAATTCTGTAAACTCTATGATTGTTGGAATACAAGCTTGAATGTTATTTACATGATTATTTCTATTGTCTTTTGTGTATACAATTGTTGATTCGGTTGGATTCCACACTCCGCGTTAACAATACGTCTTATCACGAGAACGATCCGTAGAAGAGCCATGTGGACCTACAGTGAGACAAGAATAGAATGAGTCTTCTTGCTCCTTTTTCTGGTATATTTTGCCACAACTGGGGCCCTGTGTTCCAGTTGGGCGGTGATAACATCCAAAACAGGTGTAAGTAGTTTTTGTGCCTGTGCGTCCTTAGTAGTATGCACAGGGGTTCGAACAGTGGAAGCAGTTTGTTGTTTAGGTTTTGAAGTGGAGGGTGTAGGATCAGTATCAGCTGGAATTGCTGAACTGTCACCCTGGGTACTTTGTATGCTCATCATTGTAGATAACAATGGAACATTAACCCATGAGAACTCTTTGGAAACAGTTCTCATGCTTTGAAAAATATTATTTTTATGACCCAGCATAAGATAGATTCTTGCAGGTTTTGAAATATCTCTTAGTTCATTGTTGAAAACCTCCTACAAGACCCTTGGGTACATATAAAATGCATGCTTTGCACCTTCTTGAAGGTTATATCTCAAACCTTCAAAGATGAGGTGTGTAGAGTTAAACCTTTGGCCGGAGACCAAACCGTGGACAGCAGAGGCAAGTGCAGAACTCACTTGGTGCCATCCACTTCTCTTCTGGGATATGCATTGTAGAAGAGTGTGGCATAGAAACTTCCATGGAGGGCCCATCAGAGCCTTTTTAATGGTGTACTTGTTCTGATTTCCAGTGTACCCTATGGATACAAAGGTCCTCATATACTCTTCCCTTGAGTATGAAATGGCATCCCCATCGTCTTGAAGCTTGAGATTTTTTCGGAGGGTAGCTTCAGTGATGGTGATGGCTTTGCCGTTTACTGTAGCTTGGATTTGGGGAATCCCCTGTTCGGTAGAGTAGACGGTGGTGTTCAAAAAGTCCTCTATATGAGGGATGTATATGGTGGGGTTGACGGTTAATGCAAAGTATATCTTTGATCGACAGAGAAAATCGATCATGTCATTGAACCCCTCGGACGTCTTTCCTTTTACTAGGTATGCGGTGAGATTGTGGTAGGGTGAGAACTTATCATCGGGCTGGTTTATATCAGTCTCTGCCATTGTTGTTGGGTTTGGAGGGAAGGAGGAAGGTTTTTGAAAGGTGGTTAAGTATGGGAGGCTTTGTATGCTTTGAATGTTTGAGAGAAAATGGTGAGAGTTAGGTTGGAATTGAATGTGAAGAGGTTACTTGTTTGACTTGAAGACCCAGAAAGTCATCCCATAATCCACAATTTGATTTGGATTATAATGACAGAGGAGGGAAAAAGCAAAGTTACTTGTATAGTACAACCTGATTCACTTTTCACTGTTACAGCTGTAATACACTATAGCAGTCATGGTAAAGACCGAGAGTACTTTTTATAGCAGGTAAAAGTTAATTTGGACTTATTTTTATCCATTAGCAGCAAACTTGGTTGCTGTGGATGGTTAAGCCTATCCGCTGCAAACTTGGTTGATACAGATGGTTAAGTCTGTCAGCAGCAAACTCAATTGCTGCCGATAGATGCAATGATCCGCAACAAAGATGCTGCTGCTGATTGCCTTAAAATTATCCGCAGGAAACTTATTCCTGTTGATAACTTAAAGCAGTCAGTGGCAAATTCTTTGATGTTGAAGATTAAACCTGTCAACAACAAAAATGGTTGCTGCTGACTTATAACTTTTATTTACAACAAAAGACAAAAACATTTACGAAACAATATTTAGAGACAGATTTTAGTCAAAGTTCATCATACCAATGGATTCAACTAAATATCTAAATCTAGCTTCATCAAAAGGTTTTGTAAAACAAATCAACATATTGCTCATTGGTATGAACTTTGGTTAAAATAATTTTCTTTTTCTAAGTTTGATCTTTTATGAAGTGATACCTGATGTCAATGTGCTTTGTCATGGAGTGCTGCCCCGGATTGTTTGTGATTGATATAGCACTAATATTGTCAATGTGAATGGGAGTGGCCATGAAAGTCATCCCATAATCCACAATTTGGTTTTGTATCCAGATGACTTGTGCAGAGCAACTTGAAGCTACAATGTATTCTTCTTCTGCTGTAGAAGTTGATACACAGGTTTGCTTCTTGCACTGCTATGAAATCAGTCTTCCTCCCAGAAACTGGCATCCCCCTGATGTGGACTTTTTGTCCAAGTTGCATTCCACATAGTCACTGTCAGTGTATACATACAGGTTGAATTTATCATTTTTAGAATACCATAGCCCAAGTCTTGGGGCTCTTTTTAGATATCTAAAAATTCTCTTGACAGATTGAAGATGTGTATTCTTTGGAGCTGCTTGGAATCTTGCACAGAGGCATACTGCAAACATGATATCTGGCCTTGAGGCAGTGAGATACATGAGTGACCCTATCATTGCATGGTATTGATTTTGATCAGTGTCTTGACCATCTTTGTCTGGAGTCAGTTGATGGTGCACTTGCATAGGAGTTCTTGCAGCATTGCAGTCAGCCATCTTGAATCTTTCCAAAATGCTCTTGACATATTTGGATTGGCTGATAAAGATTCCATTTGGAACTTGTTTGACTTGAAGACCCATAAAGAAATTTAGTTCACACATTGAGCTCATTTCAAACTTTGAGTTCATCAGGATCTCAAAGTCTTTACACAACTTCTTCCTTGTTGATCCAAAGATGATGTCATCAACATAGATTTGTACCAGTAGGATTTCTCCCCCTTCATCTTTGATAAACAAGGTCTGGTCAATGGCACCTCTCCTGAAGTTGTTGCTTAGCAGATATCCAGACAGAGTTTCATACCAGGCTCTTGAAGGTTGATGTAAGCCATAGAGAGCTTTATCTAGTTTGAACACTTTGTTAGGATGGGCAGGATCTACAAAGCCTAGAGGATGTTTGACATATACTACCTCACCAATCTTCTCGTATAGAAAGGCACACTTAACATCCATTTGATAAACCATGAAATTCTTGGATGCAGCATATGCCAGGAAGATTCTGTTGGCCTCCATCCTGGAAACAGGAGCAAAGACTTCATCATAGTCAATTCCCTCTTCGTGAGTGTATCCTTGAGCTACAAGTCTGGCTTTGTTCTTGACGACAATGCCTCTCTCATCTTGCTTGTTCCTAAATCTTGTGCCAATAGTAGTTTGACCAGGTTGAAGATCAACAAGTTTTCAGACATCCTGCCTCTAGAATTGCAGCAACTCTTCCTACATTACCTCAATCCAACTGCTGTGTTTCAGAGCTTCATATATCTTCTTGGGTTCTACCTGAGACAGAAAACAAGAAAACAGACATATATTGGTCTCATGAGATTTGCTTCTTGTTTGAACTCCTTGGTGAACTTGGCCAATGATATTTTCCAGGGGATGTTCCTTGTTGATCTTTGTGCTGGTACAACATCCAATCGTATCCCTTGTTCAAGATTGCTCTGATTCAGATCAGGAAACTCTTCATTCATTATGGAAGAGTCTGCAATATCAACAGCAACATCAGCGTTATCAACAACAGTATCTGCAGCAGAGGCCTCTACAGCATTCACAGATGTGTCTTCATTCGGATTTTCATTTTTAGATAGGCAGCTGCTGGTGACATTTGAGAGTCTGGTTTCGGCTTCACTGGCTTCAATAGCTTCCACAACAGATGGAGGATCAATTGGTGGCGTTTTCAGTTTGATAGAGGGACTAGGGAACTCCAATCTATAGTCAGAGGAAGATAAGGAAGTTGGTGCTTTAGAAGAGGTGGAGTCCATATTTGAGAAGATGAGAGGCTCAAATATTTGTGTGAAGGAGTCTATATCAAAGAGCCAGTCCAGGCCTTTTCCTTGTTCACATGCGATGTGTTCCCTACATTCCACATTGGCTGATTGTTCCACGATTCTTGTTCTTGAGTTGAAACCTCTATAGGCCTTAGATTGAGAGGAATAGCCCACAAAATATCCTTCATCAGATTTGGCACCAAACTTAGGAAGAACCCCACGTGTGATTAGAATGGTGCATGGACATCCAAAAGGTTTTAGAAATCCAATGTAGGGAATTCTTTTGAACCACAGTTCATAAGGTGTCTTATTGAGAGGCTTAACAATGAGAACTCTATTCTGCACATAGCAAGTTGTACTGACTGCTTCTGCCTAGAATGTGAGAGGCAGTTTTGAATCAGCCAACATTGATCTTGATGATTCAATTAGAGTTCTGTTTCTTCTTTCAGCAAACCCATTTTGTTGAGGAGTTCTTGGAGCACTGCATTGTCTTTAGTACAAAACATTCTTTATCTGTGAAAAGCATCCAATGCTTTTCATCACAGACCTGGGACACACTCATGATATTGAAGTCTAATTCTTTGACATAGTTTACTCTTTCAATGCTCATCCTTTCATTGGACACAGTTCCTTGTCCAGTGATTGATCCTCCTTTTGAATCACCCCTAAAGGCAACATATCCTTCATTCAACTGTCTGAAGTTGGAGATGATGGATCTGTTGCCGGTCATGTGCCTGGAAAAACCACTGTCTACAACCTAGGTGTTATCCTTGTGACCTGGCTATCCCTACACATGAGAGAGATCTAGTTAGAGGGAGGAACCTAAGAACTTGCAAACTTGGGTAAGTGTGTTGTTGGATCATCAACATCAGCATGCTTGCATTCAATGGAACCAATGGTGATGCTTGGAGGGATAGGAGCTGGGATCTTGACTTTCCATTACTGAGGAGGTGGTTTTCCAGATCTCTTTGCTTTATCAGCGGGTGATGTTGCTTTGGCTGCTGACAGATTTGTTTGATCAGCAGCAGATTTTGCTGCTGAGTACTTTGGCTTATCAGCAGCAGATTTTGTTGCTGTCGATGGTTTTACTTGAGCAGTAGCAGACTTGGTTGCTGCTGAAGGCTTGTCCTTTGGTTTCTTGGGCTTCACTTGATCAACAACATTTTTGCTGCCTGCTGATGGTTTAACAACAGATGTATGCCTATCCTTCTTTACCTTGTTACCAGATGGTTTATCTATAGAAGTTCTTTTGTTGATAGGCTTTTGGTTAGGAGGAACTTGATGAAGAATCTGGTTGAAGGAATTAAACTTACAATTTGCAGCAAAGTGGTGTGATTCACCACAGATGATGCAAGATTGTTGAGGTTTTGGCAGCTGCTTCCTTGGTGGGGATAGAGAGTTTCTGAAGTTGGCTTGGCTTCAAAGCTTCTTACCTTTTTGTTCTTGTTTGTCTTTTCAAAAGCATGTTGATTGAGATTTCTTTGTTGCTAAAGGTAGTAGAAGCAGGTGCTGGCAGTATGGTTGTATTTGCCACAAACAAAGCATGATTTAGCTAATTTGTCCCTTTGAAAGTACACATAATCCCTTTTCTTGAATAAGTATTTGAAATTCCAAGGATGGGCTTTGTTGTGCTCAAAGGTGGCTTCCTCCAATGTCTTTTGAACATATGGACATTTCTCTCTAGGTAGAATGGTTTTGGGTTGAGGATTTGGGTTGGTGAAGATTGAAGACTGTCCCTTTTCAACAGTTAGCTTTCTTCCTTCTAGAGAATAGCTGATTTTGATTTGTTTGGTTAGTTGAGATACTGGTACTGTTTTTGAAGGGTTGAAAGGGCTTGGATTGTTGGCTTTAATAGCTTCACAGGTAGGTGGTGATGGAGCTGTATTAGTTTCAGTGGAGTCGGAGCATGTTGACTCAGACTCGGATGAAGTAGTGCATTCTTGCACAGGGGTTTCTTGGACAACAGGGTCAAGATTTCGGTTGGCCATATCAAGGTTGGAAAGATTGAAACTTGGTTAATGAATGACTACATAGTCAGCAGGTGGAGGAACAACATTGTAGGGTTGTTTAGCTTGGAATCCAAGACCAGCAGATACCTTTTCATGAATTTGAGCATCCAAAAGTCTTTGCAGCTTTTTGGATGAAAACTCATATTTTTTTACATGGACCTTTTGGTCTGCTAATTCGGTCCTTGTAGCTTTTAGCTTAACCAGAAAATCATCAATTTGAGTTTCAAGGTTTGTTTGTTTATGTTTTAATGATGAAATTTCTTTTTTTAAACAATCAATCTTTTCCTTGTAACTATTTTCAATCTTTTTAAATTTAGATTTCATTTGGTTAAATTCTTCATTTTGATCTATGAGATTTTGGTTATGTTTCCTGTATTCAATGACCTTATCAATACAAGCTTGAGTACAAAGATTTTCATATACCTGAGTTGGTACCTCTGATGTGTTTTCCATGAGTGCTTGATTGTTGGCAGGAAGATCCCCATACTGGAAGCTCCAGTCAAAGTCTGCAGTTCCAACAGCTGCACAAGCTGCAGTTTGTGCAGGAGGAGTACCCTGTTGCTGTCTTGGTTGAGCTTGGTGAGCTTGTATGGTCTGAGCAGCAGCTGGGTTTGCCTTTGGTGCCTTGCATTCTCTAGCAAAATGACCAAGTTGGTTACAGTTGTAACACCTCAATTTGCTTTTGTCCAAGCCAATTCTGGTGTTGGATTTGTTGCTTGGAACGGGTCTTCCTGTTCTTGAGTAGAACCTTTTTACTCTTAGAGAGAGCATGGCATAGGAGTGTTGTATATCAATTTCTTCTAGACCATCTGGATGAAAACATTCCAGATCTTCCTTGATAAAGGACATGTTGCTTGACTTTTCAGAGACAAAAGCAGAAGAGGTTGATGTTTGAGGTGGGGCTTCAAAAAGAAATGGTGAGTTGTTTGATTGAGAGGTTGGAGTTTGGGGATGAGTGACAATGGGAAGGTAGTAGTTGCTAGAACTGGGAGCTGAGTGGTCAGAGTGAAGTGCAGAGGAAGTGGTGGTGGATGATGAGGCTGTTGAGTAACTTGAGCTTCTCTCTTTGGCTTGAATCATTTCTAATTCATAAGTCTTCAGCATGCCAAACAGTTCAGTCATCTGCAGGGTCTTTAAATTTTCAGTTCTTCTTATTGACATTGTGTAAAGTGTCCAGCAGCTGGGCAGAGACCTGATGAACTTATTGAGAATGTCTTCATTTTCCAACTTCACTTTTGAGCACTGTAGCTCTCCCACAAGATAGGTGTACCTGTTATACAGCACAGTAAGAGACTCACCTTCCTTCTAGACAAAGTTCTCATATTGTTGCTTCAGAATGTCTCTTTTGTTTTCTTTCACTTCTTCTGAACCTGCAAACATCTTCTCAAGAGCCTCCCATAGCTCCTTAGCAGTCTTGTATCTTCTAAAGTTGTAAAATACTTCATTTGGTAAACACATCTAAATGGCTCCCAAGGCTTTGAAGTTTACCTCCATCTTCTTGATGCCTTCATCTGAATACTTTGAAGGTTCTTTGGGGACTGATTGACCTCCTGAATCAGCAGAGGCCACCATGGGTACATATGGTCCATCTGTAATGAATCTCCACATCCCATATTCTTGATAGCAGAATAAACTTTCCATCATGTTATTCCACATATCATAGTCTTCCCCAGCCACCAGTCTTGGTGGTCTGTTGATGCTTATAATATCTTCAAAACCATTGTTTTGTGCCATTTTGGATTTGTGATATAGGGTGTTTGCAGAGAGATAGTATTGAATAGAACCAGAGAGTGATTAAACTTGTGTGAGTTTGTTTAATCTGTGAGCCAAAGCTCTGATACCACTTGTACGATCGGTAAATACAAGACGGTTCTATTCTAGTTGAGATTGGCGGAAACAATCACAACTAAGCACTGTAAACAAGTAAACATGAAGAATACTGATAAATGCAAATTGTATTAAGTTTCAATGGTTACAAGATTACAGAGAAAACTCATAGAAAGCACACTTGTATAATGAAACGATACACTACTTATATAGTAACTTAGAATCAAGACAGACCCTTGATTCTAAGGATCAGATCGAACACAAGCCGTTGATCTTGTTTACTAGAAGCTATACTACACGTTAAGACAATAAATACTACAAATGATAACTTTAGTCAAACGTCTTCTTAGGCATCATTGCTTGAATACTTGGAAGAAGAGCGTTGTTGTCTTTTATTGTCTGCACCAGTAACATTCTTTTTGCATGGGATGTATCAGAATTACAGCGGAAAGTTCTCAGTGGTAAAGTTGCTTTTGTTGTGCCAATCAGCAGCAACGATTGATTTTCATCGGATATGGCTATCAGCAGCATTGTTGATGGCATCAAGACTCAACTATCCAAAGCTGCTGATGATTTGCTTATCAGCAGCATCAAGTGTTTGATGCTGCTGAGAAGCCTATCAGCAGCAACTCTAGTCTTCAGCAGATAAGGCTGTCCGCAGTAGAAATGTTCATCAGCAGGAGAACAGTTATCCGCATCAAACAAGCTTATCCGCAGCAGCTTGTTGGTCAACAGCAAAACTATGGAGTCCGCAACAGTTGTACTTAGAGAATTTTGTAGCCATCAGTCTTTATATCTACAACCCTTGATTCTAAGTATCAGATCGAACACAAGCCGTTGATCTTGTATATTAGAAGCTACACTACACGTTAAGACAATAAATGCTA
Source organism: Smallanthus sonchifolius (assembly GCA_023525975.1). NCBI lineage: Eukaryota > Viridiplantae > Streptophyta > Magnoliopsida > Asterales > Asteraceae > Smallanthus > Smallanthus sonchifolius. The sequence continues at coordinate 32,564,055 of CM042040.1, forward strand.
CAAACGATAACTTTACTCAAACATCTTCGTAGGCATCATTGATTGGATACTTGGAAGGAGAGCGCTGTTGTCTTTTATTGTCTACACCAGTAACATTCTTTCTGCAAGAGATGTGTCAGAGTTGCAGCTGAAAGTTGTCAGTGGTAAAGTTGCTTTTGCTTTGCCAATCAGCAGCAACGATTGATCTTCGGCAGATATGGCTATCAGCAGCAAAGTTGGTGATCCGCATCAAGACTCAACTATCCAAAGCTGCTGATGATTTGCCTATCAGCAGCATCAAGTGTTTAATGCTGCTAAGAAGCCTATCAGCAGCAACTCTGGTCTTCAGCAGATAAGGGTGACCGCATCAGAGTTGTCCATCAGCAGGAGAACAACTATCCGCAACAAACAAGCTTATCCGCAACAGCTTGTTGGTCAGCAGCAAAACTGTGGAGTCCGTAGCAGTTGTACTTAGAGAATTTTGTAGCCATCAGTCTTTATATCTACACCTAGTGTCACACCCCCAAATTTCAACTAACGGAGTTTTACCGTGTGGGAAGTGACAAACCAAGATCTCAGTTGTTGAAGCACTTTTGTGTGACAAACACTCTGGATAGTGTCTTAGTTTATTTGTCTTGTATGTCTTGTCTTTGTATTGTAGTGTCTGTATGTATTAGTTATCAAGTTGTAATTTCTAATGCATGTTATTGTTGTATTATTTCTCTAAGTGCTTTGCGCACTTAGTATGTGCGCAGGAATTAGTTCCTGCGCACTTAGCAAGTACGCAAGAATACTCTGCGTATTTGCTAAGTACGCATGAACAATTAGCCCTGCGCACTTGTTAAGTGCGCAGAGATCAGGTCTAGTATAAATAGAATAGGTTGACAGAAGATATGTACGCAGACATTTTGCACTCAGTATTTTCTCTCTGTAACCGTTTAATTTTATAATAGACGGAGTTTTAAAGTGATTCCGTTGTCGGTTTACTTTGTGTTATTTGATTCTCCACCTAGTCACGGGCATTCAGCACCCGATCCGACTAGTCACACACCCACACGTAACGATCCGAGACACCCAGGGACCTACAAGTGGTATCAGAGCTTAGCTCTTGATTTCGAGTGTTATGAGTGTGTTAGGAGAATCTTCTACACATCCTACAGAGTTTTTGCAAGCAAAAATGGGTGTTTTTGTTGATTTTTGTGATAAAATAGGGGTAGCTTTTGAGCACTATTTTAGAAGCAAAAATCACTCAAAAATTGACTTTTTCTGTGTATTTGAGTGTTTTGAGCATCAAAGGTTGGTTAGAAACGAGTTTCTGACCCTTTGGCGCATCTTGTTTGGTCAAATTTTCTATTTCTGCCATCTCCGGTGAGATTCCAGTGACCGGAAAAAGTTGGTGAGAGTTGGTGAAAAAGTGACCTGCGTTATCTTATTTGGCAACAAGTACAGTCTTGATGCGTACTTACCAAGTATGCAAGACCATATTTGCTGCGTATTTAATTGATCTCCTGCATACTTATCATTTTTCCCTGCGTACTTGCTAAGTACGCAAGAGCAAATTCTAAATACGCAAGACAAGATTTTTTAAGTGAGCAAGACCAGAGACAAGTGCACAAGTTGTTTTGACTTTTCTAAAATTTTACTAAGTGTTATACTATGGCAAATCTTTAGAACCTCGGTAACCTACTTAATTATGATAATGAAATTGGAACTCCATAGAAACCACCAAAGCTGATTAATGTAAATGATTATTCAAACTGGAAAGCATGCTTTGAGCACTATATCTCATATAGCGATTCTTCACTTTAGATACCCATTCTAGAGGGTTATAAGCATCCCACATATACATATCTTGACGAGGAAGTTCCCAAGCCTATCTCCAAACTTGATGAAGAAGAAAAGAAAGTTCATCACAGAGAGAAGAAGGCACACGGATCTATTACTATGGCCTTCACCAGGGAGTTATTCCACATCTTTAGAGGATATGATAACTCCAAGGATCTCTGGAAGGCTTTGCAAAAGAGATTCGAGGGAAACATCGACATCGAGAAGAGTAAGAGGGATCTTCTTAGGAAGAAGTATGAGTGTTTCAGATATCTGGAGAATGAATCTATAGATGAACTTATCTCTAGATTCTATCATCTGCAAACTGAACTGAAAGCTTATGACCTGATCTATCCGAATGAGGAGTTAGTTGAGAAATTTCTGGATGCCCTACCACTAAAATTTGAGATGTATACCACTTTGATGAGAGAGAACTCAAAGTTTTATGAGATGATTCCTAATAAAGCAATTGGAAAGGTTCAAGCACATGATATGAACCTAAAACGAAAAGAGAACTCAGGGAGACCTCAAATACAATACCCTTCTATGTATTTTGGGACGTCTTCCACAACCAAGTCATCGGGTTCTAGAATTGCCCTTTTCTCAGGGAACTCTCATGAAGAGGATAACTCAAATGTCTGTGGTGGTCATGCTTGCTATGTAGCATCTGGATCTGGGTCTGGTTCTGGATCTCATCACCAGAATTCCTCAAGAAACCCTTCTCCCGCATCTTCAGCTAACCAATTAGCAATAGCCTAGATAGCTGAAGATCATGTGGCTTTATTCTCCTCATGCATGCTTGCCAATGAGAACTTCATTGGCGTAAGCTCACAGATCCTGAAACCATAAAAGAAGACTTTAATCAGGTGGATCCGGATGATATAGAGGATATGGATATTCAATGGAATATGGCCATGATCTTGAGGAGAGTGAAGCGTTTCCTGAACAGAACTGGCCGAAAGTTTATTGGTGGGCATTCAAAAGTCAAGGTTAGTTTTGACAAATCCAAGGCCAAGTGCTACAAGTATCTGAACTTTGGACACTTGGCTCGTGAATGTTAGAAGGACAAAGCACCTGCCTCTGGATTCACAAGACCAAGCCAGGGAAACAACCAAGGAGACAATCAAGGGTACAACTCTAAGAACCGCAATCAAAGTCAAGGCGGAACGTCCAATGCATTGGTGGCTCAACAGGACTAAAGCTTTGATTGGGGTGTTCATTTGGAGGATGCCCTTATTGCACAAACACAGGTTGGTCTCATGGATGAGATTATGGAGATGATAGAAGCAGAGGAACGAGAAGCTTCTGTGGCTGATCAAGTAGAGTCTACAACTGCAGTTGCCCTCATGGCTATTGGAGAAGCATCATGTTCATCGAATGAGGTAGATTCTAATCTTTTTGCTGTCATTTTTTGTTCCAAATGTCTAAGCTTAAAGGTTGAAAACTCTAAGCTTCAAGACGAAGTCGAACGCCTTCGTATTGCAGCGTTAAGCTACAAGGAAAATGAAAAAACGTTACAAAGATTCAATTGAAACTTTAAAGAAAGAAAAACGTGATTATTCATTTAAAATTAGTGATCAACAGTTTCATTTGGGTTGCGTACAAGGGGTTAGAAAAAAGGAACAATGAGATCAACAAGCTGCAAAATGATATCTTGCAGTTGAAAGGTAATATTGAGAAGTTGAAAAATTCTCATTTTGTGGTGGAACACTACGAGTCTGTAGTGAGGCAAGTGAATGGCTTAGGGCTGGGTACTAATGTCATTCCTCCACCAGTTAGCGGGAAATTTGTCAACAACTTAACTGACATTGATTTGTCTTGCCTTGATGAGTCCTCAAGTCAAGATGATTCCTCTAACAAGGATGATTCCTCAAGTAAGGCTGACTCTGCATCTAATGAAGAGTTCTTTACTGCTTCTGATGATGGTTTTGAGAACACCTGCCCTGAAGAAGTAGTCTCTGAGGAGTTGCTAGGTGAACAGAAAGTTAAGAAAAACATTATCACTAACAGTGATAGTTGTATTTTGACAGAACCCGATATCATTGAATCAAATGAAAATTTGAAAGTGATGCTTTACGGGGGATATAAAAACATTAATCAAGTTAAGAAAGAAGCTTTTTCAGCTCATTTTGGGCTTGGTTATTAAAAAAATTTGCAAAAAATTTATACTCCCAAAAACCAATCATCATCGGGTCAAACTACTGTTCACCAAACAACTTCTCCTGCTCATCATGTTGAGTCATCTAATGCCAGATCTAATGAGCCTTACAGGAGGACTTACAAAGAAACAGAACTTGTTTTCACTGTGGTATGATTGGTCACATTCTTGTGAACTGTCCTGCTAAGAACCAAGGGAAACGGCCAATTGTTTCACAACCGGCTGCTATCCCTAAGTCACCACTAGTGAAGCATTCCAAAAGTCCAAAAGCAAATGTGTTGAAACCACCAGTAAAACCTATGGTAAAGCCAAACATCATATCTGAGGCTAAACCATCTGTTTCAAAAAAGGGAAAGCTACCTACTAAACCTAGTGCATCTACATCTAGTAGTGCATCAACTGGTGAGAAACCTGTGGTGAAACTCTCTAAGCCACAGAGGAGAAGAAGGAACAAAAGATTGAGAAAGCTGGAACAGCTGGCTGAAATTCAATCAAGTGAAACTTCCACTAGTTCACCTGCTGCTGTTGAATCTAAGTCTACTGTTCCAGTTAAGAAAAAGAAGAAGTGCTGGAATAACAAATCCAAATGTTCTCAATCTCCTGGTCCCAATTATTCTAAAGATTCAACCATTTTTGACAGTCAAGACTGTGAGTTAATTTAGGTTGTTTATTTTAAGAAAGACGGACGACCCAAGACCACTATGGCTTGGGTCTCCAAATCTAATTAATTCTTTTTGTGACTCGTGCAGGGATATCCTAAGGGTACTCTCTTTAATCGTTGGTATGTAGATAGTGATTGTTCCCGGCACGTGACAGGTAACATGGCCTTGCTTCAAGATGTGAAACCATTTAGAGGCGGCTATGTGGCCTCTGCTGGAGAGAAAGGCGGTAGTATCACATGTCAAGGCTTCGCTTCAAATGGTTGTGTCAGCTTCGACAACGTCAACTACTGCGAACAACTGTAGCATAACCTGTTGAGTGTCTCCCAGATGTGCGACAAGGAGTACTCGGTGATGTTTGACAAGACTGAATGCTTAATTCTCAAACCTGGTTTCGAGGTTCCTGACAACTGGATTCTGATACGAGCACCAAGGACAAACGACACTTATCAGATCGACATGAGCGTGGAGAAAACCACCTCATCAGTTGCTACTTGTTTGCTTACCAAAGCGACAGAGCTTGACTCTATCTTGTGGCATAGGAAACTCGGACACATTTCTTATCAAAAAATGAATCATCTTGTCTGAAACGGTTTGGTAACCGGTGTTCCTAAGCTGACATTTACCATTGCAGATGACTGTATGCCTTGTAAAAGGGAAAACATCAACGGAAGTCTCACAAGCCCAAGCTCCAAAACTCCATCGATACCCCTTTGGAGCTATTACATATGGATCTATTTGGCCCCATAAGTATCAGGAGTATTGGAGGTAAGTCATTCTGTCTGGTTGTAACTGATGATTTCTCACATTTTTCTTGGGTGCATTTTTTAGGTTCAAAGGATTAAACTACTGACATTCTTCAATACCTCATCCTGAGCATGGAATCTCTTTGCAAGTTGAAGGTTAGAAGAATAAGGAGTGACAACGGAACTAAATTCAAGAATAATTTAATGGAACTTTTTGTCTCAAGAAGGGGATCAGTCACGAATTTAGTGCCCCGTACACACCTCAGTAGATTGGAGTCGTAGAACGGAAGAACAGAACCTTGATTGAGACTGCAAGGACAATGCTGTCAGATGCAAAGCTTCCTGCCACTTTCTTGGCAGAAGCAGTTAATACAGCTTGTCACGTCTTGAACAGAGTTCTGGTTGTGAAGAGGCCCAACAAGACTTCTTATGAGTTGATCAACAATCGACCTCCCAATCTTGACTATCTAGTTCCTTTTGGTAGTCCCTGTTCCTTATTGCTACAATACAAAGACCGAAAGTCTAAGTTTCATGCAAAAGCGGTGGAAGGCATCTTCTTAGGATATGTTGCCAACTCGCCTTGCAAGAGAGTGTATAATATAGGAACTCGTACTGTCGAGGAATGGTTTGAAGTGGATTGTAGTAAACACAGCATTCCACCAGAACCAACTGGTCCAGCTTGGGGTTTTGATTATGATGCGCTATTCAAATCTTTCAACCTTCCTGATCTGTCTGCAGATGATGCCGTAAATGTATATGAATTATTTGGTGGCGGTGATGACTCTAGTTTCTCAACACGTGCTACTGTACCGATTGTAACTCCTGATTCCTATGCTGCATCTGCATCTACAGTGAAGATGTTCATGTTGACGGAAATGACGCCCAAGATAATCCTAACACTCGTGTAGGAAATGAAGCTCCAGCTGATCCAATCAACATTGAATCTTCTTCTTCTGGAACATAGGATATGGGGGAGTTAAGCATGAACCTCAATTCAGAAATTCAGGAACCGAATGTACTAGAGATGAGAGTGCATAAGAATCATCCAATTGACAACATTATTGGTGATCCTCATGCCGGTGTTTAAACTCGTCGTCGAACCGTTGCTGAGAACACTAGTCTTTGGTCTGAGATACTTGACACTGGTTTCATGGAAACATGTCTGCATGCTGTATTCGTGTCGCAGTTAGAGCCAAAAAATGTGAAGGAGGCTCTCGCTGAAAACTGCTGGATTGAGGAAATGCAAGAAGAACTGTCTCAATTCCAAAGGTTGCATGTGTGGGATTTGATTGACTTGCCAAGAGGCGTACAACCAATTGGAACCAGATGGGTGTTCAAATGCAAGACGGATGATCATCATGTTGTAGTGAATAACAAAGCAAGGTTGGTTGTTCAGGGTTTTTATCAACAAGAGGGCTTGGATTACACAGAAGTATATGCCCCAGTTGCTAGACTTGAGGCCATTCGACTGTTTCTGGCTTATGCCTCCTATGTCGGCTTCAAGGTCTATCAACTTGATGTGAAGAGTGCTTTCCTATATGGAAAGGTTCATGAAGAGGTCTATGTCACTCAACCTCCCGGCTTTGAAGATCCGCATAATATCAATAAAGTGCATAAGCTCGACAAAGCACTTTAGTCTTCATCAAGCACGAAGGGCATGGTATGAGACATTATCAAAACATCTACTTTCTAATGGTTTCGACCGTGGACAGATTGACTCGACCCTCTTCATACAGAAAGCAGGAGGTGATATTCTTCTTGTACAAGTGTATGTCGATGACATTATCTTTAGGTCTACAAATGAAGGGATGTGTAGGGAATTCGAACAGGTGATGAAGTCCAAGTTTGAGATGAGTAACATGGGTGAATTGTCGTTCTTCCTGGGTCTGCAAGTCAGTCAAAGAGAGGATGTCATTTATATGCATCAAATCAAGTATGTGCAGGATATCTTGTCAAAATACAAAATGAATGATAGCAGTACTTATGGCACACCTATCCTCGTCAATCATGGTCTGCATCCTGACAAAGATGGAAAAGATGTGGATTGCAAATTGTACCGTGGGATGATCGGATCTCTTATGTATATCACAGCTTCAAGGCCCGACATAATGTTTGCTGTATGCTTGTGCACAAGGTTTCAATCACAACCGAAGGAGTCTCATACGATAGCTGTAAAGAGGATTTTTAGATACTTGAAAGGGAAACCCCGATTGGGTCTTTGGTACTCTAAGCAGTAGTCATTTGACTTCAAAGCCAACACTGATTCAGACTATGGTGGTTGTAACCTTGATAGAAAGTCAACTTCTGGTAGATGTCAATTCTTGGGAGACAAACTGGTTTCCTGGCAGTGTAAGAAGCAGTCAACGGTTTCTGTCTCAACATGTGAAGCAGAATACATTGCCGCAACTAGTGGTTGTTCTCAGATATTGAGGATTCAGCAGCAATTGAGAGACTACGGCTTGACCTTCACTGGAACTCCACTATTCATTGACAACAATGTCACCATGTCCCTCACAAACAACCCGGTGAAACATTCCAAAACTAAACATATTGAAATTCGCCATCATTTCATCCGTGATTGTGCTGAAAACCATCTCATTGAACTTGTAAAAGGTTCACACGGATGACAACTTTGCTAACCTTTTCACTAACGCGTTTGATCGAACCCGTTTTGAGCATCTTGTCAACTTGATAGGAATGTTCAATCCAGAGTGAAAACTTGTGTTTCTTAAATAAATTCAATTCATGAAAGTTAAATTTTATTTCTTTTAAGTTTTCTGTATAGTTCTTAATTTTCAAATATTTTACAAAAATTCAAACAAAATAGAAAATGGATAAAATTTGAAAGTTATCTTGAGAAAAGAGGAAATGATAGTACATCAGTAATGATCTAAACGTCATAGACTGCTCATATGGGAAATGATTGCGTCATGCTTACTTGATTGTTTAAATTGTTATGTTTTTAATCTGCTTATTTACAAGTAATTAGAATTGTCAGTAGGCTGTAGGCGTCTTTGAATCATTAGTAGTGTGGAAACTAAATCTAGACTACAACTGTGATTTGAACCCATGTATGCATGTGTGCGTGTGTAAAAGAATACAAAAAGATCATTATCAGATAAAGGATGTAAGATTTTAGCAAATATTTTCTTAAGAGACCAGCTTTGGGTTATGTCTTTTGCACAATTACTGAGGTTCATCTCACTGCCCATACTTACAAGTATGTAATGAGAGATTGAATCAAGACATGTCTTTACATCAACCGTTAAGCATGTATTCACCCTTAAATCATACCTGATTCATTGAAATCCAATCCACATACAAGTTGGATCATCTTACCTAAATTCTCAGTCTCCATATCTATTAACCTGAATCATCATATGATATTCGTAGAAGAAAATCCAATCAAACCAAGACATCTGAATCACTCGATTCTGAATCTTATGATTCTTGATAATCCTTATGGATTCTGCTTGATTTTTTCTGTGCTAAACGATGTAACTTCATTCTGGAGATTTGAAAATCTTTGGGAAAATCTTAGATGCCTTGAAATAGTGCAAGTTACATTTCTGAAGTATATCAGTGGGGTACACGTTGTATATCTTAAAATTAATACCTTAACTCACAAGAACGTGATACAAAGATTGTAGAACCAAAGACTGATTGCTACCAAATTATTCTAAGTACAAATGCTGCTGATAGGCTTATCAGCAGCATTCAACACTTGTTGCTGCTGATAGGCTTATCAGCAGCATTCAACACTTGTTGCTGCTGATAGGCTTATCAACAGCATTCAACACTGAAGAGGTCTACTTCTTTCTCTTTCTGTCTAGCAAGACCTTCCCTTATCTACCTCTCAACATGCCAATGAAGCCGAGGCAGAGATCCCAACAGCACAACAATCAGCTGTTTCTGTGATCAGTGAAGCCAGAGCAGAGGCATCCAATGTTAATAAAGGGAAGGGCATCATGACAAAAGAGGTTGAAGAGAGGTTGCAAAAGGAAAAGAAAGAGAAAGAAGAGAGAAGAAGGAAAAGAGAAGAAGAAGAGTTGGCTGAAGAGATGGCTAAAAAACAAAGGCATGAAGATAGAAAGGCAGCCATTCTTCTCAGACAACAGACAATCCAGCTGTATGCCAAACAGCTAGATGAAATGATGGTAAAAATCCATGCAGGGTCTCAAGTTGAGGAAGATGAACGACTTGCTAGACAGCTGCAGGAACAGTTTGCAAAAGAAGAAGAAGAAGAAGCTAAAAAGAAAAGGAAGGAAGATGCTAAGTTTAGAATCACTGATTCTAAATTAGCAAAAGAATTAAGGGAGGAGTGGACTGAAGCTCTTATCTCTCAAGGTGAGGATGCAGACTACCTTGAAAAACTGTCAAACAAAGAGATCTATAGAGCCTTCATGGGTCAGCAGGGGGAATTGGCAAGGAAAAAGAAAGATGAAGAGAAAGAAAAAGCTCAACAGAAGTCAAAGAAAGCCATTGCCCTTAATCTAAGGACCCATGAAGAAAGGAAGAAGATGACTGACTTCCTTAAGGCAAGGGGAGGAAGTGGAAAAAGGTTAGGTCCCATGTCCTTCATGAACCTACAAGCCCTGTATACAACAGTGAAAAAGGAAGAGGAAGAAAGACTGGAAAAGAGACCAGTCAAGAAACAAAGAACCTCTGCACCAGAAACTACTTCCTCTCTCCAAACACCATCCACAAACATCCCCAAGCCTTCCACTCCTCCACCCAAAAAGTCCAAGTCATCCCACCCAGCTCCGGCTCATCAAAAGCCTCCCTTGAAGATACCCAAACCCACTCCTAAACCAGAAGACTCAAGAAATATAGTTAACTGGTTCTACAATTCACAAGATCAAGTGTTTGAGATCTTCAGGGGGAGAACTGAGAGAAGAAGATCCACTTACATGTCTGTTGATGAGGTTCTGCAACTACCTGATTCCGACCTTCAAAGAATTTTAGAGCTGGGTGAAGCTCATGAGCCTGCAAATGAGAGTGGGAAACGTCTTGTGCTAGCAATCAAACACTACTTCAACCCTAGCAAAGATGTGATCATATACATCAAACCACTCAAGTCCCACTCTCCATTTGTATCCTGGACCTACAATGCTGATTTGGATGAGTTCACACTGACTGATGTAAAGAAGCAGCAGATGAGATGTTCAAGCAAAGCAATCTACAAAATGCAACACAAAGACATCAAGACTCTGTCTGAACTTCCACTGAACAATCCCAGCAAGGATCCAAGAGGCTATGAGGTTGAAAGGATAGTCAGCCACATGCAAAAGCTTCAGCAGCAAAGTGATTAGAAGAATTTTTGGTTGCATCAGTCTAGGGGGAGTTTGTAGAACCAAAGACTGATTGCTACCAAATTATTCTAAGTACAAATGCTGCTGATAGGCTTATCAGCAGCAATCAACACTTGTTGCTGCTGATAGGCTTATCAGCAGCATTCAACACTTGTTGCTGCTGATAGGCTTATCAGCAGCATTCAACACTTGTTGCTGCTGATAGGCTTATCAACAGCATTCAGCACAAGTTGCTGCTGATAGGCTTATCAGCAGCGGTCATCCATGTCTGCTGCTGATAGGCTTACCAGCAGCAACCTTCACTCTTTGCAGCTGATAGCTCTATTCACTGAAAACCAAACGTTGCAGCTGACTATCCAGGCCAAGCGTCTCTGACACCTTTCTGCAAAAGCAACTAACAGACTCAAAGCAGAAGGAACCGCTATGGTCAACCAATGACGGACAACAATACACTTCTCCAAGCATGCAAACAATCATGAATAAAGAAAACGTTTCAGTAAAGTTAACTAGATTAGCCTTTACGTGTAATGTAAATTACTAAACAAGATCAACGGCTTGTGTTCGATCTGATCCTTAGAATCAAGGGTCTGTCTTGATTCTAAGTTACTATAAATACTGAGTTGCCACTTCATTGTAAGTAGTGCTTGTAGTGCTTGTCATACTTATTCATTGAGTTTCTCACTTGTAATCTTTGCATTCACAAAAGCTTAATACAACAGTGTTTATCAGTATTCTTTGTGTTTACTTGATTATAAATTGTGTAGTTGATTTTGTTTCCGCCAACCTCAACTAAGAACAGAACCATCTTGTATTCTCACGATCCTACAAGTGGTATCAGAGCTTTGGCTCAGATTAAACAAACTAACATTTGTTTAATCATCTCTGGTTCTATTCTAAACTCTCTCTTTGAACAAGTCACCCAAAATCAAAACAAAAATGGCACAGAGTAATGGCTTTGAAGATATTGGCAGCATCAACCGACCACCAAGGTTGGTATCTGGAGAAGACTATGACATGTGGAAAAATCGCATGGAAAGCTTCTTCTGTTACCAGGAATACGGAATGTGGACATCCATCAAGGAGGGTCCATATATTCCCATGGTGGCCTCTGCTGATGATGGAGGGCTACAAGTCCCGAAGGAAACCTCCAAGTACTCTGAAGAGGACATCAAGAAAATGGAGGTGGACTTCAAGGCACTAGGAGCCATCCAAATGTGCCTTCCAAATGAAGTTTTTCACAACTTCAGAAGTTACAAAACTGCCAAGGAGCTCTGTGAGGCGCTGGAGAAGATGTTTGCTGGCTCTGAAGAAGTCAAAGAGAACAGAAGGGACATACTGAAGCAGCAGTATGAGAACTTCATCTGGAGGGAAGGTGAGACCTTAACTATTTTATATAACAGATTTACCTATCTTGTAGGTGAACTGAAGTGCTCCAAGGTCTCAAGAAGTTCATAAGATCTCTTCCTAGTTGCTGGACATTATACACTGTGTCCATCAGAAGAACAGAGAATCTGAAGACTCTTCAGATGACTGAGCTCTTTGGCATGCTCAAAACCTACGAATTAGAAATGATTCAAGCTAAAGAAAGGAGCTCCAGTTATCAATCAGCTACCACTTCCTCCACTACCTCCTCAGCGCTTCACTCTGATAATTCCGGTCCTAGTGCAAGCAGCTACTATCCTCCCATTGTTACTCACCCTCAGACCCCAACCGCTTCAAAATCTAACTCATCACCATTTCTTCTTGAGGCACCTCCTCAACAGCCAACCTCTACTGCTTTTGTCTCTGACAACTCAAGCAGCATGTATTTCATAAAAGAGGATCTGGAATGCTTTCATCCAGATGATCTTGAAGAAATGGATATTCAGCACTCATATGCCATGCTCTCCCTCAGAGCAAAAAGGTTCTATTCTAGAACCGGAAGATCATTTCCAAGCAACAACTCAAACAGCAGAGTTGGGCTTGATAAAAGCAAGATCCGTTGTTACAACTGTAACCAAATGGGTCACTTTGCTAGGGAGTGCAAGGCACCTAAATCCAATCAGGGTGCCGGCCATCAAAGACAAGCCTACCAAAGTCAGCCCAGACAACAGCAGCAGCAACAAACTCCCCCAGCACAAACTGCAGCCTGTGCAAATGTTGGAACTGCAAAATTCGACTGGAGTTTTCAATATGAAGATGTTCCTGTCTCCAACCAAGCACTTATGGCAGACACTGCAGAGATACCACCTCAGGTATTTGAACATCTATGCTCTCAAGCTTGCATTGATAAAGTTTTAGGTTATAGAAAACATAACCAAAACCTTATAGATCAAAATAAAGAGTTTCTTCAAATGAAATCTGAGTTCAAAAAGGTTGAAATCACTTACAAAGAAAAAATTGAATGCCTTAAGAAAGAGATTTCATCTCTAAAACATGAACAAACCAATCTTGAAACTCAGATTGATGATCTATTAGTAAAACTTAAATCAACCAGAGCTGATCTGGCAGAACAGAAAGTTCATGTTGAAAAATATGAATTTTCTTCTAAAAAGCTACAGAGACTTCTAGATATTCAAGTCTATGAAAAGGTAAAGCTAGGAGGACTTGGATATGGCAAGGAACAGTACAATACTGTTCCTCATCCAGCTGACTATGTTTCCATCTATGAACCAAGCTTCGATGTTGCAAAACTCGACACTGCAAACAGAAATCATGATCCTCCAATGGATGAACCCCTTGTTAAAGACTGCACTATCTCATCAGAATCTGAGTTAACCTTCTCAGACCATGATGAAACCAGTACAGCCTCATCTGAAGTTGTTCTGAATAGAGTCCCAGTCCCTACTGTTCTCCCAGCTGTTCCAGCCCATGTACCATTCAAACAGATAAGGATCAGCTATCCTCCAGGTGGAAGAAAGCTAAACATTGAAAAGGGACAGACATCAGGACCCACAAACTCCAAGTCTCAATTCAGAAGAATCAGCAACATGTTAGAAGAGTTACAACCAAGAAAACTCAGTTCAGAAACTCTTCTTCTCCACCAAGGAAGCAGCAGCCCAAAGTTCAGCAGTCCTGCATCATATGTGGGGAATCAAACCACTTTGCTGCAAAATGTCAGTTTAACCCCTTCAACCAGATCCTTCTTCAATCAGCGCATAAACAAAAGAAGGATCAGCATACTTCAGTTGATAGGCCATCTGCAGCCAGTAGAAGAGTTGAAACTGCAGAAAAACACAAGCAGCAGCAAAAGGCAAAGCCTTCAGCAGCCACCAAATCTGCTGCTGCTCAAACAAAGCAGTCAGCAGCAAAAACTAAATCTGCTGCGGCTCTAACTAAGCCTTCAGCAGCAAAAGCAAAATCTATTGCTGAAAGGCCAAGGCCATCAGTAGCAACATCTGCAACTGATAAGCTGAAGCCATCAGCAGCAAAACCTGCTGCTGCTGACAAGCCAAAACCTCAAGCAGGAAAACCAGCTGCTGATAGAGCAAATTTATCAGCTGCCAAAGCCAAATCCGCAGCCGATAAAGAAAAGAGAACTGGAAAACCACTACTTAAGCAATGGAAAGCCAAAATATCTGCTCCTGTCAGAAAAATCATCATCGGTGCTGTTGAATGCACGCATGATGAATCAGAAAGTCCAAGAACTTTTTTTTTCAAAAAGGAGAGCTCTTGGACCACTCCCACTAACTAAATCTCTTTCATGTGCAGGGACAGCCAGGTAACAAGAATTACACCTGGGTGGTAGATAGCGGCTGTTCCAGGCACATGACAGGCAACAGGTCCATCCTCTCCAACTTCAGACATTTCAATGGAGGATATGTTGCCTTTGGGAGTGACTCAAAAGGTGGATCTATCACTGGACAAGGCACTGTGTCCAATGAGAGGATGAGCATTGAAAGAGTCAACTATGTTAAAGAATTTGACTTCAATCTCATGAGTGTTTCCCAAGTATGTGATCAAAAGCATTGGATGCTCTTCACTGACAAATAATGCTTTGTGTTAGCTCCTGGCCTATCTAAACCCCCGCCAGAGAAGATTCTCCTAACTGCTCAAAGAAAGGACAACTTATATGTTCTTGACATGAATGAAGTCACTCCATCTGGTAGTGTTTCATGTTTTCTGTCAAAGGCATCAGTTGATGAATCCGCTCTCTGGCACAGGAGGTTAAGCCATGTTTACATCAAAACAATCAATAAATTAGTGAAAGACAATCTTGTCAGAGGGCTTCCTGACAAAGAATTCCAGCTAGACGATCACTGCATTGCCTGCTTGAAGGGAAAACAACACAAGAGTCCCCATAAGCCCAAGACATTGAACACAAATGACACTCCTCTCCAGCTACTGCATATGGATCTCTTTGGTCCTACAAATGTCATGTCAATGGGCAAAAATTCCTACTGTCTGGTGATCACTGATGACTTCTCCAGATTCTCTTGGGTATTCTTCCTAAGAACAAAAGATGAAACTGCTGAGATTCTCAAATCCTATATTCTCAGGGTAGAGAATCAAAGTAATCTGAAGGTAAAGATCATAAGGTGTGATCAGGGAACAGAGTTCAAAAATCACACTTTGAACAGTTTCTGTGAGAGCAAGGGCATTGAAAGGCAGTACAGTGCTCCAAGAACTCCTCAACAAAATGGGGTTGCTGAAATAAGAAACAGGACTCTGATTGAATCAGCAAGATCTATGCTGGCTGACTCAAAGCTGCCCCTTACTTTCTGGGCAGAAGCAGTAAGCATAACTTGTTATGTGCAGAATAGAGTCCTTATTGTTAAGCCTCTCCAGAAAACTCCCTATGAACTCTGGCTCAAAAGAGTTCCCTACATTGGCTTCCTGAAGCCCTTTGGATGTCCATGTACCATCCTCATCACACATGGAATTCTTCCTAAATTCGGTGCAAAGTCTGATGAAGGTTACTTTGTGGGTTACTCCTCTCAATCGAAGGCCTACCGAGTGTTCAATTCTAGGACTCGGATTGTGGAAGAATCTGCTAATGTGGAATGCAGGGAACACGTTGTCTGTGAACAAGGCAAAGGTCCCAACTGGCTTTTTGATATAGACTCCTTCACCCAGATATTTGAGCCCCTCATATTCTCAAATATGGAGCCTCCTTCTTCAAACTCAACACCTTCTACCTCAACCTCTTCTTTTGACTACAGACTGGAGTTTCCCAGTCCCTACATCAGGATGAAAAGGCCATCCATTGATCCTCCATCAGTGGCAGAAGCTATTGAAGCCAGTGCAGGTGAAGCCGGTACATCCAACACCACAAGCAGCAATCTCTCTGACAATGAAATCCTAAATGAAGCCTCCTCAATTCATGATGAAGAGGCCTCTGATGCTAATGCTGCTGACTATGTGGAACACAATGATCAGATCCTCCAAGCTCCTCTCCACACATCTGAATACAATACTGATCTAAACCACAATAATCTTGAAGAGGGAATACGGCTGGATGTGATACCTGCTCAGAGAATAAACAAAGAGCATCCTCTGGAAAACATCATTGGCTAAGTCCACACAGGCATCCAGACAAGAAGTAAGTCTCATGAAAGCCAACATTTGTTTGTTCTCTTGCTTTCTATCACAGGTGGAACCCAAAAGGATTGATGAAGCTCTCAAGCACAACAGCTGGATTGAAGAAATGCAGGAAGAATTGCTGCAATTCAAAAGACAAGATGTTTGGAAGCTTGTTGATCTTCCACCTGGTCAAACAGCCATTGGAACAAGATGGGTTTTCAGAAACAAGCAAGATGAGAGGGGCATCGTAGTCAAGAACAAAGCCAGACTGGTAGCTCAAGGTTACACTCAAGAAGAAGCCATTGACTATGATGAAGTTTTTGCTCCTGTTGCCCGTCTGGAAGCCATTAGAATTTTTCTGGCTTATGCAGCATCCAAAAACTTTATGGTCTATCAAATGGATGTGAAGAGTGCCTTTCTGTATGGCACGATTGATGAAGAGGTCTATGTCAAACAGCTTCCAGGCTTTGTAGATCCTGCACATCCAAATAAGGTCTTAAAACTGGACAAAGCTCTCTACGGCTTACACCAAGCCCCAAGAGCCTGGTATGAAACTTTATCTAGATATCTACTTAGCAACAACTTCAGAAGGGGGGCCATTGATCAGACGCTTTTCATCAAAGATGAAGGGGGAGAAATTTTGTTGGTTCAGATTTATGTTGATGACATTATCTTTGGATCTACAAGAAAGAAGCTCTGCAAAGACTTTGAAGTTCTGATGCATTCCAAATTTGAAATGAGTTCAATGGGTGAACTAAATTTATTTTTAGGACTTCAAGTCAAACAGGTACCAACTGGAATCTTCATAAGTCAATCCAAGTATGTCAAAAGCATCTTGGAGAGGTTCAAAATGACTGACTGCTCTGCTGCAAGAACTCCTATGCAAGTGCACCATCAATTATCTCCGGATAAAGAAGGACAAGACACTGATCAACATCAGTACCGAGCAATGATAGGGTCTCTCATGTACCTCACTGCCTCAAGACCAGATATCATGTTTGCAGTTTGTCTCTGCGCAAGATTTCAAGCAGCTCCAAAAGTGTCTCATCTTCAAGCTGTCAAAAGGGTTCTTCGATACCTAAAGGGAGCTCCAAAACTTGGGCTATGGTATCCAAAGAATGAAAATGTCAATCTCTATGCCTACACTGACAGTGACTATGGGGGTTGTAACTTGGACAAAAAGTCCACATCTGGGGGATGTCAATTTCTTGGAGGAAGGCTCATCTCATGGCAATGCAAAAAGCAAACATGTGTTTCTACTTCAACAGCTGAAGTAGAATACATTGCAGCTTCAAGCTGCTGTGCACAGGTCATCTGGATCCAAAATCAAATGCTTGACTATGGAATGACCTTCATGCAGACTCCTATTCACATTGACAACATGAGTGCTATCTCTATCACAAACAATCCGGTGCAGCACTCAAAGACAAAGCACATCGACATCAGGTACCATTTCATAAGAGATCAAGCTGAGAAAAAGAGAATTATTTTAACCAAAGTTCATACAAATGAGCAATATGCTGAGCTGTTTACAAAACCTTTTGATGAAGCTAGATTCAGATATTTAGTTGAATCAATTGGTATGATGAACTTTGATTAAAATCCATCTCAAGTTTCTCCTTAAAATGTGTCTTTTTGTCCCTTGTTGTAAATAAAAGTTATGGGTCAGCAGCATTTTTGTCCTTCAGCTGCTGACAGGTAAAAGCATCAGCAACAAAAGTTTTGCCACTGATAGCTTTAAGTTATCAGCAAGTACATGTTTCCTGCGGATAGCTTTAAGGCTTTCAGCAGCAATTCCTTTGCTGCAGATCTTTAAACCTTTCAGTAGCAAAATCTGCTGCTGACAGACTTATCTTTCCGCAGCAACCAAGTTTGCAGCGGATAGACTTATCCATCAGCTGCAACCAATTTTGCTGCGGATACTCTTATCTTTCAGCAGCAACCAAGTTTGCTGCTGATGGGTAAACATAAGTCTAAATTAACTTTTACCCGCTGTAAAATTTACCGTCAGTCCCTTCCATGACTGCCTTGGTGTATTACAGCTGTAACAACGAAAAGTGAAACAGGTTGTACTGTACAAGTGAAGTTGCTTTTTCTTCGTCTGCCGTTATATCACTATCTCAAACGTTCCCACCACCTCTTCATTTTCAATTTCAAACCCGAACCTTCCATCACTTTCTCTCCCGTCCCCACAGCATTCAAAGCCCTCCATAATCAACCACCATTCAAACACACTTCTCTTTTCCCTCCAAATCCATCACAATGGCAGGCGCAGACATAAACAACCCAAATGACAAGTTTGCTCCATACCACAACCTCACTGCATACCTAATAAAAGGCAAGAAGTCTGAGGGTTTCGACGGTATGATCGACTTCCTCTGTCGGTCCAAAATTTACCATGCCCTAACCGTCAACCCAACCATATATACTTAACACATGGAAGATTTTTGGAGCTCAGCCGTGTATTCTACTGAACAGGGCACTCCTCAAATCAGAGGCACAGTAGACGGTAAGGAAATGATCATCACTGAAGCAAAACTCCGCCAACACCTCAAGCTTCAGGATGAAGGGGACGCCCTCTCTTACCCAAGAGACGTATACATGAGGACCTTTGTATCCATAGGGTACACTGGGAATCAAACAGAGTATACGATAGAGAAGGCACTCATGGGTCCCAAATGGAAGTATCTCTGCCACACTCTTCTCCAATGCATATCTCAAAAGAGGAGTGGCTGGAACCAACTCAGCTCCGGACTTGCGTCGGCAGTTCACGGTATGATAACAGGAGCATGTTTCAATTTTTCCCACCTCATTCTTGAAGGTTTGAGATACAACCTTCAAGAAGGGGTGAAATCACAGTTCTTCATGTACCCAAGATTCTTGCAGGAAGTGTTCAATTTTGAGCACCAAGATCTTTCAAAAACTGCAAGAATCTACTCAATACTGGGACATAAGAACAACATTTTTCAAAGCATGAGAACAGTTTCATCAAAGTTCTCAGGGGCCGATGTTCCATTGTTATCTACAATGTTGAACACACATAGTGCCCAGGGCGACAGTTCAGCAAACCCAGCTGATACTGATCCCACACCCTCCACCTCACTGCCACAAACTCAACCTACTGTTTCCCTTGATCGAACCCCTGTGCATTCCACTGAGGATGCACAGGCACATACATTACTCACCCCCAGTTTGATTGCTCAACCGGAACACAGGGCCCCGGTTGCATCCAAGTATACAAGGAAGAGGGGCAAGAGAACTCCTTCTCTTGCCTCCAAGGCCCAAACCTAAGCCAACATCCCTCACTCAGAATCACAACATTCTAGTGAGAATATCATAAGGGAAAGCCACATTGCTAGGGAGACTCCTTCGGAAGTCTCTCTATTAGGATTAGGATCACTTCCCGGATCCATAGAACAGCCCTTCGAGCCATTTCTTTCTTCTTTGAACTTAAGTGTAGAGGAACCTGACCAACGTGATGTACCTTCTCCAACTACCACTATCAAGGAGGTACTGTTTGGTCTTGCTTCCGAAACACCCAACCCAAGTTCCTCACCCTTGAAGGTCCACTCTGGGAGCATTGAAAGAGTGGATGTGGACGAGGCTGTCACTACTGTTGGTCCATCAACTGACCAGGAGGACAGTGACAACATCTTTAAGACCTCAACCACGGCAACTCACGGTGAGGGTGTTTCCTTGGAAACTCCCTTCACTGAGAGGAATCCCAGGCGCCAAGAAACCGCGGGTGATGGGGATGCTGAGGCTAGGCCTACGGCCCCATCTGGATCCAAGGATTCCACAACTGTGGATGAGGACAGACTGAAACTTCATAACATGGAATTGACGGCCAGGGTGGCTATGCTAGAGGCTGAAATGTCCAAACTAAGACACCAAGTCGCTATGCATGAAGCCCATCAATGCCCAACTCTAGCCTCTCCCTCTCTCGTATCAGTAGGCACCCAAACTGATGCTTACCTGTCTGCTGATGCAACCAAAAAGGGGGAGATGGTTTCTATGGAAGTTGATACAGATATTCTTGACGACTGGATTCAAGAGCAGTTTGTACTTCAAAGCTCACAATACAAGCCAGCTTTTGTCCAAGTTCATGACTTGCCAGCCCCAGATAACGAAGACGAAGAGATATCTGAAGACTGGCAGTTGGTCGTCAGGGCTGTCGATGAAATGCTGAATGATGCTGAAGACACAGAACAAACAAATGCATCATTCAGCATCCTTCCACAAGCAGCAGCCATCATAGGTCAATCCACTACCCCCCAAATCTTCAAATCTTCAAAGAAGCTAGAGTTTGACTCTATTCTAGCTTGGGGGTATGATGGATTAGCTGAGAGGTTTTGGATTGGATGGGAGTTCAGCGGAGTAGAAGAAATGAACTGGAACTCTCTCAATGCCCTCCAAGTCCTAGAACTGCATCTAACTGACTGCATCAACACTTCAGCAGATCTCTCAGCTGAACTTGCCATTGGCAGGTTCCATGACCTGATGGAGGATAATCTACCCAGGTTCCAAAGATTCCTACAAGCAGCACATCGGGTAGCTTATCCTGAATCTTCGTCGGCCGCAGAAAGAAGACTGTCTCCCAACAATCTTGCAATAACAAGGAGCAGTCTTCTCACTGAAGAAGGAGTTCTGGGCCTTCAAAGATTTCTGTATGCCTTCCTGGTCAAGGACTCGGACGTGCTAGGATGGGTAAGCACTAGGCTCCTTGACAACGCTTTCTTCCTAAGCAACGGTTCTGCTCTCATCATCAACACCGGGAACATCCTTCAGCTACCAACAAATTTCCTCCACAAGATCTATCTACTAAAAGCCAACATCTGCAATGTCAACTCCCTTGAAAGCCAGGCGATGATAGCAATTATCAAAACTCACCTTGAGAAGGAAGGAAGGATTAATGAGGAAGAAGATGTGTCATCCTCTGACACTGACTCCAACTCAGATTCCCCTCCAGTTAACATCTGCGCTGCAGCTTATGAAGCAAGATCCTCTATGAGAGAAAGGCAGCTAGAACTTACAGATCCTGAGTGCCAAACTGAAGACCTTCCCTTATCTACCTCTCAACATGCCAATGAAGCCGAGGCAGAGATCCCAACAGGACAACAATCAGCTGTTTCTGTGATCAGTGAAGCCAGAGCAGAGGCATCCAATGTTAATAAAGGGAAGGGCATCATGACAAAAGAGGATGAAGAGAGGTTGCAAAAGGAAAAGAAAGAGAAAGAAGAGAGAAGAAGGAAAAGAGAAGAAGAAGAAGAGTTGGCTGAAGAGATGGCTAAAAAACAAAGGCATGAAGATAGAAAGGCAGCCATTCTTCTCAGACAACAGACAATCCAGCTGTATGCCAAACAGCTGGATGAAATGATGGTAAAAATCCATGCAGGGTCTCAAGTTGAGGAAGATGAACGACTTGCTAGACAGCTGCAGGAACAGTTTGCAAAAGAAGAAGAAGAAGAAGCTAAAAAGAAAAGGAAGGAAGATGCTAAGTTTAGAATCACTGATTCTAAATTAGCAAAAGAATTAAGGGAGGAGTGGACTGAAGCTCTGATCTCTCAAGGTGAGGATACAGACTACCTTGAAAAACTGTCAAACAAAGAGATCTATAGAGCCTTCATGGGTCAGCAGGGGGAATTGGCAAGGAAAAAGAAAGATGAAGAGAAAGAAAAAGCTCAACAGAAGTCAAAGAAAGCCATTGCCCTTAATCTAAGGACCCATGAAGAAAGGAAGAAGATGACTGACTTCCTTAAGGCAAGGGGAGAAAGTGGAAAAAGGTTAGGTCCCATGTCCTTCATGAACCTACAAGCCCTGTATACAACAGTGAAAAAGGAAGAGGAAGAAAGACTGGAAAAGAGACCAGTCAAGAAACAAAGAACCTCTGCACCAGAAACTACTTCCTCTCTCCAAACACCATCCACAAACATCCCCAAGCCTTCCACTCCTCCACCCAAAAAGTCCAAGTCATCCCACCCAGCTCCCACTCATCAACAGCCTCCCTTTAAAATACCCAAACCCACTCCTAAACCAGAAGACTCAAGAAATATAGTTAACTGGTTCTACAATTCACAAGATCAAGTGTTTGAGATCTTCAGGGGGAGAACTGAGAGAAGAAGATCCACTTACAGGTCTGTTGATGAGGTTCTGCAACTACCTTATTCCGACCTTCAAAGAATTTTAGAGCTGGGTGAAGCTCATGAGCCGGCAAATGAGAGTGGGAAACGTCTTGTGCTAGCAATCAAACACTACTTCAACCCTAGCAAAGATGTGATCATAAACATCAAACCACTCAAGTCCCACTCTCCATTTGTATCCTGGACCTACAATGCTGATTTGGATGAGTTCACACTGACTGATGTAAAGAAGCAGCAGATGAGATGTTCAAGCAAAGCAATCTACAAAATGCAACACAAAGACATCAAGACTCTGTCTGAACTTCCACTGAACAATCCCAGCAAGGATCCAAGAGGCTATGAGGTTGAAAGGATAGTCAGCCACATGCAAAAGCTTCAGCAGCAAAGTGATTAGAAGAATTTTTGGTTGCATCAGTCTAGGGGGAGTTTGTAGAACCAAAGACTGATTGCTACCAAATTATTCTAAGTACAAATGCTGCTGATAGGCTTATCAGCAGCAATCAACACTTGTTGCTGCTGATAGGCTTATCAGCAGCATTCAACACTTGTTGCTGCTGATAGGCTTATCAGCAGCATTCAACACTTGTTGCTGCTGATAGGCTTATCAACAGCATTCAGCACAAGTTGCTGCTGATAGGCTTATCAGCAGCGGTCATCCATGTCTGCTGCTGATAGGCTTACCAGCAGCAACCTTCACTCTTTGCAGCTGATAGCTCTATTCACTGAAAACCAAACGTTGCAGCTGACTATCCAGGCCAAGCGTCTCTGACACCTTTCTGCAAAAGCAACTAACAGACTCAAAGCAGAAGGAACCGCTATGGTCCACTAATGACGGACAACAATACACTTCTCCAAGCATGCAAACAATCATGAATAAAGAAAACGTTTCAGTAAAGTTAACTAGATTAGCCTTTACGTGTAATGTAAATTACTAAACAAGATCAACGGCTTGTGTTCGATCTGATCCTTAGAATCAAGGGTCTGTCTTGATTCTAAGTTACTATAAATACTGAGTTGCCACTTCATTGTAAGTAGTGCTTGTAGAGCTTGTCATACTTATTCATTGAGTTTCTCACTTGTAATCTTTGCATTCACAAAAGCTTAATACAACAGTGTTTATCAGTATTCATTGTGTTTACTTGATTATAAATTGTGTAGTTGATTTTGTTTCCGCCAACCTCAACTAAGAACAGAACCATCTTGTATTCTCACGATCCTACAAAGATGCTTATGGTTTCAAATATCATAATATTACCAACTTGAATTACTTGTTTATGTGCTTATTACGTATGAATAACTTGTAATTAATGACATGAACCCATATTCTTTGACGTTTATCTTGTATCGTTTTTGCTATAGTTTAGCCTGATATGATCCTCTGCTCGTATCTTTGACCAATAATAGTGTGTTTGTATATACTTGTATATTTCTATCTAGAAAAGATC
Organism: Smallanthus sonchifolius; assembly: GCA_023525975.1. NCBI lineage: Eukaryota > Viridiplantae > Streptophyta > Magnoliopsida > Asterales > Asteraceae > Smallanthus > Smallanthus sonchifolius. The sequence continues at coordinate 32,587,820 of CM042040.1, forward strand.
AAAAAGATTCTAAGTTTGTGTACAGTTTAATTTTTATCAGAAAAGCCAAAAATATTTGTGTTTAACCTTCTTGAATTGACCTTGAATCCTCTTGATTGAATGTGCTTATCTTGTTCGTTAATTGACTTGAAATCTTCATAATTTGAGTTGAAAGTTTGAGTACACAAGGGTCTCTGCGTACTTAGTAAGTGCGCATGAGGTAAACCCTGCGTACTTAACAAGTACGCACGACTTAAGTCATGCGTACTTAGTAAGTACGCAGGAGTTAAGTCCTATGCACTTAATAAGTACGCACGACCATTTTGTGTTGGGTATATATACAGGAGTTAGAATTTTTCTTTAGTTTCACCTCATTTCAAACATTTCGACTGTTGAATACCTCGACTCATTTTTACTCAAAATTTTTACTGTGTTCCTAATCGTTTTTTCGTCCCGATTCTTGTTTCATCTTCACCTTAATCATCTTTGATGAGAATCTCAGTGAATTTCATCCATTAAATCTTCAGTTACGGACTGATTTGGGACTTTGAAAATCTAGGGTTTTGAATCTTGATTTTGGACAATTTTTTGTTGTTTTTATAACACAGTATGATTAAAACATGTTTAGAATCAACTTTCGAAGCCTGATCATTACTTAATCGTCCTTAACGCTTCTTAATTTTGACTTTGATCCCTTGTTTGACCGTAGATTACCGTCGGACAAAGTCTAGGTCAAATTTGACTAAGTTTAGCAGCTCATTGATGTTGATAGTGGTCCCATAGGTCATCATCTTGAATTTTGACCTTGTGGTGACCATAATCCACAGCAATGCTTCTCCTCTGATGAATTTTGGATTTTTGAAATTTGGCTAAGTGCAAGTTCTTGCGCACTTAACAAGAACGCAAGAAGTAATTCATGTGTACTTGCTAAGTACGCAAGACCTAATCCCTGCGTACTTGCTAAGTACGCAGGAAGGACACTTGTGAAAAATTTCTAAGTCTGAAATTCAGTTCATTGTGTAGCTGCTATATCCTATCATGTCTGATCCATTCCAATGATGTTTTTTGTTCTTATTGTGTTTATTGTTTGTTTTTGCAGTGATGGCTCGTGCATTCGCCAGTGAATTCAATCTGCTGGCTCTAGCACAGCCCGAGTGGAAGGGTGCTGCACTTCAGTATAGGGAGATAATAGACTTCCTGAACCGATTAAAGATCAACTATGCCATATCTATTGATCATGTTGTCTCAAGACCGTATCTAGAGGAATTCTGGGAATCTGCTGATCATGACTGTACAGTAACCCCAAACGTCATTAGGGCTACTGTAGCAGGACATGACATTGTTATTTCTGAAGATACCATCAGACGCGAGCTACAGTTTAGGGACTTATCCACTGATCCGGTGAGTTACCCTGACTACTTCGTTGATGGATGCTAGAGACAAAGGATGGGGTATTGTGGTACCATGGACTATTCCTCATACAAGAAGATGTGGTACTGGAAAGGATGCCATGGGGCATGACTTGGTGGCTGCAATGGTTGCCCTCTCTCTCAACAAGGGTTATAACTTCTCAAAGTATATCTACAAGTCTATTACCGATCAGATCAATGTTGCTGATAGGTTTAGATTTCTATTATACCATAGGTTCGTGCAGCTGTTGATTAATGATGTTGTACCGAATCTACCGGCGATTGTAGAGAGACTACAAGTCAAACGGGTGGACAAGAGAGTGTTTGCACAATTTCTAAAGCCAGCTAGTGTAGAACGTACCGCTGAGCACACTTCTCTCTTTGGCCACCTGATCAATGAAGCATATGTGGCCCCTGCTGACTTAAGATGGTATAATGCCGAGTCTGAGGCAGAAGTCAGTCAGCACAGTGATGAACAACAAGAAGAAGAGTAAGTTGGATCGAAAGATGATATGTTTGAAGATGAAGGGGACGAGGAACAAGTTGTTAGACGTGCTGAAGAGTCCTACTCAGAATCGACTGAGTCCGATTCATCTGATTCTGATGATGCACCGTCCCAGGCACACCCAAGAAGACTGATGAAGGTGACCCTTCTCAAGTCATCTTCTAAGAGAAAGCGACAATCGACTAGCAGTGAATACGTGCCAGATTCTGATTTGGACGCTACTATACAAAGACGTATGAGATAAAGTATTAATAAGCAACGAGGGGATAGGCCTCAACAAGCTATCCTTCGTGAGGTAGAAGTCAGTGCTCAGAGGCAAGTACATGTATCAGTTGCGAGTACTAATTCCGCTTCTACCTCACCTTCACAACAGCTTTACAGGCGACAGAAGAGGAGGCCACAAGTAACACCTGATGTGGCTGTCACTGCTATCACAGAGGAGGTTCCTGTGATAGTGTCTCTCCCTGTACCATATGTCCAAGTGGCGGTGACAACTCCTATTCTTACCGAGTAGTCACCATCACCCCTTCCATCACTCCTACAACCACCATCCCATCCACAATCCCTACTACGACCATTGAACCTGTCAGTCAACCCTACAACTTTGGAGATTTTCCTAGGGTTTTGACTTTGATACCATCTTCTCATCTCCCCTCCATAATGCTGAAGCCTCTACGTCCAGGAATCCTGATCCAAATGATGCCAGGATAGACACTTTAGAAACACAAGTCGCTGGTCTACTTGAAACTGTTCGGAAATCAAGGGAAGAATATGAGGCTCAACAGGCTCGGATAAATTCGTTGGTGGACGAAGTTACTATTCCGAGAAGCCAGAGGACTGGGACTGCAGAGAGACTTGCAAATGTGATGGCCCAGAATGAACTACTGATCAAAAAGAACAATATGATTCTGGGACACAAAACTTCTTTAGAAGTACGGTTTGACATGCAGCGGAAAGAACATGAAATGATGGTCAAGTTAGTAGCTGAACTGACCAAGAAGCTTGTTGCTCCGGGGGAGAGAGAAAAAGAGAAGGAGAAGGAATCAAAATCTACAGGTGATGAGGCTTGTCATCCGGTTGATCTAACAAAGGATGATGATAAAGACACGGATTCTGAAGTCGGTTCTAGTGGAAATGAGCAACAAGCTTTGGCGATAGTGCCCATTTCTGCTGTTCCAATGGCTGAGGGGGAGTCGACTCACCAGGAAGGTGGTGATACTACTGGTGGAAATAAAGGAAAGTCGGTGTCTGACGTTTTGAAATATCTATCTGACGACGTGTCGGATAATGCGATCTTATTCTTAGAGCCAGACTATTCCAAAGAAGCACAGATCGAGGCTCTCTGCAATCTTGAAGAGGGAGAGATCGACTCTGGTGATGATTGGGATGAGGAAGATGATGATATGGTGATCGAATTTCCCAAGGGCGACGGGGAAGGAGAGTATGAGTTTAAAGATGGAGAGATCTTCGAAGTTCCATCCTTTGAATCTCATCTTGACACAGGTTCAGTCGAGCCTGCTAGTACTGTTGAGGCATTGACTGAAGCCTCCCCTGCTGACCCTACACCTGTGGATCCAGAGGCAAAGAAAGACAAACATATGCCTGCAAGTTCATCAAAGGATCCAACTCATGTATGGCAAAATACTTCAATAATAGAAAAACACGGAGCGACAGGGATGATCTTAGCTGTAAGTTTCGACGAGGATAAGAAGTTGTTTGCAATCAAGTGAGCTGGGGGGGTTCAATACTTGAAACCAACCAGCGAAGCTTTCAACTCCTTGCCAAGATTCGACCTCGTGAACCTAGTAAATCGAGAGCTGCTGGGTCACTCAAATAACACAGTAGCGATGGGTTTGTGGCAGGTTATACAGCGAGAAGTAAGATCTGGTAAATTCGAAATGTTTAAGCCTCAAGTGCCCAAGCGAGTCAGGGACAAGAACGTTAGACATCCTGTGACTAATGGAAGCTTAAAGAAACTGGTATACAATCCAGTGCTGTGTGAAACCAAGATTCCCCTGAGCAAGTTATCTCAAGATATCCTCGGTAACATATGGTACTGGTACGTAGATCCTAAAACGGGAGAGGCGGTGGTGATTAAAAAGGTGTGGTCCGATAGTGGAAGCTTAGTGCGAAGGGAACTGATCAGAGTGTTTGATGAAGTCTGCTTCATAAACTTTTCTGTGAAAGATCTGGAGGCACTAGCTGACAAGTACTGTATGTACACCGACGAGTGGACAAGGTTCCTTGCTTCTAAATATGACAAGGTTATCAAGTTCTGCCTTGACTACAAAAAGAAGATGGAAGCTAAAGCTAGGGAGTTTGTTGAAGAACTTTTGTGTGACAAACACTCTGGATAGTGTCTTAGTTTATTTGTCTTGTATGTCCTGTCTTTGTATTGTAGTGTCTGTATGTATTAGTTACCGAGTTGTAATTTCTAATGCATGTTATTGTTGTATTATTTCTCTAAGTGTTTTGCGCACTTAACATGTGCGCAGGAATTACTTCCTGCGTACTTAGCAAGTACGCAAGAATACTCTGCGTACTTGCTAAGTACGCATGAAAAATTTGCCCTGCGCACTTGTTAAGTGCGCAGATATCAGGTCTAGTATAAATAGAATAGGTTGACAGAAGATATGTACGCAGACATTTTGCACTCAGTATTTTCTCTCTGTAACCGTTCAATTTTATAATAGAAGGAGTTTTAAAGTGATTTCGTTGTCGGTTTACTTTGTGTTGTTTGATTCTCCACCTAGTCACGGGCATTCCGCACCCGGTCCGACTAGTCACACACCCACACGTAACGATCCGAGACACTCGGGGACCTACATCAGTCATTAGTTACATTGAACGACACTATATGGGACTAAAATGAAAATATATCATAAATGATCAAAGTAAGTGTGGAAGCGTAAGACGAAAGTAAATGCGCAAAACAAACGCACCCAAGAAAAGTCCCAAAGTGTTCAGTCTAAACAAAGTCCAAAATAATCAAGTAATTCAACAATATTATGCAATAAATAAATCATAAGACTCCATGCATGCTCTATGCGTGCACCTGTTCCTTATCTTAAGCGACCTGAGAAAACATGTAAGAAAATGTCAACACGAGGTTGGCGAGTTCACAGGTTTAAGTTTGCAATAAAGTTCAATAGGTTAATGTACATTCAATATAAATCAATAGGTAGCTAACACATAAGCATGTTAACTAATGTGCTCGCAACCGACAGCTGACTGTTTATGTTTTTGCCTCCCACCTGGCATATCAACCATGGTGCATGTTAGATTAAGACTACACCCGTTCGACATCCAGTCGGGTTAGCGCGACTAACGCGGGTGAGGTTTGTCAAACCCAGTAGTACTACTCAACTTACCTCGCTATATTCATATTAACGGTCCGATGTGAGGACTTAGTGATAGATGTGTACGCATAGTTAAACAATTGATGACATATATGAATTACATAACCAAAAATGTTTACAACATGTTTCTCCCCCAAATTGCAAAATAGTAAAAGGGCCCGTGAAAACTCACGTGCATATCGGCGTAGGTAGGTTCACACTAGAATTAGATTGAAACTACGAGTGTCAGCGTGCAACGGCTTACGTATGCCCTAGAATTATACACATGATATTTAGGGATATAATGGAAATATGTGACGACAACACGGAAGATTGAACGTCCTAAAGAAACGCTCTAAAAATCAAGAGTAGACGAACGTGTCCACGGGAATAAGAATTCTTCAATTAATAATTAAAATACATACGTTACGCGACGAATGGAAAAATAATATATAATAAATATATTCGAGCATTTTGTCATTAACTAGAAGCCTAGGAAAATAATATAATTTATTATATTATTTTTAAGATTAGCGAAATAACATAAATAATTAAATTGCGTGACAAAAATAATAAGTTTATTATTTTTATTCGAGGATATGAACGTGAGTAAATAATGTAATTAGTTATATTATTAATTAGCTTGAAACGTTACATGTGGTTTATAAACGAGGCGAAATAATATATAAATATATATTATCTTATATAAGGAGACACGGGTTGAAAATAATTTAAACATATCGTTTTATACGAAGTCGGGGTTTGAGAATAATATAAATATATATTATTTTAAAAGTGGGAATGATATTAAATACGGGTTATAAAACTAAACTCGAACATTAATATAAATACAATTGTTTGAGCATTTTAATAGATTAAATATTAATTTTATGAAATGATATAATTAATACATTATTTTTAATATCACTAAAATTCTCTAAAAAATGTTTTATAAAAAAAATCCCGTGCCTTTAGTTGTTTCCGGGTTTCAAAACACGTTAATATATTAATATAATAATATAGGGATAAGTTTAATATTGAAAAAAAATGGTTTAAAATAATAAAACCCAAAAACAGGGGTGGGGAGACTCGAACCCGGGTCTCCTCCCCCACAATCAAGTGTTTTAACCAACACAGCCGCAAGGCCATCGCGACAAGTTCCGGATCCAAATTGGTTTTAACAAGTCAGGGGCATCAACCCTTCCCCCGCCCCCCCCCCCCGGTCGTGATCCGAACCCAAATCCCATCCCAAGTCCACAGATTTTGACCACGATCGAACCAGAAAGTATAGGGGTTTTGTTGAACATGGTATTGCGAACCTACGGGTGGGTTTAATTGAAAAGTTATCTAGTTTAGATCAGTTAATTACCCGATCAAAATCCAAAACCCTAGTTTATGAACACAGATTCGAATCAGTTGGATTTCATTATAAAAATGACCGGAATCATAGGGCTTTTATAAATTAAAACATTGCGAAACTGATGGTATAGTTTAATTTCATTGAGGTTGGGTTTAAGATAAAAAGCCCCAAATCTGTTTACGTATGAACCCTAGGTTAATGATCTTGAACAATTCGATGTTAACAAATTACATTGATAGGGGACTTTCAACAAATAGGTGATTGCGAAACTGGTCATGTAATTTAATTGGATTTAAATAGAGCCCAATGTGATGATCGATTAATCCCAAGTCGCATGAACCCTAGGATCAGGTTCTTGTTAATTTCGATGTTGATAGCCCTAATTGGCTTAAGGCTTTTCATCTGGAAGTAAAAACGAAAGTGAGGGTGTGTTCAATTATAGGAAACAGATACGAATTGACCGAGAGCGACTAGCATGCAGGTCTGGTTATGCGAGCTTGTACTCCGACGACTCTGGCTTCAATTATAGAGGGTTTGACGGGTGGAAAAACTCCAGAGGTGTGCGATTTAGATACGTGAGAGTTCAATTTGCGAAAACAATACGAGAATTCATTGGATTTGATAAAGGGGGCGACAGTTTCGACGGTTAGAACTTGATTACTCAAAATTCGATTTAATTCTTGCGTAGTGATGGCATTAATTATTCAATGATGGTTGATTAATGGCTACAACGTGCATATAGGTTACGGATTTCAGCAGGAAACGATCGTGAAGCTTGAATTTGAATTGAGGTTTGCGATTTTGACTTTTAAAAGTCAACTAAGGACAAAACAAACCGAATTTTGACTTTGCTCAGTCAACAGATAGGGTTTAGGTTAATTACAGATTTGGTCCTTACTTTTTGAATTTAGATGTTGACAGGATTAGACCCTGGGGTTAGATTTTGTTAATAAGTTAAGATTTAACTGGATTTAGTTAACGAGGTTAAGTTTTTAAAAGAATATTTAACGGAGTTAACATGAAAAGTCGGATTGTCACATCATCCCCTAGTTGAAAGAATTTTTGTCCCAAAAATTAAATAAAATAATAATTTTTTTTTCGATGTCACATCATCCCCTAGTTGAAAGAATTTCCGTCCCGAAAATTAAAATAGTACCTTAAGAATCTGACGTGGAGTGCTTGAACGGATTAGGATGTTTGCGCATCATCTGATCCTCATGCTCCCACGTGAATTCCGGTCCACGTTTCGAGTTCCAACGGACTCTGATAATAGGGATTCTACTACGCTTAAGCGTTTTGACCTCCCTATCCATAATTTCGACAGGTTCTTCGATAAAACGCAACTGTTCATCAATGTGTAGTTCCTCAAAAGGAACCGCGAGTGACTCATCTACCAGACATTTCTTCAAGTTTGAGACGTGAAAGACGTTGTGTACACCACTAAGTCCTTTAGGTAGGTCCAGTTGATACGCTACTGACCCGATTCTCATCACTATCTTGAATGGTCCAACATAACGAGGATTCAGCTTACCTAGTTTCCCAAAACGAATGACACCCTTCCAAGGTAAGACTTTTAACAAGACCATATCCACTACTTGAAATCCTAACGGTTTACGACGCTTATCGGCATATCTCTTTTGACGGTCACGAGCTCCTGCCATATGGTTTCTAATTTGAATTATTTTCTCAGAAGTTTCAAGTACGAGTTCAGGACCTGTAAGTTGACTATCCCCAACTTCGGCCCAACAAATAGGAGAACGACATTTCCGTCCATATAATGCTTCAAATGGAGATGCATTGATGCTAGTGTGATAACTGTTGTTGTAGGAGAACTCCACCAACGATAGGTGAGACTCCCAAGTGTTACCGAAATCAATCACACAAGCTCGTAGTATGTCCTCCAGAGTTTGAATAGTACGTTCTGTCTGGCCATCAGTTTGAGGATGGAATGATATGCTCATATCTAAATGCGTGCCTAAAGCTTTATGTAACAATTGCGAGAAACGAGAGGTGAATCGTGCATCACTATCCGAAATGATAGAGAATGGCACCCCGTGCCGAGAGACTACTTCTTTCAAGTAAATATGAGTAAGCTTATCCATTTTGTCGGTTTCCTTGACTGCTAAGAAGTGAGAGGACTTTGTTAAACGATCAACGATTACCCAAATGGTATCACATCCGGTAGGAGTTCATGGCAATTTTGTGATAAAGTCCATGGATATCTGCTCCCATTTCCACATGGGAATCTGTGGTTGTTGGAGAAGACCAGAAGGATCTTGATATTCAACTTTGACCTTCGCGCAAGTCAGGCACTTGCTCACATAGGTGGCTATATCGGCCTTCATCTTTGGCCACCAATACAGCACCTTTAGGTCATGATACATCTTGTCTGAACCTGGATGAGTAGAGTAACGAGATTTATGAGCCTCATCCATGACTAGTTCCCTTAAGTTTCTGAATACTAAAACCCATATTCGTTCGACGAAGTAGCGAATACCGTCAGATTTGACCTCGGGTTGTGCTTCCATACCGCTTCCAGCGGTAGGTTCTCCTTTTCCAAGACTTTGAGTTGAGCACTATGGATTTTGTCAGGTAATCCGGGGTGGATAGTAAGCTGTAATGCTCGAACTAGTTTGGGCTTGGTTTCCTTTTGACTTTGGGCATCAGCTACAACATTAGCCTTACCCGGATGATACCGGATCGCACAGTCATAATCATTCAAGAGCTCGACCTAACGACGCTGTCTCATATTCAGCTCTTTTTGCTCGAAGATATGCTGAAGACTCTTATGATCGCTGTAGATGGTGCACTTGGTATCGTACAAGTAGTGTCTCCATATCTTAAGTGCGAAAACTACAGCTTCCAGCTCTAGGTCATGAGTAGTGTAGTTTTTCTCGTGAATCTTTAGTTGACGCGAAGCATATGCGATCACCTTTTTCTCGTTGCATTAGAACTCAACCTAGACCCTGAATGGATGCGTCACAATACACCACAAAATCATTCGTTCCTTTCAGAAGAGCTAGAATAGGTGCACTGCAAACTTTCTGTTTAAGATGCTGGAATGCTGACTCTCGGTTATCGCCCCAGTTATAGGTTTTACCCTTTTGAGTTAAGGCAGTGAGGGGTTGTGCAATCTTAGAGAATCCTCGATGAGACGACGGAAATATCCCGCCAATCCAAGAAATTGTCGCACCTCAGTCGGAGTCGTCGGTGCTGCCCAATTCTTGATGTCTTCTATCTTTGATGGATCGACATGTATTCCCTTCTCGTTAACCACATGTCCTAAGAATTGAACTTCCCGAATCCAGAATTCACACTTGGAAAACTTAGCATATAGCTGCTCCAAATTAAGTAATTCCAGAATTAAGCGTAGTTGTTCCTCATATTCCTCCTTGTTCTTGGAATAAATAAGAATGTCGTCGATGAAAACGATGACAAATTGATCAAGGTATGGCTTACACACACGGTTCATGATATCCATGAACACCGCGGGTGCATTGGTTAATCTGAAAGGCATGACCATACATTCATAGTGGTCGTACCTTGTCCTGAAAGCAGTCTTAGAGATATCCTCATCTCAGACTCTCAATTGATGGAAACCGGACCTAAGATCTATTTTGGAATAGAAGCTTGATCCTTGGAGTTGGTCAAAGAGATCATCTATACGAGGCAGAGGATAACAATTCTTGAATGTGACTTTATTCAGTTCACGGTAGTCGATACACATACGCAAAGTCCCGTTCTTCTTCTTGACAAACAGGACCGGAGCTCCCCATGGTGATGAGCTAGGTCGGATGAAACATTTATCCAACAATTCCTGTAACTGAGTGGACAACACTTGCAATTCACTAGGTGCTAGTCTATAAGGCGCCCGAGTGATCGGTGCCGCTCCGGGTGCTAGATCAATTTTGAATTCAACTTGACGGTGTGGTGGCAGACTAGGCAAGTCTTCGGGAAACACTTCCAGAAAATCATGAACGATGGGACTATCATCAATTTTCTTTTCTTCCGATGGTTGCTCGGCAACGAGTGCCAGAATAGCAGTATGACCTTTACGCAGGCACTTCTGCGCTTTCATGAATGATATGATGCCTATGACTGCACCACTCATTTTGCCTTGAACGGAAAGGATTTCTCTACCAGGGAGAGGAATGCGAAAAATTTTCTAACGACAGACAATTTCTGCTTGGTTTTTAGATAACCAATTCATACCAACAATTACATCAAAACTACCAAGTGTGACCGGCATAAGGTCTATATCAAGTATATGACTAGCCAGCTCAAGCTTACAACCCTTAAGAATGTAGGTTGCTTCAATTATTTGGCCATCAGCTATCTCTATTATATACTTAGTTTCTAACATAGTTGGAGTTCCTTTTATCATATCACTAAGCTTCTTAGATATAAAACTCCTATCAGCACCGGTATCAAATAGAACAAAATCGAAGTAATTGTTTAAGAGAAACTTACCGGTGACCACATTATGATCATATCGAGCTTCTTCAGATCCTAGCATGAATGCTCGTCCTTTCACACCATTCCCTCCATTATTGGCATTATTGCCACCATTGTTGTCGCCTTGATTGCAGAAATTACCGTTGTGGCCCTGATTTTTTCTATTGCCGCTACCGTTACCATTGCCACCCCTCTTCGACTAAGGACAATCCCTCTGAATATGTCCCTCCTTACCGCACTGAAAACATCCTCTTGTGGAACCTTGCGGTAGGAATGGTTGCTTATTTTGAAGATCAACTCTACAATCTTTTCCAGCGCGGCCCATCTTGCCACACCGTTGACAATGGTTACCAGCACCGACATGGTGGTAATTGCACTTGTTGCACTTGGGGGATCTTCCCATATAACCACCTTGATTTTGACCTGAAGAGGTCGTCTGATTAAAGTTCTTAGTAGGCTCAAACTTTCGCTGTTGTTGCTGGGGTTGATTAAACTGGGGTCCCTTAGAGTTGGAGTGAGATTTGGAGTTGTGATCAAACTTTCGCTTATGATTGTCGGTAGCTTTAGAAACCGAACCCATCGGGGGTAGATTCCCTTGAGTTACTGCTTGGTCAGTTAACTTGTGGGTAAGTCTGATAGTCTGCTAGATGGTAGTAGGGTTGGACGAAGTAACCATACTTTGAATCTGTGGCACTAGACCTCTAATATACAGCTCAATCCTCTTGTAATCAGGAGTCACCATATGTTGGCACATGGTAGCAAGCTCATGGGAACGAGTGGTATAAAGCTCAATTTCTGAACCTTCCATCTTTAGGTTCCAGAATTCTCCTTCCAACTTTTGAATTTCATCGCGAGGACAGTACCCCTCCTTCATCATTGTCTTAAACTCCTCCCACGACAGTGCATTGGCCATAGCTAAACCCAACATCTAGACCTGTGCATTCCACCAAGTGAGAGTCGGACCCTTCAAAGTTTCAGAAGGACCTGATTGGCCAATGGGCAATTGCACATGACAAATACCGATTCTACTTTTTCGAACCAACGGAGTTGTCCGACAGCTCCACTAAAGGTGTGGGGCTTACATTCCATAAATGTTTTGAAGGTGCAGGCTGGTTGCTGATTCTACTAACCTGGATTTAGAAACATAATATAGGATCGGGGTTATAAAGCTTGGGAAAGGCGCTTTGAGAGATGAATTGACCTCACTAGTCAATGGTTATAGCATTTACATGCAGCATTCTGTGCTGCTAGAGCCTCAGCCACACTATCGTTGATTAGTGCCGCCGGCTCAGCTGCTGTCATATTGATGGTACCTCGGCCACCAACACGACCTCCACGTCCTCTTCTCGACATGATTCTTTCACATTCACAAATACAAAACAATGAGAAATATATCGCATATTAAACACTATTTATGTACAAGTAAGGAAATACAACATCTAACATTTTGAAAATTAAATACATTGTAAGACTACAAAATAAATAACTCAAACATTAAACTTCTCATGCTTTTATTGAGTGGGAACAACCTTACCCATCTAGGTTTGAAATGAGAAATAACATAAATGAAGCATGAATGAAAAGGAAAGATAGAATAGAAGGATCATCAAGCATCCTCGTCATCGGAAGAAATGTATGATTGTTCATCATCGATCTCCACCGGTTCCTCCTCGGGTGGCTCCTCCTCTAAGGGCTCATCCTCGAAGGGCTCCTCCTCGTCATTCGAAAGTGGAATCTCTTCTGGAAATAGGGTTGCTTGTAGTTGGGCTTCTAAGTGGCTCACTCTCTCCCGAAGTCCTTCAGCAGCATAGTCTGCTACTTGTAGTTAGGCTTCCAGATGAGTCACTCTCTCCAGAACCCCCTCCTACATCATGGTCCGAGGTGTCCACCCTCGTCTCCAAATGAGTAACCCGATCCACCAAAAGGTTATGGACCTGATCCGTTGCTGCTAGTTAAGTGGTCAGATATTCTATTTGCTCCTTGTTTTCTTCCTTTTGAGGCTCTTGTTCTAGAATGTCGGGTATCTCATCAGTGGTTTCCTCCATCGCTTTTAACTCCTTAGTTATGATAAACACAAAAGCTGCAAAAGCTTGTTCCATGGTGCCTGGCAAGCTTGGCAAAGTAGAGGATGAGGAAGTTGAACAAAAGTAGGGTGATGGAACAATTCCCATCTCGATCCACCGTTGCATCATCTTCGGATATGCACTCCAATTAAGTGTTATGCTCCTTGATTGTGCATTACTTGGTTCACCCTGTTCCACCGAGTTATCACTAGAACTAGTCTGGCGCCTTTTGGGCTCCGGGGATGATAGGATAGGTTCCTTAGGTGATGGTGGTGGGGTTGACGACATGATCCTGTAACGTAATACATAAGTGCCGATACATAACTCTTATGTTATGTAACTAATGTGTGAGGTTATAGTCTAGTATGTAATCCTAGTTCTCTATAACCGATGGCTCTGATACCAATCTGTCACACCGCCAAATTTCAACTAACGGAGTTTTACCGTGTGGGAAGTGACAAACCAGGATCTCAGTCATTAGTTACATTGAACGACACTATATGGGACTAAAATGAAAATATATCATAAATGATCAAAGTAAGACGAAAGTAAATGCGCAAAACAAACGCGCCCAAGAAAAGTCCCAAAGTGTTCAGTCCTAACAAAGTCCAAAATAATCAAGCAATTCAACAATATTATGCTATAAATAAATCATATGACTCCATGCATGCCCTATGCGTGCACATGTGCCTTATCTTAAGTGACCGAAGAAAACATGTAAGAAAATGTCAACCCGACTTTGGTGAGTTCACTGGTTTCAGTTTGCAATAAAGTTTAATAGGTTAACGTGCATTCAATACAAATCAATAAGTAGCTAACCCATAAGCAAGTTAACTAATGCGCTCGCAACTGACTGTTTATGTTTTTGCCACCCACCTGGCCTACAACCATGGTGCATGTTTAGGTCAAGACTGCACCCGTTTGACATCCAGTCGGGTTAGCGCGACTAACGCGGGTGAGGTTTGTCAAACCCTGTAGTACTACTCAACTTACCTCGCTATGTTCATATTAACGGTCCGATGTGAGGACTTAGTGATAGATGTGTACGCATAGTTAAACTTGACATATATAAATTACATAACCAAAAATGTTTACGACATGTTTTCTCCCCCAAATTGCAAAACAGTAAAAGGGGCCGTGAAAACTCTCCTGAACGGCATAGGTAGGTTCACACTAGAATAAGATTGAAACCACGAGTGACAGCCTACAACGGCTTACGTATGCCCTAGAATTATACACATGATAATTAGGGATAAAATGGAAATATGTGACGACAACACGGAAGATTGAACGTCCTAAAGAAACGCTCTAAAAATCAAGAGTAGACGAACGTGTCCACGGAAATAAGAATTCTTTAATTAATAATTAAGATATATACGTTACGCGACGAATGGAAAGATAATATATAATAAATATATTCGAGCATTTTGTCATTAACTAGAAGCCTAGGAAATTAATATAATTTATTATATTATTTTTAAGTTTTGCGAAGTAACATAAATAATTAAATTGCGTGACAAAAATAATAAGTTTATTATTTTTATTCGAGGATATGAACGTAAGTAAATAATGTAATTAATTATATTATTAATTTGCTTGAAACGTTACCTGAGGTTTATAAAGGAGGTGAATTAATATATAAATATATATTATCTTATAATAAGAGTCACGAGTTGAAAATAATATAAAAAACTCGTTTTATACGAAGTCGGGGTTTGAGAATAATATAAATATATATTTTTTAAAAGTGGGAATGATATTAAATACGGGTTATAAAACTAAACCCGAACAATAATATAAATACAATTGTTTGAGTGTTTTCATAGATTAAATATTAATTTTGTGAAATGATATAATTAATATATTATTTTTAATATCACTAAAATTCTCTAAAAAATGTTTTATAAAATAAATCCCGAGCCTTTGGTTGTTTTCGGGTTTCAAAACACGTTAATATATTAATTTAATAATATAGGGATAAGTTTAATATTGAAAAAAATGCTTTAAAATAATAAAACCCAAAAACAGGGGTGGGGGGACTCGAACCCGGGTCGCCTCCCCCACAGTCAAGTGTTTTAACCAACACAGCCGCTAGGCCATCACGACAAGTTACGGATCCAAATTGGTTTTAACAGTCAGGGGCATCAACCCTTCCCCCCGTCGCGATCCGAACCCAAATCCCATCCCAAGTCCACAGATTTTGACCAAGATCGAACCAGAAAGTATAGGGGTATTGTTGAACACGGTATTGCGAACCTACGGGTGGGTTTAATTGTAAAGTTATCAAGTTTAGATCAGTTAATTACTCGGTCAAAATCCAAAACCCTAGTTTATAAACACAGATTCGAATCGGTTGGATTTGATTATAAAAATGACTGGAATCATAGGACTTTTATAAATTAAAACATTGCGAAACTGATGGTATAGTTTAATTTCATTGAGGTTGGGTTTAAGATCAAAAGCCCCAAATCTGTTTACGTATGAACCCTAGATTAATGATCTTGAACAATTCGATGTTAACAGATTAAATTGATAGAGGGCTTTCTACAAATAGGTGATTGCGACACTGATCATGTAATTTAATTGGATTTAAACAGAGCCCAAGGTGATGATCGATTAATCCCCAGTCGCATGAACCCTAGGATCAGGTTCTTGTTAATTTTGATGTTGATAGCCCTAATTGGCATAGGGATTTTCATCTGGAAGTAAAAACGAAAGTGAGGGTGTGTTCAATTACCGAAAACAGATGCGAATTGACCGAGATCGACTAGGATGCAGGTCTGGTTGCGCGAGCTTGTACTCCGGCGACCCCGGCTTCAATTATAGAGGGTTTGACGTGTGGAAAAGCTCCAGAGGTGTGCGATTTAGATGCGTGAGAGTTCATTTTGCGAAAACAATACAAGAATTCATCGAATTTGATAAAGGGGGCGACGGTTTCGACAGTTACAACTTGATTACTCATAATTCGATTTAATTCTTGCGTAGTGATGGCATTAATTGTTCAATGATGGTTAATTAATGGCTACAACGTGCATATCGGTTATGAATTTCAGGAGGAAACGATCGTGAAGCTTGAATTGGAATTGAGGTTTGCGATTTTGACTTTCAAAAGTCAACTAAGGACAAAACAAACCGAATTTTGATTTTGCTTAGTCAACAAATAGGGTTTAGGTTAATTACATGTTTGGCCCTTGCTGTTTGAATTTAGATGTTGACAGGATTAGACCCTGGGTTAGATTTTGTTAAATAAGTTGAGATTTAATTGGATTTAGTTAACGGGGTTAAGTTTTTAACAGAATATTTAACAGGATTGTTAACGGAGTTAACATGAAAAGTCGGATTGTCACACCTAGTATGAGACTCGACCGTGCCAGGTACGAGGGTCTGGGGCGCGATCATGCCCGGAGATGAGGCACGACCATGCCAAGGATTGGCGCGACCGTTTCTTAATGTTCACAGTCTCAATGTTCTTCCCCCTTTCACAAACCGAATCGATTCAGTCCCAAATCCTTCTTATTTCGATCACGATTGATCATAAGGATATGTGGGTTTTGTTAATCGATGTATTGCGAATCTGTTGGTGTGGTTAATTACAAAATCATTGAGTTTAAGACTGTTTAATTCTTGTTCGAACATTAGAAACCCTATATTTTAACTTGAAATCAAACTACTTAAATCCGATAAGATTAAGAGTTGGAATCATGGGGCTTTCAACAAGTGAAGGATTGCGAATTCAACCATATATATTAATTTGATTTAGATCGAGTCTAGGTTGGAGTTCGATTAAACCCGTAATGTGATGAACCCTAGAATTGGTTCATCATTAATTCGATGTTGTAAGCTCCAATTTGATTAGGGCTTTCATTGCAGAGATGAATACGAAATTGAGTGTGTGTTTGGTTACCTCGATTGATATCGTATTGGTAGAGATCGTCCAAACGAGTTTCCGACTTTGAGTGGTTTAGTCCCCGGCGTCGTCTCCGACCAAATTGAATTGTGCAAAAGGTTCACAAAGGTTCGTTTAAGGTGTGTAGAGCGTTTGCTTTCAAGAATACTAGACCAACTAATCGAATTTGTTAACTTTTGTGATTGTTTCGACGGTTATGGATTTAAGGACCATAATGGGATTAATTTGCAATCATTAACACCCAATAATGCTTTGAAACGACTCAATGATGATCGACATCATTAATGGTCGAGTTACAGTCGTGCCAATGGAGTTTTAGTTAATTACAGAAATAGTCCTTGTAATTTCATGTGTTTATGTTTGAGGTTTTGACTTAATTAGTCCTTGTGGTTTCTAACTGAGTTAACTGGGTTAACGGGAATTTTTCGAGTGTCACAGTACGTATCCCACTACCAAGTGGAGAAATCCTTTCAATTCAAGGCGAAAAGAGTAGAACAATTTTGAGAATGATAAACAGCATGAAAGCCAGCAAGTATATACGCAAGGGTTACTGTGCATTCCTGGCTCACATCGTCGAGAAGAAACCCGAGGAACATCGACTAGAAGATATACCGATCGTTAGGGATTACCCGGAGGTATTTCCCGAAGACCTACCTGGATTACCACCACCAAGACAAGTCGAGTTCCGGATTGCCCTAGCACTAAAAGCCAAACCAGTTGCATGATCACCATATAGTCCAACTGTTGGGAATCATGGTACCAGTTTTAACTTTTAAAACAATAATTATTTAAACCTTTTAAATAAATAAATCAGATATATTTTAGCCAAAGCAATTTAATAGCACCATTACTAGATCAGATCTGGATTCCTTTCAGTGATCCGATTACATGCGTATAAACAATATTAAATAACCAACCATAAGGTGTTTAGATTTAAACCTTTGACGATTACCAGATCTGTAACACCTTAGTTCAACGAACGTACATGAAAAACCTATAGCAAAACGTCACACGATTGCGCAGAGGAGGAGATCGTTGGCGGCGGCGGTGGCGCGATGGTGGTTTGGCGGTGGTGGCGTCGGTCGGCGCAAAAGGGAGAGTGGGAGGGGCGCCGATTTGGGGAACTGGGATTAGGGTTTTGGTTTTAATTATAATTTTATATTTATAGACATTATAATTACACACTGGTCCCTCTAGTATTAACACTTAATACCCTAGCAATAATTAACTTTTAATTATTATAACCCTTGTATTTACTAATCATAATATAATTAGTAAAAATCTATTCTTTAAATGTTTACCTGATTAAACATTCATTCCCCTAATTAAATAATCAGATAATTAATTATCACTGTCTCCGAGAAATATTTCTCTAAATATTTACTCACCATTTATTGTTCTAGTCTTTCATGAATAATATTTAATAATTAAATATTATATATTTTGTTCGTTGCGTAAGGTGTAACTCTTTGGATCGTAGCTTGTGTAATAGATTAGTCTTTATGTTCTGTTTTGTATTGTTTTATCTTGTAAATGTTAAGTTTGTAACATACGAACTTAACATGTTCGCCTGATATGGTTGAAGTGAACTTAACAAGTTCGCATGAACTAAATATTAGCGAACATGCTAAGTTCGTCTATATTAGTAG
The DNA here is from genome assembly GCA_023525975.1 of Smallanthus sonchifolius. Classification (NCBI taxonomy): domain Eukaryota; kingdom Viridiplantae; phylum Streptophyta; class Magnoliopsida; order Asterales; family Asteraceae; genus Smallanthus; species Smallanthus sonchifolius. The sequence continues at coordinate 32,606,485 of CM042040.1, forward strand.
TATTGTCTATAAATAGTGTTGTAGTTGTGTCATTTGTAACTTCTGTAATTTCTGGAACTACAACTTGTGTGCACAGTTTACATAGATAATACAAGGAGCTTTTATGATATCTTGTCTTGCGTGTAATCTTATCGTGTGTGTGAGTATTTGAGACGTGCGCATACGTTATGATTCCGCACTACGTATACGTATTGCGTGTTTTACGACTAATATTGATCCATAGACCTTACGGGACCTACAGGTGGTATCAGAGCCTTTTCTCTTGATTACCTATTGTTGTTTAACACCGTTTCGATTGCATTTACACTCAAAGATGAAGATTTTTGAAATTTCTTATGTTCTTGAATATTATTGTAGTTTTTGAGGAGAATTTTGATTGATTTCATCATTTTTGATGTTGTTTTAACAAAATTGATCCGATAGAAGTGTTCTAGTTCATAATTCAAAGATTCCTACGGAAAGAATTGGCTTAATTCCTTCAAAATTGCAAGATATGATGATTTCCAGTCTACTTCGTGTGTTTGGGTGATAGAACATTCCTCCTTGTTCTTCAGCTGAGCATGCGAACTTGTCAGAGCAGTTACGGGCAAACTTGTTGGGCGAACTTGTTAAGTTCGCTATCTAAGTTCGCTGCAGGAAGAATTTGTTCAAAATTTTCTAAGTGGTGGAGTTTTTCAAAAATTGCCAAGATGTCTACTCCTACTCATGTTAGTGTGAATAACATGACTCATTTGTTGAACCATGATGAGATTGGTACCCCTACCAAGCCACCGAGATTTATGAATCTAAAGGATTATTCTAACTGGAAGAGTCGGTTTGAAAAGTATGTTAACATCAATGATACAAGCTTGTAGATTCCAATTAGTGAGGGATATGAGCATCATGTTCATGGTCACATGGGAGTCTCAGATACACCAAAACCAGTCTCAGCTCTTAGTGATGAAGAGAAGAAACTGTATGATCGTGAAAAGAAAGCCCTCGCAGCATTATCCATGTGTTTACCGCTTGACATCTATCATACTTTCAAGAAGTTTAAGACTTCTCATGAACTTTGGGAAGGCCTAGCAAAAAGATGTGAGGGTAGCACTGGTATTAAGAAAAGCAGAAGAGTGTTGTTAAAGAAACAATTTGTGTCTTCAAGCACTTTGATGGTGAATCTGTGGATGAACTCTTGTCAAGATATGATCATCTTTTAAGTGAAATGGTTAACAATGATATCACTTACAAGAATAAGAGATTCTTGAGAAATTTATGGATGTACTACCAACTCATTTTGAGATGTATACTATTGTGATCAAAGAACAAAGTGGATTTGATGATTTGAGTCTTGAAAACTTAATGGGTAAGATTCAATCTTATGATTTGAACAAGCAGAAGAAAGACACAGTCTATCAAGCATTTACTTTGGTAAAGGTAAATCTACGCAGAATTGTGGAGGTGTTGCTTTATTAGATGTCTCTGAAGGTGCTAAGGAAAACTCTTGTAATTATGGTGCATGTTTTGTTGCTTCCAGTTCTGGATGTTCAAAGAATAATAAGAATGAAGGCCATTCTTGTTCTTCAAAGATGTCTTCTTCAGTTGCAGATGATATGATGGCTATGATTGCTTCTTTCTTAATATCATATGAAAACATTATTGATGGCAAAACCATTGATCCAGATATGATTGAAGAGTATTTTAAGAAGTTGGATAAAGATGCTTTAGAAGAAATGAATATTCAATGGAATATGGCTTTATAGATGAGACAAGGTAAAGATCATTTGAAGAGAACTGGAAAGAAGTTTATTGGAGCATCAAGCAAGACCAAGATGGGCTTGGATAAATCAAAAGTCAAGTGTTACAATTGTCAGGAGTTTGGTAATTTTGCTAGAGAATGCACAAAACCAAGATCTCAGAATCAAAGTTCTACAAACAATCAAGGCAATCAGAATACTTCCACAGCCTTAATGTCTCAACAAGATGAAAACTATGACTGGGGTATTCATTTGGAAGATATCGTTGCTCATGTTAGTCAATCGTTTCTGGCTGAAGTCCATACTGAAGATGGAAATGAAAGCAATTCGTCTGATGGCGACTCTATAGATTCTGGGAGTATAGCTGAAAGTGAAGAGTGTCTTCCTCAGAAAGTTAAACCGAAGTTTTCAAATGAAGATTTGCAAAGAGCTAGAGCTGCTGGAAAGGTTACTGAAAAGATTGCTGAGATGCTAGTTGAGGGCAATGCATTCATGGATGATGCTAAACAGGTACAACAGGTTAACTCTTGTCCAAAATGTATTGATTCAAAATTCAAAATTACAATATTGTGTGATGACAACATGAATCTAATTTGTGACATGAAGGTGATATACACATCGAACCAAACTTTGTAGGAAAATGAAACGATTTTGAAAGCTAAAATTTAATCTTTAAAAAATGAAATTAAAGTTTTGCAAATCAAAGTTAATGAACAAGCCTTTCATCTCGATGTGTCATACTCTGAGTATGAAAAGAAAATCAATGAACTCGCCATGTCACAGACAGAAGTAACAAAGTTGTTACGAAAGGTTGAGGGTTATTATAATGAGAAATTCCAGTTTTCTGTTAGCATTTTATAATGAGAAAGCTTCAGGTGAAAAGGTTGTAGGAGGTATAGGTTCTTGTCCTTCTTTTGACAACAAAGCCATTGGGGGAGGTGTTGGATATTGTCCCCTTTCAATGGAAATTATACTCCTTGTTTGACTGAGAAAGTAACATATGAAGATTTGGAACCTAAAACTGTATTAAATATCAATCATGTTACTGGTGAGGATATGATATATGATGATTCAACTGATGATGAAGTTTTTTATCCAAACAAATCTGAAGGAGTTGTGAGAGAGTGTAAGTATGTTGAACCAGTTGTGGTGAAGAAGGTGACTAGAGATAGATGTATCTTGCCTGAAAAAAGATGAGAATGTTGAATAACCAAAACCTAAATCTACTTATAAACCAGTTAAACCTTTTGTATATGGTGGTTTTGATTCTCAAGAAACAAATAAGATTGAGAAAATCTCAACTCTTGAGTTTTATAAAAAGAAAGTTGAAAAATAAAATCAAATGGTTTTTCAAACTTCAAACACTGTTTCACAGTGTTCATCATCCAGCACAAAAAAGGTTTCAAGGGAGATGTATGTTAGAATGTACAAAGAATGACATACTTGCTTTCATTGTGGTGTTGTTGGTTATATTCTGAAAGATTGTCCACACAAGAATTTGGGGAAGAGTCTAGAGAATCCAAAATTGGCAAGACCGTTTGTGAATCCACTAGTGAAGTCAATTATGAAATTTGTTGATGTGAATCATAGAGCGGATAGAGGAGTTAAGCAGCCAGTTGTCAAGATTGCTTCTGATTCAGTGAAGTCATTAGAGAAGGTTGGTTCATCTGGTGACCTTCATCTGGTGACCTTGCACAACCGAAAGTAAAATTGTCAAGAGCACAAAGATGACGAAGAAATAGAAGGTTGAGAAAGCTTTTGGAACAACCTGCGGTCAAAGACAATGTTGAAACTATAGAGACATCAAAAGAGAACGAGAAAGTTCAGGTTCAATCCAAATGGAAACCAAAGAATCAAGTGTCTGTTTCTGAGAAACAATCTCCTAAAATAGAGCAGAGATTTGATTGTATTTTGAAAGAAATTGTTTATTTTGACAAGTTAGGCTGACCCAAGACCACAATGGCTTGAAACTCTATTACTAACTAATCATTCTTGTTTGTGTGCAGGGAAATCCAAGGAGGATTGTCGGAAACCATTGGTATGTTGATAGTGGATGCTCTCAGCACATGACTGGAAATCTTAACTTATTGGAAAATGTTAAAGAAATCCAATGCGGATATGTGGCTTTTGCAGGAAAGGAAGGAGGAAATATTTTTGGTCAAGGCACTGTGTCAAATGGAAGATTGAGCTGAGAAAGTCAACTATGTTGAGCAGCTCGAACACACTCTGTTATCTATTTCGCAAGTTTGTGACAAAGATTTCTTTAAAGAATGATACTTACATGCTCGACATGAGCACAGTGATGAAAACTTCGTCAGTTCCTACTTGTCTTCTTTTGAAAGCTTCTGAATCCGAATCAAATTTATGGCACCGGAAAATGGCTCATATCAATTTTGTATAGATGAATTATTTGGTCAAACATGGGTTAGTCTCATGTGAATGAAGACTGTATTCCATGCAAGAGAGGAAAGCAGCACAGGAAATCTCATCAATCAAAGTTGGTCAATTCTATTGTGACTCCTATAAGTGTCAAAAGAGAAGGCGGTAAATCTTATTGTTTGGTGGTGACCGATGATTATTCAAGATTTTCTTGGGTAAAATTTCTTGCTTCGAAGGATGAAACTGCTAAAATATTTAAGTTCCTGATTGTGGGGCTTGATACATTATTCAAATAAAAAGTCAGGAGGATTTGGAATGATAATGGCACAGTGTTTAAAAATGGAAATATGGGTTTATTTTGTTTACAAAGAGGAATCCATCATAAATTCAGTGCACCTTATATTCCTCAACAAAATGGTGTTGCTGAGTGAAATAATTGAACTCTTATTGAGACAGCTCGAACTATGTTATCAGATTCAAAGCTGCCCGTCACATTTTGGGCAGAGGCAGTGAATACAGTTTGCAAGTTCTCAATTGGGTTTTGACAGTGAAGAAGCACAAATAGACTTGTTATGAATTGCTGAACAATGTAAAACCTAATTTGGCGTATCTTTTGCCCTTTGGGAATCCATGTACCTTATTGAAGACTCGCGATGTTCCTACTAAATTCAGCTCTAAGGCAATTAAGGGAATTTTCTTAGGATACATTGCCAATTCTCATAAAAAAAAGAGTATTTAATAAAGAATCTCGACAAATTGAAGACTGGTTTCATGTTGATTGTGATAACCGTTCTGTTCCTCATGATGCAGAAGGTCCTTCTTGGGTGTTTGATTATGATGCATTATTCAGGTCTTTCAATGTTCCGGGCATTGGTCTTGCGTACTTGACAAGTACGCAGGGCAAAAGCCTTGCATACTTACTAAGTACGCGGAACCAACATGGTGTGCAGGCTAAGTACTCAGGAACACCCTCCTTCGTACTAGTCACGTACACCGATACATAGAATTTTATCTATAGTTACAAAAACATGCTTCTATAAGTTGCATGTTTGGGATTTGGTTGACTTACCCAAAGGCTCAAGATCTATTGGCACCAAGTGGGTATTCAAATGCAAGCGTGATGATCGTGGTGTTGTGGTACGCAATAAGGCGAGACTTGTTGTCCACAAGAAGGGGTTGATTACATGGAAGTTTATGCTCCAGTTGCTAGGATTGAAGTGATTAGGTTGTTTCTTGCCTATGCATCTTTCAAAGTTTTCAAAGTCTTCCAGTTGGATGTAAAAAGTGCTTCTCTATATGGAAAGGTAAAGGAAGAGGTTTATGTGAAGCAACCGCCTAGTTTTGAAGATCCCAAGGGTCCTGAAAAGGTTTTTTAATCTTGATAAAGCTTTATATGGTCTTCATCAGGCTCCACGTGCTTGGTACGAAACTTTGTCAACGCACTAACTCGAGAACGGATTTGACCGTGGCCAAATTGATTCAACTCTTTTCATCAGAAAAGCAGGGGGAGATATTTTACTAGTTCAAGTCTATGTGGATGACAAAATCTTTGGGTCGACGAATGTTGATATGTGTAAAGACTTTGAACGAGTGATGAAGTTGAAGTTTGAAATGAGCATCATGGGGAAACTTTTGTTCTTTTTGGGTCTTTAAGTTGATCAAAAGGAATATGGTTTCTACATTCATCAACAAAAATATGTTGCTGATATTCTCAAGAAGTTTGATATGACAAATGCTTCATCTTTCAATATTCCAATTCTTGTTAATCACAAGCTAGATTCTGACCTAAAAGAGAAAGAGGTGGATTGTCGGTTATACAGAGGAATGATCGGGTCTTTAATGTATCTGACAGTGTCTCATCCTAATATTATGCTTGATGTATGCTTATGTTCAAGGATTCACTCTAAGCCGAAGGAATCTCATCTGATTGCTGTAAAGCGAATTTTTTGATACTTAAAGGGTAAACCAAGGTTGGGATTGTGGTATCCTATTAATTCTGACTCTAATTCTAAAGCTTTTACACATTCAGATTATGGAGGTTGCGGGTTAGACAGAAAATTGACGTCTGGTGGTTGTCAGTTCTTAGGAAACAGTCTTGTGTCCTAGCAATGCAAAAAGCAAACCTCGGTTGCAACTTCAACATGCGAGGTAGAATACATTGCAGCAGCCATTTGTTGTTCTCAAAACCTATGGATTCAACATCAGTTGAGGGATTATGGTTTGAACTTCATAGGGATACCAATGATGATTGATAACACAGCCACCATGTCGATTACAACAGTCCTGTGAAACACTCAAAAACAAAGCACATCGATATTCGACATCATTTCATTCGTGATTGTGCAGAGAAGAGGTTGATTGAGTTGGTGAAAGTTTACACGGATAACAACTTTGCTGATTTGTTTACCAAAGCATTCGATCGTACACAGTTTGAATTTCTTACTAAAATGATTGGAATGTTTAATCCAACGTGACAAAGGTTTTTCATAGAAGTTCTTCTTTTAGTTTTCTATATTTTTTAAAGTAATTAGTTTTATGCTTTAATCTTAGTTTACATGCTTTCTGAAAAACCCAAAATAATTTGAAAAAGATAAAATTGACACTGCTTGAAGTTAGAGAAGAAATGATAGTACATCAGTAGGTGATCACATACACATGACCATAGAATGACTACATGGTTTCTGTATTTATGTTTGTGCTTATATGATTTGATCTAAACTTCTTAGTTTGCATAAACAGGAAATGATAGCTTCATGACTTCTTGACATTGCTATATATAATCTTTTAATTTGGATTTTTGCATGTAATTTGAATTGTCAGTAGGCTAGAAGTGTTTTTAGTCCATTAGTAGTGTGAAAACATAATGGTCTATGTTACAATTGTGATTTGAACCCATGGTATGCCGGGTGTGTGTGTTAAAAGATCATTATCAGATAAAGAATATGAGTCTTCAAGTATTTCATGAGACCAGTATCGGACTGTATTGATTAGCATAATTTTTCAATTCACTTCACTGCCCATATCCTGAAAAACATGCAATGTGATGTTGGACTAAGATATGTTTCTGACAACATCTGTTAGAACATATACTAGCACTTGGATCAATTATCTTGATTCCATTGAATATATACATATAACAATTGGATCACATTACCCTGTGTCATTGAATCAATCGATTCCTTGATCATTCTTCCGTTACTATGAATCGTGACACTTATCCAAACCAAGCAACATGAATCATTATGATTCCATATATCCTCCTGGAGATTGAATTTATCTTTGCATAAGTCTCATATGTCTTGAAGATAGTGCAATTTAAATTTCGGTTGGCATATTTGTGGGGTACACATTGTTGGCATATAAATGGTACTAACTCACAAGAACGTGGGATAAAAACGCTTGTAGTTTCAAATCTTATAATGCTGACAACTTGAATTGACATGTAGTTTATTGCAAATTCAGTACGAATAAGTTAGCATGTCATGATCTGATCCTATTTACTTTGAAGTTTATTGCGTATCATTTCATGAATTTCTGAATATTTGAAAAAGAAAAAGTATAAAAAAAGAAAGTTGTGATATCTGTGAGATAGTACTTCATTAGAAATTTCAAAAGAATTGTTTATGAGAAATCCATTACTAAGATATCATTTAGTGTTGCACAAAGTTGATTGTTTTGCTGAGCCATAACTCTGTCATTATGCAGAATGCCATAGGTCAACCCTTAGATCTGCCAGGGAATTTTATATTCAGAATGTGTGTGTGATACATCAAAGATAGTGATATGATCTTCTTACTTGAAGTATTCAGCCAAAAATATGTGATTCTGTTTGTATAGGGAAAAACCAAAAAGATTTTGATTTTAGTTGTTTCTAGATTTACTGCTTTAATTCATTAAAAAATACAAAAATATTTTACTCTGTTTTAGCATAAAATTTGAAAAATCCATGAGAAACTCTTAATTTTTTGGATTAAGTTGCTGTACAGGTTGCAAGATGATTGGATTGCCGAAAAAGTTGGAAAATGAAAAATTTCAAAATTTTGGCTAAGTGTTGGATTAGGCGAACTTGCAATGTTCACTTAATATGTTCGCCTGGGGTGGCGAACTTGTTAAGTTCACTTAAGTTGGCGAACTTAAGCAGATTGATATATTTATATTCATGCGAACTTGACCACTTCACTTGTTCTTTGACTTCTACGAACATATCATGTGACTTTGTCCAAGTTTGAGCGATTTTGTCTGAAGTTGAATTCTAGCATGTGATAGTGGTTGTTGTTTCTTGATTCCTATACTATATCTGTTTGCGATTCCATTGAAGGTAGAATCACGTTATTTCATCCATTGATTTGATCAGAATCGTTGTTTTACATTCGGTTATCATCGTGACTGTCACCTTTAATACTCATTATCAAGTTGTGGTTAAAAAATGAAATTTTTTGTTCCTATAGCCTAAACGAGTGTTGGGGAGTTGGTTTTTGTACGTGAATTGTGAAATTAACATCGAATTCTTGGAAAGTGATTTTTGTGACTGTTCAAGTGTTCTAGCGAACATGATTCGCCTCTTGTAACTCTAAGCGAACTTGTGAAGTTCGCCTAAGGTCCAGTGGTGTAAAGACTTGGCAAGATTTTCAAACTTGTGATTTTTTTTTACTTTTTTTTGTTTTATTATTTTGTGTTTTGTGTTTGAAATATTTGCATTAGTCTAATCTTTCTTATTTGAGCAGGTCATGGATCATCGGTTTGAGTATAAACACAATCAGGTGGCACTATTTGATCCGGAATTCGCAGAAGCGGCAAATTACCAAGAAATCATAAACTTTATGAACCGTCAAGACTGAGTGTTGCACTTTCAGCTAATCCACACATTAGCTTGCAGTATATTCAACAGTTCTGGAAGACAGCACAGCAAGACACAGATGTTGATCCACATGTGATCCGAGCTACTGTGAATAATCAAGAGATTTCCATTTATGTGCAAGATATTAGAACAACTCTGGCATTGGGTGGAGAAAATAATGATCCAATTGGATTGCCGAATACCCTAATCATGGGTTGTTTTCAAAGAAGGGGGTATAGAGGCAGGCCAGAAAAGGTGGTCTAGTGGGACAATGGAGATATTTCATGCATGTGATAATTTAATGTCTCTCACCGAGGAAAGCTGGTACTGACGGGTTGAATACTTCTTTACAAGCAGCCATGGTGGCTTTAACTCTGAATAAACCGTTCAACTTTGCATTGTACATCTACAGAGAGCTTATGATGCAAATTACTCCACCTGAGGGTCAGGGTTTCCTAATGTACCCTAGATTCATGCAGGTCATTCTGAACCATCTGATTCCCAATCTACCACCGGTGAACCCTAGATTGACTCTTACACCTATGACCAAGAGGATCTTTACCGATTGTTTGAATATTAAACAACAGAATCCGACCTTGATTCCTGTTACTACTCCACTATTTGGGCACATAATCAATCTTGTTTATGTTGCACCACCAAAAAACAATTGGATACATGATGATCCTACTTTAGAATTACCTCCTGCTGATAATCAAGATGAGGAGGAAGAGGAAGATGAAGGTGAAGGTGATGATGAGGGTGATGATGATAATGATAGTGATGATGATGATAATGATGGTGATGATGAAAATTAAGATGGTGGAAATGATGGAGATAATGTTGATAATGTTGTTGTCAATGCACCTGTGTCACCTCAAGTAGAACATGTTGAAGTGGAAGACACAAGCACTAGTTCCTCGGGTTCTAGTGATAATGACAGGGATAACTGTAGCTCACAGGATTTTTGTCTTGAGCATTATGCTCAGTTGGCTAAGGTTCCTAGAGTTACTAGGAATGTCTATGATAAAAGAAAAAAGTCTCTTGGTAAAAAGAAGGTGAAAGTACGAAGATGCAAGTCTGTAAGGGGTCCTCCTCCCGATGCAGTACTTGGAAAGAGAAAATTACGAGATGAATCGTCTAGTTCTGAGGATGATGAAGCTCCTGCAGCTAAAGGTCCTAAATTGATGGCTTCGGATATTAATGCTGAACAATATGCACAGGATAGAGAGTTTATGGATTCTCTGATTATAACTCCTATTCCTTCACAATCAAATACTCGTCAAGCTACTCTAACTGTATCGAAATTGTTGATGAAGCTGGTCCATCTACAAGGGATCCTCGTGATGATAGAATCAATGCCTTGGAAACACAGTTTTCTGGGCTACAAACACAGGTGGATGATTTGATTGAGGGTGAAGCTCAACGTACTCTAGCTATACAGATGATGAGGATATAGTTGAGGATGAGTTAGAGGAAGGAGAGATTGTAGAGGTGGAAGTAAAGAGTGATAAAAAAAAGGTGGTATATGAAGGGTGTGACTGATTGATTGATATGGATGTCTTTAATGATGATGCAATACCTGAAAACATGTCAGAAGGGATTGCAGAATCTGAAGAGTCTGCTCCTAATCTTGATAAACAAAACCCTGATACTGCAGAGAGCGTGCCTGAAGATACAAAGATGTACAAGAATATTGGAATGTCAATGGCACAGTGGGATGAGATGGTGAAGAGCTGGAGAACTAAGTTGCCAATTTCTCCAGTAGCACGAGTTAAAAAAGAGAGAGATATGAATAAAGAAAAATGCTCTGGTAGGATTATCAGTTTGTTTTATAAAGCTGAGTTTAAGCTTTTTGCCTTGAAAAGATCAGATGGAGTTCAGTATCTGAAGCCAAGGCTGAAGTACTTTAACTCCTTGCCGAGATGTGAAGTCAATGGGCTATCAATAAAGCCAATGATTAACAGATCAGGCAACGACATAGCTGACTCAATAGCTAAGCTTATAAGAATTGAAGGTGGGTCTGGGAAGTATGAAAAGTTAAAACCTCAACAGGGAATGAGAATCAAAGAAGTTGATCCTATTACTCAGAAGGTTATCTGGAGATACAAGTTCAAACCTGTGAGATCCGTACCAAAGATTCCACTGAAGCTGATACCGTACGACTGCCTGAATGATGTTAAATGGTGGTACCTTGATGTGTGTATGGGTGAAGTAGTGATATAACATTTGAGTGGCAAGGTTATAGTGAAGTTATTTGATGCTATGAACCTTAATAACTTCTCAAAGTCTAATCAGAAGATGCTGAGACGTAGAGAGATCATGTTCACAGATGAATGCAGAGAGCAGGTGTTGCAGTACAAGAGAGTGTTGTATGTTTGTGTAAAGAATGGAATTTTTGCAGGGAGCTCATTACCGAAGAATTGGAAGAACAAGACATGAAGAAAGAGACCGAGCTGTTGTCAAGGGGGAGTCTGTTGGAACTTTTAGTGTGACAACTAGCTTGTGTAATGGATTAGTCTTTATGTTCTATTTTATATTGTTTTATCTTGGAAATGTTAAGTTTGTAACATGCGAACTTAACATGTTCGCCTAATATGTTTGAGGCAGACTTAACAAGTTCGCCTGAACTAAATATTGGTTAAAATGCTAAGTTCGCCTATATCAGTGGTATTGTCTATAAATAGTTCTGTAGTTGTGTCATTTGTAACTTCTGTAATTTATGGAACTACAACTTGTATGCACTGTTTACAGAGACAATACAAGGAGCTTTATGATATCTTGTCTTGCGTGTGATCTTATCGTGTGTATGAGTATTCTAGACGTGTGTATACGTTAGGATTCCACACTACATTTACGTATTGCGTGTTTTACGACTAAGATTGATCCGTAGACCTTACGGGACCTACACTTAATAGTAACGTTGACTTAATTGACAATCGAACATCATATATCCAACATCTCCCACTTGGTTGATTTTTTAATTAATCGGTTCAACGTAGATAGTGGTGGACGCCTAGCTGGATGTCATTGCCCCTAGCAAGGTATGACCTATTTACAATCGTCGAACTATTTTCTTTTGTACAAGTAAACATTACTTTACAAAGCATAACAGTCCTAGTAAGCATTTGTCTCCTTTCTGTTTATGGCATTCGTTGAACATGAGACATGGATGCAATTCTCTTCTCATATGTGGTTCAGCTGTTCATGTTCTCGTTCTCCAATTCAAAGTGGTCTAAACAAACTATACTTTTAATTTGAGCATGTCCATGTGTTTTACACCAGCTTGAATCAAAGAGGGCACCAGAATGTCTAGCTTCTAATTAAAGAAGAACATAATTCCTTAGGCCATATACAACTCCCACTGAACTTCAGATCACTCCTGATAACAGCCTTACCACTGCCTGTTAAGGTACAACGCTAGATAAGATCAAAGAACAACCTTTAGTCAGGGAGAGTTCTAGTAAGTACCTCGGGTCGAGGATCAACAAATCTTACTTTATTCAAAATATCTCAAGATATCAATTCATGAAGGTTGTTTGAAACGAATTACATCTAATAATTATTCTCTAAAAATTATCTGTGAATATGGTCACCAACTTCTTGGTCTTTCGTTCATATTGAACCAACCATCTGATTCACAATAGTCTTACGTTCAGATTGATTCCCATGAATCTGATCGACTACGGACATTTAGAATAATCTAAATATTCAAGGATTTCTAAAACGTATAAACTTTCGAACACAGTAACATCTAATTATAATGCATTTAACCATTAAATCATTCATAAAAAGTAATGTAACTTAATAGTTCAAAAGTACCAAATACTAAATATTGATCAAATCCACTGTCTAGCAAATCTAAGGCCTATTTTATCAGCATGCTCCTCGTGTTTAGAATGAGGTATAGGCATAGTGAACGGGTCCGCTAGATTTTGATCTGTGTGAACTTTGTTTAACACGATGTCTCCACGTTCTATTATATCCTGGATATAATGAAATCTCATGAGTATGTGCTTCGGGCTATGGTGTGACCTTGGTTCTTTAGCTTGAGCAATATCACCAGTATTGTCACATAGTATCTCGATTCGTTTCTGAATGCTAGTCATTACTCCGAGATCAGCAATGAACTTTTTTATCTAAGTAGCAATATATTTTGATTCAGTGGTGGACTGTGCAACAACACTTTGCTTAATACTTTTCCAAGTAATCGCACCCCCATTCATAATAAAAACAAATCCCGTTTATGATCTAGCATCATCTCGATCTATCAAGAAACTTGCATCAGTGTATCATTTAATAGTTAGTTCTTCTTCTAGTTCTCCGTATATCAAGAACATATCCTTAGTCCTTCTCAAGTATTTAAGAACGTTCTTTACAGCTATCCAGTGACTCTCAGCAGGATTCTGTTGATATCTTCTTGTCATGCTTGAAGCATACGATACATCAGGTCTAGTACATAGCATGGCATACATGATTGAATCAATCACAGAAGCATATGGAACCCTTTCTATTTTCTTCTTGTCCTCGTTAGACGGAGGGCACTGTTTGTTATTCAGTATGGTTCCATGTGCCATAGGCAAAGATCCTCTCTAAGAGTCTTGCATGAAAAAGCGTCGAATGACCTTATCAATATATGTACTTTGACTCAAACCTATAAGCCGTTTTGATCTATTCCTATAGATCTTTATCCCAGAATATAAGTAGCTTCACCAAGACCTTCTCAATATACGTCTTTTAGCACAAGAATATGGTTTCCAATGAGCAGTATGTCATCTCATACAGAATCAAAAAACTCACATAGGTCCCACTTGCCTTCTTGTAAACACATGGTTCATCTTCGTTCTTGATAAAACCAAACTCTTTGATTTTCTGGTCAAAGCGAATATTACAGCTTCTTGATGCCTGCTTTAATTCATAAATGGATTTGTTCAGATTGCATACCTTATTAGGATTCTCTGGATCTTCAAAACCTTCTAGTTGAACCATATAGACATCTTTAGTAAGACGTTCATTTAGGAACGCCGTTTTGACATTCATTTGCCATATCTCGTAGTCATAATACGCGGCAATGGCAAGCAGGATCCTATTAGACTTAAGCATGGCTACAGGTGATGTGTGCTGGACGGTCTATAAAAACCTAACTATAAAACCTAACCTAGACACTCTAGATTTAAATTTATAAATCTAGACTCAACCTAATACTAGACCACACAACCTACAAGTTTACCGATCAATGTAGGAAAGTCTAATGAAGTCCGGATGTCGAACCCACGAGACACTAGTGACAACTAACCTAGACTTTGACTCAACTAATAAACTGATTTATATTGGGGGATTTGTGTTATGATTACAACTAATGAAACCTCTAACTAACGATAACCAAATATAAAGCAACAGACTTTAAATGAACTCACAAATAGGGAAAGCACTACCTAGACCGTGAATCCTATGCATGTACCTTAGAATTCTCTCGGATACGGAAACTATGATGGAACCGGGCTCTTAGAATACGACACACTTAGACGACCTAATGGATCCCGGATCATTCTCCAAGTGTGACCAAAGAGGAAACCCTAAGGGACGTGTAAACTCACCAGTTAGTCAGATCACCTCTCAGCTATCTCCATCAACACTAAAGTATTCACTAGATTAATTACCTCTCAGTCTCACCATCTCTATACACCTCTCAATGCAAGGAGTAACTTGAATTCATATGACAAGACACGGAATAACAATTACACTAGGAAACCCTCCTTTAAGAGTTGTTAACCTAAATACCCTAACACCAAATATTACCCGTCTACTTCTCACATCTCATCTATTGAAACAGACAGAATACTTAACCTTAACAGACTCTCAATCGATGTTCCTATGGATACGACGTCAAAAACCATAAACTAATCACGTGCACAAAGCTAGTAACCTAATATGCAACCATACATAAAAGACATTCATAAATAAGCATATGGAACATTCAATAGATCATAAATCAAGATTAAATACGCAAACATGTCTAATCAAACAAAACAAGTTCTTTACTTTAATACGAACCCATCAATTAAGAATCCGAAATCCGACAAAAAACCAATTAACAAAACATGATCATCACAATCTAGGTAGTTCAAGTTAATTGGCCTACTACCATCATCAAAACATCAACACAAAGTCTAATATTCAGAATCATAGTGCAAGATAGATGAATCAAAAAGCAAAAGATAAGAAACATAAACCTAAAAGACGATAATCCAATCGATCCACGCATCCAACGCTTGAATCCTTGATCCCTTGTGACTTCTCCCACTTGAAATCGCCTAAAATACCTTAACTTTACCTCTTGAGTCGATTAATTAAACCCTAGGATCGAGCCTAACCCTTTATACCATAAAAATAGGCAAAAATACCAGTAACTGGGTTCCCTCGTGTACCCCTGGGCCATAGGAGAAAGCCCTCGCGTACCCACTAAAGAAAAAATGGTCGAGCACCTATCTTGGCCTGCCTAGCCTCTTGTACCGTGACACAAATGGGCTCACCTCTCGCGTACCGCGAGAGGCATGCGTTGACAGAAAGTTTCCGGTTTTTGCTCGGTTTTCTTCGTTTGCTCGTGCCTTCGCATATATTGATTTTTTAGCTCCAAAGTGTCCCGATTACCTGCAAACCATGGAACAACTCAATACTAAACATTAACGACTCAATACGACTCTAAAACTGTATAAAAACGATACGAAAATACAAGGGAATGCATGTGTGCTTTGCAATAAATAAAACATCCCCACACTTAACTTTTTTTCGTCCTCGAAAAAGTCTGCAATGGAATCACAACTGGAAATAGCTTTAACGATTCATTAATTATTTAGCACAGACATAATCACACGTTAAAATGCAACAACTTTCAAGCACCAGTTTGTGTTTTAAATTCTACATTACCAAGCATATCAATCTATCTATCGGTCCCGCACTTTCGAGCTACAGTTCTACCTAATCCCGTCTCAAGGTCATGTCTAGGCACGGGTTAAACCATATAGATTTGCCCACAATGTTAAACTAAGATTTACATGTTTTTAGAAATCAATGGATTATGGAATGAAAGGAGTGAGTATTATTAATTTTATATGAATCAGCCTCACCTAGGGGTACGTCTCACAAGTCACCATCATGGAAGGTAGCACATAGGCTGCAGTCTATCAATTAAGCACATAAGAGGTAACTTAGAGGCGTATCCACAGAGTCACTATCCCCATGGGAAACACATAAATCAATCTTATTTATCCAAACACTGATCACTCAAATCCCAACCCATGGGTGTATCCATAGAGTCACTATCCCTATGGAAAACATGTAGGTCAAGACTCAAGCTTTCAGATTATTAATTATACTCATTATTAGATGGAATTATGGATGGGGCGCCACCAAACTCGGATTTATTTTCATAAAAAGAGAGTGGTGTGCCATGAAATTTCAAAACCTCTAAATATTAGCTTAATGTGGTACCTATCACCCTATGTTGACAGTTTCAGTATCACCGACACCATAAGATGATTACCCACAAGATATCATGATTTAATTTATTTATTTACCTAAACAACACGCACATGATATTTAAGCTTCTAGATCGGCTGGGTCTACCAAAAAATCACATATTATACGCGTTTTCTATCATTTATTTCATTTAAACACACAAGCATATCTAGTTATACCTATCACCTTCCATTTATTATGCGAAAACATTGATTTTCATAGGACATTTTTTCAATTTTTAATTTTTTTTATAAAGGACACAAACTAAAACTAGACACTCACATCCCCACACTTGAAAGACACATTATCCTCAATGTGAAGCAAGACACAACTAAAAATAGAAATGCAGAATTATACAGGACTCGACTTAGCTGGTAATGTGTGCAAGATATGTGTCCAACTTCGCTCTTCCTTTTGTCCACCGTATAGTATTTCATTCGCGGCTGCACAGACTCTTTCGGGTTCCCTTTACATGATTAAAAGATTTGAATCGACCCCACCCGAATAGAGATTGAGTACGGACGGGTCGATCTATCCCTGCAAAATAAATCTCACAGAAAACCTAAGTAGTATAAAAAAGACTCAAAATACAGACTCGATAAAATTTATACAAACTATACACTCGGGTTCTAACCAGAGAGCCATACCGATCTAATCAGGAGGCTTCTCCTTTATGCCGCTCCTATCCGGCCCGTTTAATATAATTGGTCTACCACCGATTTGACAGACTCTGGTGGTAGACATTAAATAGGTTTTTAAAGATCTAAACGGGTCGGTCCACCAATATTTAAACTTACCTGGACCAAACCAGATGCGTGTCATGTAATGAGATGATTGGTCATTATCAGTATATTGCATCCTATGGTCATGGTGTGACCATCCCAGGACCCTCTGAACATGCCGGTCCATAGTTTCTGTGCACTGTCCCGTGGTCGTGTTGATTTTGGTGGCGAACCACCATCTAATACCTCCACGGGTCTTTTCTTCTCTTTCTCTTTGGTGCAACGTGATGGTTTTGACAACAGCTCCCTCACTTCCACCTCTTCTTTCACCCCCACACTTGGCTCTTGATATAGCAAATCTTCAAGTATTTTCAGCTCGCCATGTGGGTCAAACTCTTCTTCATTATGAGTCGGCAGGCCCCCTAACTCGTCTCCAAATTCACTTTCCCAAGATGGGACCTTCTCCTCTTCGATCATCTCAACCAAGGACTCATCCCGTGGCTCGCCGGGGTACACCTTATTATCATCCTCTGTCTCGAAGAACCCGGCTAATCCCTCTTCAAAGCACTCATCGTCAATCGGGGTTTTAGGGATCTCTATCGGCTCTTCTTCTTCAATCACATCTTCCTCATCACTCCAAAAGCCATAATATATATTCCATGATGTGGGACACCAAAATTTTGGATTGATGTCCTGTTAAACCGGAGGTGGGACTTTGATAGTAACATTGACTTAATTGTCAATATTCATTCCCCTCAAATAATTAATTATCACAGTCTCCAACAAATATTTCTCTAAATATTTACTCACCATTTATTGTTCCTGTCTTTCGTGAATAATATTTAACAATTAAATATCATATATTTTGTTCGTTGTCTAAGGTGTAACTCTTTGGATCGTACCTTAATAGTAATGTTGACTTAATTGACAATTGAACATCATATATCCAACACTAACACCTTCTGAGATGCAAGAATTATCAAGTCACTTGCAAGAGTTACTTGATAAAGGTTTCATAAGACCGAGTTTCTCACCCTGGGGAGCTCCGGTCTTGTTTGTGAAGAAAAAGGATGGAACCTTTAGAATGTGTATTGATTACTGGGAGTTGAACAAACTTCCAATTAAAAAACTGAATCCACTTCCTCGAATAGATGATTTATTCGATCAACTTCAAGGTTCCAGTTTCTATTCTAATATTGATCTACGATCAGGGTATCATCAATTGAGAATCCAGGAGGAAGATATACCATAGACGGCTTTTAGGACTTTTTACGGACACTACGAGTTTCTAGTCATGCCGTTTGGTTTGACAAATGCACCGGCAGTTTTCATGGATCTCATGAACCGCGTGTGCAAGCCATACTTGGATAAATTTGTGATTGTTTTTATCGATGACATATTGATATATTCACAAACCAAGGATGAACTTGAACATCATTTGAAGTTAATTTTGGAATTGCTAAGAAACAAGAAGCTATATGCCAAATTCACTAAGTGTGAATTTTGGATCTGAGAAGTTCATTTTCTTGGACGTGTCATTAATAAGAAGGGTATTCACGTGGACCCGTCCAAGGTTGAAGCGATCAAAAATTGGGAAGCACCAAAAAATCTGACTGAGGTGCGTCAATCTCTAGGATTGGCGGGCTATTACAAGTATTCATCAAGAAATTTTCAGCCTTTCCTTTGACCACGTTAACCCAGAAGGACAAAAAGTTTGATTGGATTGATAAACAAGAATCAGCTTTTCAATTGCTAACACGGAACCTTTGTAGTGCACCAATCCTATCACTTCCCGAGGGAACCACACTTTCATCATGTACTGTGACGCATCGCACCAAGGTCTTGGATATGTACTGATATATAAAGAAAAAGTCATAGCATATACATCCAGGCAATTGAAAGTCCATGAGAAAAATTATATGACTCACGATTTGGAATTGGGTGTTGTCGTTTATGCACTCAATATTTGGAGACATTACTTATATGATACAAAATGTACTATCTTTACAGATCATAAGAGTCTCCAGCATATCTTTAATCAGATTGAACTCAACATGCAACGTCGTTGGGTAGAACTAATGAACGATTACGACTGCGATATCAAGTATCACCCTGGTAAGGCGAATGTCTTAGCAGACGCCTTGAGTCATAAAGAATGAGTTAAAACTCTTCATGTTCGTACCCTAGGATTGACAATTCATATGAGTCTCATGACTCAAATCCGAATGCCACAACAAGAGGCTCTTAAAGACGAGAACATTCATAACTAAGCACTACGAGGAATGATCACACAATTAGAACCTAAGTCAGATGATACTTTATATTTCATGAATAGAATGTGGGTGCCATGTATTGGTAACCTATGGGAGTTAGTTATGGACGAAGCTCACAAGTCTAGATACTCCATTCAACCAGGTTCGGATAAGATGTACAAGGATCTTAAGGAACTCTACTGGTGGCCGAACATGAAAGGAGAAAATGCTATCTATGTTGGCAAGTGTCTGATGTGTTCAAAAGTAAAAAAATATATTCTTTAGAAACCGCCTGGGTTGTTACAACAACACAAGATTACTCAACAGAAATGTGAGCAGATTTCCGTGGTTTTCGTTATAAAATTACCCAAGACGTCGTGCGGGTATGATACTATATGGGTAATCATCGATCATTTGACGAAATCAGCTCACTTTCTGCCCATCAAAGAGACAGATAAAACCAGGAAACTTGCAAAGCTATATATCAAAGAAATTGTGGCTAGGCATGGAGTGCCAATCTTAATTATCTCTTATAGAGACAACAGATTTGTGTCAACAATCTAGCAATCATTACAAGAAACCTTAGGCACACTCCTTGACATGAGCACAACATATCACCCATAAACAGATGGTCAAAGTGAAAGAACCATTCAAACCTTAGAAGATATGCTCCATGCGTGTGTAATCGATTTCAGAGGAAATTGGGATACTCATTTACCATTGGTTGAGTTTTCATATAATAACAGCTACCATACCAGCATTAAAGCCGCTCCGTTTGAGGCTTTGTATTGGCATAAATGTCATTCACCGCTATGTTGGGCGGAGGTTGGCGAGAAGCACTTAACTGGTCCTGAGATTATTCAGGAAACCACCAACAAGATTTTCAAAATCAAAGATTATCTTAATGGCCGCCCGTGATAGACAAAATAGTTATGCGGATAACAGACGAAGACCATTAGAATTCAAAGTTGGAGACCGAGTTATGTTACAAGTCTTACCTTTGAAGGAAGTTGCAATATTGTACATTGGACTGTTTAAAATATTGGCTAGGGTGGGTCCCGTAGCATATAAACTCAAGTTGCCATAGGAACTAAGAAATGTATATGATACGTTTCATGTGTCAATCTCAAGAAGTGCTTATTAGATGAGGCGTTAATTATACATCCAGATGAGATTCACATTAAGGAGAAACTGCACTTCGTTGAGGAACCTATTGAAATCATAGATTGGAAATTTTAGAAAATAAGGTGTAGCCGTGTTAAATTGGTTAAGGTACGTTGGAACTCAAAGCTTGGCCCTAAGTATGCATGGGAATGAGAATATCAAATGAAACCCAAGTACCCGTCCTTGTTCACGAATACACCAATTCAAGATAACATCAACTGTATTTCGGGACGAAATTCTGTTTAACATGGGGAGAATGTGACACCTAGCATTTCAGGTCAGTATCCATATTCATATTTGCACTTTCAAATTTTATATTTCATGGATCATTATTTTTGGCAGGTATTGTCAGGAGTCTAGGAAAAGAACACATGTCATATTTTAGTAATTATAAGAATGACTATGTCATGAACATTTATTACTCGCAGTGTATAGTCACTGGTGATTAACAAGCTTTTATACAATTAAAGTTTAGAAGTATAATTATTTTACACAAGATATATATTGATGACAAAAATCCTTAAAGGTTGACAGAAAAATGTTTGTTCACATGGCCCCTAAACTATTTTCTATGTGTAAACATGTACAAAGTAGTTAATATATTAACTTTGTCGGGATTCACTACCAAATTATTAAAACTAGTCAAAACTACACAAAATGTAGGAGGTTTTAATCATTACAGTTCTAAAACCAGGTATTATATCACGAGAACACCTATCGGGTTTACACCACCTTAGAACTATCTAACTAGCAATTAAAATGCAACTAGTGATTGGAACAAGATTTGTGGGCCCACCCACAATCACCACCAAACCCATCATACCCCATGACCATTGTCATAGAAACCATGCTCTTTCATCTAAAATGTCAAGCAAGAGACAAATCCAATCTTTTCATCCATGCCTTATGATGATTAAGATGTGTTCAACACTCTAACTCCCTTTCTCCATCAATATATACGATACACACATACATGTTCACACACTTGAACTTTCAAAAACCAAGAACAAGTTCTTTAGACGTTTAGCTAGATGCTTTGGAGTTTCAAGGAATTCTTAAGGTTCTAGGAAGGTTTCCACTAGTGAATCAAGCCACCACCGCCATCTATACGATATTCTTTCCTAGCTAGTCTAGCGGTATGAGAAACCAACCTAGATCTCTAGTTTCATCTTTTATTCTTGTTCTAAGCATGTTGTTCATCTTAAAAACGAAAGGGTTTGGGGAGTTAATGATTTTTATAAAGTTTAACAAGTAACAACTTGAATAATTCAAGATTTATACCAAGGAAAGTATATATATATATATGTATGTATATAGGGGAGGTTCAAATAAGAAGTACTTTTTCACTAAGAAATCTAAGAAATGACCAAAATGCTAAGAAACGATATCAAACGAACTCCGATTGAGCTCATTTCAGTGGCGTTGGAACCGTCTCATCGAACTCTACCATCTTAGCTTTTAGAATTTAGCTTTTAAGGTTTAAATTTTACGTTTGAATTTTAGGATTTTAGCTTTATGGTTTAGCTTTTCGGGTTTAGATTTTATGATTTAGGTTATTTTTGGGGGGTTCGGGTAGGAGGTTCAGGTTTTTGGGGGTGGGTGGGGTGGGTTTAGGTTTTTTTTTGGGACGTGGTGGGGGGTTTAGGTTTTTTGGGTGTGCTGGTGGTGGTTTTTGGATTTTCGGGGTGGGGTTGGAAGGGGTTTAGGTTTTTGGGGGTGCGGGTGGAGGGGAGTTTAGGTTTTTGGGTTCGGGTTAGGGTACGATGAGATGATTCCAACGTCGTTGGAATGAGCTCAATCGGAGTTCGTTTAACCCACTTCTTAGGATTTCGTAGCGAAAAACCACTTTTTAATGGAACCTTCCCCTATATGTATTAACTCAGGGTTAAACCTTATGTGTACTTTATCTTTTGTTATAAATACATAATATATATATATATATATATATATGTTATACTTTATTATGATGATTAAATCAAAACATAGAACTTTTGAGTTTCAACCATGTATATGCGCTTTATTTCATCATATATATATATATATATATATATTTGGTTATATTAAACAAACAAATTAAACAACTTACGATTTTACAAAAGGGAACTTTTTCACTTTATAAAGTAATTATAAATAAATAAATAATATTTACATTTTATAAATCTTATAAGAACAAATTTTATAAACAAATAAAATGAGCTTTGAACCCCTTGAACCAAAGAAACCCTCATTTTTATAGTCTTGAACCCCCTCTAAGGCTTTGGACCCCCTGATGAACCCTCCCATATTGAACCCCTTTATTATAAACTCTAGAATAACCCTCTTATGCGAATTTTAACCTTAAAAAGTTAAAATCGAGTTTCCAAAGCATCAATCCTCCAATTCCAATCACAATTGTTACCATATTCAGACAAATCGTGTAATCCTTGAATCACGCACACGTATCTACAGCTAAAAACGTCCCCATTCACTCCTAAATCGATAGAAATTCAAAACCCGTTTATGAAAGGAAGCTTTAAAACAAATCAGTAATTCAAACCTCAATTTCACGAATCTCGCTTAGTCACAGCTGTAAAAACGCGTTCTAATCACCCTTTTAGAACCTATAACAGTTTTGCAAATCAAAAGCACTTCAAAATTAATCCTTTTCTTTCTCTCGGTTTGCAAATCGGCGCAAGAGGGAAGGCTTCAAATCCGAGCAACTCGAGGCTGACTTCAGGTACTATCACCTCCATGTCACATCGTATGGTCATTGAGTTTCATTAGAAATCGAAATTAGTAGTGGTTAGATCTGGGTTGCGACTGGGGGGCTGGACAGGGAAGAAGATGGAGTTGTGGCTGTTGTTCTTAAATTTGTTTTCTTGTTCATGAAACAGGCTGAGGCAGCAGATCTAGTGGTTTGGACCCTTTACTCCCACACAGGAGGTCGCAGATTCTAACCCTTGCAGACCCCCTTTATACCATTTTTTTGTTTGTTTTGTTGTTGTTCTTTTTGCCTTGCTTGTTTTATTTCCAATTCCCACACACACACCTTTATATATTTATAGATTATTTATAATTATCAAGCTATGGTCAATAAACCAATTCATTTATAAACTTTCAAGGGTTTTTATAACTATTATTTAAATAAAAAGTATATTTTTTATAAATGTTTAATCAATTCCTAAAAACGTTTTGAATATCACCCTCTGTATACGAGCATCGCTATTTATGTACGTACTATTTCATTACCACTATGTAGTTCAAAAACATGACAAACATTATTATAGTCATAAACTTTATTATTTTATATATAACTTTTAAAAATTTATGAAATGGTCGTATTTTGTAACGTCATAAGTTTTATTAATCAAAAGTGTTATAATCATTAAAACAACACATTATAATACTCTTTGTTTGTATCCTAAAACCCCTTTTTATTACTACAAATGCATAAACCCTATTATTTTTTAACCACATTAATTAAACGAAAGAGATTTATATATATATATATATATATATATATATTTATATGTTTAATTTGTAGGATCGGTGAATACAAGATGGTTCTATTCTATTTGAGATTGGTGGAAACAATCACAACTAAGCAATGTAAACAAGTAAACACAAGAAGTACTGATAAATGCAATTTGTATTAAGCTTCAAAGGTTACAAGATTACAGAGAGAACTCTAAGAAAAGCACACTTGTACAATGAACCGATACACTACTTATATAGTAACTTAGAATCAAGACAGACCCTTGATTCTAAGGATTAGATCGAACACAAGCCGTTGATCTTGTTTACTAGAAGCTGAACTACAAGTTAAGACAATAAATACTACAAAGGATAACTTTACTCAAAATGTCTTCTTAGGCATCATTGCTTGGATACTTTAAAGGAGAGCGTTGTTGTCTTTTATTGTCTGCACCGGTGACATTCTTTCTGCATGAGATGTGTCAGAGTTGCAGCAGAAAGTTGTCAATAGAAAAAGTTGCTTTTGCTTTGCCAATCAACAGCAACGATTGATCTTCGGCAGATATGGCTATCAGCAGCAAAGTCGGTGATCCGCATCAAGACTCAACTATCAAAACCTGCCGATGATTTGCCTATCAGCAGCATCTCTAGTCTTCAGCAGATAAGGCTGTCCGTAGCAGAGTTGTCCATCAGCAGGAGAACAACTATCCACAGCAAACAACCTTATTCGCAGCAGCTTGTTGGTCAGCAGCAAAAATGTGGTGTCCGCAGCAGTTATACTTAGAGAATTTTGTAGCAATCAATCTTTATATCTACAAACTCCCCCTAGACTGATGCTACCAAAATGTAGACGCATGATATGTCCCTAATCCCTTGTAATATGTATTTCATCTATGTTTAATGTAACTATTTGATATATTAATGAAATTACATGTTTATCCTTAATGTTTACTCATATATAATGACTGTGTATTAAACGATCTGATAAATATCGATAACGTTGATCAATCGTGCTAATGAAAGGCCCATTCGCACGAATGGATCATGAGAATGATCCATTCGCGCGAATAGATCATGAGAATGATTCATTCGCTAGAATAAGTCATGAGAATGATTCATTTGTACGAACGAACCATTCTGATGATTCATTCTTACGAATGAACCATTCTACTGATTCATTCGCACGAATGAGTCCATTCACATGGCTCATTCGTACGAATGGCCTCTGCACTATATATATAAATTTCACTTCATGAGCACAAAAGATAAGAGAGACTAACCAGAGCAGAACCAGACTAAGCAACAGAACACACACAAACTCTTTGCACCGGCATTGTCGAATCTCTGTCCGTTGAGAGTTTCCAGGTCTTGTATCCAACTTCTCTACACCAAAGGGTCGATAGAAACCTTCGTTTCGACGTCTAATCCGCTCGTTTCTCACGACCCGATCCGTGTCATAGATTGGATTGCCAATCAAATCGGATTCCACACGATTTGGTTCGGTTAATGTGCTGAATCATTGGATCAAGGTAGATCCCGATCCAACAAAGTGGTATCAGAGCCTGTGTGCTCTAGATTCAACATAGAAAATCTAATCTTGCTTTTTCTATCTTATTGAATGTTATAAAGATCACTTGATCGCTGTTTAGCCACATTCAAAACTTGTGATTATTGCTTCTGAGTGATCTGATCGTTTCAGTTTCCAGATCTGATAAAAGGCTCAATCATTGGTGCTTTTTGGTGTAAAAAAGTCAAACAGCTCTCTGTCGTACGAATGGCTACTATGATGAACTTCATTCGCACGAATGGCTCCTACCATTCGCACGAATAGATCAAGTCTCCTGCTCATTCGTTCAAGCTTCCAATCGCACGAATAGAAAATTCCATTCATACGAATAGAAAATTCCATTCGCATGAATAGACCCATTCGCACAAATCTCTTCTGAATTTTTTTTGTGTGTCGAAAATTTTTTTTACCATGTCGGACTTAGCCTTTGTTGCCAGTCAAAACAGCAAAATCCAAAACTTGTTATTAATCGATAATGAAGCTGGAAATGCTAACAAGGCTCCAAAACTCATGACAATGGACGAATATCATCACTGGAAAAACAGGTTTGAGATACACATTAATGGAGTTGATACAAACTTATGGATGATGTTAGAGAATGGATATAAAAAAGTGTTGAATGAGGATGGAACTCCTGTTTTGCCTTCCCTTTTAAGCGAACAACAAAGAAAAGATTATGACTTAGAAAAGAAGGCATATGCTATGCTATCTCACGCCATATCAAGAGAAATATTTCATCAATTCAGGCAGTTTACATCTTCAAAATCTCTATGGGATGCCTTAGAACAACGTCACGAAGGAAATGCTTCGTTGAAAGCTATCAATGCTAAGGCCATTAAGAAGGAATTTGATAATTTCATGTATATTGGGAATGAGTCCTTACATGATCTAATTGAGAGATTCTATCACTTGATGAGTGAATTGCATGCCCATGAGATCAAAACAACGAAAGAAGAAAAGGTTCAATGCATGGCAGATGCGCTACCACCAAAATGGGATTCATTCTTGATGGTTCTCAAACAGAACAATACTCTTGGAACCATTGACATCAATGAATTTCTTCAGAAATTGAGAGAACAAGAGGTGATGAATAAGTGGAAGTTAAAGAGAGGCGTACAAGCTCAGGATCCTTCATTGTACTATTCTACATCAACTCAATAAAATGTTCCTTTGCAGACTGTGTTTGTATCAAACATGTCAAATATTTCAGCCAGCCAGTCTTCAACAGCTCATGCTTCAGTTTCATCAAGCTCGGTTCCACAACAGGGAAATACTGCTAGTACTCCTCCACCAAGCCCCATTAAATTGCAAACAGACAACTTCGACAAGGTTACTATCGAAGTGGCCAAGGAACACATGGCACTGTTGTCTACCGTTATCAATTCATATGACAGTCTTGTTGCTGGACAGGTTGGAAACAATCATCTGACAGCAGAAGACTATGCTCAGATTGATAAGGATGAAATGGATCGAATTGATATAATGTGGGCTCTTGCAAGTGCAGTCAGAAGAGCGAGAGATTATGTAAAAAGGACAGGAAAAACTCTCGAAGGGAACAAAGACACTACTTATGGTTTTGATCTGTCTGCTGTTGTTTGTTTTAACTGTGGTGAGAAAGGGCATTTTGCTAGGCAATGTGAAAAGCCTAAACAGACTGGAAACTGCAACCCTTTCAACAACCGTCAAAGCCAACCGAAGCCACAAACTCAAAATACAGAAACAAACCTTGTTCCAGTTACTCTTGCACAAGATAAGGGCACTTCAAGTGGAACAAAAGCTATGGTTGTTCAAACAGATGAGACTGTTGATTGGTCTTTTAAATTTGGAGCTGATGGCAGTTCAGGGGATAGAGCTTACATGGCAAAGGCTGTAGAAATCAATGAAGAATCAGATTCTGATGCTGAGAGAGATTGCTTCAGAAAGTTCATCAGCTGAAGACGACACATCTTCAAACAGTTCTGGCTTCACAGCTGAGAATGAAGAAAAATCATTTGTCGTCTCTTCAAGTCAATCGATAGCTGATGTGGATGATAACAATTCCTCTTCTGAATCTACCTGTAGCTGTGCTTTTATGGTAAAAACATCCACAGGCATTCAGGTAAATTCTGAAAGTTTTGAAAGTGAGTCTGAATCTCAACCGTGTTTAATTTGTGATGAACTTGATAAGAAAGTTGAGGCACTTAAAAGTCACAACACAGACTTAATTGCTGATTTAACTGATTGTCTTGAAGCAAACCGTGTTTTAAAGGGAAACGAACTTGCCTTCAAAAACAAAATTGATCTTTTAAACAGGCAAGTTCATGAATTAGAAATCTGTGTTATCAACAAACAAAATGCCATCACCTTTTATTTAAACACGATTGATGAAACAAAGAAAAAGCTGGCGCTTGTCGAATGTGATTATGAAACTTTAAATCAAAAGCTAAAAAGTTATTCAAATGCTTCTTACATTCTTGATTACATGATTTCACGTCGTCCAGGAAAGAAAAATGCTAGGTTTGGGTATAACAATTGTCCTCCACCGGTGTTGAATACTATGGTAAACACACCGGATGATAACCCAATCACTGACTTTAAGGTCAAAACGCCACTTGTCGTTGATCCAACCGAAAACAAAATTTCTCAACCAAAGGTTAACGATAATGGTGCTTCGACCTCGAAGTCCCAGTGTGTTGATGGAATGGTAGAAGAGTGGGATGAAGAGGACGATGACTGCCCTACTCGTGGTTTGGGACACAAAAACTCGTCTGCTCCACAGAATGACAGCATTGGTATTTCAAAATCTGCTTCTAAAAATGTTTTTAAAATTAAACAAACCAATTGCCGTCCATCTTATCCCACTACTTCTGATCAGAAGAGTCAAGTAACCAAAGCCTCAATCAAAAAGGTTAATTTTGTTAAAGCTGGAGAGTATGTTCAATCAAACAAGTCACTCTCTTTAGCTGAACTAAAAGAAGCTAAGGCTGGTGGTTCAAAAACTCACTAAAGTGAAAATCAATACAGATCTCCGAGGTTGGTTGAGCGGAGATACTGTTTTGAGTTCGGTACAAAAGGACACGTTGTTGTCAACTATCCTTATCTTCAGAAGCCAAGTAAAAGAGTTAACCATTTTCCAGAAAATAAACAAAAGTTT
This sequence comes from Smallanthus sonchifolius, assembly GCA_023525975.1. Taxonomy (NCBI): domain Eukaryota; kingdom Viridiplantae; phylum Streptophyta; class Magnoliopsida; order Asterales; family Asteraceae; genus Smallanthus; species Smallanthus sonchifolius. The sequence continues at coordinate 32,635,240 of CM042040.1, forward strand.
TTAAAGTCAAAATATAACTCTTTTACCCAACAACAAGTGCATCAAAAGAAAGTTAAACAAAAGATGCATGACTTGTTGGTCTCTGATTCGAGTTCCACACCTGTACAAATCGTTAAGCAATCCACTGTTTACCACAAACAGTCGTTGCACAAACAACATGTGTGGAAAGCAAAATCAGATGATGCTTCTGATGACTGTACTTCAAAGTCAAATGGTTGTTCCAAAAGTCCACAAGGACAGTGGATGGATTGTACTGTTGTAGATGAGACTGGGAAACCCAAGACCGTAAACGCTTGGGTTCCTAAACTAAACTAATTTTTATCAATTACGTTCCTGTATATATTTTCTTTCTTGCGTTTATTAAAAATCTCAAAAACTCAAAAAGATTTTTCATTTTAAAATTTTAGGGGGAGAAAATGTCAGTAAGAAAATGATCTCTGGCTGAGAAAAATGATAGTACACAGACGCTAGTTATCTGAGACTCCAAAAAGATTTCTATATTGTGTACAGTTATTTGTGTACAGTTTGTTTAAAAAAAAATTTCAAAAAGATTTTCCATTTTTGTACAGACTAAAACCCAAAAACATCTGAAAAACTCAAAAATGAGAAATCGTATCCAACCTTTGGGAAGTAATGGCACACTAACCATATGTATGAAGCACATTGCATTTAATGTCATAGTGAATAGTCACACTAAGTCGACATGTGATGCATTGATAGGCTTATCTTACTGAATCTCGACCATTGATGATCAATCTATACCATATTAGATATTGTCTTGTGAGTCACATAATGGTGAAAGGATTGACGAAAATCAACAATAGAAACTGAAGGTGTTTCTCATTCTGTGCACACCAGTTATCATCGGTTTAATGAGATATCAGAAAGTAGTTATAAAATTAAAAATTAGATTCCGAAGTCGTATACGTGCCATATTGCCTTGTAAATACCTGGCTGAAGCCGTCCATGCGATTAAGAATAAAATAAAAGTATGAATCCGAATCCGTATATGTGCCATATTACCGGGTTGCAGCCTGGTTGAAGCCATCCATGGGATAGGATGAACACAAACACCGTTAGCTGCATACGTGCCATATTGCCTTGTAAATACCTGGCTGAAGCCGTCCATGAGCTGATGGCTGTCACTGCGAATACTAAATATATATATATATATATATATATATATATATATATATATATATATATATATATATATATATAAATTTGTGTAGTAAAGAAGTAACAGGGAATAACTGAGATCTCATGAACTTATGATGGCTGGTTAAGTAAGTTGTGTTGATTTGAAACATCAACATGTTTTGAAAAGTAATTCAAATCAATTCTTAACTAGTGTGGGACACACATACAATGGACTCAATCCTTCAAGATCATCTTGTAAGTGTTGAGAAGAGGTCTGCATAGGTTTAAGATGGACAAACATATCAATGATCGCATTTTGACTAAGTGTACTTAAAGCTCAGATAATTTGCAATGTTGCTGATTGCTATGAGCTTAGTACTGATCCCACGTTCGGATCTTTCTCACAAAAAGATGTGTAAATACCATTGTATAGTTGTATCTACAAAATTCAAAATGTCTCGGATCATTAGTCATTAAGTCTGTATGATTTCTCATAAGGATCATTCTTACTAAGACATGCGTGTATATATCTTGTTGATATTATTTTCAGCATTACATATTCAAAAATCCAAAAAGATTTTACTTTTCCTGAATTTTAGATTATCTGATAAGACTCGAACGACTGTCAGAAAATCAAAATTTGAAAACCGCTTGACTTCTTGATTGATCAAATCGTTCCTTTACTTCATAAACTATTCCAAAACTTCATAATTGATCCCTCATTTCATAATTAAATGTTAAGTACTTCATAATTAATTTTTTGTTAAAACCAATGTGGTCGGATACCCCATTTAACTTAAAAAGTTTAATTTGCATAAGGGGATTGTCCCATTCGTACGAATGGATGAGCAAAATGGCTCACTCGTACGAATGGATGATGAGAATAGGTCATTCACACGAATGGACTGACCAGAATGGTCCATTCGTACGAATGAAGGTTCATTAGTATGAATGAACATCTATCCGTACGAATGAAGGGTTCATTAGTACGAATGCATACCCATTCGTACGAATGAACCAGGCCATCCTATAAATAGGCCATTCATTCGCATGTGCAGAATCATTCGCACAAAACAGAAAGCATTCGCACGTCTGTTTCATCAAAATCTGAAGTTACGCAAATCTCCGTCTAATCACCGATCTAACGCTTGATTTCATTTTACAGGTATAACCCCACAAGTATTTCATCGATTGTATACCGATTCGTGGATGTTCGATTAGATTTAGGGTTCAAAACCGAAAACCAAACCTAAAAACGTAAAAACTGACTTAATAAACCAATTAAACTGCTAAATATTGGTTGAAAACAATAGTCGAGTGTGTTGGTGTCGTTTTTTGGCAAATCTTTTCAAGTGTTGGTTGATTTTTGGACAAGTTGGATCGCGACCCGTCTGTCACACGAATGGACATACTCTTCATGTTCATTCGTACGAATGAACGCTCATTCACACGAATGAGAACTCATTCACACGAATGAAAACTCATTCACACGAATGAACCCTCATTCACACGAATGAACGCTCATTCACACGAATGAACGCTCATTCACACGAATGAATACTCATTCGCACGAATGAATAGGCAGAATGATTCATTCGTACCAAGGGAAAAATGGTCCAAAAGTTCATATTTCCAAAATCTTGCATGTATTGATCTGAGGTGCTTCATGTTTTTATGTTTGCAGACTGATCGTTATCGCGCACAGAGCTCCAGTTGTTCTTAAGGCTTCCATAAAAAGCAACATATGTGCGTACATGATTCCGACATCAAAGAATGCACGTCCGTTTGTCGGCATGATCGAGTTTCTATCCAGATCCAGGATTGCTCATGCTATATCCCATCTCCGCACTCCATATACGTCGCACCAAAGGGAGTTCTGGGCCTCCGCCGAGATTGATTGCGAGGTATCTCCACTGATCATACGAGGGAAGATCGCAGGTCAAGATGTGGTTGTATCGGCAGCTCACATTCGCCGATTGTGTCAATTTGGTGATCATCCTGAAGATCCAGTGACACTGGATAAATATCTGGTCCGAGGATGCTTCATGAGGATAAAGTACGATGGGAATGTCGCCGAGGGAGTTTTAAACAAAGCAAACCTCTGTCTGCAGTACAAGTATCTAGGACATGTTCTTCTGCATTGCCTCGGTTCCCGTCCTGGCGGATTTGATGATATGCGCGAAACAATACAGAGCGCATTCGTTGCACTGGTGTTGAACATTCCGTTCAACTTTTCCGAGATGGTGTTCACGCACCTTAAGGAAAACATCTATCTTAAAAGGGACAATGCGTATCTTATGTACCCCAGATTCTTACAAATGATAATAGATTACCAACTTCCTCTTCTACCAAGGTCAGACCTCGACATAATCAAGTTAGAACACATGACGGACGTTACTCTAAACAGGGTACAGACCTACAAGGGAAGACCAACAAAGCCACCTCATAAACGACTCATTGGACATCTGGCAAATCCAGAGTATGTGGCACCAGTAAACAGAAAATGGCGTCACGATAACAGTGATTCGGACAGGGAGGATATTGTTGTACCTCCAGCTGACGACCAAGATGGTCAGGGTGATGGTGGCAATACTCCTTATGTTTCATCTACCGCTGCCACCACTCCCACTGTTACTGCTATCGATCCTTCCCTTCCAACTAACCCAGAAGACGTTAACCTGGACACCGTCCGATTTACTGATTCTGAGAAAACTGAAGATGAATTTGAAATCAGTCAACAAGGGGCAAGATTGGTCGCAACAAAAAGAAAAAGGGGAGCAGATCAAGGAAGCTCAAGGGTTGATGATGACCTCAGGGATGCTGATTTTGTCCCTGGCTGTCTACAAGTATCTGCTGCTCCTTTTTCCCAATCTACCCCGGTCAAGAAGGGAAGAGGAAAGAATAGAATGGCCAAACGCCAAAAGTTTAAGCTTGTTAGAAGGACGGAGAGCACCTCTGCTACTACAGCAACTGCCACCAGGTCTGAGGCTCCAATGTCAACATCTATGCCTCAGACACAAACTGTGCCTCCTCCCATCTACACGACTGCTCCTACATCACAGCCATCAACTATTCGAGCTGAATCTTCAATGTCACTGCCGACTGTCTCTCTTCACGACCAGATCAGTACTTTAAACAGTTTGGTACTTCATTTACTGGCTCAGAATGAAGAGCAATCAAACCGTCTTAATCAACAGGGTTTGCAGATTGACCAACAGGGCTCGCAGATCAGTCAGTTGACTCTGCAAAATACTGAACAAGCCCAAGCCATCACAAGTCTTTCCAATAGATGCAATGATCAGCAAGTCCTCCTTCTCACTGCTACAAACCAGAATCAAAAGTTGTCTACAACTGTTAATACACATGCTCAGAGGATACAAAGGCTAGAGGAGGAAAACAAGAGACTGTTGGAAGACTTAGAAAGCAGAAGAGACCCGACACCTAGAATTGAGGGTGCTCGCAATGATGGTGATGATGGTGATGATGGTGACGATGATGATGATGATGACGATGAGGATGATGATAATGACGACGATGATGATGATGATGATGATGATAGTGATGATGATGATGACAATAATGACAAAGATAAGGACGATGGTGCCAATGCTGATGCTGCATCAACTGCTGCAAAGACAGCAGAAGCAGAGGCGCGAACAAAGCAAAAATCAGACAAATCAGAAGGCCCATCATCAGATAAACAAAAGGGCACTGAAGGTTGATAGTTTTTGTTTTAAGTGTTTTAAGTTGTCTTATTGTAAATATTAGATTATTATGTAAATAATTTCAGTTTTATTTTGATTAAATCAATGAAATTTCTTATTCTCACATGTTTATTTTATGATTGTTTATGTAAATAGTTTTGGATGTGATGCCTCTCAAGCAACAACCTTCAAAGTTAACTTATGTGCTTGACATGCAAGGGATCATCCAACATTCAGTTATTTATGACAAAGAGGAAGGGGAAATCGTACACTGCTTGTCAAAAGAACAGATTGCCGAGCTATTTCAAATGAATCCCGACGAAGTCATCACTGAAGAGGCATCTGTTCCTACAACTGATTATCCCTCCTCTGACGAACTAGAAGACGTTGATGAGGTTGAAGTCGAAGACATCACTGATCAAGAATATCCAAAGTACACATCAGTAGATAGTGATGATCTTCCCCCCTTCGCAGACTTATTCACTCAGCAGTCCGACGAGGAGGTCAACCGCATTATCGACAACAAAGAAGATGAAGCCGGTCCCTCCACTATTGACATTGACGAGCTGAATGAACGTAAAAGTCAGTGGATGGAATACATGGCCGAATTAAAGAAGAACTCAAAGCTCTCTCCTCCAACCAAGTACACTAAAGTTTATCGACTCAAAGGACACAAGTCTGATGGTCGTATAATCAGTTGGGCATACTTCAACGACTTAAGCTGCTATGCTATAAAAAGAGAGAAGGGCATACAATATTTCAGGTACCCTCATGACTTCAAGACGCTGCCCGCATTTGAAGTAAATGAATTGGCGCGTCTAAAGCTTCTATACAGCTAATCTTCCGGTCTATCCGAATGGTTTGAACGTCAATTACAGTACGAATACCGGAAGAAGTGGGTGAACTTCAAGCCACAAATGCCTACACGTTACATTCACAAGGAAAAGGTTCATCCAATCACCAAGAAGCCCCTAATTGTCTTAAAGTGGAAACCTCCAATGATCACGAAGAAGATTCCTTTAAGGAAAATGATCCAGGACTTCTCAGATCAGTTCAAATGGTGGTACTATGATGGGCGTACTGGTGAAGCTGTTATAGTGCTTTGTAAAGAAGGGTCATGGGAGACCATCAGGGTCTTTGATCCCTTGTGGCTGACCAACTTGTCTGAACAAGATGTTACAACTTTATACAAGTGTCAGTCGTTTTTTGATGTTGCAGATATAGACCAGGCGTTGCAGTATGTGAAGGTGATACGTATATGCTTTGCTTTTGACATACATGCCGGGGTCAACTGGAAAACTCGTACAAAAGAGATGTTGAAGACCAACTAATGTCAGTTAGGTCATTTTGAAGGGATCTAGGTCCAAGGGGGAGTATGTAGATGCATGATATGTCCCTAATCCTTGTAATATGTATTTCATCTATGTTTAATGTAACTATTTGATATATTAATGAAATTACATGTTTATCCTTAATGTTTACTCATATATAACGACTGTGTATTAAACGATCTGATAAATATCGATAACGTTGATCAATCGTGCTAATGAAACGCCCATTCGCGCGAATAGATCATGAGAATGATTCATTCGCTAGAATAAGTCATGAGAATGATTCATTTGTACGAATGAACCATTCTGATGATTCATTCTTATGAATGAACCATTCTACTGATTCATTCGCACGAATCAGTCCATTCACAAGGCTCATTCGTAAGAATGGCCTCTGCACTATATATATAAATTTCACTTCATGAGCACAAAAGATAAGAGAGACTAACCAGAGCAGAACCAGACTAAGCAACAGAACACACACAAACTCTTTGCACCGGCATTGTCGAATCTCTGTCCGTTGAGAGTTTCCAGGTCTTGTATCCAACTTCTCTACACCAAAGGGTCGATAGAAACCTTCGTTTCGACGTCTAATCCGCTCGTTTCTCACGACCCGATCCGTGTCATAGATTGGATTGCCAATCAAATCGGATTCCGCACGATTTGGTTCGGTTAATGTGTTGAATCATTGGATACAAAAGATAAGAGAGACTAACCAGAGCAGAACCAGACTAAGCAACAGAACACACACAAACTCTTTGCACCGGCATTGTCGAATCTCTGTCCGTTGAGAGTTTCCAGGTCTTGTATCCAACTTCTCTACACCAAAGGGTCTATAGAAACCTTCGTTTCGACGTCTAATCCGCTCGTTTCTCACGACCCGATCCGTGTCATAGATTGGATTGCCAATCAAATCGGATTCCGCATGATTTGGTTCGGTTAATGTGTTGAATCGGATCAACGTAGATCCCGATCCAACACAAAACTCTCTTACTGCTTTTGTTGTTGAAGCTTTTGCATGTTGGCAACTACCCTTGCAACCTCATAGCTTCTAAGGTCCTTGCTGGGATTGTCAAGAGGAAGCTTAGACGGAGTCTTGATGTCTTTGCTTGGCATACTGAATATGGCCTTGCTTGAATATCTTATCTTCTGTCCTCTGACATCTATCAAAGTGTACTCATCCTGAGCAGCATTGTAGGACCAACTGATGAATGGAGAGTGGGCTTGGAGAGGTTTAGCATCAAAGATTACATCTTTGCTAGGATTAAAGTGATGTTTGATCACTAGCAACAGATGCCACCCAGCTTCATTCTCAGGCTCATGAGTTTCACCTAGCTCCATCATTCTTTGTCGATCAGAATCTGGAAGCTGCATTACCTCATCAACATATGTATAAATTGATCTTTTTACTTCAGCCCTTCCTCTAAAGACTTCAAACCATTGGTCTTGATTGCTGTAGAACCAGATAACAATTTCTCTTGAATCTTCTGGTGTGGTAGTAGGTTTGGTTTTCTTCTTGGAAGGCTGTTGATGAGAAGGAGCTGGGTGTGATGATTTGGACTCTTTGGGTGGAGAGGAGGGAGGTCTAGGAGGGAGAGTGGAAGGTTGTTAGATAGAGGAAGGAGTGGATGAGGGAGTAGGCTTGGGTTTCTTTTGTTTTCTATCATCTGTTTGAGTGTTTACCTTTTTCTTTGAGCCCGTCTTCCCCAATCTTTCTTCCTCTTCCTTCTTGACTTTGACATATAAGACTTGTAGGTTCATGAAGCTCATGGGACCTATCCTCTTTCTACTCTCTCCTCTAGCCTTCCAGAAGTCCATCATGACCTTCCTTTCTTCATGGGTCCTAATGTTAAAAGCAATGGTCTTCTTGGTTTTCTGTTTGGCTTTTTCTTCTTCTTCAGCCCTTTTCTTATTTGTCAGTTGACCTTGCTGACCCATGAAAGCTTTGTAGATTTTTTTATTTGATAATTTCTCAAGGTAGTCTGCATCCTCACCTTGAGAAATCAGAGCTTCTATCCACTCCTCTCTCATTTCTTTGGCTAGTTCAGAGTCAGTTATCCTGAACTTAGCCTCTTATTTTCTTTTCTTTTCTCTTTCTTCTTCTTCTTTATTGAGTTGTTCCTGCAGCTGAAGAGCTAGAGCTTCATCTTCTTGTAATTGTGTAGCTGCAGGAAATTTATCTTTCAGAGCATCCAGTTGCCTTGTAAGCAACTGGATCTGTTGTTCTCTGAGGAGAATTGCAGCTTTTCTTTCTTGAATATTTCTAAACTCTACCATCTCCTCTTCTTCTCTTTCCCTTCTTCTCCTCTCTCTTTCTCTTTTCTCTTTCTTTAATCTTTCTTCTTCTTCTTTTGTCATAATGCCCTTCCCCTTGTCTTTGTTGGATGCCTCTACTTCAGCTTCATGGATCACAACATGCAAATGTAAGAGATGCTGTTGGGATCTCAGCTTCAGCTTCATTAGAAGGCTGAGGAATAGACACAGAGGAAGGGACTGCTTCACTCTCTTCCTTTTCCCATTCATTCCCATATATAGCTTTAAAGGCCTCTTTGACATTCTGAGCAGCCACTTTTCTTGACCCTTCTGTTGCATTCAATATGACAATTGGTGAGGAGGGAAGGGATAGATCTGAGTCAGAGTCATCCATTGTAGGCCATCCCTCCTTTAAGAGAAAAACTTTGATAATCTTAATCATTGCTTGACTTTCGAAGGAGTTGATGTTGCAGATGTGTGTCCTGAGCTCAAAGACCTTGTGCAGGAAGTCAAGATTGAAGAGCAGGATCTCTTGGATGTTGTTGATTGTGAAAGATGATCCATCACTTAAGAAGAACTGAAAGCCAGAGGACCTAGTGCTTGACCATCCTTGCACTTCCAGGCCCCTGACCACTTCATTGTAGAAAAATCTTCTCCAATATAGAACTTCTTCTTCTGTTAAAGTACTGCTCCTTATTATGTCAAATCTTGGAGCTAGTCTTTGTTTTGATGTTGTTGAGGATTCTGTATGGTGTTTAGGATAGCCACCTTGTTTGCATCTTCTATGAGCCTTTCAAACCAGGGTAGATTATCCTCCATCAAGATGTAGAACCTGTCGATTGCAAGTTCTGCTGAGAGATCTATAGAAGTGTTGATGCAGCTTGATAGGTATAATTCAAGAACCTGAAGTGGATTCAGGGCATTCCAATTTAACTCTTCTATTCCACCAAACTCCCATCCAATCCAGAATCTCTCAAAGAGACCATCATACCCCCAAGCTAGAATAGAATCAAACTCTAGCTTATGTGCAGTCGGTGTGAATTGAGGGGCAATGGTCTGTCTTGATATGTTTGCAGTAGCAGGAAGTATAATGAATAACAAAGGTGCGTCTACATTTTGACTTTCATTCTTCAACACCTCATCCACAGCTCGGACAACTAACTTCCAATCCTCAGTGATATCTTCCTCTTCATCTACAGAGTCTGGAAAGTCATGGATTTGAACAAAAGCAGGTTTGAAGAGAGAACTTAGAAAAGCAGCTTGCTCTTGTATCCATTCATCGAGGCTGTCAGCATCATCTTCCATAATAACTATCTCCCCCTTTTTGGTTGCATCAGTGCATAGAGTTTCATCTGTTTGAGTGCCCACTGATACAAGGGAGAGAGTAGTCACTGGAGGGCATTGATGGACTTCATGCATAGAGACTTGGTGCCATAGTTTGGACACTTCAGCCTCTAGCATTGCCACCCTGGCCGTCAATTCCAAATTTTGAAGTTTCAGTCTATCCTCATCCACAGTTGTGGAATCCTTAGAACTAGATGGGGCCTTAGGCCTAGCCTCTGCATCCCCATCACCCTGTTTTTCTTGGCACCTGGGATTCCTCTTAGTGAAGAGTGTTTCAAGAGAAACATTCTCACTGTGAGTTGCTGTGGTTAGGGTCTTAGTGATGTTATCACTATCCTCCTGCTCAATTGATGTACCAGAAGTAGTGATAGCCCTTTGCACATTCATTCTATCATCACTCTTAGAGTGAACCTTCTTAGGTGATGAACTTGGGCTGGGTACATTAGCAGCCAAGTCAATCAATACCTTCGAGATAGTGGTAGTTAGAGAATGTATATCATCTTGACTAGGTGCCTCTGCACTTAAGTTCAGAGAAGAAAAATAATGAAATGGCTCAGCAGGTTGTTCTATAGATCAGAGATGTGATCCTGATCCTAATATAGAAACTTCCAAGGAAGTTTCTCTAATGGTTTGGCTATCCCTTTTGATATTCTCATTAGAATGTTGGGATTCTGAATGAGGGCTTTTAGGTTGGGATTGGGCATGTGAGACAAGAATAGAAGGAGTCTTCTTGCTCTTTTTTCTGGTATATTTTGCCGCAACCGTGGCCCTGTGTTCCAGTTGGTCTGCGATAACATCCAAAATAGGTGTAAATAGTTTTTGTGCCTATGCATCCTTAGTAGTATGCACAGGGGTTCGAACAGTTGAAGCAGTTTGTTGTTCAGGTTTTGAAGTGGAGGGTGTGGGATCAGTATCAGCTGGTATTGCTGAACTATCACCCTGGGTACTTTGTATGTTCATCATTGTAGATAACAACGGAACAGTGACCCCTGAGAACTTTTTGGAAACAATTCTCATTCTTTAAAAAGTATTATTTTTATGACCCAGCATAAGATAAATTCTTGCAGGTTTTGAAAGATCTTTTAGTTCATTGTTGAAAACCTCCTACAAGAACCTTGGGTACATATAAAATTCCTGCTTTGCACCTTCTTGAAGGTTATATCTCAAACCTTCAAAGATGAGATGTGCAAAGTTGAAGCCTTGGCCAGTGACCATACCGTGAATAGTAGAGGCAAGTGCAGAGCTAACTTGGTGCCATCCACTTCTCTTCTGGGATATGCATTGTAGAAGAGTGTGGCATAGAAACTTCCATAGAGGGCCCATCAGCGCCTTTTTGATGGTATATTCATTCTGATTTCCAGTGTACCCTATGGATACAAAGGTCTTCATATACTCTTCCCTTGAGTATGAAACGGCGGCCCCCTCGTCCTGAAGCTTGAGATGTTTTCTGAGGGTAGCTTCAGTGACGATGATGTCTTTGCCATCTACCTTAGCTTGGATTTGGGGAATCCCCTGTTCGGTAGAGTAGGCGTCGGTGCTCCAAAAGTCCTCCATATGAGGGATGTATATGGTGGGGTTGACGGTTAATGCAAAGTATGTCTTTGATCGACAGAGAAAATAGATCATGTTATTGAACCCCTCGGATTTCTTTCCTTTTACTAGCTATGCGGTGAGATTGTGGTAGGATGAGAACTTATTATCGGGCTGGTTTATATCGGCCTCTGCCATTGTTGTTGGGTTTGGAGGGAAGGAGGAAGGTTTTTGAAAGGTGGTTAAGTATGGACGGCTTTTGTTTAGGAGGGGCTTGATGAAGGATCTGGTTGAAGGGATTAAATTCACAATTTGCAGCAAAGTGGTCTGATTCACCACAGATAATGCAAGATTGTTGAGGTTTTGACAGCTGCTTCCTTGGTGGGGAGAGAGAGTTTCTGAAATGAGTTGCCTTGGCTTCAAAACTTCTTACCTTTTTGTTCTTGATTGTCTTCTCAAAAGCATGTTGCTTGAGGTTTCTTTAATGCTGAAGGTAGTAGAAGTAGGTGCTGGCAGTATGGTTGTATTTTCCATAGACAAAGCATGATTTAGCCAATTTGTCCCATTGAAAGTACACATAGTCCTTTTTCTTGAATAAGTCTTTGAAACTCCAGGGATGGGCTTTGTTGTGCTCAAAGGTGGCTTCCTCCAATGTCTTTTGAACATATGGATCTTTCTCTCAAGGTTGAATGGTTTTAGGTTGAGTATTAGGGTTGGTGGAGATTGAAGACTATCCCTTTTCAACAGTTAGCTTTTTTCCTTCTAGAGGATAGCTGATTTTGATTTGTTTGGTGAGTTGAGGTACTGGGACTGGTATTGAAGGATGAAGGGGCTTAGACCGATGGTTTGAATAACTTCAAAGGCAAGTAGTGATGGAGCTGCATTTGTTTCAGTGGAGTCTGAGCATGTGGACTCAGACTCAGATGAAGTAGTGCATTCTTGCAAAGAGGTTTCTTGGACAGCAGGGTCAAGATTTCGGTTGGGCAGATCAATGTTGTAAAGATTGAAACTTGGTTCATGAATGGCTACATAGTCAGCAGATGGAAGAACAACATTGTTGAGTTTTTCAGCTTGAAACCCAAGTCCAGCAGTTACCCTTTCATGAATTTGAGCATCCAAAAGTCTTTGCAACTTTTTGGATGCAAACTCATATTTTTCCACATGGGCCTTTTGGTCTGCTAATTCAGCTCTTGTAGCCTTTAACTTAACAAGAAGATCAACAATCTGAGTTTCAAGGTTTGTTTGTTCATGTTTTAATGATGAAATCTCTTTCTTTAAACAGTTAATCTTTTCTTTGTAACTGTTTTCAACCTTTTTAAATTCAGATTTCATTTGGTGAAACTCTTAATTTTGATCTATAAGATTCTGGTTATGTTTTCTATATCCAAGAACCTTATCAATACAAGCCTGAGTACAAAGATTTTCATATACCTGAGGTGGTATCTCTGATGTGTCTGCCATGAGAGCTTGAATGTTGGCAGGAAGATCCTCATACTTCAAGCTCCAGTCAAAGTCAGCACTTCCAACTGTTGCACAAGCTACAGTTTGAGCAGGAAGAGTGGCATGTTGTTGTTGTTGCTGTCTTGGTTGAGCTTGGTGAGCTTGTCTTGTCTGAGCAGCAGCTGGGTTTGCCTTTGGTGCCTTGCATTCTCTAGCAAAATGACCAAGTTGGTTACATTTGTAACACCTCAATATGCTTTTGTCCAAGCCAACTCTTGTATTGGAGTTGTTGCTTGGAATGGGTCTTCCTGTTCTAGAGTAGAACCTTTTTGCACTTAGAGAGAGCATGGCATAGGAGTGCTTTATATCCATTTCTTCTAGATCATCTAGATGAAAACATTCCAGATCTTCCTTGATGAAGGACATATTGCTTGAGTTTTCAGAGACAAAAGCAGCTGAGGTTGATGTCTGAGGTGGGGCTTTAAGAAGAAATGGTGAGTTGTTTGACTGAGAGGATGGACTCTGGGGATGAGTGACAATGGGAGGGTAGTAGTTGCTAGAACTGGGAACTGAGTGATCAGAGTGAAGTGCCGAGGAAGTGGTGGTGGATGATGAGGCTGTTGAGTAACTTGAGCTTCTCTCTTTGGCTTGAATCATTTCTAATTCATAGGTCTTCAGCATGCCAAACAGCTCAGTCTTCTGCAAAGTCTTCAAATTTTCAGTTCTTCTGATTGACACTGCGTAAAGTGTCCAGCAGCTACGTAGAGACTTGATAAACTTCTTGAGAATGTCTTCATTCTCTAGCTTCACATTTGAGCACTGTAGCTCTCCCACAAGGTAAGTGTACCTGTTATACAACACAATTAGAAGAAACTTTCCATCCTGTTCTTCCACATATCATAGTCTTCTCCAGACACTAGTCTTGGTGGTCTGTTGATGCTTCCAATATCTTCAAAACCATTATTTTATGCTATTTTGGATTTGTGATATAGGGTGTCTTAGCAAAGAGATAGTATATAATAGAACCAGAGTGTGATTAAACAAGTGTGAGTTTGTTTAATCTGAGAGCCAAAGCTCTGATACCACTTGTAGGATCGTTGAATACAAGATGGTTCTATTCAAGTTGAGATTGGCGGAAACAATCAAAACTAAGTAATGTAAACAAGTAAACACAAGAAGTACTGATAAATGCAATTTGTATTAAGCTTCAATGGTTACAAGATTACAAAGAAAACTCTAAGAAAAGCACACTTGTACAATGAACCGATACACTACTTATATAGTAACTTAGAATCATAACGGACCTTGATTCTAAGGATCAGATCGAACACAAGCCGTTGATCGTGTTTACTAGAAGCTGAACTACACGTTAAGACAATAAATACTACAAAGGATAACTTTACTCAAACGAATTCTCAGGCATCATTGCTTGGATACTTGGAAGGAAAGTGTTGTTGTATTTTATTGTCTGCACCATTGACATTCTTTCTGCAAGAGATGTGTCATAGTTGCAGCAGAAAGTTGTCAGTGGAAAAGTTGCTTTTTCTTTGCCAATCAGCAGCAACGATTGATCTTCGGCAGATATGGCTATTAGCAGCAAAGTTGGTGATCTGCATCAAGACTCAACTATCCAAAGCTGCTGATGATTTGCCTATCAGCAGCATCTCTGGTCTTCAGCTGATAAGGCTATCCGCAACAGAGTTATCCATCAGTAGGAGAACAACTATCTGCATCAGACAAGCTTATTCGCAGCAACTTGTTGGTCAAAACTGTGGAGTCCGTAGCAGTTGTACTTAGATAATTTTGTAGCCATCAGTCTTTATATCTACATAATTATATATATATTTTATCTAAACCTTTGAAACGGCATGACCTATGAAATATTGTAATAACGTTTCTACTAACATCATGAGATCACATAATTATTTTAATCATATGACTACTACTTTCTCAAATATTAAGATTCCTTAAATAGATTTTCATAAACAATAATTTGAATAACTGATTTATCATTCAAATTACCACATATTATAATATTCCATTATAATAACTATTTTAAACCATTTTTTTAAACAAAATATATTTAACAAATTTACAATTTATATATATCGTCGACGCCTAAATCTTTTATAAATGAAATCTATAAACACTATTTCATGTGATTTCATTTATATATATTATCACTTTAGTTATCGTTGAAATTCGTATCTTTAACATTCTCCCGTTCGTTAGTTCATTCCAAATCCTAAAGTTCACATCATTCCGTTCTTATTCCTTTTAATCATTCATGCATATTAAATGACATTTTTTATTTAACTTAGGGCATCCTTATCTCTCATTACTACATGTTACACGATCAACCCTCTACTATTTAAGGTGAGTTTTCATAGCCCATTTTTACACTATTTACATTTTTTGGGTGGAACATGAATACAAATATACAATGTTTGAAATTACACAATACAATTGCACCCTACATTCATGTGTGCAATTTGAGCCTTATGTTTGAGTAGTAGGAGTGTTAACTACATTTTGTGTGCAATTTACATGTGCAATCATTAACTATACAAGCCGACGGTTAACAATGATAGATGTATTGAGTCTGACAAACCCACCCAGTTAGGGTGATTGTTACCGACAACACAATTTTTGCATGCTAGTTAAAAATGTTTGATTGTACAACTTGGTTCCATAATAGTAACTCTCCATAATTGCCTTATTAAGCATGATATGTATGGATTGTATACATGCAACACCATGGTACTATTTAGAGTCAAAACCTATGTATGCTCACCAACTTTTTAGTTGACCTTGTTTTTACCATGTTTCAGGTACAAATGTGTGATTAAGTGATTCAAGACGTTCAACATAGGGCCGAAGTCCTAGTTAAATAAAACATGGAATTTATGTTGTTCACTTTTGATTATTGAATCTGTTTTGTGAACATTTACTTGTAATTTAATCAAATTTCAATCTATGAAACTATTTAGTTGATCATGAGCTATGAACAGTCTACATGTCCCGCCCCGACGTATTCCGTCGTCGGTTGGGGTGTGACAGATTGGTATCAGAGCCTTGGTTATAGGGAATTAGATTGTTAGACACTTGTGACCTAGACTATAACTTTAGGACACCCACACTATGTCATGCTACTATATGTTGCATGATTACTACTTTGTGTGAATATTTTTACATGTTATCCTAAGTAATTACACTACATGGTACAATACCTAATAGTCTAGGTGTTACAATACTTGATAACTCTTGTGCTTATATTCGTTGCTATCTACATGCTACCTATTTAATTCATTAATTATGTGACAATCCGAACTTTCTAGGTTAACTCCGTTAGTCAAATTCAGGTAAATCATAACTCTAAACTTAATTCTAAAGCCAAAGGGTGATTTCTGTCAAATCTGAAGTTGCAAGGGCTGATTTTGTAAATTACCAGAAATCCTAATAGGCATGGTCGTGCCATTCTTTGGCACGGTCGCGCCAAGTGCCTAGGCATGGTCGCGCCTCTTACTGGCACGATCTCGCCTCTTGCCCGGTTGAAACGTAAACGCAGTCTTAAATCACAAATTCATTCGAATATCAAGTTTGTAACGTATAAGCTCTAATGGCGATCATCTTTGAACCATTATCTCATGCTTTAACACTCGTAATGATCAAATTAAACTCCATTATGGTCTTCAATCCCGTAACCGACGACAACATCACCATTTCAATCAAATTCGCATCAAACCGATCATTTGCACTGAAATCGACCACCTACACACCTATATCGCACCTCTTAGAATCTCTTGCACGCATCAATTGGCCGGAATCGTAGCACAAGTCACCGGAGATCGAACCAGTTGCAGTCGGCACTTATTCTACTCGTTCACCATCGATTCGAATCCTATTCTGGTAATACTTTACCCCTTTATCTTCGTTTTGACTCCTAGAACAAAAGCCCTAAGCCAATTCGGGTTTATATCATCAAATTGGTCATGTACCAAATCTAGGGTTCATCGTCTAAACGGTTTAATCATACTCAACCCTAGACTCAACCTCAGTGCAAATAAACTACAGGGATAGTTTCGTGATCATCCGTTCTATAAAAGCCATATGATTTCAGCAGTTAATCTTATTGAATTCGACCGATTTAATTCGGTGTTCATAAACTAGAGTTTTGGTTTTCAAATCAGAACTTAAACGATCTAAAACTCGGTGTTTTTGCGATTAAAACCACCCTATGATTCGCATGCTACTGTTAAACAGAACCCCCATATCCTTTTGGTCAATCGCGATCGAAATCAAATGGATTTGGTCTTATTGGCTTATTTTGTTAAACTTTGTGACTGTGTATACAGGATACACGGTCGTGCCAAGCCCTGGCACGGTCGTGCCTCGTACTCTGACCTGGTCGTGCCTCGTGTTCAGACTTGGTCATGCCTCAAAACCCTAGACACGGTCGTGCCAGACTCAGACACGGTCGTGCCTAATGATCATCTTTGTTGTGTCTTCTGTTGATCAACACGGTCTCGCCCCTGACCAGCAAGGTCGCGCCTGTGACCCTAACACGGTCGTGCCTTCCCTTAGGCGCGGTCGTGTGCGAGTAAACCTTTTGTCATAATGTGTGATTATTATTTCAAAACAATAATTATTATATTATATTAATATGTTTTAAACCATAAAACCACCCGTAGGCTCGGGTTTAGTCTTGTAACTTATATTCGTTATTTAAACATCGTTTATAAAATAATATATTATTTTCAACCTTTAGTCTCAATTAAAAAAGATAAATATTTTTATATTTTTATTTTTTCGTTTATAAAATTCGTGTAACATTTTAAACTAATAAATAATGTAGTTATCTATATTATTTACACTCGTTTATATCCTCGGATAAAATAATAGATTTATTATTTTTGACACGCAATTGTTTATTGTAATATTTTACTAAATCTAAAAATAATATATATTATATTATTTTCATAGGCCATTAGTTTAATGGTGCAGCGTGCGAATATACTTTATATTACTTTTGTCAATCATTGCGTGACGTATTTATCCTAAATATTTTGTTAAGAAATATTTTAATTCCCGTGGACACGTTCGTCTACTCTTTGATCTTTAGAGCATTTCTTTTAGGACGTTCAACATTCCGTGTCGTCGTCATATATCATTATATCCCATTATACTGCTAATTATTATGTTATAATTTTAGGGCATTCGTAAGCCATTTCGGGTTAACGCTTGAGATTCAAATCTCATATTTGTGTGATACTACCTACTACGCAATGCAGGTGAGTTTTCACAGCCCTTTTTTACTTGTTTTCCTATTGGGGGAGAAACATGCATATACACAAACATAATTTTATTTGTTTTTTCGTTGGGGAGAAACATGCATACAAACAAACAGTATTTTACTTGTTTCCCGTTGGGAAGAAACATGCATACGAACAAATATCTGATTACTTGTCTTCCCGTCGAGGAGAGACATACACATGAACGGACATGGATCATATAGTATTTCATTACCACTTGCTTACCTAAGTGTAAACATAACATTCAAAGTCCTTACACACTCGGACCGTTAATATATGTAGTAAAGCGAGGAAATTTGAGTAGTACTACTGGGTTTGACAAACCCCACCCGGGTTAGTCGCGCTAACTTGATTGGAGGTCTAACGGGTGTAAATTGGTCCTAAAAACTTGCCATTGTTGATGTTAGCAATGGCGGAAGGCACCCAAACACAAACAGTCAGCTTCGGTTGCGAACGCTTAGAGTAACTTGTACATTGTTTAGCTAGCAATAGGTGTGACTTACATATGTGGATCCTGAAGACACTTAAACAGTTTATTCAGTTGTAAACCTGTGAACTCACCAACCATGTGTTGACACTTTTTATTACATGTTTCTCAGGTCGCTAAGGCACAGGTTGTACACTTAGGATATGCATGGAGTCCTACTATCATCTCATCCTCATGCAAACATTCAAAACAATTTACTTGTTTTATTAAACTAAACTTGGGCGCGCTTGTTTTGCGCATTTATTTTCTTATTTAAACGCTTTCGCATTAACTCTGAACTTCTATGATATTACATTTATGTCTCATATAGTGTCGTTTGATGTAACTTATGACTGAGATCCTAGTTTTTCACGCACCAAACGGTAAAACTCCATTAGTGGAATTTGGGGGTGTGACAAATTGCTATCCTAAGTTTAACACACACACATACACACCAAATTCTTCATGCACCCTTAATCTCACACACATGATACCACCTTTCTTTTGTGAACAAAATCTAAACTATTGGGCCTAATGCCCATTAATAATAAATTAAGAAGCCCACCTATCCTCCAAGAAGAAGAAGCCTGCTGGAATAAATAAACCTCACCTCCGGGCCTCAAAGCCCAGTCCAAAATGATTCTCATCATGACCATGAGCCCAACAATAGTGTTATTAGTACATGACGGCTGGAAGAGTGTGTAGACCCATGAGAGATTTTTGCTAAGGAAAGACAGGGTACTTAAGTGTGTCCTTGTGACCCACCCCTCTTTCTTGGGAATTCTCCCCATGGATGCACTACTTATAGGTCAAGTGTTACTTCTAAAATAATATCGTGAATACTCGGTGTTATGACTAGTCAAAATCTAAATCTATGAGAACTCCTATATTTAACAATCAGTATTTTTCAACCTTTTCATTTTTTTTCATCTCTGCTAGACATGGACTCCTACTCTCCTCCCTCCCCGATATACCATCCCGGAGTAGAGTCTGATTAGGAAGAAGACATCGGGTCACTAGTGTATCGGCCACCAACACCCCCAGCTGCTAGGCCAATGTTTGACATAAGAGCATATCGGATTAGGAACACCAGCCCAAGACTTCGAGCATCTGGATCACTCCCATCAAGAAACCCGTATCAGACACCTCATCTACATAACCAGTTACCATCCTCTCTGAGAGACCCCTACCATATCATCCTAACCCTAGGGCAAGGCATACCATGGCACCCACTAGTGCTATGGGAGTCCCATTCGATGCCATTCACCAATATGTGAGGACCTCAGAGTTTGTGAGACAAGGGATGGAGCACAGGATAAGACACGACCTGCTAGGACAAAGAATTAATAGCCTAGCGAATCAAATATGGTGCCAAGAGGAGAAAATTTCCACCCTCGAAAAAGACAAAAAAAATGCTTGAGAATCGCATGGAAGCAGCTAGAGCTGAGGCCAGATCGGCTACCCGAGTAACCATAGCGGTGCTCGTCTTGGTGATTATCTGCTTTCTAGTGGAAAGCTACCTAAGACGTTAGCAGAAATTTCTATTTATTGTCTTTAAATTTTCAGTTTGAGAACCATTTCCCTATGTTTTGAATAATGTTCAACATTTCAGCATTGAATAATGAGTTTTATATTACAACTCTAATGTTATTATTCATTGATTTGACACAGTGAGTGTGAATTACACCCGTCATATTTTCATCAGAATTCCCAGGTATCACCTTTTTCATTCACTACAATTTAGTACACTACCTACAATCTATTTCGTAAACAAATCATCCTATTATTTGATTTAAACAACCTTGTTATTTTGTTCAAACAAAACGTTTATCAAACTTTTAGATAGTATCTGAAATATAAATTTTCTATAAACATTTTCACCTTGTAAGGAAAATTAATACAACCTGCTTTATAAAAGTATTAATTCAAATTGATAAATAATTATGACTTTTTCTCGTTAAATTAATTATTTTTAAACCTTGGCTAAATTAATATAAAACTAATTGTTTAGCCAATGTAAATCATGGTTTAAGTTATTTAACCACTTTTTCTTAAATATTTTTTATAAAAAGGCTTTCGTGTAAGCATCCATTTACTTAATTCAAGCCATTACTGTCACCCTCCTATTCATCTACGAACAATTTCATACTTACAAACAAAATCGGTTATTCATAAACACATTACTTAGAATATTTTCAAAACCACCTCTTTATCTTGCACTTTTAGTAATGTATGAGTGTACTTGCCACTTCAAGAGACGACCCATTCGCGTAGACGTTAACCATCCCTACAAACCTCAACGAGATTTAAAAAGTTACAACCTAACTACCCACATTATACAGAAACGCCAAACAACACGCTTGTCCGCAACACTCAATCACATACAAAACTCGTTAGTATATGTCACACACGAAATTCAATAACTTGCGTATGCACGTTCACAAAATACACAACACGATCACATAATACATGAAACTTAGTTGTTTATAATATACATAATGTTGCACTGATCACATAATACATGAAATTTGTTTATTTGCAATACAAGTTCTACTGGATTGATTACGTAATACATGAAACTTAGTTGTTTGTAATATACATGATACTAAATTGATCACATGATACATAAAAATTGACTATTTGGTACATAATACTAGATTGACCACATTAAACATGAAACTTATTTGTTTACAAAGTACATGATACTAAATTGTGTACATTATACAATATACATGATACTAAATTGTCCACGTTACACATGAAACCTATTTGATTACAAGCTACATGACACTAGATCATACATGAAACTTGGGTGTTACATTATACACGAAACTATATTGCTTACAATTGTTGCAATTAATTGATCACATTATATATGAAGCATGGCCATACACTTTGTTCACCAAAGTTGAAAACTATAACACATTGAAGTTACTCGGGGTTTGACACTTTAAAACAACTAGGTGTTTGACGTATTCTTGTTTAAATACGAGGAAGCTGTAACACTTTAAAACAACTCGGTGTTTGAGGTATTCTTGTTCAAACACGAGTAAGCTATGGAACTTTAAGTTATACTACCTTATTACTCTTAAGTTGCTAACTGACCTGCCTTTTTAGGGACATAGTTACTTATTAGCAACTCATATGTGAAAACAATATACATGAACTATGTGAATTTGTGCCCCGTCTTGCCCCGCACACAACGGAAGGATATATCCGGACCATGCGATGATTCGAGTAATTACGGGTGCACACGTAATTATAAAAATCAGTGCATGGAAAACATAGTGAATTCTGTCATGTGTTATGATCTAAAACTTATCGTGATATATAACAACGAAACTAATGTGATATGACAAGGGCATGGTGGATACGCCGATGGTATTTCCTATATATAAGTGCTCTATCATATTATAAGAAGTAGCGTTGTTCGTGTCACGTGAAGTTTTGACATAGACCAATAGTTGTGAAATGCCTCATCCACTGATAATTCTTGAGACATATAGATTACATCCTAAACAAGCCTTGATCATCAAACTCCCATCGCTTTCGTTTCAAGTAATGCAATTCATCTTTAGAATCCAAAATATCCTTCGACAGTCTTCTCCTTAACTCTCTTCAAACTAAATCCACCATCATCATATATGCTTGGCTTTGAGTATTAGACCTAAATATTTTTATCGATTGTACTCCTCAAACCTATAGTCGAAGCCCGTTGGGAATCTAAACGTGACCCAAAGTTTACTCGAGGACGTGAGGTTTAAATGAAGCTCAAGCACTCGTATCTCTTTCCAGATTCAGTAACTACCACCAGTTGAATTTCGGGACGAAATTCCCTTAACTTGGGGATATTGTAACATTCGTGATTTCCTTGTATTATTTTTACATCGCTTATACGATAAGGACACTTTGTTTCAATCTCGTTCAATACAATGTATCTCTTCAATTATAAATTTAATATGTATCAACTAAGGGTTAAACCTTGTGTGTACTTTATCTTTTGTTATAAATACATAATATATATATATATATGTGTGTGTGTGTGTGTGTTATACTTTATTGTGATGATTAAATCAAAACATAGAACTTTTGAGTTTGAACGATGTATGTGCTTTTAATTTCATCATATGTATGTGTGTATATATATATATATATATATATATATATATATATATATATATATATATATAATTGGTTATATTAAACAAACAAATTAAACAGCTTATGATTTTATAAAAATGGAACTTTTCCACTTTATAAAGTAATTATAAATAAATAAATAATATTTAGATTTTATAAATTTTATAAAAAAATAAAATGAGCTTTGAACCCCTTGAACAAAAGAAACCCTCCTTTTTATAGTCTTGAACCCCCTCTAAGGCTTTGGACCCCCTGATGAACCCTTCCATATTGAACCCCTTTATTATAAACTCTAGAATAACCCTCTTATGCGAATTTTGACTTTAAAAAGTCAAAATCGAGTTTCCAAAGCATCAATCCTCCGATTCCAATCACAATGGTTACCATATTCAGAAAAATCGTGTAATCCTTGAATCACGCACACGTATCTACAGCTAAAAACGTCCAAATTCACTCCTAAACCGTTAGAAATTCAAAACCCGTTTATGGAAGGAAGCTTTAAAACAAATCCATAATTTGAGCCTCAATTTCACGAATCTCGCTTAGTCACAGCTGTAAAAACGCGTTCTAATCACCCTTTTAGAACCTATAACAGGTTAGATCTGGGTTGCGACTGGGGGCTGGACAGGGAAGAAGATGGAGCTGTGGCTGTTGTTCTTAAATTTGTTTTCTTGATCATTAAACAGGCTGAGACAGCATATCAAGTTGTTTGCACCCTTTACTCCCACACACGAGGTCGCGGGTTCTAACCTTGGCAGACCCCCTTTATACCATTTTTTTTGGTTTGTTTTGTTGTTGTTCTTTTTGCCTTGCTTGTTTTATTTCCAATTCCCACACACACACCTTTATATATTTATAGATTATTTATAATTTTCAAGCTATGGTCAATAAACCAATTCATTTATAAACTTTCAATGGTTTTTATAACTATTATTTAAATAAAAAGTATATTTTTTATAAATGTTTAATCAATTCTTAAAAACGTTTTGAATACCAACCTTTATATACGAGCATCGTTATTTATGTACGTACTATTTCATTACCACTATGTATTTCAAAAACATGACAAACATTATTATAGTCATAAACTTTATTATTTTATATATAACTTTTAAAAATTTATGAAATGGTCGTATTTTGTAACGTCATAAGTTTTATTAATCAAAAGGGTTATAATCATTAAAACAACACATTATAATATTCTTTGTTTGTATCCTAAAACCCCTTTTTATTACTACAAATGCATGAACCCTATTATTTTTGAACCATATTAATTAAATGAAAGAGATTTATATATATTTAATCTAAACCTTTAAAACGGCATTACCTATGATATAATGTAATAACGTTTCTACTAACATCATGAGATCACATAATTATTTTAATCATATTACTACTACTTTCTCAAATATTAAGATTCTTTAAATAGATTTTCATAAACAATAATTTGAATAAATGATTTATCATTTCAAATTACCACATATTATAATATTCCATTATAATAACTATTTTAAACCATTTGTTTTAACAAGATATATTTAACAAATTTACAATTTATATATATCGTCGACTCCTAAATCTTTTATAAAAGAAATCTATAAACACTATTTCATGTGATTTCATTTATATATATTATCACTTTAGTTAACGTTGAAATTCGTATCTTTAATGTTCTCTCGTTCGTTCGTTCGTTCATTCCAAATTCTAAAGTCCACATCATTTCGTTCTTATTCCTTTTAATCATTCATGTATATTAAAGGACATGTTTTATTTAACTTAGGGCATCCTTATCTCTCATTACTACAAGTTACACGATCAACCCTACACTATTTAAGGTGAGTTTACATAGTCACTTTTTACACTATTTACATTTTTGGGGTGGAACATAAATACAAATATACAATGTTTGCAAACTACACAATACAATTCCACCCTACGTTCATGTGTGCAATTTGAGCCTTATGTTTGAGTACTAGGTGTGTTAACTACATTTTGTGTGCAATTTACATGTGCAATCATTAACTATACAAGCCGACGGTTAACAATGATAGATCTATTGAGTCTGACAAACCCACTCAGTTAGGGTGATTGTTACCTACAACACAATTTTGCATGCTAGTTACAAAGGTTTGATTGTATAACTTGATTTCACAATAGTAACTCTCCATAATTGCCTTATTAACCATGATATGTATGGATTGTATACACGCAACACCATGATACTATTTAGAGTCAAAACCTATGTATGCTCACCAAATTTTTAGTTGACCTTGTTTTTAACTTGTTTTAGTTACAAATGTGTAATTAAGTGATTCAAGACCTTCAACATACGGCCGAAGACCTAGTTAAATAAAACATGGAATTTATGTTGTTTACTTTTGATTATTGAATCTGTTTTTGTGAACATTTACTTGTAATTTAATCAAATTTCAATCTATGAAACTATTTAGTGGATCATTAGCTATGAACAATCTACATGTCCCGCCCCGACGTATTCTGCCGTCGTTAGGGGTGTGACATAAACCCACCCCACCCACCCCCCAAAAACCTAAACCCCACACCCACCCCTCCAAAAACCTAAACTAAACCAAAAAACTAAACAAAAAGCCTAACCCCCCCCCCCCCAAACCTAAACCCCCCACCCCCACCCAAAAACCTAAACCCCACCACACCCCTTCAAAAACCTAACATTAAAGCTAAACTAAACCCAAAAGCTAAACCCACTAATTTTCGAGTTTTATTTATTTATTTATTTTTTGAACGAGGATGTGTACTACATAGGGTGAAAAATATCAATGCATAAAATTCTTAAATATTTATATATGTATCTTATAAGTGAAAAAATGTATTACATATACTAACAATAGAAAACAAAATCAAAAAAATATGTAAAAATTAATTTATAATTGATTTTAAAAATACATTAAATATTATTCAATGTAATTTGACTTTCATTTACAATTTGATTGAAAACATAAGCTAAATAATTACATTTCAAAGTTTCCTATAATATAAGATAATCTAAAATAAATGTGTTTTATTAGTATAATTAATAATTTATTTAAAATTATTATTATTGAAATTATGGAAATGCATTTATTATGAGAGAGAGGCAGGAAAATTTTTATGAGGATTAAATATGGAGACGACACGTGACATTGGGAAACCTTTATTTAGTATATAGTATAGATATATAGGGTGAGGATCATTTGTTAACTTGTAAACCAAAAAACCAAATTTTGACCACAAATTTAATTTAATCTTATTTTAATCTAATCTCCAAAAGTCAAACACCATATTAAATATAATAAATGTGTGGCAAGGATTTGGTTTTTTGGTTTACATACTTAAAGGTGGATTACATTTGATCTTTGTCACACACACATATATATATACATATATATATAGGGAAGTGTTCAAATGCTAACCAACTTTTTATATTATAACCGTGCTAACCACTATAAAACAATCACATAATTTATAAATTATTTTTTCTCTTAATTGTTAAAATAGTTTTTAAGTATCTTGAATAAATATTTTGAATGTAAATAGGGAAATGAGGAGTCTTACGTATACGTACCAAATAATGTTACATATACGTGACACATAGTGTTTACATATATGTAACATTAACATAATGATAATTGATACATACACGTAACACTATGTTTGAGAGTGGTTATCACATAAATATTAGTTAGCATTTGAACCTCGCCCTATATATATATATATATATAAATATATATATATATATATATATAAATATATATATATATATATATATATATATATATATATATATATAGTGAGGATCGGTTGTTAACTTGTAAACCAAAAAACCAAATTCTGACCGCAAATTTAATTTCATCTTATTTTAATTTAATCCACAAAAGTCAAACACCGTACTAAATATAATAAATATTTGGCTAGGATTTGGTTTTTTGTTTACACACTTAAAAGTGGTTTACATTTAAACCTCACCCTATATATATATATATATATATATATATATATATATATATATATATATATATATATATATATATATATATATATATAGGGTTTAGTTCATAAGAGAACTCACTTTAATAAGAGAACTAGAGAACCACTAAAAATAGAAGGGGTGGAATTTTTAAGAGAAAGGGTAAAATTAGAACTTAAAATATATAAATATTTAGACATTTCTATCTTTTGCATACATTATTATTTTTTTAAAAAAATTACACCATTAAATCAATAATTTCTTTATCTTTCATTTGAGTATAAATAACGTTATGAAAAATAAGAATTAACTCGTCGTTTTTTTTCTTATTATTTTCAATATTGCATATGTGTAGTATCACCCCAAAAACCTAAACCCCCACCCCACCCCCACCCAAAAACCTAAACCCCCACCCCACCCCCACCCAAAAACCTAAACCCCCCACACCCACCCCTAAAAACCTAAACCCACCCCACCCAAAAACCTAAACCCCCCACCCCCACCCCCACCTAAAAACCTAAACCCCCACCCAAAAACCTAAACCCCCCACCTAAAAACCTAAACCCCCACCCACCCCCACCCAAAAACCTAAACCCCCCACCCACCCCCACCCAAAATCCTAAACCCACCCCCACCCAAAAACCTAAACCCATCCACCCCACCCACCCCCATCCTCAAAAACCTAACCCTAAACGTAATACTGCATATGTGTAGTATCACCCAAAAACCTAACCCACCCCCAAAAACCTCCCCACCCCTACCCAAAAACCTAACCCCACCACACCCACCACCCAAAAACCTAAACCCCCACCCACCCACCCCAAAAAAACCTAAACACCCCCCCATCCAAAAACCTAACATAAAAGCTAAGCTAAACCCAAAAACTAAACTCTAAAGCTAAACCGACTATTTTTTCAGGTTTTTTTTTGAACGAGAACGACGTGGGAAGTAAGGTCTCCGAACCACTTTTTTAGTTTTTGATTTATATTTTGAGTTATGATTTTTTTATTATTTTTTTTACATTTAAAAAGGAGTTCTCTAGTTCTCTCCCTAAATGTTAGTTTTCTTATGAATTTCACCCTATATATATATATATATATATATATATATATATATATATATATATATATATAAGGTTGGGTACCAGAGTTTTTTAAACACTTGTAAAAAGTAAGACATAAAACATAAAGACTTACAGTGTATTTGTAGTGGATGGTAGATAATATTTGCAGCGGAGAGTTGTTGTAGAAGAGTTGCAGCAGAAAGACTTTTTTTTTATAGGGTATAGTATGAGGTACTGAAGAAATTTAAGTAAATGTTTATGTAAAGAAATCAGAAAGAGAGAGAGTTAAGTTTCCATAAGAAAAAAGTTCTTATTGATTCTTAATATTTCTCGGTGTGTTTGTACAAATGAGAACTCATGCCTAATATAGGCAATAACTGAAGCTAAAAAAACAAAAAATAATGGAGCGCACTTAAACAAAAGGCGCACTAAGACAATCTGACAAAAAAGAAAAAGGAGCGCACTAAAGGCGCACTAAACTTTCTTTACAAAAAGAACGGTTAAAAATAAAAGATGCTAAAGTAGTGGAGCACTTGTCGGGTGACTGGAATCTTTCCATTTTTTCTTTTCCTTTTTGCTTTTTATCCATCTGAACAAAATAGTTTGTTAATATTGCGAGATAATAAATCTGCTATACCATTTTCTTTACCTTTAATATGTTCAAATTGTATTGTATATTCACTTCCTTGTATTATATTTTGCAAATTTACCCATCTTGTCCTATTAGCCTTTTTGCTTTGATCATTTTTAATGAATTTTACAATTGCTTCACAGTCTGTTCTAACTGTGAAATCTTTATGTAAAAATATTTTGAATTTTTCTAAAGCATTTATCAAAGCTTGTATTTCAAAATCAAGCCTTGTCCAAGTGGTAACATTTTTAAAACTTCCACTTTGGTAAGAACAATTTTTTTTTTCTTTTTTATGGCTGTGTATATTTGGTTTGCAAAGGAGAACTGCTCCCCATATTTCATGAGAAAACCAAAAAACTTCTACTGCATATGTGTATTATACCCAAAACCCCAACCCACCCACAAAAACCTAACCCCCCCCCACCCCACCCAAAAACCTAAACCCACCTCACCCATCCCCTCACTCACCCCCCAAGAATATAAAACCCCCACCCACGCCCCAAAAACCTAAACCCCCACCCCACCCCTCCAAAAACCTAAACCCCCCACCCCACCCCACCATTCCAAAAACCTAAACTAAACCCAAAAACTAAACCAAAGAGCCTAACACACCCCCAAAAACCTAATCCTGCCACCCCACCCCCACCCAAAAACCTAATCCTGCCACCCCACCCCCACCCAAAAACCTAATCCTGCCACCCCCACCCCCACCCAAAAACCTAACCCCACCCCACCTACCCCCTTACCTACCCCCCAAAAACCTAAACCCCCCACCCCCCCCAAACCTAAACCCTCCACCCCGCCCCACCCCTCCAAAAACCTAACTTAAAAGCTAAATTAAACCCAAAAAACTAAGTACAAAAGCTAAACCCGCTACTTTTTTTTATGAACGAGGATGACGTGGGAAACAAGGGCTCTGAAGTAGTTTTTAATTTTTGATTTATTTTTTGAGTTATGATTTTTTTATTATTTTTTACCTTAAATAAGTAGTTTTTTTGGTTTTCTCATAAACATTGAGTTTTCTTATGATCCTTCCCCTATATATAGGGTGAGGTTCAAATGTAAACCACTTTTAAGTGTGTAAACCAAAAAACCAAATCCTAGCCACATATTTATATATACATAGTTGCATTGATAACTTGAAAAGATTGTAAGTGTATACATATATATATATATATACACACACGCATGTATATAGTTGTGGTGGTTAGTTTGAAATTGATAAAGTATATTCACATATATATAGAAATCATGACATGTATATATGTATGCATGTGATTATAAATTGTTGAACTTGGATAAATGTTAAGTGTATGCATGCATATATATGTATAAAAGTTATAATATATATGTGAGATTATAAATTTTTATCATAGACAAAGTGTTAAATGTATATATGGAAATCGAAAAAATATATATATATATATAATTGTTCACTTGGAATGAGTTTGTGAAATGTTTAGATAATTGAAACAAGATAAATATATATGTGTGTGTGTACGCATAGCCGTAACATGCATATAAGTGTGTATAACTTAAATGTTGATCATGAAGTTTGATCCGATTTTGAAAGTATACATGTATTGAAAAACCCTAATAATATGTATATGTGTACGCATAAGGTATATGTATTTTTTAATTTAGGTACACTTATAATCATGACAAATACATATGTGATGATATAACCACATGAGAGTCCATGTGCTTGAAACATATGGATAGATGTGTCTACGAATATATGTTTACATATGCATGTGGAATGGTAAAAATACTTTAATGCATATGTAGAAACATAGAACTACATGGATGCATGCAATTGACAAAAAAGATAATGATGTATGCATGGTGAATATAACTTAGTTAATAAATGTCGTTCGGAACATAAATAATTGCATGTGGACGTAGTAATGTGGATTGTACGTACGTAGAGTAATTTACATGCATGGATATACTTGAACGATATTTGAGATTATATATAATTATTTTTGAGAAATAATTATATGTTTAAACGTGAACCCTGATGTGAATAAATTATAAGTCATTACAAAAATAATATTTATTTTTGGTAAACGTAATAAGTCACCACTATGGAAACATAACATTTTCCCGGAAAATATGCAAGTATCTAGACTAGAATAATAATAACCAATGAGTCGTAACATGGAAAAACACAGTTTTTATAAAACAAAGAAGTACTTAACAAGTTTCATTAATTCGGGTGAATAACTTACATTTAAGACGGGTAGTCTTAACACATGAGTACCCTTGTGTGATTAGGGTACGGATAGGCGGAGCCTATATTTACACACGATTAATTGCTAGCATACATCATTGTTGAGATGAGTTTCACAGTTCCCTTTTTTCTGTTTTGAAATGCTTTTGGGGGGAAAACATACTTGTAACTATTTTCATACATTAATGAAAGAACAAAGACCAAGCCGTTATGTTTACATGAGGAAACATATAGAGCGCTAAAAGTCCCATGAACATCACCATCATTTGTAACCATTAGCTATGGACTAAATTAGCCTAGGATTTTATGAATAGTACAATTGTGGGTAACGCCCCCGGTCATGGTTAGTCGCGCTAACCAGCAACCTGAAGGGTCGAATGGCCGTATATTTTCTTATTCCGTTCTCGTGGTAAAGCGAGGAAGGGGCATTCACTAGTTATGGTTTGGTTACGGTCTCATGTATTAACATATTATTTTTATTCCTTGCTAGTTCACAAATGGGGTCAGTCGGTCGTTCATTGTTTAATTATTTGGTTATTCATATACTGTTTGATCTAATATCTTTATACACAATGAACGTTTAGTGAAAGTTGGATTTACAAGAACATTTGAACAAAACTTGTGAACTCACCAACCTCGTTTTGACACATTTTAAGTATGTTTTTCATGAAATTGAACTTGGTCTCAAGGTTAGTAATGTAGGTTACATACATGCATGATCGATACGGCTTTTGGAGGATTTCTCTTGTATAACTCATTACATAATGGGTTATATTTGCGAAATCTTAACCTTTTGTAAACTCAATTAATATTTTGGGAAGTAAAACTTTAAACTTGTTTGTCTATCCATATTATCATGTATGTGTTTGCAGTAATCATATGCATTAGAAACCATGAACGTTACTCCTCGCGTTTCAGCCTTGGCGGGGTATGACAATAAACCACCCACACATTGTCATAACATCGCAAAACCCAACTGAAAACTTAATCTAATACCCTTAGGATTTGCAAAATAAAGAACAACAAGAAATCAACCAATTTCAGGCCTTAAATCACTCAAATGTTGACACCAGAGCAAGTTCGCTAAAATTTTTATAGGTTTGCCACTGACAAGTTTGCTCAAATTTTCAAGGGTAATTGAATAAGTTCGCGTGACTGTTCCATATATACCCATAATAACTTTCCACTTTTCGAACACTCGATCATTCCGTTTTCCATCTTGAACCTGTATTAGATCCAATCATAAACATTTAAAATTAACGAAATTTAAAAATTTTCACGGAAGCCAGGAAGAGAATCTTTTTGAAATTTTCAATGTAAGGAAGTTGCAAAATATATTTGGATTTTATCAATACAAATTGAAACACATATATTATCTATACAAATTGAAATTCAAATAGTAAAACACATATTTTTGGTCTAACAACATGAGTAAGAAAATAATATTAGTGTATCTGATTAATCCATCACACAACTTAAACACCTCTAAGGGTAACCTGTAACAATTTTTATCTTGATACACAACACATATCTTTTGACCCTTTTTTTAAACTCGTTCAGGATATGAAATGATACTATTCATCCTCATTTAGAATATAACTTGTTAAATCAGATAAACTTGTATGAAATGATAGACGATAAAGTTCAAAGTAAACAACATCAGATCATGAAATGGTCAAGAATTCACACCGAATTTGCAATATACAACATGTAACCCTAGGTTGTAAGTATTATGGAATTTGAAACTATAAGCGTTTTTCTTCCACATTCTTGTGAGTTAGTACCATTTAGATGAAAAACAAAGCGTACCCCACGTATATGGCAACAGAAATATAAAATTGCACTATCTTCAAAACAAATACAACTACCAACAAGATTAGATCAATCACCAAGATGAAGTTATATCTATTAGCACAAGCAAACAAGCAGATCCCATAGGCTATAAGAATCAGGATGATTCAGAATTGAATGATTCAAATAACTTGGCTTAAAGAATGAGGAATCAAAAGATTCAAGTATCCAGATCCAACTGTTATCTGGATTAAATTCAATGGAAGCAGTAAAAATTATGTATCAATATGATCCAACGGTTAGTATATGTTTGACAGATGTTGGTTAAACTTCAAATTGCTAGCTTTTCGGGACATGAGCAATGAAGCAAACCGAATGAATTGTGTTAATGACATAAGTTGATATTGGTCTCATGAAATTCTTAAAGTTATATATTCTATATCTGATAATGATCTTTTTAACTCACACACCCGGTGTAATAAGGTTTCAAATCATAGTTGTTATCATAGATCATTATGTTTTCACACTACTAATGGTCCAAAAACATTTCTAGTCTACTGACAATTTAATTACATACACATGTCCAAATTAAACATAATATAGATTTTCAAGATTAGAGCATTCATGACACTACCATTTCTTGTTTAT
The DNA here is from genome assembly GCA_023525975.1 of Smallanthus sonchifolius. Taxonomy (NCBI): domain Eukaryota; kingdom Viridiplantae; phylum Streptophyta; class Magnoliopsida; order Asterales; family Asteraceae; genus Smallanthus; species Smallanthus sonchifolius. The sequence goes on from CM042040.1 coordinate 32,668,248, forward strand.
GCAAACTCAGAAATTTAGATCAAATCATAAAAACACAAACACAGGTTATCATAACATATCAGCATGTCATTCTATAGTCATGTGTGAAAGATTATCTACTGATGTACTATCATTTCTTCTCTAACTTCAAATGATGTTGATTTTATCTTTTTCATTTTGTTTGGAATTTTTATATATAAAAATTTTTTTATAGTAAAACTAATCTAAATGAAAGAAATAAAGTAAAAATAAAATGCTTCCATAAAAATAGTTTTTAAAAAATGTTTTATTCAGGATTGATCATGTCGATCATTTTTACAAGAAACTCGAAACGAGTTCGATCAAATGCCTTGGTGAAGAGGTGTGCAAAATTATCATCAGTATGGACCTTCACCAGCTCAATCAACCTTTTATCTGCATAGTCACGAATAAAGTGATATTTGATGTCAATGTGGTAAGTTTTGTTATGCTTGACAGGATTATTAGTTATGGACATGATAGCATTGTTATCTATGAACATAGGGGTGCAAGTAAAATTCAAACAGTAGTCTCTTAATTGTTGCTGGATCCACACGATTTGGGAATAACAACCTGAAGCTGTAATATATTATGCATCACATATTGTGATTGAGACTCTAGTCTGCTTCTTACATTGCCATTAAACAAGCAGATTACCCAGAAATTGGTAACCTCCTATCGTAGACTTCATGTCCAAGCAGCAACCTTCGAAAACCGAATCTGTATATGCAACGAAATCAAAATTAGATCCATGTGAAAACCAAAGTCCTAGTCACGGTTTCCCTTTCTGGTACCAGAGTATCCTTTTTACTGTAATCAGATGAGATCCTTTCAGTTTCTCTTGAAATCTAGAACAAAGACACAAAGCAAAAATTATATTTGGCCTTGATGCAGTTAAGTACATGAGGATCCAGTCATTGCTCTTTATAATCGACTGTCAATATCCTTTCCTTCCGGATTCAGACTTAACTTGTAATTCACAAGAATCGGTTTGTCATATGGGGTACAGTCTTCCATCTTGAACCGGCTCAAGATGTCTTTTACGTACTTAGACTGGTGAATGAAGAAAACATCTTCCTTCTGGTTAACTTGTAACCCTAATAAAATGACAACTCTCCCATAGCGGACATTTCGAACTTTGATTTCATGACACCCTCAAACTCTTTACATAAAGCTCCGTTAGTTGAACAAAATATAACATCATCCAAGTATATCTGAACCATCAGGTAATCTCTCCCTGCTTTCTTTATGAACAAGATTGAATCAATTTGGCCACGAGAAAAATCATTCTCTAGAAAATGCTGAGACAATGTTTCATACCATGATCTGGGTGCTTGATGAAGTCCATATAAAGCTTTATCTAGCTTGAACACGCGCAAAGGATATAAAGGATCTTCAAACCTCGGTGGCTGACACACACACTTCTTCTTTAACCTTGCCATAAAGGAAAGCACAATTGACATTCAATTGATATACCATAAACCCTTTGAATAACGTAAAAGCCACAAACAAACGAATCGCTTCTAACCTTGCAACTGGTGCGTACACCTCAGTATAATCAATACCCTCTTGTTGATTGAACCCCGGAACGACTAACCCCGCTTTATTCCTCACCACGACACCTCGAGCATCTTTGTTACATGCCCCACTTTATCAAACTGAGCAAGCGTTTCTTGCATCGCTTCAATCCAATTATTATCTTGTAATGCCATTTCCACGTTTTTCGGTCCGATCTGAGAAATAAAACAAGAATGTGAGAAAACATCAAGTACTCCAGTATCCCTAATCTATACTATATAATAAATAAAGGTTTTTCGAAGCCACATGTCACCTCCACATTCATTCTCATCATCTTTTTCCCTCTTCTCTCTTTAATTAAATACATTTCTATTCTTAATAATAATATATTTTTTAAGAAACACTAATCTATATATTATATTAATAAATAAATCTCTTGACATATTTTGACGAGTGTATGTGTTAACAGATTATATTGTATTCTACTGGTTGTTCAACCTATGTAAAATACAGGCTTTTAAAAAATAACTTTTTTATTATTTAATATATAATATTATATTTATTCAACCCGTGTACTACAAAGGAATTTAACCTAGTGCTAGAATATACACATGTATTTTCAGTTAAAGAACGATTTTGGACTCCATCCTAAAGATTCCGAATGATATTTGTCATCGTATGATCTTTTAATTCTTTTATGGAAGCCAACTCAGGAACAAGTAGTGCATCAACTTGAGTAGAATCCACTTGAGAAGTAACATTTTGAGGAAATGGTATCACTGGATCTAGATTGGTAGGAATCTCCCCCTGAACTTGTGTAGATGTAGATGAATCATCAACAACAATCAAAGGATCAGTCAAAGAATCCTGAAAAATTGCTTCATCATGTTGACTGTCAGACTCGTGAGTTCCCGAACTAGATGAAACATTCCCATCAGGAGAAGATGAGGATGGAACGAATAATGGAACCGCCGATCTTGGTGTAAAACCTCAATCTTGGTAACCATGGCATGACTTATAGAGCAAAGCAGCTTCTTCAGAAGACAAATCAGGAGCAAAATTGAAAGACTTAAATAAGCTGTCATAATCAAATGCCCACTCTAGACCTACCGCCTTCTGAGGAATAGACCGATTAGAACAATCGATACGGAACCATTCTTGGACCTGTCATGCTTTTTTATTCGGCAAATTGGCAACATATCCAAAAACCCCTCCAATATCCTTTTTGCTAAACTTAGTAGTAACATTTCTGGTCGTCAAAAGAGTACACGGATTCTGAAAAGGTAGAAGATAAACCAAATTAGGCTTTCGATTATTTAACAACTCATAAAACGTCTTTTTTGTCGTTTCACGGTTAGAACACGATTAAGGACATGACATGCAGTATTGACCGCTTCGGCCCAAAATGTAACTAGTAGGTTAAAATCCGCCAACATCATTCTTGCCGCCTCAATCAAGGTTCTATTCTTTCACTCAGCAACTCCATTTTGTTGAGGAACATATGGCGTGCTAAATTCATGATGAATACCCTTTTTTAAACAAAAGAATCCATCTTGCTATTCTTGAACTCACTACCATTGTCACTTCTTATACGCCTGACTTTCTGCTTGCGCAGATTTTCCAACCCTAGAATCTGGAATTGAACAGTCTCAGCCGTTTCATCTTTCGTTGCTAAAAATTTAACTCATGAAAATCTTGAGAAGTCATGCATTACTATCAGACAATAACATTTTCCTCTAATACTTTGAATACTTATCGGCCCAAACAAATCCATGAGCAGAAGCTCCGAAGGAGTAACAATAGAATTTTGTTTCTTAGATTTGTGGGACTTTCCGTGCTGCTTGCCCTTCTTGCAAGGAATACAGTCATCGGGCACAGAAAACTTCATTTTTGGAATACCATAAACCAAATCATTCATCACCAAGTGATTCATTTTTCTGAAATCGATGTATGCTAGCTTCTGATGCCAACGAATAGAGTTAGATTCAGGTGCTTTTGAATGTAGACAAGTAGGAACTGAATCCGTTGTTGTAGCAACACTCATGTCCAAGACATATGTGTCATTCTTTCTCGAAGCCTTCATCAGAATCCATTCTTTAGGTTTAATAAATCCTGGCTTCAAAATATAAAACTCAGAATCATTAAAATGGAATGAACACTTCTTCTCGCACACTTGGGATACGCTGAGTAGATTATGCTCGAGTTGCTCAACATAATTGACTTTCTCAAACCTCATTTTTTCATTCTTCAACGTTCCTTGACCAGTTATGTATCCACTTTTATTGCCAGCAAAAACGACATAACCACCATCAATCTTTTTAACATCTTCCGGTAAATGAATATGATGCAGTGGGGGCCGACTCGAGTGGTAGCCTAGTTCATGACCCCGTTTACAGCAGCTCCGACCTAGTCGAAGACCCGGGTTAAGACCATCGGATCTAACTTGGGAAGCAAGCTGGAATCTTTATTTTTATTATTTAGTTAATGGTTAGTATTTAATTTAGACTATATTTGGTTTTCTTTTTTATCTCATATTTTGGTGGCTTAGAGTTTTCTGTATATTGTTTTGTTTTCTCATTATTGAACTCAGTTTTGATTGAATTTTAATGATAAAAACTTTATTTTTAGAACCTTTTGTTCGAATTTATTGTCTTTAATTAGCTAATTATTCTTGAGTCATTTGATTGATTTCGTTCCTGAATCAAAGAAACCTCAAAGGTGTTCTTAAAAATAATCAATAATCAAAAAACTGAGTTTTCAACTAAACCAGAGAATTATTTAAAGGCTAAACCTAACCCATAATTTAGACAATAAACCAGGAAAAATGAAACAAAATCAAATACCAAGTCTAAAACAAATAAAACTGTAAATTAATAATTAAAATAAAGAGTAAATTACATGGATGGCACCTGAGGCTTGTTTAAAATTTTGGATTAAGTCCCCAATCTTTTATAATTATAGATTTGGTCCCCAATCTTTATTTTCTCTTTCCTTTATCATCCAGCAACTAACATGGCCTGTTAAGATGTTAAATACATTAACTCATCCAGGGGTAATTTAGTAATTTAATGACCCAATTGCAATTAAATTGATAAAACATATTGTATGTTAAAAAAAACCTTATATTTAGCAACCCGTCGCTCTTACTCTAGTTTGTTTGTGTTGTGGCTCCAGCACTTCAAGTGAAAGTGCAATATTAAATTATAAAATTTAATGAATGTGGTCTGTTTTTGTTGAAAACATTAATATATTTACTAACTATACAAATTACAAAATTTAGTGAGATATAATACTACATTAAATTTGATATAAATCAAACCTGTTGGAATGATTTCTTTGCATTGCAAACATGTGTGTGTAGCTTTCAAAAGCAGAGAATAATGTTGCTATAAAAACCTGTATGGTTGCTTGGACATTGATGGCAACAATTACATGTGCAAAATTACCAACATACACACATACATGGGATCTGCAGACTCAAAAACAAGAACATTAGCACACGCACGTACAACTATACACACATATAAACACACACAAATAAAAATGGCGGGTTTCACGGGTTTAAGCACCAACCGACGATTCTGGACCGGAACCGACCACAGACCGTTTCACTTAGGAAGCTTGGACCAATGACGGAATCTAGTTTTGTAATCGGTTCCTATAAACGGGTTTTGGGGTTTGTAATCATGAGTTTCATGTATCCAACCCGTGAGTTGCACTCCTAACAAGAACATTAACAACATACCGTAATGTATAGCAGAGTTAAATTCTTCAAAGCGGCTTCGTATATGCCAGAGCACCATTATGATATTTAGTGTTTTATCGTAGGTACGTATCGTATGTTGGGTTTTGCAGGTTACGACTATGTAGATGATCGCATATGAAGGAATATGAGGGTTAAGTATTTATAAAAGGATATGAAGGAGAATTTTGTACAACAAATTACTAAAATACCCCTGGGTGAGTTAATGTATTTAACAAATTAAATACTAAGCATTAACTAAATAATAAAAATAAATATTCCAGTTTGCTTCCCAAGTTAGGTACGACTGGCCTTAACTCGGTTCTTCGACTGGGCCGGAGCTGCTATAAACCGGGACATGAACTGGGCTACCACTCGGGCCGGCCCCCACTGCATCATTCTCCTCTTTTTGAAAAAAAACTCGTCCTCGAGTTTTGCTTCAAACCAAAGTCACATGGGTCGAACGGAATATTTCTGCGATTATTGTGGTGTTTATTGTGTACTGCCAATCCATCTTTTTGGGGACTACTTAAAGACTCCTCAATTTTAGGAAGAATGTTTGTCTTCTTCACTTCCAAAGTAACATCTTGATTTTCCAAACTCGGTGCCAAGTCACGATCCAAACTTTGATCACCAAGTTGAACTTTGCCACCATCATACACCACTGATGGACCATTTATAACCACCATGTGTCCCATTAAGAGTTCATAAAAAACACTAGAAGACATATGAGCATCTCCTGATAAATTTTGATTACATGATTTTTCATCAAGACCTATGGTGTCATACGATGGATCCCAACCAGACCCAGATCCAATATCACTTCGCTGCACCGATTCGATCTCTTGAACAACGACCTCGTTTAAGGCTCTTATAACCCATTCATACTCTTCTTTGTTCACCTCCTCATCCCCATAGTCATTGAAACAAGGAAATGATGGATAGATCTTGCTACAACCTCCAAGATACTCCTCCTTCTCAAAGCTCTCATCCCGGATGAAAACCTCTGAGTCGGTTTCCTGAAACTTGCAACCTTGTGATCTGACCATATCTCGGCCACTGCCTCGTCCGGCGAATCTGTAGTTTAGATGATAATCCTTCTCACAAGCCATTTGAACAAACTAAACCTCTGATACCAATTGATGCAGGAACGGAAGCAATCAAATGGCTCAAGAACAATTAGCTAATCAAAGACAATAAATTCGAACCAAATGTTCCAAGAACAAAGTTCTTATCATTCAAATTCAATCAAAAACTGAGTTCAATAATGAGAAAACAAAACAATATAAAGAAAACCCTAAGCCACTAAATAGGAGATAATAAAGGAAACCAAATATAGTCTAAATTAAATACCAAACATTAACTAAATAATAAAAATAAAGATTCCAGCTTGCTTCCCAAGTTAGGTCCGATTGGTCTTAACCAGGTTCTTCGACTAGGTCAAAGCTACTGTAAACCGGGTCATGAACTAGGCTACCACTCGGGGCGGCCCCCACTGCATCAGAATATTTCCTGTCATATGTCAAGAGCAACCACTAAACACATACCAATTGTTGTGCATAGTCCTCCTTGATTGACCCTACAAAAACAAGGAAAATCAGTTAGAAACGGAGACCCAAGCCATTATGGCCTTGTGTCGGTTATTAGCATCAAAATAAAACTAATTCACTCAAAATATCTATTATCATCTTCCCTTGATGATTGAGATGATGATTCAGAACTAGACAAATTTGATTTTAAAACATACTTTTCCATATCAAAATTTGGTTGATTTTGAAAATCATGATTGTTTCAAAAAGAATTAGGTTTATCAAGTTCTAAAAGTTTCTTTAATCGTTTGATCCATCTCCGTCCTTGAGGTTTTGAAAGCTTAACCTCTTATTGTGAATTCTCTTTGAATCCAATTTAGGATTCTCAACAGATTGTGGATAAACCACTTTCTTTCTAATCCCAGATCTGGTTTAGTCACCCCAACTTTCACATCACCATGATGTCTCAAATATTTCTTAAACACAGATGGTTTAGCAAATGACATTTTTTTGCACATTCTGTTTCATAAGTTTATGCACCACATTATTAGATTTAAGCTCTACCACACCAGTTCTTCTCAAAATCTTCACTACTTGAGGTCGTGATTTACTAACATATGGTTTTGAACTAGGTTTTGTTTTCTCTGAAATGATATGATTCTTTTCTTTATTCTTTTAAGAACAGTTCACCAATATATGCCCTACTTCATTAAAGTGAAAGCAAACACATCTTTCTATGTATTCTCTGACATAAGGAAACCTTCATGAATTTGAAGAGCTTCCTGATGAATAATCTCCAGAAGATTTAATTTCGTCATCACCTTACCTCTTTGGAATTCGGACTTTACAATTGGTATAAGAGCCTTGGCGCTCATTGATGAAGCTTGCAACGAATTTCATTGACTCGTGAGGTATCAAAGTTACTGTTTTAGCATTTGTTTAAACTGACTTGTGCGTTTTAGAGAGTTTGGGGAGTTAATTTCACAATCTGAAAGTTTGCGGATTTGGAACTTTGCTGTCGTTGAAGTTTGCGGTTATCAACTTTGCGATCATAAGTTTGCGGTATTTCCTAGTTTATAGCTTTCCAATTTAACTGGACTTCAAGTTTGCAGTTACTTTTAAATTTGCAGTTGATTTCCATGTTTGCAAATTGATCTTTAAGTTTGCGGTTGACTTATAAGTTTGCGGTTGATTTCTAAGAATGTGTTTCTTAGGAAAGTCGTTCAATTGAGAAATTCTTAGAACTCTGTCTAATGAGAAATGATAGTACATCATTCTAGAGGATGGATCATCTTATGTAAGGCATGTAGTTGAAAAGATCAGGATCTTATGGTGATATGTTGATAGGCTCTGCTAAAACTGAAAGGACAGCATGATAGTGTTTCAAAAAACATAAAAGTCATTACTTTAGTGAGGAACATCTCATAGATTGGTAGAATATTTATTTCCTGTTAATAATTGAACACTTAAACATAAAGGTTGATGAACTGTGGATGAACATACTAGCTTTGGATTGCACAAACCGAGACCCGTTACAAAGGGGTTGTGAGCTGACTTGATACAAGTCTGTATATATATGTATGTAGATAAAATACAAGCAATGACATGCAATAGATGAAAAGACACTCAATGAAAGTGCAAAACAGAAATTTGAGCAAAAAGACACGCAATGTCAATGTCATGTAATAGGAAAATTCAAAAAGATATGTCAAAATACGTACATATTAGTATACTTGTAAATATTTTTCTCTTTCGGAACGTGGGTCTGGGAAGGAATCTCTTATCAAGGCATGTAAGTCCGTAGCGCAATGACCCTGAGCATTTACTGTTTGTGAACATACAAGTCTTTCGTGCTATGTTTGTAATCAAATTTGTCAGAGATTTCCTGAACAATCCATTGACCAGTGCTAGTTATGCTCTTTTAGTTTTTATTAGGTGCTCAAAAGATCATGAGTAAGGGAAGGTTTATCCGATAAGTTGTGGGGTCCATTCAGTTCATTAAAAACTCATCTAATTCACACTAAATTTAATACAGGTTAATGAGTTGTGAGTGTGGGACCCACTCATGCATGAATAACTATTACCCGAAAACATGATAACTTCATTCACTACTTGCTTGTCAATTAAGGTATAAAGGCTTGAGTTTATAAGGATAATATATTGGTAATCACCGAGACCTGTCTAAGAAAATGAGCGGCTGATAAGTATAGTCTGGTCTGCCTTAGAATGATATGATCCCATAACAGAGCTTCTCTCAAAAATATTGCATTTCAGTGTTGTCACACCCCAACCGATGGCGGAAACGTTGGGGCGGGACATGTAGACTGTTCATGAGCACATGGTTGACTAGATTATAATATGTTTAAACATCACATTTCATTTTAATCAAATTCAACAAGTACATAAAAAAAGGAAAAATACATAACAAGTTGTAGGTCCCTCGGGTGTGGCGGATCGTCACATGCACGTGGGTCCACTAGTCAGACCGGGTGCGGAATACCCGTGACTAGGTGGAGAGTCTTACGAAACAAAGTAAACTGACAAGATAATCACTATAAACGTTCGTCTATTATAAACACTTGAAGGTTACAGAGAGAAGTTCTGAGATTACAAAGTTCTGCGTATTTGCTAATCTAAATGCCTATGATTGCGTACTTATCTACTGTTAATCATTCCTATTTATACATGACCTGATGCATGCGCACTTAGCAAGTGCGCAGGGCAATTTGCTTATGCGTACTTAGCAAGTACGCATAGGTATTCTTGCGTACTTGCTAAGTATGCAGGAACTACTTCCTGCGCACATACAAGTGCGCAAAACACTTAGAGAAATCTGCAACAGTCAATACGTAAAAGTATATATAACTCGATAACTAATACATACAGACACTTACAAACAAAGACAAATACATACATGAAAGTACTAAACTAAGACTCTATCTATCCAGAATCTATCTAGAGTGTTTGTCACAGGAAAGTGCTTCAACAAACTCCCCCTTGACAACAGCTCTGGATCATCTTCGATCTTTAGTCTTCAGTCTTCGGTATTCAGTCTTCACAGCTATGCATCTTTAGCTTCCATCTTCTTCTAATAGTCAAGGCAGAACTTGATCACCTTGTCATATTTAGAAGCAAGGAATTTCGTCTATTCGTATGTATGCATGCAATACCTGTCTGCTAGTGCCTCCAGATCTTTCACAGAGAAGTTAATGAAGCATACGTCATCAAATACTCTGATTAGTTCCCTCGGCACTAAGCATCCACTTTCTGACCTCACCTTTCCAATCACCACAGCCTCGCCCGTCTTTGGATCTACGTACCAGTACCACATGTCACTGAGGATATCCTGAGATAACTTGCTCAGGGGAATCTTGGTTTCACATAGCACTGGCTTGTATACCAATTTCTTTAAGAATTTATTAGTCACAGGATGTCTTGCTGTCTTATCCTTGACTCTCTTGGGCACTTGAGGCTTGAACATATCAAACTTCCTAGATCTTGCTTCCCGCTGTAGAACGACCCACAAACCCATCGCCACTGCATGATTAGAATGACCCAGCAGCTCTCGGTTTGCTAGGTTCACAAGGTCGTATTTGGGTAAGGAGTTAAACGCTTCACTGGTTGGTTTCAAGTATTGAACCCCCCCAGATCTTTTTATTGCGAACAATTGCTCATCCTCCTTGAACCTTATAGCCAAGATCATCCATGTTGCCCCTTGTTTGTCTATGATAGACGTCTTTTGCCAAACAGGAGCTGGACCCTTAGATGAAGTAGAAGGCATATCTTTTTCTTTTGGTGCCTCCGGATCCACAAGTGTAGGGTCAACTAGGGAGGCTTTAGTCGAGGCTTCCACATTACTAGCATGCTTGACTGAACCTGTGTCGAGCTGAGCTTCGAAGGATGGAAATTCAAAGATCTCTCCATCTTCTAACTCGTATTCTCCTTTCCCGTCACCCTTGGTAACTTCTATCACTACATCCTCATCTTCTTCATCCCAGTAATCACCAGAGTCGATCTCTCCTTCTTCTAGGTTAAAGAGAGCATCGATCTGTGCTTCCTTGGAATAGTCAGGCTCTAAGTATAAGATCTCATCATCAGATAGATCCTTAAGCACCTCAGCCGCTGACTTTCCTTTGTCACCACCACCAGAGGTGTCACCACCACCAGAGGTATCACCACCCTCTTAATGAGTAGACTCCTCCTGAGCCATTGGAATAGCAGAGATGGGCACAATTGCTAAAGCTTGGTGCTCACCTACACTAGGACCGGCTTCGGGATCCTTGTCTTTGTCATCATCCTTAGTCAAGTAAACAGGATGACAAGCCTCATCACCAGTAATTTTCTCCTTCTCTTTCTCCTTATCTTTCTCCCCTTGAGCATCAAGCTTCTTGGTCAGATCAGCAATTAGTTTGACCATCAGCTCATGCTCTTTCCGTTGAGTATCAAACCTCAGCTCTAGAGATGACCTGTGACCCAGAATCATTTCATTTGTCCTGATTAGAAGCTCGTTCTGGGCCATGACGTTCTTCAGTCTCTCGTCAGTCCCCGTTCTATGGCTTCTTAGAATCCTAATTTCATCCACCAACGAATTAATCTGTGCTTGTTGAGCGTCAGATTCTTCTTTTGACTTCCGAATAGTTTCCAATAATCCAGCAACTTGGGTTTCCAGAACATCTATCCTTGCATCATTAGGATCAGGATGTCTGGATGAGGACGCTTCGGCATTGTGAATTGGGGAGGAGAAGATGGTGTCGAAGTCAAACCCTTGATTAAATTCCCCATAGTTGAAGGGTTGACTTAAAGGATCAATGGTGGTTGTTGGGATTGTGGATGTGATGACGGTTGTAGGTGTTATGGAAGGGGTGATGGTGACTGACTCCGTGAGAATTGGAGTAGTCACAGCCACCTGGGCAGATGTGATAGGGAGGGTCACTATCACCGGAACCTCCTCTGTGATTGAAGTGACTGCCACGTCAGGTTGTACCTGTGGCCTCCTCCTCTATCTCCTGTATAGCTGCTGTGAAGGTGGGGTGGAAGCTGAATCAGAACTCGCAGCAAAAACTTGTACTTGTTGCTGAAGACTCACCACCACCTCACTAGGAATAGGTTGTTGTTGCATATCCCCCTATTCTTGTGAACACTTTCACGTCTTTTCCTTTGAATAGCAGCGTCAGAGTCAGAATCTGGCTCATATTCGCTGCTAGTGGACTGTCGCTTTCTCTTTGAGGACGACTCAGGAAGGGTGACCTCCGTCGTTCACCTTGGGTGTGCCTGAGATGGTGCATCATCAGAATCAGAAGAATCAGACTCAGTCTCTTCCGAGTCGGATCCCTCAGCACCATCATGTCCTCCTTCTTTGTCTCCATTATCAGATGATTCATCTTCACTTTCATCTTCCTCTTGTTGTTGTTGTTGATGTTCATCTGAATGTTCACTCAACTCTTGCTCCGAATTGTCACTATACCATCTCCAGTCACCTGGTGCCACGTACGCTTCATTTATAAGGTGGCCAAAGAGTGTTGTGTGCTCAGGGGTAGGATCTACACTGCCTGGCTTTAAAAACTGTGCAAACACCCTTTTGTCCACCCTTTTAACTTGCAATCTCTCCCCGATAGCAGGTAGGTTTGGCAACGCATCGTTTATCAGAAGTTGCACAAACCTAGGGTATAACTAGAACCTGAACCTCTCAACCGTGTTGATCTGGTCATTGATGGCTTTGAATATGTATCATGAGAAGTTGTAGCCCTTGTTGAGAGATAAGCCAACCATGGCTGCAGCAAGGTCATGACCCATTGCATCCTTTCCCGCTTTTCTTGAGGAGATGCACATGATCATGACGTGGGAAAAGTATCTCCATTGGTCAAGCACCCACATTTTCTTATACGAAGCATAGTCTCTCGCACCGACATATCCCATTCGTTGCCTCGAACAGCCATCCACAAAGTAGTCTGGATAGGCAGTCGGGTTGGTCGAGAGATCTCGGAATTGTAGGACCCTTCTAATTGTATCTTCAGAGAAGGCGATGTCATGACCAGCCACGGTAGCCCTTATAACATTAGGGGTTACCGTGCAATCATGCTCCGCAGTCTCCCAAAATTGCTCAAGATAAGGTCTTGAAACGATCGGGTTAGCTGAAATAGCGTAGCTGATTCTTGAACGGTTCAAGAAATCAACTATCTCTCGATACTGAAGTGTTGCACCCTTCCATTCCGGTTGAGTATTAGCTAACATATTGAATTCGTTAGTAAACGCCTGAGCCATAATCTGCAAAAACACACAGAAAACATAAACAGAACAACAAGTTTCATTGGAAATGAATAAACATGATGCAGTATAGCAGTTACTCTTTGAACTGAAATTTCAGACTTAGAAATTTTTCCCAAGTGTTGGTCCTGCGTACTTAGCAAGTACGCAGGAATTTCCTCTTGCGTACTTAACAAGCACGCATGAGTTGCTTCTTGCGTACTTGTTAAGTGCGCAGGAAACACACTTGTTCAAAATTTTCAGAAATAAAAAATTCAACAGAAGTTCAAACATTGGGTAGATTAGGTCACCATAAGGTCGGAATCAGTGATTACGACCCATGGAACCAACATCAACACCAAATCACTGCTATATGGTCCAATTTTGACTTAAACGATCACCCAGATGAACCGTCGGCCATCGAGGGTCTAAGTTCAAAATCAAGGGATTAAATGGACTGATTAAGGGTCGATCACCGGTTCTAATCAAGTTTTAATTATAAGGTTTTACCCAAACAACCCACAATTTGACTAAAAAGCTCGAATTAAACCCTAAGATTTTCAAATGTTCAAATCGGTCCAAAATGGCGATTTTTGTGGATGGATTAACTCAAGATTCTCACCGATTGATTGTTACACGATGATGATACTAGAGATGGAACAAGAAATCGGTTAGGAACACTCAGATTTTTGAGTAAAAATTGCAGAGGGAAAATGTACAGACGATGAGTTTGAATGATAAAAATTTGATTCTAACTCCTGTATATATACCCAACACCAAACAGTCTTGCGTACTTGCTAAGTGCGCAAGCTTTAACTCCTGCGTACTTACAAGTGCGCAAGGCTGAACTCTTGCGTACTTGTTAAGTACGCAGGGCTTACTTCATGCGCACTTGACAAGTACGCAGAAACCCTTAAGTGCGCAAACTTTCAATTCAAATTATGAAGATTTTTCAAGTCAAATAATGAACAAGATAAACAACATTCAATCAAGAGGATTCACAATCAATTCACGAAGGTTAACACACAAATATTTTTGGTTTTTCTGATTAAGATTGAACTGTTCATAATCTTAAAATCTTTTTGATCGTTTCTAGATAAAAATATACACGTATTTACACAAACTATTTTTGATCAAAGACACGAGCAGAGGATCATATCAGGCTAACTTATAGCAAAAATGATACAATATAATATAAACATCAAAGAATATGGGATCATGTCATGGATTACTATTTATTCATTCATAATAAGCACATAAACAAGTAATTCAGGTTGACAATATTATAAGATTTAAAACTATAAGCATCTTTGTATCACGTTCTTATGTATTAAGGTATTAATTATAAGATATACAACGTGTACCCCAATGATATGCTACAGTAATGTAAATTACACTATCTCAAGGCATCTAAGATTTCCCAATGATTTTCTAAATTTTCATAATGAAGCTACATCAATTAGTACAGGAAAAATCAAGCAGAATCCATAAGGATTATCAGGAATCATAAGATTCAGAATCGAGTGATTCATATGTCTTGGAATCATTTGATTTTCTTCATTGAATATTGATATGATGATTCAGGATAATGAGTATGGTGTTTGAATAAGGTATGGGAATCCAACTTTTATCTGGATTTGATTTCAATAAGCAGGAGTGATTCAAGGGTGAATACATGCTCAACGGTTGATGTAGAGACATGTCTTGATTCAATCTCTCCTTGCATACTTATGAGTATGGGCAGTGAGATGAACCACATTAATTGTGCTAACGACATAACCCGAAACTGATCTCAAAAGAAAATTATTGCCAAAATCTAACATCCTTTATCTGATAGTGATCTTTTCTATTCTTTTACGCACGCACACTAGCAAACATGGGTTCAAATCACAATTGTAATTTAGACTTTAGTTTCCACACTACTAGTGATTCAAAGACGCATACAGCCTACTGCCAATTCAAATTATTTGTAAATAAGCAGACTAAAAACATAATAATTTAAACAATTAAGCAAGCATGACGCAATCATTTCCCATATGAGCAGTCTATGACGTTTAGATCATTTCTGATGTACTATCATTTCCTCTTTTCTCAAGTTAACTTTGAAATTTTCTCCATTTTCTATTTTTTGTTTTTTTTTATTTTGTAAAATATTTTAAAACTAAAAAGAAATAAAATATAGAAAATTTAAAAGAAATAAAATTTAACTTCCATGAATTGAATTGATTTAAGAAAAACTAATTTTCACTCAGGATTGAACATTCCTATCAAGTTGACAAGATGCTCAAAACGGGATCGATCAAAAGCCTTTATGAAAAGGTCAGCAAGATTGTCATCCGTGTGAACTTTAACAAGTTTAATTAAATGCTTTTCAGCACAATCACGGATGAAATGATGGCGAATTTCTATATGTTTAGTTTTGGAATGTTTCACCGGGTTATTTGTGATGGACATTGTGGCATTGCTGTCAATGAACCAAGGAGTTCCAGTGAAGTTCAAGCCGTAGTTTCTCAATTGCTGCTGAATGCACAATATCTGAGAGCAACCGCTCGCTGCAGCAATGTATTCTGCTTCACAAGTTGAGACAGAAATCGTTGACTGCTTCTTACACTGCCAGGAAACCAGTCTGTCTCCTAAGAATTGACATCTACCAGAAGTTTACTGTCTGTCAAGGTTACAACCGCCATAATCTGAATCAGTGTAGGCTTTGAGGTCGAATGACTGCTGCTTAGAGTACCAAATATGTCACACCACGAAATTCCACTAACGGAGTTTTACTGTTTAGAAGGTGACACACCAGGATCTCAGTCATTAGTTACATCAAACGACACTATATGGGACTTAAAAGTCATAACATAAATGTTCAGAGTTAATGCGAAAGCGTAAACGTTAATATGAAATCAAAAGTAATTACACGCAACAAGCGTAATTTAATATAAATAAGTAAACTGTTTAAAATGTTTGAAATGAATGATATGACAGTAGGATCCATGCATATCCTAAGTGTGCAACCTGTGCCAAAGCGACCTGAGAAACATGTAAGAAAAAGTGTCAACACGAGGTTGGTGAGTTCACGGGTTTCAAGTTTGTAATAAGAGAGTGTTTGCCAGATTATGTACATTCAATATGCGTATCTATAGGTAGCTAGCCTATGTTCATGTCTTACTAAAGCGCTCGCAACCAAAGCTGACTGTTTGTGTTTGTATGCCATATGCCAGGTCTATCAACTCTGGCAAATGTGAGTAGGCTAACATTTCACCCGTTCGATCTCTAATCGAGTTAGCGCGACTAACGCGGGTGGGGCTTGTCAAACCCAGTAGTACTACTAAACATTGCCTCGCTAAGATCCATATTAACGGTTAGATGTATGATGAGGACTTTCTGTGATAGTGTGTCACGCTTAGCCTCAACAGTAATAACATATGAAATACAATAATCTAAAAAAGTTGTGTCATGTTTTCTCCCCCATCGGGAAAAACATGTAACATAATGTTTGTCTGCGTACCTGTTTCTCCCTCACGGGGAAAACAAGTAAAAGTATGATAGTTTGTGTACATGTTTGTTTCTCCTTAACAGGAAAACAAGTAAAATATGTTTGTGTGTAAGCATGTTTCTCCCCCAATAGTAAAACAAGTAAAAAGGGGCCGTGAAACTCACCTGCGTTGCGTAGTAGGTAGTATCACACAAGTATGAGATTTAGAACCACAACTGTTAGTCTGCACGGCTTACGTATGCCCTAAAATTATAAACACATAAGTTAGGGATATATGGGATTTGTGATGACGACACGGAAGATTTGAATGTCCTAAAACATGTGTAAGACCAACGAGTAGACGAACGTGTCCACGGGAATGAGGATTTCTTAATTTAATAATTAAGATTAATGCGTTACGCGTCGAATGTCTCGAATACGAATAATATTAAATAAACAAATAGTTTCGTACGTTTGTGCCTATAATAATGGCTTAAGAAATTAATATAACTTAATATGTTATTTTAAAGTTTAGAGAATTTCACATTTAATAAATATCGTGGCAAAAATAATAAATATATTATTTTTATTCAAGTATATAAACATGGGTAAATAATATAAATAACAATATTATTTATTAGTTTGAAAATGATACACGAGGTTTATAAACGATGCGAAATAATATAAATATATATATTATTTTATGATATGAGTCATGGGTTGAAAACAATATAAACATATTATTTTATTCAAAGTTGGGGTTGAAAATAATATAAATATATTATTTTAAAAGTGGATAATTAATATAAAAATAGGTTATAAAATCAAAACCAAGCCTACGGTTGTTTTCCGGGTATAAAACACTTTAATATATTAATATAATAATATTAGAACAGATTTTATATAAAAATATAGTCTCAAAAGTGGCTAGAAAAATAAATGGTGCAAGTGAGGTTCGAACCCGGGTCTCACCTACACCAACACACCGACTTAACCACTCCAGCCCGCTAGGGAATCGCAATAGAACCCATATCAAATGGGTTTTAATCCTCAACAGTCGTGTGTTCTTCCCCCCATGCGATCCGATCCCGAATCCAACCTCAAATCCTTAGAATTCGATTACGGATGACCAAGGGATCAAAGTGGTTTGGTTCGTCAGTGGTAAGCGAACTTGTGGACGAGTTTAATTGCAAAATCATTAGGTTTAGGCTCGTTAAATTACAGATTGAATTGCCGAAACCCTAGATCAAAATACAAGACTGAATTGACAAACTCTTATATTAACAGATGCTGAAATCAGAGGGCTTTCAACCAGCAAGGGATTGCGAGTTAAACCATGTGATTTAATTTGGTTTAGGTGGCGATTAGATTAGGGTTCGATCAAACCAAAAATGTAAAGAACCCTAGAATTCGTTCATCATAAATTCGATATTGAAAGATCGAATTAGCATAGGGCTTTTGATCAGTAAGAGATTACGAAACTAGTCACATGTTTTAATTGGATTTAAAATGAGTCTAAGATCAAAAACCCCAAATCCGTATATGAACAAACCCTAAATTTCGGATCAAGATCAATTCGATGTTATAAGGTTAAATTGATATGGGGCTTTCATTACAAAGATCATTACGAGTCTAAAGGTATAAGTTAATTGCATTAAAACACGTTTTAAGGTAGGGTTCAATTAAATCGGTTAATCGTGAACCCTAGAACCTGAATTTTGATTGAACTGATGATATAACCCCAAATCATCATGGGGCTTTGATTCTAGGTGTGAAAATGTAACTGCGGAAGTGATTAGTTACCTTGCACGCTATCGGATTGATGGTGATCGATAAAAAGTCAGTCGCGACTAGCGTGGCTTTATCTCCGGCGACCCATGCTTCGTTTTCGATCGGATTGGATGGTGTAACAGGTTCTGAAGAGTGTGGGTGAGATGCGCAGGCATTCAATTGCAGAGTGAATGATAGAAACGAACGAATTTGATGGTTTCATGCTTAGAAGTCGACGGTTACGGGTTTGAGGAAGTTAATAGGATTAATTCGCATGTAATAGTGATGTTAAATGCTACAATGATGATCGAACTCGTCTTTTACATGCATTACAATTACTAATCTGGACAATTATTCGGTTATGGATTTGAATTTGGGTCTAGATCATCACGAGTTTGACTTTAAAAAGTCAACGGAAGCATAATCATTTGATTTTGACTTTTCAGAGTCAACATGCCTCACTTTAGGCTAATTCCAGATTTGGTCCCCATAATTTAACATTAAATATTTACAGAATTGGTCCTTTGGGTTTAAGATTGAGTTAAATGGGTTATGATTTAACTGGATATTGCTAACGGTGTTAATCTTGAAAAGTCGGATTGTCACATCATCCACTAGTTGAAAGAATTTTCGTCCAGAAAATTAAATAATAAAAAAAAATTTCTAGGGTGTCACATCATCCCCTAGTTGAAAGAATTTTCGTCCCGAAAATTAGAATAGTACCTTAAGAATTTGACGCGGAGTGCTTGAACAGATTAGGATATTTGAGTATCATCTGATCCTCGCGTTCCCACGTGAATTCCGGTCCACGTTTCGAGTTCCAACGAACTCTGACAATAGGGATTTTACCGTGTTTTAACGTTTTGACTTCCCTATCCATAATTTCCATAGGTTCTTCGATGAAACGTAATTGTTCATCAATGTGTAGTTCCTCGAGAGGAACTGCGAGCGATTCGTCTGCTAGACATTCCTTCAAGTTCAAGACATGAAAGACATCGTGTACACCACTCAGTCCTTCAGGTAGGTCCAGTTGGTACGCTACTGGGCCAATTCTCTTCACTATCTTGAATGGTCCAACATAACGAGGGTTGATTTTGCCTTATTTCCCGAAGCGGATTACACCTTTCCAAGGTGAGACTTTCAATAGGACCATGTCGCCTACTTGAAATTCTAACGGTTTACGACGCTTATCGTTATAGCTCTTTTGACGATCACGAGCTGCCGCCATACGGTTTTAAATTTGAACGATTTTCTCAGAAGTTTCAAGTACGAGTTCAGGACCTGTAAGTTGACTATCCCCAACCTCGGCCCAACAAATAGGAGAACGACATTTTCGTCCATATAATGCTTCAAATGGAGCTGCCTTGATGCTAGTGTGATAACTGTTGTTATAAAAGAACTCCACCGACGGTAGGTGAGACTCCTAAGTGTTACCGAAATCAATCACACAAGCTCGTAGCATGTTCTCCAGAGTTTGGATGGTATGTTCCGACTGGCCATCAGTTTGAGGATGGTATGCTGTGCTCATATCCAGACGCGTGCCTAAAGTTTTATATAACGATTGCCAGAAACGAGAGGTGAATCGTGCATCACGATCCGAAATGATAGAGATCCGAGTGACTACTTCCTTCAAGTAAATACAAGTAAGTTTCTCCATCTTGTCAGTTGCTTTGATGGCTAAGAAGTGAGCGGATTTAGTCATACGATCGATGATCACCCAGATGGTGTCGCATCTGCTAGGAGTTCGGGGTAGTTTGGTTATGAAGTCCATAGGAATTTGTTCCCATTTCCACACTGGGATCTCTGGTTGTTGAAGTAGACCAGAAGGCTTTTGGTATTCCACTTTGACCTTTGCGCAAGTCAGGCACTTGCTCACATAGGTGGCTATATCAGCCTTCATCTTTGGCCACCAATATAGCATCTTTAGGTCATGGTACACCTTGTCGGAACCTGGATGAATAGAGTATTAAGATTTGTGAGGTTCATCCATAACCAGTCCTCTTAATTTCCTATACACTGGAACCCATATTCGCTCTGCAAGGTAGCGAATGCCATCTGATTTAACTACCATTTGTCCTTCCATACCGCGTGTAGCTTCGAATGGTAGGTTTTCCTCTTTAAGAGCTTCGAGTTGAGCACTTCGGATTTTGGTCAAGTAATCCGGGGTGAATAGTAAGTTGTAATACTCGAACTCGTTTAGGTTTGGTGTCCTTATGGCTTAGGGCACCGGTTACTACGTTAGCCTTGCCCGGATGACACTTGATAGCACAGTCATGGTCGTTCAAAAGTTTGATCCAACGGCGTTGTCGGATGTTCAACTCCTTCTGTTCGAATATGCGTTGAAGACTCTTGTGATCTGTGTAAATCGTGCACTTGGTATCGTCCAAGTAATGTCTACAGATTTTCAAAGCAAACACTACATCTCCCAATTCTAGGTCATGGGTAGTGTAGTTTTTCTCATAAGCATTCAATTGACGGGAAGCGTATGCGATAACCTTTTCACGTTGCATCAACACACAACCAAGACCTCGAATAGAGGTATTGTAATACACTACGAAGTCATCCGTTCCTTCAGGAAAGACTAGGATAGGTGCACTACGGAGTTTCTGTTTCAACAGTTGAAATACGGATTCCTGAGTTTCGCTCCAGTTATAGGGTTTACCCTTTTTGAGTTAGAGTAGTGAGAGGTTGAGCAATATTTTGAGATTTCCTCAATGAATTGACGGTAGCAGCCAGCCAATCCTAGAAGTTGTCGCACCTCTGTTGCAGTCATCGGTGCTGTCTGATCCTTGATGGCTTCTACTTTAGATGGGTCGACATGTATTCCTTTCTCGTTGACTACATGTCCTAGAAGTTGAATCTTCGCGAATCCAGAATTCACACTTAGGGAATTTGGCATACAATTGCTCTTATTTCAGCAATCTAAGGATTAAGTGTAGGTGCTACTCATGTCCTTCCTTGTTCTTAGAATAGATGAGGATGTCAACAATGAAAACGATGACGAACTAATCGAGGTAGGGTTTACACAAACGGTTCATGAGGTCCATGAACACCGCGGGTGCGTTGGTCATTCCGAAAGGCATGACCATAAACTCGTAATGGCCGTACCTAGTCCTGAATGAAGTCTTTGAGACGTCCCCGTCTCGGACTCTCGGTTGATGATAACCGGATCTAAGATCTATCTTGGAATAGAAACTTGATCCTTGGAGTTGATCGAATAGATCATCTATACGAGGTAAAGGATAACGGTCCTTGTTGGTTACTTTATTAAGTTAACGGTAGCCGATGCACATGCGGAAGGTCCCGTACTTCTTCTTGACAAATAGGACTGGAGCTCCCCATGGTGATGAGCTAGGTCGAATAAAACCTTTATCTAACAACTCTTGCAGTTGTGTAGATAGCTCTTGCAATTCACTAGGTGCAAGTCTACAGGGTGCCCGAGCAATAGACGCCGCTCCGGGTGCAGATCAATTTGGAATTCGACTTGATGATGCGGTGGGACGACCTGGTAGATCTTCGGGAAATACCTCCGGATAATCACGAACGATCGGGATGTCGTCAATCTTCTTCTCCTCAGCTGGCTACTCGACGACGAGAGCCAAAATGGCAGTATGACCTTTACGTAGACGCTTTTGTGCTTTCACAAAATATATGATGCCCACGACAGCACCACTCTTTTCGCCTTTGACAGAAAGGTTTTCTCCACTCGGGAGAGAAAGGCGAACAATTATCTTATGACAGATAATCTTGGCTTGGTTCTTAGATAACCAATCCCTACCGACAATTTTGTCAAAGCTGTCAAGTGTAATTGGCGTGAGGTCAATGTCAAACTTATGACCAGTCAATATTAGTTTACATCTCTAAAGGTTTTGAGTTGCTTCTGTACTAAATTTCCAATGGAGTTGGCGTACGACTTTACCAGCAGAAAATTATGAGGTCACGATGAAGCTTTTAGTGAGACCCGCGTTTATGAGGTAAGCATTGGTCAACACAAAGGCTAAGAGGTTCACATGTAGGAAAGATTTTAATTAAATATAGATATCAGGATTACAAGGGATAGGACGTCTGTTTAAGTATTTGCGTTCAACTGATGATCAGTTAGATGAAATCCTTGTTTTCTAATGTCATTAGAACAACTGTATGAAAGAAGAATCTCATTTACAGAGTTTGATACCCTGGGGTATAAATCAAATTAATCTGAGGATTAGTCACCGGATAATGCATTAGGGTCAATTGGAATTTATTGTTGGAGTGTAAGGAATAACGTATTAGCAGGAAAGAATTCTTCCAATTCCGCTTACATACTTGGAGTCGATGGGTTTTCCATGAGTTTCTACTAGAGTTTCAATAGAGTTGGTTTCTATGGTCACGTTTGGATGAGAGTCTTAATTTCACTAAGACTCTTACATGAGTGAGATAAAATGATGGATTTCATTAATGATAGTCCAGTGTGTCCGTAAACACCTTCAACTTGATAGTCGCGTCTATCAGTTGTTGAACGAGTTTAACTATACCAACTATTCGTTGAGTAGGTTACAAGAACTTCTACTGATAGTGGAAGTTTAAGTTTGTAGATCACTGCTTAGGACCATTTATCCACACACTAGGCTTCAACAGGACTTACATGCACCTCAAATTACTATTACGTGTGCACCCGTAATGATAATTTGTTTTGCATGCTCACCCTAGTTCTCCCTGTCCTGTGCCAAAATGTCCTTTAGCATGTATTGTTGAGTACAGAGGGTTGTCAGATATGATAAGTCATTGAGAAGCTCAGTTATCAATTATAAGTTAATCAACTAGGACTCATCAGGATGAGTAGTCGGGAATCGTTTGATCCGAGTATTCACTCGAGTTGAAACACAATACGAGAGTCCAATCCAGTGGATTATAGATGGGAACATGTAAAAAACATGTACATGAAATGCAACTTCGAGAAATGAAACTAATTCATGAATACAAGTTACAAGAAGCAGCAAAGTAGCCGTCCTTTCAACTGAGTCAAGATAGGGTTTTAGTATGCATTGTGCAATGCGTTCTCAACTTTGTGGTCAATCTATTCTCATCAGAATATTGACCAAAGAAGCGAGCCCATGGCTCGGGAAAGTGATGACATCTACGTGTCAATAGATTCTGTAATAATGCGTGTAACGGTCTGCCTTAAGTCGGGGTATTGTTGCTAGTGGTTACAGTAGGGACTCGCCTCCGACGATCCCAATTCCCAAAGAGATATGCGTTAGTGCTGAGTGTCGTCCATAACATGGACCTGAGAAAACCCACCATACCCAACGGGTGATGGTGATGTAAGTGAATCCTCCGAAGGCTCCGTCTTGTTGCCCTCGGACGGGAGTGGATGCTGTTCTGATGATCCCCCGAGTGTTGCCACTGGGAATGATGATGCAATGCAAATGATGTGTCCCTTGCCAACTGAGGGTGATACGGATGGTATTAACGTGTCTGCACTGCAATGTATTTATAGGTGCTATATGTATCAGGTATAAGTGTCTGTGCCGAGTAACTAATGTGTGAGGTTATAGTCTAGTATGCAGTCCTAGTTCTCTATAACCAATGTCTCTGATACCAATCTGTCACACCCCCAAATTCCACTAACGGAGTTTTACCGTTTGGAAGGTGACACACCAGGATCTCAGTCATTAGTTACATCAAACGACACTATATGGGACTTAAAAGTCATAACATAGATGTTCAGAGTTAATGCGAAAGCGTAAACGTTAATATGAAATCAAAAGTAATTACACGCAACAAGCGTCATTTAATTTAAATAAGTAACCTGTTTAAAATGTTTGAAATGAATTATATGACAGTAGGACTCCATGCATATCCTAAGTGTGCAACCTGTGCCAAAGCGACCTGAGAAACATGTAAGAAAAAGTGTCAACACGAGGTTGGAGTTCACAGGTTTCAAGTTTGTAATAAGAGAGTGTTTGCCAGATTATGTACATTCAATATGCATATCTATAGGCAGCTAGCCTATGTTCATGTCTTACTAAAGCGCTCACAACCGAAGCTGACTTTTTGTGTTTGTATGCCTCCGGCCAGGTCTATCAACTCTGGCAAATGTGAGTAGGCTAACATTTCACCCGTTCGATCTCCAATCGAGTTAGCGCATCTAACGCGGGTGGGGCTTGTCAAACCCAGTAGTACTACTAAACATTACCTCGCTAAGATCCATATTAAAGGTTCGATGTATGATGAGGACTTTCTGTGATAGTGTGTCACGCTTAGCCTCAACAGTAATAACATATGAAATACAATAATCTAAATTATTTGTGTCATGTTTTCTCACCCAACGGGAAAAACATGTAACATAATGTTTGTCTGCGTACCTGTTTCTCCCCCACGGGGAAAACAAGTAAAAGTATGATAGTTTGTGTATATGTTTGTTTCTCCTCAACAGGAAAACAACTAAAATATGTTTGTGTGTAAGCATGTTTCTCCCCCAATAGTAAAACAAGTAAAAAGGGGCCGTGAAACTCACATGCGTTGCGTAGTAGGTAGTATCACACAAGTATGAGATTTAGAACCTCAAGTGTTAGCCTGCACGGCTTAAGTACGCCCTAGAATTATAAACACATAACTAGGGATACATGGGATTTGTGACGACGACACGGAAGATTTGAATGTCCTAAAACATGTGTAGGACCAACGAGTAGACGAACGTGTCCACGGGAATGAGGATTTCTTAATTTAATAATTAAGATTAATGAGTTACGCGTCGAATGTCTCGAATACGAATAATATTAAATAAACAAATAGTTTCGTACGTTTGTGCCTATAATAATGGCTTAAGAAATTAATATAACTTAATATGTTATTTTTAAGTTTAGAGAATTTCATATTTAATAAATATCGTGGCAAAAATAATAAATATATTATTTTTATTCAAGTATATAAACATGGGTAAATAATATAAATAATTATATTATTTATTAGTTTGAAAATGATACACGAGGTTTATAAACGAGACGAAATAATATAAAAATATATATTATTTTATGATATGAGTCACGGGTTGAAAACAATATAAACATATTATTTTATTCGAAGTTGGGGTTGAAAATAATATAAATATATTATTTTAAAAGTGGATAATTAATATAAAAATAGGTTATAAAATCAAAATCGAGCCTACGGTTGTTTTCCGGGTATAAAACACTTTAATATATTAATATAATAATATTAAAACAGATTTTATATAAAAATATAGTCTCAAAAGTGGCTAGAAAAATAAATGGTGCAAGTGAGGTTCGAACCCGGGTCTCACCTACACCAACACACCGACTTAACCACTCCAGCCAGCTAGGGAAGCGCAATAGAACCCAGATCAAATGGGTTTTAATCCTCAACAGTCGTGTGTTCTTCCCCCCATGCGATCCGATCCTGAATCCAACCTCAAATCCTTAGAATTCGATTACAGATGACCAAGGGATCAAAGTGGTTTGGTTCGTCAGTGGTAAGCGAACTTGTGGACGAGTTTAATTGCAAAATCATTAGGTTTAGGCTCATTAAATTACAGATTGAATTTCCAAAACCCTAGATCAAAATACAAGATCGAATTGACAAACTCTTATATTAACAGATGCTGAAATCATAGGGCTTTCAACCAGCAAGGGATTGCGAGTTAAACCATGTGATTTAATTCGGTTTAGTTGGAGATTAGATTAGGGTTCGATCAAACCAAAAATGTAAAGAACCCTAGAATTCGTTCATCATAAATTCGATATTGAAAGATCGAATTAGCATAGGCATTTTGATCAGTAAGAGATTACGAAACTAGTCACATGTTTTAATTGGATTAAAAATGAGTCTAAGATCAAAAACCCCAAATTCGTATATGAACAAACCCTAAATTTCGGATCAAGATCAATTCGATGTTATAAGGTTAAATTGATATGGGGCTTTCATTACAAAGATCATTACGAGTCTAAAGGTATAAGTTAATTGCATTAAAACACGTTTTAAGGTAGGGTTCAATTAAATCGGTTAATCGTGAACCCCAGAACCTGAATTTTGATTGAACTGATGGATATAACCCCAAATCATCATGGGGCTTTGATTCTAGGAGTGAAAACGTAACTGCGAAATTAGTTACCTTGCACGCTATCGGATTGATGGTGATCGATAAAAAGTCAGTCGCGACTAGCGTGGCTTTATCTCCGGCGACACAGGCTTCATTTTCGATCGGATTGGATGGTGTAACAGGTTCTGAAGAGTGTGGGTGAGATGCACAGGCGTTCAATTGCAGAGTGAATGATCGAAACGAACGAATTTGATGGTTTCATGCTTAGAAGTCGACGGTTATGGGTTTGAGGGAGTTAATAGGATTAATTCGCATGTAATAGTGATGTTAAATGCTACAATGATGATCGAACTCGTCATTTACATGCATTACAGTTACGAATTTGGACAATTATTCGGTTATGGATTTGAATTTGGGTCTAGATCATCACGAGTTTGACTTCAAAAGGTCAACGAAAGCAAAATCATTTGATTTTGACTTTTCAGAGTCAACATGCTTCACTTTAGACTAATTCCAGATCTGGTCCCTGTAATTTAACATTAAATATTGACAGAATTGGTCCCTTGGGTTTAAGATTGAGTTAATTGGGTTACGATTTAACTGGATATTGCTAACGGTGTTAATCTTGAAAAGTCGAATTGTCACAAAATACCCAATCGAGGTTTCCCTTTCAAGTATCTGAAAATTCTCTTCACGGCTATCATATGTGACTCCTTCGGTTGAGACTGAAACCTTGAGCACAAGCACACAGCAAACATTATATCGGGTCTTGAAGCTGTGAGATACATAAGTGATCCGATCATCCCATGGTACAATCTGCAATCCACATCCTTTCCATCTTTATCAGGATGCAGACCATGATTGACTGGGATAGGTGTGCCATAAGTACTTCTATCATTCATCTTGTATTTTGACAAGATGTCCTGCACATACTTAGTTTGATGTAGATAAATGTCATCCTCTCTTTGACTGACTTGCAGACCCAGGAAGAATGACAATTCACCCATGTTACTCATTTCAAACTTGGATTTCATCACCTGCTCGAATTCCCTACACATCCCTTCATTGGTAGATCCAAAAATAATGTCGTCGACGTAGACTTGAACAAGAAGAATGTCACCTCCTGCTTTCCTAATGAAGAGGGTCTAGTCAATCTGTCCAAGGTCGAAACCATTAGACAATAGATGCTTAGAGAATGTCTCATACCATGCCCGCGGTGCTTGATAAAGACCATAAAGTGCTTTGTCGAGCTTATACACTTTATTAATATTATGCGGATCTTCAAAGCCAGGAGGTTGAGTGACATAGACCTCTTCATGAAATTTTTCATATAGGAAAGCACTCTTCACATCAAGTTGATAGACCTTGAAGCCGACATATGTGGCATAAGCCAAGAACAGTCGAATGGCCTCAATTCTAGCAATTAGGGCATATACTTCCGTGTAATCCAAGCCCTCTTGTTGATAAAAACTCTTAACAACCAATCTTGCTTTGTTCTTCACAACCACATGACGATCATCCGTCTTGCATTTGAACACCCATCTGGTTCCAATTGGCTGAAAGCTTTTTGGCAAGTCAACCAAATCCCACACGTGCAACTTTTGGAATTGAGACAATTCATCTTGCATCGCCTCAATCCAACAGTTGTCCGCGAGAGCCTCCTTCACATTCTTCGTGTAACATCCGAATAAATATAGCGAGACCGGTGATTTAGTTGGAATATTTAAACAAAAAGGGAGCAGGCCTGGGCCCGGCTTCAATGGGCCGGGGGAAGCCCATGCACATAAGAGGCAAGGCAGCCCTCTTCCCTGCTCATTTCCCCAACTCTCGCAGCTTTTAGAGAGAGAAAGGAGAGCTCGGGTTTAGAGAGAGAAAGCGACGGATCAACTCGGGAATTCAGGAGAACGTTGCTGCTGTTCTCGTGATCATATCCTCTGAATCAGAAATCCAATCCAGGTAACGATTCGATCACATTATGAGTTTTTGTTCGTTTTGGGAGTTTTCTGGTTTTGGCTAAAAGATAACGATTTTGCGGATGAAACTTGAAAGTGAACTTAGGTATAGCATCTAGAATGAAAAACGAACGTTTTGATCAAAGAAAATCTAGATATCGACATGATCAGATTCGCATGCAGAACATTCGGATTTTTGGGGAAGGGGATAAGTGCAGACCCATCGAAACTACTTAGTTTCGATATGTGCAGACCCATCGAAACTACTTAGTTTCGATATGTGCAGACCTATCAAAACTACCCAGTTTCGATATATGGAGGCCTAATCGAAACTACCATAGTTTCGATATGAGCCCCCGATCCGAAGCTAGGATAATACATAAGTTACTTATCGAAACTACCTATCGAAACTACCTATCGAAACTACCTATCGAAACTATCTATCGAAACTACCTATCGAAACTACCAAGTTTCGACAGAAACAACCTATCGAAACTACCAAGTTTCGATATAAGCTATTCAATCGAAACTACTATGTTCAAGCATAGTAATGTCTAGTGTCATCTAGGAGCACCATCTTATGTGTACGACTTTATTATACAGATCGTGAGTGACATTAGTGAAGCCCAGTAGCCAGCTTAGTGTATTACAGAAACTACTCATCAGGTGAGTTCTATGTGCCCCTTCTATGTTATGTGCAAATGTTTTCAAATGTTTTGGGGCTGAGATGTATACACTAAGTGAATAAATGTTATGAATGTCAATGTGATCATATGTGTTATACAAGTATATATATATATATACCTATACATGAAAGAGAAATTATGAATAAAGAATGAAAAGCATGATTATAAAGAATGAATGAAAGTATAACACAATATGAAAGAATGAAATCCTGCTTTATATCCATGTATATATTGCTTGCCAAGTACAGAAAATGTTATGGACGCTTCGATGATAACGGCTACTTCGGTAGACGGACGACCATGTGATTATTTTACAACCGGGACAAGTGCGTTCCTTCATCAGCTAGGACGTACGAATGCCATTAAAGGACGGTCGAAGCAATTGGCATATTATAGTAGAACGGTTGTATAAATAATAGTCGCATGGGAAACGGATACCTTCGGGTAGACGAGCGAATTACGGCCTACGACGGTAGGACGGTTGTAAGTCATGAAGGACGGACAAAGGTTGCCGGACGGTTGTAAGAATAAAATGACGGACGACACTTGTTGCTGGACGGTTGTAAGTATAGGTGGGCCATGACGATGGACCACGGCGATTGTCTTTGTGACATTCGTAAGCAAATGACGGGTTGATCACCCTTATATATTATGACCCATGAAAGTAAAGAAAGAAAGAAAAGAAAGAAAAGGGTGAATGCATATATATATATATATATGAAATCACAAAGATACAGAAAAGAAAGATGAAAGAAAGACAAAAGTTCTGAATACGTATTTATACGAATGACTATACAGTAATGCATACTTATAAAGTAAAGAAAAGAATGTTTATATCAAATCGCATTAAACTAGAACTCACCAGCGTTAGCTGACTTTTAGTATACATTTCAGGTAAAGGAAGATAAGGTCGTGCGATGGCGTGGAGGTTACCCGGCACGAGACTGACATCCCTCTTTCGTTTTATATGTCTTCGAACAATGTTATGTTTTTAATTGTAAAGACTTCCGCTGTTATGATTATGTAATTGGATGACGAATGTTTTTAATATAAATTTAGTATTTTATGACTATGTTTATGAGTAAATCCAACAAGTGAGGTTACCCGGGAAAGGGGCTTTACACTTCGGCTCTAACTGGGACACGAATGCAGCTTGCAGACATGTTTCGATGACACCAGTGTCAAGTATCTCTGAGTAAAGACTAGTGTTCTCTGTAATGGTTCGATGACGAGTTTGAACACCGGCATGAGGATCACCAATAATGTTGTCGATTGGATGATTCTTATGCACTCTCATCTCAGGTACATTCGGTTCCTGAATTTCTGAATCGAGATTCGTGCTTAACTCCCCTATTTCCTGTGTTCCAGAAGAAGAAGATTCAATGTTAATTGGATCAGCTGAAGCTTCATTTCCTACAGTTGTGTTAGGATTAGCTTGAGCGTCATCTCCATCAACATGAACATCTTCACTGTTATCATTGTCATGAGTTCCAGATGCAGATGCAGCATTGGAATCAGGAGTTATAATCGGTACAGTAGCACGAGTAAAGAAACTGGAGTCATCGCCGCCACCCAATAATTCATAAACATTTGCGACGTCAACTGCAGATAGATCAGGAAGATTAAATGACTTGAATAGTGCATCATAATCAATACCCCAAGCTGGACTTGTTGGTTCTAGTGGAATGTTGTGTTTACTACAATCCACTTCAAACCATTCCTCGACAGTACGAGTTCCTATATTGTACACTCTCTTGCAAGGCGAGTTGGCAACGTATCCTAAGAAGATGCCTTCCACCTCTTTTGCATGAAACTTAGACTGGCGGTCTTTGTACTGTAGCAATAAGGAACAGGGACTACCAAAAGGAACTAGGTAATCAGGATTGGGAAGTCGATTGTTGATCAACTCGTAACAAGTCTTGTTGTGCCTCTTCATAACCAGAACTATGTTCAAGACGTGACAAGCTGTATTAACTGCTTCTGTCCAGAACATGACAGGAAGCTTGTCATCCGACAGCATAGTCCTTGCAGTCTCAATCAATGTTCTGTTCTTTCGTTCTGTAACTCCATTCTGCTGGGGTGTATACGGGGCGCTGAATTCGTGACGGATCCCCTTCTTGAGACAGAAAAGTTCCATCAAATTATTCTTGAACTCAGTTCCGTTGTCACTCCTTATTCTTCTAACCTTCAGCTTGCAAAGAGATTCCAAGCTCAAGATCAGGTATTGAAGAATATCAGCAGTCTCGTCCTTAGTACCTAAAAAATGCACCCAAGAAAAAGTGAGAAATCATCAGTTACAACCAGACAGAACGACTTACCTCCAATACTCCTGATACTTATGGGGCCAAACAGATCCATGTGTAATAGCTCCAAAGGGGTATCAATGGAGTTTAGGAGCTTGGACTTGTGAGACTTTCATTGCTGTTTGCTCTTTTTACAAGGCATACAGTCATCTGCAACGGTAAATCTCAGCTTAGGAACCCCGGTTACCAAACCGTTTCGGAAAAGATGGTTCATTTTACGATACGAAATATGTCCGAGTTTTCTATGCCACAAGATAGAGTCAAGCTCAGTCGCTTTGGTAAGCAAACAAGTAGCAACTGATGAGGTGGTTGTTGCCACGCTCATATCAATCTGATAGGTGTCGTTTGTCCTTGGCGCTCTCATCAGGATCAAATCTTCAAGAACTTCAAAACCAGGCTTGAGAATCAAGCATTCATTCTTATCAAACATCACCGAGTACTCCTTGTCGCACATTTGGGAGACACTCAGCAGGTTATGCTTCAGCTGCTCGCAGAAGTTGACAATGTTAAAACTGACACAACCATTTGATACCACGCCTTGACACGTGATACTGCCGCCTTTCTCTCCAGCAAAGGCCACATAGCCGCCTCTGAATGGTTTCACATCTTGAAGCAAGGCCATGTTTCCTGTCATGTGCCGGGAGCATCCACTATCAACATACCAGTGGTTAGAGATAGTACCCTTCGGACGTCCCTGCACGAGTCACAAAAAGAATTAGTTAGATTTGGAGACCCAAGCCATAGTGGTCTTGGGTCGTCCATCATTTTCAAAATAAACTACCTCTTTTAACTCACAGTCGTGATGACTGTTCAAAATGGATGAATCTTTAAAAGAATTAGGACTAGGAGATTGAGAACTTTTAGATTTGGCAATCCAAGACCTCTTCTTTTTCTTAACCGGAACAGTAGACTTTGGTTCAACAACAGCAGGTGAACTTGTGGAAGCTTCACCTGATTGAACTGAAGTCAGCTGCTCTAGCTTTCTCAACCTCTTATTCCTTCTCCTCCTCTGTGTCTTAGAGAGTTCACCACAGGTTTCTCACCAGTACGTGTACTACTAGAGGTAGATACACAAGGTACAGCAGGTTGCTTTACCTTTCTTGAAACAGATGGTTTGGCCTCAGATTTGATCTTTGGTTTTGCCATCGGTTTAACTAGTGGTTTCACCACATTTTTTTTGGACATTTGGGAGGTTTCACTGATGGCGACTTAGGGATGACAGCCGATTATGAAACAATAGGCCGTTTCCCTTGGTTCTTTGAAGGACAGTTCATAAAAATGTGACCAACCAAGCCACAGTGAAAGCAAGTCCTCTTGTCTGTGTAAGTTCTCCTGTAAGGCTCATTAGATCTGGCATTAGATGACTTAGCATTATGAGCAGGAGGAGTTGGTTTGTGAACAGGAGTTTGACCCGATACAGATTGGTTCTTGGGAGTATAGTATTTTTGCAAATTTTCTTTGTAACTAAGCCCATAGTGAGCTGAAAAAGTCTATTTCTTTACTTGATTAAGATTTTTATACCCCCCATAAAGCATTACCTTTAATTTATCATTAGATTCAATGATATCGGGTTCAATTAAAATATAGTTATCACTATTAGTGATAATGTTTTTCTTGACTTTCTGTTCAGATAACAACTCCTCAGATACTACTCCTTCAGGGCAAGTGTTAACCGACCCATCATCAGAAGCAGTAAAGAACTCCTCATTAGATGTGGAGTTAGCCCTACTTGAGGAATCATCCCTTTAGAGGAGTCATCCTTTCCTAAGGACTCATCAAGACAAGTTAGATCAATGTCTACTAAGCTGTTGACAAACTTCCCGCTAACTGGTGGAGGAATGGCATTAGTACCCAGCCTTATGCCATTCATTTGCCTCACTACAGATTCGTAGTGTTCCACCACAAAACGGGAGTTTTTCAACTTCTCATTAGAATATTTCAACTGCAAGATTTCATTTTACAGCTTGTTAATTTCATTGTTCCTTTTCTCCAACCCCTTATATGCAATATCCAAGTGAAGCTGTTGATCGCTCATTTTTAGTGAATAATCACGTTTTTCCTTTTTCAATGTTTCAATTGAATCTTTAAAAAATTTTCGTTTTCTTTATAACTTAGAGTTGCAATGCGAAGGGGTTCGACCTTGTCCTGAAGCTTAGAATTTTCAAGTTTTAAGCCTAGACATTTAGAACAAGAAATAACAGAAAAAGGATTAGAATCTACCTCAGACGATGAACTTGTTGCTTCTCCAATGGCCATGAGGGCAATAGTAGTAGTAGATTCCTCTTGATCATCTACAAAAGCTTCCTTTTCTTCAGCTACCTTCTCCTCAGCTTCCTTTTTCTCAGTTTCCATCGACTCCATGATCTCAGCCATGAGACCAACCTGAGTTTGTGCAATGATGGCATCTTCCAGATGAACACCCCAATCAAAGCTGTCATCCTGTTGAGCTACCAGTGCATTGGACGTTCCACTTTGGCTTTGATTGTGGTTGTTTGAGTTGTTGTAGCCATGGCTGTTTCCTTGGCTAGGTCTGGTGAAACCCAAATCCGGTGCTCTGTCTTTTTTACATTCACGAGCAAAGTGTCCATAGTTTAGACACTTATAGCATTTGGCCTTGGATTTGTCAAAACCAACCTTGGCATTAGAATGCCTGCCAATGAACTTTCTTCATGTTCTGTTCAGGAAACGCTTGGCTCTCCTCAAGATCATGGCCATATTCCATTGAATATCCATGTCTTCCATGTCATCAGGATTCACTTGATTAAAATCTTCTTCAATTGTCTCGGGATCTGTAAGCTTTCCACCTATGAAGTTCTCGTAGGCCAGCATACAAGATGAAAATAGTGCTACATGATCTTCAGCTATTTTGGCTATAGCTGACTCGTTAGCTGAAGTTGTAGCGCGAGGATTTCTTGAGGTGTGTTGTTGATGAGATCCACAACCTGATCTAGATGCATAGCATGCATGACCACCACAACCATTTGAGTGTTCTTCTTCAGTAGAGTTTTCAGAGAAGAGGGCAATTCCTGAGCCCGAAGATTTGGTTGTAGAAGACGTCCCATGATACATAGAAGGGTCTTGTATCTGAGGTCTTCCTGAGCTCTCCTTCTTTCTAAGGTTCATGTTATGAGATTGAACCTTTCCAATTGCCTCCTCCACTGTCATTTCATAGAATTTTGGATTCTCTCTCATCAGGTGTGTGTACATTTCAAACCTGGGTGGCAAAGCATCCAGAAACTTTTCCGCCAACTCTTCATCGGGATACTTGAGCTCAAAAGCTTTCAATTCTGTCTGCAGATGATAGAATCTAGAGATGAGGTCATCTAAAGACTCATTCTCCAAAAATCGGAAGCATTCATACTGCTTCCTGAGTAGATCCCGTTTACTCTTCTTGATATCACTATTCCCTTCGAATATTTTCTGTAACGCCTTCCAAAGATCCTTAAAGTTGTCATAACCTCTGAAGCTGTGGAATTAATGCCATAGTGATTGAACCAAGAGCCTTCTTCTCTCTATCATAAGCTTTCTTTTCTTCTTCATCGAGTTTAGAGATAGACTTAGGTAGTTCATCATGAAGATAAATGTGTGTGGGATGCTTATAGCCTTCTAGAATTGGAATCCATAACGAAGAATCAGTGTATGAAATGTAATGCTCAAAGTGTGCCTTCCAGTTAGAATAATCATTTACATTTAGCAGCTTTGGCGGTTTCTGAGGAGTACCGATCTCATTGTCATAGTTTAAAAGGTTTCCAAGGTTCTGAAGATTCGACATGGTGAACACTTAGTCAAATTTCAGAAAAATCAGAGACACTTACACACTTGATATTGGCCTTGCGCACTTAGAGTCTTGCGTATTTAAGATTTGCTCTTGCGTACTTGATAAGTACGCTGGAGTAAATGATAAGTACGCAGGATATAACTTAAGTACGCACAAGATTAGTCTTGCGTATTTAGTAAGTACGCAAGAGATTAGTCTTGCGTATTTAGTAAGTATGCAGCAAGACTGTACTTTTTGCCAGATATGGTAAGTACGCAGAACACTTTTTCACTAACTCTCCCCAAACTATTTCGGTCACGGGAAACACACCGGAGATGG
This sequence comes from Smallanthus sonchifolius, assembly GCA_023525975.1. Lineage (NCBI taxonomy): Eukaryota > Viridiplantae > Streptophyta > Magnoliopsida > Asterales > Asteraceae > Smallanthus > Smallanthus sonchifolius. Next base: position 32,703,597 of record CM042040.1, read on the forward strand.
CAAAAATTGGACGGATGAACAATCAAATTGAGCCAAAGGGTCAGAAACTTGTTTCTAACCAACCTTTGATGCTCAAAACACTCAAAATACACAACAAAAGTCGGTTTTTTGAGTGATTTTTGCTTCTAAAATAGTGCTAAAGAGCTACCCCTATTTTATCACAAAAATCAACAAAAACACCTCCTTTTGCTTGTAAAACTCTGTAGAAAACTCTCCAAACTCACTCACAACACTCGAAATCAAGAGCAATGCTCTGATACCACTTGTAGGTCCCTCGGGTGTGGTGGATCGTCACATGCAAGTGGGTCTACTAGTCGGACCGGGTGCAGAATACCAGTGACTAGGTGGAGAGTCTTACGAAACAATGTAAACCGACAAGATAATCACTATAAACGTTCGTCTATTATAAACACTTGAAGGTTACAGAGAGAAGTTGTGAGATTACAAAGTTCTGCGTATTTGCTAATCTGAATGCCTATGATTGCGTACTTATCTACTGTCAACCATTCCTATTTATACATGATCTGATGCCTGCGCACTTTGCAAGTGCGCAGGGCAATTTGCTCATGCGTACTTAGCAAGTACGCATAGGTATTCTTGCGTACTTGCTAAGTACGCAGGACCTACTTCCTGCGCACATACAAGTGCGTAAAACACTTAGAGAAATCTGCAACAGTCAATATGTAAAAGTAAATAAAACTCGATAACTAATACATACAGACACTTACAAACAAAGACAAATACATACATGAAAGTACTAAACTAGGACACTATCTATCCAGAATCTATCCAGAGTGTTTGTCACAGGAAAGTGCTTCAACATAAGTTTCTTTTAAATATCTAGTTCCACATCCTAAGTGTAACAATCTTGTTCAACTCAATATTTGTACCTGAAACATGATGAAAACGAGGTCAACTAAAAAGTTGGTGAGCATACATAGGTTTTGACTCTAAATAGCATCAAAGTGTTGTGTGTAAACAAATCCATACAAATCATGATTAATAAGGCAATTATGGGGAGTCACTATTGTGTAACCAAGTAGTACAATCAAACCTTTGTAACTAGCATGCAATACAAAGTGTGTTGTCGATAACAATCACCCTACCTGGGTGGGTTTGTTAGACTCAATAGATCTATTATTGTTAACCGTCAGCTTGATTAGTTAATGATTGTACATGTAATTGCACACAAACAGTTAACACACCTAGTACTCAAACATAAAGCTCAAATTGCACACAAATTGTAAAGTGGATTTGTATTGTGTAGTTTGTGTAAATCATTGTAATGTTATGTTCATGTTTCACCCCAAAAATGTAAAATAGTGAAAAAGGGGCTATGTAAACTCACATGTATCAAAAGTAGTAGCTAGCACAAGCAATATGAAGCATAAGTGATTAGCTTAATCACACGTCAACCTATAATTGAATTATATGCATCTAGTTAATGATGTGCACAAAAGTCCAAGGTAAATTCTAAGGCTCAACGGGATTTGAGTGGTAATCTAGTTGAATAAAACACGGGGGGACTTGTACAAAGATGGCGGTGTAACTTTATGAAATGGGCATGAGTGGTGATTGAATTTGAATAAAAGGCTTAATATAAAATGCGAGGTCTAGGTATATGTGAAATAAAGAAATAATATGTGTGTTAGGGTTTTTATGTAAAATAGGTATGCAAGATAAATGTATAAATTCTTTTTATTTATTTATTTTTTAATATGAAAATAATGTGTCCCTAAAAGAAACAAGAGATGTGTAATATATATTTAAAAAGATTATATATGTCTAAATAGTTTAGAATAGAAAAAGTTTTATAAAATTGATTTATGAATTATGTATTATAAAAATCTTTTCACGATTGTTATAAAACAATTAATTGGAATGCTTTAATTAAAACTAATAGTTTTAATTAAATTAAACTTTCAAAATGTTTTCAAGAATAAGAAATGTAAACATAGGTATTAGCATATATTTTAGGAATTTATATTTTATTTTTATATATAACTTTAAGCCTAAAAGAATATTAATGTAGCACAAAATAAAAATATATATAGTAATGTTTTATGAAATTTCTTTCGACGAGGTAATGAATTTTTTAACAAAATCTGTTTGAAATTTTTATAGAATAAGTACTTAAATGTTTTAATTAAAACTAACTATTTTTGAAAGGTTTTATAAAATAATAATCTCTTTTTTTTATTTTATTCTGCTGTCTTAAGACGATTTTTAAAAATGAAGCACACCACCAGGCTCGAACTCGGGTGGGTTCTGTGTGGACTTATGCTTATAATAACCCGGTTCGAAAATCTTTTAATCTAAACTAAAAAGGAAAGATTCCGGACTGGGTGTCACAGAAACAAAAGGAGGGTGCGGGCGTGGGTCTCGAACCCGCATCCAAACGTGTGGAGATTAAGAGTCATAACCAGTCGAACTGGGCTTAAAGCCTTGACAGGAACAGATACGAATTTCTTTTAACACAGAACCCTCAATCCATCTTCTTCCCAAAAATCGATTTCCCCGAAACCCTAGCCCCAAATTGTTTGCGATTATGAACATGTATGAAACGAAAATTATGGGGCCTTCATTGAGCAGTCAGAAAAGAATCAAAAGACACCGATATTACCTGTTATGGTGGAGTGTCGTCAGCTAACCGGTCCGGGAAGACGATCTTCATGCTCGATTGAGATGCAGAGGTGAAATGAGGATCGAAAGAGAGTTGAGAGCGTTGGCAATGTGTTATGTGAAGGTGTGTGGTCAATAAATTTGTATAATTTTACTTTAAACACATGATTTGATTAATGATTTGAATGTGACAGCTGTTCGAGATTTTTACGCGTTGATTCCGTCGAATGGGGATGAATTGGGTTATCTTTGAGGGTTGAATACATAGGATATCAATCAAGGAGTGATTTACGGCTTTAATGTGTTTCAATTCCTTGATTTGAAGATCGAATTGAATTTGGTTTGGCCTTGAATGGTCAAACGTGTTTGAGTTTTGAATTCAGCGGTTACAATGTTAAATTGATATGTTAAATGGTTTGTAAATTGATTGGTAATCATCCTAGTATATATGGTAAGTCCAGAGATCGCGGATTGAGTGACCTTGATACCTAATTGCAAGAAAAATTGCTTCCATTTGACTTTGGAAAGTCAAAGGGGGCGATTCCAAGGTTCCAATACTAGTTAGGTTCTAATTAGGGTAAAAGGATTCAATCACAAGAGTGGGGGTTCAAATTTTAGGAGTCCGAAAGTCTAATGGGGGGTTCAAGACCAAATTTTTAATTAAAGAATTTATATATAAACATACCTATGTACATATACACATATATATATATATCCATATAAAAATTTTATTAAAAATAAAGGTTATGTTCTATATCTTCATATAAGTTTATAAAACATGATATGGTATAAGTAAAATAAATTTTTTTATAAAAATTCGTATTTATATACATGATGTGTGTATAAATTTGTGAAGTTTCCAACTTAAATGTTTTATGCTCATATTAGTAACTAAAATATTTATTTGTGAAATTTAATAGTTTTGAAGTTTGTATTTATATAACTTGAATTTAAGTCAAATACATAGAATTTGAAATATAACTGATTTGTGGGTTATTGCATAAAACCACATACAGAGAAAAAGTTGAGGATGTTACATACATAATAAAATGAATAGAGAAGAAAAGAAAGAAAATAAAATAATTTTTATGGACTGAAAATCATGGATGTTACATCTACCCATGTTAGGGGAATTTCGTCCCGAAATTTAAGTAATGGAGGCTATTGAATGAGGATGGAAACGAGTTTGAGTTTTTGATTGTCGGTTTGAGGAGTATGATAGTCAACATGATTTAGTTTAAAGCTCAAGTTAAGTATGAATCATATCAGTAGATTTTAGTTTTCAAGAGAGTTAAGGAGAGATCTTTTGAAGAATCTAAAGTTGAAATGCGTTGCTTGGAATTGATTTGATGGGAACTTGACAATCAGGGCTCGTTTAATATGTTGTCAAATATGCTCAAAACTGTTAGTGGACAAGAGGTTACACAAACATTGGTCTAGGTTAAAACTTCACGCGACACGAACAATGCTACTTCTGAAATATGACAGGGCACTTAGAGTAAATTTCTCTTTTGACCCCCGTGGTTTGGCCTATTTAACCGTTTTAGTTCAAAAAAAAAATCTTTTAACATATCAACCCCTGAGGTTTGTTTTTTGTAACCATTTCAGTCCATGACACTAACCCTGTTAACTTTTTCTGTTAAGTATGGGGACATTTTAGTCATTTTATTTCTAAGTGAACTACTTAACCTTTTCAGTCCAATAAAAACTTTTTTTAGGCTTTTTCATAAAAAAAAATTTCTACTTTTTTTAAAACTGTTTTTTATACTTTTTTAAAATCATTTTATTAGTTTTTTTTTCAGTAAAAACGTCTTTTTTGAACCTTTTTAAAAAAGTTTTCAAATTTTCTAAAAATATTTTTTCATAAAACGCTTTTAAAAATATTTTTTTAGTTTTTTATAAAAACGTTTTTTAGCTTTTTTGTAAAATGTTTTCTTAACTATTTTAAAAACTTTTTTTGGGCTAAAATAGTTAAAAAAAAAAAACATTTTACGAAAAAGCTAAAAAATGTTTTTATAAAAAAACTAAAAAATGATTTTAAAAACGTTTTTTTATAAAAAAAAGCGTTTTTAAAATAGTTAAAAAACATTTTATGAAAAAACTAATAAAATGTTTTTTATGAAAAAAAGATTTTTAGAAAAATTAAAAACGTTTTTAAAAAGGTTTAAAAAAGACGTTTTTACGGAAAAAAAAACTAAAAAAATGGTTTTAAAATGGTAAAAAAAAACGTTTTTAAAAAAGTAGAAATTGTTTTTTATGAAAAAGCCTAAAAAGTTTTATTTGGACTGAAAAGGGTAAACTAGTTCACTTATAAATAAAATGACTAAAATGTCCCTATATTTAATAGAAAAAGTTAACAGGGTTAGTGTCATGGACTGAAATGGTTACAAAAAACAAACCTCAGGGGTTGTAATGTTAAAAGATTCCTTTTTGGACTAAAAGGGTTAAATAGGTCATACCATAGGGGCAAAAAACGAAATTTACTCAGGCACTTATATATAGGAAGTACCGTCGACGTATCCACCATGCCCTGGTCATATCACATTAGTTTTGTTGTTTTATATCACGATAGGTTTTAGGTCTTAACACACGATAGAATTCACTATGTTTTCCATGCGCTGATTTTTATAATTACGTGTGCACCCGTAATTACTCGAATCATCGTATGGTCCGTATAGATCCTTCCGTTGTGTGTGGGTCAAAAAGGGTACAAATTCACTTAGTTTATGTCTATTTTTTTCACATATGAGTTGCTAAAGAGTGACTATGTCCTTAAGTAGGCAGGTCTGTTAGCAACTAAAGAGTAATAAGGTAGTATAACTTAAAGTTTCATAGTTTACTCGTGTTTGAACAAGAATACTCAAACACTGAGTTATTTCAAAGTGTTACCGCTTCCTCGTGTTTGAACAAGAATACGTCAAACCCCGAGTAGCTTTAATGTGTTATGGTTTTCAACCTTGGTGAAACATTGTATGACCATGCTTTGTATATAACATGATCAATCAATTAAAACAATTGTAAGCAACTTAGTTTCATGTATAATTTAAACACACAAGTTTTATGTATGATCTAGTGTCATATAGCTTGAAAGCAAATAGATGTCATGTGTAACGTGAACAACTTAGCATCATGTATTTTGTAAATCAATAACTTTCATGTGTATTGTAAACAATGTTGCATCATGTATATTGCAAGAAATGAATTTCACGTATGATGTTACCATCTTAGTATTATGTACTTTGTAACCAAATAAGTCTCATGTTCAATGTGGTCAATCTAGTATTATGTCCCAAATAAACGATTGTTGTGTATCATGTGATCAATTTAGTATATGTATATTACAAACAACTACGTTTCATGTATTACATAATCAATCTGGTAGAATGTGTATTACAAATAATAAAGTTTCGTGTATTATGTAATCAGTGTAGCATTAAGTATATTGAAAATAACTAAGTTTCATGTATTATGTGATCGTGTTGTATATCTTGTGAACGTGCATACGTAAGTTATTGATTTTCATGTGTAACAATATACTAACGAGTTTTGTATGTGGTCTAGTGTTATGGAGAAGCGTGTTGTTTGGCGTTCATGTAAAATGTGATAGTCAGGTTCTAGCTCTTTAAATATCGTTGAGGTTTACGGGGATGGTTAACGTCTACGCGGTATGGAACCTCTTGAAGGGGCAAGTGAAAGGTAACGAGGAGGTTCTGAAAACACTCAAGGAAATGTGTTTACAAATAACTGATCTTTGTTTGAAAATAGAAAATTGTAAATTGTTCTTGTTTGTAGATATATAAAGTAGTGAAACTATTGAGTTAAATAATCTAAATAAATAGACAATTATAGGAAAAAAATTTTTATTAAACTTTCAATTATTATAAGGAGAATATTTTTAAGAGGAATTATTGGCTAAACAAGTAGTTGTATATTAATTTACCCAGGGTTTAGAAATAAATACTTTAATGAGGAAAACATAGTTATTTATCAATTTGAAATAATATTTTTATATAAGATAGGTTGTATTAAGTTCTCTTACAAAGTGAAAATGTTTATAGGAAAATTTATATTTATGATACTCTCTAAAAGTTTGATAAATGTTTGGTTTGAAAATAACGAGGTTGTTTAAATCTAACAGGATGATTTGTTTACGTAGGAGATTGTCGGTAGTGTACTAAATGATGGTGGATGAAGAATATGATATTTTGGAGAATCTTGATGAAAATATGATGGGTGCAATTCACACTCAACGTGTCAAATCAATGAATAAGAATTTTAGAGTTGGAAAATATAAAATTTATGAAATGCTGAAATGTTAGACGTTATTAAAAAAACACCGGAAATGGTTCTCAAACTGAAAATTTAAAGACAATAATTAGAAATTTCTGCTAGCGTCTCTGGTAGCTTTCCACTAGAAGGAAGATAATCACTAAGACGAGCACCGCTATGGTCACTCGTGTAGCGGATCTGGCTTCGGCTCTAGCTGTTTCCGTGCAATTCTCAAGCATTTCTTTTTCAAGGATAGAAATTAACTCCTTTTGGTACCCTAATTGGTTTGCTAGGCTATCCATTCTTTGTCCTTGTAAGTCATGCCATATCTTGTGCTCCATCCTTTGCCTCTCAAACTCTGAGGTCCTCACATATTGGTGAACGTCATCGACTAGAATTCCCATAGCACTAGTGGGTGCCATGGTATGCCCTACCCAAGGGTTAGAATGATACGGGTCTCTGAGTTGGGGTGGTATCTGGGTGTGTAGATGGGGTGTTTGGTACTGGTTTTCTGGGTGGGGGTGTTCTATATGTTCGAAGTCTTCGGTCGGTGTTCCTAATCCAATATGCTCTTACATCAAACCTTGGCCTGGCAGCTGGGGGTGTTGGTGACCGATACACGGGTGACCCGATATCTTCTTCCCAATCAGACTCTGCTCCGGGACGGTAAACCAGGGAGGGCGGAGAGTAAGAGTCCATGTCTAGAAGAAAAACAATGAAAAGGTTGTAAACGATAATAAAATACTGAGTGTTAAATATAGGAGTTCTCATAGGTTTAGAGTTGTCTAGTCATAACACCGAGTATTCATAATAGTATTTTAGAAGTACACTTGACCTGTAAGTAGTGCATCCCTGAGGAGAATTCCCAGGAAAGATGGGTCACTAGGACACACTTAAGTACTCTGTCTTTCCTTAGCCATAAATCCTCATGGGCCTATGATGTGTTAGTATTTACACATCTTTTTGGCATAAAACATCGCTCATTTAATGATCAATTCTTGGTTATATCCAATGTTTAGACACTTATTTGCTTCATTTCCTGTTTTGTAGGTTTTTGTGAAGCTTGGTGAATAAACAAGAAGATTCCAGGATAAACAAGTGAAGTTTTAGGGATTCTGTGATGGAGGCACGGTCGTGCCCCTATTTGGCACGGTCGTGCCAAGCTCCAAAACCCTAGGCACGGTCACGCCCACATCTGGCACGACCGCGCCAAGCCAAATTCCAAGGCACAACCGTGCCTTGGCCGCCCACGGTCGCGTGTCATCTCGTGAGTCTAAACAACCGTACGTCCTCGATCAGTGGTACCCAATGGAAGCTACGGATCGGTCAAACCTCTGTCACACGGTCGTGCCAAGACCTATACACGACCGCGTCCTTGTGCTAGGAACGGTCATGCCTTCTCTCCTGGCACGGTCGTGCCTCCCCTTTTCTATTTAAACAAAACTTAATTCTCATTCAGACATTCAGCAACCCAGGGGAAAAACCTACTGTTCCAACTCGAGTTTTCTTTGTTCCAACCATATTTCAAGATTCTTGGAGAGGATACAACATCAAGAGGATCACCATACATCAACAACAACATCTAGGCTTGGAGGAGTGGTTTGATTCTTGTTTTCATATCATGTTTCTCACTATTTTTCCCTGCTTATTTGTAATTTTGATGCTCATGATGAGCTAAAACTCCTGTTCACTTTGGTTTAGATGAAGTTTAGATACATTTGACAACATTCATGGATTATTGGCAATTATTGTGTTAATGTTATGACAACCGTATGATTATTCTTTGATGAAATTATGTATTCAAGTATTTTGAGTTGTTTACAAGACTTGTATTTGTGTATGTCATATTATGTTGGAAAACTTATGATTTATGCTTATATTCATGGATTGGTGTATGTAATTATACTAGTTTATGGCTTTAACTAGGAATGGTGAATGAAGTCTTGTTTATGAATCATTATATTTGTATGTGTAACCTTATGCTTATGTTTGGAAAGACAAAGTATTTGTTATGGGGTGTCATATTTAGTATTATGTTTATCTAGGAATTGTTGACACATCCTCCTAATTTATATAACCTTTATATGAACATTGTATGTTGAAGAAATGCATATTGTTGTCTAAATTAATCAACTTGAGGTGGATAGTGTGTTGTTCATATTATCTTTCCAACTAGTTGTTGGATTAGTGTACCTTAATCGAAAGCTAGTTCAATCGCTATAAACATTGACATGATTATTAAACACGTGAGCCTCATTGTATGACTTTAGGTGGTTGGTTTGTGTAATTCATGCTAGCTTTTCGAATAGTCATTTGATTAGATATCTTTGACGAGAATTTAATTAATTTATGTATCGTGTATTTGCCATGTTTCTATGAATGTATTGAATGTATTCTAAATGGATTCTACACCGAAGTGATATTTTCTCCTTGATTGTTTGATCTGTGATTTAGTTTAGTTTTATATTCTTACATTTTAGTCTAATTAAAAAAATTCAACTTAAACATCTTTAATCCATACTTGATTGAATTTTAGTCCCGGTTTATTATCGCATTCCACCGTGTCCACGGATTGATATCCGGTTCTTACCTTTACTATATTGCTATCCGACGGGTACACTGCCCGGTGTGTGTGATTAGTATTTGGTGAAAACCCTTTTTAAAACTAATTGTGTAAAATACTTGTAAAAATATATATATAGTTTACACACATCAAGTTTTTGGCGCCGTTGCCGGGGACACGGTTTTGCGAGAACGATTGGAATTAATTTTTAGTCATTTAGCATTTATAGTTTTGTGAATATCGTGTTTTCTTGTTGTTATTTGCAATTTTGTGTGTATAGATATTTTTCGCATTTTACTTGTTATTTCTAGCTTCATTTGTATATATATATATATATCTTGGTTTTTATCCCATTTTATTTTTTATTTTTATTTTCAATTTTTTATTTTATTTTATTTTTGTTTTATTTTATTTTTGTTTTTGTCTAACTTGTGTTTTCTTCGTCCTAGGTTCGGGTATTTAAATCTAACTTGTCGTGTAGATCGTGTATGTTCTCAACTCCCGTCGAGGAGGTTCCTGAGCCGTCTTTCGAGCCGGAGCGTGATCTTCATCGGAGATTGCGAGCCCGTTCCCGATTAGTGGCCCGGTTACTCGAGTTTGACGAGGTTGTTGTTGACGAGGTAGAGGAGATGGCAAACGAGGATGCAGGTCGGACGCTTTCGGATTTTGGTAAACCGACACTTGAGGGTTTGGAGTCGAGCATCAATAGGCCGACGGTTGGAGCACATCAGTTCGAGATCAAATCCAGCATTATACAGATGGTGCAGAACATGTGTAAGTTCGATGGCAAGGATCACGAGGATCCTAATACTCATTTGGCCGGTTTCTTAGAGATTTGCACCACTTTAAAAATTTGTGACGCCACCGACGATGCTATTCGGCTCCGGTTGTTCCCGTTTTCCTTACGGGATCGAGCCAAGGCTTGGTTACTGTCACTTCCACCTAGGTCCATTAGTACTTGGGACCAGATGGCTGCTAAATTCTTAGAAAAGTACTTCCCTCCGGAGAAAACATCAAAGTTGAGGGCTAGGATTCTTTCTTTCTAGCAGGACGACGGGGAGATGATCTATTAGGCGTGGGAGAGATTCAAGGAACTGATGAGGAAGGTTCCCCACCATGGATTGTTGAAGTGACAGCAGTGTGAGACCTTCTACAATGGTCTAGAGATGACTGGGAAGCAGCTGATTGATGCATACGCGGGTGGAGACATTGGAACAAAGACACCCCAGGAGGCGTATGACTTGCTAGAGAAGGTAGCATCGAAGAGCTACACTCAGCATACTTCCCGAGCGAGAACCCAGAGGCAGGGTGTCCATCATGTGGATGGAATTACCTCTTTAGCTGCCCAGGTGGAAGCACTTTCCACCAAGATTGATCAGATGCACGTCCACAAGGCCCAGTCCCTGTGTGAGTTTTGTGGTGGGGCGCATCCCACGAGTGCTTGTCAGGTTGGGGATCAGGGGGCCCACGAGCAGGTTGATTTCATGTCCAACCAGAATTGTCCCCAGAATAATCCCTACAGCAACACATATAATCCGGGGTGGAGGAATCACCCGAATTTCAGTTGGAAGTCTGGCAACAATAGCCAGCAACCACCCGGATTCACTCAGCGCCCCCCATTCCAGCATCAGTCTCACCAGTCTCAGGGACAGAGTTCCTAGTTTCGACCTCAGCAGGGCCAGTTTCAAGGCCAAGGTTCTTGCAGCGGTCCACCACCCGCACCTGTGGGTAAATCCAGTTTAGAGGACATGGTTGCACGGCTACTTGCCAACTCAGAGAGTCAGAATCAGTTGGAAGAGAAGTAGAACCGGTACATGGAGGAGCGTTTCCACACGCATGAGACTGAGTTGAGGAATCAGAAAGATTCGATCCAGACCATAGAGAACCAGGTCGGGCAGATCGCGAAGCTTCTTTCTGAGAGATCGCCAGGTGGCCTGCCTAGCAACACTGAGCCCAATCCCAATGCTCATGTGAAGGCCATCACTTTGAGGAGCGGTAGAGACACAAGAACGGATCCACAGGTCCCTGTGCACGAGTCATCTGAGGAGGAGGTTATGATTGAGATTCCTGATGAGACACCGCCGATGGGTAAATTGGCGAGCACATCGCGCCCTCGCGAGCCTGTGAGAGATTATACTCCCTCCATTCCATACCAGGTAGATTGAATAATCAGAAGATGGAGGAGCATTATGGTAAGTTTCTAGGGTTGTTTAAGCAGATGCATATCAACTTACCATTTGTGGAGGCTCTGGCTCAGATGCCTAAGTATGCGAGATTCTTGAAGGATATCCTCACGAATAAGAGGAAATTGGAGTAGTTGTCTCAGGTGACGCTGAATGAGGAGTGTTCGGCGGTGATTCAGAACAAGCTACCGGAGAAGAGACGAGATCCGGGGAGTTTTACCATCCCCTGCTTGATAGGTAGCTTGTCGGTTAGCAACGCCTTAGCTGACCTTGGTGCTAGCATTAACCTCATGCCATATGCGGTCTTTGCTAAGCTTGAGTTGGGAGAACCTACACCGACACGCATGAGTATCCAGCTGGCCGATCGCTCGATCAAGTATCTGCGAGGGATAGTGTAGAATATGTTGGTTAAGGTTGATCGTTTTGTGTTTCCTGTAGACTTTGTGATTCTGGACATGGATGAGGACAAGAATGTTCCTATTATACTAGGTCGACCGTTCCTGGCCACTGCCAAGGCCCTGCTTGATGTGTATTCGGGGAGGCTTACATTGAGGGTGGATGAAGAGCAAGTGACCTTTGATGTAGGCATATCCATGCAGCATACCCAGAATCAGGATGATTCACTCTACTTTGTTGAGGCTGTTTATTCTTGTGTGAGTGATCATCTCCAGGACACAGCTGAGGAGGAGTCCCTGGACACCCAGATTGTAGGGGGGAAGACATTTGATCCAGTTGGTGAGGATCAGTTTGATGAGCAGTTGCATGGCCAGGAGAGCTATGAGTTTCCCCAGTGTTCAGCGGTTTTTGCTATGGTTGATAGAGAGTCTGAGCCGATTGAGCGGCCTTCTATTGAGGACCCACCACCTGTTGAGCTTAAGGAGCTCCCGAGCCATTTGGAGTATGCCTTTTTAGATGGTGAGTCTCGATTACCCGTCATTCTCGCCTCTGATTTGATGAGTGATGAGAAGGAGAAGCTACTGGAGGTGCTGAAGCAGCACAAGCAGGCTATTGCATGGAGGATTATGGACATTAAGGGAATTAATCCCTCTTTCTGTACCCATAAGATCCTTATGGAGGATGACTACAAGCCCGTTGTGCAGCACCAGAGGATGTTGAACCCGAACATGCAGGAGGTAGTGAAGAAGGAGGTGATTAAGTTACTGGATGCTGGTTTGATTTATCCCATCTCCGATTCACCTTGGGTTGGCCCGGTTAGGTTGTCCCTAAAAAGGGAGGCATGTCTATCATCACCAACGAGAGGAATGAGCTGATTCCTACTCGTACAGTCACCGGTTGGAGAGTTTGCATCGATTACCGCAAACTCAATGATGCTACTCGGAAAGATCATTTTCCCCTCCCGTTCATTGATCAGATGTTGGAGAGATTAGCGGGAAAGATGTTCCATTGTTTCCTGGATGGCTTCTCAGGCTACTTCCAGATCCTGATTGCTCCTAAGGATCAGGAGAAGACGACATTCACATGTCCCTATGGCACATTTGCTTATCGGCGGATGCCCTTTGGATTGTGTAATGCTCCGGCCACTTTCCAGCGTTGCATGGTGGCCATTTTCCATGATATGATTGAGGACTCCATGGAGGTTTTCATGGATGACTTTTCTGTGTTTGGGAATTCCTTTGATCATTGACTCGAGAATCTGGAGAGGATGTTGGCTAGGTGTAAAGAGGCCAATCTGGTGTTGAACTAGGAGAAATGCCACTTCATGGTGAAGGAGGGCATTGTGCTTGGGCACAAGGTTTCACGCGCGGGGATTGAGGTTGATAGAGCTAAGATTGAAACCATATCTAAGCTGCCCCCGCCGACCTCTGTGAAATCTATTCGGAGCTTCCTTGGTCACGCGGGCTTTTACAGGAGTTTTATCAAAGATTTTTCTAAGATTGCCCGACCGATGACCCAGCTTCTTGAGAAGGAAGCCCATTTCGTGTTCTCCGACGAGTGCCTCAGTGCATTCGATTTGTTAAAGGAGAAGTTGGTGAATGCCCCTAGACGCGAGTGACTTCGCTGTTGGGGCGGTCTTAGGACAGAGGAGAGAGAAGCAGTTTCACCCGATTTATTATGTGAGCAAGACGCTCAATGACGCACAGGAGCATTACACCACGACAGAGAAGGAGCTCCTAGCCGTTGTCTTCGCTTTCGATAAATTCTGGTCTTATCAAAGACCATTGTATTCACCGATCATGCAGCCCTTCGGCACCTGTTCGGCAAACAGGATGCCAAACCCCGGCTAATCTGGTGGGTTTTGCTGCTTTAGGAGTTTGACATTGAGATCCGTGATAAGAAGGGCGCGGAGAATGTCGCAGCGGACCACTTGTCCCGTCTTGAGTGCTCAGCTTCATCTGAACTTGTGGGGTCATCCATAAATGACAATTTTCCCCATGAGTTTCTCATGCACATACAGACACAGGATGAGGAGTGTCCATGGTTTGCTGATTTTGCAAACTTTCTTGCTAGTGGGATTGTGATTAAGGGCTTAACGCATCAGCAGAAGCTAAAGTTCTTTGCGGATGTGAAGCACTATCTTTGGGAGGATCCCTATTTGTTTCGAGTCAGGGCTGATCAGATCGTGCGCATGTGTGTATTTGGAGATGAGGCACGTCTGGTGCTTAGACACTGCCATGCCGGTCCGACAAGTGGACATCATGGAGCTACTTTGACCACGAAGAAGGTCTTTGACGCCGGTTTCTTCTGGCCTACCATCTTCCGGGATGCTCGTGAGATGATCCGAGCTTGTGATGCTTGCCAGAGGGCGAGCAACATTTCGTCGAGGAATGAGATGCCACAGAATAGCATCCAGATTTGTGAGATTTTTGATGTCTGGGGTATTGACTTTATGGGACCTTTCCCAGCTTCTCGTAGCAACCGATATATCCTAGTCGCTGTTGACTATGTTTCTAAGTGGGCCGAGGCTCAAGCCTTGCCTACTAATGATGCTAGGGTGGTTGTTCAATTTATGAAGAAGCTGTTCTCTTGCTTTGGTGCCCCCAAAGCCCTTATCAGTGACCGTGGGACCCACTTCTGCAACGCCCAGTTGGAGAAGGCTTTATCACGATATGGTGTGAACCATAGATTCTCCACAGCCTACCATCCACAGACCAGTGGACAGGTAGAGGTCACGAACCGGGGCATAAAGCGGATTCTAGAGAAGACGGTTGGTCAGAACCGTAAGGATTGGTCGGATAGGTTAGATGATGCACTTTGGGCCTTCCGGACTGCCTATAAGACGCCTATTGGTACCACACCATTTAGTTTGATCTATGGGAAGGCGTGCCATCTTCCGGTGGAGTTGGAGCATAAGGCCTATTGGGCATTGAAGGCGGTGAATCTTGACTTGCTGAGCGTGGGAGAGAACCGGTTCACTCAGATTCATGAGCTTGATGAGTTAAGGAATCAAGCCTATGCAAACTCCACGATTTACAAGGAGCGCACTAGGATTTTACATGACCGACACTTGAAGGACAAGAAGGAATTCCGAGTGGGTGGTCGTGTTTTGCTTTACAACTCTAGGTTGCGATTATTTCCCGGGAAGTTGAAGTCCCGATGGACGGGTCCCTACACGGTTAGGGAGGTGTTTCCTTATGGGACCGTCGAGATTGAGCACGAAGATGGGAGGATCTTCAAGGTCAACGGTCATCGTCTTAAACCATACATTGACGGATCGGTTGACCCGGCATTGGAGGTAGTTGACCTCCACCCCAAGGACAAATGAATTCGGGGACTTGAGTCTAGCTAACGACTCGTTAATAAACTTAGCATGTTCCGGTATCATCTGTGGTAACAATTTTTAGATCTTGTTTCTATGTTTATTTTCTTATTTTTATTTTCTTTATTTTTTAGGATTTTACCATTTATTTTTGAGTTTAGGTGATCGGAACGTGTTTTGGATCAAGCGGACTTTGGTTAGTGATTGAGATGTCTCAGGTATGTTCTCTGAATTTTTAGACATTTTAGTTTGAAAGAATCGCAGTCGGGTTGGGTTCAAGCAGTAATAAACTCAGGTTTTTCTGTCTATTGGGTTAGAGACACGGTCGTGCCTAAGCATTTGGCGCGGTCGTGCCTATAACCCTAGGCACGGTCGTGCCTAAGCACCTGGCGCGGTCGTGCCTAAGAAGTTAGGGTAGTTCAAATTGGTTTCAAAGCAGAGACTTTTCATTTTTCATTTCCAACCACCGAACCCCCCCTACGTGCGATTCTCCCTAACTTCCGCCGTGTTACTTCCTTCTCCGCAATCTAAGGTACGTCTCCGGCCCCGGTTTTCTTTTGCATTTATATTTAGCCCTAGGATTTCACCCTAGAAATCAAAATTTGAGCTAGTTTAGGTTTTGTAATTTTTGTCCGATTAGTTATGATAGTTAGTTGGGTTGGGTAACACATGTCCCCTGGGATTCTATGCCACGAAAACCTCTTATAAAACGTGATTAAAATGGAGGAAATTTGAATTCCGGAAACCCTAAAATGGGTTGAGCACGGTCGCGCTCCAGACCAGGCGCGGTCGTGCTCGGATTTTCAATCCCAGGTGGACTTGGTTTTGTCAGGCGCGGTCGTGCCTCTGTCGAGCGTGGTCGTGCCTCTTGAATTTGGCCTTAGCACGGCCGTGCCCCGCACCTGGCGTGGTCGTGTTGACTTGAAATTGTGCCCGTGGCCGGCCACAGCGCGACCGTGGGCTTGGATTTTGGCCTTGGCGCGGTCGTGACCCTTCCTAGGCGCGACCATGCCCCTTCATAATTAGGTCAGCAACTTCATAACTTCAGTTTAGCATCTTCATAACTGTTTTGATTTTAATTTTGTTGTCGTGCATATGGCAGGCAACAGGGACCACTAGTATCTTGAGTTCGACTTGAACGAGCATTAGTATGAGGCTCGTCTGGACGTTTTGTGGCCACGCAGAGGCCGGATTTTAGCCGCTCGTCGTTTAGAGCCTGCCGCCATAGACGCCATCGGTCAGCGGGACCGGTGGAACGACCTCGTCACTGCCCCGTGGCGCCGCTTGTTTAGACTTCACACGATCCAGTATGTCGAGCTTGTGATGGAGTTTTTCTCCACTTATGAGTTCGATTATCCTTGCGCACACTTAGAGCAGCCGGAGAAGATTAGGTTTAGGTTAGGAGGGGAGTGGCGAGTGATGTCAGTTGCTAGGTTCGGGAGATTATTGGGCCTGTATACGAGGCAGGAGCTTCATACTGAGATATTCATCGATGGCATCACCGAGTTCCCGACAGAGGAGGACAAGGATCAGTTCTGGCATGAGTTTGGATTCGGGATGTATGATCCGAGTTTGACCAAGGCTTCGAGCCTTCGGGATCCCTTGCACCGTGTTCTCCATCGTTGCATTGTTTATTCTATTTCTGGGAGGGGGCAGGGGGAGACAGTAGTGAACCTTAGGGAGCTGTTTTACCTATTTTGCCTTGTACGCCCACGCACCTACAATCTTGCGCATTCTATCGCGGGGTACATGGTAAACAGCTCAGGGCGCGACGTCACCAGCGCGATCTGTGGAGGTCACTTCATGACCAAGCTGGCTAGCCACTTCCAGCTATTGACCGATGATTTGATAGGGGACCTGACCCCTGTTGCAGAGACTGTCGTGATGAGCGTGCAGACACCACGAAACATGCACGTAGCTCGTCGCGGCGCAGGAGGGATCAGGTTGGTAGATAGATGGGGACGGACATGGGATCCAGACCGTCCGCGTCCCGATCTAGATCTTGGGCAGGCCGAGGCCGAGGCCGTCGCCGCCGCCCATCAGGCACACGCTGCTCAGCAGGAGCAGGAGCAGGGGCACGAGCATCATCAGCCCGACCAGCAGCCTCCTCCGCCGCCACCGCCTCCTACGGTTGTTATTTCACAGGACCTGTTCTTGCGTTATTGGACCTGGCAGTATGAGGTCCAGTGCGCCGATGCTGCTGCTGGCGGGGCACCATACGTGGTTCCCCTCCCATTCTTTATGCAGCCGGAGCAGTAGCCTGAGCAGCCACCACCATCCACACCGCATCAGCAGCCACCACCATCTCCACCGCATTATCAGTCACCACCACCATCACCACCAGCAGCAGGAGGCGAGGGAGGCGAGGCCACCGGCATCGACCTTGAGGGCGTGCAGGGGGAGTAGTACCTCCCATTGCATTTTGGTATCATTTTTGTGAGTTGTACTTTCTTGTATTTTGTACAAACTCTTGTATCACGCTTCGGCGTTTTATGTTGTTCTTTTGTTCTACTTTTATTTCCATGTATTGTTATATATATTTGTCTTTACATTTATGTTGATATTTTGGCTTGATGTTACTGATCTGTGTTTGATGTTGTTAGTCTTGATTAGATCTTGGAATTGTGGAACTTCGTGGAACGTCATTTTTGTGGGTAGGCTTTTTGCGTGTGCCATGATCGACACGAGGGAAGTTTCAGTTCTCCCTTCATGCTTCATTGCATTGCATTCCATTTTGCTTTGCATGTTTTTGTATACATTGAGGGCAATGTATATTTCCAAGTGTGGGGTTGGGTGTTTATTCTTTGCTTTACATTATTTTTGTTCTACATTGAGGGCAATGTAGAATTCTAAGTGTAGGGTGAGAATCTATTCGCGCGATGTTTGTCCTTTTGAGCATTTTATCACTTCAATTTTTTGCAAAATCTTCCTTCATAATTTTTATTGACACTAAATCAGTTTTATAAAATTGAGAAACACAAAAATATAATAAAAGTTAACCGTTTAGCATTCACAATTTTTAGTAAATAATAGAGGTTTGATTTTTCGAAAGCAATTGAAATAGAAAATCCATCGAGTCAAACCCATTTTTTTGTGATAACCATGAGTTTTAGTGGGCTGAACGAATGAATTGCATGTAACCTTTTGCTTACACCCATTCCTTTCCGTTTCCGTGAGTTTATTTTTGAGCCTTGATAGCTTTAGACATTGTTTGCTCTCGTTTTTGTGGATTTGAGTGTGCCGGATGTTTCATGCTTATTAGAACTTTCTTTTAGTATACATTTCGAAATCATGAACATAAATATTGCATAAAAATGATTGAGGCATTAGGATAAACCACTTTGTTAGCCTTTTATTTTTATTTTCCCTCACCCGAACACATCCACTAGTTAGCCACGTTGAGCCTATCCTGTTCTTTTATTTGATTACCCACATTACACCACATTCAAACCTTCATTAGCCTTTTTCATTTATTTTTCGCCCGTGTTAGAAATCCGGTCGGTTAATGTTAATTTTATAGCTTTTATTTTGTTGTAATCTTCAAATTCTTGAGAAGTTTTTAGCTAAGGAAAGATGCATATTGACTTAGTTCCCTTCAAAAGAAAGAAAAGAAATAGTAAAAAAAATAAAATAAATAAAATAAAAATTAAAAAAATAAAAATAAAAAAAATTTCACCAAAATTAGGTGAATTATAGCCGATTAGAGCAATTTTATGAGCAAAGATGAAAATAATTCGGTTGTTAGCTCTTATCCATACGGAAGCATTAGCTAATTTATTTTTCTTATTAGATGTTATTTTAGTTTTTGAGTTAGCATAGCCGCCGGGTTTTTAGCCATTTAGCCACTTTTAAATTCCACTTCCTTACCCTTAGCCATTGCCAAATTACAACCCATTTAAAGCCCTCTTGATTTGTGCTTTGTTTCATGTTAGTTGGTAGAGATTTGATCTTTTATCAAGCTTATGATTTATGCATGATTCATTGTCTTGGCATTTGAGTGTTCTATACATACTCCATTACTTGTATGATCATATATAGTCCCGGGTGTGTGTGAACATTGTGAGAAGCATAAAGTTGCATGCTAATGATTTCATAGGCATATTCATTTGCTCATTCAGTTATCACGTCATTGGGCTCATTGGGTTTCATTTAATTAATTTTGCATTTCTTGAAAATCTTTTCAAACCTTTATAAGTTTATTAATGCTTACGGTTTCCCCGATTTGGTTCATAGTTTCATTGGAAGTTTTGTTTCATTTTGATTTCTTGCTTGAGGACAAGCAATGTTCAAGTGTGGGGTTGTTTGATGTGTTAGTATTTACACATCTTTTTGGCATAAAACTTCGCTCATTTAATGATCAATTCTTGGTTATATCCAATGTTTAGACACTTATTTGCTTCATTTCCTGTTTTATAGGTTTTTGTGAAGCTTGGTGAATAAACAAGAAGATTCCAGGATAAACAAGTGAAGTTTTAGGGTTTCTGTGATGGAGGCACGGTCGTGCCCCTATTTGGCACGGTCGTGCCAAGCTCCAAAACCCTAGGCATGGTCGCGCCCACATCTGGCACGACCGCGCCAAGCCAAATTCCAAGGCATAACCGTGATTTGGCCGCCCGCGGTCGCGTGTCATCTCGTGAGTCTGAACAATCGTACGTCCTCGATCAGTGGTACCCAATGGAAGCTACGGATCGGTCAAACCTCTGTCACACGGTCGTGCCAAGACATAGACACGACCGCGTCCTTGTGCTAGGCACGGTCGTGCCTTCTCTCCTGGCACGGTCGTGCCTCCCCTTTTCTATTTAAACAGAACTTAATTCTCATTCAGACATTCAGCAACCCAGGGGAAAAACCTACTGTTCCAGCTCGAGTTTTCTTTGTTCCAACCATATTTCAAGATTCTTGGAGAGGATACAACATCAAGAGGATCACCATACATCAACAACAACATCTAGGCTCGGAGGAGTGGTTTGATTCTTGTTTTCATATCATGTTTCTCACTATTTTTCCCTGCTTATTTGTAATTTTGATGCTCATGATGAGCTAAAACTCCTGTTCACTTTGGTTTAGATGAAGTTTAGATACATTTGACAACATTCATGGATTATTGACAATTATTGTGTTAATGTTATGACAACCATATGATTATTCTTTGATGAAATTATGTATTCAAGTATTTTGAGTTGTTTACAAGACTTGTATTTGTGTATGTCATATTATGTTGGAAAACTTATGATTTATGCTTATATTCATGGATTGGTGTATGTAATTATACTAGTTTATGGCATTTGACTAGGAATGGTGAATGAAGTCTTGTTTATGATTCATTATATTTGTATGTGTAACCTTATGCTTATGTTTGGAAAGACAAAGTATTTGTTATGATGTGTCATATTTAGTATTATGTTTATCTTGGAATTGTTGACACATCCTACTAATTTATATAACCTTTATATGAACATTGTATGTTGAAGAAATGCATATTGTTGTCTAAATTAATCAACTTGAGATGGATAGTGTGTTGTTCATATTATCTTTCCAACTAGTTGTTAGATTAGTGTACCTTAATCGGAAGCTAGTTCAATCTTTATAAACATTAACATGATTATTAAACACGTGAGCCTCATTGTATGACTTTAGGTGGTTGGTTTGTGTAATTCATGCTAGCTTTCCGAATAGTCAGTTGATTAGATATATTTGACGAGAATTTAGTTAATTTATGTATCGTGTATTTGCCATGTTTCTATGAATGTATTGAATGTATTCTAAATGGATTCGACACCGAAGTGATTTTTCTCCTTGATTGTTTGATCTGTGATTTAGTTTAGTTTTATATTCTTACATATTAGTCTAATTAAAAAAATTCAACTTAAACATCTTTAATCCATACTTGATAGAATTTTAGTCCCGGTTTATTATCGTATTCCACCGTGTCCACGGATTGATATCCGGTTCTTACTTTTACTATATTGCTATCCGACGGGTACACTGCCCGGTGTGTGTGATTAGTATTTGGTGAAAACCCTTTTTAAAACTAATTGTGTAAAATACTTATAAAAAAATATATATAGTTTACACGCATCAGCCTACACACTCTTCCAGCCATCATGTACTAATAACACTATTGTTGGGCTCATGGTTATGATGAGAATTGTTGTGGACCGGGCCTTGAAGCCTGAAAGTAAGGTTTATGCATTTCAGCGGCCTTTTTCTTCTTGGAGGGTAGATGGGCTTCTTAGTTTATTATTGATGGACTTTAGGTCCAATAGTTTAAATTTTTTTTCACAAGAGGTGGTGGTATCATGTGTGTGAGTTTAAAGGTGTATGAAGAATTTGGTGTGTATGTGTGTGTATAAAACTTAGGATAGCACTTTAATGAATCAAATAAGTAGCATGTAGATAGCAATGAATATAAGCACAAGAGTTATCAAGTAGTGTGACACATAGACTATTAAGTATCGTAGCATGTATTGTAATTACTTAGGATAACATGTAAGAATTTTCACACAAAGTATTAATCATGTAATCATATAGTAGCATGGCATATTGTGGGTGTCCTAAGGTTATAGTCTAGGTCAAAAGTGTCTAATAACCTAATTCCCGATAACCAAGGCTCTGATACCATTCTGTCACGCCCCAACCGATGGCGGAAACATTGGGGCGGGACATGTAGATTGTTCATGAGCACATGGTTGACTAGATTGTAATATGTTTAAACATCACATTCATTTCAATGAAATTCAACAAGTACATAAAAAAATGAAAAATACATAACAAGTTTCTTTTAAATATCTAGGTCCACATCCTAAGTGTAGCAAGCTTGTTCAACTCAAACATTTGTACCTGAAACATGATGAAAACGAGGTCAACTAAAAAGTTGGTGAGCATACATAGGTTTTGACTCTAAATAGCATCAAAGTGTTGTGTGTAAACAAATCCATACAAATCATGATTAATAAGGCAATTATGGCGAGTCACTATTGTGTAACCAAGTAGTACAATCAAACCTTTGTAACTAGCATGCAAAACAAAGTGTGTTGTCGGTAGCAATCGCCCTACCTGGGTGGATTTGTCAGACTCAATAGATCTATCATTGTTAACCGTCGGCTTGATTAGTGTAGGATCGTGAGATTACAAGGTGATTCTATTCTGGTTGATATTGGCGGAAACAATAACAACTACACAAATGTAATCGAACAGACAGAAAGAATACTAGTAAGATCACTGTTGTATTAAGCTTAGTGAATAAACGATTACAGATGAAAACTCTGAGAAGAAGCACACTTACAATGAAGTGGTTACACAGTATTTATAGTAACTCAGAATCAAGACAAACCCTTGATTCTGAGGATCAGATCGAACACAGACCGTTGATCTTGTTTATTAATCTAAATTATACGCAAAGGCTAATCTAGATAACTTTATTGAAGCGTCTTCTTAGGCATCATTGTTTGCATGCTTGGAGACGCGCAACAAGGTCCTTTATTGGTTGCACCACTGAGGTTCCTTCTGCTTGGAGTGTGGCAGTTGCTTTTGCAGAAAGTTGTCAGAGACGCTTGGCATGGATAGTCAGCTGCAACGTTTGGTCTTCAGTGAATAAAGTTATCAGCAGCAAAGTTGAGAATACTGCTGCTGATAAGCCCATCAGCAGCAACTTGTGTTGAAGGCTGCTGATAAGCCTATCAGCAGCAACAAGTGTTGAATGCTGCTGATAAGCCTATCAGCAGCAACAAGTGTTGACTGCTGCTGATAAGCCTATCAGCAGCAATTGTACTTAGAATAATTTGGTAGCAATCAGTCTTTGGTTCTACAAACTCCCCCTAGACTGATGCAACCAAAATTCTTCTAATCACTTTGCTGCTGAAGCTTTTGCATGTGTCTGACTATCCTTTCAACCTCATATCCTCTTGGATCCTTGCTGGGATTGTTCAGTGGAAGTTCAGACAGAGTCTTGATGTCTTTGGGTTGCATTTTGAAGATTGCTTTGCTTGAACATCTCATCTGCTGCTTCTTGGCATCAGTTAGTGTGAACTCATCCAAGTCAGCATTGTAGGACCAAGATACAAATGGAGAGTGGGACTTGAGTGGTTTGATATCCATGACCACATCTTTGCTAGGGTTGAAGTAATGTCTGATTGCTAGCATAAGATGTTTCCCTCTCTCATTTGCAGGCTCATGAGCTTCACCCAGCTCCAAAATTCTTCTTAGGTCTGAATCTGGTAGTTGCAGAACCTCATCAACAGACCTGTATGTAGATCTTCTTCTTTCAGTTCTCCCCCTGAAGATCTCAAACCTTTGACCCTGTGGATTGTAGACCCATTCAACAATGTCTCTTGAGTCTTCAGGTTTAGATGAGGATTTTGATTTCTTCAAGGGAGGCTGTTGATGAGTGGGAGCTGGGTGGGATGATTTGGACTTGTTGGGTGGAGGAGTGGAAGGTTTGGGGAGGAGAGTGGAAGGATGATGGACTGAGGAAGAGGTAGGTGAGGGAGAAGGCTTGGGTTTCTTTGTCTTTGGTTTTTCTTCTTCTTTGATAAGTACCCTTTTCTTGGAGCCTTTCTTCCCTAGTCTTTCTTCCTCATCCTTTTTAACCTTGAAGTAGAGGGCTTGCAGGTTCATGAAATTCATTGGACCTAGCCTCCTTCCACTGTCTCCTCTAGCCTTAAGGAAGTCAATCATGACCTTCCTTTCTTCATGGGTTCTTTTATTCAGTGCAATGGTCTTCTTGGACTGTAGCTTGGCTTTTTCTTCTTCTTCAGCCTTTTTCTTGCTAGCCAATTGACCCTGCTGACCCATGAAGGCTCTGTAAATCTCTTTGTTTGAAAGTTTCTCAAGGTAGTCTGCATCCTCACCTTGAGAGATTAGAGCTTCAGTCCACTCTTCTCTTAATTCTTTTGCTAATTTAGAATCAGTGATTCTAAACTTAGCATCTTCCTTCTTCTTCTTTTCATTCTCTTCTTCTTCTTCCTTGGCAAACTTTTCCTGCAGCTGTCTGGCAAGTTTTTCATCTTCCTCAACTTGAGACCCTGTATGGATTTTAACTTTCATCTCATCCAGCTGTTTGGCATACAGCTGGATTGTTTGTTGTCTTAGGAGTAAGGCTGTCTTTCTTTCTTGATGCTTCGTTTGATAAGCCATCTCTTCAGCCATCTCTTCTTCTTCTCTCTTTCTTCTCCTTTCTTCTTTCTCCTTCTTTTCTTTTAGCAATCTCTCTTCATCCTCTTTAGTCATAGTGCCCTTTCCTTTATCAAAATTGGATGCCTCTGCTCTGGCTTCACTGATCACAGCAACAGTTGATTGTGGAACTGTTGGAATCTCAGCCTCGGCTTCATCGGCATCTTCGGAGATTGACAAGGAAAGCACATTTGGTTGGTTGGTTTGGGACTCATGATCTGTTATCTCTCTTAGTTGATCCTTAATTGATGATCTTAACCCATAGGCTGCAGAATTAATGTCAACTCTGGGAGAAGATGAGTTGGAGTCAGTGTCAGAGTTTGACACAGACTCATACCCCTCAATCCAACCTTCATTTACAAGATGGGCTCTGACAGTTTGCATCATTCCCTGACTCTCTGATGAATTGATGTTGCAGATGTTGAATCTTAGTTGGTAGATCTTTAGTAGAAAGTCTGAGGGTAGCTGAAGAATGTCCCTGGTGTTGATGGTGAGAGAGGTGCTGTTGCTTAGAAGAAGATTATGGTCAAAGGACTTATTGCTAGACCATCCAACCACATCTAAGTCCTTGACCATTGTCTTGTACAGGAGTCTTTTCAGGCTCAGAACTTCTTCTTCATTGAGAAGACTGCTCCTTGTGATTTGAAGATTGTTGGGAGACAGTCTTCTTTCTGCAGCCTGAGATGACTCAGGAGACTCTACCCGTTTTAGTTCTTTGATTAGTCTTATGAAGTTGGGTAGGTTGTCCTCCATCAAGTCATAGAACAAGTCAATGGAAAGGTCTGCTGAGAGGTCTGATGAGTTGTTGATGCAGATGAGATCATATAGGTCAAGGATTTCAAATGGATGAATTAAATCCCAGTCTAGCTCTTCTACTCCGCTAAACTCCCGACCTATCCAAAACCTCTCAGTTTTCCCATCGTACCCCCAAGCTAGTATAATATCAAACTCTAGCTGTGTGGATGTCAGTGGGAAGTGGGGGGCAGATGTATGACTTATGATGGCTGCTGCTTGTGGAAGGATGCTGAATGATGCATTTGTTTGTTCTGTGTCTTCAGCATCATTCAGCATTTCATCGACAGCCCTGACGACCAACTGCCAGTCTTCAGATATCTCTTCGTCTTCGTTATCTGGGGCTGGCAAGTCATGAACTTGGACAAAAGCTGGCTTGTATTGTGAGCTTTGAAGAACAAACTGCTCTTGAATCCAGTCGTCCAGACTGTCTGTATCTTCTTCCATAGAAACCATCTCCCCCTTTTTGGTTGCATCAGCAGACAGGTAAGCATCCGTTTGGGTGCCTACTGATACAAGAGAGGGAGTGGCTAGAGTTGGGCATTTATGGGCTGCATGCATAGCGACTTGGTGTCTTAGTTTGGACATTTCAGCCTCTAGCATAGCCACCCTGGCCGTCAATTCCAAGTTATGAAGTTTCAGTCTGTCCTCATCCACAGTTGTGGAATCCTTGGACCTAGATGGGGCCGTAGGCCTAGCCTCAGCATCCCCATCACCCATGGTTTCTTGGCGCCTGGGATTCCTCTCAGTGAAGGGAGTTTCCAAGGAAACACCCTCACCATGAGTTGCCGTGGTTGAGGTCTTAATGATGTTGTCACTGTCCTCCTGGTCAGTTGATGGACCAGCAGTAGTGACAGCCTCGTCCACATCCACTCTTTCAATACTCCCAGAGTGGACCTCCAAGGGTGAAGAACTTGGGTTGGGTGTTTTGGAAGCAAGACCAATCAGTACCTCCTGAATAGTGGTAGTTGGAGAAGGTACATCACTTTGGTCAGGTTCCTCAACACTTAAGTTCAAGGAAGATAGGAATGGCTCAAAGGGCTGATCTATGGATCCGGGAAGTGATCCTAATCCTAATAGAGAGACTTCCGAAGGAGTCTCTCTAACAATGTGGCATTCCCTTATGATATTCTCACTAGAATGTTGTGATTCTGAGTGAGGGATGTTGGCTTGGGTTTGGGCCTTGGAGGCAAGAGAAGAAGGAGTTCTCTTGCCCCTCTTTCTTGTATACTTGGTTGCAACTGGGGCCCTGTGTTCCAGTTGAGCAATCAAACTGTGGGAGAGTGATGTATGTGCCTGTGCATCCTCAGTAGAATGCACAGGGGTTCGATCAAGGGAAACAGTAGTTTGAATTTGTGGCAGTGAGGAGGAGGGTGTGGGATCAGTATCAGCTGGGTTTGCTGAACTGTCACCCTGGGCACTTTGCGTGTTCAACATTGTAGATAACAATGGAACATCGGCCCCTGAGAACTTTGATGAAACTGTTCTCATGCTCTGAAAAATGTTGTTCTTATGTCCCAGTATTGAGTAGATTCTTGCAGTTTTTGAAAGATCTTGGTGCTCAATATTGAACACTTCCTGCAAGAATCTTGGGTACATGAAGAACTGTGCTTTCACCCCTTCTTGAAGGTTGTATCTCAAACCTTCAAGAATGAGGTGGGAAAAATTGAAACCTGCCCCTGTTATCATACCGTGAACTGCCGACGCAAGTCCGGAGCTAAGTTGGTTCCAGCCACTCCTCTTCTGGGATATGCATTGGAGAAGAGTGTGGCAGAGATACTTCCATTTGGGACCCATGAGTGCCTTCTCTATTGTATACTCTGTTTGATTTCCAGTGTACCCTATGGATACAAAGGTCCTCATGTATACGTCTCTTGGGTAAGAGATGGCGTCCCCTTCATCCTGAAGCTTGAGGTGTTGGCGGAGCTTGGCTTCAGTGATGATTATCTCCTTGCCGTCTACTGTGCCTTTGATTTGAGGAGTGCCCTGTTCAGTGGAATACACGGCTGAGCTCCAAAAATTTTCCATGTGGGAAGTGTAGATGGTTGGGTTGACTGTTAGGGCATGGCGGATTTTGGACCGACAAAGGAAGTCGATCATATCATCGAATCCTTCGGATTTCTTGCCCTTGATTAGGTATGCAGTTAGGTTGTGATATGGGGAAAACTTGTCGTTGGGGTTGTTTATGTCCGCGCCTGCCATTGTTATGGATTTGGAGGGAAGAGGGAAGGGTGTTTGAATGGTGGTTAAGTATGGAGGGCTTGGAATGCTGTGGGGACGGGAGAGAAAGTGATGGAAGTTAGGTTTGAAATTGAATATGAAGAGGTTGTGGGGACGTTTGGGATTTTGATATAACGGCAGACGAGGGAAAAAGCAAATTTTCTTGTACAGTACAACCCTTTTTACTTTTCACTGTTACAGCTGTAAAACACTCGAGCAGTCATGGTAAAGACTGAGAGTAGTTTTTACCGTGGGTAAAAGTTAATGTAGACTTGTTTTACCCATCAGCAGCAAACTTGGTTGCTGCTGATGGTGAGCTATCCGCTGCAAACTTGGTTGCTGCGGATAGTTAAGTCTTTCAGCAGCAGATTTGGTAGCTGCTGATGGATGTATTCATCCGCAGCAAAGATGTTGCTGCTGACCGCCTTAAAGCTATCCGCAGGAAACTTGTTCCTGCTGATAACTTAAAGAGATCAGTGGCAAAGGCTTTGCTGCTGAAGAGTAAACCTGTCACCAGTGAAAAAGTGCTGCTGATATTAACATTTTATTAAGAACAAAGACATAGACATATTTACAAGGAAAGATAAAAATTAGAGACATGTCTTATTCAAAGTTCATCATGCCAATTGATTCAACTAGATATCGAAATCTTGCTTCATCAAAAGGTTTAGTGAACAAATCAGCATATTGCTCATTTGTGTGAACCTTGGATAGGACAATTCTCTTTTTCTCAGCTTGATCCCTGATAAAGTGATACCTGATGTCGATGTGCTTAGTCTTGGAATGCTGGACTGGATTATTCGTGATGGAGATAGCACTCATGTTGTCAATGTGAATTGGAGTCTGCATGAAGGTCATTCCATAGTCAAGCATTTGATTTTGGATCCAGATGACCTGTGCACAGCAGCTTGAAGCTGCAATGTATTCTGCTTCAGCTGTTGAAGTAGAGACACATGTTTGCTTTTTGCATTGCCATGAGATGAGCCTTCCTCCAAGAAATTGACATCCCCCAGATGTGGACTTTTTGTCCAGGTTACAACCCCCATAGTCACTGTCAGTGTAGGCATAGAGATTGACATTTCCATTCTTTGGATACCATAGCCCAAGTTTTGGAGCTCCCTTTAGGTATCTAAAGATCCTTTTGACAGCTTGAAGATGAGACACTTTTGGAGCTGCTTGAAATCTTGCACAGAGACAAACTGCAAACATGATATCTGGTCGTGAGGCAGTGAGATACATAAGAGACCCTATCATTGCTCGGTACTGATGTTGATCAGTGTCCTGTCCTTCTTTGTCCGGAGATAATTGATGGTGCACTTGCATAGGAGTTCTTGCAGCAGAGCAGTCAGCCATTTTGAACCTCTCCAAGATGCTTTTGACATACTTGGATTGACTTATGAAGATTCCATTTGGTACCTGTTTGACTTGAAGTCCTAAAAAGAAATTTAGTTCACCCATTGAACTCATTTCAAATTTGGAATGCATCAGAACTTCAAAGTCTTTGCAGAGCTTCTTTCTTGTAGATCCAAAGATAATGTCATCAACATAAATCTGGACCAACAAAATTTCTCCCCCTTCATCTTTGATGAATAATGTCTGATCAATGGCCCCTCTTCTGAAGTTGTTGCTAAGTAGATATCCAGATAAAGTTTCATACCAGGCTCTTGGGGCTTGGTGTAAGCCATAGAGAGCTTTGTCCAGTTTTAAGACCTTATTTGGATGTGCAGGATCTACAAAGCCTGGAGGCTGTTTGACATAGACCTCTTCACCAATCTTGCCATACAAAAAGGCACTCTTCACATCCATTTGATAGACCATAAAGCTTTTGGATGCTGCATATGCCAGAAAGATTCTGATGGCTTCCAGACGGGCAACAGGAGCAAAAACTTCATCATAGTCAATGCCTTCTTCTTGAGTGTAACCTTGAGCTACCAGTCTGGCTTTGTTTTTGACCACGATGCCCCTTTCATCTTGTTTGTTTCTGAAGACCCATCTTGTTCCAATGACTGTTTGACCAGGTGGAAGATCAACAAGCTTCCAAACATCTTGTCTTTTGAATTGCAGCAATTCTTCCTGCATTGCTTCAATCCAGCTGTTGTGTTTGAGAGCTTCATCAATCCTTTTGGGTTCTACCTGAGATAGAAAACAAGAGAACAAACAAATGTTGGCTTCATGAGACTTACTTCTTGTCTGGATACCTGTGTGGATTTGGCCAATGATGTTTTCCAGAGGATGCTCTTTGTTTATTTTCTGTGCTGGTATCACATCCAGCCGTATTCCCTCTTCAAGATTACTTTGGTTTAGATCAGGATTGTCTTCAGTTGTGAGGAGAGGAGCCTGGAGGTTCTGGTTATTGTGTTCCACATGGTCAGCAGTAGTAGCATCAGAGGCCTCTTCAGTATGAATTGAGGAGGCTTCATTATAGATTTCTTGGTTAGAGAGATTGCTTCTTGTGGTGTTGGAAGTGCCGGCTTCACCTGTACTGGCTTCAATAGCTTCTGCCACTGATGGAGGATCAATGGATGGCCTTTTCATCCTGATGTAGGGACTGGGAAAATCCAGTCTGTAGTCAGAAGAAGAGGTTGAGGCAGAAGATGTTGATTTTGAAGAAGAAAACTCCATATTTGAGAAAATGAGGGGCTCAAATATCTGGGTGAAGGAGTCTATATCAAAGAGCCAGTTAGGACCTTTGCCTTGTTCACAGACAACATGTTCCCTGCATTCCACATTGGCAGATTCTTCCACAATCCGAGTCCTAGAATTGAATACTCGGTAGGCCTTTGATTGAGAGGAGTAACCCACAAAGTAACCTTCATCAGACTTTGCACCGAATTTAGGAAGAACCCCATTTGTGATGAGGATGGTACATGGACATCCAAAAGGCTTTAGGAAGCCAATGTAGGGAACTCTTTTGAGCCATAGTTCGTAGGGTGTTTTCTGGAGAGGCTTAAGAATAAGGACTCTATTCTGCACATAACAAGCTGTGCTTACTGCTTCCGCCCAGAAAGTAAGGGGCAGCTTTGAGTCAGCCAGCATAGATCTTGCTGATTCAATTAGAGTCCTATTTCTTCTTTCAGCAACCCCATTTTGTTGAGGGGTTCTTGGAGCACTGTATTGCCTTTCAATTCCCTTGCTCTCACAGAAACTGTTCAGAGTGTGATTTTTGAACTCTGTTCCCTGATCACACCTTATGATCTTTACCTTCAGATTGCTTTGATTCTCTACCCTGAGAATATAGGTTTTGAGAATCTCAGCAGTTTCATCCTTTGTTCTTAGGAAGAATACCCATGAGAATCTGGAGAAGTCATCAGTTATCACCAGACAATATGACTTTTTGCCCATTGACATGACATTCGTAGGACCGAAGAGATCCATATGCAGTAGCTGGAGAGGGGTGTCATTTGTGTTTAATGTCTTGGGCTTGTGGGAACTCTTGTGTTGTTTTCCCTTCAAGCAGGCAATGCAGTGATCATCTAGCTGGAATTCTTTGTCAGGAAGTCCTCTGACAAGATTGTCCTTCACTAATTTATTAATTGTTTTGATGTTAACATGGCTTAACCTCCTGTGCCAGAGAGCGGATTCATCAACTGATGCCTTTGACAGAAAACATGAAACACTACCAGAAGGAGTGACTTCATTCATGTTAAGCACATATAAGTTGTCCTTTCTATTAGCAGTTAGGAGAATCTTCTCTGCAGGGGGTTTAGATAGGCCAGGGGCTAACACGAAACACTCTTTGTCAGTGAAGAGCATCCAATGCTTTTGATCACATACTTGGGAAACACTCATGAGATTGAAGTCAAGTTCTTTAACATAGTTGACTCTTTCAATACTCATTCTTTCATTTGACACAGTTCCTTGTCCAGTGATAGATCCACCCTTTGAGTCACTCCCAAAGGCAACATATCCTCCATTGAAAAGTCTGAAGTTAGAGAGGATGGACCTGTTGCCTGTCATGTGCCTGGAACAGCCGCTATCTACCACCCAAGTGTTGTGTTTGTTGCCTAGCTGTCCCTGCACATGGGAAATATCTAATTAGTGGGAGGAACATTGTAGCTTGCAGCATTGTAGATAATCGTTGCTAATTTGCCATTGTCAGCAAGCTTGCAGTCAATGGAATCACTTGTTATGCTTGGAGATTGTTTGACCCTCCATTGCTGTGCTGGTGGTCTTCTAGCTTTCTTTACATTGTCGGCAGAAGATTTTGTTGCTAACAATTTTGGCTTATTTGCAGCCGATTTTGTTGCTGCTGATGCAGTTGTTTTTGATTTTCCTTTGTCACCAGCAGAGACTTTTGCTGCTGAAGGCTTTGCTGGAGCAGTGGCAGTCTTTGCTTCTTGATGCTTTGTTTTGGATTTTGCTTTGTCAGCATCAGACACTTTTGCTGCTGATGTCGTTGTTTTTGATTTTCCTTTGTCAGCAGCAGAGACTTTTGCTGCTGAAGGCTTTGCTTTTGGTTTCCTGGACTTTACTTTATCAGCAGCGATTTTGTTTGCTGCTGATGGGCTGAACACAGATGGACGATTTGCAACTTGATTAAAAGGGTTGAACTTGCATGTTGCAGCAAAGTGGTTTGATTCCCCACATATGATGCAAGTTTGTTGAGGTTTCTGCATCTTCACTCTTTGAGGGGATAGAGACTTCCTGAACTTTGTTACCTTTGCATCATAGCTTCTTACCTGTTTGTTTCTGTTTGTTTTCTCAAAGGCATGCTGCTTTGAGTTTCTTTGGTGATCAAGGTAGTGAAAGCAGGTGCTGGCTGTGTGATTGTATTTGCCACACACAAAGCAAGATAGTGCTATCTTGTCCCTGTGAAAGTGCACATAGTCCTTTCTTTGAAACAAATCTTTGAAGTTCCAGGGATGAGCTTTGTTATGTTCAAAAGTGGCTTCTTCTAGTGTCTTTTGAACATAAGGAACCTTTTCTCCAGGTGCATGAAAGATATCAAACACCCTTCTCTTTGTGATTGGCTTTGACTGAGACTTTGGGTTGGTGAAACCTGATGTCTCTCCCTTTTCAATGTTTAGCTTTCTTCCACCTGGAGGATAGCTAATCTTGATTTGTTTGAATGGGATTGGTGCTGGAATAGCTGGAGTAACAACAGGAAATTCAGCTTTGTTTAGAACAGCTTCAGAGATAGGAGCAGATGGGACTGCACTAGTTTCACAATTGTCTGAGCAGGTTGACTCAGATTCTGAAGAGGTGGAGCAGTTTTCCACAACACATGCATCCATTAAAGGATCAAGGGTTTGGTTTGCCATGTCAAGGTTTGCAGTATTGAAGCTTGGTTGGTGAATGGCAACATAATCAGCAGGAGGAGGAACTGTCTGGTACTCGTCACTATGATATCCAAGTCCAGTTCTTACTCTTTCATGGACTTGAATATCTAACAATCTTTGTAGTTTTTTAGATGAAAATTCATATTTTTCAACATGAACTTTCTGTTCAGCCAGTTCAGCTCTGGTAGCTTTAAGTTTTACTAA
Source organism: Smallanthus sonchifolius (assembly GCA_023525975.1). Lineage (NCBI taxonomy): Eukaryota > Viridiplantae > Streptophyta > Magnoliopsida > Asterales > Asteraceae > Smallanthus > Smallanthus sonchifolius. The sequence goes on from CM042040.1 coordinate 32,736,618, forward strand.
TAGATCATCAATCTGAGTTTCTAGATTAGTTTGTTCGTGTTTTAATGAAGAAATCTCTTTCTTAAGACAGTTAATTTTTTCTTTGTAAGTATCTTCGACCTTTTTGAATTCAGACTTCATTTGATGAAACTCTTCATTTTGATCTATCAGATTTTGGTTATGCTTTCTATAACCTAAAACTTTGTCAATGCAAGCTTGAGAGCAAAGATGTTCAAATACCTGAGGTGGTATCTCTGCATTGTCTGCCATAAGTGCTTGGTTGGAGGCAGAAACATCTTCATATTGAAAACTCCAGTCAAAGTCTGTAGTTCCAACATTTGAACATGCTGCAGTTTGTGCTGGAGGAGTTCCTTGCTGCTGCTGCTGCTGCCTGGGCTGTCCTTGATAGGCTTGTTTTTGATGGCTGGCACCCTGATTGGCTTTTGGTGCCTTGCACTCCCTGGCAAAGTGACCCATTTGGTTACAGTTGTAACACCGGATCTTGCTTTTATCCAAACCAACTCTGGTGTTTGAGTTGTTGTTTGGAACAGATCTTCCGGTTCTAGAGTAGAACCTTTTTGCTCTGAGGGAGAGCATTGCATAAGAGTGCTGAATATCCATTTCTTCCAGATCATCTGGATGAAAGCATTCCAAATCCTCCTTAATGAAGTACATGCTGCTTAAGCTGTCAGAGACAAAGGCAGTAGAGGTTGACTGTTGAGGAGGCGCTTCTAGAAGAAATGGAGATGAGTTGGATTGTGAAACAGTTGGTGTTTGAGGATGAGTGACAATGGGAGGATGGTAGTTGCTTGCACTAGGACCAGAATGATCAGAGTGAAGTGCTGAGGTGTTGGTGGAGGAAGTGGTGGCTGATTGATAACTGGAGCTCCTTTCTTTAGCCTGAATCATTTCTAATTCATAGGTTTTAAGCATGCCAAAGAGCTCAGTCATCTGGAGAGTCTTTAGATTCTCCGTTCTTCTGATGGACACAGTGTATAGTGTCCAACAGGTGGGAAGAGATCTTATGAACTTCTTCAGAATGTCTTCATTTTCCAGGGTCACCTTGGAGCACTGCAGTTCTCCTACCAGATACGTGTACCTGTTATATAAAACTGTTAGTGACTCACCTTCCTTCCAGGCGAAGTTCTCATACTGTTGCTTGAGGATGTCACGTCTGTTTTCTTTGACCTCCTCAGATCCAGCAAACATCTTCTCCAGGGCTTCCCATAACTCCTTTGCGGTTTTGTAAGCCCTGAAGTTGTGAAAAACTTCATTTGGAAGGCACATTTGGATAGCTCCTAATGCCTTGAAGTCCACCTCCATTTTCTTGATGTCTTCTTCAGAATACTTGGAGGGTTCCTTCGGGACTAGTGGTCCTCCAGAGTCAGCCGAGGCCACCATGGGGATATAAGGTCCATCCCTTATGGATTTCCACATTCCGTATTCTTGGTAGCAGAAGAAGCTTTCCATACGGTTTTTCCACATATCATAGTCCTCCCCAGACACCAACCTCGGTGGTCGGTTGATACTGCCGATGTCTTCAAATCCATTACTTTGTGCCATTTCTGTTTTGTGTGACTTGATTAAGAATAGAGTTTAGAATAGAATCAGAAAGTGATTAAACAAATGTTAGTTTGTTTAATCTTGAGCCAAATCTCTGATACCACTTGTAGGATCGTGAGATTACAAGGTGATTCTATTCTGGTTGATATTGGCGGAAACAATAACAACTACACAAATGTAATCGAACAGACAGAAAGAATACTAGTAAGATCACTGTTGTATTAAGCTTAGTGAATAAACGATTACAGATGAAAACTCTGAGAAGAAGCACACTTACAATGAAGTGGTTACACAGTATTTATAGTAACTCAGAATCAAGACAAACCCTTGATTCTGAGGATCAGATCGAACACAGACCGTTGATCTTGTTTATTAATCTAAATTATACGCAAAGGCTAATCTAGATAACTTTATTGAAGCGTCTTCTTAGGCATCATTGTTTGCATGCTTGGAGACGCGCAACAAGGTCCTTTATTGGTTGCACCACTGAGGTTCCTTCTGCTTGGAGTGTGGCAGTTGCTTTTGCAGAAAGTTGTCAGAGACGCTTGGCATGGATAGTCAGCTGCAACGTTTGGTCTTCAGTGAATAAAGTTATCAGCAGCAAAGTTGAGAATACTGCTGCTGATAAGCCCATCAGCAGCAACTTGTGTTGAAGGCTGCTGATAAGCCTATCAGCAGCAACAAGTGTTGAATGCTGCTGATAAGCCTATCAGCAGCAACAAGTGTTGACTGCTGCTGATAAGCCTATCAGCAGCAATTGTACTTAGAATAATTTGGTAGCAATCAGTCTTTGGTTCTACAATTAGTTAATGATTGTACATGTAATTGCACACAAATAGTTAACACACCTAGTACTTAAACATAAAGCTCAAATTGCACACAAATTGTAAAGATGGTGGTGTAAAATAGTTGTGTAGTTTGTGTAAATCATTGTAATGTTGTGTTCATGTTTCACCCCAAAAATGTAAAATAGTGAAAAGGGGGCTATGTAAACTCACCTGTATCAAAAGTAGTAGCTAGCACGAGCAATATGAAGCACAAGTGATTAGCTTAATCACACGTCAACCTATAATTGAATTATATGCATCTAGTTAATGATGTGCACAAAAGTCCAAGGCAAAGTCTAAGGCTCAACGGGATTTGATTGCTAATCTAGTTGAATGAAATACGGGGGGACTTGTACAAAGATGGTGTTGTAACTTTATGAAATGGGCATGAGTGGCGATTGAATTTGAATAAAAGGCTTAATATAAAATGCGAGGTCTAAGTATATGTGAAATAAAGAAATAATATTTGTGTTAGGGTTTTTATGTAAAATAGGTATGTAAGATAAATGCATAAATTATTTTTATTTATTTAATTTTTTTAATAGAAAAATAATGTGTCCCTAAAAGAAACAAGAGATATGTAATATATATTTAGAAAGAGTATATATGTCTAAATAGTTTAGAATAGAAAATGTTTTATAAAATTGATTTATGAATTATGTATTGTAAAAATCTTTTCACGATTGTTATAAAGCAATTAATTGGAATGCTTTAATTAAAACTAATAGTTTTAATTAAATTAAACTTTCAAAATGTTTTCAAGGATAAGAAATGTAAACATAGGTATTAGCATATATTTTAGGAATATATATTTTATTTTTATATATAACTTTAAGCCTAAAAGAATATTAATGTAGCACAAAATAAAAATGTATATAGTAATGTTTTATGAAATTTCTTACGACGAGGTAATGAATTTTTTTACAAAATCCGTTTGAAATTTTTATGAACAGGTATGAAACGAAAATTATGTGGCTTCCATTGAGCAGTCAGAAACGAATCAAAAGACACCGATATTACCTGTTATGGTGGAGTGTAGGGTGTCGTCGGCTAACCGGTCCGGGAAGACGATCTTCGTGCTCGATTGGGATGCAGAGGTTAAATGAGGATCGACAGAGAGTTGAGAGCGTTGGCAATGTGTTCTATGAAGGTGTGTGGTGAATAAATTTGTATAATTTTACTTTAAACACACGATTTGATTAACGATTTGAATGTCACAGCTGTTTGAGATTTTTACGCGTTGATTCGGCCGAACGGGGATGAATTGGGTTATCTTTGAGGGTTGAATACATACGATATCAATCAAGGAGTGATTTACGGCTTTAATGCATTTCAATTCCTTGATTTGAAGATCGAATTGAATTTGGTTTGACCTTGAATGGTCAAACGCGTTTGAGTTTTGAATTCAGCGGTTAAAATGTTAAGTTGATATGTTAAATGGTTTGTAAATTGATTGGTAATCATCCTAGTATACATGCTAAGTCCAGAGATCGTGGATTGAGTGACCTTGATACCTAATTGCAAGAAAAATTGCTTCCATTTGACTTTTGAAAGTCAAATGGGGCGATTCCTAGGTTCCAAGACTAGTTAGGTTCTAATTGGGGTAAAAGGATTCAATCACAAAGGTGGGGGTTCAAATTTTAGGAGTCCAAAAGTCTAATGGGGGGTTCAAGACAAAATGTTTAATTCAAGAATTTATATATAAATATACCTATATACATATACATATATATATATATATACATATATATCCATATATAAATGTTATTAAAAATAAATGTTATGTTCTATAGCTTCATATAAGTTTATAAAACATGATAATGTATAAGTAAAATGCATTTTTTTTTATAAAAATTCGTATTTATATACATGATGTATGTATAAATTTTTGAATTTCCAACATAAATATTTTATGCTCAAATTAGTAACTAAAATATTTATTTGTAAAATTTAATAATTTTAAATTTGTATTTATATAACTTGAATTTAAGTCAAACACATAGAATTTGAAATATAAATGATTTGTTGGTTATTGCATAAAACCACATACAGAGAAAAAGTTGAGGATGTTACGTACATAATAAAATGAATAGAGAAGAAAAGAAAGAAAGAAAAATAATTTTTATGGCTTGGAAATCATGGATGTTACAAGTGTTTTAAAGCAGTCTGTTATTTTGAAAAGAACAAAAAGATTTTGTGTTATTAGCTTATTTAAAGTTAGTTTTATTTTTATCTTGTTTACTTTTCTCAAATTATCAAAATGACCGTCCCTGCTTGACATGACAATCCAAAATAAAAGAGTTTATGAATTTTCAAGTTATAGCAAAAGTATGCGGCCGCATATTTGATGTGGGGCCGCATACTTGAAAGATTTTTATAAATAGCTCCGAAGTTTGCGGTTCAAGAATTATCTCAACCGCATACTTCACTTGTTCTCTGTAGAACCAAAGACTGATTGTTACAAAATTATTCTAAGTACAAATGCTGCTGATAGGCTTATCAACAGCATTCAGTACAAGTTGCTGCTGATAGGCTTATCAGCAGCATTCAGCACAAGTTGCTGCTGATAGGCTTATCAGCAGCGGTCATCCATGTTTGCTGCTGATAGGCTTACCAGCAGCAACCTTCACTCTTTGCAGCTGATAGCTCTATTCACTGAAAACCAAACGCTGCAGCTGACTATCCAGGCCAAGCGTCTCTGACACCTTTCTGCAAAAGCAACTGACAGACTCAAAGCAGAAGGAACCGCTATGGTCAACCAATGACGGACAACAATACACTTCTCCAAGCATGCAAACAATCATGAATAAATAAAACGTTTCAGTAAAGTTAACTAGATTAGCCTTTACGTGTAATGTAAATTAATAAACAAGATCAACGGCTTGTGTTCGATCTGATCCTTAGAATCAAGGGTCTGTCTTGATTCTAAGTTACTATAAGAGTTGCCACTTCATTGTAAGAGTGCTTGTAGTGCTTGCTGTGCTGGTAGTGCTTGTCATACTTAATCATTGAGTTTCTCACTTGTAATCTTTGCATTCACAAAAGCTTAATACAACAGTGTTTATCAGTATTCTTTGTGTTTACTTGATTATAAATTGTGTAGTTGATTTTGTTTCCGCCAACCTCAACTAAGAACAGAACCATCTTGTATTCTCACGATCCTACAAGTGGTATCAGAGCTGTGGCTCAGATTAAACAAACTAACATTTGGCTAATCATCTCTGGTTCTATTCTAAACTCTCTCTTTGATCAAGTCACCCAAAATCAAAACAAAAATGGCACAGAGCAATGGCTTTGAAGATATTGGCAGCATCAACCGACCACCAAGGTTGGTATCTGGAGAAGACTATGACATGTGGAAAAATCGCATGGAAAGCTTCTTCTGTTACCAGGAATACGGAATGTGGAGATCCATCAAGGAGAGTCCATATATTCCCATGGTGGCCTCTGCTGATGGTGGAGGGCTACAAGTCCCGAAGGAAACCTCCAAGTACTCTGAAGAGGACATCAAGAAAATGGAGGTGGACTTCAAGGCACTAGGAGCCATCCAAATGTGCCTTCCAAATGAAGTTTTTCACAACTTCAGAAGTTACAAAACTGCCAAGGAGCTCTGGGAGGCGCTGGAGAAGATGTTTGCTGGCTCTGAAGAAGTCAAAGAGAACAGAAGGGACATACTGAAGCAGCAGTATGAGAACTTCGTCTGGAGGGAAGGTGAGTCCTTAATTATTTTATATAACATATTTACCTATCTTGTAGGTGAACTGCAGTGCTCCAAGGTAAAGCTGGAAAATGAAGACATTCTCAAGAAGTTCATAAGATCTCTTCCTAGTTGTTGGACATTATACACTGTGTCCATCAGAAGAACAGAGAATCTGAAGACTCTTCAGATGACTGAGCTCTTTGGCATGCTCAAAACCTATGAATTAGAAATGATTCAAGCTAAAGAAAGGAGCTCCAGTTATCAATCAGCCACCACTTCCTCCACTACCTCCTCAGCGCTTCACTCTGATCATTCCGGTCCTAGTGCAAGCAGCTACTATCCTCCCATTGTTACTCACCCTCAGACCCCAACCGCTTCACAATCTAACTCATCACCATTTCTTCTTGAGGCACCTCCTTAACAGCCAACCTCTACTGCTTTTGTCTCTGACAACTCAAGCAGCATGTACTTCATAAAAGAGGATCTGGAATGCTTTCATCCAGATGATCTTGAAGAAATGGATATTCAGCACTCATATGCCATGCTCTCCCTCAGAGCAAAAAGGTTCTATTCTAGAACCGGAAGATCATTTCCAAGCAACAACTCAAACAGCAGAGTTGGGCTTGATAAAAGCAAGATCCGTTGTTACAACTGTAACCAAATGGGTCACTTTGCTAGGGAGTGCAAGGCACTTAAAGCCAATCAGGGTGCCAGCCATCAAAGACAAGGTTACCAAGGTCAGCCCAGACAGCAGCAGCAGCAAGGAACTACTCCAGCACAGACTGCAGCCTGTGCAAATGTTGGAACTTCAGACTGGAGTTTTCAATATGAAGATGTTCCTGCCTCCAACCAAGCACTTATGGCAGACAATGCAGAGATACCACCTCAGGTATTTGAACATCTTTGCTCTCAAGCTTGCATTGACAAAGTTTTAGGTTATAGAAAGCATAACCAAAATCTGATAGATCAAAATGAAGAGTTTCATCAAATGAAGTCTGAATTCAAAAAGGTTGAAATCACTTACAAAGAAAAAATTGAATGCCTTAAGAAAGAGATTTCATCTCTAAAACATGAACAAACCAATCTTGAAACTTAGATTGATGATCTATTAGTAAAACTTAAATCAACCAGAGCTGATCTGGCAGAACAGAAAGTTCATGTTGAAAAATATGAATTTTCTTCTAAAAAGCTACATAGACTTCTAGATATTCAAGTCCATGAAAAGGTAAAGCTTGGAGGATTTGGATATGGCAAGGAACAGTACAATACTGTTCCTCATCCAGCTGACTATGTTGCCATCTATGAACCAAGCTTCGATGTTGCAAAACTCGACACTGCAAACAGAAATCTTGATCCTCCAATGGATGAACCCCTTGTTAAAGACTGCACTACCTCATCAGAATCTGAGTTAACTTTCTCAGACCATGATGAAACCAGTACAGCCTCATCTGAAGCTGTTCTGAATAGAGTCCCAGTCCCTACTGTTCTCCCAGCTGTTCCAGCCCCTGTACCATTCAAACAGATCAGGATCAGCTATCCTCCAGGTGGAAGAAAGCTAAACATTGAAAAGGGACAGACATCAGGACCCACAAACTCCAAGCCTCAATTCATGCCAAATTAGAAGAATCAGCAACAGGTTAGAAGAGTTACGACCAAGAAAACACAGTTCAGAAACTCTTCTTCTCCACCAAGGAAGCAGCAGCCCAAAGTTCAGCAGTCCTGCATCATATGTGGGGAATCAAACCACTTTGCTGCAAAATGTCAGTTTAACCCCTTCAACCAGATCCTTCTTCAATCAGCGCATAAACAAAAGAAGGATCAGCATACTTCAGTTGATAGGCCATCTGCAGCCAGTAGAAGAGTTGAAACTGCAGAAAAACACAAGCAGCAGCAAAAGGCAAAGCCTTCAGCAGCCACCAAATCTGCTGCTGCTCAAACAAAGCAGTCAGCAGCAAAAACTAAATCTGCTGTTGCTCCAACTAAGCCTTCAGCAGCAAAAGCAAAATCTGCTGCTGAAAGGCCAAGGCCATCAGCAGCAACATCTGCAGCTGATAAGCTGAAGCCATCAGCAGCAAAACCTGCCGCTGCTGACAAGCCAAAACCTCAAGCAGGAAAATCAGCTGCTGATAGAGCAAATTCATCAGCTGCCAAAGCCAAATCCGCAGCCGATAAAGAAAAGAGAACTGGAAAACCACTACTTAAGCAATGGAAAGCCAAAATCTCTGCTCCTGTCAGCAAAATCATCATCGGTGCTGTTGAATGCACGCATGATGAATCAGAAAGTCCAAGAACTCTTTTCTTCAAAAAGGAGAGCTCTTGGACCACTCCCACTAACTAAATCTCTTTCATGTGCAGGGACAGCCAGGTAACAAGAATAACACCTGGGTGGTAGATAGCGGCTGTTCCAGGCACATGACAGGCAATAGGTCCATCCTCTCCAACTTCAGACATTTCAATGGAGGATATGTTGCCTTTGGGAGTGACTCAAAAGGTGGATCTATCACTGGACAAGGCACTGTGTCCAATGAGAGGATGAGCATTGAAAGAGTCAACTATGTTAAAGAACTTGACTTCAATCTCATGAGTGTTTCCCAAGTATGTGATCAAAAGCATTGGATGCTCTTCACTGACAAAGAATGCTTTGTGTTAGCTCCTGGCCTATCTAAACCCCCGCCAGAGAAGATTCTCCTAACTGCTCAAAGAAAGGACAACTTATATGTGCTTGACATGGATGAAGTCACTCCATCTGGTAGTGTTTCATGTTTTCTGTCAAAGGCATCAGTTGATGAATCCGCTCTCTGGCACAGGAGGTTAAGCCATGTTAACATCAAAACAATCAATACATTAGTGAAAGACAATCTTGTCAGAGGGCTTCCTGACAAAGAATTCTAGCTAGACGATCACTGCATTGCCTGCTTGAAGGGAAAACAACACAAGAGTTCCCATAAGCCCAAGACATTGAACACAAATGACACTCCTCTCCAGCTACTACATATGGATCTCTTTGGTCCTACAAATGTCATGTCAATGGGAAAAAAGTCCTACTGTCTGGTGATCACTGATGACTTCTCCAGATTCTCTTGGGTATTCTTCCTAAGAACAAAAGATGAAACTGCTGAGATTCTCAAATCCTATATTCTCAGGGTAGAGAATCAAAGCAATCTGAAGGTAAATATCATAAGGTGTGATCAGGGAACAGAGTTCAAAAATCACACTTTGAACAGTTTCTGTGAGAGCAAGGGCATTGAAAGGCAGTACAGTGCTCCAAGAACTCCTCAACAAAATGGGGTTGCTGAAAGAAGAAATAGGACTCTGATTGAATCAGCAAGATCTATGCTGGCTGACTCAAAGCTGCCCCTTACTTTCTGGGCAGAAGCAGTAAGCACAGCTTGTTATGTGCAGAATAGAGTCCTTATTGTTAAGCCTCTCCAGAAAACTCCCTATGAACTCTGGCTCAAAAGAGTTCCCTACATTGGCTTCCTGAAGCCCTTTGGATGTCCATGTACCATCCTCATCACACATGGAGTTCTTCCTAAATTCGGTGCAAAGTCTGATGAAGGTTACTTTGTGGGTTACTCCTCTCAATCGAAGGCCTACTGAGTGTTCAATTCTAGGACTCGGATTGTGGAAGAATCTGCTAATGTGGAATGCAGGGAACACGTTGTCTGTGAACAAGGCAAAGGTCCCAACTGGCTTTTTGATATAGACTCCTTCACCCAGATATCTGAGCCCCTCATATTCTCAAATATGGAGCCTCCTTCTTCAAACTCAACACCTTCTACCTCAACCTCTTTTTCTGACTACAGACTGGAGTTTCCCAGTCCCTACGTCAGGATGAAAAGGCCTTCCATTGATCCTCCATCAGTGGCAGAAGCTATTGAAGCCAGTGCAGGTGAAGCCGGTACATCCAACACCACAAGCAGCAATCTCTCTAACAATGAAATTCTAAATGAAGCCTCCTCAATTCATGCTGAAGAGGCCTCTGATGCATTCCAAATTTGAAATGAGTTCAATGGGTGAACTAAATTTCTTTTTAGGACTTCAAGTCAAACAGGTACCAACTAGAATCTTCATAAGTCAATCCAAGTATGTCAAAAGCATCTTGGAGAGGTTCAAAATGACTGACTGCTCTGCTGCAAGAACTCCTATGCAAGTGCACCATCAATTATCTCCGGATAAAGAAGGACAAGACACTGATCAACATCAGTACCGAGCAATGATAGGGTCTCTCATGTATCTCACTGCCTCAAGACCAGATATCATGTTTGCAGTTTGTCTCTGCGCAAGATTTCAAGCAGCTCCAAAAGTGTCTCATCTTCAAGCTGTCAAAAGGGTTCTTCGATACCTAAAGGGAGCTCCAAAACTTGGGCTATGGTATCCAAAGAATGAAAATGTCAATCTCTATGCCTACACTGACAGTGATTATGGGGGTTGTAACTTGGACAAAAGGTCCACATCTGGGGGATGTCAATTTCTTGGAGGAAGGCTCATCTCATGGCAATGCAAAAAGCAAACATGTGTTTCTACTTCAACAGCTGAAGCATAATACATTGCAGCTTCAAGCTGCTGTGCACAGGTCATCTGGATCCAAAATCAAATGCTTGACTATGGAATGACCTTCATGCAGACTCCAATTCACATTGACAACATGAGTGCTATCTCTATCACAAACAATCCGGTGCAGCACTCAAAGACAAAGCACATCGACATCAGGTACCATTTCATAAGAGATCAAGCTGAGAAAAGGAGAATTATTTTAACCAAATTTCATACAAATGAGCAATATGCTGATCTGTTTACAAAACCTTTTGATGAAGCTAGATTCAGATATTTAGTTGAATCAATTGGTATGATGAACTTTGATTAAAATCCATCTCAAGTTTCTCCTTAAAATGTGTCTTTTTGTCCCTTGTTGTAAATAAAAGTTATGGGTCAGCAGCATTTTTGTCCTTCAGCTGCTGACAGGTAAAAGCATCAGCAGCAAAAGTTTTGCCACTGATAGCTTTAAGTTATCAGCAGGTACATGTTTCCTGCGGATAGCTTTAAGGCTTTCAGCAGCAATTCCTTTGCTGCAGATCTTTAAACCTTTCAGCAGCAAAATCTGCTGCTGACGGACTTATCTTTCCGCAGCAACCAAGTTTGCAGCGGATAGGCTTATCCATCAGCTGCAACCAATTTTGCTGCGGATACTCTTATCTTTCAGCAGCAACCAAGTTTGCTGCTGATGGGTAAACATAAGTCTAAATTAACTTTTACCCGCTGTAAAATTTACCGTCAGTCCCTTCCATGACTGCCTTGGTGTATTACAGCTGTAACAACGAAAAGTGAAACAGGTTGTACTGTACAAGTAAGGTTGCTTTTTCTTCGTCTGCCGTTATATCACAATCACAAACGTTCCCACAACCTCTTCACATTCTATTTCAAACCTATCTCCCATCACTTTCACTCCCGTCCCCACAGCATTCAAAACCCTCCATAACTACCATTCAAACACCCTTCTTTCTTCCCTCCAAATCCATAACAATGGCAGTCGCCGACATAAACATCCCCAACGACAAGTTTGCTCCATACCACAACCTCACTGCATACCTAATAAAAGGCAAGAAGTCCGAGGGTTTCGACGGTATGATCGACTTCCTCTGTCGGTCCAAAATTTACCATGCCCTAACCGTCAACCCAACCATTTATACTTCACACATGGAAGATTTTTGGAGCTCAGCCGTGTATTCTACTGAACAGGGCACTCCTCAAATCAGAGGCACAGTAGACGGTAAGGAAATGATCATCACTGAAGCAAAGCTCCGCCAACACCTCAAGCTTCAGGATGAAGGGGACGCCCTCTCTTACCCAAGAGACGTATACATGAGGACCTTTGTATCCATAGGGTATACTGGGAATCAAACAGAGTATACGATAGAGAAGGCACTCATGGGTCCCAAATGGAAGTATCTCTGCCACACTCTTCTCCAGTGCATATCTCAAAAGAGGAGTGGCTGGAACCAACTAAGCTCCGGACTTGCGTCGGCAATTCACGGTATGATAACTGGAGCAGGTTTTAATTTTTCCCACCTCATTTTTGAAGGTTTGAGATACAACCTTCAAGAAGGGGTGAAATCTCAGTTCTTTATGTACCCAAGATTCTTGCAGGAAGTGTTCAACATTGAGCACCAAGATCTTTCAAAAACTGCAAGAATCTACTCAATTTTGGGACACAAGAACAACATTTTTCAAAGCATGAGAACAGTTTCATCAAAGTTCTTAGGGGCCGATGTTCCATTGTTGTCTACAATGTTGAACACGCAAAGTGCCCAGGGTGACAGTTCAGCAAACCCAGCTGATACTGATCCCACACCCTCCACCTCACTGCCACAAACTCAAACTACTGTTTCCCTTGATCGAACCCCTGTGCATTCTACTGAGGATGCACAGGCACATACATTACTCACCCCCAGTTTGATTGCTCAACCGGAACACAGGGCCCCGGATGCAGCCAAGTATACAAGGAAGAGGGGAAGAGAACTCCTTCTTCTCTTGCCTCCAAGGCCCAAACCCAAGCCAACATCCCTCACTCAGAATCACAACATTCTAGTGAGAATATCATAAGGGAAAGCCACATTGCTAGGGAGACTCCTTCGGAAGTCTCTCTATTAGGATTAGGATCACTTCCCAGATCCATAGAACAGCCCTTCGAGCCATTCCTCTCTTCTTTGAACTTAAGTATAGAGGAACCTGACCAAAGTGATGTACCTTCTCCAACTACCACTATCAAGGGGGTACTGATTGGTCTTGCTTCCGAAACACCCAACCCAAGTTCCTCACCCTTGAAGGTCCACTCTGGGAGTATTGAAAGAGTGGATGTGGACGAGGCTGTCACTACTGCTGGTCCATCAACTGACCAGGAGGACAGTGACAACATCTTTAAGACCTCAACCACGACAACTCACGGTGAGGGTGTTTCCTTGGAAACTCCCTTCACTGAGAGGAATCCCAGGCGCCAAGAAACCACGGGTGATGGGGATGCTGAGGCTAGGCCTACGGCCCCATCTGGTTCCAAGGATTCCACAACTGTGGATGAGGACAGACTGAAACTTCATAACTTGGAATTGACGGCCAGGGTGGCTATGCTAGAGGCTGAAGTGTCCAAACTAAGACACCAAGTCTCTATGCATGAAGCCCATCAATGCCCATCTTTAGCCACTCCCTCTTTTGTATCAGTAGGCACCCAAACTGATGCCTACCTGTCTACTGATGCAACCAAAAAGGGGGAGATGGTTTCTATGGAAGAAGATACAGAAAGTCTTGACGACTGGATTCAAGAGCAATTTGTACTTCAAAGCTCACAATTCAAGCCAGCTTTTGTCCAAGTACTTGACTTGCCAGTCCCAGATAATGAAGACGAAGAAACATCTGAAGACTGGAAGTTGGTCGTCAGGGCTGTCGATGAAATGCTGAATGGTACTGAAGACACAGAACAAACTAATACACCATTCAGCATCTTCCCTGAAGCAGCAGCCATCATTGGTCAATCCTCAACCCCCCAACTATTCACATCATCAAAGAAGCTAGAATTTGACTCCATTCTAGCTTGGGGGTATGATGGATCATCTGAGAGGTTTTGGATTGGATGGGAGTTCAGCGGAGTAGAAGAGCTGAACTGGAACTCTCGCAATGCCCTCCAAGTCCTATATCTGCATTTAACTAACTGCATCAACACCTCAACAGACCTCTCAGCAGAACTTGCCATTGGCAGGTTCTATGACCTGATGGAGGATAATCTACCCAAGTTCAGAAGACTCCTACAAACAGCAAGACGGGTAGCTTATCCTGAATCTTCGTCGGCCGCAGAAAGAAGACTGTCTCCCAACAATCTTGCAATAACAAGGAGCAGTCTTCTCACTGAAGAAGGAGTTCTGGGCCTTCAAAGATTTCTGTATGCCTTCCTGGTCAAGGACTCGGACGTGCTAGGATGGGTAAGCACTAGGCTCCTTGACCACGCTTTCTTCCTAAGCAACGGTTCTGCTCTCATCATCAACACCGGGAACATCCTTCAGCTACCAACAAATTTCCTCCACAAGATCTATCTACTAAAAGCCAACATCTGCAATGTCAACTCCCTTGAAAGCCAGGCGATGATAGCAATTATCAAAGCTCACCTTGAGAAGGAAGGAAGGATTGATGAGGAAGAAGATGTGTCATCCTCTGACTCCAACTCAGATTCCCCTCCAGTTAACATCTGCGCCGCAGCTTATGAAGCAAGATCCTCTGTGAGAGAAAGGCTGCTAGAACTTACAGATCCTGAGTGCCAAACTGAAGACCTTCCCTTATCTACCTCTCAACATGCCAATGAAGCCGAGGCAGAGATCCCAACAGCACAACAATCAGCTGTTTCTGTGATCAGTAAAGCCAGAGCAGAGGCATCCAATGTTAATAAAGGGAAGGGCATCATGACAAAAGAGGATGAAGAGAGGTTGCAAAAGAAAAAGAAAGAGAAAGAAGAGAGAAGAAGGAAAAGAGAAGAAGAAGAGTTGGCTGAAGAGATGGCTCAAAAACAAAGGCATGAAGATAGAAAGGCAGCCATACTTCTCAGACAACAGACAATCCAGCTGTATGCCAAACAGCTGGATGAAATGAAGGTAAAAGTCCATGCGGGATCTCAAGTTGAGGAAGATGAACAACTTGCTAGACAGCTGCAGGAACAGTTTGCAAAAGAAGAAGAAGAAGAAGCTAAAAAGAAAAGGAAGGAAGATGCTAAGTTTAGAATCATTGATTCTAAATTAGCAAAAGAATTAAGGGAGGAGTGGACTGAAGCTCTGATCTCTCAAGGTGAGGATGCAGACTACCTTGAAAAACTGTCAAACAAAGAGATCTATAGAGCCTTCATGGGTCAGCAGGGGGAATTGGCAAGGAAAAAGAAAGATGAAGAGAAAGAAAAAGCTCAACAGAAGTCAAAGAAAGCCATTGCCCTTAATCTAAGGACCCATGAAGAAAGGAAGAAGATGACTGACTTCCTTAAGGCAAGGGGAGAAAGTGGAAAAAGGTTAGGTCCCATGTCCTTCATGAACCTACAAGCCCTGTATACAATAGTGAAAAAGGAAGAGGAAGAAAGACTGGAAAAGAGACCAGTCAAGAAACAAAGAACCTCTGCACCAGAAACTACTTCCTCTCTCCAAACACCATCCACAAACATCCCCAAGCCTTCCACTCCTCCACCCAAAAAGTTCAAGTCATCCCACCCAGCTCCCACTCATCAACAGCCTCCCTTGAAGATACCCAAACCCACTCCTAAACCAGAAGACTCAAGAAATATAGTTAACTGGTTCTACAATTCACAAGATCAAGTGTTTGAGATCTTCAGGGGGAGAACTGAGAGAAGAAGATCCACTTACAGGTCTGTTGATGAGGTTCTGCAATTACCTGATTCCGATCTTCAAAGAATTTTAGAGCTGGGTGAAGCTCATAAGTCTACAAATGAGAGTGGGAAACATCTTATGCTAGCTATCAGACACTACTTCAATCCTAGCAAAGATGTGGTCATGAATATCAAACCACTCAAGTCTCACTCTCCATTTGTATCTTGGTCCTATAATGCTGATTTGGATGACTTCACTTTGATTGATGTGAAGAAGCAGCAGATGAGATGTTCAAGCAAAGCTATCTACAAAATGCCACACAAAGACATCAAGACTCTGTCTGAACTTCCATTGAATAATCCCAGCAAGGATCAAAGAGGCTATGAGGTGGAAAGAATAGTCAGCCATATGCAAAAGCTTCAGCAACAAAGGGACTAGAAGAATTTTGGTAGCATCAGTCTAGGGGGAGTTTGTAGAACCAAAGACTGATTGTTACAAAATTATTCTAAGTACAAATGCTGCTGATAAGCTTATCAGCAGCATTCAGCACAAGTTGCTGCTGATAGGCTTATCAGCAGCATTCAGCACAAGTTGCTGCTGATAGGCTTATCAGCAGCGGTCATCCATGTTTGCTGCTGATAAGCTTACCAGCAGCAACCTTCACTCTTTGCAGCTGATAGCTCTATTCACTGAAAACCAAACGCTGCAGCTGACTATCCAGGCCAAGCGTCTCTGACACCTTTCTGCAAAAGCAACTGACAGACTCAAAGCAGAAGGAACCGCTATGGTCAACCAATGACGGACAACAATACACTTCTCCAAGCATGCAAACAATCATGAATAAAGAAAACGTTTCAGTAAAGTTAACTAGATTAGCCTTTACGTGTAATGTAAATTAATAAACAAGATCAACGGCTTGTGTTCGATCTGATCCTTAGAATCAAGGGTCTGTCTTGATTCTAAGTTACTATAAATACTGAGTTGCCACTTCATTGTAAGAGTGCTTGTAGTGCTTGCTGTGCTGGTAGTGCTTGTCATACTTATTCATTGAGTTTCTCACTTGTAATCTTTGCATTCACAAAAGCTTAATACAACAGTGTTTATCAGTATTCTTTGTGTTTACTTGATTATAAATTGTGTAGTTGATTTTGTTTCCGCCAACCTCAACTAAGAACAGAACCATCTTGTATTCTCACGATCCTACATTCTCTCAGCCGCAGACTTCACTATTGTTCCAAATTGACCGTTTACTTGACCTTAGTGTGAACTTGTTGCCATATTTGTGTTCAACTAGTATAGGAGATGTTATGGGTCAATTTTCACCTCTGGGATCCAGGATCCTTAGATAAGTATCGGAATCCTTGATCCTTATTACATTTCAGTATCTTGATTAAATGGCCATTGTAGTAATCAATATTACGTGTTTTTTTTTACTCAATCATGCAGGTAACGACTATTCCTCATTAATATTAGGTGAAGACACGGGATTGCGTTCAAAGCATCAGATATATACGTGAAGAGGAGGCTTGTAACGGACCATTGAAGACATTTCCGAGATTTTAGCTTAGCAATTAATATTGAGAATTGTATGTATATTACCGATGATCGATAGGAAAAGATGATCACAACACACGTACTACTCTTTGTAACACTTAGCTCGATCAAATCGCTCTCGCATTGTACTTATTTATCAACTCAAATAAGATCTAACAAGGCAGCTCGATTTTAGTCGGCTCCCGAGGTTTTGTGCCGGAGATCCTGAAAGATCAAGGGGTTTCCTCGTAACTCATCGTGTTATTTCTATATTTTAACTTCATTTTACTCAAGATTATACAAGCATACTACCTCACATATAAAGTTTGACTACTTGATTATCCTTGTTAATTTTTTGTCAAAACAGTTTGGCGCCCACTTTGGGCAAGTGCTGCTTTCTTCTTGAAAATCTTGTTACAAATTACAATTCATTTTTTACTTCTCAAAATCTTTTTTAGAAAATGTTTTCCCAATCTAAATTGTTTTCTTCCTCAACTTCATCTTCAAATGCTAGGTGGAATCTTCCTCTTTCTCCTGCTCTGGTATCTCAGAAGAAGAATGATAATGTTTCCCAGAAAACTACATCTGCTGGCCTTAACATTCCAAAATCATCCGCTACTCCCAATATCCCGAGATCTGGAACAAATCCCGTAGTACCTATATTTGTTTCAAATGATGAGGTTCTCTCTATGTTTACACAAATGAAACAAGCAATGGAATATCAGCAAAAAACAAATCAAATGTTTATGAGGGAAATAGAAAAGATGAAGGAATCAAAGAAACCTATGGATGCAAAAACTCTAATACAGCCAAAAACCCCGAGTACTCCAGGATCTTCTGGAAACTATCTGGTAAATTTTATTCCCATGCAGGAATTCGGCACAAATAATCTAACTCAGACAACCAGAGTAACATCCACCAGGGATCCTAATGTTCCATCAGGATCTTCTTCGCAAAACAATGATGATGGTAATATTTACGGTAATAAGTTTTTTAAAACTAATAATGTTGGACTTATGCATGATACTGGAATTAGTCCAATAATGGCTAAGATATAAAGAAACTGAAAGACATGATCTCGAGTGTACCTGGTGTGGTACAACCAATACATAAAATATCCCCGTAAAGCCACAAGATGTCTAGATTTGCTCCACCAATATGTGATGCAGAGATCCCAAAGAGTTTTCAGACCCCAAAAAAAACTATATGATGGAACTGCGGATCCCGAAGAACACGTTGCTCAATATAGAGAAAGGATGGAAATTATCCCTATCACACCAGATTTGAAAGAAGCCTGTTTGTGCAAAGGCTTTGGGTCAACCCTCACCGGATCAGCTCTAAAATGGCTACTAAACGTTCCTCCTTATTCTGTTACTTCATTTGCTCACCTGGTTAATATATTTAGTAATCAATTTTCTTGCAGTAGAACATTTGAAAGATTACCTAACGATTTATACAGAGTAGTTCAGAATTATGACGAATCCCTTAGGGATTATGTATGCAGGTTTGGCAGAGAATCCTTAGAGCTCCCTAATCTTGATCTTGCTACTGCTGTTCAGGCCTTCAAAATGGGGTTAAAAAGAGATTCTCAATTCTATGAAGACCTCGTAATGAACCCATGTAAAAACCTGGACGAAGTTAGAAATCGAACCCTAAGGTTTATAAGGCTTGAGGAGGATAAGAAAATCCAAAGGAGGATCGATACATCATCCAAATATGATCATCCCAGCCGGAAGTCAGAATCATCGACCTACAAACAACATAAACTCAAACCATATTCAAGACCTGAGAACAATAGGATCAATGCAGTCGAAGATAATTAGAACGAAGAAGAGTATCCTAAAATATCTGATTATTTTTTTTCTGTTGATATCTTAGGACTAATGTATGCGATGTAGAATATTGGAAAAAAACGAAATGGCCTAGGAAGAATGATAAAACAACCAGTTGGAAATATAAATCCAAATGGTGTGCTTACCATGAAGATTTTGGCCATACCGCTGAGAATTGCATTGCATTACGAAAACAAATAGCTTGCCTCCTAAGCAATGGACATCTAAAAGAAATCCTGGGAAGAAAGAAGGACAAAAGCCGTAATGATGAGAAATCCCGTCAACGAGCAACATCCCCACCTCCAGATGCTAAGGTAATCAATTTTATATGTGGCGGTTCTGATATTTGTGGTACCTCTTATTCTGCAGCCAAAAGATATGCTAAGGAAGCTAAGGCGGAAAATGGAGACAAGCCAACAAGATCCTCAACCTTAATGGACAAAGAAATAATCTGGTTTGATGAAGAGGACAGAGAAAATGTTCAAGATCCTCATCATGATGGTCTAGTTATTACTGTAACATCCAATATTTTCTGGTATTATTTCATTTTATTTTATACAATAATAACACTTTATTTCAAACCCATACTTACCCCATATATATATATTTGATTATTTTAAATAAACCATTTACACCATTTCTAAATTTATAAGAATATAAATTTTTCATTTATAAATTAATAATAATAAAGCATATTATGTTTAGATTTTTATAAATTGTATAAAAACATTTTTATTAAACATTTAAAATGGATTAAAAAAACAAATAAAAATTTAGTCTTGAATCCCCCTGTTTTGCATTTGAACCCCCTAAAGAGTTTGAATCCTTTGTGAACCCCTTTAAACTTTGAACCCTTCTTCTTTACTAGGAACATATGATTTTGACTTTTGAAAGTCAAAATTGAGTTTCAGTCTCATCAAATCCACGATTTCAATCAAGGATTGTTACCATATCAAACCAAAACGCGTAATCCCCAAATCACGCGCACGTTTTTACAATCATAAACGTCCATTATCACTGATTAATTGCTAGAAAACAAAACCCATTGAAATAAAGGAAACCTTGAAACAACCCACAAATCAAGCCCAAATCTCGCGATTTCGATCGATTAACTAGCTGTAACGCGTTTATACTCGTTTACTATCACCCTCAAAGTTCCCATCTCATTTTAAAATCAAACTCATTCCACAAAAATCGCCACTTTTCTCTAGTTCCAGGTAAAAATCATACTCATCTGCTCGATTTTAACATTCGATCAAAAGACCTGTGTTTAAGAACTCGAATTGTTGGTGGAATTGGGGCAAGGGTTTCAATATCTTGAACTGGGGAAGAAGGGTGTTCGGTACTTGTTAATAAAAAAAAAAGAAATCGTGTTGCTTAACAAGACTAACACCTAGATCTACTGGTTAAGTTGCTTCCCTTAAACATTTGTGGTTGCGGGTTCTAACCTGGCTAGGCTCGATTTTGCTTCTTTTTTTATTACTTGTTCTTGTTTAACTCATATACAGACACACTCAATTATATTTACTTTGTAAACGATTATGGTTAATAAATTCTTTTATAAATTCGTAAAGTTATACGTAACATCCTTGATAAATATATAGGGAAATATATATATAAATGTTTAATTTTTCTAAAAAATTTGTTTTTGATTATTATAAACATGTTTAAGTATATATTTTTTCGTTACCACTATATATTTTAGAACGTGACAAGCGTTATCGTATTCATAAATCCTATTATCTAATATATATATATATATGTGTATATATATAACTTTTAAAATCATAAAATAATCGTGTAGTAACCTCGTGACTCTTATTAAACTTATATATATTTGTTTTACTTAAACCTTTAAAACGACTTTAAACTATAACATATTATTAGTGTTACTAAAATTGTAATCGTTTTATTTACATAATTACCATGTTATGAATACTGTCACAGTTAACATAATATTAGTAGCAAAATTTATGAGTTCTAGTTAAATAATTAGTCTTGCTAAATTGGATTTTTCATAAATAGTAATGTTACATAACTAATTTAATTATTTATTTCAAATTATATCTTCATGGTATTATCTTATAATATTACAAATATAGTATTAAACTATAGTTAATATTTGATACATAACACCGAGTTTTTTTTATAAATTAAAAATTTATAAAACATTAATTCTTGTAACTTATACCCTCAAATCTTTAATATTACTTCGTTCGTTCGTTCCAATTCCTATGTCCCAAATCATTCCATAGTCGTGTTCTTAAACCATATTTACATTATAATAATGTAACGTATTTAATTTAGGGCATCGTTGATCATATGTGTTTATTTATGCTTTGTGATTGAATGCTATCTGTTAATACTACTTATACATGACATACTCGTGCAATCATTAACACATTATATCAGGATAACATTTTTTGTTATGTCCTACATCAGGATAACATGTGTTGTTATGCCCAACATTTACATCAGGGTAACATGTGTTGTTATGCCCTACATTAGGATAACATGTGTTGTTATGCCCTACATTTACATCAGGATAACATGTGTTGTTATGCTCTACATTGACATCAGGATAACATGTGTTGTTATGCCCTACATTGACATCAGGATAACATGTGTTGTTATGCCCTACATTTACATCAGGATAACATGTGTTGTTATGCCCTACATTTACATCAGGATAACATGTGTTGTTATGCCCTACATTTACATCAGGGTAACATGTATTGCTATGCCCTACATTAGGATAACATGTGTTGTTATGCCCTTCAGTTACAAGGTTTGATTTGTGCAAGTAGCTTAACATAGATTCTCGATAAATGCTTTATAAACCATGTATCATATGAATTATACACAAAACATTTGAAATTTACTTGTGGTGTCAAAAGTGTCAAAACCTATGTATGTTCACCAACTATTTATAGTTGACCCTCTCATTTTATCATGTTTCAGGTACGGATGTTTGAGTTAAGATTCAAGTTGCTTCACTTAGGATTGAGGACCTATTTTTAAACTTAATAAAGATATACATGTATTTATGACTCTTATAAAGGTTGTAATTGTTTATTTGAGCTATGAAATGAAATTGATTGTGTAATTATGACAACTATTAGTAAACCATGAGCTTATGAACAGTCTGTAAGTCCCGCCCTGATGTTTCCGCCACCTGTTGGGGTTTGACAGATTGGTATCGGAGCCTTGGTTATAGGGAATTAGGTTATTAGACACCTTTGACCTAGACTATAACCTTAGGACACCCATATTGTGTCATGCTCTATGTACATAACATTAGTCACATTACTACATGCTACATGATTACTATCTTGTATGAATATTTTTACATGTTATTCTAAATGTTACATCGCATGATACAATACCTGATAGCCTATGTTCTAAACTACCTGATAAATCTTGTGCTTATAAGCATTACTATTTACATGCTACCTATTTGATTTCATTAAGTTTTATTTTAAGTCTTATCACACACTTATTCACACCTAATCCTTTATGCACCCTCACTCTTGCACACATGTCACCATCATCATTTGTGAACAAAAAGTTAAACTCTTAGGCCTAAAGCCTATTAAGATTTCAAAATCCCGTCAAAGTTTTGAGCTCTGAAAACTAGTAAAGAACATGTGCAATGTAACATTTCTGATTTTTAGTATCCTTATTTCAATTCAATGTAATGCATTTCAAACCCAATTCTAGTGCACTGTTTTTGTTCTATTCGTACCATTAATTAAATACTATATTTCAATGCAAATCCGTAAATTTTACTCAGTTATAACCTACTAGAACACTACATAAGTATCTATTTATTCAAATATGTCAAAGACTAAAGTTACAAGGTCTGATGTTGAAAATAACAAGAAACCCTATTAGGCACGGTCGCGCCTCGTTCTGGCACGGTCGCGCGACTTGCTTTGGAACGGTCGCGCCTGGTGCCTTGGCACGGTCGCGCCTCTCATCAGTTGAAACGTAAGTGCAGACTTTAATCACAGAGACGTTCGATTTCATAACCGCTCTACACGTTTTCACCATTAACAAACCCATTTAAATCTTTTAATCATAACAATTACATCAAATAAACCAAATTTCGTCGATTCAACTCATAACCATCCAATCCTCTCACAAGACCGTCGAATTTACCATTTTTTATTACGATTCTCCTAAGCCAACATACTATCAATCCTCTCTGAAGCTCCCGGAAACACTGAGTCAATCGGAATTGCAGAAGAAGGCGCCGGAAACCGAACCCGTCGTCGCCGAAATTTCTCTCTACCGAACACTATCAATTCGTCGTCCTCCCGGGTAATTGAAACCTCTCACACTTACATTTTAGTCGATAAATCAAAAGCCCTAATCTAATTTGGGCTTATAATATGGGAATCATCACGAACCAGAATCTAGTTTTCGTTCAAAATAGATTTAATCGAACCCTGCTTTGGACACGTTTAAAATACAATTAATATATCCCAAAATACTCGTAATAACTCTACAGATGAAAGCCTTATGAAATCCAACGTTAACATTATAAGAATAAGTCAATTCCTTCCTGTTTTGGAACAAACACGGTCGCGCTAGTCTTCTAGCGCGGTCGTGCTTCATGAGACACGGTCGCGCAAAATGACAGCGCGGTCGTGCCTCCCACACTCAGACCCGGTCATGCCCTTGGCTAGACTTGGTCATGCCTCAAAACGTTAGACACGGTCGTGCCTGGCCCAAGACACGATCGTGCCTAGTGAACAGCCCAATTATGCATTCTGTTTGATCAACACGGTCGCGTCCCTGACTAGCACGGTCGCGCCCGTGGTCCTAGCACGATCATGCCTTGTTTCAGGCACGGTCGTGTGTGAGAAAAATCTTAGCAGAATAATTATTTCCATAAATTAAAAACAATAAGTATTTCAAATTAATTTTTAAATAAAAATAATTGATTTTATAAAATAAATAAATAGAAATTAATTATTTAAAACTTACAAAATTAAATTCTTACTTAACCCCTACACTTAAATATTATTTACACCATTTACTTAAATATCTTTATGAAAATAAAGACATTTATAATTATTTTAAAACATCTAATACAACTAAAATGACTAAGTTATAAATAAATAAATAAGGTAAAGATTATTTATTTAATCTACATTTAAACAAAAACCATTTAGTTACGTACCTCTAATACTTAACTTATTTTTATAAATAATAATTTTGTTTTATTAGTTATTCCAAACACAAACCCGAATTTATACAACACCATTCAAGTACAAACCACAAGCTTTATACACACAACCAATTCAATCCTAGACTTAAACATAGAATATTGAGCATACTATTAATCCTATATACACTCCACACTAGGTTAACGTTGTGCATTACAAGGATCTCATTTCTAGCTAGTATTTCGTGTTAGCTACGCCTTCAAACCAAGTGAGTATTACATAGCCTCTTTTACTCTTTTACACTTTTTGGGGTGGAACATGAACATTATACAACACTATCACTTACACTTACACAAAATACAAAAATACAAATCCTATTTACATTCATGTGTGCAAATTTGAGCTTTATGCCTAAGTGCTAGGTGTGTTAACTCTTGTATACGATTATGTGCAATCGTTAACTATTCAAACCGACGGTAAACAATGATAAATCTATTGAGTCTGACAAACCCACCCGGTTTGGGGTGATTGTTACCGAGAACACAATTTTTGCATTCTAGTTACAAAGGTTTGATTGTACTTGGTTACACAATAGCTGCTCTCCATAAATGCCTTATTTATCATGTTATGTAAGGATTTGTTTTACAACCTATATGCTAGTATTATACAAACCTGTGTTATACTCACCATATTTTTAGTTGACTTTATTTTATTAATGTTTCAGGTACTAATTTGTGATTTGATCAATATGTGCTACACATACGCTTTGGACTTAGCTAATTTAAATAAAGAAGTCTATGTATTACATTTATGTTTCTTTCTTGAATTTGGTTTTGTTTGAACGTTTGAAATGAAATTTAACGATTAATATATTTCAATTTAGTCAACCTTGTGCTCATGAACGGTCTACATGTCCCGCCCTGATGATTCCGCCATCGGTTGGGGTGTGACAGATTGATATCAGAGCCTTGGTTATAAGGAACTAGGTTATTAGACACCCTTGACCTAGACTATAACTTTAGGACACCCACTTATGCCATGCTTCATGATTATGTGATATGTGCTACATGTTATGTGTTACATACTCTGTGTTATATGCTATGTGTTACATGCTTTCTATGATTAATTATTATTTTATTTTTGATGCTTTACTTATTAAAAATTCATGACTTATTAGACTATGCTTAAATAATAATTAAATAAACAATATTCCTACCTATACCCTAAAACCTCATAATATTCTTACCTACTTCTCTATCATCATCTTCTTAGCATGTGGAAACTTCATGGAACTAAGTCTATAAAATTCTCTTTATTTCCTCGTTAAGGTTTTTAAACTTTGTTAATTATTTGAGGACACGTGCAATCTGGAAGGGTGACACCTGTATTCTGGGTTTTCTGTCTAGGAAAGCATTTCGCATAAACCCCAATCAATCGAGGGACCCGTATGCTTTCCTGGAAATTCCTGGGATGAGTGTTTACTTATAGGCTAAAGCATGTCTCCTTGAAAATTATATGAGTTTAATTAACCTTAATGTGTCATAGTATTCAAGTGATTATATCACTATTTGAGTACAATCCCAACTATGAATTACTATTTTAATTGTTATCTTATTCTTTTAAATCCAAACAACATTCATAAGTTCTTACATCTTTTCTTGTCTTGTGAAAATCTGTAGAATGCCTCCTCGTCGTGCTCCCGTGGTCAACACCAACACCGACATCGCTACCATCCTTGTACAACTCGTAACTCAATTCACTCAAGCTAATAGTGCCACCAATGGTAACCATGGGGCAAATGGTGGTAATGGTGGAAATGGTGGTGCCAACCCATCTCAATGCACCTTCAAACACTTCAACTCGTGCAATCCCCTCAAGTTTTATGGTACCGAAGGAGCTACGGGACTTCTTCAATGGTTCGAAAGTATTGAGAATACCTTTCTCAATAGTGACTGTCCCGACAACCTTCGTGTTCGTCATGCCACAAGTGTCTTACAAAAACAGGCACTCACGTGGTGGAATGGGGAGAAAAGAAATAGAGGTGTGGATGTAGCGATGACCTTACCTTGGGATGAGGTTAAAAGGCTAATGACTGAGGAACTCTGTCCTCGAAATGAAGTAAATAAACTCGAAGCCGAATTTTGGGATCTTGACCAAGATAGTGGTGAAAACTTGACATATACAACTCGGTTCCATGAGTTGAGTCTCCTCGTGCCCCACATGGTCACGCCTTTATCCCGCTGCATTGAAAAATACATTGGTGGATTACCTAGGCAAATTCAAGATACTGTTCTAGGGAGAAATCCCGCAACGCTTGAAGATGCTATCCGTTTATCCGCTACCTTAACCGATAACCATGTGAAGGCGGGGACTCTTACTAAAAAGGGCACAAAGAAATCCTTCGACACTGCAACTCCTTCCACCCACAACAAAGAAGCCATAACTGAACCCTCTCGACATAATAAGAAAAGAAAGACTAGAAACTATGCTATGGTCACTTCTGCTATGCACGTTAACCAAGTTGCTCCTATGATTCAAGCACCAGCCAAAAAGCCATATGTTGGGTGCCACATGCAACTATCATCATCCCCAAAACATCCCATGTCGCCTTTGCACTTATTGTGGGAAATATGGCCATACGGTCAATGTGTGTAGGGCCAAAGCTCTTGCGGGCCATGTCAACCCACCAAACCGAACCAACCCGCAAGTGGCTAATCAAGGTGTTCCCGTTATTGCAAATGGGCGTGCCTGTTATGAATGTGGCGACCCAAACCATTTCCGTGATCAGTGCCCAAGGTTAGTCAATGCTAGACAAGGCGGAGCTCATGGGCGTGCTTTCAATATAAACGCCAATGAAGCTCAAGCCAACAATGATGTGGTCAACGGTACGTTCCTTGTTAATAGTCAATATGCCTCCATTTTATTTGATACCGGTGTCGATAAAAGTTTTGTTTCACTTAACTTTGAACCCTTACTTGCAAAGACACGATCCCAATTAGAGAAAACCTTCACTGTCGAAATAGCAAATGGTGATTCACTTACAATTGAGTCTATTATCTATGACTGCTCTCTAGAACTTAATGAACATACATTTCCAATCAATCTTGTACCAATGCCACTAGGAAGTTTTGATATAATCATAGGCATGGATTGGCTATCAAATCATCATGTCGAAGTCATCTGTTTCGAGAAGTGCATCCGAATACCTCTACCGTCAGGAGAAACGTTAAGAGTCTTTGGTGAAAAGCCTTGTAAAGGACTTAAGTTAATGTCATGCACTACCGCCCAAAAGTACCTACGAAAGAAGTACGTGGCCTTCTTAGCTCATATTGTCCAAAAAGATGTCAAAAAGAAGAGTATACAAGACATTCCCATCATTCAGGATTTTCCCGAAGTATTTCCTGAAGATCTATCCGGTCTTCCACCCGTTCGACAAGTAGAATTTCGCATTGATCTTGTGCCCGGAGCTAACCCCGTGGCTAGAGCTTCATACCGTCTTGCACCTTCTGAAATGCAAGAACTTGCAAGTCAACTTCAAGAGCTCTCCGACAAGGGATTCATTCGTCCAAGTCATTCACCGTGGGGTGCACCCGTCTTATTCGTCAAAAAGAAGGATGGATCATTTCGCATGTGTATTGACTACCGCGAACTCAACAAGCTTACCATCAAGAACCGTTATCCCTTGCCTAGAATTGATGATCTCTTTGATCAACTTCAAGGTTATACTTGCTTCTCGAAGATTGATCTTCGATCTGGTTATCACCAACTCCGTGTACAAGAAGATGATATTCCAAAGACTGCCTTCCGAACAAGGTATGGTCATTACGAGTTCATGGTTATGCCTTTTGGGCTAACCAATGCACCCGCAGTTTTCATGGACCTCATGAATCGTGTGTGCAAACCGTACCTTGATAAGTTCGTGATCGTCTTCATCGATGATATCTTAATCTATTCCAAGACTAAAGCTGACCATGAGCAACACCTTAGATTGGTTTTGGACCTCTTGTGGAAGGAACAACTATATGCCAAATTCTCCAAATGTGAATTTTGGCTAAAAGAAGTTCAATTTCTTGGTCATATCGTTAACGACAAGGGAATTCATGTTGACCCTGCTAAGATCGAAGCGGTTAAAAATTGGAATGCCCCGAAGACCCCCACCGAAGTTCGTTCATTTCTTGGTCCTGCGGGATATTATCGTCGATTCATTTCAAACCTCTCTAAGATTGCTGTCCCTCTTACCGCTTTAACCCACAAGGGTAAAACTTATGAATGGGGACCAAAGCAAGAAGAAGCTTTCCAAACTCTCAAGGAAAAGTTATGCAATGCTCCTATCTTGACTCTCCCTGATGGGAATGATGATCTAGTTGTCTACTGTGATGCTTCCAACCAAGGTCTCGGTTGTGTTCTCATGCAACGAGGCAAAGTAATCGCTTACGCATCAAGACAACTCAAGATTCACGAGAAGAATTATACGATGCACGATCTCGAGTTGGGTGCGGTCGTATTCGCATTGAAGATTTGGAGACATTACCTCTATAGCACAAAGTGCGTGGTGTTCACCGACCACAAAAGTCTCCAACACATCTTCAACCAAAAGGAACTCAATATGAGGCAACGACGCTGGGTTGAACTCCTTAACGACTATGACTGCGAGATTCGTTACCATCCCGGCAAAGCGAATGTTGTAGCCGACGCTTTGAGTCGAAAGAACCATGTCATGCTTCAATGTGTCCGAATTCAAACCGACATTCAAAATCGCATCTTAGAAGCTCAACACGTCTCAGTCACCGAGGGTAACATGTATGAGGAAATGTCGTGTGGTGTTGAACTTCAACGTGAATCAAAACCCAATGGCTTACTTTATTACTTGAACCGTATTTGGGTTCCTGATCGCGATGATCTCCGTACATTTCTTATGAATGAGGCTCACAAGACTCGTTATTCTATTCATCCTGGTGCGGATAAAATGTACCAAGATCTTCGCCAACAATATTGGTGGCCCGGTATGAAAAAGGACATTGCTCTCTATGTTGCCAAATGTCTAACGTGCTCCAAAGTCAAAGCCGAACACCAACGTCCTTCCGGATTACTTGAACAACCAGAAATTCCTGTGTGGAAATGGGAGAACTTAGCTATGGATTTCATTACCAAACTTCCACGCACCTCAAGTGGTTATGATAGCATTTGGATGATCATTGATCGTCTTACCAAATCTGCTCATTTCTTGCCTATCCGTGAAGACTATCAGGTTGAGAAACTAGCCCGAATTTACATTGATGAAATTATGAGCCGTCACGGTGTTCCCTTAAACATAATCTCCGATAGAGATGCTCGGTTCACCTCTCGCTTTTGGCAATCTCTCCAAACAGCTCTTGGTACACGATTGGATTTGAGCACGGCCTACCATCCTCAAACTGATGGTCAGACCGAGCGAACAATCCAAACTCTTGAAGATATGCTTAGAGCTTGTGTAATTGATTTTGGTGGCAATTGGGATTCACATCTATCCCTAATCGAGTTCTCTTACAATAATAGCTACCACACGAGTATCAACATGGCTCCATTTGAAGCTCTCTATGGTCGCAAGTGTCGTTCTCCTATCTGTTGGAACGAGATTGGTGAAGCACAAATCACCGGTCCCGAGCTAATTCAAGAAACATCCGACAAGATTATTCAAATTCGTGACAACATTCGAGTAGCGAGAAGCCGGCAAAAGAGTTATGCCGACAAACGACGAAAACCCTTGGAGTTCCAAGTCGGTGACCTTGTACTTCTAAAGGTGTCTCCGTGGAAGGGTGTGGTCCGTTTTGGAAAGAAAGGTAAATTATCACCTCGCTATGTGGGCCCATTCAAGATCCTTGAAAGGATTGGGAAAGTGGCTTACAAACTCAAGTTACCTCCATCACTTGGTAACGTGCATCCTACATTTCATGTGTCTAACCTGAAGAAATGCCTTGCTGATGAAAACCTCCATATACCTCTTGACGACGTGCGCATTGACGAAACGATGCACTTCGTTGAGAGACTGGTAGAAATCATGGATCGTGAGATCAAACAACTCAAGCGAAGTCGTATTCCTATTGTCTAAGTTCGTTGAGAATCTAAGCGTGGTCCTGAATTTACTTGGGAACGAGAGGACCAAATAAAGCTCAAGTACCCCCATCTTTTTACTGATGCCGTCGCTTCCTCTAGCTAAATTTCGGGACGAAATTCCCTCAACATGGGGAGACTGTAACATTTCTGATTTTTAGAATACTTATTTCAATTCAATGTAATGCATTTCAAACCCAATTCTAGTGCACTGTTTTGTTCTATTCGTACCATTAATTAAATACTATATTTCAATGCAAATCCGCAAATTTTACTCAGTTATAACCTACTAGAACACTACATAAGTATCTATTTATACAAATATGTCAAAGACTAAAGTTACAAGGTCTGATGTTGAAAAGTAACAAGAAACCCTAATAGGCACGGTCGCGCCTCGTTCTGGCACGGTCGCGCCAAGTGCCTTTGCACGGTCGCGCGACTTGCTTTGGAACGGTCGCGCCTGGTGCCTTGGCACGGTCGCGCCTCATATTGGCACGGTCGCGCCTCTCATCAGTTGAAACGTAAATGCAGACTTTAATCACAGAGACGTTCGATTTCATAACCGTTCTACACGTTTTCACCATTAACAAACCCAATTAAATCTTTTAATCATAACAAATACAGCAAATAAACCAAATTTCGTCGATTCAACTCATAACCATCCAATCCTCTCACAAGACCGGCGAATTTACCATTTTTTATTACGATTCTCCTAAGCCAACATACTATCAATCCTCTCTGAAGCTCCCGAAAACACTGAGTCAGTCGGAATTGCAGAAGAAGGCGCCGGAAACCGAACCCGTCGTCGTCGAAATTTCTCTCTACCGAACACTATCAATTCGTCGTCCTTCCGGGTAATTTAAACCTCTCACACTTACATTTTAGTCTACAAATCAAAAGCCCTAATCTAATTTGGGCTTACAATATGGGAATCATCACGAACCAGAATCTAGTTTTCATTCAAAATAGATTTAATCGAACCCTACTTTGGACACGTTTAAAATACAATTAATATATCTCAAAATACTCTTAATAACTCTACAGATGAAAGCCCTATGAAATCCAACGTTAACATTATAAGAATCAGTCAATTCGTTCCTGTTTTGGAACAAACACGGTCGCGCTAGTCTTCTAGCGCGGTCGTGCTTCATGAGACACGGTCGCGCCAAATGACAGCGCGTTCATGCCTCCCACACTCAGACCCGGTCATGCCCTTGGCTAGACTTGGTCATGCCTCAAAACCCTAGACACGGTCGTGCTTGGCCCAAGACACGATCGTGCCTAGTGAACAGCCCAATTATGCATTATGTTTGATCAACACGGTCGCGTCCCTGACTAGCACGGTCGCGCCCGTGGTCCTAGCACGATCATGCCTTGTTTCATGCACGGTCGTGTGTGAGAAAAATCTTAGCAGAATAATTATTTCCATAAATTAAAAACAATAAGTATTTCAAATTAATTTTTAAATAAAAATAATTGATTTTATAAAATAAATAAATAGAAATTAATTATTTAAAACTTACAAAATTAAATTCATATTTAACCCCTACACTTAAGCATCTTTATGAAAATAAAGTAAAGACATTTATAATTATTTTAAAACATCTAATACAACTAAAATGACTAAGTTATAAATAAATAAATAAGGTAAAGATTATTTATTTAATCTACATTTAAACAAAAACCATTTAGTTAGGTACCTCTAATACTTAACTTATTTTTATAAATAATAATTTTGTTTTATTAGTTATTCCAAACTCAAACCCTAATTTATACAACACCATTCAAGTACAAACCACAAGCTTTATACACACAACCAATTCAATCCTAGACTTAAACATAGAATATTGAGCATACTATTAATCCTGTATACATTCCACACTAGGTTAACGTTGTGCATTACAAGGATCTCATTTCTAGCTAGTATTTCGTGTTAGCTACGCCTTCAAACCAAGTTAGTATTACATAGCCCCTTTTACTCTTTTACATTTTTTGGGGGTGGAACATGAACATTATACAACACTATCACTTACACTTACACAAACTACACAAATACAAATCCTATTTACATTCATGTGTGCAAATTTGAGCTTTATGCCTGAGTGCTAGGTGTGTTAACTCTTATATACGATTATGTGCAATCACTAACTATTTAAGCCGACGGTAAACAATGATAGATCTATTGAGTCTGACAAACCCACCCGGTTTGGGGTGATTGTTACCGACGACACAATTTTTGCATGCTAGTTAAAAAGGTTTGATTGTACTTGGTTACACAATAGCTGCTCTCCATAAATGCCTTATTTATCATGTTTTGTAAGGATTTGTTTTACAACCTATATGCTAGTATTATACAAACCTGTGTTATACTCACCAACTTTTTAGTTGACTTTATTTTATTCATGTTTCAGGTACTAATATGTGATTTGATCAAGATGTGCTACACATAGGCTTTGGACTTAGCTAATTTAAATAAAGAAGTCTATGTATTTCATTTATGTTTCTTTCTTGAATTTGGTTTTGTTTGAACGTTTGAAATGAAATTTAATGATTAATATATTTCAATTTAGTCAACCTTGTGCTCATGAACGGTCTATATGTCCTGCCCTGATGATTCCGCCATCGGTTGGGGTGTGACATGCAATCCGGAAGGGTGAATGCCTGTACTTTGGGTTTTCTGTCTAGGAAAGCATTTCATATAAATCCAAATCAACCGAATGATCCGTATGCTTTCCTACGAATTCCCGAAGTGAGTGTTCACCTATAGGGTAAAGCATGTCTTCTTGAAAGTATAGGAACTTGAATTACTTTGATTTGTCAAAGTACCCATTTGGTCATGATACCAAATGAGTACAATCTAAACACCATTGTAAACTAATCATTTTCTTATCAGATTTAAACACCATGGTTAATCTATCTAAACAAAGTATTTATCAAACCCTTAGTTTATAAATAGTAATTGAAATATAAATTTTCTATAAACTTTTCACCTTGTAAGGAAACTTAATACAACTCATTTTATAAAAGCATTGTTTTAATTAATAATTAATTATGACTTTTCTCGTTAAATGAATTATTATTAAATATTGGCTTAATTATTAAATAATCTAGCAATTATTTTCCCTTAAAAATAGTCTTCCTATATTAATTTAAAAAAAATAAATAAATAAAAAGGTTTTCCATTTAATTATCCATACAGTTAATTATTCAACTATTTTTTTACCATTTTATTTACAAACAAGAATAAATTACAACTACTTGTTTATTTACAAACAAAGAGCACAAATCAGTCATTCGTAATGACACTGCTCTAAATATCTACACAACCTTCTTGAAATCTTACTACCATAGAAATGCATGATTATACTAGGCACTATAATGAGATGAATCATTTCACGTAGTCATTAGCCATCCATATAAACCTAACTAGATTTAAAAGTTAAATTTCAATTAACCACGTTATACATGAACGCCAAACAATACGCTTGTCTGCAACACTCGACTACCTGCAAAATTCGATAGTTTACATTACTCATGAGGTCCAATAACTTACAAATGAACACACACATGATACATAAAACTTAGTTGTTTACAATATGATTGACACTAGGAAAATCACATGATACATGAAACTTGTTTGTTTGATAGATGATTGAGCACATTATACATGATCACATAATACATTAAATTTAGTTGTTTGTAATATACATAATATTATATTGATCACATAATACATGAAACTTGTTTGTTTGCAATATACATTATACTAGATTGATCACATAATACATGAAATTTATTTGTTTACAAAATACATGATACTAAACTGTTCACACTATACAATATACATGATGCCACATTACTCACATTATACCTGAAGCTTATTTGCTTACAAAATATATAATACTAAATTGTTCACCCTATACAATATACATGATAGTACATTGTTTGCATTATACATGAAGCTTGTTCGTGTACAATATACATAAATAACTAAATTGTTCACCTTATACATAAAACTCATTTGTTTACTGTATACATGGTATTAAACTATTCACAGTATACATGAAACCTATTTGCTTACAATGTACATAACACTAGATCACACATGGAAACCTAGGTGCTGACATTATACACGGAATTAGATTGTTTACATTGTTGCAATTGATTAAGTACATCATACACAAGGCTTGATTATTCACATTATCTATGAAAGCTACTTAGGGTTTGACTTATTCTTGTTCAAACACGAGGAAGCTATGGAACCATAAATTATGCCACGTTTTACTCTTTAGTACATGATTGACTCTACTATCTATGGACATAGTTTTTTGTTAGCAACACATACGTGAAAATAATAGTTACGAATTAAGTGATTTTGTTTTACCCCCTGGACCCACACACACAATGGTATGAACTATACGGACCATGCGACGATTTTGATAATTACGGGTGCACACGTAATTATAAAAATTAGCGCATGGAAAACATAGCAAATTTTGTTGTGTGTTATGACACAAAACCTATCATGATATATAATAACCAAACTAATGTGATATGACAAGGGCATGGTGGATACTCCGCTGGTACTTCCTATATATAAGTGTTCCTGTCATATTATCAGAACTAGCGTTATTCGTGTCACGTAAAGTTTTATGTTGATTGGCGGGCTAATGTTTGTGAAATCTCTTATCTACTGGCAATTCTTGATCGTATTAGCTTACATCTTAAACAAGCCTTGATTATATAGTTCCCATCAAATCCATTCCAAGTAATGCATTTCACCTTTAGAACCCAAATTAGAATTCAACAGATTTTCTCCTTAATATCATTTCAAAAACTAAATCCACTATCATCATTCATGGCTGACTTTGAGAAACACACCTGAATCTTGTTATCAATTGTACTCCTAAACCCAATTTTCAAAGTTCATTGAGAATCTAAGCGTTGCCCTATGGTTACGTGGGAACGTGAAGATCAAATGAAGCCCAAATACTTACATCTCTTTCCTAATTCAGTAACCTCCATCAGTAGAATTTCAGGACGAAATTCTCTCAACTAGGGGATACTGTAACATCCAAGATTTTCTAGTATTATTTCATTTTATTTTACACAATAATAATACTTTATTTCAAACCCGTACTTACCACATTAATTATTATTTTTGCATATATCAATTCAAAGTTTCAACTTAGCATTAACATATTATTTTCTATTATTTATATATGTAACATATGTAGGTTTACTTGTATAGTGTATATACTTTGTTATACTAATGAAATTAAAAAAAATTAAAACTTATGAGCTTTAATCATGTATTCACATCTTTTCATATATATATATATATATATATATATATATATATATATATATATATATTTGATTATTTTAAATAAATCATTTACATCATTTCTAAATTTATAAGAATATAATTTTTTCCTTTATAAATCAATAATAATAAAGCATATTATGTATAGATTTTTATAAATTGTATAAAAACATTTTTATAAAATATTAAAAATGGATTAAAAAAACAAATAAAATTTTAGTCTTGAATCCCCCTCTTTTGTATTTGAACCCCATAAAGTGTTTGAATCCTTTGTGAACCCCTTTAAACTTTGAACCCTTCTTCTTCTTTACCAGGAACTAAGCCGGTAAACGAACCGAATGTTCATGAACTGTTCATGAACTTGTTCCACGGAAAGTTCATTTATGTTCGTTCATTTAATAAACGAACGAACACGAACAAATTTTTGTGTTCGTTTAATTAAACGAACGAACATGAACACATGTCGTGTTCGTTCATTTACGTTCATAAACGTTCGTTTATGTTCGTTCATATATGTTCATTTATGTTCGTTTATGTTCGTTTGTTTGTTTTATATATATATATATATATATATATATATATATATATATATATATATATATCATCATCATCAAATCCACGATTTCAATCAAGGATTGTTACCATATAAAACCAAAATGAGTAATCCCCAAATCCCGCGCACGTTTTTACAATCATAAACGTCCATTATCATTGATTAATCGCAAGAAAACAAAACCCATTGAAATAAAGGAAACCTTGAAACAACCCACAAATCAAGCTCAAATCTCGCGCTTTTGATCGATTAACTAGCTGTAACGCGTTTATACTCGTTTACTATCACACTCAAAGTTCCCATCTCATTTGCAAATCAAACTCATTACACAAAAATCGCCTCTTTTCTCTATTTCCTCCTCCTCATCGCGATCTGTTGTAGTGGCTCGTCTCACGTCTTTTTGCAGCAAAACGAGTGTAGTTCTAGGTAAAAATCATACTTCTCTGCTCGATTTTAACATTCGATCAAAAGACATGTGTTTAAGAACTCGAATTGTTGGTGAAATTCGGGCTAGGGTTTCAATATCTTGAATTGGGGAAGAAGAGTGTTCGGGACTGGTTAATAAAAACAAAGAAACCATGTTCCTTAACAAGACTAACACCCAGATCTACGGGTTAAGTTCCTTCCCTTACACATTTGTGGTCATGGGTTCGAACCTGGCTAGGCTCGATTTTGCTTCTTTTTTTGTTACATGTTCTTGTTTAACTCATATACACACACACTCAATTATATTTACTTTGTAAACGATTATGGTTAATAAAATTCTTTTATAAATTCGTAAAGTTATACGTAACATCCTTGATAAATATATAGGGAAATATATATATAAATGTTTAATTTTTCCTAAAATTTTTTTTTTGATTATTATAAACGTGTTTAAGTATATATTTTTTCGTTACCACTATATATTTTAGAACCTGACAAGCGTTATCGTATTCATAAATCCTATTATCTAATAAATATATATATATATATATATATATATAACTTTTAAAATCATAAAATAATCATGTAGTAACCTCGTGACTCTTATTAAACTTATATATATTTGTTTTACTTAAACCTTTAAAACGACTTTAAACTATAACATATTATTAGTGTTACTAAAATTGTAATCGTTTTATTTACATAATTACCATGTTATGAATACTGTCACAATTAACATAATATTAGTAGCAAAATTTATGAGTTCTAGTTAAATAATTAGTCTTGCTAAATTGGATTTTTCATAAATAGTAATGTTACATAACTAATTTAATTATTTATTTCAAATTATATCTTCATGTTATTATCTTATAATATTACAGATATAGTATTAAACTATAGTTTATATTTGATACATAACACCGAGTTTTTTTTATAAATTAAAAATTTATAAAATATTAATTCTTGTAACTTATACACTCAAATCTTTAATATTACTTCGTTCGTTCGTTCCAATTCCTATGTCCCAAATCATTCCATAGTCTTGTTCTTAAACCATCTTTACATTACAATAATGTATCGTATTTAATTTAGGGCATCGTTGAATTTTATTATCAAAGGTTACATTTCCAGCCTACTCAAGGTGAGTTTACATAGTCCCTTTTCCTTTGTACACTTTTGGGGTGAAACATGATTACTCAACATACAATATTTACAATTACACACGTATAATTCTACAATATGATCATATGTGTTTATTTATGCTTTGTGCTTGAATGCTATCTATTAAGACTACTTATACATGATATACTCGTGCAATCATTAACACTTTACATCAAGATAACATTTGTTGTTATGCCCTACATCTGGATAACATGTGTTGTTATGCCTTGTATTTACATCAAGATAACATGTGTTGTTATGCCCTACATTCACATCATGATAACAAGTGTTGTTATGCCCTACATTTACATTAGGATAACATGTGTTGTTATGCCCTACATTTAAATCAGGATAACATGTGTTGTTATGCCCTTCAGTTACAACATTTGATTTGTGCAACTAGCTTAACATAGATTCTCCATAAATGCTTTATAAACCATGTATCATATGAATTATACACAAAACATTTAAACTTTACTTGTGCTATCAAAACCTATGTATGCACACCAACTATTTATAGTTAACCCTCTCATTTTATCATGTTTCAGGTACGGATGTTTGGGTTAAGATTCAAGTTGCTTCACTTAGAATTTAGGACCTAGTTTTAAACTTAATAAAGATATACATGTATTTATGACTCTTGTAAATGTTGTAATTGTTTATTTGAGCTATGAAATGAAATTGATTGTGTAGTTATTACAACTATTAGTAAACCATGAGCATATGAACAGTCTACAAGTCCCGCCCTGACATTTCCGCCTTCGGTTGGGGTGTGACAATTACTTTGTATATTGCCAATCATTTTGTACGCTGGATCCTTATAGACGGAGGAAGCTCAGTGAATATTATCCATTTTGATGCATTGAAAAGAATGGGTATCCCCGAGACGGAGATCATAGCGAAATCCTCAGTACTAATAGGATTCAGCGGAGAAGCTAAAACTATTGTGGGAGATATTAAGCTACATATCTATATCAATGGAGTAAATTCTATCCAAAAGTTTTGTGTTATTAATTGTTTATCTTATTATAATATTATCTTAGGGAGACATAGGTCGATGATATGAGGGTTGTTCCTTCAACATACCATCAGTGTGAGAAAATGCCAACACCTTGGGGGGTGGTGACGCAAAGGACTGTTATACTTCAGCAATGAAACCATCTACGAAAGCAAGGCAGACATACCAATTACAGAATCAAGGACAAGGTGTATTGGAAGCAATAGAGAAGGATATTAGAGAAGTATCCTTAGATCCTGTGAACCCAGACATCAAAGTGTTTGTAGGATCCAATATGCCTAAGGATATTGAGACAGAACTTATTGATTTCTTGAAAGAAAGAAGATAAACATTCGCATGGAAACACAAGGACATGACAGGTATCTTTAAAAATATTATAACACATAAACTTGGTATTGATAACAATTGCAGGCCTATACATCAAAAGCGGAGAAAATTTACACCCAAAAGATATATTATCATACAAGAAGAAGTTAAAAGACTACTCAAGTCAAAAATGATAAGAGAGGTAAAATTGCCAAGATGGCTAGCAAATTTGGTGGTGGTACAAAAGAAGAATGGAAAATGGAGAGTTTGTGTAGACTTTACTGATCTCAATAAGGCTTGCCACACGGATCCTTTCCCTTTGCCGCATATAGACTCAATGATTGATGCCACAGCAGGCCATGAGATGCTGACCTTAATGGATGCCTCTTCGGGATTCCAACAAATTCAAATGGAACCTTCAGATCAAGAGGATACTACCTTCATGACCCCGACATGTATATATTGTTATATTGTTATGCCTTTTGGTCTTAAAAATGCAGGAGCCACATACCAGAGGCTGGTAAATATGATGTTCAAAGACAAGTTGGGGGACACGATGGAAGTATACATAGACGACATGGTAGTCAAATCAAAGAAAAACGAAGATCATCTCAAGGATCTCAAATAAGCTTTTGACATTCTGGATAAATATAATATGAAGCTCAACCCTTCAAAATGTCACTTTGGAGTTGAAGCTGGAAAATTCTTGGGATATATGGTAACTAAAAGAGGAATAGAAGCAAGTCCAGAACAAATCAAAACTATCGTAAATTTAAAATCCTCAGAAAGATGCAAAGAATTCTATGATATCTTGAAGAAAAAGAAGAGGTTAGAATGGAGCGAGAAACATGAAGAAGCATTCCAAGCTTTAAAGAAATATTTAGCATCAGCACCTTTGCTAATGAAACCAGAGGATAATGAACCATTATTTCTGTACCTAGCCGTATCCTAAAGTGCATTAAGTGCTGTTTTAACTAAGGATCACGAAGGACAACAACATCCTATTTATTATGTAAGTAAAAGTTTGCTAGACGCGGAAACCAGGCATTCCTATCTCGAAAAATTAATCCTAGCACTAGTTATGGCATCTACTAAACTTAGCCATTACTTTGAGACTCATCCTATACATATTAAAACTAACTATCCTTTAAAGTGTGTTTTGAGAAAACCAAAGATGTTAGGAAGGATGGCCAAATGGTCTGTAAAGCTGAGTCCTTATAACTTAATATATGAGCCTAGAACAACAATTAAATACCAAGCACTAGCAGACTTTATGGCAGATTTCAGTAATGATATCCAACAAGAAGCTGATTTAGAAGTCTAGCAGCTGGAAGGAACAAAAGATATGTGGATCCTACACATTGATGGTGCATCTAATATAAGAGGCACAGGATTAGGTATCATACTAAAATCACCATAAGGGGACATAATACCCCAGTCGGTCTTTTGTGAATTTCAAGCAACTAACAATGAAGCAAAATATGAAGCACTAATAGCAGGATTACGACTGGCCATAGATCTGAAGATCATGTATCCCCAAGTGTACGTTGGTTCATTATTAACCACTAACCATTTAATGGCTCTTATGTAGCAAAGGGTGAAAGATTGATACGATACCTTGAAATAGTCAAAGATTTAACACGAGAATTCACGTTTTTCCAAATTACATAGGTTCCTAGAGAAGAAAATACCGAGGCCGATGCCTTAATAAACCTGGGATTAGCACTCAAAATACCATTGAATAGTAATATCCCAATAATACACGTCATGAGCCTAGCTACTGACCCCATATAAGATAAACCGGTGTCAAATGTAGGAGACACGGAAAACCAAGATTCTCAACAGGTTAAAAGCTCATGGATAGCACCCATCAAAAAATATTTAGAAAATGGTGAAATCCAGGAAGATGAGAAAAATCATAGAGCTTTCTGTGTAAAGGTATCACGTTTTGTTATTTTACATAATATCCTATATAGAAAATCACTTGCAGGTCCATACTTGAAATTCTTAGAGGATCCTGAAACAACTGAGGTCCTAAAAGATATACATGAAGGAGACTGTGGCAACCACACTGGGGGCAGAACACTCTTTTCCAAAGTTCTAAGAACAGGATACTACTGGCCAACCATGAGGAGAGATGCTATAAATTATGCCCAAAAGTGTGATTCATATCAAAGGTATAGCAACATACTCCACCAGCCAGCTGAACCATTTATTCAATCATATCCCCTTGGCCATTTATTAAATGGGGAATGGATATGTTCGGCAAACTTCCAAAAGCACCAGGTGGAAAAGTATTTATGCTTGCAATGACCGATTATTTTTCCAAATGGATTGTAGGAGAAGCCTTTGTTCAAGTCAGAGAGAAAGAAATGACGTCTTTCATAAAGCGCAATATCCTCACAAGGTTCGGGATCCCCGCAAAGATAACATGTGATAACGGATCCAAATTCATCGGAAGAAGAACGACTAATTTCTTTGCCAGTTGGGGAATAAAAATGATAACTTCAACACCCGTACATCCTCAGGAAAATGGGCAGGCAGAGTCAAGCAACAAGATTATCATATACAACCTCAAAAAGATACTAGGTGCCAAGAAAGGAAGATGGTCAGAAGAGTTACCCATAGTCCTTTTGGCGGATAGGACAGCCCCGAAAAATGCGACTGGGCAAACACCATTCTCATTAGTCTTTGGTATAGAAGTCGTAATGCAGCAAGAATCAATCTTCAGGATCCTGAAACCAACAATGAAATCCATGCTCAAGATCTTGACACCGTCGATGAGATCAGAGATCTAGCAAAGATCCGGGTTACAGCATACATGCAAAGGATAGCTAAGTCTTACAATAAAAATATCAAAGCTAGAAGATTCCAAGTGGGTGACATAGTACTCAGAAAAACCTTTCAAAAAACCATCATGTCCAGTGATGGAAAATTAGCACCCAAGTGGGAAGGACCATATTTAATAGGTTCGGAAGCTGGTAAAGGAGCATACTGGCTAGCAAATATGGAAGGAGACGTATTGCAAAGATCTTGGAATGCTCTTCATCTCAAGACCTACTTCATGTAAAATGAAATTCATGTCCCAACCAGACCTGATATGTCTTTAATCATTATTTATTTTTTATTCATTTATCTTCTTCATTTGATACTAACTTAAGCATCAGAGGGTTGTAAAACAAAATTAACACCCACCTTCACCGAGGTTTGAAGTTTTGCAGATTTCATCCTTGAAGATCATGAAAAAAAGATAGAGATTGGCCATCTCTCTAAGCTAAGGGTATTTTAAATCCCCTCAATGGTTAAAGGTTTTCATCTTTCTAGAAATTGGGTTTCTACACCACACCTGAGCGCACGTTGTCCAAATGTAGTTTAAGATAGTTGGAATCATTATACGTAACGGTTGCTGGCAATTTCACTATTATTGGCTACGTTTAGGATCCTTACGAATAACATAAACATGTTATACTCCTACAGGGCATAACCCCAGCTATTTAACATAAACATGTTAAACTAATGTCTTGGCATAAACATGTAACTTCCGAGGCATAACCCTAACAAAAATTTCTCCAAATTTAGCATTTACATGTTTCAGAATATATCTCCAAAAAACCTTCACGGAAGAAACAATGAAGTTTATTCAATCGTCAAAATACCGACTATCAAGATAAAAAGAATAACTCAAGACATCAGAAGATCTCCAAGAATAACTGTTCGGTCCTAATCTACGTGCTACGTCGGTCAAAATGACCTGAAAGTTTTTTCAATCTCTGAATGACCTTCACAAACTGTCAAAAACTTGGGGACAATTGTTATGGGTCAATTTTCACCTCTGGGATCCCGGATCCTTAGATAAGTATCGGAATCCCTGATCCTTATTACATTTCAGTATCTTGATTAAATGACCGTTGTAGTAATCAATATTACTCATTTGTTTTGACTCAATCATGAAGGTAACGATTATTCCTCATTAATATTAGCTGAAGACACGGGATTGCGTTCAAAGCAACGGATATATGCGTGAAGAGGAAGCTTGTAACAGACCATTGAAGACATTTCCAAGATTTTAGCTTAGCAATTAATATTGAGAATTGTATTTATATTACCGATGATCAATAGGAAAAGATGATCACAACACACACACTACTCTTTGTAAGACTTAGCTCGATCAAATCGCTCTCACACTGTACTTATTTATCAAATTCAATAAGATCAAACAAGGCAGCTCGACTTTAGTCGGCTCCCGAGGTTTTGTGCCGGAGATCCTCAAAGATCAAGGGCTTTCCTCGTAACTCATCGTGTTATTTCTATATTTTAACTTCATTTTACGCAAGATTATACAAGCATACTACCTCACATACAAAGTTTGACTACTTGATTATCCTTGTTAATTTTTGGTCAAAACAGGCAACATTAAAGGTAACGGTTTTGTGCATGAAATCATTCAGATCGAGTGTATGAGACACCTTTGTTTGAAACTGAAGTTGAATTGAACCTTTTAACCAAATTGACATTTAAAAATCAAGAAAAACCTGAAATTGGTCTGATAGTTCTGATCGCAATCACTTGGTGATCATGAAACACCTACAATCCAATACTAAAAACATGTTACAATCCAAGAACTTGATTTTAATTAAAGTTTGCGGTATATTCAAAAGTTTGCGGTTCAATCTAAAGTTTACGGTGTTGGTTTCAAGTTTGCGGTGTCTTAAAAGTTTATGGTTTAAAACGAAGTTTGCGGTGGGTTTCAAAAGTTTAAGGTCACATGAAGTTTGCAGTGTAATTTTAAAGTTTGCGGTTTGATCACTTAGCCGCATACTTCAAATACGTCAAAGAAATCTTGACCAAGTTCAAAATGGCTGATTCTCATCCAGTAAAAACTCCTGTGGAAGTTCGACATTGTTTGACTCCTGATATGGATGGGGAAAGCGTTGATCCGCATCTATATCGCTCCATGATAGGATCTCTCATGTATCTCACGGCCAGCAGACCCGACATCATGTTTGCAGTGTGCTTGTGTGCACGTTTTCAGGCTAATCCTAAACTCTCTCATTTATCTGCTGTTAAACGTATTTTAAGATACTTAAGGTATAAGCCAAAATTGGGTCTGTGGTATCCTAAAACTGACTTGTTTGATCTTGTGGCTTATTCAGATTCAGACTACGGGGGTTGCAACTTAGACCGAAAATCCACTTCTGGAGGTTGTCAATTCCTTGGCAACCGCCTTGTCTCATGGCAATGTAAGAAACAATCCACCGTTTCCCAATCCACCGTCGAAGCCGAATACATTGCCGCAGTCCTCTGTTGTTCCCAAGTCAGATGGATACACCATCAGATGCTTGACTATGGGATCACATTCCATGAGACACCCATTCTGTGTGACAACACTGCCGTTCCCCATATCACCAAAAACCCTATTCAGCATTCCAAAACCAAACACATTGAAATTAAACATCATTTTATTCGTGACTGTGTTGAAAAGAAGCATATTCGAATTGTTGAAGTCAAAACTAATAAACAAACCGCAAACATCTTCACAAAGGCTTTTGACTCTACCAGATTTGCCCAACTGGTGGAAATGCTTGGAATGATCAACTTTCATTAAATTGTGTAAATAATTTTTATTTTTTTTTATTTTTATTATTATTAACTCTGTTTAAACTGTCTAAGAAAATTCCAAAAAGATTTTATTTTTTTTATGAACAATATCCATACAAATCTTTTGGGGAGAAATATAATATTTTAATATTGAAAAGAATTGTTGTGTATATAATCTTACAAGTTGCAGAAAAAATTGAATCTGACCTTTGAGAAATGATAGTGTCTGATCTCATCTCTTGGACATGGAATAGACC
The DNA here is from genome assembly GCA_023525975.1 of Smallanthus sonchifolius. Lineage (NCBI taxonomy): Eukaryota > Viridiplantae > Streptophyta > Magnoliopsida > Asterales > Asteraceae > Smallanthus > Smallanthus sonchifolius. The sequence continues at coordinate 32,781,311 of CM042040.1, forward strand.
AACAGCGATGGTGTTTACTGAGGTATAGCTGGTAGGCCCAACATATGGTTAAAACTTGTAAGTAGTGTGAAAACCTAATATATATCTCATACTTGTGTGTTTGAATCCATTATTGAAATATCTAACCCATTTTTATATCTAAGAAAACCGATTCAATCAGATACAGGCTTACGTATTGGATTCCTATTCATACGCCAAGTGACCGTCAATATAACGATATTTACCACCGATGACCCCGTATGTTTTGCTTACGCAAAGATCTCGGGTGCTCATCCTTTTCCCATCCACTTGGATGATTTGACCCCGTCTGTTTTGCTTACGCAAAGATCTCGGGTGTTCAACATTTTTCTATCCGCTTGGATAATTTTACGACTTCTTCTGTTTTGCTTACGCGATGATCTAGAATGCTCGTACCTTTTTAATATCTACTTGGATATTTTTTATTTTAATTTTTCTAAATCCACTTGGATATCTTATTTTATTTTGGTGGTACTTTGACATTACTAAGACGGTACCTTGGTTAATCAGAAAGAGATGATAGGATGAAGATGGGTACTTCTTGAGGATTGATAGGTTTTTCAAAATCATTTTATTTTAATATGTGGGGTACACCTTGTATGTTGCTTAAATGGTACCTTCTAATCACATGAAATCTTTGTACAAACAAATGTTCGGGTTTACTTTGCACAAATATCAGCTATCTTCAGAGACTCACAGTAGTGAATTGCAAAAGGAAGTGTTTCAAGAGACTGACCAGATCTGATCTCATGTTGGATCTTTTTGAAGAAGAAAAGTGTAAATATCTTGTGTATAATTTTATTTATATATCGAAACTAGTTGTACATATCGAAACTACTTTGAACTATCGAAACTAGTTGTACATATCGAAACAACTTTGAACTATCGAAACTAGTTGTACATATCAAAACTAATTTGAACTATCGAAACTACTTTGTGCATATCGAAACTACTTTGACCTATCGAAACTACTTTGACCTATCGAAACTACTTTGTACATATCGAAACTAGTTTGTCCTATCGAAACTAGTTGTTTCAACAGGGGCAATTTTGTCTTTTGTCTCACGAGAATTAAAAGTCTTCATAAGCTCCCATCATACTGATTCTGACTCGTATTTTTCAAAACCTTTTCGCCTTCTCCATCATTCACAAAATCTCTCAAATCGTCGGTCTGGGTTGCAAGATATCAACTGATTTTCCCCATTGTCTCTATCGTCTCCATCATCAGGTAACGTCTCACTACCTCTTTTTGATGATTTTTTGCAAAACGGCAGACCCAGGGTTTCAAAATTTAAAATTTGTTCGACTAAATCTTCATAATAACAGTTGTTTGTGTGCTTCTTTGTGTTTGCATACATTTTAATCATCTTAGAACTCACGATTATTGTGTATTCCTGCAGATAACGTCTCACATTCGGTAAGATGAAGTTTCGTCACTTACAGGCTACTCTAAACCTTTCTTTTAACTTGTTTATATTAAGTCTGAGTATAACGAATCAGAGGGGTTTGGGTTTCAAAACCAAGTAGTTTCGATAAAGGGGTTCATCACTTTCAAAATTATCTTAAAAAATTTTCAATCGAAACTACTAGTTTCGACACCCAAACTTGCCCTAGTATCTCTGATCGAAACTAGATAGTTTCGATAAGTTCATCTCCATCGAAACAAGTTGTTTCGATAGTTTTGATCTCCATCAAAACTAGTTGTTTCGACAATGTTGATCTCCATCGAAACTAGTTGTTTCGACTGGGTTGATCTCAATCGAAACTAGTTGTTTCGACAGTTAGGACTTCAAATTTTTTCTAAGTGTTGATATATCTTGTTTCGATTCAGTATTTTCAGAAATCTTACTTATTGTGCAAAATTGATAAACTTTACAGGTATGGATCTCTTATTTGTGAAAAGACACAATGTCTGTGCATTCCTCAATGCCAATGATCCTAAGGCTGCAGAGTTCATTCCTGTACTAAATTTCCTGGCAAACTCCAACATTAGCTTTGCCATCAGCAATAATCTGCCGGTGTTTGAGACAACTATAAGAGAATTCTGGGAGACTGCAGAAATCATCACAATTGAGAATATAGAGCACATTAGAGCAACTGTGCGTGGCCAAGAAGTCTTACTTTCTGAAGCTACAATTAGAGAGGTGCTTCAGTTTAATGATAATCCAGATGCACCTATTGAATTCCCAATTTTCTATTTTAAAGAATGCTTTAGAAGGTTGGGTCATCCAGATGAATTCAAGAGTGGCTAGATAATCAAGAACTCCTTACCAAGCCACTGGAGATAAATAGTGCACGTGTTTATTCACTGCCTATCAATAAGAAAAGGAGGGTTTGATTCAGCAAACAGCACTCTGGGCTCAGCTATTTTGGGGATAATCAAGGGAAGAGATTACAACTTTTCTGGCTTCATATTTAGACAGTTAAAAGACAATCTAACTGGAGCCGTGAAGGAGAAATTCTTGGCATATCCTAGATTTCTACAAATTATCATCAATCATATTCATCCTGAGCTGCAACAAGGTGGGAACACCTTTGTGTTCGATCACATGATTGCCAAGACTCTCAGCTATATGAGAAGTACTAACAAGAGAACCAACAGGGCTATAGCTGACGTTCCCCTGTTTGGTCATATTATTAGTGAAGAAGAAGAATTTATCCCTGACATTGACCTTGAACTTGAAGAAGAGAACTCATCATCTGAAGAAGAAGAAATGGAAGTTGAGCAAGATCAAGGTAATGCACCTATTGATGAAGCTCAGATTGAGATAAACGTCCCTGAAGTTCAAGAATAAGAACAACCCATCATTGAGCCTATGATAGAGGCTCCTTTTGTTGAACAAATTCAGATAGTTCAAGAGCCAGCAGTTAATGTTGAAGCTGGCATGCATGGAGTTGAGGAGGAAGTCGCAGAATCAAGTGGAACTCTAGATGCAGGGATTTATGGATCTGACTACTACAAGTCTGATTCAGATGATAGATCAATGCATCCTGCATCTTCCTCTAAACGACAGGTTGAGTCAGGTTCTGATTTTGAGGAAGAAGAGCCTAAGGCAAAGAAAATCAAAACAGGATTTGAAGACTTGTCATCCTCATCAGATTCTCTATTAGCCACTCCACAACCATCTCCACAACCATCTCCACAACCTACTCCACAACCCACTCCACAACCATCTCCACAACAATCACCCATCCATACTACTCCCACATCACCAACTCATGATTCAGCCTCTCCTGTACCAAGAGTTAAGACTCTAAGCCTTGAACTGAAGAAAATGCAGGATACGATTCAAAAGAAAGATGAAGAAATTGAAGGCTTAAAAAATAATTTGCATAATGTCCAGGATGAGGTTAAAGACCTGAAGCTGGAAGTTAGGGGTTTACATACCCAGATTGAGGTCCAACAAACTCAACTTGAAACACAAAAGAAACTAATATCAAAGCAAAATAAAGAATTCAAGGCTTTGGCTGAAGCAGTGGAGCAGCTCAAAGCCTCAATGGTTAAACCTGTGCAAAAACAACCAACTACTTCAACAGCTCAGGGGGAGACCACATCTGTGGTTGAATCCTCATCTCCTGACCTTGTAACTAATCCAGAATCAGCACTAACTATATTTGCTGGGCATATTGAAAAGACATAAGAGACGGTTGAAGTCAAAGTTGAAGGTACAGAACTAAACCTTCCCTCAGCTAGTGAGAGAAGAGAAGCAAGGAATAGTGGGAAAGGGACTTCCACTGAAATAGAGACCGTGATTCTTGATGAAGAAGACATCCCATCTGATGATGAGCAGAATGCCCTTTTAGTAGACATCGAAAACTTTGGATATAATGATCTTTATCCAGAAATCCTGACCACTGAAGAAAAGGAGACTGAGCGAACTAGATACTTTACGAAAGACGGAGATGAAATTCAAACCTTATCTGACGAAGAAAAGGGTGAAGATGATGTTCAGATTAATCTTATCAAAACAGTCACTCCTGAACCAACCACTATAGTCTCCGAATCCGGTCCAGCACAAGATTCACCTTCGGTTACTCCTGAACCTCCAATTTCAAGAAAGTCTTGGTTTAAGAAAATAATTCAGGAGGAAACCCCTAAGACATATGAATGGATAGCAGAGCATCAAGAACTAAAAAGACCTCCAATTGGCTGGAAGTATGATGCTGAAAGGAAGCTCTTTATCATAAGAAGATATAGAGGGGGAGTTCAGCACTTTAAAAATATGACTGACTTCCAAACCCTTCCTTTCTATGACCTCAGGGATTTAGCCAAACTTCCACTTCAAAACCTTGGGAAGGTCATGATGGCTTATGACTTTGAGAAATTTCTGCATTCTCAAGTCAATAATGATTTCAAAGGAATGAAGCCTAGGAAAACTCAAAAGAAGATCTCAAAGACTAGGTTTCATCCTAAGACTAACAAGCCATATGTGTTCTTAAGATACAAGCCTGCCCAAACACACAAGACCATCACCATTCCAAAATATGTACCTGTCTAGCTACAAACTTTCAGAAAATGGTACTACGACCCAATTATTGGCAGTGCAGTGATAGAGTGTGAGGGCAAGGAAGACATCACCATCTTTGAGCCCATGGAGCTGTTGAAGTTTTAGCCTGAAGATCTGGAAATCCTTTTTCAGAATCACATTCAGGCATACAGTGATGAAGATGAAGCTGATGCTAAAGCCTACCAACGGGTTGTATCTCTCCATGTTAAACCTTTTATACCGAGGACAACTGAAGGACCAGCTGCTTGATGAAGAGCTGAAGACGGTAATGCAACAGCTTAGGGGGAGATTGTAGAGTCATATCTTATGTATAAGCTGTTGTCATTTATTGTTTGTTTAAACAATTTTAGACTAGTTTACTTTTTGTCATTTCATTAAATGTAATTTCAGTCTTATGTAATTTACTGTTTTTATTTCTAAGTCTGGGCCATCGAAACTACTTAGTTTCGATTGAGTCTGTTCACTCGAAACTAGTAGTTTCGATTGAACATAGTTTCGATACTGTCACTACTATAAATAGCCTAGTTTGAGAATGTTTAGGGTGTGAGTAGCGGCTGTAACCCTGAACCTTCTCTTTCACATTTTTCTTGAATCAATACAATTTGCAGTTGTTTATTCACTGTGTTCTTACACTTTCATACCATTTGCGTGTTGATTCAAACTGTGGTTAGCCTGTTATCTTCACCAACACTGTTTCTATTATCTGTTTCACCACCATACACTCAGTTTCCGCCTGTGTGTGTGTGTAATCGATCAAATCAGTGATTTCAAGAGAAATCTGGACCTACATGTTAATTGTTTCGGAAATCTAACTTGCTCTATTGATTGCAGGCATGGCAGATTTAAAGTTTGTTAAGGATCATAATGAACCAGCATACTTAGAAGACCCACCACATAATCACAGTGTGTTCAGATCAATGACTGTGAGTCTAAGGGCATCCAGGGTTTTCCATGCTCTTTCACAACATATAGATATTTGTGAAGACTTTATTAGAGATTTCTAGAGTACTACTGATATAATCACAGAGAACGATGTAGAAGGGATAGCTGGCACAGTTGCGGGAAAGCGAATTATAATTACTGAAGCTGTCATAAGGACTTGTCTGAATTTTTGTGATAGTCCCGAACATTCTACAAGTTATACTGCTGAACAGATGACTGAAACCTTCCAAAGAATGAGCTTTGAGGGTGAATTGCCATATATGTTAAGAAGATATCTGCCACCGTATTGGAGATACTTAGCTCACGTGGTGAATCGGTGTATTTCGGGAAGAAAAGGAGGATATAATTAATTAAGTGTTAGCATGACGTCAATGGTCTATGCATTGGTTACGGGGGAGAATTTCAAATTCTCAAAAGTTGTATTTGATGAAATGAAAAGAAACTTGACGGATGATCATAAATGTATCCTCGATTCCTACAAATGATAATAAATCGAGAGCATGCATAGTTGGTTATGACTCAGAGAAATTTTGTCTTACATGTCGATGAACAAGCATGGATACTATGTCGGTTTAAGACCCTTGGAGAAATTTCAAGAGACCGACGGTAACCAACCTCAACAGCCTCACCAACAACACCACCTCCACATCCACAACCACCACCACCACCACCTCCACATCCATAGCCACCACCACCACCACCTCCACATCCACAACCACCACCACCACCTCCACATCCACACCTACAACATCAACCACCACCTCCACCTCCACCTCAGCCTCATCGTAGACCTAGACGTGTACGTCAACAGGCTCAAAATCAAGCTGAAGTTCCCATTGCTAATCAGCATGTGATCCCCAATATACAACTGGCCGATGAACATGAAGATGCGTTCAATTACAACATTGAAGGGCCATATATACTTCGAGAATGAAGAGAATGTTGAAAACCTCGAAGACATGGCAGACCTAAATTTGGATGACTTGATGTTCTCTGACACTGGAACTCAAAGTGTTACTAGTAAAAAGGGAGAAGAAGCTCAAAGTTCAAGTGTCATGAATGTGGAAGAGAGGATGAGTGAGTCCGAAGGAGACTCGGAAAGTGATGAGTTTTATCTTTCAGAAACAGAGAGTGACAGGGAATAAGTGCCCATAAACAAATATCACAGAAGCTTACTGATCAAAAGAAAGGCTACTGGGAAACCTCCTCTCATCAACCCTTCTAAACAACAGAGTGATACTTCCGATGAAGACTACGATTTTGAAGTTGATCCTGATTAGAGGAAGAAAGAAAAAGTTTCTGAACGACTCCCGCAAAAGTACACAACAATCATCACACCTACCATTCCTACAAAGTGCAGGTCCCGGTTGGGTCTATGGATCGATCTCTGCTGTAAAACACGCAATACGTACACGAAGTACGGAATCCTAACGCGTACATATGTCTCGAATACTCACACACACGATACAATCACACGCAAAACAAGATATCTTAAAAAGCTTCTTGTATTCACTCTGTAAACAGTACACACGTAGTAGTTCTAGAATTACAGATCTCTTACAAATGAGAACAATTACTGCACTATTATTAGGAACACATACTTGTATAGGAGAACTTATCATGTCCGCCAACTTTAGTTCAGGTGAACTTGTTAAGTTCGCCTCAACTAGATCAGGGGAACATGTTAAGTTCGCATGTGCAAACTTAACTAACTACAAGACAAAACATAAACATAAAGTCTAATCTATTACAAAGGCTAGTTGTCACATAAAATGCTCCAACAGACTCTAAAATGCTCCAACACAAAGCAAGACAAGGGAAAATAAAAGATTGCTTATGAGCTGGTAGATGTTCAATCCCTGTAGCAAAGAATCTTTTGCTTAGAACAAGACTCTATGGCTAAAGATTCAAGATTGAAAAGCTCTCTATAAAAAATGATACTCTTACGACGACCATCAACATACAAAGTGATCAGATTCAAAGCCTGAGAGACACCATGAAGTATGTACTCAAAGAGTTGAAAAGACTGAAGGAAAAGAAGGAGAAAAAGAAAAGAAAGAGAGAAGATGGTTGTAGTTGAAATGATAACGGTAAAGGTGATGATGATGATGATGATGATGATGATGGTGATGGTGATGATAATGAAGGCTGAAAAGATGATAAAGAGCAAGGTAAAGACCAGGAAGACCAACAAACAAGCTCACGAGAAGATATATGTACAATTGTCATTTATGTTCATGTGTCCGAAGAAAAAGGAGCACAACAGTCTGAAAATGACTTTTCATTTGACATTGAATAGGGTCTTGATGATTTACTTAGGTCAGACTCGGTGTTCTCATTTGAAAAGGATTAAACTGTTTTAGATGATGACTTTGCAGGAGAGGATTCGATTGAGGCTGAAGATTTCTTCGATGCAAATGTGCCTACCTCTCCTACATACATCGATGCTTAGGGAAAGGTGATTACCGGCATTGACAACGATATATTCGCCAAAGGTAACTCATCTCCCGTGTGGAGTTAACTCCCGAAAATGTTGCTGAACCAACAGACACTACTGAAGCAACATCGTCCACAGGCAGTACAGATAAAAATAAAAGTTTGTTCAACTTTATTCCTCCACCGTAAGTTCATTGTGTCACAACATCCAACGCGCTTGTAATGAAGAATGATCGTTATCCTATTTTAAAGTGGATGTACGACAGTGAGAAGCATCTCTATCTAGTCAATAGGAAGAACGGGCGAGTTGAGTACTTTACTAATATGCATGACTTTCAATCCTTGCCCAGATATGATCTTAGAGCACTAAACAAGGTTCCATTCTACAATTTGTGAAACAATGGAGACGCAAGTGACTTTGCTTTATTTCTTAAAAGAGAGTGTGACAATAACTTCAAGACAATGAATACTTCTCAGTGCAAGAGGGTAACATCAAAGTACATGATCGACAGGATCACCCAGAATCCCCTCATAATGTAGATCTATCCTCCTCCCAAGAAGGTTGACTGTGTCCCTGTTCATAAGGGACTACCTGACAACTCATTGAGTAAGCTCGTGTGCTGGTCTTATAGTCGTGTGACTGGTCTTCTCGACATTCACTGTATTGACAGAGAGTTCAATATTGTTGATCCTATAGATCTAATGAAGTTTGGGAAGGAAGACATGCTGAAATTGTCCAAGCAGAGATTATTCATTCCTGAAGAAAATGAGAAGGATACTAAGCCGTTCATAAAAGTGTTGGCAACAGCGTTAGTTCAAGGCCTCTATGCGAGAGCTGGTGATCACTTAGCTGATGTTAAAATACTATGAGTTATTTGTAAGGCCCCAAACCCGTGAGGCCCCACTTGTTGGATTTACTCATTCACAAACAGTTCTTAAACATGAATATCAAATAACGCAGCGGAAAATTTCATTTAAACATAACTTAATCGTTGTTCATACATGCTAAAGCGTAAACAAAACGTATTTACATCATAACTAATCATAACGGGATGCCAGTCTTCAAAAGCAGTCGGGTAACTCTTCATCTCTAGCCAAGCATCACCGTCCATCCTCATAACCTGCCTTAACCTGAATGTGTACACTTAAAAACGTCAGCTACGCTGGTGAGTTCTAGTTTTCGTTCGATTTAAGAAATGGTTCATCATTCAAACATTCATTAGGGTTTAACATTCGTATAAGAAAATAGGGCCTTTCATTCGTAAACCTTCGCACATTTAAACACATTGAACGGATCATTTGTTTAAAACATTAACATTCATTTAAGTCATACATTACTATCTAAAATCTGTATCGTTACGCGTCACTATGTCCCCGTAGGAACCTTTAATGTTGTGGGCAACCGCTACGTATCACCGTCATTGCCACAACCATTCATTACGTGGGGTCAACCGTTACGTATCGCCGTCATTGCCCAACACGCATCTTTCCTTTGGGAATCAACCGTTACGTATCGCCGTCATTGATTTCCCATTACCCTTTCCCTTAGGATGATCGTCATCACCCGAGTAACCGCCGTTACTCCCTTACCAGTTGTACAACATCAAAACCATTGGCAGGCCACTAAGACACTACCCTTGTTGTTCTTATGGCAACTATGGCTCGCTGTCCATAATCTACCACAAGGCTGGGAATCTCGTTCCCAGACTTCATTCATCAATTCCATTCATTCGACAGATTAGATTTGTAATGACTTCTTTAAAACCTTTGCCCCTTTTTGTTTTCTTTTCATAAAACCTTTCCTTCACTTTCAAAACCCTTTACCTTTTCATTAAACCATTTCTTTATAACATTCGTTCGTAAACATTCCGTTCATAAACTTTCATTCCATAAACCCTTTGTTCCAAATCATTTCCTTTCGTAAACGTAGTTTCATAAACATCATTTTATAAAACAACATTTCATACGTGTACACACCAGCCCGAAAACATTATATAAAAACATTTAAAAGAGGGCTTCTAGAACTCACCTGATACGCTAATATGGGTTGTCCTAAACGAAGGTCCAACAACGTCACTTCAGATCTGAATTGATTAGTTAAATACACATCAGACCAATCCCGACTCTAACGGTTTAACCATTCTAACATACTGACTTCACTTAATCAGTTCTGATGTCTGCGCACTTAGCAAGTGCGCAGACTCTGCTTCCTGCGCACTTAGCAAGTGCGCAGACCATGCTTCCTGCGCAGTTAGCAAGTGCGCAGGTCCTTCCTCCTGCGCACTTAGCAAGTGCGCAGGTTCCTCCTCCTGCGCACTTAGCAAGTGCGCACGACCTGTTCTTCGTGAAAACCCTAACTTTCGCATTCGGGTCTGATCATGTCAAGATGCCGAACCTGTTGCATTCAAAACGTTCGTTTTCCATTAAGGAACTCAAATCTGTGATTATCTTTCAGTTCCATCCGTAAAAACGTTGCCTTTTCACCCAAAACCGGAAAAAACCCAAAAACGAACAAAAACTCAGATTCAGGTCGGATCGTTACCTGAATCTAGCTTCTGATCCGGAGGTTCTTCTCACGAGTTATGGAGCAACACACTTCTCAAATCTCGGGTCGATCCGACAACTTTCTCTCTCTACGGTTTCTCTCTCTAGAAGTTGCAAATGAGAGAAATGGGTTGTGACGTTGGCTATTTATAGGGGAGGCTCCCTTTCTAGCCCATCCGACCCGACATGCCTCGTTCGTTTATTCCGTTATTATATCTATCGTTTTATTTTTTTGGGATGTTACAAGTCTACCCCCCTTACAATAGGTTTCGTCCCCGAAACCTATCATAAGTCAAATAGATGAGGGTACGACTCCCTCATTTCCTTCTCCGTTTCCCAAGTGGCTTCCGATCCCTTTCGATGTTTCCATTGGACTTTAACCAATTGGATAACCTTATTACGCAAACGTTTCTCCTTCCGATCAAGGATGGCCACGAGTTCTTCGATGTAATTAAGGCTGTTGTCGACCTCGATGTCAGTAAGTGGTACGTGAGCCGATTCATCCGCCAAACACTTTCGCAAGTGTGATACATGGAAAGTAGGATGAATCCCACTTAACTCATCGGGCAACTCCAACCGATAAGCGACTTCACCAACCCGTGCCATTATCCTGAATGGTCCGACAAACCCCGGACTTAACTTTCTTCTCTTCCTGAATCGTATGATTCCCTTCCAGGGCGACACTTTCAACATTACTCTGTCCCCAACATCAAACTCGATAGGCCTTCGTCGTCTATCCGCATAGGACTTCTGACGATCTTGTGCGGCCTTCATTCGCGCTTTGATCTGATCAAACCTTTCCGACGTCTCTCTTACGACTTCGAGACTTCCTAATTCTTTCTGTCCAATCTCACCCCAACAAACCGGGGTCCTACATATTCTCCATTACAACATTTCGTAAGGCGGCATGCCTATCGTCGTGTGATGACTATTGTTGTAGGAGAATTCAGCTAACGGCAGATGGCTGTCCCAACTGCCACCGAAGTCGATAATACAAGCACGGAGCATATCCTCCAACGTCTGAATAGTCCTTTCGGACTGACCATCCGTTTGCGGGTGGTATGCTGTGCTGATATTAAGCCTCGTGCCCATCGCCTCATGAAATCTTTTCCATAACCTCGATGTGAATCGTGTGTCCCGGTCAGATACGATAGTCAAAGGCATCCCATGCCGTGCTACTACTTCGTTGATAAACACTTCAGCTAACCTTTCTGACGAGAACGTCTCGCGAATAGGTAGGAAATGAGCACTCTTCGTTAATCGGTCCACAATTACCCAAATGGTGTCATGACCTTTGGCTGTGCGGGGTAGCTTGGTTATGAAGTCCATGGTAATGTGTTCCCATTTCCATTCTGGTATATCAAGTGGTTGAATCTTTCCATACGGTTTCTGGTGTTCAGCCTTTACTTGCGAGCAAGTCAAGCACTTGCTTACATACTTCGTCACATCACATTTCATTCCAGGCCACCAGTAGTCTTTCTTCAGGTCTTGGTACATTTTGTTGGTACCAGGATGGATAGAGTAACGAGACTTATGAGCCTCATCCAAGATTTTGGTTCTAAGCTCGCCACCCATAGGTATCCATACCCGTCCATAACGTGTTCTAACACCAAGGGTGTTATATTCCAACTTGTCCTGTTGGCCCACCATCCTTTCTCCCTTTATATTTTCTTCCTTCAAAGCTTCATCTTGAGCTCTTTCGATTTCTCTCATCACATCCGATGTTACCACCAACTGGCAAGCTTTCACTCTAATAGGAGTAGGCACATCCTTTCGGCTTAGAGCGTCAGCCACCACGTTTGCCTTTCCAGGGTGGTACATTATTTCACAGTCATAGTCCTTCAGGAGTTCCAACCATCTCCTCTGCCTCATGTTAAGCTCCTTTTGTTCGAAGAAGTACTTCAAACTTTTGTGGTCGGAGTAAATAGTAAACTTTACCCGTACAGGTAGTGCCTCCAGATTTTCAATGCAAATACGACAGCAGCAAGTTCCAAATCGTGAGTCGGATAGTTGACTTCGTGAACTTTCAACTGCCGCGACGCATATGCAATCACTCTACCGCGTTGCATCAACACACACCCTAACCCCTGACCCGACGCGTCAGAGTATACCACCAGGTCTTCACTGCCCTCGGGAAGGGCCAAGACTGGAGCTTGTGTTAGCTTCTCTTTCAATTCCTTAAATGCCTCATCCTGGGTCGAACCCCATTCGTACTTTACTTCTTTCCGAGTCAACTTTGTCAATGGCGAAGCTATTTTCGAGAAATCCTGGATGAATCTCCGATAGTAGCCTGCCAATCCTAAGAAACTGCGGATTTCAGTTGGCGTCTTAGGAATGTCCCATTCACTTACCGTTACTGTCTTTGCTGGGTCAACCATAATGCCGTTCGGGCCAATGACGTGACCTAGGAATTGGACTTCCCTAAGCCAGAACGCGCATTTGGAGAACTTAGCATACAACTTCTCCTTTTTCAGAGCTTCCAATACTTCTTTCAAGTGACACGCGTGATCACCCTCATTCTTGGAGTAGATAAGGATATCATCGATGAACACGATTACCGATCGATCCAGCATCGGTCGACACACCCTATTCATTAAATCCATGAACGCTGCGGGGGCGTTCGTCAATCCGAAAGACATTACGCGGAACTCGAAATGTTCATAACGCATGCGAAATGCAGTTTTCGGTATGTCTTCTTCCCTCACCTTCAACTGATGGTACCCGGACCGAAGGTCGATTTTCGAAAACCAACTTGCGCCTTGCAACTGGTCGAACAGGTCATCGATCCTTGGTAAAGGGTACTTGTTCTTCACCGTTCGTTTATTCAACTCACGATAATCGATACACATTCTCATCGAACCATCTTTCTTCTTTACAAACAACACCGGAGCACCCCACGACAAGATGCTCGGTTGGATAAATCCTTTATCAAGTAACTCGTCTAGTTGGACCATAAGTTCCTTCATTTCCACTGGTGCTAGTCGATATGGAGCCTTAGCCACGGGCTGGGCATCTGGTACTAAGTCAATTCGGAACTCAATTTCTCTATTACGTGGTATCCCAGGCAAATCCTCTGGAAACACCTCCGGGTACTCGCGTACCACGGGTACATCGTCTAGTTCCTTCACTTCCTTACACTTGTCAATTATATATACCAGATAAGCCTCGCATCCGCGCCTCAAGTAATTCGTTGCCTTAATCATTGAGATGACGTTTGGCATCGGGGCGTCACGATCTCCAAAGATTTCGACTTTGCTACCATCCGGAGCCTTGAGTTGGATTATCTTTCATTTACATATGATTTGTGCTTCGTTGGCAGTTAACCAATCCATACCCAGCACGACATCAAACCCTCCCAAAACCATAACAAACAATCTGACAGGGAACCTATGACCTTCTATTTTTATCGTAGCGTTGTCAACTACCTCGGTCACTCTCGCAGTTCTACCCTCAGCGGTTTCTACGCTAAAGGCCCTTTCTAGTTTACTAACAGTGTACTTCACTCGCTTACAAAAACTCGCAGATATAAAACTCTTACTGGCACCCGAATCAAATAACACATAAACCAAAGTGTTGTTAAGGACGAATGTACCTGACGCCACATCGGGATCCTGGCTTGTTCCTGCGTCAGTGCGTACGCACGAGTCTTTGCACGAGATCCCTCTACCTTCTTTTCTGGGCCTTTTCCCTTCCCGGTTTCCCCCATCCTGGGCTTCGGGCAGTCCCTACTCATATGACCATTTTCCCCACAATTGTAGCATTTGTAACCTTGCGGGCATTCTCGGGAGTAGTGCCCGGTCTTGCCACACTTAAAGCACAAGTTAGATCCCAGTCTGCATTCACCTACATGCTCCCTTCCACACTTCTTACAAACAATCGGCTCACCCACTCGAGCCCTCTTATCACGAGCCCTAAACATCTTTCCCCCAGTTCGCTTGTTTGAGAAGCTCGGTCTCTTCTTTTGCTCTTCAACGGCAACAACATTTAGTGCCAGATCGTCAAATACCACGCCGCTTAGCTCTACTGCCGAATCATAGGTAGTAGGGGCGTTTGCCTTAACATAGGTGCGGACCTGGTCCGGCAACCCTTGAACATAGCAGGCAATCTTTCTCTCTTCAGTAGTGATAAGGTGTGGCACCAGACGTGCCAGTTCATTAAATCAGGTTGTGTATTGCCGGTGCGTCATGTTCCCGGCCTTCAAACCCAGAAATTCCCTCTTTACCTTTTCAATCTCGTTCCTTGGGCAGAAGTTCTTGATCACCAAAGTTTTCAAGTCAGCCCACATCATCGCATCCACAATCTCGCTCCCTTTAGCCTGACGTACGCCTTCCCACCAGTGGGATGCTTCCTCCCTCAAGGAGTTAGCAGCAAACTTCACTACTTGATTAGCTCGAAACTCGCTCAAACGGATGGCGGCTTCCATACGTATTACCCAATCAAAAGTAGCCACCGCGTCCTTCTTCCTAGTCAGGACCGGCGGGTCACATGCCTTAAAGGACTTATAATCACATCCGCGAGCAGGCGGTGCATTGTCGGTCTCATTGTTCTGAGCACCAACTGCCGTGCTAGACCCACCCACCGCATTGACCTGCTTCAATGCTTCTGCCAACAGACCTGGCAGGGAAGTCTTCATCAACTCTGTAAATTCTTGAGCTATGGCTGCCCTCACTTCTGGTTCAAAAGTGAAAGGTTGTTCTTCAACCTGTGTCTGCTCAGCTTCATGCACACTAACCGCCGGTTCAGTGTGAACACTTCCTTTTTCACTATACTCTTGGCGCGCAGGGATCCTGCCACGCCCACCATTTCGACCGCCGGTACGACCACCGGTACGGCCACCACGCCTTCCGTTTCCTCTCCTTGCCATTACGTTATATAAGACAAGAAATCCAATGTCATCACGCTAGTTAACAAATAGAATTCA
Organism: Smallanthus sonchifolius; assembly: GCA_023525975.1. Classification (NCBI taxonomy): domain Eukaryota; kingdom Viridiplantae; phylum Streptophyta; class Magnoliopsida; order Asterales; family Asteraceae; genus Smallanthus; species Smallanthus sonchifolius. The sequence continues at coordinate 32,796,680 of CM042040.1, forward strand.
ATAAGCACTGTAAGATGTTAATATACACTGGCCATCTGTAATTAACCATTACACTACCTTTCGATTTCTATTTGACCACCTTTGTGATTTCATCAAAACACAAGTCCTTACTTAACCCTTTCTAAGGCATACTATATACGTAAATACATATACTACCTTCATACCTGATGCTTTGGCTCGAGTTACCCGTACTGGCATCCGCTTTCGGTCCCATTCAAAGTTTAAGTTCAGACACTAGGAGTGTCCGAATCTCTCAAACTATTGCTCCGATACCAACTTGTAAGGCCCCAAACCCGTGAGGCCCCACTTGTTGGATTTACTCATTCACAAACAGTTCTTAAACATGAATATCAAATAACGCAGCGGAAAATTTCATTTAAACATAACTTAATCGTTGTTCATACATGCGGAAGCGTAAACAAAACGTATTTACATCATAACTAATCATAACGGGATGCTAGTCTTCAAAAGCAGTCGGGTAACTCTTCATCTCTAGCCAAGCATCACCGTCCATCCTCATAACCTGCCTTAACCTGAATGTGTACACTTAAAAACGTCAGCTACGCTGTTGAGTTCTAGTTTTCGTTCGATTTAAGAAATGGTTCATCATTCAAACATTCATTAGGGTTTAACATTCGTATAAGAAAACAGGGCCTTTCATTCATAAACATTCGCACATTTAAACACATTGAACGGATCATTTGTTTAAAACATTAACATTTATTTAAGTCATACATTACTATCTAAAATCTGTATCGTTACGCGTCACTATGTCCCCGTAGGAACCTTTAATGTTGTGGGCAACCGCTACGTATCGCCGTCATTGCCACAACCATTCATTACGTGGGGTCAACCGTTACGTATCGCCATCATTGCCCAACACGCATCTTTCCTTTGGGAATCAACCGTTACGTATCGCCGTCATTGATTTCCCATTACCCTTAACCTTAGGATGATCGTCATCACCCGAGTAACCGTCGTTACTCCCTTACCAGTTGTACAACATCAAAACCATTGGCAGGCTACTAAGACACTACCCCTGTTGTTCTTATGGCAACTATGGCTCGGTGTCCATAATCTACCACAAGGCTGGGAATCTCGTTCCCAGACTTCATTCGTCAATTCCATTCATTTGACAGATTAGATTTGTAATGAATTCTTTAAAACCTTTGCCCCTTTTTGTTTTCTTTTCATAAAACCTTTCCTTCACTTTCAAAACCCTTTACCTTTTCATTAAACCATTTCTTTATAACATTCATTCGTAAACATTCCGTTCATAAACTTTCTTTCCATGAACCCTTTGTTCCAAATAATTTCCTTTCGTAAACGTAGTTTCATAAACATCATTTTATAAAACAACATTTCATACGTGTACACACCAGCCCGAAAACATTATATAAAAACATTTAAAAGAGGGCTTCTAGAACTCACCTGATACGCTAATATGGGTTGTCCTAAACGAAGGTCCAACAACGTCACTTCAGATCTGAATTGATTAGTTAAATACACATCAGACCAATCCCGACTCTAACGGTTTAACCATTCTAACATACTGACTTCACTTAATCAGTTCTGATGTCTGCGCACTTAGCAAGTGCGCAGACTCTGCTTCCTGCGCACTTAGCAAGAGCGTAGACCATGCTTCCTACGCACTTAGCAAGTGCGCAGGTCCTTCCTCCTGCGCACTTAGCAAGTGCCCAGGTTCCTCCTCCTGCACACTTAGCAAGTGCGCAGGACCTGCTCCGTGCGCACTTAGCAAGTGCGCACGACCTGTTCTTCGCGAAAACCCTAACTTTCGCATTCGGGTCTGATCATGTCAAGATCCCGAACCTGTTGCATTCAAAACGTTCGTTTTCCATTAAGGAACTCAAATCTGTGATTATCTTTCAGTTCCATCCGTAAAGACGTTGCCTTTTCACCCAAAACCCGAAAAAACCCAAAAACGAACAAAAACTCAGATTCAGGTCGGATCGTTACCTGAATCGAGCTTCTGATCTGGAGGTTCTTCTCACGACTTATGGAGCAACACACTTCTCAAATCTCGGGTCGATCCGACAACTTTCTCTCTCTATGGTTTCTCTCTCTAGAAGTTGCAAATGAGAGAAATGGGTTGTGACCTTGGCTATTTATAAGGGAGGCTCCCCTTCTAGCCCATCCGACCCGACCCGACATGCCTCGTTCGTTTATTCCGTTATTATATATGTCGTTTTATTTTTTTGAGATGTTACATTATTTGGATGCATTAGCCTAGGGGGAGATTGTCACACCCCGCCAAGGCGGAAACGCGAGGCGTAACGTTCATGGTTTCCAAAGCATATGATTACCGCAAACACATACATGATGAATGGATACATAAACAAGTTTAAAGTTTTACATTCCAAAATGTAATCTGAGTTTACAAAAAGTTAAGATTTCGCAAATATGACTCAATTACAATGAGTTATACAAGAGAAATCCTCCTTGAGTCGTATCCATCGTGCATGCATGTAATCTACATTGCTAACCTTGCGGTCACATTCAAATTCCTGAAAAACATACTTAAAAATGTCAACACTAGGTTGGTGAGTTCACAGGTTTACTCAAATAGTTCTTTGTAAAATTCTTTTATTCATAAATAGTTCCAGTTGCATGTGATAATCAGAATAAGAAATGTTTGACCCATTTGTAAACTAGCTAGGAATACAAATAATATGTTCATACATGAGGCGTAACCAAACCATGACAATTGTTCTTTTGCCCCTCTCAATCGTTATCAGATGCTATGCCGCCATAAATCCTCCAGATTGTGGTTAGCGCGACTAACCATGACCGGGGGACGTCACTCCCCATAGTACTATTCATAGGACCCTAGGCTATAGTTAATGGTTACTAAGTTGTTCCAGGGGACTTTAGCGGCCTAAATTGTTCAACTCATGCAAACATAAAAGTCGAGTCTTATTCTCTTGTTATCACATAAAATAGTTGTAAGTATGTTCTTCCCCCAAATATAGAAAACAGTAAAAAGGGGCCGTGAAACTCACCTCGTTTTTGTGTATGTTAGCAACGATAATTGTTCCAGTCAAACTTGATTAATCGTACCCTATTTACAAAAGGGGTATTTCGGGTTATGACCGAATATCTCGAATGCAAATTGTTCACCGACTTAGTAACTCTGGTTATTTTACTTAAATTATCTTTTTAGTTTTTCAACACTTGTTTCATTATAACAAAATAATTCCAAGCTATTGCCCAATGGGGCTGATGAACAGTTGTCGAAACTATCTAGTTTCGATTGAGCAGAACAGATATCGAAACTACCTACTTTCGATTGAGCAAAAATGGGTATCGAACTTATCTAGTTTCGATTGAGTAATAGGTATCCAAACTACCTAGTTTTGATTGAGTAGTCGGGTATCGAAACTACCTAGTTTCGATTTGAGCAACACAGGTATCGAAACTACCTAGTTTCGATTTGAGCAGGATAGGTATCGAAACTTCCTAGTTTCGATACTGCAGTTTTTGAATTGACCGTATTAGTCTCAAAATTATACTCCTATAGCGCACATACTTACGTGCATAAATTCGTATTTTAAGTCTTGAATTCGACACACTTTTCTTGTTATTTTACTTGCGTTCGAACAAATTGTATGTTTAGCTACGGTTTAAAGAAAATAATATGGATAGTATCGAATTTTTACCTCTAGACAGAGATGATAAGTTTTGCGAGAAAAAGAAGATGATCTTGACTTCTCTTGGTTAGAAATCCTTGAGAAAATCCTTGAAAGCTCCTTAGAACACCAATGATGGGAAGTTCTAATGCTTGAAGCAGGAGAATGGAAAATATGTGTGGTGTAGGTGCCGTAAGAAAATGAGAGAGATAAAAGGGTTCATGAGATTTTTGATTGAGGTGGTATGGTTTTTATCTAATTCTCGAAGGCATGAGGTATGGGTCTTAGTATAGTTAATTAGAATGTGAGGAACGTAGGAAGTGGGAATGGAGTATTCTCTGGGATTTCGGTCGAGAAAGTCAAGGGGGTGGGTTGGGTTAATTTGATGGTCAAGCAATTTTTGGTTGGTGGGTTTTTAGATTATTAGTGGATCTTAAATCTTGATTAGGATTTTTAAACAGTAAATTAATTCGGTATATTATTTGTTTTAGTCTAAAAATAAATTTTTGTCCAACGTAAAGTTGGTGTAATACATACGTCTGGATATTTTTCTTGGTTGTTTAATTTAATCACTAACGTTCGTATTTAGTCGGGTTATGCGGTTACATGAACCGGTAACTCCTAGAATTACCAAAATATGAAATGAGATAATGTACGGCTTTTGTTAGACTTTAATGTCCTTATTTATGTAATTAGGTGAATCACGAAAACTAATATAATATAAACTCGTTTATATCATGTACGGATATTGACCTGAAATGTCGGGTGTCACATTCTCCCCATGTTAACAGAATTTCGTCCCGAAATTTCAATTCATGCCATCTTGAACTGGTGTATCCTTGAACAAGGAGGGGTATTTCGTTTTCATTTGATCTTCTCGTTCCCATGTATACTCAGGACCACGTTTTGAGTTCCAACGTACTTTAACCAGTTTGATTCGACTACGTCTCAGCTTCTGAACTTTCCAATCTGAAATCTCAATCGGTTCCTCGATGAAATGAAGTTTATCATCAATGTGAATTTCATTAGGCGATATGATCAAAGTCTCGTCTGACAAACACTTTTTGAGATTAGACACATGAAATGTATCGTGTACGTTGCTTAGTTCTTGCGGTAGCTTGAGCTTGTAGGCTACAGGGCCAACCCTAGCCAGTATTTCAAACGGTCCAACGTATCTAGGGTTGAGCTTACCACGGTTACCAAACCTTGCAACGCCTTTCCATGGTGAGACTTTTAACATTACTCGGTCACCAAATTGAAATTCTAATAGTTTCCGTCTGTTATCAGCATAGCTCTTCTGTCTGTCTCGGGCCGCTTTCAGACGGTCCTTAATTTTGAAGATCTTATCAGTGGTTTCTTGGACAATCTCAGGACCTGTCAAATGTTTTTCACCAACTTCCGCCCAACATTGCGGTGAGCGACATTTATGACCATATAAAGCTTCAAACGGAGCTGCCTTAATGCTCATGTGGTAGCTGTTATTATAGGAAAACTCTGCCAACGGTAAATGAGTATACCAATTTCCTCTGAAACCAATTACACACGCACGGAGCATATCCTCTAAAGTTTGAATGGTCCTTTCGCTTTGACCATCCATTTGTGGGTGATATGCCGTGCTCATGTCAAGACGTGTGCCCATGGCTTCTTGTAATGATTTCTAGATTCTAGACACGAATCTGCTGTCTCTATCAGAGATAATAGAAATTGGCACTCCATGCCTAGCCACAATTTCCTTGATATAAAGCTTTGCAAGTTTCTCGGTTTTATCCGTCTCTTTGATGGGTAGAAAATGAGCTGATTTTTTCAGACGATCGACAATTATCCATATTACGTCTTACCCGCTCGACGTCTTGGGTAGTTTCATGATGAAATCCATAGAAATCTGTTCCCATTTCCATTGGGGAATTTCGGGTTGTTGTAACAATCCAGACGGTTTCTGATGTTCGGCTTTTACTTTTGAACACGTTAAGCATTTACTGACATATGTGGTAATATCTCCTTTCATATTGGGCCACCAATATAATTCTTTTAGATCCTTATACATCTTATCTGAACCCGAGTGAATGGAGTACCTGGACTTGTGGGCTTCATCCATAATCAACCCACGTAAGTTACCGTTACTCGGCACCCAAATTCTGTCCATGAAGTAAAACGTATCATCTGACTTAGACTCCAATTGTTTGATCATTCCACGTAGTGCCTCATTTTGGATGTTTTTTTCTTTAAGTGCTTCTTGTTGTGCCATTCGGATTTGAGTAGTAAGACTCGTATGAATTGTTAATCCTAAAGCACGAACACGAAGAGTTTTAACTCGTTCTTTGCGACTTAAGGCGTCTGCTACGACATTGGCTTTCCTGGGATGGTACTTGATATCAAAATCATAGTCGTTTAGTAGTTCTACCCAACGACGTTGTCTCATGTTAAGTTCTTTTTGATCAAAGATATGTTGGAGACTCTTGTGATCAGTAAAAATAGTGCATCTCGTACCATAAAGATAATGTCTCCAGATCTTGAGTGCAAACACAACTGCGCCCAACTCCAAGTCGTGGGTCGTATAATTCTTTTCGTGCACTTTTAGTTGTCGTGAGGCATATGCGATGACTTTGTCTCTTTGCATTAACACACAACCAAGTCCTTGGTGTGATGCATCGCAGTATACGACAAAATTGTTGATTCCCTCCGGAAGAGATAAGATCGGTGCACTACACAACTTCTGCTTCAGTAATTGGAAAGCTGACTCTTTCTTGTCACTCCAATCATACTTCTTTTCTTTCTGGGTTAATGTGGTTAAGGGCAGGGCTATTTTTGAAAAATTCTCAATGAATCGTCTGTAGTAGCCGGCCAAACCCAAAAATTGACGTACTTCTGTCGGAGTCTTTGGTGCTTCCCAGTTTTTGATCGCTTCTATTTTAGATGGATCAACGTGAATTCCTTCCTTGTTGATGACATGTCCAAGAAAATGCACTTCTCGGATCCAAAGCTCACACTTAGAGAATTTAGCGTAAAGATTCTCGTTGCTAAGTAGTTCCAAAATTAATTTCAGATGATGTTCATGATCCTCCTTGGTTCGTGAATATATTAATATATCATCAATAAATACTATCATGAATTTATCCAAGTATGGCTTGCACACTCGGTTCATGAGATCCATAAAAACAGCTGGTGCATTCGTCAAACCAAACGGCATAACTAGGAATTCATAGTGGCCATAACGAGTCCTAAATGCCGTCTTTGGTACATCTTCTTCTTGGATTCTTAGTTGATAATACCCCAAACGTAGATCGATCTTAGAGTAGAAGCTAGAACCTTGTAGTTGATCGAACAAATCGTCTATTCGAGGAAGTGGATATCGGTTTTTGATTGTAAGTTTGTTTAATTCTCGGTAATCAATACACATCCTAAAGGTTCCATCCTTTTTCTTTACGAATAGGACCGGAGCTCCCCAAGGTGAGAAACTCGGTCTTATGAAACCTTTATCAAGCAACTCCTGGAGTTGATTTGATAATTCCTGCATTTCAGAAGGTGCTAATCGATACGGCGATCGCGCAACCGGGGCGGCTCCTGGTACCAAGTCGATTCGGAATTCGACTTGCCTCGGTGATGGTAATCCAGGTAAGTCTTCAGGAAAAACTTCGGGGTAATCCTTAATGATTGGTATGTCTTCAAGTCGACGTTCCTCGGGTTTCTTCTCGACGACGTGAGCCAGGAACACGTAATAGCGTTTACGTAGGTACTTACGAGCTTTCATGCAGTTTATCATCCTCAATGTCACTCCACTCTTCTCACCTTGAACCGAAAGAACTTCTCCATTCGGGAGTGGAATATGAACAATCTTCTCAAAACAAACAATCTCGGCGTGATTCTTCGACAACCAATCCATACCAATAACAACGTCAAAACTTCCCAGGTCAACAGGTAACAGGTCTATACTAAATGTGTGGTTTTTCAAACATAGAGTACAACCCTGAATGACTTCTTCGATTTTAATTAATTTCCCGTTTGCTAATTCAATTGTATAATTTTGGTCTAGTTTGTTGGCCTTAATACCGAGTAGAGACTTAAAGTCATTTGACACAAAACTCATATCAGCACCCGTATCGAAAAGTATAGAGGCATAGTGATTATTTATCGAGAACGTACCAGTGACAATGTTTGGATCTTGTCGTGCGTCCCCAGCCCCCATCACAAACGCCCTTCCACGGGCCTGATTGTCGTTTCGGTTCTTCAACTTTGGACAGTCTTTCCTGAAGTGCTTTGGATCTCTACACTCAAAGCATCCCTGATTCATCCTTTCTGCTCCTGGGTTGACCTTTCCTGCTACTTGATTGATCTTATTAGGGTTCGCATTGCTCCAACAGTTATGGGCTAGATGCCCATACTTTTTACACTTTCCACATTGGGTACACCTTCCACTGTGATGATATCCACACTTGTCACACTTCGGTCGTGTTCCAAGATATCCATTTTGTTCCATAGTGTTGACAGCATAGGCTTTCATAGTTCCAGGTCTCTTGTAAGTTTGATTCTTGTTTTGATTACTTGGTTTTCCAAACCATTTCCTCTTTTCCCCAGACCTTCCTTCCTCGGTATCCTTCTTCTCAAACAAACCATCACGCACAGCATTATCCCTTAGCTTGAAAGCTAGAATTATAGCGCTCTTGGCATCCATAGGGTTCGATGAAGTCACCAGGCTTCGGATTTGAGGTGCAAGACCCCACAAATATCTTTCAACCTTCTTGTATTCTGGGGTAACCATGTGTGGAACCAAACTTGCTAACTCATTGAATCGGTCAGTGTAACCAGCCACATCATCTCCTATCATTTGTAAATTCCACATTTCAGATTCGATCTTTTGCAACTCATTTCGAGGACAGTACTCCTCAGTCATCATGGCTTTCAGCTCCTCCCAAGTCAGTTGGTATGCAATCTGCCTTCCCATGGTTTTCACTTGTGAATTCCACCAAGTTAAAGCCTTATCAGTGAGCGTGCATGTAGAATACTTCACCATGCAGTCAGCGGTGCATTCACTAATATCAATCACCGACTCCATCTTTTCTATCCATCTCATTAGCCCAACTGCACCCTCGGTGCCATTGAATTTGCGGGGGTTGCAAGATAGAAAGGTCTTGTAGGAGCACTTCCTATTTGGAGCATCCGTAGAATTACAAGTCATAACGTCATTAATTCGGATCATGACTATGTGTTACGGCTTATTTATTCTATTACCTCCGGAACCTCCGGCTGTACCGCTACCTCCTGCACCTCCTCCGGCGGTACCACTGCCGTTTCCTCCTCCACTATTTCGATTTGCCTCATACTGCTCCATGGCAGCAGCTACTCGCTGTGCTATGATTTGTTCCACGTTTGGGGAAATCGTCTCGTTGTTGTCACCAGTAGTGTTACGGGGTGTCCTACGCTTAGGTGCCATGACGTTCTTTCTAACATATCAATTAAAAAGAAACACCATTATATAATAATAATGATTGATCATGACATAAGGATACAACAACATCAAACGTAAACAACCATCATTACAACATAAACCATCACATACATAGTTAAAACATGCATAGTACATTGTTCCAAAAGACAAGGATACAAAAGGGATGGGTTCACATGACCACATCAGTACCAAATTTTTAAACTACATAATGCACTACGAACACAACCCGCCCGTAATAGGTCTAAAAGAAGATGTGGGAGTACAACCCAATCATCATGGCAAGTCCCACCATGACAAAGCTAGCCCTAGCCACAAATTCTGCAGCCAAAGTCCTTTCTTCCAGCGCCTGCACCATGTCTCGGACCGTGAGAGTGAACTGCCAGTCCATATCAGCTCTCAACTCTAGGTAGTCAGTGGCACCCTGTATGTCTCGGGTGCTGTCCTCCAGAGTCTGTACTCGAGATCCGAGCCCTTGACGTAGTCACGTGGCTGCATCACCATGTGCCCGGATATCATCTAGGAGGTCATCAAGACGCTCCTCGTGCGTATGAACGCGTGCTACCAATGTAGGCACTGTGAGCTCCATGGCTTCCCCAGTGTGGGGTAGGGGTATTAAGGAGTTGGAGGACTCTCCGAGCTCAAAGGTAGAGGGGATGCTCTCCATCTTCCTCCATCGTGCCACTGTACGGGGCATCTATCTGATAGTCCCCACAGTAGGGTGGTAGCAGGGTTGTTGCTTAGGTGGTTCCTCATCAGTCTCCAAGTCTTCCGGGTCACGGGCTGCCAGGGTCCTCTTGCGCGGAAATCGAACCTTTTTCCTAGCACTTTTTACCATAACTGGTCCTCCGCTTTTCTTTCGGTAGACGATAGGCGGTTCTCCCAGGGTGACATTGGGTGGTGTGGAGCTGCGAACTTGTACTCGATTTTTGGGGCGTGTGGCGGAAAGTTCCTCGTTGGATTCAGAGGCAGAGACGGGGTCAGAGTGTGACGACATGCTTGTGACTACAATATCCATATCACATGATGACTGATTATGCAATGCTTATGCAATGAAAACGTTTTAGTGAGTCATTTAAATTATAGACTAGGTTCCATTTTAGACTCCTAGTTCGCTACAATCAATGGCTCTGATACCAATCTGTCACACCCCGCCAAGGCGGAAACGAGAGGCGTAACGTTCATGGTTTCCAAAGCATATGATTACCGCAAACACATACATGATGAATGGATACATAAACAAGTTTAAAGTTTTACATTCCAAAATGTAATCTGAGTTTACAAAAAGTTAAGATTTCGCAAATATGACTCAATTACAATGAGTTATACAAGAGAAATCCTCCTTGAGTCGTATCCATCGTGCATGCATGTAATCTACATTGCTAACCTTGCGGTCATGTTCAAATTCCTGAAAAACATACTTAAAAATGTCAACATTAGGTTGGTGAGTTCACAGGTTTACTCAAATAGTTCTTTGTAAAATTCGTTTATTCATAAATAGTTCCAGTTGCATGTGATAATCAGAATAAGAAATGTTTGACCCATTTGTAAACTAGCTAGGAATACAAATAATATGTTCATACATGAGGCGTAACCAAATCATGACAATAGTTCTTTTGCCCCTCTCAATCGTTATCAGATGCTATGCGGCCATAAATCCTCCAGATTGTGGTTAGCGCGACTAACCATGACCGGGGGACGTCACTCCCCATAGTACTATTCATAGGACCCTAGGCTATAGTTAATGGTTACTAAGTTGTTCCAGGGGACTTTAGCGGCCTAAATTGTTCAACTCATGCAAACATAAAAGTCGAGTCTTATTTTCTTGTTATCACATAAAATAGTTGTAAGTATGTTCTTCCCCCAAATATAGAAAACAGTAAAAAGGGGCCGTGAAACTCACCTCGTTTTTGTGTATGTTAGCAACGATAATTGTTCCAGTCAAACTTGATTAATCGTACCCTATTTACAAAAGGGGTATTTCGGGTTATGACCGAATATCTCGAATGCAAATTGTTCACCGACTTAGTAACTCCGGTTATTTTACTTAAATTATCTTTTTAGTTTTTCAACACTTGTTTCATTATAACAAAATAATTCCAAGCTACTGCTCAATGGGACTGATGAACAGGTGTCGAAACTATCTAGTTTCGATTGAGCAGAACAGATATCGAAACTACCTAGTTTCGATTGAGCAAAAATGGGTATCGAACTTATCTAGTTTTGATTGAGTAATAGGTATCGAAACTACCTAGTTTCGATTGAGTAGTCGGGTATCGAAACTACCTAGTTTCGATTTGAGCAACACAGGTATCGAAACTACCTAGTTTCGATTTGAGCAGGATAGGTATCGAAACTTCCTAGTTTCGATACTGCAGTTTTTGAATTGACATTATTAGTCTCAAAATTATACTCCTATAGCGCACATACTTACGTGCATAAATTCGTATTTTAAGTCTTGAACTCGACACACTTTTCTTGTTATTTTACTTGCGTTCGAACAAATTGTATGTTTAGCTACGGCTTAAAGAAAATAATATGGATAGTATCGAATTTTTACCTCTAGACAGAGATGATAATTTTTGCGAGAAAAAGAAGATGATCTTGACTTCGCTTGGTTAGAAATCCTTGAGAAAATCCTTGAAAGCTCCTTAGAACACCAACGATGGGAAGTTCTAATGCTTGAAGCAGGAGAATGGAAAATATGTGTGGTGTAGGTGTCGTAAGAAAATGAGAGAGATAAAAGGGTTCGTGAGATTTTTGATTGAGGTGGTATGGTTTTTATCTAATTCTCGAAGGCATGAGGTATGTGTCTTAGTATAGTTAATTGGAATGTGAGGAACTTAGGAAGTGGGAATGGAGCATTCTCTGGGATTTCGGTCGAGAAAGTCAAGGGGGTGGGTTGGGTTAATTTGATGGTCAAGCAATTTTTGGTTGGTGGGTTTTTAGATTATTAGTGGATCTTAAATCTTGATTAGGATTTTTAAATAGTAAATTAATTCGGTATATTATTTGTTTTAGTCTAAAAATAAATTATTGTCCAACGTAAAGTTGGTGTAATACATACGTCTGGATATTTTTCTTGGTTATTTAATTTAATCACTAACGTTCGTATTTAGTCGGGTTATGCGGTTACATGAACCGGTAACTCCTAGAATTACCAAAATATGAAATGAGATAATATACGGCTTTTGTTAGACTTTAATGTCCTTATTTATGTAATTAGGTGAATCATGAAAACTAATATAATATAAACTCGTTTATATCATGTACGGATATTGACCTGAAATGTCGGGTGTCACAGAGATTGTAAGGATCAAACCTAATAGGCTAACACATCAAGAGATAACCGGGAAGTTCAGAAGACAACATTTTGGAAGTATGTGGCCGCATACTTCAAGGCCTAGCCGCATATTTGAAGTATGCGCCTCCCAACCGCATACTTGAAGTATGCGCGCCAGGCCCAAGCCCAACCGATTACTTATGATTAGTTTAAATAGTTCTTTTGTTTTCTGTAATCGGTTAGACGAGTTGTTGAGCGATCTTGTATTGTATTTTCAATGGTTTTATCAATATACGAATCGTTTAACTGTTGAATTGTGTCTCGTCCTCTTTGATTCTACCTAGAAGTCACGTGTCGAGTCTGTTTTCGCCAGGTTCAACACGTTGTTGAATCCGCTGATTGAAGATCCTCAGGAATTCAGACTTATCAATTTCCATTAAATGGGGGAAGAACATAACCAATACCAATGGTTCTTCTATCTTGATTAATAGTGTCATTGTATTATCCCAGCAAAAATGATGAATTTCCAAGGCTTTCTAACTTTTTATGCATTCTGATCACTTCTGATTCCGAATCAGTAAGCTCTTTATTTTTCTAAGCGAGGATGGTATTTCTTTTCTCAATCACTGAATAGGATGTATCTAGATGATACGCATGCTCCTTTATCTTCTAGGTCGGTGAATTGATATCTCTTTTCAATGATCAATCCTTTCAACACACACCTTTTCATTATCCTTTAATGTTTGATTTACTTTGTGCATAGATTTCATATCACATATTAAATTTGTGTTATCGTCCATCACTCTCATCATTTTTTCCTTCACCAAAACACAGTTAGAACAATATATACCTTTGTTGGATCAGACATAACAACCATGAAGACTTTTGCTGTAGGAATTTCTTCTTTCAGCTCAGGTACTCTTCTGTCAAAAGAATCTCATCTTTATAAGAACTTTTTGTGGATTCTTTATCATCATAATGAACTTCATTAGCAATAATATCTTCATAAACACTTTCACTAGCCTCGTCATTATGACTCTCCACTTCACTTGCTGAACATTCTTCCTCACTTAAGCTACTAGAGCTACTATCCTCTAACTTAACACTTGTATGAATTTCAGCTACAAATTCTGGACTCACTGCACCAACCAAGTCTTCTAAGTGAATTCCCCAATCATAGTTATCATCTCCTTGAGCAACTAAGGCAAATGATGTTGACAAATTTGCTGAATTCCTAAAACTTCCAGATCCATGTTGATGTTGTCTGCTTCGTTGATAGTTATTCTTCTTTTAAGAATCAAACTCTACTTTGGGATTTTTACATTCTTTAGCAAAGTGACCGTACTCCTGATAGTTATAACAACGAACCTTCGATTTGTCGAAACTCATCTTGGTTCTTCTATTAGATCCGATGGACTTCCTTCCGGTCTTCCTCAGAATATCTTTAGTTTGCCACATTAACATAGCCATATTCCACTGAATGTTCATTTCTTCTAGATCAACAGGATCGATCTGCTTATAACCTTCCTCAATGGCTTCCAGATCATGAATATTTCCTCTGATAAAATTTTCATAAGATGTGATAAATGAGGAAAACATATCCATATAATCTTCAGCTACCCTATAACTCACATTATGTGAAATTGATGTTGTTGCAGAAAAACCAGATTAATACAAACACCCAGACGAATTCTCCACAGAACAATCTTGACCTTCTCCAAAAAACAATGCTACACTTGAGATCCAGATTTACCAGACGATTTAGCAAAAGAAATAGAAGGGTCTTGATTGTGCTCCATGTTAGTTTCTTTCTTCTTTAAATTCAAGTCATGAGATTGTATTTTTCCAAGCACATCTTCTAATGACATTGTCTTGTATTTTTCACTCTCTTTGATATGCATGGAATACACATCAAATTTAGATGTTAAATCATCCAAGAATTTGTCATTGATTTCTTCTTATTCATAAACCACCTTTGCACTTACAAGCTCACTCAACAGATGGTAAAATCTTGTTGCTAGCTCATCCAAAGTCTCATTTTGAAAATGTTAGTGACTTCAATGTCTTTGTCACTTTCTTCCTTCCTTTACTCCGATTCCATTTTCTTTTCTTTACCCAACTACTTTAAAGCCTCGGCCAGGGTTATCGGTAAAACATCGTTCAAGACTGAAGAGGCCACCTCGGCTATAGCCGCCCTGATAATAGGCTCCAAAGTGAGTCCTTCATCAGCTCAACACTAGGGTTGGTCACACTGTGCTTCCTATCGTTTTGACGCGAATAAAATCGGTCTTATTCTAGGAGTATCTGCTTTCTTCTATCCGACGAGTACCCGGTGATCGACCTCGACGACCAGTTCATCCACCTCTCTTACATCCAAGTGGTATGAAATTACTAATTTACTTTATATCCAAGTCGTGGTTTCTACTCTATGGCACAATTTATCTATACTATGTTCTAAGGATTTTTTTTTTCATCTATTCTAAGGCATTAGTGTCTACATTCTACTTTAATACATTATATTCCTTCTTTCTTTCATCGTTCCATGGTCGGGCTGCTCTGACTGAGATTTCCCTTTCTTTTGATAAATTCTCAGTTTAATTTCAAACATTAGCACAAATGTTTGAATATCTCAAACTATGACTCTGATAACAACTTGAAACGCCCAAAAACCTAGTATGTCTCATAGTTGGCAAAAAAACATCATTCATAGTTCTTAAACTTAAAACCATTCATAAACATTACCGCGAAAGTCTTAAAACATTCAATAATTCGTAGGAGTTAAACATTCAATCATTTCATTGTTCATTTAAAAGGAATGCCAGTCTTCAAAGCAGCAGCCTGCAGTCCATGTTGTTGTTGAGGCCTCAGCGCTCATCTCTGACAAAGTTCTTCATTTAACCTGATGTGCATATTATAAGTCAAATTTACTAAGTGAGTTCTAAATTTACTTCATTAACTATAAACTTTGTCTCTTTCACCAAAAAACAACTCAATTATTAAAATTAAAAAAAAAATTCTTTCATTTCTTTTATCAAAACATTTTCTATCATCTAAAACATTGTGAGTCACCAAAGTGGGAATCCATTCATTAATCTTCTCTTTTTTAAACTCTTTCTTTTAGGGACATTGTTTATAGTTTCTAATCGGTTCTGTTCATACATTTCTTTCTCTTTCATGCCACTGAGTAAACTAGCACTCGGATAATATCATTGTAACATACCCGTCCCAAATCCCAACACCAATGGTCTGATGGGCTTGCACAAAGTAACACTCCTCTGTTTTGCTTTTCAAAAAACAAGAATCCTCTGTTTGCTTGTCCAAAGACAATACTCCTCTGTTTGCTTGCCCGAAGGAAAGACTCATCTGTTTGCTTGCCTGAAGGCAAGATTCTTTTGTTTTCATGTTATGAAAACAAGACACATTTGTTTGCTTGTACAAGACTCCTCTGTTTGATTTAAATATTAAACTACCATTACATTTACTCTATCTACCACATAAACATTCACATTATCACGTTTCATTCATTTAGCACATATTATCACGTAAATAAATAACGTGGTCATTAGCACATTTAACATGCACCGAGGTACCGTTCTCTATGTTTTACTTAACATTCATAAAGATGTACTTTTATAAAATGTATCTTAACTTTCATTTCTCCATTTTTTCTTTCATTTGTTATTAAGTATGCATATCAACCCAAAACATAAGAAAATGGGCCATTGAAACTCAACAGGTCAGCTAATACTAGTCAACTCTTTAACTATCAAGCTAGGCGGGGTGCTAGGTGATCTGGATGATACAACATGTAATTTCTGTAACCATTTAGCTTGTGTTGCCAAATTAGTGTCGCCTGGCACCAGTGTCTTCTGGCACTAGGGTCGTTGGTGATAAGGTCGCCATAAGTTGTTTTATGGACTTTGTGTCGCTTATCATAGTTTCGTCGGTCATTAATGTTGACATTATTTGTGTCGCCAGTCATAAGTGTCGACACTTTTAGTGTTGCTCGTCGACACTTTTACAGTCGCCACATAGATCAAAATTTTCATGCCATTTCGTATGTAAAGTCTTGGGTTTTAGGATCGAACCGTAACTTTTACCCAAAACCCCATTTTTAACAAAAACTCGTATCTGAAGGTCGAATCTTACCTGTTTTTGCATGATTCTTTCTTCCCTTCTGTCGAGAGACTATGCTAATGAAGTTCCAAGCAATATTGGAGGATCAATCTTTATTTTTTGAAGCTTTATCTCTATTGGTCTCTCTCTCTCTCTCTAAGTTGGGTTCGCTAAAAGATGGAATGAGGAGGGGAAAGGTGGCGGCTAGGGTTAAGGGGCCCCTTCCTCTTTCGTCTATTGCGTTACACAGTATTAGTTAGCGGCCTTTTTATTTATTTTATTTCGAAACCTCATTTATTAAAACGTCGTTTTTAGGATGTTACAAAGCGAGAAAAAAACCAACCAAATTTTATCAAGTGTCGGCACCTGATTGGACGGATGTTATTGTTCATCATACAACATTTTTAATATAGAATAATATACACATATTTTGGATTTAGCTACTTTTCATATGTGTGGAAGTTAAAGGAAATACACATACTTCGACTATTAGCTAATCGGGCTCACATATCCTCTCATCTCTTCTTCACATCGGTGGCTCAGTGCCTTTCATGGACTGTCCCCGGTGAAAAATTCACTTTCTCTCTCCTTCCACATTAGCGGCAAATTTGTCATCTTTCAAGTCTACAATTGGTCGACTAAAAAACTTTTGTTGAAAATGCTCTTATAAAAGTTCGAAGTGGTTAGTGAAACATGAAGAGCTAAAAATAATTTTATTTTAAAATTAAAAGAAGTTAGGCGTGATAGTGTTACTTTTTCTTCTTTTTGCAATAAAATCTATCATGCAATGCATTATGTATCGTATTTTTGTTATTAGGTTGGTAATATTGTTACTTTTATTCTAATCTATTTATATTATCACCTCTAGGGTCTTGTATTTCCATTAAATAACAAGAAGAAAACACATATACAAAATGCTAAAGCAATTTTGAAGCTTTTAATGATATAAGTTCTATAACTAATATTACGCATAGGGAAAGCATAAAACATTTAAAAGACGCATCTTTTATGGAAAATTAATATTATTGAATGACTAAGCTATCACATCACACTATTTTTTTATATGAAATATGTAAATTTCGTAGTTTTTTATTTACATTACAACGAATTTCTTTAGTTATGTATCACTTCAAAACCAAAACTTTCAAACTTGAGACCATCAACACAAATAATAATCAAAATTTCATAGTTAGTACAAAACTGGAAAATAGATACGGACAAAAAAAATAAAAATTAAATATTTAAATAAACGCATGAATCAATTACTATTAGTCTAAACTCATGAGACGTTTCAATCATATTATTAAACTTTAAATAGAAGTATCGGTGTTTAATGGGGTGTGCCCACGTACACATCTATTTTAATGTTATTTAATTCTTTTTCCCAATTACAAGCGTTATGTGGTGTTAGTGATTTGTGTCTGCATTTTCCTTAACTCCCTGGAAGTGGTTCAGGTAAACAATTTTTTTTGTTTTTTTCTTTATTCTTTTGTTTTTTTATTTTTTCCATAATTATTTTTTATTACTAGTTTTTTTCTTTTTATATATTTTTTTAATTATTAGACGTAATGTTAAATACGTAATACAATTTTATATCTATTGTTAGATCTCTAAAACTGATACGTATCAAATTCATACGTTACTTTCATGTACGTTAGTGTCATAGCCAAAACTTCTTTTTCCTTTTTTACTAGCCATAATATTATACGTTTTTTTATGTAGCTAACTATTTTTCTTTTCTAACCGTCTTAATCGTTTAAGGTTCGCTTCACATTACAGAGTGAGGAAATTCGAGTTTGACTACGTATCGACTCCGTCGCAAGACGCGACGAAGATCCTATTTAAATACTTACAAAACCCAAACTCAAAACCTCTTATGCTTAAGGTACCACTCCTTAATGCATAGCTGATATCAGCATCCAACTCTATTCTTGCTTGAATGTGTTTACACGTGTTGAAGAGTGTGATATGTGTAAGAGAAATATGATTGGGTTTTTTTTTACTTCTATCATCAAATTATCCTTTTCTTCTTCTAAAACAACATTTAATTTGATATAAAAATTAGACAGTCAGATTAATTTTCATGATTTCATTCCCTATATTTTTTAAATCCTTTGATACTTTTTAATATATACTAGAAGGAGGCCCGGCGCGTTGTGATGTTTTTACTCAGATACATTTTACTCACGTGTGTTGTGGCGTTTTAACCGCTAAAAAAATTAACCAATCGAAAGCTTATAAAATATGAAAAACATAGATTCCGTTGCATAACTATTTTATTAACGATCTTTCAATCCCCAAAACCGATTCGTCGTAACTTTATATGTTTCTTATATCTACTTAACCGTGTTTCTTTTTGTGTTTAGTTACGTTAATGTAACCGCATCGGGCGTTTAAGATCCGCCTCCCACCACGTGGCGCGGACGCCTACCGATACCGAGCGCGTCATTTTCTAGTTTTAATACAAAATCCAAACGAATAGTTTAATATAAAATCCAAACGAAGCGAAATTATCTCTCATTTATAGAAAACGTATTATTACAAACAAATCATTGAAATATGATAATGGTAGCTTTGTGCTATACGTACCCCTTAATTTAAATTTTACTTGTTGTATCGCCTCTATTAAGTTTTCTATAAATACAGTTTTAACATTTTTTGTTTTCTTTTGTCTTTTGCATGTTAAAGAAAACATTAATTAACTAACTTTATTATAAGTATTAATTATGGATTGAATAAATAATACCAAATTAAAAAAAAAATATATTTTATAGTTTTTATAAAAAACATTATAGGATTATTTTTTAAAAACATTTTATGGAAAAAAATACTAGTTAGAAAAAAGAGTTTTTAAATAAGTCTTAATTTATTTTATCGGATGTGGCGGGTCGGGCTTGTATTTGTAGTAGTGGAGGTTAGCGGCGATAGAGGTGTTCAGCGGTTCGGTTTTCGGCTTTTTTGTTCAGTTTATTCGAATTTTATTTTTTAGGCATATCCGTTAGTCGAACAGAACCGTATTGTGAATTTGTCTAACTGAACCAAAATCAACCGACTAAACTGAATTCAAAAAAATGTATAAACCGAATTCAACATATATAGTTATCACTTATTCGGTTTATTAGATTAAAAGAATAACAAAATTAAAAAATATATATATATCCGTTAACCGAACCAAAAACTGAATTTATAATTCTGTTAGGGGGGGGGGGACCAGTAGGAGGGGAAGTGGTATACGTTTTATGTTATAGAAATTGCTTTTAAACTAAAAAAAATGGTTTTAGAAATAATAATTTTTTGAATGTGATAAAATGTCAAGTTTAATTATTTTTAGGGGGGGTCAACAAGTAGGGAACGTTTAATGTTATAGAAAATGTTTTTAAACTTAAAAAAATGTTTTAGAAATATTTTTCCCCGGGGGGGGGGGGGGGGGTACAACCAGTAGGAGGGGGGTGAGTATACGTTTTATGTTATAAAAAGTGATTTTAAACTTAAAAGAACAACTTTAGAAATAATGATTTTTCGAATTTGGTAAAATGACATGTTTAATTTTTTTTAGGGAGGGTGCGACAAGTAGGAGGGGGGAAGTGTATACGTTTTATGTTATAGAAAATGCTTTTAAACCTAAAAGAACGTTCTAGAAATAACGATTTTTGAATGTGGTAAAATGAAAAGTGTAAAAGTTATTTTTTCCGGATGGGGGGTAGGACAAATAGGATGGGAGGTACAACTAGTAGGAGGGGGGGAGAGGCATAAGTTTTAGGTTGTATAAATTACTTTTAAACTTAAAATAACGATTTTCAAATGTGATAAAATGACAAGTTTAAAAGTTATTTTTATTGGAGAAGTGGGGTTGGGGGAGGGCGGTTGGATAAGTAGGAGGGGGGTATACGTTTTTATGTTATAAAAAATGGTTTTAAACGAAAAAACATGTTTAGAAATAATAATTTTTAGAAAAGGTTAAAATGATATTTTTAAAAGTTTGATGATAAGGTACGAAAAATAGAAAGAGAGGTATGTAAAAAGAGATGTATGTATAGTGTAACCCTAATTGTATGACCACTAAAATTCTTTTGTTATTGGTAAGCCGATAAACTCGCATAACAAAATAATCAATTTTCTATGTTTAGTCGTTGTATGCAGGTGGTGCTTGTTTAATAGTCAAACATGTGACCTCATGAAAATAATAAAAATATTATTAAATAAGTTGAGTTAAATAAAATATAGCTAGATTTAAATAAAGGTCACGATACTATATGCCCAAAACATGTTCTCCTTCCTTGTAAAATTGTAGTTTAACTAGAAATTAAAACCCGCGTTACGTGGCGGAAAGTATTGTATAGTAAATCAAAACGTTAAAACTTATGAAAGAATAAAAAATTGAATAAAATACCTCATTAAAAATAAAAAAGACCCCGTGTTTTGCGGCGGTAGCGTCGCCGTTTGAATTTTTTTTAAAAGAATAGTAAAAAAACTACAAAGACCCCGTGTTTCACGATAGGAGCGTACTTCATTTTGAATACTATTTCTTTTAAAACAAAAACCGGATCTTTCACAAAAAAAAAACTAAAATCAACCACACATTAACGAATGAAAGTTATTATTAACAGATAAAACAATTAAAAAATTAAACGGATTAAAAGCATATATTATACATAACGTAGACAATAAAACGAAAATTTTTAAAAAAAAACGTTGGTCCACTAAACTATTGCCACATGGAAGTAGCAGCCAGTAATATTCAATCACTGTAGACATAATCACAAGTCCATTTCAAATTGTATGTTTACTAATTAATGTACACTCTAAAAACGATGAGATTAATTAAATATCTTAGTATCCTTCACAATGATAAAAGTAAGAGTAAACTTCGTTTTTGGCCCCTGTGGTTTGGTCTGTTTAACCCTTTTAGTTCAAAAAAGAATCTTTTAACATATCAGCCCCTGAGGTTCTATTTTTATAACCATTTCAGTCCATGACACTAACGCTGTTAACTTTTCTGTTAAGTAAAGGAGCATTTGTCATTTTATTTCTAAGTAAACTAGTTAATTTTTTAAGTTCAATAAAAACTTTTTTTAGATTTTTTCATAAAAAAAATTTCTACTTTTTTTAAAAACGTTTTTTTTTTACTTTTAAAAATTATTTTTTTAGTTCTTTTTTCCGTAAAAACGTATTTTTTGAATCTTTTTAAAAACGTTTTTTGATAAAAAAAATTTTAAACTTTTTTTTCATAAAAAGCGATTTAAAAATATTTTTTTTTTAATTTTTTTTAGCTTTTTATAAAATGTTTTTTAACTATTTTAAAAACGTTTTTTTTTTTACTTTTTTGAGTGAACTATTTAAAAAAATACGTTTTTAAAATAGTTAAAAAAATATTTTAAGAATAAGCTAAAAAACGTTTTTATAAAAAAAAGAACGTTTTTTATGAAAAAAAAAATTAAAAAAATATTTTTTAGAAAAGTGAAAAAACGTTTTTAAAAAGATTCAAAAATGTATTTTTTTAAAAAGTAAAAAAAAAAACGTTTTTAAAATAGTTAAAAAAAACATTTTACGAAAAAAGTAAAAAACTTTTTATAAAAAAAAGTAAAAAAATGTTTTTAAAAACGTTTTTTATGAAAAAAGTTAAAAAAGTGTTTTTTAGAAAAGTGAAAAAACGTTTTTAAAAAGATTCAAAAAAGACGTTTTTACGAAGAAAAAAAAATTATTTTAAAAAATAAAAAAAACGTTTTTAAAAAAAGTAGAAAAAAAGTTTTATGAAAAAGCCTAAAAAAGTTTTTATTGAACTGATAGATTAACCAGGTTACTTAAAAATAAAATAACTAAAATGCCCCTATACTTAACTGAAAAGTTAACAGAGTTAGTGTCATGGACTGAAATGGTTACAAAAATACAACCTCAGGGGCTGATATGTTAAAAGATTCTTTTTTGGACTAAAAGTAAAAAAGAATCATTGAACTTGAACACAAGTCGTTTTAATTGAGGTATTTACATATAATTTCTTTTTAAGTTTTTTTATTACATATTTAATTAACCTTAAAATTTAATTACATATTTTTTCTTTCCTGAAACCTATATATTACATATTTATCTAATTTATTTAAAGCAACTTATTTTATTAGAATTTAATCCTTAATGAACCAATTAAATTATTATTTATATGTATCCCCTTACAAAATATTTGTGAGGGGCAATTGGGTAATTTTAACTTAATTGAAGGTAAATATGTAGTTAAAGTTAGGAGTTAGGGATATATGTAATTTAAAAAGTTTAATAGGGGGGAATATGTAAAAAAAACCTTAATTTATTTATGTTTTTAACTTTTTATCAATATGAGATAATTTATTTTAACTTTGGATTGAACATTTTTAAAGTATTTGTAATTTATTTTACATGCACTTTAAGTTAATAAACATTATTCCTTATAATACTTGCTAGTTTGGGGCTAAAGCGAGTATGAGTAGTCTTGGAATTGAAGTAGAACTCTTCATAATAGTTGAGAGTAGAAGAAATTAACAGCTCAATGCTTCTCAGCTACTACATGTAACATCCTTATTCTTAAAATATATAAACATTAAATTACCTTTTATAACAATACAAGGAAGTCCCGTTCATTCGATAGAACTTATGTTCCAAATAAATAATTATTTTTTTATAAAGTTTAAGGGTCACGTATTGTCAGAATCATCAAAAGCAGTAGCATAAACTACATTTGATGTTTAGATATCTAGTTTTATGCGAGTCAACTGTCACGAGTCATATCTCGAGGCTCCGTGTGGCGTTCTGGCTTGCCCTAAGGCCACGTATGGTCTACTGTTTTCGTCCTCTCTTAGACTCATCAGGCGAGCGACAACAGCTTGTGATCAGTGATGCTTTAGGTGTGCAAGAATACCTACACATGTTCACGTCGTCTATTCAACTGAGTTCATTCTCGATGAAGTCCGAACTAGCCAGCAAACCCAAACGTTCAACTACAAATATAGCAAAACAATATTTGAACATTTGGTTCATGACACTCTCCCACCACCATTTCATGCACGTCCTCGTGCATGCTTGACGTGCGTGATGTTATATATAAACAAATATATACATATATAAATATATATTTGTTTTTAGAAAAGTTTTCACGACATGAGGTTTAAAATTTATAAAATGATAAATACTTAAACTTAAAACATAAAAAATAGGCAAGTATACTTATCGCAGCGTAATATACTTTAGGTAAGAACCAAGTATCAAACCAATAGACACGGTCGAGTTCCAATAATGAAATTTTGTTATCGTTAGCCGGTTTAATTAATTAGTGGGTTTTGTATGGTTGTGAAGCAGAAAAGTGAAAGGCAGAAAAGTAAATGACGGTAAAGTAAATAACAGAAAATGCAAAACGTGCGTGAAATGTTTAACATAAATGTAAATAACAAAATAGTAAAAAATAGGAAAGTAATAGCTCGAGAATAATCAGGTCACAACGAATATTGCTTTGAGCTTCGAATCCACTTGGTATATGATAATATTATGTTAACTAATTTGATGGTATGACTAATAAAAATGTGTGAACGGTATACCGCTAGAGCCTCATTCTCATAACATTTGGTTCACGTTATGTTTATTAATAATAAAATAGTAAGACTCACAACTAGGTACAACGTCACCCTCAACTCGTCAACAAATCCGTATATTTGTATGCTTAAGATCTACTTCCGAGTTGGTTTAAGACACAAAACTTAAATAACTTTATTTTTATTAAAAGAGTGATTAAACTTTGTTAACCAGGATGTGATGCAACAATGAAACCATATATAAAGACGTATCGTTCACAATGTGAGTTCACCAACTCTTGGTTTCATAGCAAGCTCGTATAAAGACGTACAATCTTATTAATTTTAACCAAGCTTTGGCATACCAAAATCCGTTTGTATAAAAACGTACAAGTTTCAAGAGAAATTTGATTAAAAAGGTTTTACGGTCTTACACTTTAAAATCAAGAACACTCACAAGTTTAAAGACAAATTTAGATGATAACATAAAGTCCACCCTGAAGATGGTTTTAGGAGCGAATAATTAAACAACATAAACATATCATTTGACTAATAAGTTAAAGATTAACATACAACAAAGAGTTTAGCCACGAATGGCCATACGAACGAGCATAATGTTGAGTTTCGTAGGCTCCCCAATTGTGAATAAAGTGGAACAGCCTCTCCACTCTCTACCCTAAACTATAGCTACACACATAATAAGTGTGTTAAGGTATGTCTTGAATGAATAACTTAAGCCATCTATTTATAGCCCTCAAAGAGGACAATGCACGACCGAGCATTGGGTTGCACGAGCATGCAAACCCCCAGGGAATCAAAAGGTACACATGGCAAGGTACGAGGAGCCGTGGGGAGCAAGATCGGCCTTGCACGGCCGTGCTAGGGGATGCACTAATGGGATGCACGTTAGTGCATCCCCTATCTACTCCATGTATTGTATTTTTGGTGCTTGTTGACTTGTGTTGACCAAAAGCTTGATTTCATGAACGTTTTTTAGGTTATTTATGCTTTATTTCTTTTGGAACACCGCTTAACCTTCAATTGTGAAATATAAACGTTTTAAGTATCAATTGCAAGGCTTTTGTTCATATAGAACAATAATTATGAGGATTATTTTGTGTGTAAAATATGTATAAAATAGGACTTATCAGTGCTCGCAATCCCGTACTTGCTCACAGCTGAGAGACAATGCAACTTCACCTCGAAAGATTGACCATGATTCACTTTGGTAAGAAGGTCATCTGGTAGTTCAGCAGCATAGAGCAACAGAGATCTTCATCCGGATTAAATCAGATTAGTACATCAGATTAATTTAAGTAGCCCCGATGTTCGCCAGTTTTCAGTATGAGGACCTGAAGGTTGTAGCAGTCTTCATCTTCAAATTACAGCAATGATGTACCGTAGTTACAGAACTAGATCAAGGCGGGCTTCAATGTAACTAGACTAGGGTAGAGCTCACGATCCCATACGCGCGGCTTACAAACACCATTGCCGAAGTGCTCCCCATTTGGTCTTCTCCCACCACCATTGCATAATCATACTCGTCTTGTAAACGCACAGCTGGTATAAGTCACGTTTCAAAGTATCTGAGGGTCGACCTGCTCTTATACCACTTTGTCACGGGTCATCTCTCGAGGCTCCGTGTATTTTTTATTTGAACAAATAAAATTTCTGTCTTGATCCGAGTGGGGATAGCATTTCTCTCCTGCATGTCCACAGAGTTTTGAAAAATCCAAAACACCTTATAGATATATAGAGATGTAAGAATTTCTTGAACGAACCGCACTCTTTCGTATACGTCAGGAGTCCATTGATTTGAAGGGGCTAGGGAAAGCTTAAACCCAATTTCTATAGTGACGAATATGAGCGTAGTTGAAATTCCTGGGGAGTTATACATTTTTGTATTGATAAGACCATTCACTATTTCTTGAAGCTAGATCTATCCCACTGATGAACCATATAGCCAAGAGAAACCATGAACCAGAATAGAATAGCTTAGACCACCCATGAGTAAATATTTCATAGTAGCCTTATTAGACCATACATCTTTCTTAGTATATCCAGATAATAGTAGGAGCATAAACTGAAACATTCTGGAGCTACAAAGATAGTTATTAAATCGTTAGCATCGCATAAAAACATTCCACCTATAGTAGTTGTTAATACGAATTAGAGAAACTCTGTTATACCCATTTATGTACATTCAATGTACTCTATGGATAGACAAATACATAGAGTTGAACATATTCTACATGTAATAGGTATTGGTATGTACTCCGATTTTGTTCTTTCACTCTCAGTTGACAAGGTTGAAGGTATTCTATATAACTATTTGTAGGTCCCTTATTCGGTGCGTGACGGATCTCTAGACTCGCGGTACGACACGGTGATAACGTGCGGAATCCATGATCAACGTGCTCGTGTAACTCAATCAACAACAACGGTGTAAATAAACGCTTTGTATTTCCACCACAATATCAGGTTACAAGATTCTGTCTCTAATCAAGTCTACTCTGATATTGTCTCACACACCACTCTAACAGACTCTGTTCTGTATTTATAAACTACTGTTCTGCACCAGGCGAACTTATTAAGTTCGCCTCTAACAGACTAAGCGAACTTAATAAGTTCGCCTCTGATAGGCTAGGCGAACTTATTAAGTTCGCCTCTGATACAAGTTCGCCTCTAGCAGAACTTACACAGAATTTTATCAACAGTTACAAAACATGTCCTAACAGACTCCCCTATAACTGTTGCTAACAATTCTATCAATTACAAGTCAAAGACTCTAAGACTAAGATATAATATCTTCAAGCTCGTTGTCACCAGAATATGCTCCAACAGACTCCCCCTTGACAACAGCTTTAGAAGATTGTCATCCGTCTTCAAATATCATCAAACAAGTTGTAGTCTTCGTCTTGTGCATCTGCACACTCTCTCTTTATTTCTAGAAGAAAACTTGGGAGAAGGACCCCTTGTCAACTTCTATCTGCAATATTCAGTTTTTGCAAAGGAGAACAACCAAGAATAACCAACAATTAAAATTTCCATGGAAGCTGAAAAAATAAAATCTTTTTGGTTTATCAAACATAAGAAACACAAAATCTTTTTGGTTTTTCTCTATATAAACTGAAATGTAAAATACAAAATCACATCTTTTTGGTCGAACATCACGAGTAAGAAGATCATATCAGTATATACGAGATATCAATCATACATCTTAGATATAAAATCCATATAATATCAAATGGTATCCTATGTCATTCTTTCAAGCCTTGACAAATCAAACCAATATCTTTCAAGATTATCACACTCTATCTTTTCAAGACTTTTATATTGCATGTTATGATACGCGATAAACATTCAAAGAAAATAGGATCAGGCTATGACACACAAATTCAAATTGTCAATATTATAAGATTTGAAACTAAAGCATCTCATTCCCACTTTCTTGTGAGTTAAGGTACCATTTAAGTATGAAATACAACGTGTACCCCACTAGTATGCCAACAGAAAGTAAATGTGCACTATCTTAAAGATATATAAGATTTTACTAAAGATTATCCGAATTTCCAGAATGAGGAGACATCACTTAGCACATGAATAGAAGAATCCAAATTGGATTGTATAGGAATCAATGAGATTCAGAATCGAATGATTCAATGTTTTGGCTTATATATGTGGAATCTTAAGATTCAGGTACGTGGATCCAACTGTTATCTGGATTATGAATTCAATTGAATCAATAAGGATGATTTATCAATATGATCCAAGGGCTAGTATATGTTTGACAGATGTTGTCAAGTACATATCTTGATTATACTTCAAATTGCATGCTTTTCGGGACATGGGCACTGAAGCAAATCGAATGAATAGTGCTAAGGACATAACCCGAAACTGATCTCATAGGAAAATCTTTATTAAAATCTAATATTCTTTATCTGATAGTGATCTTTTAACACACACACCCAGGCATAAAATGAGTTAAAATCATAGTTGTAACATATGAAATTATGTTTTCACACTACTAATGGTTCAGTGACGCTTTTAGTCTATTGACAATTCAAATTATATGCATACACAACACTATCATTTCCTATTTGTGTAGTCTCTAAAGTTTAGATCAAAACATATAATTCAGATATATTAACATAAAGCACCAACCAGTCAATCTAAGGTCATGTGTGAAAGAACATCTACTGATGTACTATCATCTCTTCTTTAACTTCAAGTAATGTCGATTTTAACTTTTTCAATTTGTTTTGCTTTTTCAAAATCTTTTTCAAAGAAAAATAAAACAAACGAAAACAAAATCTTCCATGAAAACATTTTAAGAAAAACATTTTACTTGGTTACTCAGGATTAAGCAAGTCAATCAATTTAAAAACTCAAACCGATGTAATGTAATTGAATGCCTTTGCCTTTGTCACCAACACAGTTCTGTACTCCCCCTGTCCTGTAGACTTCCCCTCAACTAGTCAAATGGTTGCATCAACGACTTTATGCTCACCATCGTCATCCTAAGTTTTAGGTTATCATTTGGACTTTGTAAAACTGTTTCCAAAACATTGTGTGTGACATATTCTCCCCCTTGAGCATCAAGTCGTTGAATCAAATATATTCTCATTTATCAACAACTCTTTACTCTTGCAGATGTCATTCCCTGTCATGTGCTAAGAACCACCACTATCAACAACCAAAATGGTATTAATAGTCCCTCTTGGTTAATCCTGCACATGTAACAAGAAACATTAATTTGAAATTGGCACCCAAGCCATGGTAGTCATGGGTCGTCCATCTGTATCAAAATAATAAACCTCACTCCATTCACAATCGAATCTCTCATCGATTTTCGGAGATTGTTCCGACGAGTCAGAAACAGAAACTTTAGATTTCCAAACATACTTCTGTTCATTAAGTTCTTTTTGCTTAAAATGTGAAGTGTTTGAACAATCATGTTCATTTGAAAAATGTTTAGATTGTGAAAGCTCTTGTTCTAAAAGTTTTCTCAATCTTCTGTTTCTCCTTCGTCTTTGAGGTCTAGAAAGCCTAACCTTAGATTTTGAATTACCCTTTGGTATAGCATGAGGTTTAACCACATTTGGGTTAACATAAGGCTTACTATGAGTTCTTACCTTTTCTGGAGTAACATGTCGGTTACCTTTGGCTTTGTGAGGACAAGCAATCTGAATATGACCAACAAGACCACAAGAAAAGCAAGATCTCTTCTCACTATATTCTCTCATATAAGGAATCTTCACACGATTAGATGCATTTGAAGAAGATTCTCCTACATGAACTTCTTTTGGCTTTATTTTCTCTCGAACTCCAGATTTTGCAACAGGTCACCACAATGTGTCCCATCTCATTACAATGAAAGCAAGTACGCATGTCTTTATAATCTCTGACATATGGAACTCTCCTTAAATTTGAAGAACTTCCAAATGTATAATTTCCAGATGAATTAGAATCAACCTTTGAGTCTTCATTCTTAACCTCTTTCGGTATCCCTTCTGTAGGTCCCTTCGTGTGTGTCGGATCGTCACATGCAAGTGGTCTACTAGTCGCACCGGGTTGCGGAATACCCGTGACTAGGTGGAGAGTCTTACTAAACAAAGTAAACCAAACACGAGAGTCACAATAAACGTTCTTTGTATTATAAACACTCGACGGTTACAGAGAGAATACAAGTTGCGTACTTAGCAAAACTGAGTTCGTCTAAACAAATGGTTCTGCGTACTTAACCTCTGTGAACCTATCCTATTTATACAGACATAATGCCTACGCACTTAGCAAGTGCGCAGGACCAAATGCTCTTGCGTACTTACGCATGGGTCTTCCTGCGTACTTGCTAAGTACGCAGGAGCTTTCTCCTGCGCACTAGTAGGTGCGCAAAACACTTAACAGAAATGCAACATACATTATGTAAAAGTAAATACAACTCGATAAACTATTACATAACGACTCTTACATACAAAGACAAATTACAGACATTAGACATACAAACTAAGACTCTATCCAGAGTGTTGTCACAGGAAAGTGCATCAACAAACTCCCCCTTGACAATAGCTCGGGATCTTCATCGTCTTCAGTCTTCGGTCTTCAGTCTTCACAGCATCTGCTCCTTAGCTTCCATCTTCTTTTTGTAATCAAGACAGAACTTGATCAACTTGTCGTATTTAGAAGCAAGGAGCTTCGTCCACTCATCCGTGTAGACGCAGTAGCGTTCTGCTAGTACCTCCAGATCTTTCACAGAAAAGTTGATGAAGCAGACTTCATCGAAGATTCTGATCAGTTCCTTTGGCACTATGTTCCCGCTCTCTGAACGTCCTTTACCCATGATCACAGCCTCGCACGTCTTTAGATCTACGTACCAGTACCACATGTCACCAAGAATATCCTGAGATAACTTGCTCAGGGGAATCTTAGTTTCACATCGCACTGGCTTGTATACCAATTTCTTTAGGTGCTTCTTAGTCACAGGATGCACAGCGTGCTTATCCTTGACTCTCTTGGGCACTTGAGGCTTGAAATATTCAAATTTCCCTGATCTTGCTTCCCGCTGTAGTGTTACCCACAAACCCATTGCTACTGCATGATTCGAGTGACTTAGCAGATCGCGGTTTGCGAGGTTAACTAGGTCGTACTTGGGCAAAGAGTTGATAGCCTCACTGGTGGGTTTCAAGTATTGAACCCCCCCAGATCTTTTGATGGCGAACAGCAGCTTGTCCTCCTCGAACCTAACAGCTAAGATCATACCTTTCGCTCCGTGCTTGTCTGTGATGGACGTCTTTTGCCACACGGGAGCTGGACCCTTAGATGATGCAGAAGGCATGTCTTTATCTTTTGGTGCCTCGGGGTCTACAGGTGTAGGGTCGACTGGGGAGGCTTCAGTTGTAGCTTCAACATTACTTGCCATGTCAACTGAGCTTGTGTTGAGCAGAGATTCGAGCGATGGTACTTCAAAGATCTCACCATCCTCTAACTCGTACTCTCCTTCCCCATCGCCCTTGGGAATCTCAATCACCACATCATCGTCATCCTCGTTCCAGTCATCACCAGAGTCTATCTCTCCTTCTTCCAGATTAAGGAGAGCATCGATCTGTGCCTTTTTGGAATAGTCAGGCTCTAAATAGAGGATCTCATCATCAGATAAGTCCTTGAGCACGTCAGCCGCTGACTTCCCTTTATCTCCGCCACCACCACCTGAGGTATCACCACCCTCTTGCTGAGTAGACTCCCCCTCAGCCAATGGAACAGAAGAGATGGGCACAATCGCCAAAGCTAGGTGCTCACCTCCACTAGGACCGACTTCAGGATCCTTGTCTTTATCATCATCCTTAGTCAGATCGACTGGATGACAAGACTCGGCACCGGTGGATTTCTTTTCTTTGTCTTTCTCTTTCTCTGTCTCCTTCTCCCCCTGAGCACCTAGCTTCGCGGTCAGTTCACCAACTAATTTAACCATAGCTTCGTGCTCCTTCCTTTGTAGATCCAGCCTTAGCTCCGTGGAAGTTCTGTAGGCTAGAATCATGTCATTAGTCTTCATCAACAGTTCATTCTGTGCCATGACATTCTTCAACCATTCATCAGTCCCCGTTCTCTGGCTACACAGAATCCTAACTTCATTCGCCAGAGAGTTTATCTGTGCTTGTTGAGCATCAGAATCCTCTTTTGACTTTTGAATAGTCTTCAACAAGCCAGCAACTTGGGTTTCTAGCACATCGATCCTAGCTTCATTTGGATCCGGATGCCTAGATGATGAGGCTTCGGCTTTGTGGATGGGGGAAGAGAAGATTGTGTCAAAGTCGAACCCCTGTGAGAAATCACCGTAGTTAAAGGGTTGACCTGACGGCTCTTTGGTGGGTGTTGGGATGGGGGATGTAATGATGGGAGTGGGTGTTATGGTTGGGGTGATGGTGACTGACTCTGTGAGAAGTGGAGTAGTCACCGTCACCGGGACGGTTGGAGTAGGGAGGGTCACCGTCACAGGAATCTCCTCTGTGACCGCCGTGACTACCACTTCAGCTTGAACTTGTGGTCTTCTCTTCCTACGGTATAGTTGCTGTGCTGGTGGGGTAGATTCTGATAGCAATCGTGCTGGTGGACTGTCATCCGCAGGTTGTACTTGCTGCACAGTCGGGATCTCTACAACCCTGGGGATAGCAACCTCTTGCCTATCGCCCCTCTTCTTGTTGGCTTTCTCTCGCCTTTGTCTTTGTAGAGTAGCGTCAGAGTCATATGTTGGCTCATATTCGCCACTCGAGCTTTGTCGCTTTCTTTTTGAAGACGACGCAGGCAGGGTTACCTGTGCCGACCTTCTCGGATGTGCCTGTGATGGTGCGTCATCAGAATCAGAAGAATCTGATTCTGTTGCCTCCGAATCGGATTCCTCAGCACCACCAACATCACCTTCATCATCACCTTCATCATCATCATGTTCTTCCTCTTTCTCTTCACCAGATTTATCACTCATCTCTGGTGCTGAGTTGGGACTATACCAGTTCCAATCTTCAGGAGCGACGTATGCTTCATTCAGTAGGTGGCCAAAGAGTTCAGTGTGCACAGGGGTAGGTTCTACACTGCCTGGCTTTAGAAACTGAGCAAAGACTCTCTTGTCCACCCTTTTTACCTGCAGTCTCTCCCTGATAGCACGTAGGTTTGGCAATGCATCATCGATCAGGAGCTGCACAAACCTCGGGTACAAAAGGAACCTGAACCTCTCTGCTGTATTTATCTGGTCATTGAGTGCTTTGAAGATATAGCGAGAGAAGTTGTAGCCCCGATTGAGAGACATGCCCACTATGGCCGCTGCAAGGTCATGACCCATGGCATATTTCCCCGCTTTCCTGGATGATATGCACACGATCATGATGTGGGCAAAGTAACGCCGTTAATCCAATACCCACATCTTCTTGTAAGAAGCATAGTCCCTAGCCCCGACATATCCCATTCTGTGCCTCCAACACCCATCCACGTAGTAATCTGGATAGGATGTCGGGTCGGTGGCAAGGTCTCCGAACTGCAATACTCTCCTTATTGTATCCTCAAAGATAGCAATAGCCCGACCGTCAACGGTAGCCCTTATGACATTTAGGGATACCGTGCAATTGTGCTCTGCAGTCTCCCAGAATTGCTCCAGGTAAGGTCTTGAGACTGTTGGGTTTGCTGAGATTGCTTAACTTATTCTTGATCTGTTCAAAAAATCCACAATCTCCCTGTATTGCAAGGCTGTGCCTTTCCATTCTGGTTCAGTGTTAGCCAATAAGTTGAATTCGTCAGTGAATGCACGAGCCATAGCCTACAAACACACACAGAAAACATATTCAGAACAACTTCTAACACTGGAAGTAGACACACATGACATAGTATAGTAGTTACACTTTGAAAAAATTTTCAGATTTAGGAAAAATTTTCGAAGTGTTGGTCCTGCGCACTTAGCAAGTGCGCAGGATTTTCCTCTTGCGTACTTAACAAGTACGCAAGAAGAATTTCTTGCGTACTTGCTAAGTGTGCAAGAACAACCCTTAGCAAAAATTTCAGAAACTTGAAAACATCACAGATTGTTCCAATACCGGGTCTAGTAGGTCACCACTAAGTCGGAATCAACGATTCTAACTCATGGGACCATTATCGACACCAGTAACTACCAAAACACACCATTTTGTGACCTAGACAGTCTCTGACCCACTGTCGGTTCATCTTCAACCGAAGGAACAATCTAAGACTAAAAAAGGATGATTATAGAATCGATTAAGTGACCTATTAGCATCTAGTGTCAATAAGTTACCTAGACAACCCCATATTACCCCAAATTTTGTCGGAATTAACCTAAAAAGATTCTAGGTCAGAAAAACGGTCCAAATGTCATGAATCAATGGATGGAATTGGCCTATAATCTCACCACTGAGATGAAATACGAAGATGACAATGTGTACGGGATGAAACGATGGATTGGACATAAGCGATTTTGAGAGTAAAATTGCAGGGGGGAAACTTTGGGTTTGAAAGCGTAAAGCTTGAGAAAAGTTCTAAGTCTCTGATTTATACCCCTCAATTAATGTTCGTGCGTACTTGTTAAGTGCGCATGAATTAACTCTTGCGTACTTAACAAGTGCGCAAGGATTAACTCTTGCGTACTTGTTAAGTGCGCAAGTGTTACTTCGTGCGTACTTGATAAGTGCGCACAACCCTTAAGTGCGTAATTTTCAACTCAGAATTTATGAAGATTTTCAAGTCAAATAACGAACAAGATAAAAATATTCAACCAAGAGGATTCAAATGCAATTCATGAAGATTAAACATAAAATATTTTTGGCCTTTTTCTGATTTAAACTTGAACTATGCATAAACTTAAAAACTTAAAATCTTTTTGTTCTTTTCAAGATAGATATATACAATCATTTACACAAGCTATTTTTGATCAAAGACACGAGCAGAGGATCATATCAGGCTAACTTATAGCAAAAACGATACAATATAAACATCAAAGAATATGGGATCATGTCATGTATTACTCTTTATTCATACGTAATAAGCACATAAACAAGTAATTCAAGTTGACAATATTATAAGATTTGAAACTATAAGCATCTTTGTATCACGTTCTTGTGTATTAAGGCATTAATTATAAGATATACAACGTGTACCCCACTGAGATGCTATGATATTTTGCACTATCTTCAAGGCATCTAAGATTTTTCAATTATTTTCTTAATTTTCAGAATGAAGTTACATCAATTAGTACAGAAAAATCAAGCAGAATCCATAAGGATTATCAGGATTCATAAGATTCAAAGTCGAATGATTCTTTTGTCTTGGTTTCATGTGATTTTCTTCTTTGAATATCGGTATGATGATTCGGGATAATGAACATGGTGTTTGATTATAAGGTAAGTGGATCCAACTTTTATCTGGATTTGATTTCAATGAACCAGGAATGATTCAAGGGTGAATACATGCTTAACGGTTAATGTAGAGACATGTCTTGATTCAATCTCTCCTTGCATACTTGTGAGTATGGGCAGTGAGATGAACCGCATTAATTGTGCTAACAACATAACCCGAAACTGATCTCAAAAGAAAATTATTGTCAAAATCTAACATCATTTATCTGATAGTGATCTTTTACTCACACACGCTTGCAAACATGGGTTCAAATCACAGTTGTAATTTAGATTTAGTTTCCACACTACTAGTGATTCAATGACGCATACAGCCTACTGACAATTCAAATTACATGTAAATAAACAGATTAAAAACATAATAATTTTAAACAGATAAGTAAGCATGACGCAATCATTTCCCATATGAGCAGTCTATGGTGTTTAGATCATCTCTGATGTACTATCATTTCCTCTTTTCTCAAGTTAACTTTGAAATTTTTCTCCATTTTCTATTTTGTTTTTGATTTTTGTATAAAATTTTAAAAACTAAAAGAACTATACAGAAGAATTTAAAAGAATTAAAAATTTAACTTTCATGAATTGAATTGAGTTAAGAAAACTTAGTTTTCACTCAGGATTGAACATTCCTATCAAGTTGACAAGATGCTCAAAACGGGATCGATCAAATGCCTTTGTGAAAAGGTCAGCAAGATTGTCATCCGTGTGAACTTTTACAAGTTCAATTAAATGCTTTTCAGCACAATCACGGATGAAATGATGGCGAATCTCTATATGTTTAGTTTTGGAGTGTTTCACTGGGTTATTTGTGATGGACATGGTGGCATTGTTGTCAATGAATAGAGGAGTTCCAGTGAATTTTAAGCTGTAGTCTCTCAACTGCTGCTGAATCCACAATATCTGAGAACAACCGCTAGCTGCAGCAATGTACTTTGCTTCACAAGTTGAGACAGAAACCGTTGACTGCTTCTTGCACTGCCAGGAGACCAGCCTGTCTCCTAAGAATTGACATCCACCAGAAGTTGACTTTCTGTCAAGGTTACAACTGCCATAATCTGAATCAGTATAGGCTTTGAAGTCGAATGACTGCTGCTTAGAGTACCAAAGACCTAATTGGGGTTTCCCTTTCAGGTATCTGAAAATTCTCTTTACTGCTATCATATGAGACTCCTTCGGTTGTGACTGAAACCTTGAGCACAAGCACACAGCAAACATTATATCGGGTCTTGAAGCTGTGAGATACATAAGTGATCCGATCATCCCACGGTACAACCTGCTGTCCACATCCTTTCCATCTCTGTCGGGATGCAAACCATGATTGACTGGGATTGGTGCGCCATAAGTAGTGCTATCACTCATCTTGTATTTTGACAAGATGTCCTGCACGTACTTAGTTTGATGTAGATAAATACCATTCTCTCTTTGACTGACTTGCAGACCTAGAAAGAATGACAGTTCACCCATATTGCTCATTTCAAACTTTGACTTCATCACCTTCTCGAATTCCCTACACATCCCTTCATTGGTCGACCCAAAGATAATGTCGTCGACATATACTTATACAAGAAGAATGTCACCTCCTGCTTTCCGTATGAAGAGAGTCGAGTCAATCTGTCCACGGTCGAAACCATTAGACAGTAAATGCTTAGATAATGTCTCATACCATGCCCGCGGTGCTTGATGAGGACCATAAAGTGCTTTGTCGAGCTTGTACACTTTATTGATATTATGCGGATCTTCAAAACCGGGAGGTTGAGTGACATAGACTTCTTCATGCACCTTACCATAAAGGAAAGCACTCTTCACATCAAGTTGATAGACCTTGAAGCCGACATATGTGGCATAAGCCAAGAACAGTCGAATG
Source organism: Smallanthus sonchifolius (assembly GCA_023525975.1). Lineage (NCBI taxonomy): Eukaryota > Viridiplantae > Streptophyta > Magnoliopsida > Asterales > Asteraceae > Smallanthus > Smallanthus sonchifolius. The sequence goes on from CM042040.1 coordinate 32,833,466, forward strand.
GCCTCAATTCTAGCAACTAGGGCATATACTTCATTGTATTCCAAGCCCTCTTGTTGATAAAAACCCTGAACAACCAATCTTGCTTTGTTCTTCACAACTACATGACGATCATCCGTCTTGCATTTGAACACCCATCTGGTACCAATTGGCTTAAAGCGTTTTGGCAAGTCAACTAAATCCCACACTTGCAACTTTTGGAATTGAGACAGTTCATCTTGCATCGCCTCAATCCAGCAGTTGTCAGCGAGAGCCTCCTTCACATTCTTCGGCTCTACCTGGGACACGAATGCAGCATGCAGACATGTTTCCATGACACCAGTGTCAAATATCTCTGTGTAAAGACTGGGGTTCTCAGTGATGGTTCTATGACGAGTCTGAACACCGGCATAAGGATCACCAATAATGTTGTCGATTGGATGATTCCTATGCACCCTCGTCTCCAGTACAATTGGTTCTTGAATTTCTGGATCTAGATTTGTGCTTAACTCCCCCATTTCCTGTGTTCCAGAGGAAGAAGATTCAATGTTAATTGGATCAGCTGGAGCTTCATTTCCTATAATTGTGTTAGGATTGGCTTGAGCGTCATCTCCAACAATATGAACACCTTCACTGTTATCACTGTCATGAGTTCCAGATGCAGATGCAGCATTGGAATCAGGAGTTATAATTGGTACATTAGCACGAGTAGAAAAACTGGAGTCATTGTCGCCACGCAATAAATCATAGACATTTACGGCGTCTTCTGCAGATAAGTCAGGAAGATTGAAGGAATTGAATAGCGCATCATAATCAAAACCCCAAGCTGGACCTTTTGGTTCTGGTGGAGTGCTGTGTTTACTACAGTCCACTTAAACCATTCCTCGACAGTACGAGTTCCTATGTTGTACACTCTCTTGCAGGGCGAATTGGCAACATATCCTAAGAAGATGCCTTCCACCGATTTCGCATGAAATTTAGACTGACGGTCTTTATACTGTAGCAACAAGGAACAAGGACTACCAAAAGGAACTAGGTAATCAAGATTGGGAAGTCGATTGTTGATCAACTCATAACATGTCTTGTTGTGCCTTTTCACAACCAGAACCCTGTTTAAGACGTGACAAACTGTATTAACTGCTTCTGCCCAGAAAGTGACAGGAAGCTTAGCATCTGACAGCATAGTCCTTGCAGTCTCGATCAGTGTTCTGTTCTTCCGTTCAGCAACTCCATTCTGCTGAGGTGTGTACGGCGCGCTGAATTCGTGACGGATCCCTCTCTTGAGACAGAAAAGTTCCATCAAATTATTCTTGAACTCAGTTCCGTTGTCACTCCTTATTCTTCTAACTTTCAGCTTGCAAAGAGATTCCAAGCTCAAGATCAGGTATTGAAGAATATCAGCAGTCTCGTCTTTTGTACCTAAAAAATGCACCCAAGAAAAACGTGAGAAATCATCAGTTACAACTAGACAGAACGACTTACCTCCAATACTCCTGATACTTATGGGGCCAAACAGATCCATGTGTAATAGCTCCAAAGGGGTATCGATAGAGTTTTGGAGCTTGGGCTTATGAGACTTCCGTTGATGTTTGCCCTTTTTACACGGCATACAGTCATCTGCAACGGTAAACCTCAACTTAGGAACCCCGGTTACCAAACCGTTTCGGACAAGATGATTCATTTTACGATAAGAAATATGTCCGAGTTTCCTATGCCACAAGATGGAGTCAAGTTCTGTCGCTTTTGTAAGCAAACAAGTAGCAACTGATGAGGTGGTTTTTGCCACGCTCATATCAATCTGATAAGTGTCGTTTGATCTTGGTGCTCTCATCAGAATCCAGTCTTCGGGAACCTCAAAACCGGGTTTGAGAATCAGACATTCTGACTTGTCAAACATCACCGAGTACTCCTTTTCACACATTTGGGAGACACTCAACAGGTTATGCTTCAGCTGCTCGCAAAATTTGACATTGTCAAAGCTAACACAACCGTTTGAAACCACGCCTTGACACGTGATGCTGCCGCCTTTTTCTCCGGCAAAGGCCACATAGCCGCCTCTGAATGGTTTAACATCTTGAAGCAAGGCCATGTTTCTTGTCATGTGCCGGGAGCATCCACTATCTACATACCAACGGTTAGAGATAGTACCCTTCGGACGTCCCTGCACGAGTAACAAAAGAATTAGTTAGATTTGGAGACCCAAGCCATTGTGCTCTTGGGTCGTCCATCCTTCTCAAAATAAACTACTTCTTTCAACTCACAGTCATGATGACTGTTCAAAATTGGTGAATCTTTGAATGAATTTGGAACAGGAGATTGAGAACCTTTAACTTTCTTGTTCGAGGATCTCTTTTGATTCTTAACCTGAACAGTAGACTTTGGCTCAACCACAGCCGGTGAACTTGTGGAAGCTTCACCTGATTGAGTCTTAGTCAGCTGTTCCAGCTTTCTCAACCTCTTATTCCTTCTTCTTATTTGTGGCTTAGAGAGTCTAGCCACAGATTTCTCACCAGTGCGTGTACTATCAGATGTAGACACACGAGGTACATCAGGTTGTTTTACCTTTCTTGCAACAGATGGTTTGGCCTCAGATTTAATCTTAGGTTTTCCCATAGGTTGTACTGGTGGTTTCACCACATTCTGCTTTGGACTTCTGGGAGGTTTCACTATTGCCGACTTAGGGATAACGGCTGGCTGTGAGACAACATGCCGTTTCCCTTGGTTCTTTGATGGACAGTTCACAAGAATGTGACCAACCATGCCACAATGAAAACACATCCTCTTGTCCACATGAGTTCTCTTGTAAGGCTCATTAGATCTGGCCTTAGATAACTCTCCATTATGAGCAGGAGGAGTTGGTTTATGAACAGGAGTCTGACCTTTTTCAGTTTGGTTTTTGGGGGTATAATACTTTTGTAAATTCTCTTTGTAACCAAGCCCATAATGAGCTGAAAAAGCCTCTTTCTTAACTTGGTTAATATTTTTATAACCACCGTAAAGCATTACCTTAAGTTTATCATTTGTTTCAATGATATCAGGTTCAGTTAAAATGCAGTTATCACCATTAGTGATAATGTTTTTGTGGACTTTCTGTTCAGTCAACAACTCCTCAGAGACTACTCCTTCAAGGCAAGTGTTAACCGACCCATCTTCAGAAGCAGTAACATACTCCTCACTAGATGTGGAGTTAGCCTTACTTGAGGATTCATCCTTTTTAGGGGAGTCATCCTTATCAGAGGACTCATCTAGACAGGTGAGATCAATGTCTATCAAGCTATTGACAAACTTCCCACTTATTGGTGGAGGAATTGCATTGGTACCAAGACCTAGGCCCTTCAATTTCCTCACTACTGATTCGTAGTGCTCCACCACAAAGCGAGAGTTTTTCAACTTCTCATTTGTACATTTTAACTGTAGGATCTCATTTTGCAGTTTGTTGATTTCATTGTTTCGTTTTTCTAACCCCCTATACGCAACATCCAAGTGAACTTGTTGCTCACTTTTTTGTAAAGAATATTCACATTTTTCTTTTTTCAACGTTTCAACAGACTCTTTAAAACGTTTTTCGTTTTCTTTGTAATTATGAGCTGCCATAGTTAGGGGTTCGATTTTGTCTTGGAGCTTAGAAATTTCAAGCTTTAGCCCTAGACATTTAGAACAAGAAATAACAGAGAAAGGGTTAGAATCTACCTCAGATGATGAACTCTGTGCTTCTCCAATGGCCATGAGAGCAACGGCAGTGGTAGACTCCTTTTCAACAGATACAGAAGCTTCCATCTCCTCAGCTTCTTTTCTCCCAGCCTCCATCAGCTCCATGATCTCAGCCATGAGACCAACCTGTGTTTAAGCAATGATGGCGTCCTCTAGATGAACACCCTAATCAAATTTTTCGACATGATGAGCTACCAGTGCATTTGACGAACCACCTTGGTGTTGATTGTGGTGGCTAGTGTTGTTGTGGCCGTGGCTGTTTCCCTGACTAGGTCTGGTGAAACCAGAGGCCGGTGCTTGGTCTTTTTGACACTCACGAGCAAAGTGTCCATAGTTCAGACACTTGTAGCTTTTGGCCTTGGATTTATCAAATCCAACCTTGGCATTAGAATGTCCACCAATGAACTTTCTTCCTGTTCTGTTCAGGAAACGCTTGGCCCTCCTCAAAAGCATGGCCATATTCCATTGAATATCCATGTCCTCAATATCATCAGGATCCACTTGGTTAAAGTCTTCTTCAATAGTTTCGGGATCCGTTAGCTTGCCGCCTATGAAATTCTCATACGCAAGCATACATGATGAAAACAATGCTACATGATCTTCAGCTATTTTGACTATTGCAGAATGGTTAGCTGAAGACGTAGCTGGAGGATTTCTTGAGGTGTGTTGATGATTAGTTCCCAACCCTGATCCGGATGCATAACAAGCATGACCACCGCACCCATTTGAGTGGTCTTCTTCATTAGAGTGTCCAGTAAAGAGGGCAATTCCAGAGCCCGATGATTTTGAAGTGGAAGTCGTCCCATGATACATGGAAGGGTCCTGTATCTGAGGTCTTCCCGAGCTCTCCTTCTTCATAAGATTCATGTTATGAGCTTGAATCTTACCAATAGCCTCATCTACTGTTAACTCATAGAATTTAGGATTTTCCCTCATCAGGGTTGTATACATCTCAAACTTTGGTGGCAAAGCATCAAGAAATTTTTCCACCAGTTCTTCATCGGGATATTTCAGTTCAAAAGCTTTCAACTCCGTTTGTAAATGATAGAATCTAGAGATGAGATCATCTAACGATTCATTTTCCATGAAATTGAAGCATTCATACTGCTTCCGGAGAAGATCCCGCTTACTCTTCTTAATGTCACTGTTCCCCTCAAATCTTTTCTGAAGTGCTTTCCAAAGATCCTTGGAGGTGTCATAGCCTCGGAAACTGTGAAACAATTCCCGAGTTAATGACATAGTGATTGAGCCAAGAGCCTTCTTTTCCCGATCATAAGCTTTGTTTTGTTCTTCATCAAGCTTAGAGATGGGCTTTGGCACCTCTTCATCAAGATAGATGTGTGTGGGATGCTTATATCCCTTAATGATTGGTATCCATAATGATGAGTCGGTGTATGAAATGTAGTGCTCAAAACGCGCCTTCCAATTGGAATAATCGTTTACATTTAATAGTTTAGGCTGTTTCTGAGGTGTACCGATCTCATTATCATAATTTAACATGTTTCCAAGATTCTGAAGGTTCGACATAGTGAATTACTTGGTCAAAAAATCAGAAAAATCAGACACTGTTACGCACTTGGTTTTGGCCTTGCGCACTTGAGAAATGGTCTTGCGTAGTTAAGACTTGCTCTTGCGTACTTGTAAGTACGCAGGAGGAAATATTAAGTACGCATGATATAACTTAAGTTCGCACAAGTTCAGTCTTGCGCACTTGTAAGTATGCAGGAGATAACTCTTGCGTAGTTAGTAAGTACATAGAAAACTGTACTTTTTACCAAAAATGGTAAGTACGCAGGACACCTTTTCAGCAACTCTCACCAAACTTTTCCGGTCACCTGAAAATCGCCGGAGATAGTGAAAAATAGGCTGATGATCAATGCAATCGAGCCAAAGGATCAGAAACAAGTTTCTAACCAACCTTTGATGCTCAAAACATACAAATACACAACAAAAATCGGTTTTTGAGAGATTTTTGCTTCTAAAAAAGTGCTCAAGAGCTACCCCTTTTTTATCACAAAAATCAACAAAAATACCTCTTTTTGCTTGTAAAACTCAGTAAAACGTCTCCAAACTCACTTACAACACTCGAATTCAAGAGCAATGCTCTGATACCACTTGTAGGTCCCTTCGTGTGTGTCGGATCGTCACATGCAAGTGGTCTACTAGTCGCACCGGGTTGCGGAATACCCGTGACTAGGTGGAGAGTCTTACTAAACAAAGTAAACCAAACACGAGAGTCACAATAAACTTTCTTTGTATTATAAACACTCGACGGTTACAGAGAGAATACAAGCTGCGTAATTAGCAAAACTGAGTTCGTCTAAACAAATGGTTCTGCGTACTTAACCTCTGTGAACCTATCCTATTTATACAGACCTGATGCCTACGCACTTAGCAAGTGCGCAGGACCAAATGCTCTTGCGTACTTAATAAGTACGCATGGGTCTTCCTGCGTACTTGCTAAGTACGCAGGAGCTTTCTCCTGCGCACTAGTAAGTGCGCAAAACACTTAACAGAAATGCAACATACATTATGTAAAAGTAAATACAACTCGATAAACTATTACATAACGACTCTTACATACAAAGACAAATTACAGACATTAGACATACAAACTAAGACTCTATCCAGAGTGTTGTCACAGGAAAGTGCATCAACACCTTCTTCCTTAGCTTCATCAAAATATTCATCATCACTCTCATCAGAATACACCATATCTTCACCTGTGACTGGATTCACTTTCAACACAGTCTTAGGATCTAAATCCTCATCGTTTATAATCTCAGGTGTAGCAGAATAATTTCCATTGAATGGTGGAGGAACATAGCCAATACCACTAGTTCCCTTCCCCTCTTCAGTATTCTCATGATAATATCCTAATAAGAATGATGAATTTCCAAAGCTTTCTAACTTTCTATGCAATCTGATCACCTCTGCTTTAGATTCAGCTAGTTCCTTATCTTTCGCAGCAAGATCATTATTTCGTTTCTCAATTTCTGCAAAGGACATATCCAGGTGATATGCCTGCTCTTTAATCTTCAAAGTCATAGAACTTATATCCCTCTTCAATGATTCTATCCTTTCAATACACACATTCTCATTATCTTTTAATTTCTGATTTACCGTGTGCATCGATTTCATATCACAAATGAGGTTTACATTGTCATCCATAACCCTCATCATTTTATCCTTAACTAAAACACAGTTAGAACAAAACATCTCAGAGTTAGAAAATACCTCAGGTTTTACTTCTGAAGAAGATGCACCAGGAGCCATGAATACGTCATCATCAGCTTCACCATTTTGAGCAACAATGACAGGCTCTGTATCAATTTCTGATTCACTCAGATTATCTTCAACTGTCTGAAAACTTTCTTCACTCATCACATCAGTCTCAGTAGATTGAGTACTTTCACCAGAACGAATACTCTCATTATCAGTTAAATCTACAGAAGAATCACTTTGAGAATCACCCTGCTTATCCAATACTTCTTTGATCAAGACCACAAACACTTGAGTAGTAGCCTCACCCTTTTTCTTCAAAGCTTCCCATAGTTCTCTTGAAGTTGGACACTTCCCGAGACTATGAATGATTTCTTTTGGTAAAGACAACGTTAAAGTTTCACGCGTCTTCATCTCTCGATCAAACTTCTGCTTTTCTAGTTTACTAAGAGCTGTCACTGGTTTAGGAACATCATAATATCCCATATAGTCATAAGTAGGATGCACATATCCTTCAAATATGGTTGTCCAAAAGTTTTCATCAGTTGCTGATACGAACTGTTCGAACCGGACTTTCCAGCTACGAACATCTGATATGCACAAAAGTCTCGGTGGCATAGTTCCAATCTCATTATCATCACATGAAATTGACATTTTAAAAATTTTGCGAAAATATCCGGAAAAAATTTCCCGCCAAAATACTTTTTTTAAAAAAATTTGAAAATTAAAAATTTCAAAAATGATTCAAAACGACCATATAAACTTTCCCTAAAAAATTTGGACAAGAAGAAATTTCCCGCCAAAATATATATATATATTTTTTTAAGAAGACTAGCTAAGTTCGCCTGCCTGAGCGAACTTGACCCCAAGCGAACTTATTAAGTTCGCCTAATCTGCACCAAGCGAACTTATTAAGTTCGCCTGCAACAGAATATTAAGTTCGCCTGGTTCAGCTGTTCAACCCAAACACGAACCAAAAATTCCGAAAATCATCATATCTTGCTGAATTGATGGAATTTGATTAAATTGAACCGTAGGAATGTGTAGTAAGTGATTAGGAATACTTCTATCGGATCAATTTCATCAAATGAATCCAAAATCAATCGAAAATGATCAAAAATTCTCCATTTTTATCAAGAACACAAAAAGATGAAAAATCTTCAAAATCTCTAAAATTTGATGTTGATTGGACACGAAAACACCACGAATCTTCTGCTAATCAAGAGCAACGGCTCTGATACCACTTGTAGGTCCCTTATTCGGTGCGTGACGGATCTCTAGACTCGTGGTACGACACGGTGATAACGTGCGGAATCCATGATCAACGTGCTCGTGTAACTCAATCAACAACAACGGTGTAAATAAACGCTTTGTATTTCCACCACAATATCAGGTTACAAGATTCTGTCTCTAATCAAGTCTACTCTTATATTGTCTCTCACACCACTCTAACAGACTTTGTTCTGTATTTATAAACTACTGTTCTGCACCAGGCGAATTTATTAAGTTATCCTATAACAGACTAAGCAAACTTAATAAGTTCGCCTCTGATAGGCTAGGCGAACTTGTTAAGTTCGCCTCTAGCAGAACTTACACAGAATTTTATCAACAGTTACAAAACATGTCCTAACACTATTTTTACAGATAGTTTTGTTTTGACCAAAAATTACACAAGATAATCAAGTGATCAAATTTAGTTTGTGAGTTAGTGTGCTTGTAATATTCGTGATGAACAATGCGTATAAAGCAATAAATCGACACAAGTGTTTACGAGGAAAGCCCTTAATCCCTAAGGAATGCCGGCATAAACCTCGGGAAGTGAGCGAAAGTCACTTGCCTCCTAGTATTTTATAGAATAACGAAAATGATTACATGTAAGAGCAATGAATGATCGAAATCTAGGTGTTACAGAGCTTGTTTGCGAGTATTTGATAATGCTAAGTGTTTGTGTGTGTTTCCTATTCGATCAAGTTGCAGATTATATACAGAAATGAACATAACTAACTATACGAGAATCCCGGAATTGACCATGTCTTCTAATATGCCGTTGGAGGCCACTCCACACGTCTTCAACACGTTCTTCCTTGCTTCTAGAGCGATTCTTCAGGGATTAACTTGACTTCACATGTTTTACCTGCGTTTTAGTCAACATAGAAGAAAGATATAACTGTCATATATTAAGGATACCGAAACCTGTCAGGATACCGAAGTATGATAAAGATTCGGGATCCTTAGCTGTAAAATGACCCCTAACAATTGTCCCCAAATTTTAACAGTTATCAGTTTCATCGACATCTATAAAATTTTAAAATTCAAATGGTAAATTGATAATAAGATTTCGATATGACTCTTTTCGGTTCCATAATCCTGCTGGCCTTCATAATCCTTGACTAGGTTGGCGCTTACTGAATTTTTGGATACTGCCAAGTATAGGGATACTGGTTCGTCATCTTCTGGTTTCATCAATAAAGAGCTGATGGCAAGTATTCCTTTAATGATTAGAGTGCTTGTTCATGCTTCTCTTACCGCTCGAATCTCTTGTTCTTCTTTAGAATATTGTGGAACTCTTTGCACCTTTCTAACGATCTTGATATGAACCGGTTGAGCGTTGCTACTCTACCAGTTTGTCTCTAGACATCCTTGGTGTTTGTTGGGGATTTCAGATTAATGATCGCTTTGATTTGCTCTAGACTGGCCTTCATCCCTCTCTTGGTCACCATATAACTTAGAACTCTCCTGCCCCCACTCCGAAGTGGCATTTGGAAGGATTTAGCTTCATTTTGTACTGGTCCAGCATATCAAATGTTTCTCTGAGATCCCTGAGAAGATCTTCAACTTTATTTGACTTTACCACCATGTCGTCTATGTATACTCTCATGGTGTCCCCTAGTTTCTTTTTGAACATCATGTTCACCTGCCTTTGGTATGTTGCACCTGCGTTTTTCAAACCAAAAATCATAGCAATATAATAATAAATACCTAATGGAGTCATGAATGTAGTATCCTCCTGATCTGAGGGTTTCATTTGAATTTGTTGGAATCCTGATGAAGCATCCATGAATGTCAGCATTTCATGGCCTGTTGTAGTGTCAACCATTGAGTCAATGTGTGGTAGTGGAAAAGGATCTTTGGGACCACCACCACATTAGCTAGCCACCTTAAAAATTTTACCTCCCTTATCATTCATGCCTTCAACAATCTTTCAACCTCTTCTTGGATAACAATATCCCTTTCTGGTGCGATTTTCCTTCTTTTTTGTTGTATTAGCCTGAAACTGTTATCAACACCCAATTTATGTGTAATAAATGCCTTTAAAGATACATGTCATGTCTTCATGTTTCCAATCCAAGGTTGAGATTCTGCTTTTCAAAAGTTCTATGAGTTCCTGCTCAATATCTTCGAGGATATGGGTTCCTACAAGCATCTTGACGACGGGATCCTCCGTACTTAGGGATATTTCTTTAACATATTGCTTTTTGGCCTCCATGACATCTTGGGGTCGTTTCTTTAATTGCTATGATTGCCCTGTTTTGGCAGAGGCTTTCATTGATGAAGTATAGAAATCCTTAGTTTCCTGTTAATCGCTGTCAATTTTTACCACTCCCCAAAGGGTTTGTAACTTGACACATTGAGGGTATCTTGAAGGTAATGCCTTCATGTCATGGATCCAAGGTTTCCCTAAAATAATGTTATAGAAAGAGAGTGAGTCAATAACACAAAAAATTTGAATTGAATTTAATTTAATTTCTCTGATTGTATTCTTGACTTTTTCACTGAATCCCACTAACACTAAGGATTTTGACATGATCTAAGTCTCAGTGATATTCATTCTCTTCAATGCCTCTAGTTGTATAATGTTAACTGAACTTCCTCCATCTATCAGGATCATTCATACGAAATGATTGGCAATATATAGAGTAATAACCAATCCGTCACGACAAGGATCTTGCACATTATCCCTATCCTCTTTGTCGAACGATATCACCTTTTGGTCAGTGACAGTTGAGGTCCGGGTAGGTCTATCTTATTTTTTCATCTTGGCTTCCTTTGCATGTCTTTTTGCTACAGAATAGGAAGAAACACAAATATCAGAACCACCAGAAATAAAGTTTATTACCTTGGCATCCTTAGGTGGGGATGCCGCTCATCTTGGGGTAGGATTAGGATTCTGATTCTTTTCTTTCTTTGTACCCAAGAGTTCCTTCATGTGGCCCGTGCTAAGAAGATAGCTTATTTCTTTCCTAAGGGCAATACAATCCTCAATCATGTGTCCGAAGTCTTCATGATATGTGATGTGTGTAAACTATATATATATTTTTGTAAGTATTTTTTTCACACAATTTGAGTTTTAAAAAGGGTTTTCACCAAAGACTAATCACACACACACCAGGCAGTGTACCCGCCGGATAGCAATATAGTAAAGGTAAGAACCGGATATCAATCCGTGGACACGGTGGAATGCATTAATAGACCGGAACTAAGTTTCAATTAAGTGATGGTAAAAAGATATTTTGAAGAGTTTGTTTTACTTAACTAGAATGCAAATATATAAACTAAGCTAAGATCACAAGTCAAACAATCAAGGATAAAATATCACTTCGGTGTCGAATCCATCTAGAATACATTTAATACACTCACAGAAGCATGGCAAATACACGAAACATAAATTGACTAAATTCTCGTCAAAGATATCTAATCAAATGACCATTCGGAAAGCTAGCATGAATTATACAAACCAACCACCTAAAGTCATACAATGAAGCTCACGTGTTTAACAATCATGTCTATGTTTATAAAGATTGAACTAGCTTCTGATTAAGGTACACTAATCCAACAACTAGTTGAAAATATAATATGAACAACACACTACCCACCTCAAGTTGATTAAATTAGACAACAATATGCATTTCTTCAACATACAATGTTCATACAAAGGTTATATAAATTAGGAGAATGCGTCAAGAATTCCTAGATAAACATAAAACTAAACATGAAACATCATAACAAACACTTTGTCTTTCCAAACATAAGCATAGGGGTACACATACAAATATAGTGATTCATAACCAAGACTTCATTCACCATTCCTAGTCAAATGCCATAAGCTAGTACAAATACATACACCAACCCATAAATATAAGCATAAACCATAAGTTTTTCAACATAATATGGCATACACAAATACAAGTCTTGTAAACAACTCAAAATACTCGAATATATAATTTCATCGAAGAATAATCCATATTATGTTGAAAAACTGGTAATCATAACATTAACATAATAATTGCCAATAATCCATGAATGTTGTCAAATGTATCTAAACTTCATCTAAACCAAAGTGAACAAGAGTTTTAGCTCATCATGAGAACCAAAATTACAAATAAGCAGGGAAAAATAGTGAGAAACATGATATGAAAACAAGAATCAAACCACTCCTCCAAGCCTAGATGTTATTGTTGATGTATGGTAATCCTCTTGATGTTGTATCATCTCCAAGAAGCTTGAAATGCGGCTGGAACAAGGGTAATACGAGCTGGAACAGTGGGTTTTTCTTCTCTAGTTGCTGAACGAATGAATGAGCGTTTAAGTTCTGTTTAAATAGAAAAGGGGAAGCATGACCGTGCCAAGAGAGAAGGCACGACCGTGCCAGGTACCAAGGCGCGGCCGTGTCTAGGTCTTAACACGACCGCATGACAGAGGGTTGACCGATCCGGAGCTTCCATTGGGTACCACTGATCGAGGACGTACGGCTGTTCAGACTCACGAGGTGACACGCGACCGTGGGGAGCCAACGCACGGTTGTGCCTTGGATTTTGGCTTGGCGCGGTCGTGCAAGATGTGGGCGCGACCGTGCCTAGGGTTTGCAAGCTTGGCACGGCCGTGCTAAGTAGGGGGCACGACCGTGCCTCCATCACAGAAATCCTAAAATTCACTTTTTATCTAGAAATCCTCTTGTTTGTTCACCAAGCTTCATAAAAACCTACAAAACAGGAAATGAAGCAAATAAGTGTCTAAACGTTGAATATAACCAAGAATTGATCGTTAAATGAGCGAAGTTTTGTGCCAAAAAGATGTGTAAATACTAACACATCAATATGCACACCATTTGGATTTGTTCTTCCATCCGGATCCCTTATCAGTTTTCCGGGGCCATCTGGTCTTGTTCCCAAGATCCTGCATAGCATACATGAATCCTGAAATGTCAACAGAAAAACAATAGTCAGTCAGTTTAGGATAATTTTGTTTTCCTCATCGTTCTCCACAACGTTGAATCTGTGATTGTCATCTCTTGAGTAAGGCTTTGATCTATGAGGCTTGAAAGATGATGATTCAGATTTCCTGTTGGGATAATCATAGCTGGAAGGTGAATCAATCCTTTTCTGTATCTTTTTGTCATCTTCGAGTCTTATGAATCTCAGAGCCTGATTCCTGACTTCGTCCAAGTTCCTGCAAGGATTTGTTACAAGATCTTCGTGAAAGGGGGAGTCCTTCTGCAATCCCATGTTGAAAGCTTGAACTGCCCTAGCAATGTCAAGGTTCGGGATATCCAAGGATTCCTGACCAAACTTGCTTACATAATCCCTAAGGGATTTGTTAGCATTCTGAGTTACTCTGTATAAATCACTAGTTAACCTTTCAAAGGTTCTGCAGCGAGAAAATTGGATGTTAAATAAATTAATTAAATTAGCAAATGAAGTGATAGAATAAAGACGAACATTTAATAGCCATTTTAGGGCTGATCCTGTCAGGGTGGAACCGAAGCCTTTACATAAGAAAGCTTCCTTTAAATCTAAGGGAATGGAATTGATTTCCATTCTCTCCCTGTATTGCGCGACATGTTATTCGGGATCTGTAGTTCCATCAAACAACTTCATGTTGGGAGTCTGAAAGCGTTTCAGGATCTCTCCATCGCATATCGGAGGAGCGAATCTGGATATCCTGTGACTGACTGAGGATGCTTCCGGTATTGGTTGGACCACACCTGGTACGCTGGAGATATTATCGTTCATCCTTATCAACTCCTTGGCCATGATTGGACTGATCCCTGTATCATGCATAAGTTCATTAGTGTTTAAAAATTGATTGAAACTGTTACCAATGTGAGGATCCTGCAATGAGGATCCTGGGGTGATTCCAAGATTCTGGTTTGCGGTGATTCCAACAGCTGGAGTCCGGCCAATTGTAGTGGTTCCGGTCTGCATGGGGATGAAGTCTCCCTTATGGATTCCTGAGGATCCCGAATAATTAAAGTCCAGGATCCTTGGTTGTAGCGGGGTTGTCACTTCCACTTGTTTCTTCGATTATTTGACTTTTTCAAGCTCTCTTGTAAGGCCCCAAACCCGGGAGGCCTCACTCGTTGGATTTACTCATTCACAAACAGTTCTTAAACATGAATATCAAATAATGCAGCGGAAAATTTCATTCAACATAACTAAAAACTTGTTCATACATGCGGAAGCGTACATTGTCAAATACATAAACTTAACATAAACAACTCATAATGGGATGCCAGTCTTCATGATCGACCGGGTAACTCTTCTCGCTTGCCAAGCATCACCGTCAATCGTCCATACCTGCCTTAACCTGAATGTGCATACTAAAAAGTCAGCTACGCTGGTGAGTTCTAGCATTTCATAAAAACTTTAACATCAACATTTGCCAAAAACATATCATTCATTCATTTAGTAAAACCTTTCACAAAAGCATGTAATAATAACATCTTTAAAAAGGTTTCGTACCCATATCATCATCAACATCATAATCATAAACACCGTTAAACGGATCGTTCATTAAAACTTTTAACATTCATTTAAGTCATACATTATCGTTATCTAATACTGTATCTTACTTTACGCGTCACAGTGTCCCCGAAGGAACCTTTGGTGTTGTGGGCAACCGTTACGTATCGCCGTCATTTCCACAACCATACACTACGTGGGTCAACCGTTACGTATCGCCGTCATTGCCCAACCATTCACTACGTGGGGTCAACCGTTACGTATCGCCGTCATTGCCCAACACGCCTCTCTCCTTTGGGAATCAACCGTTACGTATCGCCGTCATTGATTTCCCATACCTTATTCACTTAGGATGATCGTCATCACCCGAGTAACTGTCGTTACTCCCTTACCAGTTGTACAACATCAAAACCATTGGCAGGCCACTAAGACACTACCCCTGTTGTTCTTATGGCAACTATGGCTCGCTGTCCATAATCTACCACAAGGCTGGGACTCACATTCCCAGACTTCGTTCGTCAATTCCATTCATTCGACATATTAGATTTGTAATGACTTCTTTAAACCTTTACCTCTTTCCCTTTTCATTAAACATTTCCTCATTTAGACCGTTCATAAACATTCGTAAACCTTTTTGGAAAAAACACTTCATAACCTTTCCTTTCGTAAACATCGTTTCGTTAAAACATCATTTCATTAAAACATCATTTCGTTAAAACATCATTTCGTAAGTATGCACACCAGCCCAAAACATTTAACAAAACATTTAAAAGAGGGCTCTAGAACTCACCTGATACGCTAATATGGGTTGTCCTAAACGAAGGTCCAACAACGTCACTTCCGATCTGAATTAATTAGTTAAATACACATCAGACCAATCCCGACTCTAACGGTTTAACCATTCTAACATACTGACTTCACTTAATCAGTTCTGATGTATGCGCACTTGGCAAGTGCGCAGACCCTGCTGCCTGCGCACTTAGCAAGTGCGCAGACCATGCTTCCTGCGCACTTAGCAATTGTGCAGGTCCTTCCTCCTGCGCACTTAGCAAGTGCGCAGGTCCCTCCTCCTGCGAACTTAGCAAGTGCGCAGGACCTGCTCCGTGCGCACTTAGCAAGTGCGCACGACCTGTTCTTCGCGAAAAACCCTAACTTTCGCATTCGGGTCTGATCATGTCAAGATCCCGAACCTGTTGCATTCAAAACGTTCGTTTTCCATTAAGGAACTCAAATCCATGATTATCTTTCAGTTTCATCCGTTCAAACCTTACCTTTTCACCCAAAACCCGAAAAACCCAAAAACGAACTAAAACTCAGATTTAGGTCGGATTGTTACCTGAATCGAGTTTCTGATCCGGAGGTTCTTCTCACGAGTTATGGAGTAACACTTTGCTGAAGTCTCGGGTCGATCCGCCAACTTTCTCTCTCTATGGTTTCTCTCTCTAAAAGTTACAAATGAGAGAAAAAGGGTGGCATAGGCTATTTATAGCCAGCTGACCCATCCAACCCGACCCGCCATGCCTCGTTCGTTTATTCTGTTATTATAACTGTCGTTTTATTTTTGGGATGTTACATCTCTGAACAACATCAGGTTAGTCTTCCTCTGTTGTTCCATTTTTTGTTTCATTTCCAAGAATAGATCGAGGATATCATTGATTGATAAGATCACAGGTCCACCAACAGGTTTCTGGATCCCGAAAAACTCACAGAAGTAGTTTTCTTCGGCTGATTAACACTCTTTTGGAATGATGGAGGAGGAATAGGGTTGTTCAACCCAGAGCTTGAAGATGGAGTAGGAACAGAAACATTTTTGGATTGGGACGACATTTTTTAAATTTGTTTTGAAAGATAGTGATTGAACACAAATTTTAGCAAAGATTTTAAAATAAAAAGAACCACTTGCCCCACGGTGGGCGCCAAGTTGTATTGACCAAAAATTACACAAGATAATCAAGTTATCAAATTTAGTCTGTGAGGTAGTGTGCATGTAATATTCTTGATGAACAATGCGTATAAAGCAATAAATCGACACAAGTGTTTACGAGGAAAGCCCTTAATCCCTAAGGATTGCCGGCATAAAACCTCGGGAAGTGACCGAAAGTCACTTGCCTCCTAGTATTTTATAGAATAACGAAAATGATTACAAGTAAGAACAATGAATGATCGGAATCTAGGTGTTACAGAGCTTATTTGTGAATATTTGATATTGCTACGTGTTTGTGTGAGTTTCCTATTCGATCAAGTTGCTGATTATATACATAAATGAACATAACTAACTATCCGAGAATCCCGGAATCGACCAAGTGTTCTAATATGACCGTTGCAGGCCACTCCACGCGTCTTCAACATGTTCTTCCTGACTTCTAGAGCGATTCTTCAAGGATTAACTTTACTTCGCACGTTTTACCTGCATTTTAGTCAACATAGAAGAAAGATATAACGGTCATATATAAGGATACCGAAACCTGTTAGGATACCGAAGTATGTTAAAGATCCGGGATCCTTAGCTGTAAAATGACCCTAACAGTTTTCTTAAATAAAAAAACTCTCATAATTTTTAATAGTTAGTTGACTAATGAAAAAAAGAAGGATTTTTATTAACTTAAATTTTAAATAATGTAAAAACAAAATATGAATTTAAATTTTTACCCAATATACTTGGGAATGGATTTTCTACTTATATAGAAGTGATGTGGAGGGTTTTGTTAAACAACAAGGGGATGGGTCAACTATTCAATCAAAAGATACTAAGCATGTTTCCCATCTCTTCCCGAGAAACAAATGGGCTATTTCTTTGTAAAATTGTGCTCAATTTCATATGTGGAAATTTCACCAAGATCTCTTCGTTAGGGCGCCACTAATAATATCCGTAAATGACATGTTTTTTGGTAAGAGATGAATATTACTATACGCAAATTCAGGTGCATGGTACACATCGGTAATCCTGTGCATTTCTCCCTCTGAGTCTGAATTAATCTGTTTTCGAACCTTCTCTTTCAAATTCAAAGTGGTTGTTCTTGCACAAATCTCAGCTATGACTTGTTCTGATTCTACATATTGATCGTTTTGAACTAAAAGAAAACTTTTGGGCGGAATACACACATTGTGTATAATATCTTCACGCTCAATAGTTACATACAAGTCTCTAGAACATAGAAAAGCAGAATGTCCATGACGTGTATGTGTCAAATAAACTAAATCCTCATTGAATACTCCGCCATTAGAAGGGGCTCACATATGTTCTGTAGCACCCCCTGTGAATACTCCGCCAGTATGAAAAGTTCTTAATGTTAATTGAATGTCCGGTTCTCTAATATATTGACCTGCAATAATACCTACAACTAATAGTTCTTAATCAAACGTCTTTAGAAAGAAGATCTTTTGTCTCATGGTAGCCTGCTCTAGTCCCCTTACGAAACTTTCGTTATTGAGTTAGCCATACACTTCACATGTTTATAGCGACTCAGATGGAAACATTAAATGATACAAGTCTTGGATAAGAATCTACAACACACTAGATAGCCCTTGTTGATGATCCTTTACTCTGACAGTTAGGGTTCTTCGAACAATGTGATATCTCACACCGGGTAACTCCTTAACCCTCTCCCCTATTAATAAGACTACAGAGTGAAGCAGATCATGAGTGTATTACGCCTACATTTGTTAGGTTATTTGATTACGTAAGTTTGTCTTGTTTAAATTGCACGAGACCCCCTTTTTACTTTATATCAAAGATATAGATTGAAATAAAGGTAACTTTCATCGATAAACCTTTTATAAGAGATAGATCATGCTAACTTGAACTGAGCACGAACTTATTTGTATTTGAGCGTAAACGCAGTTGCTTTGAAGGTTGGAAACCTACTCGTTCAGCTAAGAACCAAAATCCGAATGAAGGAATCGAAGATCAGAGTCAAAATATGTCACGGAGAAGAGCTTACTTATGTGCGGAAGACGAAGTCCCAAGAACCTATAGCTGGATTAAATCCTTCGCAAATAAATGAACCACTTTAACAAAGAAGCCCTCAAGGTTAATAACCAACTCGATTCTATTTCTTCCTTTGTTCCCCGGAAAATTTTGGGTAGAGTCAAATCTAAGCGTTAGCCAGGTAAGCGCCCTATAGTAAGAGGAGTAGTTATGAACCCTGTAGACCATCCACATGGGGATGGTGAAGGGAGGGCCCTAATTGGTAGAAAAAACCACAACCCCTTGGGGTTATCCTACACTTGAAAAAAGTAGAAAAATAAAAAATATAGTGATAATTTGATTCTTCGTCTTCGTAGTAAATAGGAGAGATATTATTATTTATTTTTCTTCTTTTTTGTTATGATCAGGGTCTACTGGTTTTGTCCTGTCTTGGACTCATCAGGAGAGCGACAAAAGATCGCGATCAGTGATGCATTCGTTGTGCAAGCATACCTAGACATGTTCACGTCGTCTATCCCACTGAGACCGTGTCCGATAAAGTCCGAACTAGCCAAAAAACACAAGCGTTCAAGTACAAGCATAGCAAAACAATCATTGGACATTTGGTTCTTGACATAATTCTAATAATCTTTAATATAAAGGGTTGACGCACCCTAGATCCCCCGGTGGCGTGTCACATGTTGACGCACCCTAGATGTAGGGGTGGCATGATGTAGGATTGTTCAAAGGGTCGTAAACGAATATCACACTTTTGTAAGTCTGCACAACTACTAAAAGGTAAGGATTCTTGGCACCCCACTTGTTATTATCGTGCTCGTTCTTAAAACCCCGTTGATTATCACATTTATTTGGAACTCCTAAACGTCTTTGGCATATTAATTAAATCCATTTATTTAGGCTTCATGATCCAATTATGTTAATTTGGACTCGAGATATGAAGCTGGTATTTATTACATGAAATAGAATTTAGGGTAAGTTGTAGTGATTACCGAATGTTTCAAGAATTATTATACTGTCCTAATATTGTTATTGTTGATATGTGACCTACGATCTAGATTTGCTTGAGATCTTGCACGCTGAGTGCAACGCTTTCAATGGAGTGTCCCACATGCATTACATTGTTGCGTCAATGTTATGTGCACTATCCACCACGATGAGATAAGTTCATGACGTCTCCATCGTAAAAACCAAGTCATGGACTTAAGGGTTATACGTAAATGCTAGACTTTTGGGTTAACAGGGGAAATTAAGAAATAGGAGGGATATTATTTAAATGAATTAAAATCAGATTTTTTATGTGGATGGGGGAGAACCCACATCACACGCAAAGTGTATGTGTGTATTTGCATGTGTATTCCGTGAAAATCAGTGGAGGAGAAAGGAGACGAGCCAAGAACTTGATTTCTCGAAGATGGAGATGAATGATCATGAATTCTTTAAGGCCCTAAACCTGAGAGGCCTCCCTTGTTGGATTTACCTATTAACAAACAGTTCTTAAACTTAAATCATTCAGCCATGCAGAGGAAACATAATTTGTTACATTGTATATTCACTCAAACCAATTTAAACATTGTCATTACATAGAAACATTTGTAATATAAAAAATAATAAGATACTAGACTCTTCATTAGCCGGGTAACTCTTCTTCACTATCCAAGCATCCATATATCTTCTCCTCCTACACTTAACCTGAATGTATATACTAAAAATTCAGCTTCACTTAGTGAGTTCTAGTTTTGCATAAATAGTTACCTTCAAATATTATTACAAAACAAAGGCATTTAACTTCATTAGTAAAATCGTACATGAACATATTTAGATTTAAACTAAAAACATTTTCGAATACGCGTCTTCTCGTAACCATCAATTCTGTATACCTTCAATTTGAACTTCTAGCATGTAGGTTCCGCAGAGATAAAAGCATAAATCTTCCAGCAGGTTGACTCCGTAGAGTAAACGAATATCAATCTTCTAGAAAGTCGACTCCAAAGAGTGAATGATCATCAAACTTCCAGCAGGTCGACACCGTAGAGTTAACGAGTATCAAAAATCCAGTAGGTCGACTCCATAGGTAAATGAGCATCAAACTTCCAGAGTCACGTTAACTCTTAGATGATCGTCATCACTATCCAGTTGTATAATAGTTGGCCATCCACAAAGGCCCTTGTTAAGGTGTTGCCATTCGTAACATACTTCACTTCTTTCCGTAACATAGCTCCGCTTCCATTCCTCAAAAAAATCATAGCAGATTAATTCATATCGTAACTTCCTAAAAGCATTTACTTCATGCTTCTACTTCATTAAAAATATTCGTACATTCATTAAATAACTTCACATTCATCATTGCTTCATAAACGTCTTTGGTAAATCATCTTATAAACATATATTGGTAAACTTATTATCATAAACATTTTATAATGTTAGCGTGTAAACCTCGTTTCGTAAAAAAATATTCATACACATGATTTCATAAGAATTCATATCATACGGTATGCACACTAGCCCAAAAACATAGTAAAACATCATAAAAGTAGGTTTCTAGAACTCACATGTGTCATTGGTGTTATCCCTTTCATTCTTGTTGACTAGATGGTGCGTTAACGATCTGCATGAAAGTTACACGCGAAAACTATCAATATGTAGCTAGTGTCTTTCACATTGTCTCCTAACACTCAGTGTCTCCTAGGCAATGTCGCTAGGCACACCATCAATGTCACCTAGGCAGTGTCGTCGGGCACACAATCAGTATCGCCAGAATTTGCGTTCTGGACTTTATATCATTGGACTTGTGTCGCTCACTTTGTGTCGCATGATATATGTGTCACCAATCACTGGCTGACCTCAGGATCCTCACCACTCTTCCCAAATAGTGTCACCAAGGAAGAACATTTTTGCCTCATGAGTGTCACCATATGAACAAAAGCCCTAACAATCCCGTTTTAGATCCAAGTTTGCAATTTCTACATCCAAATCGTTTATCTAACTTACGTGAAGCTAGATCCATGAGTTACATAGCCATTAACACGCAAAAAACCCACCTTTGAGATGAAAACCCTAGTTTTACCCCAAAACCCATTTTTAATTAAAAATCAGAGCTTTAGGTTCGATCCATACCTCAAAGTTAGCGGTTCTTCTTGGATTCTTGCTCTAAATCGATGCAGGAACAGATTGGAGGCCAAGCTAGAACAAATGGAAGGTTTTCTTGAGCTTTCTGTCTCTAAAACATCTACTTTCTCTCTCTGTAAGCAAGTTCAAGATGGAAGAATGGAGGAAGCTTGTGTGTGGCGGCTAGGTCGTTATATACCAGCCCTCACCTTCCTTACTTTCGAGTATTGCATCTTTGGTCATTCAGCTTACATCCAAGACGTTCTCGATAGAAAAACCTGACTTTTACAAAACTGTCACTTCTATTATTTTGGGAGGTTACAAGTCCACCCTCCTTACAACAGGGTTCATACTCAAAACCTACTGTAATGTATTATGATGATACAAGTCTACCCTCTTTATTCCCCTTCTCGGGTCTCCTCGTTGCACCCATGCCTTTCTGTGTTGTCAACCTTCCAAGTCATTATGTCTATTTATGTCTGTGGTAATTAATCCTTCTAACTTTTACTAAAGTCGATTGTGCGGGCGCAAAGCATGCCCTCCATGGTTAGGTGATATGTGGCGTCATTAGACAACCTCATATCTACACCATTGTTATATTTTCTCGTGTCTATTTAGGTACCTTCTAGTGTTGGATTCGTTCAGCCACTGGAAATCGATACACCCTCATATGGTATTGCCTTTTATCCTTACAAGTCGGACCGAATCGCCTTGGATGAGGAACTCGGACGTGGTATGTCCTTTACTTCTATCTTACTGAAACTCTTTCAACTGAGTCGTCGAATTATTCATCTCCAAAGGTGCAATTCGACGAGGCGTTACGGGCTCGGACTCCCGACATCCGTTCGCTTTTAATGTTGTGTCACCCAGACGAGTGGCCCTCCACGTAATAGCTCCTAAGAAAACACCTCGGAAATTGGCGCACCGCAGGTACATCATTAATCTGTGTAGCTTTCTCTCTTTCATTAGCGTTATGTGGGATGTAGGCCTCACAACCGTACTTCACGAACTTCCTACCTTAGTTGTAGCAACGATGCTTGTCACTGTGCGCTGTATATTGCCATAAACCGTGATCTTACGAACACTGGGAACTATTAGAACGAGCCACCTTCCACCCATGTACTTCTCGGGCTTGTTGGCGGTGAGCCAATTCGTTTTCAACACCATACCCGAATTCCCTTCCCTACTAAAGGCCATTCGAAAACAACTCAACATGCAATCTATTGGTTTTATATTCATCGTTACAAGATCATTTACTACTTCTATCGCTTCGAGGTCTAATCGACCGGTGGTTTCTACTTCTAAGGACTCCGATCTATTATGTTTTCCGAATTTTATTGTTAAGAACAAGATGGGACAATCGTCCTTACGTGTACCAATACTTTTGAAATCTACCGCAACATAAATAATGACAATTCAATTCGTACTTAACACATCCTCGGTGTCCTTTCCTTGCTATTCATGGGTTATATAGTAGGCTCTTGTTTTTGCTCTAAGCCTCTGGCCCCTTTTTAGCAATACTCCCGCTCCCAGTTTTCCCACTCTTGTCCTTCCTACATTCTCTACCCAGGTGCCCTTACTCCCCATAAATATAACACTTATTTGCTTGTGGACAGTCACTTGAGAAGTGTCCGGTCTTGCCACACTTGAAGCATAGTTTTAACCCGACCTACACTCACCTCCATCCCATTTCCCGCACACCTAATCAACTTCTCTGTCTACTATCTTCTCAACGTGCCCAGTCAGATACTCACCAACTCGCTTTCTAAACCCAGTTGACTTCTTATTAGGTTCTTCGAAGACCGCATCATCTACAGGAAGCCCCTTATACTACGAAGGTGGAGAAGACCGTTCACGAACTTAAAGAGCCTCAAAAGTCCTATCACCACAAGCTCTTTTTTTTCTCCTTCTATCTTCCTCTTTAGGTTATTGCTTTACCATTTTTCTTTCTCTCAATATCCACTTTGCTCTTCTTTCTCTTTCCATATCCTCTTCCTTCCTCAACTCATTCTCCTTCGATCTTTTCGTAAAAACTTTCTTCACCAACTCCAGACACTCTGCAATATACATGTTGTTAAATAAGGGAGTGACTTTGTCGGAGAAGCTGGCATGTCCTCGACTGCATTCGGTGTATATTCTACTGTTCATCTTAGTGAAGGTAAACAGATCTCCGTCCTTCGGCGGATCTGGAAGTTGGTCATATATCATCATTTGGACGAAAGGAGGATAGATCAACTATCTATTGGACTTAGCGTTACCACACATGTAGCTGAAAATGATGTTTGATATGTTGACGCTCTGTCTCTTCACAATCTTAGCATAGCATTTTCCCTTTCATTGTTTATCGCATCGTATCCTCCTTTCTCATGGGAGAGGCATACGGCGAATATGTGTGTTATGAACCTCCATTCCCTTGACAGTTGACTCTTCTTGATCTCTTTCTTTCTTAAATCACGCTCATATCCCATCCTTCTAAACCCTTCCTTAATTGTTTTGTCATCGGCTTCCGATGGATCACCCACCTAGTCATTTAATCTTAGATTGCCTTTTACAGTTGCTTTGATGTAGATAGGTTTAACATTCACCTTGAAATCAGCAGTGTACCAGAGTTCCCTGATCTGATGATCAGTAACTGGAATGCCACAGGTAATAGCATGGTTAAATATGGATCTCTCCTGAGCCATCGTACGACGTCTAGGTAACCATGAATCTATGCTACCATGTTATGTCAAGGGTCAAATATGAGATTTTAATCTGATCTGCACATGACAAAAGCAAACATTAGAATCACAAGATAAAACAAACACCATAAATTAAAAAAAAATTAAGTTTTATATAAGTTTCGTCTTAATGTTGCTAGGAGATAATCAGGGGACAAATGTGAAACTCGCAGGAATATTGTCATTGATTAGAAGTCGGCTACAAAGAGAAGTGTCGTCGGACACATTGACGCCGACAAAGGGAATGTCATTGGACAACTGTCTTTGCTCTGAGTGTTACCGCTGAGTGTCGCTAATCCAACAGTCACCAGACACTGGAAGTGTCACTGGCAAGTTTTGTTGATCAGGTTAAGCTTGCGTTCAAGAGAGTGTCGTTTCAAGAGTGTCGCCGAAGGCGACTGTAGCCTGAAGAACCAACATTTCCGTTAAACCCTAAAAATCTTTTTTTTTCACATGAAATCACTAAAATGGAGTTGTTTATTCTCCAAAAGCTATACAAAAACATTTATAAGTGATATTAGTACCTTATGTAGAAGAATCGGAGCAAAACAGACGAAAATGAGAGAAATCAATAAAAAAACGCAAAGAAAACGTATGTGTGTGTATTTTGATGGTGTAACAAAGCTTTGGCAAGAAGAAACGTCAAATGGGTTTCAAAATTTGAATTTATAGATGCCAAAGGAATATTCAGCTACATTTGTCGTAGTGTCTCCATGGTGAGTGGCAACATACCTGTCTGTCGCCAAGGTTACAGGCGAAACTATTAAGTGTCACCAACTCTGAAAAAAACTAAAAAAAAACTGAAAAAATGAAATTTGACACCTCCAAAATGAAAATCCTCCAACACATGACTCTGAAAGAAAAGTTAAAAAAGATAAACCATTTGAAGTACATGTACAGACACAAGGAGACCGTATATTTGAGAGTATTTCAAGATAACCGAAGAATCAAAAAACGACTTATTCACATCAAACCTTTAAGATTTAAACCGATGTCACCTGCAATGAGAGCACACTAGCTTGTAAAGTTAATCAACGGTTCAATTTTCATCTCGATAGTTACATCCTAATGATGATTGTCGGTATGCATGTCCTCTTAAGCTCATGCATCCTTGATCTCATTTGAGAAACATGTGATGATTATCATGTTTTGATAAGATTTAGATGAAATCATTGGACCCACACTCAGACAGGTAAAACCTACCAATCCTCATGGTTTGTGAACTGATCAAGATATCTTTAAAGCTTTTGATCAGGAACACATCACGATAGACTTACGTGCCCTAACTTATGAAATTTGTTGGACTTACAAGCACGACAGACTTACATTCCATGTTTTTTTTCAAGAAATCCTTGTATGAACAGTCACTTAAATCCAAAAAATGTAAAATATTTACTAATATTAAGTACTCACAGAGACGTATCTTTTTGGTGTATGTCATGGCCTATCTTTTATTTTTATTCATATAGCACGTCATTGCGTGTCTTTTACACACTGGTGTCTTTTATTCTGCATGACATTACATGCTATAGGATAGCATAAAATGTATATAGGATTGTAAACAGTCAACTAGCAACCCCTTTGTGAAGGATTTCAGTTTGTGCAGACCTAGAATGAGATGGGAAATCCACTTTTCATCGATCATTATAAAAGAGTAAACTTTCTACTTTGGTTGAAATTCTGAGCCTACCGACATATTGGTGTCGCCCAGACGGTCTATAAAAACAATAATAAAAACCTAATCTAGACTCATAAGTAATAAATACAATACCTATGAACTAGACCGCACTAACAGGCAAGTGAACCTATCGAGTGTAGCATAGCTTAATGGTAAACCAGATTATCGAACCCTAGAGAGACTGAATAGCTAAACTAAACTCTGACTCGAACTTAGAATATTTGGTTTGGGGGGTTTTATACTAATGATTAAACTAATTGAAATCAAGATTATGAAAACAATTGAATGATCGACTCTAACTATCATACAAAGACTTGGGAATATCAGGAACTAGAAGAAACTACCTAGGCTGGAATCCTACTTGCAAAGTTCAGACTTCTACCGGTTATGGAAACTATTATGGAACTGGGTATCTAAGGATAACAACTCTAGACCACCTAGTGGATCCCTTATCACTCTCAGAGTTTCACCAAAAGGAACTCTAAATATGCGCAACGCTCACAAGGTAGTTGGATTACCTTTCAGTATCTCTAACGATAATAATGTACCTAAAAGACATATTACCTCTCAGTGTCACTGTCCACAATACATCAAAGATACACGGGGTAATCTCAAATCAACAAGATATGACTTGGATTAGTAACAATTACTAAGAGCCTAAGGAAACTTCCTCTCAGACAGTTTACACTCAGAATCCTAACAACGAGGACTAACCGACTACCTCTCACCTTTCCGGTATCGAGATAAGAAAAACACACGGATCTAACCTACTCTCAATCACAATTCCTGTGGAATACTACGTGTAGCAAACCAACAACAATCATAAACACACAGTCTATGATTTTAGATATACTACTCAAACTTAATGACATTCACAAACAGCATATGAAACTATAATTAATTATAAATCAGATTCAAGGCATGCATAATCATCATAATTATTAAACTAGGATTCTTTACAAAATCATCAAACCAACATATGAATCCAAAACCGGTAAAAGGTCAAAACTTTAACAAATAGTCATCAATGACCTAGGCAGTATCAATTGTTTAACCTAGAATCATAATCAAAACATCCAAGATAAAAGTAAATGCATCTCGACAAAGCAATCAAAGACCAAAGATAGAGAATTGAAACCCAAAATGTTAGATCTAATAAACCCGAGATTAAAAGCTCCAAACTTTGGCTTCTAAACCTTCTCTAGCTCTTAATAAGCCCAGAGCACCTCTCTTGATGGCCAAAAGATCGAACTTCTTGAATAATGTAACCAGTATGCGAAGGACAAAACAGTCGGCCTGGATTTGGGTTTCCTTACGTACCGCGAAAACGTGCTTCTCTATCTTCGCGTACTGCGAAGACTTCTTTTTCCCACTTTTTGCAATCTTTTCTTTGGGGCTTCTTCTCGTGCTCGGTTTCTTCACGATTTGACTTGTAATCCACACAAGCTCCTCTAGACCTGGTATGACTCACAACAAACCAAAAACAATTGAAAAAAACATAAAAGTTAACTAAAAAGCTCAAATACAATAGGAAAATAAGATGTGTGCTTTGCACTACGTCACATATCATCAGTTTTAGTTGCATTCTCCTTCAAATCATATTCATGTGATAATATAAACAAGTCAGTTTCTATCATTTCTAAAAAATACAGATAGCACAAAATACGCTATACTTTCAGACATAGACTCTTTTTGTAAAGATTTTCTTTTGCATAATCAACTTGGAATATATACAATCTGCTTTTCTTTTTCAAAGATGATATATCCCCCAAAATTTTATTTTTCATGCATATCAGAATGAAATAAACATTTTGTAGCACAGCGGAAGACTAAAGACAACTAAAATGAAATTTACAAATGAAGATATAAGCAAAGATTATGAAATACAGACAAGCATGTGGAGGGTCTGAAAAACTTTTTGGAGTTTTAAAAAATGATTTAGAAAGCAAGTAAAGGAGATAAAAAGCATATATGCACAGTTCTATAGAATATTATATGTATAGACAGAGAAATGCATCAATCCCAACACCACTCTGATATAGCCCTTCTCAAAAGGCCTTTGTGAAAATGTCCGCCTTTTGATCGTCAGTGGATACCGACACCACTCTGATATAGCCTTTCTAAAAAGCGCCCCGAATTGCATGAATCTGAACTTCAATATGTTTGGTCTTTTAATGTTATACAAGATTCTTTACAATTCCGAGAGCAACTTCGTTCTCATAGAAAATATGAGTATGCATAAGGTTGATTCCATAATCCATCATCTGGTGTTGAATCAAGAGAACTTGGGAACAACAACTAGATGCAGCGGTCTGCTTTGCTTCTACAGTAGAAATGGAAACGGTGGTTTGCTTCTTGCACTGCCTGGATATATGTCGATTTCTCAGGTACTGACAACCGCCGGTAAAAGATTTCCGGTCGAGCTTACAACAACCCTGATCACTGTTCAGAATACGTGCAATGCTCGAAATCACCATTCTTAGGATACGATAAAATCCTAGCTTAGGTGCTCCTTGCAGATAACGAAAAATCCTCTTGACAACAACTTCATGCAATTCCTTGGGATCCGATTGATACCGGGCGTAATAACACACCGTGAAAATGATATCAGGTCAATTGGCAGTCAAATACATCAATGACCAGATCGTTGACCGATATTGATGATGATTACACCAATTCACCAACATGTGAGGTTCATATACTCCAGTCAACATTTTCACCCACCCATTTTTCACAATTATAATATACAACATGACACAAAACCATACACATACATGATCATATATATGTATTGGCTCACACCTATCATTACAAAGTAAGTACAAGGCACTTACCTTTAGTTGAAGATTATTCCACTTGATCTTTGATGTCGTCCAGACGGTTTATATAAAAGTAACAAAACCTAACCTAGACTCCTAAGTAATCAGATGGAAAACCTATGAACTAAACAGCACCGACAGGTAAGTGAACCTATCGAGTGTAGCACAGCTTAATGGTAAACCGGATTATCGAACCCTAGAGACACTACGAATAACAAAATTAGACTCTGACTTGGACTAAAGAATGATTTGGTTGGGGGTTTACTACACTACTGGATTAACTAATAAATGCAATAAACTATGTACGAATCAAGCTATCAAGATAAGAACAAAGGAAATATCAAGAATGGGAAGAACACTACCTAGGTCGGAATCCTACTTGCAAAGAACAACCTCTACCAGTTCTGGAACTATGATGGATCTGGGTTTCAAAGGATAACTGCTAAAGAAAACCTAGCGGATCCCTAATCACTCTCAGGGTGTTACCAACTAAGCTACCTAAAGTGTACTAAACTCACCAGATGATTGGATCACCTTTCAGGTATTTCCAACTATGATAATGTACCCTAATGAACGGATTACCTCTAAGTCTCACCGCCCACAATACACTCAAGGAATGCACGGGGTAATCCTAGGATAACAACTATGATTCAGACTAGCAACAATCACTAGACACCTAAACCAACTTCCTCTTAGACAGTTGACACTTGGATTCCTAATTACGAAGACTAACCGACTAATTCTCACCTCTCGGGTATTGAACAAGGACACACACTCAATTCGAATCAGTAATCAACGAGAATTCCTATGGTTACTACGTTTAGCAAACCACCGAAATCACAAACCCTAAGATCTATGACCTAGATACGCTAATCAAACTGGCAAACAACCACAATCAACGCAAGGAATTAAAATCAATCACACAATCAGATTCAAGCATGCATGTACATCATAATTAATTAAACTAGAATCTCTACAAAATCATTAATCCATCACTCGAAACCAAACCGATAAAAATCATAACTTTAACAAGCATTCATCGTTTAGACCTAGGCAGTATTAACGTTTTAGCCAACAAACATTCTCAAAACAACCATGACAGAAGTATTTAATCAAAACAATTTATTCAAACACAGAATATAAATGTAAAGATTCGAACTTTAAACCCTAGAACGTTACTACAACGAACCCGGAATCCAAAAGCTTCGATCTTGCACTTCAATTCAACTTCCTTCTCCCAGAATCGCCTCTGGACTCTCCCAAGACGGCTAAAAATCGAACTCTTTGCATAATGGGTTTACAAAACTATAAAAATCAAAAATTAGGTTTTTTTCTGTGAACTTAGGCCCTTCACGTACCGCGAGAAAGCATGTCCACTCCCTCGCGTACAGCGAGGGACAAACTAGTCGCGCCCGGTTCTTCTTTTCCTCGCGTACCGCGAGAGATGGACTTCAGATCTTCGCGTACCGCGAAGAGTAGATTTTTCCCATTTTTCACTTTTGTTTCTTCGTGCTTCATTCTCGTGCTCGGTTTCTTCCGGTTTTCACTGGTAATCATCACGAGTACCTGAGAACATAACAAAGACTCAATTGTATACAAAAACGACTCAAAACAAATTTAAAACTAATTAAAATGACTCACAACATGGTGGAAATACATGTGTGCTTTGCAACACATCAAACATCCCCACACTTAACCTTTTTTCGTCCTAGAAAAAGTCTGCAATGGAATCATAACTGAAATCTAACTTAACAATCAATTACCAATCAGTTCAGTTGAACCCAACCGCCAACTATCTAGCCCCCGTAATGTGTTCTAATAACAATTTATACAACAATCAATTCATCTATGTGACTCACACTTAGAAGCTACAACTCTACCTAATCCCGTCGTAAGGTCATGTTTAGGCACGGATTAAACCATGTAGATTTGCCCACCACGTTAAACTAAGATTTACAGATTTTTAGAAATCAATGGAATATGGAATGAATTGGATGGAACTGAGCGTTAATTAAAGCATAAGAACTTTCGTCTAGAGGCGTCTCAACCAAGTCACTATCCCGGAAGCTAACACATAGATAGATTCTAAACATTTAAGCACATAAATCTCACTTAGGGGTGTATTCTCCAAGTCGCCATCCCAGAGGGAAACACATAAGCAAGACTCAGTTTTCAAATTAATTAAGCTCATAGTTATGGAAATTATGGATTTATGGAATGGGCGACACCGAAACTCGGATTTATTCTCATAAAAAGAGAGTGGTGTACCAAGAAAGTTTACAAAAACCTCTAAATATTAACTTAACATGGTACCTATCACCCTATGTTGACAGTTTCAGTATTACCATTACCCTAAGATGAGTACCCACAAGATATCATGATATTATTACGTGATTAATCCTAAGTAACACTCACAGGTTATTTAAGTTATTCAAGCTGGCTTGGTCTACCAAAATATCATTAATTAGACGCGTTTTCTATTATTTAAATCATTTAAACAAACAAGTAGATGCAGTTGTACTATCATTTCCATTTATTATGCAAAACTTATACTTTCAAAGGACATTTTTTTTCAATTTTTTCAATTCTTTTGCATATTTGGATTTTTTATAAAAGACCCAAACTAAGACATAGACACTCACATCCACACACTTGAAAGACACATTGTCCTCAATTTGAAGTAACACACAATGAAAAAGAAAAATGCAAAAATAAACAGGAAGCGACATAGCTGGATATGATAAACACTCAAATGTGTAGCTTTGTTCTCCCTTGTGTGCACCGTATAGCATTTCGGTCGCGGTTGCACATCTCTGCTGGGTTGCCTTTACACAATGATAGAATCATCGATCCCGCCCGAATGGAGATTGAGTACGGACACGATGAAGAATACCTGAAAAATAAACCTCATAACAACCCGCAACATTAAACAGACACATGTTAAAAACTCAAACTGACTATGGATAGATATGCAAGGACACGTACCCGATTTTGACAAACACATAGACATGAATGCCATGGCAAGTTGGATCATCGATTACGAACTGGTTTCTAAGTTTCCCATGGTCGGTGGTCGGTGAATGATATGATGTGGATTATGGATGGATGATTGGTGGATGGATGATGTGATAGATGATAGATGATGATAGGGTATATGGTAGTGGATGGATGGTAGTGATGGAGGGAGTGTGTACAGAAGACGGGTGTGGGACCATGGGAAAACAAAGGACAAAAGGGCAAAACAGGTACCCCTCTCGTACCGCGAAGAACTAGGTGAGGTTTCTCGCGTACCGCGCGGAAATTAAAAACCAGTCGGCCGAACTTTTTGTCTCTCGCGTACCGCGAGAAGGGCTTGTTCATATAAAGTTAGGAAATTTTCCATTTTTATACTTAGAAAATTTTTAACCCCTTAAAAATTTTGTTCACCCAAATTTTCCAAAACTCGTTCCCATGATAAAAACCAAAGTAAAACATACCTGGAACTTCATTTCCCAACGATTTCCCATGCCAAATCAATCGCGAATCCCTACAAGACACGACACAAACAAAACACAATACCGAAAAACACAGAAAATGACACTGACACAAACCACGTAATGCATACAAACTCTACATCCCGAGCTCTTGTCTGAGAATCAAATAACCCTATCAGGAGGTTTCTTTTTTATCCTAACCGGAACCGCTTGCATCCTACGCGGCCTCCCAGTTGTGCACAAACTCATCACATACCTACCACTCACAAACTTCGAACTCATATCACATTTGTCACACCACTCTTTCCACCAAAGCTTGAATTTACCCGGTCCAAAAGTAATGTAATTCAAATAGCCAAGCAGACTGTTTTCCTTAAACGTCCCACACTTGGGGTTTGCATTGCCCTCAACCTAGATGCATCTATTGAAGTACGGGTTCTCTTACGAGGCAGCCTAGACCTAGGGATACTAGAACTATGGGCTGGCTTAATTGCTTTCCCCTCAGCACAAATAATAGATAGAGGTTTAGGAATAGGTATTTCTAAACTCACGACCTCTACACTATCAACCACGGGTGATTCACAAACTATCATCTCTACCTGTGCTAATATTTCATTCAAACTGAACTCATCGTAGCTAACACTTAGGAATGAGGACCCTACTAATTTCTTCTCAAACTCCTCTAACCAATCCGGGGGCTCCTCCTTCATCCTTCCTACATCTCTATCAACATCATCCTCTAACGGATTAGAGTCCCAATAATCGTCTATAGAGGCATCAAGCATGCACACGGAGTGGCTATGCTCGCCAACAGCCTTCAAAGACGTAGTGGCATCGAATATAACTGACTCATCCCCCACACGAAGTGTGAGTTTCCCATCAAAGACATCGATTACTACCTTGGCGGTGCGCAAGAATGGGTGCCCGAGGATGAGTGGGACTCCATCGTCCACCTCGATATCTAGAAGGACAAAATCCACGCGGAAGACAAATTTGCCTACTTTCACTAGAAGATTCTCCACAATTCCCCGTGGATACTTGACTGAGCGGTCACCCAAAAAGAAATGCTCATGCGCGTCGGCTGTGTTTCGCTTAGGTCTAGCTGCTTATATAAGGAATAAGGCATCAGATTGATGCTAGCACCCTGGTCGGCCAACACGTGGTGCACAGGCAAACTGCCAAGGTAACAAGGAATCGTGAAACGACCCGAATCTCCCTGTTTCTCTAGCATCTTGTTCTGCACCACCGCAGAACATTGCTCACTAAGTGAGACTTTAGAGACTTCCTCGAGCTTCTTCTTGTTGGAAAGAAGATCTTTAAGGAACTTGCCATACTTTGGCATTTGCTGCAGGGTCTCTATCAGCGGAAGATTGACCTTTAGTTGTTTAAACAAGTCAAGGAAGTGACTGTGTTCCCTAGCTTGCTTAAATGGCAGCAAACATGCTGGGTAGGGAACACGCGTCAGGTCATTCTCGGGGGTCTTCATATCCACCCCCTTCTTCTTTTCCTCGGCCTTCTTGGCAGGCACCTCAACTACTATCTCCTCGTCTACCTGCTCCTCGGTCATCCTGGCATCGATCTTTGCGAATATAGCCCTCCAGTCTATCTTCTTGACCTCCTCAGGTGAAGGAATGTTGTACTCGCTGGAGTGTGAGTCTTCCTCTGCAAACTCTTTCTCCTCCACACTCCTGACCGACACGGCCATCACGGAAGCATTGGAGCCTGAAGATTGACCTCCATGTCGATCCTTCAGACTCTTAGCAATGTCCTCAACCGTGCGTTGTAGATCATGGAATGCCGATTGCTAGTTCTTCAAAAAAGTGTCATGGACATCCAATCTCTGCCTAGCATCCCCGTCCTACTGGACTAGGTGGGTAAGCAGCTGTGTCTGAGTCTCAAGCATCTCTTTGATCGATGTCGTATCGACACTGCTTCCCGTGCTAGGTCCTATCTCTCCTCCTCCCTGCTGCTGTTACTGCTGGCGACCATTGAACCCGGTGGGTTATGCCCAGATCTCCATCCCGAGCCAAATGAATTGTAGTAGTTGTACCCTCGGTTCTGGTGTTGGTTGCCAGCATAGCTCCCCTGCTCTTGATTATTCACTGGGCAATCACGGGTGTCGTGGCCTTCCCTACACACTTGACACCGCTGAGCACTGAGCTTCAGCTCCTTTATCTCGTTAGCCATTGAGGCGAGTGCAACAGCAAGGCTTGAATCAGGGTTTACCTGATGCACACCTCTAGGAAGTGTGACGGATGATCTAGCACTAGGAATGGAAGTCATAGTAGATGGATACTGTTTTTCGGCCTGAGCGAAGCTCTCGAACATTTCTTCGCACTCAGATGGCTCGAGCTTCTCCATGATATGGCCTTCCACAGCTGTATTGAACATTTGCTGCTTCTCGCAGGTGAGACCATTGTAGAATTTCTCCACTATCGCCTAGTCTGATAGACCATGCTGGGGACATCGGCTCAACAACTTGTTGAACCGCGCACAGGTCGAATGATAAGGCTCGTCGACATTCATCCGGAAGGAGTGGATTTGATCCCTAAGGCGAGCGGTCTTGGAAGGTGGATAATACTTCTTGTAGAACTTGGCTTGATAGAATTGTCGGGAAGGGTGTCAAGCCAAGCAAATGCACACCCAAGAGAGCGAGAATGGAAATAAACGCAAGTAGATAGCATCTTTAGATACACCCATGATATTAAAGGTATCACATATACAAACAAAGCGAGATAGGTGTCCGGGTGCATCCTCATCCTCAAGGCCATGGAACTGAGTGGCATGAGTTATCGTACTCATGACATGTGATGGGATCTGCCAGGAATTGGCATTTGGAATAGCGGGGCGGGTGATCGGAGATCTCGCGCCCGTGACCCCATCACTTACCCTCTAGTGTACTGTACGCCGCGCTGGTGGATCAGCGTAGACCATAGTAGGAAATATAATAGGTCTAATAGGACGTACATGGTTTTCACACAACTGTTTCAAACGCTCCCGAAAGTCACGGGTGTGCTCGTGTAGCTCTCGCTTGGGCTCTAAGAAAGCAGAATAAGATGGCGATCCCTGCGAGCGAGTGTTGTGCATAAACAGAAAGACTCAATAGCAAAAGTAAACAGAGACTCAAGAACAGAAAGACTCGATTCTAAGTTAGACTCACAGATAGACAAAGAAGACAAGCACGTAAGCACCGAAGATAAGCACACAGAACAGACTCAAAGAAAAACAGATAAACCAAAACTCAAACAAAGAACTAGTCAAAGATAATATTGCTATTGCCAAGTGTCCCCGGAAACGGCGCCAAAAACTTGATGTCGTCCAGACGGTCTATATAAAACTAACAAAATCTAACCTAGACTAGTAAGTAATAAGATGGAAAACCTATGAACTAAACTGCACTGACAGGAAAGTGAACCTATCGAGTGTAGCACAGCTTAATGGTAAACCGAATTATCAAACCCTAGAGACACTACGAATTAAGAACCTAGACTTAGACTCGGACTAAAGAATGATTTGGTTGGGGGTTTACTACACTACTGGATTAATTAATAAATGCAATAAACTACGTATGAATCAAGCTAAAGAACAAATGAAATATCAAGAATGGGAAGAACACTACCTAGGTCGAAATCCTACTTGCAAAGAACAACCTCTACCGGTTCTGGAACTATGATGGATCTGGGTTTCAAAGGATAACTGCAAAAGACAACCTAGCGGATCCCTAATCACTCTCAGGGTGTCACCAACTAAGCTACCTAAAGTGTACTAAAATCACCAGATGATTGGATCACCTTTCGGGTATTTCCGACTATGATAATGTACCATAATGAACGGATTACCTCTCAGTCTCACCACCCATAATACACTCAAGGAATGCACGAGGTAATCCTAGGAGGACAACTATGATTCAAACTAGCAACAATCACTAGACACCTAAACCAACTTCCTCTCAGATAGTTGACACTCAGATTCCTAATGACGAAGACTAACCGACTAATTCTCACCTCTCAGGTATTGAACTAGGACACACACTCAATTTGAATCAGTAATCAACGAAAATTCATATGGTTACTACGTCTAGCAACCCACCGAAATCACAAACCCTGAGATCTATGACCTAGATACGCTAATCAGGCAGACAACCACAATCAACGCACGGATTTAAAATCAATCACACAATCAGATTCAAGCATGCATGTACATCATAATTAATTAAAATAGAATCTCTACAAAATCACTAATCCATCACTCGAAACCAAAACCGATAAAAAAACATTACTTTAACAAGCATTCATCGTTTAAACCTAGGCAGTATTAACGTTTTAGTCAATAATCAATCTCAAAACAACCATGACAGAAGTATTTAAGCAAAACATTTGTTCAAACACAAAATATAAATGTAAAATTTGAACTTTAAACCCTAGAACGTTACTACAATGAACCCAGAATCCAAAAGTTTCGATCTTGCACTTCAATTCAACTTCCTTCTCCCAGAATCACCTCTGGACTCTCCCAAGACGGCTAAAAATCGAACACTTTGCATAATGGGATTACAAAACTATAAAAATCAAAAATTATGTTTTTTTCTCCGAACTTAGGCCCCTCACGTACCACGAGAAAGCATGTCCAATCCCTCGCATACAGCAACGGAAAAATTAGTCGCGCCCGGTTCTTCTTTCCCTCATGTACCGTGAGAGATGGACTTCAAATCTTCGCGTACCGCGAAGAGTAGATTTTTCCCATTTTTCACTTTTGTTTCTTCGGGCTTCATTCTCGTGCTCGATTTCTTTCGGTTTTTACTTGTAATCATCACGAGCAACTGAGAACATAACAAAGACTCAATTGTATACAAAAACGACTCAAAACAAATATAAAACTAATTAAAACGACTTGAAACATGGCGGAGATACATGTGTGCTTTGCAACACATTAATCTTCAACCTAGCTCCCTTAACAACTTGCTCACTTAGACATTCCACTTGCATTTAGCAATCTTATGTTCTCAATTCACGCACCAAAGAGATATTAAAGACACACATATGATCTAAAGATTAACACCCTAAATTAATTTGGTTAACACAACCTTAACCAAATCTCCAACACCCAAAATCAATCCCCAACCAATTTGACCCATTAAGGTCTTACACAAGTTTCCCCAAAAACTCCAATTTCATATACCACCAAGTTGATTATGGTTTCTTACTAAATTTTGTGTCTATTAACATCATACACACTTACCAACCCCCAATTCACCATTGGACATCATTAATTTGAAAACCCCCAATTTTCACCTCAAGAACCCTATTCTAAAATCATCAAATGGGATGTTAGAATCATGTAAAATCATGGTTCTCCATCATTTACAACACTAGATTAAGGTTTATGAACAACATTTAACCATAATCACCACAACAATTGACCCAATTTGGGTTTTCTACCAAGACCCACCAACAACACAAAAAATAGTGATTCTTAAGATGAAAGAGATGCTTAATTGGTTTTTGGAAGAAGATGAACACCTCAAATCATCCAGATTTTTAATGCAAATCATTAATTTCAACTTTTGGACTCTCCCCCTTTGCCCCATACTGTCTCCATAAGACAAATCAGGTTTGTTTGAATTACAATTTTGCCTCTATACTTTCAGTTTTGCCCTTTTTTGCTAGAAAGTCAAGTTTGCTCAGCTGCAACTAACATCTCCATTTTTATTTTGGTTTATTTGCACCCTTATAATATTTTTTTCACATATTATATATTAAACCCGAAAATTGGTTCGCTACATGATGGAATAAGAATGAAAGAACCAATGTAGCCATATTCGAGTTGGCAAGTCTCCTTAAAGGAAATAATCTAGAACGAAATGATTGGAGCAAATTTTCTTTTTATAATTTTTCTGCCACAAATCCGGACATACAAAGACTTAGTAAACTAATCAACTACACATCCTAACTCTTAGAAGATAATGGAAACATGCAAACATGGAATCATTATTAGATCCTAAATAAACAAAGATGAACGTGGATAGATTGGTTTGGCATTGACCAATTCACGGTGGATCCGTATCAATGACGCTCATTGTTGATCTCTCTTTCGTATCAGCATATGGGAATCGATAGAACCTTAATTTATGAATTGTGTTAGTTGACGTAGGTTTACTAGGTTAAAACCCATGTATTACATAGGTTGAATAAATACAACTTGTTATAAAACAACGGTTTCTATTAAAATTTGTATGTTAGATGTTATCAGTCATTGGTGAAATAAGAAATAAGAGTAAATTACACAAATTGACCTTTAGTTATATATAATATTGCACTCTCTATCCTTTGGCTTAAAAACTACATATATTGTTCTTCTTTTTAAAAAATTTGAACACATTTCATCCATTCCACTAACTGTGTTAACTTTTTCTTTAAAATACTGACACGTGACTTGCATACGAGGGTATAATGGTCTTTTTACCTATAACAGGACTATTTATGTAGTTTTTCACTTCATCTTCTTCATAGAATCCTACCCCACCCAATCACCCACCTCTAACCCTATTGTTCCCTCTCTCTCTACAAAAACCCTACCCATAAATACATTTTTTGTATCTGAAATCCTGATAGCGTGTTTTTATTAGTAATAAATATATTCTATTTATAGCTACACAAAATCAGGTTTTAAATTTACAAATTAAAATGATAATTACATCAACTAAACACACACGCAATATGCAGGTGTACCTGTCGCAGCGTAGTATACTATGGGTAAGAACTAAGTATCGAACCATGTTCACGGATCCCTTACTCAACTCTCGCTATTGTCTGACTAGGATAATAAGTTCGAAAATGGGTTTTGTTTAAAAGGGAAAATAAAAAGATAAGACATGTAATTAGAAATGTTATCTCGTTAAAGGTGTTACTCTAGATGTTATCCCTTCTTAATTAATGTTATATTTAAAGTAAGGTTAGTCATATTTACTAGTACTAACCCTTTCGATAGAGGAGTTAGTATTTCGTAACGGAAAAGTGGATACGGTCGGCCAACTGTTCCTTAATGAATCTAACGGACCCTAAACGGGGTCTCAAGTCCGTCGGTATCTCACAATTCATTATTCGGAATAATAGTATCCATGTGACTGAGGTACGTCCGGTCTTGTAACTTCTTCTAGTAAGTCGGAATGCACGACTTCCTCCAAAGGTACTTTATAAACGCTCGGACCTAACAAATTATGTTCTTAAATAGTTGTCTTTACATATATATTATTTCAAATAAATAAGACTTTCCTTCTCAAGATCAAACCCCATGGCTTCCGCTAGCAGTTCTTTGCAAGCCGACACGAGAGACGTAGAGAAATACCGACACAAGTCGCTGGGTCTGTTTAGGGCTCAAATGGCATGCTGAATACCCAAACCTCCAATCAGCCCATAATATTAAATCTATACTAACTTGCCATGCTAGAATCAAGATTTGTATATAGATTGTACAAACATTGGATAAGCTTCTCAAGCAAGAAGTCTTGCTTGAACAACTTGCAAGATTTAAGATGTTTAGATATGTTTAAAAATCACTTATTCTTGCCTTTTTAAAATAACTTATAGTAAAGACTTTAAAAACATAACATACTAAAAATACTTCATTAATTAATTAAAGTTCAACCAACTCGAGCAACACAAGAGGACTAGCTATGATTGACCATACAAGTGACTCCACTAACCCTTAGATAATGTTTGGAAGTGTTCCAAAACCAAGGGAGAATGGGTATAGATTGCCTCTTGTTTCTCGTTCAACCAAGTGAGAATCGGTATAGTTTGCCTTTTGTTTCACTCGAACGAGAAGAATAAGTTCATATTACAAGACTTTAAAAGAAAACAAACAAAGAAAAGCTAAATGGACCAAAACCGAGAGATTTCCGGCTCTTAGCAGAGCACTAAAGCCTTAACACCTCTTGATCTTGGACACCTAAAACACTAGAATGAGCTTTTTATTTATAAACTGAGAATTTTGTAATGCACGGTCGTGCAATGGGATGCACGGTCGTGCAATGGGATGCACGGTTGTGTAAAAACACTCATTTCTTGCACGTGAGAGAATCTGGCAGAGCAGAGGAGTACAGGGAGGCTGGACAGGGGATGCACGGCCGTGCATGGCCCTGTTTGCCTTCTTGATGACTTTTTGACTTTCTACATTGATTTCCTTGAGCTGGTTTTGTTCAATTGGCTTCCGAATGCTAATTTCTCCTTGTTTTTGAGTGTTTTCTTCATATTTTTGCATACAAGGTTTAATTATCCTGTTGTAACATAAGTAAGTGGATTACGTATCATATATTTATCATCTTCTCTATAATTTGTGCTAGATATGGGAATAGTTGTGCATGTAAAACATGTATAAATGATAGCATATCATAACACCCTATACTTAAACTTTGCTCGTTCTCAAGCAAACTCATGCATGATTATACCCATAGAATAAAACATTGATTTAATGTTAATCTAAAGCTTTGTCCCAAATGGCTAAATATATCTATTAGCAATAATAACTTGATGTTTGTACCTTTCGAATGTTTCTCCACAATATGGTAGCAAGCCAAACTTACTTGATGGAACTATGATTATACACAAAATTACAGTCTCACAAATATTCACTCAACACTCGGGTTTAATATATGGATAAGGTATGTCAAGTAGAACACTCAATGCTATAATTAATGCTCCCATACTCATAGGCTTGTATAAAAATCAAATATCCATCAATTGACATAAAATATGTGCATAAATCAAGAGGGCATTATAAAGGGTTGTAATGTTTGACATAGGGTTTGGGTAGGAAGTATTTGGGAAGAGTGGCTAAATGTTAAAAATCCGGGTCATGGCTAATTGGGCTATGAACAAAAAGACTGTTGATAAACTTATATTAGAATGTTGTAGCTAATCTAAGGACTCTTTTATATTAGGATGTACACATTACTATCTTTTCTTGTGGATCGTTCGGATTTTATCCTAATAGCAACCATCTTGATCATTTTGTATACTCAAATTAAAAGTAAGTTTGATTCTTTCTTCAATTTTCTTCATGAGATCATTCCATAATTCTGGGCGGTTGTTGTATCTTTTTGCCCTTCTCTTTTTTTTTCTTCATATATATCCTTTTTTATTTTTAACACCAATTTCACAACTTGGGCATTTGCCGTATCTT
The DNA here is from genome assembly GCA_023525975.1 of Smallanthus sonchifolius. Lineage (NCBI taxonomy): Eukaryota > Viridiplantae > Streptophyta > Magnoliopsida > Asterales > Asteraceae > Smallanthus > Smallanthus sonchifolius. The sequence continues at coordinate 32,875,017 of CM042040.1, forward strand.
TTTGCCCTACTTTTCTTCATTCATTCATAAAACACATGGCTTCATAATATAGATGTCCTTAAGTCAATGCCAATATGACCAGAACCGGTTTTTTAACGGAAAAGGGTTAGGAATAAAAAGGCTAAATTTGGCTAAGTGGGTGTAAAATGTGGGTTTTGAAACAAAAAAGGTTTAGGCTCAAAGGGGCTAACTAGTAGATAATGTTTAGTGTAGGTAAAAGAAAAAGGCTAAAAAAGATGGGTTAATCCTAATGCCTCCATCATTTTTATACATTCTTTTAGTACACGATTTTGAAATGTATATTTTACACAAGTTCTAACCTGTAAAACAATAAGTAGCAAACACTGTATCAAACGAAAAGAGCATGTGAAATATGTAATAATTAATGGCGTCAAAAACTTGATGGTTATGTGATAATGCTCGGATAGGCTCATATTCTCACATGAAACGAAGGACAGGGGGTATAAAAGTAAAAATGTGCATAAACTTATTTCTGTCTTTATGTTGTGCTTACTAATCTTCCCTATTTGTTTCCTTCATTCGCTTCAACAGTATTTCAAATTGTTGTTTTTATAAGCCTGTTTATGCCAAATGATTTTTAAGACTTTTGCTTTTAGATTATCTAAGAAATTGTCTTGCTTAAAGATTATTTTTTAAAATGTTTTAACACTTCTATATTTTAATTCAATGGATTGGGTAGTTGTCAATCATGCGTTTGTAATACTTGGAAAAAGGTTAGGCAACCAATTTATCAGTGAAGTTCCATCCCACACTTAGTTTTCGACAATATAGATGTATGCAATATGATATGTGTCATAAATAATAAGAGTGTGGCAAAACTAATACTCCCCTAATGAGACGTCAACACCATGCATGCGGTCGATTCCCACCATCGCCTAAAATGTATTTTCCATCACGAACCAAAACTTGCCTTTACCTATTTATTCAAAGCTCAATACACAACTAATTACTGAAAATAAAAAGAACATTAAATTAAAATTCGCCAGCTAGGGCGGTCGAAAGTGGTGGTGGTGGCACCATATCAACGGTTATCTACATATCCGGTAAAAAACCATAACTGTCAATGTATCTAAATAATCCAACAAATGTTTGGGGGTGAGGGTTTTGAGGAAATGAATATATTCTATTTAGAGTTATACAAAATCAGGTTTTAAATTTAAACATTAAAATGATAATTACTTCAACTAAACACACACACAATAAGCAAGTATACCTATCGCAGCGTAGTATAGTATGGGTAAGAACCAAGTATCGAACCATGGACACGGATCCCGTACTCAACCCTCTCTATTGTTTGACTAGGATAATAAGTTGAAAAATGGGTTTTGTTTAAAAAGGAAAATAAAAAGATAAAAACATGTAATTAGAAATGTTATCTACTTAAAGGTGTTACTCTAGTTGTTATCCCTTGTTAATTAATGCTATATTTAAAGTAAGGTTGATCATGGTTACTAGTACTAACCCTTTCACTAAGGGAGTTAGTATTTCGTAACGGAACAGTGGATACGATCGGCCAACTGTTCCTTAATGATTCTAACGGACCCTAAATGAGGTCTCAAGTCCATCGGTATCTCACAATTCATTATTTGGACTAATATTATCCGTGTGACTGGTGTACATCTGGTCTTGTAACTTCTTCAGGTAACTAGAAATGCACAACTTCCTTCAAATGTACTTTATGAACGCTCGGACCTAACAAACTATGTTCTTAAATAGTTGTCTTTACTTAAAATATTATTTCAAATAAATAAGACTTTCCTTCTCAAGATCAAACCCCACGGCTCCCGCTAGAAGTCCTTTACAAGCCGACATGAGAGATGTAGAGAAATAACGACACAAGTCGCTCGGTCTGTTTACGTCTCAAACGGCCTGCTGAATACCCAAACCTCAAATCAATCCATAATATTAAATCTATACTAACTGACCTTGCTATCACCAAGATTTGTATATAGACCGTACAAACATTGGATAAGTTTCCCAAGCGAGAAGTCTTGCTTGAACAACTTGCAAGATTTAAGATTATTAGATATGTTTAAAGATCACTTATTCTTGTCTTTTTAAAATAACTTATATTAACGAATTTAAAAACATAACATACTAAAAATACTCCATTAATTACTTAAAGTTCAACCAAATCGAGCAACACAAGAGGACTAGCCATGAATAACCATAGAAGTGACTCCACTAACCCTTAGATAATGTGTGGAAGTGTTCCAACACCAAGGGAGAATGGGTATAGGTTGCCTCTTGTTTCTATGGGTATAGATTTATGCTTGTACTCGTATGCTTATTGCAAAAATGTTGGAATACAAGTGCGAAAGCCACCATGGAAGCCTCAGGTGGAAAGCACAAATGATCATATCAGATCAGGCGCAGGACCATCAAGGTCACCAAGGGGGTCAAAGAAACCTCCTACATTCTTCAAGAGTTCATATGAAACCGGTGATCCTTGGGTACTGAAGGATAAAGAAGAAATCATTGATGTAGAACACATGTAGAATCTGAACATGAATGGTGATCACTACCAAAGGGCATGTGCAAAAGCATTCGGTAAGGAGTTTATATTCCAACCACAATAACCATAACGAGGTTCACCGCGTCTGGTTGTAGACGTTAAACTTAGCGCTACTAGGAGGCAACCTAAGGTTAGTTAACTTTAATTTCATGTTTAGTTAAATGAACATTGTGGGTGTGTTCCCTAGAAACCCTCACAAGACTAAACTCATCTACTTGGGCTACCGAGGGATTTAAAAGGCTTGTTGCATATGCTAAATGCCTCCGTTATTCATACGAAAGTGAGTTAGGTTGTTATTTCTTTATTTTAGTTAGTTGTATGCAATTGGCCAAGTGTGGGAACGTCACTGGGGAGATGATGGTTGGATAGAGTGTAATTGAGGGCAATACATAAACTCGTGGGGGGTAGGATGCCGTTGTAGAGTTTGTATAAGTTTTTAAGTTTTTTGATTTTTTGGTATAGTTTCCGTCTTTTCTAAGTTTTTGCAAGGTTTCGTGGCAATTTGGGTGTTAAAAATCATCAGAAAAGACATTCCAGGTATGTGTGCATATAATCTAAGTGTTGGAATGAGTTTTTGAAGAGTTTGAAAATTTTGAGTTTTAAGAGGTGAAAAAAATTCTAAGACAAAAAGTGAAAAATTTTCTAATCTTTCTGTGAAGGAGGCCTATTCGCGCCACGAGAAGAGTTGGGGGGGTCAGTCTTCGTGGTACACAAAAGATAAACAAAGGGCCGGATAAAAATATTTGTCCTTCGCGCCACGCGAGGGATTGCCCCTACGTTTTCGCAATACGCGAGGGACACTGAAACCCTAATTTTTATTTTATATTATATATTTTTATTATTTAAGTCGTTTGAGTCTGTAGGGTCCTTTATTTTTCTTTGAGTCATTATATTGAGTCGATATGATGCTTGTAGGTTTGTTTCGAGCTTATTTTTGCAGATTTTGATTGATCCGCCCGTACTCAATCTCCATTCGGGTGGTGATATCCGACTTTCAATTAATTCTTGTGTATAAAGCAACCCGCTTGTGTCTATGGAGCACGATCACGAATGAAATTCTATACGATCATCATTCCAACTAAGTTTTAATTTTGCGTTTTGTTTTTGTTTCGAGTCACTCTTCCTACATTGAGGACAATGTAGAGTTTAAGTGTGGGGAGGGGAGACTTGTCCAGATCTAGTGTGAGTCTTCTATTTTTGAGTGACTTTTGAGTCATAAAAATACATAAAAATTTTAAAAAATGTCCCTGGATTAGAATGCTTGCAACTAAATGGAAAATGATAGTATAATCGGGAACTTGTGTGTGGAATGTAATTGAATAATAATGATGATCAAACATGTATAATTTGTAACGTTTTGGTTGGCCCAACCAACTTAAAAGCTTAAACATCCTGATATTGTATCTAGGTTTAATTGAATAATTAATTCAGGATATCTTGTGGATTCTCATCTTAGGGGTGTCGGTAGAGTCGAAACTGTCAACATAGGGAGATAGGTAGCACTATAAAAAAAAATTTATAAGTTTTTAAAAATTTTTGGCACATCACTTTCTTTTTATGAAAATAAATCCGAAAGTTGGTGACACCCTCATTCCATAATACATCATTCATGAGCTTAATTAATTAAATTGAGAACTTAGGTTTCGCCTACGTGTTACCCTCCGGGATAGTGACTTGGTTGATGCACCCATGGTGGGACTTAAGTGATCAATATTGGATGACTGAATTAGGATTACGTGTTTCCCTTCGGGATGGTGACTTGAAGGATACACCCATGTTTTGAAGCTTATGTGCTTCATTGCTTAAAAACTGCAGCCTATGTGTCATATATCGTGTTCCAGCGTGATTAAAACCCCACTAGGTTAGGTTTATTCATATAATATTAATCAAAGCTCAAATCATTCATCCATCGATCCATTATCCATCTTAATTTTTAAAACATATAAATTTGTGTTTATAGTAGTGGGAAAATCTATACAGTTTAACTCGTGCCTAAACATGATCTTAAGATAGGATTAGGCTGAGTTGTAGCTTTCTGAGTGTGACACCCATAAATAGACTGTCGGCTTGGTATTATATAAATAATAGATCACATAATTGGGGGCTCGAGAGTCGGTGGTTGGGTTTAATCGGACAGAAATACCGATTGTTACGGTTAACGTGTTATGAAAGTCTGTGCTGTGAAAAATGAAAGTAAAGTTGCAAGTTTCCCGATTATGATTCCATTGCGTTATTCTTTTTCGGGACGAAAAAGGTCAAGTGTGGGGATGTGATGTAGGGTTAAATACCCCATGTTCAAGTGTCGTTTTTGTACGTTTTAATAGTTTAACTATTTTTATCGAGTCAGTTTTATGTGTGTCTTGTAGTTTGATGTGTTACAAGGTAAATGTTCTAAAGAGCGGGAGTTTACGAGTGACATATACGAAGCCCGAGAGGTCAAAGAAAGAGAAGTCAAAGATCAAAAGTTAAATCTTGAGTTTTGGGGTCTTCACGGTACGTGAAGACCTGGGAGTTTGTTTTCGCGGTACGCAAGAAACCAGAAAAAGGGCCTCGACTGTTTTGGCCTTCGCGCCACGTGAAGGTTTGGCCAGAGAAGTTCGCGGTACACGAAGAAACTTTATTACAGCAAATTAAACCTAATTTCAATTATAAATCCATTGTGACTCCCATTCTCGAAGGACCTTATTCCTTGCCATCCCAGAGCTTCCCTACGGCGATTCCAGAGCTTGTTTGGCCAATTGTTCTTAGTTTTGATTGATTGTAAGTTTAAAGTTTAGATCTTTAATGTTTTCGACAATCATGAGCGGCTAAACGCTTTCGTGATCCCTCTGGGTGAACGATTTATGCTTGTACTCGTATGCTTTTAGTTGATGGTCAGTATTAGATTGAAGTTTTGTGAACCTCTTAAGTTCTTTGAATTCAATTGTGTGTTTGATTTCTTAACAATTACATGTTTTCGATTTATCGCATCTATCATCGTTTCTTGGTTTTCTTGCATCGGGAATAATCTGATTTTGTGATTGAAATGACTATTGTGTGGTTAGGTTAAACAGTTAACACAAGGTTATGTTTATGTAATCTCTAATCTGATTTGAAACTGAAATTGTATGTGTGCTTTGCTGAATCCGAAACCCGGAGTAGTCATTCTTCTCCAATTGTTTTCACAACTTAAAGTTAATTGCTTTTTATAATTCCAAGTGTTCTAAGTAATAAAGTTTTAAACTTTAGTAGTAGTTGAATCATTTTAACTTGAATAGCATTCTCCACTGGTCCTGTGGATTCAATAACCCTACTTCCTTATCTACAGTCTAAGTAGCTAAAAAGTGGTTTTTATAAATATTTTTAATTAGCCTTGACACCGCGATCACCTGGACAAGGGATGCACGGCCGTGCATGGCAAGGCACGGCCATGCCTTGCCCTGTTTGCCTTCCTGTTGACTTTTTGACTTACAACATTGATTTTCTTGAGCTGGTTTCGTTCAATTGGCTTCCGAATGCTGATTTCTCCTTGTTTTTGAGTGTTTTTTTTTTTTCATTTTTTGCATGCAAGGTTTAATTATCCTGTTGTAACACAAATAAGTGGATTACGTATCATATCTTATCATTTTCTTTATAATTTGTGCTAGATATGAGGATAATTGTTCATGTAAAACATGTATAAATGGTGGCATATCAAATTCCCCACCTAGCAACCAGTGGAATTTGCTTCATATAATTCCCGAGATATCATTTACTTATGGAAAACTGTTTATGGCCTCATAACTCATGGGTTTTCTTAATCAGTTTCAGAGTAAACAATTTGTTCCTAACCTGTGAAATCCACTTACGAAAAGAAAATGACATTAGGGAATTATTTATTTTATATATTTTTTAGTAGCTTAGCATCTTTGGTCATGCTCATGGATCTGATGTTAGAAATGTTGGTACCAATTATGTGATTTGACCATTTGACCATGAGTGAATGTTAATCAACTTACCTCCAGATTCCAGCTACAAGTCGCGATGCCATAAATGTAAACAATCTGGGCCAAACTCCAGTAAGAAGAAAGAATGCAGAGGTTCCTAACTCGATTACCACCTTCAAATTGTATATCATTTGACTTGAGGCCTGAGAATGTAGTTAACAAAGTACAATGAAAAGTAGCAGTTACCATGGAATATGAAGCGAATCCAAAGTCAGAAACACCGTAATTTGAAGTGAATCCAAAGAACAATGGGGTTAGGGTCGGTGGGTTAGGGTTTTATGAAGAAGATGAAGTGGAAAATTACAATAATAGTCCTTTTGTAGGTAAAAGACCATTATACCCTCATCTACAAGGCACATGTCAATATTTAATAGAAAAAGTTAATACCAGTCAGTAGAAAGGACGTAATGTGTGCAAAATTTCCAAAAAAAATGACAATATCTGTAACTATTGAAGTCAAAGAACATAGAATGCAATTTTATACATAAATAAAGCACATTGTGTAATTTACTCAAGAAATAATAAAAATTTAAGAATTATAAATAACAAATAATGAAAATTTAAGAATTATAAAATTGTATTTCAAGATACAATATAATTGAAATTCTCTTATCATTTAGTTATTTTTAATAAAAGATTAGAATAAATTTTAAATATTTAGTTATTTAACATCATTATTATTTAATAGCAGAGAGAGTCATGTCATGTGTCGCCTTTATATTAATTCTTATCAATTTTTTTACCGCCTCTCTCTCTTATTAATATACATCTATCTTTTAATAGTAATATATTTTTAAATAAATACTAATTATACTAATAAAACACATTTATTTTAAATTATCACTTATTATAAGAAACTTTGAAATATAATTGTTTAACTTTTATGTTTAATCAAATAGCAAATGAAAGTCAAATTATATTAAACATCAATTAACATATTTTTTAGACTCAATAATATATTAATTTTTACATATTTTGAATTTTGTTTTATATCCTTAATATGTAATACATTTTTACAACTGTAAAATATATACATAAAAATTTAAGAATTTTATGTATTGAAAATTTTCACGTCGTGTGTATTACACGGGTTCTAAGCTAGTTTATTATATAGTATAGATTTGTATTTATTATCATGTTCATGACCAAATTTAGCAACTAGTGATGTATCTTTGTATATGGAACCCTAAATGTGCAAATTGTAGGTATGTGTATTTAAGATTTGGTTATTATGATATGAATATGTCGCTTAAAGGTGTTCTAACTTGCAGAGGCAGACCTACCCTAGGGGCTACCCCTCAACTTTTGACGCGTGACGCAATTGTTTTTACGGTTATATGTATCCGGTTACCCCTAAGCAAAAATTAAGTTACCCCTCAAAATTATTTAAAAGCACAACAGTTAATAAAAAGTCAAAAAAGTCCTTACATTTTATTAAATGTTTTGAGGTATTGTTAAAACATTTGGGCTTTAGTCAGCCCAAATGACTTACACCTCAAAGGCTCTCAAACCCAATTCTCATTTCTCAAAAACTCAAACCTATTGTTCGACCTGAGAAGAGAGCGAGGGATAGAGTTTCATGACTGCAGCACTACTGCTCGACCTGAGCTGAGAAACCACCGTCATCGCCACCCCTCCGCCTCCACCAACTGTCTGCCACCGCCACTCCGCCTTCGCCACTCCACCTCCGCCAAGAAGAAAAGGTATTACACTATGTCACTATTACTTGTTATAATTTGTAATTGTTAGTCTAGGTTACTTGAATGAAGACTTGTAATTTGTAATTGTCAGTTGTTTCTCGCCTTCTTGGTTCTTGGAAATTAGGGGATTTGATTTTTTTTATTTAAATTAGGGGTTTGAACTTGGTTCTTGGAAGATGAAAAATTAGGGGATTTGATTTTGTTTTGTTTGTTATAGAATTAGGGGTTTGAAACTTGGTTCTTGGAATATGAAAAAACAAGTTCTAAAAGGTATTTGATTTTGTTTTATTTGTTATAAAATTTGAATTTGATTTTTTTTAGTCATTTTTTTTATTTGTTATAAAATTAGGGATTTGATTTTGTTTTGTTTGTCAACACTTCATAAAAGGTCCAAAATTTTATAAAAAAACCAATACTTTATAAAAAGCCTTCGCCAGTCGCATGTTGCCGTAAAAAAACTGTTTACATGGAAATACGGTAAAAAAAAATTTGTTTCATTTACATAAAAGTGCGGTCAAAAAATTGTTTACATTAAAGTACCGTAAAAAAATTGCTTCATTTACATGAAAGTACGATAAAAAAAATTCGTTACCCCTGAGCTTTTGTTCTAGATCCGACACTGCTAACTTGTTATATTGTTATGCAACTTGATTTTAGGTTTGGTTGTGTTACTTGATATAATTATGTAATTTGATAGATATGTAACTTGACCTCGTGTTCAATGATCGGTCATGTTTGACATTTTAATTACTTCTAGAAACGATAACAATCGATGTTTTTGGACTAGGTAGGCCAACAAGGGTAACACCCGCAATAATAAGGCTCCCAATCTAATGCCGTCGGATCCGGGCATGATAATTCACACGCTGACGGGCAAGTCATTAGTATTAACTTGATAGTGCCACTTTATAATTTATTTACATGAGAAAAACGTGATATATGGTAAATGAGTTGGACTTGTTGGTGTGGACTTGTCGGGGAAATTATCTGTAGCATATATTTAAGCTAGTTTAGAAGGAATTTTTCATCCTTAACGTGGGGATATAATTAATATGGAACATCATGGTGTTGATTTTCTTGTTATCCAATTGTGTCAACGAGCTGGAAAGAATAAACCAGGATCTCATAAATGTCGGATTGTGCGAGTTTTGCGGTTGGAGGTCGAGTATTAACCGGTGGAGTTTCAACCTAATTAAATTATATTCTAGATTGTATGGTACATCTCCTTCGTGTATACTTACCGATCATGTGTAGATTTAGAAAAATATAAATGCTTAAACATTGTAGGCTACTAGGCTAGCAGCACAAATCGCTACCTTAGCAAGTAAGTTTCCTTATAGGTATTACACTATATTTGTTCGCCGTTCAAAAAAAAAAGGGGTATTACACTATATTTGTCTCTGGCTTGTAACTTTAAACCTACAATAAAATCATGAGCATACTTTAGTCGGATAGTCACATATATAATAGTTGTGTTCTTTTTTTTCTTAAAATTTTATTTATGTGTTGCCTTCAGGGGCGGACATAGGTAGGGCGGGAGAGGTTCACCTAAGTTTTGAAATTTTAATAGAACGCTATATAAAATGTTGAACCACTTTTGTGTGACAAACACTCTGGATACTATCTTAGCCTTTTGTAATTGTCTTGTATGTATTAGTCTTTGTATGTTAGTGTTTGTATGTATTAGGTATCGAGTTGTATTCACTAATGTATGTACTAGTCGTCTGTTTACTCTAAGTGTTTTGCGCACTTAACATGTGCGCAGGAATTACTTCCTGCGTACTTAGCAAGTATGCAAGAACACTCTGCGTACTTGCTAAGTACGCAAAACAATGTGCCCTGCGCACTTGTTAAGTGCGCAGAGATCAGGTCTAGTATAAATAGAATGTGTTGACAGATATTATGTACGCACTCAGTTGTAACATTTGTGTAACCTTCAAGTTTCATAATAGACGAAGTTTGAAAGTGCTTTCGTTATTGGTTTACTTTGTGTTACTTGATTCTCTACCTAGTCACGGGCATTCCGCACCCGGTTGGACTAGTCACACGCCCACACGTAACGATCCGAGACACCCGGGGACCTTCAAGTGGTATCAGAGCCAAGCTCTTGATTTCGAGTGTTGTGAGTGTGTTAGGAGCATCTTCTACACAACCTACAGATTTTTTACAAGCAAAAGTAAGTGTCTTTTGGTGATTTTTGTGATAAAATAGGGGTAGCTCTTTAGCACTATTTTAGAGGCAAAAATCACTCAAAAACCGACCTTTTGTTGCTTGTTTGAAGGTTTTGAGCATCAAAGGTTGGATCTAGTTGGTCATCTCTTCAATTTTTGGAGATTCCGGTGAGTTTCCAGTGACCGGAAAAAGTTGGTGAGAGTTGGTGAAAAAGTGACCTGCGTACTTACCACATTTGGAAACAAGTACAGTCTTGTTGCGTACTTACTAAGTACGCAAGACCATTCTTGCTGCGTACTTAAGTCTATTCCTGCGTACTTATCCTTTACTCTTGCGTACTTATTAAGTACGCAAGAGCAAATTCTAAGTGCGCAAGACCATTTGATTTAAGTGCGCATGGCCAGATTCAAGTGCGCAAGTTGCTTTGACTTTTCTGAAATTTGACTAAGTGTTTCACTATGGCAAATCTTCAGAACCTTGGTAACTTTCTTAATTATGACAATGAGATTGGAACCCCACAGAAACCACCAAAGCTGCTTAACATTAATGATTACTCAAATTGGAAAGCACGCTTTGAGCATTATATCTCATACATCGATTCTTCACTATGGATACCCATTCTTGAGGATTATAAGCATTCCACATATACATATCTTGATGAGGAAGTTCCCAAGCCTATCTCTAAACTTGATGAAGAAGAAAAGAAAGTATATGACAGAGAGAAGAAGGCACATAGATCTATCACGATGGCCTTGACCAGAGAGTTATTTCACAGCTTCAGATGATATGATAACTCTAAGGATCTCTGGAAGGCATTACAGAAAAGATTCGATGGAAACAATGACATTAAGAACAGTAAGAGGGATCTTCATAGAAAGCAGTATGAGTGCTTCAGATATCTGGAGAATGAATCTACAGACGAGCTTATATCTAGATTCCATCATCTGCAAACTGAGTTGAAAGCTCATAATCTAACATATATTGAAGATGAGTTAGTTGAGAAATATCTAGATGCCCTACCTCCAAAGTTTGAGATGTACACCACCTTGATGAGAGAGAACTCAAAATTTTATAAGATGACGATTCATGAAGCAATCGAAAAGATTCAAGCACATGATATGAATCTGAAAAGACAAGAAAGCTCAGGGAGACCTCAAATACAAGACCCCTCTATGTATTATGGGACGTCTTCCACAGCCAAGTCATCGGGATCTGGAATTGCCCTTTTCTCAAGGAACTCTCATGAGGATGATAATTCAAATGTTTGTGGTGGTCATATCTGGATCTGGATCTCACCACCAGAATTCCTCAAGAAATCCTTCTCCCACATCTTCAGCTAACCAATCTGCAATAGCCAAGATAGCTGAAGATCATGTGGCTTTGTTTTCATCTTGTACGCTTGCCTATGAAAAATTCATTGGTGGCAAGCTAACAGATCCTGAAACCACAGAAGAAGACTTTAATCAGGTGGATCTAGATGATATGGAGGACATGGATATTCAGTGGGATATGGCCATGATCTTGAGAAGAGCCAAACGTTTCTTGAACAGAACAGGAAGAAAGTTCATTGGTAGGCATTCAAATGCCAAGGTTGGTTTTGATAAATCCAAAGCCAAGTGCTATAAGTGTCAGAACTTTGGACACTTTGCTCGTGAATGTCAGAAGGACAAAGCACCGGCTTCAGGTTTCACCAAATCAAGCCAAGGAAATTGTCAAGGGTACAACAACTCCAACAACTGCAATCAAAGTCAAGGTGGAACGTCCAACGCTTTGGTAGCACAACAGGACGATAGCTTTGATTGGGGTGTTCATTTGGAGGATTCCATTATTGCTCAAACACAGGTTGGTCTGATGGCTGAGATCGTTGAGATGATGGAAGAAGAAGAAGAACGGGAAGCTTCTGTGACTGACCTAGAGGAATCTACAACTGCAGTTGCCCTAATGGCTATTGGAGAGGCATCATGTTCATCAACTGAGGTAGATTCTAACTCTTTTGCTGTCATTTCTTGTTCTAAATGTCTAAGCTTACAGGATGAAAATTCTAAGCTTCAAGACAAGGTCGAACCCCTTCGTACTGCAGCTTTAAACTAGAAAGAAAACGAAAAATCAGTGATCAATAGTGATCAACAATTTCATTTGGATGTTGCGTACAAGGGGTTGGAAAAGAGAAATAATGAGATCACCAAGCTGCAAAATGAGATCTTACAGTAGAAAGGCAATATTGAGAAGTTGAAAAATTCTCGGTTTGTGGTGCAACAACTGGTGATAAACGAATCCGTAGTGAGACAAATGAATGGCTTAGGGCTGGGTACTAATGCCATTCATCCACCAGTAAGCGAGAAATTTGTCAACGGCTTAATTGACATTGATCTGTCATGCCTTGATGAGTCCTCAAGTCAGGATGATTCCTCTAACAAGGATGATTCCTCAAGTAAGGTTGACCCTGCCTCTGATGAAGAGTTTTTTTACTGATGAAGGCTCTGAGAACACCTGCCCTGATGGTGTAGTCTCAAAGGAGTTGCTCGATGAACAGAAGGTTAAGAAAAACATTGTCACTGATCGTGATAATTGCATTTTAACCGAACCCGACATTGTTGAAACAAATGAAAAATTAAAAGTGATGCTTTATGGGGGTTATAAAAATATTAACCAAGTTAAGAAAGAAGCCTTTGCAGCTCATTATGGGCTTGGCTATAAAGAAAATTTACAAAAATATTATAATCCTAAAGCCCAATCAGCATCGGGTCAAACAAACGCTACTGTTCATGAAACAACTCCTCCTGCTCATCATACTGAGTCATCTAATGCCAAATCTAATGAGCCTTACAGGAGAACTTACAAAGAAAAGAGAACATGTTTTCACTGTAGTATGGTCGGTCACATCCTGGTGAACTACCCTAATAAGAACCAAGGGAAACGGCCAATTGTTTCACAACCAGCTGTTATCCCTAAGTCACCACCACTGAAACAGACCAAGAGTTCAAAAGCAATGTTGGTGAAGCCAAAGACCACATTTGAGGATAAACCAATTGTTCCAAAAAGGAAAAAGCTTTCGGCTAAACCCTGTGCATCTACCTCTGGTAGTGCACCAACTGGTGATAAACCTGTGGTCAAACTCTCCAAACCACAGAGGAGTAGAAGGAACAAGAGATTGAGAAAGCTAGAAGAACTGGCTAGAGTTCAATCAGGTGAAGCTTCCACTAGTTCACCTGCTGCTGTTGAATGTAAGCCTACTGTTCCAGTTAAGAAAAAGAAGAGGTCCTGGAACAACAAATCTAAAAGTTCTCAATCTCCTAATCCCAAGTCTTCAAAAGATTCACCAATTTTTGATAGTCACGACTGTGAGTTAACAGAGGTAGTGTATTTTGAGAAAGACGGACGACCCAAGACCACTATGGCTTGGGTCTCCAAATCTAACTAATATGTTTGTTACTCGTGCAGGGACATCCGAAGGGTAATATCTCTAATCGTTGGTATGTAGATAGTGGATGCTCCCGGCACATGACAGGAAACATGGCTTTGCTTCAAGATGTCAAACCATTCAGAGGCGGCTAGGTGGCCTTTGAAGGAGAGAAAGGCGGTAGTATCACGTGTCAAGGAGTGGTTTCGAATGGTTGAGTTAGCTTCGACAGCGTCAACTACTGCGAGCAGCTGAAGCATAACTTATTGAGTGTCTCCCAGATGTGCGACAAGGAGTACTCGGTTATGTTTGACAAGTCAGAATGCATGATTCTCAAACCTGGTTTTGAAGTTCCTGAAGACTGGATTCTGATGCGAGCACCAAGAACAAACGACACTTATCCGATCGATATGAGCATGGCAAAAACCACCTCGTCAGTTGCTACTTGTTTGCTTACCAAAGCGACAGAGCTTGACTCAATCTTGTGGCATAGGAAACTCGGACACATTTCTTATAGAAAAATGAATCATCTTGTCCGAAACGGTTTAGTTATCGGAGTTCCTAAGCTGAGATTTGCCATTGCAGATGACTGTATGGCTTGTAAAAAGGGCAACAACAACGGAAGTCTCACAAGCCGAAGCTCCAAAACTCCATCGATACCCCTTTGCATCTCTTACATATTGATCACTTTGGCCCCATAAGCATCCGAAGTATAGGAGGTAAGTCATATTGTCTAGTTGTAACTGATGACTTCTCACGTTTTTCTTTAGTGCACTTTTTAGGTATAAAGGATGAGACTGATGACATTCTTCAATACCTGATCTTGATTTTGGAATCCCTTTGCAAGTTGAAGGTTAAAAGAATAAGGAGTGATAACAGAACTGAGTTCAAGAATAATTTAAAGGACCTTTTCTGTCTCAAGAAAGGCATTCGTCACGAATTCAGTGCCCCGTACACACCTCAGCAGAACGGAGTTGCAGAAAGGAAGAATAGAACATTGATTGAGACTGCAAGGACAATGTTGTCAAATGCAAAGCTTCCTGTCACGTTCTGGGCAGAAGCAGTCAACACAGCTTGTCATGTCTTGAACAGAGTTCTGGTTGTTAAAAGGCACAACAAGACGTGCTATGAGTTGATCAACAATCGACCTCCCAATCTTGAATACCTAGTTCCTTTTGGTATTACTTGTTCCTTATTGCTACAATACAAGGATCGGAAATCTAAATTTCATGCAAAAGCAGTGGAAAGCATCTTCTTAGGATACGTTGCCAATTCACCATGCAAGAGAGTGTACAATATAAGAACTCGTACTATCGAGGAATGGTTCGAAGTGGATTGCAGCAAACACAACATTCCACCAGAACCATCTAGTCCAGCTTGGGGTTTTGATTAAGATGCGCTATTCAAGTCTTACAACCTTCCTGATCTATCTGCCGATGATGCCGCAAAAGTGTACGATTTCTTTAATGGCAGCGATGACTCCAACTTCTCAACCCGTGCCACCGTACCTATTGTAACTCCCGATTCCAATGCTGCATCTGCATCTGGAACTCATGATAGTGAGGACGTTGAAGTTTTCCATGTTGATGGAGATGACGCTCCAGTTGATCCTAACACCCGTGTTGGAAATGAAGCTCCAGCTGATCCAATCAACATTGAATCGTCTTCTTCTGGAACACATGATATGGGGGAGTTGAGCATGAATCTAGACACAAATCTCCAAGAACCACACGTACCAGAGATGAGAGTACATAAGAATAATCCAATTGACAACATCATTGGTGATCCTCATGTCGGTGTTCAGACTCGTCATAGAACAATTGCTGAGAACACCAGTTTGTACGCTGAGATACTTGACACTAGTATCATGGAAACATGTTTGCATGCTGCATTCGTGTCCTAGTTGGAGCCGAAGAATGTGAAGGAGGCTCTCGCTGACTTGAGGCGATGCAAGATGAACTGTCCCAATTCCAAAAGTTGCATGTGTGGGATTTAGTTTACTTGCCAAGAGGCATACAACCAATTGGAACCAGATGGGTGTTCAAGTGCAAAACGGATGATCGTCATGTCATAGTGAAGAATAAAGAAAGGTTGGTTATTCAAGGATTTTATCAACAAGAGGGCCTGGATTACACTGAAGTATATGCCCTAGTTGTTAGACTTGAGGCCATTCGACTGTTTCTGGCTTATGCCTCCTATGTCAGCTTCAAGGTCAATCAACTTGATATGAAGAGTGCTTTCCTATATGGAAAAGTTCATGAAGAGGTCTATGTCACTCAACCTCCCGACTTTGAAGATCCGCATAATATCAATAAAGTGTATAAGCTCGACAAAGCACTTTATGGTCTTCATCAAGCACCTCGAGCATGGTATGAGACATTATCAAAACATCTATTGTCTAATGGTTTCGATCATGGACATATTGACTCGGCCCTATTCATTCGGAAAGCAGGAGCTGTATTCTACTCGTACAAGTGTATGTCAACAACATTATCTTCGGGTCTACAAATGAAGAGATGTGTAGGGAATTCGAACAGGTGATGAAGTCCAAGTTTGAGATGAGCAACTTGGGTGAGTTGTTGTTCTTCTTGGGTCTGCAAGTCAATCAAAGAGAGGATGGTATCTATCTACATCAAACTAAGTATGTGCAGGACATCTTGTCGAAATACAAGATGAATGATAGCAGTACGTATGGCACACCTATCCCAGTCAATCATGGTTTGCATCCAGACAAAGATGGAAAGGATGTGGATTGTAAATTTTGCCGTGGGATAATTGGTTCTCTCATGTATCTCACAGCTTCAAGGCCTGACATAATGTTTGTTGTATGCTTGTGTTCAAGGTTTCAGTCACAACCGAAGGAGTCTCATATGATAGCTGCCAAGAGGATCTTCAGATACTTGAAAGGGAAACCCCTATTGGGTCTTTGGTACTCAAAGCAACAATCATTTGACCTCAAAGCCTATACTGATTCAGACTATGGTGGTTGTAACCTTGATAGAATATCAACCTCATGTGGATGTCAATTCTTGGGAGACAGGCTGGTTTCCTGGCAGTGCAAGAAGCAGTCAACGGTTTCTGTCCCAACATGTGAAGCAGAGTACATTGCTGCAGCAAGCGGTTGTTCTCAGATATTATGGATTCAGCAACAATTGAGAGACTACGGCTTAAATTTCACTGGAACACCACTATTCATTGACAACAATGCCACCATGTCCATCACAAACAACCCGGTGAAACATTCCAAAACTAAACATATTCAAATTCGCCATCATTTCATCCGTGATTTTGCTGAAAATCATCTCATTGAACTTGTAAAGGTTCACACAGATGACAACTTTGCTGACCTTTTCACTTAGGCGTTTGATCGAACACACTTTGAACATCTTGTCAACATGATAGGAATGTTCAATCTTGAGTGAAAACTTGTTTTCTTAAATCAATTCAATTCATGGAAGTTAAATTTTATTTCTTTTAAATGTTTTTTGTATAGTTCTTTTAACTTTCAAATATTTTACAAAAATCCAAACAAAATAGAAAACCAGAAAAATTTTAAAGTTTTCTTGAGATAAGAGGAAATGATAATACATCAGAAATTATCTAAACGTCTTAGACTGCACATATGGTAAATGATTGCGTCATCCTTACTTGATTGTTTAAATTGTTGTGTTTTTAATCTGCTTATTTACAAGTAATTTGAATTGTCAGTAGGCTGTAAGCGTCTTTGAATCATTAGTAGTGTGGAAATTAAATCATTACTACAACTGTGATTTGAATCCATGTTTGCTAGTGTGAGTGCGTAAAAGATTGCAAAAGATCACTATCAGATATAGGATGTTAGATTTTGGCAATTATTTTCTTCTGATACCAGTTTCGGGTTAGGTTGTTAGCACAATTAATGCGGTTCATTTCACTGCCCATACTCACAAGTATGCAATGAGAGATTGAATCAAGATATGTTTTAACGTCAACCGTTGAGCATATATTCACCCTTGAATCATTCCTGATTCATTGAAATCAAATCCAGATAAAAGTTGGATCCCCTTACCTAAATCCTCAGACACCATATTCATTATCCTAAATCATCATTCCGATATTTACTGAAGAAATCATATGAAACCAAGACAAATGAATCACTCGATTCTGAATCTTATGATTCCTGATAATCCTTATGTATTCTGTTTGATTTTCCAATGCTAATTGATGTAACTTCATTCTAGATATTTAGAAAATCATTGGGAAAATCTTAGATGCCTTGAGTTAGTGCAAAGTTGAATTCATATAGCATAACTGTGGGGTACACGTTGTATACTTATGATTACTACCTTAACACACAAGAATGAGATACTAGGATGCTTATGGTTTCAAATCTTATAATATTACCAACTTGAATTACTTGTCTATATGCTTATTACATATGAATAACTAGTAATCCATGACATGATCTCATATTCTTTGATGTTTATCTTGTATCATTATTTCTATAGTTTAGCCTGATATGATCCTCTGTTCGTTTCTTTGAACAAAAAATGGTGTGTGTGTGTATATACTTGTATATCTCTATTCAGAAAAGATCAAAAAGATTTTAAGTTTACGTACAGTTCAATTTTAATCAAAAAAGCCACAAATATTTGTGTTTAACCTTCTTGAATTGACTTTGAATCCTCTTGATTGACTGTGCTTATCATGTTCGTTATTTGACTTGACTTCTTCATAATTTGAGTTGAAAGTTGTGAAACACAAGGGTTTCTGCGTACCTAACAAGTGTGTAGGAATTAAACCTTGCGTACTTGTAAGTACGCAAGACTTAAGTCATGCGTACTAATTAAGTACGCAAGAGTTAAGTCTTGCACACTTGTTAAGTATGCAAGACCCAAATGTGTGGGGTATATATACAGCACTTGGAATTTTTTGTGAGTTTTATCTCATTTAAACCGTCTACACTGTTGTATACCCTGAACTGTAATACCCAGGATTTTTCCGAACGTACCTTTTCAAAACCCTTGTATGGTTGTCGTTTAAAAACTTAAATTCTTAGAACTTTATACTTGATATGTATATATATATATATATATTCATATATACAACTTATTTGAAAGTATATATATATATATATACATTTTTCAAAAAATGAATGAATCAAAAAAAAAACATATGATTTTATTGTATGAATAATAAATTTCTTAAAATCTTATTAGTTAATTATAAGATAAACTTTATAAATTATTTTATACGGTTATAAAATAACAAAACCTAGTTAGCTTTTATAAAAATAAAACACATTTATTTTTATATAAAAACCCAGGGACTAAAACTGTCATTTATCAAACTTATTTTAAACTAAAACACATGGTTTAACATAAAGTGAAAATAGCCTCAAACTTCAGGGACCGGTTCCGTATTAAACCCAAACACCCGAAACCTAGAAATCAGTCATGGGTTCGAGTCCCGCAAACCCCGAATTTTCACTCCTTTTACTCGAAATCTCGAATCCCGGCCACATTCACTGAACCTCGTGCATCCTAGCTCGCATGCGACTCGAAACCAACAACCATCAATGCTCGACTTGCCACTACGCCTGCGCATGGGTCCGAATTTGAAGCCGTCGGCTTCAATCCCATCTCCCCAACCAACTGAGCATTAAAGACCGAATTTCCTATAAATACCGATCCCAGTAGCTCATCAACATCATCCCAACACTTCTTCACTCTTCAATTTCACGCATTGGGTTCGCAATTCCTCGGTTTGAATCGGCGACCGCGGACGAGCTCGGTGAGGCCAATCTCCCTCGTTTTCGCATCAATTCAGGTAAAACTTATGCTCAATCAACTCGAAATTTCCTAATGATCAAAAGCCCTCTGTTTAATTCCATTAACAGAGGGCTAATCGTAGTGTATTTGGTGGATTAAGTTTCTAGGGTTCATATGGGTTTGGGGGATAACCGGAACTGTTGTTTAAAAATTTCTGGTTTGGTTATGTTACCAGCGAGGCCCGTAGCCGGGTTGGTTAAGGCGCTTGTGTGGGAACCGGGCGACCCGGGTTCGAATACGGGGTACCCAGTTTTGCTCCCTTTAATTTTTTTAGCCTTTTAATCAAGCTTTTGATTTTTATATTTATTTTTATAAAATCTGTCATACTTTTATAAACCTAAAAACAACTTTTTCTTATACATTTGGAATCTAAAACTAAGTTAATTAATTGAAACTTGAAATAAATAAATCTTTAAAAATATTTTTAAACACTTAAAACTATAGAAATATTTTTTAAAACGTTTATAAAACTTATAAATTCACAAGAACTATTTATTCAAAACAGAAAACTTAATTTATTATTTAAAACTAAAGGAATTCTTTTAAACCTTTAATCTTTTATTTAATTTAAAAAGAAAGCTAATTATGCTCTGTTTTATTATTTATAAACTTATAAATAATATAATAGAGAAACTTTAATAAATGTTAAACTTACACTCTTTTGTAAAAAAAATCTATAAACATAAATCTATTTGTTTATATAAATTTTAAAAAGAGAAATAAAGATACTTTATTTATTTCTTAGATAATTATAAAGTTATAAACTTTATAAAAACTAAATGAAAACTTTAAACATTTATGAACTTGTAAAACTTTATTTAACCACTTATAAACTTATAAATTAATAGAAACTCTATCTAAAACCTATTAAACTTATGGTTTTCTTTTAGACTTTGAAAATATTTATAAACTTATAATTAAGATATAACCATATTCTATTTGATATCTTATAAACTTATTAGTGTTATTATCTATTTAAACGTATTTATATTACGAATCTACTTGTATTATAAATACTTAATACTTAGAAACTTAATCAAAACTCAAATGATTCATGTTGATTATTCTTGTAAATTATTTAATTCTAAATACTTTAGATTATTCTTACCTAACTTATATAATTAATAAGTAGTGAAACTTTTTAATAATTATTTTAAATTAATAATTATTCTAATCTACAAATCTATTAAACTTTGACATACAAGTCTTGTATCAAAACCTTTATTATGAACTTGATTTAAATTTCATAAACACAAATCATATCCGCCTCCTATTTGGAACCCTAGTCAATCCCAGATCCTAGATCCTTGTCTT
The DNA here is from genome assembly GCA_023525975.1 of Smallanthus sonchifolius. NCBI lineage: Eukaryota > Viridiplantae > Streptophyta > Magnoliopsida > Asterales > Asteraceae > Smallanthus > Smallanthus sonchifolius. The sequence goes on from CM042040.1 coordinate 32,895,914, forward strand.
AGACTTTTTACTTAAAACTTTAGACTTACATTCTTAGGGTTGTTGTGAGGATATTCTCCCTCAAATTCTTGCTACACTCAATCCTTGTCGGGTACTCTTCATCCAATCCAAGTGAGTATACTTAGCCCCTTTTTCCTTTTATGCTTTTGGGGTGAAACATGTTCACAATTCTTAAACTTATACAATTCTTGTACAACTATGACTACGTGTTTATTCTTATATTAAACTTGAGACTTGTATGCTTAGATTAAACTTAAAACTAGCACATTCATTAGCTTTGATCAAGCCGATAGTAACAATGATAGATCTATTGTATTTGACCAATCCACCTTGATTGATTGACCCCTTCGGGGGGGAGCCCTTGGTGTTTTTTACTACATTAAACTTTAAACTTGAGACTTATAAGGGTAACCTGCGGGTTATGCCTAAACTTGGTTGGAGGGTTGATGTGCACAATGTCTAACATGCTTGTTTTCTCATACTTACATTATAGAATGCATGAATCATAGTGAATTGTAATTCTTTCCAAATACTTGTTAAACTATGTCAAAACCTTTGTATCTCACCAACTATTTTGTAGTTGACAGATTCTTTCACATGTTTCAGGTTCTACAACATGAGATTTTATCGTGATCACATAGGATGCTTGGACCTAAAATGCTTAAACAATTAGACTTGTATTCTTGCTATGTATTTGATTTATTCTTTGTATTGAACCTTTGAATCTATTTATTAATGAAATATTAAAACTTTAATAGTCAACCTTGTGCTATTGAACAACCGCGTCCGCCCCGACGTATAATCCGCCGTCGGTTGGGGTGTGACATGAACATATTTTCACTCAAAATTTTGTGTGTTCCTAAATGTTTTTTCTTCCCGATCTTAGTTTCAACATCATCTAACTAACATTTGGTGAGAATCTAGGACCATTTCATCCGTTAAATCTTGAGTTTTGGACCGATTTGTGTACTTGAAGAACTAGGGTTTTGGACTTTGATTTTTGAGAAATTTTGGTTGTTTTTGTCACACATTAAGACTTAAAACTTGTTTAAAATCAATAATAGAAGCTCGATCATCACTTAATCGTCCATACCACTCAGTGATTTTGAGTTTGACGTTGTGTTTGACCGTCGTGTGCGTTTATCGAAATTTTAAGTCAAAATGACCGGGTTTTAGTACAATTTTGGTGTTGAATTAGGTTCCAATGGTCTTAAACATGTTTTTTGACCTAGTGGCAAACAACATTACCATCAAAACTCATTAGTTACTGATCTTGGATTTTCAAAAAATTGCCTAAGTGTTAAGTCATGCGTACCTAACAAGTATGCAACACATAAGTCATGCGTACTTGCTAAGTATGCAAGACCTAAACCATGCGTACGTAACAACTATGCAGGAAGGTCAATTCTGAAATTTTTCTAAGTCTGGATGTTCAGTTCATTGTTAATGTACTATACTTGGTCATGTGTATTCAATTCCAATGATGCTTCTTGTTCTTATTGTGTTTATTGTTTGTTTTTGAAATGATGGCTCTTGCGTTTACAAGCGAATTCAATCTGCTGGCACTTACACAACCGGAATGGAAGGGTGATGTACTTGAGTATCGGGAGATCATTAATTTCTTGAACCTCTCAAAGATAAGCTATGCTATCTCAGTAGATCCGATAGTATCAAGACCGTACCTGGAGCACTTCTGGGACACAGCAGATCATGACTGCACGGTAACCCCAAATGTCATTCGGGCTACTGTGGTGGGTCATGACATTGCTATTTCTGAGGACACAATCCGAACGGTCTTACAGTTCCGGGATCTTGCAACTGACCCAATTTCCTATCCTGATTACTTTATGGATGGGTGTTGGAGGCAACATATGGGATACGTCGGTGTGCGGGATTATTCATCATACAAGAAGATGTGGGTGCTAGATCAGTGGAGGTACTTTGCCCACATAATGATCATGTGCATTTCTTCCAGGAAGGCTGGGAAGGACGCCATGGGACATGATCTAGCAGCTACCATGGTTGGATTGTCTCTAAACAAGGGCTATAACTTCTCAAGATATATCTACAAAGCCTTAACTAATCAAATCAACACAATAGAGAGGTTTAGGTTCTTGTTATACCCCAGATTTGTGCAACTCTTGATCAATGATGCGTTGCCAAATCTACTTGCTATTGGGGAGAGACTGCAAGTGAAGCGGGTGGCCAAGAGAGTTTTCTCACAGTTGCTAACGCCAAGCAGTGTAGAACCTACCCCTGTGCATACTCCACTCTTTGGCCACTTGATCAATGAAGCTTATATGGCGACTGCAGATTGGAGATGGTTTAGTGCAGTCTGAGCCAGAACTCAATGAACATTCTGATGAGCAACAAGAAGAGGAGGAAGTTGAAAGTGAGGATGAAGTTTCTAAAGAAGGAGGAGACGAAGAAGCAGGAAGTGGTGGTGCTGTAGAATCCGACTTCGAGGCGACCGAGTCTGATTCATCTGATTCTGATGATGCACCATCACTATCACACCCAAGGAGACAGACACAGGTGACCCTTCCTGAGTCGTCTTCTAAGAGAAAAAGACAACAGAGTACTAGCAGTGAGTACTAGCCCGATTCTGATTTGGATGCTTCTATACAGAGACATAGAAGAGAAAATATAAACAAGCGTCGGGGGGATAGCCAACACCAAGCTATCCTTCGTGAGGTAGAAGTCAGTGATCAAAGCCATGCAACTGTGATGGCTGCGAGTACTAATTCAACTTCTACTTCACCTTCACAACAACTTTATAGGCGACAGAGGAGGAGGCTACATGTAACACCTGTTGTGGCTACCACTGCTATCACAGAGGAGGTCCCTCTAATAGTAACCCTCCCTGTACAATCTGTCCAGGTGGCGGTGACGACTCCAATTTTGACTAAGTCTGTCACCATCACCCCAACCACTATCCAAACAACCACCATCCCTACCTTAATCAACATAACCACTCTCCAACACATCAGTGAACCATTTCCTGAGTTTGACATTCATCAAGGATTTGATTTTGATGAAATCTTTACCTTCCCAACACATCAAGCCGAAGCATCTTCATCTAGGGGTCCTGATCCTCGTGATGCCTGGATCACTACCCTAGAGACTCAATTCGCTGGACTGCTTGAAACGGTACGGAAATCAAGAGAAGAATCTGATAAGAAACAGGGGCAGATTAACTCTTTGATTGATGAGGTAGTCGCGTTAAAGAAACAGCGGGAGGCTGATGAGAAGCAGCGAAAGGAGCATGATGCTATGTTTAAATTGGTCTATGATATGGCCAAGACACTTGCTGCTCAGGAGGAGAGATTGAAGCAATTGTTGGAGAAGCAACCACCTAAGCCTAGTAGTGAAGAGGCTTGTCACTTAGTTGATCTAACTAAGAGTGATGACCAGGACAAGGATCCTAAAGCCGGACCGAGTGGAAGTGAGCAGCAATCGTCAGCTTTGGCGATCGTGCCTATGGCTGAGGGGGAGTCTTCTCGGAGTGAATGTGGAGGTGATGCTTCAGGTGGTGATAAAGGGAAGTCTATTGCTGACGTACTGAAAGACCTATCTGATGACGTGTCGGACGATGTGATCTCACTATTAGAGCCAGACTATTCCAAGGAAGCACATATCGATGCTCTCTACAATCTGGAAAAGGGAGAGATCGAGTCTGGTGATGACTGGGATGAGGAGGATGAGGATGTGGTGATTGAATTTCCCAAGGGTGACGGGGAAGGAGAATATGAGTTTGAGGATGGAGAGATATTTGAAGATCCATCCTTTGAAACTAATCTTGATACAGGTTCAGTCGAGCCTTTAAGTACTGTTGAGGCGTCGACTGAAGCCTCTCCTACCGACCATACTGTTGGAACATGATCTGTGACAACAAGCCTTGTAATAGATTAGTCTTTATGTTTAATGTTTTGTATGTTTTGTATTTGTAAAACTTAAGTTTGCACATGCGAACTTAATAAGTTCGCCTGGTATAGTTGAGGCGAACTAAACAAGTTCACCTGAACTAAATGTTGCGAACTTATTAAGTTCGCCTGGTTCAGTGTGTGTTGTCTATAAATAGTTCAAGAGTTGTTCTCATTTATAATTTCTGATTTGGTAACTACTTTATGTTTACTATTTGTGTGATAATACAAGAAGCTTTTTATGAAATCGTGTCTTGTGTGATTGTATTGCATTCGTTAATATTCGAGAAATACGTATACGTAAGGATTCCGCACTTCATGTATGTATTATGTGTTTTACAGCAGAGATTGATCGGTAGACCCGTAGGGACTTACAAGTGGTATCAGAGCTTTTGCTCTTGATTAGCTACTGTTGTTTTATATTGTCTCGATTGATTTTTCACAACAAGATGGAGATTTTCGGAAGTTTCTGTGTTCTTGAGAAGTTTGCAACTTTTTGGACTGAATTTTGATTGATTTCTTCATTTTTGGTGTTGTTTTACCAAAATTGATCCGTTAGAAGTGTTCTAAATCAATATTTGAAGAATCCTACAGAAGGAAGTTCTCTAATTCATTCTAAATAAATATTTATGGAAATTTTCAGACATGTTCGTGCGTTTAGGTGTTAAAACAATCTTCCTTGTTCTTCAACTGACAGACGAACTTGTCTATTCTGTTACGGGCAAACTTTTCAAGCGGACTTGTTAAGTTCGCTGAAATCAAGTTAGGCGAAGTTGTTAAGTTTGCATCATACAGAAAGTTGTAAAATTTTTCTAAGTGTTGAAGTGTGTTAAAGGATGTCGTCTACTTCTAATCAAGTGAACAATATGACTCACTTACTGAATCATGACAGTGAGATTGGAACTCCAGCCAAGCCACCGAGGCTTATGAATCTCAAAGATTATTCTAATTGGAAAAGTCGATTTAAGAATTGTGTTAATATCAATGACAAGAGTTTGTGGATTCCTATTAGTGAGGGATATGAACATCATGTTCATCGTCATATGGGTGTGTCGGGTACACCAAAACCAATTTCAGCTCTTAATGATGATGAAAAGAAGTTATAAGAACGTGAAAAGAAAGCTCTTGCAGCTTTATCCATGTGTTTACCTCTGGATATCTACCATACTTTCAAGAAGTACAAGACTTCTCATGAACTTTGGGAAGGTTTGGCTAAAAGATGTGAAGGTAGCACAGATATCAAGAAGAGCAGAAAAGAATTGTTAAAGAAACAGTTTAGTGTTTTTAAACACTTTGAGGGTGAATCAGTGGATGAACTCATGTCAAGATATTATCATCTTTTAAGTGAAATGGTCAACAATGACATCACCTACAAAAACAAGAAGATTCTTGAAAAGTTCTTGGATTCTTTACCAACACATTTTGAGATGTACACAATAGTGATCAAAGAACAATCTGGATTTGATGATCTTAGTCTTGAAGATTTGATGGGAAAGATTCAATCATATGATTTGCATAAACAAAAGAAAGACACAGTTTATCAAAATCCAAGCATTTATTTTAGGAAAGGTATATCATCATCAAAATCTGGTGGAGTTGCTTTGTTTTCAGGAGAGTCGTCTGATGTTCCTAAAGATAATTCTTGTTAAGAAAATACATGTTTTGTTGCTTCAAATTCTGGATGTTCAACTCATAGCAAGAATGAAGGTCATTCGTGTTCTACTAAAGTGTCTTCATCTGCAGCTAATGATATGATGCAATGATTGCATCATTTTTAACTTTTTATGAAAATTTTATTGGTGGTAAAATCATTGATCCTTTATTGGTGGTAAAATCACTGATCCTGATATGATTGAGGAGGATTTTAAACAGTTGGATAAAGATACTTTGGAAGAAATGAATATTTAGTGGAACATGGCATTGTGGTTGAGACAAGGAAAAGATCACTTGAAGAGAACTGGGCAGAAGTTCATTGGGGCATCAAGCAAAACCAAGATGGGAATGGATAAGTCTAAGGTGAAGTGTTATAATTGTCAGGAGTTTGGTCGTTTTGCTCAAGAATGTACAAAACCAAGAAATCAGAATCTAGGACCTTCAAACTCTCAAGGCAATCAAAACAAACAGAGTACTTCTACAGCTTTGATATCTCAGCAAGATGAAAATTATGACTGGGGTATTCATTTGGAAGATATTGTGGCTCATGTTAGTCAAGCTTTTTTGGCTGAAGTTCATCTAGAAGATGGAATTGAAGGTGGTTCTTCTGATAGTGACTCTACAGATTCTGGGAGTGTACATGAAAGTGAAGAGTCGGTGCCTCAGATGAGTGAACCAAAGTTTTCAAATGAAGAGTTACTTAATGATGGAGCTGCTGGAAAGGTTACAGAAAAGATTGCAGAGATTTTAGCAGAAGGAAATGCATTCATGGCCGATTCTAAGCAGGTAAAACAGGTTGATTCTTGTTTAAAATGCATTGATTTTGAATTCAAAATTACGATATTGTGTGATGATAACACGAATCTCATTTGTGACATGAAAGCAATGTATACATCGAACCAAACTTTGAAGGATAATGAAACAGTTTTGAAAACTAACATTGAATCTCTAAAAGATGATATCAAATTTTTGCAAACCAAAGTAAATGAACAAGCATTTCTTCTCGATGTGTCATACTCTGAGTATGAAAAGAAAATTAATGAACTTGTTGTGTCACAGACTGAGGTAACAAAATTGTTACACAAGCTTGAGTGTTATAAAAATTCCAGTTTCTTGTTGGAATATTATAATGATAAAGCTTCGGGTGAAACGGTTATTGGTGGGGTTGGTTCTTATCCTTCTTTTGATGATACAGAGATTGGGGGTGGTGTTGGTTATTGTTCACCATTTAATGCAAATTATACCCCATGCTTGATTGAAGAAGTTTTGGTTGAAGATCTGGAACCAAAAACTGTGTTGAACTTCAATCTTGTTACTGGTAATGACATGGTATATGATGATTCAACTGATGATGATGTGTTTGATTCAGAAAAAAGTTGAAGGCATAGTGAAAAAGTTTAAGTATGTGGAACCCGTTGTGATGAAAACAGTGACAAGAGACAGATGCATTCTAACTGAACCAGATGATGTGAGTGAACAACCAAAACCTAAATCTACTTTTAAACCAGTTAAACCATTTATAAGTGGTGGTTTTGATTCACAAGAGACAAACAAGATTGAGAATATCTCAACTCTTGATTTTTGTAAAAAGAAACTTGAAGAGGAAACTCATAAGGTTGTTCATTCTTCAAACACTATTTCTCAGTGTTCATCATCTACTTCATTCAAGGTTCATAAAGAAAAGTATGTTTGTGTCTACAAGGAAAAACGTTCTTGTTTTCATTGTGGTACTGTTGGTCATATCTTGAAAGATTGTCCAAATAAGAACTTGGGGAAGCTTCTGGAGAATCCAAAGTTGGCACGTCCTTTTGTGAATCCACCAGCAAAATCTTTAAGTAAGAATGTGGACAGTGGTGTAAAGAAGCCAAGTGTTTAGACTGCTTTTGATTCTTTGAAAGTTGTGAAGAAGGTTGAGTCAATTGGTGAGTCTACTCAACCAAAAGAAAATTTGTCGAGACCACAAAGACGTCGAAGAAATAAACGTTTGAGAAACTTCTCGAACAACCAGTGGTAAATGACAAGGTTGAGGTGGTGAGTGAGACTGACAAGGTTCAGGTTACATCAAAGTGGAAACCGAAATCCACTATTTCAGTTTCACGGAAACAATCTCCTAAAATTCCGGAGAAATTTGATTGTGTATTGAAGGAAATTGTTTATTATGATGAATCAGGCCGACCCAAAACCACAATGGCTTGGGTCTCTATTACTAACTAATCTTTTCTCTTTGTGTGCAGGGAACTCCAAGGAGGACTGTTGGCAACCATTGGTATGTTGACAGTGGATGATCTCGGCACATGACGGGTAATCTTAATTTATTGGAAAATGTGAAAGAAATTCAGGGAGGATACGTTGCTTTTGCGGGCAAGAAAGGATGAAATATTTCTTGCCAAGGAACTGTGTCGAATGGGAGATTGAGCTTTGAGAAAGTCAACTATGTTGAGCAGCTAGAATATAATATGTTATCTGTTTTGCAAGTATGTGATAAAGATTTCTCATTTCATTTTAATAAGTCAGAATGTTTGATTCTAAAGCCGGGATTTGTGATACCTGAATATTGGATACTTATGCGAGTTCCTTGAAAGAATGATACATATATGCTTGACATGAGCTCAGCAACGACAACGTCATCTATTCCAACTTGTCTTCTTTCGAATGCTTCCGAGTCTGATTCAACTTTGTGGCACCGGAAAATGGCTCATATAAATTTCAGAAAAATGAACTATCTTGTAAAGAATGGGTTGATTTCTGGTGTCCCAGTTATGAGATTTCATGTGAATGAAGACTGTATTCCATGAAAGAAAGGGAAGCAGCACAGGAAGTCTCATCCTTTAAAGTTGACTAATTCAATTATGACTCCTTTAGAGTTGTTGCATAAGTTGTTGCATATGGATTTGTTCGGACCTATTAGTGTCAAGTGTGAAGGCGGAAAATCTTATTGTTTAGTTGTGACTGATGATTACTCGAGGTTTTCTTGGGTAAAATTTCTTGCTTATAAGGATGAAACAGCTGAACTTCTTAAGTTCCTAATTATAGGACTTGAGAAATTATTCAACTTGCAAGTCAGGAGAATTCGGAGTGACAACGGCACAGAATTCAAGAATGGGAATTTGGATTTATTCTGTTTGAAGAAGGGTATTCATCATGAATTCAGTGCTCCTTATGTTCCTTAACAGAATGGTGTTGCTGAACGGAAGAATGGAACACTTATTGAGACTTCTCTTACTATGTTATCTGATTCAAAATTGCCGATTACTTTTTGGGCAGAGGCAGTAAATACAGCTTGTATGTTCTCAATAGGGTTTTGACCATGAAGAAACACAACAAAACTTGTTATGAGTTGCTGAACAATCGAAAGCCTAATCTGGCGTATCTTTTGCCCTTTGGGAATCCATGTACCTTGTTAAAGACTCGCGATGTTCCTACTAAATTCAGCTCGAAGGCGATTGAGGGAATTTTCTTGGGATATGTTACTAATTCTCATAATAAGAGAGTGTTTAACAAAGAATCACGTCAAATTGAAGAATGGTTTAATATTGACTGTGTTAGTCGTTCTGCTCCTCAGGATGCAAAAGGTCCTTCTTGGGCATTTGATTATGATGCATTATTCAGATCTTTCAATGTTACTCCTGCAATTTCTCCTGCTGAAGTTGAAATACTCTATCAGTCCTACTACAATGATGATTCAACTGTCTATCCTCGTTTGGTTATTCCAATTGTGGATACTTCTTCAGTTGATCCGAATGTAGCTTCAACTTTGGGTACAACACAACATGATGACTCTGACGATGATGAAACTGTGTTCCAGGAGTCTTCAAATGATATCCAGAACATAGTTGATGATTCATCAGCATCGGCATCAGTTGAGGGGGAGTTGCCTTCAAATCTTGATGTTGTTATTCAAGCTTCCGATATTCCTCAATCTCGTGTGCATAAGAATCATCCAACTGCCAATATTATTGGTGATTTGAATGTCGGTGTTCAAACGAGGCATCGTACACTTGCAGAAAATTCATGTTTGTATGCTCAGATTGTGGATACAGGTATCTTGGAGACACATTTACATGCTTGCTTTATTTCTCAAACAGAACCTAAGAATGTGGTTGAGGCTTTGGATGATGATTGTTGGATTGAGGCCATGCAGGAAGACTTGGCTCTATTTGAAAAATTACATGTTTGGGATTTGGTTGACTTACCCAAGGGTTCAAGATCTATTGGCACAGAGTGGGTTTTCAAATGCAAACGTGATGATCGTGGAGTTGTGGTACGTAATAAGGCGAGACTTGTTGTCTAAGGTTTTAATCAGCAAGAAGGCATTGATTACACCAAAGTTTACGCTCCAGTTGCGAGGATTGAGGCGATACGTTTGTTTCTTGCTTATGCTTCTTTCAAGGGTTTCAAAGTTTTTCAATTGGACGTCAAGAGTGCTTTTCTGTATGGAAAGGTAAAGGAAGAGGTATATGTGAAACAACCGCCTGGTTTTGAAGATCCCAACTTTCCTGAAAAGGTGTTTAGATTGGATAAAGCATTATATGGTCTTCATCAGGCTCCTGGTGCTTGGTACGAAACTCTGTCGGTGCATTTACTTGAGAATGGATTTGAGCGTGGTCAAATTGATTCTTACCTTTTCATCAGAAAAGCATGGGGAGATTTATTACTTGTTCAAATCTATGTTGATGACATAATTTTTGGATCGACGAATGTTGATCTATGTAAAGATTTTGAAAGAGTGATGAAGTTGAAATTCGAGATGAGCAGCATGGGAGAATTATCGTTCTTTTTGGGTCTTCAGGTTGATCAAAAGGAGGATGGTTTTTATATTCATCAAACAAAGTATGTTGCTGATATTCTCAAGAAGTTTGATATGGAAAATGCTTCAGCTTTCAACACTCCAATTCCAGTTAATTACAAACTAGATTCTAACCTGAAAGGGAAAGAGGTGGATTGTCGATTATACAGAGGAATGATCGGGTCTTTAATGTATCTGACAGTGTCACGTCCAGATATTATGTTCGCAGTATACTTGTGTTCGAGATTTCAGTCTAAGCCAAAGGAATCTCATTTGATTGCTGTAAAGCGGATTTTTAGATACTTAAAGGGTAAACCAAGGTTGGGATTATGGTATCCAATTAATTCTGACTTTGATTTTAAAGCTTTTACAGATTCAGATTATGGAGGTTGCGGTCTGGACAGAAAATCAACATCTAGTGGTTGTCAATTTCTAGGGAATAGACTTGTGTCCTGGCAATGCAAAAAGCAAACCTCAGTTGCAATTTCAACATGTGAGGCAGAATATATTGCAGCAGCCAGTTGTTGTTCCCAAATCCTATGGATTCAACAGCAGTTGAGGGATTATGGTTTGAACTTTATAGGGACACCAATGATGATTGAAAACACAGCCACCATGTCGATCACAACAAATCCTATGAAACATTCAAAAACAAAGCACATAGAGATTCGACATCATTTTATTCGTGATTGTGCAGAGAAGAAACTGATTGAGTTGGTAAAAGTTCATACGGATGACAATTTTGCTAACTTATTTACCAAAGCATTCGATCGTTCACGGTTTGAATTTCTTACTCAAATGATTGGTATGCTTAATCCAACATGACAAAGGTTTTTCAAAAGATTTTTCATGGAAGTTTTTCTTTTAGTTTTATAGATTATTTAAAAGTAAATAGTTTTTTGCTTTATTTTTAGCTAGTTTTCTTGCTTTCTGAAAAACTCAAACAAATTTGGAAAAGATAAAATCGGTACTGCTTGAAGTTAGAGAAGAAATGATAGTACATCAGTAGGTGATCACATATTCATGACCATAGATTGACTACCTGGTGTCTGTATTTATGATTGTACTTACTTGATTTGATCTAAACTTCTAAAGTCTTCATAAACAGGAAATGATAGCTTCATGACTGCATGACATTTTATATATAATCATTTAATTTGGATATTTGCATGTGATTTGAATTGTCAGTAGGCTAGAAGCGTTTTTAGTCCATTAGTAATGTGAAAACATAATGATCTATGTTACAATTGTGATTTGAACCCATGGTATGTCGTGTGTGTGTGTGTTAAAAGAACATTATCAGATAAAGAATATGAGACTTTAAGTATTTCATGAGAACATTATCGGACTATATTGATTAGCACAATGTTTCAGTTCACTTTACTGCCCATGTCCCGAAAAACATGCAATGTGAAGTTAGACTAAGATATGTTTCTGACAACTTGTTGGAACATATACTCACCATTGGATCAATTATCTTGATTCCATTGAATATATCCAGATAACAGTTGAATCACATTACCCAGTATCATTGAGTCAATCGATTCCTTGATCATTCTTCTGTTAATACGAATCATGATATTTCATCCAAAACCAAGATATATGAATCATTCGATTCTAAATCATTCTGATTCAATATATCCTTCGGGATCTGATTTCATTTATGTGCTAATTGAGATAGTCTCATCCTGGAGATTGATCTAAACTTTGCATAAGTCTCAATATGTCTTGAAGATAGTGCAATTTTACATTTCTGTTGGCATATTTGTGGGGTACATATTGTCTTCATATAAATGGTACTAACTCACAAGAACGTGGGATAAAAACGCTTATAGTTTCAAATCTTATAATACTGACAATTTGAATTGACATGTAGTATATTGCAAATTTGGTATGAAAAACTTAGCATGTCATGATCTGATCTTGTTTACTTTGAAGTTTATCGCGTATCATTTCATAAATTTCTGAAAAGAAAAAGGTCAATATTCAAAGACCATGAAAAAGAAAGATGTGAAATCTATGAGCTGTTAGTGTTTGAATAGAAATTTCAAAAGATTTAATAGTTTCTGAAAACTTGATGTGTTAGATCTGAGAAGTTGTTTGCTAAAGTATGATAACATGATGCACAAATTTTTTGTTAGCTGAGCCAAGTATCTGTGAATATGCAGAATGCCATAGATCAACCCTTAGATCTGCTAGGGATTTTATATTCAGAATGGGTATGTGATACATCAAAGATACTGATATGATCTTCTTACTTGCAGTGTTCGACCAAAAATGTGTGATTCTATATGTACAGAGAAAAACCAAAAAGAATTTAGTTTTAGATGTTTCTAGATCTACTGCATTAAGTCTTTAAGAAAAATTTCAAAAGGATTTTAGTGTGTTTTAGCTTAAATGTTTGAAAAATCCAAAAATATGTTCTTTACTTGTTCATTTAGTTTTTCTATAAAAAAATATTCAAAAAGATTTTGTCTTCATCTTCCAAGAAAAATTCTTATAATTTTGGATTAAGTTGTGTGTACAGGTTGCAAGGTGAATGGATTGTCGAAAAATATGCAAAAAGGAAAATTTTAAAAATTTTTCAAAGTGTTGACATAGGCGAACTTGCTATGTTCTCTTATTATGTTCACCTGTTGTAGCAAACTTGTTAAGTTCGCTTAGCTTGGCGAACTTAACCTGATGCGTATATAACGGTTTGGGCGAACTTGACCATTCACTTGTTGATTTTGACTTGTGCGAACTTATTGAGCGACTTTACCTGTTCGGGGTCCTCCTCCCAATGAAGCTACTGATGCTTGCATGTTAGCTAAACTTCCTCGAGTGACTAGGAATATATATGATAGTCGTCAGAAGTCTCTCGGGAAAAAGAAAGTGTCTTTACCAAGACGCAAGTCTGTACGGGGTCCTCCTCCCAATACAGTACTTGGTAAACGGAAATTACAGGACGAAACGTCTAGTTCGGAGGATGATGAAGCTCCTATGGTCAAAGGACCTAAACTGATGGCTTCGACTAATAATGCTGCTCAATCTGCACTTGATATAGAATTTGTTGATTCTTTGATCATAACTCTTGATCCTTCACAATCTACTAGTCCTCAGGTGAATCCTACAGTATCCAAATCTCATGATGAGGTTGGTCCTTCTACAATAGATGATAGTGCTGACCGAATACAAGCCTTGGAGATAAAGGTTTTAGGCTTACAATATCATGCAGATGAGTTGCTTGCTAGAGAGGTCCAGCATGCTCAGAATATTCTTGATCAAAACAAGGTGCTTGTAGAGATGCAGATCCTTATTAATCAATTAGTTGAGCGTTTTGACGCTCAGGGGGAGAAGGCTCAGAATGATAAATCTACTCGTCACAGTATTGGTATTCAGAAGAATCCAGATGATGATGATGAACCAAGTGCTGGTGATGGTTTAGGTGAGCGTCAACACGCTACTTCTAATCCTTCATTAACTCAGGGGGAGTCGGAGGTGATTGTGGAAGCCAATATGATGACGAGTGGTGACAATGAAGCTACTGATGCTGACATGTTAGATAATTCTTTATTCTTTGAAGATTCTGATATGGATGAAGCTCACAAAATTGAATACTTGATAGATTTGGATGATCTTTCTAATGATGATGATACAGAAGAGGAAGGAGAGATTGTTGAGGTAGAGCTGGAGTGTGATACCAAGAAAGTTGTTTACAAAGGATGTGAAGGTTTAATTAATACAGATGTGTTTGAAGATGATGCAATTCCTGAAGGATTTTCAGAAGGAGTTGTAGAATATGATGCATCTGATCCTGATCTAATAAAACAAAATCCTGACTCTGCTAAAAGTTTGCCTAAAGATACATAAATGTATAAGAATACTGGAATAACTAAGGCATAATGGGTGGAAATGGTGAAGAGCTGGAGAGATAACTTACCAGTTGCTCCAGTGGCACCAGTGCAAAAGCATAAATAAGTAAACAAGGACAAATGCTCTGAAAGAATAATAAGATGGTTTTATGAAGCTGAATTCAAGTTATTTGCTTTAATGAGAACAGATGGAGTTCAGTATTTGAAGCCTAGGCTTAAATACTTTAACTCTTTACAGAGATGTGAAGTCAATGGGTTATCAACAAAGCCCTTGATCAACAGATCGAATAATGGAATAGCTGACTCAATTGCCAACTTGATAAGAATGGAAGGAGGTTCTGGAAAGTATGAGAGACTGAAGCCTCAACAGGGAAGAAGAGTAAAAGAAGTAGATCCTGTTACTCAAAAGGTGACATGGAGATACAAGTTTAAACCTGTGAGATCAGTACCGAAGATTCCATTGAAACTGATTCCTTATGATTGTCTACATGATCTTAAATGGTGGTACGTTGATGGATGTACGGGAGAAGCTGTGATAGAAGACTTGAATGGCAAGGTTATAGTGAGATTCTTCGATGCTATGAACCTTGTTAACTTTTCAAGGTTTGATCAAAAGATGCTAAAGCGCAGAGAGATCATGTATACTGATGAAAGCATAGAGCAGGCATTACAGTACAAGAAGGTGTTGGATGTGTGTCTGAAACACAGAATATGTGTAGGGAGCTCGTTGCCAAAGAATTGGAAGAACAAGACTTGAAGATAAAGACCAAGCTGTTGTCAAGGGGGAGTCTGTTGGAACATGATCTGTGACAACAAGCCTTGTAATAGATTAGTCTTTATATTTAATGTTTTGTATGTTTTGTATTTGTAAACGTTAAGTTTGCACATGCGAACTTAATAAGTTCGCCTGGTATAGTTGAGG
The DNA here is from genome assembly GCA_023525975.1 of Smallanthus sonchifolius. Classification (NCBI taxonomy): domain Eukaryota; kingdom Viridiplantae; phylum Streptophyta; class Magnoliopsida; order Asterales; family Asteraceae; genus Smallanthus; species Smallanthus sonchifolius. Next base: position 32,911,052 of record CM042040.1, read on the forward strand.
CGAACTTAACAAGTTCGCCTGAACTAAATGTGGCAAACTTATTAAGTTCGCCTGGTTCAGTGTGTGTTGTCTATAAATAGTTCAAGAGTTGTTATCATTTGTAACTTCTGATTTGGTAACTACTCTATGTTTACTATTTGTGTGGTAATACAAGAAGCTTTTTATGAAATCGTGTCTTGTGTGATTGTATTGCATTCGTTACTATTCGAGACATACGTATACGTAAGGATTCCACACTTCGTGTATGTATTATGTGTTTTACAGCAGAGATCGATCGGTAGACCCGCAGGGACTTACACCTACACCTGTGAATCCATAGGCGCAGAAAAGCAAACATACACCTGCAAGTTCATCAAAGGATCCAGATCATGTCTGGCAGAAGACATCAATCATAGACAAACATGGAGCGACATGTATGATCTTAGCTGCCAGGTTCGAGGATGTCAAGAAGCTGTTTTCAATCAAGAGAGCTGGGGGGTTCAATACTTGAAACCAACCAGTGAAGCTTTCAGCTCTTTGCCAAAGTATGACCTCGTGAACCTAGCAAACCGAGAGCTGCTGGGTCACTCAAATCACACAGTAGTGATGGGTTTGTGGCAAGTTCTGCAGCGAGAGGGAAGATCTGGAAAGTTCAAAGTTTTTAAGCCTCAAGTGCCCAAGTGAGTCAGGGACAAGAATGTTAGACATCCCGTGACTCGTAAAAGCATAAAGAAACTGGTATACAAGCCAGTGTTGTGTGAAACCAGGATTCCCCTAAGCAAGTTATCTCAGGATATCCTCGGTAACATATGGTACTGGTACGTTGATCCAAAAACGGGCGAGGCGGTGGTGATTAGAAAGGTGTGGTCCGAAAGTGGAAGCTTAGTGCCAAGAGAACTGATCAGAGTGTTTGATGAGATCTGTTTCATCAACTTCTCTGTGAAAGATCTGGAGGCGCTAGCTGACAAGTACTGCATGTACACGGACGAGTGGACAAAGTTCCTAGCTTCTAAATACGACAAGGTAGCATTGACTACAAAAGGAAGATGGAAGCTAAAGCTAGGGAGCAATGAAGACCGAAGACAATCCAGAGCTGTTGTCAAAGGGGAGTGTGTTGAAGCATATTTGTGTGACAAACACTCTGGATACTGTCTTAGCCTTTTGTACTTGTCTTGTATGTATTAGTCTTAGTATGTTAGTGTTTGTATGTATTAGGTATCGAGTTTTATTCACTAATGTATGTACTAGTCGTCTGTTTACTCTAAGTGTTTTACGCACTTAACATGTGCGCAGGAATTACTTCCTGCGTACTTGCTAAGTACGCAAGAACAATGTGCCCTGCGCACTTGTTAAGTGCGCAGAGATCAGGTCTAGTATAAATAGAATGTGTTGACAGAAATTATGTACGCACTCAGTTGTAACATTTCTGTAACCTTCAAGTTTTATAATAGGCGAAGTTTGAAAGTGCTTTCGTTGTTGGTTTACTTTGTGTTACTTGATTCTCCACCTAGTCACGGGAATTCTGCACCCGGCTGGACTAGTCACACACCCACACATAACAATTCGAGACACCCGGGGACCTACATAAAAGAACGGGGGTGAACCCATAAATAAAATATATGGTGAACCTATAGAAAGTTGAACAAGTGTGTAGTTGTTTAAGGCTCGGTTTATAACCTAGAGGCACTGTATTCGAACCGTTGGTCCGCCGTCCCCGGACTCCCTCAGGCCTCACCGAGTCACCGTCGCAGACTCCCTCAGGCCTCAGGCCTGAATCGCTCAGGCAAGTTCTACTGTTTTTGTTCGTTGTTCGATATGAAGAAGAACGTATGCTTGAAGCCTGATTAGATTTAGTAGTTGTAATGTCTTTTTCAAGTGCATGTTTATATAAACATATAAGAAAGTAGACTCTATTTAAGTTCTTGTACTATTTTGGAGACTGGGTATGCCTGACTCGTGTTGGAGTCCAGTTCTACAAAAATACATTTATGCTTACATCACTACGGCATGTATGTGTGTTTGCCTACTTGAGTCACCATAACGTAAACTTGATTAAGTGATACTGAAGTACACTAATAAGATGAAAGGACCCGAATCGGGTACATCTCATAGTTAGCACACATAAACGTAAACATAGTTCTTAAACCTCAAATCATTCAAACATTACAGCGGAAATATTTATATAAATTCGCGGTCAATTAAAAACTTTAAACATTCATTATCCATAATGTAAACTATAGCCATGGGAATCTGGGGCGGATCTATGTAGTGACGAGGGGGTTCACCGGACCCCCCCGTGTTTCAAAATTGTAGTAGAAACTTATAAAGAAAAACTAGGGTGAACCCCTTCAAAAAACTAGGGTGAACCCCTTAAAAAGATTGAAAAGTGATCAAGATCAGATTTTAAGGGAAGAAGATGAAGATCGAGACATGTTTCACCTTGTTTCCGACAAAAGAAACGGCAGACTAAATGAAGGCAGTGGCTGCGAGAGCGGCTGAAGAGGGAATGGGTAAGTGTAACCCTAAATGACTAAACTAGAGAATAAATAAATTTATCAGTGTTAATGTTAAATTAGGAAAAGAAGGCTCAATCAACTTTTTAAAATAGATTTTAATATGATAAAATATTAAAATAATTTAAGGAAACTTTGGAAATCCAGTACCATAAATCGAAAGTTGTTCAAGTTTTATCAATTTAAAATTTAACTATTTTATTTATTTATTTATATATATAATATATTCTTTTATTTATTAATTGCATATATTAGTTAAGTAATTTTAATTTTAGAGGCAAACATCAGGTTTCATTCATATGTAACACATTTGATCCTCGATCTTTGATATTTTAACACATTGCGTCCCTGATCCTTAAATCCGTTATATTTTAGGGTCTCATTTTTACTAGTCACACAAGACATCCAAAATATCAAGGATAACCCTGATGATACGTGTGTGTGATGAACCTTACCCGACCCGAACAATCGAACCGAACCGAACCGAACCGAATTTTTTTATGTCCAATCCTATCAAATTGGAGAAACTAAAAACAGTGAACCCCCTGGAAAAAATTCATATATCCTCCATTGGGAATGCTAGTCTTCTCAGCAAACAGCCATTCAATCCATCCTATGCAAGCCCTCACGTCTACATTCTTATCCCCGAAGGACCTGTATGCTCACCCCCGAAGGAACCTATTTGCTTAGTGACTATCGCCACTAGAGTAACCATCGTCACTCTTATTCCACTAATTGAAACATCACCGGTTACGGTCCCCGTTTTTCATACGACGATCATGAACTCGGGCCATGACGCTACCATAGGCATCGGGTAGCACCAGTCTCTAAGACCATGCCACTACTGCAAGACTTTCATCTGTGTACTATACTCTGTATTGAACTTATCTCTTTCTATAGGCTCGTATATAAAACGTTTAGTTAAATAAACATGTTCCCTGTTCTCTTTCATAAACATATACCTTTGCAAACATTCTCGTTTTAGTAATAAAAAACATTTATTATAAAACGTTCTCTGTGAGTATGCACAGCACCTTAAAACATTAAAATATGGATACTTGAACTCACCCGACTATCGGTATTCAACTTGAAGTTGACGTCTTAACTATTTCTAACGCGTAGACCGATCTGCACGTAATTCAAAATGTGGAATCTATCATTTTGTGCTAGTGTCGCCCAGACACTATAGTGTCACCTGATAGCAGACACTATAGTGTCTCCTGTTCGTGTCACCAGACACACTATAGTGTTTCCAGGCACACTATAGTGTCGCCTGAACTTGCGTTCATGACTTTGTGTGGTGATACAAGAGGGTCGCCAACCATAGTGTTGCCATATGCTATTGGTCGACACTCTTAGTGTCGCCAGGGGAATGACACGTATCCAATCCTTTGATTCCTTGTGCACCACGCCACCCCAGCTTCTTTGCCGTCGAGTGTCGCTACTTTGCAGGTGGTTGACACTCGAGTGTCGGCTGAAGAAAAAAATCTCATACAAGCCCGATTTCAGTCTCAAACCATAACTTTTTACGTCCAAAACTTTTATCTAGCTTCCATGAAGCTAGATCTAAGATTTAAATAACCTTTTACACATAAAATCCTATCTTTAGATCTATATGTTACAAAACCCCAAAAACCCTAAAACCCACTTTTGATCATAGAAACTCAGATCTGGGCGGATTGATTACCTGTTTTCGCGTGATCTCTTCTCCTCTAATCTTCTACAATTATCCAACAACGATTTGAGGTGAAAATGCTTGAATCCTTGAGTTTTTTTTCTCTAGAATTCTCTCTTTCTATCTCTAAAGGTTCTTGGTTCAAGTTGAAGAATGAAGGGTTTGGTGAGGAAGGCAAGGGTTTTACCCTCCCGTTATGTGCGGCCCAAGCCTGAGTCTGTGAGCCCGTGATCCGTCTGTTTCATTACTCTTTTTCTTTTATCGTTTCCACCTGATACTAGTCGTCTTTCATTCTTATTCTTTTCTTTGTTATTTTCGGGATGTTACATAAGTTTAGGAATTTGATAGATGAAACTTGAATTTTATTTGTAACATAAACAATGAACCCATATTTTTATTATGTGATGAACCTTACCCGACCCGACCCGACCCGAAATATTTTATGTTCGGCCCTATGAAATTGAAGCATCTAAAAACAGTGAACCTCTTGATAAAAATTCATGGATCCGCCACTGGTTGCCTTATTCGTATGTCTTTGTGAGATCATGTAGCAACGTACGAATGACATATAGACGGTGACTTTTATAGCATTTATATCATGATATCTTTGAATTGACAAGAATATATCTCTAAGACCATCTCCAACGTCACCTGTCTATGACGCATTTGTGCAGTCAGCTGGAGGCATTTGGGAGGGGCACAACTGGAGAAGTCCGCCCATGGGGGAGAGCACGTGTACAAGGATGGGTTGTATGTGCGTGGTCTATTGGAAGGGGAGGAGAGAGAAGGGATAGAGTGACGCACAGAAGGACGAGAGAGCCGGATATGCCGACGTGAGCCATCTAGAAAGCTTTTAGCCTTAAATACGGTCTAACAATCTATGTCACGGTATCTTAAAAATTAACAATAATGTAATTCTAACATATATAACATGAGTTTGAATTGGCAATAATATATTTCTAACTTGTGTGTCACGATATCTTTTAATTAAGAAATTTTAAGTTTGACTATTTTTCAAAATTAATCACACAAAATTCTAAAATAATATATGAACACATTTTTCTTTTTAATATCTTCATTTTAAAACTTACCATTGCAGCATTTGATGCCTATCTTTTCTACCCCACCTTGTGCCTTTCTCTCCCTCCGATCTCATAAATTGAAAAGCATAGTTCTTTCGGTTTCTCTCTCCTCCCTCTATAAAGCTAAGTCCTTGATTGCTTTATGATCAATACCAAATATGTCAAACTCAAAGGGCTTTTGAGCACTATATATATATAGATGTTCCAATACAGACTATAGGAGATTGTGAAAGTGATTTATGTTACAATCTTTCTTTCCTCCAAAAAAGTTAAGGTTGAGAGAGAGAGATTATTTCTAGACGACTCTCTACCTTTTAAATTAAACCCTTTTTCTAAATCTCTCCTTCCAATTGATACCTCACTTCCAACTCCAAACTCTATTTTTCAAAGGATTCACAAGAGAAATGGTGGGTTCATCATCTCTTTCTTCCTCTTTAACACTTCTGACCATTTGCAAAGCAAGTTTGACTTTTGTTCTTGAAGTTGATCACTTATACAACTAGGGTTTTTCTTGGATTAATATGTTTCTCAGGATGTGGAAATACAAGAACAGTCCAACTTATGGGAAGGCTATGTGGATTGGAGGAAGAAACCTGCAATCAAAGGCCAACATGGTGGCATGCTTGCTGCCTCCTTTGTCTTAGGTACACAGTCAAAAGTGATCAAGATCAAAATTTTTTTCAATATAGGGTTCATGTATCTCAAAGATTTTCATAAATCTGAAATGGGAATTTGAAATCTTGAATCCTATTTTTGGCAAATCATGATGGGTTGATTTTGTTTGTTTAGTTGTGGAGGTGATGGAAAACTTGGCATATCTGGCCAATGCAAGCAACTTGGTGTTGTACTTGACACAATTCATGCACTTTTCTCCTTCAAAAGCAGCAAATCATGTCACAGATTTCATGGGAACTGCTTTTCTTCTTGCCCTTCTTGGTGGCTTCTTATCTGATGCTTTCTTCACCACCTATCAAATCTACCTCATCAGTGCACTTGTTGAGTTTTTGGTAACTCTCTCTCCCTCTCTCTTTCTCTCTCTCTCTCTATCACACACACACAAACACAAACACACACAGAGAATCATCTTTTATTAAACAAACATATTGTCAATGTTTGATTCATCCAAGTATATGTTCAATGTGCATATATAATTGTACATGTAGGATTAAACTTCTTAAATTCGAAATTCTAATCTCCATCTATTTAAATATAACTTAAATGTTTGATTATGACTATATAAAGTACAAATAATGCATGATTTAACTTTGAGAAAATTAAAAAATTTAGAGGAAAAAGAAAGCAAAAAAAACCGTGTATAGCGTAGTTTGCACTTTAGTTTACTAGTGGAAAAACGTGTCAATCTTTTGATAGATGCAAAAGTTTTTGAGTTGAAAAATATTCGTTACATACATATATAATACCATGAAATATTATGTACAATATGTATACATTAAATATATGACGGCCTGTTCAGCAATTTAATTTCTTTATTTAGAATATCTTGCTTTCTGGTATATATGACTTCTTGAAATTTAGTGAATATATAGCATGGATAATGTGACACAACCGTTTACACATCGAATATTATCTCCCAGAAGACAAGTTGAAACATGTGAATCAAACTTGCCCTTGGAGATTCCCTTAATCCTACGCTACGTTAAAAGAAATCAGACTTTATATAATTCAACCACTTTATTATCATATCATATCTATGCCCTCTCTCACACACATAAATCCTCTCTCACACACAAGTTCCAATATAACTCTCTTTTAAAGGGAAAAGGAAGTTTAAATAGAAATTAGCACTACTATTGGCTTAAATAGAAATCAAAACTATGATAGAAGTCGTTTACCGATCATTGTCAATATATAGTAATCCACTATCATTGTCAATATATAGTAATCCACTGAATGATAAACGACTTCTATCGGATTTATATATAAGGAAATATGGTGTAAATAATAATCACTTCTCCATTTGGATCTATCTCGCAAGTAGCAATTGTGAGAAATGGCTACTCTAGAGCAATCATTTAATGTGTTACATTATTTTATTGCTTTTCTTCCAAAAAAAAAAGCGAGACCGTAGGTCACGGGGAGTCTCGTCGCACAGCGGAAATACACGGATCTGTTCTGTGCTTTGTGTGGGAACCGTGAAGAACAAGACAGAGAAAACCTGAACAAAGATAAAGAGAATCAAACGATATGTAATCCATAACATAGAAATCATCTCGTATTATAGACGACATACCGAAGAAGCACACATCTCTCATCTACGCTAACGGTCCAGGGGCGGGAGAGCTCGTCCCGCCCGGACACCTCTCAACCTAGTTCCTGAAGTTCTACCTACAAATGAAGACAAGTCTTCTATTTATAGGGAACATTACCTGCGTACTTAGTAAGTACGCAGGGCATTGGTCTTGCGTACTTACCAAGTACGCAGAGCAAAAGCCTTGCGTACTTACTAAGTACGTGGGACCAATCTGGTGTGCAGGCTAAGTACTCAGGAACACCCTCCTTCGTACTAGCCTCGTACACTGATGCATAGAATCTTATCTATACTAAAACATGCTTCTACACTAATGTCATGCGTACTTGTTAAGTACGCGGGACCAATATGGTGTGCAGGCTAAGTACTCAGGAACACCCTCCTTCGTACTAGCCTCGTACACCAATATATAGAATTTTATTTATAGTTACTAAAACATGTTTCTACATAGACTTTTGAACTAAATGAAAGCTTCCTTTCTACGAAAAGAATCACGTTTTCCACGCAGTGAGTTGGAGTGGCATGAACCAATAAGAAGCGTACATGAATTCCATACAATACTTTTATTGGATACAACATGAAATATAATCCTAAACATACGTGCGTGCATGTATATATACATATATCTTTCATACGACGGGTACGCTTCATGCTTAATATGATTAATCACGTGTAGTGTTGTAATCCTATTGTTCATAAAGCATATCTTGCAAACATCCTATCGAACGCCACACTTTCGCATCCCCTCTTTCTTATTGAAACTTAAGGATTAAAACTCGAATGTCATTTTCTTATAATAATTTTTTTCCAAGTACATGATCCCATGTTTCCAACCCAAAAAAATCGGGAATGAAATAAGAATTTGTAAGCGGCGTTTGGTTCATATAGTTTATTTCAAATGAATTGAATCTATCAAAATAATGGGAATTTGAATTTTGAAAAGAGTTAAAACTTGAAGGAATTGGAATTAATCAAAGGAATGCAAATTCGTGATGTGTTTGATTGACAAAAATATTCATCTTTAGTTTGTAAGTTTGTTAAAGAAGTTTGAATGTGATGGTGGTGGATTTAGGGTCAGTGGTGGTAATAAGAGGAAACTAAACTATGGTGGTGCAAGAACGATTAGAGGTTGTGGTTGTTGTGGTGGTGACGATAGTAGCATAACGATGATAAGGGAGTAGGTGAGGTGATTTCAATTGCTTTCCTTAAAAGGAATCTTGAAATCTTTTATTTGAAGCAATTTGAGAGAATTTATTCATATTCCAATTTTAGATCTCTTTATTCTCCAATAGGAAAATCTCATTTTTTGAATTTCGTATTTCAGTTCTCATAAATTCTTTAAACCAAACGGATAAGGAATAGAATTTAAATTCTAGTGACATCAAGTTACAATGACTTCCAACGAACTACACGTTCTCTAGACAACTCATTTCCATGAAAGTGACACCCCATAAGCAATCGACTGCCTGAACATAAAACATCTGGAATAGGGGTTCGTCGACCCCGACAGACGCATACGTGAAGTAGAGATGAAGGAAAGGTAGCAGTCATGGAGAAGAGGGTGCATGAGAGAGAAGTAGGCGTCTTTGGCCATAAACAGTACCTCAGAGGTGCTTGTAGGCTCATGGAAAGAACAGAGAGAGGAGGGATGTTCTGGAAGAGGAGAGAAACGCATTAGTTCATGTGACACTTCATCAGACATCACTGATGTGACAGTCCATCTCCTTCCTCTAATTGTGGATGCTCTAAGTAATTTCTTTTTTAAACAACTTAAATTACACAATTTTTTTATTTGTAACGTAATTTGAACCCTCACCACATTCCACATTGTCGCATAAAAAATTAAAGTTCATCAAACACTTTGATGTCGACAAGCCAAAGACCTTACATGGTCCAAGTACATTGTATGATTCGCCGCCTTATCTATAGGTATTAATATAAGTACTAGACTAATAGAAATTAAGACACGTGTTTCCACCAAGTTTGGTGCTAATGAGATCCATTTCAAGCAAGGATATTTTCATATGCGGACAAGCAAGGATATTTTCATATGCGGACAAGCTAGATCATGAAGAAAAACAAGTAAAAATTTAATAAAATATGTATCTCATTTATGTCAAACTGATTTCCAGGCTCATGTTACACATCCACGTATATGATTGCAAAATAGATGAAAACAAGGTGGACTTAGATACCATTAATGTTTTGTCTCTTGTCCCAATAAGCCGTTTCATCGGTGCTTCTTTATTTCCTCAATAAATATAGTTGCCTTCCTATATGTGCCACGTGGTACCATCTCTCAATTGACACATATAATTTTAAATATATACTTGTGACACATATCTACCATTTAAAGTCAAAATAATACAACTTGACCACATATTTCATCATGTTGTGGGATATCTTTAAAAATTGTGGATAGTGTCATATTCTTATCGACTCACCTAGATCTTAGGATCCAAATATTTTGATTCAAATATGAACGATTTGTATTGTTTGAGACTGTTGATGATTATAATTTGTTGTGTAGTTAAAGTATTTTATAGCACGAGTTTTAAAGTTTTGTTTTGTAACACGTGATATAAGATGAACTTTTTATAGTAGTTACATAGACGATTATAAAGTTTTTTAATATAAAAAATATTTAAATTAAGAGTATTTGTCTATGATTTTATTATATATATGATATTATCTTAAATCCGATATTGATTACTATTTTAATGCATATATCATCTTTATCATATATTATTATATTTTTTTAAAGGTTAATTTCATATATATCCCTGTAAACTGAGAAAATATCATATATACTTAGCCAAAACCAAAAATATCATATATACCCATTTATTAAAAATAATTTAATAAATGACCATTTTACCCTTATATTTCTAAAGCTTTAAAATTTCTTATTTATCCGGTTTACTTTAAAATTTCATATTTATCCATTTTATCTTTGTCCATTTGTTCACTATTAATATTCAATTGATCACCATATAAATACATAAATTACAATCATTCGTAATAAACATTTACATGTGTAAAACCTTTAAATTGGTTCAGTGAAACCTTTAAAACTGGTTTCTGATTATGACGATGGTTAAATAGATTAAATATATTGGCAAAAAACACCTTCAATTTGTTTCACAAAACTTTGAAACTAATTCAAATCAAACCCAGCCATAAGCACAAAACAATACTCCATTCCACGTAAATGTTTGACGCTTTAATGAAACAAAAACTTACATTGTAAATCATTGAAATCGAAACTCTCTCGTGACTGGCTCTTCAAGATTATTGATGATTTCTATTGCTCGTCAAGAACACGAGATGGCTGCTAAGAATGTATGAGATAAAAATAAAAACATTAGGTTATAAAAAATCATAGAATGGATAGGGGTAGAATTGTTATAAAATATAAATTCATTAAAATTGGGTATATGATATTATTAGTTTTGATTGGGCATATGTGATATTTAACCATATTTATAAGGGTATATATGATATTATATCTTCTTTTAAAAAAAAATTCTTAATTTCTATTAAAGTGGCATTCGAACCCTTAGCATACTCCATTTTTGCTTTAATAATATAAATTAATTCTTGATTGTTATATTATATCTATCAAATCAAAAAAAGTACAAGCCCTTTACAATTAAATGATTGAAAAGGGGTGTAATAATTGACTCATTATAATTTCCATTCCCTGTTAGAATAAATATTATAATTTTAAATTGTTAGTTTAAAATAATATAACAGATTTCTAATAATATTTCAAGTTTTCAATCAAATTTAGGCCGAAGCTATTAATTTGCCTACTAGTGTCGATAAAAAGTATAAATAATATTAATTTGCCTACTAGTGTCAGATAAAAAGTATAAGATCTAAGTGGATGGAGGCAAACACTACATAGGCAACAAACATAAAGCTGGAGAGGTTGTTTGAGGAGCCGTTTGTTTGCTTCGATCCGGATTCCCGGAGAAGCATAAATGTGAAGTGTGGCCCCTCTCTCATAATAACTATTAATAAATTAATAAATAAACTTTTTGAAAAAAATTAATAAATAAATATATATTTATATATGTATGTATTTTTCAAAAATATTATTTAGAAAAGATGTTGCGTTGAGGAGAAAATTTAGGTTTTGAGCGCTCGCCTATCCCACGTCTGCTCAGGGTTGGACATGACGTGTATGTGTTTGGAATTAGTATGAATCTCTTAGGGTTGAGGTGCTCTAAAAGAACTATTCTAAACGTGTAACTATAATCAATTATTGTCAAATAATATACCAAATAAAAAGTTGTAAAATGATCTCGATTGGATTTGTCTTGCCGAAAGTGTCCTTTGAGTGGGTTGTTCAGATTTTGAGTCTACCCATAGATTGAGATACTGACATCCACAAAAGCCAACCTTTCCGTACGCGACGAAACTATTTACAACTAATAGTTTTTCCCGTTGCTTCATAATCAGACTGGTCCAAAACGATGGTTGTACAGGCTATATAACATGTTAGTTGAGTACTTTTTTAATGCCTCCATAATCTATCGATTATGTCATAATTACCGGTGGTAGGTTATGAAGGCATTCAAAAAGTATTCAACATACCGCTTTTTTAATGTCTCCATAACCTATCAGTAATGTCATAACCAACGGTATGAATGCATTCAAAAAGTACTCAACTAACATGTTATGTATAGCTTATGTGGCCGGACCGATTTAGCTTGCAACACACTCTTAGACCATATTTAAAAAAATATATATGTTATATTTTTTATGTGAAATCTAATTTACTGATTTATTTACTCTTTTATCTTTCGGTATTTGTTTGATTCAAACATAAATATTTTATTAATATTGCAACTTCACGTAAACAATAAAGTATTTGTATATTTATTATAATTAGTTATACTAATTGCACATTAATAATTTTTAAATTTTTTATGACGTAGAACAAGTTTTTGAATCCAATCCAACCGGTGGATCGATAAGACAGTTGTTTGATGATTGTGTTATTAAATCATTGGGTTTGTTGTGAATTCGTTGAAAATAATATTTATGAATAGCATTTCGATAGATTTGTCCATAGTAATGGTCTTTTCTTTTCCATAGTAGTGTATGTACTGTTGTTTATAAAATCGCTCTAAAACTTGTAAAATCTATTTGAAACAGCATATCACATCACATAATCTCTCCAACACTTATGTTTTCAATGTGTGATCAGGGTCTTGTGATACTAACAATACAAGCTCGTTCATCGTCACTCACGCCACCTAAGTGCAACCCTAAAGGAGCCACGGTCCCATGTGAACAAGTGCACGGTGTAGAGGCTGCAGCTCTCTTTTTAGGCCTTTATTTGGTCGCGTTAGGTGTAGGAGGCATAAAAGGGTCTTTACCCACGCATGGTGCTGAACAATTCGACGAGAACACAATAAAAGGACGAAAACAACGATCGACATTTTTCAACTACTTTGTGTTTTGCCTTGCGCTTGGGGCTCTTATTGCGGTTACCTTCGTGATTTGGATCGAAGACAACAAAGGATGGGTATGGGGGTTTGGGATTTCTACGTTGACAATATTGTTGTCTATTCCGGTGTTCCTGGCTGGTTCGGCTTTTTATAGGAACAAGATCCCATCTGGTAGCCCTCTCACCACAATTTTTAAGGTAATAACGAAATTTATTTAAAATAAAGTAATTGTTTTTTAAATATTTATTTCTCAAATTTGATATGAATTCTCTTCTACACTATATAATAAATAAAGGTTTTCATTTAACGTGTTGCCTTCATATTCATCCTTATCATTTTTTCATATTTATTAAATGCGCTTCTTTTTTTAATATTTATATAACTTTAAAGAAAATATTAATCCTTATATTAATAAATCTCCTGACATATTTTAACGAGTGTATGTGTTAACAGATCATATTGTATTTCACGATTTTATTCAACACATGTAAAACACGAGTTTTTAAAAAATAAATTTTTAATTACTTAATATATAATATTATATTTATTCAAATCGTATAATACACTAGAATTTTAACCTAGTAAACTAATAAAACAAAGGATGAAAATGGGGGTTCGGGATTTCTACGGGTTGTATTAATAAACTTTAATTATTTTGTAATGATGTTGCTTCAATTTTTTATTAAATTATTTTTTAAATTTTTATTTCTTAATTTTACTTCGGTTATTAATTACTACAGAAACTACTAAATTATTATTTTAGCTATTTTTAAAATATCTATTTATCAAATATAATATGAATTCTCTTAAATTATTTTTAACTAACTTTTTAAATATGTATTTCTCGATTTTACGACGAACCATTTACGGAATTTATTAAACTGTTTTCAAAAACTTTTTATGGGATAACTTTACACAATAGTATTTAATTTTTTCAAGTGTTACATTTGAAGTCGCTCAAAGTTTTTTATATATCCCTTTAAAGTCACTCAATTTTCGGTACGTGTTTCAATCCTATGTAATATTTTTATAAATGTTTATTTTTTTTTAAACTGAATTAGACAAATGAAACGTATATGAATCATGTTTACTATTTAGCAATTATTTTTCTTCAATTTAACTGAAATATAACAATTTTAAAACTTGTTTATTATTTAGTGATTTTTTTTCTTCATTGTTACCTCTAATTTTAAGTTAATTAAAATAAACATTTCACTTAGTGGTAACTAATTAATATTCATATTTTATTGCAGTGATGTGATCATGTGTTGTGTTTAGTAACTCCTTTTAATGGATAACATTTGATTCAGGTACTGATAGGAGCAATGTTAAACAACTGCATTGCAAGAAGCCCAAGCAACGCCATCGTGAACATGTCATTATCCCCAAATGACACCTTACAACAACAACAACAACAAACCGTCAGAAAAGACCCCGAAGAACTCGAAACCCCCTCCACAAGCCTCAAATGCTTAAACCAAGCAGCCGTCGCTAAACCCGTCTACGACTTCCTCCGTTGCTCAATCAAACAAGTCGAAGACGTCAAAATCGTCCTTCGAGTCCTCCCAATTTTCGGTTGCACCATTATGCTCAATTGTTGTCTAGCTCAACTCTCCACATTCTCCGTACAACAAGCCTCCACCATGAACACCAAAATCTGGTCGCTAAAACTCCCCGCTGCGTCGCTACCCGTTTTTCCCGTCATGTTCATCATTTTCTTGGCCCCGGTTTATGATCATATCATAATCCCATTCGCCCGCAAGGTAAACAAATCCGAAATGGGCATTTCACATCTCCAACGTATCGGATTTGGGCTATTTCTTTCAATCATGGCAATGGCCGTCGCTGCGGTCGTCGAGATTAAACGCAAGCGAATAGCAACGAGAATCGGGCTCGACTCACATGAGCCGTTACCGATTACATTTCTCTGGATAGCTTTCCAGTACCTGTTTCTTGGGTCGGCTGATCTGTTTACTTTAGCCGGATTGATGGAATTTTTCTTCACTGAAGCTCCTACGAATATGAAGTCTTTAGCGACGGCTTTGTCGTTCGCGTCGCTGGCTATGGGGTATTATCTGAGTACGGTGATTGTGTCGGTGGTGAACAGTGCCACCGGGATATCCGGCCGGGCGGGATGGTTGTCCGGGGGGAACTTGAACCAATATCATTTGGAGAGGTTTTACTGGCTGATGTGCATTTTGAGTGCGCTGAATTTTGTTCATTATTTGTTTTGGGCGAAAAGATACAAGTATCAATCTAGAGGGGCTAGAAGTTAAATTATGGAGAAGTTGAAGGTGTATCGAGGAAACTGTGATGTGAGGAAGCGGTTTCAAATATGACTTACATTTTCAGAAGGATAGGGTGATAGGGTATAATGTGTATATTATATAACTAGGTTAGAAACCTCGTGTATTACACAGGTTAAATAAATACGATAAATAAGTGAAATGTTATACGTTTAATAATAAATATTTACATATTATATATTTACGACATATTACACGGTTTTTTAATATAAATTTTAGAAAACGTCATATAGTAACTTTTTAAAAATGATTTATAAAAAGAATGAATTAAATGTTCAATTTCAATTAATGTTTTATGAAAAACCTATATTTATTTAAATAAAAATATTTTATAAAAATAATTATAAAATCATTATTATTTAATAGGAAAGAGAGGCAAAAAACAAAAAATTATTAAAAAACAATAAAAGAAAATTTATGCAATTAATAGAAGAGAGAGGTGGGAAAATTTATCTCACCAAAACCTTTATTTATTATAGAGTATAGATTAAGTACACAAAATAATATTAAAGTTAATTTAGAGGTAATTCGAATATGTATTTCTTTTTGTTTAAGTTCTTTTTGATAAAAAGAAAAAATAGAAACTTGTCTAGATGATAAAGTTTTCTTATGATATGAATAAAATATGCAGGTATTTGTTTTTCTGATAATTTTTTTAGTGACAAGATATAAATAAAATTAAAATGATAATTAGTTGGTAACAAGTCTTGTGTTTTTTTAATATTTCATTATTCAGTGAAAACATTTAAATATTTGTGTGACGGATAAACTTTGAACCAAAAAATATATTAGTGTTATTAACTCTACTGATCCAAGCCCAGATATATATAACATCATAATTGACTCAATCAAGTAGCCCAGTTCAATTATAGTAAAAGCCTAACAAGTTAAACATTATAAGAAGGTTTGAAGGAGAATGTAAGACGTGAATTAGCTTGTATGTGATTTCTCTTGTAATTCTTATTTCCTTCTTTTGATTAATAGAAATCTGTGTTGACTAACCCTAGTTTTCCAATTGATTGCTTTACTCAAATTGGTTCACTTCAATTAGTTACGTAAGAAAAATCTCATCATTCAAAAATAAAATTAAAAGGTATTTTAGGTACATATTAATGTGTTTTATAGGAATGTTAGTACATGTGCCCATGTATAATACTGTAACATAAATAAAATGTTTATTTAAAAATATTAAAAGTTTTAATTATCATACATGGATTTGAATTACGCAAAATCGGAAATTCGAAAATTTCGGATAGTTAATTTACTATCTAAATCCGCATCCAAAATTTCATATACAAATTCAGATATTTCGGATACAAATTTGCTCCATCAACAGTAAACGTATATGAAACCAAAACAATGTATGTTAATACACACATAAAACCACGTATTTTTACTCATCATTGTGAAAAAAAACCATATTCATATATATACAAAGTTACAAACAAAAGTTAACATGTTTTACTGATCAGTATATAGGATCAAAGTTGTTATGAAAATCCTTACTAAATTTACATCACCATTTACATACAAACCAAAAATCCATTTACCTCGCTAAATTGCCATCACCCTCAACATCCTACTTTAACAATGTTTTCAAAATCGGACCGAACAACGAAATGATCGTCTTACTGGTTCATCGGTCCGACCAGATTTTAAGAACCGGATGACTAAATAAATAATTTATATACCTGTTAATATAGACTATAAATGCTAATGGAGTAAGTTGAAGCTTACTAAATATTGAGGGACTAAATGTATAAATAAAAGATAAATAAGATTAAAAGTGTACATATAATACTTTTTAAGGGATAGAAATGAAACATTTTAAACCTAATATTGTTCATCTGTCACTTTCTAAATTCCACAGCCGCCAAGAGGTCTTCTTCCTTGACACCTCCATAGCATGCATCTCCATCGTAGGCATCTCCACCAACTCCATCTCTCGCTCAAGTCTCCAACGAACCACCGCATCTCCAACGTCTCCATCTCCCGCTCAAGTCTTCAACAAACCACCGCATCTCCACTGTCTCCATCTCCTGCTCAAGTCTCCAACAAACCACCTCATCTTCATCGCCGGAGTTGGTCCAGATCCGTATTTCACAAATTTATCTCTGGTCCGACCATCGGTTTTCCGGTCTGACCGCCGGTTCGTTACAGGACCGATTCAAGATACATAACCGAACCGTCAGACCACTGGTTCCCGTTCCGACCATCGATCCGGTCCGGGTTTAAAAACACTATACTTTAGAACTTAGATACACTAATCTCTTATCAAAATACAATAGATTTCATGGAAAGAAATACAATTTCATAATTATACTAATACTTAATCACAAGTGTCGCTTGTTTTTTGTCACCAACAACTTCCACCCCTACTTTTAAGAAATGACAATATTCACCCTTAACTTTGAAAACTGGAACTTTAACCCCCTCAAATTTCTAAAGGTACGCGTTTACCCCTTGTAGTGTATATAATATGATTATTTCTAATAACTTTCGTTCGTTAATTAATTTTTTTTCTTGACGTCTTAGTATAAATTTCATTAAAAACGGAGTCTTATTCAATATAGGGTATTTGTCAGGTGTCATGGTTCTGTCGACTAATGGTAATGTGCCGGTACCGGGAAGAATGAAACCAACACCGACTGAAAAATTATATAAATGTCTTTTTATCTATGTTTTGATCTCCACAACCGAGTCGTCGTAAATTCATACGTTTCTTCTATATACTTAATCACTTTTCTTTTGTATTTAGCAATGTTAATGAAGATCAGTTTTGTTGACTCATTAAAAACTTTACTACGAAAACCTAATGGGAAAAAACTTAGTGAAGGAAAAAAAAGTTGCAACGTGTATAATATTCCCACTCATTTATATATCCTTTAAGTAATGTGTGTTGATATTTTGAAAAAAATCCTCAAAACTTCTATAGTCAATTATTTGCTGCTTGATTTCTTGAAGTGAAATTCCTTAAGCTGGCCAACAATGTATGATCTTCATATAAAATTTCCATTGCCTCATCTCGTAAACATATACCACCCGACTCACGATTGTGTTGTGTTACATGACTTGCATCTGCAAGACTAACTAAACTCGTTTCGATGGGTTATCAAAATATAAACCCAAATCTTTCTTACCTTAAGGGTATCGTAATATTTGTTTACCACATTCGAGTGTCTCCCCCTAGACACGAGGTATATCTTGAATAGCTAGGAAGAAACATAAATGCACAATTACACTTAACTATTGAACGTCTAAACCTAGATTTTCTCATTTTTTTTGAAAATGGTCATTTTGCGTATCACGTAACTTGACAAACTTAATGTACATAGATGATAATATTTGTCCATGTTAGATGTTTCAACATCTTCTTGATGTCTCTTCGATTGATGGATAAAAATACCTTTATACAAATGTTCTATCTCTTCATGAGATAGAGTGATATCATTAACATATAGTATAATACTTACAAACCTCATATTGCTCTTTTAATAAAAACATATGGACTAACAACATCATATTTATATCTATCTTATCTAAGATAATCACTAAGTCGATTATACCACACTCGACTTGACTATTTTAATCTATATATGTGTGTGTGTGTGTATATAATATATATATATAGTATAGGGATCAGCTAAAAACTCAAAAAACTGTAAAAAGTCATTTAAAACGCTCATAACCGGCTCATACGAACTACAATTTTACTCATTTCGACGGTGTTGGAACCGTCTCTTCGATTTCTGTGATCTTAGATTTTAGGGTTTAGTCTTTAGAGTTTAGATTTTAGGGTTTAGTTTTTTCCTTAAGGTTTAACTTTTAGTATTTAGTTTTTTTTTTTTTTTTTGGGGGGGGGGGGTGGGTTGGAAGTTTAGGCTTTTGGGGGAGGAGGGGGGTGGTGGTGTTTTTTGATGACTTTTTCGGTTTTTTAGGGTTTTTTGTTAAGATTTAGGTTTTTGGGGTGGGGGGTTTTAGGCTTTTGGGGGGTGGTGGTTGGGTTTTTATAATACTTTTTACACCTTTTAGCCTTCTTAGAATATCCCTCGACTATATATATATATATATATAAGAAAACTAACATTTATGTAGACAACTAAAGAACTCCACTTTAAAGGTAAAAAAAGTAACAAAAAAAATCATAACTAATAATATAAATCAAAAACTGAAAAGTGGTTCGGAAACCTTGTTTCCCACGTCGTCATCGTTCAAAAAAAACTAGAAAAAATAGTCGGTTTAGCTTTAGGGTTTAGTTTTTGGGTTTTGTTTAGCTTTTAGGTTAGGATTTTGGAGTTTTTGAGTTTAGTTTAGCTTTTAGGTTAGGTTTTTGGAGGGGGTGGGTGGAGGGGTTTAGGTTTTTGGGGGGGTGGGTGAGGGGTTTAGGTTTTTGGGGGGGTGGGTGGGGGGTTTAGGTTTTTAGGGGGAGGGTGGGGTGGGGTTAGGTTTTTGGGTAAGGATGGGTTAAGGGGTTTAGATTTTTGGGGTGGTACTACACATATGCAGTAGTACGTTTAGGGTTACGTTTTTTAGGGTAGGGGTGGGGTGGGTTTGGGTTTTTGGGTGGGGGTTGGTGGGTTTAGGTTTTTTGGTGGGGGTGGGTGGGGGTTTAGGTTATCGGGTGGGGGGTTTAGGTTTTCGGGTGAGGGTGTGTGGGGGGGGGTTGGATTTTTGGGGGTGGTGTGGTGGGTTTAGGTTTTTGGGGGTGGGTGTGGTGGGTTTAGGTTTTTTGGGGTGGGTGTGGGGATTTAGGTTTTTGGGTGGGGTGGGGGTTTAGGTATTGGGGGTGTGTTAGGTTTTTGAGGGTAATAATACAAATATGCAGTACTGAAAATAAGAAGAAAAAATAGACTAGTTAATTCTTATTTTTTTTATAACGTTATTTATACTCAAATGAAAGATATATAAATTCTTGATTTAATGGTGCAATTTATTTAAAATAATAATAACGTTTGCAAAAGATAAAAATGTTTAAAGATTTATATATTTTAAGTTCCAGTTTTATCCTTTCTCTTTAAAATCCCACCCCTTCATCTTTTTAGTGGTTCTCTAGTTTTCTCATGAACCTAACCCTATATATATATATATATATATATATATATATATATATATATATATATATATATATAGGGGTGAGTTCACTAGAAAACTTATTTTCATGAGAAAATCAAAAAAGTCTCACTGCATATGTGTAGTACATCCAAAAACCCTAACCACCCCCAAAAACCTAACCCCCACCCCAACCCCACCCAAAAACCTAAACCCACCCCACCCACCCCCAAAAACCTAAACCCCACACCTCACCCTTCCAAAAACCTAAACTAAACCAAAAAACCTACCCCACCCCAAAAACCTAAACCCCCACCCCACCCAAAAACCTAACCTAACCTCACCCCACCTACCCCCATCACCCACCCCCAAAAGCCTAAACCCCCACCCACCCCTCAAAACCTAAACAACCCACCCCACCCCACCCCCTCCAAAACCTAACCTAAAAGCTAAACTAAACTCAAAAACTAAACCCACTACTTTTCGAGTTTTTTTTTGAACGAGTACGACGTGGGAAACAAGGTCTCCGAAGCTGTTTTTTAATTTTTGATTTATTTTTTGAGTTATGATTTTTTTATAATTTTTTTACTTTAAATAAGTACTTTTTTGTTTTCTCATGAACATTGAGTTTTCTCATGATCTTTTCCCTATATATATATATATATAGGTATATATATATGGGATATATCAAATGAAAATCCTGAGTTGTTGTGAAAACCTATAAACCAATTTCTGGCCACACATCAATTTCTATGTATTTTATTATGTGGTTATGATTAAATCTGGATTTTCTTTTATTTATACTAAAAAACATGTGGCATATATTTAATAGAGGGGTAAAGAGGTAATTTGACTTTTTTTTTGATTAATTCTTGTTAAAAAATATCCCCATCTATC
Source organism: Smallanthus sonchifolius (assembly GCA_023525975.1). Classification (NCBI taxonomy): domain Eukaryota; kingdom Viridiplantae; phylum Streptophyta; class Magnoliopsida; order Asterales; family Asteraceae; genus Smallanthus; species Smallanthus sonchifolius. The sequence continues at coordinate 32,932,284 of CM042040.1, forward strand.
CACTTTCTCTCTCATCCATAAAATTACATCCAATTTACGTAGACACATGAACAAAAACTCTTTACATATTTGTAAAATCAGTTTACACTTGTGTAAAAAAACCTTAAATCTTTGGTAAAATGTAGAGACGGTTTGTAGATCCGTGGAAGATTAAGGAACAGATTCATTACAAATGTATAAAAATCAAATACACATGTTTAAAGGCAGTTTACACTTGTGTAAAAAAAGATATATATATATATATATATATATATATATATATATATATATATATGCACAAGAGTAGAAAATAAAAAACACATGTGTAACATATATCCCAAACAATAAGATTGAGAAACAAAAAGACAGTTAACATATGCACAAATCAGTAATAAAACAATTTACATCCAAATACACAAATGTCTTTACAAATACACAAGTGTAAAATCAAAATACATATGTGTACAAACAAAATACAGAAGTGTAATATCAAAATACTCATGGGTTCTACCATTTGGTGAAGAGCCAATATTCTATCTCCTAAGTTCTATTTTATAACTTGATTCAACAAAACATAGATATCTATAAATGATATTAAATATTAATCAATAAAAAACATATATTGAGTTCCTTATTTTATATGTAAATCACCTTCAACTATGTACAAGAAGGACGTATATCCACTTTTGATTTCTTTGTCACATTAGCTTTAGAAAATTATTTTTTTTTCATTTAACAACAATACAAAGTTCCACCCAATTTGAAAATCCAAAATTCCATCGAACATAGATATACATTTTTTTTTGTTTAATGGGCCACCTAATTTAATCATTTAATGGATTTGTATTAAGATTTCATCATCACCAATGGTGTATGTCCATCTTAAATTTCAAAAGGGGAAATCAAACATACAAATTTTTTTGTTTAATAGTAAAGTCTCGTCTGAGTCAAAAAGAGCAAAAACCCCAATTTGAAAGATACATATAATTTGAAAGAAAACAAAGTCTAAATCACAAAATTCCACCTAATTAAAAAATACTTACCTGTAGCCATGATTCACGTAATAAGGCAGATTCAAGAGCAAAGTGATATCGTATCATCTTGAAACGGGATCTGAAAAAAAGAGAGTTTGAGACTAGATCAAACGAGATCTAAAACCACTCTGATTTGGTTTAGCCTCTTCGTCGTCAGGAGATCCGACGAATCGTGATGGAGATGGGGACGACTTTGAACCCACACAAACACCACCTCAAAGAAGGTCGAAAAAACTCTCTAACATGTTTTTTCTCCAGATTTGATGAAGATGGGGAATGTTTAGACAGAGAAGGAGATGGAGGCTGCATAAACTTAGAGAGAGGTAGAGAATGTGTGTTTGAAGAAGGAAAGATAATATATAGGGTATAAAAAGATGAGTAAAATAACTCATATGCCCCTCCAGTTTAAAAATAAAATAAAAAATAATAAATAAAATATGTGGTTCATATAGAGTTTATGTGTTTTTACAATAAGAGAGAGTTTTCATTTGATACTTCTCATATATATATATATATATATATATATATATATATATATATATATATATATATATATATATATATATATATATATATATAGAGAGAGAGAGAGAGAGAGGAGGGTTAGGATACAAAGGGTTAAAACCCTACAAAGTGTAGGAAGGAACCACAGCATGACACGTGTACAATATGGGAAAAGGAGGGAAAGGGCAATTGCGTCAAAAGGCTTTAAACAAATGAAGGAATCTGCAAATGCAAGTCACATGCCATTTCTCTCATTTTTTTTAAACATCCATAACCTTTTTATACGTAATTATTTTTTTAAAAACAATTTCACCATAAAATCGAGCGTCTTTTTATCTTTCCAACGAGTATGGTATTGCTATATTTAAAAAAAAGACCAACCGGGTGTTGTTTGAAATTGAGAGTTTTTATAGAGTTTTATGTTTATGGTGTTGAAATTTTAAACTAGAGTATAAAACACCATAAACATAAGCACGTCAAAACAACATGACTAAAAAAGCCAAAAAATACTATTTTGAAATTTGTCATTGTGAAAACGCCATGACAAAAAAAACTAAAACGCCATATTCAAATTGGCATATAGGTGTAAAACACCATGACCCAAAAACCTTTTTGTTGAAAAACACCATTATTAGAAAAACTCAATATTGAAAAACCCAGTTGAAAACACCATAGATGTGTGTTGTTTAAAATCGAGAGTTTTTATGGTGTTTTATGTTTATAGTGTTGAAATTTTAAGCTAAAGTGTAAAACACCGTAACAGAAACAAAACGCCATAAACATAAATACGTCAAAACAACATGACTAAAAAGCCAAAAAATACCATGTTGAAATTTGTCATTGTGAAAACGTCATGACAAAAAAAACTAAAACGCCATATTCAAATTGGCATCTAGGTGTAAAACACCATGACCCAAAAAAGTCTTTGTTGAAAAAAAAAACAGTTGAAAACACCATAGATGTAAACACCATGTTGAAAACTCACTTTAATTCGAACACATGCTTAACCAAGTTTATGTTTATGGTATTGAAATTTTAAGCTAAAAGTGTAAAACACCATGACAGAAGCAAACACGTCATAAACATAAACACGTCAAAATACCATGACCAAAAAGACAAAAAAAAAGAACATGTTGAAATTTGCCTTTTGTGAAAAAGCTATTACCAAAAAAACTAAAATGCCATGTTCAAAATGGCCCTAGGTGAAAAATACCATGACTAGAAAAACTCAATGTTGAAAAGCACCATGACTACAAAAACTCAATGTTAAAAAACACTCTGTTAAAAACACCATGTTGAAAAAAACTCACTTTAATTCGAACACAGCCTTAACCAAGTTTATGTTTATGGTGTTGAAATTTTAAGCTAAAAGTGTAAAAACCATGACTGAAGCAAAACGCCATAAACATAAACACGTCAAAACACCATGACCAAAAAAGCCAAAAAAGATCATGTTGAAATTTTCCATTGTGAAAACATCATGACCAAAAAAACTAAAACGTCATGTTCAAATTGGGCCACATGTGTAAAATACCATGATCTTTAAAATTCTATGTTGAAAAACACCATAATTAGAAAAAAAAATTCAATGTTAAAAAAATACCCAGTTGAAAACACCATAGATGTAAAACACCATAGATGTAAAACGTCATAGATATAAAACACCATAGATGTAAAACACAACAGATGTAAAACACCATGTTGAAAAAAACCCACTTTAATGTAATCTAAACAAAAAACGATTTAAAAGAATATATATATATAGCAATACCATACTTGTTGGAAAAATAAAAAAAACGTTCGATTTTATGGTGAAATTTAAAAAAAATAATGACGTATAAAAAGTTATAGACATTTTAAAAAAAATGGGGGAAATGGCATGTGACTTGCATGTGTAACCTTTGGGGTTGAATCTTTATATTCTACCCCTCCTGTTGGTTTCCAAGTTCTAGCTATTTATCAAAATGTCATCGCGTTATTTTTTTTATGGTAAAAACTGACATGTGTCAACTTTTGAGTAATAATACTTATTATGAGAATTTATTATGGTTGATCATCTCCATCAAACAAATCATCTAAAGGCTGAAAACTCTTCTTACACTTCTTAAACTCTCTAGGCTTTTTAGTATAACCCCACCCATATATATATATATATATATATATATATATATAAGGAAAATGATCATGTGTTAACTACTTTTTCATGTGTAAATCAATAAACCAAATCTTAGCCACTCATTTAATTTTACATATTTTATTTAGTGGCTCATATTTAATGTTGCTTTTTTTTAATAAATGTGTGGTTAGTATTGTTTAAAGGTTATTATGCTAAAAATGGTTTTTTTTGTCTTCTTCCTAAATACAAACAACAAATTTAATATTAAAAAAATATATGTGTACTTGTATTAAGAAAATGAAGACAATTTGATTTAATATATTAAAAATTAAAAACGTACATCTTTATTTCACAAACCAATATATATATATATATATATATATATATATATATATTAAAAAATTGAAAATAATTCTATCAAATAAAAATGTTTTACTAATTTATTTATTTTTTAATTTTTAAATCAAATTATATTAATAAATACGATTTTGTTTAATCTTTAAATCAAAACGGACTTCTCAAATTCATTTTTTTTATATTTTTTAACCAAATCGGACTTCCCAACTACGATTTTAGTTTATAAATGTTTTTTTACGGTGTTTTCGCATGTTTGTGTACGTGTCAGCATATTTTTAGTACATATTACCGAATTTTTGTGTAATTGGTTAACATTTTGTTGGGCTCGTATTAGTGTACTTTGAGAAAGTTGAAAAGTCAAAGTATATAAATAGGACATTTGAATTTTAATATAATATTACAATAAGATATTACAAAAACCCTTTTGAGTAAATTTTAATTTAATATAATGTAATGTGATACTACATATATGTAACAATAAGTTATTACATATGTGTATATAATATTACATATATATAGCTTTTTTTATTTTACATAATATGAACAATTACATATATGTTCAAATTATTATGTAATTGTTTATTACATATAAGATATTGCTTATAAGATTTTATTAACTATAAAATATTAGATTTAAAAGTTTTTTATAAGAAAAAAATAATTTTATATCAAATGAAATTTAGTAAAATACAAATTTTAAATAATATGAATATAAAAAAGGTAAATGAAAAGTTTTATAATTAAATTGAAATTCATTTGAAAAATATGATACGATAGCACGTAATAAAATAAATACATATATGTAATTATTTTGTTCTATTATATATAAATAATATGATATTACATATATGTAATGTGTTACTATATATATGTAATAATAAGATATTACATATGTGTAATATTATATTACGTAGTTTTTTTTTATTTTACATAATATGAACAATTACTATGTAATTGTTCATTACATATAAGATATTATCTATATGTAATATGTGCAATATAAACAATTAGATATGTGATTTTTTTATCATTATGTACACTTGATTACACGGTTTTTTTACTTAAAATTAACTATGTATTGAACGTGTAGCTACACAAACATTCTATGTTATTACATATATCTAATAGCTTATTACATATATGTGCTAGATTATTGCATATGTGTAATTTGTATTAAAAAATAACTGTATTGAAAAATTATTAAAGTTAAAATAAATGCGATGAAGTTAGTTTAAAGAAAACTAATTAGATTAGCACATAGCCATGAGATTTTTTTTAAGAAAACTAATTCTTTTGGTTTTCGAATAAATCAAGTTATGGGTTTTTTTAGTTTTTTGAAATGAACAAATTTCTTGGTTTTAGTTTTTTTTTGCATGAACAAGTTAGAATTAACACATTTATATTCGAGTTTTTGATAAAAAGTTATTAATGTTCTAAAAAGAATGATTTTTTTTTGAAAAAATTGGATAAACTTGGAACAACTACATTTATTTTTATATTTACATATATGTAACTGTTCGTTACATATATGTAATAACTGGCGTTAAAAAAAATAAAATAAAAAATTGTAAAACTATATTCGAATTAAAGATAAAAAAAGCTCTATTAAATGGTGTAATTTAAAAAAAAAATATTTTATAAAAAAGTTATGAATATTTAAAAATGGGAGGGGGGAATTTAAATAGGTGGAATATTTGTTATTAAAAAATATGAGAAATGATTCATTTTATCAAAATACCCTTTTAATTAAAAAAAAATAATTAATTATGTGTCATTTTTTTATTAGGTTATATGGTTTACACATGAAATTGTGGTTTATAATTGATCTCTACCATATATATATATATATATATATATATATATATATATATATATATATATATATATATATATATATATATATACTGCATATGTGTAGTACACCCAAAAATATAACCCAACCCAAAAAACCTAAACCCTCAACCCCACCCCCACCTAAAAACCTAAACCCCCCACCCCTAAAAAAAACCTAAACCCCCCACCCCTCCCCTTCAAAAACCTAAACTAAACCCAAAAAATAAACCAAAAAGCCTAACCCACCCTTAAAAACCTAAACCCCCCACCCCACATACCCCTCCCCCACCCCTCAAAAACCTAAACCCCCCACCCCACCCCTCAAAAAATCTAACCTTAAAGCTAAACTAAACCCAAAAGCTAAACCCACTAGTTTTCGAGTTTTTTTTAACGAGGACGACATGGAAAACAAGGTCTCCGAAGAAGGTTTTTAATTTTTGATTTATTATTTGAGTTATGATTTTTTTATTATTCTTTTTTTACCTTAAATAAGTAGTTTTTTGGTTTTCTTATAATCCTTCCCCTATATATATATAGGGGAAGGATTATAATTTATAAATTAAAAGATACATAAATACTATTTTAAAAATTAAAAGAAAAAATAATTTATAAATTATATGATTGTTTAGTTAGTACAGTTATCACATAAAAAATTGGTTAGTATTTAAACCCTCCCATATATATATATAGGACGTATCAAATGAAAACCCTGAGTTGTTGTGAAAACCCTTAAACTCGTTCTGGACCACTCATTTTTACTTTTTCTTTTTTCTGTTTTTTTAATGCTTAAAGGGCATTATAGTCCTTTTAAAACTGCCTAATCTCTCTCTCTTTTTCATTTGCCTGCTTCATATATCTCTCTCTAAAGAATAACCACTCTCGTGTCTCTCTCTTTTCAATAACATATACCGATCTTCAAGAACATCTCCGATCTTCGAAATCGAAGGTTCTTCCCCAACCGAGCAGATGATGAACTCCACAACCGCCGCCAAGAACACATCTTTTAAACCCTAGATCTGAGTTTTGTTAGGTTAACAAGATCGAAGTGGTTGAGTACCTTTATCCATCATCGATCGAAGGTTGAAGTCTGGCTACCACCCACCGTTGCAATCACCAACGATTTGCAGTTTGGGTTCAGATCTGGGTTCAGATCTTCTTCATTAGATCTGTGTTTCACAAAAAAAAACCATCTGCTTATATCAACAACGATTTACAATCACCGTTGCAATCACCCAGTTGCAGGTTTGTTATTTTATTTTTGTGTAATCGATTTGTTGCTTTTGACATAAAAAAAATTAGTCAACATCGATTTGTTGCAGGCTTGTTATTTTAAATAATAAATAACACACACGATTCATTTGAACAATTTGTTCTCTAAATTACCACATGTTTCATATGTTTTATCACCCTGAGCCATGCTTGTTTCTAGTGTAGAAATAAAGTGGTAACATGATATATTTTTTTATTTTCTCAGATTGGATTCCAAGCAATTGTTGAAGCGCTTTGATTGGCTGATGTGAAGGCTCTTGTTGCTATTAGAACATCTTATGTGCTGGCAGGTATATTAGATTATGCAAATTTGTGTACTTACAGTGTGTCGTATGCATTGTTTTTGTAATATATAGCTATTTAATTAATGCAAATTTGTATTGTTTTTGTACCGACATATGTTTATATTTCTATGTATGAGTTCTAAATACTGTTTTTCATTCAATCAAATGAGTTTAGGTGATTTTCTGGTTTAAAAAGAAAATAAACAAGAAATTAAAAATGTAAATTGAATTTACAGAAGTGTAAATTGAATTTACACAAGTTTAAAATGAATTTACACAAGTGTATGTTTTTATTTTTATCAGGTGGTTAATTGGGAACTCTCTAATTGTCGTTAGTTGTATGTTTTTACATTTAGATTTGAATTGGGATTTGTGGTTAAAGGGGGTGATGGTGATTAGATGTTTAATTGTTAGTGTCTTTTAATATTTTTTTCTAGTATCCCTTGATTATGTGAATTTACACAAGTGTAAACTGAATTTATACAACTATAAAATGAATTTACACAAGTGTAAACTGATTCTACATAATTGTGCATAGACCTGGAGAGAGTTAAAATTATTTGTCAAGGTTTTAACGTTATTCTATACAAGTTTAAACTGAATTTACACGTATAAAATAGTTTTGTATTTCATGTGTATTTTATTTTACTCATCCTAACCTACTTAACAAATCTAGAGTTTTTTTTTTGTTGATTAGCATACATGGTTTTACACGTGTGTTTGATGGATAAGTCTTAGGGATTACACTACATAAAACCTTGGGTTATCACTCATGTTAATTTTGATTATTACACATGTGTGTTTGGTTTTTACACATGAGTGAAGAACATGTTCTTCAATATTTTCATGGATATGTAGAAAGTTAAAAATATGATTTAATCACAAAAGGAAAAGGAAAAAGAAAAAAGAAGTAAAATGACAACTTTACCCTCCTATTTAATCTAAGCCACAAACTTTTTTATTGTATATATTAAAATTCCAGATTTAATTCTAGCCACATAATAAAATATTAGGAAATGAATGTGTGGCTATAAATTAGTTTAAGGGTTTTCACAACAACTCAGGGTTTTCATTTGATACGTACCATATATATTATATATATATATATATATATATATACGGGAAGGTTCAATTTAGAACACTAAATATTGCGAGAACATGGGGAACAAAATGAATCCTTCATTTTTTTCAATTTTAAAAAGTTTTGAAATATAAGAATATGATAGAAATGCAATGTTTATTCATCTCTTAAGAACTTATAAAAAAAATAAGAACAAACTTCGCTTATTTAAACAACCTACACATGGGTAATTAATGTGTAGGGTGAATAGGTTATTTTACCTACACATAATCAACACATGTGTAGGTAAAATTTTAAATGTATAAAAACATATTCAAAAAATTGTTTAATGGGTTTTTATGTATATAAACATCCATATTTATATGTATGAAATACAAATTTTTGAAAATATAAATCATAGATAAAGAAATTAAACGATTTAAGTTTGTTCTTTTTGTTCTCGCAATAATTTAGTGTTCCACACACACACACACATATATGTATATATATATATATATATATATATATATATATATATATATATATATATATATATATATATAGGGGAGGGATATTTTAAAAAGGATAAAAAGTGTAGGAAGTGTTTTCAACCATTCGATTAAATGATCAACGGATAAAAACACGTGGTGGCGTTTTTGTAATTAGGTTCAATTGTTTTCAGCTCGCGAGGGTAATATAGTAAATTCCAACATATGTAATGTTTTCAAACGTCAGAGAAATTCAAAAAATTACCCTAACCGCTCCGTCGATTTCACAATTCAAATCTTCTACGAAAACAATGGCGTCTGATGGTCATTACCGGTTAACATATAAAAGTAAGAAACATTCGAATGAAATACAAAATCCTAAAATTATGGCGTTTGTAACTTTGTGTTTAAACTGATTCAGGAACAGCAAATCGCAAGAAAGACGAAATATCGAAGGTTTCTTCAAGCTCGAAAAAAGGTAAACGACTACAACTAAATGGCGTTTGCAATTAATTAGATTCTTCAAATGAAATTATGGTGTAATTTAGTTGGAGTAGGACTTCAATATCCTTAAGGTCTCCCTATTTTCATAACATGCAGTTTACCATTTGGGGGTTTTCTGTTGTATGGTTTTTACACAAATAAGTAGTACAAATGTACATGCATTTAGTGTTTTTCATTTAGATGTTTAAGTCAAAATGTAATCTAGAAGAATTATGGTGTTTATTAGTGTTAATTTTGGAGTTTCTGATGTATGGCGTAAGGCATTTAAATTATTATGTGTTTCTGATTTATGTTGTTTAAAATTGTTCTTACTCCATCTGGTGTATGGCATTTAAATTGTTTTGTGTTATGAGAAAATGGTGCTTATATGGGTTAATTTGTGACTGATGTATGATGTATGGTGTTTATAATTACGTAAAATGTAAGAAAATGGTGTTTGTATGGGTCAATTTTGTGACTGATGTATGGTGTTTAAAACACAATCAGTGTGTTGTTTATTAATATTGTTGATAATGGTGTTTTGTATTCTATATGGTATGCCTATGGTGTTTATAAAAATTAATGTGTATGCAGGGAAAAGAAAAAGTCATAGAATTGCTTTACGAACTTCATTTAGCAAATTCACACACGACCAAGAAAACCAATTATTTTGGACGAAGAGGCAAAAGAAGAAATGCATCATCCAGGTTAATATATATGCACTTTATCAGTTACATCATTATGTAGAGGTAAATAATAGGGCATGTTTTTTTTGTTGTGATATTCAACAAATGGAAAAAAATTATGAACCACCAAGAAAGAAACTGAAATTGAAAATTAAAAAGGTTATGGTCAAAGAAGATAATGAGATCTATTTACCAATAAGCAAGAAATTGAAATTGAAACTTCCAAAGGATGTTTCCAAAAAAACACCAAAAACTTTTATGCACCCTGAATTTGCACGTGGTAAAAAGCCGAACATGCACCCTGAAGACAAAGATGATGATGACTACTTTGTGACGCCACCATCACCAAAAGCCATATCAAAGACACCACAACCAAAAATGACAAATACAGAAATCTCAAGATGTAAGAGTGCTAAACAACCAGAAGCTCAACTTTATAATCAATATTATGAGTTCACTGGTAAGAAAATATTACCAAGAATAGCTCCCTCAAACCTAATAAACTGGTTTGCCACTTTTAATGACGATCAAAAGAGAACTATTAATGAAATGGGATTTAAACCAGTTTTGAACCTAAAATTAGACAATATCCCAATAGAACTTGCATTCTTGATGGTTCAAAAATACAACGCATATACAAGCACATTAAATGTTAGGAAACAACTTAGTAGTGTACCCATACATGAAAAGAGACCCACCGGTAATACCACTTGGTATAAAGTTATGGGAATACCACTTGGTACTATACCCATACAGGAAAAGAGAGCAAGTGGTAAGGATGTAATTGTGGCGGAATGGAGATGTTTCTACAAAAACAACACATGGATAAAAAGACCTTTTATACTTGAATTTTTTAGAAGGGTGGCTGAAATGCAACATATAGGAAGAAAGTTCATTTTGAATTTTTTGGTTGGATTTTTCACTATATTTGGGGAAACCAATAAGAATAGTGTGGTAAACCAAGGCTTTTTAACATATGTTAAAAAAGGCATTGATATTAAAGAACATAAATGGTGTGATTACATGATCATATGCTTGAACAAAAGTAAAGCAGCATGGAATCTAAACACTCATTTCAATGGTCCATTGGCTCTTCTCGTGGTATGTTTAAAAAGCTTATACTATATGTAGAAAACACAAAAAGAACACCATTAACTAAATATATCTTCTTCATTATTGCAACTAGTAGTGGTGAATGATATAAATGAAAGAGCAAAGAGGAAAAGTGAGCATTGTACAGTTGAATGGGTTTGTAAAACACATCTGAAAAACATTGAAAACTATATGAACTAGAAGCAAAAGAAAAGTGGAGAAAAAAAACAAAAGGCGTGAAAAATAAAACCAAACAAACAAAGGATAGTACAATATTGGAAGACAATCTTGATTCAAACACCAAACAATTAATGGTTTTAGAAGAAGATGATAGGTATGATGCAATTTCACAAATTTGGATGAACCACTATACACCTCCTAAAGATGATGATAAACATATCAAAGAACAGGTATGTAATTATATACATATATGTTGGACATATAACACCATGCTTTTGTAGTGATGATGCAAATTTAAAATGATTTATGCAGTTTGATGCAAAGGATGAATCAGAAAATGTAGGTGATAAGAATGAAGAAGACAATGTTTCGTTAGAGGCAACAGAAACAGACCATGAAAAGAACAAAATGTAAATGATAATTTAATTAATGAGTAATCAGCACCAGAGGTATAGTTGATAAAAAAACACCATGAACAATATTTGTAATAAAGTAATCCAAATAAATAATTTAGCATACAAAACAGAAGGCATTAAACCTTCAAATGCTTATTGTGAAAGATAAAACCCATGTTGAAGTAAATGAAGATTGTGAATTCGACAACGAAGAGGTAAAAAATTAATTTACATATTGCATTTATATAATGAAAACACCATATTCATCTAATTTTGTTTTGAAAAACAGAAAAGGACATGTTTACTAGCTAGTGCATTAGTGGAATATGAAGAATGTTTCAATAGGGTTCACAGATTAGTTTCAAAAGCTGTGGAAGGATACCCTAACGGTAAGATGTTAGAACAAAAGGAAAAGGAGTGGAATAGTCTACTTTAAAAAATATGATTGTTGTGTTACGTTTATGGAACATATCAATAGTGAGGGCGCAAATGAAGTTAACATGGAACTTGAAAAGGAAGGAAAATAGAAAATGGTGGTGAAAAAAACACCATGAAAAATCCTGAAGTAGTGGAGTTGTAAACATTAAGAAATTGGAATATGAGATTAAGAGTTTGAAAGACGAGGTGGAAGCATCAAAATTGAGAGAAACTGCATTGGTGGAGGAAAACACGTATATACGCGTGACATGGCAATGCATCGTATTGAAGGTTTGGAGAATATGTTGAAGCAGCTGAAGCTTGAAAGAGATCTTGAAGAGGATATAAAACATTTGTGTAATGAGGATTTGGAAACGAAATCAGTTGAGAAAGCCGATGAAGAACAGATTGAAGAATGGGATTTCCTTTATAAGACAAATCGTTTTTGCATGAAAAGGAGAAATGGGAGCATTTTTTATTTGAAAAGTATTAAGGAATTGTTGGATCTTCCAATTGGAGATTTAAAACAGATGATACATTTGAAAGAGGTTGGAAAAGATATATCAAGCAAAGAAAATGATACCATATTATTTCTGAAGAAGTTCATTTTCGATGAAGAAAACATACGCCCAAAATATGACCCGACACCTTATAATGAGACATTGGGAGAATCTAAAGAAAAATGTGACGAGGTCCGGACATCCAAAAAAATAATTCACAGAAATCACATGAAGGAAGCCATGATGGTGAGCCAATATATGATGAAACACCACACAATTTCATCAATTATCAATAAGGATGCAATGTTGAATTCAAAACAATGACATGAAGAGAAGGTTGAAGGTAAAATATTTGGAAAAATGTCATTTGAACCACCAACATTTAAATTGATCTCACAACTAACACCAGAAGGATACAAAAAAGTTGAACCAATGCAGAATCAAACAAAAGAAGATAGTGGAGAAGTTGATATAAACAAATTGATAAAAGAAAACAACATTTTGGATGTAGAATTTGAAAAAAACACTACTTGGATCCAGAATAGGTGTATCAAATGTTCAATCTCCATTAACAATAACCGTTGTGGAAAAGGAAGAATATGATGTGGGCAACAAACAAAGAGAAGAAAGAAATAGAAAATTGTCGGAAAGGTTTTGCTCACCATATGTTGATAAAGAGGTAAGTCTGACGGAGAAGATAACAGGATTGGAGTGAAATATTGCCAACTATGTGTTCTCTGCATATGTGTACCAATGGTATGAAAATTACAGTTTTAAAAAGACACCATACTCATAAACACCATAGTTATTAGTAAAACTTTTCATGATTTTAGCACCATGTCTAATTTGCAGGGACATCCTTTTCAAAATGTCAGGGGTTTCTGAAACTCCAAGGGTGGTGTTTGAGAGTTTGAGACCTGGACATTACATCCACATCAACATTATTCATGCATGGGCACACATCCTAAATTACGATGAAAGGTATAGGTCAAAGGAATCATTGTCAAGACTGTTCTGCACAGAGATCATGTTGGTATGTATTGTATAAACACCATAATTATTAAAATGTTGATTTTACATGGTAATGTAATTATTTTGATTACACGGTATAGAGACACTTATAAAAAAAGTACTAAATATATAAATCAAGAATTCAGTAAAAACATGCAAACAGTGCTCAAAGAGGTGAAGAGGCCAAATTTGGTTGGATTCGATCTTGTGTTCGTTCCAATTATACACAAAGCACATTTTTATGTGTTGTGTTTCAATCTGAAAAAGCATACAGTGGAGTTGATTGACAACAGTACTATGCAGCCAAAAATAGCACTGGGTAAAAGATATGAAGAATGACTAAATATTATGTTAAGCCACCATTCCTATACATACATAAACACCGAAAATTTTAATAAAACGACTAATTTGCAGTGGATGCTTTTGGACATTATTTGATAAAACAATGTCATCCGAGTGGAAAGCTGATAAAGGAAGCAAAAGTTGAAAGATTCCCGATAGAATGGAGGGCAAAAGAGAACTGAATAGAGTGTGGAGCATTTGCTATGAGGCACATGGAAGCGTACAAAATTACAGAAAAAGCACACTGGAAAAGTGGTTTCTGTAAGGAGGATGAATAGAACAACGCCCAACAGAAACAACTAAACAATTTAAGATACAAATACGCCGCCAAGATTGTGCTTCATGATATCAATGAGTACAAGGCAGAAATGATGAAAGATTTAAAAAGATACATGGAACTACCATTAGAGGAAAGGAAAAAACTAAATGAAACAACTAACAAAAAAATAAAAGCAAGAATGGTTGAAAATGTAAATTAAATGATTTGTAAAAATTAAATATTTTGAAAAAAACACCATGATGTGAGGGGGGGTGCTTGTGTTTAATTTCGTTTTAGTTTACCGTTAAACTTTCATCGTATTACAGAATTTTGATTTACAAGATTTGGTGTTATTTTTTTCATATATTTTAACAACTATTAATAAATGCATTAATTTCGTTTGGTGCAACTAACAACTTGATATAATAAAATACTACAACTGTAACATCCTGGAATCCGACGAGTCATTTATTCGGGTTGACGGCTAACCCGAATCGTAGGAAAATAATTAATGATTAGCAAGGTTCTCGTATAAAGCCTGGGGTGTCAAACTTAAAGGACCCGCTTGGGCGTAAATTCGAAAGTTTGGGATAAAAGACGCATTTAACGTAAAGGGAGGGACCCGAAGCGAACTAGCTAAGATTTATATATCAATTATTGAGAAACCCTAGGTCATTACTCGACCTAGGTGTGCGACGGCAACATTGGACGAAAGCGGGGGAGACGCTATACGATCGGGGGAATCAGAGGACGGCAGTTCGACGGTGGTTTTAAGCAGGAAACTTCACGCAACGGCAAGGTAATCCCCCGTTTATGTTTCATACATTATTTATGCTTGTGTTGGTAAGAGACCCGATTAGGGTTTTAGTCTTGTTCATGGTGATCGGAGAAAAAGTTTAGGCGGAGACCGGTAGTGGCTACGGTGGTGATGCCAGCGGCTGTGATTACCGAGTGAAGCAAGCGATTGAGTTATCTGAGGGGTGGCGTATGATGGGGACAGCCAGCAGGAGATGAAGATGGTTGCGGGATTTAATAGGGTGGTCGGCCACGGCTGGTGGCTGTGTGCGACGGTGGCATGCGGCTAGAGGTTAACTCCGAGGAGCATTGCCTAACATGAATCACGGGTTTGGTGGTAGTCGATGGAGGAGATAGCCGCTAAGGCATACGACGTGAAGGATGGTGGAGGTGGTTACGAACGGCGGTACACGACAACAATGAAGGAGGGGTGCTGTGATTGGAAGCCGTAGATGACAAGACAAGGACGGTGACGAGCGATAACGGGGCTGCTGGGGTGGTGCACCTACGGCGGTTCTTGGCGGATGTGGGACGGCAGTGGTGGTGTAATACCGCGACGACCAAAATGGAAGACAATTGTGATGATTCTTGGCTAGGGATGTGCATGACGAGTGGACACAGGAAGCCGAAGGGGACGAAGACGGGGTGAGGCGGCCACGGTGGAAGTCACAACGATGGTGGTGATGCTGTGGAGGCACGTGGATGAGCTCGTGTGTGACTTGGGGCAAGCTATATATTTCATGACAACGTTTTGGCTAAGGGTTGCATGTCATGTACGTGCATGCATGGAAGCATGGGTATGAGTACTCTAGCCGTAAGTGGGTCAAGAGTGTGATAACACGTGTACTCGTAGGACTACGTTCGTAGAAAAGAGATAGCTAGAAGAGAAGACCGAGGGTCAAGATTTAATTATATTGTTACGAGTTATTTATCATAAGAATTGAACATGTCTGATCATGGGATCATGCATTGACAGGTTCAGGCTTCGAGCATGAGGACCTGAGTCTTCATAACCAGTGAGTTTCTAATCCCCTACTTTTAACATTTTACTATTTGGGGGCTATCGTACATACTTTCAAAGAGTGTTAAAATATTTAATCATGTTAAGGGCATCAGGTTCTAATCCGATTTGTTTGTGATATAAAATAAGTATTAGGGGTATCGTAGGGTGATATGTCATCATTTATACATATTTTACATACATAATAATCGCACATTATGGTACTAATTGAATAATAACCTTGCAATTTGTGCTTAAAATACTTATGTTTTGTAATTGCAGGTTATTCGGTGTTGAAAATATAAATCAAGCTAAAACTTATCAAAAACACCAGGAATTCAAGCTTCTAGAAAGTTCATTCCCGGAGCATTGACCCCCAAAAAGTCAAAATTGGGCAAAACTGGGGAAAATCAGGGGGATGCACGGTCGTGCATCCCATTGCACGGCCGTGCATTGGCTCATCCTGCTCCCAACGGCCCAGTACCGTGTCCTCTGTACCCTATTTGATTCCCTGGGCCTTTGAACGATCATGCATTCCACATTTTGAGGCCTATAAATAGGAGGCTTGAGTTCTTCATTCCACACACCAATCCAGACCTAAAGAACACTCAAGAAGAGAGCATTCCCGTAGTTAGAGTAGAGAGTAAAGGGGCTCTTTCTCCTTGTTCCACAATAGGGGAGCCTACGAAACTCATCATTACGCTAGTCGTTATGGCCATTCATGGCTAAAACTTCTTTGTATTGCTAGGGTGAAGATATTGTTTGATGCATGTTAATGTTTAACCTATTAATGAAGCGGTTTGTTTATGTCTTTAACTAATTCGTTCTCAAAAATCATCTTTTGATGGGCTTTTATTATTATCTAAATCCGTCTTTATAATTGTGAGTGTCTTGAATTTAAAGAGCAAGATCGTAAAACCCTTTTTAATCAAACTTCCTTTGAAACTCGTACATCTTTATACGAGCAGAGATTTATATGCCAAGGATTGGTCTATACTTCTCAGACCGTACGTCTTTATACGAGATTATTATATGAGCAGAGATTGATAAGAATGTTCATTCCCGGAGCATTAACCCCCAAAAAGTCTGAATTGGTCAACAATAGTCAACAAGCAGTTAAAATACAAAACTGGGGAAAATCAGGGGGATGCACGGTCGTGCATCCCATTGCACGGCCGTGCATTGGCTCCTCCTGCTCCCCACGACCTAGTACCGTGTCCTCTGTACCCTGTTTGATTCCCTGGGCCTTTACACGACAGTGCATTGCACATTTTGAGGCCTATAAATAAGAGGCTTGAGTTCTTCATTCCATACACCAATCCAGACCTAAAGAACACTGAAGAAGAGAGCATTCTCGTAGTTAGAGTAGAGAGTAGAGGGGCTCTTCCTCCTTGTTCCACAATAGGGGAGCCTACGAAACTCAGCCTACGAAACCGGGCATCTCGATCAGATATTATGTTCAAGGGAACACCATGACGACTCACGATTTCGTCGATGTAAATTCGGGCTAGTTTCTCAACCCGATAGTCTTCACGGATAGGCAAGAAATGAGCAGACTTGGTGAGACGATCAATGATCACCCAAATACTATTATGACCACTCGAGGTGCGAGGGAGTTTGGTAATAAAATCCATGGCTAAGTTCTCCCATTTCCACACGGGAATTTCCGGTTGTTCAAGCAAACCAGAAGGACGTTGATGTTCGGCTTTGACTTTGGAGCAAGTTAAACATTTGGCAACATAAAGAGCAATGTCCTTTTTCATACCGGGCCACCAATATTGTTGGCGAAGATCTTGGTACATTTTATCCGCACCAGGATGAATAGAATAACGAGTCTTGTGAGCCTCGTCCATGAGAAATGTATGGAGATCATCGCGATCAGGAACCTAAATACGGTTCAAGTAATATAGTAAGCCATTGGGTTTTGATTCAAGAAGAAGTTCAACACCACACGACATTTCTTCATACATGTTACCCTCGGTCACCGAGACGTGTTGAGCTTCTAAGATACGGGTTTGAATATCGGTTTGAATACGAGCACAATGAAGCATAACATGGTCCTTTCGACTCAAAGCATCGGCTACAACATTCGCTTTGCCGGGATGTTAGCGAATCTCGCAGTCGTAGTCGTTAAGGAGTTCGACCCAACGTCGTTGCCTCATAGTGAGTTCTTTTTGGTTAAAGATATGTTGAAGACTTTTGTGGTCGGTGAACACCACACATTTTGTACCATAGAGATAATGTCTCCAAATCTTTAACGCGAATACGACCGCACCTAACTCGAGATCGTGTGTCGTATAATTCTTCTCATGAACTTTGAGTTGCCTTGATGCATAAGCGATTACTTTGCCTCGTTGCATGAGAACACAACCAAGACCTTGGTTAGAAGCATCACAATAGACAACTAAATCATCGATTCCATCGGGGAGAGTCAATATAGGAGCATTGCACAACTTTTGCTTGCGGGTTTGGAAAGCTTCTTCTTGTTTCGGTCCCCATTCATAAGTCTTACCCTTGTGGGTCAAAGCGGTAAGAGGGACAGCAATCTTTGAGAAGTTTGAGATGAAACGACGATAATAACTCGCAAGACCAAGAAATGAATGAACTTCGGTAGGAGTCTTCGGGGCATTCCAATTCTTAACCGTTTCAATCTTAGCTGGATCAACATGAATACCCTTGTCGTTGACGATGTGACCAAGAAATTGAACTTCTTTTAGCCAAAATTCGCATTTGGAGAATTTGACATATAGTTGTTCTTTTCTCAAGAGATCCAAAACCAATCTAAGGTGTTGTTCATGATCGGCCTTAGTCTTGGAATAGATTAAGATATCATCAATGAAAACGATCATGAATTTATCAAGGTACGGTTTGCACACACGATTCATGAGATCCATGAAAACTGCGGGTGCATTGGTTAACCCGAAAGGCATAACCATGAACTCGTAATGACCATACCTTGTTCGAAAAGCAGTCTTAGGAATGTCATCTTCTTGAACACGAAGCTGATGATAACCGGATCGAAGATCAATCTTCGAGAAGCAAGTAGAACCTTGAAGTTGATCAAAGAGATCATCGATTCTAGGCAAAGGATAACGGTTCTTGATAGTAAGTTTGTTGAGTTCGCGGTAGTCAATACACATGCGAAATGATCCATCCTTCTTCTTAACAAATAAGACGGGTGCACCCCACGGTGAATGACTTGGGCGAATGAAACCCTTGTCGGAGAGCTCTTGAAGTTGACTTGCAAGTTCTTGCATTTCAGAAGGTGCAAGACGATAAGGGGCTCTAGCCACGGGGTTAGCTCCGGGCACAAGATCAATACGAAATTCTACTTGACGAACGGGTGGAAGACCGGATAAGTCTTCGGGGAATACTTCAGGAAAGTCTCGGATAATGGGGATATCTTGAATACTCTTCTTCTTAACATCCTTTTGAACGATATGGGCTAAGAAAGCAATGTACTTCTTTCGTAAGTACTTTTGAGCGGTAGTACACGACATCAACTTAAGTCCCTTGCAAGGCTTTTCACCAAAAACCCTTAATGTTTCTCCCGATGGTAGCGGAATTTGGATACACTTTTCAAAGCAAATGACTTCGGCATGATGATTTGATAGCCAATCCATACCTATGATAATATCAAAGCTTCCTAGTGGCATTGGAACAAGGTTGATTGGGAATGAATGGTCATTTAGTTCTAAAGAGCAATCATAGATAATGGACTCAATTGTAAGGGAGTCACCATTTGCTACTTCAACGGTAAATGTTTTCTCTAATTGGGACCGAGTCTTTGCAAGTAAAGGTTCAAAATTTAGTGACACAAAACTTTTATCGGCTCCGGTATCGAATAAAATGGAGGCATATTGACTATTAACAAGAAACGTACCATTGACCACGTCATTGTTGGCTTGAGCTTCGTTGGCGTTTATGTTGAACGCACGCCCACGAGCTCCACCTTGTCTAGCATTTGCAAGTCTTGTACATTGATCACGAAAATGGTTCGGGTCACCACACTCATAGCAAGCACGCCCATTAGCAATGGCGGGAGCACCTTGGTTAGCCACTTGAGGTACGGTTCGGTTTGGAGGGTTGACTTGGCTCGTAAGAGCTTTGGTCCTACAAACACTAACTGTATGACCATATCTCCCACAATAAGTACAAAGGCGACATGGGATAGTTTGAGGATGATGAAAATTGCAGGTGGCACAAAGAGGGTAAATTCCAACATATGGCTTTTTGACCGGTGTTTGAACCATAGGTGCAGCTTGGATAACCGGAATAGTAGGAGTGACCACAGCATAGTTTCTAGTCTTCCTTTTCCTATTATTGCGGGAGGGTTCAGTTGTGGCTTCTTTGTTGTGGGTAGGAGGGGTTATGGTTTCAGAAACTTTCTTAGAACCCTTTTTGGTAAGAGTTCCAGCTTTCACATGATTATCAGTTAAAGTAGCGGATAGACGAATAGCATCCTCCAGAGTAGCAGGATTTCTACCTAAGACAGTATCTTGGATTTGTCTTGGTAGCCCACTAATATACTTTTCGATACAATGGTACAAAGGAGTGACCATGTGGGGCACTAGAAGACTCAACTCATGGAACCGAGTTGTATATGCTAAGCTTTCCCCACTATCTTGGGCAAGATCCCAAAATTCAGCTTCTAACTTTTTCACTTCATTTCGAGGGCAGAACTCCTCGGTCATAAGCCTTTTGACCTCATCCCAAAGTAAGGCCATAGCTACATCAACACCCCTATTCCTTTTCTCCCCATTCCACCATGTAAGTGCCCGTTTTTGTAGGACACTTGTAGCATGACGAACACGGAGGTTGTCGGGACAGTCACTATTGAGAAAGGTATTCTCAATGCTTTCAAACCATTGAAGGAGTCCAGTAGCTCCTTCGGTTCCATAAAACTTGAGGGGATTGCACGAGTTGAAGTGCTTGAAGGTGCATTGAGATGGATTGTTACCACCGTTTCCACCATTTCCACCATTATTACCACTATTGCTTCCATTTCCACCATTGTTGCCATTGGTGGCACCATTGGCTTGGGTGAGTTGTGTCACCAATTGGGTAAGAATAGCAGCAATGTCGGTGTTGGCGTTGGTTGCGGGAGCACGAGGAGGAGGCATTCTACAGATTTTTCACAAGACAAGAAAGATTGTAAGACTTATGAGATTTGATGGGATTTAATAGAATGAGATAACAAAAATAAAAATAGATATTTTTAGTTTGGATTGTACTCAAAAGTGACAAAATCACTTGAATACCATGGCACATTAAGGTTAATTAAACTTATATAATTTTCAAGGAGACATGCTTTAGCCTATAAGTAAACACTCATCTCGGGAATTCCCAGGAAAGCATACGGGTCCCTCAGTTGATTGGGATTTATGCGAAATGCTTTCCTAGACAGAAAACCCAAAATACAAGTGCCACTCTTCCAGATTGCACGTGTCCTCAAATAATTTAACAAGTTTAAAAACCTTAACGAAGAAATAAAATTTAAAGATTTTTTTTTTTTTTGCTTCAAGAATTTTCCACATGCTTAGAAAGGATAAAGATAGAAAGAAGATGAAAATATTATGAGGTTTTAGAATATATGAAAGGATATTATTTATTAAATTATTATTTAAGAAGATTCTACTAAGTCATAGTAACAAGTAAAGTATCAAATATAATAATAATTAATCATGGTAAGCATGTAGCACATAGCATGTAACACATACCACAAAAATCATGAAACATAGTATAAGTGGGTGTCCTAAAGTTATAGTCTAGGTCAAGGTGTCTAATAACCTAATTCCCTATAACCAAGACTCTGATACCAATCTGTCACACCCCGACCGATGGCGGAATCATCGGGGCGGGACATGTAAGACTGTTCATAGCACATGGTCTAAATTGAAATATATTAACGTCAAATTTCCATTACAAATAATCCAAGTACAAACCAAATTCAAACAAGAAACATAAAACAACTCATAGAATTCTTGATTTAAATTGCTAAGTCCAAATCCTATATTGAGCACGTCTTGAATCATTCTCACATATTAGGGCCTGAAACATGAATAAAATAAAGTCAACTAAAAAGTTGATGAGTATAACACAGT
The DNA here is from genome assembly GCA_023525975.1 of Smallanthus sonchifolius. Lineage (NCBI taxonomy): Eukaryota > Viridiplantae > Streptophyta > Magnoliopsida > Asterales > Asteraceae > Smallanthus > Smallanthus sonchifolius. The sequence goes on from CM042040.1 coordinate 32,954,472, forward strand.
TGTATATAGATAGCATATAGTTGAAAACAAATCCTTTACATATCATGATAAATAAGGCATTTATGGGGAGCAGCTATTGTGTAACCATGTACAACCAAACCTTGTAACTAGCATGCAAAAATTGTGTTGTCGGTTTCAATCACCGCGCACCTGGGTGGGTTTGTCAGACTCAATAGATCTATCATTGAAAACCGTCGGCTTGTATAGTTAATGATTGCACATAATCGCATACAAAGGTTAGCACACCTAGCACTCGGGCATAAAGCTCAAATTGCACACATGAAAGTAAATAGGATTTGTACTTTGTGTTGTTTGTGTAAATGTAATGTGTAATTTGAATAATGTTCATGTTTCACCCCAAAAGTGTAAAAGAGTAAAAGGGGTTGTGAATACTCACTTGGTATGGAGATGTAGCTAACAAAGAGTATAGATAAAATAAGGGTTCTTGATACGCACGGGTTAACCTAGATAGTAATGTATATCGAATCAAATCGGTGTACAAAGTTTAAGTCTAACATTGAAGGTTGAATTTGTGTATAAAAAGTATTAAATGAAATATATAAAGTTGTAGTAACCATTTTTGAAACATTTGATTAAAGTTTGGAGTTTAAATAATAAAATAGAATTTTTATAAAATTGTTGATTATGAAAATAATACATGTGTTAAATGTAAATTAATAAATAAATAAATGATTATAGTTTATGAAATAATGTAAATATTGATTGAAATTAAGTATAAATAAATAAATGATTTTTGTTTAAATATTAAATAAATAATTATTATCTTATTTATTTATAAACTTTGTAACTTAATCATTTAAAACATCATTTAAGTGTAAGATAAATATAAATTTAATTTTTATAAATTTTTAAATAAACTTTTAAATAAATAATATTTATCTCCAGATTAAACTTTAAATCTCTTCAAATACAGAAAACATATTTTTATAAAATTTGAAACATTTATTGATTGAAAAATATAAAATTATAATTCTGTTAAAATTTCTGAGTCACACACGACCGTGCCTCGGAAGGGCACGATCGTGCTCAAGCCACGGGCGCGACCGCGCTAGTCGGGGCGCGACCGGGTTGATCAACAGAGGGCACAAACTAGACAAGTCTACAGGCACGACCGTGCCTTGGCCTGGCACGGTCGTGTCTATGATTTTTAGACACAACAGAGGCTAGCCCAAAGGGCATGACTAGGTCTGGACAGGAGGATACGACCGCGCTTCATGAGGCACGGCCGCGCTAGATGATTAGCGCGACCGTGTCTCTTCCAAATCAGACACGAATTGAACAAATCTTGTATTTATAGCGTTGTAATTGTTAGGGCTTTTGATTACTGAGTTGTTACGGGTCTATTCATATAAATTAATTGTATTTAAATCGTGTTTAAGAGTAGAATCAATTAAATCATTTTTATTAAAACAATAGTTTCGGTTCTGGAAGATTTCTGTAATGAAAATTCTGATTAATAGGGGGCTTTTGATATATGGATCGAAACGAATGAGAGGGATGATTCAATTACCTAAAACCGAAAGGAATTGATAGCGATCGGTAGAAGGGAGTTCCGGCGGCGTCAAGATTGGCTTCCGGCGACTTCTGCTGTGATTCCGGCTGATTCAACCCCTTCAGAAACCTTAGAGATGATCGGAGGATCGAGTTCCTTGATTATTTGGTAGCAATTGGATCTAATATAGAGATTTGAGGCTTGGGAGATAATTTGGACGGTTTCTTTTGAGAGTAATTTGTATTTTGGAAATGATAATGGTAATTGACGGAGATATTTTCCTTGATAACAAAAGTAAAACGTAAATCGGATTTGAATTCGAACGATCGAGCGTTTTAAAACTGCATTTACGTTTCGACTGTTACGCAGGCGCGACCGTGCCCAAGAGAGGCGCGACCGTGCTTAGGCACCGGGCGCGATCTTTCCATGACCAGTCGCGCGATCGTGCCAGGACGAAGCACGACCGTGCTAATTAGGGTTTCTTGATAAATTTTCAACTTTAGTCCTTGACTTTTCAGGTTTGAAATAAATAGTTACTTTTGTGGCGTTTAAGTGTATATAATCGAGCAAAACTTGTAAATTTGTATTGAATCATTGCATTTAGTTTACGGTAAGCAAAATAATAAGGCAGTGCACGAGTATTGAGTTCGAAATTGTATCACATTGAATTGAAATATGAATACTGAAAATCAGAAATGTTACAATCACTATAGACGAATTCGACGGTTTCAACTTGAATACTGATAATTGAGATTAATTCCAATCAATGTTTGTGTTAAATGTCACAATGATGATCGTTATTGTCATAATTATGTACAACGGTCGCGAATTTGATGAGCCAAAGTGTTACGGTTCCAATTTGGCTCAAATAAGCCGATTTTGACTTTAGAAAGTCAACAACTCATGTTTTAGATGTTGGCAGGATTAGTCCTTGAGATTTCATGTGTGTTTGAGTTTAAATTCTAACAGAATTAGCCCCCGAGGTTTCTAACCAAGTTAACTGAGTTAACAAGAATTTGCCAGGTGTCACAAAGTGTGTTCAAGGATGTCGTCTACTTCTAATCAAGTGAACAATATGAGTCATTTATGAATCATGACAGTGAGATTGGAACTCCAACCAAGCCACCGAGGCTTATGAATCTCAAAGATTATTCTAGTTGGAAAAAGTCGATTTGAGAATTATGTTAGTATCAATGACACAAGTTTGTGGATTCCTATTAGTGAGGGTTATGAGCCTCCTGTTCATCATCATATGGGTGTGTCGGATACACCAACACCAATTTCAGCTCTTAATGATGATGAAAAGAAGTTGTATAATCGTGAAAAGAAAGCTCTTGCAGCTGTTGAAGCACTTTTGTGTGACAAACACTCTGGATATTGTCTTAGCTTTTGTACTTGTCTTGTGTGTATTAGTCTTTGTATGTTAGTGTGTGTACGTATTAGTTATCGAGTTGTAATTACTAATGTATTTACTAGTCGTCTGTTTTCTCTAAGTGTTTTGCGCACTTAGCACGTGCGCAGGAATTACTTCCTGCATATTTAGAAAGTACGCAAGAATACTCTGCGTACTTGTTAAGTACGCAGGAACAATTTGCCCTCCGCACTTGTTATGTGCGCAGAGATCAGGTCTAGTATAAATAGGCTAGGTTAACAAAAGTTATGTACGTAGACATTTTGCACTCAGTTGTATTCTCTCTGTAGCCTTCAAGTTTATAATAGACGGAGTTTGAAAGTGATTTCGTTGTCGGTTTACTTTGTGTTACTTGATTCTCCACCTAGTCACGGGCATTCCGCACCCGGTCCGACTAGTCACACACTCACACGTAACGATCCGAGACACCCGGGGACCTACAAGTGCTATCAGGGGGAGAGATTGAAGGAGCTGTTGGAAAAGAAACCACCTAAGCCTAGAAGTGAAGAGGCTTGTCACTTAGTTGATCTAACTAAGGGTGATGATTAGGAAAAGGATCCTGAAGCCGGACCGAGTGGAAGTGAGCAGCAATCGTTGGCTTTGGCGATTGTTCCCATTTCGGCCGTGTCTATGGGTGAGGGGAGTCTACTCAGAATGAAAGTAGAGGTGATGCTTCAGGTGGTAATAAAGGAAAGTCGGTGGCTGACGTTTTAAAATATCTATCTGGCGATATGTCGGATGATGTGATCCTATTCTTAGAGCCAGACTATTCCAAAGAAGCACAGATCGAAGCTCTCTGCAATCTGGAAAAGGGAGAGATCGACTCTGGTGACGACTGGGATGAGGAGGATGATGATGTTGTAATCGAAGTTCCCAAGGGCGACGGGGAAGGAGAGTATGAGTTTGAAGATGGAGAGATTTTTGAAGTTCCATCCTTTGAAACTCATCTTGACACAGGTTCAGTCGAGCCTGCTAGTACTGTTTAGGCGTCGACTAAAGCTTCCCCTTCCGACCTTACACCTATGGATCCAGAGGCACAGAAAGACAAACATATGCCTGCAAGTTCATCGAAGGATCCGGCTCCTATCTGGCAAAAGAGATCAATCATAGACAAACATGGAGCGACAGTGATGATCTTAGTTGTGAGGTTCGAGGAGGATAAGAAGTTGTTTGCAATCAAGCGAGATGGGGGGGTTCAATACTTGAAACCAACCATCGAAGATTTCAACTCCTTGCCAAGATACGACCTCGTGAACCTAGCAAACCGAGAGCTGCTGGGTCACTCAAATCACGCAGTAGTGATGGGTTTGTGGCAGGTTCTACAGCGAGAGGTAAGATCTGGGAAGTTCGAAATGTTTAAGCCTTAACTGCCCAAGCGAGTCAGGGACAAGAATGTTAGACATCCCGTGACTCATAAAATCTTAAAGAAACTGGTATACAAGCCAGTGCTGTGTGAAACCAAGATTCCCCTGAGCAAGTTATCTCAGGATATCCTCGGTAACATATGGTACTGGTACGTAGATCCTAAATCGGGCGAGGAAGTGGTGATTGGAAATTTATGGTCCGAGAGTGGAAGCTTAGTGCCAAGGGAACTTATCAGAGTTTTTGATGAAGTCTGCTTCATAAACTCTTCTGTGAAAGATCTGGAGGCGCTAGCTGACAGGTACTGCATGTACACGGACAAGTGGACAAAGTTCCTTGCTTCTAAATACGACAAGGTGATCAAGTTCTGCCTTGATTACAAGAAGAAGATGGAAGCTAAAGCTGGGGAGCAGTGAAGACCGAAGACAATCTAGAGTTGTTGTCAAGGGGGAGTTTGTTGAAGCACTTTTGTGTGGCAAACACTCTGGATATTGTCTTAGCTTTTGTACTTGTCTTGTATGTATTAGTCTTTGTATGTTAGTGTGTGTACGTATTAGTTATCGGCTTGTAATTACTAATGTATTTACTCGTCATCTGTTTTTGCTAAGTGTTTTGCGCACTTAGCATGTGCACATGAATTACTTCCTGCGTACTTAGCAAGTACGCAAGAATACTCTGCGTACTTGTTAAGTACGCAGGAATAATTTGCTCTGCGCACTTGTTTAGTGCGCAGAGATCAGGTCTAGTATAAATAGGCTAGGTTAACAGAAGTTATGTACGCAGACATTTTGCACTCATTTGTATTCTCTCTGTAACCTTCAAATTTATAATAGACGGAGTTTGAAAGTGATTTAGTTGTCAGTTTACTTTGTGTTACTTGATTCTCCACCTAGTCATGGGCATTCCGCACCTGGTCCGACTAGTCACACACCCATACGTAACGATCCGAGACACCCGGGGACCTACAACAGCTTTATCCATGTGTTTATCTCTGGATATCTACCATACTTTCAAGAAGTTTAAGACTTCTCGTGAACTTTGGGAAGGTTTGGCTAAAAGATGTGAAGGTAGCACTGATATCAAGAAGAGCAGAAAAGAATTGTTAAAGAAACAGTTTAGTGTTTTTAAACACTTTGATGGTGAATCGGTGGATGAACTCATGTCAAGATATTACCATCTTCTAAGTGAAATGGTCAACAATGACATCACTTACAAAAACAAGAAGATTCCTAAAAAATTCTTGGATGCTTTACCAGCACATTTTGATATGTACACCATGGTGATCAAAGAACAATCTGGATTTGATGATCTTATTCTTGAAGATTTGATGAGAAAGATTCAATCATATGATCTGCATAAACAAAAGAAAAACACTGTTTATCAAGATCCAAGCATTTATTTTGGGAAAGGTACATCGTCATCAAAATCTGGTGGAGTTGCTTTATTTTCGGGAGAGTCGACTGATGTTCCTAAAGACAATTCTTGTCAAGAAAGTACAGGTTTTGTTGCTTCAAACTCTGGATGTTCAACTCATAGCAAGAATGCAGGTCATTTGTGTTCTACTAAAGTGTCTCCATCTGCAGCTAATGATATGATGGCAATGATTGCATCATTTTTAACCTCTTATGAAAATTTTATTAGTGGTAAGATTACTGATCCCGATATGATTGAGGAGGATTTTAAACAGCTAGATAAAGATACTTTGGAAGAAATGAATATTTAGTGGAACATGTCATTGTGGTTGAGACAAGGAAAGATCACTTCAAGAGATCTGGAAAGAAGTTCATTGGGGCATCAAGCAAAACCAAGATGAGAATGGATAAGTCTAAGGTAAAGTGTTATAATTTTATGGAGTTTGGTCATTTTGCTCGAGAATGTACAAAACCAAGAAATCAGAATCAAGGACCTTCAAAATCTCAAGGCAATCAAAACAAACAGAGTACTTCCATAATTTTGATATCTCAGCAAGATGAAAATTATGACTAGGGTATTCGTTTGGAAGATATTGTGGCTCATGTTAGTCAAGCTTTTCTGGCTGAAGTTCATCCTGAAGATGGAATTGAAAGTGGTTCTTCTGATAGTGACTCTACAGATTCTGGGAGTGTACATGAAAGTGAAGAGTCAGTGCCTCTGATGAGTGAACCAAAGTTTTCAAATGAAGATTTACTGAATGATGGAGCTACTGGAAAGGTTACAGAAAAGATTGCAGAGATGTTAGCTGAAGGAAATGCATTCATGGCCGATTCTAAACAGGTAAAACATGTTGAGTCATGATCAAAATCCATTGATTTTGAATTTAAAATTATGAGATTGTGTGATGATAACAAGAATCTCATATGTGACATGAAAGCAATGTACACATCGAACCAAACTTTGAAGTATAATGAAACAATTTTGAAAACTAAAATTGAATCTCTAAAAGATGATATTAAAGTTTTGCAAACCAAAGTAAATGAACATGCATTTCTTCTCGATGTGTCATACTCTGAGTATGAAAAGAAAATTAATGAACCTGTTGTGTCACAGACAGAGGTAACAAATATGTTACGCAAGCTTGAGTGTTATAAGAATTCCAGTTTCTTGATGGAATATTATAATGATAAAGCTTCGGGTGAAAAGGTTATTGGTGGGGTTGGGTCTTGTCCTTCTTTTGATGACACATAGATTGGGGGTAGTGTTGGTTATTGTCCACCATTTAATGCAAATTATACCCCATGTTTGATTGAAGAAGTTTTGGTTGAAGATCTAGAACCAAAAACTATTTTGAACATCAATCCTGTTACTGGTAATGACATGGTATATGATGATTCAACTGATGATGATGTGTTTGATTCAGAGAAAGTTGAAGGCATAGTGAAAGATTGTAAGTATGTGGAACCAGTTGTGATGAAAACAATGACAAAAGACAGTGCATTCTAACTGAACCAGATGATGTGAGTGAATAACCAAAACCTAAATCTATTTTTAAACCAGTTAAACCGTTTGTAAGTGGTGGTTTTGATTCACAAGAGACAAAAAATATTGAGAATATCTCAACTCTTGATTTTTGTAAAAAGAAACTTGAAGAGGAAACTCATAAGGTTGTTCATTCTTCAAACACTATTTTTGTAAAAAGTATGTTCGTGTCTATAAGGAAAAACGTGCTTGTTTTCATTGTGGTGCTGTTGGTCATATCTTGAAAGATTGTCTAAATAAGAACTTGGGGAAGCGTCTGGAGAATCCAAAGTTGGCAAACCCTTTTGTGAATCCACTAGCAAAATCTGTAAGTAAGACTATGGATAGTGGTGTAAATAGGCCAAGTGTTCAGATTGCTTCTAAAACAGTGAAAGTTGTGAAAAAGGTTGAGTCAATTGGTGAGTCTACCCAACCAAAAGAAAAATTGTCTAGACCACAAAAAAGTCAAAGAAATAAAAAGTTGTGTAAACTTCTCGAACAACCAGTGGTAAATGGCAAGGTTGGGGTGTTGAGAGAGGCTGATAAGGTTCAGGTTACATCCAAGTGGAAACCTAAATCCATAGTTTCTGTTTCAGGGAAACAATCTCCTAAAATTCAGGAGAAATTTGATTGTGTATTGAAGGAAATAGTTTATTTTGATGAATCCGGCCGACCCAAGACCACAATGAGATTGAGCTTTGAGAAAGTCAACTATGTTGAGCAGTTAGAACATTATCTGTTATCTGTTTCGTAAGTCTGTGATAAAGATTTCTCATTTCATTTTAATAAGTCAGAATGTTTGGTTCTAAAGCCGGGATTTATGATACCTGAAGATTGGATACTTATGCGAGCTCCTCGAAAGAATGATACATATATGCTTGACATGAGCACAGCAACGACAATGTCGTCTGTTCCAACTTGTCTTCTTTCGAATGCTTCCAAGTCCGGTTCAACTTTGTGGCACCGGAAAATGGCTCATATAAATTTCCGAAAAATGAACTATCTTGTCAAGAATGGGTTGATTTCTGGTGTCCCAGTTATGAGATTTCATGTGAATGAAGACTGTATTCCATGCAAGAAAGGGAAGCAGCACAAGAAGTCTCATCCTTCAAAGTTGACTAATTCAATTGTGACTCCTTTAGAGTTGTTGTATATGGATTTGTTCGACCTATTAGTGTTAATAGTGTCAAGAGTGATGGCAGCAAATCTTATTGTTTGGTTGTGACTGATGATTACTCGAGGTTTTCTTGGGTCAAATTTCTTGCTTCTAAGGATGAAACAACTGAAATTCTTAAGTTCCTAATTGTAGGGCTTGAGAAATTGTTCAATTTGCAAGTCCGGAGAATTCAGAGTGACAACGTCACAGAATTCAAGAATGGGAATTTGGGTTTATTTTGTTTGAAGAAGGGTATTCATCATGAATTCAGTGCTACTTATGTTCCTCAACAGAATGGTGTTGCTGAACGGAAGAATCGAACTCTTATTGAGACGACTCGTACTTTGTTATCTGATTCAAAATTGTCGGTTACTTTTTGGGCAGAGGTAGTAAATACAGCTTGTCATGTTCTCAATAGGGTTTTGACCGTGAAGAAACAAAACAAAACTTGTTATGAATTGCTGAACAATCGAAAACCTAATCTGGCGTATCTTTTGCCCTTTGGGAATCCGTGTACCTTGTTAAAGACTCGCGATATTCCTACTAAATTCAGCTCGAAGGCGATTGAGGGAATTTTCTTTTGATATGATGCTAATTCTCATAATAAGAGAGTTTTTAACAAAGAATCACGTCAAATTGAAGAATGGTTTCATATTAACTGTGATAATCGTTCAGTTCCTCAGGATGCAAAAGGTCCCTCTTGGGCATTTGATTATGATGTATTATTCAGATCTTTCAATGTTGCTCCTGCAATTTCTCCTGTTGAAGCTAAAATACTCTATCAGTCCTACTGCAATGATGATTCAACTGTCGATCCTCGTTCGGTTATTCCGATTATGGATACTCCTTCTGTTGATCCGAATGTCGCTTCAACTTCGAGTACAACACAACATGATGATTCTGACGATGATGAAGTTGTGTTTCAGGAGTCTTCAAATGATATCTAGAACATAGTTGATGATTCATCAGCATCGGCATCAGTTGAGAGGGAGTTACCTTCGAATCTTGATGTTGTTATTCAAGCTTAAGATATTCCTCAATCTCATGTGCATAAGAATCATCCAACTGATAATATTATTGGTGATTTAAGTGTAGGTGTTCAAACGAGGCATCGTACACTTGCAGAAAATTCATGTTTGTATGCTCAGATTGTGGAGAAAGTTATCTTGGAGACGTGTTTACATGCTTGCTTTATTTCTCAAACAGAACCTAAGAATGTGGTTGAGGCATTGGATGATGATTGTTGGATTGAGTCCATGTAGGAAGAATTGGCTCAATTTGATAAATTACATATTTGGGATTTGGTTGACAAGGGTTCAAGATCTATTGGCACAAAGTGGGTATTCAAATCCAAATGTGATGATCGTGGTGTTGTGGTACGTAATAAGGCAAGACTTTTTGTCCAAGGTTTTAATCAGCAAGAAGGCGTTGATTACACCGAAGTTTACACTCCAGTTGAGAGGATTGAGGGAATACGTTTGTTTCTTGCTTATGCTTCTTTCAAGGGTTTCAATGTTTTTCAATGGGACGTCAAGAGTGCTTTTCTGTATGGAAAGGTAAAGGAAGAAGTATATGTGAAATAGCCACCTGGTTTTGAAGATCCCAAGTTTCCTGAAAAGGTGTTTAAATTGGATAAAGCGTTATATGGTCTTCATCAGGCTCCTCGTGCTTGGTACGAAACTCTGTCGGTGCATTTACTTGAGAATGGATTTGAGCGTGGTCAAATTGATTCTACCCTTTTCATCAGAAAAGAAGGGGAAGATTTATTACTTGTTCAAATCTATGTTGATGACATAATCTTTGGATCGACGAATGTTGATCTGTGTAAAGACTTTGAAAGAGTGATGAAGTTGAAATTCGAGATAAGCAGCATGGGAGAATTATCGTTCTTTTTGGGTCTTCGGGTTGATCAAAAGGAAGATGGTTTTTATATTCATCAAACAACGTATGTTGCTGATATTCTCAAGAAGTTTGATATGGAAAATGCTTCAGCTTTCAACACTTCAATTCCAGTTAATCACAAACTAGATTCTAACCTAAAAGGGAAAGAGGTGGATTGTCGATTATACAGAGGAATGATCGGGTCTTTAATGTATCTGACAGCGTAACGTCCAGATATTATGTTCGCAGTATGCTTGTGTTCGAGAATTCAGTCTAAGCCGAAGGAATCTCATTTGATTGTTGTAAAGCGGATTTTTAGATACTTAAAGGGAAAACCAAGGTTGGGATTATGGTATCCAATTAATTCTGACTTTGATTTTAAAGCTTTTACAGATTCAGATTATGGAGGTTGTGGTCTGGACAGAAAATCAACATCGGGTGGTTGTCAATTTCTAGGGAATAGACTTGTGTCCTGGCAATGCAAAAAGCAAACCTTAGTTGCAATTTCAACATGTGAGGCAGAATATATTGCACCAGCCAGTTGTTGTTCTCAAATCCTATGGATTCAACAGCAGTTGAGGGATTATGGTTTGAACTTTACAGGGACACCAATGATGGTTGACCACACAGCCACCATGTCAATCACAACAAATCCTGTGAAACATTCAAAGACAAAGCACATAGAGATTCAACATCATTTCATTCGTGATTGTGCAGAGAAGAAGCTGATTGAGTTGGTGAAAATTCATACGGATGAAAATTATGATGATTTGTTTACCAAAGCATTCGATCGTACAGGGTTTGAATTTCTTACTCAAATGATTGGTATGCTTAATCCAACGTGCAAAGGTTTTTTCATGGAAAATTTTCTTTTAGTTTTATAGATTATTTAAAAGTAAATAGTTTTATGCTTTATTTTTAGCTAGTTTACTTGCTTTCTGAAAAACTCAAACAAATTTGAAAAAGATAAAATCGGCACTGCTTGAAGTTAGGGAAGAAATGATAGTACATCGGTAGGTGATCACATACTCATGACCATAGATTGACTACCCGGTGTCTGTATTTGTGTTTGTGCTTATATGAGTTGATCTAAACTTCTTAGTTTGCATAAACAGGAAATGATAGCTTCATGATTGTCTGACATTGCTATATTTAATTTTTAATTTGAATATTTGCATGTAAGTTGAATTGTCAGTAGGCTAGAAGCGTTTTTAGTCCATTAGTAGTGTGAAAACATAATGGTCTATGTCACAATTGTGATTTGAACCCATGGTATGCTGGGTGTGTGTGTTAAAAGATCATTATCACATAAAGAATATGAGACTTTAAGTATTTCATGAGACCAGTATCAAACTATATTGATTAGCACAATGTTTCAGTTCACTTTACTGCCCATGTCCCGAAAAATATTCAATGTGAAGATGGACTAAGATATGCTTCTGACAACTTGTTGGAACATATACTCACCCTTGAATCAATTATCTTGATTGTATTGAATATATGCAGATAAAAGTTGGATCACATTACCCTGTATCATTGAGTCAATCGATTCTTTGATCATTCTTCTGTTACTATGAATCATGATATTTCATCCAAAACCAAGCTATATGAATCATTCAATTCTGAATCATTCAATTCTGAATCATTCTGATTCAATATATCCTTTGGGATCTGGTTTCTTTTATGTGCTAATTGAGATAGTCTCATCCTGGAAATTGATCTAAATTTTGCATAAGTCTCAATATGTCTTGAAGATAGTGCAATTATACATTTCTGTTGGCATATTTGTGGGGTACACATTGTTTTCATATAAATGGTACTAACTCACAAGAACGTGGGATAAAAACGCTTATAGTTTCAAATCTTATAATGCTGACAACTTGAATTGACATGTAGTATATTGCAAATTCGGTATGAATAAGTTAGCATGTCATGATCTGATCTTGTATCATTTCATGTATTTCTAGGAAATATGAAAATATTATATGGAAAAGAAATTTCAATCGATTTAATAGTGTCTGAAAATATGATATATTAGATCTGGGAAATTGTTTACTGAGCCAAGTATATGTAAATATGCAGAATGCCATAGGTCAACCCTTAGATCTGCTAGGGATTTTTATTCAGAATGAGTATATGATACATCACAGATACTGATATGATCTTTTTACTCGCAGTGTTCGACCAAAAATATGTGATTCTGTATGTACAGAGAAAAACCAAAAATATTTTATTTTTTAGATGTTTCTAGATTTACTGCTTTAATTATTTAAGAAAAAGTTCAAAAGATTTTAGTGTGTTTTAGCATAAATTTTAAAAAATCCAAAAATATGTTCTTTACTTGTTCAGTTAGTTTTCTATGAAAAATTCAAAAAGATTTTGTTTTTTATCTTCCATGAAAAATTCTTATAATTTTGGATTGAGATTGATGTACAGGTTGCAAGATAATAGGAATGTCGGAAAGAGTAGAAAATGGAATATGTCAAAATTTTGTTTAAGTATAGGTTAGGCGAACTTGTCTAGTTCGCTTAACATGTTTGCTTGATAGGCGAACTTGTTAAGTTCACTTGAATTAGGCGAACTTAATCAGATGTGTATATACTGATTTCAGCGAACATGTCCACTTCACTTGTTTGTTGACTTGTGCGAACTTATCAGGCGAACATATCAGACTTAGTACAAATTTCATCGTTTTTGAATTTTATGTGACTAAGGGTATTATTTGTTCACATTTCTTTATTAATATCTGATTGCAAGTCCATTGAAGGTAGATTCATTACATTTCATCCATCGATTTGTTCTGAATTAGTTTTTTTATCATCGGGTTATCATCGCGACTGTAATCTAGTTTGATCCTCATCGATTTGTGAATATAACCTGAAATTGGTTGTTCCTATGACTTAATCGGGTGTTGGAGAGTTGGTTTGTGTCTTTGATTTGTGTTTATAACATCAAAATCTGTGAATTCGATTTCTGTGACTGTTCGTTTTTTTTGAGTGAACTTGCTCAGGCGAACTTAACAAGTTCGCCTCTTGTAACTCTAAGCGAACTTGTTAAGTTCTCCTAGGGGGTCAGTAGTGTTTAGACTTGGAAATTTTTCACATTTTTTTCAAAGTTCAATTTTTTTTATTTTGTTTTTTTTATCTTTGTTATTTTGAAAAATTGTCAATGTCTAATCATATCTTTTAAGCAGGTCATGGATCGTCGTGTGGAATATAAACACAATCAGGTGGCATTACTTGATCCCGAGTTAGCTGAGGCGGCAAACTATCAAGGGATTATTAATTTTCTCAATCGATCAAGGATTCATGTCGCTCTTTCAGCTAATCCGCATATTATCCTATTATACATTCAACAATTCGGGGAGACGGCTCATCGAGATACAGATGTTTATCCCCATGTAATTCGTGCTACAGTGAATAATCAAGATATTGCTATTTCTGCTCAGGATATCAGGACAGCTCTTGCCTTGGGTGGAAGAAATGATGACCCGATTAGCTTACCAAATACCCTGCTTATGGGTTACTTTCAAAGAATGGGTTATCGAGGTCGTCAGAATGACACACAAGCATGCAAGGGTGGTCTTGTAGGGCAATGTAGATATTTTATGCATGTGATTATTCAATGCCTATCACCAAGGAAAGCTGGTACTGATGGGTTAAAGTCTTCTTTGCAAGCTGCAATGGTAGCTTTGACATTGAATCGACCTTTCAACTTTGCTCTTTACTTCTATAGGGAGTTGGTGATGCAGATGACACCACCTGAGGGTCAGGGTTTCTTAATGTACCCTCGATTCTTGCAGGTTATCCTGAATCATTTGATCCCTAATTTGCCACCAGTAAATCCCTGATTGAATTTAACTCCAATGACAAACAGGATATTTACTGATTGTATGACTATTAAATAGCAAAATCCGGCTTTGATTCTAGTTGCTACACCCTTGTTTGGGCACATAATCACTCCTGCTTATGTTGCACCACCAAACAATAACTGGATACATGATGATCTTGCTTTGGAATTACCTCCAGTTGACAATCAAGATGAGGAGGTAGAGGATGAGGAAGGTGGTGATGATAATGATGGTGATGCCAGTGATGATGGTGATGCTGGTGATAATGGTGATGATAATGATGATGATGTGCATGTACATGTTGATAATGAACCTCATGTTGCTGATGTTGAGGTTGAAGAGACTAGCACCAGTTCATCTGGCTCTGGTAGCTCTGATGACAATGCTGAGAGTTCTCAGGATTTTGGCCCTGATCAGTTAGCTAAACTTCCTCGAGTGACTAGGAATATATATGATAACCGTCAGAAGTCTCTAGGAAAGAAGAAAGTGTCTTTACCAAGACGCAAGTCTGTACCGGGTCTTCCTCCCAATACAGTACTTGGTAAACGAAAATTACAAGATGAAACATCTAGTTCGGAGGCTGATGAAGCTCCTGTTGTCAAAGGACCTAAACTGATGGCTTTGGCTATTAATACTGCTCAATCTTCAATGGATAGAGAGTTTGTTGATTCTTTGATCATAACTTCTGATCGTTCACAATCTCCTAGTCCTCAGGTGAATCCTACTGTATCTAAAGCACATGATGAGGCTGGTCCGTCTACAAGAGATGTTAGCGATGAACGAATACAAGCCTTGGAAACATAGGTTTCAGGCTTACAATCTCATGTAGATGCTTTGCTTGCTAGAGAAGCCCAGCATGCTCAGACTATTCAGGATCAAAACAAGGTGCTTGCAGAAATGCAGATCGTTGTTACTCAATTGGTTGAGCGTCTTGACGCTCAGGGGGAGAAGGCTCAGAATGATAAAACTACTTGTCACAGTATTGGTATTCAGAAGAATCCAGATGATGATGATGAACCAAGTGCTGGTGATGGTTTAGGTGAGCGTCAACACGCTGCATCTAATCCTTCATTAACTCAGGGGAGGTCGGAGGTCATTGTGGAAGCCAATATGATAACCCAGGGGGAGTCGGAGGTCATTGTGGAAGCTAATAGATTTGGATGATCTTTCTAATGATGATGATACAGAAGAGGAAGGATTAGAGGAAGGAGAGATTCTTGAAGTAGAGCTGGAGTGTGATAAGAAGAAAGTTGTTTACGAAGGATGTGAAGGTTTAATTGATACAGATGTGTTTGAAGATGATGAAATTCCTGAAAGGTTTCTAGAAGGAGTTGTAGAATCTGATGTGTAGGATCGGTGAATACAAGATGGTTCTATTCTAGTTGAGATTGGCAGAAGCAATCACAACTAAGCAATGTAAACAAGTAAACACAAAGAATACTGATAAATGCAATTTGTATTAAGCTTCAATGGTTACAAGATTACAGAGAAAACTCTAAGAAAGCACACTTGTACAATGAAAAGATACACTACTTATATAGTAACTTAGAATCAAGACAGACCCTTGATTCTAAGGATCAGATCGAACACAAGCTGTTAATCTTGTATACTAGAAGCTATACTACACGTTAAGATAACAAATACTACAAAGGATAACTTTACTCAAACGTCTTCTTAGGCATCATTGCTTGGATACTTAGAAGGAGAGTGTTGTTGTCATTTATTGTCTGCACCAGTAACATTCTTTCTGCATGAGATGTGTCAGAGTTGCAGCAGAAAGTTGTCAGTAGTAAAGTTGCTTTTGCTTTGCCAATCAGCATCAACAATTGATCTTCGGCAGATATGGCTATCAGCAGCAAAGTTGGTGATCCGCATCAAGACTCAACTATCCAAAGCTGCTGATGATTTTCCTATCAGTAGCATCAAGTGTTTGATGCTGCTGAGAAGCCTATCACCAGCAACTCTGGTCTTCAACAGATAAGGCTGTTCGCAACAGAGTTGTCCATCAACAAACAAACTTATCCGCAGCAGCTTGTTGGTCAGCACCAAAACTGTGAAGTCCGCAGCAATTGTACTTAGAGAATTTTGTAGCCATCAGTCTTTATATCTACAAACTCCCCCTAGACTGATGCTACCAAAACTCTCTTACTGCTTTTGTTACTGAAGCTTTTGCATGTTAGCAACTATCTTTGCAACCTCATAGCCTCTAGGGTCCTTGCTAGCATTGTCAAGAGGAAGCTCAGACAGAGACTTGATGTCCTTGCTTGGCATCTTAAAAATGACCTTGCTAGAACATCTCATATGTTGACCTCTTATAGCTGTTATAGTGAATTCATCCTTAGCAGCATTGTAGGTCCAGCTAGTGAATGGAAAGTGGGATTGGAGAGGTTTAGCATCAATAACTACATCTTTGCTAGGGTTGAAGTGATGTTTGATCACTAGCAACAGATGTCTTCCACCTTCATTCTCAGGCTCATGAGCTTCACCTAGCTACGTCATTCTTTTAAGATCAGAATCTAGGAACTGCATCACCTCATCAACAGATTTGTAGATTGATCTTTTTACTTCTGCCCTTCCTCTAAAAACCTCAAACCATTGATCTTGATTGTTGAAGAACCAGATAACAATTTCTCTTGAATCTTCTGGTGTGGTAGTAGGTTTGGTTTTCTTCTTGGGAGGCTATTGATGAGGAGGAGCTGGGTGTGAGGATTTGGACTCTTTGGGTGGAGAGGAAGGAGGTCTAAGAGGGAGATAGAGGAAGGAGTGGATGAGGGAGTAGGCTTGGGTTTCTTTTGTTTTCTTTCATCTGTTTGAGTGTTTACCCTTTTCTTTGAGCCTGTCTTCCCCAATCTTTCTTCCTCTTCCTTCTTGCAGGTTCATGAAGCTCATGGGACCTAGCCTCTTTCCACTTTCTCCTCTAGCCTTTAGGAAGTCCATCATGACCTTCCTTTCTTCATGGGTCCTAATGTTAAAAGCAATGGTCTTCTTGGTTTTCTATTTGGCTTTTTCTTCTTCTTCAGCCCTTTTCTTATTTTCCAGTTGACCTTGCTGACCCATGAAAGCTCTTTAGATTTCTTTATTTGAAAAATTCTCAAGGTAGTCTGCATCCTCACCTTGAGAATTCAGAGCTTCTATCCACTCCTCTCTCATTTCTTTGGCTAGTTCAGAGTCAATTATCCTGAACTTAGCCTCGTCTTTTCTTTTCTTTCCTCTTTCTTCCTCTTCTTTATTGAGTTGTTCCTGTAGCTGAAGAGCTAGAGCTTCATCTTCTTGTAATTGTGTAGCTGCAGGAACTTTGACTTTCTGAGAATCCAGTTGCCTAGCATGCAACTGGATCTTTTGTTCCCTGAGGATAATGTCAACTTTTCTTTCTTGAATCTTTCTAAACTCAGCCATCTCCTCTTCTTCTCTTTCCCTTCTTCTCTTCTCTTTTTCTCTTTTCTCTTTCGTTAATCTTTCTTCTTCTTCTTCTGTCATGATGCCCTTCCCCTTGTCTTTGTTGGATGCCTCTGCTTCAACTTCATGGATCACAACAGCAGATGTAAGAGATGTTGTTGGGATCTCAGCTTCAGCTTCATTGGCAAGTTAAGGAATAAATACAGAGGAAGGGACTGCTTCACTCTCTTCTTTTTCCCATTCACTCCCATGTATAGCTTTGAAGGCTTCTTTGACATTCTGAGTAGCCACTTTTCTTGACTCTACTGTTGCACTCAGTCTGACAGTTGGTGAGGAGGGAAGGGATAGATCTGAGTCAAAGTTATCCATTGCAAGTCGTCCCTCCTTTTCAAGATAAGCTTTGATAATTTTGATCATTGCTTGACTTTCTAAGGAGTTGATGTTGCAGATGTGTGTTCTGAGTTCAAGACCTTATGTAAGGATTGAGGAGTAGGATCTCTTTAATGTTGTTTATTTTGAAAGATGATCCATCACATAAGAAGAACTGAAAGCCAGAGGACCAAGTGCTTGACCATCCTTGCACTTCCAGGCCCCTGACCATTTCATTGTAGAGGAATCTTCTCCAACATAGAACTTGTTCTTCTGTTAAAGCACTGCTCTTTATCAAGTCAAATATTAGAGCCAGTCTTTGTTTTGATGTTGTTAAAGACTCTGCAATGTGTTTAGGATAGGCCACCCTGTTTGCTTCTTCTAGAAACCATTCAAACCAGGGCAGATTATCCTCCATCAAGATATAGAACCTACTGATTGCAAGTTCCGCTGAGAGATCTGAGGAAGTGTTGATGCAACTTGATAAGTACAGTTCAAGAATTTGAATTGGATTCAGTGTATTCCAGTTAAGCTCTTCTATTCCACCAAACTCCCGTCCAATCCAGAATCTCTCAGATAGACCATCATACCCCTAAGCTAGAATAAATTCAAACTATAGCTTATGTGCAGTCGGTGTGAATTGAGGGGCAATGGTCTGTTTTGATATGTTTGCAGCAGCAGGAAGTATGTTGAATGACAAAGGTGTGTCGTCATCTTGACTTTCATTCTTCAACACCTCATCAACGGCTCGGACAACTAACTTCCAATCCTAAGTGATATCTTCCTCTTCATCTACTGAGTCTGGCAAGTCATGGATTTGAACAAAAGCAGGTTTGAAGAGAGTACTTTGAAAAGCATTCATCGAGGCTGTCAGCATCATCTTCCGTAGTAAGTATCTCCCCCTTTTTGGTTGCATTAGTGCATAGAGTTTCATCTGTTTGAGTGCCCACTGATACAAGGGAGAGAGTAGTCACTGGAGGGCATTGATGGGCTTCATGCATAGAGACTTGGTGTCGTAGTTTGGACACTTCAGCCTTTAGCATTGCCACCCTGGTCGTCAATTCCAAATTTTGAAGTTTTAGTCTGTCCTCATCCACAGTTGTGGAATCCTTGGAACTAGACGGAGCCTTAGGCCTAGCCTCTGCATCCCCATCACCTTGGTTTTCTTGGCACCTGGGATTTCTCTCAATGAAGAGTGTTTCAAGAGAAACATCCTCACTGTGAGTTGTCGTGGTTAGGGTCTTAGTGATGTTATCACTGTCCTCCTGGTCAAATGATGTACCCGGAATAGGGATAGCCTTTCCACATTCACTCTATCATCACTCTCAGAGTGAACCTTCTTGGGTGACGAACTTGGGTTAGGTACATTAGCAGCCAAGTCAATCAATACCTCCGAAATAGTGGTAGTTGGAGAAGGTATATCATCTTGACTAGGTGCCTCTGCACTTAAGTTCAGAGAAGAAAAATAATGACAGGGCACAACAGGTTGTTCTATGGATCCGGGATGTGATCCTGATCCTAATAAAGAAACTTCTAAGAAAGTCTCTCTAATGGTTTGGCTATCCCTTTTGATATTATCATCAGAATGTTGGGATTCTGAATGATGGCTTTTAGGTTAGGATTGAGCCTGTGGGACAAGAATAGAAGGAGTTTTCTTGTTCCTTTTTCTGGTATATTTTGCCTCAACTGGGGCCTGTGTTCCAGTTGGGCAGTGAAAACATCCAAAACATGTGTAAGTAGTTGGTGTGCCTGTGCATCTTTAATAGAATGCATAGGGGTTCGAACAGTGGAAGTAGTTTGTTGTTCAGGTTTTGAAGTGGAGGGTGTGGGATCAGTATGAGCTGGGATTGCTGAACTGTCACCCTGGGTGCTTTGTATGTTCATCATTGTAGATAAAAATGGAACATTGACCCCCGAGAACTTTTTGGAAACAGTTCTCATGCTTTGAAAAATATTATTTTTATGTCCCAACATAAGATAGATTCTTACAGGTTTTGAAAGATCTTTTAGCTCGTTGTTGAAAACTTTCTGTAAGAATCTTGGGTACATATAGAATGCCTGCTTTGCACCTTCTTGAAGGTTATATCTCAAACCTTCAAAAATGAGATGTGCAAAGTTGAAACCTTGGCCAGTGACCATACCGTGAACAGCAGAGGCGAGACCAGAGCTCACTTGATGCCATCCACTTCTCTTCTGGGATATGCATTGTAGAAGTGTGTGGCATAGAAACTTCCATGGAGGGCCCATCAGCGCCTTTTCGATGGTATATTCATTCTGATTTCCAGTGTACCCTATGGATACAAAGGTCCTCGTATACTCTTCCCTGGAGTATGAAATGGCGGCCCCCTCGTCCTGAAGCTTGAGATGTTTTATGAGGGTAGCTTCAGTGACGATGATGTCTTTGCCATCTACCGTAGCTTGGATTTAGGGAATCCCCTATTCGGTAGAGTAGACGGAGGTGCTCCAAAAGTCCTCCATATGAGGGATGTATATGGTGGGGTTGACGGTTAGTGCAAAGAATATCTTTGATCGACAGAGAAAATCGATCATATCATTGAACCCCTCGGTCTTCTTTCCTTTTACTAGGTATGCAGTGAGATTGTGGTAGGGTGAGAACTTTTCATCGGGATGGTTTATGTCGACCTCTGCCATTGTTGTTGGGTTTGGAGGGAAGGAGGAAGTTTTTTAAAGGTGGTTAAGTATGGAAGGCTTTGAATGATGTGAATGCTTGAGAGAAAATGGTGAGAGTTAGGTTGGAATTGAATGTGAAGATGTTAAGGAGAAATTTGCTTTGTGTTATAACGGCAGAGGAGGGAAAAAGCAAAGTTACTTGTACAATACTGTGACACCAGACATTTCAGGTCAATATCCGTACATGTTATAAACAAGTTTAAATTATAATTGTTTTGTGATTTACTTAATTTCACAAACAAGGACATTAAGGTCTAACAAAAATCGTACAGGGTCTCATTTCACATTCTGGTAATTCTAGGAGTTACCGGTTCACGTACCAGGATAACCCGACTAAATACGAACACTAGTGGTTAAATTTACACTTAAATCAAATGGTTTGATTTATTTAACCCCAACCCACTTGCTTGACTTTTCGGCCGAAATTCAGAGAAGCCATTCCCCCACTTGCTAATACACTCAAATTCAGATAAAAACCATACCTCCTCAGTCGAAATCCCACAATCCCTTCCATACTTCTCATTTTCATACGGCAATTTCCCAATTCTCCTTCTAGTCGAAGTCCAGTTTAAGGCAGAAATCCACCACAATTCGGTATTTTAAGAAGATTTCAAGTGTTCTAAAGAAAGTTTAACAGAAGATTCAAGACTCTTCTCTGTTTTCTTTCATCATCTTCATCTCGGTTTTAAGGTAAAAACTCGATATTATCCACTTTATTTTCTTTAAAACCGTATCTAAGCCTACAAAAGGTTCAATCGCAAGTAAGATAACAAGAAAAGTGTGTCAAATTCAAGATTTGAACATAAAAATATACAGGACGAATTCTGTCAATCAAAGTGCAGTAATCGAAACTAGGAGTTTCGATACCTGTTCAATCGAAACTAGGAGTTTCGATACCTGTTATTCAATCGAAACTAGGAGTTTCGATACCTATTCAATCGAAACTAGGAGTTTCGATACCAATTTACCCAATCGAAACTAGGAGTTTCGATACTAGTTGTTCAATCGAAACTAGGTAGTTTCGATACATATTGCTCAATCGAAACTAGATAGTTTCGATACCCTTCTTGCCAATCGAAACTTGGTAGTTTCGATACCCAACTACTCAATCGAAACTAGGTAGTTTCGATACCCAACTACTCAATCGAAACTATGAAGTTTCGATACTCAATTGCCCAATCGAAACTAGGAAGTTTCGACATCTGTTCATCAGTCACATTGGGCAGTAACTAAGATCTGTTTTATAACAAAACAAGTATTGAACAACTAAGAGGATATTTTAAACAAAAGCAACCAGATTTACAAAGTCGGTGAACAATTTGCAATATAAGACATTCGGTCATAACACGAATTACCCTTTTTGAAATTAGGGTACGAATGGTCAAGTTGACTAGAACAATTATCATTGCAAGCATACACAAACTCAAGGTGAGTTCACGGCCCCCTTTTAACTCTTTACTGTTTTGTAAACATCGGGGGAGAAACATACTTACTTGTTATGTTTTGAAAACATGAATTACATTGCTTATACGTTTGACAATATGAACATTTTGGTTTAACTTCTTGTGAGTCTCCCAGCCCCACTTTTACTACTTGTTTTTAAATTGTTTTTAAACAAACGGGGAGAAAACTTTCTCAACTAAACAGCTGGACACAAGTACACACAACGATTGTTCGGATGAACAACACACAACGATTGTTCGGATGAACAACACACAACGATTGTTCGGATGAACAACACTCAACGATTTAAGGAAAAACATACTTACAACTATTTCATGGGATAACAAGAGAATAAGACACGACTTTATGTTTACATGGGATGAGAACAACACATTGGAGGTCGCTAAAGTCCCCTGGAACAACATAGTAACCATTAACTGTAGCCTAGGGTCCTATGAATAGTACTATGGAGAGTGACGTCTCCCGGTCATGGTTAGTCGCGCTAACCACAATCTGGAGGATTTATGGCCGCATAGAACCTGATAACAATTATTAGGGGCTCACACATGTCATGGTTTGGTTACGCCTCATGTATGAACATATTATTTGTATTCCTAGCTAGTTTACAAATGGGTCAACAATTTTTATTCTGATTATCACATGCAACTGGAACTATTTACGAACAATTGAATTTAAACAAAAGAGTTTTGATCCGGTTAAAGTGATCATGTTTCTACAAAAGGGTTCTGATCTGGTTATAAGGATCATGTTTAAACATTGAATTTATGACGGTAAAGTCATGGTAATGTTTTCAAATGAAAACTACTTAGTTTTATGACGGTAAAGTCATGGTAATGTTTTCGGGAAAAACTATAAGCACTAATATAACTAACTCTGTGAACTCACCAACCTTTGTGTTGACACTTTCAAGTATGTTTCTCAGGTGACCTCTAGCCATGGCGCGGTTGGAATAGGCTAGCTATGTTGGATCAATTCCTAGTAGCTGGAAGGGCGTAGAATATCAAGTCTCAAGTCTGTTGTTGATCTAGAAGAACTTAGATCATAGTATTTCTTAGTTTTAGTAATTGTATATGTAATCAAGTCTTAGAAATCATTATTACAGCTTCCGCTATCGTGTAATGAACCAATCGTTACAACCTGTATTTATTTAATAAGTAAATAAATATGGGGGTGTGACAGATTGGTATCAGAGCAGTGGTTTTAGCGAATTAGGTTTCCTTAGTGATACCTAGGCTCTAACCGGACTCATTTAGGGACCAAGATTTCTAAGACTTGCATCACACTAAAAGCACTCAAGACTTGAGCATAGGAATTCCAACCGTTGCCGAACAATTTGTGTAGACTATTAGTGCATGGAGTTACACTAGGGTACCGTTAGCTACACTAATACAATTACATGGCACATGTAGTGAACACTCAGACACGTACAACAATGTGAAAATAATAAACACTTATAACATGTTACTGTTCGGATTACGAGTCAAGAATAATGGGTACTCAACATACTGCAACCTTAGAAGATCGAGTTACGAGCTGAGCTTGGACTTCGACGACAACGATCGTCAGTTACCGATCTTGGTATCACAACAGGCTAAACTCGTACCAGAATCTGTACCTATACCTGCACCACAACTACTCCAGCCATGGAGGCAACTATCTTTCTAACGTATTTGCGGTATAAATACTCTCCTTCATAAGTTTTCGGATCGGATGCCTAGACTCTCGCCATGTTATATGGCTGGCATGATTGCCCAGACAGAAGGGAATTCAAGGTGAATAAGCAGGACTAAATGGGAGAGAACTCCAAGGGTCAGGAGACCCAGACATACATCAGGATCATGTGGATCCATGCATATATACAGACTTGGAGCATGAGTTGCTCAACACTCGTTTGAGGATCTCTGCCCAACACATAGTGCCTGAATTTCACCATGCACATTTTTTTAGAGACACTGGTGGTGCCTCTCTACCCTTAGCCTCATCCGACAACTGCCATATTCGGCAAATTCATGAGTATTGGTACACATAATTAAGAGTAATCCGATAAAACAATGCACACTCCTGTACAAATGTGCAAACGCAATCTAATGATCGTTTCAAATCACTTTTGATTAAAAGCTAGGGATAGAAGAAACACTATAGGGATCAGGCAAGGCAAATCATCATTACGGGTGCACACGTAATCATAATTTGCAGTGCATGGGAACTTTAGTGAGTCTTGCTGTCTAAGCTGATGATCAACTCATGTTCTCAATCACTTGATTAAGGATTGGATCTCAACAAATCAGACTTCTCAATTTGGTGCTCACAAAGCATTCTC